>CM044894.1:24064298-26565453 GCA_024500025.1 Syzygium aromaticum
ACGTCAACCGTTAGCTGATCCAAACGGCATTAAAACCCAAGAGGACCAGAAGATGCTACATATGGGCCACCTTTCTGAAATTACATTCACATGTCTTTGATGCCATGCACGTTCCTCCAACATCAAAGAAGAAAAGGAATTGCTTTCTATTTCAATAACCTATCCGGAGTACAAGTTAGTGCAAATCTTATTTCCAGACTTTTCTCACCATCTTAGTACAAATTTGGCTTGATCCTGGACAAGACCAGCTTTTCTAACAGCTCACAGGAGTAACCCCAAAAATGAAAGAAAAGGGAAACTTTCAATGCCGAGGACAATTATGCTACAAACATCTCCTCCTGGCTGCAGATGCAAAATAAGGCTTTAGGATTGACGGGGAGCATCTTTCTGATCTGGCTTAGAGCCCACAGCGGCCGTTGCGGCAGCTGTCACTGCAGCTGCGGCCGCCCCCAACTTGACACCACCTGCTGCCTTCATAACGCCACCTATTTTTGCAAATGCGGCTATCCCCCCAACAAGGATAGCCCTCAATGCAACTGTGGGTTTGACTGCCATATCTTGGTGCACCTGTCATTTCCAACGTATTGCAAACAGGCATGAAGTACAATTACGAGTTAAAGAACAACTGCAATTCAGAAAAAAGGAGCAATTGTATGATAACAATGGTAAAAGAACAATTGCAATTTCAAAAGATAACGAGTCTATGATAAATACAGTAAGTAGAATAATTACATTTCCAAAATCTAAGAAGAGAACAAGTCTATTATAACGGTAGTACACTTGCAAGAATCGATAAGCAATTAACTCCTACATTCGAAGCTTAAAAGCTGCCGGACCTGGAATACTCATAACTTGAGATCCTTAAGCAAATTTTCTCTGTCTTCAATCCTAAACTTCCTTATTTAATCATTTTGAAAAAATCAAATGATCCAATTATAAAATCGGTTCTCTTAGACTCTAAGCGGCACTCCCTACGAACCTCAGTCTATTATTTTAACCACTTTGCCAACCTAAGAGTCGATGTCAGTGTTTTCGTGTCACTGTGCAAAACCAAATCAATCATCGTGAGTTTGTTAAAATGCAAATCGCTGCCCTATATAATACAAGACACCTTAAAATACCAAGCCCACGATGCACAGAAGACTGTAAATCCCTCTTAATTTTGGATACCAACTGTGTTATGACTGCTTGTCAATAGGCAAAAACAAGGACTTTGCTCTTGTCCTTCTTTATTTCTTTCTACAGCAGGCAACCTGACCGTCAGCACCTCCTACTCCACTAATCCCAGGGTTACCCTCCATTTCATTTGCATTGTTAGGAATAGAGGAGCTTCGATTGAGTTCTGAGCAATACAGAATAGCTAGTGCTGTATAAAACGCCAACAATGTAATGAAGTAGAGATCACGTGAAAGAAGAAGGGGCAATGGTAGTAAGTTTGGATGCCGGCTTGAGGTGAAGAGCACTACGCATAGCTTATGATGTCAAGAGGAGGGATTAAGGGCAAGTATTATTCCACTTCAAGTTCCCTGTAGCATGTGCTGAAATTGGAATGGTTGAACTAGAAGAGGATCTATAGTGCATCAGTTTGTGGTAGCGATGACCCTACTGCTGTCATAGGATACGTAAAGATGGTTTTTAGAAGGATCTAGATGGATTGCCGGGAGAGCAGATGGAAGATGCGGTCAGCCAGTATTCAAAACAGAGTGGTCCAAGGATCTTTAAAGGCGTGAGACAGAGAAAATCATGATGCAGCAGAAATGCAGATGCCTCCTAAAACTTTGCTTGGGGAACTTACTTGCAACATGACAGGTGAATAAGAATCGATTATGCCAAGCGAGGGCACTACTTTTTTACGAGTATCCCGACCCTTAAAATCTTTTGATAGCAGGACAATGGAAAACTGCAGTAACTCAGCATTTTAAGGTTGAGGCAACTTGATTCACTAATACATAGCTACACAACAAATTCCAGGAAGTCTCTCCAACCCGCTACTTCAAAGGTAATCTCGAATTAGTATTCAGTCGAGAACATCTAAAGGTGGACGTGGAAGGAACGACGACATGAAAACTTTCTTCATCCTATGAACGCGGAACGAAGAGCACAACCACGAACCTTCCAGATATCTAATAACCAGAATCAGCTAAGGCAACCCGAGACAACGGCTATTAGGATCTCCATTGCCCGAACCTCCCTGTAAAATAACAAACCGAAAAGACAGTCCTTTTCATATATTTTTCCAAAGTAGCCTCACCTCCACTTACCAGATAGAAAACAAAAGAGTGCCGGGGTTCCTCAAGTCGACATAACAGTTTCATTCACAATACCAATCACCCCCGCTTTTCCTCAACAAAGCCCGCGGTGTCGCTCCTTTTCCCGCATCTCTCCTAACCCTAAATCCACAGCCCAAGACACACGCAATAACAATAACCCAACAAAAGCAAGACCAATCCACGCACGCCGTCTCATGAATTCGAATGAACATGCAGACTCTAATCTCCAGACCCAACCATTTCACCTCTAACCAACTGAAAAACACGGAAAAACGTAGTCATCGATTCCGCGAATCGCGATCGTCATCATCGCCGGATCGAAGGATTCAGCTGGGCCAACGCACTGCGCAGGAAGCAATCCCAGCTAAAATGGAGTGATTCGGTGGGCGAGCAAATCGCAGACGCCACAATCTCGAAGAAGAAGAAGAAGAAGAAGCAGCGAAGCATTTGAGTAGAAAACAACTGCAGCAAACGAGAGAGAGAGAGGGGGGGGGGAGGCGAGATCAAACCTGAGAGATCAAACGAGTCGATACGAACGGATTCGACGCAAGAGGGAAAGGAGGAGGCCTTGCTTCTTGTGGTGTCTTTCTTTTATCATTAAATTTCTTGCTTACATAATTTTTTTTCTTTTTGAAATTTTTTTTTTCGGGCGTTCGTACGTAGGTATGTGATTCTCGGCATATGGTACTCCCAAAACGTGGAAATTCCTCGAAATTGCTCATCGGTCGGATGCAATGATCTCTCTTGTATTACCCAAATACTCTCCCTTTTATATTTATTTTCGATATAACAATAGCTTAGATACATATCTTAAAGGGTTAGCGAGACTGGCTCGCCGACTCTAGAGATAAAAACGAAGTGCATATAGACACCCAAAGCATAAAATCGATTATCGAGGTACATTTTATCAGAGATGCTCCGTGATTAGACAAAAATCCAATCCGATATCCAACGTTGTAGCTAAAAGAAGCCGCCTTCAATCCTTGCGAACAATGGACCCTGTTGAAAGCGAAGGAGTAAAACTACTCCAAAGCTCACAAATTTTAGACTTTGGTGGCAAGTACTGTTAGCTTGAACGTGTCAAACCCAATTGGCCCAGCAGGCCCCACTCCAACCGTTTGAGTTGGTTCCCCGAGTTTCCAAAACAAACAAGGAAAGTAAAGGTGAGAACATCATGCATGGGAAGGAAAACGCAACGTGTCGGTGAATCACCTTTCAATAACTCGGTTACAGTTTCTTGCCCATATGCAGCATAGGGTCCACTTTATAATCCGATTCCGATTTCATATCAAGAGATAAACCCGCAAGCAAAAAAACATCATCCATCACGTATTTTCATCCAAAGCTAAATCGATCACAGAATGCTCGGCACGCGACGGATGCATCCCCTCCACAACAACTTACCCTCATTCCCAGCAAGTGGGTCGTTCCACCATCGGTTACACTCCTTACTTTTAACTAAGTATGAAAAAGGAGGAAATCGATCGGGAAAAGAAAAAACAGAAAAAGCGGTTACAGAAGACGATGACCAACACCAACTCTCCACCCAATTTTAGGATTTTTACGTATTCAATTCCAAAATCTGATTACCCAAGAATGTCGTGTGCCAACACCTCTTCCATCCTCACCCCAACCTTGACAGATTCATCTTCCTTAATCTCCCCAAAAATAGCCTCCCCCTCTCCTAACTAACCTCTCTCTCTCTCTCTCTCTCTGTTTCTGTTGCTTCTTGTCTCTGTCTCTCCTCCCATATATCTCTCTCAATCTCCCGTTCTTCCACGCGAATCCTCGCTTTCCTCGCACCAGGAAGCAGAAGAGCCGCCCAACGCAACGTTCGTGTGACAACAGCAGCAAAAGAAATAACTGCTCATGCATTCCCGCCGGAGACGCGCCCGATCTCTCTCCCACCCTACATTAACACCACCTCCTCCTCCTCCTCCTCCTACCATGAACTTCTCCTCCCCGCGACCCACCTCAGCATTGACCGCATCCACCTCCACCATAACCGCCGCCGCCACCACCACCACCACCTCGTCCTCCTCCTCCTCCGCCAAGAACGGCTCCACCACCCCGGCCTGCGCCGCGTGCAAGTACCAGCGCCGGAAGTGCGAGCCCAACTGCCTCCTCGCCCCTTACTTCCCCTACGACCGCCAGCACCAGTTCCTCAACGCCCACAAGCTCTTCGGCGTCAGCAACATCACCAAGGTCATCAGGAACCTCGCCCCGCACGAGAAGGACGAGGCCATGCGCACCATCATCTACCAGTCCGACGCCCGCGCCCACGACCCCGTCCTCGGGTGCTACCGCATCATCCGCGACCTCCACCGACAGATCGAGTTCTGCCAGGCCGAGCTCGAGTTCGTCCTCCGCCAGCTCGAGCTCTGCCGCGCCCAGGCACAGGCACAGGCCCAGGCCCAGGCCCAGCAGGAGGCCGCCATGCAGCAGATGATCGACCCCACGGCAGTGACGGTTGGCTGCGACATCGTGAGCCGGGGGGATCTGCTAGGGCCGGGCTACGGCTATGTTCAGCAGAACGGCGGCCATCCGGGCCAGGAGGTGGAGGGTTATATCGGTAATGGCCAGGAGGGGAATGATCAGGCGTCGTTGCATGATTTCGGTGCATGGGCCATGCAGGACTCCACGTTCACGTCGGACTTTCAGATCAAGCAAGGGTTTGAGGGTGGGTGTGAAGATATGAGGCCCATTCTGGAAATTGCAGACGACAGGAATGATGGGCTCAATTTGGAAAGCGAAATCATCGACGAAAGAAGGTAGGTATCTTTCAAATTGTTCGTCGTGCGTCTCGATAAGTTATCTTTTCATTACACCGATACATATTTGATCGGCTAATTCAATGGAATTGGCGTTTGTATGTACATAAATTTCGCAAGCAATATTGGCTCGACGAATTCCAATAGATCACACATTACATCGAAGCCATAGTAAAGCATTTGATGACACGCGAGAAGTACTCGCACGTCTTTCTGCGAATGACTCTGTTAGCACAGGATGAACATAAAAAATGGCCATATCCCTGAACAAAATCTATGAGCAAACAGAGCACAGCATAATTACGAAAACCACCATAGTCTTGTCATAAAGATGAGAGTAGATTACTTTGTTTCATCGTGTAAAGTATGGTGTTATCCGTTAATATTTCCATATGCCCGGAGGAGGAAAGTGGGTATGCATGATCGTTCGTCGAGAAGGACAACAAAAGAAAGAACATAATTAAGTTACTCCATGAGCACGTAGTCACGGTGATGACTTTGTTAATACTATTAGCACTGTCTAGACTTGGATGCATTGATAGATCATTAAATTCCTTCCGCATGAAATTGTGAGGATTAACCTAAATTTACTAGCTTTAGTTTGATTCTAACAGTATATTCTGCATGAAATATTGCAGTGATCATCAAGTCATCTTGGAAGATCACAAGACAGAGATAGCAGAAGAAGAAGACGATACCGGCCAACAGGTCCTTGATCATGATCTGAAAGGCGCAGCTACTTTATTCACCCTCACAAATTGTACAAGCTAGACTTTAACTATGAACACAACCTACCCATGTTCATCCCAAGCAAAGTGTATTAGCGATCCAGCCTTTCCATCGTCACACTTTTGGTTAAGTGAAACAGAGAAGAACATCTTTCTTTTCCATCTTCAACTTTCATAGGGCGAAAAGAAAGCATTTTTGTTAGTGTCTTAATGTCGAAACGTCTGACAGAAAATGGAATTACGAAAGATGCGCAGGCACAAGTACATGCAGTATAACTCTCATGCAATGGCTGAACTGATTCACAGGACATACAGCAAAATCATATGTAATTGATGATTTCTCGCATCCATGTATCAACACAAGCTAGATGACAACCCCACATGCTCTTTAGATGTATGCAGCGTGCATGATCCACAAGAGAGATTCAAAGGGAGAACAGCAACAAATTGGAACAAAGTGCAGAGCACGAAGGATCGGAGATGAAGATAAACACACTTTCCAAAATAGGAGGCAGAAATATGGCTGAAACTTTCAATAAGATTTGAAGGGTCAATAACAGTGACATCAAAAGTGACCAAAACAGAATGCACAGTTTGCTCGGTACAGAGAAACCCTTTCCACAAAGCAATCGTTGCTAGTCACGAGAAGCATCTAAACGACGACTAGAATTCTGAGTTTAGTTTTCGAAACCTTTCTTGTCATCTTCCAGCTAAATCTGTTAAGACTCCAGAGAATTTCCAATAATCTATTGGTCATATGGGTGGAAACATTAGCAATTCCATGAACAGAGACTAATTACGCATCCTCAGCTTTGTACCACTACTCTTTGATATGAATATGTGCGGAAGATGATCGTTCTACAAAGATCTATGAGCTATGAATTGCTGATCTCGACCCCCAATCGAACCTGTGATTGGTAATTTCGGTATGAACCCGACCTGTTGACGAACTTGTGTCAACCAATCCACGCTATAACGCCACGAACAATAGAATTCGCGATCTTGCTCGATAGGTTAAATTCAATCGCCACAAAGGAACCTCGATAAGATATAATTCTCAAGTGAACTCAAGAAGAAAACTTCTCTATATAAAATTCTACCCCCTTAGAAATTTATAAGCAACCTTATATAGGGTGCTAATCCTAATCCTAATCCTACTAGGATTAAAATTACAAAAATAACCTTAATTACTAAAAATTCGTCCAAAAATGGAAAAATGCCTAAAAGTTCATCTAAACGACTCCAAATCACTAAAAAACGTCATTACTTACTACTAAAATAGTGAGTATTGATCAGCGGCCTGTTTCCAAGCGTCCATCCAAGTTTGAGCCAATTCGAAGTTCGTCAATTTTAAGCTCCTTTGGAATTCGTTGGATCAAGAGTAATCATGTTGCACCAAGGAGTTTCAGAATCTTTAAGTTTCTAATTCAGATTGTCTCCATTCCAAATATTTTGAACCATAATACCGATAGCTTATTTGAATTCCTTCGCTCTCACTCGAGTGATCGGGTCTAGTGGATAAAACAACGGGTCCCTAGCACCTCCTCCTCGTAGGGTTTGATGTCCACATCATTCCCTCCCCCGTGCAAAGGACTTGCCCTCGAATCAGCATCCGCATAAAAAAGAGTCAAATAAGAAACATTGAAAGTAGCATTAATACCATACTCACCTGGAAGGTCAAGCTTGTAAGCATTATCATTGACTCTTTCCAACACCATAAATGGTTCATCCCCTCGTGGTAGCAATTTAGAGCGTCGCTGTTTGGGGAAACACTTTGTGAGCACATGAACCCAAATCCAATCGCCGGGCTCAAACACTATTTTCTTATGCCCTTTGTTGACTTGCTTTGCATACTGTTTTGTCTTAAGCTCAATATTCAGCCGCATCTTCTCATGCAAAGTTTTCACAAATTCAGCTTTCTTAGCACCATCTAAATCTACACGTTCAGCAATAGGCAAAGAGGTTAAATTTAATGGAGTTAAGGGATTAAAACCATAGACAACCTCAAACGGTGTGAATTGAGTAGCAGAATGCACGCTCCTATTATAAGCAAACTCAACATGATGTAAACAATCTTCTCAAGACTTAATGTTCTTTTTAGTGATAGCACGCAACAATGTCCCTAAAGTCCTATTAACTACTTTAGTTTGACCATCAGTCTGTGGATGACAAGTAGTAGAGAATAAAAGTTGTGTACCTAACTTTTTCCACAATGACTTTAAAAAGTAGCTTAGAAATTTAGGTGCCGCATGATAACCATTCTGGTTCTGTCCAGAACTGGTTTTTTGCTCTTGAAATCAGTTTTGGACCAGAAATCCGTTTGTTAACGTAATTTAATTTTTCTATTTCTAGGACAAGTTTTTGTCCCAGAACTCATTTTGAACCAGAAATGAGAACAAAAAAAAAGTTGGTTTTTCATTTCTGGAACAAAAGTGAGAACCATTTCTGAGGAAATCATTTTCTTTAACACATCTCTCTCTCGTCTCCTTCGAGCTCTCTGATCTGCCCGTCTTTCTCTCTACTCTCTCTGTTGCCGTCGAGAGAAAGCCAGGCCGCTCGTTCGCTCGCTCCGACTGAGAGGAAGCCAGGGCCACTAGCTCCTGCTCCACATAAGCTCCGATCGTGCGCAAATCTCCTCTCATCTCTCTCTTTTCTGGATTTGGAAGTCGCCGTGATCGGGGGGGTCAGCTTCAGTCTCGCCGTGGCCGGCGATCGAGCTCACCGTTGCCCAGATCTGGGCGACGGTTAGCTCGGCCGCCAGCCCTGGGCGAGGCCGCTCGGCCTCCCCCAGACTTGGGGCGATCTTCGCACCCCGCGCGATTCGTCTGCTCTTTCCGTGCCGAGATCCGAGCTGGCTCGCCGGAGCCGCCACGCTCAAGGTTTCTTGCAGCTTCCGGTCGTCATTTCCCCTCTGCCCTCTTGTGCTTGCTCCTCTTTTTTGGGTCGCTAGGCGATGATTCCCCTTTTCACGAGAGGTACGGTGCCCCGTGTCTCAGGGTTCGGCTTCCCTCTTTTCTTGATCCTAGATTGATTCTTGCGGGCAGTTTGTGGTGAGTTTGTGAGTAGTGTTTGGAGGGGGACGATGCTGAAACGAGTGCTCTTTGGAGCTCTGTAAATTCTTGGCATTTGCTAAAATTAGACAGACGAGTAAGATTGGGAATTCGCTGTGGCGGTAGACTTTGGTGAAGTGGGTCGTTGTCTTTCAGAGTACTCGGGCGTACCGTCGGGATTCATTTCCTTTATTTAGCTATGCCAGTCTTTTAGGTGTTGTAATTGTGATTCGCGACTCGAAAGATTCAGCTGCGGTATCTTTTGGGTTGCTTTTCTTGCGTCGTTTTCCCTCTCTTGCTGCCCTTATGCAGGGTTGCTTCCGGATGTCAATATGCTTTGATTCTCTCTTATCATATCATTTTCTTTTGGTAAATGGAGCGACTTTGTACTGGTTTCCGATGCTTCCTTGTTACCTATGGCATCCTAATACCTTGCTTCTCTAGTTCATAGATCTTGCTTTCTTTTCACTTCGGCTTTCCTTATCCTTACATGCATGATGCGCACTGTTCATGGCAGTTCATCCATCTGTGTGGGTTAGTTCGTTGTATGGTTATTACCCTTTTGACGTGTCGGTGTTTGGCATTAATGTTTAAAGGCTGCATGCAAATTTTATGGTAAGTTTGAACTGCCTTACTGCATGCGAAATGAGAAATATGCATGCTACATGTAGTGCCGTTTTGCAAGCTGGCAACTCCCCCGAAGTTTCTGAATGCAATCGTGGCAATGGGACCCTGTGTTTTGGGTGTCATAGATGCATGCGTTTCTTTGGATATTGTCATATTTTAGTACCATACCTTTCGGGGTAATGAAGCAACTGACAAAGATTAAGGGAAATGATTAAGCGATGCTTGGTTCATCCATCTATGTGGGTTAGTTTGTTGTATTGTTATTACCCTTTTGACGTGTCGGTGTTTGGCATTAATGTCCCAAGGCTGTGTGCGGATTTTTGACTCCTTTTAAAGGGGAACGGTATCATATTAATGATTTTGGGGGTAGAGTGAGGCAAGCAACAACAGCAAGAGAATTATTCAACCATAGGCATTCTTCACTAAGGAATGTTATTGAGAGATCATTTGCGGTGTTAAAGAATCACTTTCTCATTTCGAGACACATGCCTTTATTTTCAATTCAAAAGCAGTCATGTATTGTAATTGCATGTTGTGCTATTCATAATTACATCCGTGTTCAAAACAAGATGGATGAAAACTTTTCCCAATATGGTGATTCAGAGTACTCGTTTGGAAGTGCATAAGATGAGGTTATTGACGATACATCGACAGAGGAGGATATCGAGATCAACATGCTTAGGAAAAGAATTGCCAATCAATTGGCAAGTGATAATAATATGGCGGAGATTCCATGAAAATCTATTTCCGACTTCTCTAATGTATTTCCATTATTTTGTATTTGAGGATTTTTTATGTTGGCTCTTGTAATGTGACGTGGTATTTTGGGATCTCCTATATTGGTTCTTGTAATGTGATGTGCTTGGTTTACTTTTCTCCATAAGCTTTGGCGATATTATGAGGAACGATGCATACTCACAAATATTGAGAGCAAATATCGAGAATAATGGTGGTTGAATGCTGAAGACCCGTTCTAGTGCTTGGCCATTTGCATTAATTTGACTGGAATTTGTGTACTGGCGTACATAACATTACGAATCCAATGTAAAATTTAATTTCAAAACTTCACAATTTGTGGCCATCCGCTTTGAGCGAAATTTAATTTTTTATAAGTGTCGAACAAAATTAAAAAATTAAAAACATCAAAACTTTACAGAATGGCTTAGAATATTTGTGGCCACCCACTTCGAGAGAAATTTAATTTTTTTTGAGATTCCTCAAAAAAATTAAAAAAATCAGAAATTTCAAAACTTCATAGAATGGCTTATAGAATACCTGTGGTCACCCACTTTGAGGGAAATTTAAATTTTTTTAGGTGCTGAAAAAAATAAAAAAAATGAAAAATTTGAAAATTTCACAGAATGGCTTATAATACCTGTAGCCACCCACTTTGAGTGAAATTTAATGTTTTTTTAGGTGATAAAATAAAAATTAAAAAAACAAAAAATCAAAAATACCATTTGGGCACCTCAAAATTTTAATTTTTTAATTTTTTTGGAAATCTCAAAAAAATTAAATTTCTCTTGAAATGGTTGGCCACGTGTATTCTAAGTTATTCTGTGAAGTTTTGAAATTTTTAATTTTTTTAAATTTTTTTGGGCATCTCAAAAAAATTAAAATTTACTCAAAAAGTAGGTGGCCACAGGTATTTTAAGCCATTTTGTGAATTTTTGAATTTTTTTTATTTTTTATTTTAAATATTTTTGGGTACCTCAAAAAATTTAAATTTCACTCAAAATGAGTGGTCACATGTATTCTAAACTATTCTGTGAAGTTTTGAAATCTTTTATTTTTTTTGGGCACCTAAAAAAATTTAAATTTCATTAAAAGTGGGTGGCCACAGGTATTCTAAGCAATTCTGTGAAGTTTTGAAATTTTTGATTTCTTAATTTTTTTAAAAAAATTCAACAAATTTCCTATTTTCCCGAAATCTGAATTTTTTTTATTTCTCGACATTTTGATGATTTTTTCTGAAATTTTTCAATTTTTTCAGATTTTCTGAATTTTTTAAAAGATTTTTATGAATTTTTCAGATTTTTCTATTATTTTTATTCCATTTCTAAAAAAATGGATTTCTGTTCCTGGAAATAGAATTTTCTGTCGTTTATCAAACGGATTTTTGTTTCAGGAAATAGAAATTTTGTGCTGTTATCAAACGGATTTCTGTTATAGTAATAGAAATTTTTTGTCGTTATCAAACGAGTTTTTTTTTCTCAGAAACTCATTCAAGAATCAGAAATAGAAAAATCTATTTCTGGTTCAGGAACTCATTCCGGAACAGAATGGTTATCATTCGTTACCTTAGTATCTCGATCAGAAACAATGGACCTAGGCATGCCATGCAAACGCACAATCTCTTGAAAGAACAATTCAGCAACATTCGATGCATCATCAGATTTATGACAAGGTATAAAATGAGCCATATTTGAAAATCGATCAACAACCACAAAAATAGAATCTTTGCCATGCTTAAACCTAGGCAATCCTAATACAAAATCCATAAAGATATCAACCCAAGGATGCGTCGGAATAGGCAAAGGTGTATACAAATTATGTGGTTTAATCGTAGATTTAGCCTGCTTACATGCGATACATCTCTTGCAAAATCATGTGACATCTCGTTTCATGTGTGGCAAAAAAAAAAAATGTTAATGCAGCGCTTCATAAGTCTTGTTGATTCCAAAATGCCCCATTAAACCACCACTATGTGCCTCTCGCACTAACAACTCGCGCAAAGAGCATTTGGGCTAACACAACTTAGTTTTACAAAAGAGATATCTATCATGCCTATAAAACTTTTCAAACGTAGCATGCTCACAAACTTCAAATACTCTTCCAAAATCATCATCGTCAGCGTATAAACCTTTGATATGCTCGAAACCTAGACACTTTGCTCCTAGAGTAGTTAGAATTGCGTACCTCCGAGAAAGTGCATCGGCTATCACATTTTCCTTACCTTTTTTGTACATGATTACATATGGAAAAGTCTCAATGAACTTCATCCATTTGGCATATCTTTTGTTCAACTTTTGCTGCCCCCTCAAGTACTTTAAGGTCTCGTGATCGGTATAGATCACAAACTCCTTTGGCCACAAGTAATGTTGCCAAGTCTTCAAAGCTTGCACCAAAGCATACATCTCCTTATCGTAAGTCGGATAATTCAATGTCGCTCCGCTTAACTTCTCGCTAAAATACGCTATGGGACGTCTTCTTTGCATCAACACAGCTCCAATTCCTGTACTAGAAGCATCGCATTCTATCTCAAAAGTAGTACTGAAATTCGGCAAAGATAACAAAGGAGTATTAGTCAGCTTATCCTTTAACATACTGAATGCTCTCTCTTGCTCTTCTCTCCATGTAAAATTCACGTGCTTCTTGATAATTTCGGTTAAAGGTGCGGCGATGGTGCTGAAATCATTTACAAATCTAAGATAGAAACTGGCTAAACCATGAAAGCTATGCACCTCTCCTACTGTCTTAGGTGTCGGCCATTCACGGATTACTTTCACATTTTCTTCATCAACCTGTATTCCTTCAGTACCAACAACAAAGCTTAGAAATACTAACTTATCAGTTACAAAACAACACTTATTTATGTTAGCATATAATTGCTTAGCCCTTAAAACCTGTAAAATAGCTTGCACATGCTCAATATGGTCATCAAAATTTCGACTATATATTAAGATATCATCAAAATAAACAACTACAAATCGACTAATAAAAGCACGCAGAACATGATTCATAAGTCGCATGAAAGTACTGAGTGTATTAGTTAAACCGAATGGCATGACTAACCACTCATATAACCCGTACTTGGTCTTAAATGCAGTTTTCCATTCATCCCCCTCTTTCATCCTAATTTGATGATAACTACTTTTCAAATCAATTTTAATAAATATGCAAGCTCCATGCAATTCATCCAAGATGTCATCTAACCTAGGAATAGGATGTCGATACTTTACCGTAATGTTATTGATTGCTCGGCAATCAACATACATTTGCCAAGATCCATTCTTTTTTGGCACCAACAAAACAGGAACATCACACGGGTTAAGAGACTCTCTCACATATCCTTGCTTTAGTAATTCGCTAACTTGCTGCTGAAATTCCTTTGTCTCTTCAGGATTGCTTCGATATGCGAGTCGGTTAGGCAATGGTGCACCAAGAATCAAATCATTTGATGCTCTCTACCTCAAATCGGTGGTAAACCTCCAGGAAGTTCATCAAGAAAGACATCTTCAAATTCCTACAACAAAGACACGACAGAACTTGGCAAATTCGGATCAAGTTCGTTAGTAGTAAACAATGCATCATTATATAAAGGTACAAGTATCAGTCGGTCTAGAATCAAAACTCTCCTCACTTTGCTCGATTTTGCATAGAAATTCTTTACTCTCTTTTCTTTTCTCTCTTCTTTTCTCTCGGTTTTTACCACTCTACTCTTATCTTCCTCTCCTTTTACTCCTCTCCTTTTACTTGCGTCTCAAAGTTTTCACGCAGGCCCTCAGTTTTATCACTTTTTTTCTCTCTCTCAGCCTCACGTTGTAGTTTCAATTGATCTTCATACACCTATTGGCACCAATGTGTATGTCTTCCGGTTCATCACCAATGAATATCGATTAGTGTACCCATCATGATATACTTTTCGATCATACTGCCATGGCCTACCAAGCAAAAGATGCTCTGCTTGCATAGGTATAACATTACACATCACCTCATCTTTATATCGCCCTATCTCAAATGGAATTCGAACTTGCTTCGATACTTTTACTTCACCACTATCATTCAACCACTGCAATCTATATGGTCTTGGATGCTTTGTAGTCTTCAATCCCAACTTCTCCACCATGGTATAACTTGCTACATTTGTACAACTACTTCTATCAACAATCAAGCTACAAATTCCTTACCAAAAAAAAACAATCAAGCTACAAATCTTATTATTCATCAAGCATCTTGTATGGAACAAGTTATCGCGTTGCTGGTGATGCTCCTCCTCTTTGACTTGAACACTAAGAGAACGTCTTACCACCATCAATTCACTCTTTGTCGGCATTTCAACATCACTACAATCCTCCAATGGTGGCATATCATCATTCTCTTCCTTCCTCTCACTTTCTAATTTAACATCATTATGTCCAGTTATGATCATCACCCTCCTATTAGGGCACTGATTTGCTATATGACCCATGCCCAAACACTTGAAACATTTAATTTCACGAGTCTTAGTATTAGGGTTTTCAGTTTTACTTAAAGTCGAATTCGAATCAACTTTGCCATCATTGTCCTTCAAAGTTTCAATCTTGATATTGTTTCCCTTTCAATTCGGCTTGTTGTCTCTCTTCCAATTGGACTTCCAATTCGAGCTTGAATCTCCACCACTTTTGTAATTTCGATCCAACTTCAATTGCCGCTCAACTTTGATAGCTTTGTCCACTAATTCTTCCAATTCAACGTAATGTTGTAGCTCCACCACCCTGGCTATATCTTGGCTCAAACCACACAAAAATCGGGACATTGTGGCCTCACGGTTTTCCACCACATTAGCACGGATCATAGCAATCTCCATCTCTTTATGGTATTCTTCCACACTTCTATTACTTTGCATGAGATTTTGCAGCTTATGGAACAAGTCTCTGTGGTAATGACTAGGTATAAAGCGCATCCTCATCACTGCTTTCATTTCATCCCACGTTTCTATTGGTCTTTCACCATTGCGTCTCCTGCTAGTCACAAGTTGATCCCACCAAATTATAGCATAATTAGTGAATTTAACAGCTGCAATTTTTACCTTTTTGAGCTCCAAATATCGCTGATAATCAAATATCATTTCCATCTGTTTCTCACATTCTAGATACGCATCAGGATCATTCTTTCCTTGAAAAGATGGAATCTTCATCTTGATGTTGCCAAGCTCATCATCTTCTCGATGTCTATATCCTCAATGTCCGTTTCTCCTCTCAAACCTACCATCTCGATCATCTTCTGTATCGGACACATATGCATCATCAAATTGCCGCTGCCATCTGGGTTGTGCCCTAGGCTCCTCTTGCTGATTTTGTGGCCTCCCTCGTGGAAGCTTTCGATCATCTTCAAGTCTCGTCTCACATCTTGCAACTTGGTTGCTAAGTGCTTCAATTTGTAAACTCAATTGCTGAATGCCTGTTAGAATTGTATCATCCTTTGGATGAGTGCGATCCTCCCTTTGATTCACACGTCCTGGGCCTGAGCTTGACATTTATTTATTTATTTATTATTATTATTATTTTTTAAAGCTGCAAGAAAATATTAGAGATAAAAGAAATCTCACTAGTCACTCCCTCATGTTTTCCGCTCAAAGTGTTTGTCACTCCTCTCGTGTTTAACTCAATTTCGGCCTTTTTTTTTTCTTCCCTCAATTAAACTCACACACTCTTGCCTTTTACCTTTCGTATCCTTCTAGCAAGCTCTTTTTTTTTTTTTTTTCAGACTTGAATCTAGTCTCACGAGCTCCTCACAACAATCAATAAACCATCAAGCAAGATCAAATTCAGCAATATACCACTCAACTCAGCAATTCAACAAATTTTCGCGAGATTCAGATTCATATTCAATTTTTGCTATTGAAATTTTTTTCATTTGGTCCAACTATCAATGATAAAAAAAAAATGAGTCGTCCTCTTGATTTTTTTTCGTTTTATTTTTTAGCTCTTTTTTTTTTGCTTCGTTTTTTACGAACTCAAGTACAATATATATAAAAAAAAACAACTAGGACCGAAAACCTTAAATCAAAAATTGAAATCACAGCAAGAACAAATTCAGAACCCTAATTCTACAAATCCTAGTTTTTATAAACTCTAGATTGATGAATGAAAAGCAGTAAAAGTAGGATTACTAGACCTTGTAGAACCGGTTTTGATACTAGATGATATAAATCTGTGCGGAAGATGATCGTTCTACGAAAATCTGTGAGTTACAAATTGCTGACCTCGACCCTCAATCGAACCTGTAATTGGTAATCTCGGTATGAACGCGACCTGTTGATGAACCTGTGTCAACCAATCCACACTATAACGCCATGAACAAGAGAATTCGTCATCTTAATTCGTCATCTTACTCGATAAGTTGAATTCGATCGCCATAAGAGAGCCTTGATAAGATTTAGTTTTCAAGAGAACTCAAGAAGAAAACTTCTCTATATAAAATTCTACCCCCTTAGAAATTTATAAGCAACCTTATATAGGGTGCTAACCCTAATCCTAATCTACTAGAATTAAAATTACAAAAATAATCTTAATTACTAAAAATTCGTCCAAAAATGGAAAAAGGCCTAAAAGTTCATCTAAACGACTCCAAATCGCTAAAAAACGTCATCAAATTTCGTAGTGAGTATAACTTTAGTAGTGAGTATTGATTAGCGGCCCGTTTCCAAGTGTCCATCCAAATTTGAGCCAATTCGGAGTTCATCAATTTTAAGCTCCTTCGGAATTTGCTGGATTAAGAGTAATCACGTTGCGCCAAGAAGTTTCAGAATCTTCAAATTTCGAATCTAAATTGTCTCCATTCCAAATATCTTGAACCATGATGCCAACCGCTTGTTTGAATTCCTTCGCTCTCGCTCGAGTGATCGGGCCTAGCGGATAAAACAACGGGTCCCTAGCACCTCCTCCTCGATAGGGTTCGATGTCCACATCACTCTTCTTTATTATATCGCGGGTATATGAGGTTTTCAGTCTCCATTTGAAGCGTCAATTCTTCAAGTACACCATAAAGATCCATCATAACCAATTGCAAGGCGATCCCGGGCGAAAACATATAGACCTTTTTATTCAACTCAACCGAACTCTGGCCTGGGACTTCTTTCAAATTCTTTCTTCCTCGGCAGAAATCCGCACTCTCGCAGAATCATCCCACCGGCCATTTGCAGCACAAATGTTAAAGAAGCATGTAGCTTCCCGTGGTTTCCCTAATTATGAATGAAAACGTGTGTGGCTATTGCCTCCCCAAAATCTGTATCTCTATACATCCCACAAGCAATAAGAAGAGCTCCCCAAACACAAGCATTAGGTGTCATGGGTTTTGCTATCTCTCTTTAGCCCTGCGAGGAACCAGATCGGCTCGACAGATCAACTACGCATGCATGGTGTTCCATCTGCGGCTCAATTCCAAACTATTTATTCATTAGATCATAAAGATTACAACCCTTGGCAACAAGCCCTGCATGAATACAAGCAGAAGAACAGCAACAAAAGTGACCTCATCCGGCTTAAATCCAGTTTCAACCATTCCATGAAATTATCTCCCTGCATCTTTTCCTAAACTGTGCATTCCACACCCAGCCATCAATGGGTTCCGAGAGATTAAGTCCTTGACATCGAGTTTCTTGCACACAATGCTCCCCTGATTGAGGCTTTCCACATCATGTACATTGCGATGAAGCTGCTCGCCACAAGGAGGTTATGATTCATCAAAGCCCAAACCACATGGCCATGGACTTTCTGACCAAGGTTGAGTGCCGCCGACTCTGCACAAACTGATGAGGCACTAAAGACGGTTACAGCATTCCCCGCGATGTTGGCAAGCTGCATTTGTTTGTAGAGTTCCAAAGACTCGCTCCCTCTCCCCGCAGAAGCAAATGCATCGATGATGGCACACCAACTAATCACGTTAGGCCTCAACAATGAACAACTATCTGATTTCTTGATCTAGGAGAATGATTCAAAAGCCTCGTTGCATAATCCAGACTCTGCATTCTATGTAATTAGAGCATTCCAACTGACTATGTTCTCTTTTGGATTCCATTCCTAAGACAATTGACTAGCATCTTTCAATTGTCTTTGCTTCCCATACACACATACTAATGAATTCTTCACAATCAAATAAGCTTCAAAACCAACTTTTATAACAAGTCCATGAATTGCTTTACCCATGTGGAATGCAATCACATCATTAGCGAACAGATAAAACCACAGCTAGTACTCATGCACCGGGACCATTTCCTCTTATTCTCATCGAACCAAATAACTCCACAATTTCAACACAGTGGCCACTTCAGGCATGACTCGACAACAACGATCCGCTCTCCATCCCTTCAGCCTCCACACGCAGAGGCATCTCAAGAGCACCATCACCTTCGAAATTCCGCACAAAGCCCCGAGATCATCATGTTCCATGAATTGCAGCTCCTAGCACCCATTCTATCAAACAGCTGATGCGCCATGCTTATTTGCCCAATCTTCACAAACATATACCGATCAATCCATTCAGCTAGTGCAAATTATGGTGCAAGCCCATTTGCAAAGCGTGACAATGAATACTCCTGCACCAGATTGAGCTAACCATTTCGGACCAACCTCTCATCACCACCAAAGGGAAAGTGAACCCATCACCTCATATCCCCGAACTTTCTCATCTCAACAAAAGGTTCGGATGCAAATATATCACAGTGGACATAATTTAAGAGTTTTTTATGACTTTTTCCTCGTAAAATATGTTAAACGAATATATCACTAATTATAAATTAAGGCAAGAAGAAAATGAAGGCAAAGGTCCATTACACAAGCAAGTGTGCCTTTAAAGAAGAACGTTCTCATATATTTGTAAGTACGGAGATTACGGATAGTGCGTACTGGCGTTGTGATCTCCCTCCCGTCCCCAGCCCCACCATCGCTGACAGCGACTTCCACCATGTCTCTCTCTCTCTCTCTCTCTATTAGCACTTGAATAACGATAGCGCCAACGTCAGGAGACATAAAACTACAAGAAACCTCCACCTACGTCAAATTCCCGCACTTACGCAAAAACCTTCGCAGTCCCAGCTCAAATGGGGGAGGGTTCACCCGGTGAAGAACGACGTCACTCTGGTCTGACTCTGATCAATCCAATCCACCCCCACAAGAAAACGACACGATGGAAATACTGGGTCAGGCTCCGTCTGATCTATTGGTTTATGATATTCCCGAAATCCCATAAAAAAAAAGAAGAAACAAGCATTTACAAGCACGCCCGCGCACGCCGAACCTACAAAAGAACCCACCAGCTTCCCCTGAATTCTCCATCCGGGCGACGGGGAAAGAACAATGCTTGCAGCTTCAGTCCACCAACCCGATGCATCTCCGGGTACGCGGACTTCGCCCTCGACCCTCCGTTTTCTTGCGCTTCTTGATGCTTTGATGGCCGGAATCTTGAATTTTTGGTTTTTGTGTGGGTGATTCTCTGTTTTCTGGCGAACCCCTTCTTCAGATGCGGAGGCCCAGGAGCACTTGCTCGTCGTGGACGTGGACGACAACGCCAAGGACGTCCGGGCAAAGTTCGAGATCCGGGGCCTGACCAAGATTTCCGATGCTGGGGCCCCCATCCTGATCGGGGTCAACCTGGAGATCCCGCGAGGGAAGATCGTGGGCATCATCGGGCCGAGCGGGAGCGGCAAGTCCACGCTTCTGAGGGCCCTGAACCGGCTGTGGGAGCCGCCGTCCGGCACCGTGTTCTTGGATGGCGAGGACATTAGGGGTCTCGATGTGCTCAGCCTCCGGCGCAAGGTGGGGATGCTGTTTCAGCTTCCCGCGATGTTTGAAGGTATGATTTCTGGACATTCCGGTGCTGGTCTATTTGTGATTACTGATTAGTGATGGCAATGAATGTTAGTCAAGAAAAGAGTGAGAAAGTTGAAGCTTTTTGTTTCCTCCGCCTTCGCGGTGTCGCGCTTGATTCAGAATTTCAAACCCGATTGGTGCGGGAGGTTTCTCGATTCATTCATGTCATTCGGAAGTTTGATTATCATTCGTTCAATATGTTGAGATTGATTGATAAAATTGGTTTGCAAAGTGACATGGTAGTTTGACTTCCTTCCGCAAATCATCAAGTCGTTTCCCGGCCTGCATTTGAAGTGATCATCTTTGAATCAAGGGATAAAAAAGGGCCACAATTGTATTACTCGAGGCGACTGTTGTTGATTATATTATGTGTTCTTGGTGTTGTTACTGGAGGAAAATCGAATAGTTGTTCCACGAGTTTGATTCAGGGTTGTTACTGAGAACTATGATCTAACCAGGCTTGAATAGAGTTTACTTTTGATGTAACTTTCTCCATTGTATGGTAATCTCTGCCTATAAGAATTCACAATCAGAACCAAATAGACTAGTTTGGCTGTCATGGTGACGGTAGATTAATAGAGTTTACTTTTGATGTAACTTTCTCCATTGAATAGTAATCTCTGCTTATGAGAATTCACAATTCGATCCAAATAGACTAATTTGGCTTTGGCTGTTATGGCGACGGTAGATTAATGTCAAAAGTATTCACCCTGTCCTTTTGTTTTTGCCCTTTTGGATAAGTTTCAACGCTGCATATTCATGATTTCATGAGGTGCCAAAATAATCTTGAAAAAGTAAATGGGGTGCCAAATTATCACGACCTAGCCTTCCCTGTTATATGGTCATGTATTAAATCCTCCTTGCACAATTATTGGAAATATTGTTCTTCCACTGAACTTGGTCCTGCCAGATCAGGCTGGAGTCAATCAAATCCCACAAGTACGGTCTATGTGCAAGATATACGGTGCTTGTGTCCATGGTCTTTACCTTCATATGACTTCTAGGATTCGCAGCACTGGTTCAACTTGCTATTTTTTCTGGTTTTAAACTACATGCAGAAAAGAACACAGAAGTCCTCTATATGATTCAGAGGCATATTGACTCTATCTAGTGCTCGTAATTTTATGCAGACGTGGTATTTCCTCAACTACAGAAAGTTCTTGATTCAATATCTCTGGAGCAGAAGCTCTATGTCTTTGGTGGTCATTTTTCGCCATGTTTCATTCAGTACCGAAGTCTTTTATATCTATCATATCCCAAGTTAGCAATATGAATTAGAATTCTTATGGGTTACATTAGGGCTCACACTAAATATATTTATGACAATGATTGACTTGAGACCTTCTATGCACCTAAACTTTGCCAGCTTGAAAGGTAAATGGTCTTTATTCTTTTGGTGTTAAAGGGGTTCTCATTTTTTAGAAGAATAAAGCTAGACAAGGAAGAAATACCAGATGAATGGATCTAGTGGATTACATCAAGACCAATTGTAGATGAACAATTTCCTCGATGTGATTCTTCTAGATTTGTGTTTTTATGCCATGCCACAGTCTTAATGTTCTCGAAAGCCTACATCAAGCCGCAAACTTGCAGGCACAGTTGCAGATAACATCAGATATGGACCACAACTGAGGGGGAAGAAGCTAAGCGATGGTGAAGTCCACAAGTTGCTGAACCTTGCCGACCTTGATTCCTCTCTCTTCAGCAGAGGCGGCTCAGAACTCTCTGTCGGCCAGGCCCAGAGAGTGGCACTCGCGAGGACACTAGCTAACGAACCAGAGGTGAGCCAGCATTTCCCATTTTGTCCATTGAAAGATCACACTTCACTGTCAATACCTAAAGGTGCTTTCTTCTCAAAAAAGGTTCTTCTGCTGGATGAACCGACAAGCGCATTGGACCCAATTTCAACCCAAAACATCGAGGATGTGATAGTGAAGCTGAAGAAGACGCAAGGATTGACGACCATAATGGTTTCGCACAGCATCAAGCAAATTCAGAGGATTGCTGACATAGTTTGCCTCCTGGTGAGCGGTGAGCTGGTCGAAGTTTTGACTCCCGATCGACTTTTGGAAGCCAAGCATCCCATGGCCCAGAGATTCCTGCAACTCAGCAACTGATGCTTTCCCGTTTCCACATACCGCATACTGAACGAATAATCGTATGCAGATTCGGCACTGTACTGTTATATAGACCTCAGCTTCTGTGACTGGATATCTATAGACTTGAAACAGTGTTTGATGAAATTTGGTGGTGTGGTCAAGTCTGCCGTATGCTCCGTCCTTGTTCTCTTTTAATGTTGTAACAGTTGAATGAAATGAGGAACGTGTGTTGCGCTAATTCATCTCACGTAACCGGTACATACGTTGCACAAAGTGATAAGCAAAACAAGTGCAGCAAAATAAAGAGGAGAAACACAAATCTACGTGGTTTGATAGATCAGTCTGTCTACATTCACCGGGCAAACACACGGAACTCACTTGTATAACAAGAGAAATTACAATGCACACCCCTCAACTTGACAAACACCAAACAATGGGTCGCACTCTCAACCGTGAATTTTTTCTCAGTACAACTCTCACAATCATAAATATTACACACCAAAGATTCCCTTACAAAAAATAACCCAGACCCTCAAGTTCTATTTCACCCAAAACGTAGAAAAAAAACAGAGGAATAACTCAAAGCATATTAACTCTTAACTATTCTCTCTTAGTCTCTCTCTACTTCACTCTCTCTCCTTCACACGTTTCCAAAGAAGTAGAGGGGTGGTTATACGCACTAAAGTAGTGGAGGAGTGGCATCAACAATTACTCCCTATTTTTTAAGTGTCACATTCTCCCACTTGAAGACTATTCTTGAATAGCCTTCACAGCTCCAATTTGCCAAACCATCATCAATCAAGTGGTAACTACAAGTCCAAGAGAAGTTCTGCACCATAAAAACTTCTCTCGCGCAATAGGCTTCGTCAGCACATCTGCTACGTTGTCGTTGGTGTGAATTTTCTGCAAAGAGATAACTCCATCTTCCTCTACATCACGAATAAAATGGTCCTTGACATCAATGTGTTTCGTATGAGAGTGAAACATTAAAATCGATACCTGATTTCTAAACATAACCTTTCACCACTAAACAAGATTTATATCGTTCAATATTTCCGTTAGTGTCTCTTTTCAACTTGTAGACCCACTTGGAATCGATAGCCTTTCATCCTTCTGGTAACTTGACAAGATCCCAGGTTTTGTTTTTGTGTAAAGCCTCCATTTCCTCCTCCATAGATGCCCTCCATTGAGGAGCATTACTGGACTCACAAGCTTCCTGATATGTACAAGGCTCTCCCTCTTTAGTTATGCAAGCGAAAGTTGTCAATAATCATTTAGCCAAACTGGAGGTCTAGTAGTCCTCCTATGAGGTCCTTGGTCACTTTGAGTTTCACCACCAGTTCTGTCTGTATACTCTCTATCAGCTTCATCTCCACTAGCTTCATTAGTATCAGTCAAATGTCCTTCAAATTGATTTTGAACTTCTTTTAATGATTCAAGTTCAAATATCTGTGGCAAGTAAGCATTTGGTGTTTCTTTGCCTTTTTGCAACGAATCTTCATTGAAGACGACATCTTCGCTAATAATGACTTTGTGGATAGTAGGATCCCTCAATCTGTATCCCTTTACACCTTCTGCATAGCCAAGAAAAATACACTTTCTGGACTTGCTTCAAGCTTTGTCCTTTGCTCTTTAGGAACCCACATATAAGTATCACAACCAATAGTACGGAGGAAAGAATAGTCAGCAGTTTTTCCAGACTATATCTCTTCTGGAATCTGTCCATTAAGAGCAGTTGTTGGGGAACGATTCACTATGTAATATGCCGTACATACAGCTTCAGCCCAAAAATTTTGCTTCATACTAGCACAGCTCAACATACTTCGAGCATGATCCATTAGCGTACGATTCATATGCTCGGCCACTCCATTTTGTTGTCTAGTTCTGGGGACCGTAAAATGTCTTTGAATGCCATGCTTGCTGCAAAAATCTAAGAATTCTTGCAACATATATTCTCCTCCATTATCGGTTCTAAAACACCTTATTTTTGTTCCTTTATGATTTTCTACCAACGCTTTAAATTTCTTAAAAGAAGCAAAAGCATCACTTTTCCTTTTAAGGATGTAAACCCAAACTTTTCTAGAAAAGTCATCGATAAATGAAATAAAGTACTTGACACCACCCAAAGACTCATCAGGAGACTCCCAAATGTCAGGATGTATCAAGTCTAAAATATTCTAACTTTTTGCTGTGGAACGATGAAAGGGAGTTCTATGAAACTTTCCAAACTGGCAATCTTCACAAAATTCTAAATTAATAGTCTTTAAACTGGGAAGAAGATCGCAATCAAGAAGTACCTTTAGTCCTTGCATGCTCATGTGTCCCAAACGCCTGTGCTAGATAGTTGCCGACTCTGTCACAGCATTGGCAACTATGGCTTCACTGACTATGGTCTCTCCAATTATCCTATATAAACCGCCTATTAATTTTCCTTTCGTCACGATGAGTGCTCCTTTGACAATCTTAGCTCGTCCCTTTTCCAGAATAATTTTATAGCCATTTTCATCAAACTTTCCCAGCGACAGTAGACTTTTCCACATATCTGGTACATGTCGTACACCCGATATTGTACGCATGATGCCATCAAGCATGGTAACACGAATGTCTCCAATCTCCACGATTTGACATGAGTTATCATTGCTCATGTATATTGTACCTCCATCACATAACTGATACGTATGGAACTAGTAGTCTCTATGCAGTGTCATATGGAAAGAAGAGCTTGAATCCAAAATTCATTGATGTTGCACGCTCTTTATTGGAACTGCAATCATCACCTCACCATCTTCAGGTAAGTCTGCATTTTCAACGACGTTTCCTTGGGAATTTGTTGATGTTGATGCATTTTGGGAATCAGATTTGCGATTTTGTTGATTCTCCTTGGATTTACGGTCTTTACGCATGTGACCCTTTTGTCTACATTTCCAACAAGGACCCAAAGTTCGCCTCTTTGACTCAGACCTTGACTTCTTTCTTCCACTGGAACCTTTGTCCATGGACGTTCCTTTGGCCATCATAGCATTACCAAAAGTGCTCTCGAGAGTTTTTCTACGAGACTCTTCCGTCAACAACGTAGCTATAGTTGAATCCATGTCAAGATCCGCTCTAGTACTGAGACTCATGATCAAGAAATCACATGCATCAGGCATAGAACATAGAAGAAGTGTAACCTTCTCATCGTCCTCGATTTTGACACCGATGGAAATCAATTTGCTCAATAGGGTGTTGAACCTGTTCGGGTGCTCTTGGAAAGAGGAGCCTTCCTTCATCTTTAAATTGTATAATTGCCGACGAAGAAAAATTTTGTTTGACATTGTTTTCCCTTCGTAGAGATTCTTCAATTTCTCCCATAAGCCTTTGGCGATAGTTTCTTCATAGACATTGAAGAGGACAGAATCATCTAACGCCAGAAGTAGATCCGCCATTGCCGTTTGATCTTTCTGTGCAAAATCCTTATCTTTCATCTCTATCGGCTTTTCGTCTTTATCGGCAAGAGCAACTACACAACCATCTTTCACTAGCACCGCTTGCAATTTCAACTTCCACAATGGATAGTTGGATCCATTGAATTTTGGCACCTCGAACTTTGTAGAAGTTGATGGAGCCATCGCACAAAGCTGAAACGCGTACGTTGACGTCAATCACGTGCAGCACAGGCTTCTCAACAAGTCGGCTCGGATACCAATTGTTGCGCTAATTTATCTCACGTAATTGGTATATACGTTGCACGAAGTGATAAACAAAATAAGTGCAGCAAAATAAAGAGGAGAAACAAAAATCTACATGGTTCCACATATCAGTCTGTCTACATCCACGGGGTAAGCACACAGAACTCACTTGTATAACAGGAGAAATTATAACGCACACCCCTCAACCCGACCAACACCAAACAGTGGATCGCACTCTCAACCGTGAATCTTTTCTCAGTACAACTCTCACAATCACAGAGATACTGTACACCCAAGATTACCTTACAAGAGATAACCCAGACCCCCAAGTTCTATTTCACCCAAAATGTAGAGAAAAACAGAGGAATAACCCAAAGCATATTAACTCTTAACTGTTTCCTCTCAGTCTCTCTCTCCTTCACACGTTCTCAAAGAAGTAGAGGGGTGGTTGTATGTATTAAAGTAGTGGCGGAGTGGCATCAACAGTTACTCCCTATTTTTTAGGTGTCACATAAAGGTCCCATTGTCATCTGCTCGTTTGAATTTCACCTATACAAGTGCACACTCGCGGCCACTCGCGGATGTGCTCCGCCCTCCAAGTTCAGGGAGCCACTGATGTTCATCTTGGCAGACACAGCCCTCATGAACACACAGTGGAAGTACATCCTGATATGATGTGCTATGCAAATTCACAATGGTCGATGGGCCCGAACTTGGGCTCGGAAACCTTCGGCCCGCCCGGAGTCGCAGCACGGCGGCCGGCAACAAACGCCAAGAAACGACGTCGGCTTATTCTTAAACGTCCATCAAAATACATGCAAAATGTAATCACGACTTGTTTGGAAACAGCTTTTTCTCGATAACATATCTTCCTTGAGAAAACACAGGATCCTCAATAATTTGAAGTCCAGCATTACGACAAATATAACTAGCATCATTCTTCAAAGAAATGCAATCTTTTCAAATTAAAGTGTTTTTCGGAAATGCAAATTGCATTCAGTAAAGTATAATTAAAAAGTGCCTTGGAAATCAATTTGATTTAAATACTCTTCAGAAAATATTAAACTTGTAAAGAATTCTAGGTATATATTTTTGACAAATAAATAAGAAAATTTAATCGCGATCACGGATGCAAACGAGTCAAATTTAACTTCAGGCAACCCCAACAATGCTCATCTGGGGCTGCGCGACCTCAAGCAAGGCTCGCTGGTGGCGACTGTGGCGCCATGCAAGGGTAAAGTAGCATTCCAAAAATGCTCAAAATCCATGGGCTTGGACTTGCATTACGCTAAGGGGCGTTTGGAGGAATTTAGAGTCTCATAGCCAACTTCAAGCCGATCCATGGTGAACCAAACCGAACTTTAAGCCGATCTGAGCAGAGCCGAGCTGAACCGAACGCAGCATGAATAAGGCGTACCTGCACATTTTGGTACCATTGTTTTTTTGCAGCATTAAACGGTACGGCGAGAAAGGAAGAACCTAAACGAATCGAGTCACCCACCAACACAGGCTTGAAGCCGTCACCACACAAAATATTTCATCAACGCGTTGTCGTTCGGTCCAGCGGCTGAAATCGAAGGCCGCACGTTCGAAAGTGATGATCCTCTGCCCACTTGGACATCCCATCCAGCTCGTTGCCTTCCTGTCACGCCGCGTGTACGACAATCATTGGACCGCTTCCAAAAAATCATTGTCCCAATTTTTTAAAAGATTCTTATCCAAAACATTCAATACAAAGGAAATTTAAAAAAGAGGGCATCTAGAAATAAATTCGAATTCGATAATTTTATTAAATTTTTTTTGGAATATATGCTGAAATCCAGTTTTTATTAATTGTAATATTGGGCAAGTGAACGAGATAGTGCGAGAGCACGACAAGAACAAATGCAATTGAGGACAATCAATCTTTCAATCATGCAGCTGTTTTATCCCCCCACAACAAGGACTAAACTCCAAAACAAAAACAACCACCCCCCCCCCCCCCTCGCCCAAAAAAAAAAAAGGAAAACTATATATATAAAAAAAGACAAAAATTCTATTTAGTGCCTAATACGATCAATCGCCACGTCACCAGCCAAAAAATTACACACAAAAAAAAAATGAAAAACGAACCGTATTTTTTTTGCACAATTTTTTTTCATATCCCGAGATAAAAATATGGCAACAGTAAATTTTTCTGATTTTTTCCACTTTCCTTAGAGCGTCCAGTTCCAGATCCTGATCCTCGTGTCCACCTTGCACTTCACGCTCGCCGTCGACGCCGCCGCCGCCGCCTTCCCGGCCGCCGGAGCGGTCGCTCTGATTCCGCGGCAGGTGACTCGGATTCCCACCCTCGGCGTCTTCAGGCCTCCGATCTTCACCCTCACCTTCGTGTCCAGTCTGATCTTCAGGGCCAGCCCGCTCTTGCTCTTCAGGCCCGACTTCAGCGCGCTCGCGGCACCGCTGTCCACTTGCCGGCCGTTGCTGGCTATCGACGCCTTCAGCACCGTCGTGTTCTTCTTCCCGTGCACGAAGGACGGGATCGTCGCGTCGCCCAGGTCGACGCCGCCGCCGTCGGCGCTGAGGACGGAGACCGAAGTCGGGCTGTAGACGAACACGAGCTTGCTGTTGGGGTTCCGAGCCGAGACGGCGAGGTCGAACTTGGAGCTGAGCGTGGAGGAGGACGAGATGTTGATGTAGGAGACCCTGAGGGAGGTGACGGCGAAAGCCGGGCGGTGCGGGCGGTAGACGACGTAGAAGACGGCGGCGGCGACGGCGGCGAGGAGGAGGACGACGAGGAGGGCGACGGTGGTCCAGAGGCAGCACCGGCAGCAGCAGCCGCGGCGGTGTCGGCGGCGGCTGCTCTTCATGGGCTGGGGGCTGTAGGCGGCGCGGGCGGCGCCGCCGTAGAGCTGGCCCTTGGTGGCCGGGAACGAGCCGTTGGCCGTGGCGGCCCCGCCGTTGGCGGCGGCGGGCTTGGCGGAGGAGAAGACTCTGTCGGTCATGGCGTTCGAGAGGTCGAGAGAGAGGATGACGATGAGGAATGAATGTGAATTGCGAAGGAAAGAAGAAGAGAAGAGAGGAAGGTAGTGATAGAGAGTGAGAGAGAGAGAGAGGGAGATAGCTGTAACCACTAACCGGTGCGTGGGCAGGGGGGAATTATACTTCACTCGAGCAGGAGAGCGCGTGGTTGACGCGTTGACGTTTTTCGTTTTGTGAATTCCCTGCAATTTTCAGAAATTTCTTTCGTTAATTTTCAGGGATATTTGATATATATATATGGAAAAAATTAACGGGCACAGCTCGTTTTCACTTTTTGTTTCTACCGCCGACAAATTTTAAATTTCTCACATGTGAAATATTTTCTAACAATCATATAGACGCACACGCAAGATGGTATGAAAGACTGCAAGCAAAGAATAGATTGGTGGGTTTGCTGTGAATGTCATCCACGTGCAAAATTTAACTAAATCTAGAAGCGGGTGAGATCTGTATTTGTAGCTCGGTCCATCGGGCGCACGAAGGAGACGGAGGAAAGCATGACCCATGTGATCAAAGAAGCAAGGCGCGGATCAAGTTACCAAAGAAAGAGAAGATGAAATCTCTCTGAGGCTGATCGGGAAATTAATGAAGCGAAGCTACCGCATGTGTCCACCAAATCAATGTACTAGAAAACGGTGGGGGTGCAGTTCATGCTCGGGAGCGAGAAGGAAAGAGAGTCGAATTACCAAGATCAGAAGAAGAGAAGTCTCTCGCTCGATTGGTTCGACTCAAGACGCCAAGAGATCGAGGACCATAAGCAACTCCATATATAAAGCAGAAAAAAGGGCAAAAGGGCACTCGATCGATCGAGTGCATCGAGAACAGATTTAGTTTGGCCTCCAAGATTAGAATGAGAAGAACACAACCCTTTTTGACAGCTTTGATTGCGGTCCAAGTCAAAGGGTCCTTTGTGCCCCCCTATTCTGGCACATGAGCATTCAATTCCCATTCAATTCGGCGTCCCGTGTTCCTAACTGGAGTTATAGGTACTCGACCCGTTTCGCCCAGAAACTTTTACTTTGGCATATTAAAATGTGGCACCCATCGAGTTACTAATATTTTGGTTCTCCTAAGCACATGGCTGAAACCATTGAGTGGTCAACTCGTGATGGTCTATAAAATAAGCTGAATCTACTCAGGAATTCGTCATTCACACTTCATACCTAATGAAAAAGAGGCCTCGCGCATGGTGAAGAAGGCTTATCGGAAAAGTGGCCATCCATTTAGGTGGTTGGACCTATCAAAACGGGTTTTTCCTTTATCCGTTTGTAATGGATTTAGAGTGCGCATGACAACGATTCTGTATTGGGAAACTGATTCTGCTTAAAAATGATTATTTTTTATTCCGTGCCTGAAAATAATTTCTAAGCATTTGAAGGCGTTTAATAACTGTTCAAAATTTCTATTTTTAGAATAGAAAGGGACAGAAATGTGTTTGTTAACTACACAAAATTTCTTTTTATTAATAATATTTTAAATTTTTAATATATATATTTTTTGCTTCTTGATTCTATTTCAAAACTGATTCCGGGAACAATTTTTTGTAAATTTGTGTCCATGAACCAAAAAATTAAACAAACGGATTTATGTTCCCAAACTGATTCTAGGAACAAAAGAGTAGAAATTTTTACTATTTGACAACTTATCAAATAGGCCCTTAGCTGTTTAAATATGTTAATTGTATTCGATAAATAGGTCTAGAACGTTAAAGACCAAGATAATATGCGCGTTAAATGAGTTTTGTGACCCAACCCACCTCTGTGGACTCATTCTTCATTATTCCTCGCCATCGCTTGATTTTGTGCTCGCTCGTTCCGCACTCTCAGTTTGAGTACAAGTTTTCATAAATTGAATTAAAATTGGAAGTGCTTTGGCAATATAAGTCGGGTCAATATTAGATTTTGCATTGCATTAAAATGGGTTGAAGCATGTCTAAGTGTATCTTTTTAAATCGAACCATTATTTATCCGATCCAACTAATTTAACCGGTCTAATCACGAGCTAGAGGAATGCCAATGCAACGAAGGTTGCAACTGGGGAATGGAGATTTGGGCAAAAGGGCGCACACGTCGCCCGTTCACCTAATTTGCGGGACCCTCAAAACTCTCCCTCTCTCTCTCTCTAAAACACGCACCAGCTGGTGACAATAAAACACGTGTGAAAGCGACGGTCGACCATCCCATCCCTCCATCCATCCACCATCACGAAGTGGGAAGGAAGGCCCACGTTGCTTTCTGCCTTTTGCATGGCCCTGTGGGCGTGGGCATCCCTCCCCCATCAGGCGCTCACCGCCGTACACGTGTCCTCCGCGTCACCCCCTCCCTCGCTCCCTCTCCCACATCGCACGTGTCGGAACTTGTGTCGGTTCCCGTGGCCGTACTTTCACAATCGATGGGATGCCGATTCGAAGAAGCGGATAGCTCGAGATCAGGTATGGTATGGTTTGGACGATCATGGCTGTAGATGTCGATGTGCGATAACGATCGATCCTAGAGAATTTGGTCGAGTGTGAAATGAAGTGAAGACGTTGATTGGAAGGTGTAGATTAAGCGAGATGATGTTCAAAGAACGTTAATCGATGAGCACGAGGTTGCTAGTTAAGCTTGTAACTGTTTCACGGCGATTGTGATCATTCGAAAGCAAGATCGAGGTGAGATTTTGGAGGAGTAATTAGGGATGAATGATTTTAGATTCCTTATAGGTTCCACATGAAACCCGGAACGTACCATCAGATATAGGTTTCTCATTTTTTGAAACCTAAAACCTATCCGTCGGAACTCGGAACCTGGAACTTATTCTGTCATAAGTTCCAAGGTAAGTTTCAGGGTCTAACAGGTTCTTTTTTTTTATTTCATTTTTAGTTAAAAAAAAGAGAATACAAAACAAAAATGAATAAGCTTGTCATTCATCAAAGAGAATACAAAAAACTAGTTTTCCTGGTATTGCGCTTTAAATAAATATAATTAAAATGAAAAGTCATTGCGTGAATCAATATTAGGGATGAGTGGTTCCATCTTCCATATAAGTTCCATATGGAACCTACCATTGAGAATAGGTTTATCATTTTTTAGAATTTAGAATCTATCCTATCACCGGTTCTAGGTCGGTTACATGGTTTACCTAGGTTATACATGTTTTATTAATTGAACAATTGTAACGAATCATTACCTTTAATGACTACCATTTGTTGTTATGATCTATTAACCACAATTTATATTTAGACACACGAAAAATATGAAACATTAACAAGTCATAAAATGAGAGCTTAGACTAGTGGTTCTGGATTATACATTCATCATTTAACATCATGAAACACTACAGGATTACGCGAAGACATAAACTAAAAAAAATATTCAAAAAATTTATTTAGATTTCAGGTTCCAAGTTCCATCTATCTAAAATCTAGAACCTACTTGTCAAAACAGGTTCCCAAATATTTAGAACTTTAAACCTACCCTGCATATCTTGAAATCTGGAACCTATAGGTTCCCACATGTTAGGTTTTCAGATTTCAGATTCTACCCTGGAACCATATTCATCTCTAGGAGTAACCGTCTAGGGATAAGATGGCGTGGCAATGTGAAGATGTGGATATGAAAATCATGGATGCCCAGTGTGGTTGAAACTACTGAAAAATTGCCTCGGGCAATTATGTTGTAAATGCCTATATATACTAGTGTTAATGTACTATAGAGCTCCCAAACAAGCAATAAGAAACATGTTATCTTTCAATTATATCTCAATTCATATACCTTAACTGCAGTTTCCAGATATTTATCTACCTTAACCCGTAGTTTCCCGAACAAACAACAAAAAAACATGTTATCTTTTAGTTCTCCCTCGTCAATGAAATTCCCGGTATTGTATTTTTATGTCATCGCACTTTTTTGTTAGGTTCCGACAGAACCTTTTATGTCGTCGCATTTCTTCGTTGATCAAATTCCGTTGAAGCATATCTGTTCTTTGTGCTCCATTAATGAAATTCATGTCCATAATTGCCACAAAATCCGTCAGTCTCTTCATAAAAATCGACAAACGAATTTCAACGAGAGATATTTCGTTATCCATCAAATTCTGGCGAAACACGGCACCGACCTAAGGCGAGATGCTTCCGTAGCTGATAGACCAATCGATTAAGGATTGACGTTGGACGTACCCTAAGGACTGTCTCGCGCAGTTTTCAATGTCGTGGCATCAGAACATATATTACCATAAATAGAGCAAACAGGCCCCATTGACAAGAGAAAAGAAATGACAACCGCATGTATGATCACGGATAATGCAGAGCTGGTGGTGTATCACATCATTTCATAATTATCAGAAGAAAATGGATTATTGTATTACTCGGGCCTAATTCCTAAAACAAAAATCAACTTTATCTTGTGTGATAATCCTAATTCGAATTTTTTTTATCTTATAAAAAATTACCAACTTTCATTTAATTCTCAATAATAACCCGAAAAATTTTTAAAATTTTATATTGCAAGAGCTAGATTTGAAACTTGAGTAAAAATTTATACTTTTTATTGAGACAAAAAATAGTTCAAACCAGAATTATCACTCAATATAAAGTTGATACTTTTTTTTGGAATTAATTTTGTTATAATCAATGGTAATTTATATTCGAGTAATTTGTACATAAAATGGAGTGATCTACTACCTTAGAAAAAAAAGAACAATGAAAATAATGCTCGTAATATTTAATAATAGCTCTAATAATATTCTCTAACAGTGCCGTAAAATCCACTCAACACAGCAAAAATGAAGCAGTATTCATGAGTTAGGTTATTTCATCACATTTGTACTTCAAAAGGATGCTTTCTATACGTGAAATGGGTCCATGACTGATTTTTTTTTTATTATTTTACCTGTGACCTTTAGTTAGCAAAAGAATGAAGTCGAAGTATTTAGGGCTATCATTGTGCATATTATTTCTTGCTTCGTATATAGTTCATATCCAATTGGTATATGGGCACGTGTGACTCTTGAAAGTATGTACGTACGTACGTATGTATGCACACACACATTTACCTTAAAAGCTTTCATAAAATCATAAAATGGACATACTCTGTGTATGTTCTTACGAACGAATTTCGATTTGAATCATAACTGCTTCGCACGCCTTGAATTTGAAGATCCAAAGTTGGCGAGCCCTCCATTATAACCTTGCCAAGACGACAGCAATCAAGAAGTTCTCTCCATCCGATCACACATATCTCGGTTAAACAATGTAGCACGAGCTATTCAGGGTCCCTCATAACGTAAATCGAACTTGTGATCTCGTGGAAGATATGTGATCCATTTGACCACTAAATCAACCATCACGATGGTTTTTAGATGGAATATGCTAGGTTGGTAGGTGGTAACGCACGTCTGGTTCATGGGGGAGACATTCTTTTGATGCATTTAAGATTAGGTAAACAAAACATGTTATGCATTGCCGAAATCAACGAGGGATTGACTTGATTTGTTTTTCTTTCAACTAGGCAAGAGGGATTGACTTGAATTGGTACAAAGAGAAGCGGAGTTGCCTTGATTATCTCCTAATGGAACAGGGTGTATTCCACTACTATCCAATCCGCCTGCAATTTCGTTTCCTCTGTTCTTTTTCCAAAATCTTCTAATGGAAATGTGCAGACGCGATTAAAAAAATAAAAGAAAAGTCAACGTTCTGACCCAAATGTGAACCCAAGAAATCATCCTTATTTTGACTTTTCGTGTCTAGTTCAATATTCAATTATTATTTAATGTCGAATACCTTAAACAATCTCAAAATCAGATATATAGAATATTAATGTGCAGAGTCTTTCAAAACTTTTTCATAATTTATTGGAATTGAAATTAGTATTTTGATTTTTCGAAATTTTGTGGGCATAGAGTATTTTGAAAAGCTTTTAAATGTGTTTACCCTTAAAAACTTAGTGTGGAAAATTACTTTATGTACTTTTTAGTGAGAAAGAATGATCGGGAAGCGAAATTTACGTGGCAGCTCTTGCAAATTTTAATAAAGTGAAAATCAAGTTTCTATTGAGCACGCCTCGAAAAGTTGGTGAGATACAATGATACATTATAATTTCTAGGGGTGTGCACCGATCTTGATCCAACCCGAAAACCAGATTGAAACGAGCAATTTTGGGTGATTTTCGATTCCAAATTTTTGAAACGGGGAATAATCGGACCGACCAAACCGAACCGGCAGAATTGACCAAACTGAACCGGCAACTGGCCTTAGAATATATTGTTTTTTTATTTTTTTTATTCAACAAGTGCAAAAGGTATGAATTATTTGTGGAAGCAATCCCTTCTTTTACTTGTAATTTTCTAATTTCATCCTACACTAACATATATTTCAATATATTTAAGAACTCTTGAGAAAGAAAATAAACATATAACAAAAAAGCATCGCATGTTCCCGGATGAACATGGTCAATTCCCAATTTCACAGACCGGTAACCAATCATGTCTGATCTGCTTCCCAATTTCTATGAACTTTTAATTTGTTCAATGTAGTTCATGAGTTTTATCTTAATATTCAATGCGGTTCGTGGGACTTTTAGTACATGTTCAATTTAGTCCATGAATTATATGAAAATGTTCAATGCAGTCGGAATTAAATTGAACATGTACTAAAAGTCTACGGATCACATTGAACAGATTAAAAGTTTAAGGATCAAATTAAACATTAGGTTAAAGTTTATAGACTACATTGAACAGATTAAAAGTTCATTGATCAAATTGCATATTAGACCAAAATTTAGGGACTGTTTGTGTCATTATCTCATTGAAGAATAGCTTGGGAGGAGAATTGGGTACTTTTGAACCCACAGTCTTTAAGCCTTTTACCAATCTGGAGAACGACGAAAGATTTATCGACAAATTATACAAGAAACATGTCGGTAGTAAGTATTGCAAATAACATCGTCAGAATAAAGGTTTCGCTGTGTGATGAAAACACTAGATCTCTCTTTTGCCATTGCATCCTATTCAGTACCATATCTTCCCCGTAAACTGTCTTATCTCAATTAAGAAGTACTTAGAGCAGCAGATTAACAACTGCTAAGAAAAGTTCTTACCAAACTTGTCGTATGCAGAACAATCAAAAGGACCAGGTGAAGTAAACTGAATAGCACCTTCTAAAAAGATTAAGGCAGATGTAACAATATTGTGGCTGCTATACTTTGTTCGATGTGCCAAATATAAACACGCTATGCACCAAAGTTTTAATTAGAGGTTAGAATACAATTGGTCATACCAAATTACCAACCTGCTCTTGCATACAGTTAGTGCGAGTAGCTCATGTTAGTTAATCCTATCGTCCATTGTCAGATGAATGTGGCCACAAATAGTGCTCTTGGTAGGATATCACAAATTCCGGGAGACGATCAGAGGTGGAGCGACGGAAGAAGTGGAGAGGGGTCGGCGAGATTCGAGGGGGAGAGATGCAAGGAGCGTTAGAATGAGGGTTTTGGTGCTGCTTCCTCATCTACAGAGGGAGAGAGAGAAAGGAGCGCATATATAATTTAATTTTTCTCAGTTGGGATCGCTACTAAACCCTCTAAAACCCATTTTTATTGGAACTGAAAAATGATGAAGAAGTCAGCCATGTCAATAATTAGAAGACCTTTAGAAATCAAAAGGGTATGTGAATATGAGGACTTTTTACTCAATAATGTCACACTTTCCTAGGACTAAAAGATCATTGTCCCTAAGATTTCCAGATCTTGATTTGACCAATGCCTGAAAGGGGTCTACAAGATGTCCCCAGCATCCGTAGCTTAATTGAATTAATGTGCATGTGGGTCATTGGTCCTTACAATGTAGTTGGTGATGATTTAGTACTAGGACTAATGATGGATCTTGTTGGATATTGGACTTAATGGTGCTGAATGTTTCAGAATAATAACGTGGAATAGAGAAATAATAATTTTTTTGTATATTTCGGTATTATAGAAAAGAATATATGAATAGGTTTTAATAGTTAACCATATAAGGAAATCAAATTAGATATTCATAATCAAAATTAGATATTAAAAATAAAAAAAATATCCTAAATATCTTTAAAAGATATCTAAATATCTCTAACAGCCACAATAAGCTAAAAAGATGACTCGGTGAATTTACCCGAAGAGCAAGCGGAAGAAAAGAAGATAAAAAGAAGTAGAGCGAAAAGCACACGAGAAAAAGACATCACGTTGAGGAGCTAAGTTAGCTGACCAATCATGTCCAGGAGTTGAAAAGCAATCTTAGATCCCAGCATTTAATTGGGTAGAATTGGTTAATCTTTATGAAGTGATGGTAAAAGTACAGCTCCTAATAACTTCTGGAGAATCATGCCTGAATCAGTCAAAAAGAGGCCAAGCAAGCCCGGCATAGCACCGTTAACCTATTTTAGTTGTTGAAGAATGATTTATGTGGGTGTCCAATATGGATTTGAAGACAACTGATCCAACATTTGAATTGCGCATGCATCTTACTTGAATTACAAGTTGAATGGAATACTTTGTTCATAATAATTTTCGGGGAATCTCATGTCTGATAAAACTGAAAAGACGCCAAGCAAATCGGACGTAGCATCCTGACCTATTTCGGTAGTTGAATTATGATTTCTTATCGGGCCTATGGTAAAAATTCAAAGATAACCGATTGGATAAAGGAAAGAATAAAGGAAGAGTATCCAGAACAGAATCAATCTAGGATAGATTTGATTCATTCAATCTGTTCTAGAATGGTAAGCATATCTCCAACGAGGTTGAAACACGTCGTACCTCTGAGACATCCTGTCACTGTTTCTCCGACCGAACCTCGCCACCGAACCTCGCGAGGCTTCCCTCATTCGATCGTCGACCCTGCTTCGATCCATTGCCAATGGGTAATTTGCTCGTGTCCGACGCCTCCGATCCTTTTAGTTCGCGTGTGAAAACTTGCTCTTCGTACACTTCTTTATCATGATTGAAGTCTCCAGTTGCAACCACGTCTTTTTATCGCTTTTGGAATCTCTGAATTGCCGTTGGTTTGCGTATAATTAGGTAGCCTCGTAACTGTTGTTTGGTCTTAAGGTTCTTCGCTTGTAATGTCGAATTAATGCATCTACTAGTTTTTATGTTATCAGTTAGATGAAGGTGTAATTTATTATTTAATATTCTAATCATCACGAGTAATTTAGTCCGGTCGTTTTGCTTAATAATAACCAAAAAAAGAAGTGTATACATAAATAATTAGAAAGGCAAATGGGGAACTCAGGACCTGTGGGTCTAATACAATATGAGATTTTATGAAATCACCTTCAATTGTCTTAAATCTGTTCTAAAAGCTGTTTGTTGAATGTTTATTATTTAATATTCTAACATGGCATAACTATTTCCTCCCAATTTTGGATCGTGTTTGTTGCTGGGTTAGCCCGGTCTCTGGGAAGGCAATTGCAAGGGCTGAAAAGTTTTAAGGCCATATTTCCCTCAATGATAATTTCGGCTCTCGAAAACCCGTGGAAGAGAGCTTTAGTCATTTGATGCAATAAGAGTGACCGTGAAGATTAAGAAGTTTCTTCGGTAGTACCCTTTTGTTTGTGTTGCAAAGGGTAGCTGATGACATTAATCATGGTGTTAGTTTAACAGGATACCAATATAATCATGTCCCAAGCACTATAGAGATGATTTCTAGATTATTGTTGACAGCCGTGTTTCGAGAGATTGATTGACAGGGATTAATTCACTTCCTTCACCGTTAGGAGAAATATGTTATCAATAAAATTGTTGAAATAATGAAATCAACGTCTTGGCACTTCTCGCCATTTTAGATAGGATCCTAGGTTTTCATGCTCGATTACGAGTTTTTATAGTAGTCTTCTCTACTCTAGACACAGTGTACAGGCTTATCAAGTCACTCTCTTTTTGACTCGCTAATCTGAACAGGTAATCCTGGTGAATGTTCTTCTACTCAACTAATTGATGGAGATGGCACATTTAATGTCGATGGACTGGAAAATTTCATGAAGGAGGTCAAATTGAGGGAACGTGGAGATTCATACGCCGTAGTGTCCATCATGGGTCCTCATATCAGTGGTGTATTTGCTCCCAATAACTTAGCTTTGGATTTTGCTTCTCTTGCTAGAAATGGATTATATCAAAACTTTTTGTAAGGTTCTTGTAAGGGCTGTGAAATGATTTCCAGTTGCTCAAATTCAGTTTAATTCTTTTATTTTGTTTCATGTTCATGTATCTTTTCTTTTGCCTTCATAAGAGATTCAAACTTATTCTGTTGTTGTGTATAATAATATCAAACAGGGAAGAGTACGCTGTTAAATCATCTATTTGGCACCAACTTTAGAGAGACGGATCATTTTATAGGGAGGCATGTCTACAAACCGACTGTTTAGCTCACTCTTATGAAGTATTTGGATTCGGAAAGTGTAAAACCAGTTTGGTGTTTTTCCAGGTCCCAAACCACCAGAGGTATATGGATGGCAACAGCTGCTGGCATGGAGCCGTGTACCCTGGTTATGGACTTGGCGGGAACTGATAGAGAAGGAGAGGTATATTTACTAGATGGTTTTACATGGATATATAATAGCTTATTTTGTCTATGTTTAACTACTTGTTTTTATCTATAAGCAATTGCAAATTCTATTTTTTGTACATATTGAAAGATAATTTGTGCATTGGGCAGCTGCTGTATTATCTTTAACTTGCTTTTCCACTTTTGTATGTGTTTGCTCATCTTACCAACCCAGAAGATTGATTTATTGTGTAGCTGATGCTCACTGAAACTCACCTGATTCACACTTGGTTTGAGTAAGCAGCAATTAGCATCCTCACAGCTTCTTAACCAGTGTCATTTTTATTCAGGACAATACTGCTTTTGAAAAGCAGAGTGCACTTTTCGCTTTGGTTGTCTCCGATATAGTGCTCATAAACATGTGAGGCTTTTGCTTTGCTCTAGTGAGATACCGTTTCTGTTGCTGCAATTTTATCTACGAGGTTGTTGTTTTAGTATTTTCCTAGTGCCCTTTTTACACATCTTTTTTGTAGGTGGTGTCATGATATTGGCTGTGACCAAGCTACCAGCAGGCCTCTTCTGAAAACTGTATTCCAGGTATTTCTTGTCCTCTTGCATTAAGATAAGCTAAATGTTTAGTTCTAAGAGGTAATGATAAATTTGTGACTCTTCTCGAAGGTCATGATGCGATTGTTTAGCCCTCGGAGAACAACTCTGTTGTTCGTCATACGGGATAAAACAAGGGTTGGTACCTATATTTAATCATGTTTCCATTTTGGATTGTGATCGTTTTTATCTGCTCTCTGGTTTTTCTTTTCTTCCAGACTCCTCCGAGATATCTAGAAAATCACTTGAGAGAAGATGTGCAGAAGGTGAGGGTTGTTGCATTTCCTTTGGAAAATCGACTTTGTAAAGTTGTTCCTGGTTTCATTTAGTATTTTCCTGCAGATATGGGACAAGGTTCCTAAGCCACAAGCACACAAGAAAACTCCTCTCGGTGATTTTTTTAATGTAGGTGCTCTGATGCTTGTACAAGTTCCTCTCAATGATTTGCTTTCGCCTCTAATCATCAAAATGAAGTTCATCCTAATGAGTCTCTTCTGCTGTCCAGGTTGAGTTTGTTGCTCTCTCTAATTATGAAGACAAGGAAGAGCAATTTAAAGAGGAGGTATACCTACCTTGCACCACATGGAAGCATGTTTGGATCTTGAGTGCGACTGCCCAATTTTTATGTCGGCTTTGCTGTTGTGATTGGATAAGATTTTCAAATGCTGCAGTGGGCGCCCTTTCCTTCACATAAATCCGGTGCTTGAGTACTGCTTAAGACAAAACTTTGGTCCTCGTATGCATAAGTTTTGGAATATCTGTGAAAATGCCACTCATCATTGACAGCTATTTCTTATTTTCTTGGGGCTTATCATTGCTCAATCATCCTTTTCGAGTTTGGTGATTTTTGCTACTCTTCTGTTCCCATTTTTAATCAGTTATAGTTTAAGACGTGTTATGTTTATGTAATATTTGGATATTTGCAAAAAAAAAAAAGAAGGTTAGCAAGTCAACTAGTCAAAAGAAGCAACAGTGATGTTCGGCTCTTTTTTAAGAAGCCAAGGCCACGAACAGAAACAAAAGAAAAGAGAGGAAAGGAGGAGAAAGGAGAGGAAAGGAAAGAGGAAGAAGAAAAAGAGAAAAGAGAAGAGAGTTTTGCACTGCGGGGGTCTCACTAAGCCGATTCGACTTCGTAACGCAACGTTCCGTAAGTATTCGCACTCCTCGTTCAATTAATTGGAACATTTTTCGGGGTAGGGCTCGTAATTCGGAGTTATGTGTTATTCAAGCGGCGAAACCTAATTTTTGAGTCGTTGAGCTGCGTATTTTTATAAAATTGGTATTTCACGGTGTTGCGGAGCCGTGGGATTTTACGGAACCTAATTTGGACTTACGGCTTGCCGGATATGAATTTTTGAAGTTGGCCGCGCAGAATGAACAGTGCTCGACCAGCGGCTTTTAGACTGATTTTTGTCGGTTTTTGGCTCAATTTTGGGATGGCCAAGTTGGGGTTTTTGTAGTGCTCTAAATGGGCTTTTTATTGACTATAAACTCGCTTGAAACGGAGTTCGGTGAAGGAATTTATGGTGCGATCAAGTTTCGCATTTAAACCCCGCGTTGCGAACGGTTTGAATAATTACTTTAGAGAAGCGATTTGTGAGCATTTTTGAGTTGTCTTGTTAGCATTTAAGCGTTGTTTAGCCATTTCGTAGCATTTTAGTTGGTTTTGACATCGATTCTCATTTAATTATTAGGATTACGAGATCGTCAATTCGAGTGAGCGTCATTGCTTATTTTTTGGGATTTCAGGTGAGTGGTGCTATCTCTTCTATGAATTTATAAACCCATGTCTTAGAAGTGATAAATATTTGAGTATTGTATGAGTTAATAAGCATGTTTTGTGCATAAAAATCAAGATCGAGCAATTACTACTATTTTGCATTTGAGAATGATTTGAGAAACGAATTCTGAAAGATGTTGAGAAAGTTATATATATGAACTGTTTTACGAACTGGTTTATGAAGGGTTCTAAAAGAGCTTGAGAAATGCGATGTGAAATGTATTGTGAAGATTAAATAATGTGGTTTGTAAAACCAAAATGTGATATTTATTCTGGATTGGCTTTATGAATTATGAAGAGTATTGTTGAGAGTTTGTATTGGTGCTCAATATCACTGTGAGCCCAATGTGGGGTTTGTGGGTATGCGCATACTAATTTAGGATATCCTTCTGGGCCGAGCCACCGACTTTGTAAGTGGAGACCTTGCCAAGGAGGAATCTTGGTAGCCTTATCACAAGGCTTTGTGTCGTGACCATGGTTAGGTATTGAGCAATAGATTGGCCGATGAAATGGACCATCGATGTGATATGATATGAGATTGGCCAATGGAATGAATCATCGGCATGTGCTTTTGATGAGATTCATTAATGGAATAGACCATTGATGTGTGATTTGAGATTAGTTAATGGAATTGACCATTGACGTGGTTTTTAATAGAGATTAATTAATGGACTTGACCGTTGATGTTTATGATGATTTAAAATTAGTATTTTCTGAATTGTATAAAGCCTTGTTAAAATGAAATAACTTTTATGTGACTCGATATATATTTTATATCTTGAGTTTAACTTCTGAGATTTCTAGTATGGCTTTATGTATACATGCATAGTGGTTGCTTGATCTGCTTAGAAGAGATACGCACTGCTTACTGAGCTGTGGTTGCTCACCCCTCTCTTTCCCCAATCTTTCAAGTTCTTTGTTTAGCAGCAATAAAGCGATAGCAATGTCATGGGGACTTTTGAGTGGTTTGAGGCTGCATTCTTCGGATGAAAGGACGGCCGTGTCACCTCTCATCATGATAGGCTTCGGGGGTGTGACAGTTTCCATCTCATCTTCTTGTGCTCTATTGTGGAATTTGGAGCATTGGTTGCCAAATAGATTATACCTTTCATCCGTACTAATTTTTTGCCATATGGTTGAATTTCCTTGGCAAACAGGTGGCCAGCCTTAGACAGCGGTTCTTCCATTCTATTGCACCTGGTGGGCTCGCAGGAGATTGAAGGGGAGTAGTTCCTGCTTCAGGATTTTCTTTTAGTGCTCAGCAGATGTGGAAGGTCATTAAGGAGGATAGGGACCTTGACTTGCCTGTATACGAGGTGAGAGTTAATTAATTGAAAGACCACTGGGTATATTGTTGATAATGAGAATGCTAATGTACGCATCATGCTATCCGTGTTAAGGTCATGGTTGCTACCATACGATGTGAAGAAATTGCCCACGAAAAATATTCCAGTTTTACTGAAAATGAGGTATTGATCTGGTTCTTGCTGGACATTAAACTTGCTCGTCTGTTTCACTATTTTGAAATGCAAGCAGATGCATTTTATCTTAGACATATTAAGATCGGGCAAACTCTTCTGAACATGTTAGGATTGGCATTTGATTGAAGAGGCTGCGCAGTTGGGACCAGTTTCTGGTTTTGGAAAGAAACTCAGCTCAATTCTTGACGCTTGTTTAGCAGGTAAGATAAGTAATTTTATCTGATGAATTACAGATGGTTGTGCAGCAACTGGATTTTGTGTTTACTAATTAATGCAAGTACATTATGGTTATCCAGCGCAATTGGCTTCATGTTCTTACTTCTAAGAATGTTGTTTCTTTAAGTTGTTCCTGGCTTACGGGAATTGGGGGCAGTAGGAGCATTTTCTTTTCTTGGAACAATTGCATTTTTTAAAGAGCCAACACAAAGGAAACCCCGGCTTTTTTGAAGTTTATATTGTTTAATTTTAGGTTGCACAAGTTTGTCTCTGTGACATATCTAGTATCTGGTTGTTGAGGTTTAGCCTGAGTAGTTGAGATATAGCTGTTGAGGTCTAGCCTGTGTAGATGAGATATAGCTATTCTGTTCAAGTGATCATTCCAGTTTGGAAATGGCCCCCTTCATTCACAATCTGAGTTTTATTTCAACTGGTTGTCCAATGGTTGCTTTTGAGCAATCATCTTCTCCTTATAGTAGGAGAGGAATGGCTAGTTACAGTGTAGCAGTTGCCTAGCTGATGGCTTAGCTTAATTTGGCTTTCTGTTTGCAGTGTTTCCTTGTATTCTTTTTGGGTGATTATGTTCTGTCAGGATTAGAAATTTGTCTATCACTATAAGTACGTTTATATATAAAGTTTCCTGTGCTCCTGATTAGGTATGAATCAGAGGCCGTATATTTTGACGAGAATGTTAGAACTTCAAAGCGGAAGGAGCTTGAAAAAAATTACTTCAAGTAAGAAGTTATGAGACGTTTTTCCTTGCTTAAAGTGCATCATTTTTTTGGGTTCTATTGTATGACTACCACTTCAGGCTGCTTGTAACGTGAAAATATTTTTCCTTTTTGACACATTTTTATTTCGGTCATGATGTTTTCATTTGAAGTTAAGCTTACACAGAGAGACCGTCTATTGAGGATATCTTATCATACATTGCTGATCGTGTTTTGTGTGAATCGTCAGCTTGTACAACCGGCTTCAGATCCGTTCTTGGACATATTCAGTGGGGAACTCTAAATAAGTTCAAGGAAGCATTTGATAAGGCTTTGAATGGACGGGAAGTGTTTTCTGTGGCTGCTCATGACTGCGCTCGGTCTTATATGGCTCAATTTGACGAAGGATGCGCGGGTACGGCAACTTGTAATGCCCTCGTTTGGCCTAATGTTGTAAAGTTAATGCTCTGAACAAGTAGGCCAAGAATGAAGGTTTGTCGTCGTGCTTCGTCTTGTAACTAAGCTCTCTTTTGGTTCTTTGACTCTTTTTGTACATGCATTTGCACTCCCTTGGTGGCCTATTAGTTGTTTTACTTGTATCTATCAGAAATCCTTGGTGGCCTATTAGTTGTTTTACTTGTATCTATCAGAAATGAAGGTTTGTGTCTGAGACTGGAGGCTGATGTGAAAATATGGTCCTGTTGGTAAATAATACTCTGGGCATTTAGGAAACTATTTGTAGGTTAATGTCATGCTCTACTTTTGACTTGTTATAAGAGGAATTTTACCACCGATTGTATGGATATGTTTCATATCATACTTTGATCAGATGCCATAATTGAACAAGCCAAATGGGATACATCTAGAGAACGGGAGAAGCTGCAGCGTAACATTGATGCCCACGTTGCTTCAGTCCATGTGAGCTTACAGAAGGATATGAGGTAATGAACATTCTTCTTCTCTCGAGCTTCTCTCTTTTCACTCTTTCACTTAATGGGGTTGATGGGATCTGCATAAATTTTATTACGTTTGTACAGGCACAACTGAATGAAGCATTGTCTAAACCAGTGGAAGCGCTTTTGGATGGAGATAATAGTGAAACCTAGTCGGCTATCAGATAGTGGGTTCTTTGGTGCCCTTTCTGGTTTAGGCCTGGATGAACAGAGCAAGAAAAATTGTTCGCAGGTATAACAGATCATGCAAGTATAACAGATCATGCAAGGGGCGTGGTTGAAGCGAAAGCAAGGAATCTGAATTAGTCAGATGCATGGGGACTGGTAGGCACACTCTTTAAGTTTGTGATTTACTTGTGGTTTAGATGCAATACCACTTGATATCTATGCCAAGAGTTTGGACATTGGACAGGGATGGAACATATTCGAGCAACCAAAAAACTTGCTCGTTCGGCGGTATGCAAATATTTTACATGTTTCTCCTGCTTGTGGGTTTTTACTAAAATGATTCGATGATACTTGTAGTCACTAAGGATGTTGTCTGTAATGGCGGCCGTACAATTGGATGATGGGATAGATGATATTTAGTGAACGTTGTCAGTTGGTTTGCTGGACCCCAACCTAATGCCACTGACAAGTGTCATGGTCGGTCATTTGGGAACGACCCGTGTAGCGATTTAGGCTTCGGAGTGCCTAGGCCAAGCCTTTTCTCGATCACTCACTCGTTGCTCAAGGCAATGAAGCTTACTACGTGCTTCTTGTTGAGCAAACTTGGGAAGAAATAATCTCGAAACTCCTCGACAAACCCATCCCAAGAATTGATGGGATCGTTGCCTCGCTTCGTCTCATCACATCTATTACGCCACAAAATTATTGCATTATCAACTAGGAACATCGAAGCTGTTCATTCCTTGGCCAAGTCTTCTTGGATCCCAACAGCGTCGAAGTATTGCTCCATACTCCATATGAAGTTGTCCATCTCCTTGCCGGATGAATGGGCAATGCACCATTTGCAATGCTTGTTTTGCATAGGACAAGCTCGGTTTTGTGCTCTTGCACCTCCATCCTCAAAGCTTCAACCTCGGCTTTGGAGTTCGGCTTTGGTGTTGCTTTCTTTGAGTTCCATGACTTCGAGCTTTAGAGCCTCGATTGATACTTCAAGGGCTTCGTCCTTCTCAAACAAAGGGGCTGTCGTACGATTGACTTCGTTTGTAAATTCGTGGCAGAGAGTTCCTTCAACCTCGTTGATCGACTTAGCTCCCTTGGATCGTAGGAGCACCTATGCCAAACATTTTCTTGATCGCTCACCCGGATCGTAGAGAGAAGCTCTAAGGGAGAATAGAAATGCTTCAATCGATTTGGATGATACAAATGATAAGGTGGACGCCCATTTATATAGTAGAGGGCTTCAGATTACATCCGTTGATCGATTCTTGAACGAATGGCCGAGATCACACCTTCCTATCTACTAACCATGGGCATTTATGCCAAGAACTCTCTAGAACACGGCACAATTACCGTATCGTCCATCCCTAGAATGTTTCGGAAGCTCCATTAGGGTTTGGGCAAGCATTCTTTGATTGAGCACGGTCCTCGGTGTACGGAAACCTCGCCACCGTGACACAAGTATTAAAATGATAGACCCCTTGGCTTTAAGCGCATGAGTTTAGGCCCATTGTCCATTCTAGTTTTAATGGTATTATTGCTGAGAGCACTTACATACTGTTAAATTGCAGATTACTTTGTCAAACACACTCATCACACCTCTTCAATGCAAGACATTGTGGAGGCCATTTAATGAAGACATTGAATAAATTGTTAATGGAGCGATTGCTACAGAGGTACGTTACCTATATCTTATATTTTGTTTAATAATGCAAACGTCGTTTAGTAGTGCAAAGTTATTTTATTATTTGGTCTCTTCTTTTGGAATTATCAGGAAACGAAGAGGGCTAACTAGTGGGGCTAACAACCAAGTGGCAATCTCCGTGGGCAATTTTTGGCATTTGTAGTTTTGGGGTTCCACAGAATTAAGAAACTTTTTTAGGCATATACAAAATTTCGTTTCTATTTGATTTTGGGACAAATGCATGCACAACCAACCTTACTGGGGACAAGTAAACTTGCATTTGCCTTCATGACAGTCATAATTGCCGCGTGAATCTCCTGTGCGAAGGGAACCTCAATACTTTCTTGATGTATTCTTCTTTGGAAAAATGACCCAAAGAGTCTATGAATTTTAGCCCAATATGCAATACGGTTCCCAAACTTTTAATTTGCTTAATGTGATCCATCAACTTTTAATTTGTTAAATGTCATCCCTAGACTTTTAATACATATTTAATTTGATTCCCGAACTATATGAAAATATTTAATGTGGTCTTTTTCAAGAATTATATTAAATATTTTCATATAGTTCAAGAATTATATTGAACAAATTAAAAGTTTATGGACCATATTACATATTTGGCCAAAATTTAGGAATTGTTTATGTCGTTATCCCTTCTTCTTTCAAAGAGGACAAAGGGAGAAAAAGATATAAATGATAATCACATCTAAAAAATAAAACACAAGCAAATGATGGGTTTTTTCTTCTTCTCTTTCTCTTTCTTCAACCCTTTTCCCTTTTCTTAACGGTACCAAAATGAGAAAAAAAAAGTGAAAAATGGCTGCTTGTTGGGCAAGTTAACTGATGGATAAACTAGCATGATCAAGGCTAAGCATGGAATAATATTTGCCTAATGCATATAATAAATCTGTACAAGCATCAAAACCATTTCTTTATTTTATTGTCTTCTTTTTTCGCCTTTACAACCTAACTCGAATGCGAAAAAATGATAGAGAAGTCAGCCGTGTCAATAGTTAGAAGATGCTTGCAAAGCAAGATGGCATGTGAGCACGGGGACTTCTACTCAATAATGTCATGATTTCCTGGGACCATACGATCTTTGCCCCCCTAAAATTTCTAGATCTTGATTTGACCAATGCGTGAAAGGGGTCTACAAGATGTCCCCGACATCCGTAGCTTAATTAATTGAATTAATGTGCATGTGGGTCATTGGTCCATACAATGTAGTAGGTGATGACCTAGTACTAGACAAACGATGGATCTTGTTGGATATTGCACTTGATGGTGCTGGATGGTTTCATTACTGCAATTGCTAAAAGATGACTTGGTGAATTTGCCTGAAGAGCAAGCGGAAAATGAAGACAAAGAAGTAGATATCACGTTGAGGAGCTAAGTTAGCTGACCAATCCTGTCCAAAAGTTGAAAAGCAATCTTAGATCCCGGCATTCAATTAGGAAGAATAATCAATCTTTACTACGGGAAAGTGTAGCTCATTATAATTTCCGAGAAATCATGCCTAAAGTAGTTGAAAATAGGCCAAGTAAATTAGAAGTAGCACGGTTGATCTATTTAATAGTTGGAGAATTGCAAACATGCAATGTAAATTTAAGGACCACTGATTCGATATTTGAATCGCTCATTGGAATTTTGACTCGCACCTTGCTTGAATCAGGAGATGAATGGAATACTTTGCGGGCTTAAGATTTGCTGATCATGTCGAAAGGGAAAAAAGGTTACAATGGGCCTAAACGCGGAGACCCGACAACTTGGAGTTACATAAATGTTCTTGGTAGGCCCTTTTAAGCTAGTACTGTCTTCTTTCTTCTTGATCAGCTCCAACACACTTTACTTTAACCACGCATGTGAAAAGAAACAACACCATCAAGAACCTTCCCATTTTTCTTGATTCTTTCTTAAGTTCGAGTATTATCGTCATCACCGCACTGTCTAGCTTCCAAAACTCTGCAAATTTATCAAAGCTTCTAAGTTTGAAGAAAAGAAGCAGTTGGGCCTTTCTTTTAGCCACCTAACCACCTCTTCTTTTCTACTAAAAGAACCTTCTTCCCCTTCTCTAGCCATCGCTTCTGTGATACTAAATGTGGGTCTTCATCTGGATGTGAACTGTGTCACCTTGAGCAATACCCACGACTGGGTTCTTTAAAATGTTCCAGCTTCCACCCCTACCTCTTCCCTTCTTTTTCTTTACTTGAAGCTGGACACTCTTCTTAAACTGAGCTGAGAGATAAATAATGGGTATGCAAAAGCAGTTGATTTTCATGTTGATGGGAGCACCTGTGCTCTGTCATTTGTCGTCGGTTCACGAATCTGCAGGTAATGGTTCGGTTGATTATTATCTTTGGCTCAATGTGCGTTGAGATTGAACTATACACGAGCACATTGTGTTACCAGTTGGATCAGATGCAGATGTCGATCATATTCTGTGTATGAGCTGAAATTGAATATTATCTGAATTGTCTATGTCAGATATTCACATTGTACCTCCTGATGGTTAGAATCGCTTCCCGTGCTCTACAAGAGACAGAGCAAAGGAGAATTAGAGATAGGACAAATAAAAAAATTGATAAATTAACAAAATTGGCTTAATATAGTGTAAATTAACGGACTGGCTTAATATTATGGGCATTTATATTCGAGCAATTTGTACAAGAGGTGTCCACTCGAGGGACATGTCCTCCAGCTTCTTGAATTCTCCCAATGATTGCGACAAACACTTTTTCAGGATGTTGTCTATCCTATTAGTGTTCTTATCTGAGCACGCTTATCATTGGAGTTCCAATACTAGGCTTACCAGTACGTCAAAATATGATCTCTCTCTCTAATATTTTAGGAACGTTCTCTTCCTTTCGTTGTATAATTCGTTTCATTTTTGCCCCCATTCGATTTGCCATATTAGAAACCTACCAGGAGTCTATTCTTTTTTGAGCCCTGACGATCAATTTCTACTCTCGCCAGACACCCACAATGCTGTTCAAGTGACAACCCTCCACAAAAACCATCCACGAGACTGTGCAAATTCCAATCATGAACGAAACCCAACATGTTTCAACCGCGGCCACCTGATCCTGTAATCCAAGTGATGTAGCAAGAAACTCGGAGACTGGGAATCGAACTCGTCCCGTTCTCTTCCCCGTACTACTGAGCTTTCCACGAGGATCATCACGGTTCACACGAAACTGTGAATCACCGACAGATGCGAGAGACATTATTAGTTTCGACAGCAGTTCGGAAATTGCCCATGCTCGATAGTCCACGGTCGGCAAACGAATCTGCTGTCGTTTTGCCGAGACTGGTGTGGTGTTTCCAGCATCTTTTGCATCGTAAAATAACGAAAGGTACCAAACCTGCGGTGCTGGTGTCACGGTGGTGGGGACCTGCGAGTCGCTTAGGATCATGGAAAATTATTTAATTATTTCGGGCGTATTTTCGCTTTTGTTTTTGATTATTTTGTCCTAAATGAGTTGGCAACTTCTTTGTCTTTATGCCGTCCAAAAGAGATTGGTCTGGCCTTGAATTGACACGTGATGTGACTCTCCGGAAATTATTAAAAAATATGAATTAATATAGCAGAAAACCTCAAATCAATACATATATAACAAATTTGTCTAAAATTATTTTTTTACTATCAAAAAGCCCAAATCAATGTACTTGTGTCAAATTTACTCTATATTAATTTTTGTTAAATTGCATTAATATCATGTAAAACTACAAACTGATACACATGTGACAAATGGAGGATAAAACCTCAAATCGGTACACCCGTTAACTGTTACGTATCATCTAACTTAGCAATTTGACAATAAAATTTAATGAAAACTAATGAAAGGTAAATTCATTACAAATGTACCAGTTTGAAATCAAAAAATTAGTTTTTGGTAAGTTTCTTACAAATCTATCGATTTTGGGTTTTTCGTGGTATTACCTCGTATTTTTTTTCATAAATCAATTTACTATAAGATTAGCGATAGTAACATTGCAAAGAAGGACAAATTCTTTTTTTTTTTTTGTATTAGTTTCTTGGACTTAAATCCAAATAAAACTGCCTTTTTTTCCCGATTGGTTTCCCAGCTTTACTTGTGACAAGGAACATGCACATGCCTTTTATGACGTCATAATTACCACATGAATCTCCTTTCTGAAGGGAACTCGATTGCTTTCTCGATGTAATTCTTCTTTTTCAGCAAAAAAAAAAAGATGTAATTCTTCTTTTAAGGTGGGTAGAGTCAAAAAGGAGAAAAAGAAATAAGTGATAATCACATCTACAAAATAAAACAAAAGCAGATGATGGGGTTTTGCTTTTTCTTGTTTTTTTTTAACTCTTTTCCCTTTTCTTAATGGTGCCAAAAAGAAAGATGAAGAAGAGAGGTTGTGGGACTAGTTAACCGATGAATAAACTAGCATGATTAAGGCTAAGCATTGAATAATATTGCCCAATGCATATTAAAATTCTGTCAAGCATCGAAACCCATTTCTTTATTTTATTCGCTCTTCTTTTTTTCTTTGGCCTTCCCAACCTAACCCGATATAAAAAATGATAGAGAAGTCAACCATGTCAATAATTAGAAGACATTTAGGATGCGAATGATAACTATTATGTTTCCGGAGCTAATTTTGGCAAGAAATAATTTTTTATATTTTCTATTTCCTAGACAAGTTTCTGAGCAACATACAAAATTTCTGTTCTTGGAACAGAAATTCGTTTGAGAGCGTTGATGTAGAATTCGCACATCAACATTAACAAGCGGCTAGCGGGAACGCGGGCGGCAAGGTGAGGGCAAACTCTGAAAAGAATTGTATTTTTACTTCTCATTTCTATTCTAAATATATTTTTGAACTAAAAATTTATTTTGAAAATAAAAAAATGAAATTGAGTTACCAAATAAATTTATATTCTAAATCTGTTTTTGAAAATAGAAAATTAGAGAACGGAATGTTCCCAATTGCACCATTAAAAATCAGAAGGCGCAAGAGTATGAAGACTTTTACTCAATAATGTCACACTTTCCTAGGACTTAAAGGTCTTTGCCCCATAAATTTTCCAGATCTTGATTTGACCAATGCGTTCAAGGGGTCTACAAGATGTCCCCAACATCCGTAGCTTAATTGAATTCTTGTGCATGTGGGTCATTCGTTCATACGATGTAGTAGGTGGTGATTTTTTTTTCGCTAAATCGTAGTAGGTGATGATTTAGTACTAGACTGATGATGGATCTTGCTGGATATATTGCACTCAATGGTGCAGAATGTTTTCATAGCTGCAATGAGCTAAAAAAAGATGACTTGGTGAATTTACCTGAAGTGAAGAGCAAGAGGAAAAAAGAAGATAAAAGAAGTAAAGCAAAAGCGCACATGAGAAAAAGATGTCACGTTGGGGAGCTAAGTTAGCTGACCATCATTTCCAAAAGTTGAAAAGCAATCTTAGATCCCAGCATTTAACTGGGAATAATTAGTTGATCTTTATTAAGTAATGGAAAAGTGTAGTTCATAATAACTTCCAGAGAATCATGCTCGGATCAACTGAAAAGAGGTCAAGCAAATCAGATGTAGCACCAACTTTTTTTTTTGTCAGACACCGTTAACTTAATTTAATTGTTGAAAAATGATTTATATGGGCGTATGATATGGATTCGATGACAATAGATTCGATATTTGAATCGCTTCTTGGAATTTTGACTCTCATTTCACTTGAATTATGAAATCAATGGAATATTTTGTGGGCCCGAGATTTGCCAATCTTGTCGAAACGGGGAAAGCGTGCAATGTGGCAAGAGTCGAGAAATCAAATGCTCGGTTTTGATAACTCAGGAGCCTAAACGAAGAGATTCCGTCTACTTGAAGTTACATAAAACATCCAAAATCAAGAAGCCAAAATAGTACTGATCATGCGATAATCACTTCACGATACTACTGCTCCATGACATTTCTTTGATGGACAAGTCGCCTCTCTGTCTCTCTCTCTCTCTCTCGCATGTGAAAAACAGTCACCAGCAAGAATGTTCTTGGTGAGCCCTTCTAAGCTAGTACTGTCTTCTTCTGCTTGATCAGCTCCAACACACTTTACTTTAACCACGCATGTGAAAAGAAACAACACCATCAAGGGCCTTCCCTTTTTTCTTGATTCTTTCTTAAGTTCGAGTATTATCATCATCACTGTCTAGCATCCAGGACTCTGCAAATTTAGCAAAGCTTATATTGGTTTGAAGAAAAGAAGCAGTTAGGCTTTTCTTTTAGCCACCTAACCACCTCTTCTTTTCCACTAAACGAATCTTCTTCTTCTTCTCTATCCATTGCTTCTGTGATACTAAACGTGGGTCTTCTTCTGCACTTGCTAACATTCGATGTGAATTTTGCCACTTCGAGCAATACCCATGATTTGGTTCTTCAAAATGTTCCAGTTTCCGATACTTCCTCTTCACTTCTTTCTCTTTTCTTGAAACTGGACACTCTTCTCAAACTGAGCCGAGAGATAAAACAATGGGTATGCGAATGCAGTTCATTTTCATGCTGGGGGGAGTACTCGTGCTCTGCAATTTGTTGTCGGCACACGGATCTGCAGGTAATGGTTCCGTTGATTATTATCTTTGGCTCAATGTGTATTCAGATTGAACTTTGCGTGACCACATCGTGTTCCCAGTTGGATCAGATGCAGATCCCAGTAAAATTCTGTGTATGAGCTGAAATTGAGCATTATCTGAATTGTCTATGCCAGAAGCTCACATTGTACCTCCTTATGGTTAGAATCACTTCCCGCGTGTAGGAAGCTAAATGTAGCTAAGCAAACTGATAAATTAACAGAATTGGCTTAATACGGTGAAAATTAACAGAATGTCTTCATATGGTGACTCAATATTCTGAGAGTTCCGTGAATATACCTGTTTTTTTTCATGCAACTTTTCTTCGATTCGTTTCTTGTTTTACACTGTTGCTGTATGGTTGAGTTTGCAGTTTGCTTCCACTGCCCCGTAACTCCAATATCATTTCAGACAAAAATGTGATTAGAAGTTAGAACTTCATCAAGAGAAACAAGTTAATGAAGATCTATAATATGATCATAGGAAAATGCACCTTTAACTGTAGATTTTCAGTTGCTGTCTTATCAAATTCCGAGGCAATCCAATCTTTCTATTCTTTTCTAAGAAATCATTGACATATTATTTGCGACAATCCATCAGGAAATACCCCTTCGTCATCTTACTTATTGTTCCTTGTCTTTCTCCCATAGTAGATGTTGCTATGCACAAAATATTTAAACTTATGTTAATGATCTTTCGGCTGGATCTTCTATACCAAATTCACAGACGATGCCTCCTTTCCGGCAGCTAGTCCTCTTATCATCAGCGTACAAAGACACAGGAAGCCACTTGGTTCACACTCAAACAGGCCATTGCACTTTCCAGCATTTCTGCATGCACCCCCCACTGAAGGTAACTGCAGAATAAATTATAAGCCTAAATGTGCAACATTTTATGCCAACAAATCAACTTCACGTGCCGCTGATCATCAATAACTAAGACTTGAATCCTACTGTAGCGCCATTTTTGCCGAAGGTCATAAAGTCTTCAAGTGTTTCAGTTGCACCTTCTGTATCATCATTTACGGACGATGCCTCCTTTGCGGCAGCTAGTCCTATTACCATGAGCGCACAAAGACACAGGAAGCCACTTGGTTCACACTCAAACAGGCCATTGCACTTTCCAGCATTTATGCATGAACCACCCACCAAAGGTAACTGCAGGATAAATTACAAGCCTGAATGTGCAACATTTTATGTTGACAAATTGACTTCATGTGCCGCTGATCGTCAATAACTAAGACTCAAGTCCTACTGTAGCGCCTACTTTGCCGAAGGTCATGAAGCCTTCAAGTATTTCAGTTGCACCTTCTGTATCATCTTTCCGAGGGCCTGTGAAGAAATGGATACACAGTTATGCACATGCTCCTTCAGTATCATCTTATAAGCATCATCGCCATGTCAGAAGCCACTTCAGCGACTCTGCTCCGCAGCATTCTCTGTTTCCACAGCACATTTACCACCGAGCAGGTTGATTCTGACTTCGTAAGATCAGCTTTTCAGTGGATCATGTATACTTTAGTCCTCTTGGGTTTTATTTATTCATTTGGTAAATCTTTTGTAATGTAGGCCCTTCTATTTCCCCAGTTCAATCTCCATTCCCTACTTATAGGAGATCACATTTGCCAGCGCCTGCACCATCACCCACCATTCTGTCAAGGCAGTCTAATAGTATGTGAAGACAACTTTTTGCTCAGTTCTTGTATTGGGTTCATCTGATATATGTCAATTATGCTAGTGACTAACATGACCCTGTTTAATTTCTTGAAGAGCCTACTCTTCCACCTGAATTCTCCCCTTTCGGATCAGCAGAGAAAGTGAAGACTCCACCGCCAAGACCACTTCTGACATTACCTCCTCCACCTCCTAATGAAGGTACATAATATTGCTCATTACATTAGACTTCATGTAGCGTTAATTAGACTTGTTGCGTTTTTAGTTTCTTTGTTGTCCTGAAAGAACAATAAAGCTGATGATATTCTGCATCTGACGCTGTGTAGATTGCGCATCAGTAACATGCACAGACCCATTAACATACCCACCTCCTGGAACTCCCTGTGGCTGTGTATGGCCAATTCAGGTGAAACTTCGGCTAGCGGTCGCGCTATACACATTCTTCCCTTTGGTTACAGAGCTTGCCAAGGAAATTGCTGCAAGTCTGTCGTTAGATCATAGCCAAGTGCGCATAATGGGAGCTAATTCAGCCAGTCCACAACTGGAAAAAACTACAGTTCTAATTAATTTGGTGCCGCGAGGGGCAAAATTCGGGAACGATTCTGCATTTGCAATCTATAAAAAATTCTTCCACAAGCAGGTTCCGATGGAGGCATCACAGTTCGGTGATTATGAAGTTCTATATGTTCACTATCCAGGTATTGTCATTGTGACGTCAGAATGTTATCTTAAGATGATATCAGGAAGATATGTTAATGCATATTCCTTTCTTCACATGTTACTCTTCTTAGAATTCTCTTATTCTTTTACCATCGTATACTGTATGGCTCAATAAATAACTTCTTTGAAGAATATAGCGTTTTAAAAAGTAGTTATTGTATGTCAGTGTATAGGTGGAACACGTTGCTAAAATATGATAATAGAAAGTTAATCTTCTTTAGAATATCTTCTTCGTACGCTTATTCTTGTTTCTTTTCAAACTTGCCATATCTCCACAGGTCTTCCACCTTCGCCACCTTCTAGCATCATTACCACCGACAGTTCACCATATACGGACAATGAGGACGAAGGCCCGGTGACAAAACCATTAGGAGTTAATGTGCCTAAGAGGAAAAGAGATGGGCCTAGTAGAAGCACGATTGCTGTACTTGTTCTATCATCTTTCATGGTATTAATCGTGTGCACAGTCATCACGTGGATGCTACTGAGAAAGCGTGAAGCTCATCATCATCAATCTAAAAAGTCCCCACAGCCTCTCTCCCCAGCAAAACCTTCAGGTTCTACATCCTGCAGATTCTCAGTGTCGAGGGTCGACCTTTATTCTCATTCTTTTTCAAAAAAAAAGTTCCTCCTCAATGCAGTGAAATTCAAAACTTTCCAAACGATCACATTGTTGATATACTTTAATCACATATAGGACTGATATTGTGTATTGTGTTGCTTGGCAGTTGCTAGCTAAAAACTTCATATTACCATTGTCTTCCCTCATTCTTCACTTGACTAACCATGCATCATCTTCTTGTTGTGTGGCATTTCATAATTTCTTCCCGTCATAAACTTTCCACATCCTCAGCAGGTTCTACTAAGCCTGTGATACAGAGAAGTTTGTCCAACTCAGCATCAACATCGTTGCGCTCTAATGGAATCTTATATGCTGGATCTGCCAAGACATTCGGCTCAAACGACATAGAGAGATTCACCAACAATTTCGATTCTTTGCGAGTACTTGGAGAAGGCGGTTTCGGGATAGTCTACAGAGGCATATTAGACGATGGAGAGGAGGTGGCAGTGAAGGTTCTGAAGAGGGATGATCATCACGGAAGCCGTGAGTTCTTGTCAGAAGTGGAAATGCTGAGCCGTCTCCACCACAGAAACCTAGTCATTTTAATCGGCATATGCATGGAAGAACACATCCGCTGCGTCGTGTATGAACTCATACCGAATGGAAGTGTAGATTCCCATTTACATGGTAGATAGAACAAGTCTTTATATGCTTCAAACATGAAAGTTAACAGGTTGAATTTGTTGGTTTTGGGGAACTTTTCTCATTTGGTATTATGTTGTGCTTAGGCTGTGACAAGGAGAATAATCCGCTAGACTGGGGCGCTAGAATGAAGATCGCACTGGGCGCGGCTCGAGGTTTGGCCTACCTCCATGAAGACTCGAGCCCTCATGTTATACATCGAGATTTCAAGTCCAGCAACATCTTGTTGGAGCCTGACTTCACGCCAAGAGTGTCCGACTTTGGATTGGCTAGAGCTGCTTTGGATGAGGGGAACAACAGACAAGTTTCTACCCATGTCATGGGGACTTTTGGGTATGAAAAATTTTCGCTTAAGTTCATGTTTAACATACTGTCGAATAATTGCTAGCAAAGATGACTTTAAAATAACTTATCATACTAACTTGCCTCTATCACTCCCTAATAAAACACGGCGATCAACTGAATATGATAAAAAGGCTGCAAAATTTCTAAAATAGAAGTAGGTGATTATGTAGTTTGTGATATCTCGCCTTGGTAAAGTTTATCTTTATGTTGTCATCTTTCCAGCTACTTGGCACCAGAATATGCAATGACGGGCCATCTTCTAGTCAAAAGTGATGTTTATAGCTACGGGGTAGTCCTCCTTGAACTTCTAACCGGCAGGAAGCCGGTAGATCTCTCGCAACCGCCTGGCCAAGAGAATCTCGTTTCCTGGGCCCGGACGCTCCTCACAGACAAGGAGGCCTTGCAAACAATCATCGACCCATCTGTGAGATCGAGCAAGTCATTCGATAGCGTGGCCAAGGTGGCGGCAATAGCTTCGATGTGTGTGCAACCAGAGGCATCGCACCGTCCATTCATGGGTGAAGTGGTTCAAGCCTTGAAGCTAATTATTAACGAGTTTGATGAAACGAAGGAGCTAAGTCTTGCAAGTTGCATAGGCCAAGAATCCTCTGCTTGTGTTGACGGCAAAGTTAGCAAACTTCCACATGAATTCGTTGAAGCTCTGTTGATAGGCGACAGTACACCAACCAAAGATTCTAACCATCTAGAACAAATGGGATGCTTCCGAGCATCAACAGGGATCGAGGACGAAGAAACCGGGTACTCCCCAAGGCGTTGTAGCTCTAGCTCGGGCCCGTTGAGAGTGGGAAAGAGAAGGCAATTTTGGCAGAGACTCAGGAGCTTATCCAGAGGTAGCTTCAGCGAACACGAATTTGCCTTGAAGTTATGGCCAGATACGTTTTGATTAAGAGCCACGTAAGCCCGCGTTCGCACCTTTGAGATTCTTGATGTGTAATGAACATGACCAGGGATATGTTGTTGCTAGAGTAACCTAGATTACCCTCTTTCTGGATTTTGATTTTGATTTGGAAGAACGAAAGTATGGAACACGGAATGCTATCTCCTCAGCCACCAGGCCATTTGCCCCTAGACCCTCTTCCAAACCATACCATGGACTGGACGTAAATGAACTAGCCAGGCTGCATTTTGTTGCTAAGAGCCATATCATCTTGCTCTTAAGGAAGACTTGCGTATATGGAAGCGTCTGTCGACCCTTGCACAGTGGCGGCAAGCAGGCCCTCAATTGCGACAGGGAGAAAATCGCCGGCCAACCAAGCCAACCCCCTAGCAATTGATCTCTCTCTCTCTCTCTCTCTCTCTCTCTCTCTCTCTCTCTCCACAGTTTCGATTCTAAATAAAGAACCCTTCTCATTCTTTAAATGCAATTCAAGCGCCTTAACATTTCGATCTCAAATGGAATAGTCATTTTTTGGTTCTCCACATGAGCGCAATTCGAGTGTCTCGGTGGCTTGATCTAGAATCATATGATTTCTTTCTCTAAAGAACCCGGATTTGAGGGCCTTGGAGGCTCGATCTTAAAATGGAGATGGTCGTGGACTTGATGATATGTTCATAGAGGTCTCATTGACTAAAATCCTATAGATTTGGTGTTTTTGCATTTTCAAGAACTTCTTAATATCTATTGCAACTCCACATACGGTCCCGAAATACTGGGAGGAGTCTTGATCGTCGCGATTGCTCCTTTTCGACCGATATTTACTTCAATATGAACAAATATCGAATCCATCTTGAATTTAATATGGATGAATGTTAATTTAATTTGGCTCATCCGATTAACAGATATCTTCATTCGAGTTCAATTTTCCTATCCCTCATAAAAAAGAACTAAAGAAGGTTGAAATATCTATGCAGAATTTTGTAATTGGCTTAAGAAAACCGTGTGATTGGCTCAGAATTTCCCGTGTACAAGTACATTTGGCAAACTCCATTAAAAATAAAATCATGCTAGCTAAGAGTATAATCTAAATTACCTTCTCTAACTTATATCTTCCTTTTTCAAGTTTTAATCTCAATAACAGGTAGAATCTTGACATGCTCTCTCTTTATTGGCTTTTTAACATTTGAACACAAACGTCAATAAACTTTACCAAAAAAATATAAAAAACACCACAAACGTCAATAAAATACGGAACTGAGAGATGACAGGGCATGATTGAAGATACAAAAGCTCCGTGAAACAAAAGTTGCGCGCACGTTGTCCCGGGCTCCACGAAACAAAAGCTCTCGTTCATTATTATCCTTCTTGACAATCAAGCACACATATGAGACGGTCTTACAGGCACATTCGCATTTTGCGCCATCTAAATTCAAGCACGCCGATTGCTCGCCCAAATAATGACAAATAATGACGACTACGATGACAAAGCACGACGAAATGAACAAAGATGACAGACGAAAAGCTACTACATGTTCTTTCTTTTCTGGTCTATTATGATGAGTAGCGTCTCTGTGATACAAAATTGCACTCAAAAAGTCTTCAAACCAGCACGACTCTTTCCAAGCCCCAAACGAGAAACGGAAGCAAAGAAAAGGCGAAAACGAGAAACGCATCACTGCAACTTATCCATAAATTAATATCACAAGATTTAACTGGTGAATGGGGCTCGTTGCGAGACGTGCAACCTCCTCCAAGCGGCACTCTTGACAAAAATAAATGCCTTCAAATGTACTCCGTCTCGTCTCGCAATGATCGCAGCAAATATTCTTCGAGCATTCCACGCGATGCCTACCATTCTCGGAGTAGATTACAAGAATCTTCGATCTAATGCTAATGACTCCAGCAGGACGACTTCCCATCTAAATCATCTTTAGAAGGACTTGAATACTCAGCTTCTTGCTCCGACGTTACGTCTGAAGAAGCAGTGGAAGAAAGACCGCTTGATGTTCCGACTCCATTGTGGAAGCTCTTTGGTGCGAGAGCAGGATTTCCGTGAGGATTATTTGATGCAGGCACTTGCCCTTCTTCTGCTAGTCTTTTGAGAAGGTTCATAATAGTGGGAACAAACTTGCTTGACAAGGACAGAAGTCCAGGAAGCTGCGACAGAGAAACCCACTAGGACTTCAGAGCCTAAAACAACCTTGAGAATCAACAAAAGCAAAAAAGTATACCGATACCAATCTGTTTATCATCAGAATGACATTGGTCAATCAATGACAACGAGAGCCGTGATCTTTAATGCGTGCCAAAAATTGATGATTGAATATCATCGCTTTCTCCAAACCTTTCAACTTGCAAGATCCTAAGCACCTAATTTACATTACAACCCACTGACTGCAATCTCATGAGTACCGAAGTTTTCTCAACTGTCCAGCTTCATCATTCAAATCACTAATGAGAAAAGATGAAGCCCTTCCCACTTCATAAAAGATCGGAGATCGGATGTAAGTGTACGACAGTCTCTCTCTTGAAGAAAAATTATCATCTATGTTGGCAGATAACTCCCGATAATCCAAAATCAGATGGCAGAAAAATAATCAAACTAAACTGTTAACACTTACAGTGCCATGACGGAATTCGCCTGATACGTCAAGCTGCACCCATAGTGCTTTGACAAGTAAAAAGCCAACAAAAATGACGCCCAAATAGAAAGGATTTCTGCCGCCAAAAAACAAACACATGTCAAGCAAAAGCAACATTGGACACCAAAGAAGAATTGCAGAAGTAAAATACCTAAGAAGTGTCATAAATTCGTTAAACCCCAAAACAACCAACGCAACAATTGCCCATGGAGGTGGCAACCAGTTGTTGTTACGCTTGTTCGCTTCCTGATAATTCAAAAGAAGAGAGCAAATAATCAGATAGCTCCAGTAGCAAAAGAACTTTGTAAATGTCCGTCTATTACGGTAAGTTGACCACCTGGCATGGAAGTGAGATCCTTCAAATACACTACTTACTCAACATAAGCAAGTACATCTTCCTTTTGTGGAATTGAAATTATTTCTCAGCGCTCTAGCATTTCTTATATAGATAGTCTAAAACTCAAGCAGCGAGCAAATGTCTCCCTAGCGGTGCTTAGAATTGATCTTCATAATCCATTCAAATAGAAAAATCTAGTGCATTGAATCAATAGAGCCATCTTTCTTTTTACTTTTCTTTTATTTCCTTTTTTGTCATGTTAGTGAGGGCACGTTGGCCCGGGGGGTGAGGAGTGGGGGATGTTGACATGGTATTTTAATAACAATAATGACGTTTGCACTACTAAACATCTTTTGAGATATAGGTATCATGCCTGAGCAGAAAGTGCTTGAGTGACGGTGTACTCAGTCTCTGCATTAAATTGCCTCCACAATGATTTGCACTGAACAGGTGTGATCAGTGTTTTTGATGAAGGAATCTGCAATTAAACAGTGAATAAGTGCTCGAAGCAAATAAAAGGCTCTTATTTCTGCATTACCTTCAGACAGCTGCAGCATCAATCAGTAATCTAACATCTTTTTTTAGCACAGATAATCCAATTTTCACAAGTGCAGATGACAACAATAAAACTAGTATGGACAATGGGACCTAAACTCTTCCATTCATTTTCATAAGAGACAAAAGAAATTGAAGATCCGCATTAAATGAATCAGCACGATAAAGCAAAACTCACCTCTTCCCATGTGCTGGAAGCCAAGGGATCTACTGTTGTAATGCTCCTGTCAGTGGCAGTAGGCTTGGCGTCCAGTAAAGCAACAGCCAAAGTTTTCTCGATGTTATCTTTCTCATCATCCAAACGCACTGCCGCCATTACAGACAGCAACTTTAATGACTGCAAGTCATTGAATCATTTCAGTGAAATATTCCCAAGCAAGCAACATGAGAAACATGTAAAAAATTTGCCGCATATAAATTCATACCGCGGAACGAGCAAGTTTTGTGATTGCTCGAATATCTTCCTTCCCTGTCCAAACTCTTGGCATAGAGTCAGCGTCATGGCAGAACAATGTTGCAAACCTGGATAGAAAATGAAGCACATAAGAATATCAAGAGGTATTGAATCTAACACACAAGTAAATCACAACCTCAAAAGAGTGTGTTTACCGGTCCTTCATGTGGGTGAGGACTCTTCCAGCTTCTTCCCTTGCTTTCCCTTCAACCACGCCCCTTGCATGATCTTTTATACCTGCAAGCATTTTTTCCTTGCTCTGTTCATCCAGGTCGAAACCAGAAAGGGCACCAGAGAACCCAGCTACTGCTGATTCGGTCTCACGCGAAAGAAGTTTCCTGATAGCCAACCAGGTTTCATTATTAGCTCCCTCCAAAAGAGCTTCCACTGGTCCAGACAATGCCTCATTCAGTTTTGCCTGTACAAACATAAAATAATTTGTGCAGACCCCATCAACCACCATTAAGTGAAAGGGGGAAAAACCCTCCATCTGTGAAAAGAGAAGCTCAAGAGCAGAAGAAATATCTCTGTTCGTTATGCTACCTCATATGCTTTTGTAAGCTCAGAGAGCTTGGCAGCACGGACTGAAGCAACATGGGCATCAATGTCATGCCGCAGCGTCTCCCGTACTCTAGATGTATCCCATTTGGCTTGTTCAATTACAGCATCTGTTCAAAGTATGATACGAAACTTATCCATACAGTTGGTGGTAAAATTCCTCCAATAATAAGCCAAAAGTAAGTTAAGCATGACACGAACCTACAAAAAGTTTCCTAAATGCGCAGAGCATTATTTACCAACAAGACTATATTTTCACATCAGTCTCCAGTCTCAGACACAAGCATTCATTTGTGATAGATACAAGTAAAACAACTAATATGCCACCAAGGGAGTGCAAGTGCATGTACAAAAAGAGTCGAAGAACCAGAAAAGAGATCAGTTACAAGACAGAGAACAACTACAAACCTTCATTCTTGGCTTACTTTCTCAGAGCATTAACTTAACAACATTAGGCCAAAAGAACGCATTAAAAGTTGACGTACCTGCACATCCTTTGTCAAATAGAGCCATATAAAACTGAGTGCAGTCATGAGCAGCCACACGAAACCCTTCTCCTCCAATCAAAGCCTTATCAAATGCTTCCTTGAACTTATCTAGAGTTTCGCACCGAATATGTCCAAGAGCAGATTGGAAAGCCGGTTGTACAAGCTGATGAGTCCCACAAAACACGATAAGCAACATCTGATAAGATATCCTCAACAGACAGTCTCTCTTTGTAAGCTAACTTCAAATGAAAACATCATGACTGATATAAAAGTGTGACAAAAAGGAAAAATATTTCCACGTTCCAAGTAGCTTGAAGTGGTAGTCATACAATAGAACCCAAAAAATGATGCATTTTAAACAAAGAAACACATCCCATAACTTCTTACTTGAAGTAATTTTTCTTCAAGCTGCTTCCGCTTCGAAGATCTAACACGCTCGTCAAAATATACAACCTCTGATTCATACCTAATAAGGAGCACAAGAAACTTCTTAAATAAAACGTACTTATAGTGATAGACAAATTTCTAACCATGACAGAACATAATCTTCACCCAAAAATAAAACAAGGAAACATCACAAACAGAACAGGGTCCATAGCTATGGCCAAATTTAGCTAAGCCGTCAGCTAGGCAACTGCTACACTATTAGGAAAACAGATCAATCAAATGAGAAGATGATTGCTCGAAAGCAATCATTGTACAACCAGTTGAAATTATACTCAGAGTATGAGTGAAGGTGGCCATTTCCAAAATGGAATGATCACCTGAATAGAATAGCTATGACTCATCTACACAGGCTAGACCTCAACAGCTATATCTCGTCTACTCAGGCTGGACCTCAACAACCAGATAGTAGATATATCAGAGAGGTAAACTTGTACAACCTAAAATTAAACAATATAAACTTCAAAAAAGCCGGGGTTTCCTTTAAGTTTGCTCTTCAAAATATGCACTTCTTCCAAGAAAAGAAAATGCTCCTACTGCCCCCACTTCACGTTTGCCAGGAACAACATAAAGAAACAACATTCTAAGAAGTAAGAACATGAAGCCGAATGCGCTGGATAACCTTAATGTACTTGCATTATTTAATAAACATAAATCCAGTTGCTGCACCAGCATCTGTAATTCATCAGATAAAATACTTATCTTACCCTGATAGACAAGCCCCAAGAATTGAACTAAGTTTCTTTCCAAAACCAGGAACTGGTCCCGACTGCACAGCCTCTTCAATCACACACCAATCCTAACATGTTCAAAAGAGTTCACCCAATCTAGTTATGTGTATGATAAAATGCATCTGCTTGCATTTCAAAATAGCGAAACAAACAAGCAAGCAAGTTTAATGTCCAGCAAGAACCAGATCAATACCTCATTTTCGGTAAAACTGGAATATTTTTCGTGGGCAATTTCTTCACATCGTACAGTAGCAACCATGACCTTAACATGGATAGCATGATGCATACATTAGCATTCTCATTATCAACAATATATCCAGTTGCCTTTCAATTAATTAGCTCTCACCTTGTGTGCAGGCAAGTCAAGGTCCTTGTTCTCCTTAATAACCTTCCACATCTGCTGAGCACTAAAAGAAAATCCTGAAGCAGGAACTACTCCCCTTCGATCTCCTGCAAGCCCACCAGGTGCAATAGAATGGAAGAATCGCTGTCTAAGGCTGGCCACCTTCTCGTCCAAGGAAGTTAACCATATGGCAAAAAATCAGTAAAGATAAAAGGTATAATCTATCGGGCAACCAATGCTCCAAATTCCACAGAAGAGCAAAAGAAGATGAGATGGAAACATAACACATCTCAAAGTATATTTGTTTAAGAATGGTAACAGAAGAGTAGTGTAAATAACCAAACTCAATAAGGATGTTTAAGCAGTGATAAGCCCCAAAAAAAAATAAGTAGCAGCAGTCAATGATGAGTGCCATTTACACAGATATTTCAAAACCAATGCTTATGAGGACCAAAGTTTTGTCTTAAACAGTACTCAAGTACAGGATTCATGCGAAGGAAAGGGCGCCCACTGCAGCATTTGAAAATCATGTCCAAACACAACAACAAAGCCGACAAAAAAGTTGGGCAATCGTACTCTAGATCCAAACGTGCCTTCATGCGGTACAAGGCAGGCATACCTGCTCTTTGAATTGCTCCTCCTTCTCTTCATAACTAGAAAGAGCAACAACCTCAACCTGGACAGCAGAACATAGTCATTAGGATGAACTTCCTTACAACAATTAGAGGCTAAAGCAAATTATTAACAGGAACTCATACAAGCATGGAAGCACCTACATTAAAAAATTCACTGAGAGGAGTTTCCTTGTGTGCTTGCGGCTTAGGAACATTGTCCCATATCTGCAGGAAAATGCTAAATGAAACCAGGAACAACTTTACAAAGTCAATTTTCAATAGGAAATGAAACAAGCCTCACCTTCTGCACATCTTCTCTCAAGACAGGTTCTAGATTTTCCAGAGGAGTCTGGATAAAAGGAAAAACCACAGAGCATATAAAAAAATCAACTCAGATCGGTAAAACTCACCAGATGCGGCCAAAACGAGCAGATAAAAACCATTGCAATCCAAAATGAAAACAGAATTAAGTATAGGTACCAACCTTTGTTTTATCCCGTATGACAAACAAAAGAGTTGTTTTCCGAGGACTAAACAATCGCATCATGACCTTCAAGAAGAGTCACAACTTTATCATTAACTGCCAGAACTAAACAATTAGCTTATCTTAATGCAAGAAGACAAGAAATACCTGGAATACAGTTTTCAGAAGAGGCTTGTTGGCAGCTTGTTCACGGCCAATATCATGACACCACCTATGATGAAGATGCTTAAAAGGGCACTAAGAAAATACTAAAACAACAACCTCGTAGACAACATTGCAGAAACAGAAACAGTATCTCACTAGAGCAATGCAAAAGCCTCACATGTTAATGAGCACTATATCGGAGACAGCCAATGCAAAAAGTGCACTCTGCTTTTCAAAAGCAGTGTCATCCTGAATAAAACAAAAAACCACCGGTTAAGAAGCTGCGAGACTGCTAATTGCTGCTTAATCAAACCAAGTGTAAATCAGGTGAGTTTCAATGAGCATCGGCTACACACAAATCAATCTTCTGGGTTAGTAAGATGAGTAGAGACATACAAAAGTGGAAAAAAGTTGGGATAATATGGCAGCTACCCGATGCACAAATTAATGCTTCAACATGTACAAAAAATAGAATTTGCAATTACTTTTTGATAAAAGTAAGTAGTTAAGCATTGACAAAATAAGCTATTATATCTCCATGTAATATCATACAGTAAACATACCTCTCCTCTTTCTCTTCCATCAGTTCCCTCCAAGTCCATAACCAAAGTACACGGTTCAATGCCAGCACCTTTTGCCAGCCATATACCTTTGGTGGTTTGGGACCTGGAAAAATACCAAACTGGTTTTAGACTTTCTGAATCCAAACCCTTCATTAGAGTGAGTTACCAGTTGGTTTGTAGACATGCCTCCCTCTAAAAGCATCCATCTCCCTAAAGTTGGTGCCAAATAGATGATTTAACAGTGTACTCTTCCCTGTCAGATATCATACACAAACAAGAGAATAAGTTTATAACTCTTCCGAAGGCACAAGAAAAGATACGTGAAGACACAACAAAAACTGCAATTTTCCATACCTAAAGGTAATGGTTTTGCGGAAAGTAAAAACTTAAGGAGAAGAATCGCAAAACAATGAATTAAACTGAATTTGACCATAAGGAAGTTATTGGGAGTATATAATACACACCACTGCTCTGAGGACCCATGATGGAGACAACTGCGTACGAAAGGCCACATTCCTTCAATTTGACCTCCTTGATGAAACCTTCCAGTCCATCAACATTGAATGTTCCATCCCCATCAATAAGTTGCGTAGAACAACATTCACCAGAATTATCTGAGGAAACATATGTCCAAATCAGCAAGTCGAAAAGAGAATGACATGACAAGCCCATACACTGTGCCTAGAGTAGACAGGACGAAACTAACAGCTTGTGATCAAGAATGAAAACCTCAGATCCTACACATCGCAAAAGTATCTAAATGGCGAGAAGTTCTCCAGAGGCTGACTTCATTCTTCCAACAATTTTATTAACAACATATTTAAAGGTGTGAATTAATCCTTGTCAACCTTTCGAAACACAGCTGTCGACAACAATCTACAGATCCATCTCTGCAGTGCTTGGGACATGATTTTATTGGCATCCTGTTAGACTAACACCTTTTGAGGGAGATAATTCAGGTCATCAGCTACCCTTTGCAACACCGAACAAAAGGGTTCTAGCAAAGAAACTTCTTGATCTTCACAGTCACTCGCACAGCCTCAAATAACCAAAGCTCTCTTTTCTCCGGGTTTTCGAGAGCTGAAACTACTCAGCCCTCGCATTTGCCTTCCCAGAGACCGAGCTAACCCATCAACCAACACGATCCGAAACAGAGAAGAAAACAGTCATTGCCCCGCGCGCCAGCCGTCCTGATCGAAATCGAAGGCAGCCGCGAGCTGTTATATATTGGCCATTGGGGGGGTGACGAAAACCAGCAGATGCATTAATTCGGCATTACAGGCGGGAAGAAACTTAAAGACCCAACAACAGTTACGACAATACCTAATTAAAAAACCCCCCAAACCAACGCCAAATTCAGAGATTCCAAGAAGCGATTGAAACATCGCCGTCGCGATCGGACGCTTCGATCGCGAAGAAGAAGAGAGCGTAGCTCGAACGCACGAACGAAGAGGATCGAGCAAATTACCCATTGGCGAATGGATCGAGCACGGGGCTGGATCCGAGGATACGATCGAATGAGGGAAGCCTCCCGGGATTCGGTCGGGCGAAGATGGAGATCTCGATCGATCGGGCGATCGATCCGTCCAGAGCGGAGGCGGAGGAAGGAGGGAGACGGTGACAGGGTCCTCGGAAGAGAGGCGGTACGCTCGTATTTCAACCTCCGCTGCTCGCCAGAAAAAGTAGAATCGAACTGGTGGTCCTTTTGTTGATGGGGAGAATAACAGCACGTAAAAGAAATAAGAATATTCGACCAAAAATAACAATAATAAAATATTATTATTATTATTTTGGTCGGAAGAAAAGGGGGCTACGTTGGGACCGTAAATTTCTTGCAGTTCGAAATTTTTGCGCAAAAAAAAAAGAGAGAGAGAAGGATTTACTAGCTGTTTTTTTTTTTTTGGTCGGGAGAAGGATTTACTAGTTAAAGTGTGCTCGAATGTGCATGGGTAAGTAATTGATTTTTCTCATCACATTATCACAGTTATTTTCGAGATTGTACCCTTTTTAATTAAAATCACAAATATCTTGTAATTGATTCGTGTGAAACCTCGAACTTGATTTGGGATGATGTGATTTGTTTTAATAAAATATCATCGGGCAAGCAACTTGTCAAGACTATTTTCCGATCGACATCGGTCTCTAGGAGATCAATTTATAATGTATATTTGAAAGTGATTTTGTCATTTTGGCTTTTCTTGTACAATTTGATATTGGATTACTGTTTAGTGTCGAATACCTTAAACGCTCTCGAAATCACATAGATAGATATTAAGGTGCAAGTGTCCTTCAAAAAAAATTCGTAATTTACTGAAATTGAAATTAGTTCTTTGTTTTTCGAAATTTTGTGAGAGGAGGGGATTTTAAAAAGCTTAAAAGTATGTACAGCCTTTAAAATTAATGTGGAGAATTACTTATTGTACCTTTTTAGTAACAAAGAATGATTGGGAAGCGAAATTACATGGCAGCCCGTGCAAATTTTCATAAAGTCAAAATCAAGTTTATACTGAGGACACCTCAAAAAGACAGTGAGATACATCATAATTTCTAGAAATGTTCATTAGCCTTGAACGAGATGGTTATGAGCGGTTCTCAAGGGAATTGGTCAAATTCTCGATTTTAAATTTTCAAAACTAGACCAACTAAACCGAATCGATGGAATCAATCGAATCGAAAGTATACTTTTTTAATTCGATAAGGGCAAAAAGTACAAATTATTTGTGAGAGTGATGTCTTCTTTCACTAGAAATTTTCCGTGAAGGCTGTAATTAGTAATTTAATTTTGCACTAAAGTAACATTCAATATATTTAAGAACTTTTGAGAAAGAAAATAAGAAATTTTCAAAAAATAACACCGCCGGTTCCATGGTTTCATAGACTGTGAAACCGGTCCCTGTTCCCATTCTAGTACCGATCACTCTTAATAATTTCTTCGAAAGAGAACAAGTAAGTTCTACAAAAATGAATAAATAGCGGATTAGAGGAAAGCTTGGCGGGGGGGGGGGGGGGGGGACGTGCATCCTAAATCTCAGTGGAGTGGCTTGCACGTGAGCAGAGCACTTTGGTAACTTGCGCCATGGATTCGACAGCTGACTCCTGTCTTTTGTCTTTTCCATCGATGGCACAAATTTTGTTACCAATTGATAAAGAATTAGGGCTTAATCCCACATTGGCATTGGCAAATTACACCCTGTTTGGAATGTCTTTTAACTTTTGCACTTCTTTACACATTGAAGTGAATGGGGAAAGCAAGTCAAGGTGGATGGGCTTGAATGATTTCCATTGGATGGGTGACCACTCAAGCTTTGCCAAAGCGCATGCGCGTGTCCCCAAAATTCCTCTTTGAAAAAAGTCACCATGATTATAATAATAATTATCATTTTCTCAATTAACCACAAAATTATCATTTTCTCATGAGCAATTTCTCAATTTACATTTTTTCTTCGAACGCATCGAAAAATACCCATGAAAATCTGGCTAGTGTGGTTATAATTTTAAACATTTATCAACCGGTCCATTAAGTCTCTAATATTTAGTTGCGGACTTTTTCGATTAAGTCCCGAATTTATCTTTAAGCATGGTTTAATTATGAAAAGTTGCACTTTTTTTTTTTTGGCCGAGGAAAAAAAAAAGGAAAAGTTGCACTTGACTGGCCATATTAAATTAAAGAATCAACTAAAAATTGAGAATATTAGGATTTTAATATTACTAAAACGAAACTGATGGGCCCTGCTCGATCGATGCGCAGAGTTGTCATTGCAACTTACCCACCCCCCGTCCCATATTTTCGATCAAGCCGCTCACCACGGCCGACTCCAGTCCGGTGGGCCCATCTCAGCCGTCCATCTGCTTTCTTTATTCGAAACGATGCAAAAAGGACGGTGTGATGCGATTTTGGGTAGAAAGAGGGAGATCCCACCGCGTTCTCAGCGCGTGGGACTAACGACTCGATCCTGGCCGTCCACGTTGCGTCTCCACCAGGCGCTTCTTTTATTTCAAAGTGGGTCCCACACGCGCGCTTCCGCTTGCTTTTTCGAAATTTTCTTTATCTCTTTTTTTCTTTTTCTGTCTTTAAAATTTAAATCCCGATTACCCATTTAATAACAAAAAAGAAAATCGAGACATTCCAAATGCACACGCACATCCCTGTCGGCGACTTTAATTCCTCGTCCCAAAAGTCGGCGATCTATAATTGCTTCTCGGTCAATAAATGAACAATGAAGAGCTAGCTAGAGTAAAGAAATGAATGAAGAAGAGTTTGGGTTTAGTGTATGCTGCTACATTAAGTAAATTTAATCCAATTATCGTATAGACATAGACAAATTGGGACAACATTTATTGCCCGTCACGCTTGAAGTTGAGCTAGGTAGATCTGTCCCATGAAGTCCGCGAAGGCCTATCGACTTTACGATCGAAAAACCGGTTAGATTTATTTAGCGTATGTTAGGCATAGCTTTGTTTATGGATTTTTCAGCCCACGGAGATGTTTCATGGCTTAAAATCACGAGTAAGTTTGGAAGGCTCTTTAGATAAAATTTATGGTGTAAACAGGATGGAAATCGTGTATTTTGTGTTGCGTGAATTCGAAAAGTCAATTTTTAAAAAGGAGACATAACCGATAAATATATCCTCCAGCTAATAGCGTATATTGAAATAACTCACGCGAACACGATAATGTGAAAATACGGTAGAAATTCTCATTGCTTAGCTTGAATGTAATTTTTTTGGCCAATTTCAGCACTAATTGAGATGACGAGTAATGAGCAACCTGTGTGTGGAGAAAGGGATTGGAATCTACGTGGAAATTGTATAGCCCTCTTCAATTTGTTACCATCGCAAAATAGAAATCAACCGGAAGAGATTACACTCCCGTGTGCGCGACAAAAAAATGTTGGAGGACTTATCTAGTCATGAACAAGTTTAGAAGGCTCTTTAAGCACAACATAAGCACCCAACCCATCCCGTTTTATATGATTTAAAATGGCGAAAAATATGTATATATGTTGCGTGAATTTTATTTCTATCGTATCACATATATAATTAAAACAACAGTCGAGAGAGTGTTTGCTTAAGTGCTCAACACGTAACACTTAACTTGCTTCTGTAATTGACACATGATAAGTCGCCTGATGTAATTGTGCCACATCGCCATGTTTAATCACTTAACACTGGCTTAGGCATCCATTTTTACTCGACATTCTATCACTTATTAAATTTGAATTTAAAAAATGGATAAAAATGTACATTCAAACGTATTATCTAATGTATTCCATTAAATAAGATATATGATAATACTTAACGCCTCTACCTAAATTCCGACTCGAAGGGTCTACTTTGGGGGCCCCAGGTCACCTTAGGCCTGCCAAGCTTTTTCTTACCTTTTTGACCTTGTGGATCATCTAAACCAGTCTTATTTTCAAGCCTTATTTATTGGCCTACGTGATATCATCATGGCAACAAAGAAATTGATCCGGACTAGTCAATAAGGTGGTCCACGACATTTTTCCAAGGACAAGATGCGAACTCGATGAATCATGTGTGTGCGAGAGAGAGAGAGAGAGTTTGATGGATGAATTGTGTTGGGGGTTGAGCGAGGCAAGTCTCTGAGAGCACTAGATTTCGAGGGTGAGAGAGGCGAAGGCGAAAGATAGACAAAACAGAGCAGGAGCGAGACGGATACGAGACATGGAGGAGGGGGGAGTATCGAGCGAGAGAGATGAACTCGAAAGCAAGGAAGGAATCGTGATCTCAAAATAGAAGTAAAAAAAAAAAGGATATATTTTGCCCCCCGTGATTTCATTATTGAAAATTACCTCGACGGCTCATAGAGTCGCCAGGCAAGGAGGGTGAAACTCAACGATGGCAACTGTGAGACGTGATCCACAAAGCAAATGATATATCCTTCGGCAAAATCACGATTTACCCCGTGATAGTGACAACTTGTTTCTCTTTTGCCTCATCTCTATCTGTCGAACTTCTCCATCAACTATTATCTCGCGAGAGAAACCCTATTAAGGTCTATCTTATTCCAAGACATACATATCTCTACTTGAGCAGTATATACATAATCGCCCTCTTATGATATGGTCAAAAGTGCCGGACAAATGTGCCTCTTAAGGGCTTTATTGATTTGTGCCCTAATTTAGTGGATCGCGTAAATCAGGACCGATCCATGGACTTGGCCCAAAACCAGGAATAAGCCCTTGCCTTGGAATAAAAAAGAAATGGGAAAATGATACAAATGATCAGTATATTTTAATTTAATATGCAATGCGATTCCTAAACTTTTGATTCGTTCAATATAGCTTTTGAACTTTAACCCAATGTGCAATGTAGCCCTTAAACTTTCAATTTTTTCAATACAGTCCCTAATGTTTTGGTACTTATTCAATTCAGTCCTTAAATTATACGGAAATTTTTCAAACTTGTCCCTGTTCTTAAATAAATGGAATGTCAATATTGAGCATTTTTATACAGTTTAGGGATTACATTGAACATATTCAAAGTTCGGGGATCATATTGCACATCGGGTTAAAGTTCAGAGACCGCATCGAACAAATCATAAGTTTAGAGGACCACATTACACACCGAGTCAAAATTCAGAGATCATTTGTATCACGGTCCCAAAAAGGAATCATGGCCGTTGATGTGCGGGCCCACCGATCGAGCCCACGTAGATCCAGGCGCGGAGGAAAGGGAATTTTGGGCCGGTACAAAGGGGGGGAGGGTCGCCGTCAGCCGTTTCCCACTGTCTGAGTGAGAGGCGGGAAAAGAGAGAGAGGAACAGAGAGGGAGAGAGGAGGGAAGGAGGGAAGGAAGGAGATGAAGGAGAGAGGGAAAGGGACGGGGAGATCGGTGGACGAGAGGTACACGCAGTGGAAGTCCCTCGTCCCCGTCCTCTACGACTGGCTCGCCAACCACAACCTCGTCTGGCCATCCCTCTCCTGCAGGTAGGTTGCTCTTCTCTCTCTCTCTCTCTCTCTCTCTCTCTCTCTCCTAGGGTTTCCTGCCGTGCTCCTATTTCAGCTCCTCGCGTTTCGCACTGTCGTCGGCTTCGCTTGTTTGGGGAATGTAGATGGCGCTGCGTTTTGATCCTCCCGAGCTCCTGCTTGAGTTCCCGCTCGCTTGTTTTGGCTGATGAGAGCAATGGGTTGTGTTGGCCTTAAGCCGAGACAGTCTCCTGTTCCCGCTTCGCGCGGGTTTCCTGGTTTTTCTCACGTTTAATGTACGACCCAAGTGTAAGTGCGGACGCGTGCGCATTGGTCCGTTTTGTATGTTGGTCAGATGTTGTGAGATTTTTTTACCAGTGGCGGCCACCGACAACCGCGTCTCTGACTTGTTGAGTGGGTGTGTAGGCCGTATGCGTCATTTTAAGCCATCGCGGTGCTGGATTCTGTATGCGGTCTTGTTTAGGATCCGAGCGTTTCGTTTTTTTTGCTTTCCCATTGTCTCCTCCCGCATACTCTCGGGTCCATCCCTTAAAGACAGCTATTTTCTTTACCTTGAGATGTGCATTTGTTTGGCATTTGGAAGCTGGGAGATATCTAATGCAAATCATCACGGCGCTCAATTGAGCCCCGTATATAATCTATATCAGTACGTGAATTTTAGTACCTGCATCAAAGGATTCGTGAGGATCGAGAGAAAAATGTGAAGCGGGACTTTGGGAAGTGCAATTGCTGGGTCATAATTTTGAAATCTTAATAGTTTTCACCTGTAGCAACCTTTTCAATGGTGCTGACTGCTTAATACTAGCTATTATGGGCCTCAGGATTTCTGGTTGGTTGTTGGAGCTTGTAATTTTTCTCTCTTGTTGTCTTCCAGTCTTTTCAATGCTGCATATTGGTCGTAAAGTAAACTGCCTCAGCTGTTTACTGTTCAAATCTCATCTCTAGAAGTTATCCTCATGATAAAGTGGTTATGCTCATCTTTGTATGGATAACAGTGTTTTGTCACATCATGTCTATTTGTTCTGTCTTCACATGTTATCGTCACGGTTAAGTTTGATGTGGATGTGCTGCTCACACACCATTGCTTTTCTAGGTTTTATGACTTGTTTTATGGTAGAACTCATTTATTTGTTTGCTTATTTGGGCTGTTTTGATTTTTAATTCCAACAGATGGGGTCCACAGCTTGAGCAAGCTACGTACAAAAATCGACAGCGTCTTTACCTATCTGAACAGGTAAGATTCTTCTTTGGATCGAAGGAAACAGCAGAATTTCTGAAAGGGTCAATGTTTTTAACTTGATTTATAAGTGGAAAGAAGTGGTCTTTTATTGTCTCGTGGCATAATTGCATGATGCTTTAGTTTCAAGAATTTAATTTGTGAATCTTTGTACTACCATCTAGATTGAGGGCCTATTTCCACTGGTTCATAATTGTACAACTTCATCCATCTCTTTCTTTTATTATCGACTGTGCTTTGTTCGAGCTTTTACTCTTTATTTTCTGTGTTGTTTATAATATGCGTTGTCCTTTGAATTCTAGATAGTCCAATACCGATGATATAGATATGCATTGCTTTGAGCATAGATTCTGATGCCTCACCTTATTCTACACAGACAGATGGCAGTGTTCCCAATACACTTGTTATTGCAAATGTCGAGGTTGTCAAACCAAGAGTTGCAGCTGCGGAGCATATTTCTCAGGTACTTGTTCATTGGGTTTTAGTGTCTCTTACCTTTAACATTTACAAAATTTATCTGTCTGCATTATATGTATGGTCATTCCCTTTCGGGAAGTCATATTATTAATGAACTTGTAGAGCTGATGGTTTAGTTTGACAGTTTAATGAAGAAGCTCGCTCTCCCTTTGTCAAGAAGTTCAAAACTATCATACATCCTGGCGAGGTAACTTACCATCTTTCCTTATGCTGTTATAATTTAGGCGGCATTTGTTTGCTCATAAAATGCAATAGTCGATTTAAAATTTTTATTTTTTCCCCTTTCCCGATGGGGGTAATTGGCTATCATGCTATCTAGTCAAAACTAGGCACCTTTTTCTTTGTTGTAATGTTAATGCGGAAACTGACCTAGGATTTTGCAAGTTAAATCAACGCAAAATCACCAAAGAAATAAATGAGGAATGATAAGTGACACCGGAGATTTACATGGTTCGGTCCAAGTGTCGGTACCTACTCCGCAGGGAGAGTCAGTAGCAAATAATTCACTATAATTGAAGAATCAAAGTTACTATTGCTCAACCTCGGGTGTTTCTCACACTTAGATTAAGCCCAAACCGAAAGTGTTTGATGTGAAACTCATGGCACATATCCTCCGTGTGTCCAGAGCTCCCTTATGTATGGCCCAAAAAAACGCTCCGCTGTGTGACTCAAGAAAGGACTTCGATATGTGGCCGAATTAAGAGTCTCCAGTGCAGAAAATCTTTGGTATATATTGACCAATCACTGAAGTTCTCTTTCCTTACGTGGCTTGAACAAAGACGTCCACTATACATCTTCTTTAAGAAGTCAAATCTTGCTTTCAAACTTGGAGATTTTATCTCTAGCAAATAACAAACCCTTAATATGTATAATAGGAAAGTTTTACTGCCCATTAATATTATCCAAATTTGATTATGTTTAAAGGACTCACCTGATTTTGAACAAATCAAAATCCTCCAAACGGATGGGGCTTCATACATGGCTCAAACTCAAGACATAATTTAACATTCTTAAGGGACTTCATTTCCTTCTTCATGACAAGCTTTGAACTGTTGTAGCACCGCATAATCTCCACACACGTGCTGATTGGTGAGGAATTTGGACTTTACCATCCATAATTGCTTAAGTAACAGGTAGCTTACAGGCTATCCTGTTCAATAAGTGGCCAAGAATGCATACTGCCTGAGGGGTTTATTAAGTTCAGCATTCAATTGCCCCAAAAACTTTTGCTTCTTTCTAGACTAGAAAGGGAAGTTTTTTCAACTCTGTAGTCCCTTTTTTTCAAAAGAACAACCACACTTTGGCATTTTCTGTTTTCACTATAAATATGGCTTTCTGCGGTATGTTTTTATCTTTTATAGCGAAGACTTGCCATGGAATATGGGCTCCATTTTTATTATTATCCTGTTGAGAATTAATCTGAAAGTGATCTATTTGCTATTTCTCCTTACTCTGGACAGGATGCTGGGTGCATTGTTAAGCTATAGAAAGTTGGTTTGCTACTTCTTGTCTAAAAAACATTGTATCAACGTTTCTTAAGAAATCCGGCCAAGCGACAGTTTCAATATTCCTCTTCATCTTTCATGATTGACTGGTCTTAACCTGGTTTGTCTAGCGTGCACTAGACTAGCCTTGACAAATCTTTCCTCGCTCAGTGAACTTTGTTGCTTCACTGCTTCTGATGAGTGATGTAAATCTTGTGGGCTATTGAAATGCAGGTAAACAGGATCAGGGAGCTGCCCCAAAACAGTAAGATAGTAGCAACTCACACCGACGGCCCTGATGTAAGCAGTACTTTTTGTGTATTATTGTTTGATGAGGAGTTTTTGATCTTCTCCTATCTCTCGTGGTATTAATATCAACCTAGTTAATGATCAAATGTTTTTCTCTGTTAATGCAGGTTCTCATCTGGGATGTTGAGGCCCAGCCTAATCGCCATGCTGTTTTAGGTGCTACAAGTTCACGTCCAGATCTGGTGTGTTGAATAGAAACAAACTTGTGGAACATGGCCAGTGAATAACAGTGTTGATCATAATTATTTGGAATTGTTTTCTTGTCAATCCATTGGTATATTGTCTCAGGAAATTGTTTGTTTCCTAATCTAAGACCAGTGACAATTTGTTCTGCAGATACTCACTGGGCATAAAGATGATGCTGAGTTTGCTCTTGCAATGTCCCCAACTGAACCGTTCGTTCTTTCTGGAGGTTAGTAGTTGTGATTGACAAATTCCTTTTTCCTTTCAGCTTTATGATGTCTCAATATGTCCCCAACTGAACAAATCATTCTTTCTCTAGCTCTAGCTATGTTTCTTGGTGAACCCTTGATTATTTTTCTGGCTGTGTATACCTGCAGCAGGTTCAATTATTTTGAGTGTGAAGATATGACATGTCTTAGTACAATGGTACCATGTCAGGGTTAAACAGACTCAATTTGTTTGTTCCTCATGGAATGAAGAATAATAATCAGATAGTCAGACTGGTGATGTTAGACAATGATGCTAGAACTAGCTAGAGCCACGAGCTTCAATGTTATTGATTCACTTAGAGCTGAAAAATGACCACATGCGCAATTTATGGGGATCATTTGTTTGTCGCCAAGTTGTACTGACAGATTGCTCCATATGTAGCTGAGTTAAGTAGCTTCTTGGACTATGGAGATGGGGCTTTCACATTGTATCAAGATATATGCAGATTCTAGATTGCAAGTGATTCACTCGAGTGTGACTGATGTGTGTTGTCAGGAATAAATAAGCTGAAATTTCACTAGGCATTTTACTGTCTTGAAGGTGGCCCATCAGTTATAGGTGGACGAAAGTTTGTCAAAAAATCAATTCCTCTATTTGACCATTATTCACTGTTAGTTTGAGTTGATTCATTGGGGCCCATCTCTCTTTCAACAATAAATTGAGCCATGATGCATATTCCACCATAACCAATCATGCTGTGTTGCTCTGGAATCATTGATGGTTGTTCTCCTTAGAGGTTTTGAATTTCTTATAAGGTCTCTCTTGTTGGTTTTGTGGCAGGTAAAGACAGATATGTAGTTTTATGGAGCATTCAAGATCATATCTCCACTTTGGCTGCAGATCCTGGGTCTGCAAAGTCTCCTGGGTCTGCTGGCACCAACAATAAGCAGTCTTCTAAGGCTGCTGGTGGCAATGATAAGCCTGTGGACAGCCCTTCAATTGAACCTCGTGGAGTCTACCTGGGGCATGGGGACACTGTTGAGGATGTGACTTTCTGCCCATCGAGGTAATTCACTATAAAGTTAGACGTCATTCATTGAATGCAATATGATTCATGTACACTTTCGTCAGTAATATAGGTGCTTTCCCATCAGTATTATCAATACTTATGTCTTAAGAAGGCAACAATGAAAGAGAATTGCAAATTTTGGTCATTTATAACTGGCAGTTCATGCTTGAATCTTTATTGTGTTTTCTGCATTTGTTGCAGTGCGCAGGAGTTCTGTAGTGTGGGGGATGATTCTTGTCTCATACTATGGGATGCAAGAACTGGCTCTTCTCCAGCTATCAAGGTTAGGGTTGTAAGCAAGTCAAACTACCTGTAGCTACTCGAGCTTAACTAGCAGATTACTCTAGTCCAGCTTTCTTCCTAATTATTTATTGATACCTAAATGTTGATTCCTTTGAAGTCTTTGGTTTTGATTATGGTTTGCATTACTTTACTCAGTGGACTTATGGTTGTCTAATTCACAGGTTGAGAAAGCTCATCATGCCGATCTTCATTGTGTTGATTGGAATCCTCATGATGTAAACCTGATTCTAACCGGGTACTGGAATTATGCAGAATTTTTGCAATAATTTATTACGAATTGTTTCTACAGAAGCTCATATCCTGCTAGCCGTTTGACCATAAGTCTAGTTTTTATTGAACCTTGGCTATTGGTTCCTCCCTCTCCCCCGCTCTCTTCAGGTCAGCTGATAATACAGTTCGCATGTTTGACTGCCGAAACCTCACTTCTGGGGGAGTTGGATCACCCGTCCATACTTTTGAGGGTCACAATGCTGCCGTGCTCTGTGTACAGGTTTGCTGCTGGCTTCCATAATCTCTAACGTAGAAAAGTCACTTCAAAAATCATTGATTTCTTAATTTTGGAACAGGATCTCCTCACCTTTCTTTTCAAGTTTAGAGAAAAATCATCATGACTTAGACTATTTATTTGTTTCCAGTGGTCTCCTGACAAGTCATCTGTCTTTGGAAGTTCTGCTGAGGATGGCATTTTAAATATCTGGGATCATGAAAAGGTGGGAAGTTGTTGAGTATCCTGAATGATAGCGTGTCTCTCGTCTCCCTGTAATATATTTGTTTTATAGGAGTAATATGGTAACAGAAGGCAGAATGATACTTCTGCTTTCCTTTTCTGGCATTATGGCGGTAGCTCTCTACAGTTGGTTCTGTCTACAATTAATCTTGTATCTTTCTAACTTCTAGGTTGTAAATGGGAGGCACCTCTTGGTGCTCTTTAATATTCAATAATTTATCTAAAGAAAAAAAGAAAATAGAAATGGGAGTTTATCCAGGAAATGAATCACTGACCTAGGTATTTGTGATATCCTCCTTAAGAGCACTATTTGCATCCACATTCATCTGAAAATGGATAATAGGATTGACTTATATCAGTTGCTTTCACTAACTGTATGCAAGAGCAGGTTGGTAACTTGGTATGACCAATTGTATTCTACCTTCTAAAACTTTGGTGTATGACATTTGTATATTTGGCACATCAAACAGAGTATAGCAGCTACAATATTGTTACATTTACCTTAATCTTTTTATAAGGTGCTATTCAGATAACTTCACCTGGTCCTTTTGATCGTTCTTCATACGATAAGCTTAGTGAGAACTTTTCTTAGCAGTTGTTAGTCTGCTGCTTTTAGTACTTATTTATTGAGATAAGATAGTTTACAGGGAAGAGATATGGTACTGGATAGGATGCTATGGTAAAAAAGAGATTTAGTGTTTTCATCACACAGCGAAACCGTAATGCTGAAGTTATCTGCTGTTTTCATGAATTGACATTATTAGCAATACTTACTTCCTTCATATTTCTTGTGTTATTTGTCGATAAATCTTTTGTGGTTTTCCAGATTGGTAAAAAGCTAGAGACCGTGGGTTCAAAAGTACCTAATTCTCCTCCTGGGTTATTCTTCCGTCATGCTGGGCACAGGTTCCAAATTTGCTTACTTCTCCTAGGTTGATCAATAGTTCTTCCAACTTTGACCTTTGATTGATGTTCTCATTGTTTGTAGGGACAAGGTTGTTGACTTCCATTGGAATTCTTCCGATCCCTGGACAATTGTTAGTGTTTCTGATGATGGTGAAAGTACCGGTGGAGGTGGTACACTGCAGGTAGTTTTACTTTCACACCTTTCACATTTATGCAAACCATTGGTTTTATTTTGACCAAAAAAAAAAAAACCATCGGTTTACCCTTAAATGCATGTTGGCAGCTTCATTCATGTTTCACCATCACAACTTCATGATACACTCTTGTGCTTGTGGTGGTTGGAAATTTGTTCTGAAATAAGGATATATTTTGTTGACTTTTGTGCTGACAGCTAGCATTGATTTAGCCTTTCTATTTGGATATATGCTCTGCATTACCAATAAGTTATCTTGAACTATTGTATATTTGATTGGGTCCAAATTGTTTACTGCAGATATGGCGGATGATCGATTTGATCTACAGACCCGAGGAAGAAGTTCTGGCTGAGCTGGATAAATTCAAGTCTCACATTCTCTCTTGCACCTCTTGAACTACTCGTAGAAAGAAGAAAGATATGCAAGGGTGATGACTAACTCGAAGTGGGAAGCAAGTTAACCGTGTTCGATTGTCTTGTGTAAAAAGGAGCTCATCATCCTCAAGTTTCATCCTTTTTATGATGCTAGGGATTATTTTGTGCATTTGCTTGAGGTTTAGTTTTTGTCTCGGTGTGGACATGGAGTCTGACAAACATGTTCTCCAGCATTGCTTCAGGCCATGGCTGAGGCACGTTTTGGTTGCTTCACTAGATTATTTTGATACTTAATCAGTGTATCTGTTTTGTTTGCTGATGTTTTGGACAGTGAAAACTAGATCAGTTAGTTGATAAGCTTAGAAACTACAATAGGTGCAACCTTGTGTGGTGGAAATGGGCGTGGTTACTTCCATTTGGCCAACTTGGATGATTAGATTCGACCCGTGCCACACACACGCTCTTTTATATAGACAGCTGGGAACTGAGGTGTTGGACACATGGTTAATGATCGTTTTGGCCTTTAATCCTGAGAACTCTGGTGTTTATGTGCAATTTCATGTGCCACAGTTAAGGATGATTTTGGATGGTGTTCTCTCCGAGATCAGGTTTTGCATAGGTTCCATTAGTATGGATTGGAATCTTCTGGTTGGTATTTTCCTAAGTTATACATAGAAAGTGAATCCTTAGGGCTCAAGTAATGAACCAGGCATCTCTTCGCGCACATGAAATGAATAAATATTGCTGAAGCAAGAGAGAGGACAACAAAGCACTGCTAATCCAGCTATAGCAGAATGGGGCACTAATTATTTTGAACATCTGCGAAGTAGTTGTATTGGTTTTTTGAACTTTAAAGCACTAAATTGTCAGCCTACAGTATCAGTTGTACTCATGACAATCACATGACATCCATGAATGGCCCAAGGGCCTTAAGGTTTTGACCACAAACGCTAACATCAGACAGAGCCATGAAGGCATTGTCGGCGTGCAATATCTTTTTGGTCTCAATAATTGATAAATAGTTTTGAACCACCAATGCGACATTAACCTAGGAGACACGAAAGCTGCTTGAAATGGGGAAAAGTACGTACTTTTGTCAAGATATATTCGAAAACAAGCTTGCGCTTGTTCTTTTTTCTTTGGGGCCATTGAGCAAAGTTTCGCTTGTCTTTGGGCCAACATAGAGAGAAAAATTTTTGTTTTCTCATGAGTTCAGAACTCTAACCAAATTCTATTCCATTGCTGCATACATTAACATTGCAAGATCAACTCAAACCAAAAAACATTCAGAGAGAGAAGCGGTGACCAAAACTGAGATCGCCTACCGACAGCTGATCTATCACTCGTTAATCCGACAGATTTCAGATTCAAATGTCAACACCCCTAGTCAGCAAAAGGCTTCGACAACGTCAGAAGATCACCCATGTTTCTCCTTTCCCAAAATCACTTGGACTTGCATCCATATCTCCACGACAACGTTGAAGGTGGTCAGACCAAGCTAAGCGTTCACACCTCACGCCCTGAAGCATGGCATCAAAAACCATACGTGGCCTTGACGAAGTGTGAATTCGAGGAATATACACAATAGAGAGCCTAGTCTTTGTACTCCGTTAGCAAAGAAAGCTTTTTCATTAGTTTGAGCCTGATCTTGATTTCTTTGTTTTCTGCCTGCAAGTGGTCAAGAAGGAGAAAATGTTAGCAAAATCCCCAAAAGAAAGGAAAGATGGCTTAGGGACTTGACAAGGAACCAACCAAAAAGAATCTTTCTTTTCTTGTGCTAATAGCTCTTCAAATGAAATATCCGGGACTTCTGAATCTTCGGCTTCCATCAGTTCACCAGATTTAGCCTTCAACTCCATGGAGGCACCAACTTCAAGCATCTATAGAGAGAGAGAGAGAGAGAGAGAGAGAGAGAGATTAAGATGTAGCGCCTATAGACAAACACCAGCAACTGATTGAAACTGGTAGAGAGAGGAGGGAGGGCATATCAGGCTTAGGTAATTTATGATCCAATTATTGTGAGATAATTCAAAAGAAGATGGTCTCAACAGAAAATTTGCGAAATAAATGCTTTCACTCTAAATTGACAGGCTTCAACCAGAATTACAGATGTGCATCCCGCATTTCTACTACTGGTAGCACAATTGCTAAAGCAGAAATGTTACCTTCTTGTAGGCTGGCGAGAGTTTGAGCTGCTGTTGGAGCCAGTTATAAACAAATGCATCTTCTTCAAGTCTCTTCTGTTCCAACTCTAACTTGTATATCTGGATTTAAACAATTTATGAGCATGAAGATTATACGATCTACTTCCTACAAAAAGAATCACGTTGGATTCATCGCAAACCTGCTGACGAAGTCGCTCAAAGGAGGATCTATCTGCCTTAAAAAGCAGGGCTTTTGCTATGGTAAACTTGCGCTGTATAACCTCCGATCTGCATACGAAGTTGGACTGTCAAAAAGTCTGTCACTATACACAGATCTTGAAATAACAAGAAAAGGTACATCCACGAAATAGAAATTGTATGTGATGGCAAAAATTTCGAACATTCAGCTCCTAGGCAAGGATGATTGAGACTGCTTGAAATATTTTTTTGAAAACTCAAAATAAGCAGAAGAGGGGGCTTAAAGACACAGTAACCATGAGTCAAACATAAAATGCCAAATTACACGCTATTTTCTGGGATATTCAGAACTCCCAACACCACAATAAGTTGGCAAACGTTCTTTTTATTTGGGGATCAGTTGTGAGTTCAAAATTTCATTGAGGAGTAACCAGGGCATACAAAAAGAGCTCAAGACTGAAAAAAGAACTCACTTACAGATAAACTATAGACCTTCAAAGTTGTGAAGAATAAAATTTTAGGATATGAATATTTTTCCGCTAGCATTTAATAGATGATGTGACACTTACTTGTGCTGTAGCTCATTCCTAGCCTCAACCAAGCAATTAGCAAACTGGCTGACCTGCGAAATGGTAGAAGATGCAAAACATAAAGCTCCGTAGCAAATGCAAGTGAGCCCAAATAGCCTGAGATTCCTTCCACATAAAGATGAGCATTTTGGCATGTGCAAAGCTTTACCAAATAAGTACAAGTACGAACTTCTTAACCGAAGGTGAAAAAAACTCTTTTGACCAGGGAATAAGATTGATCTACAGAGTCTGCTTAACATATAAGCAAATAAAAAAGGACCCTGAAAAAAAAATTCACACGAACCATCTCAAAAGATGAGAAGTACGGGATTGTGATGAACCATTAAGGGAAACCAAAAAGTCATTTCCAACACATCTAGCATATCTCTAGTACCAGCAAATTCTCATTGACATATCAAAAACTTGATATGTGTAGCACAAACAAAGGTCGATTGCCAATTCCAAAAGATTGACTTGCAATTGCTTTTTCAGGGAATCACAAAAGGTTTTGAAACTAGAAGTTCATATAATTTAAATCAGAAGAAATTCAGCATCGATATCACGATGCAGCATCTCTACCGCGCCTACATGCAAAAGCAAAGGGATCAGGGAATCGTTCGTGCCCTGCGTTTCCCTCAACAGGATTCCTAATTATTCATAACCAGATGGTAATGGCCAAATGTCATATGAATGCGCACCACGTTAGAATTTTACTTGCATAAGCTCAGGGAGACTGCCAATTAAATGGATTTGAAAAAGATTAATACATTTCTCCATCCCATAAACTGAATTAACCAGGGAAACCTGTTGAAACTACTTAAAGTCACACTGAAAAAGCCTTCCAAGAAATATGGCATATCTATCCCAAATGCATCCTGACTTGAAGGTAAATGACACAGATAAGAGCTTCATCATCCAAATTCAGCATTCCAATTTCAGGATATACAAAAGAATCGCGAAAATCAAATCAAATTAATACAGACATTATCAACCAAAAGCATTCAACAGCTTATTAACATAATAAAACCACTTGCATTATAAAACCACCGAATCTTTCTGGCTCAAAATTCAACCTAAAATATATCTACATCAGAAACAGAAACAACAACAAAAAAAAAAAGCGTAAGGTCGACATGCAAAGAAATATTAAAGAAAAAACCTGAGCAAGGGTCAATCCTTTGGACTCATGGCACTTGACAAGCTCGTCATAGTGCTGCTTGATCCTCCTCTGCGTGGCACTGCCAGAAGAAGTAAACGGGTACAGGCAAATCAGCTCGGGCTTCCCCGATACGGGCCGACCCGAACCCGACCTATCCTCCCCCTCCTCCTCCTCAGCGACCCTCGCATCCGACCTCTTGCTCTTCTTCTTGGCCCTCTTCTTCTTCCTCTTCCCGACCTGGGCCGTCCCCCCGGGACACTGCTCCGAGCCGGAGACCGGCTCGTCCGCGTCGCTGCACAGGCCCGCGGCATCGGAGGAGGGCAAGATCTCGAGGAGCAGGGAATGGGTCAAGCGGGTCGGGTCTGGGTCGGGCTCTCGCTCTCGGGCCTCATCGTTCTCGTCGATGGGTGCCGGCGGGCCGTCGCGCCCGGGGCTCGCGGGGCCGCCGGCGCGGGGGGCGGCGCCGCCGTGGAGCCTCTTGAACAGGGAGAAGGAGACGAAGAGGAAGGAGAGGAGGGAGAGGGTGAAGAGGGCGGAGCAGAGGAGGGGCAGCATGAATTTGTCGCGAGGGTGGTCGCAAGAAGACGGCGGCGGCGAGTATGGAGGATCAAACGCGAGGTGGAAGGCCAGAGCCGCCACCAAAGCGCGCCATTCACGGAGGAGATGAGGGAGAGATGTCGAAGGGTTCTTGGGTTCGCTTTACGGTGAGGCAAAGGTAAAGGTAAAGCGAAGTGTAGAGAGAGAGAGAGAGAGAGAGAGAGAGAGAGAGGTAGAGGATGAAGGATGCTGCAGCTGCTGCTTCTTTGAAGCTTCTGTGAAATCTTTCGGAGGCTACTGAGGTTGGTTTTTTCTTTCCTCCTAGTACCAGCGGCAGCGCGTCTAAGGAAGATGGAAAACGAAACGTGGCACTACTTTACCTTCCATAGAAGCCACCACTTCCATCCAGCGTCGTGTGCATATTTTAATATAGGTTTGGAGGTTTGTTTTGTGTATTTTTAATTTCAGGGATAAGAGCGCTAAAAGCTCGGGAGGTTAATAAAACTTGTTATGAAAGTAGAGGTCGAGGTTGAAAACTTGTAAGAAGTGCGATCGAGTCATTCCATTGACTCTGTTCAATTAAGCCGACGGAAAATTAAGAGTGATCGGTTCCTAATCCGATCTTGTTCTTAGTCCAGTCTAGTTTCAAGGTGGAACTGGGGATCGGATCGGGAACCATGATTGGAACTGGAGATTGGGTTGGGAACCGATTACTTATAGTTTAGTTCACAGTTTGTTAATTTTTGTCAATAAATTTATGTCAATAAAGCTCACTTATGGCTTAATTCACATATTAATAAATAGTCAGTCCGATGCTCGGTATTGTCAAGACATCGGTTCCACTTTTAGGAACTGGAAACTGGACAAACATTCCTAGGAACCGGACCCAATCGGCTGGTTTGGTCTTGTCCAGGCAGCTCCCGGTTTGGGGGTCCGTTTTTCACATTTCTACAAAAAAATGCCGAGTTGACTTCTTTTTATTTATTATATTCTCTCTTTTGAGTGGTTTTTTTTTTTTTTTAATTTCTCTTTCCCACATGGCATTAACCTTTCTAAAACATGAAATGCATGACTAAAATGCCACCCTTGCCTTTTTTTTTTTTTTATCTTTCTATTTCGTGTTCTTTTTTCAAAGAAAATTCAATTAAATTAACATTTTAGTTAAATATTAGGATTTGAGTCAAAATTACATTATTTTAGTCTCGCATTTATTGTTTCAATAAGGTTGCCATGTAGGAGAGAGGATATAATTTAAAAAGTCACGTAAAAGAGAGAAAATAAAATAAAAAGGCTATGCTGGTATTTACTATTAGTCTAAATGGACAAGGTTAAAGGAATGATTCTAATGCACTTTTTATAAATTTTAAAACTCAATTGTAAATCCAATAATAGATGATAAGTCTCTCAACACATGCATTGATATATATTTCTTTTGGTTTATCCTATTATCAACTCTCCTCACTTTTAGACTTTTTGATAAGTCTCTTGCAGAGCTCGGAAGTCAAATCTCACACCTGTGATATTAGCGCCCTCACCCCACCAATTTCTTTACCAGCAAGGCCGTATGCCTATTGACCAATCATTGATATGACCATTTATATTTATAGAAATAACATCCAAAATAAGAAGGCTAAAAAGGTTTTTATATCACTGCCAACAGAAAAGAAATCTTTCCATAGAGGGGTGGTGAATTGGGCCATAACATGGATGCACAATGTTTCCAATGACAGATTACTATTTGAATGCACATGTTTACTATCCAAAAGAGTCAATTATATTAATGTATAAAGTAATGAGAATCTTCCACGTGCAATAACGTTATTATATAAATGCGCAAGTTAATGACTTCATATATTTTGTCACGTATTTTAATGGTGAAATTTGAACATTTTCTATCTTATAAACAAAGTTATCAAAAACCCTTCAAATTTTGAAATGTTGTTTTTCTTTCTTTTGACAAATCGAATAATTTTTTTCCCGTTAATTATTGATTGAAACGTTTCGCAACAAGACGATTACGTAAATCTTTACTTTGTGACAGAAATTTTGCAAGACCCTTTTAAGTATCTAGTTTTTGTACGTTCACGCAACGCATTTGCAATTTCATCAACGCGAGTAAAAAAAATTATCGGCACCGACCATGTTGTGATTTTTATGAAAATTCAAATTTCATAATTTGTGATTATTTGGACCACGACAGTGTGACAATGAACTTTGTACCTAGACGAGACATACGACTCTGTGCTTGCGCTCGACAATCCTAGCCTCTATTTTAGAGAACTTTTTATTTGGATCACATGACTTGCGATTAACCACTTGCCCGTGATCTCATCCCAAGAGAACGAATCAATCGGGGGATCTAATTTGATTTCTTCGCTCCTTTCGAACAACATAAAGTCTCGATTGTTTCCAAGCTCGAAAGTACGAATTAAAATCAAACTTAAGAAGAAAGAAATTCATGAGGGTCCTTTTGATCTTGACCTACTCATTCCCCATCTCAGCCTGCGTCTTTAGCATCTTGACCTACCCCACCTTTCAGGGAAAAGAAGATGATATCGCGGGCGTCAAAGTATGCTAGAAATAGACCACCTAACGCAATCGACACACATCCGTCCACTGATAGAGACATCCACGACCCAAGGGTCCTTGCATTTCTCAGAGAGAGATCCAAGAGACAATTGGCTGGGACGTTGTTAAAAGAACTTAAAGAAGGTATCATATGACAGTCTTCCGCAGATAGAGAGAGAGAGAGAGAGATTTGAAATGGTCATTGATGAAAATGATGCTTAAGGGTAGTCATGGCCACGGGCCGGTTTCGGCCCGGAACTAGCCCGGTCAAACTCGGGCCTGCGGTTTGGAACCGGAACCTACAGGCCCGGTTTTGGTTCAAAAAAAAAAAAAAAACTTGCAGCAGGGTAAGAACGTCTGCAGGCCCTGCTGCTGCGAGCCTTCGGCCCATTGCCAGGGAAGCCTGAAAGGCTGCCCTGGCAACGGGCAAAATTTTTAATAAAAAAAAAAAACCCCGTAGCAGGGCCTGCACGTCTGTAGGCCCTGCTGCGGTGCGAGCTTGCGGCCCGTTGCCAGGACAGCCTTTTAGGCTGCCCTGGCAACGCCGCAACGGGCAATAATTTTTTTTTTTAATCCTAAATAGTAAATTTTCTTCTCATTTTTTTCTTATAAATTCTCTCAAATTCTCTTAATACTCACAATTCTCTCAAATTTTCTCAATACTCACAATTCTCTCAAATTTTCTCAATACTCTAAATTCTCTCAAATTCTCTTAAATTCTCTCAATTTTCTCAATCTACGCAATTCTTTCTTGATTCTCCCAATCAATCCGCTCAATTCTCTCAATCCACTCGAAAAATAGCTAGTGAAAGTCGAGTGCCAACTGGCAAAAGTAAGAATATCATGACGGAATCCCATCATTCTTTTGATCCTCGTGATTATGCAGATTTTCAAGATGATGAAATCAACATTTTTCCCAATGTGGAGCGCATCCCGACGCAAGAAAGTTTTCATCCTCCTACCGAAATATCTACAACAAAGGAGGCGGAACGGAAATTTACATCTGACATTTGGAATCATTTCACGAAAATGGAAAGGTTTGATATTGGTCAAAAAATGTATGATATAATTTGTAAATATTGTAGGAAAATATATAAATATACAGGTGGACAAGGATATGAAACATTTAAACGACATCTTAGGAGCAAATATCCAACCGAAACGGGAATCAATATCGGGCAATAACAAATTTCTGGATACGTCAATCCTAACACTTCCCGTTTATTTTGTTTTAATGAAAAAACTTATAAGGAAGAATTAGACAAATTTGTTTCCGTTGAGCATTTAGCATTTAATTTTGGAGAAAGATTTGGTTTTAATGAATTTGTACAAAAGCATGTGCTCCACAAGCAAAACGTGTTCCTAGAAATTCACTTAAATGAGTAATTAAACGTGTTCCTAGAAATTTGGTTTTTATACAATTTAATGGATGCGTGCATATAGGTAGCGATATTTGGAGTGATCATTGGCAAAATCATTCTTACATGGGCATAACATGTCATTGGATAGATACGATTGGAGTAGTCAAAAAAGAGTTATTGTATTTAGAGTTTTCGATGATAAGCATACGGTAAATAATATTTATAAAATAATTAGGCAAATTTTAGAAGAATATTATTTGCTTAATAAAATTTTTTCAATTGGTTTTGATAATGTTGTGGCAAATACCGCTTCAATTGCCGATTTAGAAAATATTTGTAAACCTGTTTTTGGCGGAAAATTTTTTCACGTTAGATGTACTTGTCATGTTTTAAATTTATGTGTATAAGATGGTTTGAAAACTCTTGATATTTTTCTCGAATCAATAGAAACGACGATTCAATTTTTATGGAAACATTCCCAAAAAGTGAAAGAATGGGGTAGATTTTGTAGAGAAAATGACAAAAAAGCCAAAAAGATTTCCAAAAGATGTTCCAACTCGTTGGAATTCTACTTTCCACTTGCTTAGTGAATCTTTAGCATATAAAGATTTATTATGTGCATTCATTTCTAATAATATACCTCAGATTAATTTATACCCACAAGAGTGGGATATTTGCAAAAAAATTTTAGATGTTTTAAAGGTTTTTAATGATACAACTTATACTTTATCCGGTGTTTATTATCATACTACACATTTATTTTTAGTAGAGTGTGTTAATATTGTCGGTATTTTTGATGAATATGAAAATGATGTTGAATTACAACATACTATAGTTGCAATGAAAATGAAGTGGCTACATTATTATAACGAAATTTCCATTATTTATTTAGTTGCTTGTGTTTTTTATCCGCGTTGCAAATTGGATGGTTTAAGTGATTTTTTGCATACGTATTATTAAAGTTTACATTATGACGCGATAAATATTACAACCATAATACGTGAGGTTAAAAACGTAGTAATAGAATTATATAATGAATTTTATACTAAATATAATTTAGGTGATGTTGGATCTTCTCAATTTACGGAGACACAAAATGACAGTACAGGTAAAATTAGTAGAGGGTACAAACTTTTATTATATAGACAAAAAAAATAAAAGGGAGTAATAGGAAATATTTCTGAATTAGAGATTTATCTAACCGTTTTATTTGAGTTTACTGAATCCAAAAGTAATACAGATTTTTCTTACCAAAAAAAAAAAGTAATACAGATTTTTTAATTTTGGATTGGTGAAAGAGGCATGCAAGCCAATATCCAATCATTTCTCTTATTGCAAAACAAATTTTTTCAACCCCTTGTTCCACAGTTGCGGTCGAACAAGCATTTAGTGCCGGAGGTAATATTTTGGACGAACATCGTTCAAGATTAGCTCTAGAATCAGTGGAGATTCAAGCTTGTATCGCTGATTGGACGAAAGCTCAATACCGGCAACAAAAGATAGATCGGAATAATGAATCCGAATTCTTTAACGACGGAGATACTACCAGTACCGGTACCGGTACCGGAACGGGTAGTGACCATTGAGGGTAAAAAAATTATTGGAGTTGGCAAATATTTTGGGAACCCTTGTTTCTCATACCGGATATGCCCATGTGAGCTTAGGGAAACCGAAGTATAATTCGACGACATGTGAAATGTGACCTCTGGCCTCCTGCGCACGGAATGTTTAGGTTTTGAAGTCATTTTATGGCATATATATTGTGCTCCTTTTTTTTATAGATCGTTGTAACGAATTGTAATGTGCTTAATGATAATTTATTAAGTTCAAGCCCTCTCTTTCTCTCTTGTCTTTTTGTCTCCAAATTTGATTATAATTTACATTTTAATTACAATTTATATTGAATAATTCATTATTTCATAATTCATTTTTTTATTTCATAATTTATTTTTTAAAAATTTAAATTATGAACCGGCCCGGAACCGATTCTGAACTAACCGGTTTTGAACCTGAACCGGAACTGGAACCGGCTCGAAACCAGCCGGTTCCGGTTCATACTTGGCCACGAATCGAAATCGTCGGTTTCGAACCGAAACTGGCTAGTTCCGAACCGTGGCCATGACTTTTTAAGGGGGCTGTTGCATAAGGGTGACGTTTACGCAAAGAGTCATCAATTGGTGAGACTGAGCCCGTGTTTTGCATGGGCTTTTGATAAGATTTCTTCTAGGCCTGGTTCATCAAAAAAGTCAATGAACTATTTCCATGCTCTTCTTCTCCTTCGGCAGAATCTTTGCTTCTGGTGCTGCAGGTACTTTCAGCTTTTGGGTACACAGATCACTCCCTTTGATTTCCTCTTCGGCGTTTGGCATTAATGCGCGCGGTGTATCGCTAAGCTCAAGGGTCATCAGGGTGTTCTTTTTCCCTTTTTCTTAGAATGAGAACTTCCTGAGCTGTCGAAACAAATGGTCTCACGCCAGTACATGCCGGTTTGCTGGCTTTACTATATACATGGACAAACATGGCAAGTAGGAGCCAGGTAAAAATAAACAGACGAGTTATCATTCAAATGAAGATTCAAGCACCGAACTAGAGAATGAATTCATTAAGATAAGGCCCCAGAAATGAACTCAACACGGTTTTGGACTACATAATGTGCATCACATGATTAAACATTTGAAGCATTTGTTACAAATTTTGCTTCCAGGAAGTCAAATCCAAGGCAAATATATTAAAAAGCAAAGTTGGAAGCCAGAGGCTTCCATCCTTTAAAAAATAAACCAGAAAGCACATGGACTCAATTGATTGTGGTCTCAATGTGCTATCTCTCACTTCTGTATAACTTGCAGGGAAACAAAGCTAAGAGAAACTGAATATGTACAAACAGATAAAGCTCATAGCAATCATCTCCAGGAATCTTGGCAGGGCTTTTCACTGAGCATGTTGTCGTGTATTTGCACAACTTCACCTTGCAGAACCTCCATTCCGTAGTAAATTTACCAGAATGCAGAACCTCCATTCCGTAGGATTCAGGCTTTTTTGTAGGCAATCAGAAACAAATTGCCTCGACAGACAGTTTCTTCATGACGCTAGGGCACGGATCTCCGCCGAATATCTCAGGAGTGACAGGAACTGTGCATGAGTTTTGTCCGACACAAGTCTGAGAAAGAAGCAGTACTCATGGTCAATAAAGCCCAAAAGTATGCATGAAATGTAGCAAAACCGGGAAAGAACTCAAGAATGTGCAATTGTTGCGTACATTTTGGAATACATCATACGAGTGGAAGGCGTGGCAACTTCCCTCGCGGAAGCTTCCACAAATGCCTTCTGGTGTTCCAAAGCTGGCAAACTTGATTGATGAGATTTTGTGTCCCGGTGAGCACGATAAATGGGCTTTAGGCCTCAGCGGCTTGTTGACTTTACCAGATGCTTGCATTTGATAGTTCATGAGAGTTGGCTGCCACTCGTAAATATCAGCACACACACTATCAACATCTCTCCTAACCAAGGAAATTCCATTCGGGTCCCCGCCCCATTCTTCAAAAACAACTAACAAGTTCCCCGTTGGATTTAGCCACGAATGAGGAACGTGATACCTGAAATTTTTTGTGACAACTCAGTTGAAAATTTTCTGTTGAGGCTGCTTATAGAAAGAGATTGAAATGAGTTACATCATTCCTCTCACCATCTCTGTGAAGCTTCACCACAATTGCTCAGACATTTCTTCTCGCCATAGGTCCCCGCATAGTTACAACCGCCACAATTACCGGATGCTTTATACGCAGGCCAGTACCGCCCAATGCTCTGTCCATTAATCCAAATTTGACCCTTGCCCATGCTATTCATATCCAGAGCTAGTGGAGCATTACCAGCGGGAGCACTGAAAATAGTCTGGAACATAATATGAGGATGTTAATCTGTTAATTGACGTTAAGTTTATCGCATTTTTATCAGAATGAACAACATTCAAAGCTTCTGCGGAGTTCACTGCCCTGATACAAAAAGTATAGATGGTTTTGCACTGGCTTTATGTCAAGAAACTTACTCTGTACCATGTCAGTGGCTGCTTCCGTGCCACTAAAGATCCCTCAGCCCATTCAACTGAGGAACTCCCAGTGAGAGAATGAAGGCTCAAGGCTTCTCCTTTAAGACCGACCTATACCAGAAAAAACAGTACATTTAGACAACTTCTTGCATTTCAAAACGACAAAAGAAGAAACGGAGGGATGTCAAAGACAAACCTTATAAGACCATTTCTGCCATGACAAGTCCCTCTTCCCTTCGTCGAGACCATACAATGTTACAGGACCAAGGACACCCGCATTATATCTCTCAAAATGCGGACCTACATTCTGGTGAGAGTAAAAAAAGGACAGAGAAGCATAATAAATTAAGTCCACAAGTCAAAAACATATTGAGGTTGATGTAGACGCAAGAAAAGCAGGAAGAATGCCCACCGGTAGCCCAACGGCAATACTTAACAATGCAATTCTATTTGTACCAGCTCTCAGCTTAACACCTTGGTTGAAAGTAAGTTTCGGAAATTCCAGACTTCCGTATGCAGTTCCTGCATGAAAATGACGTCTAAAGTTAGAAGACAGAAACTATCCTCTGACTATACTACCTATGCACACGTACAAGGAAAAGACTGGATGCATTGATAAAGGGCAATATGTTGTGCGATTTTAGTTTTCATTTTGGCATTCTTCTTCTTACTCAGACCATCTTTTTCCCAATTTAGTTGACATTACAAACAAAAGGATGATGAGCCTGCTCTCCTTGCAGTGTGCAACTGTTAAAGTTTGGAACTTTTCAGGTTGAAATTGCATGGCTATTCACGATGAGCTCTTTTAGATTTCCTTTCCACAAAATGTTTTTGAACAGGGCACGAGAGTGATACAACTAAATGATAGATAGGGAAGATACGCAGTAAAGATAAGAAGTGCTCTGCACCTGAGGGTTGGCCGTTGACAAAAACATGCAAGGCGTGACCAGCTGATTGGACGGTAAGAGTTGGATATTTACCACTTCTTAAGAACCCTTCCTTGGAATTAACGTTTACACTGGAAAGAGATGAAAAACACAAAACAGAAATCTTCAGGATGGCGCATTACTTCAATGTGAAGTGAACTTCAATGAGCACAACTTGTTGCTCCTTTTCTTCCCTTTAAAAGTTGGTTATTCCTCACTTACTCTGTCATGTACCACAGATAATCAGAGATATCTCTCGTAGTATTTATCTGCTCTAACAACCTGGCCATTGTAAACGAATTGTCTTCATATCCAGCGGGCTCTTCATTGTATGCCTGCCAAGAGAAGCCTCCATGAATAGGAACAGGAGTCATCTTCATCCGTGCACTCTGCGCACCTACCTGTACAGCAATTTCAACATGTAACCAGTTTCGCCATTGCAAGATACTAATTTTACGAGAATTTCGGTTCTCATACCAGTAACTGTAGCTGAAGACAAAAATATAAGATAAAGTGCAACTCCAACGCGTGCTAGTTATGCAATGATGTGACAGATGGAAATATAAAAGACTGGAACAACGCAATTATATAGGGTCATCGCTTACCATGTCTTGAGGATGTCAGTATGACAATCATTCTGAAATCTACAGAGTCGAAAATAAATTAAAGTGGTCCTGTAACTCACCCTAGCGGTGTTATATACAGTGTTCTTGCAGTCAGGTAATATGCTTATGGACCAAGGAGGAAGGTTATAATGCATATTCTCCCAAGAAACTTTTGCAAAAGCATTTGAATGGTAATTTGTAAGGAATGCAGCACATGCCCCGGACTTTGATCTGAATACATGAGCCTGCATTTAAGTAGAGAGGGTCATGAACTCACTAGCTCAAATTCAATCCAATCGGAGATTGAATAATGGTCAAAACTGAAGCTAACCTCTTCATAGTTCCCAAGTTTCGTCACAGTAGGATTGCCAGATACTAAAGCTGGTTCACAAAGCTTTATCGCTCTGTGCAAATCTTTTAGATGGCCCCATTTGGGTTGCCTCAATAATCCTGAAAAGAGAAGAAGAGATCCTCTCATCCACATAAACTTATAAATTCACTGATGTTATCAATCTTGTTCTGTCATTTGTAAAATGTCAGCAAAATAAATGAAATGAAGATGGCACAATATAGTTTATTGCAAGCTGTGATTTTCCTTTTCTTTTCCGGGTAAGTTCTGGTAAAAAAAAGTACATAGATGGATTGATGGGTTAGTTGCCAAAGGTAAGTTCATTCTTTTCTGTCATAAAAATGTATGTTATTATTCAGGGTGGACCTGTGCTATGGATTATACAATAAGACAGAGGTTTATTCCAAGTAACGACAACACTTTATGCAGAGGAAAGCAATGTTAATGAGACAAAGTAGTGTAGATTACAGAAGTTCGAGAGCACAAGGCCAAAGGAAGTGACAATCAATTTCCGGAACAAAGCTTTCACATTTGAAGTGTCGGTAATCAAGTGACGACATGAACCTAGTACGTCGAGAAGGTAATCACCAAAATTCCGTCAAAGAGTCACCATTGAGTCGTTATCGGTCTTAACACACGACAACAACACTTAGTACTCAATGATGTGCCACTTTAACTAGGTCAACCATTTAAACTCCTGAGGACAAAGATGTGAACTTGAGGCATGAAGCTTCCTTCTAATAATAACAAGAATGAACCTAATATTCAGTGGTTGATCAATACTACTCATATGACAGAAACCGCGTACCGTATTCATCGAGGGGAGCATCATAGTCATAGCTAGTAGCAATGAATGGACCACCAGCAGTTCGGCCAAAATTTGTTCCTCCGTGGTACTGATATTGCAAAGAGAGCCTCGGTTTAGTTCGAACAAAACCAACTCCATTTATAAATTTGAAGAAGCTGTCGTATTACCATATAGTAGTTGATGAATGCTCCACCCTTCTGTATAAATCTCGCAACTGAGAAGGCCAGATCTTCAACTGGACGGTTAGGAACTGGACCTCCAAACTCTGTGTACCTGCATCAAAGGAAAACAGAGGAATCACAAAAAGCAAACATCATGACTGGTAAGACTTGCAAATCATTGAGCTTCAAGAAAGAATATAACAATTTACCAGCCTGTCCATGCTTCTGTCCACATCTTGGGCTTATAAGCCTTGTTGGGAGAAAAATAGTCACAGTAGAAGCCATTGCAAGTGTTGATCTATTGCAAACAATGAGATGCAAGCATTACGCAAACAGACATGACAGTAACTGAAACAACAGAAATCCATCCACTGATTGACCATTACTGGAAAGCACAACTTAGACCTGTGTTTTGAGCCAATTGAATATTACGGAGATCATTTCTTTTTATGTTTCCGATCAGATAAAACAAGTATTTACTTGTTACTGACATTACTGAAACTGAAATTTGAACTATTAGGAATACTTAACAGAGACATGGGTCCTGCTTACATTATGATAAGACACTAGGATAAAGGAAGTTCAAACTGCATAGTGCAAAAATCTGATTTTAGAAAGTGCAAAAGTGAGCCATGTGCAATGTGAACTAATTATTAAAAGCAGCCATGAGTTGTCTGGAGACAACATTCTGTGTTGTTGCAACCCCACCAAAGGATGAGGGATTGTGTCATGAGAAACATCTATCTCTACAATAAGCTCGGAAACATTAATGCTTCTAGAACTGAGAACTTCAAGAGGGTGCTCACAATAGGATCAGGGGCATCATCTTGCTTGCACATGACCCACGGGACACCAGTGCCTAGACCCACTACCATTTCGGCTGCCCATTTGGTGTAAGCTCGACCAGGTGCACCAATTTCGTACTCCATGGGTCCATATTCATTCTCGATCTGAATCACAGACAATAACACTCAGACATCGCCCAAAAAAGATATCTCAGTAAATTGTTTCATCCAAAAATTAACAAAGCAATGTCATTGGAACAGTGAATTATGAACCTGGGACAAGATTATCGGCCCGCCCTGTGACTCAAACAACTGTTCTGCTTTCATCATGTTGACAATCTTTGTTGTGAACGTTTGCATATAATACTTCAAGATGGCAAGAAAAAATTCAGTAAATATATAAAAGTTCATGTTTAAGAGCAAGAAATATGAAGATAATAAAAATTGTTTAACCTTGAATGGTCCATTATCTGTTCTGAAGTTAATACCACGGACGTATTTCAGCCAAACAGGGAACCCACTGGAAGAAGAAACAAGTTCAAAAAAGGACTTGACAAAAACCTCACATGAAAATAGAAATTTTCATCTATTTCTATGACTAGAATGAATCATGCATAATACCCGAAATTCCACTCAGCACAGACGTAAGGTCCAACTCTAAGATGAACGTAAAGGCCTGCTTGTTGCACGAGCTTGACAAATTTCACGAGATCATAGTTTCCCTCAAAGTTGTACTGAAGCAAAATAAAGCAAATTTAATCAAGATTAGACCTTCTTTCCTTTTATAACCAACCCAGATATGAAAAGAAAAATAATTGACTGGTTCTGTTACTTTGCCAGGTGAAGGCTCATGGCCATTCCAGAAAACATAAGTCTGAACGACATCCAAACCTCCTTCTTTTGCCTTCTGAATGAGATCCGGCCACATCTGCAACCAAGTAAAGTTGCAGGCCATAAATTTACCAGAAACGACAGCTTAAGCTGACCAGCAAAACAGAACCTTCTTTTAAATTAAAGCAGCTTTTGCTAAGATAAGAAAAAAGATGCTATAGTGACAAAAAGCTCAATATAGAGAAGCCCATTTACAGCATGACAGTGAAAAGTGAGGGGGAAAGATCATTCTACAGAAAATGGAGATACATTTAACCCCAAAAAAATAAGGAATAAAGGAAGAAAAAAGGAGCTACCTCAGGAGTGCTTCTGGGGTAGTGAATGGACCCAGAAATGAGGATCCTTCTGTGCCCATTAATTGTAATGGCCTTAGCATCATAAGACACGGAGGCTCTCACAGAAGCACAAAAAACCCATAAAGCCACTACCACCACAACCACATTCCACATTACATTCACCGCCCTCAAAGCCATGTCCAACGGATCAAAGAGAATAAGACCCTTGTCTCAAAAAAAGTGCCTTTCCTCTTATTCTTGCTTGCGCCCAGTTTATTCTATTCTTGACCAGAGAAGGAAGCACAAGCAGTGACGGGCAAGGACAAGAAAAACAGGGTGCTTGTGGATTTCTTGTTGCTGAGCCGCTCTCTGTTTTGTTTTCTTGTCGAGAAGGAAAAAAGTAAGTTTTAAAAATGTGAGAGACTGGGGCATGAGAGAGGGAAAAAGAATGAGGTTCACGCTTCAACAGAGCTCGCAGAGACCAATGAGCCTGTGCTGCTGCTGCTGCTGAAACGGTGCTCGTTTGCTGCTTCCAAACACTGAAGCTTTAGGAGGATTTGAAAGCGAAAGGGAGTTCAACCTCGAGGACTTTGGGTCCCACCCTCGATGCTCTGGCTCACACCGAGACTGACTTGGAGCCTCACCCAACAAACGAAATTCAATAAGTTGGAGAAATTCAAGAATGGGGAAGACAGATGGTGGTTAAAGGAGCCATAATGGCCGTAAGAGGTGTAAATGAACGTGCACAGCTTGCGTACGGGGAACTTCTTCCAAGTCGAAAGTAGTCATTCATTTTCTGGACAAAACCAAAGAAAAAAAGAAATAATTTGAATTCTTGAAAATATGGACAAAGTTCTATTAAGCTTTACTTTGCCCCTCAGATGTCAGTAAAATTCTAAGATTTGATGTATTTATTAGTGTTTGAAAGTTTCAATAAATCATAAAGTCAGGAACACCCCAACCACACAAAATGTTTGCTCTTCTTTCTCTATTAAAGAAATTCAAGAAATGGAAAAAATAATTCAAAAATAGATAGGAATTATTTCTTACATTTATCAAAAACTCCAAATTATATCCATCGTGATACATTTATTCTAAACTTTTTCTTGTGAAATAAAAAACCTCAAACCTGTACCTACGTGACATATTTACTTTTCGTTAGATGATTTTTCAGCAAAAACAACTCGTTTTTATAACGCTTAAGTTACGTGGACGCCATGTCAATAATATTTATTTTCTAGTGTCTATGTAAGCGAATTTTTAACGGTTCTCATTGACTGAATTTTTACGGAGGGTGAACATGTGATACGAGTACAAGTTTGAAATTTTTGGTGTCATGAAAAAAAATTAGAATAAATATGTCACGAGCATAGTTTAGGATTTTTGATGGCTTTTGCCCTAAATTATACTACTAACCATGGCCATGTGATTGGCGCAACACCTTTGCGGGCTTTGCCAGTATAAAAACGACACGGTTTTGAGTTTCGAGGTGATATTTAATTAATTATGAACCCAACAAAAATTCCCATTTTTTTAATCGGATCAATCATCAAGTAATATGTCGTTTCTTCTCACAGAGATTCTCTATTTTAATCCCCAATATGAAATCGTACGGGTCCGGCTCTTTTGTCCGCTTTCTGATGTCGGTCTCGCGAGCTTCCACTACCACGCACGCACCGACGTGCGGGTGGACGCCAGGCATGATCACGGTTCGAAACCAATTAGTTCCGATTCGGAACCGGCGGTTCTGACTTGTGACATGTATGAACCGGCGGTTTTGAGCTGGTTCCGATTCCGGTCTGGTTCGGAACCAGCCTGCAAAAATTTAAAAAATAAATTATGAAATAAAAAAATAATGAATTATTAAATGTGATAATGATACAAATAGTTCTTGAACTTTGGCTCAATGTGTAATTTGACCATTGAACTTTTAATTTATTTGATGTCATCCCTGAACTTTTGGTATATATTCAATTCAGTCCCCGAACTATGTGAAAATATTCAATACAGTCCTTGAATTTGAATTAATAGAAAGTACTGCATTGAACATTTTCATATAGTTTAGAGAATGAATTGAATATGTACCAAAAGTTTAGGGATGACAGTGAACAAATTAAAAGTTCAGGGACCACATTGCACATTAAATTAAAGTTTATGGACTATATTGAACAAATTAAAAGTTCAGATATCAAAATGCACATTGGGCCAAAGTTCAAGGATTATTTGTGTCATTTTCCCTTATCAAATTATGAAATAATGAATTATTCAATATAAAATGTAATCAAAATGTACATTGTAATCAAATTTGGGGAAAAAAAGAGTTTCTCCACTTATCTGCAGTTTTTTTTTTGGAATCGAAACTGGGCCCATAGGCCACGGGCCGGTTCCAGTTTCAAACCGCGGGCTGGTTCCTGGCCGAAATCGGCTTGTGGCCATGTCTAGTGGACGCGTTCCGATCGCAAGGTGGTGGCAAATGTGGCTCGAGGCTCGGCCTCGCCGGTGGCACACACGTGTGACCGAAAGCATGTGCATTTGTGGTTGCTTGATCTTGTGATTTTTGCTAATCTTTTTATTTGGATATGATTAGCGATTGAAGACACTTTGGTAAATATGTATGCCCCCCTCGCCGGTCTAAGTTAGGCCTTCCTAAAAACGTCGCAGTTGTAACAAAAAGTGGTATAAGATAAAGGGTCAATGCCACGGAAAACTTCAAACTAGTACCCATATGATAAATTCACCTAAAACTAATTTTTTGACAACAAAAAACCCCAAACTGGCACATCTATGACAAATTTATTCAAAATTAATTTTTTTAACCGTAAAAAACTCCAAACTAGTATACATGTGACAATTTTATCATCAGTTCGTTTCCGTTAAATTTTACAGTCAAATTTATGAGTTAAATGACACGTGAATCAGTTTGGGTTTTATCCTCCGTTTGTGACAAGTGTACTGATTTGTGATTTTTTGTGATGTTAATTCAATTTAATGGAGGGTAAAGGGGTTTTTGGTTATCAAAAAATTAGTTTAAAGTATTTTTGTCACATGTGTACCGATTTGGAATTTTTTGTGGTTGTAAAATTAGTTTGGGATAAATTTGTCACAGGTGTATCGGTTTTGAGTTTTTGGTTATATTAACTCTAGGATAAACTAATCAAGTTTCATTAAAAAAGAATTATTTTTCATTCGATAAGATTTCGAAGTACTAAACTCCAGTCATGATAATGTGCTCATTTGAAGCTATTCCGATTTACGTATATTATTCAGTAAAATGACGTTGTTCGGACGGCAAAAATAACCGACGCGTCGAGTCATATATATTTTGTGCAGCGACTTCTTAATGAATTATGAAGTGTGCGAATTGCTGAGTAATATAGATACGTACGCGATAAATGTGCAACGAAATTAATTAATGGGTAGTTCCAATACTATATCGCTCTAAGCTGCTTGGCTTCTCTAACTTTCGCATGATTGCCTTCCACCCGTTTTAAGTACGGTCTATAAGACCGTAAGTGCTAGGGGAGTATTCATTAAAAGGGCCACAGGTTGGTACAGATCGCACCAAATTTTTGCTACTCAATCGATCAATCATTCACGTGCAAAGGATTGAATCCTTATATGATCGTTCTTTCATTTCAAGTAAACAGGGTTTAATGATCTGCCCACTTGAGTTCTTGACAAATCTTTGATGGTATGGTACTTCTAGCGGAAAACGAACGATGACAATGGAAGTTCAGTTGGTCGAGGGGACGCTCCCTTTGCCACCTTTTTTCTCGTGCAATGAATTAATGACACTCATCTGCAAACTAGGATAGCACAATGTAGTTGGAATTGATCAACAAATCGAAGAAAGAATGGGAAGGTAAATCTGTTCTAACGCACTCCGTTTTAAGTTCACTTAGTACGCTAGAAGCATTGTCCTGACATGGTAACATGGGCTATGCGAGATTAGTGACACAATCAACGATCAACATCCTCGATCCGTACATTGATCAATATATAAATTGGCTAGTTCGAAATTAGTGAGTGTAGGCAACTTGACCTCGTAGGTGTGCTGTAGCACGAAATTATCCGCTTTAGTCGTACCTTATTGGCACTCGCACGGCTTCAAAACATGTCCTTCTAGTTTGAGCTCGTGCACAACTTCTTATTTATTAGGGCAAGTTGTGGGATTGTATACATATTTCGTCACCCGATGTCCTCCCCTTGATCTAACACCACCATAGGCATTCCATTTGGGCCTGTAACCGGTACGAGATTGTCCCGTTCTAGTCTTAGATCACTCGTGCCCGCACGATTTTAAAACCCGTCTTCCTAGTTTAGAGTCACAAGAAATGTATCTACCGGGACAATGACCTAGGCGCGAGCAATGTGGGGTCGGAGATATATTGATGCCCAACAGTGAAGAATCAATTTGACATCCTTTATGATTAATTAGGGAGCTTCCATAGTCCAATGAATATTCTTTTCTCGAAGGATTGGCAGACATAGGATCAACTAAGAATAAATCTCACCCGGTGATTGATAAACTTTTTGAAGTACTTGTGTTACGATACGACAAGAAAGACGGGTTACGACTAGGGATCAATCTCCCTCAATTGATTAATTACAGCTGCTGGCCTCTTTCTTCTTCTCTCTCTCTCTCCCTCTGTGCACAAGCAAGATTGATGCCATGAAAGTGCATGCGAAGCTTCAACTTTCAGAAATGGGAATGGAGGGGATTACTTGGCGGGGGGAGCAAGAGAAAGAAAGGGGATTAAAAGGCAAAAGAGAACAAGGGATGAGGCTTGGCCTTTTTAGTGGGATTTGGTTGGTTAGGAGTCTCTAAAACAAAGCAATAGCGAGAAAGTTTGCACGCACTTGCCGCCCCCATGCATGATTGGAAGCACCAACCTCCCTCACCTTCCAATTCAAGTTTTCTAGGATTAGGAATTGCAAAGCTCGTTAGGTAGTTCCCCTCCAGTACACATGCGTTCTTTGGAACAGATACGGGATCCCTTTTCGCGCGAAATGGATGTGCGTATTAGTTAACTGAAAACCCTAACCCGATTTGAAATTATGTGTCTTTATTTGTCTTTTTATACCCTCTTTTTTGCACTGAAATTTATAGATTTTACTTTGCAGCGTTTCAATAGAATTCGAGTTTGAAATTGGTCGCGGTGATTTGTATCTCAATTAACTCATTTTTCATCTTTTTAGGAACATGTTGTGACTTAAGAGAAAATCATGCCCTTTTTTTTTTCAAAATATATGGCGAAACAAATGATGTTTTAAAATATTGAATTCGAAAAACACTCCATTACTAGCATCATCACTTGGATTATACAAAAATTTCTTTTTCCGGTTTTGGTCTAATTTCTGGACTTGTGGGTCTGGAGTGAAAGTTTAGACTAGGGTCCAGTCCAGTCCATTATCATTCTAGACTTGAATTAAAAAATTTAATAAACTCAGGAGTAATCTTTGAGATTGAGAAACAAGAAGGAAATTTGAAAGAGAAGAGGGGGAAAAAGAGATGGGGGTCCTTATTTTGAAGGGCTCAATATAAAGTCTCTTTAATCTAACTAAAATTTTATTATTTTGTAATGTTTTTTTTTTGGTCAGATTATTTTGTAATGTTGACGTGCCAATAAATTGGGGATTAGGAAGGCCAAGAAATTAGCTGTAATGGGCACGATCTGCTGCCTCATAGAGTAGAATACAGCTCACATGGATTTAGATTTTCAACCACATATGGACCCACCTCTCCTCTCAATTGTGGGCTCCTGGAGTTGGAGGCCAACTTGCTTATTCCTTCAATCAATCAAGGATCAAATGAACACCAATTCACCTTATGTTTCATTTTATAACCAAACAAAACCATACCATAAATTAACTATGAAAACGATGGATACCTCGTGCATCGAACCCGTTAATCGCTAGACCATTGAGGTGTTCCAGAATATCGTTCCGGCCTATTTTTCATTATCCGATGCATCTTATTTGAAGAAACTTATAGTTTGACGCGACTCTCGATATTAGTCTTGCTTTTTTAGGAAAAACAAAGAACTCGACAAGTCATCTCTATGCTAAATCAGAATGCTAAATCTCATTCAATGCTCTTCAAAATAGACTGCCAGCTAAAGGACAATGTAGCCACATGGCATCTTATTAAACTGTACCGTAACAAGATTGTTCAATTTTTCTCACTCGCTAACGCAACGAGCTCTTCAAAATGCACGGACCCTTTTGACCCGTTGACCCCACCTGCAGTGGGACGTTGGCCTTTGTGAAGCAATGGTGACAAGTAAGTGGAAAGGGCATTTGGTTAATTCATGGAGCTATAGTCCCACCTACAAAAACTAAGGAAATGTACAAATGTGGCATTTAAGATAGATCAGAAGATCAATTCTTACAAATTCTCTTAGGAGAGGATTAGGACGACACATCGGCCGAGGAGTGGCTCCATGCCGAGGTGGCGAGACGGGGCATCACACGTCGGCGAGCGGGGCCCCCGTGGGACAACAGGGACTGGACATGAATCCATTGCAACAGTTGCTGGAGAAGGCTTATGATGTGGAGTAAGAGCCAAGAGGATCGAGCGAGAACCATCATTCTTGTAGTGGATGAGATTGCCGCATAACACTCCTTGTCTTTTGTTTTGTGCTTGGCTCCACAATTCTTTTGATTATTTCATCGGATGGATAAAGGGGGCCCTAAAACTTCCCACGATCCATATGAACAGTGCTGATTTGGCTCGAGGCTGACGCTGCTCTTTTGCACTTTTCGGCTAGGAGAGGAAGGAAAAGTGCGAGTTCTTCCAAATTCAAGAGGGCCAAAAGTTGTGCGTATGTATGTGTGTTTGTGTGGGTCAGATGGGGATCCACTTGGTATTCACGTTTATCATGTGATGGAGATCTCATGTTGTTGTGGCCACATTTGGTTTCTCGTTATGTTTATGCATGTATACGTACATACAAAAAATTTGGAGCCCTTATCCCAATGTGTAAGCTTGTATAACCTCGTCTTGCTAGCTGATATACATTATGCATTATGTCAGCAAAATAATAATAAATCGCTTTGACGCGCTTTAAGGTTTTAGCGGACCGCCTGTTTTCAAATTCGAATGCGTCACTTTTATGAATGCGATTAGACTAAACCATCCAAATGAAACGGGAATATAATATATTGTTTGATCTGCTCATGCCACCTAAACAATCGTAGTATATCATCCGGATCTATCCAAATAAAAAATAGAGAAATAATCAACTTGAACGGGGGATCAAGTGCTTTTTTTTTTTTTTTTTTTTGCCGGAGCCTCCAAACAAATTGCACACCACCGTGGAAGGCCGTACGCATCATGATGCTTGCCACCTCTAATCTATATCTCTATCTTTTAGTTGCGATCTCTAATTAAAAAGTGAATTGGGGGTGGTTAAGATAATCAAAAGATGATTAAGATTGTTCAGACGTCAACGTTTGTCTTTAGCTAATGGCAATCGGAGATCTCCTGTTTTCTTGCATTGATCCTTCTTTGTTTTCTAAGTTTAATTAAAGGACACGGGGGTTGAAGTGTCCAAGTAGTATTCTATTTCCAGGATTCTTTAGTGATGCATGAAGCCATGCACTTTGAGTCGACATCGGGAAACCTTTGGTGTCATGGAAGGTATGTATGCATGGCGCTTATTTAGTTAATTTATTAGAACAAGGTGCACAAGACCATTTGAGGAAAGATTAAAAGAGGCCTTCTCAACACCCTAACTAAAGTACGTAAGTTCCAAACGAGGATTGGTTGAGCGAGTAAGGTATTGATTCGGATGTGACGGAGTTTGTGTTCGATTCACGGCGTTTTTCCACTCATTGTAATCTTGAGGCTTTGCCCGCTGCTTCGTTGGCGAGCTCTACTTGATGCATGTCGACGGAGCTGCTTGCCTGCATTCACGAAGTTCCAAAGCATCCTTGATATCCTTCCCCTGCGAAACGATAAGGGAAAGATCATTTTCTGGAACCGTTCTTGTAAATGAACGATAAATTTAAAAAGAAAAGGAGAAAGAAAGAAGGAAAAAGAAAGCGAGACACGTAAAGAAGCTCGCCAAAACACGCATTTTCTCTGCGTTTCTATACCGAAATGGATTGAATAATTGGTGCATCAATGTAGTGAATTGGCCGGCTTGGATTCAAACGATCTTTCTTGTGGGTTATTGGCTTGAGTTCGATTCATCGTTTCAACATAAACAATATCCAACTACAGGGTTTGCCGACGAAAAATGCATCTAAATATGTACAAACACACCTTAGTTTTTTGCTCAATTTTTTTTTTTATCAATAGGGCTCGAGAACGTACATAATTATGCCTGCTTTGATTATGGACAATTACCGGCTAATCATACTTTGGACTTTGCTTATGAATTATTGGTCTGGCTATGATGCATTGATGAGGGGAATAATTCAATTTGACCTTGGACAAAATTAGCTCAACCACCGCCCTCTACTCATGTAGACCAAAACCATAAATCTCACTTGGCTTAAAGCCATTCCCCTGCCAACATCTTCTGTGGGGCTCAAATGAGGGCCAGCCTCCATGTTCCATGCGTTCTAAACTTTGTTTGCACTCTGGTAAATGTCTCCATCGCTCGCTCTGGACCATCTGCTGAATCAGCAAATATTCAGCTCAATCTATTATTGAAAAAATCCCCAAGAAAATGCAATTCCCACCTTTTCCCCCACCCTTTCCCTCGAGTACGAGAACCAAACATTAATTGCAAGACGGGGACTCGAATTGGTTAGAAATTCACGTCGTTACATCGCCGTCGTGCTTTTAATACCGTAATGTTACTCACCAAAATAAAATGACCGGCTTGGCGGCGTTACTATATTATTCTGTTGTCGTGCCTTGTCATGTTCGAATTTTCTGTCTCTAATTTAGGTGTTCTTATCGTTTATGTATGTAGATCGGGATCGATATCACGCGCGTTTAAGTCCATTTCTCCACGAGAAGGGAGGTGACAAGCATGGCTTTCATTGTCACGCTTGTGTCACATCGAACTCGTGCGCGTTCAGTCCATTTCTCCTTCATCCCTTTCCATTACTCTGCCTTTTTGCGAAATTTCCTTTTCTTTTGTTTTTTTTAGGAGGAGAGCTAATCATTCTTCTTTCTCTCTCATTTTCCTCGTAATTAAAATGAATCAAAAGGTATCGAAATTAGATGCCGGAGAAAATAGATTAAGTGATGCGATATATTTTGACGTCTCTCTTATATGCAAGCCGAATTAGGAACGACATTTGGAATTTGATAGATGAGGGGCCGTACACGCGAAATAAACCGAATAGAGCCCAGCTCTTGTACCATTTAAAACTTGCTACCTAAAAAATTAGTAAGTGAAGAGAGTTCGCCTGTGTATAAAAGAGCGCACAAACTCGCTTAGACAAGATTTTTCATAAAAAACGCATGTTAGCGACTGAACCGAGCCAAAATGTGGTAACATCCATGCAATTAGAGGGTGAGGATGACACATATGTGCCACCTCCACGTCACCATTTCCACACTGGATAACTCATAATCCTCTTTGCTCTTTTGTTTTTTCTTTTTTCTTTTTATATAAAATGTATCATCATGCATCATTTAATAGATTTTATTATTAGGACACTGCCCAATATTATAGGCTGCAAAGGTAAAAAAGGGATGAGCTTTTATGTCATCCTAGTCAGGCAGTACACGCAAATCTTTCCATTTCTTTAATTCCTCTCCTATCTTGAATTTGTCACTTCAAGAGAAAGCTACTCGATTGGGAAATGCATGACATCATTCATCGGGCCTATTCATGTCAACAACATTGTGATTTCGCGTTTTTGCTAGGGACTCAATTGAAGGTTTTATCCTTGGACGGTGGACGAAATTCGAGAAAAGAAAAGAAAAGAAAAAAAAAAAGGAATCGATTGATTTACCGTGGATTGCTAAGAATTCCGCGACAAGGAAACCGGGGAAAATTTCGGGATTTAATCGCTGTTTCAGGATGGCCAGCGTTGGGTTAAATGAATGCTAAAACAAGATCGTGAACCGAATTAGTCCAAATCAAGTATATAATAAGGTAGCAAAATATAGCTGGAATGAGCCATTTGGCAATCTGTATCATTGGGCCCATCTTGACGGACAGAATTGCCGGTTGAATTCTTGCTCGGTGGGCTCCTGTTGGGCCTCCAGCCAAGCAAAGAGGGGCCCATCAATTTGGTTTTATTGAGTACTTTATTTCGGTCATTTTAGTATTCCTCGTTATCCGAGGGGATAAAAGAAAGTGCGATCAAGACCTGAACTAGCCGTCGTGGGTTCTCAGCTCCACGCGGCCCTTTTGAGTGTGGCTGTGCAACGTGCGTCTTCCCGGTGGATGGGGTGGCGCTATCTTCCTAAACTGACGCTGCTCGAGACCTCCGCTTCGAAATCCCTAAAGAATCAGCCTGAAATGGGGGACTGAATTTGGATAAGCCTTATCATCCCGGTCAGGCAGGAGGGCATTCCTTGAAATTGATACTCTCAACATCCTTACGCTAATAAAAGCCAACAACGTCTAACCTTCTTTTCATGTCCAAGAACATTTCAACTTTCCGGTGATATCTCGACTAGTAAAACAGTTAGCGCGATTTCGAGGTCTTACTCACAAAGACCAACAATTTTCCTCGTCGCCCCGACTGTTGTTATCGGACCCGATTCGAGCGTTTTCGGTCGCTTACGCGAGGGAAAATTTCGTGATGATCGCATCGAAACGAGGGCAACAGAACACGAATTTTCAGCCCACCAAAGAGGAAAACAAGAACGGGGCTTGCGGATGAGTTTTCGATTTGGCGCGGAAGACAGAAAAACAAAATCTCGGAGGACCAGGAAAATTTTCCTCGGAGAACAAAAACGTGGCCATGGGAAAGACATTATCGACTATGATAAAATGGGAAGCAGATTGCCACAAATTGAAAAGAGAGAGAGAGAGAGAGAGATAAAATGGGAAGCAGATTGCCACAAATTGAAAAGAGAGAGAAAGAGAGGGAGAGAGAGAGAGAGCTATCCAAAAATCTAGTACTAGTTTGGTCCTGCAGGGATCCTTTAGAATATGCGTGGCCTGCCCTTTTTGCAGAAGGACATTCAGATATTGTTTCCATTGTGTGCAATCAACTGCCTTATCTCCCCCGTGCTCAATGCACCGCACACACTCTGCTTGGGGACCCCCCCTGTGGCTGTGGATTTGAAAAGTATTGCCGTGTCATTGAGCCGTGGAATCAGATGGTGGGCATTTTTCACTGAGCGTCAGAGATCCGTATGTATTTCTCGAGAACTCGTGCCCTAATCGCACAACTTTCACGTGGGGATCGAACAAGTTCCGTAGGGCACGTAATGAACACAAATCGCTTTGCGAAGTCGGTAGTTGAAATCAGAGGTGAATGCATAGTTAGGTAACGTTCAGTAGAGTTTTAAGTCCCTGCTGCATATTAAAACACGTTCGGAAGTCGGGTCAACGATGCGTGATTCACTTGATTGCAGTGCCACTTGTAAGTTTGATTTTCTGCGCCGGAACGACCCATGGAGAAAGCATGGAAAGAAGCTGCCTATTCTTTTGAGGATGCTGCCTTATATTTAACATGACCTTCAATGGAGAACCACACATCAACTGTGGATAGAGTTGGTCCAAAATGGCCCCATCAGAATCTCCCCATCAATGCACTTTAGCTTACGATGGAACTGGTATGAACAAGAACGAAGTACCATATAATATATGGCCACGATTCCAAAAAGGCACGTATACTTGTAGGATAAAAATATCCCGACTTTTCAAATGATTCACAACACCCCCAGGATCTTATGCCCCGATGGACAAAGATGACCACCAGGAAATTGCTTGAATCGAACTTCAAATGTGAATCATGAAAAATCATCACCAACTGAAACATGAAGATGATGAGTCCCAATCACCGTGGACCGGGACCCAACCTCTCGCTTTTTTCTTGAAACGTGAAGCAGATCATGCTTAAACCAGAGGAATCAGGAAAGACAACATTTTAGAGAAACGAGTCTTTGAGATTTTTACTTACATGTCAACTCTTTTCTCTTTTGTTCGCGCGTCTTTTGTACATGTCAACAACGTTGATCACGTCACATGCCATGTTAATCTGCATAGACGAACAATCTAACCGTGGGTATTTCATCCACAGATCAAATTTCGTGAAAATCGTCCGAAAATTAGAGACACTTTTGTCCCAGGGGGAAAAGTTCACGAGTCTTTTTGGGATTTGACCCTCAAAAAAAGGGTTACTAAGTAGATGCTAGATACTGACGAGCCAGGCTGATCTAGGTAAGGGTTTTGTTTTTCCTTTCGGGGTGAACATCATATGTTTCGGTTCAGTTCTACATGATACGTGGCCTTGATCCGTCCTACGTGTTAAGACAGAACATTCACAGTTCATCGTGCTGGATTTATTTACAGGTATAGCGAAACCGTATACTGTGGGAGTCCCACTTACACACCAGTACATTGCTTCTGCTCTGCGAAGGCTAGAGCCTATATCTAAGGGTCGAATACGTATTCATCGTCAGAGAAAGGCAGAGGCTCTCATTCTGATAGGCCGACCAATAATCCTGTCCTTCGCATGATGAGCCTTACCTTGCATCATCCATCGAGCGCAATCGACTCGATGACCACCGACGGAGAGCACAAAAAACGATCAGAAATGTTGATTCAAGGAACCTGTGTTTGCACTCAGATGTTAAGTTAGTTTCCACAAGACATGTTCACACAATTCGATGAATGTACGGAATCGTCATTGTGTCGAAAATAAAACGAGTTTTCCGATGTCCTGCACTCCGGAAATTCAGCCAGAGCTCTCTCATATTAAAATAAAATGGGTCTTTTTCTTCTTGTTACCGCTTTGTAAAGAAGCGTGAAGAATCATCGAGGATCAAAGTAAAATGCATGCAATAGAAAATGCAGACCGATCTTCACGGAATCGGGTTATATCCTGTCATGATTCCCACAAAGAACGAAGTTTAGCAAAATTTGAGAACGGATTGCGAATAGGTACAAAAGGAGGAGAGGAGAGGAGAGGCGAATTCTACTCTTCTACTATTAATAGTTTTCTCAACACTGCTAATAAGGTAAAGCAACAGAGGGTACAGATTATTGCTAAAGTACTCTTTTGTAAGATACATCTGTGCTAGAAGTCTGACTCCGGTTTTTCAGCTCCAGGGCCGTCCCCCACCGTAACCTCTACCACGATCTCTGAATCCTCCATGACCTGTACAGCAGGGGTGCAAGAGAAGCCACACTCAGCAACAAAACCATGGTATAACTTGCATGAGCTTTTCTTTTCTTCTTTTTCCCTTTTGGAAAACCAGAGGTGCTTTTTTTTGGGGGGGGGGGGGAGGGGGGAGTTAGTTTAATTTGCATGCGCACTGTACATGTAGTAGGGACCTTCTGGCTGGCTTTTCCAACATACCCATCGAAAATGCAACAAAAGGCTCATAAAGAGAGGCGTCATCTTATGTCAGAAGTCATCCACTCTCGATGGAGGAACCACTAGACAGTATTTTCCTCTAATACCATCAGGTATCACCTGTGGAACCTGGGAAAAATTACCCGAGACATGGTTCTCGACTACTGCAGGCTTTGACTAACCGAGCATCGATCAAAAACCCGAAAGAGTACCAACCATGCTTTTTCCCCCATCCACCCTCCCTTAATTAAGACCACCCAGCTAGGAGTTGGAAATTGCAACATGCCAATCTTCTAACAGTATTGACTTGCTCTGCTCTCACCAAGATTGCAGCCCATTCAAGAGAACCACCTCTAAAGGAGCCTAAGAACAATCTCCCTTGCTCTCACTCTCCCTCACACACAAAAGCACGAGAAAAAGCAAACAAAGGAAAGCAGGGATTTCACAGAAACAAACCTGGAGGGGGAGGCGCAGCACGCCCCATGGCCGCCAAATCAGGACTGACCTTCTGCCCTGCTTCCTCAAGGATGGAAATCAATTCTTTTGCAAATCTCGCATTTGCAGCTGTGAAGAAGGTATATGCTGTCCCTTTTGCCCCTGCCCTTCCAGTACGACCAATGCGGTGGACATAATCCTCAAGAGAGCCAGGAAAATCATAATTGATCACGTACTTCACATCCTTTACATCTGCAAGGTAGAAGGAAACAATAAGCTACTGCTTATCTAAGGGCAACCTACCTATCCCTGCAAGATCATGAAGAAAAGCACAGCAACATGCACATCCTATTGGAAGACTTAACTATCGAATCATCGTGATGTGTAATTATGTGCCATTATCTCCACAATAGAAAGAAAAAAGGAAAAAGACGAGCGAATATGCAAGTAATGCTAAACAGACAGATGCATGTATAAGTGGTAAACAAAGATGGAATCCCTGAGATAAACAAAAGGAGAGCATTTGAGAAAATTACTAGTGAAAAATAGCACTCAAGAGAAAGAGAAGAGATTAAAGTCAAATAGATAACACAAAGATGCTCACTAAAGAGGGAATCATTTAATGCGAAAGTGCCTTCACCTCATCAACTAGGTCAAAAGCACCAGAGTATGCAAAGCTAAATTGAAGAAATCCGTGCATTGTAAAATAATGTCCATGCCGCAACCAAATACTTGCAAATCAGAAACAACCAACAAAGTGTGGGGAACAAACAGCTACTGCAGATTCAGGTACCATGGTAACTCTTGCATTAAGTATTGAACAAGAACCCGAACCTAGACCACGTGCAGCAACATCGGTTGCAGTCATTATAGGACTTTTGCCTGCTTTGAACTCAGAGAGGACCCAATCCCTTTCTGCTTGACTTTTATCCCCATGGATTGAGAGAGCTGGCCAACCATCCATACGCAGTTGCCGAGTTATCTGATCACACCCTTTCTTCGTATCCATGAAGATAAGTATTCGGCTACCATCCATAATATCCTCCAGCAAATTTACCAATCTGTGTACAGGACATATAGCCTTTGCATCAATCAATCTTAGATGATGTAATCAAGTACATAGAGAATATTAACTTGTAAATTGCATCCCCTACTTGTTATATTTTTTATTTTCAGGGACAATATCAACAATCTGGCGTATTGCATGGTTGGCCTTCAAATCTTCAGAACCTATTATCACCTGTGAAGGGGACAAAGAGTGGGACGTTCAATCCAACTAAACTCAACAACCCAAAAAAAGGGGACGAAATAAGATTGTTGCAACCATCAGGTATCAAGTGACCGACTATTTCACCACTGTTCCGATTGGAATATTGATTGAGGTATGCTTTATTAGGTGATGCAGTTACATTGCACTGAACATGTGCTGAGAAATCTCACCTTGTAGGCATTATATAGGAACTGCCTAGCTAATTGTTCGACCTCCTTTGGCCAGGTAGCACTCCAATACAAAGTCTGACGATCTGGGCGAATCTGCATGAATGGCAAAACCAATAAAACAACATCATAGTATTAGTCTCTGTGCAGGCATTTGTATGTGCCATTGTGCCTGAAGAAGGAAAAAAGTAAGATTATGCAAAACACAAGACTAAGTGGCTCCAGAAAGACATGAAAATCTACGGAGAAATTAAGGATACGCTCCCAAAAATAGTGACAGAAGATAAACCTGCGAAACAATTTTCCTAATTTGAGGCTCGAATCCCATGTCTAGCATCCGATCAGCTTCATCCAACACAAGGTAGGTTACTCTTCTCAGGTTGGTATGATGCGACTCCAGCATATCAATCAACCTCCCTGGTGTAGCAATCACTATTTCAACGCCTGTGGCACAGATGACAAGTGACAAGTAGAATTACTTTTAGGACATAACAGATTCCTGCACTTGGCAAATGGGGAAAAAGAGAACAAATTTTAAATTCAATTACCAAAGGATGTAAAGTTTATGAAAGCCGCGCCTCTTCAGATCAGCATAACTTTAATCTAATCACCACCTACCTTTCTGGAGATCACGCACTTGAGGTCCCTTTGGAACCCCACCGTATATGCATGTATTTTTTATCCTTGATGATGCACCGAATTTTGTAGCTTCCTGCTGTATTTGAACAGCCAGTTCACGAGTTGGGGCCAACACTAACACAATGGGGCCATCTCCTGGGGCTGATAAGAAAGAGAAGTTACATGAGCCAGGTTGACGATCAAAGAGGGTTAACGAAACAGAAGTCTTCAGTAAAATACTCACCCAAAATTGGTTGCGCATTAACGTGGACAATTGCAGGCAATAGGTAGGCAATTGTCTTTCCTGACCCTGTTTCCGCGATACCAATTAGGTCACGCCCCTTAAGAGCCATTGGCCATCCTTGAGATTGAATTGGTGTAGGTTCAACAAAGCCAGCTTTTGCAATTTCTTGCATGACATAATCTGGAGTATATGAGCAGAAAGTAGCAATTAAAAGGCTGTACCGAGTCTTTCTAAGTAAGACATTGCTTGATAAAACAATCAAGTGCTTCAATGGGACTTGAAAGATGAAGAATGGAACAGCTCAGGGAAGCCCTGTATTCTCTCCTTTAATGTCATCAATGAATATAAGAGAATTTCTAAATACCCAAAAAAGTATTGCAAACAGCACATTGAGACCAGAGACAGCACCAGGACACTGTCCATAATGTATATTTCAACCAACTATATTGACTTTTTTAGAATAATTTGGAATGAAAGAGATCTCAAATCAACAATTGGACCAATACAGTGTTCATTTTGAAAGTATTAATGAATAGATGAGAAATAAAAACAATTCACTGTTTCTCCTTCAAACCAAATCTGAAATTCTCCATGGAACATAAAATAAAAGTTATGCAAACAATCCACTGAATTAGAAGGTTCACTCACAATATGGATGCATTGCCCCATGCTCCCTCTCCCCTTTCTTTCTTCCACAAAAAAAAAATAATAATCTAAAAGCTCTATGCTAACATTAAAAAAACCCTCCAATGAATTCGTGTGATCAATTGTCAAACAAATCCAAATTTTAGACAACTAAGAAAACTTACCTGGAAAGCCAACATCTTCAAAACTTTTAACAGGCTTTGGGACATCCTTGCCTTCCACAGTAATTTCCCTTCTTTTCCTGTAATCCTCGACATCTTTATCTGACATAGCAGCCACCGACGGTGACTCAACATAGAAGTTCTTCTCGAAAGGAGTCAAACCATCCAAATCCGTCCTCCTTGGCGACTCAACACCATCGTAATCCTTTCTACCTGCTGAAGACCGGACTGGGGCACCATAGCTGGAAGCTCCACCAAACCCAGAATCACTACAAAAACGAAGACAACCATGGTAAACAAATGTCTGCCACAACATCTGATTAATTAACTTGCTATTATAGCCTGCTAAAATCCTACTACAATAGGCGTAAGCTAAAGCAAACTGTTCATTAATCAACCTTGGTCTTCAAAAGGCTCGAAAATCATACCAAAGATAAAACATTCAGTAAGGCTATGTAAAGATCATAGAAGTGCAATTCACTGTCCCCAAAAAGTACACTCCAATAGACTGCTAACTAGAACAGTTCAATCGCGGGGCGGCGTCGACGGGAGTAAAGTTCGAAAAGCAAACAACACAATAGCTAACCATGACCATTCACTGCTAAGCGAGTTCAACTCCACGGGGGACCGAGAGTCGCCCAAGCCACAGAACAAAGTCAAACTACAGCTACGCACGGGACAGAGGTCAGCGGCAACTCCTCATCAAGTCAAAATCCGCTACCCGCAGGCGGGCGGGCGAGCGAGCGAGCGCACGAAAGGGCGAACCCCAATGCAGGGAAAAAAAACGGAGACGGGGGAAGCGACTCAATCGTTACCTTCTCCGGTCGCGGTAGGAGGTGGGGTCGCCGGACCGGCCGTCGTGGCGGCTCATGCTGGCGTCGCAATCGGAGGCGGCGGCGGCGTCCGCCGGACGGGGGGCGGCGGTGGGATTAGGGTTTCGGCGAAGAGGATTTTTCCGGTGAGAGAGGGAAGCGAAATGGAAGAAATCAGAGCTGACCGTGCAGAGGAAGCAGAAGAAGAAGAAGAAGATGAAGCCTCCCCACCTCCAAGTCCGATCGTTGGGGCTCGAAGGAGCCCGATGTCTCGAAATTTATCATTTCAACCTAAAAAAATAAAATAAAAGGTAGGACCTATCTAAGCTAAAAATGATAATTTCTTTTTCACCAAAAATTTGGATTATTAAAATCACACGAAATTATGAAAACAAAATTATATGTGAAATTCGATACTCAAGGTCGTGAAAGTTTCAGGAGTTTCAAATTAAAAAAAAATGGGTCAAAGTGCTTGGACCGTAAGATTTTGATCGTACAAGATCGAAAGTCAATTCAATGGACTCGTACCGGTAATTGCATGCATAAAAGATTCATTTGGAAATGAATTGAGGATAACCCACTTCCCCTCGAGATACATCTTACTATGGCAATCACTCCAAAATCCTTGCATAAACAACATTTTTTTTTGGTCAAAACATAAACAACATTTCTTGGAGAAATGGACACTGCGCCAGGTTGGATGATTGGGCATGGAAGGAAAATGTAACAGTAGCTAGTTATTCGATAGAGTATATTAATTGTGTTAACTACTTGTTGACAATAATAAGACATACTATTTGTCTTGTTATTATCTTTTTTATGTTGGGTTAATATTACGAAACACTTCAAACTGGTATATCTATTTTGATCACAAAAAATCCAAAACTGATACACTTGTAATAAATTTATCATTTGTTAAATTGGATTAATATTACGAAAAATCACAAATTGATAAATCCGTGACAAATAAATGAATAAAACCCTAAATTGACACATTTATTATATTATATGTCATACAACTTAGTAATTTGATAGTAAAATTTAACGGATGATAAATTTATCACAGTTAAACCGGTTTAGGATTTAAAATTAGTTTGTGATAAATGTGTCGCATATGTACCCGTTTGAGTTTTTTGTGATAATCATCTTATTACTAATATATAAAATTTTAGGATGTAGTTATTTCGGCGGAAAATCAAGAACTTAAAAAAAGCATTTCCTTCCCTCGGAATTATTATTCAACAAAACTTTTCTGAGCAATTCGAGTAATAAGAAATTTCATGAGTATTTTTGCCGACTAAAAATTCCAAATCCCTCTCCCAAAAAAAAAAATAAAAAAATAATTCCAAATCCGGTTTTTCGTCGATTTTAGAAAAGGAAATGTCCCTGTTTCTCAGGGCAAAAAGGACGCAGCGTAACGCAGCTTTTTCAACACAACGGCGTCGTCGTCTTCCTCTTCCTCGAGCTAGGGTTCCGCATCGGCTGCCTCCCGTCTCCTCCTCCGCCTGCTCTTCATCTCCATCTCCATCTGCATCTCGATCTTCCGTTTCTCTCAGTTCCTTCGATCCTCCATGCGGAACGCGCGCGCTCGAGGTCGCGAATCGTAGGCTGACGAGCGATCGTGGTTAACCCCGAGCGAGAGCATGTCGTGCAGAACGGAGAGACATTCGATTGCCTCGCCGTTCTGATTCGTCCGGCGCTATCGACGAAGGGGAAAGGAAATTGTTTGCAGGTCGGAAAAATGGCGGGGAGGAATCGCGTGTTGCGCGAGCCGTTCAATGGCCGGCGCGGCTACCCTCCCGAAGGCCCTTACGTCCGCGGCCCGCCTATGCCCCGACCGCCGCCCCCTCCGGCGTTGCTGGAGGAGGAGCTCGAGATGCAGCACGCCGAGCTCCGGAGGGTGCTGGGGGATAACCGCAGGCTGGTCGAGGATCGGATTGCGCTGCAGCGGGAGCTCGGCGCCGCCAAGGAGGAGCTCCATCGGATGAACCTCGTCATCGGCGATATTCGCGCGGAACACGAAATTCACTCGAGGGAGTTCGTGGAGAAAGGTTTGAAGCTCGAAGCCGATCTTCGCGCGGCCGAGCCTTTGAAGAAGGAGGCTGCGCAGCTCCGCTCTGAAGTTCAGAAGCTGAATAACGTGAAGCAGGACCTTGCTGGGCAAGTTCAAAGTCTGACGCAGGACCTTGGTAGATTGAAGGCTGAAAATAAACAGATTTCTCTCTTGAGGGCGGAAATTGATGGTCTCAACCAGGAGCTCATGCATGCTAGGTTTGTATGCCTTCACTTATGGCGTTCTGGCTGAAACCTACTCTAATATGCAGTATATGGCTTGAAGTTCATTTGCTAGTTCGAACTTTGTCAGATAGATGTTCTCGCTCAGGGTATTGAGAGAAGAATTTGTTTCTGTAGATCTACTATCGAGTATGAGAGGAAAGCAAACATTGAATTGGTGGAACAAAGACAGGCAATGGAGAATAATTTGGTTTCTATGGCACGGGAGGTCGAGAAGTTGCGTGCTGAACTTGCAGCTGGTGATGTCAGATCATGGGGTGCTGGTATGGCATCCTTGCCTCCCTTTTTAGCGTCTTCTTAGATATGAGAACGTTTTTCTTCTTTGATTTTCCTTGGCATAATTGCAACTATCTATGAATTAAAAAGTGTCCTGACAAAGTCAATTTGGTGCATTCCTTCTGTGTACTGCCACTTCTGCTTTGCCGTTACGTTTTAGTAGGACTATGATGCTGAAAATTTTCTTGCGGGCTCACTGTTGACTATTGATTCTGTTTATTTTTATCCAACATAATGCAACTATCTCAATTTGTGGTGTTGTCAGGCGGAGGACCATACGGGAGGAAATTTAACACTGGGGAAGGGAGTTTCGCTGCACCATATGGGGATGGCTATGGTGTTCATCTGGTTTGTGTCCAATAAATTGTCATTGCCCCGTGCATAATTGAACTTGTAAAAATTACCTTGTGGATTTGGACAAGAAATATCTGCATTTTGTAGAGTTAAAAGATTGATAGTTATATTTGCATCATTTAACATACCGTCCTTGTGTTTTGCAGGGTTCTGGTAATGGTCCTCTTTATGGTCCTGGATCTGCTCCACGGGGAGGACACGACAAGCCTCGCATTAATCGTCGTTGAGAATTGGATGGTGATTGTTGTAACTGAATATGCACGACTTGGCTTTTTCTGAGCAGTTGAATGAGAAAACGGGAGGGAAGGCACAAATTTATCAATTGGCACACCACACCAGTAGTCTATTATCTGAATGCATCGTTAGTATCTTTATCTTCTTATCTAGGAATCTCAAGTTACTGTTTTATAGTCTCAAAGGACATCAGTTATTGTTTCTCTATGTGTGTTTATGAGATAAATATGAATTCTCTAGAATCCATGTAAACTCTTAATAATCGTTCAGTTTTTATGTTGCCTTTTTATTTTGAACGTTGGATATGCATTTTGGGTCTTCATGTATTACTATTGCTGTGGAGGTCTAATGTCTGATAAGCTGTGTATTTTGCAACTTCAAAAGTCTTATTGGTTGGCTGGTTTCTATTGGGAGCCTGTGTCTCGCAACTCAGTTGAGTGGGGTGTGTATCTAGGTTGCTGGATTTGGACATCCATATGAAAAAGTGTCACAGACATCGAAAACTGTTTCGTCCAATAGTGTACCACTAAGTTGATTAGGAAGGTGCTAAGTTTTCCAACAGAAAGGCATTATTGTCGAAGATGCTGCAATCAGGGTCTCTGAAGATTCAAAATTTTCCTGGAGGCCCATTTGTGGTCTTATTGGGGATTTGTCCGTTTAATTGCATACTTAACCGGCTAACAGTCTGACTTGTATCTAAAAAGGAGGACTTTAGCTCTCTATGGCAAGGTTTTTCTTGTGATGAAGTGCGTGCAGTCAATTAGCCAATAAGTTCTGGAGATTTGCAGGTTAAGAATGGCTTCAAGCACCACTCTGTGTATGATATAAGCATAAAAGCTTTTGGGATGTGCTTGTACCTTATTTGAACTTCTTAAGGGAGTTTATTTGGAATTCTGGTGCTATTAGCGGAGATGCATTTCAGTTGAAAATTCTGATAGTTTGTTGTTTTATCAAATGGTATCATTGTTAGGAGATGCATCTCTGCTTCTTTATTGCAAGGTTTGCACTAGTGGTTTACAAGTATGAGGTCACAGTGTAAACTTTTTCCCATTTGGGAAGACACCAATGGAAAGGTTAGGACGTGTTAAAATGAAGAACATGTCAAGGTCTCTTGACTTGATTTGAAGTGTTTTTTCTCTGTGACCATTTTAGGTAGCTATTGGAGAATGCTTGGTGCACATCAGTGCGTAGCATGCTTTCTGGAGATGACTGTATTATGATTGACTATAGTGCAGAAGTTATTCACTTGTTTTATTCGTAATTTCTACCAAAAGGAAGCTTAGTAAGCTCAAATTGAAGTTGGTACAAGGAGTGGTAGCATGTGAACTTATTGGTACTTAAGTTGTTGGGTTCGTGTTGAATTCCTAATAGATTCTAGTGCTGCTCCTTCGGTCAATTCATCTTTACTTGCATGAAGTTGGCTAGGATGCTTGTTGGGAACTGGCACGTTTTGAGTTTTTCTCGCCTCATTTTGTCCATTGGAGATGGTGAAATAGATGATATCAACTTTTCTAGGCTAACACCGTCCACTGGAGATGTTGAAGAGCAATGGTCCAGGTTTCTAGTTAGGATTTCTGGTAGAGTTAGTTAATAGTTGGTTACGGTGGAGTTGCGAGAGTTTCACTTGGAGAAGTGAAGCTGGAGCATGCTATGATCGGATGGGAGAAACAGACAAGGATGGTCCTATACCCTGTGTACGCTTCTGTGCACGCTGAGCAGAGGAGGAGCTTCTGTTGTTGATTTTGGAACTCTGGATACTTGAGAAGAGCATCTAATGCCATTATGATCCCCTTAGGATGTTTGGGCCGCATTTATTGTGGCGCACCCATCCGATTTGGTTGCACCAATATTCTTGTTCTTTCTTTTTCCCAAGACTCTACCTTGGCACATCAAAAGTTGCTTCTTTGTGGATTGAGGTGAACCTGGATTATCTTCCGAAATGCTACAAACTGGATTGGGTTCCACCTCCTATAGGCAAGTATTCTCTTTCGAACGTGGATGCCACAGATGGATTTCATACCCTAATGTTTTCAGATGATTTATGTTAGCTATTCATCTGCTGCTGCTTTGTCATCCTATGAGCTGTGTAATCCATTCTGTTTTTTGGTTGTGCGCCTTATTTGATGTGGCTCCTGCTGGTCAGTTTTGTCATTCTACCAATCTTTCAATGACATATGGGCAGAAATTAGGAGCTTTCAAGATTGCATTTCCTTGTAGGATGGTGCTTGGAAGGTAGTTTGGGAGTTATACATTTTGGGATGCTCCTAAGATGTTGCTGGTCCATTAGGTATATAGATATTAAATTTTAAATTTGGCTTTCGGCAAATAGACTCAATAGTTTTCTTGATTGAATAGCCTTGAGACTGTAAACAATCGCAGAACTGCGTTAGAAATTCTCAGTGTCATCCCTGTAATACTGAAATATCCTCTGCCTCAGTGCTTAATAATCGGCAATAAATGGAGGCCCTTGAGTGATTAATAAATATTGTAGTGGATGGTGCACATTTGTGGATATTTCAAATAGTTCTCCATGATTATCTTTGGGAAGGAATTGTCCGTAATCTGGCAGAAGCAAGGCTTTTCTTTTGGCCAGCAGCCAGAAGCAAGATGAATAGAATCATTTATGTAATAGGGTATGGCTTTAGGTTGAAATAGGTGATGCTCCTTTGGTTCTCGATATGGGCTTCCAATTTTTATAAAGCAGATTGCATGGAAAATTGCTTCCAGCTATGAGGACAAAATGTCTAGGGCTCCAATAATTCTAGTCTATATATGCCCATCTTTTGTAAATATGTTTCTGGTGGATTCACCATTTGCAGCAGCATTTTTAGTGGTGATAGGTGTCATGTCACTTCTTTCCCGAGATTTGAGCAATGGAGCCTCATGTAATTCTTAATTTGTGTTTGGAACCTTAGGAGAACAAGACTTTTGTTGCATTTAGGAACTTGCCAACAGGTGCTGCTTAGTCTTTCCCTAAATTAGTTTGATAAAGTTTCTTCCAGAAGCTTCACTTCTCTTGTGGTTGAAACAGCATCTCATGACTGACTCGTCCCTCTATTGAACAAGATTGTTGCCTTTTTGGTGAGCTTCAGCTTGTAGGTCTTAAGTCTTGCATTCTAAGTATATCAGGAGATTTGTCCTTTTCCGTACGGCTACTAGTATCAGTCTAAAAATGAATGTGACGAGGTGGATCAAGCTGTATGGTTTCATCGTTTCAGTCTCATCGAAGGTACTGAGGACTGCTGTTGTCAGGCTTTTGGAACAGTTTTGCTTGCTTGTGGCTAAATGTTTGGACAAATAAATTTATCGTGTGGACAGTCTGGATGTCCCCTCATCCCATTGACACCATCAGAAGTATAGATTTATCACGTGAATAGTCTGGATGCGCCCTCATCCCATTGACACTTTCTGATGGTGTATCTTTAGAAATGAAAGGTTATTGAGTCTTTTATTTTTAATTATTTTGGTAGATATTTTACTGGGAAATACTGAAAATTTTTTTGGTTTGAGTATGAGTAGCGAAGTTTTACTAAATGCAATTGGAAGCATTAGCTCAGGGGCCTATGGTCCATGGGCAACTATTTATAATAAGCTTGGAAGCAGGGCAGTTTTAATCTTTGTTTGGCAAAAGCCTTGTAGTTTACTGCTGCTATGACCAGTAATACAAGCACACAAACTCCTCACTTAGGCAACATGATTAAAGTTACTGCAGTACCTGAATTGATTATTCCAATTCAGGCTTGGGTTGTTAGATCACTCTGTAGTTACAGTTTTGTACATGGTCTCTACATTTGATTTCTTTTTGTTGATACTTTATTCTCTCTTTGGGTGCTATATATATCAGATATTTCAGTGATACTGGATGAGTTAATGATCTATTTGCCTTATTTCTCCTAAAACTGTCTTCCGCATATTTGCAGATGGAGAGATTTTCTTGCGATGCCTGACTTGGGGGATGTTACATTCTTCTGCTGGGAGCCAAATGTGTTGGATATACATCTGATGACTATAGGTCAGACCTGAACCAACTGAACTTGTGATAATTCATTTTCACTATAGGTACATCATTCATGATAATAGTAAAATCGTATCTGATCTACAACCAGAAAGAATTTGGTTAATGGAGGATGCCAAGTTTTCAATATATCCTCAATTCTTTGGAGCAGTGAAACTTGAAACATTTTTTTGGCGACCCTACCTCCCTCCCTTTCTCTTTCTTATATGCATAGAAGATAGATGGGTTTAGCCTGAATGTGTGATGAAGACATTCCTCTTATGATAATTTGCATTATTTAACTCGAATCTGTATGATATCATTTTGGTGCCTTTCCTTAGCATCTCAAATATGCTTCTATAGTTGCTATGTACTAATTACCTTGTTCTTTATAGAAATTGTCACCTAAGAAGAAATTCTATGGCTGATATCCTTTTGGTGCCTTTACTCATCATCTGTCGTCTTGTAAGAGTTTATATGTGGCAATTTCAATGATTTGTCATCTTCATGCATCCTGATGTCCATTCTGTTTGCTTTCTTTTCTAAGTCCAGATTTGTTTTTTCTTGATCAGCATAGTGGAAGAGTTCATTGGAATACCGTTGCTCTGCTCGTAGACTGCACGCACACTTAAAAAAGTTGTTCATATTGGCAGAGGGCATCATATATTCAGATTCTTCGAAGGTGAAATTGCCACATGAATATTGGTAGGATTGAGGCACAGTAAGGTGCTTCCATGGAGGTAGTTTGATGAGGTGATATGTTTTTGGTCTTCATTGCGAGATTGCAGGGACTATGTTTTTGGCCGATGCTTCCTCCTGGGTTGCTGTCCATTTGTGCTTATTTTTCAAATCGAAGAAATTCAGGACTTGAAACTGTAAGGGTTACTTATACTTTACAAAGGTGGCTACATGAGAATAAGTAATGAAATATATGGTGATTTGCTCTCTAGGACAGGTCCTTTGCCGTTGGATGAGCCTTTTTTTTATTCTCCTCTAGTTTGTTGACGTATCCGAATAGTTTCAACTTGAGACGCGCCTATTTTGTGTTTCCTCAGAGTTACACGATGAAATACGGTATCATGTTGGGAGTGAGAAATTCTCGTACTGTTCAGCTCTGCAAGCTGTCATGTACCAATCTTCATCACGTAAACTGTGGAGTCTCGTGGTACTTTGGGGCAATCAATATCGTATTGTCTTAGATATGCATTAGCCGTAGAAACAAAAGGGAAGCGTAGGAATGTTGAAGAGATGTTGACCCCATGGTTGTTCCGTGTGGGGGCTGGTGCTGTTGAGTGCTGAAGAGGCAATGAGGTTGGTGGAATGATAACTCAATAACATAATGTAACGGGTGATATAAGTTTAGCCATATGAAGGATTTTATATGATTGAGGACAAAGTTTAAGCCGAGTTATGTTATATAGTTAGGCCAGCTTCGAGAAATGCACGAGCCATGGACCGTCGTCACTTGGATTGAGAATATTACCAGTAATGAGTTTGATCGGTGAGTTCGATCCGCAAGTTGGACGAGAAACTATTTGGGATTTGTCTAAAGTTAAAATTGCGCTACGGCTTAGAATTTTCTTCGACTGCAACATCTCAGACCCGATTAGTTTCACCACCGTAAATATGTCTTACTTATCTGAACGGCGATGCCCCGCCGTCTGTATCATTTCTTTTCCTCTCTTGAAACAATGAACATGTGAATCCTTTATTCGATGGTATGTATGTACATGTTGACGTTTCTCCCTATTTTCCTGTTCATGTCGTGAGTATAGGTGGAAGAAATATCGATCGCTTCCCTCTTACCGGAGTTTTAGTGTCTGGAAAGTTGCCGTCGCCATTGACCAAATCCTCGACGCAGCCATCTTGCTTTAGGTCGATAGGGTACTTGACTAGGTGAACGCCTTCCATGTCCACCACTTCTTCGCTGCTATACATTTCCCACATTTCCTCTGCGATGAAGCGCATCCTCTCCACGCATTTCAAATTCTGAGGTTCTCGAAACATCTCTTCGGCTTGCTTAGTGTGCTCGTACCAAAGCGACATACGGTACGCGTGTATTTCTCCACGAGCCATCTGGTTTTCGCCGTCCTTCGTCTGGTAACACCCGATGGCAATCTCTGTGTCTCTTTGGCCGGCCATCGATCTTTGGTTTACATTTGCGGATCCAATCAAGAGGTATGTATCATCCACTGCAAGATACAGAACCACCTCCAAAGTTTAAGATGGATATTTGCACTCTAGGAAAAGATCATACTTTGAAATCACAAGTCATAATCATACAAGCAATTACAATTTAACTAGGAGGAGGTCATTGATGTAATAGTTGCCAAAAGGTTCAAATAATAATAAGTATAAGAAGAATTATCAGATGAATGTCTAGTGATACCTATCATGAGCTTGGAATGAACATAAACCATGAACCTCCTATGCTTCTGAGCATTCCAATACTGCGTCGCGGGTTCTGGAGGAGACTGAGGATTCAACTCGCCTTTAACTTCCTCTTCTCTGTTTGCGAGACAGAAGAAGTTCAAGTAATCTCTCGGGTGCCCTGGTTCGCCGCTTTCTCGTATTGCTTCTCCGATCAGCTTATACATCATTGCCATGGTTTGCCTAGTCCAATGTAATATGTCCTGCACCGGTTCGCTTTCGGGCACTCCTTCTGGCCACATTGGTATCACTATGTATACAGCAAATCTCTCTTTTGCTTTGATCTTATTCGTCACCTTCAGAGCAATTTCAATCGGAATTAGATTTGCACAACCACTGTCAGTGTCTCTCTCCCACAGATGGCATCCGCCTATAAAGTACTGGTTCTCAATGTATATAAACCTCTCGGCACGCCTAATAGCTTCGACATAAGCTTCATGGATGCTTTTCTCCACAGTGAGAGTTTTGAACATTTGGCTAGCCGATACATGATCAATTGACCGGAGGATTTGCACATTCCAATCCTGTTCGGCTGAAATGCTGTAAGCAGTTTCTGGAGCCAGATTCTCTATGGTACTGGCGGGAACTAACAGAGAAGGGTCGCATTGCTTGGTCCATCGCTACTCGAAATTGGTCAGCACATCCAAAGCAGCCTTGCCCATGATACGTGCATGAGTGTCGTGCCACGGTGCCCTCGGCCCGCCTTTTTGAAGGTTAGCTCCTGAAATGTTTGTTTGGTAAAAATCTTGGCAGTGGAGCTCCGTATTGAGTGTTCGAAACAAAGAATGTTCTTCCGTATCAAATCGACCAGCACAGAGGTCTACACCCCCAAGAAAACTCACAAGCTCTCGGTCACTTGGATTATTATGCATCGGCGAGTCGACTGTGATAGTTTTCTGGTGGTGAGTAAACAAAGTCGGGAAGTTGTTATTTAATCTGGGGCATAATCTGCACACGACTCTGGTGTGCCTAAAGTAATCGCGGGCGTCCTCATCATGAGTGTTCATTACTCCCTTGTTCTTGATTATGGGCAGTGACGTTGTGTCATCCCAAAGCATAATTCTCACTGCTACACCTTCCTCGGCCTTTCGCTTCAGCAATTCGCCGAGACTAACGCCAAAAGCATGTGGAATGCTCGTTTCTGGGTTGCGGACCTGTAGAAAAGAAAATGTCAAACTTCTGAAAAATGCAGGGCAGAAGGTGGTGTTCTGTGTTTCCACTTACCAGAACCATGTTTGGATTGAGAGACCAGCATGCAATGTAAATCAGATGCTTTGCACCTTCAATGGCCTCGAACATATCCTCCCAGAGCCTCCTCGGAGTCCTGCAAAAGCCTAATGGAGGGTGGAACCCGGAGAGATGATGAGCATCTTGATAAAGGGTGACTTGGCAATTTGATCTCTGAGGAAATGTGGCATTCCTAAGGCCGCTGAATTTGCCGTTGGCGAGTATCTTTGACCAGCTCAGCTCTATCTCTGCTGGTTTGAACCACAGGATTAGCTGAAGTTTCAATTTCTCATTCTGCTGACTGTTTTCCATCTGAAGAGGGAAAAACCCATGAACAAAACTAGCTTCATTTAGTAACTGATCTGCCCGGATATGGATCTTTCCCAGGATTACACAGCTTGCTTTCATTGTGATGGTGATGGCTGAATTAAATGGATGAGCACAGAGGATCTGAAAGGTTTGATTCCATTTGCGATCACGTTCTTGGCTAGTCTTGGCTACTGTTTCATTGTTTATCTGGATCGTAACGTAGACGGGCTTTCCATATGCTAATAGGCACTGCAAGATTAAATTGAAACGAGGATCACTTAGCTCAGGATCAAACATACATCTCTCCAACCAAAAAATACAACACAATGATCATAACAAAACTAGAAATTCTAGTGCGTGTCATGGAAAAATTCTTCCAATCCAACTGTTTAATTTGAATATCTGCAGATAATAATGCAGTTCAATCTAAGTTGTAGCTGCCGATCACTATGAACATTTGGGCAAAAGAATTTGACTACCATCTTTGTCTCGAACATCAACAACAATCCTTATTACTCCAACTGAAGAGAAGGAAGAGTTTGTGCGCAAGCTATGAGGCTATATGGGAAGTCATCAAGAATGTGGCAAAAGAAAAAGAATTAGGTTTGTGTTACGCAGCCTCATTTTCCTTTTCATCTTAATCGGTTGCAATGAGTTCTCAACTAGGCGCTCGGTTAGATGCGATGGATTTCATGCTCAAATCATATTGTTTCCCACCTCAGCATAACTTCAGGGACCCCGTCAGCTGCTCCACGGTTGTAGCTTTTACGAGGTACACGTGAAGGATACCGGCTTATACGTCGGGATTTATAAAGCAGAAGTTCGGATGCTATGAGGATCACCATTTGTCATGCCAGCAATGCGATTGGATACGTGATATACTTACGCTGAGTGGGAAAATTGGTGTATAAGTTGTCGCTTGGAAGATGGTAGCTTCCAATGTCCCATGAAGAAGCCTGTTCTTTCCCTCCATTATTCCTCAGGGCCTTCAAAATTGAGAGAGAGAGAGAGAGAGTGAGAGAGAGAGAGAGAGAGAGAGAGAGAGAAGGAGAGAGAGAGAGAGAGGTTGATTTGGATTTGACGCTGGACATGAGAAAGAAAATGTTGCAAAAATGGGATTTATATATACACAAAGTCAGGTGGAGAGATTGCTGTTGCGGTTTAAGAAGCAAAGAAGAGCAAGAACGTGATGGAGTTGAAGCGAGACAGACGTGAAAGAAATCGTCCTGTTTCTTTCTATATTTTCTTTGGAATCAAACCCCGCACACAAAAGCTTTATCGTATGACGAAGTCTTCGCTTCAAGTCGAAGTTTCTTAAGGCCAATTCGAACCCCTTTCTTTTCTTCGATACAGAAAGATGGGTATACCGTATACCACGTCAACTAAGAAATTGTTGACGTTGACTAGCAAAGGTTCAAGAATATGCTTCAGGACAAACGACGGTATCCTGCATCGGTATACCGTACACCACGTTTTTTAAAACTATCGAAGACTTGTTCATATCCAGATCTGCACGATTTCTGGAAATTTGCTTTGTCTTATTGGGAAGACGTGTAATTTATGTAGGTTCCATGGAAGAAAATAAAACACCGAACGAAGCTTCTTTAATCAGCCGAAATGCATTCGTGATTAGAAAGCTCAATGCATGATTAATCATTTATCTTATTTTCCTATAATTAAGTATTTCCTACCTTTTCTATCTTACGATCAATATCAGAATGATTATCATTTGCATTTGCGACAATTTAACTAACAATATCAATCACATGGCTCAGCTCAGGGCCTTGTGTCATGGGCTAGAGAAATGGATCGCTTTCAGGGTTTCTGAACGATGGACCATAACTGATCCATGAACGAACAAGCGGACCTCGAGAAAAGTGTCAAAAAGAAGTCCTAGAGTTCTCTTGCATATTCTAGAATATTTCTGGAGGCAAACAATATTGTAATTATACACTCCTATAATAAATAAAATTAGATAGTAGTTTGGAAGACGCAATCTCCACCATTTAATCGAGGAAAGATTTATGGATACGACTGAGTCTGTACTTGTATATAAAGGAGTTTCCTCCCTCTCAATTGCATCTCGTTCTCACAAGTGAAATACAATCCCAAGCTTTTTTCCTTATCTTCTCTAGAGTTTCCCTCTCTACAATATCGCGTACTTGGGAAAAAGTAAACATAAGTTATTCTATAATTAGGAAGCTAATTAAGTTCGGACGTCCGAGTAATCAAAATTAAGTTATTTGTTTGGAAATTTGGATGAGCGTCAGTTTCCATTCGGCAAACATACAAAATTCACATACCACGAGATACACCACTTCATTTTTAGAGCTTTGTTTCAAATCAAACCTCACTAAAAATCTTTTCCCAGTTGAATTTTGTTGGTTTTCTTTTTGTTTTCTGAATTGAAAATTTGTTAATTTGGAAACTTGACTATGAACAATCCTCTCACTCGATCGCATCCCATCAGATGTCAAGTTTGATGACTTGATCAGCTTGAAAAAGAAGTTGATCCTAAGCATGTAAGAAAAATGCCTGACACATCGTGATACAATATAGAAAGTTGCCTTGGCATCTTGATATTGCTATATAATAGTCTTCTCAAATGTCCGAGGAATAACAATACTTAACTACATTGATATGAACTACCATTTCCCTCTACAGAAGAGAATTATCTAAGAGTCAAGGGATAAAAGAGGAAGATGTCAAAAAAATTAGCAAGGGGTTCGTGTGATATAATTGTTTGATGAGAAGAGTTCTAATTCATAGAGCATCCCCATATGACCTCCTCCTTGCTCTGTCTCTCTCCCGCAAGGAAATGTTGTGTGTCTGGAGAGAGAGTTTTCTAGTGAACGCTTGCCTGGTTTCATCCAACAGAGGACCACTGTGATATTGCTGCTCATCATTGATCCTTCTGCTATGGCTTCCAACATTAACCCCAGCAATCGACATGTAATTTGCGTCTATGTGCATGTCCCCTTCTAGGATTCGAAGCACCTTTCTCACAAAAAAAAAAAAACAAAAAAATTATTAATTCAAAGTCCCTTCAAAACAAACTACTTAAAAAATCTCTCCCCAACCACCAACAATTTCAATATGAGTCAAGCATTAGACTCCAGCAGTAGGATTTGGCATTCCATTGCTTTATCAAAGTCTTTACCTGTGACATGCGAGGTCTTGACTCAGGATCCCGTCGAATACATAGGGATGCGGCATGGAGCACACAATAAACCTCTCGATCTGAAAATTGATCACCCAAGCGAGGGTCGATCAGTTCATGAATTGCATACTCTTCCAACAAGGGGCGTGCCTATAGAGAAGATCAGTTGAATATAGAAAGAGTCATTTCTGAAAATCGGAACTCAGACAAGTTGGGAATAGATTGAAAATTCATTCACATCATACCCACTCTGCCAGACACTGCTGGCCCTTGGGCCGATTAAGATCCACTGCTTTTCTTCCAGTCACCAGCTCCACCAAGACCACCCCAAAGGAATATACATCAGCTTTTTCTGTAATATGGCCTGTTTGTGCATACTCTGGAGCCAAATACCTAATGAAGGGAAATTAGCCAATTGAATATCTTGCATATAAAAATACTCAGTAGCAATGCTGGAAAATAGCGTTAAGACTAACCCAAAAGTTCCAAGTACTCGGGTTTCTACGCCGATGTCTCCATCAGGTTGCCATCTCGCCAGTCCAAAATCACCGACCTAGCAAAAGAGGTGTTGAGATAAGGATTTTACTAATCCAGAAAAAGTTTGAATAACTATGAGAAGACCTGGTAAGTTTTCGTACCAAAGGTTCGAAATCATGAGTCACAAGGATGTTGTTTGGCCGCATGTCACGGTGGGTAATGCAACCCACTCTACATTCTTCATGAAGATACCGTAGTCCCCGAGCAGCTCCAATGGCGATCTTTTGCCGTGATGACCATTCTAATGGCTCTTGATGACAGCCTAATAGCAAAATCCTTTATCAGCTCAGACAATCCAAAGTTATTTGTTTAAACTCCATAGTCATGTCTAGTACAGAACTTCCTCTCATGAGGCATAGGTCCGAACTAGGTCGTATTTATATTTGAATATTTGATAACATGAACTGAAGTGCATCTACATTCTAGATTTGAGATATTTCGCCAACGTCTTATGGCCCGTAAGAAACATTCTATTTTATTTTATAATTCAACTAAAAATTTTCCATCATGTACTCAAGCTTTGTCTACACTCTAGATTTGCCGCTGCTAACTTGCACAAGAAGAAAAGAACATTACCATAAAGGTGATAATCCAATGAACCATTGCATATGTACTCATAAACCAACAGCCTTCTATGGTCCTCTATACAAAATCCAATGAGCATAACAACATTTCGGTGCTGAGCACAGCTCAGGACCTCAACTTCCGAACAGAACTCTGGATCCCCCTGAGAACTAGCCAATTTGTGTTGCTTGACAGCGACCGCCTGGCCATCTGGAAGTACCCCTCTATGCACAGATCCAAAACCTCCCTCTGCCAAAAAATTAGCCTTTGAAAATCCTCCAGTAGCGAGCTCGAGCTCAGCATAGCTAAACCATTTTGGAGGTTTACCAAAAACAGGGGACTTGTGCTGGCATATGGAACACAATGGAGGGGGACCAGGAGGCGCATGTCCGGATACTGAAGTTGCTTCTCTCACATTTCCACTGCATTCCAAATCATTCCCCCAGTTGGACACTCTAATATCAACTTTTCCATCCTGTTTTGAGAACTTATTTGGCAATGTCTTCACTACTGGCGTATGGGCCTTACTATTAGCTCTTACCCCTACAGAGTCTTCTTGAAAGCATCTCAAGGGTTGACAGTGAGAACTAAGAACTTCTGCCATCCATGAATCAAACCTCAAGCTCGTTGAAGATAGCGATTGTGTTTCACTTTCTGAGTCTGAAGTACATTGATCAAGCTTATTTGATTCTTCTATGGACATTAATTCTTGTTTTCTTATTTCTCTAGTCATTTCTGAGGTGAAAAATGGGGAAGTTCCAAGATCGGAGCTTGACACTGAGGATGTCCCCACTTCAGTATTCGTAAAGACTGTCCCTGATTCCGGACTACTACTTGGAGTCACTGCTGGCCCTCGGATAGAATTTGAAGCATCACTATTGCAACTGTGATGCTTATCCAATGCTCGATCCATCTCAGAAGTTGACGCACCGGCATCTGCAGATTTTTTTTCCAATGATCCCACCAGATTCAAGCGGAGGACCTTGGGTTGCGATCGCTTCATAACCACAATATTGCACTGTAGCTCCTCCAGGCATTGTTTCTCCTCATGCTTCAGCTGTCTGAAGAAAAACAGCAAGACCAACAAACTTCTGATGTTAGAAGATGTTTTCCATAGTCAAACTTATGTCAGAGGCCTGACCTGACATAGGTTAGACACTGTCAAAATTGACTAGGTATATGCTCTTTTGACTGGAAGAGTATGAAATAAATAAATTACTTGTCTAATACCACCCAACTAGCTTGAGCTTTCTTGGCCTCCACAGCCACAGCCCCACGAGGAGATCCGGAGACAACCTTTATCTTGACATTTATCTGCGAAAACCAGTGAAAGAAATCACATGACTATGGGAGCAAACATAACTGAAGCTATTATGATCTATATATATGACAACCACCTTATTCGGATCATAAACATTATGGAGCTGAAGGATCATCTGGGAGCAGGAGTCTGTAATATCACTTTTCTGCTCTGCACTAGATCCTGAGTAATACTTCGAATTACCACTAGCACAATCCCCGGCAAATTTTGGGAAAACCCACATTCTTCTACCTGGTCTCAGTAAGAAAAAGGATTATCAGCAGTTACTCGTGATTGTTGATGGGCAACATGGCAGAACCTAAGCATAGGATAAATCAAGTCCAAGAAATTTGTCTTACCTTCAAAACTTTGAAACTAATCATTGTACCAGATTGAATAATCTCAAAATTGAAACCAAAATCCCACTGAACCAAAATTTAGACTGGGTACGTTTTAGGAAGGAAATTAGCTTCCGCAATTTCTTATTGTATAGAACCTCGAATTTTTTAGAGGATTACATGACCATTTCTAAACCAAATTCTTCCATTGCTTGGTCAGAAGGGCCTTCCCGAGCAACCGGATGATCGAACGGTAAATAAATTCTAATTCATCAGAAACATGAAATTGTCATGACGCTCAGCCTTGAGGAATAGCAGATTCATTGCTAAATTTCAACCATGGCATCTAGAGTCCAAGATAAAAGCAATATTTATATTTAAAAGGTCGAGAAGCCTAATCTAACAGGCAGTGAGGATCTGGGAGCTTCATAGTTTAAAACCATGAAACAAGTAAAAATCGTTTCTCGCTTACTGTCCCTCCTATACACGATGATATCTTTAGTCTCGCTCGCTAGGAGAGGATGTAGAACAAGAATTTGCCATAAAGAAAGGATGTACCTGAATTTGGCTGAGGAACCACAACCAGTAGCAATATGCAATTCCCAGGTCGAACAACATGGGTCAATGCCCACACAAGAGCAGTCTTCGGAATTTCTCTAGATGCCTTAACAGCAACGACCACACTTTCACCCACATCAGTCGTCTCCTTTTCAGGCTTGCCTTGCTTCTGCTGTTGACTCATTGTGTAATGGATTCAAACACCTGCCGTCTCAGAAGATTTTAAATACCAAGAACTATGAAACCATGGCAGAACCAAAGTTTCTCTCAAGCGCTTCCATATCGGTTATACACTCGTCGAAGCTTCTCCATCCGCAGCTCCTCATTGACTTCGCAAACATCTCAAAGAATTATTCATTCGCTTGTATTGAAGAAAATGGCTAAGGAATCCGTGAAGAGCTCAAATCAAGAAATGGGAAGGACTTGGGTACTCGGACTCTGCTTCAAGATTGCACTGAAACTTCACCTTCTCCTTCGTCTACAGAGAGATGACAGAAAAAGCTGCGAAGGCGTAAGACATTGCCCAAATAAGACTCCACAAACTTAAAAAACATAGGCAATTTCTTTTAAGCCTTCGATCACCAGCTCAAGCAAGAACAGCTAAAAGGGTTTCTTCGGATAGAAACTCAAGCCAAGCGCGACCCCCGAATGACAGAAAACGTCAAGTGGCAGCAACATCGATCAACATTTGGTTTACAAGCGAACCCAGCTTTTCTGTCCGCCTCGAACAAAGCTGAATCGAACCCCCGATTGGTCGAGCCTGACTATTATATAAATATATATTATGCACAAAGTACGAGAACAGTGCATGAGCAAGATCCGCCTGCACGATCCGCGAAAGTCGAAATGCTTATCATGGGAAGCAAGCGAGCGAGCAAGCGAGCAGCGCTGCACAGTCAACACGGAAGCAATACAATATTCATCTTCTCCTCTCAGATCCTCGGTCTTTTTACCAATCAGAGCGAAACTTCCAGCGCGGAAAAAATTAATAGAGAAAACGCACGGCAGCCGATGCACATCACTCGCGAGTCTTCCTGACAAAAACCGTGAAGAAGACGAGGAGGAAGAAGAAGATCCACCAACCACAGCACAGTTGCTAGGATCACGTGGAAGCTAAGTAGAGGCCACGAAGCTACGAACACTGGTTCCAAGATGGAGAGAGAGAGAGAGAGAGAGAGCAGAGAGAAGAAGAAGAAGCCAGGTGAGGATGTAGATGATAGCACAGAGGAAGAAGATATGGGCTGGAGAGAAGAGTGATAGAAGAGCGCGAAAGTTAGAGCAAAGATATTGTTAAACCAGATTGCCATAATTTTTTTTTCGGTTTTTCGTTGGGACTTCTTTTTTTTTTTCATCATTTAAGTGTTATAATTTTGTACAACATTTACTTAAATATTATAATCGGTCAATTGATTGCCTTGAGTGTCACTGCTTTTGAACAACATTCAATAAGTGCCCGCAATATAACGTTGGCACGAAGTTTTTTAGAAATTGCGTGACTTAAATGATCAAAAATAATTGAAGTTATGATGCTAATAATGTCTTTATATCTCTTGCTTTTCATTTTTCTTTTGGTAAAATGGTTAACACGGGTCATTGGATATTCGCATGTATAACTCTTGAAATTATTCAATCCTTTAAATTCATTATCACTGATGATTTCGAAAAATTAATAGGTGATGGGACCATAATATTTTCGGTCCTTAATTTGCGATGTAAGAACATTGAATGTTGCATCTCAAGATATAAAAATTGTCTCCTCGAATTATTTATTGCATGAAATTAAAGTAAGGGATTCTGAATTCAAATTCCAACCTACGCAAGAATTTGGTAGCACTCCTGTAAAATCTCGAGAATTTGAATCATGGCAATCCAACACTCACCAAATCTTTCATTGACGATAGGATTTCTATTGTCGCATACCACGGTCACCACTCGTGCACCTACTGTAGATAAAGCGAGACCAATTCAAAAAAATAAAAATAAAAACAAGTTAGGATGTAATGATGGCCATGTCGTCATTGCAGCGATCCAGACGGCATTAAAACAAGACACATGTTGATTGATCATGAGCCAGTTTTGTCTCGAGCGCGCCTGTCGTTCCAGAAATGGGCTCAAGTTCCTGTGATTGTAGGGGACCTGCAAATTTCATTGCATGTATTCAACAGATTCAGTAAAAAGATGAAAGGAATTGCCAGGGGACAGTGAATAATCAATTGGTGTTGACCGCCAGCATCATATGGTCAAAGTTCTCCCGAGCAGGTGCAAATGGGTAGCGAGAGAATTATGTTAACGATTGCCCGAGAGTGAACTGTCAAGCATGTATTATGTAAGGTCGGGTTTGATGGGCCGAACTCGAAAACAGAATTGCTTTTCGAGATCAACTCATTTTGCTCTTCGAGTCGATCGGGTTTATGCGTAGACCTGTCAAAATGGATCATAAACTCATTTCTTAACTCATATATGATGGGATGAGTTGAGTTGTAAATGAGTCATATATGTGTTTAAACAAAATATGAATGTTAAACGGATCATATGTGAGTTTACAACTTATTTAGACATGATCCATCTTTATGACTCTCTTGTCCTCAATTGATCTTGCATTCACTCACTAACTCATTCCGCTTTATCATCTTAGTTTGGATATGCGTTTTTCTAGATTGTATTAAATATGGAAGTGTTTCAGTAAAATGAATTAAGTCATTGGATTTGCATTTCATGGAAATAGAACAAAAAAGATTAAATTAGCCTATTTGGGTCGAACCATTTTCGACCCGACCTGCTCCACTAGTTCGACGAATCTACTTGGGTGGCCCCGTTAGGTTATTTAACTCGGTATGGCGTTTCTAATCTCGATTAACGAATCGGATCGACTCTAAGAAAAGCCTTACGGGCACGGTTTGAGAAAAAAATATCGTCTTATGTTAAAGAAAAAGTTGGGAATTGGACTTTACGAAAGACAAGTGTAGGCAAGGTGGAGACAGGAACGATCACAGGTGGACAAAAAGGTGCCAGCTCTGGTTTTCTTGCTGCAAGGACCGTGGTTCCTTTTGGCATCAATTTTTGGGGCCATGGTTCAAAATTCTAATTTCCACGTTCAAAAGTGGGTTGATGGGTGGGGACCCATTTCAATATGATTTTATCTTCCCCTTGTTGCAATAAAGAGGTGATCACTCGATGAGTTTTGACTGAATTAGAGGTGATCACTCGATGAGTTTTGATTGAATTGAGCTTAGAGAATGGACTAAATGATGACATTGCCTTGATTTTGCACGTTAGAAAGACTATCTATAATATTTTGGGCAGGACCAAGAATTTGGGTCGAACCAAATTGGTACTATGACTAGATAACCTTATTCCAACGCATCCTAATTGCTCTTCCGCCCTGTTTGACCTGGACAGGCCTAGCGGGCATGCGACAATAACGTGTAACGGATAGTCTTAGGTCCAATTCCACCATGTCAAGGACGTAAATAGCAGATTTTAAATCCATGGTCATCATGTGCCGGTTATCTAAATGAATCAAACGTGTCTCGTCGAATCAAATCGGTTTGAAGAAACAAACAAATTATTTGGCTGCTAAATACTTTATTACTGGCAACTCAGATGTCTAAATCACCTTTTGTTTTGAGAAAGCAAACAATTTCAATAAAAACTTTGATCGTTACTGATAAATCGAAAGTTATTACTAATATGAACAAGTCACTTTTCGATATTTACACTTCACTATTCTAAGTGAAAAAAAATTATTAACTTTTTGAAAGTGTATTGTTGCTTTTAATCTAGAAATGTCTCTAAAGACCATATTACTAACTTCTTATATTAAAGACATTAATCTTCTTATATAAAAAAAATTTATAACTTATGGAAAAAAGTTACTTCATGTAATATGTTGTAATTATATTAAATAAAAACAATTATGAATGGCACAACGATTGTAATGATGGTTTCATGAAGGGTTAATAACACGAAAAATCTCAAATTAGTATACATATGACAAATTTACTGAAAACTAATTTTTTGACCATCAAAAGCTCTAAACTGGTATGCCCATGATAAATTTACCTTAAATTAATTTTTTTACTTATAAAAACCTTAAATTGGTACATTTGTGATAATTTTACCCTCCGTTAGTTTCCGTTAAATTAGATTAATATCACAAAAAATTATAAACCGGTACTCCTGTAATAAACAGAGGATAAAACCAAAAATCGATACATCCGTCAATTGCCGTGTGTCATTTAATAAAGTAATTTGACAGTAAAATTTAACGAAAACTAATGAAGAATAAATTTATTATAAATGTACCAGTTTGAGATTTTTCGTAGTATTAATCCTTTCGTAAATAACCTTTCCTACGGTGGAGCATGTAAATAATTATTGAAAAGCTGCAAACTTTTCTTAAATGACTTCTTAACGGGTATTTTCGGATGATTTCTTCAATACTCAAATAAAGAAAAGATTTTCTTTTGCAATTATTGTATTCTGAGGACGCCGGTAAATAAAATCATAACAAAACGTACGGCGGGTTCGGTGTCCAGTGAGAGACACACGATCCCTTGGACGCGCCGCCCAAGCTGCCGGTGTCAGCCGCCTGAACTCCGCCGCGTGGTGTCGGCGCGTGCCGTGAACCGGCTTCCCCAGGTGGGTCTCACGCCACCACCTCCACCGCCGACGAAGGCCGAGGCAACTTGCATCGGCGTCGTCACCTTTCTCGATTTTTGTTTTTGTCTCTTAGTATTAAATATTCCTGCGACGCTGTCAGTTTGTCCCCAACATGGAAATGTCTAAATTTTTATCCTGTACCGAATTGGCGCTAAGTGAATTAAAAAAAAAACAAAATGTCTGGAAAATTTTTGTTGTACCGCAACGAGAAATTTCGTGTCCAGAAAATGGTTGCAAGTCTACCTAAATTTGCTTCAATTTTCTTTTAGTAAATACAAGCTAAAAGATATTAGTCCATGTCACCCAAAACTTAATTGTGCGCTCGATAATTTAACATGCACGAAATCATAATCGAGTCATATTTTATTTAGAAATCAAACTTTATATATTACTGAAAAGGAAGGAAAAACTATTGTAATTGTTAAGATATACGTGGGCATTGTCTTAGAAAAATCTCATATCGAAAAATTTGTGTGATATGAAATAATTAATATATCCTAATTGACCCATAACTCATTATATTTGAAATCAAGCCAAATCTTCGGGTGAAAAGTTTGATTAATTGATAATGATGTATTGACCCCGCACACATATTTTTGCTTGATAATACACACACCTAATTTATAATTGCAAAAACCATCGAGTGAAATTTTTTTCTGGTAGGGCATAAAAATCGGGTCAATGACTATTTTAGTAATTCATAATGCAATGTTCTTGCACTTTAATAATATGACAGAAGTTGACATCATTTAGGATTTGTTTTTTTTTTGTTTTTTTTGGTAAAGTAAGAATTTTATACAACTTTCCACAATTATTTAGGTTTTGTTTATATGATATAATTACATTTTTTTCGGAATTCTAAAATTGTTTATTAAGTTTTATCAATTTAGGGGGATAAATGAAAATGAAAGCATTTATCGTTGACTGACATAATCGTTAATTTTTAGAGAAATTTAGTGGGAGGCAAAGCTTATTTTTTTTAAGGCCGAAATAAATTAGCCTAACTTGAAAACCCTAAACTATTTCCAAGCTTTTTTTGAGAAAAATAGAGGGCTAGAGCCCCATAGCTCACTGTATATAGGGGTCCATCCCTGCTTTGGCTCAGATGGGGATAAGAGCCGACATCGATCCTATCAAAGAGACATTAACCGTCGTGATAAATCAAAGATTCGATGAAAGAAATTTCCACCAGTCTTCGTAAAGCTCGCGTGCATGCATGCAAGCAAGTCGAGGAGTTTGGTAGGTCACGTTCCCAACACCTGAACTAGGATTGAAAATTGTGAGGCTAATTTAAAAATATTATTATCGTCTTAACCATAAATAAACAAATGTATGAAGGTGGCATGCACGTCTAAACAAGGATTTGTTTTGTTGTACTATGGATTATCTATACTTCTTAACTAGACACTAGTTAGATAATATGGACAGAAACAAAACCCTCGAGTTCATAACTTCGCGCAGCATTGAAAATTTGTTGGAATTTGTCAACATCTAAAGCTAAGTATCGAGCATTGCCCTACAAACAAACAAACAAACTTTTAGAGTGACGACGAAGATGGAGGTGGTTGGGGGTGTGTAGCCGATCCGGTTCAACTTGAAGATTAATGGCAATCGATGTGATTGAAATGACTGCCGGAAGAGCTGATTTGATTTCTGATTTTGAAAGCCTCGAACTAGTCTAGGACCAATTTGATGCCTTGTCCAAGCTAAAAATTGTCGATTTTACTTGGGAATTGGCAAAACCAAATTGATACGCACTTTGAATTGGTTATACTTTATCTTTAAATATATTTGCACTCACGAAAAGTCAAAATATCGACTCCAATGTGAAAATAAAACACTTTCGCATGATGGGCCAGTTTGACTAAAGAATAGACTATAACTGATACAATCGACTATGTTCTAAGCTGGTGCCGGAGAAAATTGACTCAGTTCTCAATATTGAGTACCGGATTGATTCCTCGTTCCAAGGAGAACCAACAGAGAACCGACCAAACCCAATTTGGTTCTAGAGAAAAATGGCTTTGAATGGTTTACCTTTATCTAAAAAATTAGGGTTTTATCAAAATTCGAATCAAGAAGTCCAACACTGTTTTTTTTTTATAAAAAGTAAAATTGAAGGTGGGAAAGAGCGATCGATGCTAGATCTGTCAAAATGGGTCACAAATACATTTTTCAATCTATATTTGATGAATTGAGTTGTTATATAAGTTAGTTATATTGTCATAAATGATTTTAGAATGATAAAACCCAAAATAACATGGGTGTTAAATGGTTTATAACTTATTTAGACCCAGCCTATCTCTATGACACTATCTTTACTCTCTTTTGCCTTCACTCGATTTCGCTTTCATTCGCTTCGTGCTATCAATTCAGTTTGTCTATGAGTTTTCTTATATTTATTTAAATATGGAAGTGTTTTAATAATATGGATCGGGTTAGACATGAGTTACTAGATTTGTATTACATGAAAATTAATTAATTTGGATCGGCCAATTTTTGATCCGATTCAAAATCCAATTCGACCTGTTTGACGGGTCTAAGTGCCCAGAACATTCCCTACATGTTGCAACACGAGAGTTCAACACCCATATAATCACTCGATTATGGGAAGTTACTGGTTCCAAAAGACAATATAATGTCACACAATGATTTTTTGTTTGAATTTTCACACATTAAAGAAACTCGGCTGCTTCTCGGCTGGAGCTGCCAAATCGGTCGGCAGCATTCAATGGGAAAAGAAGCTCATTCAATAGGTGCACTAGAATCGAAGGAAGTTGAAGGAACCGAACCTCATTTCCTCCTTTCATTATTTCGACCAAAGCAAAGAAGAAACATTGAAAAAGCAGCTGCTCTCACCGTCGGAGCAGGATCTGGCATTGAATGCGAGGATGGATCGGCGCGATCTTTTGCTTGGTCTTAGAGCAAGCAAACACAACTACAACTACTGACCGACACACATTAGAGAATTTGCTTGACTTGGTCCCGTTGATGGTGGCAAATTTTAATGAAATGGACCAGACCCCCATCAATGTCACTCGCCGATTGTTCTCTTCACTCGTGTTTTGAATTACCTCGTCGCCGCTATTTTCGAGGATCTCCATTGTTTATGAATTCTTGTGCAGTATAGTTTCCCTTAGGGCGTAAGACCTACCAAGGTGATTCTAACCTCTCACCTGGCCCGGCTAGATTGGGTTTGTAATCTCGTTGGAGGCCCATTTGACCGAGGAGCTCAATGGAACGAAGAAGGGAAAATTTTAGACCCCAATGTTCGATGTTGATGATCGAGAGATTTCACCATGGCAGATATTTGCCGATGTCGAGCATTGGCGAGTGATCGTTTCATCTCGACATCGTTTAGAAATCATGTCGTAAAGAGGGACGCACCGCCGTTTGATGAAATAAGATGAAGGGTCGTCAGATTTTATTCGAGACGTACTCAAAAGTAGACGCGATTATTTTATAATGACTTTCATATGAGAAGTGCATTTAGAGTTTAGCGATACAGGAAGGACGATGTACCTTTTTTTTTTCTACTGAGAAAAGGGAAGTGTCGAACTTATAAACGTTCGAGGGTATGTTTGGCGGGCGAGTTGGCATCTGAATTTGAGTGGAAAGATGATATCTTTTCTGGAATCGAACTGCCTTTCTTCATGATATCTATCTGCTTGGGGGTCGTACAGCAAATGAAATGATCATGACACATGATTGCACATTGCTACTCTTGGTACAAGAAAGAAGATGGAATTATTAACAAAGTTGTCGAAACTATGGAGCTGCGGAGAAGCAAACCGAGTTGGGAATCACTAAGCACGAAGGGATTGGTCCCGAATCATGTTGGGGGGGGGGGGAGGGAGGGGGGGTGTTGGGGGGTGGGTCATACGGGCTCTTGATCCAAGAAGAGTCGTTGGGTCCAAATGAAGCTCAAACTGGCAGTTATTCGGGCGGTCGTTTAAACTTTAACAAATAGTATGAATCCCTATCATCACATGGTTAAACAGGTTAGCTTGTGCCACAAGCCTTGGGGTTTGCCTCCCAAGAATGATGCATGACATGAAAAGACGGGGAAATTACCATAAAAATGCTAAATCTATTTCATTTCCAGTAATTCAATTATAAATTTTTCAATTTTGTCAACTTAGACTTAAATCTTGTAACGATTTGCTAATGTAGTTCATCCGGCCAATTTTGATAATAAAATCGTTGGTGTGGACACTGGCCGTACTCGGGAGCACATACCCTATGCATACAACGTCCAATCGGTGGGATCATTGTGTTGTTATAATCGTGATGAGAGCTTTCTAACGAGCATAATGTTGACGGGGGTTAATCCTAAAAGCCCTGGGCCCGAGATTTTGGCCTAAACTATGGTAATACTAATAGACGAGGCCGTGCTTTCCAATAAAGATAACCCTTTGGTACTTGCAAATGAGAGAGAGGGAGAGAGGGAGATCGTGATGGTGATGTGGGCGTTCGGGTACGGCTCTCTCATATGGAAAGCTGGGTTCAACTACGACGATCGCCTAGTGGGCTTTCATCAGAAACTATGTATTCAATTGCATATCAACGCAGTAACCAGTGCAAAAGCTTGGACTTGACATCGAAATTGTTTGCCACCGCATAAACAGATAATTGATTTGGCTCAATCTTATATACCCGTAACGTGAACCACATAAACGAAGATATAATCGCGCGGGATCAACACAATTGAACGAAGAAAGAATCTCATACTCCAATGTTCAACATTAATGATATTTCACCAAGGCAAAAATATCATAGCATTGGTGAGTAATTGTTAATATCTTGAAATCGATTAAAGATTATGTCACAATCATATACTTGCCACCGTTTCATGAAATAGGACCAAGGGATGGATTTTCTTTGAATCGCTTACTTTAGGTATAGACATCGCTCAAAACACGTGCAATTATTGTATTACGACTTTTAGATGGGAAGTGCAAGCAGAGTTAAGCGATGCAAGGAGGGCGATAGAACCATTTTTTTTTTTTTTTTTGGTAAAGGTAAGATTTCGATAGAACCATTTGCTTTCTACTAAGAAAAAGAAAAAGTGCTAAACTTATATATGTTCGAGGGCAAATGAAAAGCATGACATGACGTTTCTTGCATAACATGGGAAGGTAGGTTTGGCTAGTTGACGACCGATATAAAGTCGGGCATATACATCTTTGATGCTCGTCTTATAGTTGGTGCAATGTTTGTGTTCTTAAGGTAAGAAATATCAACCTTTAACGTGCATATAATTGCTACCTCGGTGCAAAAGACTAAACTCGGACCATGGAGGAAAACAAGGCAAGAACTACTCGGGTAATAATCACCAGATTGCCTTTTCTCAAGATGTTCATGTTTCTGGTCCTACAGCAAATGAAATGATCACGACACATGATTGCAACATTGCTACTCTTGGCACGAGAAAGAGGATTCAATCATTTTTTTTTTCTGTCAGTCAAAACCAACGTTCAAGTAGTAGCCATTGTTGCTACCCCAAAAGGCAGTGATTATTGCTTTCCAAAGGATGGGGAGAAAGAAATAATTTGCGAAAAAGAAGGAACAAGAGGCAATAATGATTCAAATTCATGGATTTTTAAAATTTTTTAGGTATATTGTCCAATGAGAACATCGTGTTCGTCGAACATGTGAATCAAACATTATATCGTGCCACTTTGTCTCCCTCTCATGTTTGAAAATTGATGCCTCGTAATCTTCAATTTCGCTTGGCAAACAAAATACATTAGAATTAAAAAAAAAAAAAAAAACGTGGAGCGTTTAACAAAGAATTTTGATGGGGGCATTGAAGCATTTTAACAAATAAGGAACACGAACAAAGTCTTTTGATGATGAAGGTTTGGCCTGATCGTTGCTAGTAATTTCATATTGATTGAGATTGAAAATCTTGCTAGAGCAAAAATCGACGACTCTATTACATTGAGAAATTTTGCAGAAAATGGAAAATCATAGAATGGTTTTTACTTTGAAATTGAATTCGTGGTTGGATTTATTTTGAGAATGTAGAATGGTAGTTTAATTTAATTTAATTTCGTGGAAGGCCCATCATAATTATTCTAATACCTCTAGGCCCAGCTATATTGGGTTTTTTACTTATGTGCAATATAATGTCGTTTAAGGTTCAATATAGCTGAGGCCGCTCACATGCCTGCAAAATTAATTTACATCTACTTTCAAATGAAAAGTGCATGTAAAGTTATTCGATACAAGGAGGACAATATACCCTTTCGACTACGGACCGCAATTGAACGAAGAAAAAATCTCAGAGTCCAATGTTTGACATTGATTATTGATATTTCACCATGGCAAATATTATCAATGTTGAGGCCATTACTCAAATACCCGCGTAATTAATTTATATCGACTTTCAGATGAAAAGTGCATGTTAAGTTAATCGATACAAGGAGGACGATATACCCTTTTGCTTTCTGTTGAGAAAGGAAAGTGTTGAACTTATATATGTTCGAGGGCAGATGAAAAGGACAACACGATCTTTCTTGCATAAAATGGAAAGATGGGTTTGGCAAGTTGGCAACCAATATTGAGTCGGCTATATATCTTAGATGTTTGTTCGCTCGTTTTCATAAGGAATATCCTTTACCGAAACTTCTGTCTTCGGTTTTTTTATTAAGGTAGGTTATGTGATTTGACTATTAGGAGAGTTATGATGAAAAATAAAGTGTAATACAGGGTTGTATGGAATGGATGGAAATAGGAACAGGATTATATGGAATGGATGAAAAGCGTATGGATTGAAAACGGATCTGGGATCAACAGAGTTTCAAGCTACGTTACAATACTCCTATGAAAGCTGTAAAGAACTGGAAAGTTACTAAAGATACAGGAAACTGTAAATACAGGAAGTAAAGATGTATAGGAAACTAAAGTGCAGATAAGCATGAGTGATTTTTCTTTTTGTTGTTGTTCTCTTTTCTTTACTTCATCCGAGTATTTGTATCTCCTCCTATCTTGTAACTGCTCGTTGGTTATTTCTATGTTTTCAAACTTTAAATATTTTGGCGCTTCTAATAACTCCCATTTCTACTCACGTTTCCAGTTTTATTGTCCGCCAAAACTTGATCTCAATCGCTAAGATGATTTCAAATTTGGATCAGTAACCTTCCATAATATGCTCGTGCTCATTATCTCCACTCCTATTCATAACTTCTTGTTGTCGTGGCTAGGTTGTGATTTTTCAGTGTATTCTCGAGGTGTGAACCTCCTGAAAAGGGTCGCTGTCATAAAGCATAAATATTCCTACGTCCCGAACTATAACTCTTCATATTTCGGTAAATATACATATTTTCATCACTTACCGAATTCGGGATACCATGCCATTCTTACTTGCTTCTCAGTATGTTGCCGAATTTGGTCCAGACGTGTTTCGGAAGATGGCTAATTTCCATTATACGCCGAATTCGGCATTGAAGCATATTCGGCACTTATGCCGATTCTTATTTTGATGTCAACATATGCCCTCTTTTAAAAGGATTAAAAGGACTTTTAATTCTTTTAAATGTCAGAAGAAAAGACGTTTACATTTTATTATTGCTATCACTTCATCACCTCACTTCGCGCGTTCTGCTTTTCGTCTTCAAAACATTTCTTCTAAAAATCTTTCCTTTCTTCGTGCCCTTGCATTCTCACCTTTTCGACTCTCTGTAACTTTTTGATTCTCTGCATTCACTCTTGATATTCACCTGAACCCAATGGCTTCCAAGGCTTCCAAGGAGCAAACTTTTTATTTTTCTGCATCAGATGCTTTTGATCGCTACCATATATTCCGAGATTTTGAAGATTTCAACGAAGAATTTCATCTGTTCTCCGTGGAGAACGATTTCGAGGATTCCTTCATTCTTGGTCCAGCAGTTCACAATCATTTCTCTGTTCCGAAGTGCCTATCAATCCACTTCCCAAGTCATCAATTTGAAGTGCTTCCAGTCCACGAGTCATCTATCTTAGCTTATCAATGGCATTCTTGTCCTCCTCGTCTTAGGGCTTTTTCAGACTTTGAACTAGATTTTTACCAATGATATCTTCGTCGTCTCCCTTCTAAGGGTTTCCTTTGGGATACTCTTTCAATTCATGATGCTCTACGTCTTAACTGCTTTGATTACCATGTGAATCGTGAGCTAATCGGAGCATTATCTTGCTTTTGGTCAACCTCTACTAATTGCTTCTTTTTCCCTTTCTCTCCTATGTCGGTAATTTTACTTGATGTATACTGTCTCATTGGACTTTCTCCTTTGGGTACATACCCATCTACCCTGTCTCTTGATTCTCGTTCAAAGCTTGGCAAGTTATCTGATTCTGAAATGGCCTATGGGGCATTTGTAAAAAAGTATTTCAAGAAGGAGAACATAGTAACCGACGAGGAGCATACTGCTTTTCTTTATATTGGCTCTGTAAATTCCTTTTCTGCCACCCCATAGTCAGGATTTCAAATGATTTTGTTGTTATTGCCTCTACTCTAGCATCGGGGACCCCATTAGTTTTGGGTAAAACCATGTTAGCCTTACTATATGGGGGCTTAGCCCATACTTCCTCCTCTATTGCTTCGGAAAAAGTTAGTGGAGTTTTTGGTGGTCCTCTTTGGCTTCTTCAAGCATGGGTAGCTTTCTATTTCCCTGCATGATTTTCTAAGGATCAAGTCATTCAACCTCTTGGGATTTCCATTTCTAATCACCCAGTCTGCCAGGCCTTGAGTAGGAAATTAATCCCTCTTTCTGAAGAACCATTTTCTTGTTTTCGGTTCTTTATTTCTCAAATCTGTTCTGTTGAGGAGAACCTATATTCTTTCACTCCTTTCTTTGTTTCCCAGTTCAAGTCTTACCTCCCTACTTTTCAGAAAAATAAGAGTGACTTTTGGCAAACCATTATGACTTCAGTTGATCTTCCTGTAAGATTTTCAACAAAAGGCAGATTCGTTGCTGGTTTTGAAATTTACTCTCCCCAATACTATGCCAGACAGCTTGGATTGATTTAAGGAGTTTCTGTTCCAGCCCTTTATACTTTCTTTTATGCATCCTTTGACAAAATATCCTGCAAGCTAAAAGATAGTCAACCTTTTGTTGAGTTGACCACACTGGTTCGGGGTGTTTATCGATTGTTTTGTGTTGTCGAATTCATTGGACATCCCAATCGTTCTTTAGCCGATTTTGATCTCTGGTGGGATAATTATCGAAAGACCGTATTTTCAGATTCTCTATTCCTCTTACATTGTAAAAAACAATCGAAGTCACCGATGTACCTTCAGTTAAACAAGCAGAGACTTCTCAAGGTAACTAGATTCTGCTTTTTTCATATCCATCTCGTTTGATACTCCATTTCTAGTTTGACTTTTATTCTTACAGTGAGTAAGAAAAGGAAAGCTTCAGACTCACATGCTCCTGCTCCAAAGAAAATATCAGCAAAACGTGGTGTGAGGAAAGTAATTATTCGATCTTCAGAATCACCTCCAGAAGGATCTCCAACCATGAATCAATCTCCAGAACCCACACTAAGAGTTACGATAAAGCCACGTACTCCAAAAGGTAATTCTAATGCTTTACTTTTGGTGAATATTACAGCATTAACTTGTTTATCTTCTTGATTAATCCAAGGGCTCTTAAGACTTATCAGCTCAGTACTGTCTCTCATGTTTCCCTTCCTAGCAAGGATCTTACTCCATCAGCCTCCAATCCTTTACCGATGATACTTACTCCTTTGACAGAAGCTGAATCGATTCAAGAACAACCTTCTATTCCAACTTCGACAGAGAGTATGCCACCAACGGATATTCTTGCCTCTGTTATAGAACTTGAAGCAGATCTTACTTCGTCTTTCATCGGTAATTATTACTATCTCTTATTTGATTCAAAATCTTATACTGTTGCCTTATATACATAGGCCAACATTTGCGGTCACCGATGAAACCACTCCTAATCTTCAAGAGGCTCCAATTTCTGAAGGAGCATCAAGTGTACCTCTTCTTGCAATCATGGATGAGTCCATTCCTGTGCTTCAAGAGGTTTTGATTTATGAAGGAACATCAAGTGTACCACCACTTGCAAGCACTGATGAGCCTCAAGAAACTTTAATTCCAGAAAGAGCTACTTATACAGTTGCTATTTTGCCTTCCTCCACATCTTATGAAGTACCTAATTCATCTGCCGAGATAGAACTTTTGTCTCAAGTTGAACGGGCGGAACTAGAAAGGATATTGGTAGGTACTCATCCTAGCTCTTCTACAGTTCCTGATTCTTCAGAACCCTCAACTTTATCAATGTGTGCTGAAATTCCTCGAGAAAAAGCCAAGGCTAAATGAGAAAAGCTCCTTCACTTATTAGAACCTGGCTTTGGAAAGTTGATCAACGACTTTAATAAGGAAAGCCAGGCTATGATTCTTTTCCAAGAAGTATGCTCTGGTAATCCATCATTTGTTTTATCTGAGCCCTTCCAGGACAAGATTGACCTCTTTGCTGTTGGCTTTGTGGATGCTGTAAACATAATAAGAGTCAACCTTGATCAACTTCCTCATCTTCTCTTTGGGGAAAATAGAGGATTGACGATTCAAGATGAGCTTGCCTGTAAGCGTGAAGATGCTCGTCTTTTTTATGACAATTTCAAAGTTGAAGAGAGCAAGCTCCAACGCTTAGATGCTAGGAAGGAAGAACTTGAGGCAGAGCTGAGGATGATGATGCTCAATTGGAAGAACAAAAGTTCACAGTTTCAGCTATTTGTCCCACACTTAGGCGTAAAATGAAGTAGTGTCGGGAATTGGAAAAAGAATTTAATGCTTCTGCTGGAATAGTCAAAGTCCATGAAAAAAAGAGAGCCGAGATTATGGATGAAAATCATAGGCTTGAAACTGAATTGAGAGATTTTGTAATCGAGGCCAAAGTTTTATTGGCCAAATGGGAATAAATTGAAAGTTTCATTTGCTAGATTTTGATCTCCCTTGCATTCACCTAATATCCCGATGATACAAACTCCCAACGCTATTCTTTGTTCACATCAATAATCCAACCTTCTTAACCAAAGGTTAAACTGAATCTCCATTTGGTTTCTTTGATATTTAAATCAACTCAAAGATAACTGCTCCATCGCAACTTTCATAACTTACGGGTCAAATAATCACCTTCCTTTGCTTATCATCTTTGAAATTACTGACTTCAAAAATAACTGTTTGTCCACAAGCATAAACCACGTTCAACCTCTATTTCTGTTTCCCAAAAAGAACTCTGGCACACTACTATCCACGATCTGCTCCATATCCTTTACCTTTATAACCGCCCAAGCTACCAAATCTTTTATGAGAACTCACAGTCTCGTTCATGATGTCTTTACATGGTTCTTCATCTTAATTGCTTATTTGGTCACAATCACAATAACAACGCATTTCCTATGAAGGTAAATTTTCCACTGAACATTACCAAATTTGGGCTTTGATAACTATTTAACATAGACGTTTTGCTTGTTCCATTATCTAGGTGAACGGTCCTTATGGAGGCGACTGCATGAATTACTATTTTAAGGACATCATGCATTATTATTGAAACACAAGTATAAGGTAGAAGTTACCGATTTGACCAACTTCTTTAGATTCAGAGTGTTTTTGTCTGCAGATTCTGCCTTCCTAGATCTGGTTTGGGAGCTATGCTCTTTATTCCCTACTCGCTTTGATGAATTTGAGCATAATTTGAGGGAAATTTGGAATTTGGAGCTAACTGTTGTGGAAGCTGACTCTCTTCATCTTTAAATTGAAGAAGAATCTTCCCGATTATGAAATTCCAAAGAGAAATATACTCAAGCTCAGGACTCATGTACTCAAGCTAGAGATGACGTTCAGATGACCCGTCAACTCCTCAATTTTCTTTCCAATCATCATCGTGTGGAGCAGAGGATACTCAGAGATGAAATTTCCCATGTTAAGTCTATGGTTGAAGACTTCAAACACGTATAGGCAATTGCTTTAAGAAGCTTGGGAGAAGTTTGAAATTGTCCTCTTTCACTCTCGTCATCTGGAGTGTCTCGAGGGACAATAATCTAAATTCCATCAGGATAGTGCCTTACATTCTCATCTTGTAGCCCACAACCTCAAACTTGTTAATGATTTGCAGACTTTTATCATCAAGATTGGAATGTATTTTCATTTCGAATGAATAGAATAATTTCTTTGTGTTTCTCAGATTGATGGATAATATTTCTTCAAAAATTTCCCATTTATAGAATGTGATAGTTCTTTTCCATTGACATCCATCAATCGGTATACATTCCCAGTAAACACTTCGGTAACTAAATATGGCTCTTTCCAATTTGATGACCATTTACCGAATTCCCTGTTTTGAAGGTTAAATGGCAAAATTGCTTTCCACACTAACTCCCCTACAATAAACTGTTTGAGTTTAACCCTTTTATTAAAAGCTCTAGCCACTCTTCTCTTTTGTATAATCAAATGATCTAAAGAAGCCGCACGAATCTCATTTAGCTCATCCAAATTTATGTGCATCAAATCTCTATAATCTTCAAGCAACATCTCGCTCTGCAATTGGACTCTTAAAGATTGTACTGTTATTTCTATCGGTAAAATTGCTTCTTGTCCATACATAAGCATATAAAGACCGACACCTGCACTTGATCTTCGTGATGTTTTGTATGCCCACAATACTATTGACAATAAAACATCCCATTCTCTTGGATTTTCTTCTAGGTGTTTCTTGATCAGTCCAATGACAACTTTATTAGTTGCTTCAGCTTGTCCATTTGCCTGGGGGTAATATGGTGTAGAATAGACCATCTTGATTCCTCTTGATCGTGCAAACTCTATTACTTTACTTCCAGTAAATACTATTTCTTGGTCCGCAGTAATCGACTCAGGCAAGTCAAACCGATGAATTATATTTTTTTTGATAAACTTAACAACAGTTTTCTGTGTAATGCTCTTATATGGAATGGCCTCCACCCACTTTGTAAAGTAATCGGTAGCCAATAAAATGTAACTATACTTATGAGAAGAAGGTGGATAGATCTTACCTATTATGTCCATTGCCCATCCCCTAAATGGCCATGGCTTTATGATAGAATGGAGCTCCATAGTAGGTATATGTTGCAATGGTCCATGTTTTTGACATGAAAGGCATGCTTTAGCATAATTGATACAATCCTGCATCATTGCTGGCAAAAAATATCCGTACCTTTTTAATAGCCACCTTATCTTGATACTTGCTTGATGGGCTCCACATATACCTTTATGTGCTTCTGCCATAACCAATTTCGCATTATCTTCATCAAGACAACGTAAGAGCAATTCATTTGAGGACCTGCGGTATAATTCTTCTCCTAATATAACGTATTTCTGGGCCTGCATCCTCAGCTTTCGATCTCTTGAATCTGGATTCTTCAAATATTCGATGATAGTTTGTCTCCAATCCTTTTAGACTACTTTACTAACTGCTATCGGTATCTTTCTTTGTTCAATAGAAGGTACCGACAACGTAATGGTAGTTGTGACGTCTGCCAATCCTTTTGATATTTGGTATCCAGACGCTACTTGAGCCAACTCATTTGCCTCGAAATTTGTGTTTCTTTTAACATAGACTATGTCATACTCTCTGAACTGCTCTAATTGCTTCTTTGCCAAATAGTAATAACCAATCAAATTTTTATTCAAACATTGGTATTCCCCTTTTAACTGTTTCACCACCAATTGTGAATCACCAAATATTTTGATAAACTGTACTTTCAACTCAATCAATATTCCCAAGCCAATAATCAGTGCTTCATATTCAGCTTGATTATTTGAGCATTTAAAGTCTAACTTACAGACGCACCTTGTAAGTTTTCCATCGGGAGAAATTATTATCAATTCTGCTCCAGCCATACTCTTAGCACACGATCCATCAAAGTACATAGTCCATGGTAGTACTTGATTGAAGCTCTGCTCATTTTCTTCCATTTGTAAACATGGGTATTTAGTAAGAAAATCGACAATGGCTTGACCTTTTACTGCCTTGATCGACATATATATCAAATCAAATTCAGACAAAATAAATGCCCACTTGGTTATACGCCCTTTTATCACAGGTCGGGATAATATGTATTTTATTATATCGGTCTTGCCGATCACATGCTCTCTAGTTGGCAATAAGTAATGTCTTAACTTTATACAAGTAAAGTATAAAGATAGACATCATTTTTCAATTGCGGTATATCTTTTTTCAACATTAGTTAATATTCTGCTCAAATAATATACCGCTTGTTCTTTTCCACTTTCATTTTCTTGTGCCAACATACTCCCGATAGTTATATTGGTAACCGATAAGTACAATTTCAGTGATCTGCCTGCTTTTGGCGGCACTAATACAAGAGGATTTATTAGATAGGCTTTGATCAAATCAAATGCCTTTTGTTATTTCTCTCCCCATATAAATTCATCTTGATTCTTAAGACATAGAAGTTGTGTCATCGGTTCCATTTTAACAGATAAATTGTTAATGAATCTTCTAAGAAAGTTTATTTTTCTAATTACCATTTGTAACTGTTTCTTGGATGTAGGATGGGAAAGCTCCATGATAGCCCTTGCTTTGTTCTTGTCAATTTCAATTCCCCTCTGACTGACCAAAAATCCCAAGAAATTTCCTGCTCGTACTTCAAAAGCGCACTTGGTTGGATTCATCTTCAATTTGTACTTCCTCATCTTGATAAATGCCTGTTCGAGATAATCCAGATGATCTTCTTGGGCTGACTTAACCACCACGTCGTCAATATAAACTTCTAAGAATTTACCGATCATATCATGAAAAATAAAATTCATTGCCCACTGGTATGTAGCCCTTGCATTCTTCAATCCAAAAAGCATCACTACCCATTGAAAAGTCCCGATCGCACCAGGACATCTAAATGCTGTCTTTGGGACATCTTCCTTAGCAATAAAAATTTAGTTATAACCCGAATGACCATTCATCAATGATAATATCTCATTTCCTGATGCTGAGTCTATTAACATATCTGCCATGGGCATTTGATATTCATCCTTTGGAGCGGTATTATTTAGATCTCGAAAGTCAATGCAAACTCTCAGCTTTCCATTCTTCTTTTTTACAGGAACAATATTTGAAAGCCACTCAACATACCCGGCTGTTTCAATAAATTTTGCCTTCAACAACCTTTCTATTTCTTCTTTGACTTTACCAATTACATCTGGAGCAAATCTTCTTACTAATTGTTTATGTGGACGAAACCCTTTCTTGATTGGAAGACGATGTTCTACAATATCTCTTGACAAACCGGGCATTTCATGATAATCCCATGCAAAGCAATCTTTGTATTCTTTGATCAGATTAACCAGCTTGTCTTTCATGCCCCTTTGCAAAAACGAACTTACATACACTGGACGGAAAAAACTAGGCTCTCCTATATCAACCTCCAATAACGGATCTTGAGCCTCCATTGTTCTGTTTTCTTCGACTAACAACTCTTCCCATTCATCTATACAATCCGAGGTTTCAACATTTTGCTTTGCCATTTCCGCCAAATTTGTGAATTATCTTTCATAAACTTCTTGTAATGCAAACTTGTTTTCCATAAAGAATGTGTAATTCTTCTAATGCCAAGCTTGATTTGGGAATTCATTTAGCTTTTCTATTCCCGAAGCGGCAATAAGCAAGTGATTGTGGATCTATTTTTAGTAATTTAATAGCATAACGCTCATGTAAACGATCCTGATGTTCTTGACAAATGTCAGTCCAACTGATTGAAGCATAACCCGACTTTGCCTCAACATATTCCACTTTCTCACCATTCCAAAATGCCAATATTTGATGTAAAGTTGAAGGTACACACTGATTAGAGTGTATCCAATCTCTTTCAAGCAACAAATTATATGAGTCATCAGATTCTACTACAAAGAAAGTCGTTTCAGACGATTTGGACCCTATGGTTAAATCAAGAATTATTGCCCCCTTGACTTCGGTAACTTCCCCAAGAAAATCAGATAATTGAACATTAGATGGGATGATATCATTATCATCTTTCCCTAATTTCTTGAAGTATTTATAAGATATGAGGTTCAAAGTGGTTCCGGCATCAACAAAGACTTTACCGACGGGCCTACCATTAACTCTTATTGAAATAATCAAGGATCTCAAATGTTTTGCTTTTTCAAAAGGTACCTTATCAAACTTGATGGCTTCTTGTCAGGAAACCGAAATTCTGCCATGGCTGTTTCTTTTTCTGAAATATATTCGATATCTTCTTCCACACTTAAATTAGTTCCATACTTCGCTGGAAGTCTAGCGTGGACCATGTTTATCCGTACTGGAGAGCCATAGTTCTTCGATATCTTAGAATGGCCAATTTGGTAACTTCTGCCATCTTTTTGTGACCATTTAGGATCCAAATCTTTTTTGGAATGGCCAGTTTGGTAACTTCTGCCATCTTTTTGTGACCATTTAGGATCCAAATCTTTTTGTTCTACCTTCCCTTTTTGCTTTGGATTGAAAGCTACAGTAATCTGCCCAAAATTAATTGTTTGTGGAATCTGAGCAACCTCTTTCTCCTTCTTCTTTTGAAGGCAAGAGCTACTTCCCGAATCACCTGGTTCTGGCTTACTCCAATCTTTTTCATCGGGATTTCTTCTCCAGACCCAATTACCTTTCCTACTGACAGATGTGAAAGGTAAGCCTTGCTTTACCATACCTTTGGCTTGGCTATTCTCAAAATTCCTTTGCCTATTTCTTATTCGCTGGAAACGTCTCTTAATAGTTCTATAAGATGCCTGTCCTGGAGATTTAATTGTTGACCATTTTCCTTCTGAAGGGTTATGGGGCACGTTAACCTTTTTTCCTCTGTGGATTTCTTGAGATTTAAATAGTGGTGGATCATCAAATTCATCTCCCCAACCGGTTGGCTCAACTGGCAATGATGAAGATGAATAATCGTCCATATTTCCATAATAGATCACATAGTCAAACTTCCCACTAGGTTCTCCAAGCAATCCAACTTTGGGATCACCTTCTTTATATCGCTGCCATAAACTCTTTTTCTTTGCAAGCTTTGGTAATGTTTCGTTTTCTTCATGAATTTGCGCAATTGACTCTCGAATTGGGGGTGCTAGTTGAGATGACCCATGGTATTCCTTCCTCTCATGCCTATGACCAGCATCTTTTCTTTCGAGCACCTGTGCTGTCTGTCTTGGGTAAATTTTCTCTTCTCTTGCTCATATTGAAGAGTTTTCGGCAGCTATAATCTCAGATTTTACCCGTGGTCCACATGTCCTGCGAGCAAATGATCCCGATCTGTATCTCTCTCTTGTTCCTCTCATGATTTGGAACCTGGGAAACTCCCGATTTGACTCCCGATCTTGCCGAGTTAGTTCCTGGTGACAGCGAGTACAACGTTATTTGTTGTCATCATCTGTCGTCTCTCGTATATTAACCATGCTGATCATTTTCGGGAAAGGATTTGTATCTACTTCCATTAGGGCCTTGCCTTTGTTTTCGGCAAATTTAATCTTGCCTTGACGAATTGCCTCTTGGATTGTCTTTCTAAACACAATGCAATTTACCGTATCATGAGTTGTAAAGTGATGCCATTTGCAATATTTCTTATCTGCTATCTTTTCCTTTGAGGGATTACTTGTCCTTTGGATAATTTGATCATTCCATCTTTCAACAGTAGGTCAAATATTTCATCTAACTTGTAGATATCAAAGGAATAATTATTTGTCTCCTTAGCCTTGAACTTGGATACATCTCTTCTAACCAGTTTAAGTGCTGGGCATACATATAGTTTGTTTAATACCATAGTTGCTACGGCTATCTCATTCTCCTCTTCGGCTATCTCTGCATATTCGGTACTTTCGGCAAATGCAACTGTCTGCCGATTGTCCTTATTTGGTTTCTTATCTTTCTCCTTCAATAAGTGTTCATACTTAGAAACTCGGGCGTTTAACTAAAAGATATCGTCAAAGGCTTGTCCTTTAAATCTTTCCTTAAGGTTAAACCTCAAGCCGTTAAAAGCCAAATCTGTGAACTCCTTCTTAGTAAGTGATGTTAAACATCGGTTTCTGGATTTTCTTGAAACGAGCAATAAACTGATCCACTGTTTCGGTATTATACTGATACATCCTAGCCAAATTGGCTACCGTTACCTCTGGTACCGTTCGGTAAAACTGTGAATGAAACTGTCTCTCCATCTCAGTCCATGTTTGAATAGAATTCGCAGGTAAATTTGTATACCAAGTAAACGCTGTTTTTGACAAAGATAATGAGAACAACCTTAACCTTAGATACTCGTTAGTTCCAGCTTCTCCACATTATGCCAAGAATCGACCCACATGTTCCATGGTTGACTGATATTCCTCTCCAGTAAATACAGCAAAGTCCGACATCTTAAAACCCCTTGGATATGGTATGTTATCAATCCAATTGGGATGTGGCTTCCTATATACTGGCCTTGGCAATCCTCTCTCTACTCTTAACTATTGCATTACCAACTCTGCAACTTTATCTGGGTTCCATGGCCTCAAATTTTGCTGACCTAACCAAGGATCTTGATCCCTACGATCAAACTATTGAGGTCAATTTAGCCCTTGCTGCTCCATGTTAAAATTAATTTGTGGTGGTGGCCTATAAAGAGGATTTTCTATCACATGAAGATACGATTGAGGCCCAAGTAGTCTAATATGATGAGCATTAGGCATACTTACTGGTAGAGGTACATTCATCATTGGTGGTGCATTTGTGATCATGAGATTAACCAAATTAGCATCATTCGGTACATTTTAAGGAAAGTTATAAGTACTCACACCATTCACTAGGTTTATAGGAGTAAGATTCTTTGGCCTTGGTATAAATCTAATAGGAGGTTGAGAATTTGATCATCAATTGCAATTATACCCCACATGAAGAGGTCGCGAAGTTGGTGGTAACAATGTTGCCCAAAGGGCAGAACTTGAGAAGATGAACTAGAACGTGATATTACCTCATTTATAGCATTGACCACCATGAGTTTTATCACATCTGTCACATGTCGCACTATATGGATGGTAAGCTCGTTCTGCTGTTCTTCAAACAGCCTTTTCATCATGGCTACCAAGGTATTATTTGGTGCCGACGCGTGGGCTTGTTTTTCAGTTAATTGCCAAGGAATATCGGCACTTTCATCTACTTGATTAGCCGCATAATGCTCAGAATGTGCTCCCTCAACTGGATTGTTGATGTTATCCACCGGTATTCCTTCAGATTGACTGGTTCTCACCATTTCTCCAAATCTTACCACGCGAGTCCCACCGGACGTGCCAAAAAGATGTTCGCTCATTTTCACAAGAAATATCCTTTACCGAAACTTTTGTCTTCGATTTTTTTATTAAGGTAGGTTATGTGATTTGACTACTAGGAGAGTTATGGCGAAAAATAAAGTGTAACACAGGGTTGTATGGAATGGATGGAAATCAGAACAGGATTATATGGAATGGATGAAAAGCGTATGGATTGAAAACGGATTTGGGATCAACGGAGTTTCAAGCTACGTTACAATACTCCTATGAAAGCTGTAAAGAATTGGAAAGTTACTAAGGATACAAGAAACTGTAAATACAGGAAGTAAAGATGCATAGGAAACTAAAGTGCAGATAAGCTTGAGTGGTTTTTCTTTTTGTTGCTGTTCTCTTTTCTTTGCTTCATTTGAGTATTTGTATCTCCTCCTATCTTGCAATTGCTCGTTGGTTGCTTCCATGTTTTCAAACTTTGAATATTTTGGCACTTCCAATAACTCCCTTTTCTACCCACGTTTCCAGTTTATTGTCTGCCAAAACTTGATCTCAACCGCTGAGATGATTTCAAATCTGGACCAGTAACCTTCTATAATATGCTCATATTCATTATCTCCACTCCTGTTCATAACTTCTTGCTGTCGTGGCTAGGTTGTGATTTTTTAGTGTATTCCCGAAGTGTGAACCTCCCGAAAGGGGTCGCTGTCATGAAGCATAAATATTCCTACGTCCCGAACTATAACTCTTCATATTTCGGTAAATATACATATTTTCATCACTTACCGAATTCGGGATACCATACCATTCTTATTTGCTTCTCAGTATGTTGCCGAATTTGGTCCAGACATGTTTCGGAAGATGGCTGATTTCCATTATACGCCGGATTCAGTATTGAAGCATATTCGGCACTTATGCCGATTCTTATTTTGATGTCAACAATGCTCCTATTATGATTAGGCGTGATGATCGTCTTCTGAGGCGAGAAATCTCAACCTATAACGTACTATACTTAGACCATTGAGGAAAACAAAGCAAGAACCGTTCGAGCGATTGTTGTCTGTTAAAGTTGCATGTTCAATTACGGGAACACTATGTGCATATTCGTCACTTAGACAATGCAAATAGAGTTTTAACCACAACCAGATGGTACATTGGTACAATAAATCTCGTGAGATTAATTTGTGTCTATACTTGAAAGTGGCAACCAAACGAAAAGGATGTGGAGGCCACCACTAGCTCAAGTGTTGAGTTCCTCTTCAACTTATGCCCAAGGGGAAAGCTCAAATGAGTGAAAGTTAGGTGGATGAACTTGAAGGGCAATTCAGGCCCACTTTGAACTAAAAAAATGGTTGGAAACCCAGGGCGCGAATGATAATTATTTTGTTCCTGGGCCTAATTTTGAGTAGAAAGTAGCGTTTGATATAGCACTATTCGGTTGATAGAGTCGATGTATAATTTGTACATCGACGGAGCACGGCGGCGAGGGCAAGCTCTGAGAAGTATTGTTATTTTTGTTTCCGTTATAAAAATAGAAAAATAGAAAATTTCTATTTCTCATTTTTATTCCAAATCTATATTTCGATTAAAAAATTGTTCTGAAAATAGAAAAATGAAATTGTATTGCCAAATAGATTTCTGTTTTAAACCCATTCCAAAAAACAGAATAATTAAAATATATAAATGTTATCATTCACGCCCCTAATCATCAATTTCAGGAGAGTGGAGAGCATCGAACCATGTCCAGAAGCTGTTCAATCCTCCAATTCACAGAAAGCCTAATGATTTTCTTTTTTGGATTTTTCCAGGAGCATAGGAATTTTAGTGGAAAATGATATTTCTAGGACAAAACGACCTCTTTTCTCAGGATGTCTATCGTTTTCGGTCCTGCAGCATATGAGATGATCATGACACATGATCGCCACATTGCTACACTTGGTACAAGAATGAGGATTGAATTATTTTTCTGTCAGTCAAAACCAACGTTCAAATATTAGCCATTGTTCTCGGATCAAAAAAGCATAAAATAAAAGTAGTAGCCATTGTTCATACCTCAAAAAGGAGTGGTTATTGCTTTCTTAAAAGTGGGAAAAATACAAATAATTTGCCAAAAAGGAAGGGACAAGAAGCAATAATCATTCAATTTCATGGCTTCATTGTGCTAAGAAGCGATTTTCTTTTTCTTTTTTTAGGGATGATGTTTGCATGTATAGTGTTCAATAAGCGGCCTATGTATATAGAAGAGTTAGTATATATTTTAACTTTTATGTTACCACTACTATGGAAAAATATAATGAAATTGAGACAGAGAAAAATAAAAGAACATACAAATTTATCTGGAAAATCCTTTCGGGCAAATTACGGAAAAAAGAGAAGCAAAATTCACTATAAAAATTCAAAAATTACAAAAGGTGACTAAAAAAACCCTTAAGGCTCTTTATGTCTTAACTTAAAACCTGATAATTTGAGAAAAATGTTATTTATACTACTCCATAAGCGGGGGCTGCACACCCCCAAGTCCTCCTCTACCAATAGTAACTTTTCATTTTTTTTTCTCAAATTGGGTCACCACAAATTTTAATTTGGGTATCAAAACTCAATTTAGGTCGAATACCTGAAAAAAAAATTCAATACGTACTCAAACATCTTAGATTTCATTCTAATGGTTAAGTACTTGGCCCTGCCTGGTGGACAGAAGATGACGTAAAATAATTTTCTTATCTCTTATTGGTGCTAGCTAATGGAATCCCTAAGCACGAATCTTGAAATGGGGTTAAAGGCGTAAGGAAAAGAGAAGTTGTCACTATTGATGAAGCTCTCGATCCAAGAAGAGTCGTGTCCAAATGAAGCTCCAATTGACCGTCATTTGGGCCGTCGTTTAACTTTATTACTAGCTTAAACGATCATCATCACATGATTGAATAGCCTTAGCTTGTGGCATCCGTCCCAAGAACGATAATGATATAAAAGGCAAATCCTTCTTTATCCTTTTTCCAATGACAGCCAACAAATACAAAATGGTCCCCAAGAAATGTTGATTGGTCAAGATGTCGTGTATTTGGTAGAATTGGCGATTCATGGGCACGCGTGGAATTCGAGTTTTGAGTTTGTGTAGTTGGGAAAATAATGTATTCTTGTTGAACTTGTTAAAATGATGTCGTGTTTTTACTTTGTGTCAGTTTGTCTCACTCTTATACAAAAATATTATATTGTGCTAACGTGTTGAAAATTGACGGCTCATAATCTTTAATTTCGCTTGACAAACAAAATTGATTAGAATAAAAGAAAAATTGAACGTGAAGCGTTTAACAAAGAATTTTATTGGGCATCGAAGCGCTTTAATAAAGAAGGAACATGAAGCTTCGTCAAGACGAACCTTTTAATGATGGAAGGATCAAACGACCAACCATCGTTGCTAGCAAGTTCATATTGCTTGAGATTGAGAATTTTGGTAGAGCAAAAATCGACGACTGAATTACATCGAGAAGTTCCGCAGAAAATGGAAAATCATAAATGGTTTGCTTACTACTTTGTAGAGTTGATTTTGTATTTTTTTTCTTTGATTTATTTTGAGCATGTCAAGCGTTCATTGTTGACCTACACTTTTAAGAAGACTAACATTAAATCATTATTAGGAGAAAAGAAGCCAGTAAGAACATCCATGAGACAAATAGGCTAGGATCCTAAATACAATTTACAAGTTAAAAGGGACAATACCACGAAAAATTTAAACTGGTATACCTATAATAAATTTACTCAAAATTAATATTTTGACCACAAAAAACCTCAAACTGGGACACTTATGACAAATTTATCCCAAATGAATTTTTTTACTACAAAAAACCTCAAACTAGTACATTTGTGACAAATTTACTTTATGTTAGTTTTCGTTAAATTGGATTAATACCATGAAAAATCACAAACTGATAAATATATGATAAAAGCCAAATTGATAAACTCGTCAACTGTCACGTAACTTATAGGCATGTGGCCCCACCGGTTAAGGGATTATTACAGGTGCGGGGTTCGACTCCAGAACTCTGCAAGAGGTAGAGTAAAAGTTAGAGATATGATAGACCAAAAAAAAAATTGCCACGTGTCATCCAACTTAACAATTTGATGGCAAAATAAAAACGAAAACTAATTGAGGGTAAATTTATTATAGATTTACCGATTTGAGGTTTTTAGTGGTCAAAAAATTAGATTGAGGTAAATTTATCACAGATGTACCAGTTTGAGATTTTTGTGATAGTAACCCTAAGTTAAAAAGCTTACGTGCAGCTCACTTTCATAGTACCACCAATCATGATTAGAGGAAATAAACTTGGACAAGTTGCCAAGAATCAAATTCAATTCGTGAATTGTTGGGTGGAATGAAACTTCATTATCATCATAGGCCCACTGTAATTATCTAAATGGAGAAAGACGACGCATTTTCCTATGATCATGTCGATCTTGATCGGTGTCCTATGTAATCCGGACTCTCTTGCAAAAGGAAAAAAAATAGTATTAACCGTATGTCAGCTGGACGCTTCTAATCTGGCCCATTGTCACGTGGAAATTTTATGGTTCAGTATACCAAACAACGAGATTGGTGTCGTATGGAATCTGGACTCTTCCATCGTAAGGAAAATTTCTGACTATAAATTGCCAATGCCACTACAAATTATGCAAAATTCTGACATATGAGGACAATTATTTACTCATTGGGCCTTCAAGTTTAGGAAAAATGACACAAACAGTTTTCGAACTTTGGTCAAATGTGCAATGTGGTTTATGAACTTTTAATTTATTCAATGTCGTCCCTGAACTTTTAGTACATATTCAATTTAGTCCATAAACTATAAGAAAATATTCAATGTAGTCCTTTTATTAATTCAAGTTCCAGAACTACATAGAATATTTTCATATAATTTAGGGACTATATTAAATATGCATCAAAAGTTCATGAACCATATTGAACAAATCAAAAGTCCAGAGACCATATTGAACATTAGGCTAAAGTTCAGGGATTATATTAAACAAATTAAAAGTTTAGAAATCAAATTGCACATTAACCTAAAGCTTAGGGACTATTTGTGTCAATGTCCCTTAAGTTTACAAATTGTGAAGGAATGTTACAACCATAGGCCTAAATTCGGGTTGACTCCAATTTTTTCATGGGAAGTTATGGACGCTCGAGTATTCGAAAATATAATTTACTGCATGCCAAGAATTGTGGTTACTAACTTCTCGTTTGCAAAAATATAATTTAGTCAATGTGAACCTGTAACTCATTAGATTTCTCTGTAATGTATATTATATATTATATAAGTTATTCACATTCATACACTAGATGAAGTATTTTCTTTTCTTTTCTTCTTTCGGATAAGTAAGTAATACATGATTAGATGCTGATACGGATTTTAGTTTGCTCACGGTACTGCTTTTCGCTCGAGGATTTCGATCAAAAGCTTTGAACTTTAACCGAAGGGTTCAACATAAACAAGGCATATATGCGCACGGTGCAACGTCAAAGTAGCAATTCACTCAAAGGGCATACGAAACGGAGGACGTGACCCATTTCCGTGAATTCTATAAAAATGGCTGAGCAATCTTTCGTTTGGAACGCAAACTGTGTCCTTGGAAAGGTAAGGGAATGGTCTCGGGATCCGATTTGCATTCCTAAAACATCGGCAGCCTTTGCCTGCCCGATGCAGACCAAACTTTCGCAAATGCATTTCCAGGAAAGTCTCTAGCTGTTACCAATTGAAAAACTGCGGCCTGCATGTCGTGTCCTGGCTAAATCCACAATGGCAAACGCTGCAAGGTCTGTGAACAGGCGTTTAGAATTTAATGATAAAACTGCCAGAAAATGGTAAGTGAGTAATATCTCAAAGTCTCTCTCTCTCTCTCTCTCTGGGTTAATTTTATCGTAATTAAGTGATGGAGGTGATTGAGGTTCAGACAAAGACCATCTGCGTGTATTTTTATATAGGTAGGAATACCAAGATCGAGATACATGTACGTGACAAGATGAAGACAAGCAATTGCCTAACGTTCAAAAGTTTCCAATCTCCAAAACCGCAAAACCAGCCAAGTGTATCAATGGACGATATATATAAACGCGATATACATTCTGAGGAAGTCAGCTCAGAGTTATCTTGTCTGCCTAGTGTCGAATCTGGGGCAAGATCGTTATTATTAGTAGCAGCCTCTTCATTCTCATTCACTGAACAGCTCTTCATTTTTTATATCTGAACTCCTACATCAATTGGTGTGCTTGAGAAGAAGCAAGCTCAGAGCCCAAAGAGCCCAAGTTCTTCGATCGATGGCTCTCCTCTGGAACTTACCCGGTACATTAATACTATCATGAACAGTGTCTCTGCAATGAAACTGTCAATGTTTCTTTTGTTTGAACGGAACTGATATTATTTGTTCATTGTACTGTATCATTGAGACTTCGGCATGATTTTTCATCTTTCCATGTATGCTTTAGCTTCCTTAGTCGGCAACAACAGAGGCTTCCTCCGGTTTTAGTTTTTCATTCTTTTTTTCTGATATGCTGAAATCAGAGGCATTCTCTTGGATATGTGATGGAGAGCTTGATTTCGGTACTTGCACCCAGAGTTGCATAATCGATGGCATCAACCTGTTTTTCCTTTGCTCTTTCTATGTCTTGTGGATCGCCGTCAGCCTTAGGAAGCACAATGCCAACGGAAACAGCACTAGGAGGGACTTGGTACTCGTCGTCGTTGCGGTCTGTTGCGCATTTAGTAGCCTTGTGCACTTTGGTGTTGCCCTCCGGAGTCTTATACTTCAAGCTGACATAAATAGACCTCAGAGCTGGTTGCTTCACTTTGTTAGAGGATTGATATGGATGTCTTTGACCGCTTCATTGCTTGCTGCGAAATCCAAGTGGATGAGAACCTTGGTCACTCTTTGGTGGGTTGCCTTCTGTTTGCTCGTCACAGCTCTGAACATCAGGCTCTTGTTGAAAGGGCTCGGAATTGGAGTTTTAGACATTGTGACTTGGCCTATAGACTTGCTCCTTATGTTCTGTGCCTTCAGGAAATATGTTGTGGTTCCGGAACCGAACCCAGATGAGAAATTATACGAACCTCTATTAGGTGCGAAGCCTGATGATTCCCGGTCACAGCTCAGCTGTGCCAGCTGCCTCAGCAAGTTGACATTTTCTTGGATTAATCCATTGTTACGCTTGGGGTACTCGAAACTGCTTCAGTTTGAGGACATTCCATCTCTTGTCTCCGAGGACGAGGCTGATCTGGCATACAAAAAATTTGCACTTGCATGGGATTCGGTTGTAAGCGATCAAAAGTGTTCGCAGAGTTACTTGGTTATTAAGACCATCGCAAACGTATATTTCCAGGAGAACATTTTCATAGGCTTATGTGCGCTTTCCCGAACGATATCCGTTGTCGTTTCCCCTTTGTTACTGTACTGGTTTGTGAATTACTCGAATGGAGGCGGGGGAAATTTGTCAGAAGGGTTCACTATTATTGGGTGCTTGATGCTTGCCAAGCTGGTCGAGTCCTTTTCGCAGAGGCATTACTTCTTTGACTCCAGGAGGTCCGGAATGAGAATGAGATCGGCTCTTATGGTGGCAGTCTACAAGAAGCAGTTGAAACTTTCGAACACCAGAAGAAAACAGCACTCAACCGGCGAAATCATGAATTACATTGCGGTGGATGCGTATCGGATGGGTGAATTCCCTTGGTGGTTCCATTCCACTTGGAGCCTCACACTGCAACTCTTCCTGTCCATCGGTGTACTCTTTGCGGTGATTGGCATTGGTGCTCTTCCAGGCTTAGTCCCGCTCCTCATTTGCGGATTCCTGAATGTGCCTCTTGCCAAGATCCTCCAAAACTGCCAGTCCCAGTTCATGACCGCCCAAGACGAGCGGCTGCGGTCCACTTCAGAGATCCTGAACAGCATGAAGATCATAAAGCTGCAGTCGTGGGAAGAAAGATTCAGGAACTTGATTGAGTCGCGCCGTGCCACCGAGATGAAGTGGCTGGCTGAAGCCCAGTTCAAGAGGGCTTACGGAGGAGTGCTTTATTGGATGTCTCCAACTATAATTTCTTCGGTGATTTTCTTAGGTTGCGCTCTCTTGCAGAGCGCCCCATTGAACGCTAGTACTATCTTCACGGTTCTTGCAACGTTGCGGGCTATGGGCGAGCCTGTTAGGATGATCCCTGAGGCCCTTTCTATATTGATCCAAATGATGGTGTCTTTCGATCGCATCAACACATTTTTGGTGGACGATGAGCTAAAGAACAACAGAATAAGGGAAGTCCTGGTGGATGATTCATCTAGCACCACGAGCATACAGATTTTATCAGGAAATTTTGCTTGGGACGTGGAATCTGCAATCTTGACTCTGAAAGACATAAACTTGGAGGCCAAATGTGGGCAGAAGATTGCGGTCTGTGGTCCAGTCGGGGCGGGCAAATCATCGCTTCTTTGTGCTATACTGGGAGAAATAACCAAAACCACGGGAACTGTGAGTTTTCAAGACATCTATGCCCGTAAAATGTGCACCTCTGTCATGCACCTAACTTTAATTCTTTCATGTATCTTAATTTAGGTTAAAATGTGTGGATTAACCGCCTATGTTTCTCAAACTTCTTGGATCCAAAGCGGGACGATTAGGGACAACATACTCTATGGAAAACCGATGGATGAGGCCCGATACAAGAAGACCATAAAAGCTTGCGCACTGGATAAAGATATCAGTAGCTTCAGTCATGGAGATCTCACAGAAATAGGCCAGAGAGGGCTCAATATGAGTGGTGGACAGAAGCAGAGGATTCAACTAGCTCGGGCAGTCTATAACGATGCAGAAATTTATCTTCTTGACGATCCTTTCAGTGCGGTCGATGCGCACACCGCTGCAATACTTTTCAATGTAAGAAGTTGAGCTCATATTTTTTCTAAGGAAAAAATAATTGAGAGAAACTCCAGTGATTAACAAGCTTGTTGTGCTTTTCCGAGTCTTTTACTGCAGGACTGTGTCATGGGCGTGCTTGAAAATAAGATGGTCATCCTAGTGACCCACCAAATGGAATTTCTCTCAGATATGGATCAAATTTTGGTAGGAACCGGTATTTATACTTCTCATATGCATAATTAGATAAGTTTAGGACAGTGGTACTTTCTTTTTTGGATATGCTAAACATGAATTGCTTTTTGTGCTATGAAGCTCATGGAGGAGGGACGTGTTACACAGTCGGGGAGCTACCAGGAGCTCTTGACTGCAGGGACAGCATTCAAACAGCTTGTGAATGCTCGCAAAGAAGTTTTAACCACATTTGGACCTTCAAACAGTGAAATCCCTGGTGAAACTGCAGATTCCATTTCATTGAAGCATGAGGAATCTAAAGAGAATAAACAAGTTGAGATATCCGAGAAGGCCCAACCGGGAGTGCAACTTACAGAAGAAGAAGAGAAGGAGATTGGTGATGCTGGGTGGAAGCCGTTCTGGGATTACATAATGGTGTCGAAAGGATTAACCCTTCTGTTTTTAGGCTTGCTGACGCAGTCAGCATTTGTGGTGCTTCAGGCTGCATCCACCTATTGGCTAGCAGTAGCTATTCAATTTCCCGACATTAGTAGTGGCACTTTAATAGGTGTATTCACGGGGATTTCGTTGCTTAGTGCTGTGTTCGTGTACTTGAAATCCTTGTTTGCAGCCCATCTAGGTCTAAAGGCCTCCAAGGTCTTCTTTTCAGGTTTCACTGATTCGATATTCAAAGCTCCGATGCTCTTCTTTGATTCCACTCCAGTGGGAAGGATTCTGACCCGAGTAAGATCATTTTCACATTCATGTTTCATCTTCAGCATTATAATTTTGTATCCAGCACTTACCATATAAAGAATCAGGCTGATGTTTAAAATTTTGCAGGCTTCATCAGACTTAAGTATACTAGACTTTGACATCCCATTCTCCATCATCTTTGTGATAGCTGCTGGAATTGAACTTCTGACTATAATTGGGATTATGGCGTCGGTCACGTGGCAAGTTCTCATCGTTGCAACTTTTGCAATGGTTGCTGCAAAATATGTTCAGGTGATTTTTTTAAGTCTAGACCTTTTGAATTTGTCTATATCTGTTGATCAAGAAGGGCTAACCGTGTTCAGTCCTTCGACTTAAAAGGCATATTACTTGGCATCAGCACGCGAAATAATAAGAATCAACGGAACGACAAAAGCTCCTCTCATGAACTATGCAGCCGAGACATCCCTAGGTGTGGTCACTGTTAGAGCTTTTAATGCAGTAGACAGATTCTTCTGCAATTTCCTGAAACTCGTGGATGCCGATGCGAAACTTTTTTTCCACTCCAATGCACTAATGGAGTGGCTAGTTCTGAGAATAGAAGTACTTCAGAACGTGACCCTACTCACTGCTTCTCTTCTCCTGATTCTACTTCCTAAAGGATATGTGCCTCCAGGTAACCAAAAATTTAAATGAAAACAGCTTGAACTTATTGAATTGTCGAAAATACTAGTTAAATTTGTTTATCCCGGTCTTGCAGGGCTTGTTGGGCTATCTCTTTCTTATGCTTTTACATTGACGGGTACTCATGTTTTTGTGACTCGGTGGTATTGCTACTTGTCAAACTACATTATCTCGGTGGAGCGGATCAAACAGTTCATGCACATACCATCTGAGCCTGCAGCGGTCGTGGAGAATCATAGACCACCTTCTTCATGGCCACCAAAGGGTCGAATCGAGCTGCAAGAACTAATGGTACAAATTGCAATTCAAAATCAGAAATTTTTTCCAGGTTACTGATACTAAGGGTTTTTTTCCCTGCTTGGTTTCAGCTAAGGTACCGTCCCAACGCACCACTCGTGCTGAAGGGTATCACTTGCACATTCAAAGAAGGAAGCAAAGTTGGCATAGTTGGAAGAACAGGAAGTGGGAAAACGACTCTGATCAGCGCATTGTTTAGATTGGTTGAGCCAGCAAGCGGGAAGATCTACGTCGATGGGCTAGACATTACTTCCATTGGATTGAAGGACTTGAGGATGAAGCTGAGCATCATCCCTCAAGAGCCCACTTTGTTCAGAGGCAGTGTTAGGGCTAACATGGACCCTCTTGGCCTTTACTCTGACCATGAGATTTGGATGGTAATATGCACACAAGTGCTCATTTCTGGACTTCATAATATGCCTCCCAATTAGATCATCTTTTTCGTGGATGTGGCAAATTAACCCTTGTTTATTTCTCGATGTGTAGGCTTTGGAAAAATGTCAGCTCAAGGCCACAATTAGCAGCCTTCCGAATCAGCTCGATTCTTCTGGTGAGCGTCATCTGTTACATTACATGTATTACTCTAATCACAGCTTGAAAGTCACTAAAATCCTACTGAGATACAACAATAATAATTCGTATCTATGCAGCAGTACCTTACCTAAGTGCTTATACCAATATCGTCAGACCTTAATCAAAATGATTTTGAGTTTTTTTTCTGCTAATGGGAATGTGAACCGCTTGTCTAAATTTCAAACAGTAAGTGATGAAGGAGAGAATTGGAGTGCTGGGCAGAGACAGCTATTTTGCTTGGGAAGAGTTCTATTAAGGAGGAACAGAGTCCTAGTTCTTGATGAAGCCACTGCTTCAATTGATTCAACAACTGATGCAGTTCTTCAGAGGATCATCAGGCAAGAGTTCTCAGATTGCACTGTGATCACTGTGGCTCACAGAGTCCCGACTGTCATAGACAGTGACATGGTCATGGTCCTCTCTTATGGTAAGTTTCTCACGATCGTATACATTTATAATTTCTCTCATGATACAATTACGAATCCATTTTCTTATTCTAATTCGAGTTTGTGATTAATCTTGAATCGTTAAAGCATATCTGTCTCATTGTCAATCGCGATGGGAAATATTAAAAGCCGGGATGGATTGGGATCGTGGCAAACTTATTCAAAGATAATGTCGTGTTAAGCGGATGATTTTTTAGTTATCCATGGACCAATAAGGCACCAAATGATTATGAAAAAAATAAATATGATGGGAGTGCTGAGAAAGAGTGATTTCATTTGGCATACTAATTGTGCGAAAAAATTATTAAAAAAAATAGGATTTAGAAAACTGATACGTGGATAGTTTCAAATTTTGGTAATTTTATTCAGTCCGTTAGTAAATGTGAGCTTTCATTTCATAAATATTTGTATAAATAAAAATATTCCATTAACTAATTATTTCAAACTATACAAGCAATCAATTTTAGGAAAATAGTTTTCAAATGATTCATTTTCCTTAAAACAAATGGAGCCTAACTATGTACCTTATATGAATTTATAATAAAAAAACACCGCAATTTTTTTAAAATATTTTAAACATGGATCTCATTGGTGTTTTCTGCTTCATTTTTTGAAGGAAATCTGGTGGAGTATGAGGAGCCCTCAAAGTTGATGGAGACCAATTCTTACTTTTCCAAGCTGGTTGCTGAATACTGGTCAAGTTGCAGGAGAAACTCCTACCAAAATTTAGGCAAATATCACTGCTAAGGCACTCTTATTTATTATCAATTAATAATTATTTTCTCATTTGCCTTTAGCCTTTAATGTAATAGCTTCATAATAAAGTACAGTGATGTACTATATATAACGCGCCTCGTGTGTTTGTTGCAATAGTACGTAATATTATTTTATCATCTCTTGGAGTCTATATGAATACCACAACCACTGTTTTAAGGTTAAATCAACATGTTCGAGCCATTAATTTTTGTCATGATAAAATCAGACGACATGGATGCTCGTATTATCTAATCAATGGCGTACTAAATATAATCGTAAGTCGACATGATTTCAAACTTTCATTTTATCAAACCAATCGTTCTTTATAATCTAGTATTGTCCGCGAAGATTGAGCGAATTTTCCAGTTAATATTCTACCAAGAAGAGCTTTTCTCATCAACTTTAAAACGATCTTGTAAACAAGTCTTTGTAACCCCTAACCTCTAACCATTACTAAATAAATGAACTCTTTTTGGCGTTTGAAAGGGAGTCAAATTCATCGTCCACTACATCGACTCATCATATCATATTATATGTACTATGATTACAACAATTTCTCAAGTAGACATGCAAGTAGAGCAAGCGGGGCAGATTTACTCTTTTTCAGGTTTGTTCATGAGGAGGCGATCGACAGGCACCTGGTTGCCATTCCACGCGAGAAGAGAATTTACCAGACAGCCTCGTGGAACATGCTCTGGCCATTGTTTTAAAAGGTCGACTCAACATGCTGGGGAAAGGGGGCGGCCGTTCAGTGCGACCGCGATGCAATCCGTCCCCCGACGAACCATGGAAACGCCCGAGCAAGCGACCTGAATTACGCCTGCGAGGCCAATGCCCGCAAATGATGTAATATATGAGCCCAAAGAGAAGAGAATTTGAAAAAAAAAAAAAAAACCAAGAGAGGCTTAGCTCAATGTACCTCCTCAGCCCGAATAAGGTTCGAGAGTCTTCTTCTTCCTCTTGCTGTTGGATTCGTAAAATAGAAGAAGAGAGGGAAATCGCGGTGGTTGGTCAGAAAACATCAATAATTGTCGGAAAACGCCTTTTGCATGTGATTGATAGGTGTTTACTCCTTGTTTTTTCCTCTTGCAAGTTAAGATTTTGTTTTAGGAGTTAATACCATAGCCCTAGCTGTGTTGGCTTCGCCGGTGACGCTTCGGCCGAGATGAACTGTTCATGGTGATAATTGGGTCCTTCACATCCCTAGAAAACTTGTAGGATTTTATGGATTATGATTTGGATTTCCCATTTGAGAGAGATTGATTTTTCGAAAGTATCGGGACATGCCGTACGGTAACTTGACTAGCAGCTATCACTGCCAAATTTCGTTGTTTTCCGATCAGATTTTGGGTTCCGAAGCCTAGGGTCTTTTAGTACCTGAAAAGCGCTTTCATTTGATAGGAAGCCCGCTCGAATCAAAGTTCGATAGAGAGATATGATGTGACAAAGTTTGTATCTCGAGCGAGAGTAGCTGTTGTAATCAGAAAGTCAACGTGGGACAAGTGATGAGGCCACGTTTGTTGAAGTAGTGAGTCTTTTGATAACCGTTTTGCGAATACACGTCGTTGCATTCTAGGAGTCATGTAGGTTAGCGTATGCTTTCTTTGCAACTGTTAATAGCTGTAGATAGTAAGATTGTAATTCGAGTAAAGGATCACCGATCAATTAATAAACATTAGCCGTTATGTTATATTTTATCTTTTTGTCATCTTTATATTTCAATACCCATTTAAATGGCTAGTCGTAATTGCCTCCAATTTTTGTATCTTTAAATTTCTCTTAAATTCGCGTTCCTATCCATAAATCAACAAAGGACTCTTCACATCCTTTGTCGATTTCCACATTGATACATATCTCGAATGGTGCATTGTTGACACTTTTCGGCGAAACAGAACTCTGTGGACAATTTACCGTATACATGACCTTATCGGAACACTGATATGAAATTTAATGTGCTTCCATCATTGCTTTTCGCTTGAGGATTTTGATCAAAATCTTTAATCATTAATCAAAGGAGTTAAGATAAATAAGAAATGTATACACCATGCAACGTCAAAATATTACATTTAAAAGCATATGAAGACGAGGAAGCTTTTATATATTCTATGAAGACAGCGTTCATGAGCAATCTTAATTTGGCACATAAATTGTATCCATTGAAAGTAAGGGAATTGCTTCCGGATCCAATTTGCATCTCCCATAACATCGGCAGTCTAACTTTATCGATGCAGACCAGATTTCCTCATAACATATTCAGGAAAAACACAAGATAAGGCACGGCACACGAAAGTCTGCAGACTGAAACTGCAACATGTCATTTCTTGGCTAAATCATAATGCCAAAAAGCTGCAAGGTCTGTGTGTACAGGCGTTCATAATTTGATGATAAAACTGCCGGAAGATGATGAGTTGTATATGTATTATTCGAATTTGCAATATCGCAAAGTCTCTCTGTCTGTTTATCTTTTCGCAGTTACGAGATGGTGGTGATTGAGGTTCAGACAAAGACCATCTGCTTAAATTTACATTGGTAGGAGTAGCAAGATTGAGATAAAGACAAGCAATCGCCTAACTTTCAAAAGTTGTAAATCTACAAAACCCCAAAACCAGTCAGGAATTTCAATCAAATGTATATATAAATGTTCTGAGCTAGAAAGCTCAGAGTTCTCGTCTGTTTAGTGTCAAATCTGGGACAATATCATTATCATTATTATAAGGCTCTTCATTCTCATTCATTGAACGGCTCTTCTGTTTTTATATATGAACTCCTGCATCAATTGGTGTGCTTGAGGAGAAGCAAAAGCTCAGAGCCCAAACCACCTGTCGCGACCGACCTCTCGATTTTTTTTGCATACGACGAAAAAATTGGAAGTCACGCTTGATACGTGCTAAGTTTAGGTTCGGGACTTAACTCTGGCTCTCCCAAGCCCATATCATATCGTGACTTAGAGTTTAAGTATTTAATATGCAAGTGATTTACATAAAGGAGTCGCAATTAATCGATTTGGGGTGGGTCGATTAGAAACCCAAATAGGATGATGGGAGGATCACCCTATTCCTACGAACCAAAGATTAACTGAATTCGGGGACTTGATTACACCAGTTGTATAACTAATACCCTTTCGATACCTTTTTACCCTGTTTATTTCTGAAAACGTTTGTCAGGTAATTTGGATTGATTTTAGGATCTTTTTCTTAACATGTGAAGTGATCAAGTGAGTGCACAATCAAAAGTGATTAGCAGTCAAAGTAGATATGCAGCCTAAGATTCTAGCCCTAACTAAGGCAACCGACATTTAAAACGCAACCAATCATACAATTATAAATCTAAATTAAAAAACATGCATGGCGATAATAATAAAACAGTACATGATCCTATAGACTTGTCCTATTAAAGCATTGCGATTTATATAATTAAAATAACATACATAATAATATAACAGTAAATTACAACATTCAAACATGCCACTTAGAAATAACTTTTTAATTTTTTTTAAAAATATAAATAAATGAATAAATAAATAAATACGGAGGAAAAAGAAAATAATTTTTTAAATTTTTTTATTATATCTAAAATAAGATAATATAATATAATATTAATACGGGTCGGGTTACGAATCCGGGTCGGTCGTATCCAACCTGGGTCAACGGAACCGACCTAGGCGTTGACCCGGGTCGGGTCAGTTGATCCAGGTCGGTCGAAACCGACCTGGGTCAACAAATCCGACCCAGGCGTTGACCCGGGTCGGGTCGGCTGATCCGGGTTGGTTGGATTCAACCTGGGTCAACGGACCCGACCCAGGTGTTGACCCGGGTCAGGTCGACTGATTCGGGTCGGTCTGATCCGAACTTACAGACCTGTGAGGGAGGGAAGTGCCGGCAGAGCCGAAATTGGCCGTTTGCCACCCGACCCAGACCGGCGCTGCCCCCAAATCACCCTCCTAGGACCGCCATTAGGCTATGCCACTCACCTGAGCTGCTGTCGGACTGCCCGTTGCCGGCCGACGACGGAACAAAAACCGGCCACATTAAGGCAATTCATCGAACACTAGGTGCGCGCGAGGAAAAACAGAGGATCTCGACCTCCTCTGGTAGCCTAGTCAATTTTAATGGGCGTAACTCGGTCCCGATGGAGAGTGGGAGTCGGGACCGACGACGGCATGGGCCGGGAATTGCACTATACGACCGGCGTGAGTCCCGGCTAGACGGTGATAGAAAATAGGGGAAGATAGGGATGGTGAAGACGTAAGGAGACTTACCGGTTGATGATGCGGCTGGGCAGCTTTCGGTTACTCTGCGGGTGACGGCGACGCTGCTGGTGCTTCGGCGTGACCTCGGTTCGTTCTCTCACTCACTATTCTTAGCTCTCTCTCTCTCTCTCTCTATTCTCTCTATCACTCTGTTTCTCTCTCTCCACGGCCGACCGTGGCTCTCTCTCTCTCTCTCTCCGGCTTATATAGCCGACGACAACAGGGCCCCCTGCTGCATACGTGGGCTGACGACGGCCTACATCGGCCTAGTTTGGCTCGTGACTTTCGCGGCCATAGGCTGGTGTAGAGGGGCCATTCTGACGAAGAGCAGAGAGGCAGGGGAGAGAAGAGGAAAAACAAGGATAGATGGTCGGGTTTTTGAGGGGGAGACGGGACTGGCCATTAATGCCAATCCCGGTGATGTGCTCCCCTGGCCATTTCTAGCCTGATGGGGAGCGTACTTGTTGTCTGCGGTCGAGAACAGGGGACGGAGAGTGACAACGGCGAGGGGGGAAGAAGGAAAAGGAAGGGGCTAGGCCGGGCCAGGCCCAGCCCGTGCGGGGGGAGAGAGCAAAAGAAAGAGTGGGTTGGGCCCGTGGTGAAGGAAAAGGAAAAAGGGGAGGCGGGCCGGGCTCGCGCAGGGGGAGGGGAAAGAAAAAGGAAAGGAAGGAGAAGCTGGGCCGATAGCCACACGGAAGGGGGGGGGGGGGGAAGAAAAAGAGAAAGAAAAGGGCCAGGTCGGCCCGACCCCAACCTGGTCCAACCCGAAATTTTTTATTTTTTTTATTGATGATTTTTTTAAGAGAAAATTTTCTCTAATAGACCCTATTAATGCAAATGTGCTTAATTCCTATATGCAATGCATTTAAATAGAAATATTTTTTGTTTTAGGAATTAAAGAAAATTAACTCCTAAATTTTGTGCAATTAATTTTGGGCAAATTAAAAATAGGTATCAACAGCTGCCCCTTTTTGAAGGTGAGCTCGTAGAGGTTGAGCTCGTAGAAATTACGTTCAAAGACAAAATGACACCTAAATTTGACCCATGCATGCTCAATGAATATTATTTTTGGGGAGACTATGAGTTTCATTTTTTATACGATAAGATGATACGTGCTAAAGCAAATAAAAATATACCTAGGCTACTTACCTTGTCGAAGGGTAAAGTAATCCCAGATAGTTGGTATCATGTGTCGAAGACTCAAACCTGTCTTCGATCGCCTCGACTGAATTTCCTTCGTCTAGGACTTAAACCTATCTTCGATCGCCATGACGAGAGAAATTGTTTGTCTAGGACCCAAACTTTTCTTCGGTCGCCTTGATTGGATTTCATTTGTCTCGGATCAGAACCTTTCTTCGATCACCTTGACTGGGGAAATCGCTTGCACATGAATCGAACTTATCTTTGGTTGTCTTCACTGGATTTCATTTATCTCGGATCCGAACCTTTCTTCGGTCACCTTGACTAGGGAAATCGTTTGCACAGGAACCGAACTTACCTTCGGTTGCCTTGACTGGATTTCATTTGTCTCGAACCCGAACCTTTCTTTGGTCACCTTGATTGGGGAAATCGTTTGCACATGACCCAAACTTATCTTCGGTCGCCAGCTGGATTTCGTTTTATTAAAGTACCTGCATCTTATAAGGGGTACCTGAAAAGACTTGATGTGAACAAAGGGGTTAATTCCATGCTCAAGAGGGGAACATAGGGGTCAATCCAATGTTCAAAGAGTACCATAACAATCGTAGGTACAAGGATTTTGGGAACTAGGCATGGGTAGAGTATACTTACTTGGGCATGTTCCTATTTTTTAAGGGTATGTCTCCTGTCAGACAAGTAAGTTTTGTGTAAAGACATACGTACACATCGGAGAAATAGACAACTAAGGCTATTCTAGAATATCATATGAAATATCTTGACTGCAAGTCAAGATGCATTTCATTTTCAAAATAACACCTGGTTTATTCTCTAGGTAGTTTGAAAAGAATTCATAATATTGTAATCGGGTAAGGGTAGAATGTACTTTACCTGGGCATGATCCTGTACACACATATGTATTCATCAAAGAAATAGACAACTGAGGCTATTCTAGAATATCGTATGAAATATCTTGATTGTAAGTCAAGATGCTCTTCTTTTTCAAAGAAACACTTGGTTTACTTTTCGAGTAATTCGAAAAGAAATCTGAAGAAATACCTAGGGCTTCTTACCCGAAGGTTTGATGCATTATCTGCTGAATAACCAACCTTTTTTGGTGCATCTTTCTTGGGATGATAATGAGGGCTTCTCCAGTGCCTGAATTTTCGTTTCCTATTACTAGGGATTAAAAAATCTGAGTTGTGAAAGACGATTAGCATAAACATGCATGCCTTCATCAAGGATAGACAAGCTAGGCTATTCCAGAATGTGTATTTATGCAAGGTGATTTTGCTATGTTTGCGTCACCAAACATCCATCGAGGGTCAATCAAGACAATTTTCACTCCCAAGGTGGACTTCTTGAGATATTGAACGAGAGACCTTCAGTCAGAAAGGACTTTCCACTCGCTCTCGTTGAAAAAGGGTTGTTTGTCCCATCAATTGAGATGGGAACATCGAGAACATTCAATCTGACCATTATCAGATCAATAAGAGTCTGAGTTTCCTTACAAGCGGTACGACATTATCAACATGAGAGGTCTTTTTCAGGGTCGTACCGTTGGCTTAGTTAATGGCTTAACAAAGGAGACTGTCTAAGATAAGGTCATGAAAGAAATATTCTTCAGTCATCTCTAGGTTTACACGTCAAGAACCTTGCAAAACGAGATAGAAGTAGTCTTGCTCGCACTTCCCCAAGCGTTATTTATAAACATTTGAAATTCCACGTTAATCCAAATGTCCTAGTCAAAAAAGACTTTGCGAGGGATGTAATGTGGGCTTGGTTCACAGGTTGGGGAACGAAATGATTGTTGAGCTCAAAAATGTGTGTAAGGGTGAGAATTTGTGATCATCTTGGCATTGTCACCATTCTTTTTTCACCATCAGGATCCTTTTGGAAAGCTCCTTGGGTAATCCGGTGCTTTGGCTGCCAAAATAGCTTTTCTTGAGGAGCTTCTGTGTCAAGCATTTTCCTGGATACCATTCGATTTTTGTCCCAATTGCTTTCCTGGTAGATCTTTGTCAAGACAGAGTTTTTAAAGTAGGAATTTGTATCGAAGAAGAACTCAAGTTTAAACTTTTTGGGGTCGTCTATTCTACACCACTTAACAATTTTGAGGTATTTGAGAGCACCTTCATCACGTTCAGAGATCTCCTCAGCTAAAGCTTCATTGTTTTTTACAGCAGTTACTCAGAAATTAGGGACTTATTTCTCTTCATTTTTTATCGTTTTTCTTCTTCTCCTTTTTCTTTTTCTTTGTTTTTTATTCATGGGGAGTCTCCTTCCCCCCCTCCCCCCCTTTTTTTTTTAACGTGTTAGGAAGGTTCTTGGAGTCTCCATCTTCATTCGGTACTTTGGACTATGATGCTCAAACTGTGGTGACTTTTGCCTTACCCCGGTGTGGGGAATGATCACCAACTGGGTTTGTACGAAATGAAGTCGTAGGCTCAATTGGGCTAGCAAGGGATATAAGTGTATGGGATAGACGAAGAATTGTTTTTCGTCATTCTAGGGCACTGAAATTATCGTGAGAGTTCATTTGTAAGAATAACACTCAAAGATTAATGCAAGTGAGAGCAAGAAAATTTTTATTTTTTTTCATCTTGTGTGAGTTGATGCGGCTGATAATCATAGAAAATTTTAGATATTACAAACTCCTCATCCTTCTTGTCTTGTTCAGTTTCTAGGTATGAACATCACTGTTATCAATGACATGTTGGTATTTCGGACAGGTTCTAATTAGTTTGCTGCTTCTCTTTTGACAAAGCCCTTTTGGCTTTGACCATCCGGCCGTCGATGGTGTGCTTGTCTTGGAGGACCGTGTCGAGGGCCGCCGGTTCCATGAAGGCAACGAGGTCGAAGTCATAAGGGTGGTGATCGAAGGGAATGGATGTTTTACTTGTTTCCTCTGAGTTTGAATCCTTTCTGTGATGTTGATTTATCTCAAGTTGCCCCAATATGGGGTGGTTCTTGACAGGGGTAATTTAAAATGCATGTCCAACTGTGTGGGCTAAAAAATGCTCAAATAAAGGATCGATGGTAGTGTATGAGGCAAAGAAATGAATTGCCTCTCGTCACTTTGGCTATCGTACCTTATGCGAGAAATCCTTTCACCTTATAGAAATGAAACCTTTTCGCTCATCTTGCAAGGGCTTGGTACGTGAGAATGTGTATAGACTAAGGATTGCCTCTCATCATCCTGACATTTCTCATTCAATACATCGGAGTAGTTTGACATCATCCGTCAAATTGTCAAGGTTTTCACAAGGGAATTGGTGAATTAAACAGGTAAAATTACTATGCAAAATTCTTTCCTAAAAAATATGCAATGCACTTGGTGGAAGATTAAACATTTATTCGTTTTATCATGTTTCTTTCTACTCTTATGTGAAAAGTTTGTAAGGAAATGGATACTTACTTATGCTACAATAGTGATGCAAATCCTGCAGGGCAATAAGAAAGACCGTGTTAATGAACGATTCTTTAGGGGACATAAATTGGGAATGATACAACATTACCTTTTGTGATTTCCTTTATTTGACGACTCCTTGAGTTTTCTCGAATGTTGATAATTCCTTTCTAATGAAAACATGAGCTTATATTAGTAATGAAATGATTAAGGGTAAATTGAGAACGATACAAATTACCCTTCTTCCATTTTGCCTTCAAAGTTAGCAGAGTCTTTTTTTTCCTCTCATGGTTGGGCACGAAGCTCGAATGAAATCCTCTACAATTAAGGGTGATTCCGAATAGATGATCCTACTGTCAGTGCATGTTGCGTCAACGTGGTTCTAGCATGTTGAGGTGTTTCTCATAAATCCTGCAATTCCTGACTACTCAAGAGATACGCAATCGCTTGCATGGGAAACTTTGTAGTAAAGCTAATCTCTACTTTAAAGGTCTTCGACGAATGTGGGCATGACTACCGTCGATACTTTCGTGGTTGCTAAGATCGGCCTTGACATAATTTTGTCATGTGCGAAATCCTTTCCAGTTAGATTTGTCACTAAGAGTGTTCTTATCGATAACTTTTCTGTCAATTCCCTTGTTATCAATAGGAGTATATAAATCATTTCAAGGATAGTACTTCTTCACAGCATCAGAGTTGATCGGGTTGGAGAATTGGCGTCCATCCATCTCAGTTAAAATCAGAGCTCCTCCAAGGAATGTCTTTTTCACGACATAAGGACCTTTATAGTTTGGAATGAACTTACCTCCGATTTCGGGGGATAGTGGTAATACTTTTCTCAGGACAAGATCTCTTGCTTCGAAATGTCTTGGGTGCACCTTTCTGTTGAATGATCTGGCTACCCTTTGCTGATAGCATTGCCTGTGACAAAGAGCCTTCAATCGCTTTTCGTTGATCATATTTAGCTGCTCCAGTCTTTGTTGCTTCCACTCTGTACCAAACAGTTTCACTTGGGATAATACCCGCAGTGACGGAATTTCTACCTCCACCGGCAAGATTGCTTCCATGCCATATACCAAGGAAAAAGGGGTTGCCTCGGTAGATGTCCGAATTGACGTTCGGAATGCTATTAATGCAAAATGCAATCTTTCATGCCAATTTCGGTAGATCTTAGTAGTTTTGGCTAAGATCTTCTTGATGTTTTTGTTGGCAGCCTCGACAGCTCCATTCATTTGGGGGCGATAAGGAGATGAATTCAAATGACGAATTTTGAATTCACCGAGTAAATCATCAACAAACTTGTTATTCAGATTTGTCCCGTTATTTGTGACGATGGCTTTAGGGACGCCATAACGAGCGATTATATCTTGTTTGATGAATTTCATCACATTCCGTGCAGTGACATTGGTATATGACGCGATCTCGATACACTTGGAAAAATAATCGATTGCGACCAAGGTGAAGCGATGTCCATTTGATGCTTTCAGATTAATTGGGCCGATTACATCGATGCCTCACATTGAAAATGGCCAAGACTCTGACAATTGGTGTAATTCAATTGGTAGGGCATTTATCTTGTTTCTATGGATTTGACAACGGCAACAATTTCAAACATATCGGATTCAATCACCTTTTAAGGAAAGTCAGTAATAACCCAATCTTGTTATTTTTCTGGCCAACATGTGTCCATTCATGTGTAGACCACACACTCCTTCATGCAATTCTTGCATGATTCATGTTGCTTCGGTTGCATCCACGCATCTTAGCAAAACAGAGTCATAGGACCTCTTGTACAAGTTCTCACTATCGACAAAGAACGTCGTTGCCATCTTCATTATGTATCTTCTGTCTGCAGAGCTAATCCCTTCGGGGAATTGCTGTTCCTTGATGTAATTCATGATATCGTAATACCATGGTTTACCATCGAGTTCCTTGGTCACGGTTATGCAATGAGCCGGTCTGGTCAGGACTTCAATCTTTAAAAGTTCTATTTTCAAACCATTAGTAACCTGTAACATGGATGATTGTGTAGCCAGCGCATCGGCGAATTGGTTATGAGATATAGATAGGTATTCAAACGAGATCTCATCGAATTCTAAAATCAATTCTTTCAAATAGTCATGATAGGGTAATAGTTTAGTATCCCTAGTTTTTCATTCACCCATAGTCTGGAGTATGATTAAGGCAGAATCGCTGAACACTTTTAGTTTGGTTATTTTCATATCAATTGCTGCTTGTAAGCCGAGAATACATGCTTCATACTCGACAATGTTGTTGATGCAAGGAAACACCAATTTCACGGCTATAAGACAATGCTGCCCATTTGGGAATATCAAGATTGTCCTAGTGCCAGAGCCAGACAGATTTACTGCTCCATCGAAAAACATGGTCCATGTGTGTTCCTCTGTTGATAAAATATGGTCATCCGGGAGATCATCCTCATGTATTTCCCCAAGGCATTCAGCTAGCATATCAACGATCACTCGACCTTTCACTGATTTCTGTGATGATGTTTGGATGTCAAATTCTGAAATTAGAATTTGCCATTTAGTTAATTTTCCCACTAATGCCAGTCGGTTAAGCAAGTACCGGATAAGGTCATTTTCAATTATAAGGAATGTCTGGTGGTGCAAAGTATATTGTCGGAGCCTATGTAACACCCACACCAACGCAACACATGTTTTTCTGATTCGGAATAATTTTGTTTCGAAATGGTGAATTTCTTACTCAGATAATAAATGGCACGTTCTTTTCCATTATCAGGGTGGCTCTGGGCCAACAAGGCTCCTAATGATTCACTGTGAATCTTTAAATAAAGAGTCAGAGGATGCCCTAGGACTGATGGAACTAATACCGGGGGATTCATCAAATACTGTTTCAGCTTTTCAAATGCTTCTTGACAATCCTCATCCCAATTAATCTAGGCATCCTTCTTGAAAAGTTTGAAGAAAGGCCGTGCAGTCTCAGAGAGTTGAGAAATGAATCAAGCAATGTAATTCAACCTTCCCAAAAGGCTTTTGACCTCTCTCGTCGTAGACAGGGGTTGCAGTTCACATATTGCTTTGACTTTTGAGGGGTCGACCTCGATCCCCTTGCTACTCACGATGAATCCGAGTAACTTGCCAGAGGTCGCCCTAAACACACACTTTGCAAGGGTCAGGCGTAATTTGAACTTGCGCAATCAGCTGAATAACTTCTTCAAGGCTTTAATGTGGTCATCTCCACATCTGGTCTTAGTGATCATGTCATCGACATAGACTTCAATTTTTTTGTGCATCAGGTCATGAAAAAGAGTGACCATAGCACGTTGATATGTTGCGCCGGCATTCTTTAAACCAAAAAGCATAACCTTGTAATGAAAGGTTCTCCATGGAGTGATGAATGCTGTCTTCTCCTTGTCTTCCTCACTCATCCTTATCTGGTTGTACCTGGAGAATCCATCCATAAAAGAAAATAATTCGAATCTAGCAGTGCTATCCACAAGGACATCTATGTGGGGGAGCGGAAAGTCGTCCTTTGGATTGGTTTTATTCAAGTTGCGGTAATCAATACAAACTCGAATTCGACCATCCTTTTTCTTCACTGGCACGATGTTTGCTACCCAATCAGGGTACTGCCAAACCTCGATAAACCCTACTTTCAATAATTTCATCACTTCTTCTTCGATCTTTTTCGACAACTTAGGTTTGGTCCTTCGTAACCTTTGCTTCTTAGGAGGCATGTCGGGATTGGTAGGCAAACTATGCTTAACAATCCGAGGGTCTAATCTTGGCATATCAAAATAAGACCATGCGAAGATGTCTTGATAATTCTTGAGAAGTGCAATTAGACGTATAGCTTTCTCTTCAAGAAGGTTGGCTCCAATCCTCACTTCTTTTGGATCTTGAGTGTTGCTCAAATTGATGGTGACAGTACCTTCGGTTGTAAGGGGCTTGAATTGTTCACATTGCTCCCAATTTCTTCGGATTTCAGTGGGGTTATCACTTGAATCGTTTGAATCGCTGCTGCGAGTATCTACATCATCGGGCTGGACTGCACTAACTCCCTCGCAAGTCGCAAGATCATGCCTGGAACACAGGGTAAATTAATCAGAAAAACAAATAGGGATATAGATTTTTTCATTGTCCTTTTCCTCTTAAAACATGCTTTTGAAGTAATAGTAAAAATGTCTTTGATTTTCGAAAAGTTTTAGAGACAAGGAAGCATGAGATTGCCCGGGCCTTAGAATACTTTCTCTTTTGTGGCTGGATATTATCAACAGGTCGGTTTAGGATACTACCTCATGTCTTCAAAACATTATTTATTTACAACACGTGGATTTACAACCTCAAAAGAGGAAGAAGTCAAAAAGACATTTCCTCCAACAGAAATGACAACAAAAAACAAAATATAAGGATAGCCCCTTTTCCAAGAATTCATGCAGAAGAGAGGAGAGGAATTCTACTCAAGCGGGCCTGCGCCCATTCCCTCCACTGGTCCTTCGTCTATTATGCCGATGAAGAAATTCTCGAAAGTATCGTTCCAGGAATTTAGCTTATCAGCTTCCCTCTTTAATGGTGTTGGCTTTTCCATGTCATCCCATCCGCTGGTAGTACTATTCTGCTGATCTTCGTAAAAACTTGATGGCATCTGGTAGTCAACGTAATAGTCAAACTTACCACTAGGCTGGCCTAGGGTATTCATAATCATCTTTCCCTTGCACGCCGTATCAGAAAGCTCAGGAGCAGCAGCATGAATGCTAGGTACCACTAAAAGATCATCTTCACCATGACACAGCCATGGGACACGAAAAGTGAATGCCCTGGCGTCCAGTAGGTCTTAAACTCTATTCTTCAGAGTATTGCAATCATCTAGCGAATGCAATCTCTCCTGAATGATAGTCACAAGATTTAGAGGGATCATAGTTAATGAAGTATTCAGGAGTATGGTGTTTTGGCCTCCTTGTGATCAACCCTTTTCGTAGAAGGATGGGGAATATCATATTCATGGATTTAGGAACTAGTGAGTATCGTCTTACATTGTCCTGCCACTGTAAGAGTTGGATATCTCACCAAATCATATCAAGAAGGATTCCTGACGGCTGGTCTCTTCCCGAACCATTTACTTGGGTCACCGCTCCTGAACGGACAACAGTGCTAACATACCCGAGATTTAGTAAATGGTATCCATTAAGGATGTGAGCAAATCTTGTAGCTCGCCTAACTGATACTGTAAATGTGCAAACACATCTGGCGGGTTTGCACCCGTTTCTGAGGTTAAGTCTTCATGTATGGCCCCTATGAAGATGTCGTCAAATAGGGTGACCATACTGTCCAGCGCTTCTTCTCATCTACAATCTTCTTCAATTGGCAGCTTATCTGGGTTCCGATGTCGATCAATAGCAACATTTACAAGAAAAGTCAAGGAGCTCGAGTGACTTGAACATTGGGCCAGCTGTTTGAACTCCTTACTTGATTCTCCTGAGAGGTTAAGATAAATTTTTTCATCATGCACCAATTTAGCAGGTGGCGGGAAAGTCTCCCGAATATGGGGAAACAACAAACCAGTTTGACCCTTCGCGTGCCCCTTGTTGACATGTGAGTTTCCTTCGCGATATCCTAAGCCAGCTGTATGATGATTCATGGCGGCCTGAATAGGCTTTAGGATGCCCCGACCTCCTCTGCCGAGTTCTTGGCTTGGGGTGAAGCCATTTTCGACCATAACCTTTCCTATCATGATTGAGGCTTTTGACATATCAGGGACAAGAGGAGAAATCCCTCGATGTCCATGCACGGTTGACATGAGCTTGATGGACTAATAATTAGATTTCTCCCTGCCACTTGGTTCAACGTACAGGATAGCAGTTTCTTGATAAGTTTGATGGTTCTCTTCTCCAATAACAGTAATCAGTTTCCCTTGGGCAACAAACTTCACGCTTTGGTGAAGGCTTGACGGTACGGCTCCAGCAAAATGAATCTAGGGACGACACCCAGCAGAAAACTGAACGCAGTGGGGATGTCCATTACCTGGAATAGAATACTAAATACGGTTGGGCCGATCTGGACATCAAGGTCGATTTCACCCACGGTGTCTTTCTTCATTCCATTAAATGCTCGGACGGATACTTTAGAGGCACGGAGTTTAGACGTGTCCACATTGAGGCGGTGCAAGGTTGCTAGCGGGCAGATGTTCAACACAGACCCATTGTCTATAAGCACTTAAGCTATATAGAAGTTTCTACATTTAACGGAGATGTAGAGACCCTTGATATGTCCCCTTCCTTCAACGGTTCCTCTTCCGAGAATGTTATCTGATCCTTCAAAAGGATGGACCCCACAAATGCTTCCAACTTGTCGTGTTCAATTGACTCTGGGACGTTTACTTCGCCGAGCACTTTCATTATGGACTTCTGATGTTTCATGGACGTTTGGAGTAGTTCTAATAAAGAAATTTGGGCGGACAATTTGCGTAATTGGTCTACCACATTATATTCACTGGCTTTGACAATCGCCAGGAATTCTTTGGCTTCTTCATCGGTGACAAGCTTCAGAGGCTATACGTCAGCTTGAGTATACGTTCGTTTGGACCTGGTAACTAGGTCAACATCCAATTTGTAGGACCATGGGATTGCTTTGTCATTCTCGTACCGGTAAAGCTGAGGTATATCGATCACTATGTGGCCTTCAATTATGGGTACCTCAATCGTCAGCTCCTCCTCTTCGTCCAGGCTATCAAACAAAGATTTGTTCACAAGTGTGGGGATGGATTCACTTGTTTCGGCATTCAAAGTTGAAAGTTCTTCGTCCCAGTTGATGATAATCTTAGAGATGGTGGCTACTATGTCGGTACTGTCGGCATATACGATCAAACCTGCTTTCGCTATGTTGGCAACCCTTTTTTTCATTAGGGACAAGGGCAACACTTCACCAGCAGAATAGTACCCCGCTTTCACTAAGGCGTTATTAATGTCAACAGTGTATGCCCTCTCACTCTTAATTCGACAAGTGTCGAAAGTGGATATGTCATTAACTCTGTTTTTGTGTTTGGGCAGTGGGTTGTTTTGGACATTTGGTTTGGATGTTTGGAATGAGAAGGCTTTGGTGTTAAGCAAATTTTGGATTCGGTATTTGAGGGTATAACAGTCGTCCATTGAATGTCCTATCTCGCCCATGTGATAGTCACACTTTTTGGACGGTTCGTAATTCAAGAAGTTTTCTGCGTTGTGACGTTTTGGCTCAGTAGACAGTAGGTTTTTCTTCCGGAGTATGGTTAAGACTTGAGAAAGGGATCCGAGTAACGGAATGAATTGCCTCTTCTTATATCGCTTCGAAGGTTGACCACTCGAGGTTGGCTGCTGTTCACCATTCACCTAGACTGTCCGGGGAGGATGAACGGTCTGGGTGCATGCGATGTTTCCATCCGTCAGGGATTCCTCTTTCTTTCTCATGTTGAGTCTCTTGCTTGTGGAAGTGGGGTCTGTGAACCATCCGTCACGTAATCCCATTTCGATTTGTTCGCTCATAGGAACAAGACGATTAAGAGATTTAGTAGTGGCACCAACCAGGCGGTGCCTATATTCATACGGAAGGGACTTGACGAATAACTTCACTTGTTCATGATCAGTGAGTTGTGGGGCAACCTGAGCAACCAAGTTTCTCCATTTGGTGGCATATTCTTTGAAAGACTCACTCTTCTTCTTTTCGGTGCGTTCCAGATCGTCCCGAGTAAAGGTGACATCGAGAATGAACTGATACTGCTTGAGTAATGCATTAGCAGCATCATCCTAAGATTTAAAAGCATCCACGTCTTTTGACATATATCATGTCAAAGCTGGCCTCGTCAGACTTGCTAGAAATGTCTGAATCATGAGGGGTTCATTATTCACGTACTGAGTCATCTGCACATGATACATGTGCAAATGGTGTCTGGGGCATGAGATGCCATCATATTTCTCGAACTCTGGCATCTTGAACTTTTCTAACACTTTAACCTGTTTATATATAGACAGGTCAAGTGGAACAGCATGCTGCGGACCTTGTAGCTGTTTCAGCATCTCCTCAACCTTTGCAAGGCATTTGTCATGTTCTGTTATCAGGGCGTTTTTGGGTTCAGCCTTCCTAACAGCCAGGTGAAGTGGATCGTCCTCTAGTAGGGGCATTTTACTGTCGCTGGCAGAGGTTTTGTTTTTTCCAGTAGACGGTAGTAGTAACATCACCTCAATTGCTGCGGACGTAGGTATGAGCTTGACATTAATGAATTCTATTTGCTTAGTAAGGTTTTCTAGCACATTGAAAATCATTTTCATTTCGCTTTCCATATTATAGAGGCGAACGTTTTCTTCGGCCATTTTTCTTTGTCACTACTTATGAAAACATTGAAATGAATGAGTATAATGCCTAATAAAGAATCATTTCATGACATAATCATGATATTATTACATATTTTCTCTATTTAAAAAGAAAAAAATGAGAAAAAAAAGGTTTTTATTAATATCAACATTACAGGCGGCATCCCCGGGGTTCGAACCCCGGTCGCCTCGGACCGCTTTCGCTTCACTCCCGGATACTACTGGACCGAAGGCCACGGTGGTGTCATAAATGCACAAAACAATTTATATATAGAATAAAAGGCGGTTTGAACTACGATAACATAATTACAACCTATAAACACCTTTAAAGAAGAAAAACAAAACCCCTAAATATAAATACTAGGAAAATATAAAATACAAGGGCTTTTAACAAAAAGGGCGCCCTTCCCGGATGTTCATTCTATAAACGATGGGGAAGCTACAGTCTCTCGGAGTCACTTATTTTCACAAACAAGCTCCGCAATAAACGTATCCCTCGTCTCCACAGTCCTTTCGAGATGATCAATCTGTGCTTGACGACTGGGCTTGTTGGTTACATTCGGGACCTTCGGCTGCAGATCTGTCGAGATTTAATGATGTAAAATGTATGACATAGAAGCATGATGGGCCTTTTCCTACCCTTCAATAATCTAGGCAGCAGAATGTTTTCAGGCTGACATTCAGCCCACACCCCCTGGGTGGCATGAATTTCGCCAGCGTAGTTGTAGTTTGAGTGAGTGAATCAAACTTGAAACCGGTCGGTCTTGAGAGGCGGTGGGATTTCCTGAAGGGCCCTGTATTGGCGAGCTACCCAGTATGGGTAGTATGACGTGATGCCTGATAAACCGAACAGTGGAACGGGGTTGTGAAACTAGTGGGCATAACGAGCCTAACCCTAATGGAACCATTTAGTATGCTATAGGAATGCCTTGGGATCGGGGTCCTTCAAAAAGTTTTTTCAGGTGATGCAATCCTTGTCAGGGGAATGACTTTTTAGGACCTCAAATCTTCGTATTGGGTGCATGAGGTCATCGATTTCAAAAAGCTGCATGAGGTGCCCAAATCCTCTCAAATGGGATAAAAACCAGATTTGCAAAATTTATGGAGCGGCCCGCATGATTTTATCATCGTTTTGTTTAAAACGGTTTAAAGATAAAAATGTTTCTGCCAAAATCAAATTAGCATAACTTAAGTCGGTGCAAATTTGTTTGGCCACATACGTAATCGATGGGTTTATTGAATTTCTACGATGGGGGAAAAGGACGCACTCGATAAAAGTAAGGATAAAAATCTTGGCTTTTTGGCTTATAGGTTGACTTTCAAAACATTCATTTAAGAAAAACCATGGGCAAGCATTACAGTGAGCTTTAATGACTCTCTTCATGATATCGCTCTTGGTTCACAAAAATTGGGATAATTTAGATAGAGGGGACACGCCTAAAAACGGTTTGATAAGCTCAGATCTCAAAAGTTTTCTAATGATAATACTATACTCTTCCAGAGTTGGGGTCATCTTAAACTTATCAAATATGAAAGTGGATGTCTGTGGGCACCAAAAATGTGCTAAGGCTTGCATCATGCTAGAATGGATGTTGATTTTGAGCAGTGGAAGTAGGCGACCGATTTTTGTTTTGAAATATTGTTGGCCATTCTGATCGAGTTGGTCTCATCAAGCCAGAAGTTTTTTCTTAGGGGTGGGGATGAATTGGACATCAACTCTTCCCAATAGGTATATAATGCATTCAACGGGTGGCCTAACAGTAACAAATTAAAATAAGTAAGTATATTGCATAATAAAATAAGAAGGGATATAATATATACCTTTCTTTGAACCGTATCTATCACAATGACATATACATAAAGAGTGAGGCTCAACTTCTATTTTAGACTAGTTGAACAAAATGAAATTAAAAGGGTGTCTGACCGGCGCAGTCTCACGTTGATGTCAAGTCCTTTTAACCTCGACCAAATTGAAAGAAACATCTTATAGTCATACGAATAATGGCTAAAGATATTTTTTTACGATTTTTTGGAAATAAATTTCGAGGAAAAGAAAGGCAACCTCTACAATGCGGGCTCGCTTTCGAGGTCGTATCTTTCTTAACACCATCCTAAAATGCCTATTGTGGCCCAGGTCTGGCAACGTGGTTGTATGTACAACAGTATAGTACTAAATCATTAAAGCATGCACAACAAATCATGAACAATCAATTTGAGCCTGCAAGAACAAATAATACCTTAATGTTAAGATCATACTTGAAATCCTCGCTACCAAACAAAAATTATTTTGAACAGGATAAAAATTTGGCTTAAGTTCACTTTTAAACAAAAAGTCCCCAGCAGAGTCGCCATTCTGTCGCGACCGACCTCCCGATTTTTTTTGCGTGTGACGAAAAAAGGGGAAGTTACCCCTGGTATGTGCGAAGTCTAAGTTTAAGACTTAACTCGGACTCTCTCAAGCCCATACTATATCGCGATTTAGGGTTAAGTGTTTAACATGCAAGTGGTTTATATCAAGGAGTCGCCACTAATCGATTTGGGGTGGGTTGATTAGAAACCCAAATAGGATGATGGGAGGATCACCTTATTCCTACGAATTAAAGATTAACTGAATTCGGGGACTTGGTTACACTAGTTGTACAACTAATGCCCTTTCGGTATCTTTTTACCCTGTTCATTTCTGAAAACGTTTGTCAGGCAATTTGGATTGATTTTAGGACCTTTCTCCTAACATGTGAGGTGATCAAACGAGTGCATAATCAAAAGCGATTAGTAGTCAAAGTAGATATGTAACCTAAGATTCTAGCCCTAACTAAGGCAACCGACATTTAAAACACAACCAATCATGCGATTATAAATCTAAATTAAAAACATGCATTGTGATAATAATAAAATAGTAAATGATCCTATAGACTTGTTCAATTAAAGCATTGCGATTTATGCAATTAAAATAACATGCATAATAATACAACAGTAAATTACAACATTCAAACATGCCACTTAAAAATAACTTTTTTAAAATATATATAAATAAATGAATAAATAAATAAATACGGAAGAAAAAAATATTTTTTAAACTTTTTTTATTATTTCTAAAATAAGATATAATATCATATAATATTAAGACGGGTCCATTGCGGATCCGGGTCGGTTCCGACTCGGGTCAACGAATCCCACCCAAGCGTTGACCCGGGTCGGGTCGGCTGATCCGGGTTGGTTGGATCCGACCCAAGCGTTGACCTGGGTTGGGTCGGCTAATCCGGGTCGGTCTAACCCGAACTCACAGACCTGCGAGGGGGGAAGCGTCGACGGAGCCGAAATTGGCCATCCACCGCCCTACCTAGACCGGTGCAACCCCTAAATCACCCCCCTAGGACCACCATTAGGCTACGCCACTCACCCGAGCCGCCGTCAAACCGCTGTTCGCCGGCTGGCAACGGAACAAAAATCGGCCTCATTGAGACATTTCATCGAACATTGGGTGTGTGCAAGGAAAAACAGAGGATCTTGACCTCCTCTGGTGGCCTGGTCGGTTTTGACGGGCGCAGCTCAGTCCCAACGAAGAGTGGGAGCCGGGACCAGTAACGGCATGGGTCGGGAATCGGGCTATACGGCCGGCGCGAGTCCCAACCGGACGGTGACAGAAAACAGAGGAAGACAGGGATGGTGAAGACGCAGGAAAACTCACCAGTCGATGACGCGATTGGGCAGCTTTCGGCTACTTCGTGGGCAACGGCGACGCTACTGGTGCTCCGGTGTGGCCTTGGTTCATTCTCTCTCTCGCTATTCTCAGCTCTCTCTCTCTCTGCACGGCCGATAGTGGCTCTCTCTCTCTCTCTCTCTCTCTCTCTCTCTCTCTCTCTCTCTCTCTCTCTCTCTCTCTCTCCAGCTTATATAGTCGACAATGACGACGACGACGGGGCCCCCTGCTGCATACGCAGGCTGACGATGGCCTGCACTGTCGTTGTCTGGCCCGTAACTTTCGCGGCCATAGGCCGGTGTAAGGGGGCCATTCTGACAAAGAGCAGAGAGGCAAGGGAGAGGAGAGGAAAAACGGGGGGAGACGGGATAGGCCATCAATGCCAGTCCCGGTGGTATGCTCCCCTGGCTATTTCTGGCCTGATAAGGATAGCGCGGCCACGCTTGGCCACTTGTCGTCTGCGGCCGGGAACAGGGGACGGAGAGCGACAATGGCGAGGGGGGAAGAAGGAAGAGGAAGGGGCTAGGCCGGGCCAGGCCCAGCTCGCGCGAGGGGAGAGAACAAAAAAAAGAGCGGGCTGGGCTCGCGGGGAAAGAAAAGGAAAAAGGGGAGGCGGGTTGGGCCCGCGCAAGGGGGGGGGGGAAGAAAAAGGAAAGGAAGGAGAAGCTGGGCCGGACCGGGCCCAGCCACACGAGGGGGGGGGGGAAGAAAAAGAGAAAGAAAAGGGCTAGGTCGGCCCAGCCCTGACCCGGTCCAACCCGAAATTTTTTATTTTTATTTTTATTGATGATTTTTTTAATAGAAAATTTTCTCTAATAGACCCTATTAATGCAAATGTGCCTAATTCCTATATGCAATGCATTTAAATAGAAATATTTTTTGTTTTAGGAATTAAAGAAAATTAACTCCTAAATTTTGTACAATTAATTTTGGGCAAATTAAAAATAGGTATCAACACAACCCAAGTTCTTCCATCCATGGCTCTCCTCCTGAGCTTACCAGGTACATCAACACCATGATGAACATGGGAGTGTCTCTGCAATGAAACTGACATTGTTTCTTTTGCATGAATGAACTGATATTATTTATTCTTAGTACTGTACAGTTGAGATTTCGACATGTTTTTCGCCTTCCGCTGTATGCTTTAACTAACTTAGTCAGTGACAACCGGGCCTACTTCAATTTTGATTTTTCATTCTTTTTTTGTTATATTTTGAATTCAGAGGCATTCTCTTGGATATGCGATGGAGAGCTTGATTTGGGTTCTTGCACCCAAACTAGCATAATCGACAACACCAACCTGCTTTTCCTCTGCACTTTCTACTCTTATGGATCGCCGTCAGCCTTAGAAAGCGCAACTCTAATGGAAACAGCACTAGGAGGGACTTGGTACTCGTTGTTGCTGCGGTCTGTTGCGCATTTAGTAGCACCGCGCATGTCAGTGTAGGCCTCTGGAGTCATTTACTTCAAGCTGACATAAATAGACCACAGAGCTGGTTGCTTCACTCTCTTAGAGGATTAATATGGATGTCTTTAACGGTTTCGTTACTTGCTGCGAAATCCAATTGGATGAGAACTCTGGTCACTCTTTGGTTGGTCGCCTTCTGTTTGCTCATCACATGTCGGAACATCAGGCTCTTGCTGGAAGGGCACCGTATCAAAGTTTTAGACATTGTGACTTGGCCTATAAACTTCCTTCTCCTGTTCTGTGCCTTTAGGAAATATGTTGTGGTTCCAAACCCGAACCAGATGAGAAATTATATGAACCTCTATTAGGTGCACCAACTGAGTTGGGAATCACTAAGCACGAATCTAGGCATTGGGTTAAGAGTGTAAACAAGAAGGGAATGGTCCCGATTCATGGGGGGGGGGGGGGGGGGGGTGGGGCGGTGCGTGCGTGTGGGGGGTCAAACGAGCTCTTGATCCAAGAAGAAGTCGGTGGGTCCAAACAAAACTCGAATTGGCAGTCATTCTGGCTGTCGTTTAACTTTAATAAATAGTATGATTCCCTATCATCACATTATTAAATGGGTTAGCTAGTGCCACAAGTCTTGGGGTTTGCCTCCCAAGAATGATACATGACATGAAATGCAGGGAAATTATCAAAAAAATGCTAAATTCATTTCACTTGTATTAATTCAGTTATAAACCTCTCAATTTGCCAATTTAGTTCTAAATCCTTTGGCGATTTACTAATGTAATCCATCCGGCTAATTTTGAAATGATCGGTCACATGGACACTGACTATCATCGGGAACATGTACCCTATGCATATGATGTCCAATTGGTGTGATCTTTGTGTTGTTGTAATCGTGATGAGAGCTTTCTAACGAGCATAATGTTGATGAGGTCAATCCTGAAAACCACGGACGAGGCCGCGCTTTCCAATAGAGATAACCCTTTGGTACCTGCAATTGATAGAGCGGGAGAGAGGGAGATGGTGTTGTGGGTGTTCGGGCATGGCTCTCTCATATGGAAATCTGGGCTCAACTACGACGATCGCCTAGTGGGCTTTCATCAGAAACTATGTGTTCAATTGCATATCAACACAGTAACCAGTGCAAAAGCCTAGACTTGACATTGAAATGACTCGCCACCGCAAAAACAAAGAATTGGTTTGGCTCAATTTTATATACCCGCGAATAGCATAAACGAAGATATAATCGCATGGGATCAACGCAATTGAACGAAGAAAGAATCTCAGGCTCCAATGTTATCTTCAATGCTGAGCATTGGTGATTAATTATATGTTGAAATCGATTAAAGTTTGTCATAATCATAAATTTGCCACCGTCTCATGAAATAGGACCAAGGGCTAGATTTTCTTTGAATCGCTTAGTTTTGGTGTAGGCTTCACTCAAACCGCATGCGATTACTATATATCGACTTTCAGTTGGGAAGTATATGCAGAGTTTAGCGATTCAAAGAGGACGATAGAACCATTTGCTGTCTTTTAAGAAAAGAAGAGTGCTAAACTTATAAATGTTTGAGGGCAAATGAAAAGCATGACACGGCGTTTCTTGCATGACATGGGTGTTGGCTGGGTTCACTCCCATGTGGAGGAAGCCCACTAAGTTGCAAGCCCAAGGCTTGAGCCCATATGTCTATTCATATGGAGAAATATGGTTTCTCACTATTATTATGTTGTAGCCGAAAAAGAACGTTTTTTGAGAGACGTAGTAACAAGAGAGAAAAAGAGAGCAGAAAATCTAGATTTAAGGATATATCTGATGTTGACGTTGGAGGTTAATTCTTGGTCCAATTGAGTTGAAATTTTGTTAGCATGCTTGTGCCACGTTCTTTTCGAATCTAATCAATTTGATTTTCAATTGAAGCTCCCTTCATCAGGTTTTTGTGGGTTGCACCAAAAGTGTGTTTTTGGTGAGATTTATCTTTTATCTCTTGTGAAGTTCATGCTTATTGCCAAGAATGATGTTCTTGATGTCTTTGCTGCTATGTACCTCTAGTATTTACTAGAGAAGAACTTTGTTCGCCTAGTTTAGCTAATAGTGAAGATTTTTGAGTCGACTACAGTCCCGTGGTTTTTTATCATCTCACACCAAGGAGGTTTTCCACGTAAAAAATCATCTTGTGTTTGCGTGCTTGTCATTTATATTCCTCAATTCAATTGTTTCATATTAGGTTTGCACAAGAGGGGAGATTATTTTGTTCCACTACGCTAATCTAATATCGTTCGGATTGTTATTGTTCTCCCAACAAAGAGGTATCAACGCTTTGGTTATTGCTGGATTTTTCTGCCTTGTGTTAAACGGTGGAAACAAATATGAGTAGAATGGTTACATTGAATGGTTCGAATTATCACGTTTGTAAAGGAAAAATGGAAGACCTTTTGTACGTGAATGATTATTATTTACCCATGTTTGCTTATGAGAAACCCGAGAATAAAACTGATGCTAAATGGGCTATATCTCATTGTCAAGTGTATGGTTACATTAGATAGTGGGTGGATGATAATGTTTTGAACCATATCATTAAGGAAACACATGTATGCAATTTGTGGAATAAGCTCAAACAATTGTATGCTTGAAAGACTGGGAATAATAAGTTATTTATGATAAAACAGATGATGGATATGAGATATCAAGATGGGACTTGTTTGACTAATCATTTAAATTCTTTTCAAGGAATTATAAATCAGTTGGCTATGATGGGTATCAAGTTTGATGATGAGATACCAGCGTTATGGTTGCTTGGTACTTTGTCGGACTTGTGGGAGATGTTTTGAACGCCTTTGTCTAAATTTATCCCCGGATGGTACGATTACCATGGATTTGGCCAAGAGTAGTGTTTTAAATGAAGAGATGAGAAGAAAGATACATGCATGCTCCTCTTCACATTATGATGCCTTGGTTGTTGAGAAAAGGGGAATAAGTGAGACTCAAGGTCCAAGAAATAGAGATAAAAGCAAAGGTAAATACAATAAATTTGCAAATGTTGAGTGCCATTATTGCCATCGGAAGGGACATATTCAAAGGTTTTATTGTTAGATGAAAAGAGAAAAACAGAAAGAGAAAAGTAAAGAGAAGAAAAGTGACATTGATAGCGAAGACAATCGTGTTGTTGCAGTTGCAGAAGACTTTCTCATTGTCTTTGATGGTGATGCAGTGAATTTTGTATGTCATGAGACTAGTTGGGTAATTGATAGTGGTGCATATATTCAAGTTACATCTCGTAGGGATTTCTTTACATCTTACAAGTTATGTGACTTTGAATTTGTAAAGATGGGAAACAATGGACTTGCTAAAGTTGTAGGCATTGGTGATGTGTGCCTAGAGACTAGCAACGGCACGGGGTTGGTATTGAATAATGTTGAACATATACTCGATATTTGTTTGAATTTGATTTCCATAGGTAAGTTGGATGATGAGGGGTATTGCAACGCCTTTAGTGATGGTCGATGGAAGCTCACTAAAGGTTTTATGGTTGTGGCTAGAGGTAAAAAAAAGTACTTCGTTGTACATTATGCAGGCAAAGTTGTCTATAGATAAAATTAATGCAATAGACAATGAAGAAACAGTTGAGTTATGGCACAAGAGGCTTGGTCCAATTAATGAAAAAGGTTTGTCAATATTGACGAAGAAGAAGCTCTTTTCAGGAATGAAAAGTTCAGCACTGACATAGTGTGCTCACTGTTTAGGAGGAAAGCAGAATAGAGTTGCATTCAAAAGCTCCCCTCCTTCAAGAAAGTCAAGTATTCTTGATTTAGTGCATTTTGATGTTTGTGGTCTTATGTAGACAAAATCACTTGGTGGTTCTTTTTATTTTGTTACTTTCATAGACAACTATTCAAGGAAAATTTGGGTTCATACCTTGAAAACTAAAGATTAAGTATTAGATGTTTTTAAGTAGTTTCAGGCTTTAGTTGAGAGACAGACTGGAAAAAAGTTGAAATGCATTAGAACTGATAATGGGGGAGAGTATATTGGACCTTTTGATGAATATTGCAAGCAACAAGGTATTCGACATCAAAAGACACTTCCCAAGACACCTCAATTAAATGGCTTAGCATAGAGAATGAATAGGACACTGGTTGGAACTTTCACAAGCAAACTACCGAGATCCTTTTGGGGTGAGGCTTCGAGTATAGTTGCACATGTATTAAATCTTACTCTATGTGTTCCTTTAGAGTTTGATGTTCCCGATAGAGTTTGGACATGCAAAGATGTTTTTTATGATTATTTACGTGTCTTTTGGTGCAACGCATTTGTGCATATTCCTAAAGATGAGAGGTCTAAACTTGATGTGAAAACATGATAATGCATATTTATTGGCTATGGACAGGATTTGTTTGGCTACAAGTTCTATGATCCAGTTGAGAAGAAAAATTGTAAGAAGCAGAGATGTTGTCTTTATGGAAGATAAGACAATACAAAATTAAGAAATCAAAGATGATTTTAGTGCCACAGGTTAGTGATTACTTGATTGACTTGGATCCAGTTCCTTACACACATATCCTGCACAGGCTGATGAGGAGTAGCAAGAAGTGAATGTTCCAGATAATGCACATATTCCTGAACATGTTGAGATAGATGATACCGTTCTTGAACCAAAGACTCAACTAGATGCTCCACCAAATATTCTAATTCGGAGATCTGTCAGAGACCGACGACCTTCCATCAGATATTCTGCAGATGAGTATGCATTATTGATCGATGCAATTGAACCAGAGTGCTATGCAGAAGCAATAGAAGATGAGTGCAAAAGCAAATGGTTTGATGCAATGCAGGATGAAATGCAGTCACTTCATGATAATCATACTTTTGAGCTGGTGAAGTTGCCTAAAGGCAAAAGAGCTTTGAAGAACAAAAGTGGGTGTATAGGTTAAAACAAGATGAACATGCTTTACAACCACGATACAAAGCTAGACTGGTTGTTAAGGGATTCGGTCAGAGAAAGGATATTCACTTTGATGATATATTTTTTCATGTGGTAAAAAAGTCTTCTATCCGTGTGGTTCTAGGATTGGCAGCTAACCTAGACTTGGAAATTGAGAAAATGGATGTCAAAATAGCCTTTCTACATGGTGACTTGGAGGAAGAGATATACATGGAACAATCAGAGGATTTCAAAGTGAAAGAAAAAGAAGACTATGTGTGCAAACTGAAGAAGGGTCTCTATGGCCTAAAGCAAGCACCGAGACAGTGGTACAAAAAGTTTACCTTAGCTATGATAGAGCATGGCTATGAGAAGACTTCCTCGGAAAACTATGTGTTTGTCCAAAAACTTTCTGATGATGACTTTATTATTCTCTTGCTTTACATTGATGATATGTTAATTGTTGGCAGGAATGCTTCACGAATTGGGTTATTGAAGAAATAGTTGAGCAGGTCTTTTGCAACAAAAGACTTGGGTCCGGCGAAGCAAATTCTTGGCATAAGAATTACTTGGGATAGAAATGCTAAGATGTTGTTCTTGTCGCAAGAAAAGTATATTGAGAAGATTCTTCATAAATTTTACATGAACAAGGCTAAAGTGGTTAGCACTCCTCTTGCTACTCAGTTTAAGTTGAATGCAAAGCAAAGTCTCACGACTGATAAAGAGAAGAAAGACATGAAAAGTGTTCCATATTCCTCAGCTGTGGGAAGCTTGATGTATGCGATGGTATGTACACGGCTGGACTTAGCGCATGTAGTTGGCATTATTAGTCGTTATTTATCAAATCCGAGTAGAGAGTAGGCGTGAGCATGATGGACCGCTCGAACCGGGACTGGACCGGATTGGACTGGCCGATTTGGTCTGGTTTGCGGGAATATCGATCCAGTTCTCGATTCCTAAAAGTGGAATCAGTTTCCGGGCGGTTCAGTTTCCGATTCTAGGGTGGAAACCAGACCTTCCAAACCAGACAGATAAATATATATATATGAAGCAAAGCAGACTTCTAAATTTATGTAGTTCTTGGAAACTGGTTTAAACCTATGCTACAATGGTGGAAGTGCTTGTGCCGATCAATATTGTAAATGCTTTACTTATATATGAGTGTTGTTTCGGTTCTTTTGCTCCGTTCGTTATGAGGATGACCCTCTTGGTGCTGTATCGTGTATCTTCACCCATCAGGAAAGAACAGCAAGGAAGATTTTTCTTCACCGCTTTGGCCCAGTCAAAGATGTTGAAGGTCCAAAATGGAAGTTGCAATGTACTTCCCACTTTTCTTGTTTTGGCTTTTTCCCTTTTCATGCTAAAAGCTGGCATTTGGAACAACACACTGTCGTCTTGCTACAGCCATTGCTGGTTCAATAAAGTTGAACATCTTTCTCTTGCTCTTACTGTAGAATTTGATTTTTGTTTTTACTCCTCTATTTCAAAGCACATTTATGTCATATGCAAACATGAAGCAGCATATGCAGGCCCTCGTTTCTTCTATCTTTTTCTTCCACAATTGAACATTGATTTTCAATTCATTCCAATAAATAATTGGTTCTATTGGAACCGGTCTATAATCCCAGGACTAATCGGTTTGATCTTCAATCCTAGAAACTGGGAACCGGTCCTCTTGGTCCGGTTCCTGATTTTTGGATGGGACCGGACTGGACCGGATTGGGAACCGTTCACCCTAGTAGAGAGCACTGGAATGCAATGAAGTGGATCATGAGGTATCTTCGAGGAACTTCTAGTTTGAAACTCAGTTTTGGAACTGGGAAACTTTAGTTAGTTGGATACATAGATTCTGACTTGGTTGGAGATATTGATACTCGTAAATCTACTTCTAGTTATCTTATTTTCTTTGCCGGTGGGGCTGTGTCATGGAAGTCAAGGTTGCAGAAGTGTGTTGTACTTTCTACAACTAAAGCTGAATTTATTGCGGCGACCGAAGCTAGTAAAGAGTTGTTATGGCTAAAGAAGTTCTTGGAAGAACATGGGTTTAAGCAAAAGAGGTATGAGTTATTTTGTGACAATCAAAGTGCAATTCCTCTTGGTAAGAATTTATCTTTTCATTTTAGATCGAAACATATTGTTGTTAGATATCATTGGATAATGGATGTTTTAAACGAGAAGTTGTTAGAACTTAAGAAAATCCATACGGACCATAATGGTTCCGATATGATGACGAAGACTCTATCAAGGGAGAAGCTTGAACATTGCCGATCTATAGCAGGGATGGTGAATCCGTCCACATCGTCTTGAGGGGGAGATTTGTTGGTTGGATTCACTCTCATGTGGAGAAAGCCCAATAAATTGCAAACCCAATGCTTGAGTCCATATGTCTATTTATATGGAGAAATATTGGTTTCTCACTATTATTATGTTGTAGCCGAAAAAGAACATTTTTTTGATAGATGTAGTAACAAGAGAGAAAGATAGAGCACAAAATCTAGGTTTGAGGATATATCTAATGTTGATGTCCAAGGTCGATTCATGGTTCGATTGAGCTGAAATTTTTTCAGCATGCTCGGTCCACATTTTTTTGGAATCTGATCAATTTGATTTTCAGTTGAAGCTCCGTACATCAGGTTTTTGTGGGTTGCACCAAAAATGCGTTTTTGGTAAGATTTATCCTTTATCTCTTATGAAGTTCATGTCTATTGCCAATAATGATGTTCTTGATATCTTTGCTGCTATGTACCTCTAGTCTTTACTATAGAAGAACTTTGTTCACCCAATTTTGCTGATAGTGAATATTTTTGGATGGACTCTAATCTCTTGGTTTTTATCTTCTCACGCCGATAAGGTTTTCCACATAAAAAATCACCTTGTGTTTGCGTGCTTGGCATTTATATTCCTTGATTCAATTGTTTCCTATTAGGTTTGCACAAGAGAGGAAGATTATTTTGTTTTTGTTTTTTTGGTAAGGTGAGGAGATTATTTTGTTCCGCTGCACTAATTCAATATTGTTCGGATTGTTATTGTTCTCCCAACAATATGGGAAGGTAGGTTGGCGACCAATATAAAGTTGGGTATAAATATATACTGAGGCCCGTCTTACACTTGGTGCAATGTTTTTGTTCTTAAGGTAAGAAATCTCAACCTTTGACGCGCGTATAATTGCAACCTCGGTGCAAAAGACTAAACTCGGACCATAGAGGAAAACAAGGCAAGAACTATTCGGGTAATTATGACCAGATTGCCTTTTCTCAAGATGTTGATGTTTTTGGTCCGGCAGCAAATGAAATGATCATGACACATGATTGCAACATTGCTACTCTTGGCACGAAGAAGAGGATTCAATCATTTCTTTTCTGTCAGTCAAAACCAACGTTCAAATAGTAGCCATTGTTGCTACCCCAAAAGGTAGTGATTATTGATTTCCGAAAGATGGAAAGAAAGAAATAATTTGTGAAAAAGAAGGAACAAGAGGCAATAATTATTTAATTTCATGGATTTTTACTTTTTTTCAGGTGTATTGTCTGATGAGAACATCCTCTTCGTCGAACATGAGAATCAAACATTATTTCGTGCCAATTTGTCTCTCCCACTTCCACAAAGATAATATCGTGCCAACGTGTTGAGAATTGATGACTCATAATCTTCAATTTCGCTTGTCAAACCAAATAGATTAAAATTAAAAAAGATGAACGTGAAGCTTTTAGCAAAGAATTTCGTGGGGGCATCGAAGCGTCTTAACAAAGAAGGAACATGAAGCTTTGTCAACGTGAGTCTTTTAATGATGAAGGGATCAGCAACGAACAATCGTTGCTAGTAATTTAATATTGATCGAGATTGAAAATCTTGCTAGAACAAAATCGAAGACTGTATAACATTGAGAAATTTTGCGGAAAATGGTAAATCATAGAATGGTTTTTACTTTGATATTGAATTCTTGGTTGGATTTATTTTGAGCACGTAGAATGTTATTTTAATTTAATTTCATTTCGTGCAAAGCCCACCATAATTACTCTAATATCTATAGGCCCAGCTATATTGGTTTATTACTTATGCGCAATATAATTTCATTTGAGGCCCATTTAACTATGCAGGCATTTGAGGCCATTACTCAAATGCCTACATAATTAATTTATATCGACTTTCAGATGAAAAGTGCATATAAAGTTAATCGATACAAGGAGGACAATATACCCTTTCGACTATGGAGTGCAATTGAACGAAGAAAGAAAATCTTAGAGTCCAATGTCCAACATTGATTATTGATATTTCTCCATGGAAAATATTATCAATGTTGAGGCCATCACTCAAATGCCCGCATAATTAATTCATATGGGCTTTCAGATGAAAAGTGCATGTAAAGTTAATCGATACAAGGAGGACGATATACCCTTTTGCCTTCTACCAAGAAAGGAAAGCGTTGAACTTATATATGTTAGAGGGCAGATGTAAAGGACAACATGTTCTTTCTAGCATAAAATGGACAGATGGGTTTGGCGAGTCGGCAACCAATATAGAGCCGGCTACATATATTAGATGCTCCTCTTATGTTAGGTGCAATGATCGTGTTGTTAGGCAAGAGATCTCAACCTACAGCGTACTATACTTAGACCATCGAGGAAAACAAGGCAAGAACTATTCGAGCGATTGTTGTTTATTAAAGTCACTTCTTCAGTTATAGTAACACTATATATATTCGTCGCTTAGACAATGCGGATAGAGTTATAAACACAATTAGGCGGTGGATTATTACAGTAAATCTCATGTGATTACTTTGCATCTATACTTGAAAGTGGCAACCAAACGAAAAGGATGTGGAGGCCACCACTAGCTCAAGTGTCAAGTTTCTCTTCAACTTATGCCCAGGGGGAAAGCTCAAATGAGTGAAAGTAAGGTGGATGAACTTGAAGGGCAATCCACGCCCAATTTGAACTAAAAATGGCTGAAAACCTAAGGCGTTAATGAAAATTATTCTGTTCTCAGGTCCATTTTCTAGCTAGAAGTAGATGTTTCTATTTCTATTTCTTGGACGAGTTTCTGAACAAGATGTAGCATTTGATAACGATACAAAATTTCTATTTCCATAATAGAAATTCGTTTTATAGTGTTGATAAAGAATTTGCAAATCGATGAGCAGTGGCTGCCGGTAGGCGATGGCACCACCAACGGCAGCGAGCGAGCTCCAAGAAGAATTGTTATTTTTTTCTATTACAGAAATATAAAAGTAAAAAATTTTATACTTTTCATTTCTGTTCCAAACCTATTTCCGGGCTAAAAATTTGTCCCAGAAATAAAAAAATGAAATTACGTTCTTAAAACGGATTTCTGTTCCAAATCTGTTTCCATGAACAAAAAAATAAAAAAATAAAAAAATTATCATTCGCGCCACTAATCCATCAGTTTCAGGAGAGTAGAGAGCATCGAGCCACGTCCAAAAGCTGTCTAGTCCTCCAATTCACAGAAAGCCTAATGATTTTCTTTTCTTTTTTCTTTGGATTTTTCCATGAGCATAGGAATTTTAGTGGAAAATGATATTTCTAGGACAAAACTTTTCTCAGGATGTCTATCGTTTTTGGTCCAACAGCATATCAGATGATCAGGACACATAGTCGCCACATTGCTACTCTTGGTACAAGAATGAGGATCGAATTATTTTTCTACCAGTCAAAACAAACGTTCAAATAGTAGCCATTGTTGTCAGACCAAAATAAAAAAAAAAAATTAGTTGCCATTGTTCATACCTCAAAAAGTAGTGGTTACTGCTTTCCTAAAAATGGGAAAAATACAAAAAATTTGTAAAAAAGAAGGGACAAGAAGCAATAATCATTCGATTTCATGGCTTCATTGTGCTAAGAAGCGATTTTCTTTCTTTCCTTTTTTTTTTTTGTAGGGATCATGTTTGCATGTAAAGTGTTCGATAAGTGGCTTATGTATATAAAAGAGTTTTTCTCAAGTTGGTATGAACAATGGCTAATAAAAGAAACTACAACGAAATCTAAACTAAAAAGAATAAAAGAACATACAAATTTACGTGAAAAACCCATGCAGGAAAAATCACGGGAAAAGAATAAGCAAAATCAACTATGGAAATTTAAGGATTACAAAAGTTGACTTGAAATAACCTTAAAACCTAATAATTTGAAAAAAAAAAATATTTATATTGCTCCACACGCGAGGCTGCACACCCCCACCAAGGATTAGTGTTGAGCTGGGCAAGTCCTCCGCTACCAATACTAAAACTCCATATTGTTTTTCTCAAGTTGGATTGCCACAAATTTCAATTCAGGTATCAAAACTCAATTTAGGTCAATTACTTGAAACAAAATTCAATACATACTCAACATCTTAGATTTCATCATTTACCTAATAAAAATGCTTCCAATGGTGAAGTACTTGGCCCTGCCTGGTGGAAAGAAAATGACACAAAATAATTTTCTCATCTCTTATTGGTGCTAGCTAGTGGAATCACTAAGCACGAATCTTGCAATGGGGCTAAAGGCGTAAGGACAAGAGAAGTTGTCGCTATTGATGAGGGGCGCCGGGCAAGCCCTCGATCCAAGAAGAGTCGTGTCCAAATGAAGCTCCGATTGAAAGTCATTTGGGCGGTCGTTTAACTTTAGTACTAGCTTAAATGCTCATCATCACATGATTGAATAGCTTTCTCTTTTTATACATGATTGAATGGCTTTAGCTTGCGGTTTTTCCTCCCAAGAATGATAATGATATAAAAGGCAAATCCTTCTTTGTCCTTTTTTCTAATGACAGCCAGCGAATACAAAATGGTCCCAAGAAATATCAATTGTTCACGATGTCGTGCATGGTAGGATTGGCGATTCATGGGCACACGTCAAATTCGAGTTTCGAGTTCGTGTAGCTGGAAAACAATTGCTAAACTTGTTAAAATAATGTCGTGTTTTTATTTCATGTCAATCTGTCTCGCTCTTATATTTGTTTAAATATGCTTCCACAAAGATATTATATCATGCCTACGTGTTGATAATTGATGGCTCATAATCTTTAATTTCGATTTACAAACCAAATAGATTAACGTGAAGCGTTTAACAAAGAATTTCATTGGGCATTGAAGCGTTGTAACAAAGTGGAACGTGAAGCTTCATCAAGACAAGTCTTTTAATGATGGACGGATCAAACGACGAATCATCGTTGCTAGTAAGTTCATATTGCTATAGATTAAGAATCTTGGTGGAGCAAAAAACGACGACTAATCACATCGATAAGTTTCGATGGAAAATAAAAAATCATAAAATGTTTATTACTACTTTGTAGAGTTTATTTTGTATGTTTTTCTTTGATTTGTTTTGAGCATGTAAAGCGTTCGTTGGTCACCCACGATTTAAAGTAGACTAACATTAAATCATTATTAGGAGAAAAAAAGCCAATAAGAACATCCAAACGAGACAAGATAGGACAGGATCCTGAATCCAATTTTAAGTTAAAAGGGCTAATATAACAAAAAAACTAAACTATTACATCTGTGATAAATTTATTCTAAATTAATTTTTTTATCACAAAAAATATCAAACCAGTATACTTGTGACAAATTTACCCAAAACTAATTTTTTGAACACCAAAAACTCCAAACTGATATATTTGTGACAAATTTACTCTATGTTAGTTTCTGTTAAATTGAATTAATACTACGAAAAATTACAAACTGATAAATCTGTGACAAACAGAGGGTAAAACTTTAAAGTGGTACGCTCGTCAACTATCATGTGTCATAAAACTCAACAATTTGACGGTAAAATAAAAACGAAAATTAATGTAGAGTAAATTTGTCATAAGTTTGTCGGTTTGGAGTTTTTAGTGATCAAAGATTATATTAGGGTAAATTTGTTATAAATGTACCGGATTTTTCATAATAACAATCCTAAGTTAAAAGCTTTACATGCAGCTCGCTGTCATGGTACCGCCAATCATGATTAGAGGAAATAAACCTGGACAAGTTGCCAGGAATCAAATTCAATTCGTGAATTGTTGCGTGGAATGAAACTGCATTGTCATCATAGGCCTAGTGTAATTATCTAAATGGAGAAAAACGATTCATTTTCCAATGATTATGTCGACCTTGATGGGTGTCCTGTGTAATCCGGACACTCTTACAAAAGGAAGAAAAATAGTATTAGCCGTATGTAAGCTGGACACTTCTGATCTGGCCCATTGTCACGTGGAAAATTTATGGTTCAGTCTGGCAGACAGCGAGATTGTTGTCGTTTGGAATCTGGACTCTCTCCATCATAAGGAAAATTTCTGACTGTAAATTGACAATGCTACTATAAATTTTGCAAAATTCCGACACATGAGGACAATAATTTACTGATGGGGCCCTTAAGTTCACGAACTTTAAAGGAGTGTTACCACCACACGGGCAAATTCGGGTCTACTCCAATTATTCACGGGAAGTTAGGGACGCTCAAGGATTCAACCTTACGAGACTTTGGAATGTATTACTACCTGCGAAGAATGGTGGTTCCTAACTTATCATTTACAAAAATATAATTTTCTCAATGTGAACCTGTAACTTGATTAGAGTTCTCCGTAACGGGAAAAAGTACAAAAAAAGTCCTAAATATATTACAATTATATAAATTCAGTTATAGACCTTTCAATTGAATTAATTAGTTTTAAACATTTATCATTGGTGTCAATTCAGTCCATCTTACTAATTTAAATCAAAAATCGTTGACGTGGATGCCAACAATCTTAAATGACACGACCAACGCTAATGTGGATAAAATTTATAATTTTAAAATATTTTTTTAGAATTTTTTTATTATTCTTTTATTATTTCCCTTTTTTTTACACTGTTGGTTGGTGAGGTCACCGGTGAGGGCTGAAACCCTCGCCGATTGGCTAGCAAGAGCCTCCACACCCTTGTTGGCCATAGGCGAGGGCGCGGAGGCCCTCGCTCATGGCAGGCATGAGCCACAACACCTTCGCCCAGACCAGGCGAGGGCGTCACGAGCCTTGCTAACCAACAATCGAGGGTTTTGATCTTTGCTTGGATTTGGATGATGGTGCAATGCAGAGGCCCTTGCCCATACCAGCCTATGGCCAGTGATGGTCGGCCGACGAAAGGGTAAAGAAAAAGAAAAAAGAAAGAAAAGAAAAGAGAAAAAAATATTAAAAAATTATAAGATTTGTTTACATTAGTATCAGCTGTGCCACGTAGAACCCTTGGCATCCAAGTAAGCAATTTTTTATCTAAATTGGCCAAATTGACTAAATTGATACAAATGTGAAAATGTTCGTGACTAAATTGATCAAATTGAAAGATTTATGGCTGAATTGGAACTAATGCAATATGTTTAGCATTTTTTTGATACTTTTCTCCTCTATAATGTATTTTTTTTTGGGGATAAGTATGCTGATACGAATTTTAGTTTGCTCACGGTACTGCTTTGGCTTGAGGATTTTGATCAAAAGCCTTAATCTTTAACCAAAGGGTTTACCATAAATAAGGCATATGCGCACGGTGCAACGTCAAAGTAGTAATTCATCCAAAGAGTATATGAAATGGAGGAATTGACTAGGGTTTTGCTAGAATAATAGTGGTTAGGCTATTGTTAGAATAACACCATATTGTGAACCACAAATTCTTGAAAAAGTAGACTCCACAATAATCTATAATTATTTATTCTTTAATTTTTTTGTGGCAAAAAACATACTGTTATTCTCATAATAAATTATGGACAGCCACATAAGCATTTATCTTCTATATAAAAATAGCGTTCAAGAGAAATCTTCAGTTAGTACGTAAACTTTGAAAGCCAAGGGAATGGTTTCAGGATCCGATTTGCATTCCTATAACATCGGCAGCCTAACCCTGCCGATGCAGAACAAACTTTCATAAAGCATTTCCAGGAAAGTCTGTACCTGTTTAACAATTGAAAACAGCGGCCTGCATGTCGTGTCTTGGCTAAATCCATTGTGCCAAAAGCTGCAAGGTCTGTGAACAGGCGTTTAGAATTTAATGATAAAACTGCCAGAAGATGGTAACTGAGAATATATCTCAAAGTATCTCCCTCACTCACTCACTCTCTCTCTCTCTGGGTTAAATTTTATCGTAAATATGTGATGGAGGTGATTGGGGTTTAGACAAGGACCATCTGCTTGCATTTTTATATAGGTGGGTGAACCAAGATTGAGATACATGTTTGTGACCAGATAAAGATAAGCAATTGCCTGACGTTCAAAAGTTTCCAATCGACCACATACATAAACCCGATAAATATTCTAAGGAGGAAAGCTCAGAGTTATCTTGTCTGGTCAGTGTCGAATCTGGGGCAAGATCAATATTATTATTAGCAGCCTCTCCATACTCATTCACTGAACGGCTCTTCATTTTTAATATCTGAACACCTACATCAATTGGTGTGCTTCGGGAGAAGCACAAGCTCAGAGCCCAAAGAACCCAATTTCTTCCATCCATGGCTCTCCTCTGGACCTTACCCGGTAAGCTAATACTATCATGCATAGTGTTTCTGCGATGAAACTGACATTGTTTCTTTTGTATGAATGGAACTGATATTATTTGTTCATAGTACTGAATCATTGAAACTCCGACATGTTTTTTCGCCTTTCGATGTATGCTTTAGCTTACTTAGTGGGTAACAACAGAGGCTTACTCCGGTTTTAGTTTTTCATTCTTTTTTCTGGTATGCTGAAATCAGAGGCATTCTCTTGGATATGTGATGGAGAGCTTGATTTCGGTACTTGCACCCAGAGTAGCATAATCGATGGTCTCAACCTGCTTTTCCTCTGCTCTTTCTACGTCTTGTGGATCGCCATCACCCTTAGGAAGCGCAACGCCAATGGAAACAGCACTAGGAGGGACTTGGTACTCGTTGTCGTTGCAGTCTGTTGTGCATTTAGTAGCCTCGCGCACCTTGGTGTCGGCCTCCAGAGTCTTATACTTCAAGCTGACATAAATAGACCTCAGAGCTGGTTGCTTCACTTTGTTAGAGGATTGATATGGATGTCTTTGACCGTTTCGTTGCTTGCTGCGAAATCCAAGTGGATGAGAACCTTGGTCACTCTTTGGTGGGCTGCCTTCTGTTTGCTTGTCACAGCTCAGAACATCAGGCTCTTGTTGAAAGGGCTTGGAATCGGAGTTTTAGACATTGTGACTTGGCCTATAAACTTTCTACTTATGTTCTGTGCCTTCAGGAAATATGTTGTGGCTCCGGAACCAAACCCAGATGAGAAATTATACGAACCTCTATTAGGTGCGAAGCCTGATGATTCCCAGTCACAGCTCGGCTGTGCCAGCTGCCTCAGTAAGTTGACATTTTCTTGGATTAATCCATTGTTACGCTTGGGGTACTCGAAACTGCTAGAGTTCGAGGACATCCCATCTCTGATCTCCGAGGATGAGGCTGATCTGGCGTATAAAAAATTTGCACTTGCATGGGATTCAGTTGAAAGCGATCAAAAGGGTTCGCAGAGCAACTTGGTTATCAAGACCATTGCGAAAGTATATTTCCAGGAGAACATTTTCACAGGCTTATGCGCACTTTCCCGAACGATATCCGTCGTCGTTTCCCCATTGTTACTGTACTGGTTTGTGAATTACTCAAATGGAGGCGAGGGAAATTTGTCAGAAGGGTTCACTATTATTGGGTGCTTGATGCTTGCCAAGCTAGCCGAGTCCTTTTCGCAGAGACATTACTTCTTTGACTCCAGGAGGTCCGGAATGAGAATGAGATCGGCTCTTATGGTAGCAGTCTACAAGAAGCAGTTAAAACTTTCAAACACCGGAAGAAAACGACACTCAACTGGCGAAATCGTGAATTACATCGCGGTCGATGCATATCGGATGGGCGAATTCCCTTGGTGGTTCCATTCCACTTGGAGCCTCACACTGCAACTCTTCCTGTCCATCGGTGTACTCTTTGCAGTGATTGGCATTGGCGCTCTTCCGGGCTTAGTCCCACTCCTCATTTGTGGACTACTGAATGTGCCTTTCGCCAAGATCCTCCAAAACTGCCAGTCCCAGTTCATGACCGCCCAAGATGAGCGGCTGCGGTCCACTTCAGAGATCCTGAACAGCATGAAGATCATAAAGTTGCAGTCGTGGGAAGAAAGATTCAGGAACTTGATCGAGTCGCGCCGTGCCACCGAGATGAAGTGGCTGGCTGAAGCCCAATTTAAGAGGGTTTACGGGACAGTGCTTTATTGGATGTCTCCGACTATAATTTCTTCGGTGATTTTCTTAGGTTGCGCTCTCTTGCAGAGTGCCCCATTAAACGCTAGTACTATCTTCACTGTTCTTGCAACTTTGCGGGCTATGGGTGAGCCTGTAAGGATGATCCCTGAGGCCCTTTCTATATTGATCCAAATGATGGTGTCTTTCGATCGCATCAACACATTTTTGGTGGACGACGAGCTAAAGAATGACAGAATAAGGGAAGTCCCAGTGGAGGTTTCGTCTGGCACCACAAGCATACAGATTTTATCAGGAAATTTTGCTTGGGACGGGGAATCTGCAATCTTGACTCTGAAAGACATAAACTTGGAAGCCAAATGCGGGCAGAAGATCGCGGTCTGTGGTCCAGTCGGGGCAGGCAAATCATCGCTTCTTTGTGCTATACTGGGAGAAATAACCAAAACCACGGGAACTGTGAGTTTACAAGACATCTATGCCCATAAGATGTGCCCCTCTGTCATGCACCTAACTCTAATTCTTTGATGTATCTTAATTTAGGTTAAAATATGTGGATCAACTGCCTATGTTTCTCAAACTTCATGGATCCAAAGCGGGACAATTAGGGACAACATACTCTACGGAAAACCGATGGATGAGGTCCGATACAAGAAGGCCATAAAAGTGTGCGCACTGGATAAAGATATCAGTAGCTTCGGTCATGGAGATCTCACAGAAATAGGCCAGAGAGGGCTCAACATGAGTGGTGGACAGAAGCAGAGGATCCAACTAGCTCGGGCTGTCTATAATGACACAGACATTTATCTTCTTGATGATCCTTTCAGTGCGGTCGATGCACACACCGCTGCAATACTTTTCAATGTAAGAAGTTGAGCTCATATTTTTCTAAGGAAAAATAATCAAGAGAAACACTAATGATTAACAATCCCGCTGTGCTTAAATCGAGTCTTATACTGCAGGACTGTGTCATGGGCGTGCTAAAAAATAAGATGGTCATCCTAGTGACTCACCAAGTGGAATTTCTCTCAGATATGGATCGAATTTTGGTAAGAATCGGTATCCATACTTGTCATATATATTATTAGATAAGTTTAGGCCAGTGGTATTTTATTTTTTTTCAGATATGCTAAACATGAATTGCTTTTTGTGCTATGAAGCTCATGGAGGAGGGACGTGTTACACAGTCGGGGAGCTACCAGGAGCTCTTGACTACAGGAACAGCATTTGAACAGCTTGTGAATGCTCACAAAGAAGTGCTCACCACATTTGGACCTTCAAACAGTGAAATCCCCGGTGAAACTGCGAATTCAATTACGGTCAAGCGTGAGGAATCTAAAGAGGCCATACAAATCGAGATATCCGAGAAGGCCCAACCGGGAGTGCAACTTACCGAAGAAGAAGAAAAGGAGATTGGTGATGCTGGGTGGAAGCCGTTCTGGGATTACATAATGGTGTCGAAAGGATTAACCCTTCTGTTTTTAGGCTTTCTGACGCAGTTAGCATTTGTGGCGCTTCAGGCTGCATCCACCTTTTGGCTAGCAGCAGCGATTCAATTTCCCGACATTAGTAGTGGCACTTTAATCGGTGTCTTCGCGGGGATTTCGTCGCTTAGTGCTGTGTTCGTGTACCTTAGATCCTTCTTCGCAGCTCATCTGGGTCTAAAGGCCTCCAAGGCCTTCTTTTCAGGTTTCACCGATTCCATATTCAAAGCTCCGATGCTCTTCTTCGACTCTACTCCGGTGGGGAGGATTCTGACCCGAGTAAGATCATTTTCACATTCATGTTTCAATATCTTCAGCACTTCCCATATAAAGAATGAGGCTGACATCTAAAATTTCGCAGGCTTCATCAGATTTGAGTATACTAGACTTTGACATCCCTTTCTCCATCATCTTTGTGATAGCTGCTGGAATTGAGCTTCTGACTATAATTGGGATTATGGCCTCGGTCACGTGGCAAGTTCTCATCGTTGCGACTTTTGCAATGGTTGCTGCAAAATATGTTCAGGTGAGTTTTTAAGTCTAGACCTTTCAAATTTTTCTATATCTGTTGATCAAGAGGAGCTAACCGTGTTCTGTCCCTTGACTTAAAAGGCATATTACTTGGCATCAGCGCGCGAATTAATAAGAATCAATGGAACGACCAAAGCTCCTCTCATGAACTATGCGGCTGAGACATCCCTAGGTGTGGTCACCATTAGAGCTTTTAATGCTGTAGACAGATTCTTCTGCAATTTCCTAAAACTCGTGGACGCCGACGCAAAACTTCTTTTCCACTCCAATGCACTAATGGAGTGGCTAGTTCTGAGAATAGAAGTACTTCAGAACCTGACCCTACTCACTGCTTCTCTTCTCCTGATTCTACTTCCTCAAGGATATGTGCCTCCAGGTAACCGAAAATTTACACGAAAACAGTGAGAACTTATCGCATTGTCAAAAGTTCTAGTTAAATTTGTTTATCCTGGTCTTGCAGGGCTTGTTGGGCTATCTCTTTCTTATGCTTTTACATTGACGGGTACGCATGTTTTCGTGACCCGGTGGTATTGCTACTTGTCAAACTACATTATCTCGGTTGAGCGGATCAAACAATTCATGCATTTACCATCTGAGCCTGCAGCGGTTGTGGAGAATCATAGGCCACCTTCTTCATGGCCATCAAAGGGTCGAATCGAGCTGCAAGAACTAAAGGTGACGTAGTTAGCAAGGATCACCTAGAGGGGGGTGAATACGTGATTTTAATGATTTTAATCAATTTAAAGCCGAAACAATTGATCACCAGTAAAGTCTAAATAATGTTTAGATTCTTAGCAGTTTATATAGACAATGTGCTAGTATATAGTATGTAAAATAAGAGAGTAGGGATAGAAAAACTATACACAGGAAGTTATAGTGGTTTGGTTTAGATCAAGCCTACGTCCATTCTCTTACGCTGATAACCTATCGGTTGGATTTCACTATGTGATAAAAAAGGATTACAAGTTCTGAGTGATATCACTCTATGAATGATAGGGCTCTCTATCTCATACAATCGCTTTTACAAAATGTCCCTCAAGATCTCAATGTTTGGCTCATAAAGACTTTGGACTTGTTGATTTTTGATTCGTTCAATACCTTTTGCTCCTTGCTAATCTCCTTTTATACTCATCCATTTCCAAACTAGCCGTTGGACAGTCTTCAAAGGATCATCTTCCAATCTTCACCTTGGACAAATTTGTATAAAATCGATTGAGTAGTCGTTGGTTGACGAAATTTAAATCTCACTGAATCTGATCACTCATACAACCAAAATCTTGATTTCCATAAATAGACCTTTATCTATTATGATATATATACTTGCCTTAATGTTTGATTGTCAATCAATTATAACCTTTTAAGATTGAGTTAATCAAAACTTTCTTTTTGTGAAATCTACGCTAGATCACTAGCCGTTATTTTGATTCTAAGTAGTCCAGTATCTAAGTAACTTCTGGTTCTTGCTTCATATCCATAATTTAAGTCAATGTGAGTCTTTAGTAGGGTCTGAACCTTTCAGAAATAGAGTCCAAAGTCCTTCATCTACTTAATATATTATCTGAGTGACTTTTTCAGTAGAGTCTGAATTTTTCGTTTTGAAAGTCGTAAAGTTTGAGTGACTTTCTTCCGGTACTCGTAAGATTGAGTGTCCGTAAAGTTTAGTTCTCTCAGAGTATTAAAGTTACCACTTCCAAAATATGTGTACCTGGATTAAAATACTTCAGAGCATGTGTCAGATTTACAAAATTAACATTGATAGTTTTGTCAAGTTCAAAATCCATTAGAATGTTTCCTTAACAAAAGGTACAAATTGCAACTCAAAATCAGAAATTTTTTCCAGGTTGCTAATACTAGGGGTTTATTCTTACTTGGTTTCAGCTAAGGTACCGTCCCAACGCACCGCTCGTGCTGAAGGGTATCACTTGCACATTCAAAGAAGGAAGCAGAATCGGCGTTGTTGGAAGAACAGGAAGCGGGAAAACAACTCTGATCAGCGCATTGTTTCGATTGGTTGAGCCAGCAAGCGGGAAGATCTATGTCGATGGGCTAGACATTACTTCCATTGGATTGAAGGACTTGAGGATGAAACTGAGCATCATCCCTCAAGAGACCACTTTGTTCAGAGGCAGTGTTAGGTCTAACATGGACCCTCTTGGCCTTTATTCTGACAATGAGATTTGGATGGTAATATGCACCCAAGTGCTCATTTTTGGACTTCAATCTTAATAATATGCCTCCCAATCAGATCATCTTTTTCAAGTCTGTGGCAAACCAACCTTTGTTCTTTTCTTGATCTGTAGGCTCTGGAAAAATGTCAGCTCAAGGCCACAATTAGCAGCCTTCCAAATCAGCTTGATTCTTCCGGTGAGCGTTGTTTGTTACATTACATGTATTAATCTAGTCACGGCTTGAAGGTCCCTAAAATCCTACTAAGATACAACAATAATAATTCATATCTATGCAGCAGTACCTTACCTAAGTGCATATACCAATATCCTCAGACCTTAATCAAAATGATTTTGAGTCTTTTTTCTGCTAATGGGAATGTGAACCGCTTGTCTAAATTTCAAACAGTAAGTGATGAAGGAGAGAATTGGAGTGCTGGGCAGAGACAGCTATTTTGCTTGGGAAGAGTTCTATTGAGGAGGAACAGAGTCTTAGTTCTTGATGAAGCCACTGCTTCAATTGATTCAACAACTGATGCTGTTCTGCAGAGGGTCATCAGGCAAGAGTTCTCAGATTGCACTGTGATCACTGTGGCTCACAGAGTCCCGACTGTCATAGACAGTGACATGGTCATGGTCCTCTCTTATGGTAAGTTTCTAACGATCCTATATATTTATAATTTCTCTCATGATACAATTACAAATCCACTTTCTTTTTCTAATTCGAGTTTTTGATTAATCTTGAATCGTTAAAACATATCTGTCTCATTGTCAATCGTGACGAGAAATATAAAAGCCGGAATGGATTGGGATCGCGGCAAACTTATTCAAAGATCAGATGGTGTTAAGCGGATGATTTTCCAGTTATCCGTGGAACAATTAGGCAAAATATGATTTTGAAAGAAGATTACTATGATTGGAGTACCGAGAAAGTCATTTCATTGGGCACACTAATTGTGTGAAAAAATCATTACTACTCTCGGAAAACTGATGGATGAATGGTTTCAAATTTTGGTGATTGTATTCATTCCATTAGGAAATGTGAGTTTTCATTTTATAAAATGTCTGTATAAATAAAAATATTCCATTGACTAATAATTTTAAGCTACACAAGCAATCAATTTTAGGAAAATATTTTTTAAATTATTCACTTTCCTCGAAATAAATGGAGCCTAACTATGTACCTTGCATGGATTCATAATAGAAACTACAGCAATTTTTTTTAAAAAAATATTTTTAACATGGATCTGATTGGTGTTTTTTGCTTCATTTTTTGAAGGAAATCTGGTGGAGTATGAGGAGCCCTCAAAGTTGATGGACACCAATTCCTACTTCTCCAAGCTGGTTGCTGAATACTGGTCAAGTTGCAGGAGGAGCTCCTACCCAAAATTTTGACAAATATCACTGCTAAGGCACTCTTAGTTCTTGTCGCTGAATAATTAATTTTCCATTGTGCCTATAATGTAATAGCTTTATAATAAAGTGCATTGCAATCTTAGTTGATGGTGATTCTACGATGTTAAGAAACGCGATGATGGGATCAAAAGCAAAGTTACAAGGAATTGATCTTCTATATATAACACGTCTCATGTGTTTGTTGCGATAGTACGTGATATTATTCTATCATTTCTTGGAGTCTACATGAATACCACAACCGCTGTTTTAAGGTTAAATCAACATGTTCGTGCCATCAATTTTGTCAAAATCAAATCGGACAACATGGATGCACGTAGTATATGTCCAAGCAATGCCGTACGGAATAGAATCGTAAGGCGATATGATTTCAAACTTTTACTTTATCAAACCAACCGTTCTTTATAATCTAGTATCGTCCACGAAGATTGCCCAATTTTCCAGTTAAGATTCTGTTGGAAATATGAGATAAATTGATGGATGAATAAATGAGAAATTGATACTTAAAGAACACCCTTGAGTTGGAAATGAGAAGTGGAAAAACACTAGTTCCACATTGGAAAAGAAAAAAAGCTATGGAGTATTTTATACACAGTTACATTCATTTGAAATGGTAACTATCATAGTACAAATACTATGCCTCATGCGCAGGCACAAAGGTGCAAATCCGACGCCTAACGAGCTGAAACTTGGGCATGAACGCACGTCTCGTGCTCTTTGTATTGAATCTACATTGCATCTTCAAGTAACTTGAGAGGATATATTCAACAATCTTAGACTTCTTCGAATATTAAATACTCATAAGAAATCATTAAATTCAAATAGTTATTGAATTGAAAAAAAACCTACCCGGATATCACTGTTTGATGAATAAAGTTTTACTAAAGATTACATTTATCATCATAAATAATCTGTCTTTGAATTAAACCTAAATCTCAATGATTAAAAAAATATAGATAGATAGAAAAAGAAATTTATTTCTTTTTTTCCTGGAGTGGATAAAAAAACGTTAATGTAAAGGAAGATTTAGGCGCGAACGCACGTCCCGTGTACACGATTGCAGGACCAAAAAGTGGGCCTCGCAACGAGCCTAATTTTGCTTACCTTCTAATTTAATTTTTTCAACTCAAACTGTTACAAATTTTGTAACGTTTGATTAATAGCAGGTTAATAGCGATAAATTCTGTTGTTACAAAATTTATTTTAGAACGGCAAATTTAATCAACCCTTATTCCGATGCGTATTATTTTGTAACGGCATATTTATTCCCGATGTGTTTTATTACGGTAAATTCAATTAGCCGTTATTATTCCCGAAACCCTTCCCCCCATTTTCTTTGAAAAATCATTGAATTCTTCCTCTCTTTTAACTATCTGCATTTTTTGCGCTGTTTTCAATAGTGTTCATTTCCAATTTGTTCAAGTTTGCCGGAAGCTTGAAAGTGCTGTAATCTCTTCTTCGTTGTCGACCGTTGTATCCTAGAAGACAGACGTTCACGAAACCTCAATCACATATTGGAGGGAACGAATCTGTTTTAAGGAAACTGTATCGAACACAGACCTCGATATCCATTTGTATCGATTCCAATTCTGTTATTGTAATTTCATTTCTTTACGATTCTGTATTGTTCGTAATATTTATACTAATGCCAATTTGAAATTTGCAACAGATTCTACCGAGAAGAGCTTTTCTCATCACTTTAAAAACAATTTTGTAAAACAAGTCTTTGTAACCCCTAACTTCTAACCATTACTAAATAAATTACTCTTTTTGTCATTTGAAAGGGAGCCAAATTCATCCTCGACTACATTGACTCATCATATCATATTCTATATACTATGATTACTATAATATCTCAAGTAGATATGCAAGTATAGCAGGTGGGGCAGATTTTACTCTTTTCCAGGTTTGTTCTTAAGGAAGCGATCGATAGGCACCCGGTTGCCATTCCGCGCGAGAAGAGAATTTACCCAACTGCCTTGTGGACCATACTCTGGCCATTGTTTAAAAAGGTCGATGCGACATGCCGTGAAAGGGGGCGGCCGTTCAGTGCGAGCGCGATGCAATCCGTCCCCCGACGAACCATAGAAACGCCCCAGCAAGCGACCTGAATTACGCCTGCAAGGCCAATGCCTGCAAATGATATAAGATATGAGCCCGAATGATGTAAGATATGAGCCCGAATAGAAGAGAATTTGAAAAAAAAAAAAAAGAAGGAAGAGAGGCTTAGCTCAGTATGCCTCTCCTCGGCCCGAATAAGCTTCAAGAGTCTTCTTCTTCCTCTTGCTGTCGCATTCGTGAAATAGAAGAAGAGAGGGGAATTGCGGTGGTTGGTCAGAAAAAATCAATAAATGTCGGAACACACCTTTTGCGTGTGATTGGTACGTGTTTGCTTTTTGTTTTTCCCTCCTGCAAGTTAAGCTTTTGTTTTAGTAGTTAATATCGTAAGCCTAGCTGTGTCAGCTCCGCTGGTGACGCTTCGGCCGAGATGAGTCGTTCGATGTTGACAATTAGGTCCTTCACATCCCTAGAAACTTGTAGGATTTTATGGATTATGATTTGGACTTCCCATGTGAGAGAGATCGATTTTTCGAAAGTATCGGGACATCCTGTACAGTAATTCGACGAACAGCTTTTAGTGCCGAATTTCATCGTTTTCAGGCCAGATTTTGGGTTCCGAAGCCTGGGGTCTTTTAGTACCTCGAAAGTGCTTTCTTTTGATAGTAAGCCCGCTTGTATCAAAATTCAATAGAGAGATATGACATGACAAAATTTGAAGCGCGAGTGAGAGTGGCTATTGTAATCGGAAAGACAAGATACAAAGTATGGATGGAACTATCAATGTGGGGCAAGTGATGAGGCCATGATTGTCAAAGTAGTGTCTTTTGATAACCATTTGTGAATGCACGTCGTTGCATTCTAGCAGTCATGTAGGTTAGTGTTTGCTTTCTTTGCAACTTTTATCAACCGTTGTAGTAGCTATACATATTAGGATTGACCACCGATCAACTAATGAACACCAGCTATATATTTTATCTTTTCTGTCATCTTTATATTTCAATATCCATTTAAATGGCTAGCTGCAATTGCTTCAAATTTTCGTACGTTTAAATTTCTCGTCAATTCACGTTTCCTATCCAACGATCAACAAATGACTCTTCACATCCTTTGTCGATTTCCACATTGATACATATCTCGAAAGGTGCATTGTCGATACTTTTCGGCAAACAGGACTCTGTGGACAAATTGCCGTGTACATGACTAGATTTGAATACTTATATAAATTTTAATTTGCTCCCGTTTATGCTTTTTGCTTGTGTATTTTGATCAAAAGCTTTAATTAAGAAATGTATGTACCATGCAACGTGAAAATATTACATTTAGAAGCACATAAAGACGAGGAAGCTTTTGTATATTCTATGAAGACAGCGTTCAAAAGCAATCTTAATTTGGCACATAAATTGTATCCATTGAAAGTAAGGGAATTGCTTCAGGATCCAATTTGCATCTCCCATAACATTGACAATCTGACTTTATCGATGCAGACCAGATTTCCTTGTAACATTTTCAGGAAAAACACAAGATAAGGCACGGCACACGAAAGTCAGCAGGCTGAAACTGAAACTGCAACATGTCATTTCTTGGCTAAATCCATAATGCCAAAAAGCTGCAAGGTCTGTGTGTACAGGCCTTCATAATTTGATGATAAAACTGCCAGAAGATGGTGAGTTGAATATGTATAATTCAAATTTGTAATGTTGCAAAATCTCTCTGTCTGTTTATGTGGCATCCTGAAAATTTGATCCATTTGGGATTTATAAAATACTGTATTTTATTAATGTACTCGTAGTTAGTTCTCGTCCGGAACTGATCATTCCTGGGATGCTAACCATTAAGGAAAGGTTAATAGGGGAAATCAAATTCACGCGACTAAAGAAAATTCGATCGTGAATAGATTTTGACCATTAAATCGTAGAAGTGATATTTTGAGCCACTGTTAGCCGATCCAATGATAGCTAGGAGTCGGTTTGCCACTATCCTAGTAGTGGATCGCAAGTGATTCCGCTGGACTACGAAATGACTTAACGAATGATCCTGAACCTATACCAAACGATCATACCCCTCGGATCAAGTGATTGATATTCGCAATTTTAATGACAACCAAGGTCATCACGTACCGAACGAACTTACACATGATTCGATTCAGTATCAGTCATGAATCGATTCTGCGAATTTCCCCAGCAAGCCGCCCATTAGCTTGAGAAACGCTCGAATTGCGTTTAATAAATTTAATTATTGAATTTAGCTCAAATTGGACACCGGAAAATTAGGAAGTCACGACGGAACGTTAGGACGACGTTGCAGGGGACACATGCGATTTTTGGGTGTGCCCGAATCCTTCAGAAAAATTCAAATTTGGCAAGAAATTGAGAAAGTGACCAAAATACCCCTAACGATTATTAAATGGCATGTTTTATGGGCAAGGGGCATTTTGGTCATTTTACCCTCAAATTTGGAAAAGACATTTTTACCCTTGGACTTTTTGAGAAATTACAAGATTGCCTTTGGATATTTTGAATGAGATTCGATCTGAGCCGTCAATTTCAGGATAAGATCGTATATGGACCGTCAGATCAAAAAGATTAGAGAAATAGTATTTTGGTAATTAGCCAAGTTGGTCAAAAATTTGATTATTTAAGTCAAATTTCTTTCTCTCTCCTCACTCATTTCCTTCTCCAACGGCAGCCCCTCCCCACCAAATTTTTTTCCTCTCTCTCCCTCTCGAACTCTCCCCCACTGTGAAGCCCTCATCGCTGGACCGCCACCGCGCCGTCGCCGCTTGCCTTCGCCATCGCCGCAAGTCGCTGCCGTTCACCATTGAGCCGATCGTCACCATTTGTCACCGCCACCGCTTTTACTCTAACCGTGATAGTTTAGAACTTGGTAAGTTGTAATCTAACCCTTGCCTAGGACGTCGGGTATTTTCAGACTCATTTGGGTGCGGTTTAGGGGATTTAGAGGTTGATTAAGGTGTTGATCTTGATTGTTGGTGACTGATCATGGTTGTTAATGGCTGATCATGATTATTAATGGCTGTTGCGGGTTGGATTAGATGTCAGAGAATGAGTTTTGGCGGTTGAATTTCGGTATAAATCAATTCGAGTTTGAATCCGCAAGGTTTGGCGTGATTCTCGGATTAGCGGTTACTGTACCCGTCCGGTTTACTACTTTTGTAAAGAATTTTGTGGGCTGAATTTGAGAAATTTTTCTTCATGGAAGTTGTTCCCAACATCTTGAGGTATAACATACTTTAATTTGGAAATTTTTGGAAATCATTTGAGGCAATTCGGAAGTCCATCTTTGGACCGAAATAAAATTGCCCGATTTACTTTTCACTCGACCTTCGGGTTTGTTCGAATTTTTATAAATTTTTTCAGGCCTATTTTCAAAATACTTCCTTCACAAAAATTGTTGGGGACATTCGTGGCTATAACATATAAAAATTTCAAGGCTTTTCAAGGTGATTTGAGTATTGAAAGAAATATATTTTGAGAATAAAACGGTCCGTTGGAGCGAGTTGATTTTTGTCTGACTTCAAGTGATCAAAAGAGGTGTTTCCAGTTGGAACTGAGTTTCGAGTTCTTCACAGAAAATGTTTAGTAAGATGTTTTACACAACGTGTCCAAATTTCAGAATTTTTGGAGCTTATTTACTATTTATTTGAAGGGGATTTCGGTCACTGTGTAAACTACCCAATTTTACCCCGATTCTTTGGATGTTTGTTTTGATGAGCGGAATGGTGTGGGTGTCGGGGTTGAATAGTTGATGCCTCGAGATCAGAATTTAGGCTTGAATGTGTGTTAAATGAGGTGATTTGAGGATGAAATGAGGATGTTTCGAGGCTAGAGTGAGATTGATTAGAGTGTCGGATATTGTGGGATGGAATTGACGAGCTTAGAGCTCGATTTAAGGACAACTGGTGTCGGTTTGATGTGTGGTAGTATGGCTGGATTGTGGTGTTGAATAGGCTTGGAAATGTCGAAATTATGCCTATGAACGTGGCTGTGTTTGTGGGCCCATGAGCGGTCTTGTGTGTTTATTGAACTATGATTTAATGGATTGAAATCTGCTTGATTATGTACACGTGCGGGCCAGATTGAATTAATTATTGAAATTGGCCATGTCGAATGTTGTTGAGCATGTTTTACGTGTTAATTATTGCATGCACGGGCCACATGTGACTGGCAAAGTGAATGGCATATGACTGCGGATCATGTGAGTAATTGAGAAATTGTGATGTGGCATGGCATGAGAAATTGCGGAAAATTGTGCCATCCTCAGGCGTGTACTTTAACGTGGGACAATGCCCGGTATTACCGGAGCACTGCCAGCCTGAGGCGTGTACTTCAACACGGGTTGCACAGTGGGTGGTAGGTGTTGAGCCTAAGACATGTACTTCAACGCGGGCAAGAAACATGGCTTGAGGCGTGTACTTCAACGTGGGTCACTGGCAAGTGTTGTGGAAAGTGAATAGTCGCAGTGTACCTGAGACGTGTACTTCAACGCGGGTCACTGGCGAGTGTTGTGCAAAGTGAATGGTCGCAGTGTGTCTAAGGCGTGTACTTCAACGCGGGTTACTGGTCAGAAATGTGAAAGAGAAAATGAGAATGGAAGGAACAGTGGGATGAAAATGGTACATGCGCGTGTTTGCATCTGACGTGATTGTGATTGAGTGCGGGTGTGCGCATGATTGAGCCTGACAATATTATTTGATGTGCCTACGATGTGATGACTTGATGTGCACGAATGTGCTTATTTGTGTGATTGTCTGAAGGTACGTGATAACCTAGGTAGGCTTTATGTTACAAGTTATTGAAAAATATCTCATGATTGTATAAACCAAACCATTTTAGATAAACCGCCTGAACAAGGAATCAGTCGCCACTGCCGCCATCAGGACGTTTTGGTACAGTCATGCACACTGAGAATAATTTCGTGAAGTATACCCTGAATGGATGCCGTACCGAGGACGCAAGGGCTAGTGAGGAGGCGATGAGCTATTGTTCGTGTAGTACCGCTTTTGTTAGATAGGGAATTTATTTCTTTCTGATATATGGTTTTTAAGGTAATCGCAGAGGATATGAATGTAAAATTATGGATTCAAAAATATCGGGAAGGTGTAAGTATGTTCATATGTAAATGATGTAAGGTTTGTAAGTGTTGGCGGTTGGGCGTGTAAGTTTAATTCTTGTGTTCTCCAATTTATTGTTCGGGTTTAATTATTTGTTTCCGCTACAATTGACTCTGATGCGAGACTGTCATGAGTCGGCCACGTATTCCTGAGATGTCTCACCGTTCGACTCAGGGAAGGGAGGTGTGGAAAGCATTGGATTTGAGTCGGGCATGACAGTTTATTTTTTCGCAGTTACGAGATGGAGGTGATTGAAGTTCAGACAAAGACCATGTGCATAAATTTACATAGGTAGGAGTAGCAAGATGGAGATAAAGACAAGCAGTCGCCTATCGTTCAAAAGTTTTTAACCGGCCAAGAATTTCAATCAAATGTATATATAAATGTTCTGAGCAAGAAAGATCAGAGATCTCGTCTGCTTAGTGTCAAATATGGGATAAGATCATTATTATTATAAGGCTCTTCATTCTCATTCATCGAACGGCTCTTCTGTTTTTTAATATGAACTCCTGCATCAATTGGTGTGCTTGAGGAGAAGCAAAAGCTCAGAGCCCAAAGAACCCAAGTTCTTCCATCCATGGCTCTTGTCCGGAGCTTACCAGGTACATCAATACCATGATGAACATTGAGGTGTTTCTGCAATGGGACTGACATTGTTTCTTTTGTATGAATGAAACTCATATTATTTATTCATGGTACTGTACAGTTGAGATTTCTACATGTTTTTCGCCTTCCGCTGTATGCTTTTGCTAACCTAGTCAGCGACAAACAGGCCTACTTCAATTTTAATTTTTCATTCTTTTTTTGCTATATGCTGAACTCAGAGGCATTCTCTTGGATACGTGATGGAAAGCTAGATTTGGGCTCTTGCACCCAAAAGTACCATAGTCGACGCCACCAACCTGCTTTTCCTCTGTGCTTTCTATGTCTTATGGATCGCCGTCATCCTTCAAAAGCACAACGCTAATGGAAACAGCACTAGGAGGGACTTGGTACTCGTTGTTGCTGCGGTCTATTGTGCAATTAGTAGCAATGTGCACTTTAGTGTTGGCCTCCGGAGTCGTTTACTGCAGGCTGACATAAATAGACCTCAGAGCTGGTTGCTTCATTTTCTTAGAGGATTGATATGGATGTCTTTGACGGTTTTGTTACTTGCTGCGAAATCTAATTGGATGAGAACTCTGGTCACTTTTTTGTGGGTCGCCTTCTGTTTGCTCATCACAGGTCTGAACATCAGGCTCTTGCTGGAAGGGCACGGTATCAAAGTTTTAGACATTGTGACTTTTCCTATAAACTTCCTTCTCCTGTTTTGAGCCTGAAATATGTTGTGGTTCCCGGACCCAAACCAGGTGAGAAATTATATGAACCTCTATTCAGTGCTAAGCCTTATGAACCCCAGTCACAGCTTCGCTGTGCGAGACATCTCAGCAAGTTGACATTTTCTTGGATTAATCCATTGCTATGCTTGGGATACTCGAAACCACTAGAGTTTGAGGACATCCCGTCTCTGGTTTCCGAGGATGAAGCTGATCTGGCCTATCAAAAATTTGCTTGTGTGTGGGATTTGGTTGTAAGTGACACAAAGGGCTCCCAGAGTTACTTGGTTATTAAGACCATTGCGAAAGTATATTTCAAGGAGAACATCTTCATAGGCTTATGTGCACTTTTCCGAATGATATCCGTCATTGTTTCCCCTTTGTTACTGTACTGGTTCGTGAATTACTCGAATGGAGGCACCGGAAATTTGTCAAAAGTGTTCACTATTATTGGGTGCTTGATTCTTGCCAAGCTAGTCGAGTCTGTTTCGCAGAGGCATTACTTCTTCAATTCCAGGAGGTCTGGAATGAGGATGAGATCAGCTCTTATGGTAGCGGTCTACCAGAAGCAGTTGAAACTTTCGAACACCGGAAGAAAATGGCACTCAACAGGCAAAATCGTGAATTATATCTTGGTGGATGCATATCGGATGGGCGAATTCCCTCGGTGATTCCATTCCACTTGGACCCTCACACTGCAACTCTTCCTGTCCACCGTTGTGCTCTTTGCAGTGATCGGTATTGGCGCCGTGCCGGGCTTCGTCCCGCTCCTCATTTGTGGACTTCTGAATGTGCCTTTCGCCAAGATCCTCCAAAACTGCCAGTCCCAGTTCATGATCGCCCAAGAGGAGCGGCTCCGGTCCACTTCAGAGATCCTGAACAGCATGAAGATCATAAAGTTGCAGTCGTGGGAAGAAAGATTCAGGAACTTGATCGAGTCGCGCTGCGCCACCGAGATGAAGTGGCTGGCTGAAGTCCAATTTAAGAGGGCTTACGGGACAGTGCTTTATTGGATGTCTCCGACTATAATTTCTTCGGTGATTTTCTTAGGTTGCGCTCTCTTGCAGAGTGCCCCATTAAACGCTAGTACTATCTTCACTGTTCTTGCAACTTTGCGGGCTACGGGCGAGCCTCGTAGGATGATCCCCGAGGCCCTTTCTATATTGATCCAATCGATGGTGTCTTTTGATCGCATCAATGCGTTTTTAGTGGATGACGAGCTAAAGAACGACAGAATAACGGCAGTCCCGTCAGTCTAGCACCGCAAGCGTACGGATTTTATCAGGAAATTTTGCTTGGGACATGGACTCTCCAATCCTGACTCTGAAAGACATAAACTCGGAAGCCAAATGTGGGCAAAAGATCGCGATCTGCGGTCCAGTTGGGGCTGGCAAATCGTCTCTTCTTTATGCCATACTGGGAGAAATAACCAAAACTGTGGGAACTGTGAGTTTTCGAGACATCTATGCCCATAAGTTGTGCACCTCTGTCATGCACATAATTTTAATTTCTTTCGTGTATCTTAATTTAGGTTACAATATGTGGATCAACCGCTTATGTTTCTCAAACTTCCTGGATCCAAAGCGGAACAGTTAGGGACAACATACTCTACGGAAAACCGACAGATGAGGCCCAATACGAGAACGTTATAAAAGCATGTGCATTGGATAAGGATATCGGCAGCTTCAGTCATGGAGATCTCACAGAAATAGGCCAGAGAGGGCTCAACATGAGTGGTGGACAGAAGCAGAGGATTCAACTTGCTCGGGCTGTCTATAACGATGCAGATATTTATCTTCTTGATGACCCTTTCAGCACTGTCGATGCACACACCGCTGCAATACTTTTCAATACAAGAAGTTGAGTTCATACTTTCCTAAGGAAAAAGTAACCGAGAGAAACACCAATGATTAACAAGCCTGCTGCGAGTCTTTTACTGCAGGACTGTGTCATGGGCGTGCTCGAAAATAAGATGGTCATCCTAGTGACTCACCAAGTGGAATTTCTCTCAGATATGGATCGAATTTTGGTTAGAACTGAAGTAGCTAGCAAGGATCACCTAGAGGGGGGGTGAATAGGTGAATTTAAATAATTTATGCGGAAATGAAAAAAACACAGTTGAATATGAATAAAATTCAGATTCAAAACAGTTTATATAGACAGTGCTCCTGGTGTGCAGTGTGCAAAGTAATAGAATAGAGATAGAAAAACTACACACAAGTTTATAGTGGTTCAGCTTATAGCAAGCTTACGTCCACTCTCCCACGTTACAGCCTATTGGCAGGATTTCACTAATCAAATCAATGAGAAGTTACAGCAGGTTGTGCCGCTTAAACTCAAGTACTTCTTCCCGAAATTGGTGCTGTTTATACCAAGCTGATAGATCACACTATCTCACACCTAAGCACACTTATAACACTGTTTACACATCTCAAATGAATATACGTTTTAAGCTCACGAAAGACAAGAGATTGAATCGGAGTATGCTCAGACTTTGGACTTGTTGATTCTTGATTCTATTCTCTACCTTCTGCTCCTCGTTGATCTCCTTTTATATTCCTCCACTTCCAAACTAGCTGTTGGACAGCCTTCAGAGAATCATCTTCCAATATTCACCTTTTGACAGATTTGTATAAAATGAATTGAGTAGCCGTTGGTTGATAAAATCTGAATACCGCTGATTCCGGTTGCTCATACAATCAGAATCCTGATTTCCATAAGTAAAACTTTGTCCGTTGTAATGCATACTTGTCGTAATCTTTGATTGTCAATCAATTTGATTTAGATTGAATCAAAGCTTTCCTTTTGTAAAATCCATACCAGATTACTAGCTGTTATGTTTGGTTTTGTATTTTGTGTCTGCATCTGAAAAACTTCTGCGTCTGCATCTGAAAAACTTCCGCGTCTGCATCTGAATAACTTCCGCGTCTGCATCTGAAAAACTTCTGCGTCTGCATCTAAAGAATTTCTGCGTCTGAAGAATTTCGATTACGTGGGTCTTCAATAAGGTATATGACAACTTGTAAAGTCTGACTAATTTCCTTCTAAGCTTCCAGAATATACATACCTGGAATAAATTAATTCAGAAAAAGTATCAGACTAATAATAATATGGAAGGTTTTGTCAACTTCAAAATTAATATGAGTTTTCCTCGACAAGAACTTCCATACTTGTCGTATACACAATCAGATAAGTTTAGGCCAGGGCTACTTTCCTTTTTGGGTATGCTAAACATGAATCACTTCTTGCGCTGTGAAGCTCATGGAGGAGAGACGTGTTATACAATCAGGGAGCTACCAGGAGCTCTTGACTGCAAGAACAGCATTCGAACAGATTTTGAATGCTCACAGAGAAGTTTTAACCACATTTGGACCTTCAAACAGTGAAATCCCCAGTGAAACTGCGAATTCAATTACTGTCAATCATGAGGAATCTAAAGAGGCCAAACAAATCGAGATATCTGGGAAGGCCCAACCGAGAGTGCAACTAACAGAAGAAGAAGAAAAGGAGATTGGTGATGCTGGGTGGGAGCTGTTCTGGGATTACATAATGGTGTCAAAAGGATCAACCCTTCTGCTTTTAGGCTTACTGATGCAGTTAGCATTTGTGGTGCTGCAGGCTGCATCGACCTATTGGCTAGCAGTAGCTATTCAATTCCCCGACATTAGTAGTGGCACCTTAATCAGTGTCTTCACAGGGATTTCATTACTTAGTTCCCTGTTCGTGTACTTTAGATCCTTCTTCGTAGCTCATCTGGGTCTAAAGGCCTTCTTTTCAGGTTTAACTGATTTAATATTCAAAGCTACCAATGCTCTTCTTTGATTCTACTCCGGTGGGGAGGATTCTGACCCGAGTAAGATCATATTCACATTCATTTTATGATATCTTCAGCACTATAATTTGGTAACCCGCACTTAACATATAAAGATTCAGGCTGACATTTAAAATTTCGCAGGCTTCATCAGACTTAAGTATACTAGACTTTGACATCCTGTTCTCCGTCATCTTTGTGATAGCTGCTGGAATTGAACTTCTGACTATAATTGGGATTATGGCCTCAGTCACGTGGCAAGTTCTTGTGGTTGCGACTTTTTGCCATGGTTGCTGCAAAATTTGTTCAGGTGATTTTCCAAGTCTAGACATTTTGAATTTGTCCGTATCTGTTGATCAAGAAGGGCTAACCATGTTCTGTCCAATGACTGAAAAGGCATATTACTTGGCATCAGCACGCAAATTTATATGAATCAATGGAACAACAAAAGCTCCCCTTATGAACAATGCAGCCAAGACATCCCTAGGTGTGGTCACCATAAGAGCTTTCAACGCAGTAGACAGATTCTACTGCAATTCCCTGAAACTGGTGGATGCCAACGCAAAACTTTTTTTCCACCCTAATACTCTAATGGAGTGGCTAGTTCTGAGAATAGAAGCACTTTAGAACCTGACACTACTCACTGCTTCTCTTCTTCTGATTCTACTTCGTAAGGGAAATGTACCTCCAGGTAACTGAAAATTTTACTAGAAAATAACGACTACTTGTCAAATTGTCAAAAGTACTAGTTAAGTTTGCATATCCCGCTCTTTCAGGACTTGTAGGGCTATCTATTTCTTATGCTTTTATGTTGACAGGTACGTGTGTTTTCGTGACCCAGTGGTATTGCCACTTGTCAAGCTACAGTATCTCAGTAGAGTGAATCTGCATTATCTCAGTCGAGCGAATCAAACAGTTCATGGACATGCCATCTGAGCCTGCAGCGATCCTGGAGAATCATTGGCCATCGTCTTCATGGCCATCAAAGGGTCGGATTGAGCTGCAAGAACTAAAGGTTCAAATTGCATTAAAAATCAGAAATTTTTATCAGGTTGCCTATATGAAGTTTTTTTCCCTACTTGGTTACAGCTAAGGTACTGTCCCAACACACCGCTTGTGTTGAGGGGAATCACTTGCACATTCAAAGAAGGAAGCAGGGTCGGTGTCGTCGGAAGAACCGGACATGGAAAAACGACTCTGATCAGTGCATTATTTCGATTGGTCGAGCCAGCAAGCGGGACAATTTATGTCGATGGCCTAGACATTACTTCCATTGGATTGAAGGACTTGCGGATGAAGCTCAGCATTATCCCTCAGGAGCCCACTTTGTTCAGAGGCAGTGTTCGGACGAACATGGATCCTCTTGGCCTTTACTCTGACCATGAGATTTGGACGGTAATATGCATACTAGTTCTCATTTTTGGACTTCCATCTTCATAATCTACCGGCCAATTAGATCATCTTTGTTCATGGATGTGGGGACCGACAAGCGTTCATTTCTTGATCCATAGGCTCTGGAAAAATGTCAGCTTAAGGCCACAATTAGCAGCCTTCCGAATCAGCTTGATTTTTCCAGTGAGCATTGTCTATTACGTTACTTGTCACAATCTAGTCACAGCTTGAAAGTCACTAAAATCCTACTAAGATCTGACTATTATTGCTCGTAGCTATGCAACAGTTTCTTACACTAGAAAATGATTTGACTCTTTTGTCTGCTAATGGGAATGTAAGCGGCTTGTTCAAATTTTAAACAGCAAGTGATGAAGGAGAGAATTGTAGTGCTGGGCAGAGGCAGCTATTTTGCTTGGGAAGAGTTCTATTGAAGAGGAACAGAGTCCTAGTTCTTGATGAAGCCACCGCTTCAATTGATTCAACAACTGATGCTATCCTTCAGAGGATCATCAGGCAAGAGTTCTCAGATTGCACTGTGATCACCGTGGCTCACAGAGTCCCGACTGTCATAGACAGTGACATGGTCATGGTCCTCTCTTATGGTAAGTTTCTAGCTATCCTATACATTCATAAACTTTCTCATGACACAATCACAATCTCATTTTCTTTTGGTAATTTGAGTTTACGTTTAATCTTTGAGAGTAAAAAAATGTCGGTCTCATTGTGACCTGTGAAGGGAAATTCAAGGCCGCAACCCGCAATGGATTGGGATTGCCGAAAACTTAATGAAAGATCAGACCGTTTAATGCTGATAATTTTCTAGTTATATGTGGATTAATTAGGCAGAAATGGATTTTGAAAAAATTTAGTATGATGAGAGTCCTGATAAAGGAGTCATTTTATAGCTTGAACAATTTGTTATTAAAAAGGACTTCCGTTTAGCGCACTAGTTAGTGTGAAAAACTTATTACACAAGCGGATTCAGGGATGGACACACTTATAATTTTTACTTTTGATAGCTCCATTCATTTTATTAGTATACCAAAGTTTCCATCTAAATTATTATTTTTCTAGAATAAAAATATTTTACACTAACGATGTACCTTGTATGAATTCATAGTAGAAAGTACAGCGATTTTTTTTTATATTTTTAAAATGGATTTAATTGGTGTTTTTTGAAGGAAATCTGGTGGAGTATGAGGAGCCCTCAAAGTTGATGGAGACCGATTCCTACTTCTCCAAGCTGGTTGCTGAACACTGGTCAAGCTGCAGGAGAAGCTGCTCCCAGAGTCTTTAGAAATTATCACTGCTGAGGCTCTCTTATTTATTTATTTATTTATTTGGTAAGGTTGCTGAGGCTCTCTTATTCATTATCGCTAAATAATCAATTTTCCAATGTGCCCTTTAATGTAATTACTAAGCACGAATCTTGAGCGTGACATGATTCGAAATATGGATGCGCTTATCATAAGGACCGTTATCAGGGTTAAATCAACATATTCGTGCCATTAATTTTGTCAAGATCGAATCAGCAATATGGATGCGCTTATCATATGTCTAACCAAGGCCGTACTAAAGTGAACCGTGAGCATGACATGATTCGAAACTTTTTTTTGATAGTTCGACAGTTCTTTAAGATGAGCATCGTGCACGAAAATTGCACAGATTTTAAGTTAGTAGCATTAATTCATCATTTCATTACTTATGCAAGAGCTGAAACAGTTAGTAGCATTATTTCATTATTTCTTGGAGTAATGTTAAATATGGACCCTCGCCATGAGATTTCTGCTCAATATGCAGTCTCACTCCACCTAGCATGCCCTCGACACAGCGTCCCCGTACACAGGTCGCCCCGGGGGCCAGCCGTGTCCTGTCCCTTGACTAAAAAGGTAAATTACTTGGCATAAGAATGCCTAGGTGTGGTCACTATCGGAGCACTTAATAAGGAAGACAGATTCTTCTGCAATTTCCTAAAACTCGTGGATGCCGACGCGAAACTTTTTTTCCACTTCAATGCACCAATGGAGTGGCTAGTCCTGAGAATTAGAAGCACTTCAGAACCTGACCCAACTCACTGATTCTCTTCTTCTGATTTTGCTTCCTAAGGGATATGTGCCTCCAGGTAACCGACCATTTACATGAAAACAGCAAGAGCTTAGGGAATAGTAGAGAATACTAGTTAAATTTGCTTATTTTGGTCTTGCAGGGATTAGGATACCACAATCCTAATATATGAAAGGTCCCAACATACTTGATAATTTTTTTAAGAGAAAAAACCACCAAAAACCCCAAATTTTACCACCTATGACACATTTACCCTGAACTTTTTTTTGTAACGCAAAAAACCCCAAACTATACTATTTGTGACACATTTACCCCATTGTACTTTAGTTCATGAGTTTTTTCGTCTTTTTTACTTCTTCTTCTTTTTTCCTTTCCTGTGAGGGCGGCCCTCGCCGGCGTCGAGCGAGGGCCGCCTCGCCTGGGCGAGCGAGGGAGGTCCTCTCCCGACTCGAGTGAGGGCCGACGAGGGTCGCTCTCGCTCGACTGAGGCAAGGGCGGCCCTTGCCCAACTTAGGCGAGGGCGACCCTCGCCCGACGCCGGCCAGGGTCGCCCTCACCAGAGTCAGGCGAGGGCCACCTCTCCTAGGCGAGCAAGAGCTGCCTCACCTGGGCAAGCGAGGGCGGCTCTCGCCCAACGCCGGTGAGGGCGGCCCTCGCTCGACACCGGCGAGGGCGGCCCTCGCCAGACCCCGGCAAGGGCCTCACCGGAAAACAAAAAAAAAAAAAAAAAGCAAAAAAGACGAAAATGCCCATAAACTAAAGTACAATGAGGTAAATATGTCATAAATAGTATAGTTTGGGATTTTTGGTGTTACAAAAAAAGTTCGAGATAAATGTGTCACATGTGATAAAGTTTAGGGTTTTTGGTGATTTTTTCCTTTTTTTTAATAGCAGTTAAATGAGATTCCTTAGAATACGATTGGTATCTTGCACGAATGCAAACATTAAATAATATATTTGGACGAGATGCAGTAAAATATAACAGAGATCTTATCATGCTTCTTTAGAGTTTGGGATCAATAGAATTATCTGGTCAAGTTTGATAGATGGAGACATAGGAGTTTCAGTTTTCTTGCCATTCTTTATACCGAATTTCTTGACTAGCTCTTTGACATATTTCTCTTGAAATATAAAAGTGCCACTTGGAGTTTGTTTTGTTGGGAAATCCTCTATGTTATTTTAACGATGACAAAGATAATCAAAGGCTACTAATGCGTATATTGATTGAGTAGTACGAGATAATATATACACAAGCTACAATGCAGTTGATGTCATAATTAGCATTGAGTGTGATCTTGAGTGCTCTATCATAATCGGGAATGCTCTGCCGATATGAAAGGATCATTGCCAATATCTAAGGTGAACAAGATACTGGGTCTCGAGATGTCTACATGCTAGAAGGATTTCTACAAAGGTTAACAAGCTAGAGGGACCTTGATCGAAGGAGAATAAGCCGAGAAGAATAAGGATGTTCATAATGGATTGGAATAACTAAAATAAGGTGAACAGTTGGATAGACCTTGGTGATGTGGAACAAGCCTAAAACTATGACTTTCGTTGAGGTAGCTATAATGAAGAATGTTTCTTGTGTGGGCATGATTTGCTATTGAACTGGAGATTGTAGGCATTAATGCTTTTCTGCACATGCAAGCAATGCTCAAGATTGGCATCTAAACTTATTACTACGATCTCAATTCCCAGAGAAGGCTTTCTGGTATCCATGGTTTGATTTAATTTCCTTCAACAAATGAAGTTGACTTCCATACAAGATTATCGCCATATCTTGTCTGATTTCTTATCCTTTTAATCAATTTTACATCTAATAGTTAATTATTTGTAGTAAATGTAATACTTAAGTAGAGACTAGACCTTGTCCATAGTGAAGGCTTCTACTTATGGCAAAACAAGGAGCTGTAATCGAAAAATGTGATTGTGGTCAAATACTCTCTTTTCAAAATGGTTACCGGTTCATAAATTACTTTAACAACATTAAGTACATTAAACCACCTAGCAGTACTTCACAAGCACTGGTGTACTCACTGTTAAACACTTGATAAAGCCATTTCTATTAGGATACGAAAAAAGGAAAGCATGTTATCATACGTTCACTAATTTGGACACTGAGCTGAAAATCCGGAGCCCCCAAAAAAGAAATGGACTCCTAATGGATTTGGCGGGTCCACATTGAGCAATAAGTCATAGCATTCGGGTCTTGTTACATACGTCTTGAGATTCTCCGGGTCTCTCTCAATGGATCCGGCATCGACAAATTTAAGATTGCAGAAAAAGGCCGCCTTTCCAAAGCCTTCAGAAGGGAAATGGCCGCTCCCCATTTCCGTTGACGTATGCAGACCATGCGGTTTACTGTTGACGATCTCTCCGCCCCATCTAATTACATCGGCACTGCCACCAAGTGTAGTGAAGATTTCTCCGGGCCAGTATCCTACCTCCACGTCCGCAACGCGCAGCCACCAACGTCCAAGGACATCATTCTGAAATATTTTTGTTAGAAGACCGAAGACTCGAAAATATCCCATGTATATTTACCTAAAAGATTATTCCATTACCTTTGATATGTCTATAGTTATGTCATATTGCTGTCCACCATAGGTGGAAACCGGTAGAATCTGAGAACCTAAAGCAATCTCGCTACTTGTTTGTACAAATCCAGGGCATTCGAGATTGTAGCATCCGGTTTGCTGATAGCCATCACTCTAAAGTCCACCCAAGAAAAGCATGTTAAGGTTTGATATGTTTGTGAAAGTTCGGTGAATTGTAAGCGACCAAAAGAGTTAAGAACTCACTGTCCAATATATGAAAAGCTCTGACTGGTTGCTAGTACTTGGAATTGTGTTAATCTATAATAAAAACACAAACCGCTTATCTTATAAATCTACACACATTTAGAATGCCAATTATGCTAACATCTTCAGATTCTATCATTCTAAGTTCAGGACAAATAAAACATGAGTGCCATAACTTTCATACAGCGTTCACTTGAGTGTCATAAATTTTTTTTTCTCACTTAAGTGCCATATCAAAGTAAAATCGTTTTTTAAATGTTGTTTTTGTTTTTGTTTTTTGATTTTTTGAATTTTTCTTTTTCTTTTCCTTTTTTTTTTTTCAGGGCCACTGAGGGTCATTGGCAACCCTCGCCAACTATGAAGGCTAGGCCATTGTGGCCAAAGGCGAGATAGCCATAGCCGGCAAGGGCCGCCGATGACCTTTGCAGCAAACAAAAAGGAAAAGGAAAATAAAAATAAAAATATTCAAATAAAAATATTTAAAAAATAAAAGCATTAAAAAATTATCAACATCAATGTCGGCAAAACCACATAGAATGATTGGCATCCACATCAGATTTTCCGGCGCGGCAAATCGCTAATGGTATTCAAGTGATGGATTTCTCAAATTTGTGACATTCAAGTGAGCGTCGTGTGAAAGTTATGGCACTCTTGGTGTATTTATCCCTTCTAAGTTCTTACCATCAATCCTGCCTCCAAAGTGTTCAAATTCTCTTTAAGACCTGACGTGAGCCGAATTTGAGAGAAACTCGCTTCTGGATACATTACCGTAGGATTCCACACATTAATTTTTGCATTAGCTCCCTTGTAGTTGCCACCGATCATAGACACTTCAGCATACTGACCAATACACAACAAACTCATAAGAAGTGAAACTTAAGGATCAATGCATAAGCAAAATCACAACTCAAAATCAATGCCACAATAGTCATATCGTGATGTATTTGCACATACTTCATGTCCATGCGGTGGAGTGATGATGTTCTCGCTCAGATTGAGTCGCTTCATGTGTGGATTCAACGGTATAACATGACGATTGGTATGGTTTTGTGGTCTTCTGATGGGGATCGTTCTTGCAGGGCATTCACCATATTTCCACCAAGCTTGATTGAGCGCACCTTCCACATATCCCGCTCCATTCCCTTTCCGATTTGAGCTTGGTTTAATCTATTTATAAACGTGCCAGCTTCAGTGATTGTTATAACAATACATCTGACATAGACCAACCCGAATTTCTTAGACATCCTGAAACATTGAAACAGCTTTCTCCTACAACTGCTCAATGATGACCCTCATCATTAAGGTACTTATACTGTCATCACTGCACTTAATCATTTCTACTGCTAAGTGCAAATTTTGCATGGGAGGCACGGGACACCGATGCAAGTTACTGGTCAAAAAATGAGGGGACAAAAACCTGTATGGTATGATTCTTGAGAAGCGGATGATCAAAAGCGGGTTGCTTGAAGATGTCAACACAATCGATCACTTCACCAGTTTCATAACTCTGCACCAGTTTCTCATACATTATCTTAGCAAAAAGAACATAGTCAAAAGAAAAAAAAAAGTGAAATAGCAATAGGTAGAGTTTAAGAACGACCTCAATGGATTTTACTGCTCCTTTAGGCTTATCGAAACCTGTAACTTTGTTTGATATAAGAATTCTCGCTCGAGCACGCCCATCGCTTATCATACTGACAATACTTATTATCAAAACCAACCATTTGAAAAGATGCATTCGTGGGCTTAGCATTGCCATTGTAGAACAGACCGGAGTATTTTTGAAAATGAGACAAGACAATGTTCTTTATATGCAGATAAATCATATCCCCTTGGTAGACCTCAAACCTGAATCCTATAAATCATCATTAATATAGCCTATCGTGGATACCCGTTTCTACAAGGAAGAAAATTATTCTTCTTTTGGCAAGCATGGATCGAGTTTTTATACTTGAAAGGAAATGTTCAAGATTTAGTAATCAAAAAGGGATATGCATCAACGATTTATCATTTTCCTTCCACATATGGAAACATAAAGAGAAAAAATGGGTAAATTTTCATTCGTGTAAAAAATTCTTATTTTGGAGTGGCCATCAAATTGTCACATTGATGGCAAGTATAAATACATATACAAATTTATAATATATGTGGTTATGGTAATGAGTGAAATTGCTTCGGTGGCAGGGGCTTACTCTCAATTCCTTCTTTTTTCAGAAATGGTAATGAAACTCCGGTATCCCAAAAATTATGTTAACAATACATAAAATTGCCAAAATCAATACATAAAGATGCAACCAAAAATAGCCAAAGTTGCAAAACCTCTGCTAAGAATTCACCCCCCTCATATATTGAAACATGAAAGAAAAATAAAATGACAAGTTAACTTTCCGGACAAAATATGCCATCTTTAAAGGGAGATGTGCTAAGACATGAACTTGCCAAGGCTCTGGTGGAAACTTGCAACTGATTTTCAAATTATTGCTAGCTCATAAGCTGAAAATCCATCCTGACAATGCATCCGAAACCAATGTGATCGTACTCCCAGAAATGAACAGTAACTATCGGACACCATTTCAAAACTATCTGGACGTATGTACGTGCCGAGGAGGTCTGTTCTATGGCTTAGCCGCTATTTGCCGCTTCAAACACTGAGCTAAAAACCCAATACCACCATAAAAGCAATTGGCCCCGTATGGAGGAGTCTTACCCATGATCTGCAAATCATAGCACTCAGGGTTCGTCGTCATCCTTACGGCATCATCTGCATCCCTGTTCATCAAATTGGCATCAGCATATTGAAGGTCGTGGAAATAGAACGATTTCTCGAATCCTTTATAAGGAAAATGGCCGCTCCCCATTTGCGTTGTCGTATGATGAGGATTAGTTTCCACTTTGACTATCTCTCTTCCCCCAAGTTACCCTATCTGCACTTGTGCTTAAAGAAATAAATATTTCTTTGGGCCAATATCCTATGTCGATGTTCGCCGATTGAAGCCACCAATGTCCAGTAACTGGATCGTGGGACATATGGTAAAAAGACAAATATACTCGGTCTATGCACGATTGCATCTCCCAAATATAGTTAAATTACGCCTTTTGATTTCCTTATAACTGACAGCTGAAAACTAGACGAGAAACACGAAAAAGCCTATCATTTTCGTAAATGGACAATTTTCATTACCTAGGTTAGAGGCATATAAACATCATATTAATTCTCATTAGCAGCTATATATAGGAAAAATTATCTAAAAAGTTATAAACCTATTGTACTTTTGTTAATTCAATCGTAAATTTTTTAATTTTGCCAATTGATTTATAAACCTTTTTATATTTTGCCAATTGAGTCCATCCAGCCAATTTAGGTCGAAAATCATTAACATAAATTGCGATCATCCTACATGGCACGGTGGCACTAACGTAGACAATTTTTAATAATATTTTTGCGAATTTTTTTTCCCTTTTGTCATGGCATTTTTTTTTTTTTCTATGCCGGCAAGGGTCACCAGAGACCCTCACCCACTGTCGAGGAGGCCTTCACGGCCCTCACCAGATTTGGGTGAGGGCTACGGCCCTAAGTGAGGTCCCTTGTGGCCCAACCGCCATAAGCGAGGTAGCCCTCATCTAAATCTAACGAGGGCCTTTGCGTCCTTGCCTACGACCGATAAGGGCTTCGTAGTTCTGCCAGCCACGAGCAAAGGCGCGACCAGTGAGACGTCGATGGCCTCGCTTAGGGCCTTCATGGCCTCGTCAGCCGTGGCGAGGGCTACTTTGAGGCCTGCGCAGCTACCCACACCGACATAGAAAAAAAACACAAAATAAGGCTTCATTTGTTTCACGAAAAACATTTCCGGGTTTTCTGACATTCGTTTCACGAAAAATATACCAACCATGGATAACATTTTCCCTCAATGGACAAAACACCTTCAAAAATGAAGAAAATGTTTTCCACTTTTTGAAAAGAGGAAAACATTTTCCCTCTCCTTCTTTCATCATTCATCTAATTTTTTTTTCTTTTTCTTTTTATTGTCTTTTCTTTTTCTTTCTCTTTTCTATCTTCTTCTCGACCGAGGAAGAAGAAGGAGGAGGAAAAGAAAAAGAAAATAAAGGAAATAAAAAATATTTTAAAAAAATAAAAAATTATTAAAAGTAGTACAAGGAGAAAAATCTTTTCTATACCGAATAACGAAAAATATTTTTTGAGATTTTTTCAGATTTCAGCCAAACACCGGAAAATTGTACCATTTTCCAGGAAAATGGCTTTTTGAAAAATATTTTCCAGAAACGTAACATTTTCTGCAAAACGAACGAAGCCTAAAAGCAATGAAAAAAGAAAATAAAAATTCAAAAAAAAAATTCAAAAATTCCAAAAAATATTAGTATATAAATTCACAACATTAGCATTAGTTATGTCATATAAAACGGTCAGCGTTTACGTTCACATCAACAATTTCCAATCAAAATTGACTTGATGAACTCAATCGGCAAAATTAAAAGATTTATAACTCAATTGGTATAAGTGTAATAAGTTTAGGAATTTTTTTTGACAATTTCGTCCCAACTTTTTAGTAGTTCCAAGCTCATTTCATACCCCAAAAGCCAAGAACACATGCTTGCCCCTACAGCTGCAACACCAAAATCAGAAAGTGGCCATCTTTTTTAGTGACCAAAACTCAAAAAGCTTCTCTAAACCCCTATCTAACAAATAATCCTACGTTTTGTAGCCAATTAAGCCGTCCCCCCCATATCACGAGGAGGGCCCTCTTTGCTGATTTCGCTCGTGCACGATTTTCTTTGGGAACGGTCGAGATTAACGTCAATCTCGAACCCGACACGAGAAACGAACAAACCAAACATGGAGGAAAGGGAAAGATTCATAGATCAAAGGCCAGATCGTAATGCTTTGTAATCAAACTTAAGACATCGCGTTTCGTGGGGGTGTTTAGACCTTGAATTAGAAAGTGCATGTCAGGCAGTTGTAATAAGGCTTGCATAATGATCCTAAACTTTAACATCGTTCATTGGGTCTAGTGTTCATTACGTTTGATGCAATCTTATAAACCCTTGTCTAATGATTGGAGAGGAATATCCTATACGATCCGTGTCGGATTTGTATGGAGCTTGTGTACACAGGCCACGGAAACCAATCAGCTTGGGATCTTGATAAAATGCTGACATCACATACTTTTTCGTTTTGGTCGGTCAATCTTAAGATGTGTTCTTGCTTTAAAACGATCGAATATTGAAACAGACACTTCGTTAAGTGGCTGTAAATTTGGTGCACGAGACATCTTAAAGACTGTTGAAGTCGTGAAGGGAAAACTCACAAGCTCAAGCACGACGTGAACGAGCCATGAGAACTTGCTCGAAGATCGTGTAAAAAGGTTTTGAGAAATCTGTGTGAGATGGATTTTAGCGGAAAAATTATCCAAAAAAGTCATAAACCAATTGTGTTATTGCCAATTTAGTTTTAAATCTCTCAATTTTACCAATTGAGTCACAAACCTTCCCTTTTTGTCAATTAAGTCCATTCGACAAATTATGATCGGAAATTGCTGACGTGGATACCGGTTATAGGACAGCTGATACTAGTATGGACAATTTTTAATAATATTTTTTTTATTTTTTTTTGAATTTTTGAATTTTTCCTTTGGTTTCTTTTTCTATCCTTTTTTTTCTGTGCCTGCCGTGAAGGCCTTACCTGTGGTTGGCGGGTCCACAAAGGCCTTAGGTGAGGCCATCGCAGCCCCATCGACCATAGGCGAGGGCCCTTGCAGCCCTGTCGACCATAATGGCTCTAGGCAAATACCATTCAACAAAGATTTTTGGGTGCTTTGGGGAGGTGCAATAATATCTCCCAAGCTCTTCAAAGGCCTTTAGCCCAAGGTAGGTTTGAAGTTATTTTGGGATGCTACATTTCCGTAATGCAAATAGACTTTTTTTCCTTCCAATTTTGCCCTCGCTCAACCTTCATAATTCCGAAAATGTCTTCAAAAACCCTAACTTTTTCCTCAGCCACTCGCAAGCAACCAACGTGCAACCAACGTGTAGCTAGCGTGCCACTCATGGGGTCCAAGTGACTTCTTCATACTCCGCCATGTCTACTTCTCATAGATGATGTGGATTGAACCATGTTTGCTTATTAAGGAAATATTTATATAAGCTAAAACAGTCTCCTAGACAGCTGTGTGACTATTCAAAAAGTCAAATAGATAGATGTGTTTACTTTAGGAAATTGGAGGATGTGTCTTTGTTATATCTAATATGTTGATGACATGCTGATAAAAGTTAAGAATATGTCTAATATTGATGTGCTGAAGAGACAGTTAAATACTAAGTTTGAGATGAAAGATTTAGATGGTGCAAAGAAGATATTGAGTATAGAGATTTTACGTGATAGAATTGCGGGAGTTTTATGTCTATCTTAATATATTGATAAGATCGTAGGACATTTTAATATGCAGTCAACAAAATCTGTTAGTACACCTTTAGCAAAGCATTTAGTTATCATCGCAGACTGAGGAGAAGGATAAGCATATGTCTCGTGTTTCTTATTCAAGTGCAAAAGATAATATTATATATGTTATGGTATGCACTAAGCCTGGCATTTTACAAGTTATAAGCGTAATTAGTTATCACATGAAGCATCCTAGTAAAGCTCATTAAGAAGCTATGAAATAGATCCTCATATATTTGAAGGGAACATCATATGTGAATATAGTATATCAAAGGGATAGCAATGGTAGTGAGACCACAAAATATGTAGATTGGGATCACACTGGTGACTTGACTGAATGTAGCTCTTTAGCAAGGTACATGTTTACATTAGCAGGTGGTGCAATATGTTGGAAAGCGTCCTTATAGGAACATGTTGCTTTGTCTTCGACTGAGACAAAGTACATAGTACTGACTTTTATATCGAAGGAGGTGATATGGCCAAAGGGTTTGCTCTCAAACATTTGGTTGGAGTAGAAAGGTGTTAATGCACACTATGATAATGAAGGTGCAATATATCTGGCATATAATTCTGTTTTATCACGAGTGAACGTACCATATTGACACCAAATACCATTTCATTTGATATGTCTTAGCGGAGGGTATGGTTGTTGTTAGGCTAATAGCAATAGCGGAGAACTCGGCATATATGATGACTACACCTATTCCTTTGACTAAGCTCAAGCTCTGCTTGAGTTCAATTGGCGCCTATAGAGAGCAAGCACCTTTCATGACATTGGGAAAGCTATTGGAAAGACAGCTGTGATCTACATTTATTTAGGCTGTTTACTAAGGAAGTTTTGTGTGCATATCTTTTATTTCTTTTTATTGTGTGGTCCTTGTATTTTTAGTAGTTTAGCCTAATTAGGAGTTTGTTTGATAGCTGTATCTTCTTGTATATATGTTACATTTCTGTGGCAATGAAGAACAGAATTCTTATTCCAAAATTCCTCAGTTCTTTTACATGGTATCAAAGCCATGGCTGATGAAAAAAAAAGGTGAGGAGAGTTCTGGAACGGACAAGAAAACCTTTAGTCCTTACACACTAAATTCGAATGACAACCTGGGTAACTTGATTACCCAAGTTAAGTTGAAGGGCGAGAATTATGAAGAATGGGCGCGAGTTATGCGGACTGCATTACGAGCCAAGAAGAAATATGGTTTTATTGATGGATCTGTCAAGCAAACAGCAGATGATTCATTGGAACTTGAAGATTGGTGGACGGTTAATTCCATGGTGGTTTCTTGGGTGTTTAATACCATTGAACCGACACTTCGCTCGACTATCTCTCACATGGAGAATGTGAAAGATCTGTGGGAGGATATCAAGCAAAGATTTTCGATTGGGAATGGTCCACGGATGCAGCAACTAAGATCGGATTTGGCCAATTGTAGGCAGAATGGTCAACCCATCGTGTCCTATTTCGGTAAACTCAAAACCTAGTGTGATGAAATAAATAACTATGATCAGATACCAGTGTGTGTTTGTACAGGTTGCAGATGCAATCTTACCATTGTAATGGAAAGAAAGCGTGAAGAAGAGAGAGTTCATCAGTTTTGATGGGCTTAGATGAAGAAGGATATGGAATAGTGCGCGCTAATATTTTGAGCACTGAACCTTTACCTAATCTGAATCGTGTCTATGCTATGGTTGTTTAGCAAGAGCGAGTGCGAACTATGACACGAATCAAGGATGAAAGAGGCAATCCCATGAGTTTTGCAATCCGAGCAGGTGGTCAAAATTCGAGGGGGGATAAAGATAAAATCCCATTCTGCTCTAATTGCAACCGAGAGGGACTTGATGTTGAAAGTTGTTTCCAGCTGATAGGATATCCAGAATGGTGGGGTAATAAACCATGTGGAACCTCTGCTGGACAAGGTAGTGGTCAAAAGCATGGTAATAGCGGTGGACGAAACTAGGGAGGAGGTGCTCGTGCCAACTTCTCACAGGCAACTGGAGTTGATCGTGGGCAAGGAGTTGTGACAGATTCAGATCGAAAGAGTCTTAGTGGATTGAATGAGGAGCAATGGGCGACTTTGCTGGGAATGTTAAGTTCTCATCAAAATGGTGCCCATGAGAGGTTGATAGGTAAGCAGAGTATTTTTCCTTAGATTACGACACAGGAGCTTCCCACCATATGACTGGAACATTGGCATTTTTTAGAGAATTGCGTGACATTATGCCATGCTCAGTCGAATTACCTGATGGAGAAAAGACCATGACAGTGAAAGAAGGAACTGTGTTGCTTGGAAGAGACTTGAAATTACAACGAGTTCTTTTTGTGCCCAATTTGAAATGCAATCTGATTTCTGTATCACAACTTTTTAATGATTCAAATTTGGTTATCCAACTCACTAACAAAATATGTGCTATACAGGACCTAAATTCAAGGAACCTGATTGGAGCGGGTGAGCAACGCGAGGGGCTTTACTTTCTCAAGGGAGTGACTTCGGTACATGCTTGCAAGGTGGATGATATGGAATCTTTTGAGCTTTGGCATAAAAGAATGGATCATCCTTCTTCTAAGGTGGTGGAGTTAATTCCAAAAGCTGGCAAAATAGTTAGGAAAACCAATAAAACTTGTGAGGTTTGTTTTAGAGCAAAACAAACAAGAGAGATCTTCTTTTCTAGTGACAATAAAGCTAAAGATTGTTTTGAATTGATGCATTGTGATTTGTGGGGATCTTATAGAATCCCAGCTTCATGTGGAGCGATTTATTTTTTGACAATTGTTGATGATTACTCTCGTGCTGTGTGGTTATATTTGCTGAATGGAAAAAATGAAGTGGCCTATATTCTTAGGAAATTTATTGAATGGTTAAATGCCAATTGGAGAAAAATGTGAAAATCATTAGAAGTGATAACGAAAGTGAATTTTTGTGTTTGAAAGAATATTTTGATGAACATGGGATATTGCATCAAACTTCTTGTGTTGGAACACCTCAACAAAATGGCCGAGTGGAAAGAAAGCATTGCCAAATCCTTAATGTTGCAAGAGCTTTGCGTTTCCAAGCAAATTTACCCATAGAATTTTGGGGAGAATGTGTACTCGCGACTGGGTATTTGATTAACAGGACTCCATCTATATTATTGAATGGTAAAACCCCATATGAGATTATCTTTGGCCAACCTCCTTCTTACAAACATATTCAGATTTTTGGTTGTTTGTGCTATGCGCATAACTAGAATTGGGATAAAGATAAATTTGCTAGTAGAAGTCGTTGGTGTGTTTTTGTTGGTTATCCGTTGGGAAAGAAAGGGTGGAGATTGTATGATTTAGAAGCTGATGAATGCTTTGTATCAAGAGATGTAGTGTTTGATTAAACAAAATTTCCATATGTTGATGAGAAAACAATAAGTGATGAACTCAATAAAAATAGAGTTATGGAGTTGGGTGATGAAGTTGATGATTTAAAAAGTGACTTGAGGGAGGAATTGATCCACACAAACAATGAGGACGTGGAAAGAAGTGAAGTCGTCGCCGAAAGTGTAGATAGAGAAAATGAAGTGAATCATGAAATGGAGGAATTGATCCACACAAACAATGAGGATGTGGAAAGAAGTGAAGTCGTCGAAAAGCAGCTAGGCAACGACAAAGGGTCAAGCAACCTTCTATTCGTTTGAAAGATTATGTGACAAACGCCATCAGAATAAGCCCCTCAACATGCTCATATGCCCGATCTAATTTTTCAGGTACGCCTTATTCTATAGCACGTTATGTGAGTTATGAAAAATTTTCTGCACAACACCGGTGTTTCTTGGTAGCAATTACTGCAGGACATGAACCAAACTCTTATGCGGAAGTGATTAAAGATGAACGGTGGAAAGAGGCCATGAGTAAAGAAATACAGGCTTTAGAAGATAATGGCACATGGACAGTTGAAAATTTGCCGCCTGGGAAGAAAGCAATTAGGAGCAAGTGGGTGTATAAAATTAAGTACAATTCTGATGGAAGTATTGAACGATACAAGGCGCAGTTGATGATACTGGGAAATAATCAAGTTGAAGGCATAGATTATCAGGAGACTTTTGCTCCTACGGCAAAAATGTGCACTGTACACACCTTTCTTGCCGTTGCGGCTACAAAGAATTGGGAACTTCATCAGTTGGACGCTCAAAATGCTTTCTTACATGGCGATTTGGAGGAAGAGGTTTACATGAACATGCCGCCTGGATTTGCCTCTCAATCATTGGGGAAGGTATGCAGACTCCGGAAATCTCTATACGGTTTGCGGCAAGCACCTAGATGTTGGTTTGTGAAATTGGCTGCATCTTTGAAAGCTTGTGGATTTCAGCAATCATATTCAGATTACTCCTTGTTCACTTTTCGAGTTGGGACTGTTCAATTGAATGTGCTTATTTATGTTGATGATCTCATTATCTCCGGTAATGATATTTTTGCTGTGCAAAAGTTCGAGAACTATATGAGTCGCTGTTTTCATATGAAAGACTTGGGGAAGCTGAAATTTTTCTTGGGGATTGAAGTGGCGAGAAACTCGGATGGTATTTTCTTGTGTCAACGTAAGTATGCGTTGAATGTGATTTCTGAGGTCAGATTACTAGGTTCCAAGCCGGCTAAAACTCCTCTTGAACAAAATCACAAGCTAGCCCTTACTGAGAGCGATGATGTAGACAACCTTGCTCATTATAGGCGCCTAGTGGGTCGGCTTATTTATCTAACAATAACTCAACCTAAATTGTCTTACTGTGTGCATATTCTTGCACAGTTCATGTAGCGGCCAAAGAAAGCTCATTGGGAGGCAACTGTGGGAGTTTTGCGTTATCTGAAAGGAAATCCAGGTTAGGGTATTATGTTACGTGCCAATTGTGACCTCAAATTGTCTGCTTAGTGTGATTCTGACTGGGCTAGTTGTCCTTTGACCAGACGATCTTTGACTGGTTACTTTGTTCTTTTGGGAGAATCTCCTATCTCGTAGAAGACTAAGAAGCAACAGACAGTGTCTCGCTCATTCGCAGAAGCTGAATACAGGTCTATGACTACTACAGTTTGTGAACTTAAGTGGTTGAAAAGATTATTGGATTCTCTTGGTGTGGCACATTCTCAACCTATGCACTTGTATTGTGACAGTCAGGCAGCTTTACATATAGCCACCAATCCTATCTATCATAAGCGTACCAAGCATGTTGAAGTGGAATGTCATTTTATTCATAATGAGATACTTAATGGTAACATTCAAACAGATTACGTACGTAGTTTAATACAACCAACTGATATCTTCACGAAGGCATTGGGAAAGGATCAATTTAACTTTATTCTTCGTAAGTTGGGCATTCGAGATCCCCATGCTCCAACTTAAGGGGGGGTATTGGAAAGGCAGCTGTGATCTGTACTTATTTAAGCTATTTACTTAGGAAGTTTTGTGTGCATCTTTTATTTCTTTTTATTGTGTGGTCCTTGTATTTTTAGTATTTTAGCCTAATTAGGAGTTTGTTTGATAGTTGTATCTTCTTGTATATATGTTACGTTTCTGTGGCAATGAAGAACAGAATTCTTATTCCCAAATTCCTCAGTTCTTTTACAAAAGCAACGTAGATTATAATTACGATGATTTTGTTATAAACGTCGAGCCAATGTGAAGAATTATTAGATTAAGTCAGAGGGAGGCAAAAGTAAAAAGCGTGGGTTTTGTTTCTTGCTTCTTGCCTATCGAAGCCGCACAAACAAAAGGGCGTAACAGAGTCTCGGAGACAAGCTTCCTGTTGAAGCCGCAACAAAGGAGTCCTTCGAAAAACTTATAGTTCGAGCCGCACAGTGAAGGACGAAAGTGCTCTCTGTACAACGGTATGTATTTACATTTAAATTGAGTTGTTTATTTCTAAACACTGTGGATTTATGCTTAATTTTAAGTATGAGAAACACTCAAGCATGTGGCCGATCGTAACTCTGATTCGCCAATTATAATAGATTAATTGTTAATAACTCTCTCCGTGGGTATAGATATTGACACTCGAATCAAACCTTATTGTGCTTTTTATCGTTTCTCGTTTATTTCTCTTGTGGTTTCCCATTGACCCCCAATTGCAAGATCTTGCCAATTTTCATGTTAATCTTACAACAACTTACATGGCATCCAGATGGCAGCTTTGTTCACGGAGAGTGCAGCAAAACCATTTCTTGTAACGAGGAGAAGACATATCTTATTTATCGTTGATGTATATTAATGTTTCGAGCATATGGGCATGCAAAAGGCAACATATACGCCGTACGTGGACATAAGATCCCAGAATAGCATGGATTGGTAGCTACTAATAACAGAGTAGAATTAAGAATGCAAAGATTAATTTACCAAGATTAATATGTAAACAAACCAACGGAAGACTCTAAAGTAGGTATCAAACAAGTTGGGATACGTACAAATTTTGTCATAAAAGTTTATGGCTCATTTTAAAACTAATTCTATACACCAATCTTTGAAAGTGAGTGAAGACCCGTACTTTATCATGTCGATATGCAAGTGGGGACTTTCTTTATGTTCATACAATGCTGGAAACTTGCATTGTAACCTTTGAGTTTCTTTTTTCAGCATTGATAAAATTAGCTAAATCACGGGTTATATTTCTAGCTAGAAATTTAACTCGATGTACTTATTAAATTAGTTATACTCTCTATTATGTGAACAGTTAGAAAGCTCTCATTCTGGCTGGCTAGATTAGGGGGAATTAACGGGAACAACCCTACTTTAAAAAGTGTGTATAAAAGGTCCATTTTGCATTCTTGATTTATTTGGTCAGAAGATTGGCACTAGTGTTATGGCAGGTACTATCCATTGTAGCCAGAGTCCTAAACTAATGAAGGACCACATAAATAGTGGAAAATAAAACGACAGGGAAAAAAGTTCGTAAAAATTCAATGTTAGATGCTTCAATGTTGTCAAATAACAAGGAATAAGTGCATTGGAAGTCCTAAAACTTGTTACAAAAATACAATCGAGTTTTAAAACTTTTAAAAAGTGCAATTAAATTTTGAAACTTGTCTCGAAAATGCAACGAAATTCTTAAACTTGTTACAAAAGTACAATCAAGTTCTAAAAATTTCAAAAAGTACAATCAATGGAAGGATTTGATTGAACCAATTTTACAGGTTTTAAACTTGATTATACTTTTTAAAAGTTTTAAGAATCAATTACACTTTTTAAAAGTTTTAATACTCAATTGTATTTTTTTGAAAGTTTTAAAACTCAATTGCGCTTTCATAACATGTTTTAGAATTTTCAATACACTTATCCCAAAAATAAACAAATGTATCTTTGATATATTCATTACATATGACTGAAATTGATACCTCTAATCCTCTAGCTCAAGGAAACTATTCCCCAAGACTTAGAGAGAGCCCTAGCAGACGCATCAATGTCTACAGAGATAAAGTCGTATCAAATCACAGCCTAGCTACAAAAGAAAACAGTCACTTAAAGTGGTTTATGCACTACAAATTGGAATTAATTACAATAAATTGGGAAAGATGCAAACAACTTGATCCATCATGATGGAATTGTGGTCATTCGGAGACCACAGAAAAACCATAGAAAATTAAATTCCAATTACACTCAAAAAAGAGTAATGCCATTGCATTTCAATGTACTGGCATTTAGTTTAAATTAGTACAACTTGTCGATATTTATTATCCAATTAAATATTTGTGCTCGGACCTATGTTTTATATTGAGAGGTAATGAGTGGGAGAGAGAGAGAGTCTACACTAGCCCGTCATGCCCATATGCAATGGCAGTGGCAACATACATATATATTGAAGAGCATCTTATTTTAAAATTGTATATGAGTCAACCTATTCGAAGCTTTAATACGTCTTAATCATGTTAAATTTAGTTTTATAGAGCTACATTGGCTGCTTTATGTCGATAGTTATGTCCATAAGGAATAGAATGGGCTCTCATTGCACTAGAATCTCATGAACCAATGGGCTCACTTATAAGAATGTGATATCAATAAATAGAATCCTTCAAAAAAAGAAGTGCATACGAAAAACTTAATTTATTTGAGCCCATGTCAACTCCCAATAACTCCTCTTTGTCAGTAGTCTCGGGTGGGATAGAAAATGATGAATTTTATATCAGCAAGTTGCCAAATTGTGAATTCATTTTCAAAGAATTTTTTGGACCTGCGCATTTTGCTTTTGCAATATTTAACATTGCTTCATCGTCATTGACAACAAAAATGCACTTTGAGCATATATTTTCATATCTCGAGAAGCCTAGCTAGCCAGTATAATGAGCCACTGCATTTTCATCTTTAATTGGCCAAATTGTTTCGTATACCTAACATTTTCTATTAAGAATAGTGGTCGCATTCCCCCACTATGGGAAGTGGAACCATTATGAATGAGTGATGGTAGGAATACTAAAAATTCACTAAAATTTGTGAACCAAATCAATTGGTCATCAAGACAAGTGGTAATTGGGCTCGTCATTCTCGCTCAAGATTTGAATTCGAATCACCACATTTGACCCATTCGATCGTAGCCACCTCCGGGAGCAATAAAGCAGTGTGGCTTTGATAATTATCCAGTGCATATATAAGTAGTAATAATCTGAAATTGTTCCAACTATTCAATTTATAGCGATAGATGGATATCGCGTGAGAAAATACTGAACGTGTTGTGTACTTAAAATTTATTGTTATTTGGACCCTCTTGACAGAGAATAATCTGCTTTTTCTAATCCTCCTCTCTTTCCTCCTCATCACCATCCAATAATAAAGACCTCCCCACTTGCCTCTTCCTCCCAATCATAACAAAAAACCGATCCACACCCAATGAAAGGTATGGACCTTCACGATGAGATTTCTTCTCAGTACGCACTCTCACCCCAAGACTCGGCCAGGCTCAAATCCATCATCCAAACCCACCACGCCCTCAGCACGGCAGCAGCGGCCCTGAACACGTGCACGTCCCTCATAGCACAGTGCATTTTCGCACCGGCCTACGCCGTGTGGCCCTTGGTGCGCGACTTCGCGAGTCCTCAGAGGTTCAAGCACTTCATCAAGAGCTGCCACATGAGGGAAGGAGACGGCGGGGTCGGGAGCGTGCTTGACATCGTGGTGATCTCAGGGTTGCTGGCCTCGAAAAGTGTGGAGAGACTGGAGGTTCTCGAAGACGAGAGGCGCGTGCTGAGCTTTAGGGTCATCGGAGGTGACCATCGGCTTCACGGCTAACGTTCGGTGACCTCAGTGAATGAGGTGACGACGATTGAAGAAGAGAGGAAGGTCGTGACTTTGGCTTTGGCGTCTTACGTTGTGCAAATCCCCCAAGGAAACATCTGTGAAGACGCCAAGTTGTTCGCTGACACTATAGTGAAGTTGAACCTGCAGAAGCTTGAAGAAGTAGTCATGGCTTCTTTGAATAAAGAGAAAATGAAGGAGGACAAGCATGATGGTGATGAAAAGTGCTGATGATGACTCTTGATGATGATGAACGTCCGATTGCGTGAAGAGATTGCTTGTAAATGTAAATGAAGGTGCTGATTGATGCTGCTAATTATGTACGTAAATCGCTGTACGTTACGCGTTAATTATATGTATTGCGTACCATTTTGAACGCTCTAGTTGCTATGCATTATATAGTAAATTATGTAAATCGGGGTGATGCGTGCCTTCTAGGTTTTTCTTCCTCTTTTTTCTCATATTCTTTTGCGGGTAAATTTGATTTGGTTGTCTTGTTACTTCTCCTAAAATGTTCTCGAGAAAAAGCAGAAATTGAAGCTTCAACATATTGATCAGAGTTCAGTGAATGAAGACTGGCGATATTTATGAACCTAGAAATGATGTTACATACGTCGGACTTAATGGGATATTGCTCGGTTGACATTATTGTATCTCTAGTTTGCTATCTTGGCATCTTGCCCGTGATCGAGTTTAAATCATAAAGGAATTTAGAAATGGTTACGGAGAATGTTTCGTATTATTTTCTCAGTTCAATCTTCAGTTTTTTTTGCTTTTGTTTTTTGAATTTTACTTTCTGCAAATCATGATTTGGAATCGAAATGGAGACATTTCTTGCGTCTTCCAGTGTTCGTCAAGCTCGGCTTATTTGGTATATCAAACACCTCATTTTGAAGAAGGTAATTTCTCCAAGTTAACCTCCAACAAGTGTACTTCCTCTCTTACCCGTGCACAAAATGTAATGAGATTGTTAAGTTAGGCCAAGCAATTCGGCGGCGGCGGGGTGCGGAGGGAGTGTTAAGTCAAGACCGGCCCACGAGGTATTTCATGAGTTTAGGGTTTACCTACTTAAAGTGGACTTAATTACTCTTTGTGTGATGCACGTTTAAATATTTCCTCTGCATATTGAGTGAAAGCATTAAGAGAAGGCTATATCTTCCTTCATTTCTAGTTAAGGAAACTCTCTCCAAGCGGTTAAGTTTGCATGTGGGTGTCTACATAATGTCCAATATAGCTGGTAATCCACCAATTAGATGAGAAAGAATGACGGAGAAAAATATAGACTTTAATAAATAACATCTGTTGCGATTTTTCTAGATAGGAATTATTGGCGAATATGCATGACTCGAATTAAAAATAGAGAAATGAAAAAATAATTGAGCATCTTATGCCAAAAACACAAAATGCATGTTAATCGCGATCTACTGCAGTAAAAGGAAGAGGAGGTTCTACACATAGTGACCAAGCAAGTATGCAGGGTAGGATGACGTTGGTTTTAATTTACATTTTTAAATAAGCAAATAACGCCGTTTTGACATCCTTCGAAGAGAAGATAAGTATGTATCAAGTTACGGGCACAGGTTATATGATTTTGACTAGCCATAAACATTCTTTAGTTAGTTAGATCCACACTAACTATAAGCTATTCACATTGACCAAACACCTTTGCTTTCAATCAATTTGCTAGTTAAAAAAAAGAAATAAAATTTTCGACAAGATTTTCATGTATATAGCCTTTCCAAAATCATGTTATTTCCTTGGATGGCATCCTCCAATAGGGGCTATAAGAACTTGGAAAAGATTGAAGTGTAAACTTTATGGGCCAAGGGCTTTGTGATGAGCAAGCCATGCTTCTTGGGTTTCAGGCTCTCATTGTCTCACAGCAAACAGGAAACTCAGATTTGAAAAAGAGTGCACTGATTCAGATGCCTCGCGAACTTGGCTTGGCTTCTTTTCTTCTCTCTTTCTTTTCAAACCCCTACTTTTTCTATAACGTCTTGGATGAAGACTGATACAACCCCGCTAGTTTATCCGAAAATCGACAATCCGAAAGTTATTTTCCTAATCTTGATCGTTTCTTATGGCTTAGTGTAAGCTGTTGAAATTAGAAAAATCACCAGTCGAATTATGGATTTTTGATGAAACAAACGGAGTCCATGTCGTGTAAAATTCCAAACGCTGAAATTCACTTCCATGGTTCTTACCACCACCGGCTCGCCGATGGCTGATCTCGAGTCATTAGCTCAGTGGTCTCACTCAAGCCCTTAAGAGACCGTAGTCGAATTGCACATGGGGGACTTAGGTCAAGCGAGGCCGATTTGATTCTCGATAACTACGATTGCGTCGCCCACCGGCTAGATCTTGGTCTAAGTTTGCCCTAGAAGATCACACGCCAGTGCTCAGCAAACAAGCCTATGTTCCCATTGACGAAATCCTATGCCTCCGACGGCCAGAATCAATTTCCAATGGTTGGTGACTCGACCGACCAACCGTGGCTCTCAAATAGTTGAAACTCGGTCTCGAGCAAATGGACCTGGGTCCCCGCGATTGTTGCATGTAAAAGCATGCCAAAACTTTTAAATCTCAACATTCGAATAAATGAGGAGAGCAATATTTTCCTCCAACCCCGAATGAATGGAATCCCCGTCAACCATTCGTTTTATTGGATATTATCCGCATGCAAATTTAATCAAATTTAAATGTGAACAATACTCATATCTATAACCCATCAATCATAAGTACGAGTAGAGGGAGTTTCCTTCCTCCCTTCGTCATGAGAAAACAATGGCCCAGAAAGAAAATAGATTGTGATTAAAATGAAAAAAACGTTTTGACTCGGAAATAATTAATTAAAGTTTTTGCAAACGATTGATAAACATGCTCGAGAAAATTAGTGAAAAATCCTCTCATCCGTCTTAGCAGGTTGTAAAGTTTGACTTGAGATTGTGCAACAAACATATGATAATATACTCATTGACGTGCCCCGATTGGGTCCCTTGGAAAACCGATGGAAACGATACGAACAAGCATCAATGGGATAAGAATACTAGGAGTGCTATAACTTTTATACGGCGTTCACTTGAATGTTATAACTTTTTTTGCGTTTACTTGAGTGCCACAAATTTAAAAAAATGATCACTTAAATGCCATCGGTGATTTGTCTCGTCGAAAAATCTGATGTGGACATTGGTCATCCTACATAGCATCGCCGGCGCTAACGTAGATAATTAATTTAAAAAATTTAAAAATAAAAAGAATCCATGTCGAGATGGAAAATTAATAAAAAAAATACATGCAGGATATTTTGCCGGGAATGGCACTTAAATGATCGATTTTACTCCGATATGGCACTTAAGTGAGCGCCATACGAAAGTTATGACACTCCTACTGTCCTTATCGAAAACATTTTTATTTATAAGCGAGAAAGTTAGGGAGGGCCAATCAATGTAATTCCTTTTGAACTTGACCATAAGGGTCCCACGTAAACAAATACCTTATATTAATTAATTCTTTATATAACATATTAATAGAAGTAGGTACCATATTTATAAAACTAGGTACTTCTCATGAATGAGGCCCATTACATAGAAAATCCAAAATATTATAAATTTAATTTTCAACAAAGATCGAAATTAAAATGTCATCAAAACAATTATTATGTACTAATACATAAGTAGTATTAATTATAAATTATATCATTCGACTCTCCTTTTTGTCAATCACCATACGACCCTTGATTCTAGAAACCCTTCAAACTTTCTCATTATTTTACTCACATTAGCTCAAATATAATTAAGTATGTTAGATTTAACATTTAAATGAGTAATTATATGAAAAGGATAAATGCATAAAGGCCTTTTTCCATCCATTTTTTGACTTTCAACGCCTCTATTACCTTAAACTAACCATAATATCTTTTGTAGGTCCGGATTTAATATTATTTATTACTTTTCTTTTCTTTTCTTTCTTTGGAAATTCTGATGCATTTAGAATTGACAAAAAATATGTATTTGCCAATGGTTTGATTGGATTGTCTTATAATGCAATTACAATTATCATAATTTTCTTATCAATAACTAATTATCCCACTTAATGAGCCATACTTTTAAGTTTTGTCAATGTAGTTATAAACTTTTGAGCAATTTTTCAATGTAGTCTTTCACGCTAATTGCCACAAAAAATTGCTGACGTGGCATTAGTCATGGCCGGCCATCCTAAGTGGAAAGTTAGGATGGCAACTTGTTGATTTCCACGTTGCAATTTGCAACGGCAATTGACAAGAAAGTATGCGTTTAAATATCATGCAAATGTATATGACTATATTGACAAAATTGAAAAATTAAAACTGAATTAACATCCATACAATAAGTTTAGGACTAAATTGATAATTTTTCCAAATATTTAAATAATCACTCCTTCAATGGACACAAGTACAAGTAGTTTTGGGATAAGTATGCTATGAGTACCATAACTTTTGTATAGCACTCATTTGAGTGCCACAAATTTGAAAAATTGATCACTTAAGTGCTATCGGTGATTTGCCTCGCTAGAAAATCTGACGTGGCATCATCGGCGTTGACACAGATAATTGATAAAAAAAAATATATTTAAAAAAATCCACGTCAGCATGGGAAGTTAATAAAAAAAAATCCACGTATGAGGGTTTGTCGGAATAGCACTCAAATGATCGATTTTACTTCAATATGGCACTTAAGTGAGCGAAGAAAAAGTTGCGGCCCTCAAGTAAGCACCATACAAAAGTTATGGCACTTCTACTATTCTTATCCCAAGCATCGATCGATCCTCAACTAAACATCAACCAACCTCAATTCTTTCAATTTTATATTCGTTAGATAGTTGTGCGACATTTTTCCCCTTTATACTTGTTCCTATTTGACTAGAGCCCAGGGCCGCGGCCTTGCGGACCGCGAGTGAGGCTAAAGATAGAAAAAAGGAAGATAATAATTTAAAAAATGATAATAAATTCAAAAAATATTAAAATATTCCACGTTAGTGTCAACCGTGCAATGTTGGATGGTCAAAAGGTAAAAAGGTTAAATATTTAATTGATAAAATTAAAATTTAGGATTGATTGGCAAAAGTGCAATTAATTTAGGATTTTTTAGATAATTTTCCCTGTATCCAGCTACTAACAGGAATCAATATTATGTTTATATGTCTCTAACCTAGGTAATGGAGATTGTCTATTTATGAAAACGATAGGCTCTTTCGTGTTTCCCGTCTAATTTTCTTGTCATAATAGATCATATCATGTCATCAGTTATAAGGAAATCAAAAGACGTAATTTAACTGTATTTGGGTGCTGCAAACATGCATATACTTAGTATATTTGTCTTCTTACCTGATATCCCAAGATCCAGTTGCTGAACATTGGTGGCTTTAATTAGCAAATGTCGACATAGGACATTGGGTCAAAGAAATATTTACTTCTTTAACCACAAGTGTTGATGGGGTAACTTGGGGCAGAGAGATAGTCAACATGAAACCTAAATGGTCATCATACGACAACACAAGTTAAAACTAAACCAGAAGACAACAATTTCTATATATTAGTACAAGAACCTATTTACAGGCTTTACAAATTAACTATCTACAGTAACAAAATATTGCACAATCGATCACAAAGATATTCAGAATATTATAGATAATATCGTGAATATATCCAGAATATCATAGATATCTGAAATATCATATATAATTTAAGATAATATAAATATATCTAACATTCCTCTCAAACTCAATTTTAGAAAATCCACCCAAAAGATTAAGTTGTTAGGTAAAGAGACACCACATGATATAAAGCATTTAGGATCCGTCGTTGTTTAAACAATGTGAGACAATACTTCAACAACACAAATGGAAAGCTGCCACTTTCCTTCCGAAGTATTCTGGAAATCGTCCTATTTCCACGACCTTTAATATGTTGATGCCAATTTGATGAACAGGGATGTAGATAATGTTGGGAAAATATTGTACGGGGAAGAAATAGAATCGAAATTTAATCCGACTTTGAGGCGTATAATCACTTTCTTTTAGGATACTTCAACAACACAAATGGAAAGCGGCCACTTTCCTTCCGAAGTAACATTCTTCGGAAATCGTCCTATTTCCACGACCTTCAATATGCTGATGCCAATAAAATGAGTAAAAATAAATAAATTAAAAAATAATTTCGAAAATGAAAATAATAATTAAATTGTTGATTAAGTAGATAATGCCGTAGGGATGCAGATAATGCCGTTTCACTGATAAAGTGACCAAAACATTCCTTTCTTTCCTATGTGGGACAAGAAAAGTGCCTTAAATATTTGTTTAAACGATAATGCCGTAGGGATGCAGATAATGCCATTTTTGTTTAAATGATGTGAGACGATACTTTAACAACACAAATGGAAAGCGGCCACTTTCCTTCCGAAGTATTCTGGAAATCATCCTATTTCCACGACCTTTAATATGCTGATGCCAATTTGATGAACAGGGATGCAGATAATGCCGTAAGGATGGCGAGAACCCTGAGTGCTATGATTTGCAGATCATGGGTAAGTCAATAGGGCCAATTTCTTTCACGATAGTCTTGGGTTTTCAGCTTAGTGTTTGGAGTAGCAAATAGCGCCTAAGCCATAGAACTGACCTCCCTGGCGCTTACTTTATGTCCAGATGTTACAGTTCATTTCTGGAAGTACGATCACATTGGTTTCGGATGTATTGTCGGGTTAGGATTTCAGCTGATTAGCTAGCGATAATTTGAATATTGCGGGTTTCCACAGGGGCTCATGCCTTAGCACATATCCCTTAAGAGATGGCATATTATATCTAGAATGTTAAGCTTGTCATTTTATTTTTCTTCCATGATTCAGCATATGAGGGGGTAGATTCTCGGCAGAGGCTTTGCAGCGTTGGCTATTTTTCGCTGCATCTTTGTGTATTGGTTTTAGCAAATCTTATGTATTGTGAACATAATTGTTTGGTTACTGGAGTTTCATTACCATTTCTGAAGAAAGAATGAATTGAGAGTTCTTTCCCCTTTCCCAACGGAGCAATCACTCATTACTATTACCGTATATATTAAATATATATGTATAAATACTTGCCATTAATTTGACATTTTGTTGGCAGTGAGAATTTTTTACGCAGTATCAAAATTGACTTGCTTTTTCTATTTATGTTTCCATTTGTGTAAGGATAAGGATAAATTGCCAAGGCATATCTCTTTTCGATAACCAAATCTTTAACATTTCCTTTCACATGCAGAAACCTAATCCATACTTGCCAAAAGAAGACTCATCTTCTTCCTTGTGGAAACGGTGATCCACGGGATGCTATTAATGATGATTACTAGGATTCAGGTTTAAGGTCTACCAAGCCAACCATTCGGAAAGATGCATTCACGGACTTACCATTGCCATTGTAGAACCGACTAGAGTATGTTTTGAAAATGTTCTTCCTTATATACATTTAAATCATATGTTGCTACAGAGTTGTTAGGTTTCAGGTCTACGAAACTAATTATTTGGAAGGATGCATTGCGGCAAAAGTCCACGAATGGATCCTTCCAAATAATTGGTTTCGATGATAAGTATTATCAATATCATAAGTGATGGGCGTGCTTGAGCAAGAATCCTGTTAGAAACAAAGTTACAGGCTTCTATAAGCCTAAATGAGCGGTAAAAACCATTGAGGTTATTCCTAAACTTTGCATGTTGCCATTTCACTTTTTTTTTTCTCTCGTTTAAATATATATTTTTTGCTAAGATAATGTATGAGAACCTGTTTCAGAGTTATGACACTAGTGAAGTGATCGATTGTATTGACATCTTCAGGTTAATGTGTGGAATCCTACATATGTGTTCAAAATTAAGTCTCTCAAATTTGGCCCATCATCGCCCTACATATGTGAAGTGATCGAAGTTCTTACTTCGAATGATCTAATCCGAATATTTTAGCATGAATTGCATTCTAAGTTTTTCCTATAGGTTGGTACAGGTACCACTACCAGCAATGAGGCAAGAATTTCACATATTGGTCACGAGTTCTTTACTCTTTGAAGCTCTTACAATTTACCAAACTTTCACATACGTATCAAACATTGGTGTGCTTTTCTTGGGTGGACTTTAGAGTGATGGCTATCAAAACACTAGCCTGATACGGTCTCGAGTGCCCCGGATTCGTACAAACAGATAACAAGATTGATTGCGGTGCTTTGATTCTGCCAGTTTCCATATATGGTGGATAGCAATATAACATAACTATAGACATAAGGAAGGTAATGGAACAATCTATTAGGTAAATATCTATGGGATATTTTCGAGTCTTCTGTCTTTTAACAAAAATATTTCAGAATGTTCTTGGACATTGGTGGCCGCGTATTGGGGATATGGATGAAGGATACTTTGCCTGGAGAAATCTTCACTGCTCCAGGCGGCTGCACCAGATGTAATTAGTTTGGGCGGGGAGATAGTTAATAGAGAAATGGATGGTCATCGCGCGTCAACTCAAATGGGGAGCGGTCATTTCCCTTATGAAGGCTTTGAAAAGGCGTCCTTTTTTCCGAAATCTTAAATCCACCAACGACGGATTCATTGAAAGAGACCCGGAAAATCTCAAGACGTATGAATGCTATGACTTACTACTCAACGTGGACCCACCCAGTATAGTTGGTGTCGATTTCTATTATGGGGTTTCGAATTTTCAGCTCAGTGTATAAAATTGTGAACATATGTAACATGCCCCTTTTTTGTTTCCTAATAAAAATGGCTCTGTCTAATGTTTGGCAGTAAGTACACCAGTCCTTTTGAAGGAAGTACTGCTAGGTGGTTTTATGTAATTAATGTTGTTGTTAAAGTCACTTATGGACCGCCGACCATTTTGAAAGGAGCTTTCTTTGCCATAATTGCACTTTTTGATTGCAGCTCCTTGTTTTGCCTTAAGAAGAAGTGTTCACTATGGACAAGGTGTAGTCTATACTTAAGTGTTACATTTACTACAGCTAATTAACTATTAAATGTAAAATCGATTAAAAGGCTAAAAAATATGATGAGATATGGCCATACTTTAGTATGGAAGTTAACTTCATTTGTTGAAGGAAATTAAGGAATATTCTAGAGGACTCGGGAATCCTTTAGAGATTGGCCCGGTTTTCTCGGGTCGTGCACGGTTTTTTTGTTCATGGGAATTTTCGGAACCGTGACATATGTGCAGAAAAGCGTTAATGACTGCTATCTCCATTTCAATAGCAAATCCTGTTTATATGTGTTACGTACAAAAATGTAATTCCATTTTTACTTCTGTCCACGCCACGTGTTTAAATGGTTTGACTCGATGCAGCTCAGACTTTCTATTAAATGGCAGTGTAGCTCGTGATAACATTTGGACTTTTTTTTGGAATGAATTTATATGGTCATCTTACAGAAAAAAGATAAATATATGACCTAGAACCAAATAGGAATATGACCTCCAATGTGTTTTAGAAGAATTCGTTAACATGATCACTGATGCCGTCGTGTTTGTTTTGTGCTTCTCAAGGGCAAAGATGATTTGTTTCTTTTGGGCTTCTGCTAAAATTAAATATATTATCTAATTCAGAAGTATACTGCGAAAGTTTCGGGTGCATTAAACTAAAGAATCAAAATGGATAATCCATATAACCCAGGTTAAGCATAAAGTAAAAAATGAAAGCTAATCTAGACGCGTTTCGTCTTTTTATTTTTTCCAAACAAAATGTTTCGGACTCGCAATAAGTTTGGACTTGCTGCCTTCTGAATAAAGTCTTCCTCAAATCACAAGATTCGATTCTTATTTATTTTATCGTCCAAGTTTATCATATAACAAATGCCTCAAAAAGTACGTGAAACTTTTAAAGACACAAAGAGTGCGAATGTTGCACGGAAAACTCAACATTTGCACAATATTTTTGAAAAATGATCGGTTATATTTCTAAGGAAAATTAATCTAATGGAAAATAGGTACATTATCGGAAAAAAAATTAATACCTAACTATTTTCACAAATTATGAAATATCTTTTACTTATTCATCTTTATAAACAGTAGCAATTATTTTTTGAATCTTGAGTTTTTCATAAAACAAAGCACCCAAAGTGTCTTTCGCTCAAAATAATCTAAAAAGACTCTACTGGAATTTATCCAATACACGTAGATTCACATGGAAACGTACATATTAATCAAGTCCAATGTCCGAAAATGTAAAAATATATATATAAATAAATAAAAAGAAAGTAGAGTAGGAGGAATTATTACAAAGTGCCGGGGGGTGGTGGGGCCCACCTCATGCCCACGACACGTGGCTTCCTCACTCACCCACCCACGACTCACTCAGCGGGAGGCGTGAATAGAGCTCATCTTGCGCCCCATTCCAGTACGGCGCGGGCGCAGTGCTCCCTCTGCCGACGGGGTTCCGCCACGTGTCGCGGCCGACCCACTGGGCCCGGGCAATCCGGAGCTCGCGATCCTTTTCCCATCCCCCCCACTCGTCCCTGGTCCGTCCGATCGGGAAACTCCGACGGCTGCGATGAGACTTGTCGGGGATACTTCGACGGCCCCGATCCCGTCCAGGAATTCGCTGGGAAAATGATCGCTTTTGCTTCAAGTGGGGCGCGCTTGCTTTGTTGGCACGCAAGCTCTTCTTCCCCCGCTCCTGGCTCGGCGGCTCCCCCCCCCCGGCGTGCGGCTCGATCGCCAGTTCAGCGGCGACTGAGCTTCGGGGACGGTCGGCTCGAGCCGTGCCACGAAGCCGATGGTCCGGCCGTCGTCGGTGATTATTGATGCGACACAGACTTTCCTAACGTGGGACGAGTGATCGAGTGCGCTAAGGAAAAGGTTGTACGACCGTTTTGGTCCAAATTAGCTGGCTAAACCAAGTAATAATTACATGGCTTTGGAGTCGAATTAGGTAGAAATTTCATGCGCGGCCCCGTTTTTCACGACTATAGCGACGTCGGGTCATTTGTGCTTGCGACATTTCTTTCACGTACTTTCAATGCAATTTCATCTACGATTCCATAGAAACGATTAGTTAGAGGATGTCGTTTCGTCCACTCCCGCGGGACCGTGAAAATCTCTTCAAATAAGCACTTAAAAACCGGCGCCCACCTCATGAGCCGACTTTTTCCTTTATCATCGGACGTCGTGTGGCTGTCGAACGAGATTAGAAAAATCCAACGGCCTTAAAAGAGAGTCCACGATTAAAATAGCGCGGTCCAGATGAACGAGCTGGGGAAGATGCCCTAGCACATTAAAATAAGATGTTCGGGGCGAATAAAATATTTGAGACGTGATGATAGATGAAGGGCTTGATCGAAACACAGGCCATCATCATTCGAAGTCTTGACATTTCTTCCCCGGGAATAATTGCGGAGCCTCAGTGCGCAAGAGAACAAAAGCCCCGTTTTGTGCCATTCTTGGAGGATCTAAAGCTTTAAAGCCGCAAGGGAATCATTTCGGCCCCCTAAACCGTTTTGTTCTTCGATCAAATATTATTACTTTAAGGTCGGCTTTGCTTTCTTGATTAGCGCGTGTGTGTCGCTGTCCAGATCGATGCGGAAAGCCCTCGCTTTTCGCCATCTTTCGAGAATATAATAAGTTCCATTATTCTCTCTCTCTCTGAGATAGAGAGACCCTTCAATTTCAAAGGCACTGACTCGTTTCTCTCACGCGGAAGTGTGAGCTATGATCGTCCACTCTGTCTCTGTCTCTGTCTCTCTCTCTCTCTCTCTCTGACCAAGACTTCTCAGAAGGGCTTCTCTTGTCGCCCGCAACGTCTGTCTGTGTCCAGAAACCAGTAGCTTCTTCGTATCTCGCTGCTTTCTTCTTCTTCTTCTTCCTCTTCCTCTTCTTCTCCCTTTTTGGAGTTTTTGTGGAGTTCTTGAATTGTCTTGCTTGGGATCAGGGTGCTGACTGCTGGGTACTTGGTAGTGCTTTCGGTGGGTTGAAGATTTCAGCGGTTTTGATTATCGGGGGGAGGTTTGGATCTTGATTTTCTTGCTGATATTTTTGTGGTGTTGTCTTCCTGATGAGAGTCCGTTTGTGAATCCGCTGTCTGAACGAGGAAAAAAGATCTGTCTTCCTCTTGTCCCCTTGCCAACTTCTGCTTTTACACTTTCGAGGCTTCACACCACGACTTGACAAAATAAGCTCACGACCTTCTTCACGGATCCCCCAAAACCCTCTCTAAATTTATGTGCACTCCAATCCCAATATCTTCCCTCTTCAGCTTGAACCTAACCGGGCCAAGATTCAGTTTCGCGCATGCCCCTTGAGCTCTAGCGCACAGATTCGCTCTCAAAATCGAGTCTTTTTGGCCTCAGGACCACGGATTTCGACCCTTTTCGGTGCCCAGAACTCTGAGAACTTGAACTTGTTTCCTTTTGGTAAGTCTCGCTCGGAAAGGAGGTGAGAAGATGCAGCCAGACCCGTCATCACTGTTCCAACCCACGACGAGGCCTCAATTCCCAGAGCAAGAGCAGCTGAAATGCCCTCGCTGCGATTCCCCCAACACCAAGTTCTGCTACTACAACAACTACAACCTCTCGCAGCCGCGCCACTTCTGCAAGGGCTGCCGTCGCTACTGGACCAAAGGCGGCGCCCTCCGCAACATCCCCGTGGGCGGCGGCACCCGGAAGGCCACCAAACGGGCCTCCTCCAAGTCCAAGCGTCACAATGCGGGGTCTGGTTCGGATGCGGGCGCGGATCACCCGCAAGCCCCTGGTTCGAGCCAGTCCCAGAATCTGACTGCCGAAGAAGCGTCGCAATCTCCAACGAGCTTTGCCGGGCCGGCATTGGATCTGGATCCGGCCAGGATTTACGGCATGCCGGTCGACCTGGAAAGGAGGATGCTTGATGTGTCCGGAACCTTCAGCTCGCTCCTGGGGACGAGCGGGCAATTCATGAGCATCTTGGACGGTCCCAATCTAAACGCCCCGGGAGCGAGCATGGTGCCGTTCGGAGGGCTCGGGGACGAAGAGAAACCGGGCAATGTCCACGCCCCGGGGCCGGCTCGCGATCCGGGCGCCACAGATGGTCCCGAGAATTTCATGGACATCCAGAACGGGGATACGGGTTGCTGGACTGGAGGGAGCGGATGGCCCGATCTCGCGATCTATACCCCCGGCTCAAGTTTTCACCGATAGAGAGAGATAGGGAGATTACTAAATTTGGTCGATTCTCTATTCCTTTTCCTTTTCCTCTTCCCCTCATTTATCTTCATGGTGACGATTTTCCTGGCATCGGAATGTAGATGAGAAAACGGAAGGCACATTACAAACCTTAGTATATACCACTAAAACATATATCCATAGGTGTGCTTGGTCTTGGTTTCTGTTTTAGCCACTTTTGTGCTGGATCTATGTTGTCCAAAACTCACTCATGTATAACTAAATTACAAACTATAGTAGGCTTGTGATGTAGGGTGTGTCTTGCACTTGTTCGTGTTGACTTTCTACCGAGAAGAGAGTGCTGTGAATCCATTGCAAGAGAGGAATGCAGCATTTGGCATTGCTTCTGTGCTTGCTCTTCAAAAGTTCATGAATCATTTTGTAATGTGGGTGATGATGATTTGAGATGATGAGGCATGTTCTGACTGAGATGATGACAGTGGGTGAAGAGATATGGTGGGGTGGCAACAAGAGTCTTGGTTCTAGTTGAATGGATTTGCGGGTTTGTCTTGTAAAGCGTGGACAAAAGCTAGTCGTGATCTCACTGGATATTATTTTATTACCGGGAAGTTTCTACCTTTGTCGCCTCTTTTCTCCTGTAAAGTAATGGCCGAATTGTCCACTCCCTTTCAACTTCCAAAGAAAGTCAAAGTGCAATTTGTTTTTTAGTGCTGGAAAGAGGAAGCTGCTCTGTGGTCGCTCTCCTTCTTGTTGGATATTGACTTGTATGAAATTCCTCCTGAAGAAATGTGGGAGGGACAGGCATCGAATGACAAATCTTCCCGGAGCTGCGATGAGTAGTAATAAGATATTTGACTGACTCCGTACTTGTTTCGGGCAATGCCTAACTGGCAGGCCCGTGCGGGCTTGGGTGAGCTAAGATAGCAAGCCGGGGCTAGAGAGGAAATTGCCTACTTAAGTTCGTCTACTTCGCCTTCCGGCCTGTCTGGTAATCTCTTGATGTGGTAATGTGTTGAAACTTTTTAGAAGCTGTCCATTGAGTTTCCAGTTGTTGAGGTTTACTTACGAGAACGGTGCGAAATGAGTTGAGCATGCCTGGCGAAGGAGGTGGCTAAATACGGTTTATTTGCCGGGCAGGAAGGCCTGACTTTCTTCTTTTTGGCATGATTGCTTTCTATCTTATTTCAAAAAGTAGATTGGCAGTCTTCATTCCGCTCCCGTCTTTACTTTAATTTTGTCGGAACAAGTTTGAACATTGGCAGTCTCTTCTTTTCTTCTTCCCCGTCTTTACTCCTTAACATCATTTAATTCAGGCGGTTGAATTTCGAGATTGTCTTCAAATTAATCATAGACTTTGTTGGGATAGGTAAATAAATAGAACAGTATATGAGAATTTCATCTAGTGCAGCTCTAACACAAAACCCTAAATATTGTTTTGGTCGCAAGGGATATAAGAAAGCTTCATCAAGTCTGTGATAACAGTCGAGATAGCGAATGAGCCGGATTTTCCATCCGCATGGAAGAGCCACCCATCTTGCCCTCTTCAAAAGAGGAAGTGATCTTTGCCGCAAGAGTTACTTCGAATGGAAATGCTAACGAAATCCCGATGAGACAATACAATCCTTCGCAGTTTCAAGCTATCTTTTCACAAAAAAGGCTCGTAGTCATACCGCTACTCCTATTCTAATGGTTTTCAGTTCTCATCCGAGCAGAACGGAACTCCCTTTAGAGTAGCGCTAACTGTGGTGTTGATGCCTTTCGATTAGACAATTCTTAGCGTCAAGCTAAAAAACTAGGATTCGCACACAGGGTTCGTGGAAAAAAGAAAGAAGAGTTAGCGGCTCTAACGAATTTAATTCTTAGAAAGGCGGATTCTCCATAGTTGATCGCTGAATTTCTTCTTTAATCGATTTATCTCCCGGTAATCCCTAAGGAAAATGATAAGGAAAAGTGAGACTTTAAGACTTTGTTGTGGTGGAAGTTTGTGGAGTGGTTGCTTTAGTTGTTTGGCATGGCCAAAGTTTAACCTGTGCTTGGCTCTTTCCTCGCGATGTGATAGTAACTCGAGATAGAATATCTTAAGAGAGTAAAACTCTTTGCCTATTTTTAGGCAAAATCATAGAAAGCACTACTTCCGATTTGAATCATCTCATGTAATCAAGTGCATTTCTTTTATTTTGCACCTAAGAGTGACTGGACATGTTAATACGAATTTCAAGCGGACGAATCAACCAACGACTCCTGTTTTTTTTATATCCATGTAAGACCCCGTCTTGCCTGAAGAACTCGGTGGGCGATCCTTTGCTCCTATCAAGCCCACGGTAAAACCCTCGGTAAAACCATGGGCAATTCGATAGGAATCCTCTAGATACATGAACCTAAATTACCCGTGTGGTCAACAGGCAAAACATCCTCAATCCATCGGCCTATTACTCAAAGGAGGGAATAATTGTCCAGAAAATCATAAAGCTATTGTACGACAATCAATTCAGTTCTCAACGTTTCAATTTGATTAATTTAGTCCTAAACCCTTTAACAATATGTCGATATTTATAAGAAATCACTAACGTTGATGCCCACCATTTTACATGGAGTGGCTAGCGCTTACGTGGATAAGTTTGACAATTTTTAAAATTTTTCTGATTTTTTTTCTTTTTGTCTTTTCCTTTTCTTTCCTTTTTCTTTGTTCTTTTTTTTTTCTTCTTATTCCCTCTGCTGGTTGGCGGCCTTGGTGATTGCCGGCAAAGGTTACCAATCATAGGAATAAGAAAAAAGAAAAAGAAAAGAAAGGACAAGAAGAAAAAAAGGAAAAAAGGGAAAATTTTCAGAAAAATTAAAAAATAATCCATATGAGTGCTGGTCGTATCACTAGGATTGTCGGCGCTTGTGTTTCCTGTCAAAATTGGCCGAAAGAATTACATTGGCAAATCTGTAAAAAGTTTATGACTAAATTGACTAAATTGAAAAGTTTAGAACTGAATTAGCCGTTGTAGAATAGGTTTATGACTTTATGAACAATTTTTCCCTCAAAATAGACAAGCAAGTTACAAGGGAGGGTGCATTTGAACCCGCCTAGTTGCAATAACCCGACGTATTCAAGATCCCTATAGCCCCTCTCTCTATAAGGAAACTGTCCCAATTCATTAAGTAGAGATGGCATAGCCAGTGACCTCATAAAGAACTCTTATTAAAACTCAGTCGCAACTAGGGTAGCATCGCATAGGGACCAAAAATTTGCCAGTTCCCTTCGCCGACAAGTAAGTTAGCCTATAATTACACACTTAAGCTGCGTTTGGTCGTTTGGATTTCTAGCCAGGATGGGATTGAATAAGATAGGATATGAAATACAAGGGATTTGCTATAACTTATTTACTGTTTGGTGAATCATAATAATAAAATCGGATATTTTTACATATTACCATATCTATTGTTTGCTATGAACGTTATATTAATGTAAATGAACCTAAAAATTACACAATTGACATGATAAAAATATCTCACCACACTCTTACCTCCTTCTTTTTTATTCGCTCATTTTTTTATTATTTTGCCCTCTCTTTTCTTGATTCTTTTCTTTTTTTATTTCTTTTTTCCCCTTTCATCATTCTCTAATAAAATTTTATTAAATAGTAAACTATACTAATATACCTAAAATATGTAGCAAATATAAATACTAAATTTATATATATATATATGAAATTTATATCATAAGAAAGAAAAAAATTGAATATATAAATAAAAATAAGAATAAATAAAAACGAAATTGCTGTTATTGTTTTGTTATTTTGAATTTTTATATTAAAATTCAAATATTATTGATATTCATATATTATTTTAATTTTATCAATTTAACAAGTTTGTTATTTGAGAAAAATAACTTTGATGTGAATATTAGAAATCATATCTACCTTTATCCCACTTCCTTCATGGGATAATTTTATCCATGCTATATCCTTCTTATATTTGACTTTATCCTATCTTAGATAGGCGCCAAACACGGGATAGGATAAATTTTATTCTATCATTAATTTTATCCCGACTACCAAACGTAGTCTTAAGAGTCCGCGCACACTGCTTTGTCACCTATTCAATTCCAGCCCTATCACTATTTCCTCACGCTCACTTACTGACTTAACTATTGGAGGGCTGATACGAGTTGCGAATCCGGATGCCCTAAACATTAGTAACTAGGAGCATGGGTCGGATTCAACTTTGTGGATCTTGTCCCTACAGGAGAGCCAAGTTAGACTTCTATGTATGGTTTAGGTGGAAGAGATACCGGGAACGTTTGTGCCATCTTTTCTGAAAAATCGCGAGCAAATGGTTCCAATTCAAGTCAGACTATTTGACTTTTGAGTGGATTTTGCTTTGGCTGTGAACGACTGTCCGGAGGGCAGAGAATTGCGAATTGCGACTTTACTCCCTTCTCCAATAAATGAGGAGGGGTCTGCGTCAACGAGGACGTGAATGGCTTGGCCTTTCCAACCACACTATTTCCCAATCGAAACAGTAATATATATTAAAGAAATATGATTTTATAATTGCTCGCGGGATGACCAAATACTCGAGAACGGCGAATCGCATCAAGAAAGTATTCACTTCTTGTACGGCATGTGTTGCCGTTGACTTGCTACCATAAATTGAATCACATTCTGACTTCGAGGATGTAATTCGAAAAGTGGGTTCGGTCTCACCTTCTCTCAAACTTTCCTAAGCTACCCCGGATATTGTTATCGCTTTCTATTTCTTCCATATTCTTACGTGATACAATAAGTGATATTGTAGTAGCTTGTAAAAGATGTTATGATAGGATATTTTTATGATTTCATAATAAGGGCGCGAGGCACACATTAGTATGCCTACTTAAATGTGATTAAACTCATGCTAATAGAGGCCAATTGTTTCTGGAAAAAAGATAAAATTGGAGATCAATGGGCTTTAATCCTCCCATGTGAGCCTAACCTGCTGGTCACAGGCCCAGTCCAACATGCTCTAAAACTCTCCAGAATTTTTGGCCCAGGCCAACTCTCTCTTCTTGATATTTGATTAGATTTTTGGGAAAATGCCACCAAAAATCATAAATTATGCCATTTGTGACAAATTTATCATGAACTTTTTTTTGTGACATGAAAAACCCCAAACTATGCTACTTGTGACAAATTTACCTTGAACTTTTTTTTTGTGACACGAAAAATCATAAACTATGCCATCAGTGATACATTTAACCCACGTTACTTTGGCCTATAGACATTTTCGTCTTTTTCCTTTTTTTTTTTTTTTGTCTTTTCTTCTCTCCGGCGAGGGCTGCCCTCACTGGCGTCGAGTGAGGCTACCCTCGCCCGCCCAAGCGAGGCCAACCCTCGCCTAATGCCGGCGTCAGGCAGCCCTCACCAGATCCGACCCTCGCCAAATCTGGCAAAGGCAACCCTTGTCGGCATTGGACGAGGGTCGCCCTTACCTGGGTAGGTGAGGGCAGCCCTCGCCTGACGCCGGCGAGGACAGCCCTCACCAAATCCAACCCTCGCCGAATTTGGTGAGGGCAGCCTTCACCTGGGCAGGCAAGGGTAGCCCTCGCCCGACACCGGCGAGGGTAGCCCTCATCGGCTTCCTTTGCCGGAAAGAAGAAAAGAAAAAAAATAGAAAAAGGAAAAGGAAGAAAATGCCTATGAGCCAAAGTAATGTAGTGTAAATGTGTCACAGATGGCATAGTTTGGGTTTTTCGTATTACAAAAAAAAGTTCAGGGTAAATTTGTTACAAGTGGCATAATTTGAAGTTTTTCGTGTAACAAAAAAAAGTTCAGGGTAAATTTGTCAAAAGTGGCATAGTTTGGGTTTTTTTGTGGTATTTTCCCTAGATTTTTTTTTATGGAAAAATGACACATTGTACATGAACTTTGGCTTTATATGTAATGTGGTTCCTAAATTTTTAATTTGTTCAACGAGACCCTTAAAATTTTTGGTACATATTCAATTTAGGTCTTGAATTATATGAAAATGTTCAATATTATCCCAAACATTGAATATTTTCATATAATTCATGGCCTAAATTGAATATATATTAAAAGTTTATTGACCATATTGAACAAATTAAAAGTTTGGGGGCCATATTGCACATCTAGCCAAAGTTTAAAGACCATATTAATCAAATTAAAAGTTCATAGACCACATTATACATTTAATCGAAGTTCAGGAACTATTTGTGTGATTACTCAATTTTTTTTTTCATAGCCTCGATACACTACCTAATAGGGCAAATTACACTACAATGAAGAAATTAAAGTACGAGTTAATTAATTCTAAAAAAATATATCCAAACTATTAAATGATACGTTCTGAAAGCTGAATTCACGAGAGATTTCTACAATTATATAATACGAGCTATTTTAGTTTAACTTTCAATCAATCACTTAAAAATAAGCCGTTATTGTTTATTATTAGAAATCGATGTGCATATTATCAGAACGTTCTGGTCAAAATTCGAGAATTGAAAGCGCCGATATACTTTTCCTCTATAAGAATATCGAAATTCAAAAAGGTCACAAAAATTTTCTCCGCCTCCATAAGAAACACGAGGGGATTGTTTGCGAAGATTTCGCCAAAATCACCTCCAAAAACGGAATATCTCGAATCTTCAGGGGCCGAAATAGAAAAGAGCAAAAAAGAAGAAACTTTAGACCAGAGGGAGACAGCTTAGACACCACTTCTCTCTCTCTCTCTCTCTCCGATTTCTCTGCGCCTCTCTCTTTCTCTCTCTGCGCGAACCGGTCCACGTTCGATTCTTCCATGGAAGCAGCATGTGTAGCGTATCTGCTGCCGTAGCTAAGCGGAGCTGACGAAGCGAATCGGTTGCGCGGAGCATCAGGCGGCGGAGCAATGTTCGGAGCCCCCTCCAAGCTCGGCCGCGGCGGCGGCGGCCGGGGCGGCGGCGGGGGGAGCGGGGGCGGGGCGAAGCGGTTCCCCGCGCCGCAGCCCTCGCACCGACCCCCGGGCGGCGCGCCGGGGGGCCGGCAATCCCTGCCGGGCCCCGCCGGGCAGCGGAATCGCGGTCCCGCTGGCCCTAATTCGGGCCAGGCCGCCGTGGAGGAGTCGTTCAGCCTCGTCTCCGGCAAGAACCCGCTCACCTTCGCGATGATCATCCGGCTCGCGCCGGATTTGGTGGACGAAATCAGGCGCGCGGAAGCTCAGGGCGGTAACGCGAGGATCAAGTTCGATGCCAACCCGCATAATCCATTGGGCAATGTGAGCTTGCTTCTCCGTTGAATTTGTAGAGAGCTTAGTTGCGATTTGCAGTTGCCTTCTTTTGATTTTGAATTTGAAGACTGTCGTTAGGCTTGAGGGATACGTGCTTGTCGCCTTTCTGATTGAGGCGTAGCTTGATTTTTCTGAATTTGGAGGCATTCTATGGATGGTTGTGAATGCGGTTGATTTGTGGTTTGTGTTCATAAATCTGTGTTTGGCAATTAATTGGGCATGACCAAAAATCGTGTTGAACGGTGTCTGATGAGGTTTCCGGCAGACTTGCTTCTTGTTTTACTTTCTTGATGTATTTTTAATAGTTGTGCCGTTGGTGATTTGATTTGAGGAGCACATTTTGTCCCTCACAGTCTATAATCTGCGTAAAGGTCAATTAGCTAGTGGAGGAAACATGTCTGAATGAATGGAGGACCATTATGCAACTTTTTTGACGGCCGGTTTCTTTGAAGGTTCTGTCTCCACGTCTTGTTTGTTTTTAATAAGGGCCTCAGATTTGTAGTGTTGTTTTGTTCATCACTCGAATGATAAGAGTGACAACCCCATGTCGCAACCACAATTGGATAGCTTTAATCTGTGGCTGTTTGCCTCGTGATGCCATTTATCCATGTACACAATCAGAGCTTAGAAACAATATCGAGTATTGAATGGCCCCATGTTAGTTTCATGGGGTAGTTTTGACTTTCTTACGGGGTAGAGCGGCCCCCTCTTGTTTCATAATGATGGGCCTTTTCCCCAAAACATTCCGATTAGATCAGGTGATCAGCTTTATAGTCAGTTCCATTCCTTGAGTTGAGACTTTAAGAATTCGAGGCAAATCCTTATTCATGCCGGAGATGCTTCAATTCTTTTCACTTAATGAAATAGGGCAGCATCATCTGTCAACCAAATGAGATGGTTGGGCTCATGGTACTTCTCTGCTTTTCTGGGACCTTTACATCTATTATCATTCATCCTTTTACATTTCTAATTGATATTTTCATTCATTTATTCTCTCTGAAGTTTCATATTTCATCAGGTCATTGATGTGGGAGGTAAGGAGTTCAGATTTACATGGTCACGGGAGTTTGGTGACCTTTGTGACATATATGAAGAAAGGCAGAGTGGCGAGGATGGAAATGGTCTGCTTGTTGAATCTGGTTCTGCCTGGCGCAAGTTGAATGTGCAGCGGGTCTTGGATGAGTCAACTAAGAACCATGTGAAGATGCGGTCAGAAGAAGCTGAACGGAAGCTTAAATCACGAAAGTATGTCCATGAGTGTGAAGACATCTTTAAATTGTTGACATTGTTATGGTGTTCACATCTTAATTTATGATTTCGCAATTTTTGGTAGTGCTGAGATTGGTTGTGTAAGTTTTTTGGTTGGTCGGTTATTGATGGGAAGGACATTAGCCTTCTTTAAACTATGGCTTGAATCCTTTCACACATAATGCTTTTGACTGGTGCATGGCAAATGAAGAGAATGACGAGCATGTTAATTGCTGTCCGAATTTCCGTACTACTGTCCTCACTTTTCTTGTAGAACATAATTAGTGTGATTCCCAATTGCTAGTTTCTATGTTAAGAATGCTTTCTTATAACCATGAGCTTTTGCAAGTTGGGTGTTATCTTGGCAGTTTCTTTGCTTCTCTTTCCAGTCATCCTTGAAAAACATACTTTTCTGAACTGTAAACCTTGCAATTGATCAAGGCATAGCCACTTCTGCTGGCATTGTCTTTTGGTCGAGTATGCATTTTCATTCAATAGTACCCTGTATTTGTATTAATACGTTCTGAGGTTATAAAGTTTAATCGTACATCAAGAAGTATGCTTCTTTTCCTTGGTTCTCAGTTATGCTGGTATTCATGTTTGGGGATACTTCCGCAGTATAAGATCGGCTCGATTCTCTACTGACTCTGCTACTGGTGACAGGGCTATTATCCTTGAACCTGGAAACCCATCTATGAAGAGTCAAATAAAGCAATTAGCTGCTGTCGAGGGTAAGCTTTTTCACTAAAGACATCATATTACTTTCATTTAGTGTTTCTTATTGCTAGGCTAAAGCTTCTAGACTATTGATTTTGCACATTGTTCACTTCATAATGACGTGAGATCTCTTTCACTTTCAACGGTGCACCAATGTCAATATTCAGGAGAGTTTTAAGGATGACAGCTGCTCTAACTTTTGTAGATGAACTTGCATGTACTTATCAATTTAAGGGTTGTTAGATTGATTAGAACTTAAGTATATGATGCTGTTGAGTCATCATCTTATTTTACCAACGCTCATTGGGTTTTAGTATGGTATAAGAAAGCTGGTAATTTGTTTTGCATTATTTTGCCTGAGTCTATTTATTGTAGTTTCCTCAGATTTGACTGAACGCTGCTCGTATTTTTCTGTGCATATCATGTACTACAATTAAGCTTGATAATATTCCTCGTGCTCTGCTTCCAGTTAACCCACGAAGGATGGCTTTCATGCAAAAGAAAGAGCCACCATTCAAGAAGCAGAAAGTTGGTCCATCTAGTGGTGAGTGCGGTTATGAGAATGGTTCTTTCAGTCCACAATCTCAAACCTGATATACATGGATTTATTCCATATCCATGATTGGCCTTTTTCTCTAGCATCTCCTTTTCATGATTATTAGGACATTTAACCCACATCTATTTAACTATTGCCCCAGTTCCTGTTGGCGGCCCTCCTAAATCTGCCTTTAAATCAACTATTTCTATGCCTTCGAAAACTGCTGCAAAGGGTAGAAGTTCATCCTCACCTCTACCATCTCCACCTGACCAATCTGGTGCTTCAACATCTCCATCTGGAGCTGCAAGCAATTCTAAGAAAAATGTGGGTTTGGGAGATACTGTGGAAGCTGAATTGATGAAAAGAGATAGTATCAACACGTGCGAGAGGAATCCAAGCAAGGTTGCGAAGGCAGCGGAGGAAAGACCAGCTCGTAGTTCTAACTTCGGTGATAGGCCTATGGATTTGCAGACCATGTTAATCAGTTTGCTCAAGGAGAATCCTAAGGGGATGAGCCTGAAAGTAAGTGCACAGTGAAAATCTGATAATTATATTTACTCAAGGAATGAGCCTGAAAGTATTCTTTTTTGTGGGTAGATAAGATGTTATAAGACCTCCATAGCTTGGATTAACTTATTTTAAATTGCATGCTTCAAGACATCTTAGTTGATAGGTTCCAAGATTCCTTCTTATTACAATGTAACTTGTATCTTGCAGGCCTTGGAGAAGGCAGTTGGAGATGCAATTCCAAACTTTGGAAAGAAGATAGACCCTATTATGAAGAAAGTATGTGCTTAGACCCTTGGATAATCTTGTCTGGCACATGTAGCAATCTAATCTCCTTTTCCTCTTTTGACCCTCAGATTGCAACTTTTCAAGCTCCAGGACGATACTTGCTGAAGCCTGGAGTTGATATAGATAGCTTCAAGGGGCCTTCGCCTGGAAATGGAAGGTATTGAGTACATGTTGATGTAGAACAATATTTTATTGGGTACTTGATAAGTTTGAATTTTGCTTCATCTAGATTTCTCCTGTGAAGATTCTCTATGTTAGAAATGTTTCGGGAACTCAGGGACCATTGTGCAAAGCTTGTTCGTTTAATTATCAGCTACGATCCATCAATTAGTTGCTGAATAATAGGGCTTGATTTTTCAGATCTAAATTTTACATTTACAAACTAGACTATCATCAAGAGTAGTATCGTTTTTAATTTTTATATACTTAGCAAAAAACAATCAAGGGCTCTGAAATTTCAGAGGCAAGGGAATTGATTTGGATATATTATCCATAGTGGTAAGTCCTTTTACATAACATTCAAGTAATCATATCTGTAATGCACATATTCGTTTGCCAGCTCTCCTGAGGACAATTACAACCAGAGATCTGCTGCTGACGAAGATTTGGATCAAACATCTGTATCAGAGCCTACTCTTATTGAGAAAGTTCAACCAGATCAAGGACATGCAGGATCGAATTCTGCCATGGAAGATGGACTAATTGATTCAGAAGCAGTAGATATAGAGCAGAATTCACCTGACGTTTTTGGTGATAAGAAGAATTCTGACCATAGTGAAGGGCGGGCTGACAGTTCTAGTGACAGTGGGAGTGACAGTGACAGTGAAAGCGGTAGCAGTGACAGTAGAAGTGACAGTGGAAGTCCTAGCGGCAGCAGGAGCAGGAGCAGGAGTAGAAGCCCTGTTGGTAGTGGGAGTGGAAGTAGCAGTGACAGTGAGAGTGATGCTACCTCCAACAGTAAGGAAGGGTCTGATGAGGATGTAGACATCATGACAAGTGATGATGACAAAGAACCCAAGCACAACTTTGAAGCGTTGGAGCCCGAGCGATCCTCTTTACCCCATGAAGATAGGGCTGGGCAGGATGAATTTGGTCACAAACAGGAGGAACATAATTCTAATGTACTTTACAGACAGAAAGATTTGCCTAATGATGTCCAGGACATTGAAACAGATGTGAATGAAGAACGTGGAGAACTCATGGGAGATGTAAATTGCATTTCACCCAATCAGAAGGAGCTCCTAGACAAACAGAATTTTATTGGAAGTTTGTTTGATGAAAGAGAAGCGATGTTTGAGGGCAGCTTTAGACGCGAACAGTCAGACAGCTCTGACAGGATTGCCCATAGATCTAGAAGGGGAAATAATCTGCAGCACTCTGATGTCAAACGGGATCGAGCCAAAAGGTCAAAAGTGGGAGGGTTGGCTCAACCTTCAAGTCCTGGGGGCAACTTTCCTCAGCATATGAGCCCTCCAATTTTATCACCTGGTAGGCCAACAGACGATCCCTTCAAGAGCCCTGTCCCCATTGATGGAACTGACAGGGATTTGATGGCCAACCCTGGCTTTCAAAAGGCACCAAGCCAGACATTTCCTGGAAAATCCGCTTTGCATTCACAGCAAACAGGACGCAGGTCATCTGATCAAGGTCTTCGTGGATCAACCCACAATACTCCAAGAAGACCCAACAAACGTTCTGAGAGCTTGGACCATGATCAAAGGTTCTTGGATAAGAGTTCCACTGTGCAAGAAGGGCTTACATTGCAAAAAGATAAATCTGGTAAAGATGCTTATTCTGAAGGTTTCACTCCCGAGAAGGTGTCAAAAGGTATGAAGGATGGTCTAAGTGGAGGCAAACATTCTTTGTCTGCTAGCTCTCTACATGGTGAGACAATAGGGAAGCCAAAGGACATTGAACAGAATTTAAAGTTGCACACAGGATCCTTGCCAAAGGATCCTGGTAGAAGTTTGAGCGACAGATCCTCTCCAGCTAATGTAAGAGGTGCCACGCTCCAAAGGGAGCTTTCAGACTTGGAGTTGGGTGAATTGCGTGAACCAGTGCCAGAGGAGGCACCTGTGAAGAAGCAATTTGAGAGGAAAGGTTCATTTAAGCAGCCTGAAACCAAATTGACCAATTTAGATAGCTGGAAAACAGACTTAGGTAGAGGAAAACCTCCTGGAATGTCGTCTGCAGACTCGGGAAAGCTATCTCCGTCCAATTCAAGTGCCAGAATGTCAAAAAGTTCTGAGGGCTTCTCCAGGAAAAGATCCCGAGATGATGAATTGGCAACGTCCATCCCACAAGTTTCACAATCTCAGTTGCAACTGCCCTCGAAGATGGATCATACAGAAATTGCTGTACCATTGAGTAAAGCGTCGGATGTAAGTAAACCCAGAAGGAATGAAACAGGAGAAAGCCAAGGTACTGTTTTAGAAGAATATGTAAAAAGTCAAAAAGTAGCATCAGCTAATGGGTCGCAACAGCCTGATAAAAAAAGGGGGCAAGCTTCTAACTTATCAAGAGAGAGTAAAATACAAGCATCCAATACAGTGGGAAGCATGATGAATGGACAGAAGGATGTCATTTCAGCTCATAATGGTGGCCAGAAAAGGAGAGAATTGTCTTCTGATGAAAGTAGTTGTTCTTACTCAAAGTATGAGAAGGATGAACCGGAGCTCAAGGGGCGAATAAAAGACTACGCTCAGTAAGTTTCTGTTTTATACTTTGACGAGTTTTTCTTTTCCCTTTTCTTTTTGCCAAATGTCGATTATTTGTGTCCTCCCATAAAGAATTGGACTTATTATTTGGTGATTAACTCAAGTTGTTGCCTTATGTTAGGTACAAAGAATATGTGCAGGAGTTTCGTGACAAATATGATAGTTATTGTTCGCTAAACAAGATACTGGAGAACGACAGGTGTTTTGATAAATCTCGTTCATACTTGTGTACTGTTTTCCGATTTCTTTTGCTCACTTACCTTATAAGAAAACTTAATACCTGTTTCGTGTAGGAATGAGTTCCAGAAAATGGGAAAGGACCTTGATTTTGCGAGAGGGAGGGAGATGGAGAGATACAACAACATTTTGGCACAGTTGAAGGAATCCTACCGGCAATGTGGAGCGGTATGATCTGATCTAGCTTTCATGTTGATTTTGGCACTTGATCTTTTGTCTTCACTGCCAAGAAATACTGCTTCTCTTTGCTGTGATTTACTCTTTTCATTGTAACCACCTCAATTTATTTGTTCTGTGATTGTTCTTCACTTTGACTTGGTAAACATTATCGTGGTTGTTGAATGATGTCATTTTGGCTTGCATCGCCTTGTAAATTCAAATAATGCTAGTGCCTGAGCTTCCAACATCCAACTTCATTACGTGACTTGGGGCATGATCATACATATAAAATCGGCATGTAATTGCTGAATTCTGGAATTGCTGGTCTACGAATGATTTTTTGGCCTTGTGGCAGCTGTCCTTTCGTGTTTGAGTTTTGATTTACTTTTTCTATTCTCTTTCTATTCTTTAGCTAATCTCTTCTCATGCATGTGCCAAAGTTTGTAAGATGGCTTCTCAATGTTCTACGGATTTGTAGGAGCATAGAGGAAAATATACTATTTCTCCGCTATATTACATTTTTTTTGTGATTTCATCATTTTTAACTCGCATTGTCTTCACCTGCAGCGACACAAGAGGCTAAAGAAAATATTTATTGTGCTTCATGAAGAACTGAAGGTGATTTTTATATAACATTAGAAACTTGAGTTCACGACACTAGTGAAAGCCTTCTCTAGTCGTGCACATTCGGTTTGTCATTGTGAAATGGATTATGTTGGTTACTCCTTTCTTTGGAATCTTGCAGCACCTCAAGGAGATGATTAAAGATTTTGCAAGCGCATACTCTAAAGAATGAAGACGTCAAATAATGCCTGTTGCCTTCTCTCGTGTCAGAAGTTCACAGACTCCTTTCTCGACGGACTTCGTCAGCCATCAAATTATGCGCATTTGGTGAGAGAGTTGTGATGTCAGTGGCTCCTGTGTATACCTGATACTGAGATCCATCTGCCTCGCACCTCGGGAGGAATTTTTCTTTGGCTGGGATAGAATCTTCTCCCAGTGCCAATTCTCTTTGGGGGAGATCGGAGGTGGATCAACTTCACAATTTTGCATTCGGCACTTCAAGTGGTGAGGTTGACTTGAAGGAAGGCTATAGCTGAAACTAGCCTGCGCACACATTTAAAGGTTGAATCTACTCCAGCCCCTCTCGGCCAAAGCTCTGTTGGTTCTCCCATCATTGTGCATAAACTAGATTCTCAAATTTATTGTATCACCAATTTTGTTAGGCAGTTGTTTTCGCCTTCTCTTCCTCTTCGCTGCCATAGGTAAGGGGAAGAACGGAATTGTGATTAATTTTTTTGTTGATATGTACATGTAAAATGATCTATTCTGTTCCAATTTTCTCTGCGATCTTGCTGGCCTAGTCAATATATGAGTAGGAGAATGAAGAAGTCCGTTTGTCTTGAGATTCTTCTCAATGATTATGAGATTAGTATATGTTTCTCCCTTTCTTGTTCTGCTGTTATTTGGTCTCGAACCTAGCTCGTCGCTCCCCACCCCCACACCGGCTCCCCTAATGGGCCGATGCATAGCAGTGTCATCTGTTGACGCCATCGTTGGCGTAGTCCGATGACACACCGGGTGTTCAAGGAATAGCAATTCCAAACTGCCAAACAAGGTGAGGCCATCTTACTTCTCCAGAACAAGCTCCCTAGTTCTACATCCTAGGCTATTTTGGGTAGCCATTTCCTGTGAAACCAGCAAAAGAACATCAGTGGAAGAGCCATTTCATCACGAGAACCAAACCATCTCAAATGGGTCTTTAGCTGTTTTGGCTTCATTGCGGCGGAATACTTTCAAATTCTGTTCTTGCCTCTATTCTCTCTGGTGCACCAAATGACCCGGCAATTCGGCATTTCCAGTGCCATGACATTTGATCAATTTGTCATCTGATTACCATTGCGTGCTTCGACTGTTGGCAAAATATGGGGCAATCATAATGGTGATGGTCCTCCTTGCATGCTTGAATCATTTTGGGTTTCATGACATTTTCCAGCTTAGAACATTGCTTTCTGGGGTCAGCACTGTTGAATTTCTTCATCCGTTTAATCTGGTCAGCTTTACAATATATGTTTTAATTGGTCAACATCCTTTTTAGGACATGCAGATAAAGGTTCGGCACCATCAAGTAGGCCTCTGCTCGTTTTGCAACAGAAGTAACTGCAGAAAAAAGCTATTTTTCTCTTCTTCTTTTTTTCCAAGTAAATAGAGATATACACTTTTGCCCCCGTGAAATATATTTCGTATATTCCGACCCAAAAAAATATTTCCCATATTATATTTATCCATAGAAATTTAATTTGTGCCTCATCAACCCTTTGTCTCAAATTCTTATTACCATTTTATTCCATTCTTGAATTTTCATTTATAGGCGAAAAAAGCCCGAGGAGGGACAACCAGGGCCGCTTTCTTTGTTTCTTTCATTTTTTTTTTCATGTCATGTACCTCTATAGGATTAGGAATCGATTGTTCAGGCCAAATGGAATGGAAACCAATTCAGACATACCTCGGTGAAAATGGGCATTTAGTCCAAAATTCCGAAATTTTTTTCTCAAGCGAATCTCACTCGATCCGATTTGGATCGAAACTTATGGAGCGATTTACGTGCTAAATCACAATAGGTTGGGGCAACAAGTTAGGCCCGTCCCCCAGTGTCGTTCACGTCCGACCGTTGATCGCCCCTAGTCTTTAGCTTTAGTTCATCATCCCATTATAGTCGAGTACTACTGCATAAGTAACTGCCGTCTTGTCTTTCGTTTGGATTGAGGTAAAAAGAAACAGGAGTCCCCCAAAACAAAAAAAAAAAAAAATCAGAAGAAAAGAAGAAGGAGAAGAAAGCCAGCAGCGTGTCTCTCTCTCTCCCTCTTATCTCCGCTAGCTTCCGGTTCTGCTTCCATAATTGCCCGCCGGAGAGTCGGAGCCGGAATCCAATCGGCACTCCTTCTCCCCGCCGCCGGTCGCCGCGTGACGGAGGAAGTTCCCCCCACCCCACCACCCCCCGACGACGGCTGGAGGGAGACGAGACGAGGCGGAGGAATTTCCGAGCTAACACACTGCTGGCTGCGGCGGTTGCGACTTAGGGCTGCCGTAACGCCAGTCCCGGAGGTACCCGATTGGTGTGGGCGCTCGCGTTCCTCTCTCTAGCTTTTGTGCTGCTCTGCTTCGCGGGACGCTCGAGAATTGCGCGAGGTGATGTTTCGAAGTGCGCTGCGTTCTTCTTTTTTTCTTTTTCGTTTGTTTGTGTCGCTGTGTTTGGGTTTTGCGAGCTGTGCGGACAGTGCTTGCGGGGAGTGGTGATTGTTTGCTTCTGACGAGTTTGAAGTTCGGAGGGCGTGGAAATTGACGTGAATTTTGGGTTTTTGGGGAGCCAGTGTTGGTGATGAATTTGGAACTTGATGTCGTGAAATTTACCAACTTGACTGCTGCGTAGATGGGTTTGCGTTTCTTGTGACCTGTAAAGGCGGCGAATTTAAGCCGCTTGTGTTACGAGGAGTAGCTTTGTAGCTGGTTCGATGTTCGGGGTTGATTGGTGGACCTAAAAGTGGCCCTTGGTAGGCTGGAGAAGATGGCGATGGCGGGTTCTGGGGGCTATGAGATTTTGGGTTGAGCAGGGAATGTTTCCTTGTTGAATGTACATTTGTTTGGTTGTTGTTTTCTTGTGAAGGTGCTGGCTTGTTTTGGGGCATACATCTTTGAGTAGCTTCTGTAGTCATTTCTTTCTCAATAGGTAATGGCACTTCGTTGGAAATAAAACATGGTACGTATGAGTTTCGAAGAAGTATGATGAGCAAAGGAAAAGGTATTGAGGTGTCGTACAAAGTAATGCACCCCAGGTCCTCACCTTCTGGTATATGTCATCATCTTAGTCGACGAGTGAGGATATGGCAGATTGGAAAGGAACATGATGAGATCACATGTTGTGTTTTTCTGTGCTGATGTGTGAGCTTGTAGTGGTGGATATTGTGATCCTTTTATCAAATTCATCTTCTCAACTATAAACATTGGCTTTTGGTGCAGATAGTTGGTTGGGCCAGCAACAAAATAATCGGGATTGTGAAAAGACGGTCATGCTGAATGTTGCTTCCATTTGGTGGATCAGGGATGAATTCCACGATGGATGACATTAACTTGATTCAGCAGGCACAAAGGCATCGCCTGGTGGTTAGACAGCTTGGTGAAGAGATTGATCTGGAAATTGGGCCCGGGGACGACGACCCTTCATTTGGTAACTCCACTCTAATTGGCGGCCCGCCGCGAGAACCTTCTTCAGAGGAGCCTGATGACACTAAGCAGATGGTGATGGTTTCTCAACTTCCTAGTGATGATCAGGATATGTCAAGGACACAGCCTGTGAAAAGGAAGAAGAAGGTTGTAAAAAGATGGAGAGAGGAATGGGCTGATACATACAAGTGGGCATATGTTGATGTAAAGGAGGGGACGGCTAGGATATTTTGCTCTGTCTGTAAAGAGTATGGTCGGAAGCATAGACGGAATCCTTATGGGAACGAAGGTAGTCGAAATATGCAAATGAGTGCACTTGAAGAACATAATAACAGTCTACTACACAAGGAGGCTCTTCGGCTGCAGATGGCCTCGAAGGATAAGATAGTTGCTGATAAGCCTGTTTATGTGAAAGGTTGGTCTCATATTTTGAAGTAACTTTTTCCTTGCTTTTGCTTGGTCAGCCTAGGGATTTCACAAGATATGGAGGGTCAAACTATGTTTATTATGTACCTTTTTATGTCGGATCTTGTGTGTCATCTGTGTGAGCCTTCGAATTGTTAATTTTAAAACATGTCAGATACTGCTGCGCGTAGGTTGAAAAATCGTTTTCTTGGAATATCAATATCATTTGATTTACACCTATGTTTTGATTTACATTTTGTGAAGAACCTTCGAGAGAGGTTTTTTCAAACTGTTTGGAACATCAATAGTAACTCTAAGTCTAAGAATTCAAATTTATCTGGAACAGTTGTCACATATGGAGAAGCTAGATGAAATGTCATGAAAAACTAATTTCATCTGAAAGTCAATGCTCTCATTTGCTGTGGCCAATGTGGTTGCGCTATTCTCCTTCTGTAGAACTTGAACATGCTCATTATGATTAGATAATCTCATGTTAGGATGCTAAAATAACAACAAGAACAGCGAGTCAGCAACAATGGTAACAGCAAAGCCTTATCCTCATAAGTGGGTTGATTATCGTCATTTTTATTCGGTTTTGATTCCAAATCTTTCCTTGTTGTCTCCTTCTGCAGATTTTTTAAGTCTTCCCTTTGCTTTTGACTAGTTTCCATACCATAATCACTCTTCGGTCTTAATTAAATAAGTTATCTTGTCCGTGACTGTTTCCATTTGACAGCAAGTAGGACATCTTGTGTGACATTATGCAGCCATGGATCTTAATGTGCCTATTGCCTAGTTTTAGAGTTCTAATGTTGTTTGTTACAACTGTATAGTTTTTTTCACTGTTGTATATAGCATTTTGTCATTTTGTTCGCTTCATTGCATTACTCATGAATTTGTGCTTTTGTATAGCTTTCTTTTTCTTACATTTACATGGCTTGGCCAGAGCTTTTTCTTACCCTTCATTTCATATGTAACTGGTTATTCTTGGGAATGGAAGCCCTCATGTCAAAAACTGCTGGATCAATTGTTGAAGCCGCATTAAAAAGAGATCCACATGAGCTTGAATTCATACAAACGGTTCAAGAGGCGGTGCATGCCTTGGAGAGAGTCATCGCGAAAAATGCTCAGTAAGTTGTCCTGAGGATGAAGTACTTCCTTTCTCCAGCATTTGCAGGAAGTTGATGCACTGTTAAGGATTATTTGTAGATCTGATGAAGTTGCTATTTTATCTTTCAGCTATGTCAACATCATGGAGCGCCTGCTAGAACCCGAGAGAACAATTATCTTTCGAGTTCCATGGGCAGACGATAGGGGCGAGACACATGTCAATCGAGGTTACAGGGTACAATTTAACCAGGCACTTGGTCCCTGTAGGGGTGGTATCCGTTTCCATCCATCAATGAACTTGAGTATATGCAAGTTCCTTGGTTTTGAGCAGGTACTTTTTGCTCCAATTATATGTCTCTGGCCATTTTTGCTTACTTTTCAGATGAAAAATCTTTTTGCATGTGTTTTGTCCTATTAGTTGCATTACGTTTGTTTCCATTTGTTGATTCCCAAGGAGGTTAAAACTTTAAGTATGGCCAAGACTGCATGGAGAAGAATGTATATGTTATTGTGAATCCCACTGGATAAAATCTAAGGAATTGATTACAAGAAAAAAACTAAATCTTGGGAAAATTTAGTTCTGATTTTTTATATGAAGTTCTAATTTTTGCCGGATAGGGTTTTAATAAAGTCTCCTCACTATATCAAGACCTCATATTTCTCTCAATGTCACTCTCTTTTGTGTACAGACTTTGAAAAATGCCTTGTCACCATACAAACTTGGAGGTGCAGCTGGTGGAAGTGATTTTGATCCAAAAGGAAAAAGTGATAATGAGGTAAAGATGCCAGTCTATCGTGATGATGTGCATATTAAATATGACAGGATTTCAGGAAGTGTGCCTAATTGTACCAGTGATGGCAGATCATGAGCTTTTGCCAGAGTTTTATGAATGAGATTTATCGGTATTTGGGTCCAGATAAGGTACAATCATGTCCCAAATTTTTTGTGATTTCTTTTCGTTTCTTCAAGTAATTTAATTAAATTCCAGGACCTCCCATCAGAGGAAATGGGTGTGGGAACTCGAGAAATGGGTTTCCTCTTTGGACAGTATCGGCGCATAGCTGGCCATTTTCAGGTACCTCTCAATATCCTCAATTAGAAAGAGCTGAAATTTAAGAATTTGTTTTGCCTCTTCTTCTTTACTTCCTTCTCCATTTAGTGATGATTAATAGAGCTGTCCATTTGCGTTCTATTTATGTATCTTACTTATGCAGGGGAGTTTTACAGGACCCAGGATTTTCTGGTCTGGCTCTAGCCTCCGAACTGAAGCTACTGGCTATGGCCTGGTAAAAAGCCATTTATCTCTCCATCATTCTTTGTCTTGACTGTGGATTGATAGAGTGATCATTTATACATGGAACTGTGCATGCTTGTGCAATAAAAGCCTGCTGTTCTGAAATATTGTGTTTGGCTGCTATTTCGTCTACCTGGTATAGCATTTGCAATTATACATTGCTTGGTTCTGTAAATGGTGGAGTTGATGTTTGCATGCTTCTGCAGGTTTTCTTTGCGCAACTCATACTGTCTGACATGAATAAAGAGCTGAAAGGACTGAGGTTACACCTGACTTTGAAATGTTTCTAATAGCTGTACAAGTTATCCAAGCAATCTACTTTATATGATGCTTTTCTCAAAGATAAATGCATATTTTTATCCACTTTTATGCATTTGTTTGTTGTATCTCGTGAGGCTTTTGATAGTGTGCACTAGTCTACTCATACTGTTACATGCCCATTTCCTCTTGGGGATGCCTGTAGGACAAGATCAAATGAGTTAAGTTTCTTGGGAGCATAGTCTGTTGCCATTATATCAGTTTAGGCAGGTAGTATCGTTAATGCATTCTACTGAGAAATTGCTTCACAATTTATACCTGCAGAGTGAGGTTATGCTAGATGATCAGGATTCAGTTCCACGATGATACTTTTTTTTTCGACTCCATCTTCATGTTCCGTCCTCCGAACATCACTTATATGACATTATTTTCATCCAGATGTGCAGTAAGTGGTTCTGGAAAGATTGCAATGCACGTACTGGAGAAGCTTATAGCTTATGGCGCTGTTCCTATTACTGTATCTGGTGATTGTCTTGCCTGACTATTTATGGCCCTGTGGGAGTAATTTTTGTGGGTTGCAACATTTGCTAACAAAAGACTTCCCACAGATTCAAAGGGGTATTTGGTGGATGAGGATGGATTCGACTATATGAAAATATCATTTTTAAGAGATATCAAAGCTCAACAGAGAAGTCTGAGGTGTGCATTTTATTTTGGTTTCTTTCCTTTTTTTTTTTTTACTTAAGTGTTAATGCTCGAAACCATTCCTCAAGAACTGTCATCTGCAGAGATTATTCGAAGACGTATGCGAGATCCAAATACTATGATGAAGCAAAACCTTGGAATGAAAGGTGTGATATTGCATTCCCTTGTGCTTCTCAAAATGAAATTGAGCAGTCTGATGCCTTTAATTTGGTGACTTCAGGTTGCCGTATTTTAGTGGAAGGTAATTATTGTGACTTGACCAATTTTTCCCTTTTAATATTCCAATTCATCTTCACAGACAATTACCTTTCTTTTGCTGATGCTAGGTTCTAACATGCCTTGTACACCCGATGCTGTGGATGTGCTGAGAAAAGCTAATGTTCTCATCGCTCCTGCAATGGCGGCTGGTGCTGGAGGGGTTAGATTTTATCATCTCTGACTTCTGCATGATCTGTACACTTTATTGTGTGTATGCAACTCATGTGGAAATTGGAGTCCAATTAGCTATATGCTTTATTCCATGCTGGATGATGATCTCGTCTCAAGAAAAGTGTAGAACTGAAAGTGTCAGAAGAATGCCCCAGAATTAATTCACACTTTTCCTCAATAAAATCTATTCCAGAAACAAATTTACTTTGCAGAATATGTTATGTGTTTTTCAGAAACAATCAGCGTCTAAGGGCAGAAGGAAAGATATGAAGTACTTACATCTTAGAGAATACTACATGCAGAGGCAATGGACTTAAATAGTCTATATATTCGTTCCTCATAATGAGATGAGACTCAGTAGTTGTTGTAATGTCTGGCCAGTCTGATCTAGAGTTCTATGACCTGGTTAGAGAAAGTGCAGAGCATGAATGGTTGTAAACATGAATATATGGTCATGAATTGCTTACATAGAGATAAATTCAACAGTTATACTTGGATATCACATAGATCATGTAGTGATTACCATATTATCACCATTATCAAGCTATTCTCGATAGGGTTTTCATGAAGTCAGCTACTTTGTTGGTAAATCTGCTACTGTCTGTCAGGATAGATAGGGGAGGACGAAGCTGGAACTATGATCTTATTTATGTTTTCCTTTGTAAATGTTTCTGATGCTTGTCCCTATTCCGTATATGTGATCAATTTATCAACTTGCTAGCAGGTTGTTGCTGGAGAACTTGAACTGAATCATGAGTGTAACCTGCTGCAGTGGTCCCCTGAGGACTTTGAATCTAAATTACAGGTTAGACTTTGCCGCTTCTTTAAAGGGGCCACGCTTTTTTAAGAAGTTGAAACTTCGGCCAGTAGATGCACCAAATGTGTTTTTCTTTCTTTCCGCTAAAAGCAAATATATGTGCTCATACTCTATATTATATGCATATATCCTATAAATAGATTGTACTTACTTAAAAGTATGTATATGCTGAGGATAGATTGATTTTATAATATTTTATAGATCTAAGACAGAAGGGCTATGATTTCCTGGAAGTCAATAATCTTTACACTTTGCATTATCATAATTGATCAGACAGCATACGTTGACTGGTGCTGAGGTCAGATTTCATTCCAGAATTAGGATTAGTAGAAAGCCACTACTCTCTCTCATTATATGTCTATCCTGCATCTGTGCTTGAGGGAACGAACAGTAATAATATACTGGGTGATCAAAACTTGGGTGCTCAGTGATTTGATTTTTTGAGCAAAAGCGTTGATTAATATGTTCTTAAATTATTTTTGAAGTTTTTTCCAACGACGCTCTTATTCAAACGTTGTTTTTTGAATGACTCCTAATTGCTTATTTTCATAGCTAAAAACTAAAAAATCATGACACCTGCTAATTTTCATGGGCTCATCCCTGAAAAATAAGCACTCTTGTAACTTACAAGGATGTGGGAGGTTCACCGTTCTGTCATCTTCATTGGCAGGAAGCAATGAGACAGATATATCAAAGAGCCCTCAAAGCAGCAACTGATTTTGGTTATCAAAAGGACAATCCAGAGTATGTGCTCTTAAAGAAGAATCCAGTTGTGCCATTTCTGTCTTGTTTCCATGATTCCGCAAAAAATCTGTAGCAATTTGGAATTAGAATCATCTTTTACGGCATTGCTTCTCATTTCCTGACATGTTTTCACCATCCTTGATAGGGCATTGGTACATGGAGCTGTAATCTCCGCTTTCCTGATGATTGCCCAAGCTATGACCGATCAAGGATGTGTATAGTAGAGACACCAAATAATGTATGGAGTTCATCCTTGCTCCTCGGCAACTGGCTTGTTCGTACCTGGACTGGACCCTACTAATACTCTGGACAACATCGTTTCAGTGAGCACAAAGCTGATGGATATCTTGGCATTCCTGAAAGAATATCGATCATAATTGTGTCAGAGGAGGCGGGGGGATCAGTGGAAGTCGGTACATCTCTTTGTAACATAATTGTAGTCTTATACCGGAGACATGGAAAATAGAATTTTGTCCATAATTGATTGGGGACAAGAAGACATGCTTACATGAATAGTTTTTAGTCGCAATATAAGAAAACGTCCCGATTGATTGCTCAAGTTATCATTGTTTGCTTCTGAAAGATGTGGGCACTGGGCAAAACCTGTGGGGATTCATCATCCCATTTGGTCATGTGAGATGCCGAAAATCAAAGCACAAGTAGTTTCGATTTCGACGCTTGCAGGAGCGATAATCAAGCGTCTTCTTTTGCGCTCATTAGATCTGTTTTTGATGTGTTCTTGTTAGCTAACTCATGTTCATATCTCACGCAGATTGTGTATCTGCCACTATTCCTTTTCCTTTGGTCATAGGCGTAGTCCGCAGTTTGCACTTGAATTACTGGCTTGCTTAGAGTTGAACCGTTTGCAAAAGTGTTTCCTCTGCCCCTTGTCCATTCCTTTCGTAATTCGAAGTTACTTTGTCATGTATACACAAGTTTAATGGGAAAAACACCAAAAAAGTTGTATACCTATAGCAGTTGTATCAATTCTACTTTAAACCTTTTAATTGCGTTAGTTGAATTTTAAATCTTTTGACAATTTACCAATATAATTCATTCGATTAATTTTAGCTGGAAATCGCTTAAATGGATGCTGGCTGTCTTACATGGCATGATTGATGTAGACAAATTTCTATAATTTTCAATATCTTTTTTCTAAATTTTTATTCTTTTTTTGTTTTTTTTAGAACTCCGAGCTGGTGAGATCACTGGCCACAAGTTAGGGCATCGGTGATTTGCGGTCAAAATTGACTAGATGGATTATAATTGCAAATAATCAAAAGGTTTATGACTTAATTGATTCAATTGAAATGTATAGAACTGAATTAGTATGAGTGCAATATTATCGAGCGTTTAAATAACTCATTTCTTTTGACCAAAAATAAAAAAAAAAAAACTCATTCCGAATCCCACTTAGCTATGAAATGGCACTTCATAATTTCACCTCGATAGGCTTTTCCATATCGAAAAGTTCAAGGGCTAAATGAAGACGAAGGAATGAACAGAAATAAAAAAAAAAAACAAACACCAATTCTTCATCATCATCAGAGCTAACAGAAGCTCGTAGACCAGGGGTAGTTTAGGAACATCATCTGACCAAGGGCACGCCCGTAAATAACGCGAAACCAGGTGGGCAAGGAGGTCTTCGCATAAAAACATTTGGAAACGGATTAGGGTTTCGCTATAAATACCAGTCTCTTTCGCTCTTTTTCCTTGCAGCAACCCGCAAAGGTCGAGCTCTCCAGTTCCCTGCGAAACCTCTCGCGCCGACAGGTACGTCGTTTTCCGCATCCCTCGCCTTTCGATGCCCGCCATGTGGGTTCTAGCTGATTTCGTCTTCGTGAAGTTGCAGAGCCCAGAGGAGACGAAGGAGAGAGGGAGATGGCGACGGTGCCCGGGCAGCTGATCTGGGAGATCGTGAAGAAGAACAACTCGTTCCTGGTGAAGGAGTTCGGGCGGGGGAGCGCCAGCGTCCAGTTCAGCAAGGAGCCCAACAACCTCTTCAACCTCAACTGCTACAAGCACTCCGGTACGGCCTTCGAGCGTTGTGCTGCTGTTTTCGTTGCGACGGCATTCCCCTTTTAGTGTGTGCCGGCGGGTGTGTGGGGAGTAGATTGGGAGCGAGAACGATCTAGTTGTGGGAAAGTGGAGGTTCGAACGTTTTCTGGGTTCAGTTGTTACTCGATTGAATGTGATGTCCGATGTTGGTCATCGTGCGAGTCGGATGTTTCCGTGAGAAATATCGTTTCTTGTGACGGATGGGACTTAACCCGACTGTGCAGGGGATTTTTTTCGTTTTGAAAGCTTAGCGCTTTTTAAGTTCTGGTGAATGTGATAAACTTCTTGGAGCTAGTGTGGCTTTTCGCATCGGTTTCGTGACATTTTACAAAGGTTTCGATTACGCTTGGGGATTTGGAAGTTAAAAGAGAGTTTTTTTGATGGGTGGAGTTCATCGTTTTGTTGTTTTGGTTTCAAGATGTTACTTGTGGACTTACTTTAATTGCGCCTGAGATGTACTTGCTGATTTTGATCCAAGAGATTTCTTTTTGGAGGATTGAAGCAATCTCTTCTTTTCTTTTCTATTTTACCAGCAAAAGGATTATTGATGAAGTTTTGTGTAGTTTGCGGCCGTTTGTTAAGTTTTTCAAATATTTTGAATGTAGGGTGTGTTTGTTTGAGTGAAAGAATTTTTTGGGAATTAGTTCTGTGGACTTTCATAGGTTTGCTTTGTTGGAAATGATAAGTTAGTCGAAAATCATTTACTGTCAAAGAAAAATATGCATGCTAAAAGTTTGGAAAATGAATTCTCTAACCTGAAAATGGAAATGGAAAATGATTTCATGTGTTGCAATATGATCAACTCTTTTGGTAATCACTTGGTCTCAAAATTTTGTGGAAACCAAACTAAATGCAAACTTGTTTTTGTTGGACAATTTAGGGTTGGCCAACAAGAAGACAGTCACTGTTCAACCAGAGGGTAAGGAGCCATTTGTGTTACTTGCCACTACCAAGACCAATAAGCAGAATAAACCAGCAGCTTTGCTTCACAAGTCTGTCATGAAGAAGGAGTTCCAAAGAATGGCCAAGGCTGTCACTAACCAGGTAAGCCAATATTATTTGCGAGTTGCAGGGTAATGGACTTGAAGTCCATATAAAATTCGCATGACAGATTGTTCATGGACCGTTAGCATACTCAGATGGTGTAGAGTATTTAACACTGTAATAAAATCCCAAGATCCAAAGTCTTACCATGTCCCCAGTCATGTTAATTATTCTGGCTGTGATGAAGCAGTAACGTGTAAGAAGAACATTCATTGCTTGGTTTCTTCAATGAAATATACTTGTTACGCTTGGCTTCTGAGCTTGAATGTACGAGCTTTGTGTGAATAGCATGTGAGGTTTCGTTTCTTTTAGAACACAGTGGACCTTAACATGATAAGCATGCGCAACTATACAAGACAATGATATCGTGTATATGATTTGTATTGATATCTGTTATAGAATAGTGGACATGGAAATTTTTTTTTGATAACTTTTGTCCTTTGGTAAAAATTATCTTTTCTTATATTCTCACTATGTTCTTAGTCATGTTGATAATTCCAGCAGTGATGTGTAAGGAGAACCTTCATTTGGTTTCTTCAAGGAAATATAAGTAAACGCTTGGCTTCTGAGCTCAAATGATTGAACTTGCTTGCACAGTTCCACTCCATTAAGTTATGATATGATTGGTCTCAACATGATCTGTTTAACTCTTGACTCTTCATGTTGGCTAATAAATTTTAGCATACTCGGATGGTGTAGAGTATTTAACACTGAAATAAAATCCCAAGATGCAAAGTCTTTGTAGAACTTTTTGCCTTTTTTTTCACCATGTCCCCGGTCATGTTAGTTATTCTGGCTGTGATGAAGAAGTAACGTGTAAGAAGAACCTTCATTACTTGGTTTCTTCAATGAAATATACTTGTTACGCTTGGCTTCTGAGCTTGAATGTACGAGCTTTGCGTGAATAGCATGTGAGGTTTCTTTTTTTGGTTTTTAGAACACAGTGGACCTTAACATGATAAACATGTTCAACTATACAATACAATGATATCGTGTATATGATTTGTATTGATGTCTGTTATAGAATAGTGGACATGGAAAATTTTCTTTGATAACTTTTCTCCCTTGGTAAATATTATCTTTGTCAACTCTTTTTTTGTATTCTCACTATGTTCTTAGTCATGTTGGTAATTCTAGCAGTGATGAAGCTTGAATGTGTAAGTAGAACCATTATTTGGTTTCTTTGAGGAAATATAAGTATGCTTGGCTTTTGAGCTCAAATGATTGAACTTGCTTGCATAGTTTAATTTCTTTTAGTTATGATATGGTTGATCTTAACATGATGTTTTTAGGTTTTTGACTCTTTATGTTTATCTCGAATGCTTTATTTCTCAGCTAATAAGCTGATGAATATATAATTTTCTTATGCCTGAAAAGGAAAACATATAGAAGACGGTCGTATGTGGATGAGTTGCTTATGCTTGTGTCGGATGTTGTTAGGCCTTAGAAACATTTCTTTATGGAGACATTTTTTTGTCAATACTTCATTGTTGGTTCGTCGCCTGATGAGCATCGTAATGTTTCACCTGTGGCAGGTAGGAGATAACTACTACCGCCCTGATCTGAAGAGTGCGGCACTCTCAAGGTTGAGCGCTGTGCATAGAAGCCTCAAGGTGGCAAAATCTGGTGTCAAGAAGAGGAACAGGCAGGCTGTTAAGGTCCGTGGCAGGAAGTGAGTTTTGAAACGGAATTAGTCCCTTCTTTTTTGGTTCGGAGTCTTTCAAGAAATGATTTCTTTTGCTGCCCTTTTTTTCTTTAACTTTTTATGATAATGTATTTTTTATCGAGACATCGTAGACAAAGGTTAGCCGAAGAGGAACTTAGTATCTTCGGATCAAAATGCTTTCCTTTTTGTCCCTCCCCACGACCACCGATTCGCGTTCCGAGTTGTCATGCCTCATTCTCGTTGTTCAAACTGAGATTTTTCGTGGTTTCAAATGCTCGTCACCACTTGGCTTTAGCTGGGCTGTCTTAAGAAGTTAAATTACCTGCACGTTTTGCATGCGCCTTGTCGAGTCACGTGGCTTATCAACAAGCTTGTTTTTTAAATTAGCTTTGCTTTATTTTCGATGCAATGCGTGCGTCCACGTCTTTGTTCAAATTCTGGTTGAGGCTTGACTTGTGTGCAATCTTTGTCTTCCTGGGGGGCGTACAGTCGACGCATGTTTCTTCCTTTGGCCCCTTTTTGTGTTTTGCCTCTATGAACGGTGCGGACCCCGATGACCTTCCACTTGCGCTAAAACTACTGGAAAGTCGAATTCGGAGAAGTAGGGGTCACGCAACTCCTGATATTAATCGGTCCATCTCATTATCGGTTTAATCATCTGATTATTTAATTAATCAATACCGTACGTCAACTTCTCTACTTGTAGGGCATTCCTTCTAAAGCGAAACTTAGCGATGAAGACTGATTAGGAGCATCAGTTGGAGACATGTACCCCTTTCTTTCCTTTGGTTTTGCTAGATGATGACCTTCCACCACTTCTCTTCTAGAGCATATGAAGTCATGGCTGACTGATCATTCTCTGTGATGTCAGGCTGAAGTTGTTGGAATTCTGCTTAGGACATGGGGCAATTTCCTTAGAAATTGGTGGTTAGGAAGGAAATAGAAATTTGGTGCTGTAATATTCCGCAGGGTGCTGTCTATCGCCAGCTATACAATCGAATATTCAACATTCTACTCTTTAAAGTTTCGTCTTCTGTTGGAGAGGTTCCAGAACACGTCAGGCAAAAATATCGATGGCTAGGGGCCCATGTAGGGCAAGTTGGGAGGTTTTACTTTTGTCCAACACCGGACATATAAAACGTGGAATCAATCTAACAACTCGTGGTTTTGCGAAAGTCAAAGTTCAACATCCACATTAATCTCCTCACCAGCTGTTCTAGCAGAGATTTCTGAATTGTAGAGGGGGTCATGATACGCAAAGATTAAAGATGAAGCTTTTTACCGGGTTCGGTCTTAATGGAGTCGATGAGAATGGAACGAGTCACGATTTAAACTCGAGATCTCGGGTTTCTTAAGCCTTAAAACTCAGACACCCGTCTTACCGGGTAATCACTGGATCAAATGGTATTTTATATATTTTCACGTGGACATAGATTAGATCGAAAAGTTCGTCTAAAACATCAACCCAATGTGTGCAATTTTGAAAAGTCAAGTCAATGGGAATAACTTGTGTGCACGCGTTGTTGATGTGATTTGAAGCCAATATAAAATCCTCCCACCTTCAATGCTAGCCAAAGCTTTTTAGCTTTGTGTCTACGCCCATCATCATCATCATCGTCTTCTTCTTCGTTTCTTCTTCTTTAAAACATTCAACAAAACCCAGAAGCAAGAAGATAAGAGCCTCCGACGCCATGTCCGTGAAGAAAACTCTCTCTCTAACCAGAGAGAAGGCCGGCAAATCCGCCATGTCCGCCATGCCCGCCAAGAAGACCCTCTCCCTCAACGCCGGCAACAGAGTGTCCTCGTCGGAACCTATAGGCCCCAGCAACGATGCCGTCGTCGCAAAGCGGAGGCGCACGGCCAGGTGCTTCTCGTTCATGGAGATTAACATCGAAAAGCCGGCAGGCTCGACGTCACTGGAGGACGTCGACTCAAACAAGCTGAAGGCCGAGATCAAGCGGTGGGCCAAGGCCGTCGTGAGGTACGCTCGCCAGGTGAGCGACCGCTTCGCGAGGTCAAGCTCCAATGTTAGTGGCTGATCATGAACGCTGGAGGTCCCAAGTTATCGATTTCTTCATGGAGGGACAGAGACGAGCGAACCGTGGCTAATTGCATGGTACTTCAAAGAGAATTGAAGAGGAAGGAGAGTGATTCGGTGGGGAGATTTGAGCCAATGTGATGGATTTTGTGTACATACTTTGGAAACGAATAATGATGGAAATATGATTATGGAGATTTTGATTCTTGGAAAAAGAGAGATCATCGGTGTTTGTGAATTCATGTGTTTTGATTCGGTTTGGCTACTTGATAATCAAACATGAAGAATACCCAGGCCGAAAGATTCGGGTCGGGTCGGGTCAGTTTGACTGCCTTAATATGTTGGTTTGGTTTCTAGTAATTCGTAAATTAACATAGCAATGTCATATGCAAGAAGGCCAGAACAGACCCCATTCTGGTTAAAGTCTATGAACGAACGTTCGGTTTTATTCAGTTTGTGTATGTTTGGACTGATTCTCATTTTTCATCTTTTTACCTTTTGCTTTATCAACGTGTGGCGGCTTACATATTTTGACCCCTTCTTGTTTTCTTAATAAATTCGAAACATTCGGAATTTGTACAGAGTGCAAAAGTAATAAACACGTGATTGAAAATCTGTAACATTTGAAATTTAGACATTTTGAGCTTTGTTAGCATCGAATTGAGTTTGACTCACATCTGAGTCAAACTCAATAGGTATGAGTCGACCTCAATAAACATGAGTTGAGCTCGATAGCAACAGAGCTCGACGGTTCGTGTGGGGATCATCAAGTGGGTTTTCATTGTAGGTGGATTTGAAATGGTGGGTGGGGCAAAATCAGGAGAATGACAAGTTCCGTTAGATGCAAATTGAAATGTTAATTTTAGGTTTCTAAAACTCAAGGTGCGAATTGATATATAATTAAAATGCAATGATGCTTTTTAATATTTTCCCCGAAAGAAAAATCAACTTGGGATAATAAAACTCGAATGTCTCACAGTTTTCATTCGTTGGTCACACATCGGATCGATCGCAAAAGAGCACGTAGTGAGACTATAATAACATGATCCTCTCCAACCTGTCTCGAAGTCATCCTTCTCCGAGACACGTTCACACCCCCACGAAGTCCTAAATCGAACTTTCCATGATTAAGGTCAGACATGTTTGGGTCTTTCATGTCAATAGTTCGGAAATTCTTGAATATGTTATGAGATAAGATATCGATCAGATCTAGTCGTGGTTACCATTCGTGCATACTTTTTTAACGACGACATTTATCAAGCGATCTATAAGGTGCATTTAAAATTTTTTTGGGCCAAAAAAAATAAAAATAAAAATAAAAATAAAAGCCACATACCTGAATTTCATCAATTTCACACATTACAATCTCAAACACGGCATGGCATTTTTCATTCAAGCAAAAGAAAAGTCGCACGCATTTCCAGCAGGGGCACAACGGTCTTTGCACGGGGGGGACCCCGCTCCGCACGTGCGGGGGAGCCTCGCTTTTCCTCCGCAGCAGAGCCTCTTCTTCCGCTTTCGAAGAAATCCCCCAAATCGTATCAAATCGATCTCTCTCTCTCTCTCGCTCTGCGCAAACCCTAGATCGATCGATCGAACGAACGAACGAACGAACGAACGATCGATCGATCGATCGATCTCGATCCGTCTCGGGGATCTCTTGGGGAAGGGGGGGCTAAATGGGGAACACGGAGAAGCTGCTGAACCAGATCATGGACCTCAAGTTCACCTCCAAGTCGCTGCAGCGGCAGGCCCGCAAGTGCGAGAAGGAGGAGAAGGCGGAGAAGCTCAAGGTCAAGAAGGCGATCGAGAAGGGCAACATGGACGGCGCCCGCATCTACGCCGAGAACGCCATCCGCAAGCGCACCGAGCAGATGAACTACCTCCGCCTCGCCTCCCGCCTAGACGCCGTCGTCGCCCGCCTCGACACCCAGGCCAAGATGACCACCATCAACAAGTCCATGGCCTCCATCGTCAAGTCCCTTGAGTCCTCTCTCGCTACCGGTAATAATATTCTCGCTTTCGCCGACTCGATCGCTTCTTTCCCTCGTCGCCGCGTCGGGTGTCGTTTGACCTTGGACCGTATTTGGGCTGCTTTGGATTTGGCTGTGACAATGAGTTAGTGTTATCGATTAGGCTGGAGTAAGGTGGTTGTCCTCTTTCCGTTTGTTATGTGATCATGCTAGTGAAGGCTTGATCTTTTGCTCGTGTGATGTTGGGCAGCACTTGCTCTTCCCATGTCAAAACAAAATAAACGACGAGATGCGTTTTCGGTGTTATTGAATATCGGCGGTTTAAGAATTGGTGATCGCAGATCGTGGCAGCCTAGTCCAGTTGGAGATGTTTGTTGTGTAATTGGAGTTAACGTGGAATTGCTTGCTTGGATTAGTATTGGCTGGAGACTAAAATGCCTTGTCCTCTGAGAACCTTAGAATGACAACTGGTGCCCATATGTATGTTGTCTGTTACCCTTGGGATGGAATAGTCAGGAATGGTTTTATATCGAGAAAGGAGAGGTTTTTTTTTTTTTTTTTTTCCTTTCTTTCTTGTTTACCACTGTGGTTGCAGCTGGTGTCCCTTGCATCATTCCTAATTTTAGTGAAGATTTGAGGAAAAAGTTTGGGAATGTCATTATGGTTCAACAGGGAAGGGATGTTTATTTACCCCAAAGATAAGAGTCGTGCTTTTAGGGCATTTCGAAAGAGAGCTATTTGTCGTCATTGACTGGAGTGATGACTGCAGCAGGAGGAATTTTATCATGGGGAAAAAAATATTAGCGGAGATTGTTGTTGCAAAGGATATTAAAAGAGCTAAGGACAGCCATCCTTCGATTTTTCCTGTAGCCTTTGCCAATATAATTCTAGGCTACTTTTCTACCCCTCATAATCATTGACTTTGAAATGTCCTTGCATAGGCTAGAATGGCAATAAGGTTAGTGAGTGTGAGAGACAGTTTTGAAGTCCAAAAGGATGAATGAGGTGCTTTGCAACAGATGGCTAAGAATAACGTCTCTGATGCATACGTGATGAACTTTTATTTGGATGAGCATGTTATAACCAACCTCGGTTTTTCTTTAACTCATGTGGCGTGGTCAAGAGTACCTTAGGTTGCCCTTCCAAATCTGTCTTTTTTCTTGATTCATGCATCAGGTGGTTATTTTGATAGAGTGAGAGATTGAACCTGGTGATTCTTCACGGACAATGAAACAGATGAGATGACTGGGGGTCTTAAATGTGAGGGATGCTCATATCTTGTGAAATCCATTTTGATATTCTTTGCCTGTTCAATCGGATTTCACAGTTTCTTATCAATTTGACTGTAAAAATTTAGCCATTGACATTACACATCTCCTTCATGGCTTATTTTCCTTTTTTTAAGTTCTAATGCTACGTGGGTTTTAGAAATTCCCTTGGTTAAAGGAACTGCAGTATTCACTAGCTTGAATCTTCCCTGTATAATTGAAATGCTTTCTTTCTATTCTGCAGGTAATTTGCAGAAGATGTCAGAGACAATGGATTCCTTTGAAAAGCAGTTTGTCAACATGGAGGTGCAGGCAGAGTTCATGGAGAGTGCAATGGCTGGGTCAACATCACTTTCCACTCCAGAAGGAGAAGTGAACAGCTTGATGCAGCAAGTAGCAGATGATTATGGACTGGAAGTCTCTGTCGGGTTGCCACAACCAGCTGCACACGCAGTTCCAACTAAATCATCGGAGAAGGTTGATGAAGATGATCTTTCACGACGGCTTGCAGAGCTCAAGGCCAGAGGTTGAGATTTCTGAGTTCTACGAGACTGAGATGTCATTTAATGTAAAACATATGTTTGGTATGGGGAATCCTGTTGGATATCTCAAGAAACTTATTATTCCCGTGTAAATGTGACTGGATTCGAACCTGGGTTCCTATGAACGTTGTGGTATCTAGCATCTACGTTTGTAATGTTAAGACCTGAGTTTTATCAGATGTGCGAGTTTCTCTGTTCGGCTCTACAGTAAGTACATTGCATATGCATTCTCTTGTTCATACTTTCAATAATTTTACATAGGCAGGTTTGATTTTTGCGCAACTTTGGGTAGGACTTAATACAGTTGATCCATTTAATTTTCTATGAAACGAACACAGACTGTGCATAGGAGGTGGAATTAGAGAATACTGCTCTCTGCCAAGGATAGGGAAAACGTTCGGTGTGAAAAAAGAAAGAGAAATACCATGAGGGAGAAAATTCACTTCATAGTTGCTGAAACTAGTATCGCCTGGATTCATACCATCCGAGGAGGAATGTGTTGCTAGTTCTTCGGCGAGGTTTAAGACAGCTAACGTTCTTTTTCTCTTCAATTGGAAGTTGATTGAATAGACATGGGTGCATATTCTTCTAACACTACGTGACGATCTCTACAATCAGGAAATACTTGTGCTTGTCCTCGTGCTTCTTCACCATGTAACATATTACCTGTCATTTGAAGGACATGAAAATTTTCTAGGATTAGATCGCTACCTCTCTTCTCGTGTAAAAATGAGCTGTGACATTACATTTTAATAGGTCGTACCGAAGGCCAAAAATTTGAGGCAAAACCTCAGAATAACTTTAGCAAATGTCCTTACCGAAACTTTCGTCAATACCCAAAAACGTCCAATGCTAAAGCTGACAGAGAATCTAAAGCACTAGGAGCAAACTTCCTAGCAAAGAGGAAACAAAGCGAATAGGGTCGATTGTTGTAACTGCACGAGGAGTTTTCCAGGATTTTCTTGAAAAATTCCTTTGTGATATCGGCCTCGCCAAAAGTAGCAGGGTGGGGACCGCCTCTCGACCAGTCCACCCAAGTGAGGCTTCTGTTAGCCAGGAGATCCGGAGATTGGATGGTTAGCATCGTAGGGAAGTAGTGTTCATCCACATAACATGTAGGTCTGCAGAACTTCTTGAACATAGGGTAATAGGTCAAATCTTCTATTATGTCTATGGCGAGTTTACGGTTCACTTCAAACCACTGAGAACCTTTACGCCACTTGGTAAGGTTGATCTCTGGTGCCATCTTCTTGTTGTAGCGTCCTCTCCCATAGGGGCCATCTTCATCGAAAGCTCCAGTGAAGCTGTACTTGGATCGTGATATGTACCAATAGGCAGTGGTGAGGTTCTGGATTGGGATGCACGATTCAGAGATGAGGATGAACCATTCGTTGGACATATCAAGCAGGGCGTTTGCCAAGAGTCTCCTTTCTGCATCACACATGCTCATCAACCCCCACTCCACCACCTGATCAGCACAAAGCAGAGAGAACACCAAAAGTGCTTTATTGCTTGACTAACAGAAATTACTTTTAGATAGAGTAAGTGCTACTTGAAAGACCAGATACGGAGATTATAAAGTTTCTTGAAGATTGACATTGATTAGAACCTAACAAAAGATTTGAGATGCAGTTTTTGAGAAAGGTATTTAAACAAGCATATGCAGAGCATTGAGTCGAAGCATTACGTCACACAGCACCATGTGCTTTTTCATTGTTCTCTTCGTTCTGGTCACCTACTTACTCACCATTTTCCATCAGATCAATGGTGCATAGCCTTCTCGGTGAGAAGAGGCAGCCAAGTCTCTCCTTTCTGACCACTCTCAAATTCCTCTACAACATGCTTATGTCTAATTTATGTGTTTGATTAGTTCATGAGTTGCTTCCCTTGTTATATTACTTTAATAACACAGAACCAAGTGAAATGGATCTGAAATTTTGCGTTGAAGCAAATTATAAGTTTTCATACAAGCCTTTGCAATCTGTAGAATTTCCCAGGCCTGATTCTAAGACACAAGAGGCCTTCATCTTCTGCGCGATCTACAGTGACTGAACAACAAAATTGCTCAGATCACAGCATGTGCCTATTCATCACCTCAGAGAAACCAAAAGGGGTCCTCCAGGACATAATAGCTGGTCCAATCATTAATGACCTATGGTCATCAAGAAAGTTCAGATAAGTCACAATGCTAAGTAAAATGCCCAGTTTTATTCTACCAGTCCATTTTTCAATATGCAATCTTCCCTTGAACGGAATGGAGTTGAATGAAACTAACCACACAAGCCAAAGGGATTTTATAGCTAGCCCTACTTCTACAAAGTCGTTTTTTGAAGTGAAAATACCATCAATCGGATCAAGATAGTTATGCAGAAGCTTTCACAAAGTGTAATAAAGCACTACAGCCAATAAAGCATGATTCATGAAATGCCGGCAAATTAAAGGGAAACATGAGATTTACACATTCAGGAGAAGCAAACAGAACTATCAGTGCATTTCAATTGAAAGTGATAACAGCATGAAGCATACACATGTAAATGTCACATTGCTTAATTTTGCAGTTAATCATCGAGCAAAGGAAGAAGACAGTAAAACTGCAATACCTGGCTTGGGATTTGTCGCTCATAGAACACCGATGAAGGTGGGAATTCAGCATCATAAGAAGGTAGCGAATGGATGTAGATCGAGTACAGCTCTTCATGCCCCTTGAAAAACCTCTCCCAAAGAGGGGCAAACGGCAATGGACCTTTCACCAAGAACATGAAGGCAATCTTGGGAACTCTCTTAAATGGATTCGTCTTCATCAGAGGAACAAAAGATGCCCTCCAAAAGAGCTCCTCATCGCTCATGGCATGTAACAAACTTGACGGGGTGCTAAACCTGCTCTCTATGCTAAATGGCTCTTCAAGGCAGAGGAAAGGGCTATTCTTATGTACACGTTGATTTTGGACTCCAAAGTATCGTATCGTATTCATGCTTACAATCAACAATCCAAGACCCACAAGCACAAACAACAAGAAATAGTGGAGGAGCCTCCATGGACATGCCCTAGGCTGGTAACTCCTAATTAGAGATGAATGGTCTTTTTTTTCCTCTACAATCACTATCCTCTGGTACATTTTCGACATGACTCCCAGTCAAAATTCAACCAAAAGATCATAAGAAACCTATGAAAATCTATATCCCTTCTCCAAAAGTTCAAGTTTTTGCCCCTCTAAACAGCAGTCTACAATCAATTAATACCTGCAAAATGTCTTCGGTTCCTCTGGGTTACTTCTATATAACCAGAATGGAATCAAAATATATCGTACCGAGACCATTAGACAGATCCTCTCTATTTGTACAAAAGGGTAATTGATCTCTTCAGCTATCAAACCACTAAGATACCAAAACAGAGCATCAGCTCCAAGCCAAACATAATCTATCAGCAACTCGATTATCTCAAACTCTCCCCCAATGAGAACAGGAAAACCCAACAACCGTTTCTGCTAAATCGGAAGCTCCCCGCGCAGAAATGCTCAAATCTGATCACTCGGGCATCGCGTGTAGCACAGAGACAGGAAAGAAGAGGAAGCGGGAGAGGCACGGATCATTACTAAATGGGGTTCACCATTAGAGCATCAAGAATGGACCGGCGGTCGAGGGAGCCAAGATCAGCCTCGGTTCTTGAGCAGCCGGAGCGCAGGCAGTTGGGTTGACTGGGAAGGCCATGCCCTGTTGATCGCGGCACGCGTGCTTTCGGGGGTTATGACGTCGAGGGAGGAGGAGGGGCGTGTTCGAAACTTCCAGGGACGTTGTGCTCAAAAGGTCAAGTCAAGCGAAGCTGAGAAGAGGAGAGAGAGACAGAGAGGGGAGAGGAGCATCTGACAGCGAGAAAAGTGGGAGGGTGGCCTAGGACAGGCTGCGTCCCTTTCGGGTTTTTCCATGAATGCTGTCTGATGATCTCAGGAGAATTCTGGGCTTCCATTGGTTCCATCTGCAATGGGCCGTGTGTCTAGTTGTTTGCACGGAGACTGATTTTTTGTTCCCCTCTCCAAAAGGGCTTTCTTTTATTTTTGGGTTAATAAATAAAATTTATCTAAAATTAATTGTTTGACAATCAAAATTCCCAAACCGGTATATCCGCGATAAATCTAATTTCCGTCTGTTTCCGTTAAATTTTACCATCAAATTATTAAATTTGATGACACTTGACAGTTGACGTATTTAGAATTTTATCATCTATTTATCACATATGTATTTTCATGGTATAAATTTATTTTAATAGAAATTAACGAATAATAAATTTATAACAAATAAATCGATTTTGGGTTATTGATAGTTAAAAAATTAGTTTTGGTAGCTTTGCCACAGGTAAAGGTAGTAAATTGATCAAGAACTCATATATTAATCCATATTTAATGATTGTGAATTATAAATGGGTTAACATTAGTTTTAAATGTAGACTTACATAGGTCATCAATGGACTGCCCATTAACTGAACAAGAATTAAATGGGCTACAAATAGATTACCCAACAAACTTAAGTGAATAATAAACATGTCATTTTCAATTTTTTTTTTAATTTTCTGGCTTTTATTTTTTTATATTAGTTTTCTTTTCTTTTCTTTTTCTTAAATTATTCATTTTTTGCTGGATAAATCGGAGAGGCTTCGCATTTTCCTGGCGTGTGAACTACCGAAACTGCCCTCTATCCCCCCTCGTTCCTCCCTTCCTCCTCAACCCGTCGTCCCTCCGTAAAAACAGAACATTTCGCAGTCTCTCTCGCCACCGCATTCCACTCAATGTCGCCGACCGCCGCCGCCGCCGCCGCCGCCATCCCCGCTCACTCCTTCAAGTTCATCACGACCGCTCTCTCGCCTCGCCCCTTCCTCCGCCTCTGCCGCATCCGCTTCGCCACCGCCGCCGCCCCCGCCGCCGCCGCCCCCTCCTTCGAAGACCCCACTCCTCCGCCGCAACAGCAAGCCGGCTCCACTTCCTACTTCCCCAAGAGGAACCAGACCCTCGAATTGGAGTGCGAGAGCTTGGCCTACAAGGGCAAGGGAGTCTGCAAGGCCTCCGGGACCGGCTTCGTCCTCCTCTGCGACCGCGCCCTCCCCGGCGAGCGCTTCGTCGGCCGCGTCACCCGCAAGAAGGGCAGTTACGCAGAGGTTTTGTTTGTTTGTTTTCTTTAAGCTCGCTAGATTCGACTGGGAAAGTTTTGCGAAGTTTTACCTTCTTCACGAGCCGTGTCTGGGAAACGTGCAGGTGACTAAGTTGAGGACGATATCTCCGCACTGGGACATTGTGGATGCCCCCTGCGAGTATGCTTCGTACTGCGGAGGGTGCAAGACGCAAAGCTTGTCGTACGAGGCTCAGGTCAGAGCCAAGGAGCAACAGGTCCGAGAGTTGATCATTCATGTCGGGAAATTCCCTAGTAATGATCCGGAGTTCCCCGCGATGATGAAGCCCATTATTCCCTGCGATGTTCAATTCCACTATAGGAACAAGGTTGGTAGTAGATGTTGCACCCTTCTTGTCGCTTGTCATAATGCTGGACATGTTCTGTGACTTATTGGCATCTAAATTCAAATTAGTGTTTAACTAATGGATAGAGTAACAGCAACTGTATAAGCCCATCCAATGATTGGAAATTGTTTCTCAATCTGTAACTTTGATGAAATTGGGATTCCTTGCTTGTGACTTGTCCTAATTTTCCCATCTATTGGGAGCTGTGGTCTGCTGATGCAACTTTTAATTTGACTTCATGCCATGCTCTGTTGGTGTGTGTGTAATTTTCAAACCATAACAATGTTCTTGGACGGCACAGTTATTCTTTTCTAATACGCATTTTACGGGCTTCAAGTTTTTGCATAAAGTTAGTGCGCCATGTGCGCAATATCATTATCTTGTTCACTTAAAACTGTGAAAAACCTTGTTCCATGTCTGAGTGAATCTTTGTTCTTCGCATGATCTTCTGATTGTGCTATTGCTTTTTTACTTTTACAGATGGAATTTTCATTTGGCTCTGAAAGATGGTTGCCACTTGAGTTGTTTGAAGAGAATCGCGATGATACTGAGAAACATGCTTTGGGACTGCATGCACCCGGGTTCTTTGATAAGGTCCTGAATGTCAACAAGTGCTTACTACAAAGTGACCCTGCTAACAAGGTATGCTACAAAGATGGTTGAAACTTGAAATGGATTTTTTATATGATTAATCATTATTGTTGAATCAAATATAAAGTGAGAAGAAGCCACAGCCTACCATAGAAAGGGCAAATTAATTTCACTTACAACTCTAGCCAGAAGGGACTTGTCAGCTCTACACTTAATGAGACATTTACATGAATGGAGTCTAACAACTCTTATCCGACAAAAAACATTCAACATCTTGCAATTTATATCCCTTCTATGCTCGTCTAGGGGCAAATTTTCTTTTCCAAGTAGTTGCTTTTCCAAGTAGTTGCCTAGATATAAGTTTAAAGTTGCTGCATTTCTCTTGTGATCGAGCTCCTACTTTAATAATTGCTCTTCATGTGGTTATTTGCTTTGAACTGTTGAGATTCGTTTTGTTGATTAAACAAACAAAATTTAAGAACTCTTTTTTTAATGCTCAGAGACAACTTTTCCTTTTTGTATTTCTGCTTGTAGGTTCTTGCAGCTATACAAGAGTGCTGGAGAGATCCCCAACTAGGTTTGTCTCCTTATGATGTCCGATCTCATGCTGGATTTCTTAAGCATCTAATGCTTAGAACTGGGAGGTAGGGGCTGTGGCGTAAAAGCTTTTTCACTTATGATAGTTTGTGACCAGGATCTAAGCATGCCATAGTTAGTTGTTTAAGATAATTGTTTTACTGTCAATTGACTGTGAATAATGAGATTGCCAATAAAGAATTTGGGAGAGCACAAACTGTCCAAGCTTTACCTGCATTCTCAGTTAGATTCAGGCATGATACCCTTTTTCGTTATTGGGAGATCAAGTGCTCTCTTTCGCATCCAAGGAACAGGTCTTAGAGATGTTTTTCCTTTTGGAAGATAGAGGAGTGATACGATCAGTTTGCTTGCAACCCTAATTTTACATTTCCTTTTCCCAATTATTCTTCTTATATTAGCTGACAATCAATTAATGCAATGACTTCTCATGAAGTTTTTCTTTCCTGTTTATGGGTGGGTATGGACAATAGCTTTTCTTCCATTATCTAGTTATTCAGATAGCTGCATGCCATGGAATCCAGTTAAGCGCAAAAGTTGGTTCTAGTTTCCACAGAAATGCAACTGCAATTCAGTGAATTTGTCTGAATTATATTTATCATAAAGTTTTTCAAAACTCTCATTGTAATTGGATCCTATCTGTATGGTAGTTTGTTTTGGTTTCCCTATCTTTATTAGCTTTCATATATCTTCAGGGACATTGAGACTGGTCAGCCAGAGGTCATGGTTAATTTTGTGACGTCATCTTGCGAGCCTGAGTTGCTGAAACCCTTAGTAGAGAAAATTTCATCTTTCCCTGAAGTGGTTTGCCAGCGAACTCTTCTATGCTAATTTTTTTTTGGTCATACTTCTATGCTAATCTAATGAGCACATTTCATGGTTCTTTTATTAGGTTGAGTAGAGGAACTTTCCAACATTAGGTGAATTATGTTTACAGTGTTTAGAGCATCCAGTTTGCTAAAAACCATTGCCAACACACTGGATAAACATCTCCTGTCAGGTGGTCAGTTTTGATCAGATAACAAAATTATTCCTAAACAATTGTATCCAGTGATAATGGTTCAACACATATCTGTCGTTGGATTTCTTTTCTTTGAATGGGCTGGATTTTCTTTTTCAGTCATGTAGAGAAGTTCAAAGAGATCAACTAATTCATGTTATTTAAAATACTTAAATAGTATGCTAAACTGAATTAGTGCATAGTAGCCTGTTGAAAGCAGGAGTCAACATTCCTCTGCATTCTTTCTTTTTCATTGTAAATATTAGGCTAGAACAGCATTCAGCGGCCCTTCCTCTGGCGCCAAGTTTTCTGTTTAACGGTCTATGCAATTTGTTTTAAGATTATTAATACAAGCCAGTTTATACTTTTAAAATGGCAGGTAAGTGTTGTTAACAATGTGAATACTTCGGTGGGTAATACATCTGCTGGAGAGGAGGAACACACTATGTATGGGAAATCTACCATCACAGAGACATTGAGAGGGCTTACTTTTCAAATTTCTGCCAATTCCTTTTTCCAAACAAATACTTGGCAGGTATCAACACATGATCAATTCAGTGTTTTGCTAACTAGCTTCCATTTCTCTTGTAGAAATCTTCTGTGTTTTTTTCTTGTTCTCTTTGAAAATCACTAAAACTTGGTGCACTTCAGGCTGAGGTTCTATATAAACTTATTGAGGAGTGTGCGGGTCTTAGAGGAAATGGCTCAGAAATTGTGCTAGACCTATTCTGTGGAACAGGAACCATTGGTCTGACACTTGCCAGAAGGTACAGATATTTGTCCATTGTGATAATTATGTAAAAGAACTTGACCAATCTGAGACTGTCTTTTTCAGGGTTAGACATGTTTATGGTTACGAGGTTGTTGCTCAGGCCATCTCTGATGCTCGTCTGAATGCCAAGCTCAATGGTATCAGCAATGCTACATTTATCCAAGGAGATCTCAATAAAATCGACAAAAATTTTGGCAGCAACTTCCCTAAACCGGATATTGTCATTTCAGGTATCTCTTCGTAATTTTTACAATAGAGTTTTTGTTGGTTGGTTTAACAATGGTTCTACATCTGCAATTATTTTTTGGTGTTTGTGTTCTCTGCAAACAAGTAGTATCTTCTTGGATAATGTTTGTGGGTATATAAACTTCACTAGCTAAGCAGAGCTTCTCTGTAAGTACACATAATTCTTCTCCCACTGTTTTACTGTGATCAATACTGCAGATCCAAATCGGCCAGGCATGCACCTGAAGTTGATTAAATTTCTGCTGAAGCTCAAGGCTCAGCGAATTATTTATGTATCTTGTAATCCAGCTACTTGTGCACGCGACCTCGAGTACCTTTGTCATGGGGTGGTATGTATCCAGTCTGTTCCACTAGCTGCTCTTTTTCTTAGCTGTCTATCGCTTAATCCTGTGTCTTTTCAGGGAGAGCAAAACATACAAGGGTGTTACAAATTAAAAAGTGTACAGCCAGTAGACATGTTCCCACACACTCCTCACATCGAGTGTGTGTGCCTACTAGAGCTCTGTTGATCCAAGGTTGTTGGTATTCTCTTAACTGCAAAACTACGAAGATCTCTTGCAGCAAGTATGTTCTCCAGGAGATGACCCTGGTTTTCTCTGTACCATCTTTTCAGAAGAAGTATATTTCCTTCTTCAGGAAATGCAGATTTTCAATTTGTCTTAACGAAACTGTTTGAGAACTAAGTTGGAGGACATTGGTGGGTGCGCTTTGCAGATGTGGATGTAGGATACTGGCCCCAGAGAAATCTTCACTTCTCTAAATGGTACCACTGGTGCAATTGGTTTGGGAGGAGAGATAGTCAATGAAGAACCTGATGGTCATCAGACGACACCACAAATGGGGAGCAGCCATTTTCCTTCTAAAGGCTTTAGAAAAGCATCCTTTTTCTGCAGTCTTAAATTCAGCGGAGCCAAATATACAGAGAGAGATGCAGAGAATCCCGAGAAGTACGTGTCTAGACCGGAATGCTATGATTTACAGATCAGCGAGCACACCTCCGGTGCATATGGAGTCCATTCTTATCACGGCTGTCCTGGATTTTCATCTACAGTATGCCTCTCCTGACCAGGAAGAGGACATATACAGAAGCAACAAGTCTTGTGGGATCTTCAATTGAAACAACTGCAACCACCAAGTTTGGATTACTCGAGTTATAGAAGATTGTTACTAATCCAGCAATTTATTAATAGCTTCTCTCTAGTATTACCCTGGAATTAAGGATCAATTTTGGACCCTTCTTGGGGAGCGTTCCAAGCCAACTTTTGATCTGTCGATTCTCGAGAATCTCTCAATAAGGATGTTCTCTTTTATTTCTTATTCAATTTCTGATTGTGCTCAAGGTGATTTAACTATCCGTTGACTACTTAATTAAAGGATGAAAAATCTGACATCCATATGGCCATTAGAATGAGGTTATACGCTAATGGAAATCACGTCCCCCCTTAAATCTCATCTACTAGAAGGAAACCGAATGAACGCGGAAAGCCCATCTTGGACATTAGTTGCTTTTCATGTGCAGAACAAGTATTGATGGCTGCTATTCCCATTACAATTCCACTTACGGTTAGAGAAACATTGTACCCTGGAGTAACTAGAACCCGACTCCATCTTTTCGAAGGAATATTGGATACTATATGATAGGAGAATTCGAGGTGAGGACACTCGATACATCTAAGGATTCTCATTTTCTCAATTCCAAGAAATCCGTTCTGCACTGGCAAATGCAAGCCCTGTCGGAAATTTTTACCGGTCGGGTGATTTTATTGATAATCACCGTGACTACGCTGAGCAACGCGACTTGCTCTAATGAGGCTCCTTGTATCAGTAAGAGGGACACGGACAGATCTTGGAGTAAGCCTGCAAGGAGCAGTAACAACGATCGGGGTCATTCTTAACACTGCCTGTTGCTACTCCACATTTCTCTTTTTTGACTTTCTTTTATCTTGGATGAACTATCGGAAATGAAGGACTGAGATTATGAGATCATCCTGCAGAGTCGTGAAGATGGCGAAGCGATCGATTGTATTGATATCTTCAAGCAACCCCCCTTTAATCATCCACTTCTCAAGAATCACACAATCCGGGGTCTTTTTCCTCCTCATTTTGGCCCATTTCATGCACTAGCATCAGCTGAGTTACTAGTCAAAACTTTTGCTAGAGAGGGTAGTTCTAATCTATCAGGTTGTCAATGAAACTTGGAATGTTTTACACAGGACATGTGGTACTTGTCCTTTCTCAGACATTTTTACCGAGTTTACTGAACAAAAGTTGAAGCTCGCACATTTTTGGCTACAGATGAAACCAAGCTTACAACCGAAATTAAAATGGAGCAGAACATTTAGGAGGTCGCTCTTAGTTAGGCTTGGCGGAATTATGGAGAATGCCCCGAAGAGATGATTCCCATCAGAAGAAGACCGCACCAACAGTCATGGAGTCACACCATTTGCTCCCCAAGTGAAGAGACATTCTCAGAGCCAGTATGAATTCAGTGCTGCTCCCGGACATGAACTACTTGCAATCCAGACGCAACTAAGACTACCATCACATTGATTTTGAGTTTGCTTTTATAGTTACATGTTTACACAGCCTTCAATGCACATCCTAGTGAGTCTGCTGTATATGGGTTGGTACGCTGTTGTTTCCGTGACCAATGGCAACAACTTTGGAGCAAATGCATCAGTTAAATGTGGAGAATCCCAAGGTAGAAGATTCGGAGCATAGTTTCTCCCAAATTTGGCTTTCAACTAGCCATGGAGATGATGCAAATACTCGAGGTCGGATGGACGGTAAAATCAAGCATTGATAATATCTTATACAAGCAATTCTTGGCATAATTAGCACTCCGAACGTGTGTGTGAAGGCGAGTAACTTTCTTTTTTCTCTCTCTCCTTTTATTTGTTCCAGGTAGATACAGGTTCTAGTTTCGGCAGACGGACAAGGACTTTCATATATTGGACTGCGAGTTCTCAATAGTTTCGAACAACTTGCAAGAATCAGGACCAAAACTAAACATGCCTATTTTGGATGGATTTTCTAGGCTGATGACTATGAAGACACTAGTTGTTACAATCTTGAACGTCCTGGGTTTCGCGCAAGTCGATTGTAAGGTCACTCTGGGTTCTTCCCTGCAATCTTAAGTTCATCGATGCCGGTTTTGATGAGAGAGATGCGGAGAATGTTGTGAAGCATGCGAAGAGGCCCTAATGCTATGGATTTACACATCGATGAGGACCGAGTTTGGTGCGTATAGTGTCCATTTCTATTACGGGGTACCGGATTTTCCGTCCCCGGTGTCTGAAATCGCACGCTTGTGATGATACCGTTATATCAACTACCCTCCTGATCCAGCCCGATTGAATCGGGGCCCAACTGGGTCGTACCGTGCAAGGCGACGCCGTATTGCCACCGTCTTCTCTTCTCGCTCCTCTGGGAGCGCTCCAACCCCTGCAAAGACGAGGGGCGCGTGATGAGGTGATGTAGCTCGGCCAGGCCTAGGACGGCGCTGCTCTTCCCACCCCACCACCCCTGGCTCTCCTTGTCCGTCTCCCTCCACCAGAGCCTCTCGGTCTCCGCCACCTTCCGCCTGTACACGCGCCTCACCAGTCTCCCAGGCTCATCAGGTCCCGAACTCCGCTCTGGCTGAGTCCTGTTCTCGAGAGCCACAACAGCTTGGTCGCTGTCAGGGCCTTTGGACCAAGCCAAGCCGCCCTAGATCACTCCGAGGAGGGTGATGTGAGAGCACGACGACACAGTTAAGGATTCTTACTTCTCTGTTCGGCAGGAAAATGAACCGAACAGGTCAGTGTTCTTCCTTTGGATGTCGGAAGTTATTACCGGAAATAGACTCCGAGTTCATCTTCAGGAACATGCTTGGCTGTTTAAAAATTTGGAGTTATTCCTACTACTTCTCTTGCGTTATATTAATTCAGGGAGCTGTTGTTGAGTCGTATCAATCCCATGTTTCAATGGAATTGTTTCGTAATAGTCTATTCCCGCTAATTTGCGCGGTGCGGGTAGATATAATGGCCATCGATTTCTCGGAGAAGCTCCCCCTTCCCCCTTTCGCTAGACGTGAAGCTCTCCAACCATTGTTAAAACTGCTATTGAGGTCTGTTCCCTAGTTTTTCTTACTCGGCCATCAAGTGACGTTTAGGCGGCCAATGAACAATTTCCCACTCGTGTGAAACTCGACCTGTTTCTTCTGTTTATGTTTCCATCTTCGGAAGGGAAAGGATAGGTCTCTTATTGAAAGGAAACGGATTCCTAAATATAATACAAATATGCAGAAAAACGTGCCCATTTTACACTTGAATCGCCGATCGTACAAAGTATATTACGTAAACGAATATACCACTTTTCTACAGATTAAATGCACCTATTGCAGTCTCGAGAGAGAACAATCCTTCGATTGTCGAACAAAGTCCCTTTTTGCTTTGTCTTGAAGTGAGAGAAAGTGTTTTTGATGATCAAATGATGCACACACAAATGCACACACAACAACCCACGTATCTTTCTTCTTCTCACGTTTGTGTTCAGAAAATAACTGCCAAATGCGGTTATTTTCTTTCATGGGCTGGGTTAGCCCATCATGAGCGGCCCATTATATACAAAACCCATCATCTTCCACTTGCACATGGTAGGCTAAACATTAACTCTCTCTTCTTTGTAATGTTCATACTAGCAAATAATCCGTGTGACCGGCATACCACGAGAGCTCATTGCCATGCATTTATTAGGAATACATAGCAGCTCAAATTGGGTATAACGTTTTCGAGTAGATATAGTATACAGTACCCTAGATCAATCAGTCACATTTATATCTCTTTTGATCTCTTTTAGTATCTCGTATATTGTATTTACAACTATGATTTACTCAAAATTATAATTGATTAACCTGTGAATACAAAAAATAGGATGTGACATCATAAATAAATTAATCTTCCTCTTTCCTTAAACCTCTTTATTTCAGTCCAACACGCTTTTCTAGAAATGTCCCATAAGATCGAATCATTCATGACCATTGGCAACATTCTAAGATAGCGAATACTGAATAAAAACTTTGAGAATAAGTCAGAGTCATGAGGGCACTAAATGAGGAATTCATATCCTCAAGAGTCTCACACGGTATAAAGTTGAGATCAAAAAACTTTTGCCACCCTTATCGATCGACTCATGCATATGTAGTATAAAATACGTATTACGGTATTAACTCCTTTCCCATGGAGCATATGTTTTTACATTCAATATCGTACAAATGATAGTTTAGACATAATCAATGTCTAAACTTGAGTTCACGTATCTACTATTCTAAAGAATCCATTAGAACTCATATTTGGCATCAAAGACAGATAAAATAAAATATGTGGACTATTTTACTTTCGGACATAGTAAATATTATGTCCTCATATTAGTACTTAGCTAATGCGACATTTATATTTTAAGCTTGAGCTCTCGATTATCACCTTGATAGTAAGTCTAAAAATTATCTCATCTCCATTATCACACAGCAAATAGAGGCGATTACTCGTGTGGATGAGTTAATTTTATCTATCCGACATATTTTCTTGACATAATACACTAAGTATTAAGATGCATAAATATAAAAAACAAATTCATAGGCATTGACAATGATATAACAATTTCATTTACATACGAACATTCAGGGAAATTACAATATTCAGTACATTAGCATATACTCAGTCTTAGTAATTTTACATGACCAATGAAAACATTTCTAAGAATTGGCTTCGTCATAGAATCTGCTATCATTTTATGCGTAGATATGTACTGCATGTTCACATCTTTTCGTGCTACCATATCTTTAACAAAATTGTACTTGGTATCTATATGTTTGGTCTTGTCATGATATTTCGGATTCTTGGTGTATGTTATTGCTGCTTGGCTATCACAATTGACTAATAATGAGCTTGCAGCATGCTCAACAACACCTAAATGATCCAAAAATCTCTTAAGCCAAACTCCTTTTGTACTACTGCTGACAATGCCACGAACTCGGCTTTCATTGTAGATAATGCTATACGTGTTTGTTTCTTACTGCTTTAAGATATGACGCCATTATTCAGTAAGAATGCAAATCCAGAGGTAGATTTCCTTTCGTCTAAATCTCCTCCCCAGTTAGCATCTGAGTAGCCTTCAAGTCGCAGATCCTTTCCTTGATAACTCAGAGAATAATTGGCAGTACCCTTCAGATACCTCATGATTCTTTTGATGGCTTTCCAATGTGCTTGACTTGGATTGGATTGGTATTTACTTACCATTCCAACTGCAAAACATATGTCAGGTTTTGTACACATCATAGCGTACATTAAACTCCCAATAGCACTAGCATAAGAAACACGTTTCATTTGTTCTTTCTCTTATGGAGTCTTAGGATACAACCTATGGCTCAATTCTTCACTTTTTGCAATAGAAGTATCCATGGGTTTACAGTTATGTATACAAAATCGTTCAAGAACTTTGTTGATATAAGTCTCTTGCGAAAAAGACAATAATCTCTTGGAGCGATCTCTTGAAATCTTAACTCCAAGAATATATGCAGCTTCAACTATATCTTTCATTTCAAAACTGGACGATAACAAACTCTTAATAGTATTAACCAACTCCATATTGCTTCCAGTAATCAGTATGCCATCAATATATAATGATAAAATCACAAATTGATATTTGGATCCTTTGATATATACGCAATGATCTTCATCAATCATTGTAAAATCATAGGCCACGATGGTATTATGAAAACGCATATACCATTGTCTTGAAGATTGCTTAAGGCCATATATCGATCTCAAAAGTCGACATACTTTTTGTTCTTGGCCTTTCACAATGAAACCAACGGGTTGCTCCATGTAAATTTCTTCTTCTAATTCTCCATTTAGAAAAGCAGTTTTTACATCCATTTGATGTAATTCAAGATCCACATTTGCCACTATTGCTAGAATAAGGCGAATTGAGGTAAATCTTACTACAGGAGAAAAAGTTTCCTCATAATCAATTCCTTCATGTTGATTATACATTTTTGCCACGAGGCGAGCCTTATATTTTTCTATAGAGCCATCAGTTTTTCGCTTTATTTTGAGAACCCATTTGTTCCCAATAACTTTTCGTCCTTTTGGAAGATCAATCAATTCCCAAACATGATTTGACTTCATTGACTTCATTTCTTCTTCCATTGCATCTATTCATTTTTCCTTATTAGGGCAACTTAGAGCCTCATTTATATTCCTTGGCTTGTCTTCGTCTTGTGAAGCGATCATAAAAGTTTCCCCTTCAATGTTAAAACGTCGTCGGGGAATACTTTTGCGACTTGTTCGCCGTATGGGAGATTGTACACGTGGTACATCATTTTCTATTACACTCCCACTTGGATTAGATAATGACGATATTATCTCATCAAACGGTTGCAATTGAAATTGAGTTGAATTTAATTCCTCATTGCTCACATTGCTCCTACTTGGATGAACTTTATCGATTTCATTATCAGGATCCAACGTTTCAAATAGTGAATAGTCCTCACCAATTTCGCCCTTTTTAGGAAATTCATTCTCTAAGAATGTGACATCTCGTGATTCAAATTTAGTTATACTCTCACTTTCTTGCTCACCTATAAATATATACCCTTTTGAGTGTTCTGAGTATCTTATGAAAGTACTCTTCTTGCCTTTGGGACCCAGTTTCCCATATTTATGAGAGGGCTCGTGAATATAGGTAGTATAACCCCAAGGTTTAAGAAAATTTAAATCGAGTTTTCTACCTGTCCATAACTCATACGGAGTGGAAATAACTGATTTAGAAGGCACACAATTAAGTATATAGGCAACAGTTAACAAAGTATTACCCTAAAAAGTGATAGGTAAGTTAGCTTGTGCCATTATAGACCTAACCATTTCTAATAGGGTTCTATTTCTCCTATCAACAACACCATTTTGTTAAGCAGTGTATGGAATAGACAACTGTTTTTCTATTCCTTTTTCATCACATAAATTTTTGAACTCATCAGATAAATATTCTCGACCTCGATTGGATCTAAACGTTTTTATTTTCTTATCTAATTGATTTTCTACCAAGTTCATAAATTTCTTGAAGCAACTTAATGCCTTAGTTTTATGGGAAATCAAATAGACATATCCAAACCGAGTATAATCATCTATAAATGTGATGAAATATACAGCCCCATGCCTTGCTCTTACATTCATTGGACCACAGATGTCAAAATGGATTAGTTGTAAAGGAAATTCAGCTCTTGTACATTTTCCGAATGGTTTCCTTATTGTTTTCTCGGCTAGATAATGCTCGCAAATAGGCAAGTCAACTTTTTCAATATTGTCTAATAAGCCCTCTTTAGCTAATCTTTGCATTTGTTGTTGGCCAATATGACCAAGTCTAGCATGCCACACATTCACATCATTTTCATAAGAATTTGAAGATGTAAATAGGGAATAATAAACGTTAACATCACCATAGTTAACATTTAATACAATAAAACCATCCAAAAAGTATCCACAACCATAGTAATTCGTATTTAAATACAAATCAACACCATCATTATGGAAGTTCAAATTAAAACCAAGTTTAATCAACACTAATTCAGACATCAAATTCTGACGAATCTCTGGAGCATATAATACGTCATGTAGGAACAAAGTGCGTCCACCACGCATCATCAACTGGCAGGTGCCAATCCCTTTAACTTCAACTTTAGAGTTGTTCTCTACATAGATCCATTTTGTTCTAGTCGGAACCCGTCAGAACTCCACGAAGGCATCTCTGTCCTTTGCTACATGGTCTGTTGCTCTCGAATCTACAGTCTACAAAGGATTAGACTTAGTTAAAAATACAGAACTTGACACATAGACAAAGTTCTTAAAAATGTAAGGGGAGTTTACCTTCTTTAGCTCGCCGCAATCGCGAGCGAAATGGCCTTTCTTGCTACAGTTGTAGCATTTCACCATTGACATCTTCTTACCAAAAGAATGCTTTCCTTTGTCATGTTGATTAAATTTAGGTTTCTTACTCGAAGAACTTGCACTCTTACCTTTCCTCTTTATGAATCTTTCGACGTGCTTGCGCTTGGAGCCCGAAGCCCCATGTGAGCTAGAACCAACATAATAGATATCGGTTTCTAGTTTCGCCGCCATGAGGTAATCCTCTTCTAACTCAAGATGGCGTATGGCATCTTCAAAGGTCTTGATATTTTCACTATGGGTCAGGTGTACCTTCATGTACTCTCAGCTTTGAGGCAAGGAACGGATCACTGTTTGCACTTGCTGTTCATCAGTCAGAATGTGTCTAGCATCTTTCAGCTTAATAATCACGTTTGATATCTTTCTCAGGTGTTGTTTCATGGACTGATCATGATTTCTTATATGAATCAAACCTTATAGTGAGCTGTCTCAGGTTGGTCATCGAAGTATGACGAAATCTTTCTGCCAATGCTTCCCACATTTCCTTGGCATTCTCAAACCGCTTGAACTCTCGCATGATATCATTCTCTATGCTACTTAGTAACGTGATGCGAGCAATCGAGTTCTTCTTCTTCCATGCAACAAATGCATTTTTGTTTCTTTTATGCTGTGCAGTGTTCCCATCCTCAGGTTCTTCCATAAGTTGGTTAAGAGCTTCTAGTGCTTCTTGTTCTTCCAACACATATTGGATTTTCATATTCCATATTTCATAATTTTCGCCGTTCAATTTCTCTCATTTGTTCAATTCAGCCACTATATTCTTAATTGCTGAAGACATAGTATCTAAACATTTCAGACATATAGCACGAATTATTAATGCCACTCATTTATGCATCAATTTTACACAAATTGAATATATTAATGAATAATTTCACATAATTTTTAGATTCGAAAGTTCACTATGTTTCCAATCATTATCTAAAATCTTAATGTAAAATTATCGTTAACATAATCATTAAGGTAAAATTACGTTCTTTAAAGTTACTAAAAACTTTTTAGAACTCCCACTAAACCACATGATATTAATAAGACATATATTATAATATAATAGCACCATAACTATTCATAACAGAAAATATCCATCGACATATATTCATTAAAACTATTTACATGAGGAACAAATTCATCACAAGAACGAAACAAGAATACCAAGATAAGTAATAATATCTACCTAGGATATCTAAAGCTAAACTAAAATAAAAAAAATCAACCATCTATCAATTTCCTATAGACAGGGAAAGATTCATAAAAATTCTTAGAAGAACCAATCTTCTTCTTTGGCAACCAAGAAAAGACTGTTGGGTATCACTTAGGCTTTCTCCATGGCGTATTCATTCTTCGCCAAGTTGTATTCATTTCTAGGGTCGAAGTCTTTATTGCCTCTATCTTATAATGTTCTCTCACAAAAGCCAGAGTAAGTTTTTTGTAGCTTGGGACCACGTTGACCTCCCATAGACGATGCAACACCTTTTTCCATTTAGATGGAAGTGTGTTAATAAGAACATTAATCTTTTCAAAGTCCGGCATACAGTAACCTTTTCAGATGATGTTCTATATCATCTTATTGATCTTGACCACGTGATTAGCCAAATTACCATTCTTCCATCGATAAGCATCTAATTCAGCTCTTAACGTTGCAAGTCTTTCCTTTTGTTTAGGTGTCCTTGCCATAATAGGGATTCGAAATCTTCGTATCACCTTTCTTGCAACAAATGTAGAAAAAATCAAATGATTATTATTATTAATTCATGATGCTTGCAAGAAACACAATCTGCCACCTTTCAGTTTTTTTTTTTTTCCGGTGGTCAACGTCAGTCAACTGTCAATAGATGACCGGGTCAGGTCAACGGGTCAACAGGGTCGAGTCATGGGTCAAAATCCGGGTTGGGTCGAACCGGGTTGGGCCATTCGGCCCAAAAAAAATAATAACCGGCATGGCTGACGCCAGCGTGATGTCAGCCATGTCGCACACGCGCACACATGGCGCGTGTGTCGTACATGTGTACGGCAACCGCTGTGCACGTGCGACGCATGTGCCGGCAAAGCCGCCGATTGTGGCGGCGCGTGGGGGTGTGTCCGACGTCCCTTGGCGATGGGCCACCTGTTGTTTTGCTCATCTCAACGAGCACTACGATTTTACACTTTCAAAAATAAATTTTGACGCACAAAAATCGAGAAATGACCTCGAACAGTACGGCTGGGTGTTGGTTTTTCGTACCTGAGCATTCGTCGGCGCCGTTTCACGAATTCCGGCCAATAATTCGTTTTATAAACATATTAAGCGATCGGGAAACAAAAACACATGCTCTGATACCAATGAAAGGAAACAGATTCCTAAATATAATACAAATATGTGGAAAAACGTGCCCATTCTACACTTGAATTGCTGATCGTACAAAGTATATTACATAAACGAACATATATCTTTTCCACATATTAAATGCACCTATTGCAGCCTCGAGAGAGAACAATCCTTCGATTGTCGAATAAAGTCCCTTTTTGCTTTGTCTTGAAGTGAGAGAGAGTGTTTTTGATGATCAAATGATACACACACAAATGCACACACAACAACCCACGTATCTTCTTCTTCTCACTTTTGTGTCCAGAAAATAACTGCCAAATGCGGTTATTTTCTTTCATGGGCTGTGTTAGCTCATCATAGGCGGCCCATTATACACAAAACCCATCACTGAAGCCTTATCTCCTTTCGATTACCAATTTTTGAACATTTCTTTTCACGTGCAAAAAAAAAGTCTGTTTGCGATTTACATTCATATTTTCTAAAAGAAGAATATTCTTCATAGTGGTAATGGTAATTCACACGGACTATGATGGTTATATCGATCCTATGTTTCAATGGAATTGTTTCGTACTAGTTTGTTCCCGTAATTTACGTAGATAGATATAATCTAGGTAGCACCAACACGTTCCAGAGGCCGCCATGTTGGCGTCTGACACGAGTCCGACATGTGTCCGACATGTGTCCGACACCAGCCCGACACGCGTCCGACACGAGTCCAGCACGAGTCCGACACGCATCCTACACGAGTCCAGCATGAGTACGACACGCTTAGATACACAATCAACAAGTGTCGGACATCCGACACGTGATCAACGCGGACATGCCGGTGACATGCGAGTCTGGAGCAAAAGGCACCTTCTTGGGAGCTAAAGCGACAATTAATGTGTGGAATCCTACCGCCATGGCTCCAGCAGTTAGTTTCTCTCAAATTTGGCTCAAAGCAGGTCCTCGAGAGAGTTTGAACACCGTGGAGGCCGGATTGTTGGTAAGAACTTACATTGATTGAACTTGAAGATTTTAGCATGATTGACATTTTAAATGTGCATAGATATAGAAGATAAGTGGTTTGTGTTTTTATTATAGGTCGATACTAGCCCCGCAATCAGGCAAGGAATTTCATATATTGGACCGTGAGTTCTTAACCCTTTCGAGCGCTTACGGTTCACCAAACTTCCACAAACATATCAAACACTGACAAGCTTTTCTTGGGTGAACTTTAGAGAGATGGCTATCAGCATACTGGCTGCAACGATCTCAAATGCGATGGTTTCAGACTACTAGAAGGTAGCAGATTTAAACCAGGCTCTCTACTTATACCAGTTTCCACCTATGGTGGACAGCAATACGACATAACTATAGCCATAAAGAAGGTAATGGAACAAACTCTTAGGTAAACATACATGGGATATTTTCTAAATCTTCTGTCTTTTAACAAAAATATTATATTTCAGGATCAAGTTACTGGAGATTGGTGGCTGCACATTCAGGACAAGAAGGTAGGATACTGGCCCAAAAATCTCTTCACTTATCTAAGTGGCCATGCCAATGCAATTCACTAGGGCGGAGAGATGGTCAACGAAGAACAGGATCATCGCATGACGCAAAATGCGGAGCGGCCATTTCCCTTTTGAAGGCTATCGAAAGGTGTCCTATTTCCATGGCCTTAAATTCGTCGATGACAAATTCAATGAGAGAGACCCGGAGAATCTCAAGGTGCACGTGACTAACCCTATATGTTATGACTTACTGCTCAATGTGGACCCGCACGAGGAAGTTGGAGTCAATTTCTATAATGGGGGCCCTGGATTTTCAGCTCAGCGTTAAAAATAGTGCTCATATCACGACATGTTTTCCCTTTTCTTTTTGTACCCTAATAAAAAACGGCTCTGTCGAATGTTTAGCACTGGCAGTGAGGACACCCCGGGGTGTTTGAAAGGAAGTACTGCTGGATGTGCTTTGCTGTACTCAATGTCGTTAAAGTCGCTTATGAATTGGTAATCATGTTGAAAAGGGAGTATTAGGCCATATTCACACTTTTCGATTACAGCTCCTCCTTTCGGCCCAAAGCACAAGTGCTATTCACTATGGACGAGGCGTAGCCTCAACGCACGTTTGCTTCCTTTGGCCTCGTTTGTGTTGCATCTGTAAACCGTACGGGCCGCGATGAATGGCCTTCTACTTGCACTAAAGTAAACAACTATTGGAAAGTCGAATCTGTGTGAAGTCGATTTTTTGTCATCGCAGCAGCGGCTTGGGGAGAAGAAGTGGGTCACGCAACTCCTATATCAGCCGGTCCATCTCTTCTAAAGCATACGAAATGAAAGTCATGGATGAGCATGTTGGAATTCGTCACAGAACATGGGCAATTTCCTAGAAATTGATTGTTAAAGAAGGAATAGAAAGTCGATGCTAATAGGATTTCACGAGGTGCTGTCCATCACCAGCTATGCAATCGAATTTCCAAAAATCTATTCTTGGAAGTTTTGTTTTCTGTTAGAGAGATTCCAGAATGTGTTTGGGAAAATTTATTGATGGCTAAGGCCCCAAGTAGTGCAAGTTGGGAGGTTTTACTTTTTACCCAACAACTCATGATTTTAGCAAAAGTCAAAAATCGACATCGACATTAATCTCCTCACCAGCTATTATTCTAGCAGAGATTACTGAATTTTATAGGGCAGATGATGATATGCAAAGATTAAAAAAAGAAGCTTTATGCTAGGTTGGGTCTTAATAAGTTGATAAGAATAGAACTGAGTCGTGATTTAACTTTAAGATCTCGAGTTCATTAAGCTGTAAAACTCAGACACCCTTCTTACCGAGTAATCTTAGGATCAAACAATACTAGATATATTTTTACATGGACATAGATTAGATCAAGAATTCTGTCTGAATCATTAACCCCAATGTGGTGCAACTTTGAAAAGTCAAGTCAATGGAAATAACTTGTGTGCACGCGCTGTTGATGTGATACGAGCCAAAGCTTTGTAGCTTTGTCTTTACTTCCATCATCATCACATTTTCTTTTCTTCTTCTCTAAAACATTCAACAAAACCCAGAAGCCGAGAAGATAAGGAAGAAAAACAAGAAGATAAAGAGCCTCCGACGCCATGTCCGTGAAGGAAACTCTCTCTTTAAACAGAGAGAAGGCCGGCAAATCATCCATACCCGCTAAGAAGATCCTCTCTCTCAACGCCAGCAATAGAGTGTCCTCCTCTGAAGCTATGGGTACTAGTAACGATGCCGTCATCATGACGAAGAGGCGCACGGACAGTTGCTTCTCGTTCATGGAGATAGACATGGAAAAGCCAGCGGGCTTGACGTCGACTTGAACAAGTTGAAGGCCGAGATCAAGGGGTGGGCCAAGGCCGTCATTAGGTATGCTTGCCAAGTGAGCGACCGCTTTGCGAGGTCGAGCTTGAGCTCCAATTTTAGTGGCTGATTCTATATACACTAGAGATCGCAAGTTTATCGCTTTCATCAATGAAGAGACATAGATGAGCGAACTGTAGCTAGGTGACCGGTTGAGGAGAATTTTGAGCCAATGCGATGGGTTTTGTGTACATAGCTTGCAAACAAATAACGATACATAACATTGAGATGATGGAAAGTTTGATTCTTCGAATAGAAAATTGATCGATGCTTATTTTATACTGTTTGGTTTCGAGTGATTCGTAGAATAAAACATGGCAATGTCATATGCGAGAAGGCTCGAACATCTATTGTGATTTTTGGTCAAAGACAAAAAGAGTCCGATGCATTTTTTTGACCATCCTTGAACTTTCAAGCACAATAAGAGAGAAGACATCAATGTGAGATCCGAATCCTGTACCCTTCAGCATTATTCTTCAAGAACTTCTTTTAGTCGCGTGTAATAATGTCAATCTCTCGGTAACACATCCGGATCACAAAGTTTGTGAAATTTGTACAAAGAGAGTTTTGGTCATATCTTGCTCATTTGTCTTATCAAGTTCTATTGAATATATGAGCAGTGATGCCTGTTTAGTCCAAGAACGGATCCGGCCGATCAAAGTCTAGGAAGAACCGGGTAGGGTCGCGAATGTAAAACTGGCCATGGCAGGTCCTATTCCGGTTAAAGTCTCTCAATGCTCGGTTTTATTCACTTTGGGTATGTTTGGATTGCTTTTCATCATTCACCTTTTTTTCTTTTTACTCTATCAAAATGTGGCGGCTTACATATCTGAGACACTTGGAATTTTTACAAAGTGCAAAAGTTGACACGTTCTGTAAAATCCGAAACATTTGGGATTTAGACACTTTGAGCTTTGTTGGCATCGAATCGAGTTTGACTAAGATCTGAGTCAAACTCGACAGATTTGAGTCGACCTCGATAAACATGAGTTGAGCTCGGTAGGACCTAGCTCAGTGGTGGGCGGGTTACGGTTTGGGGCTAAGTGGGTTCTGATTGTGGGTGGATTTGAAATGATGGGAGGGGCAAAATTGGGAAAATGGCAAGTTCAAAAATGCAACTTTGGATGTCAACGGTTGGTTTCTAAAACTCAATGTGCGAACTGTTATATAGTTAAAATGTGAGGATGCTTTTTAATATTTTCCCCGAAAGAAAAATCAACTTAGAATAATAAGACTTGAACGTCTCACCATTTCTATTTGACATCGTGAGTCAGATCGATTGCGAAAGAGCACGTACTTGGAATATAAAGTATATGACCGTGCCGATGTCATCCTTCTTTGAGGCACTTTCACCTGCTTTGCAAGGAAGCGTGTCAAAAGTCTGAGAGTGAGTTGAGAATTCGAGCAGGACAATACCAAAAAAAATAAAAATGTACTTCCTTTAGAATCCATAATTTCTCTAGAGAAAGCAAATGACATATACAAGGAAAATAATTGGATACAAGGGTTGTCCTTGATTGTTCTCTTGAATCTTTCTTGAGAATCCATGGTAATATTACTCTAAGGCTCCGTTCGTTTTAGGAAAAATATTTTTCCGGAAAATATTTTCCGATGTTTTCCGGTGTTCGGGGGCGGAAAATGTTTTCCGTGGGAAAACATTTTCTTTCCCCGCCCCCAAACCCTTCATTGTTTTGAGGAAAATGATTTTCGCTTCTGAAAAGCGAAAATCATTTTCCGTCGAACTCCTCCTTCCCCCCTCTGGTTGCTGGCCGTCACCGGTCGCCAGCCGCCGCTCGTCGGTCGTTGCCGCCACCGCTGGCCGCCGGTTGCGGGCCGCGGTCACTGGCCGTCGTCGGTCGCCGGCCGCTGCTTGTCGGTCGCCGCCCGCCGCTTGTCTGCCACTACGGCCGGCCGCCGCCGCCACCATCGGCAAAAAATATTTTCCGAAATTTTTTCATATTGGTTGCCGAACACCGGAAAATTATGTTCCGGGAAAACATTTTCCAGGAAAATGACTTCCGGGAAAACATTTTCCAAAAACACAATATTTTCCGCCAAACGAACAAAGCCTAAATTGGGAATAAGATCTAGTCCATTAATAATTTTTTGCATTCCTTAATCTTCATCCTTAAACATCGTTTGACGAGGAAGGAATTCAAGGGTCTGATATGTTAACTGTCACGCCCCGAACCATGCGAGCACGCAACATCCTGCAATGGTCATTATGAGCGACGTCTCAGGACGCGGCGCCGACTTAACATCTTCTCTTTTGATTACGCATGCAAAAGCTAAAAAAAGATTCACCCAGACAATAGCAATAAACAAGGATAGATAGGAAAACGGTTTATAACCTTGAAATCAAAACACCATTTTAACATTTGCTTAATTAACCCCCGGGATCATTTTTACAAGCCCATCTCGAGCATTTCCATAAAATTCTACAAAAAGACGTTAGGCAGGGGTCAATCTACTTCACAAAAAGTCAGCTTCCAGGCACCCCGAACCATACTGGGTGCATCAATATGCTAAGGGTCTGAAAAAAGTTTAACAACCATAAATGAGATAAAAATCTCAATAAGTTAACGCCTAAGCCTCGTTTAGAGGGTCAACTCACCTCGGGGGTCCCTATTCACGTGATCATGCACTGGACACAAATCATTAACCAATCACAAGCATCCTTACCTTGCCCTGGCACACATATTATGCATAACATAGATAGTCATATGTCACAGCGATGCATCAAACATATCACATACTTAGAACGTGTAATGAGATTTCTCATGCATCAGTGTATCACAATTACGCGTGTCTTGATTATAAGGCAAAATCTACTTGGGTACGTCCCATACCATGCCTAGCAGTTTTTACCTCATAATCAAGCACTATGTATCACACGTATTCCATTTATTACGCCTCCTCGGGGCTACTACTCATCAAGTGATCTGCAGCAAAATGGTAATCTTCCGGTAAAAACTGAGCTCCGTCCCGCCCCGTCGGGCACGGCTACGTCAAACGATCTACAATAAGACGGCATTCCAATACGGCAACATTAAATGATCTGCAGTAAGATGGTATCCCGTAAGGAGCATCGAGTCCGGCCTCGGACCGCGATAAGGCATCCGGAGTAACGGTAATCCAGATAATCTCCAGGCATTCGATAAATCGAGTATTGTCAAGCGATCTACAGCAAGACCCCGATAAATTAGGCATCGTCAAGCGATTTACAACAAGACGGCTCTGACGTGTTACCACACGAGCACATAAGCATTCAGGCCAATTCTTGTCTTTTCATTTAGCCAATGCATCCATAAATCGTGCTCACATCAATGCCACACAACAATAACAAGTGGTCACACATGCAAACGGTCAATTGACTCTATGAACCTCATTTTAAAACATGAATTTACAAAAGCATTCAACATTGGATCACATCCAAATAAACATTATTGAAAAGCTAGGTAATTGTGGTTATTGTCTCTATTAGGACGGAAATTGAAAGCCAAAGATTTCAAGTAAAGACCGGCAGATTATGGAATTCTAGTAAAACTAGACAGATTTGCATGATTTGGGAATTCAACATCAAAAGTATAGCAAATGGTTTCCAAAAATTATAAAATTCGAATACGTTATAAACAAGACCTTCAAAAATATTTTCCATGAAGAACACAATCCCAAAATCCTTATACAAAGATCACTTTTGATGGCTCGGAAATAACCCAAAACTGGTCCGCTGGAACAGATGAACTAAACCACAAGAAATACTCGTTTTACAAACCAAATCCTTTCAAAAAACTTTGAAATTTTTATATGTTTTAGAAATGGATTTCATTTACAAATTTTGTGAAGGAAGTATGGTCGAAATCGAACTGGAAATTTTTATAAAAATCTGAGAAGGCACGAAGGTCACGGAATCTACAGTATAAAACAGTCCTGATCTGGTAAGAAATTGGACCTTCGTATCACCCATTTGAGTTCAGAAAAATCTGAAATTTAAGTATGTTATAAATCAAGATCTTGTGAACAACTTTTATGAAGAACACTTTTCAAGATTCTAACCACAAAATGCTCTGTAAAAATGGAAAATCAGGGACGTACAGAAAAATCAGTTCTGCAATCAAAATAAAAACTCCAAGAAACACCTTCAACTTTGAGATCCACCACTTTTCAGCCATGAAAATATCACACCAAGGGTTCAAATCAACATCCAACATCTATTTCAACTTTGTATAGCAATCAAGACTCGCCAACGCTCATTCTAGAAGTTCAAACACACTAAAACAATAACTAGCTAAACTACCAAATGCAAGTTAAACATCCGAAACAAGGGATTAGATATTAACTTACTCGTCTAAAAACGACGACAACGTAAGGACGACGGCAATAACACGAGTTGTTTGTGGCGGTCTCGGCCTGACATGGCAAGCGGCAAACGGCAGTGAATGGCACACGGCGATCTACGGGGCTCAAGGATGGTGGCGTGAGGCTGTTGGTGGGTGAACGGCGGTGGTGGGGTGATTCGGCCGAGAGAGAGGGAGAGAGAGAGAAAAAGAGAGAAAGTGAGGAGAGAGAGAAAGATGGTTTAAATTTAAATCAAGATCAAGGACTAGGATTTGCTCTTGATGCCCAAGCAAAGATCAAGGGCTAGGATGTGTTCTTGCTCTCCAAGTTCCATCAACGGCCAAGATTTAATCTAACAAAGAGGTTTCTAGAAGGGTAAGTTAACAAATAATTTTCGATGGCCAATTCGTAAAAATTATGAGGCGACGACCTATAGTTCAGGTGTGATATCCTTGAGCACTCGACACGCAAAAATCGGATCTTAATTCGTGATTAAAATCGATCAATCGCAACTATAGTTTATCTCGAACTAACGGGCGGCTGCTAGAAATAAATTCTTTGATAGCCTTTCCCTTTTGGTTAGTATTCTCTAGGTAATCAGGCTAAAGCGAGAATTAACTAATAGAGCGTCGATGAAATCACCATTTCATAAATCACCAAATTTGGTCGAATTTTCAAGATATCACATTAACAAATCTCAAATAAAAAGACCAGTGATAGAAGGCATCATTATGTCAATAAAACATACCAGTTATAAGTTGATCTATTTCAATCTGGAAGATTTCCATTCCTAATTGGATTGAAATTTGACACATCCTCTGGTGGCCTCCACAGTATTGCCTGACTAAGTGAAGATTGGTGATGATTGAATCGGGGTATGATTGTTGAATGAAGCGCAGTTGTTGACATCAAAATAAGAATCGGTATAAGTGCCGAATATGCTTCAATGTCGAATCCGGCGTATAATGGAAATCAGCCATCTTCTGAAACACGTTTGAACCAAATTCGGCAACATGCTAAGAAGCAAGTAAGAATGGCATGGTATCCCGAATTCGATAAGTGATGAAAATATGTATATTTACCGAAAAATGAAGAGTTATAGTTCGGAATGTTGGAATATTTATACTTCATGACAACAACCATTTTCTGGAGGTTCACACTTCGAGAATACACTGAAGAATCACAACCTAGCCACGACAGCAAGAAGTCATGAACAGGAGTGGAGATAATGAGCACGAGCATATTATGGAAGGTTACTGGTCCAGATTTAAAATCATCTCAATGGTTGAGATCAAGTTTTGGCGGACAATAAAACTGAAAATGTGGGTAGAAAAGACAGTTATTGGAAGCGCCAAAATATTCAAAATTTGAAAACATAGAAGAAACCAACGAGTAGTTGCAAGATAGGAGGAGATACAAATACTCAGATGAAGCAAAGAAAAGAGGAAGACGACAACAAAAAGAAAAACCACTCAAGCTTATCTGCACTTTAGTTTTCTATGCATCTTTACTTCATGTATTTACAGTTTCCTATATCCTTAGTAACTTTCTAGTTCTTTACAGCTTTCATAGGAGTATTGTAACGTAGCTTGAAACTCTATTGATCCCAGATCCGTTTTCAATCCATACGCTTTTCATCCATTCCATATAATCCTGTTTCGATTTCCATCCATTCCATACAATCCTGTGTTACACTTTATTTTTCGCCATAACTCTCATAGTAGTCAAATCACAGAACCTACTTTAATAAAAAAATCGAAGACAGAAGTTTCGGTAAATGATATTCCTCGTGAAAACGAGCGAACATCTTTTTGGCACGCCCGGTGGGATTTGCGTGGTAAGATTTGGAGAAATGGTGAGAACCAGATAATCTGAAGGAATACCGGTGGATAACATCAACAATCCAGTTGATGGGGCACGTTCTGAGCATTCAGCGGCTAATCAAGTAGATGAAGGTGCTAATATTCCTCGGCAATTAATTGAAGAACAAGCCCGTGCGTTGGCACTAGATAATACCTTGGTAGCCACGATGAAAAGGCTGTTTGAAGAATAGTAGAACGAGCTTACCAACCATATAGTGCGACATGTGACAGATGTGATAAAACCCATGGTGGTCAATGCTATAAATGAGGTAATATCACGTCTTAGTTCATCTTCTTAAGTTCTGCCTTTTTATGCAAATCCTCTTGGGGCAACATTGTTACCACCAACTTCGGGACCTCTTCATGTGAGGTATAATTGCAATAGAGGATTAAATTCTCAACCTCCTATTAGAATTATACTAAGACCAGAGAATCCTACTCCTATAAACCTAGTGAATGGTGTGAGTACTTATAACTTTCCTCAAAATGTACTGAATGATGCTAATTTGATTAATCCCATGGTTACAAATGCACCACCAATGATGAATGTATCTTCACCAGTAAGTATGTCTAATGCTGATCATATTAGACCACTTAGGCCTTAACTGTATTCTCATGTGATAGAAAATTCTCTTTATAGGCCACCATCGCACGTTAATTTTAACATGGAGTAGCAAGGGGTGAATCGACCTCAACAGTTTGATCATAGGGGTCAAGACCCTTGGTTAGGTCAGCAAAATTTGAGGCCATGGAACCCAGATAGAGTTGCAGAGTTGGTAATGCAACAGTTGGGAGCAGAGAGACGATTGCCAAGGCCAGTATATAGGAAGCCACATCCCGATTGGATTGATAATATACCATATCCAAGGGGTTTCAAGATGCTGGACTTTATTGTATTTACAGGAGAGGAAGATCAGTTAACCATGGAACATGTGGGTCGATTCTTGGCACAATGTGGAGAAGCTGGAACTAACGAGTATCTAAGGTTAAGGTTGTTCCCATTGTCTTTGTCATGAACAACGTTTACTTGGTATATAAATTTACCTGCGAATTCTATTCAAACATGGCCTGAGATAGAGATGCAGTTTCATTCGCAGTTTTACCGAACGGTACCAGAGGTAATGGTAGCCGATTTGGCCAGGATGTATCAGTATAATACCGAAACAGTGGATCAGTTTATTGCTCGTTTCAAGAAATCCAGAAATCGATGTTTAATATCACTTACTGAGAAGGAGTTCACAGATTTGGCTTTTAACGGCTTGAGGTTTAACCTTAAGGAAAGATTTGAAGGACAAGCCTTTGACGATCTCTTTCAGTTAAACGCCCGAGTTTCTAAGTATGAACATTTGTTGAAGGAGAAAGATAAGAAACCAAATAAGGACAATCGGCAAACAGTTGCAGTTGCTGAAAGTACCAAATATGTAGAGATAGCCGAAGAGGAGAATGAGATAGCCGTAGCAACTATGGTATTAAACAAACCATTTGTGTGCCCAGCACTTAAACCGGCCAGGGTAAGAGATGTATCCAAGTATAAGGCTAAGGAGACAAATAACTATTCCTTTGATATCTACAAGTTAGATGAAATATTTGACCTACTGTTGAAAGTTGGAATGATCAAATTATCCGAACGACAAGTAATCCCGTCAAAGGAAGAGATAGCAGATAAGAAATATTGCAAATGACATCACTTTACAACTCATGATACGGTAAATTGCATTGTGTTTAGAAAGACAATCCAAGAGGCAATTCGTCAAGGCAAGATTAAATTTGCCGAAGACAAAGGCAAGACCCTAATGTAAGTAGATATAGATCCTTTCTCGAAAATGATCAGCATGATTAATATACGAGAGACGACAGATGATGACAACAAACAACGTTGTACTCGCTGTCACCAGGAGCTAACTTGGCAAGATTGAGAGTCAAATCGGGAGTTTCCTAGGTTCCAAATCATGAGGGGAACGAGAGGGAGATACAGATCGGGATCATTTGTTCGCAGGACAGGTGGACCACGGGTAAAATCTGAGATTGTAGTTGCCGAAAACTCTTCGATACGAGCAAGAGAAGAGAAAATTTACCCAAGACAGATAGCACAGGTGCTCGAAAGAAAAGATGCTGGTCATAAGAGTGAGGGGAAGGAATATCATGGGTCATCTCAACTAGCACCCCCAATTCGGGAGTCAATTGTACAAATTTATGAAGATAACGAAACATTACCGAAGCCTGCAAAGAAAAAGAGTTTATGGCAGCGATATAAAGAAGGTGATCCCAAAGTTGGATTGCTTGGAGAACCTAGTGGGAAGTTTGACTATGTGGTCTATTATGGAAATATGGACGATTATCCATCTCCATCATTGCCAGTTGAGCCAACCAGTTGGGGAGATGAATTTGATGATCCACCACTATTTAAATCTCAGGAAATCCACAGAGGAAAAACGGTTAAGGTGCCCCATAACCCTCTCGAAGGAAAATGGTCAACTGTTAAATCGCCAGAATAGACATCTTATAGAACTATTAAGAGACGTTTCCAGCGAATAAGAAATAGGCAACGGAATTTTGAGAATAGCCAAACTAAAGGTATGGTAAGGCTAGGCTTACCTTTCACTTTTGTCAGCAAGAAAGGTAATTGGGTCTAGAGAAGAAATCAATTGGGTCTAGAGAAGAAATCCCGATGAAAAAGATCGGAGTAAGCCAGAACCGGGTGATTCAGAGAGTAGCTCTTACCTTCAAAAGAAGAAGGAGAAAGAGGTTGCTCAGGTTCTACAAACAATTAATTTTGGGCAGATTACTGTAGCTTTCAATCCAAAGCAAAAAGGGAAGGTGGAACAAAAAGATTTGGATCCTAAATGGTCACAAAAAGATGACAGAAGTTATCAAATTGGCCATTCCAAGATATCGAAGAACTATGGTTCTCCAGTACGGATAAACATGGTCTACGCTAGACTTCCAGCGAAGTATGGAACTAATTTGAGTGTGGAAGAAGATATCGAACATATTTCAGAAAAAGAAATAGCCATGGCAGAATTTCGGTTTCCCGACAAAGAAGCCATCAAGTTTGATAAGGTATCTTTTGAAAAAGCAAAACATTTAAGATCCTTGATTGTTTCAGGAAGAGTTAATGGTAGGCCCGTCGGTAAAGTCTTTGTTGATGCTGGAGCCACTTTGAACGTCATATCTTATAAATACTTTAAGAAATTAGGGAAAGATAATAATAATATCATCCTATCTAATATTTAGTTATCTGATTTTCTTGGGAAAGTTACTGAAGTCAAGGGGGCAATAGTTCTTGATTTAATCATAGGGTCTAAATCGTTTTAAACAACTTTCTTTGTAGTAGAATCTGATGGCTCATATAATTTGTTGCTTGGAAGAGATTGGATACACTATAATTAGTGTTTACCTTCAACTTTACATCAAATATTGGCATTTTGGAATGGTGAGAAAGTGGAATATATTGAGGCAGAGTCCGGATATGTTTCAATCAGTTGGACTGACATTTGTCAAGAACATCGGGATCGTTTACATGAGCGTTATGCTATTGAATTACCAAAAATAGATCCATAATCACTTGCTTATTGCCGCTTTGGGAATAGAAAAGCTGAATAAATTCCTAAATCAAGCTTGGTATTAGAAGAATTACACATTCTTTATGGAAAACAAGTTTGCATTGCAAGAAGGTTGTGAAAGATACTTCACATATTTGATTGAAATGGCAAAGCAAAATGTTGAAGCCTCGGATTGTATAGATGAATGGGAAGAGTTGTTAGTCGAAGAAGACAAAACAATGGAGGCTCAAGATCCGTTATTGGAAATTGATATAGGAGCCTGGTTTTTTCCGCCCAGTGTATATAAGTACGTTTTTGCAAGGGAGCATAAAAGACAAGCTGGTTAATCTGATCAAAGAGTACAAAGATTGCTTTACATGGGATTATCATGAAATACCCGGTTTGTCAAGAGATATTATAGAACATCGCCTTCCAATCAAGAAAGGGTTTCGTCCACATAAACAATTAACAAGAAGATTTGCTCCAGATGTGATTGGTAAAGTCAAAGAAGAAATAGAAAGGTTGTTGAAGGCAAAATTTATTGAAACAGCCAGGGTATGTTGAGTGGCTTTCAAATATTGTTCCTGTGAAAAAGAAGAATGGAAAGCTGAGAGTTTGCATTGACTTTCGGGATCTAAATAATGCCACTCCAAAGGATGAATATCAAATGCCCATGGTAAATATGTTAATAGACTCAACATCAGGAAATGAGATGTTATCATTGATGGACGGTCATTAGGGTTATAACCAAATTTCTATTGCTAAGGAAGATGTCCCAAAGACAGCATTTAGATGTCCCGGTGCAATCGGGACTTTTCAATGGGTAGTTATGCCTTTTGGATTGAAGAATGCATGGGCTACATACCAGCGAGCAATGAATTTTATTTTTCATGATATGATCGATAAATTCTTAGAAGTTTATATTGACAATGTGGTGGTTAAGTCAGCCCAAGAAGATCATCTGGATTATCTCGAACAGGCATTTATCAGGATGAGGAAGTACAAATTGAAGATGAATCCAACCAAGTGCGCTTTTGGAGTACGGGCAGGAAATTTCTTGGGATTTTTGGTCAGTCAAAGTGGAATTGAAATTGACAAGAACAAAGCAAGGGCTATCATGGAGCTTTCCCATCCTACATCCAAGAAACAGTTACAAATGGTGATTGGAAAAATAAACTTTCTTAGAAGATTCATTGATAATTTGTCTGTTAAAATGGAGCCAATGATACAACTTCTGTGTCTTAAGAATCATGATGAATTTATATTGGGAGAGAAACAACAAAAGGCATTTGATTTGATCAAAGCCTATCTAATGAATCCTCCTGTATTAGTGTCGCCAAAAGCAGTTAGATCACTGAAATTGTACTTATCGGTTACCAATATAACTATCGGGAGTATATTGGCACAAGAAAATGAAAGTGGAAAAGAACAAGCGGTATATTATTTGAGCAGAATATTAGCTGATGTTGAAAAAAGATATACCGCAATTGAAAATTATGTCTATCTTTATACTTTGCTTGTATGAAGTTAAGACATTACTTATTGCCAACTAGAGTGCATGTGATCGGCAAGACCAATATAATAAAATACATGTTATCCCGACCTGTGATAAAAGGGCGTATAGCCAAGTGAGCATTTAGTTTGTCTGAATTTGATTTGATATATGTGCCGATCTAGACAGTAAGAGGTCAAGCCATTGTCGATTTTCTTATCGAATACCCATGTTTACAAATGGAAGAAAATGAGCAGAGCTTCAATTAAGTACTACCATGGACTATGTACTTTGATGGATCGCGTGCTAAGAGTATGGCTGGAGCAAAATTGATAATAATTTCTCCTGATGGAAAATTTACAATGTGCGTTTGTAGGTTAGACTTTAAATGTTCAAATAATCAAGCTGAATATGAAGCACTGATTATTGGCTTGGGAATATTGATTGAGTTGAAAGTACAGTTTATCAAAGTATTTAGTGATTCACAATTGGTGGTGAAACAGTTAAAAGGGGAATACCAATGCTTGAATGAAAATTTCATTGGTTATTACTATTTGGCAAAGAAGCAATTAGAGCAGTTCAGAGAGTATGACATAGTCCATGTTAGAAAAAACACGAATTTCGAGGTAAATGAGTTGGCTCAAGTAGCGTCTGGATACCGAATATTAAAAGGTTGGCAGACGTCACAACTACCATAACGCTATCGGTACCTTCTATTGAACAAAGAAAGATACCGATAGCAGTTAGTAAAGTAGTCCGCGAGGATTAGAGACAAACTATCATCGAATATTTGAAGAGTTTAGATTCAAGAGATTGAAAGCTGAGGATGCAGGCCTAGAAATATGTTATATTAGGAGAAGAATTATACTGAAGGTCCTCAGATGGATTGCTCTTACGTTGTCTTTATGAAGATAATGCGAAATTGGCTATGACAGAAGCACATGAAGGTATATGTGGAGCCCATCAAGCAGGTATCAAGATGAGGTGGCTATTAAAAAGATACGGATATTTTTGGCCAGCAATGATGCATGATTGTATCAATTATGTTAAAGCATGCCTTTCATGTAAAAAACATGGACCATTGCAACATGTACCTGCTATGGAGCTCTATTCTATCATAAAGCCATGGCCATTTAGGGGATGGGCAATGGACATAATAGGTAAGATCTATCCACCTTCTTCTCATAAGTATAGTTACATTTTATTGGCTACGGATTACTTTACAAAGTGGGTGGAGGCCATTCCATATAAGAACATTACACAGAAGATTGTTGTTAAGTTTATCAAAGAAAATATAATTCATCGGTTTGGCTTGACTGAGTCGATTACTGCGGACCAAGGAACAATATTTACTGGAAGTAAAGTAATAGAATTTGCACGATCAAGAGGAATCAAGATGGTCTATTTTACACCATATTATCCCCAGGCGAATGGACAAGTTGAAGCAACTAATAAAGTTGTTATTGGACTGATCAAGAAACACCTAGAAGAAAATCCAAGAGAATGGGATGTTTTATTATCAACAGTATTGTGGGCATACCGAACATCACGAAGATCAAGCACAGGTGTCAGTTCTTATATGCTTACATATGGACAAGAAGCAGTTTTACCGATGGAGATAACAGGAGAATCTTTAAGAGTCCAATTACAAAGCGAGATGTTGCTTGAAGATTATAGAGATTGGATGCACATAAATTTGGATGAGCTAGATGAGATTCGTGCGGCTTCTTTGGATCATTTGATTGCAAAAAAGAGAAGAGTGGCTAGAGCTTTTAATAAAAGGGTTAAACTCAAACAGTTTATTATGGGGGATTTAGTGTGGAAAGTAATTTTGCCATTTAACCTTTAAAACAGGGAATTCGGTAAATGGTCATCAAATTGGGAAGGGCCATATTTGGTTACCGAAGTGTTTACTGGGAATGCATACCGATTGATGGATGTCAATGGAAAAGAATTATTATGTTCCATAAATGGGAAATTTTTGAAGAAATATTATCCATCAATCTGGGAAACACAAGGAAATTATTTTATTCATTCGAAATGAAAGTACATTCCAATTTTGATGACAAAAGTCTGCAAATCATTAACAAGTTTGAGGTTCTGGGCTACAAGATGAGAATGTAAGGCAAGATCCTAATGGAGTTTAGATTGTTGTCCCTCGAGATACTTCAGATGACGAGAGTGAAAGCGGACAATTTCAAACTTCTCCTAAGCTTCTTGAAGCAATTGCCTGTACGTGTTTGAAGCAGCTTCAACCATAGACTTGACATGGAAAATTTCATCTTTGAGTATCCTCCGCTCCACACGATGATGATTGGAAAGGAAATTAAGGAGTTGACGGGTCATCTGAACGTCATCTTTAGCTTGAGTACATGAGTCCTGAGCTTGAGCATATTTTTCTTTGGAATTTCGTAATCGAGAAGATTCTTCTTCAATTTGAAGATGAAGAGCGTTAGCTTCCACAACAGTTGGCTCCAAATTCTAAATTTCCCTTACATTATGCTCAAATTCATCAAAGCGAGCAGGGAATAAAGAGCATAGCTTTCAAACCAGATCTAGGAAGGCAGAATCTGCAGACAAAAACACTCTGGATCTAAAGAAGTTGGTCAAATCGGTAATTTCTACCTTATACTTGTGTTTCAATAATAATGCATGATGCCCTCACCTAAATAATGAAACAAGCAAGGCGTTTATGTTAAACAGTTATCAAAGTCCAAATTTGGTAATGTTCAGTGGAAAATTTACCTTCATAGGAAATACGTTGTCGTTGTGATTGGGACCAAATAAGCAATTGAGATGAAGAACCATGTGAAGACATCATGAACAAGATTGTGAGTTCTCAGGAAAGATTTGGTAGCTTGGGCAGTTATAAAGGTAAAGGATATGGAGCAGATCGTGGATAGTAGTGCGCCAGAGTTGTTTTTAGGAAACAGAAATAGAGGTTGAACGTGGTTTATGTTTGTGGACAAACAGTTATTTTTTAAGTCAGTAATTTCAAAGAGGATAAGCAAAGGAAGGTGATTATTTGACCCGTAAGTTATGAAAGTTGCGATTGAGCAGCTATCTTTGAGTTGATTTAAATGTCAAGAGAACCAAATGGAGATTCGGTTTAACCTTTGGTCAAGAAGCTTGGATTATTGATGTGAACAAAGAATAGTGTCGGGAGTTTGTATCATCAGGATATCAGGTGAATGCAAGGGAGATCAAAATCTAGCAAATGAAACTTTCAATTTATTCCCATTTGGCCAATAAAGCTTTGGCCTCGATTATAAAATCTCTCAGTTCAGTTTCAAGCCTATGATTTTCATCCATAATTTCGGTTCTCTTTTTTTCATGGACTTTTGACTATTCCAGCAGAAGCATCAAATTCTTTTTCCAATTCCCGACACTGCTTCATTTTACACCTGAGTGTAGGACAAATAGCTAAAACTGTGAGCTTTTGTTCTTCCAATTGAGCATTTATCATCCTTAGCTCTGCCTCAAGTTCTTCCTTCCTAGCCTCCAAGCGTCGGAGCTTGCTCTCTTCAACTTTGAAATTATTGTAGAAAAGACGAGCATCTTCACGCTTACGGGCAAGCTCATCTTGGATTGCCAATCCTCTGTTTTCCCCAAAGAGAAGATGAGGATGTTGATCAAGGTTGACTCTTATTGTGTTTACAACATCCACAAAGCCAACGGCAAAGAGGTCAATCTTGTCCTGGAAGGGCTCAGATAAAACAAATGATGGATTACTAGAGCATACTTCTTGGAAAAGAATCCTAGCCTAGCTTTCCTTATCAGAGTCGTTGATCAACTTTCCATAGCCAGGTTCCAATAAGTGAATAAGTTTTTCCCATTTAGCCTTGGCTATTTCTCGAGGAATTTCAACAAACATTGATAAAGTTGAGGGTTCTGAAGAATCAGGAGCTGTAGAAGAGCTAGGATGAGTACTTGACAATATCCTTTCCAGTTCCACCCGTTCAGCTTGAGAGAAAAGTTCTATCTCGGCAGGTGGATTAGGTACTACATAAGATGTGGAGGGAGGCAAAACAGTAACTGTATAAGTAGCTCTTTCAGGAATTAAAGTCTCTTGAGACTCATCAATGCTTGCAAGTGGTGGTACACTTGATGTTCCTTCATAAATCGAAGCCTCTTGAAGCACATGAATGGGCTCATCCATGATTGCAGGAAGATGTACACTTGATGCTCCTTCAGAAATTAGAGCCTCTTGAAGCGCAGGAGTGGTTTCATCGGTGACTGCAAATGTTGGCCTATGTATATATGACAATGGTATAAGATTTTGAATCAAATAAGAGATAGTAATAGTTACCGATGAAAGACAAAGTAAGATCTGCTTTAGGTTCTACAATGGAGGCAAGAATATCCGTTGGTGGCATACTCTCTGTCGGAGTTGGAATAGAAGATTGTTCTTGAATCGATTCAGCTTCTGTCAAAAGAGTAAGTATCATCGGTAAAGGATTGGAGGCTGATGGGGTAAGATCTTTGCTAGGAAGGGAAACGGGAGAGACAGTATTGGGCTGAGAAGTCTTAAGAGCCCCTGGATTAATCAAGAAGATAAACAAGTTAATGCTGTGATATTCGCCAAAAGTAAAGCATTAGAATTACCTTTTGGAGTACGTGGCTTTATCATAGCTTTTAGTGTGGGTTCTGGAGATTGATTCATGATTGGAGATCCTTCTGGAGGTGATTCTGAAGATCGAATAATTACTTTCCTCACACCACGTTTTGCTGGTATTTTTTTTGGAGCAGGAGCATGTGAGTCTGAAGCTTTCCTTTTCTTACTCACTATAAGAATAAAAGTTAGATTGGAAATGGAGTATCAAACGAGATATATGGATATGAAAAAAGTAGAATCTAGTTACCTTGAGAAGTCTCTGCTTGTTTAACTGAAGGTACATTGGTGACTTCGATTGTTTTTGACAATGTAAGAGGAATATCATCCCTTATCTTCAGGAGAATCTGATCCAGAGGATCTGAAAATACGATCTTTCGATAATTATCCCACCAGAGATCAAAATCGGCTGAAGAACGGTTGGGATGTCTAATGAATTCGACAATACGAAATAATCGATAAACACCTCGAACCGGTGTGGTCAGCTCAACAAAAGGTTGGCTATCTTTTAGCTTACAGGATATTTGTCAAAGGAAGCATAAGAGAAAGTATAAAGGGCTAGAATAGGAACTCTTTGAATCAATCCAAGCTGTCTGGCACAGTATTGGGGAGAGTAAATTTCAAAACCAACAATGAATCTGCCTTTTGTTGAAAATCTTATAGGAAGATCAACCGAAGTCAAAATGGTTTGCCAGAAGTCACTCTTATTTTTCTGAAAAGCAGGGAGGTAAGACTTGAACTGGGAAACAAAGAAAGGAGTGAAAGAATATGAGTTCTTCTCAATAGAATAGATTTGAGAAATAAAGTACCGAAAACAAGAAGATGGTTCTTCAGAAAGAGGGATTAATTTCCTATTCAAGGCCTGGCAGACTGGGTGATTAGGAATGGAAATCCCAAGAGGTTGAATGACTTGATCATTAGAAAACCATGCGGGGAAATAGAAAGCTGCCCATGCTTGAAGGAGCCAAAGAGGACCACTAAAAACTCCACTAACTTCTTCCGAAGCAATAGAGGAGGAAGCATGGGTTAAGCTCCGATATAGTAAGGCTAACATGGTTTTACCCAAAGCTAGTGGAGTCCCTGATGCTAGAGTGGAGGCAATAATAACAAAATCATTTGAAATCCTGACTATGGGGTGGTAGAAAAGGAATTTACAGAGTCAATATAAAAGAAAAGCAGTATGCTCCTCGTCGGTAACTATGTTCTCCTTCTTGAAATACTTTTTTACAAATGTCCCATAGGCTATTTCAAAATCAGATAACTTGCCAAGCTTTGAACGAGAATCAAGAGACAGGGTAGATGGGTTTGTACCCAAAGGAGAAAGTCCAGTGAGACAGTATACATCAAGTAAAGTTACCGACATAGGAGAGAAAGGGAAAAAGAAGCAATTAATGGAGGTTGACTAAAAGCAAGATAATGCTCCGATTAGCTCACGATTCACATGGTAATCAAAGCAGCTAAGACGTAGAGCATCATGAATTGAAAGAGTATCCTAAAGGGGACCCTTAGAAGGGAGAAGACGAAGATACCATTGGTAGAAATCTGGTTCAAAGTTTAAAAAAACCCTAAGACGAGGAGGACGAGAACGCCATTAATAAGCCAAGATAGATGACTCGTGGACTAGAAGCACTTCAAATTGATGACGTGGGAAGTGGATTGATAGGCACTTCGGAACAGAGAAATGATTGTGAACTGTTAGACTGAGAATGAAGGAATCCTTGAAATTGTCACGCCCCGCAATCTTTGGCGCGCCACATCCCTCGCTAAGGTCGATTTGAAAGCGACGTCCCAGGACACGTCGCCGACCCAACGCCCAATACAGAGATTTAAAGCACATGCGGAAGTAATTAAAACCACCCGTACATTAAAATACACATAACCAAGAATAGCCATTCAACAACCAGCATGGATAATTATACACTTGCTTTGAAATCGAGAATCATAAACAATATTCATGTACAGTCCACGCTCAAAAATCAAAAGCGACTCAACGGCCACCAACGTAAAAGGGGGGGGTACGTGGCTCAGCGATCAAGCACTACTACTAGCCGGGCTCCTCCCAAAATGCATCGGTATGTTTGCCATCCTCAAGGCTGGGGGTCTGAAAATTTGGGTTTAAACAACTGTGAGAATAAATCTCAGCGAGTAATTCCCTAAACCTAAACTAGGCTAACGTGCACCTCCTGACGAGTACTAAATAACACACAAATCAATTCATAAATTGACTCAGGCCCTCGGGCCTAAATCTAATTCGTACTCGACCCTGCAGGTTAGGTATTCTATAAATGTAAGCACAACAGTACGATAGCAGTTAGATCGCAGTACAAATACACATATCGCTTAATCTCGATGTATGCAATGCACGTGCTCATGTTCGCATTCATGTCATGTCTCGACAATGCATTAATGCACGCTTGCATGCTAACACTTTGCCATTTACCAATTTCTCCTCCGACCTGCGTTAAACGCATCAGGTTGGTCATCTTCCGGTAAACCGGGTATCGTCCCGCGTAACACGCCTCGGGACGGGTTCACTACCCCGCGTAAAACGCATCAGGGTTTATTGTGATCACACATTCACAAGCACCAATTTATATCTGAACCCCGCGTAAGATGCATCAGGGCATTTTAGGTGATCACAATGCACATGTCACTCAGGCACGCTCGTATATGCATATGCCATGCCAATGCTTGAGATGCACACTCATGGCCATAACGTTCACATCTGGGCATTCACTTGCACCGCACCACTTACTCAAATCATGATGCAATCATGCGCACTTGCACCACGTATATTCAATTTCATAAATCAACATGCCCAATCAGACAATCAATTCAAATAAGCCATGGCATCAACTCGACACACAATCCATGCACAATCCACACAACCGGGTTAACAAGAACTTTCACATTCGAGGCCCGCCAAGCGATTCCATTTTTAGTCCTGCTAGACATGCGACATGGCATCATACAATCACATTCAAGCCACATTTAATTTAGCATCCTCTCGAGTGATCATCGTTCCCTAAGTCGTTCACCTTAAAACCTCGAATAAACAATTATGGCCCGAAGCCTCCCGATACTAAACCACCCATGAACGTTTTGTCTTAGGCGCTCAATTCACTGTCAACTCATCACATTAGGCTCCCCAATTTGCCACAAAAAATAGCTACCACTCGGCCTACAAATCATATCTGTCGAATCCGCAATTTCGCCCAAATTAAGGCTCCTAAGCCTAGCCGCTATTCAGCACACCAGAAACCACTAAACCTCGATTAAAACATCACGCTAGGCCACTAAATACGCCACAACACCCGCTCTTAACAACGTCCACCAACTAACCCCCAAATTGATCGCGCCTCGCCTAAATCAAATCCCGTCGTGGCCATCCACTATACCACAATGTCTAGGCCAATAATCATCTTCAAAATGCTCCATTAAACTTTCCAAAACTTCACTTGGATTAGCTCTCACAAGAACTAATGAGGCGCGCACAAAAATCCACACTTAAGGCCCGAACTTACTCCGAACCCGGGCCATTCTAACCCAATCTGTTCAGCCATTGAACGATACCTATCGGGCTGCTAAACCTCCATTAATTTATCACGCTAAGCCCATAGAACAGCCACCAAATCAGCCACCACACGGGTTATTAATTTCATTCACTAAGTCCACCATTTTGTCCAAATTCCGACACCTATGCTTCGCCACATCACAGTGCTATACCAGCCACTAAACCTCGACCAAATAATCATCCTTGGTCACCAAAAATGCCACAAAATCAGCCCACAATAGCAGCCACCATTTAGCCCCTAATTACCCTAATAAACCCCTAAAACCCGTCTAAAAATGCAAATTGTCCTAATTAAGGCTTAGGGTCAAACTCACCGGATGTCCTAAGCTTCAACCGAGCGAAACACGCGGCGATGGCGGCTGGACAGCGGCGACCCCTCGCCGGAACAGTAACGGCAGTGGCGGTTCCGGCGAACAGCGCGAGCCTAGGCGGAGGGGTGGCTGGTCGCGGCGGTCGGGAGGGAGAGAGAGAGGAGTGGGACGGCTGGGTGGTGCTGGGCAAGGCGGTGGTGGTGGCGAAATAGCACCGGCGGCGGCGGAGCTCCTCTGGCGAGCGGCGGCGAGGCCGTCCAGAACAAGGAGAGAAGCAGTAGCAACGTTGCCGGGGCTGTGGCTGAACGGCACGGCATGACCCAGGCAACCAGGCAGAGCTGGGCGAGACAGTCGGCCGAGTGGCGAGCACACGGGCGAGGGGCAGCTGCGGCGGTGAGCTTGCTGCTCGTGTGAACAGGGAGAGGGGAAAGCCTCGGGGGAAAGAAAAATAGGAGAAAGGGTGAGGGAGAGAGGAATCGGGGCTGCGGGGGGGTGTGGACCGGCGGTAACTGGCCGGACGAGCCGGCGACGGGCGAGCTGGTCCGGTGAGCTGGGGCGGACGGAGACGGGTAGCAAGGAGAAGAAACAGAAGCAGTAGCGTCGGGCGAAGAAGAAGAAGCAGAACCAGTCGCGGGCAAAGAAGAAGGAAGAAGAAGAAGAAAAGAGGAAGAAAAGAAAAAGAAAGAAAGAAAAGAAAGGAAGGAAAAGAAGAGAGAGAGAGAGAGAGAGAGAGAGAGAGAGAGAGAGAGCAGGTGGGAGTGGGTGAGCTGAGAGGACGCCTGCAGAGGGGGAGACGTGTGTGCAGTCAGAGGAAAAGAGAAAGAGAGAAATCAAAGAAAAATATTTGAACATTCAAATATTATTTGCAAACCGAAGGTTCAAATTCAAAATCGAAAATGGTCTATCGGTCTAAAATAAGTCTCGCATATAAAAAGGAACAAAGGCCAAATTAATTGAACCAAACTATAATAAGGGAGGTCTACTAGTTTAAATTCGCACTCGGTCAAAAACTCCCATTTTTTCCATCATTCCTAACAATCTCACCGCTGGCTACCATAATATTGACACAATCCGATTTATTTCGTCCTGAAACTCCCGAAAATCGACTGCCAAGTTCAGGGTCTAAATAACGGCAAAATTCGATTAAGTGTAATTCTGGCAAAATCTCTATTTTAAAAACAAGAACCCGAGAGTGATCAGTTCCCGGACGAGATTTTATTATAAGTGCATTGACGAATTACACGTTTATTAAATCCCAAAATTTGGTCAAAATCCGGGATGTCACAGAAATCGTTCTCCACGGAGAACAGATGAAATTTTTCGTTGAAATCTTCAGAATCTCGGAGTATATGGTAGCGATCAAGAGTATTTGATGCAGAAAAATAAAAGTTTGCTCCTTGGAAGCCTTGGAAGCCACTGGGTTCAGGTGAATATCGAGAGAGAATGCAGAGAATCAAGAAGTTACAGAGAGTCGAAAAGGTGAGAATGTAAGGGCACGAAGAAAGGAAAGATTTTTAGAAGAAATGTTTTGAAGACGAAAAGCAGAACGCGTGAAGCGAAGTGACGATGTGACAGCAATAATAAAATGTAAGCGTCTTTTCTTCTGGCATTCAAAAGAATTAAAAGTCTTTTTAATCCTTTTAAAAGGGGGCATATGTTGACATCAAAATAAGAATCGGCATAAGTGCCGAATATGCTTCAATGCCGAATCCGATGTATAATGGAAATTAGCCATCTTCCGAAACACGTTTGGACCAAATTCGGCAACATGCTGAGAAGCAAGTAAGAATAGCATGGTATCCCGAATTCGGTAAGTGATGAAAATATGTATATTTACCGAAATATGAAGAGTTATAGTTCGGGACGTTGGAATATTTATGCTTCATGACAGCGACACTTTTCGGGAGGTTTACACTTCGGGAATACACTGAAGAATCACAACCTAGCCACGACAGCAAGAAGTTATGAACATGAGGGGAGATAATGAGCACGAGCATATTATGGAAGGTTACTGGTCTAGATTTGAAATTATCTCAGCGGTTGAGATCAAGTTTTGGCGGACAATAAAACTGGAAACGTGGGTAGAAAAGACAGTTATTAGAAGCGCCAAAATATTCAAAGTTTGAAAACATAGAAGTAACCAACGAGCAATTGCAAGATATGAGGAGATACAAATACTCAAATGAAGCAAAGAAAAGAGGAAGACGACAACAAAAAGAAAAACCACTCAAACTTATATGCACTTTAGTTTCTTATGCATCTTTACTTCATGTATTTACAGTTTCCTGTATCCTTAGTAACTTTCCAGTTCCTTATAACTTTCATAGGAGTATTATAACGTAGCTTGAAACTCTGTTGATCCCAGATCCGTTTTCAATTCATACGCTTTTCATCAATTCCATATAATCCTGTTTCGATTTCCATCCATTCCATACAATCCCGTGTTACGCTTTATTTTTCGCAATAACTCTTATAGTAGTCAAATCACAGAACCTACTTTAATAAAAAAACCGAAGACAGAAGTTTCGGTAAAGGATATTCCTCGTGAAAACGAGCGAACAACAGTACAAATGTAAGTCGAAGATATTCTTTTATCTTAATTTTATTAGTACTGTTTTGCGATGACAAATTCAAATTATGCTGAGACTTTATGTGCTTAGCTACTTCTGTTGGGAGTCATGATGGATATGCCCAAAAACGAGCTTGCACAGGAAGAGAAGACGCCTTCAGCTAAGCCTAAAGGCACAGTGAAATCCATAGAGGTCAATCTTAGACTAGTCTGTTGCTGTTTCGGTTATTTCCCTGAGATTCTACCCCCTTAGTTTGCATAATAGTCTACCTGATGTGAATTGTTGAATTTGAATTGCAATGTTACACCACAGTGTCCTGATAAAGATGCAAGGAGCCATTGCATCGACTTCCTCTGGTTTTGTCATCCACTTCCGAAGAATCACATCCGCCAGGTATTACTAATTCCGTTTAATTTGGGACAAATGATGTTGAAATGTTAATGGAGACCGAACATTATGTGCAACCTAAATGCGGTTTCGCCATTCAACCGTATGAGACAACATCCTATTGAAGGCCAGCATGTAGGCATTGCAATAGTAGTCAAAATTTTCAGGGATACAAACCAATTTTGATGGTTTTCGGTGATTCTCCTGTTTATTAGCACTTAGTTGGGCTAGCAGAAGCTGAATCCATCACCACCATCGTGGCTCTTAGACTAAACCAAGCTGAAGACCAAGACAAGATTAACTCAATTTAAACAAATATGTGGACGACAACATGAGATGCTTTTAGGAGGCCCAGGCCAAAATATAGCCATCCTAAGCAAAAAGCAGTTTCAGTTTCTTAGGAAGAGAGCCAGTTAGATGGCTCTTTTCTCTGATCATCTAACAAAAACTGAAACTTTCATCTTCGATACTTCACAGATAAACCCGGTCTCAAGCCCGAAGTCACGTGAGGCATACATATCCGAAGGCAAGTGCTATCCAGCTTGGTGGGACTATGGAGAATGCCCCGAAGGAACGGAACCCATGCCAGAGACCATAGGTACGCCTATGCCAAAAATACGTAGCCCATCCCTTCCTTACAACAAATGAAGAGAGTCAGTCGAAGCCAACTTGACCCGATCCAAGCTGTTGGTCATGAAGTATGAGCAATCTAAATAAAAGAAATGTTCTTAAGAACGTCATATTTGAGTTCATTTTTCATCACAGAGATGCTCTGATTGCATTAAAGCAGTCATCCTAATGAATATAATGTAATGTTACATGGAATAGTATGCCCAAGTGTCTTACTGTGGAGAACATGCGTATGTCAATGTGTGGAACCCCCCAGTATTGGACAACGAAGTTAGTTACTGTGAAACGTGGGCTGTGGCGGGGCAAAACAAGAATATTAATACTATGGAGGTTGGATGGATGGTTGTCACGACCATCCCAAAGGTTATGGGAACGGGTTTGGAAGTATTGCTTGAAAGATAGTCTGAGTGGTTCATCTAAAAGATTGTTCTAAGGACCCATTTAAGCATAATCCAAGGGGTTCATCGATTAGGAGCACGCCACTCTCCTAAGCCCATACCTCGCTCAATGTTGGATTTTGTTTTAAGTTCTTTTAAACCCAAGGAATTCTAGGAATCGCCACTAGCCATTTTGGGATTGGCTAGAAACCAATCAAGATGCGGGAATGTCATCTCAATTTCTACTAAACAGAGATTTTAGCTTGGGAACTTGATTACGTTAATATTTCTATTAACGCGTTTCGGTACCACTAACTTAATAGTCACGCAATCTTGATTACCATTTATGATCTTAAGGTATCAAAGCCGCTATGTGATCATGCAGATATTCTTGAGAGGTTCGTTATGATCCTAAACTAGCCTTAACCATTCTAGTAAGGAAAAGCAACAACCAATCTATTGAAATAGCGAGAGTTAAAAACCAAAGCATTAAAAGCTCAAACTAAAAGTGCGAAAATGAAAACCCAATACTTGTCGGGTAAAGAATATACATTGTCACGTTCTAAGGCCCGGGACATGATTCCCATGAGCTAAATTCAAACCAAGTTCAATTTCTCACCTAAAAGACTAATCTTTTTCTAATAATTTGAACATTAAGGCTTAAAAACGCCAATGGGAAACCTCGCTATGGACAAAGATCTCAAAGACACTAAGCGAATGCTCACTCTTGCCATCCACCCAGAAATCATGACAATCCAGAATCTAAGATATCACATGAAAATCATTTTGGTTCTGTCTAGAATTGATTTTTTGTTCTCAGAATCAGTTTTGGATTAGAAATCCGTTTGGTAACGCAATTTCATTTTTCTATTTCTGGAACAAGTTTTTATTCCAGAACTGATTCTGAACCAGAAATCAGAACAAAAAAAAAATAGGTTTTCTATTTCTAGATGAAAAATGAGAATCATTTCTGAGAAAATTCTTTCTTCAAAACACATGTTCATATGGAAGTCACGATATTTAAGGTAAGAAAAAAAAGCAAAAAATAAAAAATTTCAAAACTTAATAGAATGGTTTAGAATATGTAGTTATCCACTTTGAGTGAAATTTAAATTTTTTTAAGTGCCGAAAAAAATAAAAAATTTTAAAATTTCACAAAATGGCTTAGAATACATATGGCCACCCACTTTGAGCAAAATTTAAATTTTTTAGATGCCAAAAAAATAAAAAAATAATCAAAAAATGTAAAATTTAAAAACTTTACAGAATGTCTTAAAATACCTGTGGCCACCCAATTTGAGCAAAATTTTATTTTTTTAGGTGCCGAAAAAAATAAAAAAAAGAAAAAAATTAAAAATTTCAAAACTTCACAGAATGACTTACAATACTTGTGACCATCCACTTTGAGCGAAATTTTAATTTTTTTAGGTGCCAAAAAAAAAAAAAAAGTAAAAAATCAAAAATTTCAAAACTTCACAAAAGGACTTACAATAGCTGTGACCATCCACTTTGAGCGAAATTTAAATTTTTTTAGGTGCCGAAAAAAATAATTTTTTTTTTAAAACTTCACATAATGGTTTAGAATACCTGTGGCCACCCACTTTGAGCGAAATTTAATTTTTTTTAGATGCAAAAAAAAAAAAAGCAAAAAAGTAAAAATTTTAAAACTTCACAGAATGGCTTAAAATACCCGTCGCCACCCGCTTTGAGCGAAATTTTATTTTTTTAGGTGCCGAAAAAAATAAAAAAAATAAAAAAATAAAAATTTTAAAACTTCACAAAATGGCTTAGAATACTTGTGGCCATCCATTTTGAGCGAAATTTAAATTTTTTTAGGTGCAAAAAAAATAAAAAAATAAAAAATTTCAAAACTTCACAGAATGGCTTAGAATACCTGTGGCCATTCACTTTGAGCGAAATTTAATTTTTTTTAGATGCTAAAAAAATAAACATAAGCAAAAAAATAAAAATTTCAAAACTTCAGTGAATAGCTTAGAATAGCTGTGGCCACCTACTTTGAGAAAAATTTTAATTTTTTAGGTGTCGAAAAAAGTAAAAAAAGCAAAAAATAAAAAAATTTAAAACTTCACAGAATGGCTTAGAATACCTGTGGCAATCCACTTTGAGCGAAATTTAAATTTTTTTAGCTGCCGAAAAAAATAAAAAAATTTCACAAAATTGCTTAGAATACCTGTGGCCATCTATTTTGAGTGACATTTAATTTTTTTTAAGTGTTGGAAAAAATAAAAATAAGCAAAAAAGAAAAATTTGCAAAACTTCATAAAATGGCTTAAAATACTTGTGGCTACCCACTTTGAGCGAAATTTTATTTTTTTAATTGCCTAAAAAAATAAAAAAAAGCAAAAAATAAAAAATTTTAAAACTTTACAGAGTATCTTAGAATATATGTGGCCATCCACTTTGAGTGAAATTTAATTTCTTTAGGAGCCAAAAAAAATAAAAAATCAAAAAAAAAAATCAAAAATACCATTTTGGCACCTAAAAAAAATTAAATTTTACTCAAAGTGGGTGGCTAGAGGTATTCTAAGTCATTCTATGAAGTTTTGAAATTTTTGATTTTTGATTTTTTTTGCACCTAAAAAAATTTAAATTTCGCTCAAAGTGAATGACCACTTGTATTCTAAGTCATTTTGTAAAGTTTTGAAATTTTTGATTTTTTGCTTTTTGTTCACCTCCAAAAATTAAAATTTCACTCAAAGTAGGTGGCCACAAGTATTCTAAGCCATCTTGTGAAGTTTTGAAATTTTTGAGTTTTTGAATTTTTTTGGGCACCTTAAAAGATTTAAATTTCACTCAAAGTGGGTGGCCACATGTATTTTAATCTATTCTGTGAAGTTTTGAAATTTTTGATTTTTTGATTTTTTTTGGGCACCTAAAAAAATTAAAATTTCACTAAAAGTGGGTGGCCAGAAGTATTCTAAGCAATTTTATGAAGTTTTGAAAATTTTGATTTCTTGATTTTTTTTTTAAAAATTCAACAAATTTCCTATTTTCCCGAAATCTGAATTTTTTTTATTTTCTCGACATTTTGATGATTTTTTCTGGAAATTTTCAATTTTTTGGGATTTTCTGAATTTTTTAAAAAAATTTTATGAATTTTTCGTTTTTTTTAATTATTTTTATTCCATTTCTAAAAAAATGGAATTCTGTTCCTGGAAATAGAATTTTATGTTGTTTATGAAATGGGTTTTTGTTTTAGGAAATAGAAATTTTGTGCTGTTATCAAACGGGTTTCTGTTCTAGAAATAAAAGTTTTTTGTCATTATCAAACGGGTTTTTTTTCTCAGAAACTCATCCAGGAACTAGAAATAGAAAAATCTATTTCTGGTTGAGGAGCTCATTTTGGAACAGAATGATTATCATTTGCTACTTAACGTACAAGGGCTATTCAGTTACGAAGCCCGATCTGACTCGGTTGGATCGAACCCAGCTGGGTCGGAACGTGACAAGGCTATTTCTAAGCGACGCTGCATCAATCACCTTCTTCTCATCTCTTCTCGTTCCCATCGCTCGCTTGAACAGACGAAGAAACCTTCTCCGTCGCCGGGGACAATGGGGTTCTTCGACCTGAACATCCCCTATGATGCCTCTTCTTCGCTGTCTGACAAGGCCAACCGCGTCAGAATCGTGGCCAAGGCGATGGAGCTCGGCTACGACGGTGTCACCCACAAACGCTCGATGAGGGGTCATGTCCAATCGCTACCCCTGCTCCATTCGCTCTCCTCGTCTGTCTCCCCCTCCACTGCTGCTTCCTCGGCCTCCCTCTCAACTTGTTCGCCTTCAAGCCTTTGAAACAAGCCGTCCTCGATCACGTTTGTGAGCAGTCCGACGTAACGTGACAGCATGACGCAGTTAGGATTCTTACTTCTCTGTTCGGGAAATCGAGCGGCTCAGTGTTCATTCTTGGATGTCGGAAATTATGACGGAAATAGACTGAATTTATCTTTTTGAGGCATGCATGACTGTTTAAAAATGGAGAAAAGCAATGGAGATTGGAGCTGTTCCTACTACTTCTCACGTTAATTCAGGGAGCGGTTGATTCGTGTATCGATCTTTTGTTTCAATGGAAATTGTTTCGTAATAGTCTCGTCCCGAAACTTGCGTAGGTAGATATATAATTGCCATTGATGTCTCCGGGAAGCTCCCCTTTCGCTTGAAGCACCCCATGGTCAGAACTGCCATTGAGGTCTGGCCCCTACTTTTTTATTCCTTGTTTTACACGTTTTATTTTCACGGTAGGGATGAACGATGAACTGTGGACGCTTGCTCTTTTTGTAAGTCCTGTAATAGTTTTGCAATAGGAATTTGAGATCCTAAAATGATAAAGAGAGATTCCTTTAATCACGCAGAATTATGTACTCCGCGGGAGGGCTGCTGAGTTAGAGAGTTTGAAATCATCTTGTAGTTTTGCATATATTGCATTTCCAGAGGAAAATAAGTGCAGCCACTTTGGATTAGTTGTGCGGATGACTTATCGAAATTTGCTAAGAGTTGATCAGTGCAATTAGGATGATTGGGCTTAGAGGATTTTCGAGCAAGCAGTTTTGTTCCTCTAAGATGTTTCTTTTTGAGGAATGTGTTAGCTTGGAGTTTGACATGTTCTTCTATGTCAAGTTGAAAGTTGCTGACATCACAACTACAGCTCAATTAGTCATCTTTCAACTCGATTATTTCATCTTTCTTATTTGTTCTTTCGAGAAGACAATACTCCTTTTTGAAGCTTGGTTTTAGAAAGTACTTGTATTTGCAGTTTTCCATAGTGAAATCATTTGCAAATGAGTATCAGTACAGCTTCGTGAAGCTTTTCGAACATTGTATGGACATTGAGTGTCAGTGAAATTAGAGGGCCTTCCGATGTTGCAAATGTGTCATGCTGATAGATTGGACACGCCCTGGACAAAAGATTAGTGTTAGGATTTAAAAAGTGCCGAGGCATATTTTGGTGTACATTATGCTACAGATAAAAACACCACTGAGAATCTGGATTCGAGTCCTCAAGAATAGTTATTTTTGGTCTATGATAATTTTCCTTATTGTGGAAATGTTTCGGAGTCTATCCAAGTAAGGGAACATAGAGATGATGCAACCTTATGTGTAGAAGTACATTCTTCAAAATGTGATGATTCTATATGGAATCAAATGATGAACTAGAAAATGATCAGCCACGGGTGTGGGTTGCTATGGAACCTCAGAAACTTTGTATAGCGGGATGTGTTGTAATCGGCGACACAACGGAAGCGGATCGTAACTTTACAATTAAGTCGGGATCTATAGAAATCGATAGAAAAATAAAATGAAGAACAATAGAAGGACAATAAATTTTACATGGTTCGGTCCAAATATCGAAACCTATGTCCACGAGGATAGTTAACAAATAATCTACTAATAAATCAGAAAATTACAGAGTTCTAATTACTCACATAATCGAGTGTTTTCTAGCCCCGGTATATACACAACACCCACAATTTTTAATAACTCAACTTGACGGACTCTCTTTACGCGCAAATCTCTCTGAGCTCTTACCTCTCTTTTTCTCTTGAGCTCTCTCTCTCCCGTTTCCCACCCTCCCGTTTCCCACGGTCTCTCGCTTTTATATAAGCAAGGGAGCAACTTCAAGACAAAAGAAAGTCAAGCATGCGCCCGATTAAGGGATGGGTTGCCGTCTTGTGTTCACAGATCTTGTCCATGGACGTTCAGCTCCTTCAATTAACGCGCACACGGGAGCTTCATTTTTCTTTCCTTTGCAACCAAACTTTCCATTACAACCAAAGAAAATAGCAAAGGAAAGAAACAAAAGATGTTAATGATAGAAGACAAAACAATCCTTCTAGCGATGGAGTTTCAATGTAAAACCAAGAAAGAGCAGCTTGCGGGATCATCCTTCATTTAATGCAAAGATTGTGGAGACCTCTTTTTCAGCCGAAGCAAATCTCTCTTCAGTCCCGTGCGAGAGTCAAAAGACAGAGAGAACAAGTCTCTGCCGTTTCGCGTGGAGTGCCCTTCAAGAACATAACTTCGGATATTTCTTTTTCGTGTAAAGTTGGTGAAGAAATTCTGACCTACTTGACGATTTCATGTAGATTTTGGCTATATTTAATTGCACAAGGCATTAAGGATTAATTGTTAACCTCTAAACAAAAGATGATTTTCACTAAATGCGTAACATATATAACATGAAGACATTAGCCCGGCCCGTTTCCTCCCTCACTCCCTCCCGCTTTCACGGTTCTGGCAGGAAGCAATAGAGGACAGCCAGAAACAGGGGAAGCAGGACAGACGCCGCGGCAGGAGGGCAGGCGTCGACGAGGCTGACGGTCCGCGGAAGGTCGGAAAGGCAGGCACCTGTTGGCCGGGGACAAGGAGTGTCCGAGAGAGACACGTCCACGGGGGAGTTAGAGCGAAGATCGGAACAGAGAGAGAGAGAGAGAGGGGGAGGCCGAGAGAGAGAGAGAGACAGAAAGCGTTAGCAAGAACAGAGAGGGAAAGGAGGAGTTTCCGGCGCCGCCGCGCCTCCACCTCAGCCGTCAACCCTCGCCGACACACCTCGTTTTCTCACGGTAGGTCTTGGTCTGTGTTTTTGATTTTTCTTCAACGGGTTGTGTCGATTTCCCGAGGATCCTAGCTCGGAGGGGGGCGCGAGGCGACCGGACGTGGTCCGATCCATCGAGGTCGTCCTCATTCGCCGAGGCCGAGCCGGGTAGGAAGTGCCACCGCGACCGCCCCTGTTGTCGTGCCCCGTGTCTCGTTCCCGGGATCCTGTATTCGTGTGTCGAGAGTCACGGTCCGGTTTGAGTCTCGATTAAGCCAGAAATCTTTCGTTTTTGTAGCGCGCTTAAACTGTTCGTCGAAATGCCTGAATGAGATGCGGTTGTAGTTTCCACGTTGTGGCCGAAGCTGAGTTGCCCTCGTGTTGTTTTGCTCTGTGTGGCGTCCTTGTCGTGTGTGATGTGCTCCCGGGTGTCGATCGTTTGCTCGTTCCACGTCGTTTTTACCCCCTTTGCCACTTTTTCTACAAGCGGCCGAGAAAGGTTATGCTCGACGTGGCCGTTGCTAGGGCGTCGCCGGGCACTTGGCCCAGCTCGGCTGAGGTAACGCAGCCTCAGCCGGACGGAGGCGAACGGCATGCCTTGCTGCGGCCATCTCCGTTGCAGCGAAGCTGCGAGCCGGACCGGGCTCGGCTCGCAGGTCGGACCGGACCGGCTTATTTTGTTCATTCTGCGTCGCATTGCACGAGCGACATTTGCTGTGGTTGATTTTTGGTAAACCACGGACAAGATCTTTTGAAGAAATCATTTTCTAGAATTAGCGGGTTGGGTAATTTGATTAGAATCACGGTGAGTAATGGACTGCCTCTAGAATCCATAATTGCACTAGAGAAAGGAAATGACATATACAAGGAAAATAATTGGATACGAGGGTTGTCCTTTATTGTTCCCTTAATTCTTTCTCGAGAATCCCTGGTAATATTCCTCTAAATTGGGAATAAGATCTAGCCCATTAATAATTCTTTGCATTCCTTAATCTTCATCCTTAAACATTGTTTGATGAGGAAGGAATTCAAGGGACTGATATGTTTACAAATCTGGGATAAAAGACTGGTGATGGAAGGCATCATTATGTCCATATAACCAGTATGTTATATTGACATAATTTGGCAATATAACCAGTGAAGATTGGTGATGATTGAATCAGGGTAGGATTGTTGAATGAAGCACTATACAAAAATAGGCCGAAGAATTTCTTTTATCTTAATTTCATTATCACCGTTTTGCAATGGCAAATTCAAACAATGCTAAGACTTGATGTGTTGAGCTATTTCTGCAGGGAGTCATGATGGATATGCCCAGAAACAAGCTTGCGCAGGAAGAGAAGATGCCTTTAGCTAAGCCTAAAGGCACAGTGAAAACCATAGAGGTCATTCTTAGACCTATCTGTTACTGTTTCGGTTATTTCCATGAGGTTCTACTGGCTTAGTTTGCATAATAGTCTACTCGATGTGAAATGTTGAAATTGACTTGCAATGTTATACTACAGTGTCCTGATACAGGTGAAACGATCCATTGTGTCGACATCCTCAGGCAACCCTCCTATGATCATCCACTTCTGAAGAATCACATCCTCCAGGTATTGCTGAATTCAGTTTAATTTGGGACAATTGACATTGAAATATTGTGGAGACCGAACCTTATGTGCAACCTAAATGCGGTTTAACCATTGAACCATATGAGAGAACATCCTATTGAAGGCCAGCATGTAGGCATTGCAACAGAAGTCAAATTTTTCTGGGATACAAACCAATTTTGATGGTTTTCGGTGATTTTCCTGTTTATTAGCACTTAGTTGGGCTAGCAGAAGTCGAATCCATCACCACCATCGTGGCTCTTAGACTGAACCAAGCTCAAGACCAAGAGAAGATTAACTCAATTTAAACATACATATGTGGACGACAACATGAGATGCTTTTAGGAGGCCCAGGCCAACATATAGCCATTCTAAGCAAAAAATAGTTTCAGTTTCTTTGGAAGATGAGGCAGTTAGGTGGCTCTTTTCTCTGATGATATAATGGAAGTTGAAACTTTCCTCTTCGATACTTTACAGATAAAACCGAAGTCAAGCCAGAAGTCATTGGAGGCATTAGTATCCGAAGCCAAGTTCGTTCAAGCTTGGTGGAAATATGGGGAGTGTCCTGAAGGAACGGTCCCCATTGCAGCCAGCAAAGGCACACGTACGTTAAAAAAATCACTCCCATCCTTGCATTTCAACAAATGAAGAGAGTCAGTCAAGGCCAACTTGACCTGATCCAAGCTGCTGGTCATGAAGTATGCGCAGTCTGAAGAAAAGAAATGTTCTTAAGACCGTCACCTTTGAGTTCATTTTCGTCACATAGATGCGACATCACAACTACAGCTCAATTAGTCATCTTTCAACTCGATTATTTCATCTTTCATATTTGCTCTTTTGAGAAGACAATACTCCTTTTCTAAAGCTTGGTTTAGAAAGTACTTGTATCTGCAGTTTTCCATTCTGAAATCATTTGCAAATGAGTATCAGTATAGCCTCGTAAAGCTGTTATAACATTGTATGGACATTGAATGGCAAAGGGGATTTCCTTAAGAATTGCTTAAGCATGGAACGTATGGGCACTCTTGGCCATCTTTTGGGCACAGAGTTGGCGCTCCAAGTGTCAGAATATTCTTGCATGCTCATCAATTATTACCGGACAGTTGCCACGAGTCAGTGCCCTTCATTTTAGTAAAAAGCTTGTCACCGTTTTGTTGGTGGCACATTGATGATGTCCAGTGCAATTTGAATTTCTTTAGATGATTTTTTTCCTTCTTTTTTGGTCTCGAATGTACGGCAAAAGCATTCTGATGTACTTAGAACTAGAGATGAGCAGTTCTGGATTCCTTACAGGTTTTATTTGAAACTTGGAGTTTACCTTTGGGTATATATTCATCATTTTTTGGAACCTGATACCTACCTATCGAAATTTAGAACCCGGAACCTATCATGTTACAAGTTACAGAGTCTAACAAGTTTTTTTTTTTTAATTCATTTTTAGTTAAACAAAACGAAAATTAACTCAATAATACTAAACAAGCTTGTCATTCACTACAGAGAATACAAAAGACTAGTTTTTCTGGCGTTATGTTTTAAATAAATACAATTAAAATGATAAGTCATTATGTGAATCGATACTAGGGGTGAGTGGTTTTATGTTCCATACAAGTTCTATCTGGAACTTACCAAAGAGAATAGGTTCCTTATTTTGTAAAATCTGAAACCTACCCTATCACAGGTTTCTAGTCGGCTCCAAAGTCCATTCAGATTGCATATATATTATTAATTGAACAATTGTAGTGAATCATTACTTTTAATGACCACCATTTACTGTTATGATTTACTGATTGTAATTTATATTTAGACGCACGAAGAATATAAAACATTAACAAGTCATGAAATGATACTTACTATCTAACGTCATGAAACACTACAAGATCACGCAAAGACATAGATCAAGAAAAAACACAAAAAACTTATTTAGATTTCGATATCCAAGTTTCAAGTTCCATCTACCTCGAATCAGGAACTTACTTGTCGAAACAGATTTTCTAATTTTTGGAACCCAGACCCTACTTTGCATACCTTGGAACTTGAAACCTACAAGTTCCTCCTGTCAGGTTCTCAGATTTCAGGGTAGAACTTGAAACCATGCTTACCCCTACTTAGTACTTGTTCCATTGATTTTTAGCTACTGGTGGATTGGACGCGTGGAAAAAACCTCATCACCACAAGTGCAAAATCTTCTGTCAATGAAATTAGAGGGCCTTGTGACATCCTGGTGGATTGGACACGCCCTGGACAAAAAGATCAGTGTTGGGATTTAAGAAATGCTGAGGGATATTTTGGTATACATTATGCCACAGATGAAAAAATCATGGAGAATCTGGATTCAAATCCTCAAGAATAGTTATTTTTTGGTCTCTGATAATTTACCATAATGTGGAGATGTTTCGGAGTCTAGCCAAGAAAGGGAACATAGAAATAATGCAACCTTATGTATAGAAGTACATAATTCAAAATGTGATGATTTATGAAATTAAATGATGAACCAGAAAACGATGAGTCACGGGAGGGGGTTGCTGTAGAACCTCAGGGCTTTGTACAGGGGGATGCAGTAATTTCTTAGCCTAATTTGATTTTAATGTCAGCAGGTACTAGCTATGCACCCTTTCCCACCTCGTCAGATTTAGATTACTTACAATGAAATGGCCGCACCACAGAGCCTTTGCTAGACAATTCTTACATTAGTTTATTAGGCATTTAAGAGAGAGACAATCCTCCCTATCTACTTCATGTGAAGATTAAATAAACCAAGGTCAAGACCAAGACAAGATTAACTTCAAAAAAATGTTCAGTCACAAAAAGTTGTGCATTGTGATCATGAGTAGCCTTCTCCACAAGGAAGTACATTATCAATGGGGTACAGTGTCTGCATACATTATCTAGGGTTTTTCTCTTCTTTTTTCTGCTGGTTTAACTTCATACATAGGAAAATTTGACAATGATTGTTTATGCTCATGAGTAGGAAATATGTAGAATGCGTACAAAGACATGTATAATTGTGTATATATGAAGTAGAAATTAAATTCTCTCTTCTCTTTACTTTTTGTTGGAATCCCATATGATACAATTTATGAGTACTTGGTGCAAGGAATAGATACCGAATGAACCACTCATATCAGGGACCATTTAGAAATAATAATGCGAGCGTACGAACTTTCAAATGCACTCCAAAGTACGTCATTCCTTAAAATTTTAAAATGATTATTCATTTCACCTCATCAATTGGACTCAATTTCACTCAAAGACTTGAGTTAATGATATCTTGGGTAAATGAGCAACTTAATTTTGATTCTGATAATGTGGGACTATTGCATATAGAAAGTTGTGAAATCAATGCTAATTGTTGTAAAACCTCCAACAAGAGATAGCCTAGGTCTAAAGCTATCATTTATACGCAACCAGACCAAATTTAACCGAATAGCTTACTTTTATTAAAACGTATGTCCAATGTGGACTTCTCCCATTCCCACCACTACAGATCTTTGGTACTAGTATAGAGATCAAATTAACTAGATCTGTCAAAATGGGTAATAAATCTAATTCTTAACCCATATTTGATGGGCCGAGTTGTTGTATAGGTTAATTATATTCAGTAAATAGGTTATAAATGGATTTAGAATGGTATAAACTAAACTAATATGAGTGTTAAATGGGTTCACAATTTAGTTAGACTTAATCCACCTCTATGACTCTCAATTGACTCTCTCTCTCTCTCTCTCTCTCTCTCTCTCTCTCTCTCGTCACTCGATCTCGCGCTTGCTCGCTCCGTGCTCTAACCTTAGTTTGAGTATGAGTTTTTCTATATTGGGTTGAATATGGAAATGTTTTAACAATATGAGTCAGATCATATATGAGTTATTAAATTTGTATCGCATGTAAATGGGTCAAAATGAGTTAAATAAGTTATTTTCGATCGGATCATTTTCTACCCGACCTGATCCACCCGTTTGAAGGATCTTAACATGGGCTACATCTGATTTCTTCATTTATACATATATATTGGCAAGAAACTTTCTCTCTCTTTTGGACCCTGAGAAACGGGAATGCTCGTTACAGTTACCAAACTTAATCAATTTGCCGATAAATTACTGATGTATTTTACTGTTGGCTGCAATCGTTGGTCAACATTGCGGGGTTTATTAATGTTAACTAAATAGAAGACTCGTGCTTTTTTACTTTTAAGATATCAATAATCTATGCGTAACTTTTAAGGTCACCTTAATTGTTCTTGAGGAAGGGCAGTTCAGAAGAAAGAGAGCAGAATAAGGGAAGTAAACAAATGTGATGAGGTGTCCACATCTCGAGGGACTTCTTATTTGTTTTACGTGGGACTTTTGTTTTGACTGGTGATAGGAATACAGATGTTTTCCTCATTTTGTTAATGTGTTTCTAAGTCACAAGAAGAACACACACACACACACCAAAGAACAAGCACGTGGTAGACACATTGAACTGTTCTTTTTGTATAATTATTTGAAGAAAAGAAAAAAAAATCAAGATCCCATCGACTATTGCTACTCATTATAGTACTCTAATTCCCCTTTCGAATCTCAAGGTTTGGTAAGCACCGATTGCGATGCAACCATCTTAGCTTCCCCCTCCGAATCTCAATGTTTCAACAGCATTGACTCCGGGTCAGCAACTTGGCAATCCTACCAAAGAAAAAAAAACAGCAACATGGGGGGGGGGGAAGTTAAGCTATATAGTCATTGCCTATTCGCATTTAATTATTAAGCTGGGGTGAATTTGCTCGCAAGTCACTGATGAAAGATCCCTCTTAATATTTCTAATAGAAATCTTTTGATATCATTTTCATTGAAAGCTAAGTACGGCTTCTCGTTTCTCGAGTTGCCCATGCATAACCAAATAAATTTCCTTACGTGAATCCTTTTTTTTTTTAATGAATGAAATTGGCTAGTGCATATAACAAAATTAGCCTTTGGTGATGGTGCAGGGCAAGTGAAGGTGGCCAGTTCGAACATTTGCTTATAGCGGTGGTTCGTTTGGTGGTCATTGTAGATGATTCAAATGTTGCAAGAGAACTTTGGAGATACAAATGTCCAACATGGAAACATTGTTTATAAATCAATTATTTTTGGCCATGCCAAATGCTGAAAATGTGAGCCCAAACACATCCTCCTTCTATTGATCACTCCTCCTCATAATTTACAGAACGGTTTTTCTCGGCCGATTCCTCTAGCGGAAAAAAAACAGTTAATTTCACTATGTTTTGTAAAAAGAATAGCGCATGATCCGATTTTACTTTGATGCATTTGCTGACGAAGACCTAGCTGCAAGTCTTGGTCTTCTTGTATTGTAGCCACTAGCCACGACTCGGTCAACTATAAAGTGAAGAATATTCAAGATGAGAGCAAGGGCGAACAAGCACCACATGGGGTCGGGTGTTACTCCCTATGCTCATAGTATTATCAATGGACGAAGAAATTGACTTTCGCTAATAGTCGCCTGAATCCGAGTCGATCCTATAACAATGTATTGTCAAGCACACTTGGAGAGCGCAGTAGAAGGGAGAGTTAGATATCAAGATACAAAATAATCAACTACCAATGAAATATACTGGTCCATAGCCATTAAGATGATGTCAAATCGTTGTATCGAGAGCTCATGAGATACTAATAAAAGGCGGGCATGCATATCTTCCTCACCCTTCTCTCTTCCACAATCTCCACTCCTCGACCACAATGGCAAGATCCATTACAGCTTTCTCTTTTGCTTGCATAGCTTCAGCACTAGACCTTGTGGTTCAAGCCCAACAAAATCCAGGTATCTCTCTCCTGACCATGGTGGGGCCACAACGAGGGCGCTATGGCAGTAAGGGGTAGAGAGGGTGACGGCTCAAGCAGTGGTGCGCAAGGAGGAGGGATGGCGGTGTGTCCGTGCCTCAGTCCTTGGACGTGCGCAAGGAAGGGAGGGGGAGCTTCTCTTGTCCCACATCGCCTAGGAGGAGTCATGGATTGGCTTATAAAGCTTGGGGTTTTATATATATGTAACACATTTTAAAGTTGTGAGGGTCAATGGGCCCAAAGCGAATAATATTACATAGTGTAGATCAGGAGTATTACAGGTTGTATCAAAGCCGACTCGCGATCACTTGTGGGGCCACAACGAGGGCGCTGTGTTCGTAAGGGGTGGAGAGTGTGACGGCCTAGGCGGCGGTGAGCGGGAAAGAGGGATGGCGGTGCATCCGGGCGTTGTGCTCGTAAGGGGTGGAGAGTGTGACGGTCTAGGTGGCGGTGTGCGGGAAGGAGGGATGGCGGTGCATCCGCACCTCAATCCTCAGACTTGCGCAGGGAAGGGTGAAGGCTCTATTGTCCTACATCGCTTAGGGGGAGTTATGGACTGACTTATAAGGTTCGGGATTCTCTACCTGTATATACACGTTTTTTGGGCGAAACCTAGAGGAACAAAATCGTGAGGGCTCAGTGGGGTCTAAAGCGGATAACATGTGTATAGTGGCGAACCAGGTCATTACAATCACCTCTAGTTATCAAGCGCCTTCATCGTTGCCCACCTTCCAATTCGGGTTCAGCATGTCATAGCTCTCCTCGAGGTCTTGCGCCACCTCCTTGATTAATTTTTGTTAAGAAAGCTATGCGAAATTAAAAATTTCATTAAAAAAAACCATGTAGAGCAAATCACTGAAATTTGTCCTTGGAGGCACTCAAGTGATTGTTTTTTCACCAATGTGCTACGCAAGTGATCATTTGAAAACTTTTAACATTGAAGTAAAGGTCAGATAAAAGTGATGGCTCTTTTAGACTTTATTTATTTCACTGAAAATGAATGATATTTTCTTAAAATTAATCATTCATATCACTTGAAATAATTAATTAACGTAATAAATTTTCATTATCGACAATGATGAAAATATTTTTATGTTCATTCATTTTTTTAAGTAATACATGCAATCATTTAAATTTTTTTTTCTAAATTATTCATGCTTTAGGGTCTTTCTCTTTACCCTAATCTCTTACTTGTTGATCTATATAGAAACACCTTATAATAAGTTATTTTAATCGCCCTATAATGCTTGGGTCTAAAATTTCTGATATGAGATGCTTCATTAAGAGATTTCTTGTTTCTAGTGAGTGATTTAACCATGTTGATCTTGAACCTAGCAATACCGTACAATTTCAATAATGACCGAACAATCCACGATTACATTAGAGACACGTAGAGATGGAGCCGGTTGTACTGTCACACCCCGAAATCTACCAAGATGGGGGATGACATGGCCGTCCTTCTACTTGAAGGACGCAATTTCAAATCACCCAAAAGTCCTTATGACATCGCTATCATTCTATTGGCTGCTAAACAAGGAACCTAAAAGGTTGGGAAAAAGAGGGGGGGTAAGCAACGACAGCTCAGTAAGCAGTGCAGATATCTTCTAAGTAGATCGAGCAATCACTATACATGAATACATAAAGTCATACCAGAATTTCAAGAGCCAAATTCAAGTTATAAAATACATATCGAGTCACATAAAAGTTATTTCATTTCAACAAGTTTTATACAATTCAGAAAATACTCATTTAAATCATCATAAACATCAATGGTCAAGTCCATTGATCAATCTCTATTAAAAACCACGTTAATGGTCAATTCCATTGACTAATCTCAAATCACACATCAATGGTTTATTCCATTAATGAATCTCATCAAAAGTACATGCCGATGGTCCATTCCATTGGCCAATCTCAAATCAAATCACACATCGATGGTCCATTCCATCGACCAATCTATTGCTTAATATCAAACCATGTCACGACACAAAGCCTTGTGACAAGGCTACCAGGATTCCTCCCTTGGCAAGGTCTTTACCTACAAAGCTGGTAGCTCGACCTAGAAGGATATCCTAAACTTGGTATGCATACCTCAAAGCCCCTCAATGGGCTTACGGCTATATTGAGCACAAAACATACATCTTCCAATAATTCACAATACTAAATCCATAATAAATCTCATAATCCATAATCAGTATCATCCAATATGAGAAATCCACTCCATAATACATTTCACAAACCAAACAAATAACTTTCTCGCAACACGGCTCATATGCCAGAAATACGTTTCGTAGAACATTTCTTGAATCATTTCTAAACTCATTTCATAAACTAGTTCATAACGCAATACACATGTATCATTTTACAATACATTTCCAAAAATGACTCTCAAATCATTTCGCGGTAATCGATATATGAGCCATTTCCAGAAATGTTTTACCATACCATTTCAAATAATCAACAGGGTAGTAAATGCCTGATCCGAGTTTTTATGCAATAACAATGCTATTTAACTCATAACATATCTTATTTATATCGTTTTCGAAATATGAGTTTACAAACTCAAAGAAGAGATAGCACTACTCACCTGGAATGCCTCAAAACCAAATAACGTGGCTAAACGCCCCGATAATCTCGTAATCCTATCAATTGAACGAGAATCGATATCAAGACCAAGTAAGATACTGAGATAATTACTAAACGGCTAAACGACGCATAAATGTTGACAAGACAACTCAAAGACGCCCACAAATTGCTTATCCAAAGCCATTATCCAAATCGTCCGAAACGTGAAACTTGAGTACAAAACTTAATCGCGTCATAACTTTCTCCATCGAACTCCGATCCCAGCAAACTTATATTTTAAAAAAAAAGCCCATTCCGAGTATTACAAAAGTCCCAACTTGGCCATCCTAAAATCGAGCCGAAAACCGATGAAAATTGGCCTAAAGCCCCGCTGGTCGCGTATCGTTCACCTTGTGCGGCCAACTTAAAAAATTCATATGGACAAACTGTAAGTCCAAATCAAGATTCGTAACGTCCCACGGCTTCATGACACCCTAAACTACCAATTCTATATATATACGCAGCTTAACAATTCAAAAATTGGACTTCACCACTCAAATAACACATAATATTTAAATATGAGTCATAACCCGGAAAATACTCCAATTCGATGAACAAGAGACGTCAGCACTAACCGTACGTTACACTACGAACTCGAATCGGCTTGGCAAGATCCCGTGGCACCAAACCCTTTCTTTCTCTTCTTTCTTCTTCTTTTTTCTTCTCTTTCTTTCTTTTCCATTTTTGTCTCGGCCAAGGAGCTCTCGGCCTCCTTTTAATTTGGCCGAGTACCTACTGTAGCTTCTTTTCTGCTTTTTGACTTGTTGACTTTTTTTTTTTTTAACCAAATATTACACGTACCGTCATAACTTTGTAGTATGGATTCCGCTGTCAAAGTGAAGAAAAATTAATGGCTTTCTTGCCTATGTCCCACTCTAATGGGAGAATGAAGGGGTTGGTGGAACAAAGAATGATTAATTAATAAAGCTATGTCCATATATTACCGTAAATTGTTGAATTACAAATCCAATGAGGAGTCAGTATGAATTACTCCCATATTGCTAAAGCATGAAAATTACACGATATCTTACCTCTATGTTGAATGAGCATTTTCAGGGTTTTTTCCATTAGTGTGGACATGATGTAACGATACTTGTAAGGTTATGACCTATGGCAAGCGAAGGTAGTTGGTCCGAACCATGGTTAGTTCATTGATACCAGTGGTTCGATCGGTGGTCCTCACAAATGATATAGAGGCAGCAGTGAAATTTTGAAGCAAGAAATTCTTGTCGACCATGAAATCATCGTCATCAATCAATTATTTTTGGTCATGCCAAATGCTGAAAATGTGAGCCAAAACCATTCACCTGCTAGTTACTCTTCCTTCTCATTATTTACTGTATGGTTTTCACGGTGGATGCCTCTAGCCGGAAAAAAATTGTCAATTTCACGGTGTATCATGATAATGGTGCGTATAAAAAAAATTAGCATGCAATGTGATGTATTGTTTCGAATTTACAATGGACGAAATGTGATTGATCAAAAGCTATCTATTGACGTTTCTTTTGGTTCTTAGACTTTGATACATTTGCAGACGAAGACCTAGCTGCAAGTCTTAATTGGTCATCTTGCACTCGAGCCATGATTCAGTCAACTATAAACTGAAGAAAATTCAAGATGAGAGTACTGCGTGGGCGAACGAGCACCACATGAGGTCGCGTGTTACCTCCCAATTATCTTGATATTTTCAACAGAAGCAGAAAATAATTTTCGATAAATATAGCGTAAACCCCAGTCTATCCTGTGACAGTATGAAGTGCCCAAAAGGAAAATAAGGATACAAAATAGTCAGTAGCAATGAAAAAAAGGTTAAATTCTCGGTGTATTTATATGTTGATACGTGTAAGAAAAGCGGTCAATTGACATATTTTTTGGTACTTAAACTTCGATACATTTGCAGACGAAGGCCTAGCTGCAGTCTTGGTCTTCCTGTGCTGTAGCCATCTCTCAGTCAATTACAAGCACCGCGTGGGGTCGTGTGTATGGAGAGCTCACGATATAAATATTAGGCGTGCATGCATATCTTCCTCGCACTTCTCTCTTCCACGATCTCCACTGCTCGATGACAATGTAAAGACCAATTACAGCTTTCTCGTTTGCGTTGCTTGCTGCTTTAGCTTCGGCACTAGTACTTGTAGTTCAAGCCCAACAAAATCCAGGTACCTCTCTCTCTCTCGTCCGCGTTGAGAAAAGTTCTTGAGTTTGCATGGATGGGATGCTAAGAGTTTTTTGAGTCTGCTTGCTTTACTTGGACTAAGGATAGAAAATGGAGGGGGAAATTTGAGCGAAAATTTCAGAACAAATTGAACTTTTTATAAGATGGCAGAGGGGGAGAAAAGTAAATTGTGGACATCCTCGACCCATCCCCCTTTCACAGCATGATACTTTCCCCGTCTTGTGGTTTAAGTTTCGTACAATGCTGTTGTCCCATCATGATGTCAAGAAATGTTGGCCATTTTATTGTCTGTAGCCCTATATTAGTCATGACCTTCTAATTAAACAAAATGGCTTCTTCTTTATATTCAGTCTCATTAGATTTAAGCGTCAAATCATCAGCACGTTAGAAACACTACTATTGAAATGTGCGAATGATCGAGATTTGCCAAAATTGTTCCAATGGTTCAACAACATAAACTGTCCTTCCATTTTATTGATCTTTTTCTTTTCTCTAAACTTACAAGGTTTTATCAGCATCGATTGTGGGGCAACTAATGAATATAATGACGGTAAGACCGGCATAACATACATGACCGATGAAGGGTTCATAGACTCCGGAAAGAACATGCAGGTATCCACGGAGGTCATATATAAATACAATAAGCATTATTCGAAGAACTTGAGGAGTTTTCCCAACGGAACGAGGAGCTGCTACACTTTAAGACCAGACCAAGGCAAGAACAACACCTATCTTATTAGGGCAACATTTTGGTATGGGAACTATGATGGGAAGAATCAGACTCCTTCATTCGACCTATTCATTGTTGTTAATTAGTGGGCCACGGTGGACTACTCATCTTATACTTATGAAGAAATCACGTACGTGTCCCCGACAGATGATATACAAGTGTCTTGTGCACACTGGCAATGGGTTGCCCTTTATTTCGGCGTTGGAGCTAAGACCTCTTGATGATGATGGCATCTATCCATTAAGATCTGGATTCTTGCGACTCTATCGGCGATATGACATCGGGGGAAGCTTGAACTCTTCCATCAGGTGATCAGTTAATTTTTATATAAAGATGTATAGTGATCATAGTAAAGAGAGATTCCCTTTTCTTTTTTTTATCGAATTTAGCCATTTTGCAAACTATTGAAGGCGCATGTATCTAATTTAACTGAAAAAATAAGGCCAACCAAATTGGTAACGAGTCAAATGTGTGAAAAGACTAAAAGGGGGCCACTACACAAGACAAAGTTGAGCAAAGGCAAAAAAAAAAAAAAAGCCATGAAAAATCAACAGATTTCAAAATAAAAAACACTTAAAATATCATAAAAAAATGATATTAGCAGTCAAAGATTACAACAAAAATCATTAGATGATTGAAAATATGAAAAGAGAAACAGAAAATCCGTTAGGTCCAAGGGAAAAAAAATAAAGTTAATTGAAAATTTGAAATTTTAATCCAAATCAAAATTAGAATTTCACATATGTATCAAAAACACTTAACTTACTCCAACATAACAAGCGGACTGATTAATTTACTTAGGAAAAAAATTCAACGCCATTGCAAAAATATTAGAATATAGTCACAATTATTTTTTGCCTTAATATGCAAATAAATGTTCAATAACTAATTTGTATTATATACTATCACAAAGGTTTGATATGAGAACATTGCAAATTATTTACTAAAAACATCAGTGTTATAGTAAGTTATTAATAAATATAAGGTCATGTGGTGATTTTGAGTTGCATATAGTTTTTTAATAAAATCACCATCAGATGATGTGCTTGAGGAACAATTATTAAGGCGACATTGATAATTATATTTCAATTCAAAACTTTAGTAATATAACAAATTGAAGATTTTGCAATACCAGGAAATTCGCTTATTATTGGTAGACTGTCATGTCTAACAAATGTAATCATATTCCCTAACTACGTACTTCCAAAAGTAATGATTTTAATCTATATATATTTTTATTATATTAAATAAAGGGGAGCTCCTACTTTTAAGGGAACAAAATCTTTTTTTTCTTCTCCAAGAATATTTAAGTAGACAAATCTTTCAATTAGTAATTTTATTTCACCTCTCGCGTATCTTGAATATAAAATTTAAATCTTTTCTATCTTAAGAACAATTTTATAATTATAACAAAAAATTAAATACTGAAACATTTTTCTCTCTCACACGCACACGTGAGTGTTCAATTCACTTAATTTCTCTATATTAATAATTAATAGTTCAAATATTTCATAACAAGATGATTATGCAAAATCTAACAAATTTTAATTCTTCGCATGCGTGCGCATTTTCGCTTGTAAATATATAATAACAATGTCTTCCCTAAGGATTATAAAATGCTCATTCAACATAGAGGATCCCTATGTTGTAAAATTCATGGACTTTCTCAATAGAGAGAGGCCGATGAGTCAGAATAACGGGTGTTTTTGAGGGTCCCTAGGGACGAAATCCCAATCCTATAATGACCGTCGAATCGAGAAAATAGATAGTCTCGCCCATTGTAAAGCTTTTTACATTTTTGTGTGTTACAATTTACGAAAAATTACGACCAGAGGATTTGTCCCCTGGACCTTGGAACTCCCATCGTGTCAGTTTTATGCGGGTGAATGATTGATTAAGCGTTAGGAACTTCTTTCTTTTGTTAGTGAAAGTTACAGGGATTGATAAGTGAGCGAATAATCTCCGAATCAGAGGCCAAGTTAGGAATAATTGCCTCGAAATCGGATTGGTGGCAAGTGCATTTGAACAAGAAATAAGAGCATCGCAACATAAATAGTACAAGTTCAAGAGGTGTTGTAGTGGAGACGCTGCAAATGGCATATAGAACATGTTACACGGGACACCGCATTGGCATCACACGAACTGTTCGTCAAAATGTCTCACCCAGGTACCCCGACGACGTTTATGATTGCATCTGGAAAAGTTGGAGCTCTCCTGCATGGCGTATGCTCAACTCGGGGACATCCGCCTCAGATTTGTCTAACAACAACGACACCTATAAGGTTCCAGGGGATGTCCTCCAGACTGCTCAAATGGCAAATGATGTTAACTCTACCTTAATCTTTTATTTTACACCGTACAACTTGACGTCTAAATGGATTTGCTACTTCCATTTCGCCGAAACCCAAATCTTGCCAAGTGGCCAGCAAAGAAAGCTCATGGTTTCCACAAGTAATGGCCAATTCACGGAGACAGCGAGGCTGGAGCACTTGAAGCCTGTGACCATAGTTTCCACTCCGATCTCCGGGTCCCAGATCAACTTCTCATTTGAAGCAACGACGTGGCAGTCTGGTTATCCGCCACCGATCATCAATGCCTTGGAGGTCTTTGAAATTAAAGAACTTCTGAATGTACCGACAGCCCAAGATGATGGTAATCTTTCACTCTTCTACTTTCTCTTGTGCTAGTGCCGCCATAAATATTGCGAAGTACAAGTCTTGGCATGAACAGCACATAAACAGTTTTGGCCAACTTGGCTTTGGTATTAGATTGCTGAATTGAAAGGAAGAGAAACCAGGATTTTAAAGTAATCATTTGTTTAGTAGTTATATATCCCATTCAACACTCCAGAGACTAGAAGAGTACACCCACACTTTTCTAGGACGGAAAAAGTATCATAAAGGTCCTAAACCTATTGCATTTGTATCAATATAAACATTTTAATTATATCAATTTAGTTCAAAATCTTTTTACCTAGTGCCAATTAAGTTCTTTTGGTTAATTTTGGTAGGATATTGCTAACGTAGACGTCGGCTGGTCTACGCGATGATATGGATAAATTTTAATAATATTTTAAAATTTTCCATTGTTTTATTATTTTTTCTAATTCTTTTTATTTTTTTCTTACTTTTCTTTTTTACTATCTTCTACCTTTTACTAGTGACCAACCACCAGCCATGATTGGGTGGGTTGGCCTTGCTTAGGCAAGGGTTGCTGTCGCTTGCCATAGGCGAGGCTCGGCCAATCCTCGCCTGGGCAAGGGCTCCCCTTGCCCAAGCCATAGCAATTGCCGGATCGGCTTGGGCGAGAGCAACCCTAGTGATGGCTCCCCTTGCCAAATCTGGCTAGGTCGGCCCTCGCCCAGGCCAGGTAGGCCTTGCAAGAACTAGTGAGAGGATCCCTCACCGGGGCCTGCCCTTATCTAGGCGAGGGTTGGCAAGCCTTGCCTATGGTCGGTGATGACAACCCTTGCTCAGGCGAGGCGAGCCCACTTGGCTATGCCTAGTGGCTGGTCACTAGCAAATATAGAAGAAAGGACAATTAAAAAAAATAGAAAAAATAATAAAAATATCTAAACATGTTAAAATATCATTAAAACTTGTTCACGTTAGCATTGGCCTAGCTGTGCCACGTAAGCCGGCCGACGTTCACGTTAGCAATATATAGCCAAAATTAGTTGGAATGATTGGATTAACATTAAACCAAAATGTTTAGGATTAAATTGGCACAATGAACAAGTTTATAACTAAATCGGTACCAATACAATAAGTTTATGACTTTTCTAGCTTTTATCCCTCTCTAGGACACTCTTTAAAATTCACACTTCATAGGACTTCTTACATGCAAACTCTAGGAAGCTAATTTCTTATACTCACTTGCCTTGGTTGCTCCAGTGAAGGGGAGTTTGGGAATTTGCAGGAGATGGATGAGGAGTGTTAGATATGATGGTTAAAAACTGTGTTTAATAGTGTGAAGGATAAGCCTAGTTTTTTGTGGTCATTCACAAAGTAAGGTAGAAAATCTGCAGTGGAAACTTAGTTTATAAATGTTTGTGGACCAAAAAATCTAGAGACAGTAAAAGAGTTTTCTTCAGCTAACACTACAAAAAAACTGGATTTTTGCTACGAAAATTTGCGACGAAAAAATTTTCATTGCAAATTTGCGACAAATTTTCCAACGAAAATTAAAATTCGTTGGAAATTTCCAACGAAAAAAATTTCGTTGGAAATTTTCAACGAATTTTGCGACGAATTCAAAAAAACCCGGTATTGTTCGGCATTTTTTATATTCGTTGGAAAATTCGTTGAAAATTTCCAACGAATTTCAATTTTCCGGGCCATTATTTTAGTTTGTACAATTTTCGTTGGAAATTTCCAACGAATTTTCCAATGAATTACAAAAAACCCGTTACTGTTCGGCATTTTTTATATTCATTGGAAAATTTGTTGGAAATTTCCAACGAATTTTCCAACGAATTTTAATTTTTTGGACAATTATTTTAGTGTGTACAATTTTCGTTGGAAAAGTCGTTGGAAATTTCCAACGAATTTTCCAACGAATTTAAAAAAAAACCCAATACTGTTCGGCATTTTTTATATTTGTTGAAAATTTCCAACGAATTTTCCAACGAATTTCAATTTTCCGGGCAATTACTTCAGTGTGTATAATTTTCGTTGAAAAATTCGTTGGAAATTTCCAACGAATTTCAATTTTCCGGGCAATTATTTTAGTGTGTACAATTTTCGTTGCAAAATTCGTGAGAAATTTCCCACAAATTTTACAACGAAAACCCTACTTCTTCCTTATTCAATATTTTCGCGCTCGTTATTCCCACGACTTTCAATTTCCACATTCACACACACACACACACTCTCTCTCTCTCTCTCTCTCTCTCTCTCGCCTTCACCTTCTCCCTCCGTCTCCCCCTCCGCCTCCTCCCCCGCCGCCCCCCCTCCTCCTCTGGCTCCGGCTCCGGCGCCATGGACACCAAGCCTCCAAGCCTCCAACGCCCCCGACGGCCCCGACGCCCTCGACGCCACCAAGCCTCGTCGCCGGCGAGGCTAGGAGACGACGACGGACTTGACGGGCGGCGGCCCCGAAGCCTGCTCCTGCCCTTGCTGCTGCTGCTGCTTCTTCTTCTTCATCTTCGGCCATGGCGAGGGTTATTTTTCGATCAAAAAAAAAATTTTCGACCAAAAATTTTTTTTTTTTTGATGGAAAAAAAATTTCCACGATTTTTAGCTCGACCAAAAAAAAATTTGTAATTTCCGACGAAAAAAATTTGTCAGAAAAAAAAATTCGTTTCCAATGAATTTAGCCACGAGTTTTCCAACGAAATTTTCTAACGAAAAAAAATTTATCGCAAATTTCCAACGAAAATTGAAATTTTTCGTTGGAAAAATTTCCGACGACTTATTACCAACGAATTTTTTTTCATTGGAAAATTCGTTGGAAATTCATTTTCCAACAAATTTTTCCAAATTTTTCATTGGAAATTTCGTCGGAAAAAACATGTTTTTTTGTAGTGTAAGCTTTGAAATATTAAAGTTGATGATGAACAAGCTATTCTTGCTCATCATATATTATTATTGTAAAATCACTTCAAATTGCACATGGAAGTGTTTTTACCATTTCCATAATGTTACCAGTCTTTAGAGAGGGAAAGATATAACTTTATGCATGACTTCTATCTGCTCGAAATCCCCATCTTTCCACCATCCCTCTCTTGAAGCAAACTAATCTTGTTGTGGTATAAACTACAGTCAAAGCTCTCACTGGCACCAAGGCAGAGTATACCGTGAATAAAGATAGCTGGCAAGGTGATCCATGTGTACCAAGCAAATTTGCATGGGATGGTCTGAATTGTAGCTATGGAAATCGTCCGAGGGTTATTTCACTGTAAGTCTCCTGGCACTATTTCTTGTAGTATGATTCCGGCACTGCTGGTGAAACTTTAAAGGGCAAATAATACAAAAAACCTCAAATTATACTTGCTGTGACACAAATACCCCCAACTTTTTTTTTGTGTCACGAAGAAACTCAAACTTATACATGTATGACATATATACTCTCTATTTCAGTTCTATCTAAAGTATATTTGTCACACTAATATATGTTTGGAGTTTTTTATGACTCAAAAAAAGTTTGGAGTATTTATGTCACAATGGGCAAGTTTTTGGTTTTTAGTGATACAAAAACAGTTTGGGGTATACCTTACCAAAAAAAAAAAAACAGTTTGGGGTATTCCTTACAAAAAAAAAAAACAGTTTGGGGTATTTGTGTTACAGTGGGCATAGCTTGTGATTTTTTTGTGGTATTAAACCAATTTTGAAAGAATTCTCTTTTCTTCTTGAAGAATTGAAAGTTCGTTCCTCTATATGACTACATTAATCTATAAAAACTCCATCAGTTGTGCGCTTCTCCATTTTAATCTTAGGTAACATTGTGTCCTCTACAGTTAGAGTGCATAAACATTTATGTATCGAACCGACATTACTGCCTCTGAGAACATGGCAATGACACAGCTTCCTCACATTTTATTGATTATGGCCAGGAACCTGAGCTCTAGCAATTTGAGGGGCATCATCTCTTCTTCCCTATCAAATCTTCTGGAATTGGAGTCCTTGTAAGTACGAGCCCAGTGAGGCCCTTTCTGAGGGATTGGTGTTTTAGGATTGAGTGCACTTTAGTTCTTCGTTGGGTCAATCTTGCATGTAGATGTCCGCACATGACAAGATCGAAAAAAAGGTATAACCATGGTGATTTTAGCAGTGTTTTCTACTTCACATTTCTCATGATTGATACGATGTAAGCACTCCACGGGGGTCAACTTTTGTTGGACGGATTTTAGGTAGTGTTTTAACAGCACAGATTTGACAATTACTGATTGAATGTGTTGTGACATCCTACTGTTTGCTATGGAGCTCGCTTTTTCTTATCCTGAAGAAAAAGTAACTTTCGAGGCTTCGACAGTAAGTGTTTACTGGAATAAGCTTATGTTGAGCATTGGTTTTCGAACAATGCAACAATAATTTTGGCCTCTTTGGCTCAAATGGTCGTTAATTTTATTATTCATAATCAATATATCCCCGAAATAGCCTGAAGAACACTAACCAACCAATCTCAAAATGTCGGATGAGATCTGTTGAATTAACTACCCAGACTCGCTTTGTTCAGAGATCTGTCCAACAATCAACTTACAGGAGCCATACTGGAAACTTTGGCAAATCTGCCAAAGTTGAGAATTCTGTAAGTTAATTTGCCTTAGTGGCTCCCTGAAAAATTAACAGAGCATAGGTCTTTATACATGGTTATGCTTTGCAGAAATCTCAGCGGAAACAAGCTTAATGGTTCAGTTCCTTATGGTCTTAAAAGGAGGTATGAGGACAGGACATTGGACTTGAGGCTTCTCTCTCTCTCTCTCTCTCTCTCTCTCTATAGTATAGAAAGAACTTTATATAACATGTTTATTGTGATTCAAAGCAAATATGAAGGCCGCTTGTGATCAACTTGTAGGCAAAGCAACTCGAGAGATATAACTTTACCTACTTACTTGTGTTGAATAAACGGGTGCGGAAAAACAAATACAGAACACAGGATTTACGTGATTCGATCACAAGGTGATCTATGTCCACGGGCGAGGCAAATCAAGATTCCACTATAATCAAAGAGAGTACAAATTTTCAGAAGTCGAAACAACGACTTGACAAAACCTCACGGCTCATAAAAATCTCAAGAAAGAAAATTCTCTCTCTTAATCTAATGAGAAAACCTAGCCACGGTATAAATAGGGCTTCCCAAAAAAATTTTCTCGGGGGCATAGCCCCCGAACCCCCCGAAACATTATTTCGTTTTCTTCGGCTCGAGCGGACCGCTATAAAGATTTATTCACTTGTTACAGGTTAGGCCTATCGACTCAACCCTCCGCAACGTGAACTAAATCTCCTTTTTCGGGTCACACAAAAAATATGTCGAGTCAGATCATAAACCGAACCAAATAAAATTCAAGACATATTTTACATATCTCTACCTTTGCTTGAATTTTCCAAAATAAAACAATCAAAAAGCCGAACACATTCTCTCGACATCCCTAAGCCTGCGTGAGTTAACCCGGTGTAGGAAATAAGGGCTGCAACGAAAAAACATATCCACTTCAAAAACAAATGTAGAACTTGCATTTACCTCTCCACCCAAAGCCCCAAAAAGAGCAAACTCAACCAAGCATACCAATCAAGCTCAAGCGATGCTTAAACTTATTGGCTGGGACTGGCTTGGTCAACATATCAGCAGGATTGTTAGTTGTACTAATTTTCTTTACTGTCATATTTCTCTCAGCAACTATCTCTCGAATAAAGTGATACCTGACATCCATGTGTTTAGTCCTCTCATGATATGCTTGATTTCTAATCAAATATATAGCACTCTGATTGTCACAAAAGACAACTGAATTGTCTTCCTGCTGGAGCCCAAGTTCCTGAACAAGATTTCTTAACCAAATACCTTATTTCACTGCTTCTGCTACTGCCATATACTCTGCCTCTATAGTAGATAAAGTAACTGTCGACTGTAAGGTTGACCTTCAACTAATAGCCGAACTAGATAGTGTAAAAAGATAACCAATCAAAGATCTCCTCTTGTCGAGATCACCTGCAAAATCGGAATCCACAAATCCCACAACAGAAGTACCATTGGATCTGTTTCTATCAAATACTAGGCCCAACTCCGTAGAGCCTCTAAGATACCTAAGTATCAATTTCACTGCCTGCCAATGGATCTTTCCAAGATGTGCCATATATCTACTAACCATACTAACTGCCTGCGCAATGTCTGGACGAGTGCATACCATAGCATACATAATGCTACCGACTGCACTGGAGTATGGGACATGAGACATCGCAGCCTCCTCGACCTCTGATTGAGGTGAATGTAAAGCTGAGAGTCTAAAATGGGATGCCAACGGTGTACTCACTAGCTTAGCGTTTTGCATGCCAAACCTCTCAAGTATCTTCTCAATATAACTCATCTGCGAGAGATATAATTTCCCTCCTTTTCTGTCTCTCTGTATCTCCATTCCTAAGATCTTCTTCGCATGACCCAAATCATTCATCTCGAACTCCTCACTGAGCCGTTTCTTCAAGATCAACACATCTGACATGTTCTTTGCAGCAATGAGCATGTCATCTACGTATAAGAGAAGATAGACAAAGCATCCATCTGAACCTTTCTTGAAGTAGACACAACTATCATAGTTGCTCCTATGATAACCGCTCCTTATCATAAAGCTGTCGAATCTCTTATACCACTGTCTTGGTGACTGCTTTAGACCATACAAGGATTTCTTCAACCTACAAACATGATCTTCCTTGCCTTCTACATAATAACCCTCAGGCTGGGACATATAAATAGTTTCCTCAAGCTCGCCATGCAGAAAAGCAGTCTTCACATCAAGTTGCTCGAGCTCTAAGTCAAATTGAGCAACTATAGCCAGTAACACACGGATGGAAGTGTGTTTTACCACAGGGGAGAAAACTTCATCATAATCAATTCCCTCTTTTTGATTGTAGCCTTTAACTACGAGCCGAGCCTTATATCTAGCATTTTCAACACCTGAAATTCCTTCCTTTTTCTTGAAGACCCATTTACATCCAATGGCTCTTTTTCCTTTGGGCAACTGCACCAAGTCCCAAATCTGGTTCTTATGAAGTGATTCAAATTCCTCAACCATAGCAATAGCCCATTTCTCGATTCTGTGCAAGTAACAGCTTCTGTATAGGTAGAAGGTTCCTGAATACCCATATCTTCTGCTGTCGTAAGAGCGTAAGTCACCAGATCAGAGAATCCATATTTCTGAGGAGGCCGAGTCTGCCTTCTTTCTCTGCCAATAGCAATAGAGTATGGCTGCTCCACATCATCTACAGCTTCCTCATCTGAACTTGAATCATCAGGAGCAATTTGTTGGTTTAAATCATTCTGAGAAGTCTTTTCTAAAAGCTCCACCTGAACCTCCACCTCATTCGTAGCACTCTCATGCTTTCTTGCAGACTCATCAATAACTTTCCTTTGATCAAGCATATGCATTTCATTAAATGTAGCATCCCTACTAACAATGAACTTAGGTGAGTTAGGTTCCTGGCACCATAAACGATAACCTTTCACCCCATCAGCAAACCCAACGAAAATACATTTCTTTGCTCTAGGTTCTAACTTACCATCCTTAACATGATAATAAGTAGGGCATCCAAAAACCTTTAGATTAGAATAATCACAAGGCTTACCTGACCACATCTCAAAAGGAGTCTTGGATTCTATTGCTGTTGAAGGAGAGCGATTAACCAGATAACAAGCCGTGTTAACAACTTCAGCCCAAAAATCCTTTTCCATGCCAGCATTAGAGAGCATGCATCTTGCTCTCTCCAATAGAGTTCTGTTCATACGTTCTGCCACTCCATTTTGCTGTGAAGTGTGCCTAACTGTACGGTGTCGAACAATACCTGCATTTGCACAGAATTCATTAAAATCGCCACCACAGAACTCAAGACCATTATCGGTCCTAAGACGTTTGATCTTCTTCCCTATCTGATTCTCAACAAGGGCTTTCCACTTCTTGAAGGTTTCAAACACATCACTTTTTCTTTTCAGAAAATAAACCCAAACCTTCCTGGAATAATCATCAATGAACATCACAAAGTAAAGAGCACCACCCTTAGATGAAACCTGTGCTGGTCCCCATAAATCGGAATGGATATAGTCGAGTGTGCCCTTTGTCGAATGCGTCCCCGTACTAAATCTGACTCTGCATTGCTTGCCAAGAACACAATGCTCACAGAAATCTAGCGAGGTCGTCTGCTCCCCACAAAGTAAACCACGTTTGCTCAAAACTGTCATGCCACGCTTGCTCATGTGGCCCAAACGCATATGCCACAATTTTGTTCTATCATTGTCAGAAACGGAATTGCATGTGCCAATTGAAGGACCCATAACTGTGCTACCCTGTAGATGATACAAGTGATTCACCTTGCTTCCTTTCATCACAACTAGATTGCATTTTGAAACTTTGAGAACTCCACCTCCACCTGAGTACACACACCCAATGGAATCCAAACTGCTCAAAGAGATAAGGTTTCTCTTTAAGTCCGGTATATGTCTTACTTCAGTTAAAGTTCTCACTGCTTTGTCGTGGCACTTAATCCGAACAGTACCAATACCCACGACTTTGCATACAGCATCATTCCCCATCAAGACTGATCCACCATTCAATGGCTCGTATGTGGTGAACCATTCCCTATTCGGGCACATGTGATATGATGCTCTCGTATCCATTATCCAAACATCATTGGACAAATTAACAGCAGAGCATGCCGTAAGAACACTGTATGATGCATTAGACTCAGTTTCGTTTGCAACATTCGCCGAATCTTGTCTCTGACCATGCTGCTTATCCTTTTTCTTGAGCGAAGGACAATCTGACTTGTAATGTCCCTTTTTGTGACAATAGTAGCATTCGACGTTCATCTTATCTCCAGGTGGCTTGGATTTTGAATGACAAACAGATTTCCCACGGGAAGCCTTATCCCTGCTCTTGGTCCTGCCTCTTACAAATAAACCATTTGCTTTGTTTTCACTGGTATTCCCATTCAATTTTGTTCTCAATTCTGCAGAATTCAATGATGCTTTAACATCCTCCAAAGTTATGAATTCACGTCCATAAAGCATCGAGTTCACAAAATTTTCGTATAAGGCAGGCAATGAACATAACACGATCAAAGCTTGATCTTCATCTTCGAGTTTAATATCTAGATTTGTCATATCCAGAACAATTTTATTAAACTCATCCAAGTGTTCCTGAATAGACGTACCTTCACGCATCTTTAGGGTATAAAGACGCTGCTTCAAATAAAGTCTCGATGTTAGAGATTTCTTCATGTAGAGACTTTCCAATTTCTTCCAGAGATCGACCGCTGTATCTTCATCGGCGACTTCTCGCAAAACCTTGTCATCTAAAGACAATTGGATCGCGCTATGTGCCTTCTCATCCATCTCTTCGATCTCAGCCGAGGTCATATCGTCTGTATATTTTCCGTCCAGTGCCCTAACTGTACCCTCTCGCCTCAATAAAGCCTTCATCTTTATTCTCCATAATCCGAAGTTGTTCTGTCTATCAAAAGATGAGATCTGAAACTTCAAAGATGTCATCTCAAAGAACCCTAGAATCGAACTGGGCTCTGATACCACTTGTTGAATAAACGGGTGCGGAAAAACAAATACAGAACACAAGATTTACGTGATTCGATCACAAGGTGATCTACGTCCACGGGCGAGGCAAATCAAGATTCCACTATAATCAAAGAGAGTACAAATTTTCAGAAGTTGAAACAACGACTTGATAAAACCTCACAGCTCACAGAAATCTCAAGAAAAAAAATTCTCTCTCTTAATCTAATGAGAAAACCTAGCCGCGGTATAAATAGGGCTTCCCAAAAAATTTTTCTCAGGGGCGTAGCCCCCGAACCCCCCGAAACATTATTTCGTTTTCTTCGGCTCGGGCGGACCGCCATAGAGATTTATTCACTTGCTACGGGTTAGGCCTATCGACTCAACCCTCCGCGTCGCGAACTAAATCTCCTTTTTCGGGTCACACAAAAAATATGTCGAGTCGGATCATAAACCGGACCGAAAAAATTCAAGACATATTTAACAACTTGTCTTGCAATTTGACAACGACCCCGATCTTTGCCAGGCAAGTCCTTGCCCAAAGAAGGAGGCTAAAAACTCCATCTTGGTCCCAGTTGTTGCATCGGTTTCAGTTGTACTCGTAGTTATCTGTGTGTTGAGTATTGGGTTGATTAGAAAGAAACAGACAACAGGTAACTAATTCTTCTACTTCTTTTCCACAGCATATTTACATGAAACTAAACAACATTTCTTGGTTTATTTAGTCGAGAAAGATATCACTGGCAACTTACTCCCTGTTCTTGCCTTTATAAGAGCACTCTTTTACAGTATAATCCACATTGCGATCAGGCATAACGGATGTATTCTTGAATGAGAAGTTCTTTCTAAAGAATTTCATTTGACAAATTAATCCTAAGAGATTGAAGATAGATTAGACAGACAAAATATCAGAGTTAGTTTCATCATTATGAATTTCTTTCACAGATTTTACAGAAGAAGTGTCATTTAGATACTGATTTGTAGAGGAAAAGCATCATAGGTGTGTAGCATCATACCTGTTCACGCAATCTACACTACATTTGACGTCTATCTTGAATTTGATTATCCTGTGGTACAGTTCTATTGGCAACAATGTCTTTTCTAGGATAATATAGTTGAGAACACGACTCAGCAACTTTCTTTCTCCTCACCTACCCTAAGAATGTCATTTTACAATCTTATCGACATTGCAATCATGAATGAATGAAAGTTGGCTTTAATCAAAATTTTCTAATGCTAGTAATATGAGTTCATAGTGATCACAAGAAATGAAGAGAAGAGAGACAGGGATCACCACAGCATGGTCGCATCAGCATCGCAAAGAGAATGTGCGTTATTCAGCTTAACTTACTGACAATACAGTTTATGCTTTTGTTATTCAAAAGTAACCGCGCTATGCACGAGAAGGACTTATAGCAACTTGAGAGTACAAGTTCATCCTTAATATTCTGATGGTCCCTAAAAGAAAGTTTGATTGTGCAATCTCAAACTTATCTATATGTACTGAGCAAAGAACATTTATCTATTTGTTAGCATATTGAAGGCAGGCAGGTGACACAGAATCCCTGCCCAGATCTTTTGATTTTCGCCCTCTTCTCCACTAATTTAGCTCTTAAAACGAGATCGGAAAAACCTTTCCCACGTCTTTTAATCGTTGGAACGCAATTGGAGTTGTTTGCCTTAAAAGTCTACTATCCAAAGTGGTAGTCACAATACTCATAGGAACCTTTTTGGTACAGAATCTAGTGAAAGGACGCTGAGATTGAAGAATCAACCTTTTAAGTACGGAGAGATTTCAAGAGTCACTGGAAACTTTGGACGAGTGATTGGTGAAGGTGGATTTGGAAAGGTTTATCTTGGTGCACTAGATAACGGCACCGTGGTTGCTGTGAAGATGCTCTCTGGATCATCAAAGCAAGGGTACAAGGAATTTCAAGCCGAGGTTAGATAGTATGATGGAATCACTCTTCCTTTTTAACTCAACTTACGCTCACTTACACAGAAGTAGTTCAGAAACTTCCTATTAGATTATTGTCAGTATATGTTATGACAATGCAAACTCGTGATGCTCCAGGCTCAACTCCTAATGATTGTTCACCATGGGAACTTGGTATCTTTGTTGGGATATCGCGATGACTCCAAGCACATGGCACAAATATATGAATACATGGCTAATGGAAATTTAAGGCAACATTTGTCAGGTGCGTATTTATGTTCTGTTGTGTTGTTTCTCCCGTAAAATAATCCTGAAAAGCTCTATTTCTTGCTCATGTGTAAAGTTAAGATGCAACCAATAGAGGACCATCCGGAGGTCTTGACTTGGAATAAGAGACTACAAATAGCTGTGGACGCAGCACAAGGTACAAGAATGAGATATCCACGGTTGTAGGTTTTCTTCCTGTCATTGCTTTGGCGTTTTTAACACGATTTTTGTGAGGATTTCAGGTTTGGATTATTTGCATAACGGTTGCAAGCCACCCATCATCCACATAGACTTGAAGACTACCAACATCTTGTTGAGTGAAGACTTCCGAGCCAAAATAGCTGATTTTGGCCTGTCAAGAGCTTTTACGGCTGAAAACGACTCTTATGTGTCAACTTGTCCTGCGGGCACTCCCGGCTACCTTGACCCTGAGTAATGGCTAAAACTCAACATCATCGATCTGGTCCAGTTGAGGATCTCTATTTGCATAGAAATATTGACATTACCCAGGATTTCATCTTTGATTTAAAGATCCGTTATTTGTTTTTTTTTTCCTCCCAGGTTTCAATTTTCAGGAAACTTAAACAAGAAGAGTGATGTCTATAGTTTTGGAATCGTACTCTTTGAGTTGATCACGGGCCGACCTGCGATAATGAGAAGCCGAGATGGCAGGGCAAGCATGGACATACTTCAATGGTTGATTCCAATAGTTGAAAGTGGTGATATACAGAGGATTATGGATCCAAGGTTAGAAGGAGAATTTGACAGCAACTCGGCTTGGAAAGTAGTGGAGATTGCCATATCTTGTACGCGACCAATGGCGATTCAAAGGCCGGACATAAATCACGTGCTGGCAGAGTTGAAGGAGTCTTCGGTGAGCGAATCAAGGGGTTCCTTAGAACTGACCTCCTTGGAGCTATATTCTGAAAGTGCCCCTATGGCAAGGTAGCAGCACGTTCTGGGGTTCAGCCGAGATTTCAGTTGTAATCAACACCATTGATAAAGTAGCAACAAATTCACGATGTTGAAGGGGTAGACCGAGAAAATTTAAATACGAGGGACTAATGTACCTGATAAATGTTGCCTTAAAGATGAGGCAGTACTAATAAACTCAAGTCGGCATGTGTACGGAATTCATGTCTGTATTCCAGAGGCTTCTCTTGTCTTCATGATTATTATGCGTGTGGAATTTCATCCTCTGTTTTTCTTTCTCCTTTTTCTGGGCAGTTAACCGCTTTGATTTGTACAAAGAAGTCTTAAAATCGCATAACTTGGTCTTACCACGAAAATTGACAAGGACAGTCGCAGCCTCTTACTTCCTGAAATGATGCTATTCAAATATCGCTGAAGAAGTTGCCGTCTTTTGGCGACTATGAGTTTTCTTTCTTTCGTTTCCTTTTTCCGGTATTACGTTACACGGGCAGTGTAATTAAATTATTGCACAAGTAGTGGTTATTTCCCGGCACGTGTACCGTTTTTAATTTTGGCAAATGCATTGGTTCCTTTAATAATGAGAGTTTCCATTTTATGATTGCTTGTGTAGAAAATGCTTAGAATGATGGTGTACATTATAAAAATACAGACCTAAAAAGATACAATACAATCATGAAAAGAAAAAGACATATACTAATGAGTATTGGCGCTATTTGGACGATTTTACTGTTTCGCTCCCCAAACAAATGGAACTTTTTCGTGTTGGTAAATTCATGCAACAGTTTGTAAAACATAAAAAAACCTTCAGAACAAAAGAAAATTTCAATGTCCTAATTTCTTGATAACTTGTTATAAGTTACCAACGCTTTTATACATGTATCAACCTTTCTTATCTTTTATCAAATTTTATTTGTCTTTTTCCTTATCGTCTTAAATTTACGATCTCTTCCAAGAATTTACAAATCTTTATTCGACTGACATAATAAGTTTTCTTTTCCTATTATATTACCAACTAGTTTTGTGTCACTTACTCTCATTTGATTCACTTACCAACATTTGTTTCTTTTTTTATTTATTTATCAAATTTTGTTATCATTTACCAAATTTTATTTGTCTTTCTTAGATATGCCCGAAATATATCAAGTCTTATACCAATGTACCGGCTTTTATTTGTGTGACATAACAACTTTTCCCCATTAGGTTACTAACTAATTTTGGTTTACCAATGCTCATTTGAGTTGCTTACCAACATTTATTTGTAATATTATCTACTAACTTTTCTATTAGATGACAACCTCTATTTGTTCTGGAGCCTGTTAAGTTTTTGAACACTTTTAGAAATTATCAACCTTAATTTGAATAATTACCAATTGTACTTTGATTAAGTTAATTGCATTACCAAATCTCTTTTGTGTTAGTCACCGACATTTTTTTTTTTTGAATTATGAAGTTCTCTTAAGTGCAAGCGACGAAAATTTGTTGATTATATTAATCAAGCAAATCCTCAATTTGAGACATCACCACCTTACTGTTCAAATCCAATTTGTTATCTACAAAAATATAGTTTAGTCTGTATCCAAATAGGAATTCCGTTTTAGGCAACAATTAACGAAATATTAGAGTGAAACAAAACACGAAGTTCACTGAAAAAGCATCCGAAAGAAAAAACAATCAATCAACAAAAGAAAAAGCACGACATAATATTACAAAATCTGCATTTTATTATTCACGCACAATTCATCTTAATTTACAAAATACCATGACAGGAACACAATCAGTCAAACAATATAAAAAACTACGACAAGAAACCAGGTCAGCGGTTGAATAACAGTAGGATATTACATGTGTTGACGTATGAAATTACAATCGTTTCTTTTGTCTGGAGTATGAGTAAAAAAGGGAAGCTCACGAGATATCTGCCATCAATTTATGTGATGTCACTACGGAATAATTCACAAACAATTCATCCCTAAAGAGCTGTTACCTTACATGGCCGTGCCATATTTGAGTACTCTTTTCGAGCGGTTGGCCCCATTGGATCGGATCAGATCAAATTGTTACAAATGATATCATAAGAGGATCTCTCTCAGCGAATTTTGTGTTCCAAGGTCGGACTGCGCTCTAGCCCGACAAGATGATAGAATGACAAAGTGGGAGAAATAGACCAAATCACACATCCTATTGAGGAAGCATTGCCGTGCACTATGGGCCTATAGTAACGAGGACATCGATACATTACGTTGCGTGGTATGTGCGACTCTCGAGTCCTGCATCAGATGCATGAACACTTCTTTTAAAGGCTTGACTTGAGTGATCCATACCGAGTCATTACATGTACCATGTTTGATGCATGAGTTAATTATGTTACAAAAACTAGTGGGATTCAACAAAGAAGGAAGACCTTTATGCTATGTCTGATTTCAACTGCCACATAATCATATAATCACGGATCGGTCTGAGTTTGTTTCCCTCTATTAATTCCAAGTTTCCTAAATTTCTTTGATTGATGGAAAGTTCGGCTGTTGGCCATTTACCGCCTTGATGATGGCCTGTTTGACTCCAGGAGTAGTATTGATTGTTCCTTTGTCTGTTATGCATTTATCCATTATAAATACATGTAATTAACTCAAATATTGTCACATCGAAAGGAAATAATAAAGATACTTCAAGGAAATACTTAACAGAAAAGAGTTACATAAAATTCGAAATTTTCAATAGTTTCGCTCCAGCTAAGACATCGTGAAGAGCAACTGGAGTGATTAAATCCTGAAACAGAGACATGGCTTGATATAAACATCGAAAAGAAGAAGATATATTGTCACTAGATGAAAGGAATACATCAGATTGATAGCATCTTGGTTCGTGAATTTAAAAGAAACTATTAGCAATGATAATGGTTTTATCTCATAATAGATGATGGACCAAAGATGCAGTCAACTCCATTGCCATTTTATTTTGGGTTAATACCATAAAAAAACCCCAAACTGATATATATGACAAATTTATCCCGAACTAATTTTTTTATTATTAAAAACCCTAAATTTGTATACTTATGACAAATTTACCCTCTATTAGTTTTTGTTAAATTTTACTGTCAAATTGCAGAGTTAGATGATGCGTGGTAATTGATAGATATATCAGTTTGAGGTTTTACCCATCTGTTTGTCACAGATTTACCATTTTGTAATTTTTCATATTATTAATCCAATTTACCGGAGGGTAAATTTGTTACAAGTGTACCAGTTTGGGACAAATTTGTCACATGTGTATCAGTTTGAGGTTTTTCGTATTATTAACCTCTTTTTTTTTCTTTCTTAATAAGAAAACATCCTGCGTCAGCACAAGAATAAACCCTTCTTCTCGGCATGATCCCCGGGAAAAGAGTGAAACCTTTGTTTAATCATAAAAAGAAGAACCGGAATTTTAATAATCTTAATTCGTTTAATGATAGTTTAATAATTATTACTCTGTCAATATGAACACAAAAATCAAAACATTTCATTATCGCAAATGAACTAACTCTGGATGACGATGCTTTCACATTCCTACTTTTTCCCCCTTTTTGAAAAAGAAACAATTTTCCACGACAAGAATCTCTTTTTGAATGGAAAAATCATGAGGAAAATTACCAATCTAGTCGTAAATTTATTATATGGATGCCAATTTAGTCATAAATTATTCAATTTTGTCAATATAATCCTAAGCCTCTGTACAAAATTTCAATGCAGACCTGTTAGCTAATTGCCATAAAAAATTGTTGATGTGGCGATCCACATAGGACATCAACTCGAATAAAGTTGTCCACGTCAGCATGCCACATTAGACGGCAGGGCGATGACTATGCCACGTTATTAATTTTTTGTGGCAATTGGCCAAAAGACAACATTAAAATTTTTTATTGAAAGGTTTAGAACTACGTTAGCAAAATTAAAAATTTTAAAATTGAATTGACATTTGTATACTAGGTATAAGGTGAGCGGTTTTAGGGGCCAACTTTTTTTTTTTGTCATTTTTAGTTAAGCAAAATGAAAGTGATTACACAACAAAAATGACAGTTTCCCATTTGTCAATAGCCATGGTCAATAGCAACAATCGATAACAGATGAACACATAAAATAAAATAAACAATAAAAAGTTCAAAGCACATGACATAAAGCCTAATTTAATCACTTAATATAGGCACCAAATTACTATTAATCAAATTCTAACCACCTAAAATCAAAAGAAATAACAAACATAGTTAATCACTTAATAATAGGTTTTAAATTAAAATTACTATTAATCAAACTAAAATAATTATTAGAAAGCCTCACTACATATAGGCGGTTTATCAAACTAAAATAATTATTAGAATAGGTGGCTCTGATACATCTTTGTCAAAAAAAAAAAAGTACCCAGATCAAAGCAGCGTCATATTGTCTGAGGACAGAGGATGCAAAATCAGAGCAATGGTCTTGGTTATTATCAGTAGCATCAAATACAATGAGGAGTGTACATTGACTTGTTATTAATGTGTTTGGACATGTTCATACGATTGACTCTGGAAAGCATGGGCTACATCTACGAGCTTAGTAGCTTGTGATGATAGTAGAAATTTTCTGCTACTCTTAATGGCTGAGGTTGATTTAATGGTTCTTGATACTCGGCATTGAAAGACGAGGAGGAAGGAAGAAGTTGATTATTTTTGGAATTTCGCTAGCTTTGCTTCTGTTGAGGTTGATGTCTTGCATTCTGTTATCCAAGAGATTATGAGGCGATTCCAAAAAGCCCCCTGACGACTTGACAACACGGGGGTCCTGCTCCCGGGCTTCGGTCCCTCAGGCCGCCAAAGGCGTTTTATGTTCAGTCATAGAAAGATTTACATGGGAAAGCTAAATATTTGAGGCTATGTATGCAACTTTGTAATTTGTGCCATGTAGGATTTCGTTATATATATTTAGGGCGAAATGGGTTTCTAGAATAGAAGCAGGGGATGAAAAAGAGTGGCTGTACACTTTTCTACATTATTAATGAAACGGATCTTTTCTCCCTGTGGATGTTGGTAGACGGAACATCTCCCCTGCTGAACACGTAAATTTTTGTATTGTGCGAATTTCCTTTACTTTCTTGCATAGTTGATAGAATCAAATTTAGATATTCAACAGCTTCTTTTTATGTTTTATGCCTCTACTGCCCGGGAATATCCTGTTTATTGTAAATTTCGTGAAGATTTAAGCGGCTTTCATTGTGTCTGAACCCTAGAGACGTGTCTAGCTTTCGTAAATTTCATTAAGACTCTTACTGATGCAAAGTGTCAACCAAATGTGACTTTTCTAATTGCACTACAACAGGGCTTGATATACGTACGGTTATACACTTATCCGCTTCGGTCTTGGTTCCTGGTTCTTGGTTCCTAAAAATCAGTAATTATGATTTTTTTTCACAGATTTTACAGCAGAATTGTCATTTAGATACCAATGTGAAATGTTGAAATTCAATTGCAATGTCATACTACAGTGTTCCAATACAGGTGAAACGATCCACTACGACGACATCCTCAGGCAACCCTCCTTTGATCATCCACTTCTGAAGAATCTCATCCTCCAGGTATTGCTGAATTCAGTTTAATTTGGGACAAATGATGTTGAAATGTTATGGAGACCGAACCTTATGAGCAACCTAAATGCGGTTTAACCATTCAATTATATGAGACAACATCCTATTGAAGGCCAGCATGGAGGCATTGCGAGAGAAGTCAAAATTTTCAGGGATACAAACCAATTTTGACGGTTTTCGGTGATTTTCATGTTTATTAACACTTAGATGGGCTAGCAGAAGCCGAATCCATCACCACCATCGCGGCTCTTAGTCTAAACCAAGCTCAAGACCAAGACAAGATTAACTCAATTTAAACATACATATGTGGACGACATGCTTTTAGGAGGCCCAGGCCAACACATAGCCATCCTAAGCAAAAAGTAGTTTCAGTTTTTAGGAAGATGAGCCAGTCAGATGGCTCTTTCTCTGATGATCTAACGAAAGTCGAAACTTTCATTTTCGATACTTTGCAGTTGCGACCGAACTCAAGCCAGAAGTCATATGAGGCATTAGTATCCGAAGCCAAGTTCGTTCAAGCTTGGTGGAAATATGGAGAGTGCCCTGAAGGAACGATTCCCATTGCAGCCAGCAAAAGGCACGCCTATGGCAAAAAAATCGTACCCATCCTCGCATTTCAACAAATGTAGAGTCAGTCAAAGCCAACTTGACCTGATCCAAGCCGCTGGTCATGAAGTATGCGCAATCTGAAGAAAAGAAATGTCCAGAAGACCGTCACCTTTGAGTTCATTTTCATCACAGAGATGCGACATCACAACAACAGCTCAATTAGTCATCTTTCAACTCGATTATGTCATCGTTCTTATATGCTCTTTTGAGAAGACAATACTCCTTTTCTAACGCTTGGTTTAGAAAGTACTTGTATTTGCAGTTTTCCATACTGAAATCATTTGCAAATGAGTATCAGTATAGCCTCGTAAAGCTGTTAGGACATTGTATGGACATCGAATGGCAAAGGGTATTTCCTTAAGAATTGCTTAAGCATGGAACGTATGGGCACTCTTGGCCATCTTTTGGGCACTGAGTTGGTACTCCAAGTGTCGAATATTCTTGCATGCTCATCAATTATTGCTGGACAGTAGCCACGAGTCAATGCCCTTCATTTTAGTAAAAAACTTGTCATGGTTTTTTTAGTGGCACATTGATGATGTCCAGAGCAATTTGAATTTCTTTAAATGGTTTTTTTCCTTCTTTTTTGGTCTCGAATGTATGGCAAAAGCACTCTGATGTACTTAATATTTGTTCCATTAATTTTTAGCTACTGGTGGATTCGACGCGTGGAAAAAATCTTATTACCACAAGTGCCGCATCTTCTGTCAATGAAATTAGAGGGCCTTATGACATTTGGGTGGATTGGACACGCCCTGGACAAAAGATCAGTGTTAGGATTTAAGAAGTGCCGAGGCATATTTTGGTATACATTATGCTACAGATGAAAAAAATCATGGAGAATCTGGATTCAAATCCTCAAGAATAGTTAGTTTGTGGTCTCTGATAATTTACCATATTGTGGAGATGTTTCGGAGTCTAGCCAAGTAAGGGAACATAGAAATAATGCACCTTATGTGGAGAAGTACATTATTCAAAATGTGATGATTTCATCAAATTAAATGATCGACCCGCAAATAATGAGTCACGGGAGGGGGTTCCTGTGGAACCTCAGAGCTTTGTACAGAGGGATGCAATAATTTCTTCGCCTAATTTGATTTTAATATCATCAGGTATTAACTATGCACTCTTTCCCACCTCGTCAGATTTAGATTACTTACAATGAAATGGCCGCACCACAGAGCCTTTGCTAGACAATTCTTACATTAATTTATTAGGCATTTACGAGAGAGACAATCCTCCCTATCTACTTCATGTGAAGATTAACTAAGCCAAGCTCAAGACCAAGACAAGATTAACTTCAAAAGAATGTTCGGTCACAAAAAGTTGTGCATTGTGATCATGAGTAGTCTTCTCCACAGGAAGTACATTATCAATGGGGTACCGTGTCTGCATACATTATCTAGGGTTTTTCTCTTCTTTTTTCTGCTGGTTTAACTTCATACATAGGAAAATTTGACAATGATTGGTTATGCTCATGAATAGGAAATATGTAGAATGTGCAAAGACATATGTATAATTGTGTATATATGAAGTAGAAATTAAATTCTCTCCTCTTTACTCTTTGTTAGAATCCCATATGATTCAATTTATGAGTACTTGGTGCAAGGAATAGATACTGAATGAACCACTCATACCAGGGACCATTTAGAAATAATAACGCGAGCGTACGAACTTTCAAATGCACTCCAAAGTACGTCATTCCTTAAAATTTTAAAATAATTACTCGTTTCACCTAATTAATTGGACTCAATTTCACTCAAAGACTTGAGTTAATGATATCTTGGGTAAATGAGCAACTTAATTTTGATTCCGATAATGTGGGACTATCGCATATAGAAAGTTTATGGAATCAATGCTAATTATTGTAAAACTTCTAACAAGAGATAGCCTGGGTCTAAAGCTATCATTTATACGCAACCACACCGAATTTAACCGAATAGCTAACTTTAATTAAAACGTATGTCCTATGTGGACTTCTCCCATTGCCACCACTACAGATCTTTGGTACTAGTATAGAGATCAAATTAACTAGATTTGTCAAAATGGATAATAAAAATAATTCTTAACTCATATTTGATGGGCCAAGTTGTTATATAGGTTAATTATATTCAGTAAATATGTTATAATGGATTTAGAATGGTATAACCTAAACTAATATGAGTGTTAAAAAAGTTCGCAACTTAGTTAGATTTAATCCACCTTTATGACTCTCAGTCGACTCTCTCTCTCTTTCGCTTTTACTCGATCTCACGCTTGCTCGCTCTACGCTCTAACCTCAATTTGAGTATGAGATTTTTTATATGGGGTTGAATATGGAAATGTTTTAGCAATATGGATCAAATCGGGTACGAGTTACTAAATTTGTATTACATGTAAATGGGTCAAAATGAGTTAAATAGGTTATTTTGGATCCGATCATTTTCTACCCGACCTGATCCACCCGTTTGAAGGATCTTAACATGGGCTACATCTGATTTCTTCATTTATACACATATATTGGCAAGAAACTTTCTCTCTCTTTTGGACCCTGAGAAACGGGAATGCTCGTTACAGTTACCAAACTTAATCAATTTGCCTATAAATTACTGATGTATTTTACTGGCGGCTGCAATCGTTGGCCAACATTGTGGGGTTTATTAACGTTAACTAAGTAGAAGAGTCGTGATTTTTTACTTTTAAGATATCAATAATCTATGCGTAACTTTTAAGGTCACATTAATTGTTCTTGAGGAAGGGCAGATCAGAAGAAAGAGAGCAGAAAAAGGGAAGTAAACAAATGTGATGAGGTGTCCACATCTCGAGGGACTTGTTATTTGTTTTACGTGGGACTTTTGTTTTGGCTGGTGATAGGAATACAGATGTTTTCCTCATTTTGTTAATGTGTTTCTAAGTCACAAGAAGAACACACACACATACCAAAGAACAAGCACGTAGTAGACACATTGAACTGTTCTTTTTGTATAATTATTTGAAGAAAAGCCAAAAAAAAAAAAAAATCAGGATCCCATCGACTATTGCTGCTCATTATATTGTTGAATTGTAAGTGTTCGTACGTGCAAAATAATGTTGTTCGACAAACTTGAAGTCACGTTCTCACAAGTAATTCGAATGTCGACGAACGATCCGAGCCCAACAAATTCACGCTGTGTCCTTAAGACAATTTGTCCTCTCTACCAGTACCCAAAGTTGTTAAACAATCGTCTTCCAGGATAGAACGAATCACTTTTCCAAAGAAGCGGTACTTCTTTAAAGGAAATATTCGAATGCAATTTCGTAGAATAATCGCACAATGACAATGATGAAGAAAATGCAGCAGAAGGCCATGCGGAAACAAATGCAAAATGTGTAGAGAGAGTCGGGAAAAAAGTCTCGCGGGAAAATAAGAATGCCATGAAGAGTCATAAGACCGAATTGAACAATCCGGTTATAGATGGCGAAAATGAAGCGTCGCGAGCAATGAAACGGTTTTTTCGTTTGGTCCATGAACAGGAGCCAAAGCAGTTTTCGTTCAGTTTGTGAACAGTTGTGAGCAACGTTCAGGCAAACCGAACCTCACGAACAAACATGTTTGTTTGTCCCAAAAAAAAAATTAATTAATTTCTAACAAAACGTGTCTATTCGGGAAAAAATAAAGGCGATGCACGTGCGGGGGGACCGACCTAGCTTCGTGTAAGTCCTCTTCCTTCCACAAAAGTGGGATATCCCTTGGGGCCCAAATCCATTTGAGAGGCTCATCTAAATAAACTATCTCCCATCACAACTTCTATCCAATGTGAAACTTTCCATTCACACTTCTCATTCACAATTTATGGATTTTTTTATACTAAAATCCCAACAATCCCCCACATGAATGAGAAATTCAGATATCATGACTTCTCGTGTATGCATGAGATGCAATGTGTGATCATTCCATGAGAGAACATTGCATTGGGATAAGTAGTATGAGGCTTTGAACTTTCCCTAGTGAGACCTATTGGACTTATTCGGTCAATCAGTAGACTTGATGTCTTTGAACTGTCGTCCTTCGGTATAAGTCAAGGCAATAGAATCACACAATTATCTCTCAAACAAAGTTGGTTCTCACCGTTGTGTTCGTTTTAGTCATGAACACCGCCTGGTTTTATGAGTACTACGAAAAATTTGGCCTTTCAAATTCTTCATAGAAGCGGCGCTCACTTCACACTCATATAGGTGATTTTTGATTGTGTGGTATATTACATACTCGATTCAGAATCATTAAAAGCTTACACTTAACCTCCACATGTTAGTACTGTCTCCATACGGGAATGAGTAAGAGTTGACAATACACTACTCCGCCTGCAAAACTTGGTTGTCCCTTTGAACCTAGAATTTGGAATCTCCAGTTAACTAGATAGGGTTTCCACTATAATGACTTATTTTATAGGCCTTAAACCCATTATTGTGACATTCTGAAAATTAGTCCATTTGGGATTGATAAATACTGAGTTTTATGAAATTTACCCGTAGTAAATTTTCGCCGGAACTGATCATTCCTGGAATGATAACCATTAGGGAAAGGCTAACAGGGAAATTAAATTCGCCTGACTAAAGAAAATTTGATCGTAAATTGATTTTCGACCATGAAATCGTTGAAGTGATATTTTAAACCACTGTTGGCCGATCCAAGGATAGTCATGGGTCAGTTCGTCACCGTCATAATAGTGGATCGCGAGTGATTCCGCTAGACCATGAAATGACTTGATGAATGATCCTGAACCTATACCAAATGATCATACTTCTTGGAGCTAGTGATTGATCTTTGCGATTTTAATGACAACCGAGGTCGTCACGTACCGAACGAACTTGCACGTGACTCGATTTATTGTCAGTCACGAGTCGATTCTGCAAATTTCCCCAGCAAGCCGCCTATTAGTTTGAGAAATGCTTGAGTTGCGTTTAATAAAATTTAATTATTGAATTTAGCCCATATTGGATATCGGAAAATTAGGAAGTCACGACGGAATTTTAGGCCGACGTTGTGGAAGATACGTGCAATTTTTGGGTGAGCCTGAAACCTTCAGAAAAATTCAAATTTGGCAAGAAATTGAGAAAGTGACCATTTTACCCCTAAGAATTAATAAAGGGTATGTTTTAAGAGGGAGGGGCATTTTGGTAATTTTGTCATAACTTTTTGGTTTGACAATTTTACCCTTGGATTTTTGAGAAATTACAAGAATACCCTTGGATATTTTTGGGTGAGATTCGGTCTCGGCCGTCGGTTTCAAGATAAGATCAAATCTAGGCCGTTGGATCAAAAGTGTGAGAGAGGGTTATTTTAATCATTTGCCCTTTTGGTCTAAAAATCCCTATTTAAGTCAAGATCTCCCTTTTCTTTCCTCATTCCTCTATCTCCCTTTTCATGGCAGCTCCTCCCCCTCACCGAACCAGCTCCCTCCCCTCGCCGCACGCCGGTCACCGCCCGACCTGATCGCTACCGCCGCTTGTCGTCGCCATCGTCGAGTTGCACCGCCGTGCTGATCGCACCCATTTCACTCTAGCCGCGTGAGTCTAGAGTCCGGTAAGTTGCAATCTAACCCTTGCCTAGGACGTTGGGTATTTTCGGACTCGTTAGATGCGGTTTAGGGAATTTAGAGGTTGATTAAGGTGTTGATCATGGTTGTTGGTGGCTGATCATGGCTGTTAGTGGCTGATTGTGACTATTAGTGGCTGTTGCGGGTTGGATTAGACGTCTGGAAATGAGTTTTGGCAGATGAAATTCCGTAGAAATCGATTCGGGTTTGAATCCGTGAAGTTCGGTGTGAATCGCGGATTCACGATTACTGTACGTCTTCGATTTGCTATTTTTATACAGAATTTTGTGGGCCAAATTTGAGGAAGTTTTTTCATGAAAGTTGTTCCTAACATCTTGAAGTATGACATACTTTAATTTGAGAATTTTTGGAAATCATTTAAGGCCATTCGGAAGTCCATCTTTGGACCAAAATAAAACTGCCCGAGTTACTGTTCGCTCGACCTTTTGGTCTGTTCGAATTTTTATAAATTTTTCCAAGCCTATTTTCAAAATACTTCCTTCACAAAAATTGTTGGGGACATTTGTGGCTATAACATATAAAAATTTCAAGGCCTTTCAAAGTGATTTGGGTATTGAAAGAAATGTATTTCGAGGACAAAACGGTCTGTTAGAGCGAGTTGATTTTCGTCTGATTTTGAGTGCCAAAATGAGGTGTTTACAGTTGGAACTGGGTTTCGAGTTCTTCACGGAAAATGTCTAGCAAGATGTTTTACGTAACATGTCCAAATTTCAGAATTTTTGGAGTTCGTTTACTATTTATTTGGATGTGATTTCGGTCACTGTATAAACTGTCCAATTTTACCCTGATTTTGTGGATGTTTGTTTTATGAGCGGAATGGTGGGGATGTCGGGGTTGAATAGTTGCTGCCTCGTGACTAGAATTTAGGCTTGAATGGGTGCTATATGAGTTGATTTGAGAATGAAATGAGGATGTTTCAAGGCTGGAGTGAGACTGAATAGAGTGTCAGATGTTGTGGGATGGAATTGACGAGCTTAAGACTCGATTTAAGGACAAATGGTGTTGGTTTGGTGTGTGGTAGATGGCTGGATTGTGGTGTTTAATAGGCTTGAAAATGTCGAAATTATGCCTACAAACGTGGCTGTGTTTGTGGGCCAATGAGCGGCCTTGTGTGTTTATTGAACCATGATTTGATGGATTGAAATGTGTTTGATTATGTGCACGCGTGGGCCAGATTGAAGTAATTGTTGAAATTGGTCATGTCGAATACTGAGTGAGCATGTTTTATGTGTTAATTGATGCGTGCACGGACCACGTGTGATGGGCCAGTTGGGTATGGTATATGCATGTCGAGTATGCGCATGAGTAAGAAAGTGATTGTGTGTGTGTGGCATGGCATGAGAGATTGTGGAAATTGTGCCGTCCTGAGGCGTGTTATGCGGGACAATGTCCGGTATTACCGGAAGACTGCCAGCCTGAGGCGTGTACTTCAACGCGGGTTGCGCAGTAGGTGTGTAAGTGTGAGAATGGGATCGGGCTGGGTATTATAAGCTCAGGCAGCGATCACGTAGGTCTGTTGCATTTGGCACAGGCTGAGACTTAAAAAAGCAAGAATGAGAATTGGTCCGAGGCACGATCAGCTTGGGTGAGACCGGGATTGGACCGAAGCATTATAAGCTCGGGTTCCGATCATGTAGGCTTGTCGCATTTGGTGCGGGCTGAGTATTGGGGTTGGGCTTGAGGCGTGTGATGCTCAGGTCCCGATCGAGGCCTGAGGCGTGTACGGGTACGGAAGCCGAAAGTAGTGTGATGAATGGTTGCAGTGTGCCTGAGGCGTGTACTTCAACGCGGGTTACTGGTAAGGAATGTTAAAGAGGAAATTTGAACGAAATGGATATGGGGGACGAGAATTTCACATGCGTGTGATTGCATTATGACGTGGTTATGACTAACGTACAGATAGTCTGCATGATAGGTCTGGGTAAGAATAATTGATGTACCTATTATGCGGTGATTCGATGTGCGTGAATGTGTGTGTTTGTGTGATTGTCTGGAGATACGTGATAGCCTAGGTAGGGTTTAGGTTGCAACTTATTAAGAAGTGTCTCATGATTGTATAAACCAAACCATTTCAAATAACCCGCCCGAACAAGGAATCAGTCGCCATCGCCGCCGCCAGAATGTTTTTGGTACAGTCATGCATACCGAGGATAATTTTGTGGAGTACACCCTGAATGGACGTTGTATCGAGGACGTAAGAACTAGTGATGAGGCGATAAGTTAGTGCTCGTGTAGTACCGTTTTGATAGACAGAGTATTTGCTTCTTTTTGGTGTATGGTTTTTAAGGTAACCGCCGTGGGTGTACATATAAATTTTGTGGACTCAAATAATGGCGGACGGGTATAAGTGTACTTGTATATGGATAATGTAAATATATGTGATAATGAAATGTTTTAAGTATTGAGGCGGTTGGGCGTGTTTAGATATTCTGGTGTTCTCCAACTTATGTGTCTGGGTTTTTATTATTTGTTTCCGCTACGATTGATTCTGATGCGAGATTGTTGAGTCGGCGAATTATTCCTGGGATGTCGCACCGTTCGACTCTTGGAAGTGAGGTGCGGAAAGCATTAGACTTTGAGTCGGGGCGTGACAATTCCCCTTGATGTTTTTACAATCAACTCTCTAGTTAGGCCTTTTGTTAATGGATCCGCAACATTATCTTTTGACTTCACATGGTCAATTGTGATAATTTCACTAGAGAGTAGTTGTCTTATAGTATCTTGTCTTCAACATATATGTCGGGACTTTCCGTTATACATGACATTCATTGCCCTGTTAGTGCCGCTTGACTATCACAATAAATACATATAGCTGGCATTGGTTTAGACCAATTAGGAACGTCTTCTAGGAAATTTCGAAGCCACTCAGCTTCTTCACTAGCCTTACCCAAAGTAATGAATTCTGCTTCCATAGTAGACCTTGCAATACAAGTTTGTTTGAATGACTTCCAAGACACTACTCCCCCACCAAGTATAAACACATATCCACTTGTGGATTTTGTGTCTCTTGTGCCGGTTATCCAATTTGCATCACAGTATCCTTCAAGTACCACTGGATACTCTGTGTAGTGCAAAGCATAATTTTGAGTGTGCTTCAAATAGCCCAATACACGTTTCATAGCTTTTCAATGATTTTAATTTGGACTAATTGTAAATCGACTTAGCTTACTCATAGCACAAGCTATGTCTGGCCTAGTACAGTTCATGATATACATTAGACTGCCTGGTATACTAGCATACTCATTTTGAGCTTTGCTTTCACTAGCATTCTTTGAAATATGTAAATTAACATCTATCAGAGTGTTTACTAATACAATATCTAGATTCTTGCACTTTCTAAGAATTGTCTCAATATAATGGGACTGTGATAGAATTAATCATCTAGATGTCTTGTGGATTTTAATTCCTAAAATAACATATGCAACTCCCATATCTTTCATATCAAATTTACTTGTGAGCATTCATTTGGTTGTATTGACAACCGCACTATCGCTACCAATTATAAGTATGTCATCTACATATAAGCACAAAATAGCAAAACCATTATGAGTGTTCTTAACATATACACATTTATCACACTCATTAATCTTAAAATCATTTGACAACATGACCTGGTTGAATTTAGCATGCCATTGTTTTGGTGCTTGTTTCAATTCATAGAGTGACTTGATAAGGCGAAATACTTTCTTCTCTTGTCCTGGAACAATGAACCCTTCGGGTTATTCCAAATATATTTCTTCTTTTAAATCCCTATTTAAGAAAGCCGTTTTAACATCCATTTGATGGATTTCAAGCTTATACACCGCTGTTATGGCAATTAGCATTCTTGTAAATGTAATTCTAGTAACAGATGAATAAGTGTCAAAATAATCAATGCCTTCTCGTTGCTTGTATCCTTTTACCACAAGCCTAGCTTTATACTTATCAATAGTACCATCCGCTTTCATTTTCCTCTTGAAAATCCACTTACATTGTAGTAGTTTATTACTAGGAGAAAGATCAACCAATTCCCATGTATGGCTTGATAAGATGGATTCAACTTCACTATTGATAGCTTTTTTCTAGAACGGGACTTCTAGGGATGTTACAACATCTTTAAAGGTCCGAGGCTCATTCTCTGACAAATATGTTAGAAAATCATTTCCAAAGGACTTAGAAGTTCTTTGTCTCTTACTACATCTAGATTCATCCTCTATAGGATCGCTTTTAGGTGTAGTATCCCGAGGCCTCTTATCATTGTTAATTAGCACATATAATAAGTTATACGGAAATATATTTTCAAAAAACGAAGTGTCCCTTGACTCAATGATCTTATTAATATGTATATTGGGGATCTCAGACTTATGAACAAGAAATCGATATGCATTACTATTAATAGCATATCCAATAAATACACAATCAACAGTTTTCGGTCCTATTTTAACCTTTTTAAGTTTAGGAATCGCAACTTTATCTAAGCACCCCCACACTTTGAGATATTTCAAATTAGGCGTTCTGCCTCTCCACTTCTCATAGGGAGTTTGTTATATCTTTCTGTGGGGTACTCTATTCAAAATAAAATTCACTGTCAAAACAGCTTCCTCCACAAATTCTGTGGTAAACCGGAACTATTTAATAATGCATTCGTTGTTTTCTTTAAAGACCGGGTTTTCCTTTTCGCCACTCCATTAGCTTGTAGCGCATAAGGAGGAGTAATTTGGTGAATAATACCAAACTCAGAAGAAATTTCTTTAAAAGGAAATTCATATTCACCTCCTCTGTCACTTCTTATCATCTTAATTTTCTTATTTAACTGAGTTTCAACTTCGGACTTATAAGTTCTAAAAGTATTCACAGACTCATCTTTGCTACTAAGCAAATAAACATAACAATACCTCGAGCAGTCATCTATAAACGCTATAAAATACTTCTTACCACCTCTTGATGATATTGGTTTCAAATCACAAATGTCCGTGTGTATTAAATCTAAATGTTCTATGATTCTATTATCTGTAAAATGAAAATGAGGCTTAGAAAATTTTGATTCAACATATACTTGGCATTTTTCACTTGGACAGTCGAATTTTGGCAATAACCCTATGTTCATTAATTTATTTATTGACTTATAATTAACATGTCCTAGTCTAGCATGCCATAAATTAGGAGACTCAAGCACATAATCAAAAACAACTTTATTCATAACATCATTGGGTACAATAGTCATTACATTCAACTTGAATAGACCATCACTAAGGTAAACCTTTCCTACATACATCTCATTTTTGGAGAGTACAAACTTATCAAATACAAACACCAACTTGAAACCATTCTTACTAAGAAGAGATCCGGACACTAAATTCTTGCGTATCTCTGGCACATGTAGCAAATTGTTTAATGTCACAACTTTCCCAGATGTCATCTTCAAAGCAATCTTTCTAACACCTTCAACCTTAGAAGTTGATAAATTACCCATGTCGAGTTTTTCATCACCTTTCATAGGCATGTATGATGAGAACATAGATTTATTGACGTATATATGACAAGTTGCTCCAGTATCAATCCATAATTCTTTGGGGTTTCCCACCATGTTGCACTCGGATATCATAGTAGTAAGATTGACGTAATATCCTGAATCAATGAAATTGATATTATTTTTCATTTCATTTTAGCAAGTCTTGCCTGGAACTAATCATTCTCGGGGTACTAACAAAATGGGAATGGCTAACTAGGAAAATGGCAAAAAGACACTATAAGTGCCATAACTTGCGTACGGAGATCGCTTTGGTATCATAATTTTTTTTTGAATCATTTTGATGTTAAGTCGGAGGAAAACGATTACTTAAGTGTCATAAGTTTTTTTTGGATCATTTCAGTGTTAAAATTTTCGTGGATATATGCGACTATTTTTACAAGGACGATGTCATTTTAGTGTGGCCAAATATATTAGGGATCGGGGGAGCCGAAAAATGAAAATTCTGCCCGAAAACGGAAAATGACGATTTTGGCCCTAGCCCTATTTAGGTATTCCGAATTTTTAGAGAATTTTGGGGATTTAATTTTGGGTATTTATGTGGATAAGTCAAGCCCAATAATTGAGCTTTGGAAAATGACCAAAATGCCCTCAAATTATTAGATAAGAAGGAAGGAGATCCATTGGATGAAGGGTAGTTTGGTCAAGCCATTGGATTTTTGACACTTGGCATATGCTATTTCCCTTAATAAATATTCCTTATCCTCTCTCTCTCTCTCTCTCTCTCTCGCCGTTGCCGCCGCTCGCCGGTCCTACCGCCGAGCCTCACGCCGTGCCACTACCGTCCCCCTCTTCCTCTCGGCTCACGCTCTTTCTCTCTCACCGTGGCTGTGAGGAACCGGCCTAAGCCGTCGCTGCTCGCCGATCGTCGCTCGCCGTAGCCACGTCGTCGTCGCCGCCACACACTGCCGTGGGACCGCCGGATTACTGCAGCTTTTCGCTCTAGCCGCGTTAGTCTAGAGTCAGGTAAATTGCGATCTAAACCCTCGCCTAGTTTATCAGGTATTATCGGACCCATTTAGACGCAATTTGGTAGAAATTAAGGGCTGGATTGATTATCGGGCCTTAGGATTGAGATTTGAAAGTTTTGGTGGATTTTAGAGGCCGATCGATGGCTGTGATTTGCCGGTTTGAGTGTTGTGATGTGCTGTTCAGTGAGTGGTTTGCGCCATTAGGTCCGGCTCATGATTTCGTGAAAGTGCCGTGAATGGTCGGAAACGAGATATCGTAGTTTTGATTGTGGAAAAGGGCAATTTGCGTGATGGTTGTGGTGTGACTGATTTGTGGACTTGTTGTGGTTAATTTATGGGTGAAATGGTGAGGTTTCGGGACTGAATTGAGGTTGAATTGAGTGCTGGAAATTTTGGGTTGAAATGACGAACAATTGGTTCGAATTAGAGACAATTTGTGCCGGTTTGATGTGCTATGAGGTGGCTGTGTATGTGGCTATGATTACGGGCCCAATGGCGGCCTCAAATGCTTGTTAGTGTGTGAAATATTTGATTGAAATGTGAGTTGTTATGTGCATGCATGGGTTGATTTGAGTGGATAGTTAATTGGCCATGTTTAGGCTTAAATTGAGCATGTGGAATGCGTGAGATTGATGCGTGCATGGGCCGAGTTTGATCAGTTAGTAATTGAGTTTGTTGGTGTGTGAATTGTGCAAGTGGGTGATTGAGAAAATGTGCGAAAGGTTGTGTGTGAGATTAAGAAAATCCCTGAGGCGGTATCATTACGCCAGGAATAGTGCCGTCCTGAGGCGGTACCATTACGCAGGTTATGCAATAGGCGGTAGGTGTTGAGCCTAAGGTGGTACCATTACGCGGGCAAGATACATGGCCTGAGGTGGTACCATTACACGGGCCGAGAAGTGTTGTGAATATGGCCAACTTGAGGCGGTACCATTACACGGGTTGTGCACTAGGTGATGAATGTTGAGTCTGAGGCAGTACCATTACGCGGGCAAGATACATAGCCTAAGGCGGTACTATTACGCAGGCTACGAAGTGTTGTGATTATGAGATGGTCGCAGTGAACCTGAGGTAGTACCATTATGCTGGTCACTAGCGAGTTGATGGAAAGTAGTGCGATGAGACGTGCACGATCAAGTAGAATGTGGAAACGAGGTGCCATTTGCTTGACGCGTGCTTTGGGCATGAATTTAATTCAGAATGCGCATGTAGTTGTGTGTATTGCTTGATTGTGTGTCTGGATTTGTCTAAACATATGTGGTAGCCTAGGTGGGGCTTAGATTGTGACTTGTTGAGAAGTGTCTCATGGTTGTTTCAATCAAACAATTTCATAACACCCGCCTGAGCCATGAACCTTCCGCCGCCACTGCAGCATTTTGGGATTGTTATGCACACCGAGCATGATGTTGTAGAGTACCCGATCGAGATTGAGGCTAACTCAGAGTCTTCAGATGAGTACGTGCCTAAGGAGGATACAGATGATGATGCTGAGGATAGCGAGTCTGAGTGGACGCCATCGAAAGGGCGTAGGGGCTAGTTCGGGGAGTTGAGTGAAAGTTTGGAAGTGCCTCATTTTTGGGTAGTGCTGACCTAGGCGACTTATCTTTTGTTGTTGGCAGTTTGTAGTAATAGCTCGGCGTGCATATATGCTTTGTGGATGACAAAAATGTGGTTGTGGTATAAGCGTGTTTTGTAAATAGATATCGTATATATCGAAGTAAATTTTGTATTTGTGGTTTGACGATTTTCTTTCTCCTGGGTTCTCCAAATTTATTATCCGAGATTATATATTGCTTTCGCCTTGATTAACTCTGATGAGATCGTTGGGTCGGTGACGTTTTTTTGGGTCGTCACACTAATTCGACTGAGGGGAGGGATGTTGTGAGCTCGATGGGGTTCGGGGCGTGACAATTGATATCATCAACACCATTGGAAATCTGTTCCACCACATTCGCCTGAGTCACCTTTCTTTTCTTGACTCTACGGTCTTTGGCACGATATCCAGACTTTTCACAATTGTAGCATTTGCCAATGAATTTTTTCAGGCCTTAGATGGATCCTTGTCCATAGTTTTTCCTCTTCTTGTTGGGTTTTGATCCTTCTTCGACAACGTTAGTCCTTGAGACTGCCAGATTGCTGCCAACTTTCTTCTCGAAATTCCTATTGTCTTCTTCTATCCTCAATCGAACAATTAAGTCTTCAAGTGATAATTCATTATCTTGTGTTTGAGATAGTTTTTGAAATCTTTCCAAGATGGTGGTCACTTTTCAATGAAAGCAGCTACTTGAAATGATTCACTAATCATCATACCTTGAGCATGAATGTCATGCATGATTACTTGAAGTTCTTGATCTTGACTTAAGACGGTTTTAGAGTCTACCATTTTGAAGTCTAGAAATTTGTCGACGATGAATTTCTTCAACCCAACATCTTCCGTTTTGTATTTCTTGTCCAAAATTTCCCACAACTCTTTAGCCATTTTCAATGGACTATAAACGTTGTAGAGGGAATTGTCTAGATCATTGAGGATATAGTTGTGACATAGGAAGTCAAAATGCTTCAATGCATCTACAACAACAACATTTTCCTTATTTATCTCTCCTTCATCCAACTTCAGAGTATCCTCCATAGGAACCTCGCCAAGTTCTGTCATGCCCCAAACTCTCTCAGGCTCGTGACATCCCTTGATGGTCGATCATTGAATGCGACGTCTCGGGCATGTCGCCGACCTAACTCAAACATCAGAGATTAGGCACACACAAAAACAAAATGAAACAACCCAGACAATTAATAATGACGAAGGGGTAGCAATAGCACAAATCAATAACTGTAATTCTTACACTTGGCAGATACATATAACCTTCACAAAAAGACAATCCCCAAGCTAGGCCATAACAACAGATCCACGTTCATCAAAAGGGGACAGTGATTCGTAAACTTAACTCCTCTACAAAAAGGGTAAAACTCAAAGTATAGGGTACTTGACCCGTCCTCGATCTTCGAGATACCCTTGCAGCGTCTTTAATCGCTCATGGTCGCGGATCTAAAATAGTTATATAATAACTGTGAAAACGAGTCTCAATAAGTAACACCATAAACCCCACGTAGGCCAATGCATACCTAGACAAGTCGTACATACGGTCTAACCCATAACATAGAGAATTCACGTCATTGTACTTACCTCTCCATCAAACACATGCCGACTTTGTACATTAATCAAAACGTGATAATGCAATAACAATATCCCAATAACATATCACAATCACTTAAACACCAACCACACTAGCAACCACACTAGCATTCAATCAATCCAATTAATTCAATCACACATTCGACTAGCTAAATCAATCATAGTCAATTTGCATGCGTGGCAGAACATCTTTCTCACGACCAGCGCCACTGCACCTTAGGTCCATTCTCACTGCTGGCGCCATTATGCCTTAGGCCCAATGTCATTGCCCGCGCCACTATGCCTTGGGGCCAATCTCACAACCCGCACTACTGCGCCTCAGGTTTAGCCCTTAGATCAAGTCGGGCTCCGTCTCGCATAACCACATCTCATGACATTTTTTTCCCTTCCAAAAACCTCGCGTAACCATCCCTTAGGTCTAGTCATGCCTTTCTCGCAATACCCGCGTAACCACTCCTCAGCCCTCAAATCAAGCTGAGCTCCGTCTCGCATAACCACGTCTCAGGACATTTTTTTTCCCTTCCAATGACCCGCGTAACCACGCCTCAGGTCTAGTCATGCTTTTCTTGCCACACCCGCAAAACCACTCCTCAGGTTGGCAGCTCTCTGATTGATCCGGACTTTTCTCATGCACATGCATCACAACACAAATTTGCCATTATCACAAGTCGTACAAATCACACTCAAGGCATGCTCACCACATCACAATTCGCTATTCAACAGGTCATACGAATCCAAATTGAAGCCACAAACTCATTACACTAGCTCACCAATACGACATTTAAGTCGGCCGTATACGAACATCAAATCTATCTACGAATGCTACAATAAGCCAATTATTGACCCACCAACATTAGCCACTAATATGCACCCTAAACCATCCCAATTCCAAACCACGAGTTCACCAATCTGACATTCAAGTCGGCCTGTAGCATCCCAGGCACACTCGTTTCAAGATTTATCCTCTAATCCCCATTAGTCATAAGATTATTTGCAAGTGGAAGATGCTTCCTTTTTAAAGAGGTCAGTATGTATAACATGAATGCGGCATAGCATCATAGAATTGTATAATTATAAGGACACGTGGATTCAGAAAATATCAACCATAACATATAATACTGCGGGTGATACAAGATGAGTTCAAGAAATGCGAGAAACGACACATCTATTCCAACCCTGCTAATCTATCTAGACTCACCAAAATTTAACCGAAAACTAGCAGCTATCACCCATGTTTTCACGACTCCATCCCAAAAACAAACAATCGTGCCTTCTCCAAAAGAAACGGCTCCCTACTCCTTCTCCCAGTGCTATCTTTAAAGGACTCCATTACTCGCATCACCACCATTTCCATCCGACCCATGGTATGGAAGGGGCCCGACCAACCGTCCCCCGTCGAGGGCATCAACCTCGATGAAGCCCAAAAGAATAAGTCCCCCTAGGGACCCAATATTCACAGTCATAATAGAAATACATTTTATGAAAACAATTCCAGGGAATTCCGAGACCATTAAGGCAAATAGACGACTCTCAAAATCAATCGGCACCATATAGCTTATCGAGGTGGAGGCAGGGAGGATCAGCATAACTACTAATCTAAAAAAAATGTCATCAACAAACAGTGAACGAAAACTCAGTCAAGTAAACTCTATCACGCCATACTAAACGGATAATGACAGGCATTTCAATCGAGTCAAATAGGTAGATAGATGAACCAATTCACAACCAACCATAGCATATAAGACTCCCTTTTTATTTGGGCATAAACCGCCAGACAAGATTTCGAATCGACTAACAGCCACTCACACGAATTCTCAATGCATGTGTTACGTGATCACAAGCAGTTTTAATTCGCATTGATTTAGTAACTCAAGCTACAACATCCTCCGGGGAACCCAGTTACCCCCCGGGCATCTCGGACCCATCACGGCATCACGATGACATATGGGGAACCGTGTTACACCCCCAGGCAACCAAAGGAACCCCATTACCCCCTCAGGCATCTCGCACTTACCACAGAGTCGTGAGGACATCTAGGGAACCACGTTACACCTCCAAGCATCCGAGGGAACCCAGTTACCCCTTCAGGCATCCCAACTCTAGGGCATCGTCGTCGTGGGGACCGATGGAACGATCACACTTACAAGCCCACATGTTTCACATATATACAGTACGTCAAATTTAGAGATGTCATTTATAATTTCTAATGCAAGGAAGTCAGACTTCCAAGTGAGCGAGAACGGAATTTTGAAGTTCCGAGGACGATTGTGCGTGCCTGATGACGCGGAGCTTAAGGAAGAAATTCTAAGGGAGGCACATCGCAGCAATTACAATATCCACCCAGGTAGTACAAAGATGTACTAGAATCTGAGACAACATTACTGGTGGAATGGATTGAAAAAGGATGTTGCTAAACATGTGGCGAAGTGCCTAACCTGTCAACAAGTCAAGGCACAACACTGTAAGCCTGGAGGGCTATTGCGACCATTGAAAATCCCTGAATGGAAATGGGAGCATATCACAATGGATTTCGTCACCGGATTACTAAGAAGCCAGAAAGGACACAATTCCATATAGGTGATTGTGGATCGACTGACTAAGTCAGCGCACTTCCTAGCAATGCGAAAGGATTTTGAATTAGAAAGGTACGCAGAGTTGTATGTGCGACAAATTGTTAGATTACATGGAGTACCAGTGACGATCACTTCGGATCGTGATCCGAGGTTTATAGCCAACTTCTGGAAGAGTTTACAAACGGCTTTAGGAACGAAATTGCAGTTTAGTACGACTTATCATCCTCAGACGGATGACCAATCTGAAAGGACAATTCAAACCCTGGAGGATATGTTGAGAGCCCGTGTACTGGATTTTCAGGGCAAGTGGGAAGAACAACTGCACTTGGTAGAGTTCGCCTACAATAATAGCTATCAGTAGAGCATCCAAATTGCACCGTTTGAGGCCTTGTATGACAGGGCGTGCAAGACACCCGTGTGTTGGGACGAAATTGGTGAGCGGAGTATTACTGGTCCAGAGTTGGTATAACAGACGGTTGAAGCCGTTGAGATCATTCGAGATAGATTGAGAACAGCCCAGTGTCGCCAGAAGAGTTATGCCGATCGGAGACGACGACCCTTGGAGTTTCAAGTTGGAGATCATGTGTTTCTCAAGGTGTCGCCTATGAAGGGATTGTCCCAATTTGGCAAGAAAGGAAAGCTGAGTTCGAGGTATGTCGGACCATTTGAAATTTTGGAAAAGATCGGGATATGGCTTACTGACTTGCCTTACCGCCCAACTTGTCCCAAGTGCACAACGTATTCCATGTGTCAATGTTGAGGAAGTGTGAATCAGACCCGACCCACATACTGAGGTACCAGGAGATAGACGTGGACGACAAGGTGTCGTACGTGAGGAGACCAGTTAGGATAAATGACAGAAAAGATCGAGTGCTAAGGAATAAGACGATCCCGATGGTCAAAGTGGTTTGAGAGCACCACGAAACAGAAGGTGCCACCTGGGAAAGTGAAGAGGCCATGCGATGTTAACACCCCCAGCCGTTTGAATAAATATGGTTAGATTGCAAATTTCGAGGACGAAATTTTTATAAGAGGAAAAAAATTGTAATATCCTGAATTTCGACCCAATTCCAGGATCAATGAAATGAATATTATTTATCATTTAATTTTAGTAAGTCTCGCCCAGAGCTGATCACTCTTGGGATACTAACCAAAAGGGAATGGTTAACTAGGAGAATGGTACGTGGACCAGGGATCTGATCGCGAATCGGGCACTGATTTTGAGAAACGACGAGAAAATATTTTGGGCCAAAGTGGGTCGATCTTAGGAGGGCGACAGATTTGGTTTAGCCAACGATGTACGATCGGATCGCGGGTGATTTCGCACAACCGAGAGTACACGTGGTGAACAAATTCCGAACTTAATTCGAAAGATCGCGACCTTCGGAACTAACAATAATTCCTCGTGTATTCCCGGTAATCAAGACCGTCACGACTCGAGTACTCCTAAGTTGATACGCGTAACCCCTAAACAACTACCCGTTAGTGAGAGATTCTAAAATTGTACTTGAACAATTTTGATCGCGAAATTGGATCCGGACTTGGGCGTCGATTTTCGTGAACGTACACGATTATTTGGCAAGGACGTCATTTTAGCGTGGCCAAATATATTTGTGGTCGGTAAGATTGAAAAGTGGAATTTCGGTCCGAAAACGGAAAATTACCATTTTGCTCCTAAGACCTATTTTGGTGTTTCGAATTTTGGGATTCAATTTCTGGTTTAATCAGCCCAATAATTTAGAAAAATAATGGACTAAATTGTTCCTCAATTATTGGATAAGCAGCAATCTAAGCCATTGGATCAAAGGGCAAAATGAGCAAGATGGGAGGATGTGGACACTTGAAATCCACTAAACCCCAATAATACACTCTCCTAATCACTCCCTCTCCTTCTCATTCTCACTCTCTCCTCCGGCCACTCTCCCCCTCACTCTCTCCTTCACGCCGGCTCTCTCTTCTCTCAGCCGATCGGTCGCCACTGTCCGCTGCACGCCGCTGGTGCCATCCACGCCATCAACACCACCACCACCACCACTATCACATCTCGTCATTCTCTCCCTCTTTCTTTTTTCTCTCCATTTTCACCAGTTCTCTCTCTCTTCTTCCTGCCGGAGCCACCGTCGCTATTCGTCCACCGTGCACCACCACACTGACCCTCACCCGTCCGACTTGCTCTCTCTCTCCATCTCATCTCCCTCTCCCTCGTTTGGCGTGAGGACCATGCCGGAGTTGCCACCGTGAGCCCGCTCGGCCGCCGCTTGTTCCACGGGCTCCGTTTGTCTTTTGAGCGTAGAATTAAGTAAGTACTACCCTCTAGACCCTAATTAGGACAATTGTGTGTTTCTAGATAGGATTAGGGTATTTTAGTGTTTATTCAGTGTGTTTTAGGGGTAATTAGTGATCGATTGATTATGGACAAGATTGTGGTGATTTGACGGACCATTAGGCTGATTTAGAGCCGGATTTGAGGCCAAGAAAGTGCTGAGTAGTGGCTACCCATTTCGGGGGTTTATTGGATTAAGTCGGGTGAATTGATGATTAAATGGTGTAAGTGCCGAAGGGCCTAGATTGACCAATTATTGGTTGATTTGTGTTTGATTGTGCTCAATTGTGATTGCCATGCCGTGTGTTCGTGTGGCCGGATAATGCGGTGTGTGATTGGCCAATTATTGGCGTGAATTCTATTGCCCAAGTTTGTGAATTGTGAGTGCCAATCGTGTGTTGTGCCATATGGTATTAAATTGGCCAAGTAAGTATGTTGATGCGGATTGATTGCGCATGTTGTTGTGGCATTAATTGATTAAGTGCCTTGGGAAATTTGATACTCATTGTACATCGCATTATGACCCGAGTGCGGGAATTGCATGGCAACGCATTTCGTATACTGAGAGTGAGCTTGAGATGAGAATTGTGAGAGAATACGTGCCTGACATGAGCATGTGATCACCTAATATGCCCTAATGCGTTTTACGCGGGATTCAAATAAAACTGGCTGTGTGTATGTGTGATCACTAAGAGCTATGATACGTTTTATACGGGGTTGAACCCATCCTGATGCGTTTTACGTGGGATGATGCCTGGTTCGTCCGAAAGATGGCTAGCCTATTGCGTTTTACGCAGGTTTTGATTCGTAAAGAGATCGGTGTTGCGCCTGATGTGTTTTACGCGAGCTAGAGACACTAGGCCTGATGCGTTTTACGTGGGCCAGGAAGTGTTGGTATTGATTATAGACTTGATGCATTTTATGCGGGTCGAACTTTTAATGAGAATTGAGCAGTGTGCTAGTATGCAGTATTTAGCCAGATCATGAGCATAGCCTATTGATGGTACGTGTGTGCATGAGTGCGAGTATGTACGTATCGGTGACTCATATGCGAGACAGACACTAATGAGTATGAGCATGCGTATGACGTACGTGTGACTAAAAGTGTTCACGTATGTGCCGTGGATATTATTACGAACTGTCTAACCTATAAGGTCAGGGAGGTGAGCGATCTGGGCCCGAGGGCCTAGGTCAATTATTGTTGTGTTGGTTGTTATGTGTTTAGTTTGCCTGTTAAGAGGTGCATGTTAGCCTAGTTTAAGTTTATGGGGTTTTATTTACTGAGATTTGTCTTATGGTTATTTAAAACCAAATTTTCAGACCCCCGGCCCTGAGATGTCTGCAGTATCTATTTGTTTTAGGATCCCTTACCGGATAGACTGGGAGGAGACGGAGCACCTTGCAGGAAACGAGGGTGCATATATTAGGTATTTTACTATAGTGTGGGTCGATGTGGGAGAGCAGCATGACGAGGCACACAAGTATATTTGACGTTGTCTTAGAGATGATATCGGGACCTACGGACCTCTTAGGTCTTTTGAGGTTCCGTTTAACAAGTTAGGAGATCCTGACCCTCAATGTCCCAATGGGGACTTGGCAAATCCTAACCTTACGCCTGAGGGAGGTTCTAGTACGGATATCAGATCAGCTGTCTGGGAGATGGACAAGCCGGATTCGATAGACGAGGAACCTGCAAATGGGGAGTCAAATCCAAAGCTGATGGACTCAAACGAGGAGCCGGAGCCCATGGATCAGGAGCTTATGGAATTGTACCCCGAGTTGGAGGACAAGCCTAAGGAGATGGATTAAGAGTAGGAGTCGGTAGAGGCCGAGTCTGAGTTGGATTCCCTAGACTCCGAGGTGGAGCTGTCTGATAGTTCCTCCGAGTCCTCAGGATCTGATTCGGACTGGATCCCGTAGGTTTGCCTTCGCTCTTCTTAGGTCAGGACAGTACCTTTTTGACCAGAGCCCCTCCTAGTACTAATACCCCGACCTCCATGGCCACCTACCTCTTTTTGTTGTAGCGGCCATCGACCTGTTTTGGTGTAGTGGGTGTTTTCTGTAAATGGATATTGTATAAGTTTCTTTGTTGTTAATAAAAGTGTATATTTGATATCCTGTTGTTGTTTGATGTGGTGCTATCCATGGTCATTTGTTTTATTTGTACGGGTGATTTCTATATTGTTTCCGCATGTGCAATGATCTTTGTTTGGGTGTTGGGTCGGCGACGTGTCCTGGGACGTCGCACACAAATCGACCTTGGTTGGGATGTGCATGCGCCGTGGGATATGGGGCGTGACACATTCGGTCTAGGAAAAAAATAAAGTGCAATTATTTGAAATATTGAAATATAATCCAAATCACACTTAAAATTTCACACACACGCACACACAAAACTTAAGTTAATCCATTATAACAAGAGAACTCATTGGTTACTTCAAGAAAAAAAAAAATCGTTGCGAAAATATTAGTATGTTGGTGATTATTTTTAGCCTTGCTATAAAAATAAAATTTCATTAAGCTAATACGAATCATTTACTATAGTAAAAATTTGAAATTAGAATTGACAATAACATTGCAATTTATAAATGACCTTAATGTTATAAAATATGGTCCATTTTTTTTCACAAAAGTTATTGATGTCAAATAAATGTAAGGTACCTTACCAAATAAAAATAAAAATAAATGTAAGGTCATGTAGTGATTTTGAGTTGCATATAGTTTTTTTTTTAAAATAAAACTCACCATCAGATGATGTGGTTGGGGAACAATTATTAAGGCAACATTGATAGATAAAATTTTATTTCCGAACTTTACTAAAACATTACAAAAATTAAATTTCTGTAATATGGGGAAATTCACTTATTATTGGTAGATTGTCATGTTAACAATTGTAATTATATTCCGTACATATGTACTACTGGGCATGCTTGATTCTAATTTTTTATTATTTAGTCACTTACTAATCTAATAAAGTAAGTTAGGGTAATTTGTACATGTATTATCTCTTAATTCAAAAGAACATTTTTCCATAACATTGGTTGCCAGCTACTTATTTTTGTAATGTTTGGCTTCTTTCAAGATCACATAATTTAAATGGATCACAATCCTTTTTTCTTCATCAAAATTTATTAAGTATTTTCTATAGATAGATCTATAAATTAAAAATTTTATTTTATCTCCCGCATATATTGAATTTAAAATTTAAATGTTTTCTATCTTGTAAACAATCTTATAAAAATGTTCAAATGTTGAAACTTTTTCCTCTTTCCATATAATTTCTTTAAATGGTGGCAAAAATTTCTTTCTATTAGTTATTAATAATTCAAATATTTTATAATAAGATGATTTTACACAATATTATAAATGTCAATTTCGCATACACACAGTAAGTGTTCATTTTTTCTAGTAAATATATGATAACAGTGTCTTTCTAAGAGTTTCCTTAAGGTTGATGCATAAGATTCTAATTTGTAAGGGATTGATCATTCTTATTGAAAAGATTAATTTTCTTACACTCTCCACTCATTTTGTTACCTATTTATTGCTCTTGTCCCTCTTCCTTCTTCTCTTTTTGTTGTTTCTTTATTCTAATTATACCTTTTTTGTTTTAAAGAAGTTTCCTAACTTAATGTTCACATAATATTCTATTACTATGCAAGTATGTTTACTAAATTAAAATACATAAACTAAGTGTGCTGAGACATAATAAAAATTTCAATTTGTAAGTAATTGATCATTTTTCTTAGAATGAATGCTTTTCGTGTACCCTCCACTCATTTTACTACCTATTTATCCTTCTTGCCTCTTTGGTCCACTCTCTTCATTATTTCTTTTTAATTGTACCTCTTTTGTATCGAAGAAGTTTCCCACCTTAAAGTGAACATAATATTTCATATTATGTATACAAATACGCTTACTGAATTGAAATACATAATTTACGTGTACTTTAGACATAGTAAGAATAAATGAAATATAGTAGGTCAAAAAATCATTTGACTATTTCCTTATATAAGTTACTCAAGATGATTAATGTTATGTGAACATTAGAATCTCGTATTATTTATACGTTAACCCAATACTTTTTTATGCTTGAATGTCTATATAACTTTTTATTATAAAATAAAACAGCAAACCGTGGAAAGCGTGGATTACATCTGGTATATTAGAACTTGATGTCTACTTGTGAAGATAGAACTCGATGTGTGTATTAAAGAATGTTTCCAGAACACTTGTTAAAAGTTGTTTACGATACTTTGAAAATATAACTATTTCTATTCAAACTATTCTACTTTCTTGAAGTATGTTGTTTTTCAATTTTTTAAGCAAGTCAGTATATGTTTTTACTAATTTTAGTAGTCTTAACTAGTGTTTAGGGGATACTTTTAACAATCTTTGAAGTTTGGTGGTAATACTCATTTGACATAAAATACTTGATTAATATTTATTGCTAGTCTGAAGTTCTTATATTCCTTCTAGAAAACATTCCGACACTAGATAAGGTAGGTCCCAACTCCATCCAAACCTTTTTAACTTGAAAAAAAAAACACAACAAAACAAACGATTCCATCTAGAAATGCTTCAAACCGATAAAATATTTGTTAAATTACATAAATTGAACTATATGAAACTGATATATCGGATGTATAGACAACGGGTCCAAGTCCGTGGCAATTGACTTCTGTTATATATAGTAGCTAGTAATGGGTTGAATATAGTAGGTTCAACATTCCTTTTGCATATCCATATGAATTGGCATTTGCTAGTCGCTCAGTCAATTGCTTAATTGTTAGCTCTGAAACTATTGTTGAAATGCTGCACACAGGCACCACTACAAAAAAAATTAGGTTTTAGCGACGAATTTTACCACAAAAAATTAATGGGTTAATACCATGAAAAACCAAAAATTGGTACACCTATGACAAATTTACCTAAAACTATTTTTTTATCACAAAACTCTAAACTGGTATACTTATTACAATTTTATCCCGAACTATTTTTTTGAACATCAAAAACCCCACACTGGTATACATGTAATAATTTTACCCCCGAACTAATTTTTTGGCCACCAAAAACCCCAAAATGGTACACTTGTGATAAATTTACCCTTCGTTAGTTTCCGTTAAATTTTACTGTCAAATTGTTAAGTTTAATGACATGTGTACTGATTTTGGGTTTTAGCCCTCTGTTTGTCACAAATTTACCAATTTGTGATTTTTTGTGATATTAATATAATTTAACAGACACTAACAGAGGGTAAATTTGTCATAAATGTACCAATTTGGAGTTTTTAGTAGTCAAAAAATTAGTTTGGGGTTAAAATTGTCATATGTGTACCAGTATGGGGTTTTTGGTAGTCAAAGAAATAGTTCTGGGTAAAATTGTTACAAGTATACCAGTTTGAGGTTTTTGGTGGTCAAAAAAATAGTTCGGGATAAATTTATCACAGGTGTACCAGTTTGGGGTTTTTTATGGTAAAAAAAATAGTTCGGAGTAAAATTGTCACAGGTATACCAGTTTAGGATTTTTCGTGGTATTAACCCAAAATTAATTTGGCAAAATTCGTCGCTAAACGGATTTGCGACAAAATTAACGACGGAAAAAAATCCGTCACTAATACGCCGTTGCAGAATTTTGCGACGAAAAATTTCAATTTTCGTCGCTAATTATTCGTGGCAAAATTCATCGCTAATTTGCCACGAACATTATTCGTGGCAAAATTTGTCGTTAATTTGCCATGAACTTTATTTGTCGCAAAATTCATCGCTAATTATTCATGACAAAATTCGTCGCTAATTTGCCACGAACTATATTCGTGGCAAAATTAGTCGCAAATTTTACCACGAAATTTTTTTTTGGTCAATAATTTGCGATGAACTTATTAGTGGCAAAATTTGTCGCTAATTTGCTACCAAAAATTTTTACTTTTGCCATTAACATTATTCATGAACAAATTTAGCAATGATTTTTTATTAATTCTTTTACAACGAACTCTACAACGAATATCGTTTAGGGACGAAATTAGCGACGAAATTTTATTTTTACAACAAACTTTTGTAATTTGTGATCGTACCATAAAATCATTTATTTTATTTTTCAATTTTAAACCTAATTAAAAGCAAAATTAATTTTTGAAATTTATATTTAACATTGATTAAGCACTTAATAACATCAAAATATTATAATAATATGAAAATAAAATACATTCATCTACATTTTCCACAAGAATGACATAAATAAAGAACCAAACTGAAAGGTACATTCTTCCTCTTCAAGACAGACCTTCTCAATTGAGGAACTATTCAATCGAAAGGTGTTCTCAACCTTGTTATAAGAAAAAAGTTCACATATTCTTGGCTCCACCAAGTCTAGTAGCCAAACCTTCCCTAGGGAAGAAGCAGTCGAACATCCCCCCTCATGCAATCTTTGCTCTTGAGAAGTCCATCTCTGGATGTTGCAAGAGAGGTCGCCAGAAAGAAGAACTTAGCAACGTTGATCTACGGATACAAGAATGCTCATCAATAAGAAAAGCAACCAACATCCACCTCTGCCATGAACTTCTTTAGAATCTCCTGTTTCTGCATCTCATCACTGGTAGGAAGACCCATTGCCTTTTGTCTCTGATCAAACTGATAAGTTAAAAGCAAAATGTCAGTATTGTATTTGCAAGGAGAAATGCAAACACTCCAAGGACACCAGCATTGTGCTCGTCTACATGCACATAACAAAATACATGCAATGTGTGTTTGTTTAGTTAATACCCAGGACGAGCTTAAGAAAGAGAGCCACTTACCATCATCTTTTCAACTGTCTGTCGAGTTTCTGGGTCCAAGTCAGACAATTTGCTATTCTCTGATTCTACCTTCTGATTATCAATTTCAGGATCCCCTTTGACCAAAGATTTCCACTCTTTGTTTAGTCAGGAGAATGGAGATCGCACTCTAGTCCTCTGTAGATTCACAACGTTAAGATGATCGCGCAACATGGAATTGACTCATAATACTGTTAACTTAACAACATGAGGCAGATCATTCTTGTTTGTGTTTGAATTCATATGCCATGTGATATTCTTGACTCAATCCACTACATACCTAAACTCCAGTAACTATCATCAGGCTTGACAGTCTGGAAAGGCTCCCCCTGCAAGTAATCGTACATGGTCAAGAGAGTTATGTAAATAAAGCAAGCTGATTAAATAAACTCAAATTACGCACACTCACTTCTATGACAGGAGGTTGACCTTGAGTCCAACTTTCAAGTGGTTTTTCTTTATGTTGCATACCATAAACCTTCCTTTAGTACCCATAGGAACTGGAACATGGACGGTAACCTGCTGCAGAGTCTGAGCCTCGGAATAATTCTCAAGATCAAGGCCATTGCCTTTGTTTGGCACTGTTCAACCAAAAACAATGTCAGAGCAACTACGGAGGCAACATGGTATATTTTACACAATATGTCTACTAAACATATGCATCCACCTTGTAAAAGGAATCATAACAAGACAGTCTCTTATAGAGTTGCACTTTCCAAAGCACACTGGGTAACCTATCTGGTCATCTCAGCTAAAGCTATCTGAATCATACTCAATGCAAGAGCTTGTCAAAGTCATAACTATTGGTCCATATCAAATGTTGATGCTGAGGTGGTCAAGTTATCACTTTTTAATTGGTCATTAACAATTTTAATTATGAGTCCTAAATCTTTTGTACAGCCATGCTAAATCCCAAAGGCGGAAAGGCACTAACCAATCCCGAAGTTCCACAAAACAATCAGACATTCTATGATTACAGTTGATCCATAATCAGATCACCTAGTTCTCCAGCTCGTATGACAAAAAAAAACAAGATTACACTTGCAAAGTAGCTTCTTTTCCTAATTCCAAGGAAAATGGGAGATCCAATCAAGCATAAGCACGCAAAAACATTTGCAAGAACCAAACACTACAACGAGAAGACATCTCCAAAACCAAAAGCAAGAAGCTTACAGCAAACCTTCCATCACTAGAGTACTTGAATAAGCCAATGCACGCTTACACAGATCATAGGAGAGATCAACACAAGAGAAATTTAATTATTCGGGAGAGTTGAGATTGCTGAACAAAGGAGCAAGTACCCATCAAAGAATATCCACACTTCAGCGAAATCGATAGCATAATAGAATGAAACAGTTTCCCTGCCCATCCCCATTAAATAGCCAACCAGAGAAAACATCCAAGCTATATAGATGACTATGGCCACGAAACCGTCACAGCCTAACTATAGCAGGAGAAAAGAGCCACATCATGAGCGATCACTATGTAATGTACTTCTCATCTAATCTCCTAGATGTCTCAACCCCAGCAGCGTCTCGACAGGCACTCATCGCGCTCATGCGTAGCAAGCAACAAATCACGACACCATCCAAGAAAAATTAAAAGCTCTTACCTATCGCTCCACTCTTCTCCTCCTTCTCTTCCTCCGCATCCTTCATCTCCCCCTCCTCCACCTTCTGAGCTGCCGCCGCCACCTTCGCCTTCTTAGCCCTCTCCTACTCCCTCTCCTTCTCCCTCTCGACTTGCCTCAGCTTCTGCTTTTGCTTCTCCCTCACCGCCGCCTCATGCGCGAGGAAATCGCTCCGCTCGGCCATGAACTCGAAGGCCTCCTCGATGAACCCCAGTGTGCTGGACGGATCGAACCTCGCGCTGAACTCTGCCGCGGCAGAGGAGGAGGCCGAGGGCTTGGCCTTAGATTGCTTCTCCTCTTCCTCCTCGAAGTTGGAGATGATTGCCATGGACGGTGAACGGGGTACCGAAAACCCTTAGCGAGCGCGAGAGGTTTGGGGGTGTGGGGGAGAGGGAAGAAGGAGAAGGAGAAAGAGAATGAGAAGCGGAAGCAGATGTTATCTGATTGAGAGAAACGAAAGAGGGAGAGGCAGGGAGAACAACGAGCACGGAGGATCTGAGGAATCAGGAGAGAGAGACTGAATGGAGGGCGAGTGCGGGCTAATTGGAAAGCGAGGGCGGGGAACTCGAAATTTGCAAAAAGTCAAAGATGTCCGTGGCAAATTTTAGCAACGGACTTGATTTTTTTTCCGTTTTTAAGGGTTCGTTTGGTAACGTGCTAAACAATAAAAATTTCTATTCTTTTGTTTCCAGAAATAGTTTGGGAGCAGAAATGCATTTGGTAAACTTTTTGTTTCCGGGCATATTTTTGCAAAAATTTATACCCAGAAACAGTTTTGGAAGAGAAACAAGAAGTAAAAAAAAGTTACTTCTTGTTCCTCGACACAATTTTGAAAATAAGTTCTTTTTCTTCTTTTTCTTTTTTTTTTCTTTTCTTTTTTGTGTTGTTTTTCTCTAAGCTGTGGCCGGTCGCCGGCGGCCATGAAAAAAAAAATTATTAATAAAGAAATATTTTATTGGTCATGACTGACGATATGGCAAAAAAAAGGAAAAAATATTTTAATACAAAATATTATTAATAAAAAAATATTTTACCGGTTATGGCCGGCGACCAGGCCATGGGAAAAAAAGCAAAAAAAAATACTTTAATAAAAAATGTTAATAAAAAAATATTTTATTGATCATAGCCGGCGACTAGGCTGTGGAAAAAAAAAAGAAAAAAAAATTATTAATAAAAAAAATATTTTATCGACCATGGCTGGTGACTAGGCCATGGGAAAAAAAAGGAAAAAAATATTTTAATAAAAAATATTATTAACAAAAAAATGTTAATAAAAAAATATTTTACCAGCCATGGCCGGCAACCAAGCCATGGAAAAAAAAGGAAAAAAATATTTTAATACAAAATATTATTAATAAAAAAATATTTTACCTGCTATGGCCGGTGACCAGGCCATAGAAAAAAATTAAAAAAATATTTTCAAAAAAATATTTTTTATTAAAATACCTACCATGGCCAAAAAAAAGAAAAAAATATTATCAATAAAAAAATTTTACCTGCCATGGCCAAAAATAATAAAAAAATTATTTTTGAATAAAATTATTATTAATAAAAGAAATTTTTTACCGGCCATGGCCAAAAAAAATAAAAAAATTATTTTTAATAAAAGTATTATTAATTAAAAATATTTTACCAGCCATGGAAAAAAAGGTGGAGAAGAAAAAAAGAAAAGAAAGAGATATTAAAATATTATTAATAAAAAGAAATTTTATGCCGTTACCAAACGCATTTATGTTTTTTCACTATTTTAGGAATAGAAATTTTGAGCCGTTACCAAACGCCTTCAAATGCTTAGAATCGGTTTCCAGGCACAAAATAAAAAAGAATCATTTCTGTTCAGAAATAGTTCCTGGGCACAGAATGATTGTCATGCGCAGCCTAATCGTCTAATTTTTCGCGGCTCAATTTACTTTTTATAGGGTAATTTTGCGACGGATTTTAATCCGTGGCTAATTAGCCACGAAATTAAAAATAGTCGGAAAAGTGAAGCAATAGTTTATTTTCGTGGCTAAATTAGCCACGGATTTAATCACAAAATTAAAAATAGTCGGGAAAGTGAAGCGAGAGTTTATTTTCGTGGTTAAATCTGTGGCTAATTAGCCACGAATTAAAATCCGTGGCTAATTAGCCACCACGAAATTAAAAATAGTCGGGAAAGTGAAGCGAGAGTTTATTTTCATGGCTAAATCCGTGGCTAATTAGCCACGAATTTTAATTCGTGGCTGATTAGCGACAAATTTTTTTTTCGTCGCTAATTCCGTTGCAAATTAGCCACAGACAATTTTTCGTCGCAAATTAGCGACGAATTTTTTTTCGTCCCAAAGTAGCAATAAATTTTTTTTCGTCGCAAATTAGCGACAAATAATTTTTCATTGTAAATTAGCAACGAATTTTTTTTTCGTCGCAAGTTAGTGACAAATTTTTTTTTCGTCACAAATTCTGTCGCTAATTTTCCGTGGCTAAATCCTTGGTTTTTTATAGTGCACCCTGTCTATGTTTACGATCGGATGTGGCGTGCTCGAAACTATAATTCTTACTTCATACTGAACACCACATCTGCCATTGATATATCCGACGATAATGATGCGTATAAGTACAAGGTTCCTGGGGAAGTTCTTAGGACCGCTCAAAGATCAATGAATGCCAGTTCTCCCATTTATTTACATTGGACACCTTCGATCTCCACAAAGAAATGGATTGTGTACTTTTATTTCACAGAGATTGACAGACTGACGGATGGCCTGCAGAGGGAGTTCACAATTTCCATGAATGATAATCAATTCACAATGACGGTGAGCCTTGAATACTTAAAACCAGTGGCTGTAGTTTCCACTCCTGTTACCGGGTCGCTCATCACCATCTCAATTGAATCAACGAATAAGTCTGCAAATCCACCGATCCTCAATGCTGTGGAGTTCTATACCGTTGCTGATCTTCCAAATGTACCCACAGCACAAGATGATGGTATGCCTTCATTCTTCTACATATTTTGTTGTCTACATACACTTTGTACAGTTGTGCTACAATTGACATCGGTAATAATTAGACAGATGTTCCATCGCCAATAAATAAGATTTAGGGAATCCTATGCTAAATATACTAGTCTCCACGGTGGGTCTTATGTTATTCATGAACTCTGAGCAATAGTTGCTTTGTTGGGATCACCAGATGTGGCCAAGGTATTACTCTGCTATATGTTTAATTCCCTGCTCTGGCTACGTTTTGCTTGGTAATTGCTGGAATGTCTCTTTAAGCTGAAGCCACCGAAATGTTACGAGTCTTTTAAGTGCTGAAGGTCCGTATAATACATATATGATCGAAACCACGATTTGCATCTCTATTCTTTTCTTTAAGTAATAGATCTTTTTTTTTATATATATAAACCACAGTGAAAGCTGTCAATGACATCAAAGTAATGTATCGCATTAAGAGAGAAAGCTGGTAAGGCGATCCGTGCGTACCAAGCAAATACACATGGTATGGTTTAAATTGTACCTATGGAAATCCTCCAAGGATTATATTATTGTGAGTCCACTGGCACTATTTCTTTGATAATCATGGTTTTCTATGTGAAACTTGAGAACAATTCTCATTCGTCATGAAAACCAGAAGTTTTATGCATCAATGAGAAAGAACATGTAGGATGAAGGCAACCTTCCGGTGTGAATCCTCAGGTAGATCGAGAAACTTTGTAATGCTCATGTCAAGTTCGTAGAGTCAGATTTTCCCGATTGTAATTACGTTACCCCACCCCCAAAATCTCCCATGAAGTGGGACAGAACACATGAAGTGACTCAAAATTTGATACCGGCCCCAAAAAGTAACGATCTTGAGAAGCCATTTTGGGCTTCCACCACATGGATTTGACAAGGAAATAAAACCAATCATTATCAGAATGTGAACCCCTCCGGTGCTTGCTTTTGGCCTATCACAAAAGGGTAATAAAGTACTCGTCTTGAGTACTGGTTTTGGGATATAATTTTATATATTGCAGCTTGGCTTGAAGAGGGCAGAGAGTAATTGCTAGGGCACTCGTAAGGTTTCTAGGATTGCCAAGGGGGCAGAAATGGACCAATTCATACGTCGAGAGGGGTGAGAGTGCTGCTAAGCTATGGGGGCATGATGGGAACTTGAATGTTTTAAAAGAGGGAGTTTTTGACACCCTAAGCCTCATACTATTGGAGAGAACTCATAAACTGACCTTTAGGTTGACAGCCACACCAAAATGTCACCATCTTGAGTATATTTTTTGGTGGTTGTTCCATAAGGATGGGGTAAGTCATGACAAGTTATATACTCATCGATTGATAGTAAATGCTCCCTTCTTCTCCGATGTATATTTATCATGCTTGTTCAAATTTTTTCACCAATAGCCCGCTTTTCCAATTTTTGACGTAAGTGTTCCCAAATGTATTGTCTATGAGCAAGTCTTCGGTCCTCCAGAAAAAAAATTTTATGCACTCTAGGGCCAACAAGAGTTAGTGAGACCCACGCAAGCAATGAAACTGATGATTATGAATGGTCTCTAACACCAGGACCTATAATATTTGAATTCTGAAGAATTGATCGCACGAACTTTTCTCTGTAGCACCAAAAAATGCTGCCTTCATGAAGATTGCAATGACAGGTTCCTCTCTTTTGATCTATGATGGTCAGGAAACTGAGCTCTAGCAATTTGACGGGAGAAATAGTCTCATCACTTTCACAGCTATCAATGATGGAAGACTTGTAAGTATCACCATGGTTGACTTAGTTGTATATGCCCGTCACTCATGATTAAGCACCCCCTGGGAGTCAACTCATGATTAAATGATTAAGGTTGTGGTTTAGGAGACATCCTGCTTTTGTCTGTGGAGCTGGTTAACTTGTCATTAGGTGCTCTAAACTTGCTCTTTTCCAGAGATTTCTCCAACAATCAGTTTACAGGAGCGATACCAGAAACTCTGGCAGAATTACCAAATCTTAGATTGCTGTAAGTTAATTTGTCTAAGTGAAGCAGCAAAGGATTTGAAGTGGACAAATCTCTAATCATAGCTATATATGCAGAAATTTAAGTGGAAACAACCTGATTGGATCAGTTCCTGAAGCTATTAAAAAAAGGATTGTGGAAAATACTTTAAGCATGAGGTGCTCTCTCTCTCTCTCTCTCTCTCTCTCTCTCTCTCTCTCTCCTTGAGTCGTATACAACATTTATAGGGCCGAAAGACAACTAACATATTTTGTTTATTGTGATTAAAGGAAAATAAGAAGGCCAACTTGTGACCGGCATAGGGGAAATCAATCTGGGCATTTGTAGATAGGAATTTAAGTTCAGCTCCCTCATTCTTTGTGGCAGTTTGACATGAAACCCGGATCTTTGCCTAGCTGATCCTTACCCGCAGAAGAAGAAACAAAATAACATCTTCGTTCCAGTTGTCACATCATTTTCAGGCTTCTTTGCAGTTCTCTTTGGTGCTTTGGCTATTATTTGGTTAATTAAACGGAAACAAACAGCAGGTAAGTTTTCTTAGTTGTCCTGTTCACGCAATCTACATTACATTTGATGACAATCTTGACTTTGCTTTTCCTTGGTACAGTTATACCTTGTTAGAGTAATTAAATATTAAATGACGTTTTCATTTAACAGTTTAAGTTTTTATAAACTTAAGCTCTTAGAACAGTTGACGGTAGTTCCGCAATAAAAGAAAGTAAGCTTTAATTAAAATTTCCCAATGCTAATAATCTGAATTACGTAGTGATCGCAAGAAAATGGAGATAAGAGAGAGACAGGGATCACCATAGCATGGTCGCATCAGCATCACAAAGAGAATGTGCATTGCGCAACATATCGATGACAAAATTTCTGATTTTTTATTTTTCAAAAGTAACCGTGCTATGCATGGGAAGGACTTATAACAGCTTGAGAGTACAACTCTGTCCTTAATATTCTAATGCTCCCCAACAGAAACTTTGATTGTGCAATCTCAAGCTTATCTATATGTATTGAGCAAAGAAAAATTATCTATTTGTTAGCATATTGAAGGCAGGTGACACAGAATCCCTGCCCAGATCTTTTGATTTTTGTCCTCTTGAAACGGGATGAGGAAAAACACCCTTCCTGTGTCTTATAATTGTTGAGGACACAATTGGAGTTATTTGCCTTAAAAGTCTACTATCCAATGGTAGTCGCAATACTCATGGAACCTTTTTGGTACAGAATCTAGTGAAAGGATGCTAAAGTTTAAGAGTCGACCTTTCAAGTATGGAGAGGTCTCAAGAATCACTGGGAACTTTGGACGCGTGATTGGTGAAGGTGGATTTGGAAAGGGATATCTTGGTACACTTGATAACGGCACTGTAGTTGTGGTGAAGATGCTCTCTGATTCATCAAGGCAAGGTTACAAGGAATTTCAAGCTGAGGTTAGATAGGATGATGCAATCGTTCCGCCTTTTGTATTCAACTTATGCTGACTTTCGTTCAGAAACTTCTTCTTCGGACTATTGCCAGTATACATTATAATAATGCACGCTATTGATACTGCAGGCGCAACTCTTAAGGATTGTTCACCACGGAAACTTGGTTTCTCTGTTTGGATATTGCGATGATTTGAAGCACATGGCATTAATATACGAATACATGGCTAATGGAAATTTGAAGCAACATTTATCAGGTGTGTATTTTATGTTCTTTTATATTATTTCTCCTCTAAAATAATCCTGTAAAACTTTTCTTGCTCGTATGTAAAGTTAAGACGCATCCGACAGAGGACCATCTGAAGGTCTTAACATGGAGTGATAGACTACAAATAGCTGTGGATGCAGCACAAGGTAAATGAATGAGATATCCACAGTTGTAGGTTGTTTTACAACAAAGCTTTGGCATTGTTGACATGGTTTTTACGAGGATGTTAGGTTTGGATTATTTGCATAATGCAGAGACTTGAAGACTACAAACATCTTGTTGAACGAGAACTTCCGAGGCAAAATAGCTGATTTTGGCCCGTCAAGAGCTTTTGCAGCTGAAAATAACTCTTATGTGTCAACTTTTCCTGCGGGCACTCCTGGCAATCTCGACCCCGAGTAATGGCTAATACTCAATATTACTGCTCTAGTTCAGTTCAGGATCTAAATTTGCATATAAGTATTGACATAGCCTAGGATTTCATCTTTGATTTTAAGATCCGTTATTTGTTTTTTTTTCACTCTTTCCAGGTTTCAATCTTTAGGAAACTTAAACAAGATGAGCAATGTTTACAGTTTCGGAATCGTACTCTTTGAGTTAATCACAGGCCAACCTCCAATAATGAGAAGCCGGGATGGCAGCGATTGCGTGCACATAGTTCAATGGTTGACTCCTATCATTGAAAGTGGTGATACACATAGGATTATGGATCCAAGGTTACAAGGAGAATTCAACATCAACTCGGCTTCGAAAGTTGTGGAGATTGCAGTGTCTTGCACACGACCGACGGCGGTTCAGAGGCTGGACATAGATCATGTATTGGCGGAGTTGAAGGAGTCTTTGGAATTGCAATTGGCATCTCGAAGAAGTCGGAGAATGGAGAGTAGAGTGAGCGAATCAAGTGGTGCCTTTGAAATGACCTCCTTGGAGCTCCATTTTGACAGTGCCCCTGCGCCAAGGTAGCAGAACTTTTCCAATCCAGAAAGGCAATCTTCTTTTGGGCATAAGATTTAACCTGTGTCGCAAATTTGTACTGTTTTTTCCTTCTTGAATTCGGGATCACCATTTCCCTTTTCTTTTCTGTCATTGAATCTTTCAAAGTCGATGTCTAACAACGATATCCTTTCATCCTTATTCGCTTCTTTCTCCATTCATAATATCAGTTCATGGCATTCCATGTAGAGTTTGTGGAGAGGTGATTCGAAGGTTGTTATCCATGGATGGGATAATCAGCATTAACTCACGGCACGTTCTTGGAGTTGAGACGAGAAAAAATGTTGGAGTTAACACTGTTGGGTAAATAGCAAATTTTTGAAATGTTGAGGGGTTAGATTGAGAAAATTTAAAATGAGGGATTGCCTTTTTTCTTTCCGGGATAGTATATATATATCGTTGGGGTTATTAGTTGTGGTACCCGAAATTAAATTCACATATTATCAACAGAGAAGTTACATTTAAAGGGTCTCAAGTACTTCTAGATAGGAATATTAGTGACAGTATTTATACGGATCTAGATAGTATTCAGTTTGAGGTGCAGTTGCAACCATAAACCCCTGAGGTAACGATTACTAGCAAAATAATCGACACAAATAGTGCTTATAGAGAGGTGAAGCCCATAGAGCCAATACTTGCTATAAATGCTTATATTGACAAGATACCTATTTGATCTCCTGACATATATATATGCAACGATGGTTTTATTTTATATGTGGTGGTTGAGAAGATTATGTTGGAAAATCCTTGTGGAACAGTTAAATGTGCAAACGAAGATGGTATTCTGATAAGGTCCACGATTATAGCGAAGTTTAAGTGTGGCTCGGACTTGGAAGATATATGTGGCGGTTAAGCTCATCAGGAGCTTTGGGAGAGTAACAGCGAAATTTCAATTTTTAGCAAAGCGATTCTGACTTGGTTCAAACGTTGAGTCAATATAGAGATTGTTAAAATACATCTCGAGTTTGAGTTCAATAGATGAAACTCGATGCAAGATTAATTGTTATTTGTGGAGGTTTGAATATTCCAAATTGAATATTTTACGGACATTTGAAATCAAACAATACATGATGTGGAAATTGCATCCGTGTTGGAATCACGATCAAGAATGGAAGTCTTACTTGAATTTTCATTGGGTACAAGATTGTCTACGGAATCCACTTTCCTGATCCTTCTTGAATTTACGGTCAAGAAAAGGAAAGTTCAAGTTGGGCATTGTTGACCAATCCACTTTCCTGAGTTGGCCACCGAAAACAAGAAAGTCCAATGCGTGAGTTTGTATTTGACCATGACTCGGTCTAATTTGGCTTCATGTTATATATTATATGTTCTCTTTGGTCAGATTGTCGCAGTGTTCGCTGGTGCAGACCTTGTGGAACTCGTGAAGCGACACTTATGTGAGTGCTTGTTGTACAGTAACTGTTTGATGAAAAGTGGCAGCGTGGGTCTTCGCGCGATGAAGTTTTTATTTCGTGAAATTACATCCGAGATGACGAGTGTTAAAGCTCTTGTGAGTAAAATTTGTAAATTATTTTGTGAAAAACTATAGGCCAAACACTGCGTGAGTTATTGAGTGTAATTGAAAGTTGAAAAATACCGAGAAGGTTTGAGTGACTTGAGTATAATTGTAATTTCCGTTATATCATTTGATGGATAATATAATTTGTTGTTGCTCTCTCCGTGGATGTAGGTCACTACGATTAAACTACGTAAATCTGGTGTCTAATTTATTTTCTCGTTCTATTTATTTATTGTTCAATCGTTTGCTTTCGCAATATATTGATGGTGTGCTTGTGAATAGGAAACATATATAATTATGTATTTATATGAGATAGAGCTTAAATTCTCTCTTCTTTTGACATTTGTTAGAATCCAATTCGATATAAATTAAGCGTACGTGATGCGAGGAACAAATATCCAATGAATCACTCTTTTCACGGATCATTAAGAATTAATAATATGAGCGCTTCCAAGGCACATCATTCCTTAAATTTCAAAGTAAGTGCTCATTTTACCTAATTCATTAGACTCGATTTTGTAAAACACTTGAGTTAATGATATCTTGGGCAAATGAACTATGATAATGTGGGACTTTCCATATAGAAATTTTGTGAAATCAATACTAACTATTCTAACACCTTCAACTTTGGCATGATACCTTGAGGCTTTTTTGGCCAAAAGAAGCCACGTCTCGAAAGCGCGAGCTCTTTTTTGTGTATAGTTGCTTTTTGGGACAAAATATCTTCCAATAAATGCCATTGAAGTCCATCTCGGATTATTTGAAACTCCTGAATAATCTCTATTTATTAATAAATAACAATCTCAATAAGATAGGTGACTTTTGTTCCCCAAATTTAATCTTGATCTTTTTTCTCTTCCAATGATCGAGATATTCCATGGAAAATTCAATCACGACATTTCAGAAATCGTCCTTTGGGAAAATCATCGGCATTGAAAGTACTTTACTAACGTACCATTGTATGTAATGTTTTGTTTGATATCGCATGGTATGACATACTAGTATTTTTGTTTGGTAAATTGTGGAAATGAAATGGAATAGGGAATGGCATTGAATGAGTATATTTTAATAATTTTTAAATTGTATTCACATCAATAGTACTAGCAAATGTGCACACGTCTTGTGAATGGAAAAAAAAAACAGTTGAATTCCTTCAAAAAAGGCCAAAATGACTATTCTTTTCTCGCCAAACGTTAATGGGGAGGACCCTTGTTCGACAATTTTTTTCGCTATTTTCACTATAAACAAAAAGCATACCTCTTCCTTTTACATCCAATTGAGCAAAGTTGGGAATTCCTATTTATTTGCCAACACTTTTTCCCTAGGAAAATTGTCCAATAAGATATAAATTTTTTATACTTTTATCAATTGAGTTATAAACCTTATAATTTTGCCAATTGAGTCTTAAACCATTTTACTTTTTGTCAATTGAGTCAATTCAATTAATTTTGGCTGGAGTTTGTTAATGTGGAAGCCGACCGCATCACGTGGCACGGCTAGCACTAACGTAAACAATATTTAATAATATATATTTTTATTTTTTTAGAATTTTTATTAATTTTTTTCTTTTTTCTTTTCTCCTTCTTCTTCCTCCGCCTATCACCCAACCTCGATGGTAGCCGGTGACTGGCCAAAGGCTACAATTGGTGAGGGTCACCATTAGGCAAGGTCGAGCCTCGCTAGAGGCCAATGAGGGTTGGCCCCTCCTGATCCAAGCTAGGGCAACCTCACCTGAGGCCGGCGAGGCCAACCCTTGTTGGCCTCTAGCGAGGCTCGACCTTGCCTGATGGCGATCCTTGCCGGCGGTAGTCTCTAGCCGGTCGCCGAGGCTAGGTGATCAGTGGAGGAAGAAGGAGAAAAGAAAAAAAAAAGGAAAAAAATTAAAAATTAAAAATATATTAATAAATTATTAAAACTTGACCACATCAGTGCCGGCCTTGCCACGTCCTCGTAAAACGGTCGATGTTTACATCAGCAATTTTTGGCCAAAGTTGGCCAGATTATTAGGAAAAAGTGAAAAGGTTTATGATTCAATTAAAAAGTTTAGGGTTGTACTAGTTAAATCCAATTTGTCTTATGTAGAATTTAGTTTATTATATATCCAAATAGGAATTCCGGGCTAGGCAACAGCTAAAAACTTTTAAAAGTGAAATTGCACAATCAGCATTTTATCATTAGCAAACAATTCATCTCAAAATTTACCGTGTAATTTTCATGGGCAAAAAAAAGTTAATTTCATGGTGTACCGTAATAATGATACGTGTAATAAAAGGTGCCTATTGACGCCTATTTTGGTACTTAAAATTTTGATGCATTTGCAGACGACGACCCGGCTGCAAGTCTTGGTCTTCTTGTCCTGTGGCCGCGTCTCCAGTCAAATTACAAGCATCGTGGGAGGGGTCCTGTGTATGGATAGCTCCCGATAGAACCATAAGGCAGGCGTGCACATCACCTTTGTACAACCCATTGACTATAATTGAGTGGGCAGACTTCAGTGGACTTATCTTATGTTTCTAATATATTTCTTTTGAAATTATATTCTTATTTAAAGGACCGTACCACTTACTGTTTCGCCGATTATCCAGACATAACCAAATAGATTTTCTTAAGCAAAGTTTTTTTTTTTTTGATGATGTGTAAAAGAAATTAGCGCGTGACATGATACATCGTTTTCGAATTTACCAATGGTCCATCTGTCATCAATCAAAAGCCGTACATAGACTTGGATCCATATGTGGACGACGACCTAGCAGCACGACTTGGTCTTCTCGTGTTGTGTTAGACTCTCGGTCTCAATTATAGACCCAAGAAAATTCAAGATGAGACTAATGTGTGGGCATCGAGCACCATTCGGTATCGTGTGTTACTTTTCCTCTTAGAATTTTCAATAAAAGAAGAAACTAATTTTTGACAATTATCATTTGTTAAACACAAATATATATGATACCAGAGGTAAATAAGAGGTCTTGAAAAATATATGATACCAGAGGCGTTTACGCATATCTTCCTCGCGCTTCTCTCTTCGACAATCTCCGCTGCTCCATGACAATGGCGAGATCAATTACAGCTTTCTCGTTTGCGTTGCTTGCTTCTTTAGCTTCAGCACTCGTCCTTGTGGTTCAAGCCCAACAAAATCCAGGTATCTCTCTCTCTCTCTCTCTCTCACTCTCTCTCTCTCTCTCTCTTTCTCTCTCTCTCCGTACAATTTTGTTATTGCCTATAGCGATCCATGGGTTTTGAGCTTTTAATGAAACGAAATGGTGTCTTCTTAATATTCGTTGTTCCTTGATCCGGCATCAAATCGCCAGTGTGCTAGACACCGTAGTATGGAATTGTGTCAAATGATCAAGATTCATTGAGCTTGTTCTGATGGTCAAACTAGAAAAACCCACGGTCCCATTTCATCGACTTTTCCTTTTCTCCAAACTTACAAGGTTTCATCAGCATCGATTGCGGGGCGACTCTTGCATACACAGAGGAGGGACTTGGCATCACATACAAACCGGATGACGGATTGATAGGCTCTGGAAAGATTATGCAGACATCTAGGACGCTCACGTATCGGAATAATCGACAGTTATTGAAGACCGTGAGGATCTTTCCTAATGGAACGAGGAATTGTTACACTTTAAGGCCGGACCAAGGAAAGAACGGAACCTACTTGATTAGGGCAACATTTTGGTATGGGAACTATGATGGGAAGTATCAGGCTCCTTCGTTCGACTTATACATCGATGTTAATTATTGGGCCACAGTGGACTACTTCAATTATGGTTTTGAGGAAATCATGTATGTGTCTCAAGCAGACGATATAAGAGTGTGCTTGGTGAACACCGGCAATGGAGTGCCCTTCATTTCGGCATTGGAACTAAGAGCTTTGGATGATGGCATCTATCGATCGAGATCTGGATTCTTGCAACTCCATTGGCGGCACGACATCGGACGGAGCTTGGAGGATGATGTCAGGTGATCGATCGAATTTCTAAATACAATTGTAGAGCAATCATAGTAAGGTGACAGATTCAATTCTTTTCTAATCGAATTTTGGCAATTTGCAAAACTGTTGAAGGCGCGGGTAAGCAAAGACCAAAAAAAAGGCCATGAAAAATCAACAAAACTACAGGAGAAAGCATTTTGAATAATCAATAAAGATAGTTGAAGAAAATGATAATAGATGTCCATGATTAATCCATGTTTATACCGTTGTATAAATTAAAGAAGACTTGCTCCTTTTAAGAGGTCACGGATCACGGTCCTTTTTTTTTCTTTTCCAACATTTTGTAAATATTCTTTAAATAGACGAATCTGTAAATTAATAATTTTATTTTATCTTCTGCGTATTTTGAATATGAAATCTAAATCATTTCTATCTTATAAAGAATCTTATACATTTCTCTTTCCATATGTATGTGATCAGTTCCTTTAAATGGCGTCAATAATTTCTTAGTCAAAGAAGTTTCCTCTTTTAATGTTGGCATAATATTTTATATTAGTACACAAGTATGTTTACTCAATAAAGTTACATAATTTACGTGTACTTGAGACATAGTAAGAACAAACGAAACATAATAGGTCGAAACATCAAGTTGTCTATTTCATTAGATAAGTAGCTCAAAATGTTTAATGCTATGTTAAACTTGGAATCTCTTATTACTAATACATTAATGCGATATTTTCTTTATGCTTAAATGTTTATATGCGTTTTTGTTATAAATTTGTGCAACAATCTGCACAAAATGTATTGAACTCAATGTCTAGTATATAATTGAACTCAATGTCTACTCATGAAGTGCTCTGCGGACACTTGTTAATGATAACTAAACGCACGCATTGGTTTTTTCGCTAGTAATATGTCGAATATAGTAGCTTCAATATTTCTGTTGCGAATCCATTTGAATTGGCATTCGCTAGTTACTCAGCCATTGCTTAATTGTTTGCTGTTAAATTGTTTGTGGAAATGCCTCACACAGGTACCCTGCCGATGCCTACGATCGGATCTGGACACCTGAAAACTATAATTTCGGACTCATGCTAAACGCCACATCCGCCATTGATGCATCTGACAATAATGATGCGGGTAAGTATAAGGTTCCCGGGGAAGTTCTTCGGACCGCTCAAACAACAAGGAGTGCCAGTTCTCGCTTTGAAATAAAGTGGTCGCCTTCAGGATCTGGAAAGAACTGGATTGTGTACTTCCATTTCGTCGAGATCGAGAGACTGACGAGCGGACTCCAGAGGGAGTTCACGATTTCCATGATCGATAATCCGTTCACAGAGACGGTCAGCCTGGAATACTTGAAGCCTGTGGTTGTAGTTTTCCCTCCGGTTGACGGGTCATCCATCACCTTCTTCTTCGATTCGGCAAATAAGTCTCGAAATCCGCCGATCCTCAACGCCGTGGAGTTCTATACTGCTGGTGATCTTCGAAATGTACCCACAGCACCAGATGATGGTACGCTTTTATTCTTCAAGATATCGTTATTACACATACACGTTGTACAGTTGTGCTCCAACCGACATCCACAATAATTAGATAGATATTCCAATGTCAGTAAGTAGGATTTCGGCAATCCTATGCTAAATATTCTAGTCTTCACTGTGGGTCGTATGTTATTCGTGAACTCCGATCAATAGTTGCTTTGGTGGGATCGACAGACGTGGCTAGGTGTTACTCTGCTTTGTGCTTGATTCCCTGCTTTGGCTACTTTTTGCATGGCAATTGCTGGAAAGTCTCTTCAAATTGAAGCCCTGAAATGTTACGAGTCCATTGAAAAACTGAAAGCCTCAATAACTCATGTGATCGCAACCACTTTTTCCATCTCTATCCTTCTCTTTAGATATTCTCTTTAGATAATAGATCTTTTTTGTGATTTACGCTGCAGTGAAAACAATCAATGACATCAAAGCAATGTATTACATTAAGAGAGAAAGCTGGCAAGGTGATCCGTGCGTACCAAGCAATTACGCATGGGACGGTCTAAATTGTAGCAATGAAAACCCTCCAAGGATTATATCGCTGTAAGTTTCCTAGCACCGTTTTTTAGATAATATTGATTTTCTTGGTGAATCCTGAAAAAAATTCTCATTCGCCATGAAAATCAGAAGTTTTTAGTATCCACAAGAAAGAACATTTAGAATAAATGCAACCTTCCCGGGTGAATTCTCATATAGAATGAGAACTTTTGTCATGCTTTTATCAAGTTCAAGGGGCATGATGGCAACTTTAGTGCTTTAAAAAAGGGAGCTTTTGACACCCTAAGCCTCACCTGGTATTGCAGAGAGCTCATAAGCTAAATCTTAAGTTGACACCCACCCCCTAAAAGTGACCATCTTGATTATTTTATTGGGGGGTTGCTCCATTTGGAAGTGGTCGGTCATGACATGCTATATGCTCATCAATCGGCAGTACATGCTCCCTCCTTCTCCGATGTATAGTTATGTTGTTCGTGCAACTTCTTTCACCAATAGCCTACGTTTCCAATTTTAGACTTCAGTGTTCCAAATTGCATCGTTTATGAGCGAGTGTTAGGTCCTCTAAAAATGATTTTTTAGGTACTCTAGACCAACAATAACCCGAAATATAGAACAAGGAGTTAGGGAGACCCATGCAAGGAATGAGATGGACGAGTGTAAATGGTCCTCTTAAAACATTTACACCAGGAGGACCTAAAATATTTTCGTTCTGAATAATTGATTGCACAAACTTTTCGTTGTTGTACCCAAAATGGCTGCCTTTATAAAGATGTCAATGACAGCCTCTACTTTGATTTACTGTGGTCAGGAAATTGAGCTCAAGCAATTTGACGGGTGACATAGTATCATCACTTTCCCATCTATCAAGATTGGAATACTTGTAAGTATCACGGTGGTTGAATTAGTTGTGTCTGCACGTCACTCATGATTAAGCACCCCATGGGAGTCAAATCATGATTTAATGACTAAGGTTGTGGTTTAGGAGACATAGGCTGTTGAGATGTTGCCCTAATGTGTGCGGAAACATCCTGCTTTTGGCTATGGAGCTGGTTAACTTGATATTAGGTGTTCTAAACTTACTCTTTTCCAGAGATTTGTCCAACAATCAGCTTACAGGAGCAATACCAGAAACTCTGGCAGACTTACCAAATCTTACATTTCTGTAAGTTAATGTGTCTTAGTGAAGCAGCAAAGGATTTCAAGCGGACAAATCGTTAATCATGGCTATTTTTGTAGAAATTTAAGTGGAAACAACCTATTTAAAACAATTCCTGAAGCACTCAAGAAAAGGATTGTGGACAATACTTTAAACATGAGGTTCTCTCTCTCTCTCTCTCTCTCTCTCTCTCTCTCTCTCTCTCTCATGAGACATTTATTGGTGGAAAGACTATCGGCACGTTTTATTTAATGTGATTAAAAGCAAATAAGAAGGCCAACTTGTGACAGAATTTGGCCAATCAATCTGTACATTTGTAGATAGGAATTTGAGTTCAGCTCGTTCATTCTTTGTGGCAGTTTAGAATATGCGAATCTGTGCCTAGCTGATTCTTGCCCGCAGAAGAAGAAACAAAAAACCATCCTCGTTCCAGTTGTAACATCAGTTTCCGGCTTCTTTGTGGTTCTCTTTGGTGCTTCGGCTATTATCTGGTTGATTAAACGGAAACAAATAGCAGGTAAGTTTTCTTACTTGTCCTGTTCAGACAATCCACACTACATTTGACGACTATCTTGACTTTGATATTCCTTCGGTACAGTTCTATCTGCAAGAATGTCTTTTCTAGGATAATTTAGTTGAGAATATACAACTCAGCAGCTTTCTTTCTCTTCTCACCCACCCTAGGAGTATCATTTTACAATCTCATTGACATTGCAATCAGGAATGAATGACAGTTGGCTTTAATCAAAATTTTGCAATGCTAATAATGTGAGTTCATAGTGATCACAAGAAGATGAAGACAAGAGAGAGACAGGGATCACCACAGCATGGCCGCATCAGCATCGCAAAGAGAATGTGCGATGTTCAGCTTAACTTATTGACAATAAAGTCACTGATTTTTTTTTCTTCAAGAGTAATCGTGCCATGCACGAGGACTTATAACAACTTGAGAGTACAACAGTGTCCTTAATATTCTGATGGTCCCTAAAAGAAAGTTTGATTGTGCAATCTCAAACATATCTGTATGTACTGATCAAAGAAAAATTATTTATTTGTTAGCATATTGAAAGCAGGTGACAGAGAATCCCTGCCCAAAATCTTTTGATTTTCGTCCTCTTCCCCCCAAATTTAGCTCTTAAAACGGGATCAGAAAAACCTTTCCTATGTCTTTTAATTGTTGAAACGCAATTGGAGTTATTTGTGTTGAAAGTCTATTATCCAAAGTGGTAGTCGCAATACTCATAGGAACCTTTTTGGTACAGAATCTAGTGAAAGGACTCTGAGATTAAAGAATCGACCTTTTAAGTACGGAGAGATTTCAAGAATCACCGGGAACTTTGGACAAGTGATTGGTGAAGGTGGATTTGGAAAGGTATATCTTGGTACACTAGATAAGGGCACCGCAGTTGCTGTGAAAATGCTTTCTGAATCATCAAGGCAAGGGTACAAGGAATTTCAAGCAGAGGTTAGACACGATGATGCAATCATGTTTCCTATTAAAATCAACTTATGCTGACACTTACGCAGATGTTCGTTCAAAAACTTCCTCTTCGACTCTTCCCCGTATTTGTTACAGTAACGCACACTCTTTATGCTGCAGGCACAACTCTTAATGATTCTTCACCACAGAAACTTGGTTTCTTTGCTTGGATATTGCAATGAGTCCAAGCACATGGCATTAATATATGAATACATGGCTAATGGAAATTTATGGCAACATTTATCAGGTGCGTATTTATGTTCTTTTCTATTGTTTTCTTCTCTAAAATAATCCTTTAAAACTCTATTTCTTGCTCATAGGTAAACTTAAGATGCATCCAACAGGGGACCATCCGAAGGTCTTGACATGGAGTAACAGACTACAAATTGCTGTGGATGCAGCACAAGGTACACGAATGAGATATCCTCAGTTGTAGGTTTTTTCCCATCATTGCTTTGGCGTTGTTTTTTCACGTTTTTTGCGAGGATTTCAGGTTTGGATTATTTGCACAATGGCTGCAAGCCATCCATCATCCACAGAGACATGAAGACTACTAACATCTTGTTGAACGAAGAACTCCAAGCCAAAGTAGCTGATTTTGGCCTGTCTAGAGCTTTTGCGACTGAAAAGGACTCTCATGTGTCAACTTTTCCTGCTGGCACTCCTGGCTATGTCGACCCTGAGTAATGGCTAAAACTTCATATTACTGTTCTGGTTTAGTTCAGGATCTCAATATGCACATACATATTGACATAGCCTAGGAATTCATCTTTGATATGAAGATCCGTATTTTTTTCCTCCCAGGATTCATTCTTCTGGAAACTTTAACAAGAAGAGCGATGTTTATAGTTTTGGAATTGTACTGTCTGAGTTGATCACGGGTCGACCCGCAGTAATGAGAAGTCGGGATGGCAGTGCCAGCATGCATATACTTGAATGGTTGATTCCAATCGTTGAAAGCGGTGATTTACAGAGCATTATGGATCCAAGGCTACAAGGAGAATTCGACTTCAACTCAGCTTGGAAACTAGTGGAGATTGCCATGTCTTGTACAAAACCAACGGCAATGCAAAGGCCGGATATACATCAAGTATTGGCAGAGTTGGAGTCTTTGGTGAGCAAACCAAGTGGTTCAATTGAAATGACCTCCCTGGAGCTCCCATCTAACGAGGTCCCTCTCGCTAGGTAGCAGAACTTTTCCATACCAGGAAGGCTCGCTTCTTTTTAGGTTTAGAGATTAATTTTTGTTCTTTAATTGCATCACCCATTCCCCTTTTCTTTCTGTCATTGAATCTTCCAAACTCGCTGTCTAGCAATGATATCCTTTCGTCCTTTGAGGTTCCTTTCTCCATTTATTATGTCAGTTCATGGCATTCCTAATACCGCGAAAATAGGAACTCCATGTTGAGTTTTGGGGGAGGTGGTTGGGAGGTTGGGGCTATCCATGGATGGGGTAATCGGCATAAGCAGGCCCACCCCCACGGTACGTTCTTGGAGTTCACCCGAGACTTCAGTTTGAGTCCACGCCAATGGGTAATTAGCAACTCGAGGACACCTAAAATTTTGCGACCTATCGCATAAGAAAATTAGTGATTGACCCCGACTGGGGATAAGTGTCAAAAAAATCCTAAACTTATTTTATTTGTATTAATTTAGATATAAACCTTTTAATGGTAACAATTTAGTTTTAAACCTTTTAACCTAATACTAATTTAGTCTTTATTGTTAACGTGAATGTCGATCGATTTACGTGATACTACCGCCATTAACATAGACAACTTTTAATAATAATTTAACTTTCTTTTCTTTTTTTTCTCTTTCTTTTCTTTCTTTTCCTTTTTATTTTCTTCTACCTTTTGCTAGTGACCGGCTCAATGAAGAAGAATAGAAAAAAATAATAAATAATAATAATATTTTTTGAAAATATTTATAAAAAGTAAAAAAAATTATCCACGTCATCGTTGGCTGCACCACGTAAGATGGTTGGTGCCAATCGAACTACCACATCAGCAATGTCCAATCAAAATTAACCAGAATGATTGTAACAGTCTGAATTTTCGATTCTTTTCCCGGGATTCATGAAATAAATATTTTGGCCAATGCACTTATAGTAAGATCTCACCCGGAACTGCGCATTTTCGGGATGCAAACCTTAGGGGTAAGGCTATTACGGGACTGAATTTGCACGACCGAAGAACTTGACCTTGGTTCAACCTTCGACCATAAGGATTGACGAGGAAATGCTTTGAGCCAACAGAGAGCGATCTATTTGATTAATCATGTTCGAAGGAAACTAGCGACAAACCCTTACAATTATATGACAATCAAGGTCGCCTTGGTCCGAGCAAACATAAACGTGATTTGACTTAGTGTCGGTCACGGGTCGAGAGCGCGTAATCCCAGAGAGCCACCCATTAGCAAGAGATAAACTAAAGTCACGATTGTTCGATTCTAGTCATTTCTTGGAATTCGAGCCCGGGAATCAATAATTTTGAAAGTGATAATTTTGAGCATCCAATGATGTTTTTGGCTTGGCCAACCTTCGGGCCACCCATTTCTGCAAAAAAATGGATTTTGGCCCGGAAGTGAAAAATTAAGATTTTACCCCTCTAGACTTTGAAGTCGATTTCTGGAGTCGTATGCAGTTATTTTTTGTGGCCGATGTCGTTTTGGTGTGGCTACATACATTCTGGACTAGTATAGTCGAAAATTGGAGTTTCGACCGAAGTCGGAAAAATATTTACGTTTTTGCCCTTGGACTTCGATGGCAATTTTCAAGGACTTGTGCGATGAATTTCGCGATTCTGATGCCATATTATGTTGGCCACACACATTTGGGGTAGGTATGGGCAAAAAATGGAATTTTGACTCGAGACCGGAAAAATGACTATTTTGCCCCTAGGCTATTTTTAGTTCCGAATTTTGAGAAAATTTTGGGGATAATTATTTGGATAATTCAGCTCAATTATTGGGGTCAAAGATCAAAATGCCCCTCAATTATTTGGATAAGATCAACCAAGACCATTGGATTAAAGGCGTTTTAGTCAAATTTCCCGGCTCGGCGATACGTGTGCCCCACCAGCCCACTTTTTTTACCAATATTGACTCTCTCTCTCCCCTTCACCTCCTCATTCAGCCACTCCCCCAACCAGAGCTCCCCTTCCTCTCTCTCTCTACAATTTCTCTTCTTTGCCGATTCTCCCTTCACCAATCGTGAGCTCGCCATCGTCGGAGCAAGCCACCACCGCCGGAGCTGCTGGGCCGGCTGTTCCAGCCCGTTTGTCCGCCTTTTCAAAGTAAGTGACTTTCTCAAATATTACCTAGGACCTCGGGTATTGCTAGACACGTTTAGGACTTGATTTAGGTGAATTTAGCAACTGTTTTGGGACTGTGATGAGGGCTGAGTATTCGGTGGTTGTGGACTGGTTTGGCGATGGAAAATGCAAAGTTTGGGAGGTTCGGATAAGGCCATGATGATATGGAACGATTACAGTTTGAATCCATGAGGTTTTGTGTGATTCTAGGATTTGTGACTACTGTACCCATCCGGTTTGCTGTTTTTGTGGAGAATTTTGGGGGCCGAATTTGAGAAAGTTTTCTCATAAAAGTTGTTCATAACATCTTGAAGTATAATATATATTAAATCTGAAATTTTTGGAGGTCATTTAATGCCATTCATAAGCTCATTTTTGGACCGAATTCAGTTTGTCGGATTTACTGTTCATCAGACCTTCGGGTCTATTTGAATTTTTGTAAATTTTTCCAGACCCATTTTCAAAATACTTCCTTCACAAAACTTGTTGGGGACACTTGTGTCTATAACATATAAAAATTTCAAGGCTTTCCAAAGTAATTTGGGTATTGGTTGAGATGTATTTTGATGATTAGGCGGACTGACCGGACAGGTTGATTTTCGTCTGTCTTCAAGTAACAAAAAGAGGTGTTTACAGTTGGATCTGGGTTTTGAGTCCTTCACAGAAAATGTTTATTAAGATTTTTTGTACAATATATCCAAATTTCATAATTTTTGGAGTTGGTTTACTATTTATTTCAAATAGATTTCTATCACTGCGCAACTGCCCAGTTTGGATCCGATTTTGTATATTCTCGGTTTTTTTTTCTGTCTCTCTCTCTCGAGAATTATTTGGTGTTATCGTGGTCTTTTGATGGGTAGTTTGATGCTTGAATGAGCTCGTATGTGTGATTGTGTGGTTATGAGGCGTGATGGTGTGATTGCGCATTGAGTTCGCGTGCCAAGCATGGGTGTTCATGTGGTGTTCATGTGGTGAGAATGTGTATTTGCGAAATGTATGTGAATTGTGAGATTGTGTGTGACTGTGTGATAGATGTGGTATGAGTGGAACGAAGGTACAAGTGTGTAGGATTGGTTGGAAAAGGTTAGTCCTGAGACGTGTTCGTTTACGTGGGACGATGCCGTCCTTGATGAGGTGACAATGCCCAGCCCGACGGGGTGATGATGCCTGACGAGGTCAGAAGGTCAGTGGCTTGATGCGTTTTATGCGGGCGCAGTAATTAAGAAAGTGAGAGTGTAGGATTCCGTCATGAGGCATGTTCGTTTACGTGGGACGATACTGTTCCTGACGAGGTGACGATGCGCCCGACAGGGTGACGATGCGCCCGACAGGGTGACGATGCCTGACGGGATCAGAAGACAGTTGGCCTGATGTGCTTTACGCGGGTGCGGTATGGTGGAAAAGTTGAGAATGAGCAGGATTTGGCTTGACATGTGAGGATTGTAAAAATGATGCATGATGTGAGTTAGTGTGCGAGTGTGTTTATACCGCGTAATGTAGTGCTCGATTATGGGGTAAAATCTGCCAGGCATGGTATGGGACCTGCCCAAGTAGGTATTGCTTTATAATTGAAGCACGCGCGCGGTTATGATTCATTACCGTGGGATGTTGGCTGTATTGTTGTCTAACGTGTAGATATGTGCATGACGAGTTCCAAGTAGGTTCGTATCAGTTTGTTAGTTTGGCTGATCGTTATGTGTTATGCATGTTTCGTCTGGCGGTATGTAAGTGCCTACGTGGAGTTTGGGGTTGTACACTTATCGAGATTCGTCTCATAGTTGTATAATCCATAATTTCAGACCTCCAGCCTTAGACCTAGGAGGCCCACCTCCTCTCTTTGGAGTTCGAGGTGTTGCCCATGGGGGCTAGTGGAGCTGCAGGTGATTCTCCGGAGCAGAAGTCAGAAGAATCAGGAGCAGAATGGAAGATGACGATCAGTAATTTTCCTAGGGTATTTTATTAGGGGTTGCGTCGGATAGATCGACCTATAGTTAAGTTAAGTTAACCAAGCCATCCGAGCCTTTTGTTATGTCGATGAATTCGGATGCTAGTCTACTAAGTACGTTTGTATTATGATGTTTGTATGCTGGATGCTTGGGCTTTGTATGCAAATGAATGTTGTTGTTAATTAACTGTCATGTTGAGCTACCCTATCGTCGTCTTTATAGTCAGGGATTTTATTTTCGCTTCCACATGTGTTCTTGATGTTTGGGTTGGGTCGGTGATGTTCCTGGGACGTCGCAACTGTTCGACCGCAACAGGGGATGTATGCTGGATGCTTGGGCTTTGTATGCAAATGAATGTTGTTGTTAATTAACTGTCATGTTGAGCTACCCTATCGTCGTCTTTATAGTCAGGGCTTTTATTTTCGCTTCCACATGTGTTCTTGATGTTTGGGTTGGGTCGGTGATGTTCCTGGGACGTCGCAACTGTTCGACCGCAACAGGGGATGTCGTGAGCTCGATGGGGTTCGGGGCGTGACAATGACTATATTGACAATTTGGTAAAAAGGTTTATAACTAAATTATCAAATCATTAAAAACTTTAGGACTAAATTTAAATTGACACAATTGAAAAATTTAGGACTAAATTTCCTATTTGTCAAAAGATTTAAGATTGAATTGGCAAAATTGAAAGGTTTAGGATTTGATTGACTGTTATACAATATGTTTAGGATTTTTTGGACAATTTTCCCTCACCCCCGTTGTCCTCTTAATTTCACATTTGAAGCCTTGACCTTTCGATGGTAGCCTATTGTCCCATAGGATCGATTTATCCCTCTTTAACTCGAAATCACATTTATTGCATAACTATGTCTTACCTCTCTGCTGAATGAGCATTTTCGGGCCTTTTTCAATTAGTGTGACCAAGAGACAATGATATGTGTAAGATGATAGACGCATAGCAAGTGAAGGTGATCGGTCTGAACCATGGTAATTTTCTTTGATATTTGATAGTTTGTGCGGTGGTCATTGGTAGCAATGAAATTTCGAAGCTAGAAATTCTTGTCAACCATGTATATAACATTTTCGATGAGTTGTTTCTGGCCATGCCAAATGCTGAAAATATGAGTCAAAACTCATCCTTATCATAATTTACTGGACTGATTTTCATGGCGAATGCCTCTAGCCGAATAGAAGAAGAAGATAATTTCACGACCTATTGTAATAAACAAATTAGCGCGTGGCATTACGTATCGTTTTCGAATTTACCAATGTCCATCTGTCATCAATCAAAGGCTGTCTATTGACATTGATTGCGGTACTTGACTTGGACACATATGCGAACGAAGGCCCAGCTGCAAGTCTTGGTCTTCTTGTACTGTAGCGATGACTCAGTCAACTATGAACTGAAGATGGGGTTATTCTCTTAATGTTTCCCATAGAAGAAGAAACTAATTTCCCATAATTGTCGTCTGAATACGAGTCAATCCTGTATATGCCTTCCAAATCACGTTAGGATTTATGTTGACTTAGATTCAAATACATGAAACTTATGATCATGTTCTCCAGATATATCAAAATCTTAATTACGGTCATTTGGAGGAAACCATTTTTCTATATGAATATAAAGTGCACAAAAGGAAAACGAGGAAACAAAATACTTAGTAGCAATGAAATATACTGGGCCATAGCCCCTAAGATCAACTACAACTTTCTCGTTTTCTTTGCTTGCTCCTTTAGGTTTAGGATTTGTCCTTGTGGTTCAAGCCCAACAAAATACAGGCATCTTTCTCTCTCTCGCGTCCGTATCAAGCAAAGTTTCTGAATAACTGTGCTGTACGTGTGATAAGAACATTGTAAGATTGAATGCTGGCAAAATATCGACTCACTCGATATACCAGACATCAAACCCAGGATTCGCAGTCCGAAAAATAGTCAGTAAGTTCAGAAAAGCGCGCATACATTAAGGACATTTGGCATGAGTAGTCACTAAATCTGTAAATGGTCTGCCACGTTGGCATGCTGTGCTTGTAAAAAGGCGAGAAAAAGAGGGGGGGGGGGGGGGGGGGGGGGGGGGGTGGTGCGGGCGGCGAGAAAATTTGAGGGAAAAATTGAGAACTGTAATATTTCCATATTATAAATAATTGGTTAATACCCCAATTTTTATCAACAAAAATTCCAAATTGGTATACTTGTGATAAATTTATTAAATTGAATTAATATCACAAAAAATCACAAACAGGTAAACATGTGACAAACAAAGGGGTAAAACTCTAAACTTGTATATCCGTCAACTGTCACGCGTTATCCAACTCAGCAATTTGATAGAAAAATTTAATGGAAACTAACTGAAGGTAAATTTGTTACATATGTATTACTTTAGAGTTTTTTATGGTCAAAAAATTAATTTGGGATAAATTTGTCATAAATGTACAAATTTGAGATTTTTTTGTGATATTAATCCTAAATAATTTAACTTGTCGACATCCTCAACCTCGATTTTCTTTTGCCCTTTCTCCCAAACACAGCGTGAGATTTTCCTGTCTCGTGGTTTAAGCTTCGTTCAATGTTATTATCCCCATCCATGACGTTAAGAAATGTTGGCCATCAAGAATTGAGTGATTGGTGTTCTAGTTCAATGTGATTCTTGAAATAAACCAAGGGGAGAGGTATTATGTAAAGCTTCCCGTGTTTGCTGACGATGGGGTCGACGTTGGACGCGTATATCGTCTATCGACTGCAGCATGGTCCTCAAGATCTCAAGCATGAAAACACCTGTTTGTGATCATCACCTCCAGGAATCGACCCAGGCCTTCATCGCTGCCCACCTTCCAATTCAGGTCCAGCATGTCATAGCTCTCCTCGAGGTCTCACGCCACCTCCCCGATTATTTTTGTTGAGAAAGCGTGCGGAGTTAAAATTTCATTAGAAAAAACCACGTAGGACAAATCGCTAAAATTTGTCACTAGAAACACTTAAATTATCGTTTTTCACCGATTTGCTACAAAGTGATCGCTGGAAAAGTTTTGACACTAAAATAAATGCTATACGAAAGTTATGGCACTTTTAAACTCCGTTAATTTCATGGAAAATAAATGATTTTCAAAACATTTTATTTAGATTAATCGCTTGTATCACTTGAAATAATTAATTAATCAAAAAAAATTTCATTATCGAAAATAATTTATGTCGAAATATTATTGTAAACGATGAAAATATTTTTATGTTCATTTATTCTTGTAAACAATACAGGTGATCATTTAAAAAAAATATTTTTCAATTCATTCATGCTTTAGTGTCTTTTACCTTACCTTAATCTCTTGCTTGTCGATCTATATTAAAACACCTTTCAAGCAAGATCTTCCAATCGCCCCTATCACGTTTGGATCTAAGCTTTCTTATATGAGATGCTTCATTAAGAGCTTTCTTATATGATGTAACAATGTCGATTTGTCTGACCAAGAAAAAAAAATAATGTCGATTTGGAACCAGGCTGGATCGTACAAGTTCAGCAGTGACCAAACAATCCACAAACCGAGCCGGTCGTACTGCCATAATTTATTGTGTGGGTTCCACTATTAAAGTGAAGAAAAATTAGGGTGCGAATGGTAACCATTCTGCTTCAAAAATCAAATTCTTGCTAGAAATTGATTTCTGGAATTCTTGCCAGAAATTGATTTCTAGAGGAGAAATTTATTTGGTAAAACATAACTAATTATGCTCCATAAATTGATTTCTGGAACAGAAATCTATTTTTATTATTTTATTTTTTTGGGCACCTAAAAAAAAATAAATTTCACTCAAAGTGGGTGCCCAAAGGTATTCTAAACCATTTTGTGAAGTTTTGAAATTTTTGATTTTTTTATTTTTTTGGACACCTCAAAAAAAAAATAAATTTCACTCAAAGTGGGGCCCAAAGATATTCTAAGTCATTTTGTGAAGTTTTGAAATTTTTTATTTTTTTATTTTTTTGGACACCTCAAAAAAAATTAAATTTCACTCAAAGTGGGTCCCCAAAGGTATTCTAAGCCATTTTGTGAAGTTTTGAAGTTTTTGATGTTTTTATTTTTTTGGGCATCTCAAAATTTTTTTTTATTTTTATGCGCACCTCAAAAAAAAAAATTTCACTCAAAGTGGGTGCCCAAAGGTATTCTAATCCATTTTGTAAAGTTTTGAAATTTTTATTTTTTGATTTTTTTGGACACATAAAAAAAAATGAAATTTCACTCAAAGTGGGTGTTCAAAGATATTCTAAGACATTTTGTGAAGTTTTGAAATTTTTGATTTTTTTATATTTTTTGAAAAAAATTCACCAAATTTCCTATTTTCACGAAATCTAACTTTTTTATTTTTTGGAAATTTTTATAATTTTTTTTGGAAATTTTCAATTTTTATGCATTTTCTGAAAAAAAAAATTAGTGAGAAAAAGAGAGAAAATAGGAATAATGCATTCTGGAAGAAAGAAGTTACAAAAGTAGCTTCTCTTTTTCCTGCCAAAAACTCATTTTAGAATAAAAAATGAAATTCTGGAATTAAGAATGCATTTTGGAATCAAGTATTTTTAACAATCATATTTTTATTTCAGAATGCAAAAATTGCTCCGGAATACATTCCGAAAATTTTTCAACAAACGTATTTCTATTATGGAATCCATTTTGAAGTAGAATTTCTACTCCAAAATGGATTCCATGCGCACCCAATGGCTTTCTTGCATAGATCCCACTCTATTGGGAGAATGAAGGGGTTGGTGGAATAAAGAGTGGTTAATTCGTAAAGCTATGTCCATATATTACCGTAAATTGTTGAATTACAAATCCAATGAGGAGTCTGCACAAATTACTCCCAGTTCGCTGAAGCCCGAATGAGCATTTTCGGGGCTTTTTCCATTAGTGTGGACAAGATGTAATGATACATGTAAGGTTTGTAAGAATAATGTGGCCCACATGATGTTATGAATTAATGGTTTAATAAATATTTAAATGCTAAAACGTATTGGCTATGAAAAATATATGAAAATTTATAATTCAATTGAGAAGTTAAAGTTCATCCGAAGAGGTGCAACTCTTATGAAGTGGGATATGCTTTGATGAAATACACCACTTGAAGGGGTACATATAAAAGAATCTGGTCCTCTCTCCACCCACGATTACGCACGAAAAATAACGTTGTATTTTTATCCTCCATCGATAAGATACGTTAAGAGAAAAGTGGACAAGGGAGAGAAATCTAATTTCTTCGTTTCTTCCGTTTTCTGCAACAATTATCTTCAAAGGAAACGCTATGGATAAAGATATATCTTCATCCCTCTTATTGTGAAAATCATAAAGATCTAAGATCCTAGATGTCATAATTTTTCCACATAAAAGGATTACTTTATTACTTACAGTTGGTATCAGAGCGAGATTTACGATCTCATGATTTTCCAATTATGGTTTTTGGGTTTGGATTCGTTAAACGATTTTGGTCTTTTTGTTATTTGCCAAAGTTGTTGAAATGATTTTTTATTCCGATTCATTTTGTCGAATCTTGGATTTGTGTGATGGTGTCGACGTGGTCTCCAAACTCACTTGTTAATTTATAAAGAGATGGGTTGTTGGAAGGACCCCGAAGACGAAAGGCGCAGCATAATGAGGCAAAAAAAAAAAACATGAAAGGGCGTGTTGAAGAAGGCGCGTGGCCTCCACGCGCGCTACGGTTGCAGGCGCATGAGTCCACGCACTGATGCGCACAGCGAAGAAGAGGTGCGTGTCACGCATGCACCCCATGTTGCAGATGCGGGCGCGTGTAGTGCACGCGCCCGCGGGGCAGACACAAGGGCATGCCGTCCACGCGCCTTCTCTCCCCTCCACTAATTACGATTATGTCCTTATGTGCTTATTTACGGTTCTACCCTTGACCGTTTTATTTACGGTTTTGCCATTGACCGAATTATTTACCATTTTGCCACTGATTGCTGAATTTACGATTCTGCCCCTATCGATACGGATTTTACAGTTTTGCCCTTATGCATTAATTTACGGTTTTACCCTCATATGCAATTTGGTAAATGCTTATGAATGAAATAATTATAATGTTTTACAATTTAAAGAATTCAATTATGAGTGGTTTGTTATTCACTAAAGTGGCCAAACCACAATGTCTTGAATTTTTTGAAATTGTATAATTTATTTATTTATTTATTTTGCAATTACCCATGATTAATTGATGCTATGGTTGGAATTAATGTATTACATATCCTTATTGGTGTCATGGGCATATTGAAGTTCATTTATTATAAGGACTTAGGGATTGATCCAAAGGTTAATCAATTTCTTATAATTCATGAACATAATAGTTGATAATTAATATGTCTTATTAAATTTATTTGTATATCCAAAGATATCAAATAAATTTTAATGATGTGTATTTATAATTACAAAATAAAAGTTATTAGCATCATTATGGTTTATTGTATGTTTGTATATTATAGGATCACCCAAAGGAGAACTATGATATACATGTAATGTTTAATTTGAATATGATAATGCGATATTCTCAAAGCATTAATGTATAAGTATATTATTGTATATTTGCAGTATCTGTACCTGTTTCTTTTCATTCGCAGTGTCACGCCCCGTACCCCACAGCACGCAACATCCCGTCACGGTCGATTAAGGTGCAACGCTCCCAGGAAGTGTCGCCGACCCATGCCCAAACAGAGATCAATCACATGCGGAAGCAATAAATAATTAAACCCTGACACAGCCGATATGAGAACCAGGGCAGCCAACATCACATAAGAAAATAATTACATAATTGTATTACTATAAAAAAAAAACCATTTAAACAATATTTACAAGCACCAAAAGAAAATACAAACGGTTAGTAACCACCAGGTCAAAAGGGGGTAAGTGGCTAAGGGGTCAGGCTAAAACTCAGGTAGAGGGCTGTAGTCCAAAAAGATAATGGCCCTCATTGCTAACTAAGGGTACTGGTCGAACCTAAGGCTCCCAGTCGGGATCAGACGACTCAGTGGAATCATCTGACGGCTCCTCAGAAGTATCCTCGCTAGACCTCGAATCCTCCGAATCCATGGCCTGGGCTCGCTCGTCCTCAGAGTCCGGCTCCAACTCCAGGTCAAGATACATCTCGAACCCCTCCTCATCCGATCCTAACTCAGCAACCTCTCCATCCTCCTCGACATCCTGCGCCATGGCCTCGGGTCCGTCATCCACCTCATCCATAGGCTCGGGGTCCTCAGCTAGCACGTCGGGCTCCTCATCAAGCTCCATCAACTCGGGTGTGACCTCAGGGTCTATCACCTCACCATCGGCTATGTTGGGCTGCATCAACCCGCCCTCGACTGGGATATCAAAGGTCCTGAGGGGCTCTCCCTCATTTCCATTGGCATCCGGATGGCACCATGCCACGTATTCCTGCTTATGATAATAAGCAACGCCTATATTCACAACTACCTCTGATCTATACCTCACAAAAGCCTCCCCATTTCCTGAGGGGAAGGTACTAGTATATTGCCGGATCTGCAGAGGGATCCCAAAAAGTGGCGGTGGTCTCTCCATCTTCACGGCCGGGGGTCTGAAAAGTTTCGGTTTAAACAACCGTGAGACGAATCTCAGTGAGTTCAACCCCTAAACCTAGGCTAGGCTAACATGCAATCTCCTGATCGGAAACAATCATTTAAAATCATAACACAACCATAATCAAACAATTCTCTGACCCTGCAGGTTAGACAGTTCAATATATAATAATCATGGCACATACGTGGCACACACAGTCACACGTACGCCAAACACATGCTCATGTACCGAGTCTCACACACTCGCATGCTAATCAATGCATGTTTATGCGTGCAAATGTCATCGACATGTCATGCATATTTCCCCGGTCCACTGGCCCACACTGGCACACTTGCCCAATTCATTATTATTTATTACGACTCGAGTCATCACTTTTTCACGGCCCGGTGCGTCTAGCCTGCTCCAAAGTGCATGAGGCGCAGCAACCGATCTGGCCCAGTGTCTCTAGCCTGCTTCAAAGTGCATGAGGCGCAACACTGACTCCTTGCGAACCAGAGCCTGCTTCAAAGTGCATGAGGATGGTCGCCTTCCGGACGTACCGGGCATCGTCCTGCTTCAAAGTGCATGAGGACGGTATCGACCCGAAGGTCACGACCCGAAGGTCCTTAGGTGATCACGCAACTCATTATTATCTGAACCCAGCGTATGACGCCTCAGGGTATTTTAGGTGATCACATGCTCATGGCAGACACGCATTCTCGCACAAGTTCATTACATGCCTCACTCTCGGCATACATAGTGCGTGTCCATGTTATGCAATGCAATGCACCATGAGCGCCAACATAAATCGAACACCCAACATACAACATGGCAATGCGAAATCAATCACTATCAAGTACAATTGCCATACAATCAGTCAATCCGGGCATACCCGGCAATTCCACCAATGTACTCCTAACTTTGCCAATTAAACCAAATATCCTTCCTAAACAATTCTCATTGGCCAACTACAATTTCCGGATTACAAATTCTATCGAACAGTACACTAATCTTTCTCAGCCAGTACCGGTATTCCTAAACTAGTCCAGAAAATCGCACTAATCAGTCCTAATCCGGGTTTAGGAATTTTACTCACCTAATCCAAGCTCACGACGACGGGGAACGGCGGCCGATCATTGGTGAACAGTGAAACCGGCGGCGAATTCCCGGTGAACGGCGTACGGATCGCAGCGGCCGGCGGTGTGAACAGTACGGGCGAACAGTGATTCTGTACGGACACTGAGCGGACAGCGGGAAACGGTGGCCGGCGAGGCGCCGGCGACGGCGGCAACGTGCCGTACGACACGTACGGACGGCGGTGAACAGTACCGACCGTACGGACACTGTACGGACAGGTACGGTTGGCGTCGTACAGCGTGGCTGGACGGCTGGGTGGCGACGGAACAGCGATCGAAGCTCCGGCGGTACTATTTGCAGACCGGGAAAGAGAAAAAGAAAGAAACAAGGCTGTTTTGGACAAAAACCGGGGCTGTGGTGGCTGGACAGGTGAAAGGGAGGTCCAAGTGTGCTGTGGTGACGGCTGGTGGGCGATCAGCAGCTCCGGCTGGTACTATTCCGGCGTGAACAGTACCAGAAAATGCAGAACCGGAACTGCAGAGCAAGAAACGGAGAAGAAGAATAAAATTACACGGGGGAAAAGACTGAATAGCTGAGAGGAGAGAGATAGGGTCTGGTCAAATAGGTCAAAGGTGGTCTAAGTGGGATCCATGTGTTAAAATTGAGGGCTATTTGACACTTTTGCCCTTGATCCTATGGCTAATATTCATCCAAATCCAATAATTTAGGGGTAAAATGGTCATTGGTCCTTAACCCAAGCTGACCAGACCTGGTTTAGCCCTAACTAGCTTTGGTTAATCCCAAAATTAAATCCAAAATTCGGAATTAATCAAAAATGGCCTAGGGGCATTTTCGTAATTATCCGATCCCGAACTGAAATTCCAATTTTCGCACATACGCGTTCCATATGTGCGTGGCCAACGTAATATGGCGTCGGAATCGCAAAATTCATCGCGCAAGCCCTCGAAAATCCACGTCAAAGTTTCGGGAATAAAATAATATTATTTTTCCAATTTTTGTCGAAATTCCACTTTTTGTCCAAAATGACTCATGGTAAGCGTGGCCACCCAAAAATGGTCTCGGCCTCGAAAAATAACCTCATTTGGCCTCGAAAAGAGACGCTAGCGTCCCGAGGGGCAAAATCGTAATTTTTCACCCCCGGACCGAAATTCCAATTTTTGTTCGTACTAACTCCAAATGTATGTGGCCAGCTCAGTATGACGTCATATTCCCAAAAATCGTCTCTTAAGCCTTCGAAAATCGATACCGAAATTCGGGCCCAATTCCGTGAACAAAACTCGCTAAACTCTCAATTTCAGGGTCTCTCACTAACGGGCGGCACCTTAAGGAACACGTGATCACCAACCTGAAACTCTAAAGGTCATCGTCTTCGATCGGCATAACTTTTCTGACGATTTTGCGCCGTTTTGAGTCTGTCTCGAATGACCTCAACTGCCTCAACGGTCTGCTGTATCAACTCTGGACCTGTGATACTCCGTTCACCCACTTCATCCCAACACACTAGCGTCCTGCACGCTCTACCATATAAGGCCTCAAACGGTGCCATCTGGATATTCTGCTGATAGCTATTATTATAGGCAAACTCCACCAAGTGTAACTGTTCCTCCCATTTGCCTTGGAAATCTATCACACAAGCTCTCAGCATATCCTCCAGGGTCTGAATGGTCCTTTCAGATTGACCATCTGTCTGTGGATGGTATGCCGTACTGAACTGTAACTTCGTTCCTAAGGCCGTTTGCAAACTTTTCCAAAAGTTGGCCGTAAATCTCGGATCACGGTCGGAAGTGATCGTTACTGGTACCCCATGTAACCTCACAATTTGCCTCACATACAAGTCTGCATATCTTTCCAACTCAAAGTCCTTTCGCACCGCCAGAAAGTGCGCCGACTTAGTCAGCCTGTCCACTATTACCCAAATTGAATCATGTCCTCTCTGACTTCTTGGTAGTCCTGTCACGAAATCCATTGTAATATGTTCCCATTTCCACTCTGGGATTTCTAATGGTCTCAATAATCCTCCAGGCTTACAATGCTGTGCCTTCACTTTTTGGCACGTCAAACACTTAGCTACATGCCTGGCCACATCTACCTTCATCCCATTCCACCAATAGTGTTGTCTCAGATTCTGGTACATCTTCGTACTCCCCGGGTGGATACTGTAATTACTCCTATGAGCTTCCGATAAGATTTCTTCCTTAAGTTTCACCTCATCCGGCACACACAATCGCCCTCTAAACGTTAGAACTCCATCCTCTGACACTTGAAAGTCCGATTTCCTCTTAGCTGCATCCATCTCAACAATCTTTTGGATTTCTGGGTCCGTAGACTGTAATTCCTTAATCTTGACCTGTATCTCTGGCTCAATCCTCAAGGTGGCTAGTAAATTCGATACTCGACTCATCTCGAACTTGAACTCGGAATCCCTGAGTCTTTCCAACAGGGTCCATTCCTTGACCATTAGTTGCGCCAAACTAGACTTTCGACTCAGAGCATCTGCCACTCGATTGGCTTTTCTAGGATGATACAGAATGTCGCAATCATAATCCTTTAGAAGCTCCATCCATCGGCGCTGCCTCATGTTCAACTCTTTCTGCGAAAATAGGTACTTGAGGCTTTGATGATCAGTAAAAATCTGGAACTTCTCCCCACACAAATAGTGCCTCCAAATCTTAAGTGCAAATACTATAGCAGCTAATTCCAAATCATGCGTCGGGTAATTCACCTCATGCGGTCTTAATTGACGCGACGCATATGCCACCACTTTTCCATGCTGCATCAGCACACAACCCAATCCTCTTAGCGAAGCATCGCTATAAATCTCGAATCCTCCTGGGCCCGACGGAATTGTCAATACAGGAGCAGTTGTTAATCGGTGTTTCAATTCCTGAAAACTCCTTTCACACTTGTCATCCCACTCAAACTTCACTTCCTTCTTAAGCAGCCTTGTCATTGGCATGGCTATTGATGAAAATCCTTCTACGAATCGCTTATAATAACCAGCTAATCCTAGAAAACTTCGGATCTCGGTTACTGATGTCGGTCTAGGCCACTTAGTAACTGCTTCAATCTTAGCTGGATCCACCGAAATCCCATCCCCAGAAATGATATGTCCAAGAAACCCTACTTTTCTGAGCCAGAACTCACACTTGCTGAACTTAGCATACAATGCATGCTCTCTCAATGTCCGTAGCACCTCAGTCAAGTGTACCTCATGCTCCTCGGGGCTCCTGGAGTACACTAGTATATCGTCAATAAAAACTATCACAAACTGATCCAGGAATTCCTTGAACACACGATTCATCAAATCCATGAAAGCGGCTGGGGCATTCGTCAGTCCGAAGGGCATGACCGTAAACTCATAATGCCCGTATCTAGTCCTGAAAGCAGTCTTGGGAATATCCTCATTTCTTATTCTTAGTTGATGATACCCGGTCCTCAAATCTATCTTGGAAAACACGGAGGCCCCTTGTAATTGATCAAACAGATCATCAATCCTAGGCAACGGATACTTATTCTTCACTGTCACTTGGTTCAGCTGGCGATAATCTATACATAACCTCAGAGTTCCATCTTTCTTCTTGACAAACAGGACTGGTGCTCCCCATGGAGACGCACTAGGGCGAATAAAACCTTTGTCCAGTAATTCCTGTATCTGAACTTTTAACTCTTTCAATTCTGATAAGGACATCCTATACGGCGCTTTCGAAATCGGCTCTGTTCCTGGCGCCAATTCGATCACAAACTCCACCTCTCGCTCGGGCGGTAAACCCGGTAATTCCTCAGGAAACACATCGGAAAAATTACTTACTACGGGTATATCTTCCAACTTAAGTTCCTCAATTGTTGGGTCTACAACATTCACCAAATATCCTTCACACCCTTCATCCAATAGCTTACCCACCTCAAGCGAGGAAATCCAAGGGATCGAGGTTCCTCCTCGATTTCCCTGAAATACAAAACTAGGGCGTCCATCCGGATTAAATTGGATCGTCCTATCGCTGCAATTCACTACAGCTTTCTGTCGGACTAACCAGTCCATACCAATAATCACATCAAAATCAAACATGGCTATTACTGCCAAGTTGATACTCTCTTCCCTACCTCCAATAATTACCTTACAGTTAGGACATCCAAAAGAAACTAGCAACCTATCATTCATAGGTGTCGACACGCAAAGCACATGCTCAAGCAGCATTGGTTTCATACCAACCAACTCAATAAATTGCTCTGAAACAAATGAATGGGTTGCTCCCGGATCAAACAATGCATACGCAGCATGATCACACAAGGAAATCGTACCTGTGACCACGCCCGGCGCATTCTCAACTTCCTTACGCGCCATTGCATATATCCTTCCTTGAACTGGCAGTCGTCCCTGATTAGCCGGTGGGGGAGGTCCGACTTGATTCCCAGTTCTCGGTGGCGGTAATCGAGACGGTCCTAATGGTTGCATCTGCGGGCAAGTGCGAATCTGATGCTCCAGACTTCCGCACTTAAAACATGCCCCGTACCTATTCATCGAAGGATTCGGTTTCCCGATGTTCCGTCTTACTGGCAGGACAAATCGCATATTTCCAGTCATAGGCCTTTTTCCCAAACGGCGATTGTCTCGGTTTTGAGCAAACCGTGATCCCGAAATGGCTGCCCTCTCCTGCTGGTCCCACTCCATAATTTGAGCTCGTCTATGCATTTCCCCGTAATCTTTAATATCATGGGACAAAATTAGACTTCGAAGGTCCGGCTTCAGTCCATCCCGGAATCTTCGCGCTCTATCCCTCGGATTCTCCACCATAGTTGGTGCAAACTTAGCCAATCTCGCAAATTCCGCTTCGTATTGATCAACAGTCATTTGTCCCTGGCGCAAGCGCATGAATTCCATTAATTTCTTTTCCTGCGCATTTTCCGAGAAATATTTTTCATAAAAATTTTCCACGAACACAGCCCAAATCGGAACCGTTCCTATGGGAAATACTCTGCCTTCCACGGCATTCCACCAATCATTGGCACTTTCTTGTAACTGGTAGACCGCCAACGTCACCTTTTCCTCGTCGGTGCACCCCAAAACTTTAAAAGTTTTCTCCAGTTCCTCTATCCATCTTGGCGCAGCCTCGGGGTCACCACGACCATGAAATTTAGGCGGCTTCAATTTCATAAACTGTTCTACCAACTGAGGCATCTGTCTAATCCCGGCTGGCTGAGCTTGTCCAGCATTAGCTTGATTCTCATCTACCGCAGCAGCAGCTGCATTATCTCGCCCTTGAGCCTGTCTATCCAGTACGTTCCCAATTCTTTCTAATACCCGTAGAACTCCTTCCATACGTGGGTCTTCCACTGGTCTAGCATCAACTCGGGGGTCTACTGCAGCTCCTACATTAACTCCCAGATTCTCTATTGCTCTAGCTCTGGCGCGACCTCCACCTCTGAATCCTCTTCCTGCGCCCCTTCGGGGAATTCTTCCTATACCCCTTCCTTCTTCACTCATCTTGGTCACTCAGTTCTATAACTACCTGCTATAATTCCACGGAGGAATTAAAGACTTAAACCAATCTATCCCAGTCTAAGTCCTAGGCAGGTATTAAACAACAATCAAGCAATCAGCATGCGGCTTAGTAAAAACTAGCCAACTCATCACCCAAGGAATTCGCATACTCACCTCAGGTCCTGCCGCACCTGCACTTACGGGTCACACAATCACAATTCAAACACAATCACAGGTTGTCAGGAGATGCATGTAGTACACGAGGTCACCCTACTGGCTACCCAGAGTCTCATCGCTCCTTATCACTCCAAGTTTCGACCTAATTAGACCGAGCTAACCTTGCTCTGATACCAATTCATCAGGGGGAGGATGTCACGCCCCGTACCCCACGGCACGCAACATCCCGTCACGGTCGATTAAGGTGCAACGCTCCCAGGAAGCGTCGCCGACCCACGCCCAAACAGAGATCAATCACATGCGGAAGCAATAAATAATTAAACCCTGACACAACCGATATGAGAACCAGGGCAGCCAACATCACATAAGAAAATAATTACATAATTGTATTACTATAAAAAAAAAAAACCATTTAAACAATATTTACAAGCACCAAAAGAAAATACAAACGGTTAGTAGCCACCAGGTCAAAAGGGGGTAAGTGGCTAAGGGGTCAGGCTAAAACTCAGGTAGAGGGCTGTAGTCCAAAAAGATAATGGCCCTCACTGCTAACTAAGGGTACTGGTCGAACCTAAGGCTCCCAGTTGGGATCAGACGACTCAGTGGAATCATCTGACGGCTCCTCAGAAGTATCCTCGCTAGACCTCGAATCCTCCGAATCCATGGCCTGGGCTCGCTCGTCCTCAGAGTCCGGCTCCAACTCCAGGTCAAGATACATCTCGAACCCCTCCTCATCCGATCCTAACTCAGCAACCTCTCCATCCTCCTCGACATCCTGCGCCATGGCCTCGGGTCCGTCATCCTCCTCATCCATAGGCTCGGGGTCCTCAGCTAGCACGTCGAGCTCCTCATCAAGCTCCATCAACTCGGGTGTGACCTCAGGGTCTATCACCTCACCATCGGCTATGTTGGGCTGCATCAACCCGCCCTCGACTAGGATATCAAAGGTCCTGAGGGGCTCTCCCTCATTTCCATTGGCATCCCGGTGGCACCATGCCACGTATTCCTGCTTCTGATAATAAGCAATGCCTATATTCACAACTACCTCTGATCTATACCTCACAAAAGTCTCCCCATTTCCTGAGGGGAAGGTACTAGTATATTGCCGGATCTGCAGAGGGATCCCAAAAAGTGGCGGTGGTCTCTCCATCTTCACGGCCGGGGGTCTGAAAAGTTTCGGTTTAAACAACCGTGAGACGAATCTCAGTGAGTTCAACCCCTAAACCTAGGCTAGGCTAACATGCAATCTCCTGATCGGAAACAATCATTTAAAATCATAACACAACCATAATCAAACAATTCTCTGACCCTGCAGGTTAGACAGTTCAATATATAATAATCATGGCACATACGTGGCACACACAGTCACACGTACGCCAAACACATGCTCATGTACCGAGTCTCACACACTCGCATGCTAATCAATGCATGTTTATGCGTGCAAATGTCATCGACATGTCATGCATATTTCCCCGGTCCACTGGCCCACACTGGCACACTTGCCCAATTCATTATTATTTATTACGACTCGAGTCATCCCTTTTTCACGGCCCGGTGCGTCTAGCCTGCTCCAAAGTGCATGAGGCGCAGCAACCGATCTGGCCCAGTGTCTCTAGCCTGCTTCAAAGTGCATGAGGCGCAACACTGACTCCTTGCGAACCAGAGCCTGCTTCAAAGTGCATGAGGATGGTCGCCTTCCGGACGTACCGGGCATCGTCCTGCTTCAAAGTGCATGAGGACGGTATCGACCCGAAGGTCACGACCCGAAGGTCCTTAGGTGATCACGCAACTCATTATTATCTGAACCCAGCGTATGACGCCTCAGGGTATTTTAGGTGATCACATGCTCATGGCAGACACGCATTCTCGCACAAGTTCATTACATGCCTCACTCTCGGCATACACAATGCGTGTCCATGTTATGCAATGCAATGCACCATGAGCGCCAATATAAATCGAACACCCAACATACAACATGGCAATGCGAAATCAATCACTATCAAGTACAATTGTCATACAATCAGTCAACCCGGGCATACCCGGCAATTCCACCAATGTACTCCTAACTTTGCCAATTAAACCAAATATCCTTCCTAAACAATTCTCATTGGCCAACTACAATTTCCGGATTACAAATTCTATCGAACAGTACACTAATCTTTCTCAGCCAGTACCGGTATTCCTAAACTAGTCCAGAAAATCGCACTAATCAGTCCTAATCCGGGTTTAGGAATTTTACTCACCTAATCCAAGCTCACGACGACGGGGAACGGCGGCCGATCACTGGTGAACAGTGAAACCGGCGGCGAATTCCCGGCGAACGGCGTACGGATCGCAGCGGCCGGCGGTGTGAACAGTGCCGGGGTGAACAGTGCGCGTGAACAGTACGGGCGAACAGTGATTCTGTACGGACACTGAGCGGACAGCGGGAAACGGTGGCCGGCGAGGCGCCGGCGACGGCGGCAACGTGCCGTACGGCGCGTACGGACGGCGGTGAACAGTACCGACCGTACGGACACTGTACGGACAGGTACGGTTGGCGTCGTACAGCGTGGCTGGACGGCTGGGTGGCGACGGAACGGTGATTGGAGCTCCGGCGAAGCTCCGGCGGTACTATTTGCAGACCGGGAAAGAGAAAAAGAGAGAAACAAGGCTGTTTTGGACAAAAACCGGGGCTGTGGTGGCTGGACAGGTGAAAGGGAGGTCCAAGGGTGCTGTGGCGACGGCTGGTGGGCGATCAGCAGCTCCGGCTGGTACTGTTCCGGCGTGAACAGTACCAGAAAATGCAGAACCGGAACTGCAGAGCAAGAAATGGAGAAGAAGAAAAAAATTACACGGGGGAAAAGACTGAATAGCTGAGAGGAGAGAGATAGGGTCTGGTCAAATAGGTCAAAGGTGGTCTAAGTGGGATCCATGTGTCAAAATTGAGGGCTATTTGACACTTTTGCCCTTGATCCTATGGCTAATATTCATCCAAATCCAATAATTTAGGGGTAAAATGGTCATTGGTCCTTAACCCAAGCTGACCAGACCTGGTTTAGCCCTAACTAGCCTTGGTTAATCCCAAAATTAAATCCAAAATTCGGAATTAATCAAAAATGGCCTAGGGGCATTTTCGTAATTATCCGATCCCGAACTGAAATTCCAATTTTCGCACATACGCGTTTCATATGTGCGTGGCCAACGTAATATGGCGTCGAAATCGCAAAATTCATCGCGCAAGCCCTCGAAAATCCACGTCAAAGTTTCGGGAATAAAATAATATTATTTTTCCAATTTTTGTCGAAATTCCACTTTTTGTCCAAAATGACTCCTGGTAAGTGTGGCCACCCAAAAATGGTCTCGGCCTCGAAAAATAACCTCATTTGGCCTCGAAAAGAGACGCTAGCGTCCCGAGGGGCAAAATCGTAATTTTTCACCCCCGGACCGAAATTCCAATTTTTGTTCGTACTAACTCCAAATGTATGTGGCCAGCTCAGTATGACGTCATATTCCCAAAAATCGTCTCTTAAGCCTTCGAAAATCGATACCGAAATTCGGGCCCAATTCCGTGAACAAAACTCGCTAAACTCTCAATTTCAGGGTCTCTCACTAACGGGCGGCTGTTTAGAGGTTACGCGTATCGACCTAGGGCTATCCGTATCATAATGGTCTCGATCATTGAGAGAATGAGAAATTATCGCTAGTTCCAGAGGTCACGATCGTACGGTTCGAGTTCAAGACTGGTTGGCCACGTGTACTTTCGGTCTTGCAGAATCACCTGCATTCCTATTGTACATCATAGGCCTTGGCCAAACCCAATCCATTACCCTTTCCTACGATCGGCCCACGTTGGCCCAAAATATTCCCTCAGTGTCTCTCGTGATCGACGTCCGTTTCACGATAGGGTCCCCGGTCCACGTACCGTTTTCTAGTTAGTCATACCCCATTGGTTAGTATCCCGAGAGTGATCAGCTCGAGGCGAGACTTACTAAAATGAAATGCGAAGTAATATCAGTTTTATTGATCCCGGAATTACATCGAAATTCGGGCTGTTACACGCAGGCTTCGTCTGTTCCTTTATTCAATGGAATGAATTTTCCCGATTGGAGTAAATAAGTCCAATTTCACCTAGGTGTCTTGGATCTTGATTTAGCACTTCAAATTGAGAAACCGGCTGCTATTACTGATGAGAGCAGCGATAATGAAAAGTTTTTCCATAAAGCTTGGGAAAGATCGAACAGATTAAGTTTAATGTTTATGCGAATGACAGTTGCAAACAACTTAAAGACTACTTTTCCCAAAACTAACTATGCTAAGGAATTTATGGAAGAGCATTATCAAACTGCTGATAAGTCACTAGCTGGTACATTGATAAGTACTTTGACCATCATGAAATATGATGGTTCACGTATCATGCATGACCATGTACTAGAGATGACAAACTTAGCGACAAAATTAAAGACTTTGGGAATGAACGTGGATGAGTACTTTTTAGTACAGTTCATACTTAATTCCTTGCCTCATGAACAATATGGGTAATTTCAAATGAATTACAACACTATAAATGACAAGTAGAATATAAATGAATTAGCCAGTATGCTTGTTCAAGAGGAAACAAGGATAAAGAATCAAAATGCTCATTCTGCTCATCTCTTAAGTCATCAAAAAACTGAGAAGAATTTCAAGAGGAAAGGTGGAAGGAGCAAGAAAAAAGGTTTACACAACTTGAATGACTCTTCTAAGGCTTCTCAAATCCATAAGAATGAACACAATCTTATTAAGTGTCACTTTTGTAATAAAATTGGACACTTGAAGAAAGATTGTCTGAAGCGTAAAGCTTGGTTCGAAAAGAAAGGTAACCCTTGTGCTTTAGTATGTTTTGAATCAAACTTTACTGAAGTTCCTCATAATACTTGGTGGATTGATTATAGTGCCATTACTCATGTTTCAAATACGATGTAGGGATTTTTTTCGATCCAAACCATAAAGCTAAATGAGAATTATGTGCTCACGGGGAATAGAAACAAAGCTCCAGTTAAAAGCATCGGCACTTATCGTTTGATCTTAGATATTGGGCATTATTTGGATTTGTTTCGAACCCTTTATGTACCTACTTTTTCTCGCAATTTAGTTTCTTTACCAAAACTTGATGTAGCGGGATTCTCTTTTAAGTTTGGTGGTTGACTTTTCAGTTTGTATAAGAATAATAATCTTATTGGAACTGGAATTTTATGTGATGGTCTCTACAAGTTTAAACTTGATAATGCTTTTGTTGAGACCTTAATGACCTTGCATCACAATGTTGGCACTAAACACAGTTTAGTGGATGAAAATTTTGCTTACTTGTGGTATAAACGTTTAGATCAAATATCCAAAGAAAGAATGCAAAGATTAGTGAAGAATGAAATTCTTCCAAATTTGGATTTTACTGATCTTGGAATGTCTATTGATTGTATTAAGGGTAAACAAACAAAACACACTAAAAAATGTGCCACAAGAAACATAGAGCTTCTTGAAATCATACACATCGATATATGTGGTCCTTTTGATGTTCCATCTTTTAGTAAAGAAAGTTATTTTATCACTTTTATTGATGATTTTTCACGTTATGGTTATATTTATCTATTGCATGACAAATCTCAATCAGTGAATGCACTTGAGGTGTATATTAAAGAGGTTGAAAGACAATTAGATAAAAAGGTGAAAATAGTAAGGTCGGATAAAGGTGGTGAATATTATGGAAAGTATGATAAATTGGGACAATGTCCAGGTCCATTTGCTAAATTCCTTGAAAGACATGGTATTTGTGATCAATACACAATGACAGGTAAACCACAACAAAATGGTGTAGCAGAAAAGCGTAATCGTACTTTAATAGAACCCTGTTTGACATTAGTGGGAGTGAAAAAGTGCGTGTTGTTTGCATTCAAGAAGTAAGGGTGGAAGTTCCTCTATTCAAAACTTCTAAAGTTGTTCCTGATATTATAGTTTAACCCAATAATAATCAATAACAACAAATTAATGATCAAACACTCCATAATAAAAATGTTAATATTGAACCTATTGTAGTTGAGCTACAAGAAATAACATTAAGAAAATCTCAAAGAGAAAAGAGGTCGGCTATTCCTAATGACTACGTGATTTATCTACAAGAGTCAGAAATTGACTTAGGAATTGGTAATGATCCAGGTTCATTTTCACAAGCCATGGAATGTGATAATTCTACTAAATAGTTCAATGCCATGGAAGAAGAGTTAAAATCTATGGATCAAAATCGAGTTTGGAATCTTATCGAATTGCTTGAAGGATGCAAAAAGGTCGGGTGTAAATGGGTCTTTAAGACCAAGTGCGACTCAAAAGGTAATATCAAACGATATAAGGCCAGACTTATTGCTAAAGGGTTTACTCAGAAAGAAGGCAATGACTATAAGGAAACATTTTCACCAGTCTCCAAGAAAACCTTACTTAGAATCATTATGGCTTTGGTGGCTCATTATGATTTAGAGTTACACCAAATTGATGTTAAAATTGCCTTTTTTAATGGGAATTTAGAGGAAGAAATTTGTATGGACCAACCCGAGGGCTTTTCAGTTAAATGAAAGGAACACATGGTGTGTAAGTTAAAGAAATCAGTATATAGACTTAAGCAAGCTTTCCGACAATGGTATCTTAAGTTTAATGATACCAAAACTTCTTTTGGATTTAAGGAAAACACTGTTGATCGGTGTATATACATGAAGGTCAGTGGGAGCAAGTTTATTTTTCTAGTCCTGTATGTTAATGACCTTTTGCTTGCTACTAATGATCTTGGTTTGTTACATGAAACCAAGAAATTTCTCTTTAAAAATTTTGAAATGAAAGATATGGGAGAGGCAACATATGTGATATGAATAGAAATATTCCGTGATAGATCACAATGATTGTTAGGGTTGTCTTAGAAAACCTATATTGATAAAATTTTAGAGAGATTTAAAATGAATAAATGTTCATCAGGAGCAGTTCCAATTCAGAAAGGTGACAAATTTAGTCTTATGTAATGTCCGAAAAGTGAATTAGAATAAGAACGAATGAAAAGTATTTCTTATGCCTCTGTTGTCGGAAGCTTAGGTACCGCATGAAAACCATTCTGATTCTGTCCAGAACTGGTTTTTTGTTCTCAGAATCAGTTTTGGACCAGAAACCCATTTGGTAATGCAATTTCATTTTTCTATTTCTGGGACAAGTTTTTGTTCCAGAACTGATTCTGAACCAGAAATCAGGACAAAAAAAAGAGTAGGTTTTCTATTTTTAGATAAAAAATGAGAATCATTTATGAGAGAACTCTTTCTTCAAAACACATGTTCATATGGAAGTCACGATCTTTGAGGTGAGAAAAAAAATAAAAAAATAAAAAATTTCAAAACTTAACAGAATGATTTAGAATATGTGGCTACCCACTTTGAGTGAAATTTAAAATTTTTTAGGTGTCGAAAAAAATAAAAAAATAAAAAATAAAAAAATTCACAAAATGGCTTAGAATGCTTATGGCCACCCACTTTGAGCAAAATTTAATTTTTTTAGATGCCAAAAAAAATAAAAAATAATCAAAAAATGTAAAATTTAAAAACTTCACAGAATGTTTTAGAATACATATGGCCACCCAATTTGAGCGAAATTTTATTGTTTTAGGTGCCCAAAAAAATAAAAAAATAAAAATTTTAAAACTTCACAGAATGGCTTAGAATACTTGTGGCCATCCACTTTGAGCAAAATTTAAATTTTTTTAAGTGCCTAAAAAAATAAAAAATAACAAAATTTCAAAACTCCATAGAATGGCTTAGAATACCTGTGGCCACCCACTTTGAGCGAAATTTATTTTTTTTAGATGCAAAAAAAATAAGCAAAAAAGTAAAAATTTCAAAACTTCACAGAATGGCTTAAAATACCTATGGCCACCCACTTTGAGCGAAATTTTATTTTTTTAGGTGCTGAAAAAAATAAAAAAAGAAAAAAATCACAAATTTCAAAACTTCACAAAATGGCTTAGAATACTTGTGGGCATTCACTTTGAGCGAAATTTTAATTTTTTTAGTCGTCGAAAAAAATAAAAAAATAAGAAAATTTAAAACTTCACAAAATGGCTTAAAATACCTATGGCCACTCACTTTGAGCGAAATTTAATTTTTTTTAGATGCCAAAAAAAATAAAAATAAGCAAAGAAGTAAAAATTTCAAAACTTCAGTGAATGGCTTAAAATACCTGTGGCTACCCACCTTGAGAGAAATTTTATATTTTTAGGTGCCGAAAAAAGTAAAAAAATAAAAAATTTAAAATTTCAAAACTTCATAGAATGGCTTAGAATACCTGTGGCAATCCACTTTGAGCAAAATTTAATTTTTTTAGGTGCCGAAAAAATAAAAAAACTAAAAAATAAAAATAAAAAACTTCACAGAATTGCTTAGAATATCTGTGGCCACTCACTTTGAGTGAAATTTAATTTTTTTAGGTGTCAGAAAAAAATAAAAATAAGCAAAAAAGAAAAATTTTCAAAACTTCACAGAATTGCTTAAAATACCTGTGGCCACCCACTTTGAGTGAAATTTTATTTTTTTGGTGCCGAAAAAAAGGCAAAAAATAAAAAATTTCAAAACTTTACAGAGTGGCTTGGAATATATGTGGCCATCTACTTTGAGTGAAATTCAATTTTCTTTAGAAGCCAAAAAAAATAAAAAATAAAAAATACCATTTGGGCACCTAAAAAAAATTAAATTTTACTCAAAGTGGGCGGCTAGAGGTATTTTAAGTCATTCTGTGAAGTTTTGAAATTTTTTATTTTTGATTTTATTTGCACCTAAAAAATTTTAAATTTCGCTCAAAGTGGATGGCCACATGTATTCTAAGTCATTATGTGAAATTTTGAAACTTTTGATTTTTTTATTTTTGTTCACCTCCAAAAATTAAAATTTCACTTTAAATGGGTGGCCATAGGTATTCTAGGTCATTCTGTGAAATTTTGAAATTTTAGAGTTTTTGAATTTTTTTTTGGCACCTTAAAAAATTTAAATTTCACTCAAAGTGGGTGACCACATGTATTCTAAACTATTCTATGAAGTTTTGAAATTTTTGATTTTTTAATTTTTTTTGGGCACCTAACAAATTTAAATTTCACTAAAAGTGGGTGGCCACATGTATTCTAAACAATTTTGTGAAGTTTTGAAATTTTTTATTTCTTGATTTTTTTTTGAAAAAATTCAACAAATTTCCTATTTTCCCGAAATCTGAATTTTTTTATTTTCTTGACAATTTGATGATTTTTTCTGGAATTTTTCAATTTTTTGGGATTTTCTAAAATTTTTTTTAAAGATTTTTATAAATTTTTCGAATTTTTTTATTATTTTTATTCCATTTCTAAAAAAATGGATTTCTGTTCCTGGAAATAAAATTTTTTGTTGTTCATCAAACGTGTTTTTGTTTTAGGAAATAGAAATTTTGTACTGTTATTAAACGGGTTTCTGTTCTAGAAATAGAAATTTTTTGTCGTTATTAAACAGGTTTTTTTTCTCAGAAACTCATATAGGAACCAGAAATAGAAAAATCTATTTCTGGTTCAGGAACTCATTTCGGAACAGAATGGTTATCATTCGCTACCTTAATGTATGTTCAAACTTGCACCAGACCAGACATTAGTTTTGCTATCGGAATACTGGGCAGGTATCAAAGTAACCCAGGATTAGATCACTGGAAAGCTGCAAAAAAAGTTCTCAGATACTTGCAAGGAGCGAAGAATCACATGCTTACTTATAAAAGATCTGATCATCTTGAGGTGATTGAATATTCTGATTCAGACTTAGCCGGATGTATCGATACAAGAAAATCAACTTTTGGTTACTTGTATCTTTTGGCTGGAGGCGCAATTTCATGGAAAAGTGCAAAGCAGTCAGTTATTGCTACATCTACTATGGAGGCTGAGTTTGTGGCATGCTTTGAGGCCACTATTCATGGGATATGGCTGCGGAGCTTTATTTCGGGGCTTGTGATTGTCGATAGTATTGCCAGGCCGCTGAAAATTTATTGTGATAGCTGTGCAGCAGTTTTCTTCTCTAAGAATGACAAATACTCCAAGGGTGCTAAACATATGGAGATTAAATACTTGTCTACTAAAGAAGAAGTTCAGAAACAAAGAGTGTCAGTTAAGCACATTAGCATCAACCTTATGATTGCAGATCCCTTAACAAAAGGACCGCCACCCAAAATATTGAAAGAACATGTTGAAAGGATGGGTATTATTGGATTTCATTCATGATTGTATTATGAGTGCATTAAGTTTATTTATTTGACACTATGAGCTCAATTATGTGTTTCTGATATTTCCTGTTTTCTATTTGGTATACATGATGGAAATAGATGAATGTGTAATAGGACAGTCTCTAATAGAGACATTATAGTTGGACCATTACTACACTTCTCATTTATGGATCATGTTAAGTAGGGAGCTATAGTTGTAGTACATGGAAGGGACTATGTCGATTAATGGCATGCAACCGCTATGACTCGCATTAGTTTCTTTATTTAACTGTGATCATCATGTGATAGATAATTTAAGAAAGGTTTTAGCATAATGTTATTGTGCACATTATGGTCTTTATTAAACCATGAATGGAAGGTCATATGGGCTAAGTGGGAGAATGTAAGAATAATGTGGCCCACATGATGTTATGAATTAAGAATAATGTGGCCCACATGATGTTATGAATTAATTTAATAAATATTTAAGTGTTAAAACATATTGGCTATGAAAAATAGATGAAAATGTATAATTCAATTGAGAAGTTAAAGTTCCTCCGAAGAGGTGCAACTCTTATGAAGTGGGATATACTCTGATGGAATGTATTACTTGAAGGGGTATATATAAAAGAATCCGGTCCTCTCTCCACCCACGATAACGCACGAAAAATAACGTTGTATTTTTATTCTCCATCAAGAAGAGAAATTTGATTTCTTCGTTTCTTCCGTTTTCTGCAACAATTATCTTCAAAGGAAACTCTATGGATAAAGATATGTCTTCACCCATCTTATTGTGAAAATCATGAAGATCTAAGATCCTAAATGTCATAAATTTTCCGCATAAAATGATTACTTTATTATTTACAAGGTTATGACCCATGGCAAGTGAAGGTGATCAGTACGAGCCATGCTTAGGTTCGTTGATACTAATGATTCGGTCAATGGTCGTTGCAAATTATATAGAGGCAGCAATAAAATTTCAAAGCAAGAAATTCTAGGAAAAGGGTTAGAAAAGTCTTAAATCTATTGCATTGATACTAATTTCATCCAAAACTTTTTTTTATGCTAATTCAGTCATAAACTTTTTGATATAATGTCAATTAAGTCATTATGGTTAATTTTGGTGGGATATTACTGACGTAGACGCCAGACGGTTTACATGACATGGTTGGCGCTGACGTGAATAACTTTTAATAATATTTTATTTTTTTGGAATTATTTTAATTATTTTCTTTTCTTTTCTTTCTTTTTTTTTCCTCTCCTCCCTTCTTCCTCCGGCCGACTGCCAAACCTCACCGATTGGCTGAGAGGGCGGCCTTGCGCTAGTCTGGCGAGTCTCAATCCCTCACCAAAGGCCATGACCTTGGGGCCACTGGCGAGGGCGAGGCTCGACCTTGAAAGATTCGACAAGGTTGGGCCTTGCCCAACCGTTGGCGAGGCTTGAACCCTTACAAGATTTGGCAAGGTCGGGCCTCACCCATAGCTAGCGAGGCTTGACTCTCGCCAAATCCGGCGAGGGCAAACCTTGCTAGCCCATCGCGAGGCCGCCCTCGCGGCCATCTGATGAGGGCAAGCCTCGCTGGCCCTGGCCTTTGGTCAATCAATGCCGATTATGCCAAAAAGAAGAAAAAGAAAAGAAAAGAAAAGAAAATATTCAAAAAATATTATTAAAAGTTGTCTATGTTAGCACCGCCTCGTGCCACATAAGCCGCCCAACATCCATGTCAGCAAATATCTCGCAAAAATTAGTCGGAAGAATTGAATTTGCACTATATCAAAAAGTTTAGGACTAAATTTGTACAAAAAAAAAATTTAAGACTAAATTGGCACAAATCCAATAAGCTTACGACTTTTTGACACTTTTCCCCATAAATTCTTGCCAACCATGAAAACATCGTCGTCGATCAATTATTTCTGGCCATGCCAAATGCTGAAAATGTGAGCCAAACAAAACTCATCCTCTTGTTAATTACTATTCCTTCTCATCATTTACTGTATGGCTTTTCACGACAGATGCCTCCAGCCGAACAAAATATAGTCAATTTCACGGTGTATCGTGATAATGATGCATGTAAAAAAAAATAAGGGTTAATCTCACGAAAAATCTCAAACTGGTATATTTGTGACAAATTTACCCCAAACTATTTTTTTTACCACAAAAAATAAAGTGGTACACCTGTGACAATTTTACCTCGAATTATTTTTTTAACCACAAAAAACCCCAACAGTGGTACATCTGTGATGATTTTATCCTCAACTTAATTTTTTTTATCATCAAAACTCTAAACTAGTATACCTGTGACAAATTAAATTTTACTGTCAAATTGCTAAGTTTAATAACACGTGATAATTGATAGTTGTACCGGTTTTGAGTTTTACTAGACAAGTTTATCAATTTATGATTTTTTGTGATATTAATCCAATTTAACGGATACTAATGGAGGGTAAATTTGTTACAAATGTATTAGTTTGAGGTTTTTAGTGGTCAAAAAATTAGTTCAAGATAAAATTGTCACAAGTGTACCAGTTTGAGGTTTTTAATAGTTAAAAAATTAGTTTGGGTTAAAATTGTCAAAAGTGTACAAGTTTGGGGTTTTTTATGGTCAAAAAAATAGTTCGGGATAAATTTATAACATGTGTACCATTTTGGGGTTTTTGGTGGTTAAAAAATTAGTTCGAGGTAAATTTATCATAAGTATACTAGTTTGGGGTTTTTTATGGTATTAACCCAAAAAATAATTAGCACACAACGTGATGTATTGTTTCGAATTTACAAAATATGCTATCAATCAAAAGCTGTCTATTGATGTTTCTATTGGTTCTTAGACTTTGATACATTTGCAGACGAAGACCTAGCCGCAAGTCTTGGTCTTCTGGCATTTGAGCCATGACTCAGTCAACTATAAACTGAAGAAAATCAAGATGAGAGTACTGCGCGGGCGAACGATCAGCACATGAGGTCGTGTGTTACTTCCTATCCTCTTGGTATTTTCAATAGGACCAGAAAATAATTTTCGATAAATTTAGCCTGAACCCGAGTCTATCCTGTGACAGTATGAAGTGCACAAAAGGAAAATGAGGTTACAAAATACTTGGTAGCAATGCAAATTACTGGTTCATAGCCATTAAGATGATGTCAGTTGTACGGAGATCTCACGCTATAAATGTAAGGCGTGCATGCATATCTTCCTCGCACTTCTCTCTTCCACAATCTCCACCGCTCGATGACAATGGCAAGATCAATTACAGCTTTCTCATTTGCACTGGTTGCTTCTTTAGCTTCAGGAATAGTCATGGTCGTTCAAGCCCAACAAAATCCATCTCTCTCTCTCGCGCATGAGCGCGAGCACCCGCATTGAGAAAAGTTTTTGAGTTTGCATGAGATGCTAAAAGAAACGTTTTTCAATTTCCATGAGTTTGCATGAGATGCTAAACGATTATGAATTTGCATGTTTGCGTAGACTATGAGGAGAGAAAATGGAGGGGGAAATTTGAGTGAAACTCAGAACAAATTAGACTTCTAGTAAGATGGGAAAGAAGGAGAAATTTAAATTGTGGACATCCTTGACCCCAATTTTCATCTCCCCTTTCTCCCTAACATTAGGGGTGAGTGACTTCGGGTTTCTTACAGATTCTATATGGAACCTATAACTTACTATCAGGTACGGGTTCCCCATGTTTTAGAACATATAATCTACCTATCGGAATCTAGAACTTGGAATCTACCTTGTCATAGGTTCCGGGGTAGCTTTCAAGGTCTAACAAGTTTTATTTATTTATTTATTGCATTTTTAGTTAAACAAAACAAAAATGATTGCAACAATATTGAACAAGCTTGTCATTAATTAAAGAGAATTCAAAAGACTAGTTTTCTAGTATTACGATTCAAATAAATATAACTAAACTAAGACGTCATTACGTGAATCGATACTAGGGTTAAGCATTTCATGTTCCGTACAGGTTCCACCCATGATAATAAGTTCCTCATTTTTTTAAACTTGGAACTTACCCTATCATAAATCCGAGGGCCGATTCCAGAGTCTACTCAAGTTTCACCTATATTATTAATTGAACAATTAGAGTGAATTATCACCTTTAATAACCACTACTTACTGCTATGATCCACTAACCACAACTTATATTTAGACATACTAAGAAAGTGAAACATTAATAAGTTATAAAATGAAAGCTCAAACTAGTGGTTCTAGATCATACACTTATCATCTAATGCTATGAAATACTGTAAGATCACGAGAAGATAGGTTCAGGTTTTAGGTTCCACCTACTTAAAACCTGGAACCTACCCGTTGAAATAGATTTCTTAATTTTTGGAATTTGAAATTTAAAACCTACCATGCATACCTCAAAACCTAAAACCTACAGATTTTCATTGGTTAGGTTCTCAGGTTCTCAGGTAGAACCTGCAACCATGCTCACCCCTACCCAACACAAGATGATATTTTCCCAGTCTTGTGGTTTAAGCTTCGTACAATGTTGTTGTCCCATCTATGACGTCAAGAAATGTTGGCGATTATATGGTCTGTACCCCTCCAATAGTCATGAGCTTCTAATGAAACAAAATGGTCTCTTCTTTATATTCAAACTCATTTGATCGAAATGTCAAACCATCGGTTCATTAGAAACAATTAAAATTGAACTGTCCAAATGATCGAGATTCACTGAACTTGTTTCAATAGTCCAATAAAATAAACTGTTGTTTCATTTCATTGAGCTCTTTTTTTTCCTCTAAACTTACAAGGTTTTATCAGCATCGATTGTGGGGCAACTAATGAATACACCGACCGTTATGTCAACTTAACATACACAACAGATGAAAGGTTCGTAGACTCCAGGAAGAACTATGAGTTAGATGACTATGAATTACACTATTTGAGGACTTTAGGAAGTTTTCCTAACTGAACCAGGAACTGTTACACTTTAAGACCGGACCAAGGCAAGAACAACACCTACTTGATTAGGGCAAAGTTTGGATATGGAAACTATGATGAAAAGAATCGGGCTCCTTCATTTGACCTATACATTGATGTTAATTATTGGACCACGGTGGACTACTCGACTTATAGTTATGAAGAAATCATGTACGTGTCCCTGGCAGATTATATACAAGTCTGTCTTGTGAATACTGGCAATGGGTTGCCCTTCATTTTAGCATTGGAACTAAGACCTCTTGATGATGACACCTACCGATTGGGATTTGGATTCTTGGAACTCAATCAACGATAAAACATCAGGGGACGCTTGGACTCTACCATCAAGTGATCAGTTAATTTTTGATATACAAATGTATAGAGATCATAGTAGAGAGAAATTCAGTTTTCTTTTCATCGAATTTAGCCATTTTGCAAACTATTGAAGACGCAAGTATCTAATTTAACTGAAAAAATATGGCTAACCGAATTGGTAACGAGTCAAATGTGAGAAAGATCCAAAGGGGCTACCAGGCTAGGAGAAATAACAAGTACACAAGACAAAATTGAGCATAGACAAAAAACGGCCGGGAAAAATCAACAGATTACAAAAGAAAAAACAGTTCAAATAATTATATAAAATGATATTAGATGTCAAAGATTACAACAAAAATCATTGGATGATTAAAAAGTATGAAAATAGAAACAGAAAAGCCATTACGTCCAAGAAAAAGATAAAGTTATGTGGAAATTTTGAAATTATAATCCGAATCAAAATTAGAATTTCATATATATATATAAAACAATTAAGTTACTCCAACATAACAAGCGAACTCATTGATTTATTTAGGAATAAAATCAACGCCATTGCAAAAATATTAGAATATAGTCGTAATTATTTTTTTTCCTTAATATACAAATAAATATTGAATAAACTAATATTTATTATACACTGTCATAAAGGTTTGAAATGAGAATATTGCAATTATTTGCTAAAAAACATTAGTGTTATAGTAAATTATTGATGTCTAATAAATATAAGGCCATGTGGTGATTTTGAGTTGCATGTAGTTTTTTTAATAAAACTCACCATCAGATTATGTGGTTGAACAATTATTAAGGCGACATTGATAATTACATTTCAATTCAAAATTTTAGTAGTATAAAAAATTGAAGATTTTGTAATATGAGGAAATTCACTTATTATTGGTAGACTGTCATGTCCAACAAATGTAATCATATTCCCTACCTACTTACCGTGAGACGTAAATGATTTTAATCTATATATATTTTTATTATATTAAGTAAAGGGGAGCTCCTACTTTTAAGGGCATAAAATATTTTTTTCTTCTTCAAGAATATTCAAGTAGAAAATCTTTCAATTAATAATTTTATTTCACCTCTTGCGTATCTCGAATATAAAATTTAAATCTTTTCTATCTTATATACAATTTTATAAAATATACAAATATCGAAATATTTTTCTCTCCCACACACGTCAGTGTTCAATTCAATCAAATGGTGTTGATAATTTCTCTATATTAATAATTAATAATTCAAATATTTCATAGCAAGATGATTATGCGAAATCTAACAAATGTTAATTCTTCGGATGCGCAAAATGCACGTGCATTTTTGCTTTTAAATATATAATAACAGTGTCTTCCTAACTATTAGCTTTAAGGTTGACACATCTATAGGATTCTAATTTGTAAGGGATTGATCATTCTTGTTGGAAGGAGTATTTTGTTATAGCCTCCACTCATCATTTTGCTACTTATATATTGCTCTTGTTCCTCTCCTTCCTCTCTTCGTTATTTCTTTATTTTTTTTAGGTCGTGTATTTTTTTATTTTAATTACACCTCTTTTGTATCAAAGAAGTTTCGTGCCTTGATAATGACATAATACTTTATATTAGTATACAAGTACTTTTACTAAACAAAAATATATAAATCAAGTGTACTTGAGAAATTGTAAGAACGAACGATATATAATAAGTCAAAACATCAAGTTAACTATTTTATTATATTATTGACACTTGATTTTTAGCCGGTGCGTTATAAAGGTAAAAAATCTTGAGATTAGGGTTTCTGATCGCAACTGAACTCAATTCTCAACAAAAAAAAGAAGAGTCATTTAGTATTTGAATTAGCATTAATCATTCATTTTCTAGCTTTTTGCATTTCAATTTCAAAAAGTCAAAATGTTGACTTTTGAGTTGGCTTTTTGGACAAACTTGACCAAAAGTCAACCTAAAGTCAAATTTTGGTTTTTTGCATAAAAAAACCCCAAAATAGTGTCAATCTCACTTTTGCACAATCAATTTTCAAAAAATTCAAAGTTTAACCCATTAATTGACATTTTAGTAAATAAGTACTAAAGTGTTAACTTTTGATCAACACTTTGTTAAAAAAAAATTCAAAAAATTCAAAACTCCTAAATAACTCATTTTTAGCTTAATTTCACTTTGGCATTATCAATTTTACAAAAATCGGTTTAGAATAAACTTTTCCCCACTTTGCGGAATTTGGTTCAAATTGGCCAAAAATGAAATTACTTCATTTATAGTCATTTTTTAGGATAATTTTCTTAACGACATTTGATCTATAGGTCGTATTGCATACAATTTTGGAACTAATTTTGTAATTCCAATCCAAGAACAAAAACCACCAATTTTAGTCCTAATTAGGGATTTCAATCGATTCTTCATAATTTGCACAATTGAGACACAGATGAGCCTAATTTTTTATATGAAATTCAAATTCGAAATCTATTTTGGAAAATTTACATGGATTTGAGCCAATTTGGTCAATCTAGTGATCCAATGATTGAGAAATCTAAGAATATTTGGTTCAATTAATGCAATTCAACTTGACCCATTCTAGACTAACATCCAATTTGATGAATTGAAACTCAATTTGGCCAATTGGACTTCAATTAAATCCATTAGTCTAGCTTGGCCATGTAGTTTAACACAAATTGAAGAGTAATTGGGCCAAGCAAGTTAAATTGGATCAATTTGTGCTTATATTTTAAATTGATTCAATCCAATTTAATCAAATTCAATTTAATCGGGTCAATCAATCATAATAGGAATGAAATTCTACAAAATTGGAACAAATTGGGCTGAGAATTGAACTGGTTCAACTCGGTCAAATTTGAGCCAAACCAATCCAACCAATTTAACCTGGTTTGACCGGAGTTGAATCGATCCTATCGGAACAACCATTTTCCAATAAAAAATCTGGCGACTGGTGGCCCATTCCTGCCAACCACATCCTTGTATGCCCAAAATGACAAATATGCCTTTAAATGGAAATTACAAAAATACCCTTAAGTGAAATTACAAAAATGTCATTCCTTAAGGAATAAGCAAATTACTTAAGGGTTAAGCAAATCAATCATGACCATTCATTTAGAATAGATCATGGCCATCTATAATGCCATGCTATCTATACTTAGCCCCAAAGGAATATTCTTAATCATTAAAGAAGCATTCTAGACCATTAGATTGATTTAAATGTTATGATTTAAAGTTGGGGGAGGTATATAAGCTTTTTTTCTCCAAAACTAGGGTGGGGGGAACTTTCTTTTTTCAGATCTAGTTTCTCTCTCATATTTTCCCTCTCTCTCAATCTCACACCGTCTCTCTCTCTCTCTCTCTCTCTCTCCTCTCTCTCTCTCCTCATCGGTTCGATTGCTTGTCGGCCGGTTCCCGGCATGTTACCACCACTCTAACAATCCTCTCGACGTCTCGAAGCCAATCACAAGACCAACCACAGTTGCTGGTGGCCGGAGGTCCTCCAATTGGCTCTTCTTCTCTCTTGGCAAACTCACCGGCAACCGAGCTGGTGAGCCTTCCAACCCGTTCAACCGACTGATCCGATGATCCGACAGCTCCTTCCAGCTATCTTGAGCCTCCAGCGACTTTCCTTGGCGTCCTCGCGTGGCTGTGGTGGATGGCCTCCCTCCGAACAGCCACCGAATCGTTTCGTTTTACTTAATTTTTCGTTGACAGTTTATTCATGCAAAATGAAGTCGGTTCTCACTTTAGCTTATACACTTGATTCTCATAGGTTTGTCGAGCTTTCCGAGACTTTTCCATGCTGTCCTTGAGCTAAATACGGAGGTCGGATCACTTGGTTGTGTGTTAAAGTATTATTACACAAGGTGAGTTCAAATTTGTCATACTCGGATTCTAATGACCTTATTGCTTGTGATGATGATTTGATTTTAAAAATGTTAGAATCATGTGAAGTGATGAACTAGAGAGTCGTAGAATACTTGAGCTTGAATTTGATGGGTTGTACATCTTAAATGTACATTGTTTGCTAGGTCAAAACTCCTTCAAAAGTTGACATCAGAATCTGAAATGATCTTCTTATGTTCTGTTCTTCTGTGATACCTAATGACCTTACTCGGTTGGATGATTTTTCTAATTTTCTGTGTTCATTATTTGGCAAAATTTTCTTCATGAAAGTTGTAAAGAACACTTAGATCTATCTACTATAAATTTTATAAAATTAAAAGAATGCTAGGTGAAGGCGATTAGCATTGTCATTTAGACTCAGTTTTTGTGATAGATGAGTTTCTGACCGACTTTCATGTGTTCTTCGATTTTTATAAAATTGTCTACTCAAAAACTGGAGAAATTTATTAATAAATATTCATATTGAGATCAAGAGCTTTCTAGTGACATCAACTTTATCAAAATCGGAGTTCATTTGTATTTTCAAAGGAATTTTTATGATTTAGTCAGTATCTGTGTTTAGATATGATTTTCTTTCCTTTGAGATCCAAAATATATTTCTCTAAATTTGATAAACTTGGAGTCCTTTTTTTCAAAAACTCAAAACTAAAAATTTTTCTATTAGGGTCTTATTATGTAGACTAGAAATTTTTGGGAGCCTAATAGCAATGTCTATGGGGTCAATTTGCTAAAAATCTCGGATAAGGTCTTCCCGGCCTCAAAAAATAATTTGCAAATGAGGCCTAAAAAAAACAAATTTTATAAAAATTTGGTGGGCTTTTTAGCAAAAACTAAAAATGAAAGCTGTCACACATGGATAATTCTAAATAGCTAAAAATTTTGGTGTGGTTTTGATAACGGTGACTATTTTTTTCCTGCAATTTCTTTGAATTCAAATTCAAACCGGGTCCAGACTGTCCCCAATGGTAAACTTATCATTTTTGTGAAAATCGATAGGGAATTAGAAAAAGTGGTCTTGATAAACTTTGATCTTCATGAAATTATCTTTCTAGTGACACTTGAATCACTTCATTTGAACATTATTAAGCCAATTAATCACACTAATACAGAACAGGGTCTGAATTAGCAATTATAATTAAATAAGGGGTATTCCTATTGAATCCCACTTCCTATTGCTTAATAGGTTTAGGAACAAGGCCCATGTGCCTGAATGCATGCTTTGCTAATTGTTATGCATGTGTTTACTAGATGTATATTAGGCCTAGTGCATATTCGGCGGGTAGCCAAGGTGGTCACTTAGAACCCGACTTTAGGGGTTAATTGATATGAGTTGCTGTTTTGTGAATGCAAATGGTAGCTCATTATCGTTAACCATTAATCAAATAATATTAGATGACTAAGTGGGAGGGTAAATCGAAATGCATGCAAAGCAAAGGCCGATTCCGAGGCTTGTGTTTGATTAGTGAATTGCTTGCATCTTTGCCTTGCTTTGGTTGTTCCTTTGTGCATTATTTTGTCATGAATGTATCTTACAGATGTAAAAAACCCAAGAGGCGGTCCATGGAGGAGATAGTCTAAAGTTGTAAAAGACAGAGGTGATAGACCGATGTCCAATCCAGTCTCAATTTGTATTCAATTAACGGATGTCGCGACCTAAATTTCTCAGGCTAATGGATTATTAAGACTAAACTTAACTCGAGCCCTCTCAAACCCTACTAATTTGCAGCTTAGGGTTTAAGTTTTTAACTTGCAAAAGTTTTTCATGTTTGGAGTTGCCACTAATTTATTTGTGGTAGGTCGATTAGAAACCTAAATAAAACATAGGAAGATATGTTTTATTCCTACGAAACAAAGATTCTAAGCTCGGGGACTTGGTTACGTTAGATCTAGTCTAACACTCTTTCGGTACATTTTCTTTTCAAAAAAAGTTATGCAGGTAGGTCTAGATCCATTTTATTGCCTAATCACTAACATGTGAGGTGTTCATGTGGGTGCGCAAACCACCAATTTAACACCCAAGAAAGCGATAAATAGATTGCAAGATTAGGAAAATGAAGTACCTTAATGCAACGCATGTCACGCCCCGTACCCCACGAAGCGCAAGCATCTAACGCGAGGTCAAATTTGTTGCGATGTGTCAGGACGCGTTGCCGACCCAACGCCCAGCAAACAGAGATCAATACACATGCAGAAGAATGTATATATATATATATATATACCCGTACAATAAACAAGACAACCACGGATAGTGCAACAATGAAAACCATTATGATTAAAAACAAACTTTTGTATTACCATAAAATATTTACAATATTCATTACAGAGAAAACAAACTGGAAACAAAAAAAAAAATCAACGACTACAATATCATGGGTCTCAAAATGTGCCTCACCCACGTTTATCCAAACTAAAGTATAATATCTAAAATACATCTCCCTGCTCCCTAAGGGGTAAACTGATATCGTCTTCTTAAGCTGATGGAAAATCCCACAACGCACTAGCACCTCTGGCATCCTCAGGGCCGGGGTTCTGAAATGTCAATTTTCCAACAACCGTGAGATAAATCTCAGTAAGTAACAACCCTTAAACCTAAACTAAGCTAACATGCACCTCCTGACAGGCGAATAAAACAGACAATACAACATTGCAAACAATTGACCTAGGCCGTTGGGCCCAGATTGAGCATACAATTGACCCTACAGGTTAGGCATTTATAACAATATTCACAGCACATACGTGTACACACGAGTCACATGTACGCCAATCGCATGTTCATGCTCATAAATGCCATTCTCACATACGAATCACCGATACGCACAATGGTCATCACACTTCGACACACTAATGCCATACTCATGATTTGACTAAACAATGCACTTTAGCATGCGATTCATCTTTGCAATTATACATCGACCCGTAGGCCACAATTATACCAATCCGAAGGCCAACGATTGCAATCCGACCCAAAGGCCAATAAGTATTTTGATCAAACAGGCATACTCGCACACATTTCAACCTCATGCTCATTCTCAGCATGCGAATGCTTGACCATAATTATTCGCACTCAGGCAATATGCTATGCACAATGAATGCCAAATTTCTCGAGTACACATAATCATCAAATGGCCAAATCAACGTGCAATTCAATATATCCAATTGATTCAACAGTTCAATTCAGCCACAGCATGCTCAATTATGCCATTTAATACATTTCAACATGACATGCCGATCACGCAATTAATACATGCAACTTGCACAACCAAGGCCCACCTATACCCAATCATTCTTGGCCCTCCAATATACACGTGGCTTAATGCATTTGATCACGATTATTAAACCATTGAACCAACAAATCAAGCAACCAAGTTCATAATTCAACTAGACCTCGAACTTTACCAAATTAATCAAATTCGGTTCTAATAGGGGCAGCCACAAAACAGCCTCATTCAAGGCATTAATCCACATCCAAATTAGTCTATTAAATCCCAATTATACCCTATAATCATTGGGTATTCAAAAATCCATAATTAGATCAATTTCTAATCTAATTAAACCCTAAATTCACCTAATCAGAAATGCAACTTAGACTAATTAGGGTTTAGGGATTTAATACTCGCCTAATCTGACTCGGGTCGACGGGAACGGGCGGCCAATCGCCGGTGAACGGTAAGATCGGCAGCAGTGTTCTGGCGGTATGGACGGCGGCGTACGGACGTCGTACGGACGGCATCCTTGCGGCCGAGCTGGGGGTGAGGTGAGGTCAGGTGGTGCCGGTGACCAGTAGCTCCGGCAATGGTGGCTTCCTCCGGCTATGGCAGGCTCACGATTGGCGAAGGGAGAATCGGCGAAGAAGGAAATCGTGGAGAGAGAGAGAAGTTCTGGCCGAATGAGGAAGGAGGAGAGAGATATGGGTCAAAGCTGGTAAAAAATATGGGCTGGTGGGGGACACATGTTGCCGATCTACGCGATTTGACCAAAATGCCCTTGATCCAACGGTCTTGATTGATCTTATCCAAATAATTGAGGGGCACGATGGTAATTAGGTCCAATAATTGAGCTGAATTATCTAAATAATTATTCCCAAAATTTTCCCAAAGTTCGGAACTAAAAATGGCCTATGGGCAAAATGGTCATTTTTTCGGTCCCGGATCGAAATTCCACTTTTCACCCGTACCTATCCCAAATATGTGTGACCAACATAATATGGCGTTAGAATCGCAAAATTAATTGCACAAGTCCTTGAAAAGCGACATCGAAGCTCATGGGCCAAAACGTAAATTTTTCCGATTTCAGTCGAAATTCTAATTTTCGACTATACTAGCCTAGAATGTATGTGGCCACACCAAAATGACATTGGCCACAAAAAATAGTTACATACAACATCAGAAATCAACATCAAGGTCTGGAGGGGTAAAACCGTAATTTTTCACTTCCGGACCAAAATCTCATTTTTCGACCATACCAACTTCAAACATGCATGGCCACTCTAAAATGACGTCAGCCTAGTAAAATAATCATAAATGTCCACGAAATTTTGACATCGAGATTCGGGTCCAATTACGCGATCAAATTCGCTCATTTTAAAATTTTAGGGCCTCTCACTAACGAGCAGCTGTTTAGAGGTTACGCGTATCAACCTAGGGTTGTCCATGTCGCAATAGTCTCAATTCTCGAGAGAACGCGAGGAATTATCATTAGTTCCGAAGGTCGCAATCATCTGGATCAGATTCAGGATTCGTTCACCACGTGTACTGTTGATCGTGCGGAATCACCCGCGATTCGATCATACGTCGTCGGCTAAATCAAATCCGTCACTTTCCTAAGATCGGCCCACACTGGCCCAAAATATTTCCTCGAAGTTTCTCGAAATCTGTGCCCAATCGGCAATTGGGTCTCTGGTCCACATACCATTTCCTAATTAGCCATTCCCTACCTGTTAGTATCCCAAGAGAGCTCAATTTCGGGCGACACTTACTAAAATTAAATGAGAAATAATATCAATATTATTGATCCCGGAAACGAGTCGAAATTTGGGATGTTACAACTCTTCCCCCCTTACAAAAATTTCGTCCTCAAAATTTATAATCTCTACTTACTCCTCAAACAAGTAGGGGTATTGACGTCGCATGGCTTCTTCACTTTCCCACGTAGCACTTTCCGTTCTATGGTGCTCCCATACAACTTTGACCAGCGAGATCGTCTTATTCCTCAGTACGCGATCCTTTCTGTCTTCGACCCTTACTGGTCTTTCCACATATGACACTCTGTCATCCACATCTATCTTCTCGTACCTTAGAACGTGGGTCGAGTCTGGTTCGTACTTTCTCAATATAGACACGTGGAAAACGTTGTGTACCAGAGACAAGTTGGGAGGCAATGCCAACCGATAGGCCATATCGCCAATCTTCTCTAAAATTTCAAACGGTCCGACAAATCTCGGACTTAGCTTTCCCTTATTACCGAATCGGGATAACCCTTTCATTGGTGACACCTTGAGGAATACGTGATCTCCGACTTGAAATTCCAAAGGTCGTCGTCTCCGATCGGCGTAGCTTTTCTGGCGACTTTGTGCTGTCTTTAGCCTTTCCCGAATAATTTAGACAGCTTCTACTGTCTATTACACCAACTCTGGGCCAGTAATTTTTCGCTCACCTATTTTGTCCCAGCACACTGGCGTCCTGCATGCTTTACCATACAAGGCTTCGAATGGTGCCATCTGGATACTCTGCTGGTAGCTGTTATTATAAGCAAACTCTACCAGATGCAGCTGTTCCTCCCATTTGCCTTGAAAATCTAATACGCAAGCTCTTAACATATTTTCAAGTGTCTAGATTGTCCTTTCTAACTAACCATCTGTTTGCGGATGGTAGGCCGTGCTGAATTGTACCTTCGTTCCCAAAACCGTTTGCAAGCTCTTCCGAAAGTTAGCCGTGAATCTTGGGTCATGATCCAACGTGATCGTCACTGGTACTCAATGTAGACGAACGATCTATTGTACATATAGTTCGGCGTACCTTTCCAATTCTAAATCCTTTCGCACTGTCAGGAAGTGCGCTGACTTAGTAAGTTGATCCACTATCACCCATATGGAATCATGCCCTCTCTAGCTTCTTGGCAAGCCGGTTACAAAATTCATGGTGATGTGCTCCCATTTTTACTCCGGAATTTCTAATGGTCGCAACAGTCCTCTAGGCTTACAGTGTTGTGCCTTCACTTGTTGGCACATCAGATACTTGGCCACATGCCTGGCCACATCTTTCTTCATTCCATCTGTTAACACCTAAATTTTGGAGACCTAATTAGTCATTCATTGCATAGAAAATTAGGGATCAATCTTGGCACCTAAACAAAAATAATAGTTAAATTGCATATAGATTACAAGCATTTGCATTAGTAATTAGGCCCATATAATTGCATCTTCATTGAATCGGCAGCGGATGGACTCGAGTGAATGGTTTTGAGTTTAAAGGGACTAAGCCCGCAGTAGATAAAAATCACGCGCATCAAGTTGAGAAAATTTGATTATCAAGATTTAGCTATCCCATGGTAGATAAAAAATTAGGGATAATCTTTGGGGTATATGTGCGTACGTGGTGGATTTTGAGAAAATTCGGTCATCATAGGAGCAAGAATTGATCGACATTGAGTAAAGAGGAAAGAATTGATGCATGATTCTCTAGCAATATTCACACCATATTGGCAAAATAATAAAGAAAGGGAAGGAGAAAAAGTGAATCTCACGTTATTGGGAAGGGATAAAGGAATGTATTTTTTTTCCTTGTACAAAGTTTGATATCCTAGCCTATATAAAGGAGAGTGAGGCCATGCAGCAAGGAGGGCTTTCCTTTGGGATATGAGGACACACGTGAAACGAAAAAAGGGGACTCTGAGAATTTTCAGAAGACAATTCCTCAAAGGAAGAGTGAAACACGTGAGAGAGAGAATTGTCTGGAGAGGGAGAGTCTCGGCCGAGTCCCTCACGACTGCACCTTCATCGTTGCACTAGACCAGTCGCTCCCTTGTCTGGCGACGTCGCTCACCACAACCAGCAAACTCCTCCACGAAGCCAACGACCACTGCTCCTTTATAGCGCAACCGCAGACCCGCGCCTCATCGGTCCAACAATTTCACAGCCACCGAAAATCTTGTAACCTTGGCGTTCTAGCGAGCTCCATCGTTCCTCAGCCTCGGAAGTCCCTGCACGACGACGTTGAACTAGCATTCTGACGACAAAGCCACCAAGCCTTGTTCGCTATACCGAGTTCTTAGCCTCGTCTAGCATTCCTGACACTAGCTCCTGCTTCTGCAAAGTTCTGGTTTTTATTTTTTCCCGAAGACTTTTTGGCATCTTCTTGCAATTATCCCATGGTTTCATCACACATCCAGAAGACGCCACTTTCTTATTTCTTTTGAGATATAGAAGTGGCTAAAGAGGATTGTTCGGTCAAAGTCTTCAGTGGAAGCTCGGACAAATAGACCCACGAGGGATTTGCATACTGACTTGGTGGCTCAATCGTGATCCCCAAGCTCAAAGGCCGTTGTCTTAGCTGTCGCAGTGATCGTTCACTGCTGGTCCTCGCTCTTCCACCGTCCAGTACCTTGAGCCGCCGGTCACGGTCGATCCCGAGTCGAACTCTATTTTATAGGTTTATTTTGGCAAGTTTGTGAACCATCCAACCGCAATTCCAATTGAGCATCAACTCGCCACCATCTGCCGGTCCAAATTTGGAAAGCAAATATCGCGAATTAGGTAAGAATCTTCATTAATTCGATTTTCGTATATTTTATTGCCTAATTTGTGAAATTACAGTATTGTTTGAATCGTCAAGTATTATTCATATCAATGAAATCCTCAAGTAGATTTAGATTAAGAATTATTTCTTAATTTCATAACGTGCTATGGTCGTAAATCCGATCTCCTAAATCAAATCTTGGATGCATATTACTTGTCAAATTTGGATAGAATTTGAAAATTTCAAAATCTTTTGAATATATCTAAGATATTCAAGATAGCAAAATCTTTTCAAGATGAGATCGGTTGGGATAATTTCCTTATCCGCAATCGCACACATGGGAATAAGTCTATTTATCAAGCTTTAGATAGAATTATTTCCATAGCGGGTATTTCGAATTTTTAGGGTCGATCTGTCAAGCTTTAGATCGAAACTTAATTTGAAAGATTTAGCGGTTATAATCTTTCTATTAAAATATTTGCAACTGAATTTAAATTTGAAAATGCATTAAAAATGCGAAAAAAAAGTTCATAAAAAGAAAATTCAAAAAAATTTTGCACCTTTGAACTCTAAGTCAGAATTCATCAAAATTGTCGAATTGAGCTTTTTTCTTGAGATTGGAACCGAAAGGACGTTAGGGTAATCTAGTGTAACCAAGTCCTCGGATTTATAATCTCTGGTTTGTAGAAATAAAATAGTACTCTCACTATTTTATTTAGGTTTCTAATCAACCTACCTTAAATGATTAGTGGCGGCTCCCATTGAAAATATTTGCATGCTCATAATTGGACCTAAGTTGCGAATTGATAGAGTTTGGGAGAACTCGAGCTAAGTTAGTTAATTTAATTAATCTAGTAATCCATTAGCCTAAAATCGGAAAACCTGATTTTTAGGTCGTGACATCTTGGTGACTCCACTGGGGATACACTTGAATTTTTTTTTTTTAAAATTTAAGGAGGACTTAGGCCAAAAAATTTTCATGGAAAAATCACTCGATTTGGCAAAATTTGATTGAATTCTCATTCTTAGGTGTTAAATGGTTTTGCAGAATGGGAGTTATAAGGGGAGTAGTGATTGGCTAACCCTTTGTTTTATAGGCTTGGTGGATTGGAATTGCGATTTAATTTTTGTACTATTGAAGCGATGTTTGCGTTTAATTGTCGTGCATGATTTATCGTATTTGCACTGCACCACACACAACTTGTGACCGAACCTGGGTCACACTTGTAGTTTTAGATGGTATTTAGATGGTTTTTTAACCTTGATGGTAAGGCTTCACTAAAGGTTATCCCATTTGGATTCCGAAAATTTTTCAAAAAAAAAAGGCTCAAGGGCCGTCCTCATGCACGTGAGGCTACGATGCATGGGGGTTGCCCTTGTTGACCGAACCAAGCTGAAGTGATTGGACCTGACTAGTCATGACTATTGTATGCGAGGCTGCGACTAGTCATGATGATTGTGCGCAAGGCTGCGACATGTTATTCCATTCATCATTTCACTTTGCAAAGCCTTTAGGGTAGATAGATTAAGATTTAAACTCATGATTCATTTGCATGTCTCTGTGATTGACACTTTCTCCTCAAAGGCGGTAAATTCTTGAGCTTTATCTTTGGTTTTCTTCATCTTATTTTGAGTCGGTCCTTGATCTAGGTTGAGTCATTTGGCACGTGGTCTATATACGAATGGGTCGCCTCGATATCCGTTTTGTGCCTACTCCGAAGCTAAAGCTCAAGAAGTTATGGGGCCAGTTGAAGCTAGATGGTCAGCAGTACGTTCTCAAGCGCATTGGATTCATGCTGCCAATCCTAGACATAGATGTTCAGAGCGGGATCATGCAGGCACTTGCTCATTTTTGGTGCCCCGAGACGACCACATTTGTGTTGGAAAGTAAGTTTGAGCTCACACGACTCTGCAAGAATACAGTATTGCCATTGGGAAATTGATTGAGTTGGATATAGTTGAACCACCCACTCAGGTAAATCCTGTGGTAGCGCTTGCTGAATTTTTGAGTTTGACTAAAAAAGAAATTGAAAAAGTGCTAAAAGGTAATTGTCAAGCATGCCCACTATCTTTTCTTATTGAATGTTTTGAAAATAGCTCCATCCTTATAAGATCTAAGATGTTTTTTTTGGACTCATCATTTTTCCATTCCATTAAAATGCTATTGATCCCGTGATAGTTTGGACGGTAAAACTAATATGTGGTGGAGTCAGTTTCATGAATGCAATTCTGGCAGAGACTTTCATATCTCTGACATGATTTAAGAAAGAAAAAGATAGAATTTTTCGAGCCCCGATTGAGCTTTTGCAAATTTGGCTTTTCTCACACCTTTCTTAATTTGGGGAAAATATGATTGTATTTGAAATGGGCATGACTGATAACCCTATTTTAAGGTTCAAACAAATACAAGATCAAACTAAGAGTTTGCACTATACACAATGGGTCCATTTGTTCAAGGATCCAAACTCTCAGATTTTCATTTGGCAAGATATGTGGTTTTGGGAGGTTAAAGCTTGACTATGCCATGGCAATCAGAAGCCCATACCTTTGATGGGCATTTATGGGGCAACCAGCTATCAGCCTCTTCGAGTTACAGGACAATTTAGAGTTTTGTAGGATGTCCCACCTCCACTTAGGCCTAATGAATTTCAAGTCCAGTTCGAGAAAAGCGAGTGCTACAGAGTCGAGCTTAGGTGTCATTCTGAGGCTTGGCAGAAATGTTCCACTCAAAAGTTGATTTGGCCCGCAAATGAGCCCATCGGAAGGATGAAGAGTCACTTTGCCACGACCCAGTATATTAAGTATCATACCATCCCTGCTGAGATACTTCTGAAGATCCCGATTGTGACAGTGTGGCATACCCGTCAAACCCAAATCAAAATCAGTAAAGAAAAGGTGATGAAGTCCCAGGAAAAGGCAGATGCTTTGGCTAAAGAGAATGCACGATTACGACGTGCCTTGAAGGCCTATTCGTCTATAGATCACGTGGCCTCTAAAAAAAGGAAGACCATTTGATTTCATGTTCAATTTAGGGAGTTTTTTTTTTAGGAGGAAATGTTAGCTTACTGTTGATGTTTTCTGGTAATAGATGTTGTTGTTTCTGGGCGATCTTTCTAGGAATTTCTTTGAGACATTTTCCATTTTGGGCAATTCAATGAGAAACATTAAGCTATAATTTGTAAATTTTGGAATTAATCCAGGTTTTTATTACTGAATAAAGCAGTCTGGAATTTCAAAATTTACTGGACGAATCAGTCTTTCGCCTTGGGGGTCTAGAGGGTGTCATGGACCGACTCGCTATTCTTACCTGTTGTATTTATTCAATCGTTACTTTTTGTAGGTAATTTGCCACGGATCCTCCTCATCCTTATAATACTCGATCAGTGACCAAAAGAAGAGTGGCCAATCAAGCCGAGATTGCAGCCATGATTGATGAAAAGCTGAAAGAACACATGAATACAATGAATGAGCAGATCGCGGCTACCATGTCCAAAATGACGAGTGATCTCATGGCCAAGCAACAACTTATCAATGCTGGCTCTCAATCGGAGATTCCACCTCCAACCCGTCAAGGCCTTCGCCCTGACAAAGCTCCCACAGTAAACACTGATCCAACATTTCAACTGGATGATGTCATTTTGACTGACACTAGTGTATCTCCGGCGATCCATGTTATTCATCCACCCCCCAAGGATGAGAATGCCAAATTGCTGGCTAAGCTCGACTAGAGGTTACGCAAAGTGGAGGGAACTCAAAGTGTTCTGCCAGTTGATTTGTTTGTTTTTACCCGGGTCTTAGTGCCCGATAAATTCAAGATGCTAGCTTTTGAGAAGTATGACGACACCTCAAACCCAATTCAGTACATTGAGATGTACCAGGGGCTCATGAACAGATATGTTTCAAACGGACCTCTAATGATCCAAACCTTTCAAGCAAGCTTGAAGGATGCTGCAATAAGGTGGTATAGCAACCACCAGATCAACTGGAAGGATTCATGGGAAGAGGTGGCAAATCTTTTCGTCAAGCACTTGAAGTTCAATCTTAATGTCACCATTACAAGGAAAGACTTGGAGAGAGTCGAGTAGAAAAAAGACGAGACTCTAAAGGAGTATGCCACTCATTGGAGGAACATGACGGGACATATCATGCCTGAACCTTTAGAGCGTGACTTAATGAAATTGTTTGTGTCCACTCTACCGTAGCCAGCTCGTTCAGGAATGTTAGTGATGACCGTCCAATCTTTTAGCCAGTTGATAGCCATGGGTGAGGAGATTGAGTCCGGGCTCAAGAAAGGATAGTACAGTGAGTCGGGTTCATCAGGTAAGAGATTTGTTAGTAAGAAGAACAAAGAGCATGTCCCCTAAGTCAACATGACTTATGTACAAAAGACGCCAGCTCAGGCCCCGAAACTACAATTTACCACTAGGCAGCCAGCCTCTTATGGGCAGCAAGGCCAGCAGGACCCACGCCAGCAGCGGAAACCTCGCCGGTTTACTCCATTTCCTGGGACGTTATCTCAGGTAGTGGCGATGCTAAGGAAGAAGAATTTGTTGAGTTCAGAGCCATAAAGATCTAACGCTGCTGGCTTTGCAAGGCATGATCCGTCGAAAAAATGCGATTACCATAGAGGTGAGGTAGGACATTCAACAGACGACTGCCAAGTGCTCAAACATCGAGTATAGGATCTACTCGAGATTGGAGCGTTTGCACTACAAACAACCGGTAAGCCCAAAGTGTAGAACAATCCACTCCCTAGTCATTCGAGCAGTGCAAATGTTGTCCTTGACCCGGAGATCAAGCAGGTTTAAGACTTCAGGGTCTCGTTCAAGGATATGTTCGATGCTTTAGTCCGAGTTGGTTATGTTTCGACCAGTGAAGTGGTGTCATTCGGTGAAATAGAAAAGAAGGTGGATAAGTTGGTAAGAGAGGAAATGATTGGGATGGCGGATGAATTCGGGGTAGTTGCCACTATATCTCAGGTCATCATTGACTGGAATGAAGAACTTGTAATGCTAATCGATGAACAAGTTAAGTTGGATCTTGAGCTAATTGACATGCCTCCTCTTGAGGATGCCTCTGATGATGACCTCGGGATCGTTATACCGATGCTTCTGAAGTATTGGTACTGGCATCACCTCAGCCCTATACTTATAAAAGTGACAAAATGGTTCCATGGTCATACAATGTTGATCTGATAACAAGGTCGGGGTGAACTTATGTTGATAATCCACCGGCTAAGCCAGTGGCCGAGAAAGTAGCGAAGGAATTCCTAGTTGTGATTAAGGCTGGTGAATATAGCATGGTTGATCAGCTGAGAAAGTTACTTGTACAAGTCTCATTGTTGGAACTTCTCTAGACATCAGATAAGCATCGGGGTGTTCTAATGAAGGTTTTGAGTGAGATTCATGTGCTCGAGACTATTGAAGAAGATAAGCTAGAGGGGTTTGTTGGGACAATCCTCTTCAAGGATCAAGTAGCATTTTCTGATGAGGAAATCCTAGTTGAAGGACGTGGTCATAATAAGACGCTTCATATATCAGTGAAGTACAATGAGACTCACATGGCTAGGGTGCTTGTTGATAACGGGTCAGCTTTGAATTTATGCCCATTGGCTACTTTGAAAAGGCTAGGCATTGAGCCATCTACCATGCAAGCAGCCAAGACTTCTGTTCAAGCCTTTGATGGAGCAAAGAAGGATGTGATAGGCCAGATTAACTTAGAGCTGCAAATTGGACCTTCGATGTTCGATATTCTTTTTCAAGTGCTGGATATCCCTTCTACTTTCAATTTCTTGTTAGGACGGCCATGGATCCACAATGCAGGCGCAGTGCCTTCCAGTTTGCATCAGAAGATCAAGTTTGTGGCTGAGGCAAAGTTGGTTACAGTTTATAGAGAGGAAGATTACCGAATCTCCAATGCGACATTGGTCTCATACATAGAGCCCGATCATGTTGAGGAGGATAGCTATCATTCATTTGAGATAGTTCAAGTTGTTCAGGCCTCCTTTGATATGCCGTTGCCCGTTCCTAAGGTTTCTAATGCAGCTATCATAGTGGCCAAGGTCATGGTCGGTAATGGTTTTGAGCCAGGTCAGTGTCTTGGGAAGGAAAGCCAAGGCATTCATGCTCCGATTGAGACAAATGGACAATCCCACAAGGCTAGTTTGGGATATCATGGGTCGGGAAGCCGCGAACAAGGCTACAATTGTTGCAGAGACCGAAGAGGAGTAGATCAAAGTCCCTTACCACCTCCCATTAACCACACCTTTCGCTCAGCTGGAGTAATAGAGGGATATGAGCATTTAAAGTCGAGCCCGATTGAGGATGATCTCGGGCTTATCTTTCCTAAGTTGCCACAAGCCCTAACTGACTCGCCTAAGAAGCACGGTAAAGCGATTTTGGTCAGTTTGTCTGATGATTCTGAGGATGACCAGCCACCCTGTATTTTCAAGAAGCCGGAGTCGAGGGTGGTGGACTTTGCCTTTAATGATGGTATACCCTACCTCACTGGTTGGTTTGCTAAGACCTCTATTGGTGCAATCATTGAAGGACCACTTGAAGGGATGGGCGTTGGCCCTCAAGAGTAATTATTTCCAGCTTTCGTATCTCCCCTGTGTGGGAATCTTTGTTGCTTTTTTTCGATTTTCATTCCAATTCATGTTGCACTTAGGTTTTTCAATCCAATAAAATGTAATGCATTGATTCGATATCAGTAAAATTACAGAGGTTTTATCATTTTGAATCTTGTTGAAATGCCCCAAACCAACTCGATGACGATAGCTAACGATTGGAAAAATTTGTCATCTATGGTAAGAACTGAGGGTTGGGCTTCTCAAGAATTCTTGTCTCGAGGTCTTAGAAAGCAAAATGAATTTCAAAAAAAGAAGTAATGATCAATTTTTGAAAATTGCATGTAGTTAAGCCCTGTCTTGTCTTTTTGATCCCTTTCTTGTATGTTTCAGGACTATTCTCGAGGCATGCCAAGGGATGGGAATAATGGATCCTCATATATGTGATGCAAGTCAATCTGATGACTCAGACGATTCTAATCTGAATGATGAACAGATACGACGGAACTTGGAAATCTATGAGAAATCTAAGCCTCTGACTGTTGAAGAAACCGTAGTGATCAATCTTGGCGACACGGAGAATCCTAGAGAGGTGAAGATTGGGTATATCTTCCTAAAGATATGGCCAAATGCTTGACCCAATTGTTGAAAGATTATCAAGACATCTTTACCTGGTCTTATACTGACATGCCGGGTCTCGATCGATCGATCGTCGAACATTGTCCACCAACTGATCCTTTAGTTGAGCCCGTGAAGCAAAGGCCGTGAAGAGCTAAGCCAGAACTGGCAAAGAAGATCAAGGAAGAGGTCATAAAGCTTCTTGATGTGGGATTTATTGAGACTACCCAATACTCAGAATGGGTCGCTAATATAGTCCCAGTGTTAAAGAAAGATGGTCGGGTTCTAGTGTGTGTTGACTACCGAGATCTGAACAAAGCTAGTCCTAAGGATAATTTTCCACTCCCACACATTGATGTGCTTGTGGATAGCACAGCCGGATTCAAACTATTTTCCTTCATGGATGGCTTCTCAGGTTATAATCTGATCTTGATGAACTAGGATGATAAGTTGAAAACAACATTTACCACTCAATGGGAGACATTTCATTACAAGGTGATACCCTTTGGTCTCAAAAATGCTGGGGCAACTTACCAGCGGGCAATGGTCACATTGTTCCATGACATGATGCATAATGAGATTGAGATCTATGTTGACGACATGATTGCAAAAACTCGGCGTGCAGAAGATCGCATAGAAACCTTGACCAAATTATTTGGCAAGCTTCGTAAGTTCAAATTGCGCCTCAACACAGCAAAATGCGTGTTCGGGGCAAGCTCTGGCAAACTACTCGGCTTCATTGTCAGTAACAATGGGATTGAGATTGACCCGTCAAAAGTGAAGGCCATTTGTGAAATAAAATCTCCCTCTTTGGTGAAGGAAGTTCGTAGCTTAATGAGTAGACTAAACTATATAGCCAGATTTATTTCTCAGCTATCTGAGACAGCGAAGCCTTTCTTTAAGCTTCTCAAGAAGAATGCACTGGTTAGATGGGATGAAAAATGTGAACAGGCATTCGACAAGCTTAAATACTATTTGACGAATCCGCCGGTGCTTGTTCCGCCGATGCCGGGGCAACCTCTGACAATCCACAGTGAGTCCTTAGGCGCCATGCTTGCTCAGAAAAGTGAGGAGGATGGAAAAGAGCGTGCGATTTATTATTTGAGTAAGAAGTTCACTGCCTCTGAGATGAACTGTTCTGAAGCAGAAAGAACGTGCGCAGCACTAGTCTGGGTGCTACACAGGTTGAGGCAATACACTTTGCATTATCAAATATTGCTTGTAACAGAGTGTGATCCCATCAAATACTTGCTCAATCAACCCGCTTTGGTTGGAAAACTGGCAAAATGGCAAATTCTCATCTCAGAATTCAATGTTCAATTCTTGTCTCAAAAATCAGTCAAAGGACGAGTAATTGCTGATGTCTTGGCCGAAAATCCTGGGAAAAATGAGGATCTAGGTCCGCTAGAGGATAGAGTCATGCCAATTGATGAGTATGTATGGACCATGTATTTTGATGGGGCTGTAAACTTGTCAGGATTAGGTATTGGGGCAGTTTTAATATCCCCGGACGGTCAACATTATCCAGTGGCGGCGAAACTGATATTTTCTTGCACGAACAATATCACTGAATATGAAACATGCATCCTCGGATTACAAGTTGCAATTGAAATGGGATTAGCTCGACTTAAGGTGTTTGGAGATTCAGCCCTCATTATTCTTCAGACTGTTGGTAAGTGGCAAACTAGAGATGCTAAGTTGCAGCCCTATCACTCTTATTTAGAGGAGTTGGTAGAAGAGTTTGAAGACATTTCGTTTGAATACTCGTCAAGGACTTAAAACCATTTTGCCGATGCTTTGGCTACTTTATCGGCAATGCTACGAGTGACAAGTGGATTAGAAGTTGAACCTTTAAAGATAGAGGTCTATCAGAAATTGGCTTATTGCATGGCAACGACAGAAGAGCATGACAGCAAGCTGTGGTATCATGATATTAAGGCATATCTTCAAACACAGGAGTTTCCTGAAAAAGGTACCACATCTGACCAAAAGTATATCAAGAAAATGGCGTCGAAGTTCTTCTTGAGCGGAGAATGCCTATACAAGCAGTCCTATGATTCGGTTTTGTTAAGGTGTGTTGATTCAACTGAGACTGTTCATTTGATGCTAGAAGTACATGAGGGAGTATGTGGTCGGCACATGAATGGTCATATGTTAGCAAGGAAGATAATGAGGATGGGTTATTATTGGCTTACTTTAGAGAGTGATTGCATTCAGCATGTCCGGAGTTGTCATAAATGCTAGATCCATGGTGACAAGATTAATACTCCTCCGAACGAATTGCATCAAATGTCTGAACCATGACTGTTTTCTATGTGGGGCATTGATGTGATTGGCCCAATCAATCCTAAAGCGTCAAATGGACATCGATTTATCCTGGTCGCTATCGATTATTTTTCGAAGTGGATCGAAGCTATGTCCTATACGGCAGTGACGGCCCGAAATGTGGTAAAGTTCATTCGTCGAGACATCATTGCTTGATATGGTGCACCTGAGACCATAATTACTGACAATTGGTCGAATCTAAATAATAAATTAGTGGATGATTTGTTCAAGGAGTTCAAGATCAAGCATCTGAATTCCTCTCCATATCGTCCACAGATGAATGGAGCGGTCGAAGCAGCCAACAAGAATATCAGGAAAATCTTGGCTAAAATAGCTGAGAACTATTGTGATTGGCATGAGAGATTACCTTTTGCACTTATGGTGTATCGGACTTCTATTCAGACATCTACAGGGGCAACTCCATATTCTCTTGTGTACGGTATGGAAGCAGTTCTGCTTATTGAGGTTGAAATTTCTTCATTATGTATTCTTTTATAGGTACAATTGTCAGAAGCAGATTGGATCCAGCAGAGATTGGACCAATTGAACATGATTGATAAGATAAGGCTTAGAGCTCTATGTCATGGCCAGTGCTACCAACAATGAGTTGCCAAATCTTTCAACAAGAAAGTCAAGCCTCGACATTTTCAGGTAGGCGATCTTGTCCTATGGAAGTTATTGCCGATAGTTCCTCTTACAGAAGGAAAGTTCACCCTAAATTATGGCGATCCGTACATTGTGAAGAAAGTCCTTCAAGGAGGTGCTTCGATTTTGACCGAGATGGATGGTTGTGTTTTTTCCAGTCCAGTTAATTCTGATTCTGTGAAGAAGTATTACACTTGATTTGTACTCATTTTGACTTTGTCTCAATCCAAATTTTATGAATCAATTGATTTTCTTGTTATGTTATTAAGCTTCGTTTAAGGAAGGCTTTCGATCTGGCAATTTGTTTCTGTCCCAATGAAGCGATCATATTGCATGAGAGATTTCAAGATAATGAAAGGCAAGCCATTTCCATATACATCCTGAATAATAATCCACAGTGCGAGTTGAGTGAAAATCCTGTGCTGACAATGTAAAGGATTATCTCACGAAAAGTATGACAACCAAAATGATGAGAGGCATTCATTCCCTCTATCTAAATACTACACGTTATCATTTGCTTAACCCTTTGAACGGAGTTTCATTTCTTATCCCTATCGGGAACAACCCTATATTGGGGCAATTTTTTAGAAAGTTCAAAATGGTTAGAATTTTCTTGCTTTCACTTTCACTTGTATCAATCTTCAGGTATATTTACTGCATGCAAATTCCGTGTTAGCTCGAGTGCCTTAGATATGACGATGAGCATTTCTATATCCTTACACATTATACCCTTTGCATACCCAATTTGAGTGGTGAATTCATTTCAACTTGATTGATGATCATTCCTGTGATAAACAAATGAAATCATCTCAAAGCAAGTTCAAGGTGACTTGAGGCAAATAGGAGCTCAAAAGAAAATTCATCAGAAAGGACGCAAAAGGACTCCATTAAATTGAAGTCTCTCTATCGAAAAAAGCTCTCTTAAAAAGAGGGAGAAAAATCTCTCGAAAAGAAAATCTCTCTCTCAAAAAAAAATGATGAGAGAGAGAAAGGTTTCGGCAAAAATTGAGTTTATATGCAAGATCATTCTTCAAGAAAGAGACCATTTGAAGGTTCATTTGTGGAGCAATCGCTAGAGATAGATCATTGGTACCAGTAGCATGATTGGATGATCACCAATTTCCATGTTCATAATACCCCCTTTGATGAAAATAGGCCATTCATTTCAAGCCTACCCGAATCTACGTTACAACCCTTACCGAAGTCTCTTCAGAATAGGGCACTTGAGTTAATGTAGAGTTTCAAATGCTTATAAATATTCTCGAAGAAGTGCGAGCAAGATTTTTATATCTCATTTTTGCAGCATTCCTGGCTTATAAACTCGGAGTAGCTAGTGATATCAATTCTTTCAAAGCTATGACTCTCATGAGTCCCCATTTGTGAAACCTTTGACCAATCTTGAGTTTCAGTCCTTATAAAGACCTCTCAAATTGGCTCAGTCATACTGATTTTGAGAATATCCGAACCCTTGTTAAACACGATAAAGAGAGTTTGAGTGATTCTTATACCCGCATCAAAGGTCGGGTCAAAAGCCTTTCATTGAAAGTGAGTGGAAAGTCCTTTCTGATTAAAGGTCTCTCATTTAATGTGATTAAATTGTCAAAAGGAAGAAATTGTTGTTCTTATCGATAAATTCCCCAGTAAAGCTTGGTAATGCAGACAGATTCATGAATTATGTTTTCTTTGCCCATGCGCATGTGTTATTTTAACCTTTTCTCGAGTAAAAACAAGTTCAATGCAATTAGCTAGAAGAATTCAGGTATGTCTGCTAATTATTCTTCATTGTATCTTTTTGTGTTGCCCAGTGGAATATACAGCACACCCCATTTCATGTTTGCCTAGTGGAACAGGCGGCATAGTTTCTCATTCCGTGTTCATCTAGTGGAATAGGTGACACAACTAACCTCATACTCACCCGATGGAACATGTGACATGATCTTTTTCGTGATTGCCCAGTGGTGTAGGCAACACGTCTCTTTTAATTCTTTCTTCATATCATGTGTTGTTTAACATCTGTAGGAAACTACAGGTAACGGATAGACAATCTTGTACCTTGAGAACCTTACTTCCAGTAGACTAGAAGTTTGGAGATCGAGGGGGTTAACAGCATTATAAAGCTTTCCCTCACTTGGGCGCTTTTTGTGCGATCCGTATATAAGGCTCTTTCACTGCTCTTAATGAAGTGAGAAGCCTTAGCATACGTTCCTTATTGCTTGTATATCACGCATCATTGCATTTGAAAAATTGAAAAAAAAAAATCATTCATCATTTTGCATGGTTTAAATTTAGGTTTCAGTCTTTGAGCGAAACCTTTGCGAACCTCCACTCAAAGAGGGGCAACTGTTGACACCTAAATTTTGGAGACCTAATTAGTCGTTCATTGCATAAAAAATTAGGGATCAATCTTGGCCCCTAAACAAAAATAATAGTTAAATTGCATATAGATTACGAGCATTTGCATTAGTAATTAGGCCCATATAATTGCATCTTCATTGGATCGGCAGCGGATAGACTCGAGTGAATGGTTTTGAGTTTAAAGGGACTAAGCCCGCGGTGGATAAAATCACGCGCATCAAGTCGAGAAAATTTGATTATCAAGATTTAGCTGTCCTATGGTAGATAAAAAATCAGGGATAATCTTTGGGGTATATGTGCTTACGTGGTGGATTTTGAGAAAATTCGGTCATCATGGGAGCAAGAAAATTGACCAACATTGAATAAAGAGGAAAGAATTGATGCATGATTCTCTGGCAATATTCACACAATATTGGCAAAATAATAAAGAAAGGGAAGGAGAAAAAGTGAATCTCACGTTATTAGGAAGGGATAAAAGAATATATTTCTTTTCCTTGTCCAAAGTTTGATATCCTTGCCTATATAAAGGAGAGTGAGGCCATGCAGCAGGGAGGGCTTTCCTTTGGAATATGAGGACACACGTGAAACAAAAAAAGGGGACTCTGAGAATTTTCAGAAGACAATTCCTCAGAGGAAGAGTGAAACACGAGAGAGAGAGAATTGTCTAGAGAGGGAGAGTCTCAACCGAGTTCCTCACGACTGCACCTTCATCGTCGCACTAGACCAGTCGCTCCCTTGTCTGGCAACGTCGCTCACCACAACCAGCAAACTCCTCCACGAAGCCAACGACCACTGCTCCTTCTTTATAGCGCAGCCGTGGACCCGTGCCTCACCAGTCCAACAATTTCACAGCCACCGAAGATCTTGCAACCTTGGCGTTCCAGCGAGCTCCATCGTTCCTCAGCCTCGGAAGTCCTTGCATGACGACGTTGAACCAGCATTCTGACGACAAAGCCACCAAGCCTCGTTCGTTATACCGAGTTCTTAGCCTCATCTAGGATTCCTAACACTAGCTCCTGCTTCCACAAAGTTTTGGTTTTTATTTTTTCCCGAAGACTTTTTGGCATCTTCTTGCAATTATCCCATGTTTCATCACACATCCAGAAGACGCCACTTTCTTATTTCTTTTGAGATATAGAAGTGGCTAAAGAGGATTGCTCGGTCAAAGTCTTCAGTGGAAGCTCGAACAAATAAACCCACGAAGGGATTTGCATACTAACTTGGTGGCTCAATCGTGATCCCCAAGCTCAAAGGCCGTTGTCTTAGCTGTCGCAGTGATCGTTCACTGCCGGTCCTCACTCTTCCACCGTCCAGTACCTTAAGCCACCGGTCATGGTCGATCCCGAGTCGAACTCTATTTTACAGGTTTATTTTGGCAAGTTCGTGAACCATCCAGCCGCGATTCCAATCGAGTGTCAACCCGCCATTGTCTGTCGGTCCAAATTTGGAAAGCAAATATCGCGAATTAGGTAAGAATCTTCATTAATTCGATTTTCGTATATTTTATTGCCTAATTTGTGAAATTGCAATATTGTTTGAATCTTCAAGTATTATTCATATCAATGAAATCCTCAAGTAGATTTAAATTAGGAATTATTTGTTAATTTCATAACGTGCTATGGTCGTGAATCCGATCTCCTAAATCAAATCTTGGATGTATATTACTTGTCAAATTTGGATAGAATTTGAAAATTTCAAAATCTTTTGAATATATCTAAGATATTCAAGATAGCAAAATCTTTTCAAGATGAGATCGGTTGGGATAATTTCCTAATCCGCAACCGCACACATGGGAATAAATCTATTTATCAGGCTTTAGATAGAGTTATTTCCATAGCGGGTATTTCAAATTTTTAGGGTCGATCTGTCAAACTTCAGATCAAAACTTAATTTGAAAGATTTAGCTATTATAATCTTTCTATTAAAATATTTGCGACTTGAATTTAAATTTGAAAATGCATCAAAAATTCTAAAAAAAAAGTTCATAAAAAGAAAATTTGAAAAAAATTTTGCACCTTTGAATTCTAAGTTAGAATTCATCAAAATTGCCGAATTGAGCTTTTTTCTTGAGATTGGTACCAAAAGGACGTTAGGGTAATCTAACGTAACCAAGTCCCTGGATTTATAATCTCTGGTTTGTAGAAATAAAATAGCACTCCTGTTATTTTATTTTGGTTTCTAATCAATCTACCTTAAATGATTAGTGGCGGCTCCCATTGAAAATATTTGCATGCTTATAATTGGACCTAAGTTGCGAATTGGTAGAGTTTGGGAGAATTGGAGCTCGGTTAGTTAATTTAATTGATATAGTAATCCATTAGCCCAAAATTGGAAAACCTGATTTTTAGGTCGCAACACCATCCACCAATAATGCTGCTGCAAGTTCTGTTACATTTTTGTGCTACCAGGGTGGATATTGTAATTGCTGCGGTGAGCTTCTCTTAGGATTTCTTCCTTGAGCTCGGTATCATCGGGCACACGCCAAGACTCTCAAAATTTCAAAATCCCATCGTCAGACACTTGAAAATCTGACTTCCTCATAGCAGCATCCATTTCCACAATCCTTTGGATTTCCTGATCCGTGGACTGTAATGCTTTAATCTTGGTCTGAATTTCCGGTTCGATCCTCAAAGTAGCTAACAGATTCGACACATGGCTCAACTCGAATTTAAATTTAGAATCTCTGAGTCTTTCCAACAAGGTCTATTCCTTGATCATCATGTGAGCCATACTAGACTTGCATCTCAGCACATCCGCTACTCAGTTCGCCTTTCCAGGGTGGTACCTGATGTCGCAGTCATAGTCTTTCAAAAGTTCCATCCACCTGCGCTGTCTTATATTCAACTCCTTTTGTGAGAATAAATACTTGAGACCCTGATGATTCGTATAAATCTGAAACTTTTCCCCTCACAAATAGTGCCTCCAGATCTTAAGTGCGAACACATTCGCAGCCAGTTCCAAGTCGTGTGTTGGGTAATTCATCTCGTGTGGTCTCAACTGACGCGACGCATATGCGACTACTTTTTCGTGTTGCATTAGCACACAACCGAGTCCTCTTAGCGAAGCATCACTGTAGACCTCAAATCGTCCAGGTCCAGATGGAATAGTCAACACTAGAGCGGTTGTCGATTTGAGTTTCAATTCCTGAAAACTTGTTTCACACTTGTCATCCTACTCAAACTTGACTTCCTTCTTAAGCAATCGTGTAAGCGACATGGCTATCGACGAGAATCCTTCCACAAAACGTCGATAATAGCTAGCCAGTACCAAGAAACTCCTGATCTCCGTCATAGACGTCGGTCTAGGCTACTTAAGTACTGCCTCAATCTTAGCCGGGTCTACAGAGATTCCGTCTCCCGAAACTATGTGTCCAAGGAACGCTACTTTACTAAGCCAAAATTCACACTTACTAAACTTGACATAAAGTGCGTGTTCCCTCAAAGTCCTAAGTACCTCAGTCAAATGCGCTTCATGTTCCTCTGGGCTCTTCGAATACACCAGTATGTCGTCAATAAACACTATGACAAACTGGTCCAGGTATTCCTTAAATACTCTATTCATCAGATCCATGAAAGCTGCAGGGGCATTTGTTAAGCCAAAGGGCATCACTGTAAACTCATAGTGCCCGTATCTCGTCCTAAAAGCGGTCTTGGGTATATCTTCCTTCCGGATCCTCAACTAATGATACCCAGTCCATAAGTCTATCTTAGAGAACACTGAAGCTCATTGTAATTGATCGAATAGGTAGCCGATCCTTGGCAGTGGATATTTATTCTTCACCGTTACTCAATTCAGCTGCTGATAATCTATACATAGTCTTAGCGTCCCATCCTTTTTCCTTACAAACAGGACCGACGCTCCCCACGAAGACGCACTAGGAAGGATAAACCCCCCATCCAATAACTCCTGCATTTGGACCTTCAACTCTTTCAATTCTGATAGGGACATCCGATATGGAGCCTTAGAGATTGGCTTAGTACCTGGGGCCAATTCTATTACAAATTCCACTTCTCGTTTCGGCGGTAAACCTAGTAATTCCTGAGGAAAGACCTTGGGAAAATTGCACACTACGGGTATCTCTTCCAATTTAGGTTCTGCCATTGTCGGATCTATTACGTTCACCAGATATCCCTCACAACCTTCATCGAGCAACTTAGTCACCTCTAGTGAGGAGATCCAAGGGATTGAGGTTCCTCCTCGGTTTCTCTGGAATTCAAAACTAAGATGTCCAATCAGGTTAAACTGGATCACCCTACTACCGCAATCCATAACGGCTTTTTGTTTCATCAATCAATCCTTACCGATGATCACATCAAAATCATACATGGCCAATACAGCCAAATCAATTCTTTCTTCTCTATTCTCGATCACAATTTTATAGTCAAGACACCCCAACGATACTAACACCTTATCATGCAGTGGGGTCGACACATAGAGTATATTCTCAAGTAATATTGGTTCAATACCAACCAATCTAACAAATTGCTCTGAAATAAATGAATGGGTCGCCCCGAGATCAAATAATGCATATGCAGCATGATCACATAGAGAAATTGTACCTGTGACCACGCCCGGCGTGTCCTCCGCCTCTTTATGCGTCATGGCATAAACTCGTCCTTGGGCTGGCAGTTTGCCCTAGTTAGCCGGTGGGGGATTCCCGGCTTGATTCCCTATTCGGGGCTGCTGCAATTGCCCTGAGGGTACTGAGGAATGCTGTTGGGGATAGTTCTTAATCTAATGCTCTAAACTCCCACATCTAAAGCACACCCCAAATCTATTCGATTGCTTATTAGGCTTCCCAATGTTCCTTCTAGGCAGTGGGACGAATTGCCTATTACCCATCATTGGTTTCTTGCCAAAGTGGCGACTGTTCTGGTTTTGAGCAAACCGTGACCCAGATGTAGCTGCTCTTTCCATCTGATCCCGTTCCATCGTTTGGGCTCGTTCATACAATTCTCTATAATCTCGAATGTTCAACAAGAGCATTTGAGTACAAAGATCCGGTTTCAAACCATCCCGGAATCTTCGAGCCTTGTCCAGTGGATTTTCCACCATTCTCGGGGCAAACCTTGATAGTCTCGCAAACTCTGCCTCATATTGGACTACCATCATTGATCCCTGACGAAGTCTCAAGAACTCCACCATTTTCTTCTCTTGGGCACTCTTCAAAAAGTATTGCTTGTAAAAACTCTCAACAAATGCAGTCCAAGTCTGGTTTACACCCTCGGGAAGCACTCGGTCCTTGGTGCCGTTCCACCAGCCATTAGCATTGTCCTGTAATTGGTATGTTGCCAAAGTAATCTTCTCAATTTCGGTGCACCCCAGCAAATTAAACGCCCTCTCTAATTCCTCCACCCAGCGTGGGGTGGTTTTGGGGTTACCTCGACCCATGAACTTAGGTGGTTTTAATTTTAAGAATTGCTCTACAAGCTAATGCATCTGCCTAATTCCAACTGCCTGAGCTTGCCCAACATTAGCTTGATTCTCATTTGCAGCAGCAGCTGCTATAGCCTCAGCAGCCTGGGCGGTCACATTATCTCGCTCTTGAGCTTGCCTATCAATCACATTCCCAATCCTTTTTAACACCCTAAGAACTCCTTCCATACGCAGATCTTCCACAGGTCTAATATCAACTCTGGGGTCCACTACAGTTCCAGCATTAACTCCGGGGTTTTCTACTGCTCTAGCTCGAGCACGACCTCCACCTCTGGTTCCTCTTTATGTGCCCCCTCTTGGGACTCTTCCTTCGCTACTCATAATATTAGCTTCATACCACTCTCCTACCTGCTGTAATTCCACTTAGGAATTAGAGACCTAAACCAATTATACCGGTCTAAGTCCTAGGCAGGTATCTAACACAACAACAACCAAGCACTCAGCATGCGGCCTAGCTCAACAGCATAGAATTTCAACGAAGGGATTAATACACTTACCTCGAGTCCTGCCGCACCTGTATTATACGGGTCAAATCCAATCAAGCAATGTAAACACAAACAGTCATGAGGTATACTTAGCACGTAAGGTCACCCTACTGGCTACCCATGGTCATCGCTCTTTATCACTCCAGGTTTCGACCTAATTGGACCAGGCTGATCCTGCTCTGATATCAATTCAAATGGGGATGCCACGCCCCGTACCCCACGAAGTGCAAGCATCCAACGCGAGGTCGAATTTGTTGCAATGTCCCAGGACGCGTCGCCGACCCAACGCCCAGCAAACAGAGATCAATACACAAACGGAAGAACGTATATAAATATATATACACCCGTTCAATAAACAAGACAACCACGGATAGCGCAACAATGAAAACCATTATGATTAAAAACAAACTTTTACATTACCATAAAATAATTACAATATTCATTACAAAGAAAACAAACTGCAAACAAAAAAAAAATCAATGACTACAATATCACGGGTCTCAAAATGTGCCTCATCCACGTCTATCCAAACTAAAGTGTAATATCTAAAATACATCTCCCTGCTCCCTAAGGGGTAAACTGATATCGTCTTCTCAAGCTGAAGGAAAATCCCACAATGCACTGCTACCTTTGGCATCCTTAGGGCCGGGGTTCTGAAATGTCGATTTTCCAACAACCGTGAGATAAATCTCAGCAAGTAACAATCCCTAAACCTAAACTAGGCTAGCATGCACCTCCTGACAGGCAAATAAAACAGATAATACAACATTGCAAACAATTGACCTAGGCCGTTGGGCCCAGATCGAGCATACAATTGACCTACAGGTTAGGCATTCATAACAATATTCACAGCACATACGTGTACACACGAGTCACACATACGCCAATCGCATGTTCATGCTCATAAATGCCATTCTCACATATGAATCACCGATACGCACAATGGCCATCACACTTTGACACACTAATGCCATGCTCATGATTTGACTAAACAATGCACTCTGGTATGCGACTCATCTTTGCAATTATACATCGACCCGTAGGCCATAATTATACCGACTTGAAAGCCAACGATTTCAATCCGACCCAAAGGCCACGACCCGAAGGCTAATAAATATTCCGACCCGAAGGCCACGACCCGAAGGCCAATAAGTATTCCGACTCGAAGGGCACGACCCGAAGGCCAATAAGTATTCCGATCAAACAGGCATACTCGCGTACATTTCAACCTCATGCCCATTCTCAGCATGCGAATGCTTGACCATAATTATTTGCATTCAGGCAATATGCCATGCACAATGAATGCCAAATTTCTCGAGTACACATAATCATCAAATGGCCAAATCAACGTGCAATTCAATATATCCAATCAATTCAACAGTTCAATTCAGCCATGGCATGCTCAATTATGCCATTTAATACATTTCAACATGACAAGTTGATCACGCAATCAATACATGCAACTTGCACAACCAAGGCCCGCCTATACCCAATCATTCTCGGCCCTCCAATATACACGTGGCTTCATGCATTTGATCACGATTGTTGCCAATCAACCATTGAATCAACAAATCAAGCAACCAAGTCCATAATTCAACTAAACCCCGAACATAACCAAATTAATCAAATTCGGTAATAATAGGGGCAGCCACAAAACATCCTCATTCAAGGCATTAATCCACCTCCAAATTAGTCCATTAAACCCCAATTATACCCCATAATCATTGGATATTCAAAAATCCACAATTAGATCAATTTCACCTAATGCCTTGAATGAGGCGGTACGGATGGCGGCGTATGGACATCGTACGGACGGCGTCCTCGCGGCTGAGCTGGGGGTGAGGCAAGGTCAAGTGGTGCCGACATCCAGTAGCTTCGACGGTGGTGGCTTCCTCCGGTGATGGTGGGCTCACGATCGGTGAAGGGAGAATCGGTGAAGAAGGAAATCGTGGAGAGAGAGAGAGAGAGAGAGAGAGAGAGAGAGAGAGAGAGAGAAGTTCTGGCCGAATGAGGAAGGAGGAGAGAGATATGGGTCAAAGCTGGTAAAAAATATGGGTTAGTGGGGGACACGTGTCGCCGATCTATGCGATTTGACCAAAATGCCCTTGATCCAACGGTCTTGGTTGATCTTATCCAAATAATTGAGGGGTAGGATGGTAATTAGGTCCAATAATTGAGCTAAATTATCCAAATAATTATCCCCGAAATTTTTCCAAAATTCGGAACTAAAAATGGCTTAGGGGCAAAATGGTCATTTTTCCGGTCTCGGGTCGAAATTCCATTTTTCGCTTGTACCTACCCCAAATGTGTGTGGCCAACATAATATGGTGTTAGAATCACAAATTTAGTCGCACAAGTCCTTGAAAAGCTACATCGAAGTCCAGGGGCAAAAATGTAAATTTTTTCGATTTTGGTCGAAATTCCAATTTTCATTTGTACTAGCCTAGAATGTGCATGGCCACACCAAAACGACATTGGCCATGAAAAATAGTCGCATACGACGTCAGAAATCAACGTTAAGGTCTGGAGGGGTAAAACCGTAATTTTTTACTTCCGAGCCAAAATCCCAATTTTTGACCATACCCACTCCAAACATGTGTGGCCACTCTAAATTGACATCGGCCTAGCAAAATAATCGTAAACGTCCACAAAATTTCAACATCGAGATTCGGGTCCAATTACGTGATCAAATTCACTCATTTTAAAATTTTAAGGCCTCTCACTAACGGGTGGCTGTTTAGGGGTTACACATATCGACCCGGGGTTGTCCATGTTGCAATGGTCTCGATTTTCGAGAGAACGCGAGGAATTATCACTAGTTCCGGAGGTCGCGATCGTCAAGATTAGATTCAGGATTCATTCACCACGTGTACTCTCGGTCGTGCGGAATCACCCGCAATTCGATCATACATCATTGGCTAAATTGAATTCGTCACTTTCCTAAGATTGGCCTACATTGGCTCAAAATATTTCCTAGGAGTTTCTCGAAATCTGTGCCCAATCCGTGATCGGATCCCTGGTCTACGTTCCATTTCCTAATTAGCCATTCCCTACTGGTTAGTACCCGAGAGAGCTCAATTTCGGGCGAGACTTACTAAAATTAAATTAGAAATAATATCAATACTATTAATCCCGGAAACGAGTCGAAACTTGGGATGTTACAACGCAAGTATCTGTATTGTTAGTAGAAAATCATATAGACAATCCTAATATGATTTATAATTAACAAAACAAGGCACTTGAGGTGTTCTTTAGGGTTTGCACTTTATTAAAATGCAAACAAACATATATGCAATGACATGCAAAAAATTACATGCGATTAACACAATCTAGCATGCGAACTATATATCATGCGACGACGTGACCTAATTCTAATGATGAACAAATGATTTATTTTTGGTATTTTTTCAATGAAATTCGGAATTAAAAATACTCAAATCAACATGCAATCTATCCTAGAGAAAGTGATTTGATCTATCCTAAAGTGATGCTTTTTTTTTGGGATTTTTATTAAAATTTGAAATTATTGAATATCCTAAATAATCCATTAAGATTAAAATAATTTCTAATTTAAACTAGGAAATATGCTACCTTAGATCCCAATTTAAATCAAATAATTATATTATTCTTTTACATATATTAAGGATTCCTTAAGCTTGCAAAATTTCTAATTTAAATCTAACTAACAAATTTTTTGGATTTTCTTTATTTAAAAGGAAAACAATCAAACAAAGATAACATTCACATTCAAACAATCCACGCAATCCGCAAGATTCTTCAAATTCAAATAAGGCAAATAAATCAAATTAACGGTCATATCTATAGGGTTATAGAAATCGATAGAAAGTTGATTATTTAAATTTGGAAAGCAAATAAAATCTATTATCATATCCAAGTGAGTATGGATAAGATAATGATTTTCCGTATGGCCGCGTATCGTACATTATAGATAAGGTCGGATAGTCATCCAAATACTTTGTCAAATTAGAAAAAAATTCCTAATTTAGGGTATCTTAGAATATTGCGGAACGCAAATATTATCTTAAGGTATCTAATCAATTACGCAATATTCACAGAATATTCAAAATTTTCAAACACCTGAAAAATTAGGAAACTAGATATTCTAAGAATATGGATGAGAATCTAACCTAATTTCACGGGTAACTTCCAAGTTTGAATCGTCTTGGGATATCAGGATCACGGACTAGGATGGCCGACGACAGGCGGCCAATAGTGGCGCGGAGGCAGCTCGGATTGCGGTGGCTGATGGTGGTGGTGCCGCCAGTGCTGGATGGCTTGGAAAGAAGCGAATTTGGTTCAGCGAGCACGGTAGGAAAGTCGAGAGCTCATTGGATCACTATCGGAAATTTGCTGCTATGTGGACGTTGCTGTGGTATTCAAAGGAGGACCTTCGGGAGTCGTCCAAATTGATTGAGACACACCAGACCAGGATGGGATAGTGCTATGGTGGCTAGCAACGCAAGGATGTCATAGCTCACTCTATAGGGGCTCTCTGTGAAGAGGCAAACAGTAACAATGATGAGCAATTTGGCAGGGGTATCACCAAGTTGGACTTTGCTTGGACGTATTATGTTGACTCTGTCAACAATAAGCCAGCCTTGGGTGAACCTGCAAAATCAGAGAAGACTGAGCCAAATGTAGAAGTTCAGTCTCGGTTGGGCTCGTGACAAGGATAGCATCAAGTAAGGGCGAAACAGCTCGTGGATAGCGAATCCTCGTCGTAACAAAGTAGGAGCTACGTCACCGAGGCCAAGACAGGAAGTAAGTCGTGGCAATCGTCACGGGACAGGGAACTTCGACAATGTGACTCGTCGGTTTAGCACAAGCAATGGGGACATCGAGGGCCAGAGGTCGAAGCGGCTCCTTCTCCTCGTCGTCGTTGAAGGTGGGCACATTAGTGGCAACTTCTTCACGAACTGCCACCGACTTAGTTAAGTGACGCAGCGATGAGTAGAGGAGCAACCACGAGGAGGTCCAAGAGCAGCAAGAAACAGCGTCTGGTTATGGAGCTCTCAGTCGTGATCGTGGAAATACACACCCGAGGAAGAAGATAAATCTTCTTTCTCTTCTCTCTTGTCTCTTCTTTTTGTGTTTCTCATGTGTGACCAGACCCAAAGAGAAGCCCCCCTCTTTTGTCTTGTGGTTGGTTTGCTTTTATAAGCGAGATGGCTACGTCTCCTCGAGGGAAGGACAAAGTTTTCTTTCCTTTTACAGGCATCTAGAATATCTTATATCTCATTCCTGTCCTTTATTGACTGAATCCTGCTTTGTCAACTTTCCTTTTGAAACTTTGATTTGTTTTTCGGGTGAGATTTCCTAGATTCCAAATCTTGCAAAGATGCTTGTCATATGGCCATGAACGTGCAATATCTCCTTTGAACGCTTGCCTTCACTGAAAATATTTGGATATCTTCTTTCTTGTTCTTGCTTAGCCGAATATTGCCCATACCCACTAAAATTGATCTTGTCATCTTCTTCATATTTACTTCTTCAAATAGTTACGTACTTACAAACCTTAAGATTATCGCTTATTATCCTCATGTGACCAAATCTTGGTAATATAACACCAATAGGTAGGGCCAAATTTTCAATCTACGCAGGCTTAGTCCAATTTCAATAAGTCTAGAGCCAATAATTTCGGAGCCATTAATTTAAATCCATCTAACACCAGTCCAATTAATATGCAAAATGTAATTAAGCTATATGATAAATGCTCCTAAAAACTATATGCTATGCCATCTAATTGTATTTTTTGTTTAGGGATTAAAAAAATTAATCTCTAATTTTCTATGCAATTGTTCCTAAATGACTAGTTAAAATTTAAGTGTCAACAGCTGCCTTTTTTTGAAAGTGAGCTCGAAGAGGTTGCATTCAAAGATTAAATGATACCTAAATTTTGACTATGTAATGAATGTTATTTTTTGTGGGAGTACTAGTTCCTGTTTTGAAATGCAATATGTCATGATGCATGGTGACGTGAATAACACATACCTGATGTTACTTACCTGACAAGAGTGGTAGCGTAATTCAAGGCATGACTCCGACTTTGTAGGTTGTTTAGCAAATGTTGGGCTGTGTCCCAAAGGTATTGCCTAATGAATATTGATGGACTTCGGTGACCTGCAACTTAATTAGGATATACGAAGGGTAGTTTGAATTACCTGGATATCGTTTGAGGTAATTGAAGATGGTGATCAATAGACACTTGGATATCATCTGAGGTATCTAGAGATCAAAGAATGGAAGACTACTTTGAATATTTGGATATCGTTTGAGATACTCGAAACGGACCTTTCGCTAAACACCTGGATATTGTCAGAGGCGTCCAGTGATAATCTAGCGAAACGGAATTTATCCCACCTTTTATCGAAATACCTAGATATCGTCAAAAGTACTCGAGAAAATTATCCATTAGGAACCTGAATATTGTCAGAGGTGCCTAATGCGGGGCAAATTGCTAGAAAGGGGGCATAACAAGGTGCCTAGTTATCATCTGAGATACATGAAAAGCGATTCGACAAATTGGAATACATTCCTACTTTTAACGAAATACCTGGATATCGTCAGAGTTATTCGGAAAAAATCAACTACTAAATACTTGGATATCGTTAAAGTTGTTCAAGAAGGAACTTTCCAAATTGTTTAAAATGTGTGCCTAACGAAATATCTAGTTATCATCTAAGATATTTGAAAGAACTTGATCAATAAATACCTGGATATCGTCAGAGGTATTTAACAACTTGGCGAACAAAGGGGCTAGCCCAAATGCTCGGAGATTCCTTGACAAAGTACTTCGATATCATCAGAGGTACCTGAAAAAGGCTTGATCAATAGATGTCTGGATATCATTAGAGGCATCTAGAGATCACAACAAAATAATCAAATTTGGGGGCCTGACGATTGCTCGAATAGGTTAGGGATACCTGGATAGTCACAAGCATCCAAGGGATAGAGATATACTTGCCTAGTGATATTTCCGACTCTTGGGGGCGTGTCTCCTGCTAAACTCAATTTTAGGCAACATGTGATATGCATTCATGAACAATCAAGAACACAAATACTCATGCACTATGAATTCAACTGGTTTTCATGCATGACAGTTTTGTCAAATTAGCATTACTAAATTTCATTGGGGAAATCATGATAAGACAATCCGAATTCACAAGTGGGTGTCTTGAAAATGTCTAATGAGGGACTTCCGGTCCAAAAGGGCTTTCACTCATTCTCATCGAAAAATGGCTATTTTATAAGAATTGCTCAATCTCATTATCATCATGTCAAAAAGGGTATGAATATTCTCGCAAGCGGTATGACCTTACCAATCTTAGAGGTTTTTGTTAGGATTGTAATATGGGCTTGGTTAATGGTTTAGCAAAAGAGGACTCTTTGCGAGGCCATTGAAAGAAAATACTTCACAATCATTTCCAGGTTTACAAGTCAAGAACCTTGCAAAATGAGATAAAATGGACTTGCTCACACTTCTCTGAGTTAAGCTTGTAAATATCTGAATTCTATATTAGTTCAAGTGCCATAATCTGAAGAAACTTTGTAAGGAACATAACAACTAGGCTCATGGGTTGAGAAATGAATGGATCATTAGGCTCAAAATGTGTATAATTAGGATGAATAAGTTGGTGATCATCTCAGCATTGTCACCAGTCTTCTTCTTCATTCTTAGGAATTGTCTTTTCAGCGAATGCTTTGGGCTTGAATTCACCACTTCTCTAAATTTGTAGGACTATGACTATCCCATTAGGGATGATTTTGACACACCTATTTTTTCATTAGGCATCGACCTTACTTTTATTAGGCACAATGCTTTTTCTTGCTCCTTTTTTTTTCGACACTTTGACATACGTTGTTTACAATGTATACATTGGCCAACTATACTCTGATTGAATGACTCAACATTTAGACTTTCACGGGTAACTACCTTCAATCATCATTTCGAATATGCTGTTCGGCGGTGATAGCTTTTACCTTGCCCCAATGTGTGAGATAATCACCAACTAGGTTTAAGAAATGAATTTGCAGGCTCAATTGGACTTAACAAAGGGTAAAGTGTGTGTTGGATAAAGAAAGAAATGCTTTTCGTCATCCTAAGGCAATTGAACTTCGTGTGAATTCATATGAAAAAGCAACACTCGAAGATTGATGCAAGTGAGAGCAAGACAATCTCTATTCATTTTTCACCTTATAATGCTGACTTACCTCCAGTTTGCCTCGATGTGGAGTGGTTCTTAATAGGGGTAATTTGAAAGGATTTCTCCAAGCTTTTAGGCTCATAGTGGTGAAACAATGGATAACTTGTGATGTTTGGGATAGAGAAATGAACTGCCTTTCGTTACTTCGGTTGCCGTACCTTTTGCGAGATAACCCTTTACCTTACAAATATGGAATTTTTCCACTTAACTCACTGGGGATTAGTGCATGAGACTATGTATAGGATATGGCTTGCCTTTCATCATCCTAATGTACCTCATTCAACACATCAAATTCATTCTTCATGAGTTATCAGATTGTCAAAATAGATTTCTCTTTTGAAATCGATGATGCAAATTGACAAAATGATCAAGCAGAATTTAAAGTAAATGCACACATTCCATCTTTAAATTGATTGAAACCATTTATGAATAAGTGAAATGTTTGCAACTCAGAGTATAAACCAAATATTTGAAAACTTTTGCCTCAAAAATGTTAGATCCTATAAGGGATAATACATCTTCACAACATCAGAATTAATAGGCATGGAAAACTCACAACCGTCCATTTCTATGAGAATCAGGGCACCTCCGAGAAGTACCTTTTTGACCACATACAGGCCGATGTAGTTTGGAGCGAATTTTCCCCCAAGAATAGAAAAGACTGGTAGTACTCTTCTCAGGACTAGATCATTTACCTCAAAGTGTCTCGAATACACCTTTTGGTTGAAAGATCTAGCTATCCTTTGCTAATAGGTTTGATCGTGGCAAATGGCTTTCAATCACTTCTCATCAATTAGGTTCAACTGCTCATGCCTTTGTCGCATCCATTCCGCCTCGGACAACTCCATCTGAGACAAGACTAGCAGGGAAGGGAGCTCTACTTCGATGGGTAGGACCACTTCCATGCCATACACCAAGGAAAAAAAGGGTTGCCCTGATAGAGATTTGGATCGAAGTCCGATATGCCATTAGTGCAAATGGCAACCTTTCATGCCAATCATGATAGTTTTCAACCGTTTTGGCCAGGTTCTTGTTGATGTTCTTGTCAGCGGCTTCAACTGCTCCATTCATTTATGGACGATAGGAAGAAGAATTCAGGTGCTGGGTCTTGAACTTATTGTTCAAATTTGTCCCATTATCGGTAACAATAGCCTCAGGGACGCCATAACGAGCAACTATGTCTTGCCTGATGAATCTTACAACATTCCTTGCAGTGACGTTTGCATAAGATACCGCCTCAATCCACTTGGTGAAATAATCAATCGCAACTAAGATAAATCGGTGTCCATTCGATGTCTTAGGATTAATTGGGCCAATCACATCGATGCCCCACATTGAAAAGGGCTAGGGCTCAGACAACTGTTATAATTCTGTTGAGGGAACATTTATTTTATTTCTGTGAGCCTGACAACAATGACATCTTCGAACATGTTGGATGCAGTCACTTTTAAGACTGAGCCAACAATAACCCAACCTCATGATCTTCTTAGTTAACATGTGGCCATTCATGTGTGAACCACATATCCTTTCGTGTACTTCTTGCATGATCCTAGTAGCTTCAACCGTATCTACACACCTCAGTAGGATCGAATTATAGGATCTTTTGTACAACTTTTCATCGTTAACAAAAAATTTTGAAGCGATTCTCATTATGTACTTTTTGTTGGCCGGGGTACTTCCCTAAGGAAATTCTTGTCTTTGGATGTAACTCATGATATTGTAATACCACGACTTTTCGTCAGGTTCTTCAGTCACAACCATACAGTAGGCCGGTTTTGTCAAGACTTCGATTTTTAAGGGTTCTACCTCTAATTCACCTGTCACTTACAGCATGGATGATAACGTAACTAGCACATCAACGAACTGATTATAGGACCTTGACAAGTACTCAAAGGAGATATCCTCAAATTCCTCCATGATTTCTTTGAGGTATTTATGGTACGACACTAGTTTGGTGTCTCTCGTCTTCCACTCTCCTACAGTTTAGAGAATAATCAGAGCGGAATCACCAAACACTTTCAACTTAGTTATCTCCATTTCCACTGCGGCTTGGAGTCCAAGAATGCAAGCTTCATACTCGGCTATGTTGTTGGTATAGGGGAACACCAACTTTGCTGCTACTAGATAATGTTGTCCATCTAGGGATATTAAAACAGCCCCAGTGCCAGAACCGGCGAAGTTTACGGCTCTATCAAAAAACATGGTCCATGTGCCTTCCTTTATCACAAAAATGCGATTTTCTGGAGAATATCTATCATCATCAGGGATTCTAGGATTTTCGGCTAACATATCAGCAATTACTCGGCCTTTAACTGACTTCTACCATTTGGCTAATTTCCTTACCAGAGCTGGTTGATCAAGTAAATACTTGATGGGATTGTTTTTAGTCACAAGTAAAGTCTGGTGATGCAATATATACTGTCGCAGCCTATGCAGCACCCATACTAGTACATCGCAAGTCCTTTCGGCTTCAGGATAATTCAATTTTGAAACAGTAAACTTCTTACTTAAGTAATAAATGGCTCGTTCTTTTCCATCTTCAGGCCGCTTTTGTGCTAGCATCGCACCCGGAGACTCGTTATGAATTATAAGGTAAAGGATCATGGGCTGCTCTAGCATTGGTGGGACTAGCACTGGTAGTTTCATTAGGTATTGCTTTAGCTCATTAAACGCCTCTTGACAATCATCATCCCATTCCACTTGAGCATTTTTCTTTAGAAGTTTGAAGAATGGCTTAACAGTTTTGGATAGTTGAGAGATGAAGTGGGCTATGTAATTCAACCTACCCAGGAGGCTTCGCACCTCTTTCATAGTTGATGGGGCTTGTAGCTCACACATAGCTTTCACTTTGAAGGGGCCGACTTCAATGCCTTTACTGCTTACTATGAACCTGAGTGATTTGCCCAAGACTACTCTGAGTATGCACTTCGCTGGGTTGAGACAGAATTTAAACTCACGAAGTCTCTCAAATAATTTCTTCAAGGTATCAACGTAACTCTTCCTATATCGAGACTTGGTGATCATGTCATCGACATGATCATGGAAAAGCGTCATCATTGCCCATTGATATATTGCCCCGGCATTTTGAAGGCCGAAGGGCATGACCTTATAGTGGAATGACCCCTAAGGAGTGATAAATGTTGTTTTCTCCTTATCATCTTTTTTCATTTTTATTTGATTATAACCCAATAAACCATCCATGAAAGAAAATAGCTCAAATCCAGCAATATTGTCTACTAGAATATCTATGTATGGTAATGGGAAGTTGTCTTTAGGGCTAGTCTTGTTCAGGTCATGATAATCAATGCAAACCCGAACTCAGCCATCCTTCTTCATGATTGGCATGATGTTGGCCATCTAGTTGGGGTATCGGGTGACTTCGATAAATCTCACTTTCAAGAGCTTCATGACCTCCTCCTTCATTTTCTTTGAAAGCTCAGGCTTGGTTCTCCGTAGCCTCTGTTTCTTGGGTGGCATGCCCAGATTAATAGGCAAATCGTTCTCTACAATAGAAGGTCTAAACCCGGCATATCGGTGTACGACCAGGCAAAGACATCCTGGTAATTCTTTAGCAGTTGGACTAGGGGCTTCGCTTCGCTTTCGATAAGGGTTGCCCCTATCTTCACCTTTTTGAGCTCCCCTGCATCACTTATGTTAATAGTGATAGTTTAGTCTACCGTCAGGACTTTAGGTCTTTTATGACACTCTAGATCGCACTGAAGGTCCGAGGAATCTTTGAGTTCATTGATGTCATCGAGATTAGGCTTGACGGCACAAAATTCATTAGATTGGACTGTTCCCATACCCTTGTTTGTCACAAAATTGCCCTTGAAACATAAAGTAGGGAATTTAGAAGGACAAATAAGATTAAACATTGCATTTTTTTTTTTGAAATTTTGGTGATTTTTTCTTTGAAATTCTTTTCCAAAAGGTTTTAACACGATGAAGCATAAAGAAGCCCAGGCCTCAGAATTCTCCTTGGACTATTTTTTCTTTTATCTGTTGGATATCATGACCGGGCTGATTTGATGTATCTCAACATGCCCTCAAAAATGAAAATAACTTGTAATTTCATTGATTATCACCAAATGAATTACATTTATTGGAATGGAAATAGTAACAATCAAGTCTTAGAAACGAAAAGTCCTGAAAAGCAGCTCCCGAGACGGGGTAAGTCCTAAAAAGCAGTAAAAATTCCCATGCAGGGGAGTGTGTGAAAAAAGTAAATGTGTTACTCTTACGGGCCAGTGCCTATTTCCTCCAACAATCCTTCCTCAATGGCTCCAATAAAGAAATTATTGAACAGGACAATGATTCCCTCCATTGCATCATTAGAATCTTCTATCATTAGAGGTGTTGGATCATTCATACCTCCCCATCCATCTGAGGCAATGTCACATGGGTCAACATAGAAGCTCGGAGGCACCAAGTATTTCATATAATAATCGAACTTGCCGCTCGGTTGCCCTAAAGTGTCGATCACCTCTTTTTCTTCATGCATCATTCTTGGAGGGCTTGGGAAAGTGGTACGGATGTGTGGAGGCAACCTACCATGCCAAAGCTCTCCGTTATTTTGGGTAATTCAACCCCTACATTCTTCACCATTCGGCTCTTCCTCGGATTGCTGTCTATTTTACCCGTCTCCTTGACCACATCCACGTCCGCGTCCCCCATTATTTGGCTCACTTGACCCTTGATACCCCAACCCAATAGTGTGGAACCTTCAAGGGACTTCCACCGGTTGGCGAATACCTTGACCATTTTTGCCAAGGCCTTCACCTGGGATAAAATCATGGGACACCATCACTCTTCTAACCATGATTGCAGCATTTGATACCTCAAGAACGAGTGGTGATGAACCCCAAGACGCATGTATGGTTGATACAAGCTCGAGCGACCGATAGCTTGATTCTATTTTACAATCCAGCTTAACATAGGGAATAGCTGTTGTGTGGTAAATTGGTGCTCTTCTTCACCATGAACTGTGACTAGCTTTCTATCCAGTACGAACTTCACTTTTTGATGTAGACTTGATGGCACAACTCTAGTAGTATGAATCCAAGGACGTCCCAATAGAAAGTTGAATGTAGTGGGAATGTCCATCACTTGAAATAGGACATTAAACACTGTTGGTCTGATCTGCATGTTAAGGTGGGTTTCTCCCATCACTTCCTTCTTTATTCTGTTAAAGGCTCACATAAAGGTTTTAGCAGAATTTATCCTTGAGGGATCTATTTTGAGGCGGTGTAAGATTGCCAGAGGATATATATTTAAAACTGATCCATTGTTAATGAGTTTGTGGGCTACATGTGAGACCTTGTATTTGACAGAGATGTATAACGCCTTGGTATGCCCTCTCCCTTCTAGAGGGAACTTTTCATCTGAGAAAACAATAAGATCTTTGAGGAGCATAGAACCCATAAATTCCTCTAGTTTATCATGATCTATCGTCTCGGGCATGTAGACTGTCACACCCCGTACCCCACGGCACGTAACATCCCGTCACGGTCGATTAAGGTGCAACACTCCCAGGAAGCATCGCCGACCCACGCCTAAACAGAGATCAATCACATGCGGAAGCAATAAATAATTAAACCCTGACACAACCGATATGAGAACCAGGGCAGCAAACATCATATAAGAAAATAATTACATAATGGTATTACTATTAAAAACCATTTAAACAATATTTACAAGTACCAAAAGAAAATACAAACGGTTAGTAGCCACCAGGTCAAAAGGGGGGGGTAAGTGGCTAAGGGGTCAGGCTAAAACTCAGGTAGAGGGCTATAGTCCAAAAAGGTAATGGCCCTCACTGCTAACTAAGGGTACTGGTCGAACCTAAGGCTCCCAGTCGGGATCAGACGACTCAGTGGAATCATCTGACGGCTCCTCAGAAGTATCCTCGCTAGTCCTCGAATCCTCCGAATCCATGGCCTGGGCTCGCTTGTCCTCAGAGTCCGGCTCCAATTCCAGGTCAAGATACATCTCGAACCCCTCCTCATCCGATCTTAACTCAGCAACCTCTCCATCCTCCTCGACATCCTGCGCCATGGCCTCGGGTCCGTCATCCTCCTCATCCATAGGCTCGGGGTCCTCAGCTAGCACGTCGGGCTCCTCATCATGCTCCATCAACTCGGGTGTGACCTCAGGGTCTATCACCTCACCATCGACTATGTTTAGCTGCATCAACCCGCCCTCGACTGGGATATCAAAGGTCCTAAGGGGCTCTCCCTCATTCCCATTGGCATCACAGTGGCACCATGCCACGTACTCCTGCTTTTGATAATAATCCACGCCTATATTCACAACTACTTCTGATCTATACCTCAAAAAAGCCTCCCCATTTCCTGAGGGGAAGGTACTAGTATACTGCCGGATCTACAGAGGAATCCCAAAAAGTGGCGGTGGTCTCTCCATCTTCACGGCCGGGGGTCTGAAAAGTTTCAATTTAAACAACCGTGAGACGAATCTCAGTGAATTCAACCCTTAAACCTAGGCTAGGCTAACATGCAATCTCCTGACCGGAAACAAACATTTAAAATCATAACACAACCATAATCAAACAATTCTCTGACCCTGCAGGTTAGACAGTTCAATATATAATAATCATGGCACATACGTGGCACACACAGTCACACGTACGCCAAACACATGCTCATGTACCGAGTCTCACACACTCGCATGCTAATCAATGCATGTTTATGCATGCAAATGTCATCGGCATGTCATGCATATTTTCCCGGCCCACTGGCCCACACTGTCACACTTGCCCAATTCATTATTATTTATCACGACTCGAGTCATCACTTTTTCACGGCCCGGTGCGTCTAGCCTGCTCCAAAGTGCATGAGGCGCAGAAACCGATCTGGCCCAGTGTCTCTAGCTTGCTTCAAAGTGCATGAGGCGCAACACTGACTTCTTGCGAACCAGAGCCTGCTTCAAAGTGCATGAGGATGATCGCCTTCCGGACGTACCGAGCATCGTCCTACTTCAAAGTGCGTGAGGATAGTATCGACCCAAAGGTCCTTAGGTAATCACACAACTCATTATTATCTGAATCCAGCGTAAAACGCTTCAGGGTATTTTAGGTGATCACATGCTCATGGCAGACACGCATTCTCGCACAAGTTCACTACAGGCCTCACTCTTGGCATACACAATGCGTGTCCATGTTATGTAATGCAATGCACCACGAGCACTAATATAAATCGAACACCCAACATACAACATGGTAATGCGAAATCAATCACCATCAAGCACAATTGCCACACAATTAGTCAACCCGGGCATACCCGGCAATTCCACCAATGTACTCCTAATTTTGCCAATTAATCCAAATATCCTTCATAAACAATTCTCAATGGCCAACTACAATTTCCGGATTACAAATTCTATCGAACAGTACACTAATCTTTCTCAGCCAGTACCGGTGTTCCTAAACCAGTCCAGAAAATCGCACTAATCAGTCCTAATCCGAATTCAGGAATTTTACTCACCTAATCCAAGCTCACAACGACGGGGAACGGCGGCCGATCACTGGTGAACAGTGAAACCGGCGGCGAATTCCCGGCGAATGGCGTACGGATCGCAGTGGCCGGCGGTGTGAATAGTGCCTCATGAACAGTACCAGTGTGAACAGTGCCGCGTGAATAGTGATTCTGTACGGACACTATGCGGATAGCGGGAAACGGTGGCCGGAGAGGTGCCGGTGACGGCCGCGACGTGCCGTACGGCGGCGTACGAACGGCGGTGAACAGTACCGACCGTACGGACATTGTGCAAACAGGTACGGTCGGCGTCGTACAACGTGGCTGAACAGCTGGGAGGCGACGAAACGGCGATCGGTGCTCCGGCGAAGCTCCGACGGTACTGTTTGCAAAACAAAAAAATGAGAAAAGAAAAGAAAAGAGAGAGAAAGCTATTTATAGACCAAAACCGGGACCTGTGGTGGCTGCACATAGGTGGAAAGGGTTGCTGGTGATGATGGCTCGGCGAGGACAGCTCCGGCTAGTACTGTTCCGGCGTGAATAGTACCAAAAACAGCAGAAACGGTGCTGCAGAACAGAAAACGGAAGAGAAGAATGGGAATTCTGGAAAATTTTTGATCGAATGGGGGTTTACGTGAGAGAGAGAGATATATGTCTGGTCAAAGGGGGTCAAAGGTAGATTAGTGGAGTCCAAGTGTCAAGATTTAGGGCTATTTGACACTTTTGCCCTTGATCCTAGGGCTAATATTCATCCAAATCCAATAATTTAGGGGTAAAATGGTCATTGGTCCTTAACCCAAGCTGACCAGACCTGGTTTAGCCTTAACCAACCTTGGTTAAACCCCTAATAAAAAATAATTTCGGAATTACTCAAAAATGGCCTAGGGGCATTTTCGTAATTTTCCAATCCCGAACTGAAATTCCAATTTTCGCACATACGCGTTCCATATGTGCGTGGCCAACGTAATATGGCATTGGAATTGCGAAATTCATCGCGCAAGCTCTCGAAAATCCACGTCAAAGTTTCGGGAATAAAATAATATTATTTGTCCAATTTTTGTCGAAATTCCACTTTTTGTCCAAAATGACTCCTGGTAAGCGTGGCCACCCAAAAATGGTCTCGACCTCGAAAAATAACCTCATTTGGCCTCGAAAAGCGACGCTGGCGTCCCGAGGAGTAAAATCGTAATTTTTCACCCCCAGACCGAAATTCCAATTTTCGTTCGTACTAATTCCAAATGTATGTGGCCAGCTCAATATGACGTCATATTCCCAAAAATAGTCTCTTAAGCCTTCGAAAATCGATACCGAAATTCGGGCCTAATTCCGTGAACAAAACTCGCTAAACTCTCAATTTCAAGATCTCTCACTAACGGGCGGCTGTTTAGAGGTTACACGTATCGACCTAGGGCTATCCGTATCATAATGGTCTCGATTATTGAGAGAATGAGAAATTATCGCTAGTTCCAAAGGTCACGATCATACGGTTCGAGTTCAAGACTGGTTGGCCACGTGTACTTTCGGTCTTGCAGAATCACCTGCATCCCTATTGTACATTGTAGGCCTTGGCCAAACCCAATCCATTACCCTTTCCTACGATCGGCCCACGTTGGCCCAAAATATTCCTTCAGTGTCTCTCGTGATCGGTGTCCGTTTCACGATAGGGTCCCCAGTCCACGTACCGTTTTCTAGTTAGCCATACCCCATTGGTTAGTATCCCGAGAGTGATCAGCTCTGGGCGAGACTTGCTAAAATGAAATGCGAAGTAATATCAGTTTTATTGATCCCGGAATTATATCGAAATTCGGGCTGTTACATAGACTTCACTCAATACCTTCATCGGGGTTTTTTTATGTTTGACAGACGTCTGAAGGAATTCAAGCAAAGAGATTTGCGCAAGCATCTTGTGTAGCTGTTCAACTATGTTGTATTCGCCAGCCTTGATCACAACCAGAAACTCCTTAGCTTCTTCATCGGTAACAGGTTTTGCAGGTTGGGCATTAGCATGGCCATAGGTATGTCCAGATTTGGTAACCAAGTCGACATCGAGACTGTAGGACCAAGGGACCGCCTTATTATCACTGTACTTATACGGTTGAGGTATCTCGATCACTATCCCTTCATTAGCTGTAGGCGTGCTTACAATGATCTCTTCATCATCGGATGCGTCTTTGAGTGGAGGTATGTCTTCAAGCAAAGGGTCGAGTTTGTCCTTCCCGGTGTTCGATGTAACAAACTCCTCCTCCTATTTAATAACCACTTCGGAGATAGTGAAAACGATGCTAGTGTGGTCAATATAAACTATCATTCCAGCTTCTATCATTCTTAAGATTCTTTCTCTCATGATAGCTAGCGGAATGACCTAATTACTCGAGTAATAGCTGGCTTTCACTAACTCATTATAAACATCAATAGTAGGCACATTTATATTCTTAATTCGACCAACATCGAAACTAAATATGGCATTTACATTGCCCGCATGATCAGGGAGTAGGTTGCTCTGAACATTTGGTTTAGCGGGTTTGAAGGAAAATGCCTTTGTGTCAAGCAAATTCTAGACCCGATGCTTGAGAGTGATACAGTCGTCAGTTGAATGACCCACTTCACCCATATGATAATCACATTTCTAGATGGATCGTAGTTATAGAATTGCTTGGGGTTGGGCCGTTTTGGCTTAGTGGTAAGCAATCCTTTCTTCTGGAGGACTGCAAGCACTTGAGACAACGACCTGGGGAGGGGGTTGAATTGCCTCTTGTTGTTCCTCCTTTGAGATGATGACCCGTGCTATGTTGTTGAGTTTCTGCTACTTGGATCGCTGGGGTGACATTAACATTCTTTCGACTTGGCTGAGTGTACGTCACATTGACTTTAGCTGCCGGTTCTTTCTCATTTCTTGCGCTAAATCTTTTGGTCGTAGAAAACGACTTCACAAACCACCCATCTTTCAGCCCTATCTTAATCTGTTCGTTTATGAGGATGAGTTGATTGAAGTTATCAGCTGGAATGGCTACCATTCGATTACAGTACTCGAGCAGGAGAGTTTTAATGAACATCCTCTTCAATTCACTATCTATAGGTTTCGTGACAATCCAAGCGGCTATATTTCTCCATCTGATAGCATAATCTTTGAACGACTCAGTCTTTTTTATCTGAGCATGCTTGAGTTCTTTGCAAGTGGGAACGATGTCCCTTATGAACCTGTACTACTTTAGGAATGCTTCACTAACTTCCTTTCAAGTTTTGAGGTTATTTATCTTCTTCATGAGATACTAGTTCAAGGCAAGACTTGTCAAACTTGCTTGAAATGCATGGATTATCAAGAGTTCGTTATCAACGTACGAGGTCATCTGTACGTGGTATAGCTGCAGGTTGGCTTTTGGGTAGGAGGTGCCATTGTACTTGTCAAAATCTGGCATCTTGAACTTCTTCGGGATTTTGATCCGTGAGCAAAGACACAAGTCGATTGAGGGTGAATCATGTGAGCCTTCTAGCTACTTCACTCTTTCTTCAAGCTTGTTGACACGTTCATTAGGTTTATCCTTGTTGATGATAATCTGGATGGGGTTATCTACTAAATGGGGAAGATCGTCATGTTCTTTATTATCGACATTCTTTCCACCTTTATGCATTGGGGCCGATGCTGTAGGGGATGTAGGAATGGGAGTCAACCGAAGGGCTTTGATCTCAGCGGACATCTGTTGCATTGCGGCGAGGAATTGCTTCATTTGGTCCTCAATGCCAACGATATGATCTCGTAAGTCAGTTTGATAGGCCATTCTAGTTCTCGACTGTGTACGAATAGGCGATCGTGATCGGTTTGTAATTACCTGATTTCACGGATAAAAAAGGCATACATAAGTGTCAAGAAAAATCACACGTCGATCCATGACATTGGTCTGAACGCTTTGATTAAAAATGACCTTTTTATTGAAATGACAAAATTTTTTTATAGCGACTATAGCTTAAAATTACCTAAATAAAACTAAAGACTAAAACTGAAATGAGAACATAAATTCAAGTTTTTTTATTTGACTTGATCCATAGACATATGAAAGGTGACTTTCTTCTTCAATTGTTCATAAGCTTGAGCTATCTTGGTGGCTTTTTCCTGAGCTTCTTCGGCCTTCCTTTTGAGACGGTTGTTCTCTAAGCGAGTAGCGGGCTTGAGAGGCACCTTGGGTATTTTTGGAAGCAACTCTCGTGGGATCTTGTGCCGTCGAATATACTCGATTGTCACGAAATAGGACATTTGCTCCCCCTTGAACTCTTTTTTGGGTTGAGCTATCTTTAAAAGACAACACTTCTTCCACATCTTCTTGAGCTGGGCAATGGTCCCTTCGTGGTCTTTATCATCATCGGTGAAGTCGACATAGAGGAGTTCCGATTATAACTCCGAAGGGAGCCCTTAGAGAATCTAGTACTGACAAGACACTCTAGCGGGATAGTATTCGATTGCACATGTGAAACCCAATAGTGGAACCGGCCCAATACCATTACACGTAAGCTGAGCTTTCTCGACTTTGAACCAATTAGCATGCCATTGAAAACCTTGGGGTCTAGTGTTTTTCATGAAAATGATCCACTCAGAGTAATGATAATTGGTTGCATCCCTTTATTTTTCTTTATACCTCAAGACGGGATAGCTAGAATCACTAAGCTCAAATATTGTGAGTAAATTGCCACACCCTTTTATGTGAGACAAAAACCAAATTTGCAAAAGTTCGAGGGGGCATGAAACATTTTGTCAACATGTTGCTTAAATTTAGTGAGGGAAATGAAAGTCTCGGCTAAAATGGTGTTGACAAAATTCTTTTCAAGAGAGACTTGTTGGACCAACCATGCAATTGACGAACTACACGCATTCTTACAGTGGGGAAAAATCACAAACCCGAAAAATGCTAGCAAAAAGATTCTACCTTTTTGAAAAGATGTAGTTTTATCAAAATATTGACTCAAGAATGAAAAAGGACATGTCCTACAATTTGCTTTCAAGACTTTTCCCAATTCATCTTTTCCGACATCCAAAAATTTAGACAACACTAAGGTGGAATCGATTCCTAAAGGTGGTGTAACTAATTCCGACCCTAAAGGTTTTCCAATGATTACACTATATTCTTTCAAAGTCGGGGTAAGCTCATACTTACTGAATATAAAGCTAGATGTCTCGGGACATTAGAAGTGTGCTAATGCTCGAACAAGGCCGATACGAACTTGGACTTCCAATAAGGGGAGTAGCCTCCCGATGTGGCCCTCAACTAGCTCATGGTTGCTCGAACTGAGTAGGTTCCACTAGGCACGGAGCTCGTCCTTAGGAGCATTAAGAATCCGGATGTCTGCCCCTCCCATAGTATGTAGACCAAAACTCACGATCGACCTAATGTCATGGACCGACCAAAGAAAATACGAAACATAAATAAATTGCGAGATAAAGGTTCATAAAACTTACTTCACCCGGTAAGACCATAGCAATCACATAGACATGGCCATGAAATGTGAGGTTCAATTTCTTTCTAAACTTTGGCTTGCAAAGTGGAGGCGCAAGGAATACCGAGCTAAACTAGTCATGGTAGTGATTAGGCTGAGGTTCCCCTGACTCCAACATAGTCAAGGACTCGACCCGGGTTGCAAAGGGTGCAACCGTGGTGGGAACTCAATAACACCGTAAAACAACTTTCAGGAGCAAGGAGGGCGACCTGTACCATGCAGGTGTGGTCGGGATGTCCGTTGTCTCAGTACCATCCTAAACCTGTGCCGCCTAGGTTCAGTAACGGGTACTGTGTGCGGTGTAGTGTAAATGCAAGGCATGCACAGCATGTTATATCATACAGCGTTTCATGTATAAAATAAACCATTCATCCAAACACCTCCCTACAAAATAATGGTTAAAAATTATGCCTCCCCTTATACCTTCCATTCTGCAAAAACATTGAACACCTAAAATATTATGGACGTACCTAAGATACTCGCTGCCAAACAAAAAATATTTTTTGAAAAGAAACACTAGCCTAAGTCCACTAAGAGTTTTAACTGAAGTCCCCAGCGGAGTTGCCAAGCTGTTGCGATCTAAATTTCTCAGGCTAATGGATTATTAAGATTAAGCTTAACTCGGGCCCTCCTAAACCCTACCAATTTGCAACTAAGAGTTTAAGTTTTTAACACGTAAAAGTTTTTCATGCTTAGAGTCGGTACTAATCTATTTATAGTAGGTCAATTAGAAACCTAAATAAAACATAAAATATAAAGGAATATGTTTTATTCCTACGAACTAGAGATTCTAAGTTCGGGGACTTGGTTACGTTAGATTTAGTCTAACGCCCTTTCGATACCTTTTCTTTTCAAAAATATTTATGCAAGCAGGTCTTGATCCATTTTATTACCTAATCACTAACATGTGAGGTGTTCATGTGGGTGCGCAAATCACGAATTTAACACCCAAGAAAGCGATAAATAGATTGCAAGATTACGAAAATGATGTATCTTAATGCAACGCAAGCATTTGCATTATTAGTAGAAAATCACACAGACAATCCTAATACAATTTCTAATTAACAAAACAAGGCACTCGAGGTGTTCTTTAGGGTTTGCGTTTTATTAAAATGAAAACTAACCTATATGCAATGACGTGCACAAATTGACATGCGATTAACACAATTTAGCATACGAACTATATGTCTTGCGACGACGTGACCTAATTCTAATGAGGGACAAATAATTTATTTTTGGTATTTTTTCAACAAAATTCAAAATTAAAAATACTAAATCAACATGCAATCTATCTTAGAGAAAATGATTTGATCTATCCTAAAGTGATTCTTTTTTTTTTTTGGGATTTTTATAAAATTCGAAATTATTGAATATCCTAAATAATCCATTAAGATTAAAATAATTTCCAATTTAAACTAGGAAATATGCTACCCTATATCCCAATTTAAATCAAATAATTATCTTATTCTTTTAGATATATTAAGGATTCCTTAAGCATGCAAAATTTCTAATTTAAATCTAACTAACAATTTTTTTGGATTTTCTTTAAAGGAAAACATTCAAACAAATTTAACAATCACATTCAAACAATCTACGCAATCCGCAAGATTCTTCAAATTCAAATAAGGTGAAGAAATCAAATTTACAGTCATATCTATAGGGTTATAGATATCGACAGAAAGTTGATTGTTCAAATTTGGAAAGCAAATAAAATCTATTATCATATCAAAGTGATTATGGATAAGATAACGATTTTCCATATCGCCGCATATTGTACCTTATGAATAAGGTCGGATAATCGTCCAAATACATTGTCAAATTAGAAAAAATTCATAATTTAGGGTATCTTAAAATATTGCGGATATCGCAAATATTATCCTATGGTATCTAATTAATCACGCAATATTCACGAAATATTCAAAATTTTCAAACACCTGAAAAATTAGGAAACTAGATATTCTAAGAATATGGATGAGAATCTTACCTAATTTCAAGGGTAACTTCCAAGTTTGAATCATCTTGGGATATTGGGATCACAGACCAGGATGGCCAACGATAGGCAGCCAACGGCGGCGCGGAGGCAGCTTAGATTGCAGTGGCTGATGGTGGTGGTGCCACTAGTGCTGGATGGCTTGGAAAGAAGCTGATTTGGTTTAGCGAGCATGGCAAGAAAGTTGAGAGCTCGCTGGATCGCTACCGAAAATTCGCTACTGTGTGGATGTTGCTATGGTATTCAAAGGAGGACCTCTGGGAGTCGTCCAAATTGATGGAGACATGCTAGACCGGGATGTGACGGTGCTATGGTGGCTAGCAACGCAAGGATGCCACGGCTCACTCCACAGGGGCTCACGGTGAAGAGGCAAACAGCAACAATGATGAGCAATTCGGCCGAGGTATCACCAAGTTAGACTTTGCTTGGACGTAGTATGTTGACTCTGTCAACAATAAGCCAGCCTTGGGTGAACCTGCAAAATCAGAGAAGACTGAGCCAAATGTAGAAGTTCAGTCTCGATTGGGCTTGCGCCGGGGACTGCATCAAGTGAGCGCAAAACAGCTCTTGGACAGCAAATCCTTGTTGGAACAAAGTAGGAGCCACGTCACCGGGGCCAAGATAGGAAGTAGGTCGTGCCAATTGTCACGGGACAGGGAACTTTAACAATGTGACTCGTCGGTTTGGCCCAAGCAGTAGGGACATCAAGGGCCAGAGGTCGAAGCGGCTCCTCGTCGTTGTCGTCATCGTCGTCGAAGGTGGGCACAGCAGCAGCAACCTCTTCATGGACTACCACCGACTTAGTTAAGTGACGTAGCGATGAGCGGAGGAGTAATCACGAGGAGGTCCGAGAGTAGCAAGAAACAACGTCTAGTCGTGGAGCTCTCGGTTGTGATTATGGAAAGACATGCTCGAGGAAGAAGATAAATCTTCTCTCTCTTCTCTCTTGTCTCTTCTTTCTGTGTTTCTCGTGTGTGATCAGACCAAAAGAAAAGCCCCCCCTCTTTTGTCTGTAGTTGGTTTGCTTTTATAAGTGAGATGGCTAAGTCTCTTTGAGGGAAGGACAAAGTTTTCTTTCCTTTTATGGGCATCCAAAATATCTTATATCTCATTCCTGTCCTTTATTGACTGATTCCCGCTTTGTCAACTTTCCTTTTGAAGCTTTGATTTTTTTTCGGGTGAGATTTCCCAGATTCCAAATCTTACAAAGATGCTTGCCATAAGACCATGAATGTGCAATATCTCCTTTGAACGCTTGCCTTCACTGAAAATATTTGGATATCTTCTTTCTTGTCCTTGCTTAGCAGAATATTGCCCATACCCACTAAAATTGATCTTGTCATCTTCTTCTTATTTACTTCTTCCAATAGTTACGTACTTACAGGCTTTAAGATTATTGCCTATTATCCTTCATGTGACCAAATCCTGGTAATATAACACCAATAGGCTGGGCCAAATTTTCAATCCACGTAGGCTTAGTCCAATTTCAATAAGTCTAGAGCCAATAAGTCCGGAGCCATTCATTTAAATCCATCCAATACCAGTCCAATTAATATGCAAAATGTAATTAAGCTATATGATAAATGCTCCTAAAAACTATTTGCTATGCCATCTAATTGTATTTTTTGTTTAGGGATTAAAAAAATTAATCTCTAATTTTCTATGCAATTGTTCCTAAATGACTAGTTAAAATTTAGGTGTCAACAATGGAGATGATAAACTAATGTCCAATCTGGTCTCAATTTGCATTCAATTCATTCGTTCTGGATGATGTCTTAGGTTTTCAATTTGTGTTGTAATAAACACCCGACGAGTTGCGGATTTTATCTTCTCGTACTTAAAATTAGCTCGTTTTTTCAATACCTTGGGTGTTTACTTTACACAATGCTTTTCAATACAATTGTTTGTTTCTTTATTTTACTAGACTAAGATAGGATTAGTTTAAAATCTTAAATGAAAACACAAAAACAAGATACATGATCACTTAGTGGACTAAGGCTTTAGCATGAAAATGATAAAAAATAAATGCATGACAATTTAAATAACAACCATGATAATTAAGTTCAGCAGTACCGAAAGGGTATTAATATAAATATTAATGTAAGCTAGTCTCTGAACTCATAATCTTTGATTTCCGTAGAAACTAAAACGAAACTCCCTCGTTTCGATTGTGTATTCTAGCCAACCACCAACCTAGGCTAGTGGCAACTCCTAAAAAAGATAAAATTGATCCGCTGTCACGCGATGTATGGATTTAGGGAAAATCCACGTTCATGATTAATGAACCGTATGGATGATCAAAAGATTAATGTTTCGGTAAGCCATCTTTTATGATGTGCCATATGGACCATTTCATAAACACTTACCTCTATACTTGCTTCATCGAGTTTGACCCTTGAAAGGTAGGTCGCGACATATGTTGGTTTATCAAAATGATTAATCCTATGTTGACATCAGAACACAACACCCCGTGCAAAGCACGGATTTTATCTAGTATATTATAGAACTCAATGTCTACACCGGAAGAGGGGACTTTACATATACATATACGAAAAATAAAAGTGCTCTTAGGACATTTTTTAAGGGCTATTAGTTACATTTTGAAAATATGAATATTTCTATTTAAAGTATTCTAATTTCTTGAGATATGTTGTATTCCAATATTCAAAACATATATCAGAATGCATATTTTATAATGTTAGTGATCTTAACTAGTGTCACTATGACACTAGTTATAATATGTATCTCTGAAGTTTGGTGCTATTACTCACTTCACATAAAATACATGATTAATATACATTGCTATTTTGAAGTCCTTACATTCCATCCAAGAAATATTTTAGTAGTGTATATTAATCATGTAAATTGAACTATACGAAACCGATGTATTTGTAAGTACAGACGTGTTACAAGTCCGTGGCCGCTAACTTCTCTTGACAAATATAATCAACTGCACATCATATTGTAATTTTCAAGTTTTACATTGAATCACCAGTGAGATATTATGATTTTCGTAACCAACCAAAGCATCGACTTTTCGCTAGTAATGTGTTCAATATGGTAAATTCAATATTTGTGTTGCATATCCATATGAACTGGCATTTGCTAGTCCCTCAGTCAATTGATTAATTATTTGCTCTTAAACTGTTTGTGAAAATGCCTCACTCAGGTACCCTGACGATGTTTATGATCAGATCTGGACAACTCGAAACTCTGATGACTTCTTGTTACTGAACACCACATCTGCCATTGACAACGATGCGTATAAGTACAAGGTTCCCTGGGATGTTCTCCGGACTGCTCAAAGATCAATGGATGCTAGCTCTCCCTTGAATTTTCAGCAGACACCTTCAATCGACGCACAGAAATGGATTGTGTACTTTCATTTCACAGAGATTGAGAGACTGTCGAGTGGCCTGCAGAGGGAGTTCACAATTTCCGTTAATGGCTATCAATTCACGGAGACGGTGAGCCTTGAATACTTAAAGCCAGTGGTTGTAGTTTCCATTCCATTCGACGGGTCGCTCATCACCTTCTCAATTGAATCGACAAATGAGTCTGGAAATCCACTCAATGCCGTGGAGTTCTATGCCGTTGATGATCTTCCATATGTACCCACAGCACAAGATGATGGTAAGCGTTTATTCTTCTACATGTTTTTATTGTCGACATACACTTTGTACAGTTGTGCTAAAATTGACATCAGTAATAATTAGATAGATGTTCCATTGTCAATAGGTAATGATGCCGAAGCACAATAGAAATTAGGCTAAACAGAAGAATCGAAACGATAACGAGGAACAAACTATTTTTCAATCGATTAACAATCAATAAGTTTTCAAAACATCCATAAAAAAACTACCTCTCAAAACCCTAAAAACAAATTTATAAAGGGTGTTAACCCTAGTGACAAAAAAACGCAAAAAAAATTACAAAAATACCATTAATTCGAAAATTACCAAAATAATTATAAAAAAACCATCTAAACGACCTCGAATCACGAAAGTCCATCGTTAATCATAGCCTAAGGCTATGGGTATTGATCAGCACGCCGTTTTGCTTCAACTGACCAAATTTGAGCTCAATCCGACATCATTGACTTCAAGCATGCCAGTTCGTCCAGTCGCATAACGGGTCTGCGGTCCCCTAGGTGCATTATCCTTCCCTACTCGAGAAAGATTCGTCCTCGAATCTGCTTCACCTTCATGGTTGTTGTCAATCTCCTCAGGATCTTCTTCTCTTTCAAGGTAGTAAGGTGACAAATCTGCTAAATTAGAAGTTCCGGATACATTATACTTACCCAGCAATTCGATCTTGTAAACATTGTCACTAATTCTCTCCAAAACTCTGAAGGGTCTATCAGCTCTAGGTTGAACTTTGCCAAACCTACCTGCTGGAAATCGTTCTTTCATAAGGTGAATCCAAACTAGATCACCCTCCTTGAAGACGACTCTTTTCCTGTGTATATCCACGTGTTGCTTATACTTCATATTCTGCCTGTTGATTTGATTATGGACCTGGGAATGCAGCTCTTTGATATGCTTTGCATGTTCTTCAGTTTTCGAACTAAATTTCTTGAGAACTGGTATCGATGTGAGGTCTAAGGGAGTAATTGGATTACGCCCATAAACCACCTCAAAAAGAGTCTTGCATGTAGTTCGGTTCTTTGATCTGTTATATGCAAATTCTACCTGAGGCAATGCCAAGTCCCACTATTGCAGATTATCCCCAATCAAACCCCGTAGCAAATTCCTTTGACCATCAGTCTGAGGATGATGAGATGAACTAAACTTCAAACTTGTACTCATGTACCTCCAAAGAGTGCGCCAGAAGTGACTCATAAACTTCATATCACGATCTGAGGTTATGGACTTAGGAATTCCATACAGGTTAACAATCTCCTGCAGAAACAATTGAGCAACCTGTGAAGCATCATAGGACTTGCTACACAGGACAAAGTGGGCCATCTTCGAGAATCTATCGACAACCACCATTATTGAATCCTTACTCTACTGCGTTCTTGGTAAACTCAAGACAAAGTCAAGACTGACATCCTCCCATCGTGCAATCAGAACAGGTAGAGGCATATACAATCCTACATTAGTACTCTTAGTCTTTACCACATGACATACCCTGCACCTCTCTATAAAATGTGCCACGTCACTCTCCATCCGAGACCAATAAAAATGTTCACTCAACAAGGCCTTCGTCTTATCCACGCCAAAGTGCCCAGCTAAACCGTCTACATGTTCCTTAATAATAATAGATTCCCTTAAAGAACATTGAGGAATACACAACCTGTTACCTTTAAATAGGTAACCCTTTACAATATGAAATTGCTGAAAAGGTTCCGTTTTGCTCTTCCTCCAGATATCCCCAAAATGAGGATCATCAGCATATAAACTTTAAAAGTATCAAATCCTAGAACTTTTACCTGCATCGTAGACAGCAAAGAGTGTTTTCTGCTCAATGCATATGCAACACTATTTAGCACTCCTGCTTTATGCTTGATGGAAAAACTGAAAACTTGAAGAAACTCTACCTACTTTGTATGCCTTGCGTTCAATTTGTGTTGCCCATTGATGCATTTCAAAGCTTCATGATCAGAAAATATGATAAATTCTTTCGAAATAAGATAATGCCTCCAATGCTCCAAACTCCTCACAATAGTGTAAAATTCTTTATCATAAATTAAATATTTCCTTTTCACCTCGTTCAACTTCTCACTAAAGAATACTACAGGTTTACATTTTTGACTTAAAACACCCCCAATACCAACACTTGAAGCATCACGATGCACCTAAAAAATCTCATTAAAATCAGGAAGCATGAGAACAGGTGCTTCAGTCACCTTCTTCTTTAATAATTGAAAGGCAGCTTGTGCCTCCTTAGTCCATACAAATTTACTTCCTTTCAAACAATCCGTCAGAGGTGTAATAATAGTACTAAAATCCCGAACAAATCTCCGATAAAAAGACGTAAGCCCATGAAAGTTACGTACCTCATGAATATTTTTCGGAATCTCCCAATTTGTAATAGCCTCAACTTTAGCTGGGTCCATATAAATGCCCTTCTTAGTTACAATATACCTTAAAAAGGTCACACGATTAGTCAAGAAGTGACACTTCTTGGTGTTAGCATATAATTTTTGCTCCCTCAAGATTTTGAACACCCTTCTCAAATGCTGCAAGTGTTGATCAGTCGATGCACTATAAACCAAAATATCATCGAAATATACGACGACAAACTGGCCAGTAAAAGGACGAAACACCTGATTCATGAGTCTCATAAAGGTGCTCGGTGCATTAGATAACCCGAAATGCATCACCATCCACTTATATAGACCATCTCGAGTTTTAAAAGCAGTCTTCCATTCATCTCCAGGACGCACTCTAATATGATGATATCCACTTCTCAAGTCTATTTTCGAAAAGATAATAGCTCCATGCAGTTGATCAATTAAATCATCAAATCTCGGAATAGGAAAGCGATACCTGATCATGATCTTGTTAACAGCTCTGCTATCCACACACATTCTCCACGACCCGTCTTTCTTAGGAACCAACAAAGCTGGCACTGCACAAGGGCTCATGCTCTCTTGAATTGCACATTTTTCTAATAGTTCATGCACTTGCCTCTGCATCTCCTCATACTCCTTAGGATTCATTCTGTAAGCTGCCTTATTAGGAATAACAACTCCTGGAATGAGATCTATACAATGTTGAATATCTCTCATGGGTGACAATCCATGTGGCAATTCCTCTGGTACGACATCATCAAACTCCTCAAGTATAGGTAGAACTTGAGTTGAAATTTCTGGACTATCAAGATTCTACTCCATAACTACAATAGCAAAAAGCTCTGGGGCATTCACCGCTTCCTCCTGGAACTCTGATTTGGAAAATAGATTACTTTTTCCATTTTTTCTCAAATCTGAAGGACCCAGAATAATGGTTCGGCCATCCTTCATAAAGGTGTATGTATTTTTGAATCTGTCATGCTATGTTTTCCTGTCAAACTACCAAGGTCTTCCTAATAGAATATGACAAGCATCCATTGGAACTACGTCACCCCACACTTCATCAGAATATTTCTTTCCAATCGAGAACTGCACTAAACACCTCCTGCTCACTTTTACTTCATTCCCCTTCCTAAGCCATGACAGCTTATATGATTAAGGATGTTTGACAGTTTTCAGACCCAACTTTTCTACCATAGTGGTAGATATCACATTCTCACAACTTCCCCCGTCAATGATCATATTACACACATTTCCCCCACTAGTGCACTTAGTATGAAAGATATTATGCCTGAGCCACGATTCATCATCTACCTCAGCAATGTTTAAAACCTGATGTACAACTAAAGACTCACCAGGATCGGTATAGACAATGTCCTCCGGATCTAGATTTGCATCTACTTGCTCTCCATCAGATTCATCATAAGTTGGGTCTTCATCGAAAGTTGGATTATCTACCAGTGTCACAAACTGTCGGTTCGGATAATTAGCAGCAAAATGCCCAAGTCCTTGACACTTAAAACAATGCTTGCCTGCAGCTCCTCCCCTGCTAGATCCTGCACTACTCTGCTCTCCTTTTGTTGCAGATTTTGAACCAGCGCCTTTAACTGCTGCCAAGGCTGAAGAACTCCTTGCTTTCCCTAGGGACTCTTTTTCTGACTACTTGGAACTGCTGCCTGACCACTTAGAACCGCTGCTAGACCACTTGGACTTACTATTTTTTCTTTTAAACTGCCCCTCCACCTTTAGGGCTAGTCTGCATACATCATCATATGTCTAATACTGTTGAAATTGGACGACATAAGAGATCTCATATCGCAGCCCTGCCAGATATCGTGCAATCGTCTGCTCGTCTTCCTCCGCCACATCACAACGCATCCGCAAGAGATCAAATTCTTCTATAAATTCCTCAACTGTTTTATCATCTTGCCTGACGTTATGATATTCGATAAACGCCTCTTGCCTATAATGGGTAGGCAAAAATTTTTTCTGCAATAACTTTTTCATCTTCTCCCAGCGATCCACCTTTGGCTTCCTTTCTCTAGCGCGTTGCTTTTTCACGTGTTCCCACCAAATCGAAGCATGTTTTCACAGCCTAATAGCCACTAATTTCACTTTTTGCCCCTCAGTTAGGTCTTTAAGATTAAAAATTTGTTCTACCATATGCAATCAATCAATAAACTCATCAGGATGAGTCTTACCATTAAACTCAGGAATTTCGATCTTCATTTTGAAATTTTGAGAAGAGCATTGATTTTCAGGTCGTACTCTTTGATTCCACTCCTGATTCAGAACCCTAAAAAGGTTTACATCCTCCTCTTCATCAACGGATGGATCCTCAGATTCTGCTTCTTCTTCGGATTGAACATCCAACCTCGCCTCCGCAAGTTGTCACTCCAAATCCTAGATTCGTCTTCTCTGTTCTTCAATTTCTACGTCTCACAGATCTCTTAGACGCGGTTGGTTGTCTGCTTCAGGAACACCTCCACGCCCCTGGCCTCCACGAACCCACCGTCCACGACCGCGATTCTGTTCAGCAATTGATTCAAGCAACCTGTACTTTGATACCAATTGATGCTAAAGCGCAATAGAAATTAGGCTAAACAAAAGAATCAAAACGATAACGTGGAACAAACTGTTCTCTCAATCGATTAACAATCAATAAGTTTTCCAAACATCCATAAAAAAACTGCCTTTCAAAACCCTAAAAACAAATTTATAAAGGGTGTTAACCCTAATGACAAAAAAAAGGCAAAAAAATTAAAAAAAATACCATTAATTCAAAAATTACTAAAATAATTAAAAAAACCATCTAAACGACCTTGAATCGCGAAAATTCATTGTTAATCATAACCAAAGGCTATGGGTATTGATCAACACGCCATTTTGCTTCAACCGACCAAATTTGAGCTCAATCCGACATCATTAACTTTAAGCCTGCCAGTTCGTCCAGTCGCATAAAAGATCCGCCAGTCCCCTAGGTGCATCAGGTAAGATTTAGAGAATCCTATGCTAAATATACTAGTCTCCACGGTGGGTCTTTATGTCATTCGTGAAACTTCGATTTTGTTAGGATCAACAAGTGTGGCTAGGTATTACTCCGCTCTCTGCTTAATTTCCTGCTTTGGCTACTTTTTGTTTGGTAATTGCTGGAATGTCTTTTCAAGCTGAAGCCCTGAAAATGATATGTGAGTTCAACCACATTTTGCATCCCTATCCTTCTCTGTAAATGATAGATCATTTTTGTGATTTAAATCACGGTGAAAGCTGTGAATGACATCAAAGCTATATCACATTAAGAGAGAAAATTGGCAAGGTGATCCATGCATACCGAACAACTACACATGGGACGGCCTAAATTGTAGCTATGGAAATCCTCTAAGGATTATATTGCTGTGAGTCTCCTGGCACCGTTTATCATAAACTAATTTTCTAGGTGAAACTTAAAAAGAAATTTTATTCGTCATGAAAACTAGAAGTTTTATGTATCAACGAGAAAGAACATTTAAGATCAATGCAACATCCCAAAGTGAATTCCCACATAGGATGGTGACTTTTTGGGGTGGGTGTGAAATTAGGAATCAGTGTATGAGTTCTCTCCAATATCATGTGAGATTCCCCAATAGCCTACTTTTCCAAATTTTTACATTAATGTTCCAAGTTGCATTGTGTATGAGCAAGTATTGGGTCCTCCGAAAATAATTTTTAGATACTCTACGTCCAAAAATAACCACAAATTATAGAACAGGGAGATAGTGAGACCCATGCAAGTATGAAATTGACTATTATGAAGTGTTTTCCAGTACCTAAAACATTCACACCAGGAGGACCTAAAATATCTTCATTCCGAAGAATTGATTGCACAAACTTTTCTTCATTGTACCAAAAAATGCTCCCTTTATGAAGATGGCAATGACAGGATCCTCTATTTTGATCTATGATGTTCAGGACATTGATCTCTAGCAATTTGACGGGCGACATAGTCTCATCACTTTCACATCTATCAACAATGGAATACTTGTAAGTATCACCGTCATTAATTTAGTGTGTGTCTGCACGTTACTCATGATTAAGCACCCCCTGGAAGTAACTCGTGATTTAATAATTAAGGTTGTGTTTTAGGAGACATAGGCTGTTGAAATATTTCCCTAATGTGTGGAACTATACTGCTTTTGGCTATGGAGATGGTTAACTTGATATTAGATGTTCTAAACTTGCTCTTTCCCAGAGATTTGTCCGACAATCAGCTTACAGGAGCAATACCAGAAGCTCTGGCAGAATTACCACTTCTAAGATTTCTGTAAGTTAATGTGTCGAAGTGAAGCAGCAAAAGATTTAAAGTGGACAAATCTCTAATCATGGCTATATTTACAGAAATTTAAGTGGAAATAACCTGATTGGATCGGTTCCTGAAGCTCTTAAGAAAAGATTGTGGACAATACTTTAATCATGAGGTACTCTCTGCGACTTTTATAAGGTGGCAAGACTATCAATATGTTTTCTTTATTGTGATTAAAAGCAAACAAGCAGGCCAACTTGTGATCAGCATATGGGAAATTAATCTGGGCATTTGTTGCTAGAAATTTGAGTTCAGCTCCTTCATTCTTGTGGCAGTTTGGCAGGAAACACAAATCTTTGCCTAGCTGATTCTTGCCCGCAGAAGAAGAAACAAAATCCCATCCTCGTTCCAGTTGTTACCTCAGTTTCAGGCTTCTTTGTAGTTCTCTTTGGTGTTTTGGCTATTGTTTGGTTAATTAAACGGAAACGAAGAGCAGGCAAGTGTTCTTACTTGTCCTGTTCACGCTACATTTGACAATAATCTTGACTTTGGTTTTCCATTGGTACAGTTCTAACTGCAACACTTACTTCTCTAGGATAATTTAGTTGAGAATATACAACTCAGCAACTTGCTGTCTCTTCCCTCCTCCCCCACCCAAACACACTCGCGCGCGCGCGCACAAACACAGACACACACCCAGAGTATCATTTTACAATCTCATTGACCTCAGGGATAAAGGAAAGTTGGCATTAATCCAAATTCCCCAATGCTAGTAATCTGAATTACATAGTGGCCACAAGAAAATGGAGAGAAAAGAAAGACAGGGATAACCACAGCATGGTCGCATCCGCATCACAAAGAGAATGTGCATTATTGGGCTTAACTTAATAAAGTTACTGATTGTTTTTTTTTTCAAAAGTAACCGTGCTATGCGTGGGAAGGACTTATAACGACTTAAGAGTACAACTTTGTCCTTAATATTCTAAGGCTCCCCAAAAGAAAGTTTGATTGTGCGATCGCAAACTTATCTTTATGTACCTTACCAACAAAAAAAAAAAAAAACTTTTCTTTATGTATTGAGCAAAAAACAATTATCGATCTGCTAGCAGATCTTTCGATTATTGTCCTCTTCGCCATTAATATAACCGCTCGTTGGTCGCCGCCGTTGCTCGTCGGTCGCCGCTGCCGCCGGCTGCGGTCGCCGGCCACCGGTCGCCGGTTGCCACTCGTCCGCCATCGCCGCTGCCGCCGATTGCCAGTCGCCGCCGCCGGTCACCAATCGCCGCCGCCGCCGCCGGCAAAAAATATTTTCCGAAACTTTTTCATATTGGTTGCCGAACACCGGAAAATTATGTTCCGAGAAAATATTTTCCAGAAAAATGACTTTTGGGAAAATATTTTCTAAAAACATAATATTTTCCGCCAAATGAATGGATAGACTATTGTCAATATGCATTATAATAATGCACACTCGTGACATTGCGTGCGCAACTCTTAATGATTGTTCACCACGGAAACTTGGTTTCTCTGTTTGGATATTGTGGTGCTTCCAAGCACATGGCTTTAATATATGAATACATGGCTAATAGAAATTTAAGGCAACATTTATCAGGTGCGTATTTATATTCTTTTCTATTGTTTTCTTCTCTAAATAATCCTGTAAAACTCTATTTGTTGCTCATAGGTAAAGTTAAGATGCATCCAACAAAGGACCATCCGAAGGTCTTGACGTGGAGCAAGAGACTGCAAATACCTTTGGATGCAGCACAAGGTATATGAATGGGATATCCACAGTTATAGTTTCTTTCTTGACATTGCTATGGCATTGTTGATATGGTTTTTGCGAGGAGTTACAGGTTTGGATTATTTGCATAATGGTTGCAAGCCACCCATCATCCACAGAGACTTGAAAACTACAAACATCTTGTTCAACGAAGACTTCCGAACCAAAATCGATGATTGGCCTATCAAGAGCTTTTGTGACCGAAAACGACTCTTATGTGTCAACTTGCCTTGCGGGCACTCCCAGCTACCTTAACCCGGAGTAATGATTTAACTGCAATACTATCGATTTGGTTTAGTTCAAGATCACTATTTGCATAGAAATACTGACATTGCCTAGGATTTCATCTTTGATTTAAAAGATAAATTATTTGTCTATTTTTCCCTCCTAGGTTTCAATCTTCTGGAAACTTCAACAAGAAGAGTGATGTTTATAGTTTCGGAATCGTACTCCATGAGTTGATCACCAGCTGACCTCCAATAAAGAGAAGCCGGGATGGCAGTGCCAGCATTCACATATTTCAATGGTTGATTCCTATTATTGAAAGTGGTGATATACAGAGGATTATGGATCCAAGGTTACAAGGAAAATTCGACATCAACTCAGCTTGGAAAGTAGTGGAGATTGCTATGTCTTGTACGCGATTAATGGCGATTCAAAGGCCGGACATAAATGATGTATTAGCAGAGTTGAAGGAGTCTTCGGTGAGCAAATCAAGTGGCTCCTTTGAAATGACCACCTCGGAGCTCCAATTTGACAGTGCCCCTACGGCAAGGTAGCAGAACTCTTCCAATCCAGAAAGGCTGTCTTCTTTTTATGTAAAAGATTAACTTTTGTCCGCAAATTTGTACTATTTTTTTTATTGCGTCATCCATTTCCCTTTTCTTATTGTGATTGAATCTTCGAATTGCTCTAGCACTGCTTCCTAAGAGCAGCGTGTCTACCAACTTCCTTTGTAACAATGATATCCTTGCGTCCTTTGCCGCTTCTTTCTCCATTCATAATGTCAGTTCATCGCATTCCTAGTACTGTGTGTCACGCCCCGACTCTACTAATGCTTTCCACACCTCACCTTCATGAGTCGAACGGTGCGACATCTTAGGAATACGTCACCAACTCAACTTTCTTACGTTAGAGTTAATCGCGGCGGAAACAAACAATTAAACCCAGACAAATAAATTGGAGAACATCATAATAACTAAGTACGCCTAACCGCCCACTTCTTGAACATTACAATACCAAATAGTTACAATATTCATTTACATGCACACTATAACCTTCACTACCAACTTGGTCTACCAAGCAAACATACAACACATTCCATCCACCATAATCATACACCTAAAAAGGGGGTAGACACCCAACTCTTCAAAAATGGTACCCCTCAACCACTCCCAGCCTCTTCGATCAGCCCCGACGACCTCGCGACGATGTCCATTTAGAATCTAACCCACTATCACTCGAATCTGATTCCTCTTGGATTGTCGCTTCCACTGAGGACTCCGACTCAACTCCGATCTCTATCGGGTGATTTATATCACCCGACTCCCCAGGGATCTCATCCGACTCCTATGTAACTGGTTCTTCTTCTGGCTTGATCTCTGGCACAAAGAAGGGGTTATAGTCGTACTCAGGTATGTTTTCCTCGCCATCCTCAGGCTCTGCTTTTAGCTTGTCCTCACCTGGATCCTTACCTAGATCCTCACCAAACTCCTCCTCCAGCTCACCCTCCGATATTTCATCCAAGTCTATATCCATAAGGTTGAATCCTGCTTGGGACTCTTCCGGATTTGGGTCTAAGTCGTTCATCGAAGAACCCGGCGCTGCTAGAATAGGGTGGTGTCCAAACTGGGCTATGCTAAGCTCTATACTCGTCAATTATCCATCAGGTGGGGGAACAGCTGCTGGGTCTTAGTCCCCAACTCTGTCAAAGGGAATGTCGAAACCGGTAATAGGACCAAACTCATCAGGCCCATCTCTAAATGTCTAAGCTGTGTAGGTGTGAGCCTGCCAAAAGGGATGTCCTACGTCTACCCATAAAGTCGAAGTATGCTTGATTCAAGTGTATTGCTCATCCATTAGGTACTCCACAAAATTATTATCCGTGTACATGACTATACCAAAACGCTCTGGCGACGGCAGTGGCGGCTGATTCATTGCTCAGGCGGATGATCTGAAATGGTTTGATTTATACAACCATGAGACACTTCTCAATAAGTTGCAACCTAAACCCTACCTAGGCTACCACGTAATTCCAGACATGGAAAAACACACAACCAATCAATCCACACAAACCCAATCCACAACCACAACAATCGATTTTTACACACATATCATAACACGCGAATTTTACACATATCAAATCACACGTTAATCACACAGCATTCCCAACCAACTCGTCGTGTCTACATTTACTCAAACACTTTCCCGACCCATGTATTCACACCTCGGCCCACTCGATCGTGCCCTGAGCATTACATACCTCGGTTCGATCCCACATTCACACTTTTATCAGCCCGCGCCAAATATGACAGGCTTACGTGATCGAAACCCGAACTTATAATGCCTCGGTCGGATCCTTATCTCACCCGAGCTGATCGTGCCTCGGACCGATCTTATTCTTAATTTCTCAATCCTCAACTTGTGCCAAATGCAGCAGGCTTACGTGATTGTTGCCTGAGCTTATAATGCCTCGGCCCGATCTCAATCTCACGTTCGCATACAATCACGTCGAATTCTGTGTACACACTTGCACCTCACACCCCACAACATCACAGTAACATCACAGTAACATCACAAACACACAATCACGCATAAATCAACATTTTTCCATACTTAAACATTTTCAAATCAATTTCAGACCTTCACAGGACTTTCATAAAATTCCAAGACGGACCTAATGGTACCAACCACACAACAAATGGTGCCCCACATCACATCAAACAACACGTCACAGCCATCAATTGGCCTTTTCCGCACCCGAAATCACAATATTTCACTCCCGGCTCTTCACGGCTCTTTCATAAAATCATGAGCCAGACCTAACGGTGCAAATCACACACCTAACAGCACCCCATAGCACATCAAACAGTCCAACACAGCCAACACGAGCCTCTACAATTCCTCCGAAATTTTCCAAAATCAACACTACGGCTCGTTATTCTGTTTAGCCCCTAATTTCTATCAAACCGCGTCTAAACGGGTCCAAAATTTACCCAATATACTAGGCAAGGTTTAGATTGAATTTACCGAGCTCTAAACTAACACGGTTAGAGCGAAAGTGACGGTAAAATCAAAATCTAACCGTGGCTTGCGGCGGTGGCGGGCATACGGCAAGCGGCGGCCGACTCACAGTGGCAATGGCAGTGGCTTGGGCGGCTCACAACCAAGAGACACAGAGAGAGAGAGAGAGAGAGAGAGAGAGAGAGAGAGAGAGAGAGAGAGAGAGAACGGCGAGATGGTGGTGAGGCGGTGAGGTGGTGGAGCGGCAGCAACGGGCGGCGTCAAGCGGCGGGAGGGCGGCAGTGTTTGGCGGGGGAGAGAGCGGTCGGGAGGGAGAGAGAGAGATGGAGCCGTGAGTGAGAGAGAGAGAAATAAAGAGAGAGAGAGGAAATCTAAACTTATCTTCCAAGTTTTGACCCAATTTTTGCAAAATGACCAAAATGCCCTTCTCTTTACTTTTCATCTGACGGCCCAAATTCAATCTTATCTTGAAATCGACGGCCCAGATCGAATCTCATCCAAAATATCCAATGGCATTGTAATTTCTCAAAAAGTCCAAGGGCAAAATTGTCTTTTTCAAATTTGAGGGTAAAATGACCAAATTACCCTTTGCCCATAAAACTAACCCTTCAGAAATCCTTAGGGGTAAAATGGTCACTTTCTCCGTTTCTCGCCGAAATCGAATTTTTCTGAAGGATTCGGGGGCATCCAAAATTGCATATTACAACCACGTCATCCTAACGTTCTGCCGTGACTTCCTAATTTTTTAATACTCGATTTGGTCTTAATTTAATAATTGAATTCTATGTAATGTAATTTGTGCATATCTCAGACTAACGGGCGGCTTTCTGAGAAATTCGCAGAATCGACCCATGACTGTTATTAAATCGAGTTACGTGCAATTTATTCAGACTGTAACGACTTCGGTTATCAATAAAATCGCGAGGATCGATCACTAGTTCCGATGAGTACGATCGTTCATAATACGTTCGGGGTAGTTCGTCAGTTCATTTCGGGGTCCAACGGAATCATCCATGATCCACGTGTATGATAATAACGAATCGGCCTATCACTCTTCTAAAATCGGTCTACACTAGCTCAAAATGTCACATTGTTGACTTTATGGTCGAAATTTGGTTCACGGTCGAATTCCTTTAGTCGTACGAATTTAAATCCCTCATTAGCCTTTCTCTACGAGTTAATATCCCAGAAATAATCAGTTCCGGGCGAGACAGCCTACAAGCACATTAATAAAATCAGCTATTTCATAATCCCAATTGGGCGAAATTTCAGAATGTCACACTGTGAAATTAGGAATTCCATGTTGAGTTTGAGGGGAGGTGATCCAGAGGTTGGGGTTCCCATAGACGGGGTAATTGGCGTTAACAGGTCCTCGCAGCACGTTCCTGAGGTTCAGCTGAGATTTCAGTTGGAATCAACACAATTGATTAAGTAGCAACAATTATGCAATGTTGAGGGGGTAGAATAAGAAAATTTATAACGAGAACTAATTATCTTTTTTCTTTCTGGTGGTCCTAATGTAGCACTTCTCACAAGCAAACCTGGGATATACACACATGCATCGTTGACAAATTATGGACACAAGACTCGAGCTTGACTTTTGATAATGCATACATCTGCGACATGTCTATATCCAGATAAAAGGCAATCCCGATCTCTCTAATTCTTAGAATGCGGAATAGGCTTTGTCTCGGGGTTCCAATGCAACAACCAGTATCATTGACTAGACGAGAGCTACGTGGCCGGAGAAGATGTGCATCACCGGTATACCATTGCCTGATTCGTCAAAAAGGATCAACCGATGTGCCACAGATTCGTTCCGTCTGTGGCCATCAATGGTGGGATTCAGAAAAAATGAGGTCTCATCCTAGAAAGCAAACCCGAAAATAAAGAACCTGTTAATCATCTTATACCAATAGGAATTTGCGCATACCGTGACATAAGTATGCGATGTCCCTTCTAGGTTCGTGGACTTTGATCAAGCAGCACCACCGGCTACAACAGAACCACAGAGTCGAAACACTTGTGACGTAGAAAGTGTGTGCTGAACTCAAGTCCCTTTCATTGTCATTACTCCAGTGACTTTGTCGGTCTACCATGAGAATTGACAAAAGCTTTTCTGATCTAGTTAAAAGACAAGGGAAGAGTCAAGTCACTTTTAGTGACTATTGATTCATCACTTGTGACAGAATAATTGAGACCATAAGACGAGAGAAGATAGGGAAATTAGAGTCTGAATAGCTGTCATTTATTTTACGTAAATAGAACATTCGCTAAGTTGCCGACTTCCGCCTGTAGCGAATTAAAGAGAAATTAAGGCTCCATTCGTTTGGCGGAAAATATTATGTTTTTGGAAAATGTTTTCTCGAAAGTCATTTTCCTAGAAAATGTTTTCTCGGAACATAATTTTCCGGTATTCAGCAACCAATATGAAAAAGTTTCAGAAAATATTTTTTGCCGGCAGGGGCGGCGGCGACCGGCGACCGGCGGCGGCGATGGACGAGCGGTGGGCGGCAACCAGTGACGGCCGACGACCACGGCGACCGACGAGCGGCGGCTGATGACCGGCAGCGGGCGACCGGCGGCTGACTACCGGTGGCGGCGGCCGGCAACCGGCGGTTGGCGGCCGGCGACCGGAGAGGGGAAGGAGGAGTTTGGCAAAAAATGATTTCCACTTTTCAGAAGCGGAAATCATTTTCCTTAAAACAATGAAGAATTTGGGGGTGAGGAAGGACGGAAAACATTTTCCACCCCCGTACACCGGAAAACTTGCGGAAAACAAGTTTTCCGGAAAAATATTTTTCCTGAAACAAACAAAGCCTAAATCAAAGCTGACATTACATTGATGATTAGGTAACCATCATCGCTTGGAGTAACTAAATACTGTAATAGATATATGGTTTGATATAAGGGTTAATATCACAAAAAACCCCAAACAGGTACATTTATGATAAATTTACCCCAAATTATTTTTTTGATCACAAAAAACCCTAAACTGGTATACTTGTGACAATTTTACCCCGAACTATTTTTTTATCATAAAAAACCCCACACTAATATACATGTGACAATTTTACCTCCAAACTAATTTTTTTACCACCAAAAATCCCAAACTGATACACTTGTGACAAATTTACTCTCCATTAGTTTCCGTTAAATTTTACTGTCAAATTGCTAAGTTTAATGACACGTCGTAATTGACATGTGTACCGGTTTTGGGTTTTAGCCCTCTGTTTGTCACAAGTTTACAAATTTGTGATTTTTTGTGATATTTATATAATTTAACGAATACTAACGGAGGGTAAATTTGTTACAAATGTATCAGTTTAGAGTTTTTAGTAATCAAAAAATTAGTTCGGGAGTAAAATTGTCACAGGTGTACCAGTGTAGGGTTTTTGGTGGTCATTGAAATAGTCTGGGGTAAAATTGTCACAAATGTACCGGTTTGGGGTTTTTGGTGGTCAAAAAAATAGTTTTGGGTAAATTTGTCACAGATGTACCAGTTTGGGGTTTTTTGTGGTCAAAAAAATAGTTCGGGGTAAAATTATCACAGATGTACTATTTTAGGGTTTTTCGTGATATTAACCCTTGATATAAACATTGAAAAAAAGAAGATATATTATCGCTAGATGAAAGGAACACATTTGAAGGACAATATCTTGGTTCGTCAATTAAAAGCAAATCTTAGCAATGATAATGTTGTTGTCTCATAGTAGATGATGGACCAAAGAAACGGTCAACTCCATTTTCTCTATTTTGGAAAAGAAAACCATCTTCCACAGCAAGAATCTCTTTTTGAATGGAAAAATCAATCAACTAAGACTCTTTTTCCAATTTACAAATGTGACAGCAAAACTTGCTTTTACTACAGCAAAGTCTTTGCTCTTTAATTTCTTTAATCTTAGTGCGATGTGCATTATTGAAGCAAAAATCATCTTTATTGTTCTCGAGTGTGGTGGTACGTCATGTAACTAGTGCAATGCTTTTCTTGCTCAAGCCATCAATAAAATTACTGAATGAATCACTACTCTAGGATCATTTAGGAATAGTAAAACCAGCGTACGAACTTTCAAATGCACTCCAAAGCATGTCATTCCTTAAATTTCAAAGTAGTAGCCATTTCACCTAATTGATTATACTCAAAGACCCGAGTTAATGGGAATCTTGGGTAAATGAGTGTATATCGACAGATGATTTAATTTTTTATTTTGCTAATGTGGGACTATTGCGTGTAGAAAGTTTGAGGAATCAATACTAGCCGTTCTAAAATCTTCAAATGTTGCATTAAGACACTATTCAATATTTAAATGTTGTGCTGAAGTATCACCACATTGCTTGTTACGGGGTTTATATGCTCTTTATATACAAATAGTCTCCTTTCATCAATAATTTTAATATTTTGGGTTGAATTTTCTAACATGGTATTGGAGTTAGGTTTTGCGCCAATTTATTTCACATGTGCAACCCCCGTTGGCCAAATTCGACTTGTCAAATCATGTTTGAATGTGAAAGGAGGTGAGAAAGTATATATTTTTTTATATACATGTGATCTCTTTCCTTGTGATAAACGAATCACAATATCTATGAAACTAGTATATCCTTCGTCCACCGCTCGGTATATAAAGCCGTAATGCATATCTTCCTCACACTTCTCTCTTCAAAAATCTCCACTGCTCGATGACAATGGCAAGATCCATTACAGCTTTCTTGTTTGCGTTGCTTGCTTCTTCAGCTTCACAGGGTCAGTGGAGCCACCAACCACTGGCTGAGGGCCATTGACCTTCGTTGGCCCCTGGGCGAGGCCCGCGATGCCCTCGTTGCGGCCAACAAGAGCTTACGAAAGGGTCGCGACCCTCACTAGCAGCTGACAAGGGCTTTATGGCTCTTGCTCTAGGGTAGTGGCTGGTGGCCCCGTGATGAAAAAAAGAAAAGAAAAAAAAATCAACAAAAAATTAATAAAAAATTGGTAAAAAAAAAATTTCTATTTCAACGTAGACTGTGCCACGTAGGAAGGCTGCTACAGAATGGACCGCTACGCCATTGATTTCCAGGAAAAATTGGCTAAAAGGATTACATTAACAATTCGTTAAAATATTTAAGACTAAATTGGTAAATTCTGAAAAGGTTTAGTACTTAATTCGTATTGTCAAAATTTTTAGGACTAAATGTTTAGATGAATTATAATAGGTTTAGGAGTTTTTGAACAATTTTCCCCCTTTCCATAACACATTATTCACCGATAAAAGGTGCTTTTTAATGTTTTTAATAGATTTCTCTTGTTATCATTTTCATTGAAAGCAACCTGTGACTTCCCATTTCTCGGGTTAACCATCATGCATTAAATTTTCTTAGCAAAAGTCTTTTTGCCTTTTCTTTTGTGAATGATATCGACTTAGCCCAGATAACACGGCGATGCCTAATGGTAAGCGAACGTGGTCGGTTTGAATTCGTTGATACCGATGGTCCGTTCGGTGGTCCTAGCAGACGATATAGAGGTGACTACCAATGAAAAATACTAGGCTCTCGGCCATTAAGATGGTGTCAATTGTCAAATTATCGTATCGAGTGCTCATGATATCAATAAATTGCGTGCATGCATATCTTTCTTACGCTTCTCTCTTGGACAATCTCAAGCTGCTCGATGACAATGGAAAGATCACTTGCAGCTTTCTCGTTTGCTTTGCTTGCTTCTTTAGCTTCAGCACTCGTCCTTGTGGTTCAATCCCAAAAAAATGCAGGTATCTCTCTCTCTCTCTCTCTCTCTCTCTCTCTCTCTCTCAAAAAATCCAGCAATGGTCTATTAAGTTAGCATGCTTTGCTTGAAAAATAGAGAGAAAAGAGGAGAGGAAGGGGCGGAAGAAAATCTGATTAAAAAAATTGAGAAAACATAAATTATTTGGAAGATGGAATAGGAGGGAAATTTTAATACTGTGGACATCCTCGACACCAATTTTCCTCTCCTCTTTTTCCCAAACACAGCATGATATCTCTCTGTCTTGTGGTTTAAGCTTCGGACCGTATTATTGTCCCCTCTACGATGTCAGGAAATGTTGGCCATTTTATTGTCCATGTCCGTCCATTAGTTATGACCATTAATCAAGCCAAAATGGTCTCTTCTTTATGTTCATTCCCATCCGACGTACGGTAGATACAATAGTACGGAACTGTGTGAACGATCAAGATTCGCCGAACTTGTTCCAACGATCCAATAGAAACACTGTCGTTCCATTTCATCGAGTTTTTCTTCTTTTCTCTGAACTTGCAAAGTTTTATTAGCATCGATTGTGGGGCACCTAATCAATACACCGAAGAGGAAATCAACATAACATACGAAACGGATGAAAGGTTCATAGACTTCGGAGGGAACATGCAGGTATCATCGGAGGTCACATATACATATAATCAACAATATTCGAAGAATTTAAGGAGTTTTCCCAATGGAACGAGGAATTGTTACACCTTAAGACCAGACCGAGGCACAAACATCACATATTTGATCAGAGCGACATTTTGGTATGGGAACTATGATGGGAAGAATCAAACTCCTTCTTTCGACCTACACATCGGCGTTAATTATTGGGCCACAGTGAACTCTCCGACGTATTTCTGTGAAGAAATCATGTACGTGTCCCAGGCAGATGATATACAAGTGTGCCTTGTGAATACTGGCAAGGGAGTGCCCTTCATTTCGGCATTGGAACTAAGACGTCTTGATGATGACATCTATCGATTGGGATCTGGATTCTTGCAACTCTCTTGGCGGTACGACATCGGACTGAGCTCGAAGTATTTTATCAGGTAATCAATTGATTTTCTGAATACGACGAAATTCACTTATTATTGGTCTGTGATGTCAACAGATGTAATTTATAACCCGTGTATACGTACTACCAGCCTACCAGGTAGGCATTCCTGATTTTAATATTTTCTTACTAAGTCACACACTAATAAAGTCATAATCTCATAATTTTACTCTTTTATTTTACGGTAATGGCTGTACAGGTATCATCTACAAAAGAAATTTCTTTCCTGTGTAGAATTTGCATAGCATGGTGTTTGCCAGCTATTAATTTTTGTAATTTTTAGCTTCTTCCAATCAGTGAACATAAGAGAAGACATATAGTATAATTTATATCTATACAATTATTTAAAATAAAGAGAACCTCATACTTTTAAGGGATCACAATTTTCTTTTTCTTCTCCAAAAATTTGTAAATATTCTATAAATAAAAAAATCCATAAATTAATAATTTTATCGTGTCTCTCGCGTATGTCAACTTTCAAATTTAACAATTTTTCTATCTGAGAAACAATCGTATAAAAAAATTCAAATGTTAAAGTATTTTTCTCTTTCCATATCTATATGTTCAATTCCTTTAAATGGTGTCAATATTTCTTTCTGTTGATAATTAATAATTCAAATATTTCATGATAAGATGATTTTGTAAAATCTCATAAATGTCAAATCTTCATTTATAGGAAATACATATGCTTTTTTGCTAGTCAATATATGATAACAACATTTTCCTTAAGCATCACCTTTAAGGTTAACACATAAATTGACAAATCGTCAAAAGGTTTAGAACTGAATTGACACAATTGAAAGGTTTTTTACTAAATTAGCCAAATTAAAAGGTTTAGAATTGAATTGGCACAAGTATAATAGGTTTATGACATTTTTGTTAATTTTCCCTAAATTATGTGTAATTGAGACATAGTAAGCACTAATGAAATATAATGGGTCAAACTACCATTTGACTATTCCCTTACATAAGTTCCTCGAAATGATTCGTGTTATGTTAACGTCAGAGTGTCATATTATTAATACGTTAGTGCGATAAGTTTTTTAAGCTTAAGTGTCTATATATGATTTTGTAGTAAGTATGTACACCAATCCGCGGAAAGCACGGATTATGTCTAGTATGTAATGGAAGTGGATGTCTACTTCTGAAGAGGGAGTCTACAAGTACATAGGAAAATTTTAAAGAGTGTCCCTTGGACACTTGTTGAGGGTTGTTGATTATACTTTGACTCTTTGAGAATATGACTATTTCTATTTAAACTATTCTACTTTCTTGAAGTATTTTGTTTTTCAATTTTCAAAACATGTCGGTATGCGTTTTGACTATTTTTAGCGGTCTTAGGCTCTTAGCAAGTGTCCACAGAATACCTATTAACAATATATTTCTCTCTGAAAGTTTGGTGATAATACTCATTTTACATTAAATATATGATTAACATCTAAAGTTGATACATTCCATGTAGGAAACATTTCAATAGTTAATAAGTCAGGTGCCAACCCGTCCAATCTCTTTTTTTGCTTGGAAAAAAAAAACAGAAAACAAAACATAGCATCTAGGAAATGCTTCAAAACCAATAAATTTTTGTTTAATTACGTAAATTGAACAATACGAAAACTGATTTATTGTATATGCAGACAACGTGTTGTAAGTCCGTATCAGTTGACTTCTGTTGAATATAGTAGCTGGTAATGTGTTGAACACAATAGCTTCAATAATCCTGTCGCATATCCATATGAACTGACATTGCTAGTCACTCAGTCAATTGTTTAATTGTTTGCTCTTAAACTGTTTGTTGAAATGCCTCACTCAGGTACCCTGACGATGTCTACGATCGGATCTGGTATGCTCAAAACTATACTGTCTGGTTCATACTGAACACCACATCTGCAATTGATTTATCTGTCGACAATGATGTGTATAAGTACAATGTTCCCGGGGAAGTTCTTCGGACGGCTCAAAGATCTACAAATGCCAGTTCTCCCATGAAGTTACACTGGCCTTCGATCTCCACAAAGAAATGGGTTGTGTACTTTTATTTCATGGAGATTGAGAGACTGACGAGCGGCCAGCGGAGGGAGTTCACAATTTCCATGAATGATTATCAATTCACAAGGACAGTGAGCCTTAAGTACTTAGAGCCAGTGGTCGTAGTTTCCACTCCAGTTAGCGGGTGGAACATCACCTTCTCAATTGAATCGACGAATAAGTCTGGAAATCCACCAATCCTCAATGCCGTGGAGTTCTATACAATTGGCGATCTTCCAAATGTACCCACAGCGCAAGATGATGGTATGCCTTTATTCTTCTGCATGTTTTATTGTCTACATACACTTTGTACAGTTGTGCTACAATTGACATCAATATTAATTAGACAGATGTTCCATTCTCAATAAGTAGAATTTAGTTCATCCTATGCTAAATATTCTAGTCTCCACTGTGGGTCTTTATGTTATTCGCGAACTTCAATTTTATTGGGATCAACAGGCGTGGCTTACCACCTTACCAAAAAAAAAAAAAAAAAAAAACAGGCGTGGCTTAGTATTAGTCTGCTATCTGTTAATTTCTCTGCTTTGGCTACTTTTTGCTTGATAATTGCTAGAATGTCTCTTCAAGCTGAAGCCCTGAATTGTTACAATTCTTTTGAAAGCTCAAAGTCTATATATTTCATATGTGATCGTAACCACATTTTCATCTCTATCCTTCTTCTTAAATAATAGATTGCTTTTGTGATTTAAATTACAGTGAAAGCTATCAATGACATCAAAGCAATGTATCACATTACGAGAGAAAGCTGGCAAGGTGATCCATGTGTACCAAGCAACTGCACATGGGATGGTCTAACTTGTAGCTCTGAAAATCCTCCAAGGATTATATTGGTGTGAGTCCCCGGTCACTATTACTTTGTTGATATTGTTTTTCTGGGCGAAAACTTATGAATAATTCTCATTCTCATGAAAACCAGAAGTTTTATGCATCGATGAGAAGGAAAAAAAGAGCATTTAGGGTGAATGTAACCTTTCAGAGTGAATTTTCAGATGGACCGAAAACTTTGTCATGCTTTTGTCAACTTCTTGGAGTCTGTTTGATTGTAGTTATGTTACACCCAAAGTCTCACATGAAGTGGGACAGAGCACATAAAGTGACCGAAAATCTGATACCTACCCCCAAAAGTCAATCTTGAGTAGCCATTTTGGGCTTCGTCCAGATGAATTTGGCCAGGATATTGTAGAAAGTTATTACAGTATTACACCCTCCAGTACTGATCTTGAGTACTCATTTTGGGACAAAACAGTATATATTGCAACTTGGCTTGACGAGGGCGGAGAGTATTTGCTGGGGCACTCACGGGGCTTCTAAGATTGTTGAGGGAGCAGGAATGGACCAATTCACAAGTCAAAGGGGGTGAGAGTGCTGCTAGGCTATGGGGGCATGATGGAAACTTCAGTGTTCTAAAAGAGGGAATTTTTGACAATTTAAGCCTCACATGGTATTGAAGTGAGCTCACAAACTGATCCCTAGGTTGACACCCATCTCAAAAAGTTACCCACTTGAGTATTTCTATTGGAGAACTTGCTCCTGAGGGATGAGGTTGGTCATGACAAGTTATATACTCATCGATTGATGGTAACGCTCTGTTTATTTCGTGAAAAATGACTAATTAAGAAAATATTTTCCTAAAAATGACCGCTTGTATCACTTGAAATAATTAGTCAATGAAAAATATTTTTAATATCGACAACAATTTATGTCTTAACAATTTTGTGGATGATGAAAATATTTTTCATTCATTCAATTTTCTAAATAATACAATCGATTATTTTTTGGGAAATGATCTTTCAAATTATTAATTTTTCGTGAAATAAACGAAACCTAAATTCTCCCTTTCTTCTTCGATGCAAGTTGTCATGCATGCACAACTTTTTTCACTAATAGCCGACTTTCCAAATTATAACTTAAGCGTTCCAAATTGTATTTTCTCTGAGCAAGTATTATGTCCTCCAAAAATAACTTTTATGTACTCTACGGTCAATAATAACCGTAAATTATAGTACAGGGAGCTAGTGAGACCCGTGCAAGGAATGCGATTAGCGATTATGAAAGGTCTCTAGTACCTAAAACATTTACACCTGGAGGACTCAAAATATTTTCATTCTGAAGAATTAAGCGCACAAACTTTTCTTTATAGCACCATAAAATGCTGCCTTCATGAAGATGGCAATGACAGGTTCCCCTCTTTTGATCTATGATGGTCAGGAAATTGAGCTCCAGCAATTTGACGGGCGCAATAGTCTCGTCTTTTTCACATCTATCAGCAATGGAATACTTGTAAGTATCACCGTCATTGATTTAGTTGTGTTTGCACGTCACTTTTGATCTAGGAAGCATGGACACTCTTAAGGGGCCTCCTCATCGGTGATGCATCTAACTCACTTCGACATGCGACCGACACGAGGTCAACATGTATTAGACATCCAACACGTGGTCAGTGCTCCAAACACACCAGCGACACACGAGTCCATCATCCCGACATGCATGGAGTCAATTTTAAACATTTTCAATAAATTAGGGGTCAAAATGTAAATCTATAAAAAATATATATACTTAAATCATATTCCCAGCCATCCAAAAATTAATAATATACCTAGCTAGCCCAAAAAAACCTAATCGTGAATCCTTAATAGAAAAAGAGAAGAAGAAGAAGAAGAAAAGGAAAAGTGTCAAAAAATTCTTAAACCTATTACATTGGTGCCAATTTAGTCTTAAACCATTTTTTTATGCTAATTTAGTCATAAACTTTTTCTCTTTATGCCAATTCAGTCCTTCCGGATAATTTTGGTTGGATTTTACTAACGTGGACACCGGCGGACTTATGTGGCACCACCAGCGATGATGTGGACAACTTTTAATAATATTTTTAATTTTTTTTAAAATTTTAAATTTTAAATTTTTTTTTCTTTCCCCTTCTTCTTCCCCTACCGGCGACCAGCTGAAGGCTAGGGCCGGCTAGGTCCCTTGCTAGTCTCTAGCGAGCCCCATCGGCCACTGGCAACGACAATCCTCACCTATTTACTGGCGAGGTGAGCTTCACCCTCACCAGTGGTTGCGAACTCACAGCCTTCGACCTCGCAGGTGGCTGGGTGAGGTACATCCTTGCCTGATTTGACAAGGATCTGGCAAGGTCAAGCCTCATCCATGGCCAGCAAGACTTGACCCTCGCTAGATTCGACGGGGGCCATGGGTAAGGCCCAACCTCACCAAATTTAGCGAGGTCGTGCCTCGCCTAGCTGCTGGAGAGGGCTCGAGCCTTGCCAGTGGCTAGTGGGGCTTGCCGATCTTGGCCTCCAGCCAGTTGTCGGATCGGTAATCGGCAGAAGGAAGAAGAAAGGGAAAGCTAAAAAAAAAAAAAAAAGAAGAAATTTTAAAAAAATTAGAAAATTAAAAATTAAAATATTATTAAAAGTTATCCACATCATTGTTGGCAGTGCTATGTAAGTCAGCCGATGTCCACGTCAGTAAAATCAAGCCAAAATTAGCTAAAAGGACTGAATTGTTATAAGACAAAAGATTTAGGACTGAATTTGTACCAAAAAAAAAGATTTATGACTAAATTGGCACAATTACAATAAGTTTAACACTTTTCTGACATTTTTTCCAAAGAAGAATCTCACCACTTATATGTATGTCCTCTTTCTCTCTCTATAGCTCTCCCTTTCTCAATTTCTCTTTCACTGATTTGAAGGTTTCTCTTGCTAATATGTAAATTTATGGATTATTGGAATGGAATGTAGTTGAATTTGTCAATTCAAAACAATGAATGATATTAACAAATGGTGGATTAATGTATTTAGTGTAAATTCATTCTAGGCTCTTTTTTATTATTTATTTATTTGTGATTTTGAATCAAATTAATTTGATTGAAATAACCATAAAAATGATAACTTATTATGTATATATAAAAATATATATTTAATATACAAATGGTCCTAACGTGTCGGAATTCTCTATTTTTTTAGAAATAATGTATCAGCGTGTCGTATCCCGTGTCGGTACTATTTAGCTTTTGATTAAGCACCGCTGGGAGTCAACTCATGATTTAATGATTAAGGTTGTGGTTTAGGAGACGTAGGCTTTTGAATGTTGCCCTAATGTGTGTGGAAACATCCTGCTTTGGCTATGGAGCTGGTTAACTTGATATTAGGTGTTCTAAACTTGGAATTTTCCAGAGATTTGTCCAACAATCAGCTTACGGGAGCAATACCAGAAACTCTGTCCGAATTGCAAAATCTTAGATATCTGTAAGTTAATGTGGCAAAATGAAGCAGCAAATTATTTCAAGTGGAGAAACCTCTAATCATGGCTAAATTTGCAGAAATTTAAGTGGAAACAACCTGATTGGATCAGTTCCTGAAGCTCTTAAGAAAAGGGTTCTGGGCAATACTTTAATCATGAGGTGCTCTCTCTCTCTCTCTCTCTCTCTCGTTGAGGCGGATGCAACTTCTATAGGGTGGCAAGACTATCAACATGTTTTTTTTTTAATGTGATTAAAAGCAAATAAGAAGGCCAACTTGTCATCACCATATGGCACTGTTGATAGGAATTTAAGTTCAGCTCCTTCATTCTTTTGTGGCAGTTTGACAGGAAACACGAATCTTTGCGGAGCTGATCCTTGCTTGCGGAAGAAGAAACAAAAAAACATCCTTGTTCCGATTGTTGCATCAGTTTCAGGTTTCTCTGTAGTTCTCTTTGGTGCTTTGGCCATCGTTTGGTTAATTAAACGGAAAAGAATAGCTGGTAAATTTTCTTTCTTTTCCTGTTTGCACAATCTACATTGCATTTGACGACAATCTTGACATTGCTTTTTTTTTTTTTTGGGTAAGATAAGAAGTATCTTGACATTGCTTTTTCTTCCTTCTATATGCAACAATGTCTTTTCAAGGATAATTTTATTGAGAATATACAATTCAGCTACTTGCTATCGCTTCTCACTCACCCTAAGAGTATTATTCTACAATCTCATCGTCATAGCAATCAGGAATAAAGGTACCTCTAATCAAAATTTCAAAATGTTAGTAATCTGAGTTACATAGTGATCAAAAGAAAATCCTTACCAAAAAAATAAAATAAAATGGAGAGGAGAGAGACAGTAATTACCACAGCATGGTTGCATCAGCATCACAAAGAGAAGGTGCATTATTTAGCTTAACTTATCGACAACAAATTTCTGAGTTTTTCTTTCCCAAAAGTAACCATGCTATGCATGCGAAGGACTTATAACAACTTGAGAATACAACTTTGTCCTTAACATTTCAATGCTCAATAAAAGAAAGTTTGATTGTACAATCTCAAACTTGTCTGTATGTCCTTACCAAAAAAAACTTGTCTGTATGTATTGAGCAAAGAACATGGTTGTAAGCATATTGATGGCAGCTGACAGATAATCCCTTGCCAGATCTTTTGAATTTTGGTCCTCTTCCCCGTCAATCTTTCCTACGTCTTTTAATTGCTGAGGACGCAGCTGGAGTTATTTGCCTCGAAAGTCTACCATCCAAAGTGTAGTCGCAAAACTCATAGGAAACTTTTTGATACAGGATCTAGTGAAAACATGCTGAGGTTAAAAAATCGACCTTTTAAGTATGGAGAGGTTTCAAGAATCACTGGGAACTTTCAACGAGTGATTGGTGAAGGCGGATTTGGAAAGGTATATCTTGGTACACTAGAGAACGGCACTGTAGTTGCAGTGAAGATGCTCTCTAAATCATCAAAGCAAGGGTACAAGGAATTTCAAGCCGAGGTCAGACAGGATGATGGAATCATTCTTCCTTTTTATACTCAACTGATACTCACTTACACCAACTAATGCTCACTTACACTGATGTACGTTCAGAAACTTCCTCTTAGACTATTATCAGTATTCATTATGACAATACAAAATCGTGATATTGCAGGTTCAACTCTTAATGATTGTTCACCACGGAAACTTGGTTTCTTTGTTTGGTTATTGCGATGATTCCAGGCACATGGCACTAATATATGAATACATGGCTAATGGAAATTTAAGGCAACATTTATCAGGTGCATGTTTATGTTCTGTTGTGTTGTTTCCTCTGTATAATAATGCTGAAAACCTCTATTTCTTGCTCATAGGTAAAGTTAAGATGCAACCACCAGAGGATCATCTGAAGGTCTTGACATGGAGTAAGAGACTACAAATAGCTGTTGATGTAGCACAAGGTACTTGAATGAGATATACACAATTGTAGGTTTTCTTCCTGTCATTGCTTTGGCATTATTGACACGGTTTCTGCGAGGATTTCAGGTTTGGATTATCTGCATAATGGTTGCAAGCCACCCATCATCCACAGAGACTTGAAGACTACTAACATTTTGCTGAACGAAGATTTCCAAGCCAAAATAGCTGATTTTGGCCTGTCAAGAGCTTTTGCAGCTGAAAATGACTCTTACGTGTCGACTTGTCCTGCGGGCACTCCGGGCTACCTTGACCCCGAGTAATGGCCAAAACTCAATACTATTGTTCTGGTTCAGTTCAGGATCTTTATTTGCATAGATATATTGACATTGCCTAGGATTTCATCTTTGATCTAAAGATCCATATTTTTTTTCTTCCTCCCAGGTTTCAATCTTCTGGAAACTTAAACAAGAAGAGTGATGTTTATAGTTTTGGAATCATACTCTTTGAGTTGATGACAGGCCAACCTGCAACAATGGGAAGCCAGGATGGCAGCACCAGCATGCACATACTTCAATGGTTGATTCCTATAGTTGAAAGTGGTGATATACAGAGGATTATGGATCCAAGGTTACAAGGAGAATTCGACATCAGCTTGGCTTGGAAAGTAGTGAAGATTGCTATGTCTTGTACACGACCAATGGCAATTCAAAGGCCAGACATAAATCAAATATTGGCAGAGTTGAAAGAGTCTCTGGTGAGCGAATCAAGTGGTTCTTCTGAAACGGTCTCCTTGGAGCTCCGGTCTCACAGTGCCCCTTTGGCAAGGTAGCAGAACTTTTCCACTCCAGAAAGGCTATATATTTTTTTTTTTAAGGTTAGATTAACTTTTTCCCTCAAATTTGTACTTTAATTGCATCATCCATTTCCCTTTTCGTTCTGTCACTGAACTTCCAAACTTGCTGTCTAGCAATGATATCCTTTCGTCCTTCGTCGCTCCTTTCTCCATTCATTATGTCAATTCATGGCATTGGTAATACTGCCAAATTATTAACTCCATGTTGAGTTTGGGGAGAGGTGGTTGGGAGGTTGGGGCTATCCACGGATGAGGTAATCGGCATTAGGAGGCCTTCACGGGACATTCTTGGAGTGCAGCTGAGATTAGTTCAGCTGAGATTTCAGTTTGAGTCAACAGCATTGGGGTGAGCTCAAAATAATAAATGGATCGTTGGTGAACTTGACTTATGATAATGCATAATATACAACATGCTTATATCCTGATAAAAGGCAATCCCAATCTCATATGATTCTTAGAATGCAGAACAGGCTTTCTGTCTTGGCGTTCCAATGCAACAACCAGTATCATTGACTAGATGAGAGCTACGTGGCCGGAGAAGATGTGCACCTCCATGTACAACATTGCCCGAGTCGTCAAAAAGGATCCACAGATGTGCTACAGAATAGCCCCGTCAGCAGCGACCAATGGAGGGATGCAGAAAAAAATTAGGGCTCATCTTAGAGACCAAACCAGGAAAAACGGCCTGTTAATGATCATAGACCAACAGGAATTTTCGCAAACCGGGACATAAATATGTGATGACCCTTCTGTTCTGGGTACGGGGGACCTTGACTATGATATAGAAAGTGTGTCCAGAACTCGAGTTCAAGAGTCTGAATAGCGTCATCTATTTTACACAAATAGAACGTTCGCTAAGTTATCGACATACGCTGCTAGCTAAATCAAGAGAACCTTAATCAAAGCCAACATGATTCTGATAATTAGATAACCATCATCGCTCCAGCCAAGACATTGTCAAGAGCAACTGGAGTGAAATAGAGATATGGTTTGGTATAAACATGGAAAAGAAGAAGATATATCGTCACTAGATGACAGGAAATCTTAAAGCAAATCTTAGCAATGATAATGTTGTTGTCTCGTAGTAGATGATCGACCAAAGTTGCGGTCAACTCCATTGCCATTTTACTTTCTTTTGTAATTAGAAAACATCTGGTGCTAGCACAAGAAGTATAAAGCCTTTGTTCAAGCATAAAAAGATGGAGAAGATTTTTTTATAATCTCAGTTAACGATATTTTAACATTTTTTACTCTGTCAATATGAACACAAAAATCGTATTATTGTCGGAATGAAACCAACTTTTAATGCTTTCTCTTTTTTAAAAAAGAAAACCATTTTCCGCAAAATTTATCTCTTTTTGAATGGAAAAATCATCAACCAAGTTTTTTTTATCTGGTCGAATAAAATGAGTTTAAAGCAAAACTCACTTCTTCTATAGCAAAGTCTCTGCTTTTTAATTTCTTTAATCGTAGTGTTCAAGCGTTAATTATTGAAGCAAAATTCATTATTTTTGTTCTCGAGCGTGGGGGTACATCGTGTAACTAGTCCAGTGCTTGTCTTCCTCAAGCCATCAATAAAAGCACCGTATGAATCACTCTTATCAGGGATCATTTAGGAATAATAATATGAAAGTGCAAACTTTCAAATGCATTCCAAGGTACGTCATTCCATAATTCTAAAGGGTGTGCCAATTTCACCTAATTAATTAGATTCAATTTTGCTCAAAGACCTAAGTTAACGATATCTCGGATAAATAAGTATATTTCGAGAGACGATTTAATTTTGATTCTATTAATGTGGGTCTATTGTGTGTCGAAAGTTTGTTCAATCAATGCTAACTATTTTAAAACCCTTGACTATTGTATGAAGATATTGTTTAACATTTAAAGACCGTTTTAAAGTATCACACGTCACTTATTTACAGAGTTTACATGTTCTTTATGTACATATGGTCTCCCTTCATCTAAAAGTTTAATTTTTTGAGTTGGACATTCTAACATGATCTTAAAACCAGGTTCTATCTCAATTTATTTCCCATATGTGACCCTGTTCGTCAAATTTTTATGCAGTCTCCCTCCACGTTATGATATAAATCATGGAATGGAGCAAGTGGAACAACAAAAGAGACCCCAAAGTTTAAATCTATCATTTATATTTAGGCCGGACCAAAGTTAACTAATATAGTCAACTAAAATGAATTAACATGGGAAAATGACACAGATGGTTCCTAACTTTGGCCCAATGTGAACTGTTATTTTTCAACTTTTAATTTATTCAATGTGATTATAAACTTTTGATACATGTTCAATTTAGTCCTTGAATTTTACCAAAATAGTTAACACTGTCCTTGAACTTAAATTAATTGAAAGATAATATTGGATATTTTTATATAATATAATGACTAAATTGAACATTTACCAAAATTTTAGAGACTATATTGGTCAAATTAAAAGTTTAGGATAACATTGCATACTAGGTTAAAACACAGAGACCATATTGAATAAATTAAAAGTTTAGATACCACATTGCACATCGAGCCAAAATCCAGGGACCGTTTGTGTTATTGTCCCGATTATTATTATATCCAATGTGAACTTCTCCTATTCCTACCCCCTCCGATCCTGGGTACTAGTGTAAAGCTAATACTAATATGGGTTGCATGTAATATCTTCAATTATGTAAATTGATCAGCGTTGTCCCTCTTGTGTGCGTCCGTTGCTTCTTTATTAGCACCGCGACTGAAGCAGCTGGCTCTAGCCCAACATAATCCACCTCTCTCTCTCTCTGAGAACGCCGTCAAATGATAAACACGAAACCAAACTTATACTTCAGTTCTAGCAAGTGTGTATGGTTGGAATCGACGAGAGAGGATTAATTTTGTAGAAAAAAATAACATTCATGACACCTAATTGATTCAAGGCCCGATAAGAGATGACCGCTTTTTAGTTCTTGAGGTGCTAGGGCAGAAATTGAGAATAAATTGATCATTTGGATCTAATTTTTCCGAATCGCAAGGTTTCATAAGTATCGACTGCCTGGCACCTAATACATACCTTGATGACGGATACAACACATACTATGAGATGGACGAAGGATACAGACTCCGAAGAAAGCAAGGACGTTATCAGAAGGCCCAGTGGATACATAGGACAACAACTCAACAATTCAAGGAGCTTTCCGAGTGGAACAAAGAACACGCTAAAACCAGAGGGACGCAAGAACAACACGAACTTTATAGGGCTTTCTTTTTCTAAGTTCACGTTCGACATGTACATCGATGTTACTTATTTGTTCACTATCTACTAGGGGTGTACAAAATGGACCGCCTAAACCGAGAACCACCCGAACTGGACTGGCCAATTTGGTTTAGTTTCCGAAAGTATTGGTCTGGTTCCCAATTCCTAAAAATGGAACCGGTGTCCAGGCATTGCAGTTTTCGGCTCCAAAGAGAACCGGACCGGACTAACAATATATATTCAAAAAAATTAGTAAAATATGAACTAAACCCTAAGTAAAGCATGTTTTTTATTCGTCTTTTTAATTGAGGATCATTATATACATATTACTTAATTCAACACGAAAAGATGGCATTAAGTAGTGGGAAAAAAAAAGTGATCATTTCCATTGAACCGGATAGGACCACCAGTTCTAGGACCAACCAGTCTGGTCCCGGTTCCTAATCAGGAGAAGAGAAGTCTTGGATCTAAATGAGAGAGAAGAAGAAACATGAAAAGAAAAAAAAAATACCAACAAAATCAATAAGAGAGGAAGGAGAGGGTAATACTAGTTCAAACCCTCCCCATGGCCGAAGGTTGAAGAAGATGATAGAGGGAGAAGAGAGAGGGAAGTGGAAGAGACAACTATTGTTTTAACGATTTGCCAATGTAGTCCTTTCGATTAATTTTGATAGGAAATCAGTGACGTGGAGATTGGTCGTCATATGTGGCACGGCCGGCATTGATGTGAACAATTTTTATAATGTTTTGAAATCTTATCTAAATTTTAATATATTTTCTTTTAGTTTTTCATTGTAATAGGCAACTGGGGAAAGCCAACAAGCCCTCACCGTAGGACGGCCTAGACCCACTCAGTAATTTCTGGTCAAATTTAGCCAAAAAAACTATATTGATAAATTGTCAAAAAAATTTGCCAAACACTTTTGTTTGGTTAAAGCAAAGCACTTGTGTACTAGGGTGGGAATTTCAAAAATGGCAGCGTATGTCTTATGTTGTGAGAAAGGTAGAACAAATGTTTCAATATGACGATTTGCCAAACACTTCTGTTTGACTTAGGGGAAAATTCTAAATAAAGGCTCGAAGTGTGACATCCCGGAAATTTTGTCCCAATTTTGGGATTTAATAAACGTGTAATTCGTCAGTGTGCTTGTAGTAAGTCTCGCCCGGGAACTAATCATTCCCGGTTATTATTTTTAAATTTGAGATTTCGCTAGAATCACACTCGATCGAATTTCGCCGTTATTTAGACCCTGAACTTGGCAGTCAATTTTCGAAAGTTTCGGGACGAAATAAATTGGACGGTGTCGATAGTATCGTGGCCAAAGTTGAGTTTGTCAGGAATGATGGAAAAATGAGAGTTTTTAATCAGGTGCAAATTTGGATTAATAGACCTCCCTCGTTATAATTTGGTTTAATTAATTTGGCCTTTGTCCCTTTTTATATGCGAGGCTTATTTTGAACCGGTAGATCATTTTCGGTTTTAAATTTAGGTCATCGGATCGTAATTAATATTAAAATGAAGTTTATTTTGTTTATCTCTTTCTCTCTCTCTCTCCTCTCTCCTCTGCGCGCACGTTTCCCCTCCCTTCTGACCGCGCACATTCCCTATCTCTCGTTCTCTCTCTGTCTCTCTCTCTCCGTCTCTCTCTCTCTCTCTCCTTTCTCTTCTTTTCCTTATGACCGCACGCAACCCCCCCTCCTCTGACACTCTCTCTCCTCTCTCTCTTCTTTCTCCTTCTTCTCTTCCTTCTTCTTCCCTTTCTTCTTCCTTTTTCTTTCTCTTCTGGCCTTCTTCTTCCTCTCTCGACGAGCCTGCGCGTGGCCTTGCTCCGCCAGCGCTGACCCAGCTCGCCAACCGCCGCTCGTCGGACCAACCTCCGCCGCCCGTCGCCACCGCGCTCTGTCCGGCCGCCACCTCCGCTCCGTCGCCGCCACCCGCAGCCATCGCCAGCCGCCACTCTCCCTCCCCTCCCCTCCTCCGCAGCCCCAACTGCCCCACGCCACCCCCACCAGCCACTGCTACCGTCGCTGCCTTGCCCACCACCACCCCGGCGTCCCCTTTTGCCACCGTGCCGCCCGAACATCATCGGCTCCGAGCCTCACTGCCACAGCTCTCTCTCTCCCTCGCCACCGCAGTCGGCCAACTCTCCTCTCTCTCTCCGAGCTAGTTGTCGGAGAGCCGCCCTGCTCGCCGCCGGAGCAAGCCCAGCCGGCCAGCCAACCAGCCATCGTCGCGCCCGAGCCAAGCTCGTGCCCGCGTCCTTACCCCGTTACTATTCATTTTTGGAAGCCCATTACGGTTCATTTTCGAAGGCCGTACTGTTCATCGAGAACTGTTCACGGCCCGTTACTGTTCACCGAGTACTGTTCACGACCCGTTACTGTTCATCAGACACTGTTTATCGGCCCTTCTTAAGCCCATGCGGGTTTTTCTCCGGGCCAAAATCTGGTAAGTGATATTCTAATCCCTATTTAGTATGATGGATACTATTAGACTTGTCTAGGGATTTATTTAGACGTAAATTTAGTGCCTAACTTTAGAAAATATTCAGATGGTTAGAATGCGATTAATGCATCAATTATATGGCGCATGGTAGATTAAATTGTGAAGATTGTGTGGATAAATGTGGCATATTGATTGACTGTATTTGTGGTGGCATGTGAATGAAAATGGGGAATTGCACGTGATTGGCTGGATGTCGGAGGTGTGATTGAATGCGACGGAATTGTAGGCCCGTATGCTGGGCTATGGTGTGAATTGAATTATATGAATTGTTGATTGGTGAATTGTGACGTGGTGAATATGCCCTGGGTTTCGATTGGTATGACTTGTGAGATTGACAAATTGTGTTATGGTGCTTGTGCATGCAAAAAAGCCCGGATCGATCGGAGGGCTGCCAACCTGAGGCGTAGGTTACGCGGGTGTGGCGAATAAGGCATGACTAGACCTGAGGCGTAGGTTACGCGGGTCATTGGAAAGGAAAAAATGTCCTGAGGCGTGATTACGCGGGACCGAGCCCGGCTTGATCTGAGGGCTGAGCTTGAGGTGCAGAGGCGCGGGCTGTGAGATGGGGCCTGAGGCGCAGTGGCGCGGGCCGAGTGAAAGGACCTGGGAGGTCGTGGAAAGTTGTTCGACCACGCATGTGACCTGAGTGTGATTGAATTGATCGAATTGATTGAATTGATTAATTGATTGGGTGATCGGACTAGTTGAATTGATCGAGTGCTATTGTGGCTGGCGTGTGAATGACTGTGGTATATTATCGAATTATTATTATTATAATACATTTGACTGACGTGTAGAGCTGGCACGCGCTTGATGGCGAGGTAAGTACTTTGAGGTGAATTCGGTATATTGGGAATTAGATTGCATGTACTGCTTGTCTGGGTACGCATTGGCCTACGTAGGGTTTAGGGTATTACTTATTGAGACTCGTTCTCACGGTTATTATATAACCACTTTCAGATCCGCGACCATGATCGATTTGGAGATGCCGCAAGAGTACCACAGGGATTGAAGAATAGGTTAATTTGCCCTGTCTTTTGAGTACCCTTTTGTAGAGGAGATAAGCTTGTCGACCACCGTCCCCTTTGAAAAGCGTGGTTGGGAATTGGTAGCCCAGTTTATTATCCTATAATAGTGACTACCTTATTAAGTTATGTAATTATTGTTTTGTGCTATCCCTTTGTCATGTTTCGTTGTCCGGGTTGTTTCTGTTTGCTTCCGCGTGTGTTAAATCTCTTATGTCTGGGTTGGGTCGGCGACGTACCTGGGACGTCGCATTCAATAATCGACCATCGAGGGATGATCGCGCACTCATAGGGTGCGGGGCGTGACACGAAGTGCTCTCATTTTCTCAAATAAAGGTTGAAGTAGACCTTATATTAAATAAAAGCATGAAGTGTTCTCATTTTAAATAATGGCATAAAGTGGCTATAACAATTTCAAATAAGAACCTAACCCTGCCAGCTTGCCGGCTAACCAAATTTTTTAGCCGGTCAAGGACATTTTCATTTAAAAAATAATTTTAACATAAATTTTAGTTAAATTAGATTAAAAATTAACAAAAATAAAAATAAAAAACAAGCAGCCCTCCCACCTGTGGCCACCGTCCCATTGCTAGTGGGGTGGCAGCGATGGTCGGCGAGGTCATCGCTATCCTCTCCCGATTCGAGCGAGGGCCAACAGGCCATCGCTGTTGCCCCACCAGCGATGGGGAGGCGGCCAAAGTGGGGAGGGCTATTTTTTTTTCTTTTTCTTTTTTTTTAACTTTAGCTTTTTTAAAATTTATTTTTTATGGAAAGAAAAAAAATAGGTAAGCAAAAAAAGAAGAAAAAAAATTAAAAGACGAAAATGCCCTTGACCCTAGTGAAGTCAGGTCCTTTTTTGAGATTAATATGGCTACTTCAGACCTTTATTTAAAATAATGTTCATTTCAGGTCCTTATTTCAAATAAGGACCACTTCGTAATCTTATTTGAGAAAATGAAATTACTTCAAGCTCTTATTTGAAGTTTTTTGTGGTATTAACTCTTTCAAAAATAATACTTTCTAAGCAATATTGGTAGGGAAGGATATTTTGCAAAGAGCCTTCAAAAAATAGTATTTTAAAATGAGTCTCTCTTCCTCTCTCTCTCTATTAAGTGAAACAACCATAGTTTTCCGCGACTCTACCTTACAAGAGCACCAAGACTACCAACTCTTATTTAGAAAAGCATCGGAGAAGCTGACGATGATTAAAGTTCCATCAACTCTTTTCGCTCTTCAGGGTAGGCCTCAAATGTTTTCAAGATGATGTAATTTTCGACCGCGTATTATTCACTGTTTAAGTTGACTTCATATTATAATCGCTCAATATGTTGGTAGGCTTCAGGTCCATCTGCAAGTTTATTGCCGGTCGAAAAGGTCACAATCAATTAATCTACTAGGCGTGGGCGAAACCTCATCGGATGAAATTGATGATTCTTTGTTGGTCTTTTACTAGGTCCAAACTTCCATTCTCTATAATTGAGTGGACCCCTTTGAAATGAATAATATATCAGCCATTGATAGAGAAATCGCTCCCCCAATACTAATTTAGTGAAATACTAATTTATTCTCATGACTCATTAAGACATTGATGTTCTTCTCTTGGCCTTGAGGTGGTGGAGAGCTCTCTCTCTCTCGCTCTCAAATGGAGAAATCAATGCGAGAAAAGGTTTGATATGCCATGAAGATCTTGAAGATGTTGCAGGTCTTGGTTAGTTGTCTAGCTCTAGGAGTTATTGCTCACGGGCAACAAAATCCAGGTTCTCTCTCCGGCATACACTAGCGCCTGCAGTGATCATTGAATTGTGAAGAGTTAGAGACATTAGATAAACGGGATTTTAGAAAACGGCATAGTTATGATTCAGTGTCTACATTTCTTTATGTTCAGCAATCGACCGTGCAAGCAGAAGACAAAATATAGTCATATTGAATTTGTCTTAGAAAATGAGTACTGAGTATATAAGCGGAGTTGTGCTCAAGGAGTTTTAACGGTTTTAAAACTCTACATATAGCAATAATTTGTACTCAAGATTAGGAATTTAGCAAAGTTAAGGCCGTTCAAGATTCTCCAGGGAACATTCATTAATCCTCCTATATAATGAAGAGTTAGCAGCGTATCATCCTCTAGCTTACTTAATTTTTGCAAATGACATCTCTGTTTTCAAGCTTTTCACAGATGCCTTTATCATCTGATTATCCATCAAAACTTCTTTTCAACTAACAATTATCAAGCCAATTCTTGCAGACGTAATTTTCATTGCTGAAATGTCCATGTAGTTGATACTGTTGTTAAAAAACTAGATAAAAAAGTATAAAGGACATTACAAAAAAATCAAGATATTTATAACATTGTCTATATAACGAATTTGTGATGCATTGTGAAAAGCAAGTGACAATCTCTGATTTGACCTTGATTTAGGTTTCATAAGCATTGATTGCGGGGCACCTAGTAATTATTATGACAGTCAGCTCGATATATACTACGCGGCCGATGAAGGGTTTGTAGATTCCGGAATAAACATGCAGGTGTCCACCCAGGTCATCTACCAATACAACGAACAACAATCAAAGAATCTCAGGATCTTCCCCAATGGAACAAGAAATTGTTACACATTAATGCCAGATGAAGGAAAGGATAACACATATTTGGTCAGGGCTGACTTTTGGTATGGGGATTATGATGGCAAGAATCAAACCCCAGCATTTGACCTCCATATTGATGTTAACTATTGGACCACGGTGAGCTCTTCGTCTTGGATATACGAAGAGATTATTTACACTCCTCCAAGAAATTATATTCAAGTTTGCTTGGTGAATACCGGCTCAGGAGTTCCATTCATATCAGCTCTTGAGTTGCGGTTGCTGGATAACTCGACTTACCACATCAATTCTGGTGCACTTGTAACCAACTGGAGATATAATTTAGGTAGCTTAAACACATACAGGTGATTTTCTTTGTTATTGCCCCTCATTTTTGGACGTTGACCACATTTATCGGTCAGTAAATGACGTGTTAGCGTATTTACAATTTACAAACATGCGCTTTCGCATAATGCAACTGCACGAACAATAGAAAACAGTCTGTTATTCCCCAACCAATTTGTGTCGGCTTGTTCATCATTTTGCACTAACAATCATAATTATTTGACTAGCATCTGCATTAATAGGCATCCACAAGATGTATATGATCGCATCTGGACCGGTCAGACATATAGTAATTGGGTGTCAGTCAGCAACACAACGGCCATCGTGACAAGTACAAGCAATGACGCCTACAAAGTTCCACCTGAAGTTTTGATGACCGCCACACAAACACAAAACGTCACTGATCCTTTGAGTCTGCTCTGGCCCTCAGCCAACTCCACTGATGACTGGTCTATATACTTTCACTTTGTGGAATTGCAACGGCAAGAGAACCAAATCAGAGAACTCTCGGTATATGTACTAGATGAATTCGTGAAAACCGTCATGCTTGAGAACCTAAAGCCGGTGACCGTGGCCTCATTTCTCATAGCTGGACGATCTTTGGAATTGACTATTAATGTGACGACCCGCTCTACTCTACCACCTCTCCTCAATGCCGTCGAGATTTTCACCGTGGCACAGCTTCCAAATTCACCGACTTTTCTTGAAGACTGTATGTGTACATCTATGCTCTCACTTGATTTTTTTGTTTCAATACTCTTTGATTTCCTTGTGACGGTAGCTCTTTATGTGGTGGTTTAGTCAATGCTATGAATGATGTCAAGAAAACATATGGGGTGATCGGAGCTAACTGGCAGGGTGATCCATGCATTCCTACACAGTACTCATGGAGCGGACTGAAGTGTAGCTATGATAGTTCCCCAAGAATCGTCTCGTTGTAAGTCCACAACTACATCTTTTCTCTGAAAACATGCTGCATACAAACACCACAAGTCTCTGAAAGATGAGTTTTCTCGATAATAAATTTTGCACAGACTGGTAATATATCATGCAACTGAGGAAATGATTTCAAAAATCAAGTCTCTATATTAAAGCCTTGCACGTTAAAAGTTTTGACTAGTGGGATCTTATTCTTATAAAGTTAGCTGCGGATGTGCAGGAACCTGAGTTCTAGTGGACTGAAAGGACTGATAGCTACATCGATCTCCAATTTGACAGCAGTTGTATCCCTGTATGCATTAGTAGTTTTTCTTTCATATTGTTTACGTTTGTTTTTTTTTTTTTTTGTGAAATTTCATATTGTTTACTTAATTTGCACAGAAAGAAAATGGACAACACCAGGCCCAAAAAAAGCAACACACTTCTTATCAATAGCATAATGTTCATTATCTACCTTATCCTATTTTATGCATTTCAATAAGTATATGCATATCAAGTTTCTCAGTACTTTTTTGGCTTAATTTCAGGGATTTATCCAACAATTCATTAACTGGGTCTGTGCCTGAGTTTTTAGCACATATGCCGAGCTTGAAAGTTCTGTGAGTCATTGAGCTTTTAACAGAGGTTATGTGTGGCTATCTAGCTCGTGTAAATGACTGTCAACTTCTACTCATGAATACTTGCAGGAATTTAAGTGGAAACAACTTGAATGGCTCTGTTCCTCATACACTTTTGAAGAAGAAGGCAGATGGATCGTTGCTACTAAGGTTCACTTATGGCCACACTATGGCATCACTACATTTAATCACTAATTATTATCTATACAATCTGCTTCGCCTTTCTGTACGTTCTGCTCCCTCTGAAGAATGAAAAAGACGGAAGTGCTACTTGCTTTTTTAGTTTTCTGTTTGATCAACTTATGTATGTAATACTCCTTACCACAAAAAAAAAAACTTATGTATGTAATACTTGCACAGGGTGGGATTTCCATGAATTCTAGGGCTAATCTTTTGGCATTGACATGTACTATCGACATTTTTTGACAGCTTAGATGGAAATCCAAATCTTTGCCACTCAGACAATTGTCAGACCAGCAATGTGCAGACAAATAAAAAGGGCATCTCTATTGCTCCAATCATTGCATCAGTTGCAGTCTTGATTTTCTTGGGAGCTCTTGCAGTATTGTGGATAATCAAAAGAAGACAAATCCAAAGTAACTCTCTTGCGTATTGCATTGCATCATAATCAGAAGTGTTGCATGTGATTTTTCCAATCCAGGTCGGGTTTTGAACCCCAAACTGGTTAACTGGTCCAATTGCTCATGGCCCTTTCAACAATCGGGCCGGAAAAAGTGAACATGATAATCTTGCTTCTATGCATCACTGTTTCATGTTAAAAAACTATGCACACGTTGTATCTTGATAATATCATGATCGCATCAACGCATACCCCCATCTCGTGTAGATAAAGGCAAGAATACTTTCCTCATTTGGTTGAGGCAACTTGTGCTATTTCTGGTTCATTTTTCACGACGTGGTCTCTTCTTCATATGAGTCATTACATAATTCTTCAAGATGGTTCTGTTTGCAGTTAGGGCATATGATATCAGACTAAAGATCATGATCCACTTAACTCTGTTAAGGTTATATAATTTCCTTTTTATTTCTCCAGATGTTACTACTATTGCTACGACTACCAACTCTAACAGAGGATCTACTAGGACATTAAGGTTGTCAAAAAATCAACATTTTACATCCACTGAGGTTACAAAAATTACTGATAACTTTAGAACAAAAATTGGAGAGGGAGGATTTGGGAAAGTTTACTTCGGCAGACTTGACAATGGCACTGAAGTTGCAGTAAAAATGCTATCTCAATCATCAAAGCAAGGCTACAAGGAGTTTCACACAGAGGTTCGAAACACCAGTGCAACTAGAATCAATATGTCATATTTTTGGTTTTTTGAGTGTTCTACTCAGGGCAAGCTCTGATACCTGGATGTACAGGCACAACTCCTGATGGTCGTTCACCATAGAAATCTGGTTTCACTTATCGGATATTGCGAAGAATTTGAAAACATGGCGCTGATTTACGAATTCATGTTCAATGGAAATGTTCAACAACATTTGTCAGGTTTGTCTAATATTTCCTTCTCCAAATTCTAACCAGATAAAGCAACACTTAGACTCTCACTATATGACAGCATGACACGTGTCAGAGTTATATTTTATCTCAACTATGTTCTTTGATAGTTCAGGCTTTTGGATTAATCGGTCTGGTTACATAGTTATTAATAGCACAACGGAAATGAAATTAACTTTCTCAGCGAGTGAATAAGATGGTGAACAGGATTTTACATCTTTCATGATTGGAAAACTCCTTAATCCTCTACTTTAAAGCAGCAAAAAACCCGAATGTTTTGAGTTGGAGCCAGAGACTACAAATCGCAATCGATGCAGCTCAAGGTACATAAAGTAGATTGATGAAATCTTTGTTCACATATCCACAAGTTGAGGAACACAACACATTTGATTAACTTTTTTCTTTTTTGTTGGTGGTGCAGGGTTGGAGTACCTGCATAATGGCTGCAAACCTCCCATTGTCCATAGAGATTTAAAGACACCGAATATTTTACTAAACGAAAACATGCAAGCGAAGATTGCTGATTTTGGATTATCGAAGGCATTTGTAACAGAGCATGATTCTCATATTTCAACTCGCCCATCGGGAACGCCTGGTTATCTCGATCCGGAGTAAGCAAATCAAAGCTACAACTCTGAATACAAAGACTATTCCACTTCGGAAGCAGATTAACTGTGCTGATTTAGACCAGCGCGAGAGGCCCATACATTTTGCTTGTACACGTTTATGTTTGATACACGTATGTAGGTACGTTTTTGAAAGGCAGTTTCGGCTATTATTGTACTAATCAAAGCTACAATTCCTTTTGAATCCTCAGGTTTCATACATCTGGAAACTTGAGCAGGAAGAGCGACGTGTATAGCTTCGGCGTAATTTTATTCGAGTTAATCACTGGCCACCCAGCCATTATAAGAAGTCCAGAGGGCAGCACGCACATACTTCACTGGGTGACTCCACTCATAGAAAGAGGGGACATCCAAAGCATTGTCGACCCGAGGTTAAATGGCCAATTCAACATCGGTTCTGCATGGAATGCGGTGGAAATAGCCATGTCGTGTGTGCCGACGACAGCGGTCCAAAGGCCAGACATAAACCGTGTTCTGTGGGAACTAAAAGAATGCTTGACAGCAGAGATCGGTTCAGGAAGAAGCCAAAGAATGGGATATAGTAAGAGGAGGAGTGAGTCTTTTGAGATGACCTCAATTGACGGTGATATTGCTCCGAGTGCCCGTTAACCATACTTCATCTATAAGGTTATTACGTCCATCTTCCCTGTCTAAGTTGTTGATTATTACATCGAACAGATTTGAAAACTTTTGTACAAAGTCTGAGCTTGTGACTTTAAATTGTGAGTGATGCATATTGGGGTCGTTGCTTTTCTAGCTGAGTGAATAAATCAGTGAATTTTGAGTTCCATTCACAGTCGGGCCCCTCTTTATAAGGCTACAAACTGTACAGTTATGAAGATGTTGATAGCTAGCCTTGCTCAGTCATCCATGTGAACCCTGTATACTGAAGCAGAGGAAAAATGAATTTCTTTCATTGTTATACCATCTGTTTTATAAACCAAAATCATCTTATGACAACCTTTGCCAACCCCAACCACCTAAATAGCCCGAAGAGTAGCACTCATGTCATCCAATCGGTGTCGCCTCTCATTGAACAAGAGGATATAGAGAGCATCATGGATCAGAGGCTGCAAGGGCAGTTCAGCACCCGCATCTGCTTGGAAACTAGTTGAGGCAGCAATGTCATGCGTGGCTGTGACTGTGAATGAGAGGCCGAACATGAACTTGCAAGCTGTTGGGGCTGAAGGAATGCTCGACTCTTTCTAGGCGTGGTTCCTGAAGAACCAAGGAATTCTGTCCTGCTTCACCCTTCACGCTCGCTGTCTATGATTTTGATGCACGTCTGTGAAAATGTCCCACGAGACAGTGCTCAATGTGCTCCAAAACCTTCCTATGAACTCATAGAGTGACAGATGATACTGAAGAAAGGAAACTGCTGTTTTGCAATGAAAGAACAAATACTAATATCTATCGGCCGAGTAATCTAACAAATCTTTTACCACAAGTCATGTAATCTAGTAACGTGTTGTGTGTTCCAAAAAAAAAAAAAAAGAACTCTCTAAATATTAAATTGAGCCACCTTAATACAAGAAATTTAAATTACCAAATAATTAATTCATAAGAGTCTACAAGGATATTGTTTAAATATAGAATAAAAGAGAAATATGACGCAAGATTTGCAATTCTTTCAAGAAAGTCACCGAGAAGATTCAAATTTTCCAATAAAAACACATCAAAAATAAAATAGTATTTTTAATTGACGAGTCAGATGCGATATACTATGAAATAAGCAATGAAGTGCATATAAGAAAAGAAAAAATATTGAGGTCTTCTTTATTTTATATGATTAGTATAAATGGGACAACAAAACGTGAATTGCAATGAGAAAATTCAACTATGACACGAGAGAAGACGAGACAAGGCGACATGTTTAATTAGCAATTAACAAGTTTTTGGCATGATTCAATAATCTGACTCCTTAATTACATTCTTTTTTTTTTTTTTGGGGGGGGGGGTTGTGTTGGGGGTGGTGCGGCGCGGGACGGGGGAGGTGTGGAAACGAAGACATGAGCCCTGATCTGATGTCTGATGATCGTCTCCACCTCTTACCTGTCCGAAGCTTCCCTTGACTATTGAACTTCGCGGGGTTTTGTGCTGACTACTTTGTCCTCCTCTCGCTCTGAACTCTGCTAATATTCCATCTTTCTGATATTCTCGCGCTCTCATTTTATGTCACGCAAGCATCAGAAATGAGAGCATTGAGAACACTCTGCACCCACAAACACCTCCACAGTCCCACCACTAAAGCCACATCCCTCGCTTTCTACCGCAGTATTCACTCCACAAATCACCGCCTTCTCTCGCAAAATCCCAGTCTCGCATCCTTGTCCTCGAGTTCTAAGTCAGAGACGAGCGACACTACCCACACTGATGACAATGTCTACGACCCTGCCACCCGCTGCGTCTCGTCAGACGTCAGAAGCAGTGACAGAGAAGCAGGGTGGGGTCCTGAGAGTGGAGCAAGTAGTCAGAGGCAGTGACAGAGAACCAACCATTCATGCTGATTATTCTAACACATTAGTACTTATATTAATAAATTTTGGAAGAACAACTTGTGTTGCCGAAATTTCATCGATTAAATGATCTCTTGGATGCTTGATATTTAGCTAAGGACCCTTTGGAGAGGAGGTTTCGAGAGTGCTAGGTGGTGGTCTCGTGCCAGGTTTGGCCTACCTTTTTTTGTTGTATGGTCCGCTTGAATCTGCAGCTGTAGAACTTTCAGTTGGGATATACGGAATAATTGAAGAATTCAATTGTATCAAAGTTATTTATTTTGCTGCATTGTGGCTCTAAAGGTTCCTTAATCTTGGTGGGAGGTGATCCTCGTGTTGGCAAAAGTACCCTGTTCCTGCAGGTTATGTACTTAAAGGATACATTAGATAATCACCAGATATGATTAGTTATCTAATTATCTATTTCCTAATCTAACCATTGTGCTCTACCTTGTCAACATCAAATATATTGCATCTTTCTATTGGATGAAGGCTGCAATGATTGCTGAAGGGCATGGAAAGCTGTCGAGATAGCCATATTTTGCATGCCTTTGAGAGCGATCCAAAGGCCGGATACAGGTCGTGTGCTGTTGGAGCTAAAGGAGTGTTTGGCATCTGAAGTTGGTTCTGGAAGGAGCCAACCATTGGGAAATGGCAAGAGAAGTGATCCCTATGAAGTAACTTCTCTTCAGCGAGATCTATTTACTCCATACCCTCGGTAACTCGCTAGCAAAAACACATGACCCCTATAGAGAATTCCCACTTTTCTTTAAAATATTGAGATTGGAATGCGCATGCATATGGAAACTTCTTCTTGTTCTCTGTTTGATAGTTTCACCGAAGTTGACAAATTTGGCATGACCATCTCTTGTTCTTCACTTACTTCACATAAGCAAATGCGGTTTTCAGTAATCCCTGTATAAGCTATTGACCAACAAATTAAGCACGTGATTACAAGAAATGGGACAGAGCTTTTTGAAATGATAAGCTAATTTCTGTGAATTCTTCGTAAATTAATGATCTCTCGCAATATCTTTTGATGTATTGGTGCCTCATGCGGGTGTGTTTCTCTCTAATTGTTTTGTGGATTGAAGTGATGATCATTGACCAATAGATCAAGTCTTTGCCATTATCAAAAGAAAAACGGGGAAAAAACAATTGACCTGGAAATCACAAATTTATAAACTTGGCTTATATACTCGCCAAAGCTGATGAGTGATTTGTGTTAAACGGGGAAAAGTATGCACCACTTGTCATTGATGCTCTCTCATGACCTCTATTTTTTCTTTCTTAGGCTTTTTTTTTTTTATTTAGCAAGTATTTCACAATATCTTGCGAGGAATATTCACCAAATATTTCTTTTGAAAACAATGGAGAGATAAAATCAAGTATCTCAATTTGTCCGTTGTCAATGAGAAGAAAGGTTTGATATGCCATGAAGATCTTGAAGAGGTTGCACGTCTTGATTGGTTGTCTCGCTCTAGGAGTTGTCGCTCACGGGCAGCAAAATCTAGGTTCTCTCTCTCACGTGCGCGCAGCGTTGATTGACTTATGACGAGTTGAGACGCTAGACAATAGGGATTCTAGAGAAGGCCACGGTGATGATTCTGTATGTACATTTTATTCTGTTAGCGATCGACCTTTCAAGTTTAAGACAAAAAATGGTCATACTCAAATTAGATTTCAAAAGTGAGCATTTAGTATCTAGGCAGAGTAGAGCTTAAGAACTTTCAATTGTTAATCCAATCACAAGAAATGGGACAAAGCTTTTTGACCAACAAATCAATGGCGAATTCAACATCCACCATCTGACAGCCGAGTCGCCCGATTTAGGAGTTTTAAACAATGAGGAATGCAGCTTGCAAACACTGGATGAGATGATAGAGTGGTCGTCTTCTTCGCGGACCCCACCCACGGCAAGACATCCAAGCCCTTCGACTCCATCATTAATGGAGGCATTCGAGCGACCTCAAACCTGCGTTGCTCGGCCTTGTATGGCCTCCAAGACTTGGGTGAAACTAGCCCAGAGGCCGCATTTATAATTTTGGAATCGTACTCTTTGAGTTGATCACGGGCCGACCTGCAATAATGAGAAGCTAGGATGGCGGCGCTAGCATTCACATACTTCAATGGTTGATTCCTATTGTTGAAAGTGGTGATATACAGAAGATTATGGATCCAAGGTTACAAGGAAAATTCAACATCAACTCAGCGTGGAAAGTAGTGGAGATTGCTATGTCTTGTACGATATCAACGGTGATTCGAAGGCCGGACATAAATGATGTATTGGCAGAGTTGAAGGAGTCTTTGGTGAGCAAATCAAGTGGTTCCATTGAAATGACGTCCTTGGAGCTCCAATTTGACAGTGCCCCTATGGCAAGGTAGCAGAACTTTTCCAATCCAGAAAGACTATCTTCTGTTTAGGTAAAAGATTAACTTTTGTCCGCCAATTTGTACTTCTTTTTTTTTGTTGCGTCATCCATTTCCTTTTTCTTACTGTGATTGAATTCGAAACTCACTTTATAACAATGATATCCTTTCGTCCTCTGTGGCTTCTTTCTCCATTCATAATGTCAGTTCATGGCATTCCTAATACTGTGGAATTAGAAATTCCATGTTGAGTTTGGGCGGAGGTGATTCAGAGGTTGAGGTTATCGATTGATGGGGTAATTGGCGTTGACAGGCCCTCGCAGCACGTTCCTAGGGTTCAGCTGAGATTTTAGTTGGAATCAACACAACACAATTGATTAAGTAGCAACAATTTCGCAATGTTGAGGGGGTAGAATGAGAAAATTTATAATGAGGGACCAATTATCTTTTTTCTTTCTGGTTGTCCTAATGTAGTACTTCTCACAAGCAACCTGGGACGTACACACAAGCATCGTTAATAAATTATGGACACAATACTGGACTTGACTTATGATAATGCATACATATTTATATCCAGATAAGAGGCAATCCCGATCTGTCTAATTCTTAGAATGCGGAATAGGCTTTGTCTCGGGGTTCCAATGCAACAACCAGTATCATTGACTAAATGAGAGCTACGTGGCCGGAGAAGATGTGCATCACCGGTACAACATTGCCTGATTCGTTAAAAAAGGATCCACCGACGTGCCACAGATTTGTCCGGTATGCAGCGATCAATGGTGGGATTCAGAAAAAATGAGGGCTCATCCTAGCGAGCAAACCCGAAAAGAAAAGAACCCGTTAATGATCTTAGAGCTACGGGAAGTTGCGCATACTGTGACATAAGTATGTGAAGTCCCATCTGGGATCGGGGACTTTTGATCGAGCAGCACCACAGTCAACAATAGAACCACAGAGTCGAAACACTTGTGACGTAGAAAGTGTGTCCTGAACTCGAGTCCCTTATCGTCAGTTCTCGTGACTTTGTTGGTCTACCATGAGAATTGAGAAAAGCTTTACTGATCTAGTCAAAAGACGAGGGGAGAGTCAAGTCACTTTTAGCGACTATAAATTTACCACTTGTGACAGAATAATTGAGATCATAAGAAGAGAGAAGACAAGGAAACTTAGAGTCTGAATAGCTGTCGCCTATTTTACACAGATAGAATGTTCGCTAAGTTGTTGACTTCCGCCTGTAGTGAATTAAAGAGAACCTAAATCAAAGTTGACATTACATTGATGATTAGATAACCATCATTGCTCATATAACACCTCTAGTTTATACCGTGTAATATTATCCGCTTTTGACCCAATAACCCTCACGGCTTTAAAACGCATTATCTAAGGTAGAGGTACAGCCGCACTGCCATCCCTTAACCCAGCTCAATATCGTCCTCTTTGGACCTCCCACACTGGCATGGACGCATTGTCATCCCAGTTATGGGCCTCCCTCAAGGCTTTGTTCTCAACACAGCGGAAGTTTGTGTGAAATGTATTTTGAAGCCGTGAAGGTCAGTGAGCCCAAAACGGATAATATTACATAATGTAAACTCAAAGTGTTACAGCTTGGAGTAACTAAATACTGTAATAGAAATATAGTTTGATATAAACATTGAAAAGAAGAAGATATATGATCTAGGAACACATTAGAAGGAAAATATCTTGGCTTGTCAATTAAAAGCAAATCTTAGCAATGATAATGTTGTTGTCTCATAGTAGATGATGGACCAAAGAAACGGTCAACTCCATTTTCTCGTTTTTTGGATATGAAAACCATCTTCCACAACAAGAATCTCTTTTTGAATGGAAAAAATCAATCAACCAAGATTCTTTTTCCTCGTCGAACGAAACGAGCTTTGGCATCTTTCCAATTTACAAATGTGAAAGCAAAACTCACTTTTACTACAGCAAAGTCTTTGCTCTTTAATTTCTTTAATCGTAGTGCGACGTACATTACTGAAGCAAAAATCATCTTTATTGTTCTCGAGTGCGGTGGTACGTCATGTAACTAGTGCAATGCTTTTCTTGCTCAAGCCATCAATAAAATCACTGAATGAATCACTCTGGGATCATTTAGGAATAGTAAAACCAGCGTACGAACTTTCAAATGCACTCCAAAGCATGTCGTTCCATAATTTCAAAGTAAGTACCCATTTCACCTAATTGATTATACTCAATTTCACTCAAAGGCCCGAGTTAATGGGAATCTTGGGTAAATGAGTATATATCGACAGACGATTTAATTTTTTATTCTAATAATGAGGGACTATTGCGTGTAGAAAGTATGTGAAATCAATACTAACTGTTCTAAAATCTTCAAGTGTTGCATTAAGACACTATTTAATATTTAAATGTCATGTTGAAGTATCACCACATCGCATGTTTACAGGGTTTATATGCTTTTTATATACATATAATCTCCTTTCATCAATAAATTTAACATTTTTGGTTGAACTTTCTAACATTGCATTGAAGTTAGGTTTTGCGCCAATTTATTTCACATGTGCAGCCTCCCATCAGCCAAATTTGACTTGTCAAATCATGTTTGAACGTGAAAGGAGGTAATAAAGTATGAGTTATTTATATATATGTGATCTCTCTCCTTGTTATAACACGAATCACAATATATATGAAGCTAGTGTACAGACAAGAGATAACCCAAAGTTTAAATCTATCAGCTATATACGTGACCAGCCAAATTTAACTGACTAGTCAACTTGAATGAAGTATTAGTATAGAGCTCATGTAAATATGGGTTGCAACTAATAATATCTTCAATTTTGTATATTGGCAAGAGACCTTTCTCTATGGGAAGGTCAATGTTACTCCTCTTGTGTGCGTCCATCGCTTCTTTATTGGCTCCCCGACTGAAGTTGCTGGCTCAAGCCCAACAACAAAATCCACCTCTCTCTCTCTCTCTCTCTCTCTCTCTCTCTCTCTCTCTCTCTATTATATCATTGAGAAAGTCATCAGATAAAACAAGGAGAGAGAAGCAAAATGATAACATGAAACCAAACTTATACTTCAGTTCTAGCAAGTTTGTATGATTGAGATTGATGACAGAGGTTTTCACTCACCGTCATGTCTAATTGAGAGACGGAAAATAATTTGCTTTCCAACATTGGGGCTTGGCATCATTTGTCATTGCAAACAGTGCCAGTGCCATCAAGGCATCCCACACCTCCTTCGGACTCCTAATGTTCTTAATGCGGTGCAACAACTCATCTTCAATAGTCACTGCAACAACATAGAGCGCATTTCTAGTTTTTATCTTTTACTTTCTCAACTCGTTATCATCTGTGAGTGTGTGGTGTTGTTGCCACCAACAATATCTGACAAGTCTTGACCCGGTAGGTAAAATTGAACGCAGGTACTCTAATTATTACAACTGGGGTTGTTGAGTTTTCGATGCCACTAATTGAACTCGAAATATATACCATCATGACTATTAACACCTAAATTTTAATTATTCATTTAGGATTTAATTGTATAGAAAATTACGAATTAATTTTTAACCCCTAGAAAAAAATATTTTTCATTAAATTGCATTATATATAAACATTAGGAGCATTTGCATTAATAATAATAGGGTTATTAAAAAAAAGAAAAAAACAGGCAGTCGGGCCGGTCCGACCCGGCCCCTTAGTTTTTTCTTCTTTTCTTTCCTCGCCTGGGCCAGGCCCTCCTCCTTCACTTTCTTATCTTTCTTTTCCACGGCCCAACTCTCTTCCTGGCCTTTTCTTTTCGGCCCGACCCGGCCTTTGCCGACTTTTCCCCTTCCTCTTCACGCTCATGACAGGAGCGACAGAAAGCAGGGAAGCAGAAGCACGTATTAGACAGCGAAGGACAAGCAGAGCAGAGGCAGGGCATGGCAGGGGATCGCCCGGCGCGATCTCAGGGTCGGGGCCGGGCCGGCCACAGCAGGGGCGGTTGGGCGTCACCGACCGGCCACAAAAGGCCGAGGAGGTTGAGAGAGCGCGGGGGCAGAGTGATGGCCGGGAGCTTCCAAGAGAGGGAAGGTGCTTGAGAGCTTGGGGATGCTTGGCCATCCTTTATCGTGAGAGGGAACCCGAGAGTGAAATCGAAGAGCGGCGCTCAGCCTCGCCCCATTGACCCAACTACGTGTCCCCGTGCCCGTCGCATCCCTACGACCTCCGGCTGGCGTCCCCGACACCTCACTCCCTAGCGTCCGTATTTCCGGTGAGTCCCTTTTCTGGGTTCCGAGATCCCACACCCGAGTATCTCGGCTCGGAGACATCAAAGTGGTCGGCCATGGCACGATTTGTGTCGAGCGCACCCTTTAGCCGCCGTCTCCAAGCAGGGTAGGGACCCCGCGGTTGTGCGCTCCAACACCTCTATTATTGTCTTATCTGCGGACCTAGGCTCCCCAGCTCTGATTTTTGTTCGTTGAGCTTCTCGTGCTTTATATTGTTGGTGCTGAGTTTCGTTTGTTGATTATGGGCGGATTTTGGCTTGGGCCCATGTCCCAAATGCCCATTGTGGTTCACCTCAGTCGATGCCCGCCGTGTGTTTGACAAAAGTTCTGAACCGAGTTCGTACAAATATGTCACCGGTTTCGCACTACTCTGAGTGTATACAAACATGGGTTGTATGATAGAGGGATTCCATTGATTTCTGAGCAATTGGACTCCTTTGCCATAGCGATTAAATCTGTCCATATTCCTTTTGTTCATTTTTATTCTTGTGTGGGCAGTTCATCCGGTTGCGTTCGTCTGTGAGGTGGTGACCCTAAACCTGTGATGCGAACGTTAATCTCTTCCACTGGTTTGTTTACCAGTCTCCTGCTATTTGCTTGTTTCGGTCGTGTTTTAGTTGTGCCTGTAAATGGCGGAGGATTGGCAATCGGAATGGTGGCCGAGGTGGTCCAGTGGCTAGTGCTAGTTGATGGTGAAATGTATCATTAAGGGACCCGAGATAGAATCGATTCGGATTGTCGTTGAAGTTCCGGCGTTGTGTGATCTTGAGTATTCTGGATGTGCTCGAAGAAGACGACATTGAGGAGCAGTTCTGGGATTGGAAAATTGGTGAGGGAGCGACCAAAAGTAGTGGACGTTGGGCTTCATTTAGACTTAGTGAGCCTTGGGCTTGGATTGTTATTTTGGTCGATTTGGGCTTAATTCTATTGTAGGAGTAGTGAGTATTGGGCTTAATTTGTCTTGTTTGGGTTTGTTTCTGGCTGAGTAGGCTTGGATTTGATCTTGTGGTGGCCGAATTGGGCTTGATTTGATTGAGCCCATTCCTCTCTTTAGGCCTTTGGGGTCCAAGGCCCAACCCGAAGTCCCACGATCTAGCCCGTGTTCGAACTGGGCCTCAGAGGCCCAATCCGGATCCGTATTATTATAATACTATAGTATTATTTTAATATTAAAAAATTGTTTTTATAAAAAATATATTAAAAGATTTCAAAAATTAAAAAAAACTGAAATTGGGCATTGGAATTGCAGTTTCCTACTCTTTTTTTGTGTGATTAGTGCCATGCTTGACTTCATGTTGTTTGATTCGCATGTCTTGAATTACGTGTTTAATTCGACCTTGCATATGGTCGACTAGAGGCATGTTAGGCCATTGCTTGCACACTTTTCATATATTGATTGTTGCTTCCCTTAACTTGGTTAGGGATGGAACTTTAGGACTCATATTTAGTAAGATTGTTGCATCAACACTTTAGATAGTGATTGAACAAGTTTAGATACTGAAATGGCATTAGTTGGTTAATTAGTGTATTCAAGTCTTTGAACCTATTGAATTTTTGGTTTGCATAAGTAAAGCAATTCTCCCAAGCTTTACTTATGGCGACTCCTACATAAAATTGATTTGCATATTAAAAATTTAAGTCGCAAAATGGTATGAGCTTGGGAAAGCTTGAGCTAAGTTTAAACTTAGTAATCCATTAGCCAAACTCCCTAGATGGCGAGACCGGTTCGGAGAGGTCGCGACAATGACTTGGTTACAATGCTTGGCACTGTACTAAGCAAGCTTGGTTCCGAACCAATGGGTCTCAATCCTAATTGTGCACTATCAAAACTCTGGCGTGCTTCGATCGTGGACTACTTGCTCATGTACAATGGTCTCGGACCACTGTCTTCACTTACAACGTCTCCTAATCACTAGGTTCACAATCCCTGACTGCTTGCTTTGATACCACTTGTTGGATGCACGCTTCAGAAGTTCTGATTCTGCTTGTCGAGATAAATCAGGAACTCAATCAAGAAAATATACCATTTTCTTTGTTAGAGACACTCTTTACAACAATGGTTGCGAGAATTTCTTGCACGCAGACAACAAATGAGAGTACTTGGCTACTTTTAGCCTTTATAAAAGTTTTTTTACTTCCCCTAGATCACTCTTAGAAATTACTGGTTTACCCCTCCTTATATGATTCTAGAGTTAGTGGTTCCCTCCCCCTAAAAACATTTAGAGTTTATTGGAAAAGAGAGGAGGTGAATCTTCACTAAGAGCCCAAGAGGGTGACATCCACGTGCTTCGGTGGGTGACACCAATCATCAAAAGAGGAGGCATAGAGAGCTTTGTAGGCCCAAGATTAAACGGTCGGTTCGACATAAGCTTGGCTTGGAAAGCTGTGGAGATAGCGACGTCATGTGTGCCACCGTTTGCAATTCAGAGGGCAGACATAAGTCACATATTGGCCGAACTGAAGCAATGTTTGGCCATAGACGTGGCAAGCCAGAGAGTGGAAAATGGTGAGATGGAATTAAGCAGCTTCTTTGAAATGGCCACTCTGGGGCTTGACTGTGATAGTGTTCCCCTTGCAAGGTAAATGGGGGAAATTCAAGACTTATCCTGTAACATTTCAATTCCCACATCGAAAAAAGTGATGTCTTGTGATGTTATTCATCCAATCAAAATGGTCATCACTTTTCCATCCACATCGAACTCGTTAAGACATGGTATATTCTATTTTTTTGGGCAGAGACATAGTATATTCTAAGACATGCTAAGCGAAGTTGGTCTGCTTGAACCATGGTAAGATTCGTTGATATTGATGGTCTGCTCTGTAGTTGTTGCAGATGATATGGAGATAGCAAAGAAATTTCAGAGCTAGAAATTCTTGTCTACCATGAAAATATTGTTGTCAATCAATTATTTCTGACCATGCCAAATGCTGAAATTATAAGTTAAAACTCATCCTCCTATTAATTATGCTTTCTTATTATAATTTACCTTATTGGTTTTCATGGCGGATGCTCCCAACTGAAAAAAAAATAGATGATTTCACGGTGTATGGCAATAATGATATAATGAAAAATAATTAGCACATGACATGATATATTGTTTCAGATTTACCGATGGTCAATATGTCATCAATAAAAAATGCTGTGTATTGACATTGATTGTGGTCCTTAGACTTGGACACATGCTGGGGAAGACCTAGCTGCAAGTCTTGGTCTTCTTGTATTGTAGCCATGACTCGGTCAACATAAGCTGAAGAAAATTCAGTGCGTGACTCCAATCATCGAAAGAGATAGACAGCATTGTAGACCCAAAGAATATACGAACATCTCCAACATAAGCACGGCATAGAAAGCTGTGAAGATAGGGATGTCATGCGCTTCCCCATCTGCAATTAAGAGGCTAGACACAAGTCACGTCTTAGCTAAACTGAAGGGGTGCTTGGCCGTAGACATGGCAAGCCAAAGAGTGGAAAATGGTGGGATGGAATCAAGCGGCTTCATTGAAATGGCCGCTCTGCAGTTTGACTGTGATAGTGCTCCCCTTGCAAGGTAAACGTGGAAATTCAACACTTATCGTGTGACACCTCAAGCCTTGTATTAGATGGGTGAGGTCCTATGATGTTTTAGGTAATATTTACCTCAATTGATCACCGCCTTATGTATTTACTCAGATTATTTCTTTTGGAGGCTCAGCTTACGTGTCACAAGATATGGTATATGCTAAGAGGTACAAATAAGCCTAACTTCTTTTTTCCCTTTCTGGAACAACATGTGGGGTGACCGGACCTTCCGTAAGCTTTCTTTTATTAGAACTTCTGTGTCCTCCTAAACTTTGCGGTTGAAGACATAAGTCTAATGTGTGAATCTTTAGCTGAAGCTGTAATTGTTCATATGCCGATAAGTGTACCACCACCACTGTGCTAAATAAGGAGTGCTAGAGATGAACACCCAATCACAATAATCTAATTCAACTTGCGATTTCCTCCTAAATGTTAAATAATAGCATCCCAGCAAGCTTAAGACGATAGATAATTTCATGCTTGCTTGTGTGGTGACATATCCTTTCATTGCTCCATGTTATACCTTAATTATGGAAAGAACACAAGAAGCGCTATAACTTTCGTATGACACGCATTTCATAGTAAAAAAATTGCGAGCGATCACTTGTGTGCCACTTTCATAAAAAATAAGCGATTACCTAAGTGTTATAGATGATTTTCTTCATCAGAAAATCCAACATAGCTTTGATTTATTATATATCGGCTGATGTGACTCACCGGAAAAATCTAATCAACAAAAACAAACTTGTTGGACATAGTTCTTGGCCCAAATTTGACAAGTTGGGGTTAAATTAGGGCCAAGAAGCAATCCCTAACCCTAATCCCTTGAAATTACTATTAAAATTGCGGCTGATTACCTGCAGAATTGAGAGCGAGAGCCCTAGTAGAAGCAGAGTTGAGGTCATTGAAGAAGTGGAGTTGCAAGACCTTGGATTGGGTGAGGAAGATGACGTAGAGAGGGGGGATGAGGGCAAGTGTATTTGGGTGAAAAATCTTCCTCCAAGTGAGGATAATCTCGTAGGTCTCTATAAATGCTAAAAAACCTAAGAAATTGCAGTTTATGCTGGTCTCTGTCCTTGGTTTTTGCACATAAAAATTAAGAATTGAGTGATTGGTGTTCTAATTCAACGTGATTCTTGAACCAGGCGGAGAGGTACTATGTAAAGCTTCCCATGGTTGCTGACGATGAGGTCATTGGGCGCGTATATCGTCCACCGACCGCGTCACGGTCCTCAAGATCTCAAGCATGAAACATTTGTTCGTGATCATCACCTCCAATTATCGACCCATGCGTTCATCACTTCCCACCTTCCCATTCGGGTCTAGCATGTCATAGCTCTCCTCCAGGTCTCAAGCCACTCCCTTATTATTTTTTATTAAGAAAGTCGCGCCAAATTAAAATTTCATTAAAAAAGTTACGTAGGATTGAAATTTATCGCTAGAAACACTTAAGTGATCGTTTTTTCACCGATGTGCTCTACAAGTGATAACTCGAAAAGTTTTGATACTGAAGTAAATGCCGTATAAAAGTTATGACATTTTTAAACTCTATTTGTTTCACGAAAAATGAATGATTTTCAAAACATCTTATTAAAATTAAACGTTTGTATCACTTGAAACAATTAATTAGTGGAAAAAGTTTTTGTTATTGACAACAATTTAAACTTAAATATTTTCATGGACTTTGAAAATATTTTTTCGTTTATTTATTTTTGTAAGCAATATAAGCAATAATCTTTTAGAAAAAAATTATTTTTCAAATCATTTATTTTTTGCAGAGCTTTAGTGTCTTTGTCCTTACCTTAATCTCTTGCTTATTGATTTATATTAAAACACCTTTCAAGCACGATATTCCGATCGTCCTATAAAGTTTGGTTCTAAACTTTCTTATATAAGATGCTTCATTAAGAGCTTTCTTGCTCTAGTGACTGGTGTAACAATGTCGACCTTGAATCTGGCTGGATCGTACAACTCCAATAGTGACCGTCGATTACACTAGAGACATGTGGAGGATCAAGTCGGTCATGCTGCCAGAACTTTATAGACAATGATATGTGTAAGGTGATAGACACATGGCAAGTGAAGGTGATTGGTCCAAACCAAGGTAATGTTCTTTGATATCGATAGTTTGTGTGGTGGTCATTAGTAGCAACGAAATTTCAAAGCTAGAAATTCTTGCCAATTGTATACATATCATCTTCGATCAATTGTTTCTAGCCATGCCAAATGCTGAAAATATGAGTCAAATCTCATCCTCATAATTTACCGGATTGATTTTCATGGCGGATGCCTCTAGCCGAATAGAAGGAGAAGATAATTTCACGACGTATTGTAATAAACAATTTAAAGCATGACATGATATAACGTTTTCGAATTTACCAATGGTCCATTTGCCATCAATTAAAAGCTGTCTATTGATATTGACTGTGGTACTTAGACTTGGACACAAGCGGACGAAGAGCCAGCTGCAAGTCTCGGTCTTCTTGTACTGTAGCGATGACTTAGTCGACTATTAACTGAAGGTGGGGTCGTGTATCCTATTAGTATTTCTTATAGAAGAAGAAACTAATTTCCAATAATTGTCGTCTGAATACGAGTCAATCCTATATGACTTCCAAAATCGATATAATCACGTTAGGATTTATGTTGAGATGGATTTAAATTTATGAAACTTATGATCATGTTCTCCGGATATATCAAAATCTTAATTACCGTCATTGGTGGAAACTGTTTTTCCAATATGAATATAAAGTGCAAAAAAGAAAAAGGGTTAATACCACGAAAAACCCCAAAACTGATACACCTATGACAATTGTATCTCAAACTAATTTTTCTATCATCAAAAATCTCAAACCGGTACACCCGTAACAAATTTACCTCGAACTATTTTTTTAACATCAAAAACCTCATACCGGTATACCTGTGACAATTTTACCCCAAACTTTGACCACCAAAAATCTCAAATTGGTACACCAGTAACAATTTTACCCCCAACTAATTTTTTGACCACTAAAAACCCAAAACTAGTACCTTTGTGATAAATTTATCCTCTGTTAGTGTCCACTAAATTGGATTAATATCACGAAAAATCATAAATTGGTAAACTTGTGACAAACAAAGGGATAAAATCAAACTAGTACACCCATTAACTTCCACGTGTCATCAAACTTAGTAATTTGACAGTAAAATTTAACGAAAACTAATGGAGGGTAAATTTGTCACAAGTGTACTGGTTTATGATTTTTTATGGTTAAAAAAATAATTTTGGGTAAAATTATTACAGGTATATCAGGGTGAGATTTTTTGTCGTAAACAAAATTCTGGGTAAAATTGTCACAGGTAACCAGTTTGAGGTTTTTTGTGATCAAAAAAATAGTTTGGGATAAATTTATCGCATGTGTATTAATTTGGAATTTTTCGTGGAATTAACCCAAAGGAAAACGAGGAAACAAAATACTTAGTAGCAATAAAATATACCGGGCCGTAGCCACTAAGATCAACTACAGCTTTCTCGTTTTCTTAGCTTCCTCCTTTAGCTTTAGGATTTGTGCTCGTGGTTCAAGCCCAACAAAATACAGGCAGCTCTCTCTCTCTCTCGCGTCCGTATCAAGCAAAGTTTCTGAGTAACTGTGCTTTACGTGTGATAAGAACATTAGAAGATTGAATGCTGGCAAAATATCCACTCACTCGATATATCAGATATCAAGCCCGGGATTTGCAGTCCGAAAAAATAGTTAGTAAGTTCAGAAAAGCGCACATACATTAAGGACTTTTGGCAGGAGTAGTCATTAAATCTGTAAATGGTCTGCTATGTTAGTATGCTGTGCTTGTAAAAAAGGAGAGGAAACGGTGGGGCGAGAAAATTTGAGGGAATAATTGAGAACTATAATATTTCCATATTATAGATAATTTAACTTGTCGACAACCTCGACCCCGATTTTCTTCTGCCCTTTCTCCCAAACACAGCGTGAGATTTTCCTGTCTCGTGGTTTAAGCTTCGTACAATGTTATTGTCCCCATTTATGACGTCAAGAAATGTTGGCCATTAAGAATTGACTAGTTCAACGTGATTCTTGAAATAGACCAAGCGGAGAGGTGTTATGCAAAGCTTCCTGTGGTTACCGACAATGGGGTCGTTGGACGCGTATATCATCCATCGACTGCGTCGTGGTCCTCCAGAACTCAAGCATGAAACATTTGTTCATGATCATCACCTCCAGGAATCGACCCACGCCTTCATTGCTGCCCACCTTCCAATTCAGGTCCAGCATGTCATAACTCTCTCGAGTTCTTGTGCCACCTCCCTAATTAATTTTTGCCAAGAAAGCCATACGGAATTAAAATTTTATTAAAAAATGATTAATATCACAAAAACTTTCAAACTTATATACCGTAATAATAATGTGTAATAGAAATTAGTGCCTATCATTTTCGAATTTACCAATGGCCCATGTGTCATCAATTAAAAGCTGTCTATTCACATTGATCGTGGCTCGTAGACTTGGACACATATTCGGATGACCCAGCTGCAAGTCTTGGTCTTGTTGTACTATAGCCATGACTCAGTCAACTAAGAACTGAAGATGGGGTCGTGTATCCTCTTAGTATTTCCTATAGAAGAAGAGATGGGAAAAGTGTCAAAAAAGTTTTAAATTTTTAATATTTATGTCATGTTAGTCCTAATTTTTTTTTTATGTCAATTCAATTCTAAACTTTTTTGCATTTTGTGCTAATTTAGTCATAAACTTTTTTTTGGTGTCAATTCAGTCTTAAACATTTTGCATTGGAGCCAATTCAGTCCTTCCAGTCAATTTTAACAGGATTTTGCTGACATAGATGCCGATCGGCCAGCAGCCGGTTACCAGCATTAACATGGACAATTTTAATAATATTTTAATATTTTTTTTTCTTTTTTTTTTCTCCCTCCCCTCCCTCCATCCTCCAGTCGGTCGCCTTCCCTCCTCTCCCTCCTTCCTTCAACCAGTCGCCGAACCGGCACTGAACCAAAAGCCAGAGGCCGGCGACGTCGACCTCGCCATGCCTGGGCAAGGCTGGACCTCGCCAGATTCGGCGAGGTCATGCCTCACCCAACCGCCAGCGAGGCTGGACCTTGCCAGGCTCGACCCTTGACAAAGGCCTTTGACCTTGCATCCTCCAGCGAGGACTCCAGCCTCGCCTAGCCGCGCCAATTCTGGCAAGATCAGGCCTCGCCCAGCCGCTGGTGAGAGTTGAGCCCTCGCCAGAGGCCTTCGAACTCGCTAGAGGCTGCGAGGTTAAAGACCTCTAGCGAGGGCTCGAGCCTCGCTTAGCCATGGCGAGGCTCGCCCTCACTAAGTGAGGCCCGACCTCACTGAATTTAGCAAGGTCTAGCCTTGCCGGCGGCTGGGCAAGGTACGACCTCGTCGGATCTGGCAAGGTCTAGCCTCGCTCGTGGCCGGCGAGATTGATCTTGCAGGCCTTTAGCCGATTGCTGGTCCAGCGACCGGCTGGAGGAAGGAGGGAGGGGAGGGAAAAAAATAAAATAAAGTAAATATTAAAATATTATTAAAGTTGTCTACGTCAACACTAGTAACCGGCTGCCGGTCGGCTAGCGTCCACGTCAGCAAAATCCGGCCAAAATTGATCGGAAGGACTGAATTGACACAAAGATAAAACGTTTAGGACTGAATTGGCACAAATGCAAAAGGTTTATGATTGAATGACAAAGGAAAAGTTACAAGAAATAAAGCTAGACTAGTAGCAAAAGGCTATTCTCAAGAAGAAGGCATAGATTATGATGAAACATATGCACCAGTTGCCAGGTTAGAAGCCATTCGGCTACTATTAGCTTATGCTTGTTTTCATAACTTTAAATTGTTTCAGATGGATGTGAAAAGTGCCTTCCTGAATGGATATATCAAAGAAGAAGTATATGTTGAACAACCACCTGGTTTCGAAGAATCAAAGAAGACCGACTATGTCTACAAACTCAAGAAGGCTATTTATGGTTTGAAGCAAGCACCACGTGCTTGGTATGAACGACTAAGTAACTTCCTTCTCCAAAATGGTTTCACCAAATGTAAGGTTGATACGACCCTATTCATCAAGAAAAAAGATAAAGATTTTCTGCTTGTTCAAATTTATGTTGATGATATAATATTTGGATCCTCTAACGAATTGCTTTGCAAGGAATTCTCTAAAGATATGCATAACGAGTTTGAGATGAGTATGATGGGAGAATTAACATTTTTTCTTGGCCTACAAGTGAAACAGACCAAAAATGGTACATTCATTTGCCAGGAGAAGTATGCCAAGGATATTGTCAAGAAATTTGGCTTGCAAAATTGCAAGAAAACAGACATTCCCATGTCTCATTCATCCAAATTTGACAAAGATGAAAATGTGTTTGCATGTGTGCAAGATTTCAATCAGATCCAAATGAATCACATTTATCTGCTGTTAAGAGAATAATCAAGTATATTGGAACTTATCCAATGTTAGGTCTTTGGTATTCCAAAGATTCAGACTTTACTCTTACTGGATATTCTAATGCTGACTTAGCTGGATGTAAAGTGGACAGGAAAAGTACAACAGGTACATGTCAACTGCTTGGGAATATGCTAGTATCATGGTACTTCAAGAAACAAAATACAATTGCATTTTCCACAGCAGAAGCAAAATATGTAGCCTTGGGAAGTTGTTGCACACAAATTCTGTGGATGAAGCAACAATTACAAGACTTTGGCATTGAAGAATCAAATGTTGCAATCAAGTGTGACAACACAAGTGCAATCAATCTGACAAAGAACCCTATTCTCCATTCTCGAGTTAAGCACATTAAAATCAAGCATCATTTTATTCGAGATTATGTTCAAAATGGTGATGTGAATATTCAATTTATTGATTCTAAGAATCAATTGGCTGATATATTCACAAAACCTCTTGACAAATCTTCGTTTGAGTTCATTAGACATAAACTGTGTATTGTTTATCCCCTTTAGTGTATCATCTGTTAAACAGGAATTTTTCAGACTCAACTCTCAGTCTGAATGTCCTCTTCAGATTCTAAAGAAAGGTACGTCCATACTTCAAACTTTGGCGGGAATATTTTTGGTAAGATATTATTATTTTGGAAACAAATCAGGTACGTATTCTAATTTATTTGTGCCTAATATATTTTCCTGATTATATCATGTCTCTTTATGCTTATAAAGTATATTCTTGGGATTACTTTTTATTCTTTCTAAAATTTTCTTTCTCTTCAAACCCTTGCGATACTCTAAAACATTTTCCTCTTTATAAACCTATTCGTCTTTTATCAAACCCTATCAGTTCATATTTCACTCTCCAAACTCTTCCGATACTCAGAGCCGCTCCTCCTCTCTCTCTTTTCTAAAGATCAAATCTTTCGGCCAAAAAAGTGCTCAAAATGCCTTTCAAGAGAAGATCTTCACGCATTCTTAACCAAGAATCAAAATCTACTGCACCAGCAGAGCATCTGGATATTTCCGATACAGATTCAGATCATCCCAAAGTTTCCTCCGAAGCGACACCACCGAGGCATTCATCTTCTCATAAATCTACCGGTAAAACTGACTTTCGTTTCCGGAGTATTAAGTTTGTATGGGAAACATATCAGAAGTTGAAACGGTGTAATGCTTCTACAACGGTTCTCCGTGCGTGTTTGCGAGATAATAATCTCTTCTCAAAAGAACATATTGTCTAGACTTATACTCTGTTTTGTTCTAAAAATGAAACTGCTCCCACAAGCTCTGCTCCAAAAGCATCATCTTCCAAAAAGGGCAAAGAGAAAGTTGGAGAAACTTCAACTCCCTCTGAAAAAGAATCTACTCCCATAAGCCCTCAACCAGTCAGTATCTCAAAATATGCGGTTCCTGATGATGATGCACGACTTTTTGATACTTTTGAGATGAAGGTAGGAATCGCATCTGGCTTACCTGGCACAGGTGGATTATTCAGAAGTAATGAGCACAACATGTTCTATAAATTGTTGCTTGCTCGGGGAGTCATTAACCACAGGATAGTGGATTTTGGTTATTTGGAGAAGGCAGGAATCTCAGTAAAACATCTGTTTCAGGAATTATGAATTTATGAATTCTGTCTTCAGTCTGGTACTGTTTTTGCCGAATTAACCGCATACTTCTATTCCAATCTCTCCATTCTGTCACCAAATTGGATTCAGTTTACTATTGGTGATCAGAAGTTTGACTTACAAGCGACTGATTTGGCAAAAATAATTGGAGCAAGACATTCCAAGTTCATTCCTTTGGCAGTGGATGTTGAAGAGGCCTCGAGGGTTGCTTCCGAAAATCCCAACTTTGCTCTTAAGGGACATATTTCCTATTCTAACTTATCAAAACAATCTGTGATCTTGCATAAGATCATTATCAACTGTTTAAAGCCGAAGGCAGCCTCTAAAACTGACCTTTCCAGATCCGAAATCAAGCTCATTTGGGCTATCTTAAAAGGTCAATCATTTTCTCTCCCTCATGTCATCATTTTTCATATGTACCGAACATTGCAGAAGGACAAGGGACAATTACCCTATGGGGCTCTAATCTTTCGCATATTCATGTTCCTTAAAATATCTATTCCTACTGATTTGCAAAAGAACCCTATCCCCTGCATGTATGTTGGAGAAAAAATGGTCTCTAAAATGAAAAATTTTGAAGATATCAAGGGAAGAGTACAAGGACAAGAGACTCAACAGTCAGAGGGAAAATCTATTGGAAAGACAAAAACAAAGGAGCCAAAGAAAAAGTCTGGTACAGCCAGCAAGATGTCTGTCTCTCTGTTGACACCTAAATTTTACTAATCATTTAGTCGTAATTTGCATAGAAAATTAGGGATTAATTTTTAACCCATAAACAAAAATATTTAAATTGCATAACATATAGTTTATGTTCATTTTAATTTAATCGCATTTTGCATCGAACCGGTGGTGGCGAACAAGCTTAAATTTCATCGAATGGGACTCGGTTCGCTCGGAAAGGCAGGAGCCGAAAATCACGAGTCAAATAGGTTTGGTCGTTTTAATTTGAGCTTAATTCAACCCATTATGTTCAATTAAATTAAAACCCAAGTTAATTCAGCCCGCTTAGGAATTAAATAAAATCAGAAATTAGATTAAAGCCTAAGCCCAAGTCTAAGTCCATTAGGACTAGAGAGCCCATCTAATTGACCTAGGTCAGTATTATATAAGCATGTTTAGGTCAGAATTTTGAGGGGACAACACATAATTCAGATCTGATTTTTAGAGAAAAGCAAGTGTGAGAGAGAAAGTAACGTCGCGCACCACCACCGGGGGCACGCCGCACGCCGCCGCACCGCCGTCGTCGCGCCTCAACCGCCCGCCGACATCACTGCCTTCCGCTAACGCTGCTGCCGATGATGTGATCAGCCGGTTCAAGCGGCTGAACCGGCTGATCGGCGACTTCCTCCGACGATCCAGAACTTGCGGCAACACTCCTTGGCGTCTTCACATCACTGTGGCGGCCGGTTTCTCGTTAAACGACCGCCGGATCACATCTCTTGACTTGATTCTTCATTACTAGTCCACTAGTGCCAGATTGAATCGATTCTCACTATATTTTGTGTAATCTATTATCATAGGTCGGCCGAGCTTTCCAAGACTTTTCCATATTATTTTTGATCTGAATACGGAGGCCGGATCGCTCGATTTCGTGCCGGAGCATCATTAAACAAGGTAAGTGCACTTGGACTTTGTTCTGTAAAATCGTGTACATAGAAACCAGTATGCTTGAGATGCCGATTTCAGCTCGTTAATGTCAAAATCTTATGAAGTGATGAACTAGAGAATCGTAAAGCACGTCTTAAGCTTTGATTTGATATATCATATGCCTCAATCGGACCTGATTTGTTATGTCAAAACTATTTCGGAAGTTAGGATCAGAATCTGGAATATGATGTTGAAGTCTGTTCCGATAATGTTCTGACTGATGTTGTGCTGTTCCGTGATTTTTATGATTTTCTATGAACATTTTTTGAAAAAACTTTCGTCACGAAAATTGTAGATCACATCTTTGTCTATTCACCATAAAATTTTCATAAAATTCCTAGCTTGTTAGCATGATACGATCTGCAACGCCATATATGCATGAATCTGATGACAGATCAGTTCCAGATTGACTTTCGTGTGTTCTTCAATTTTCATAAATTTGTGTGTTCGAAATCTGAAAAATTTTTCTTCATAAAAGTTCATACTGAGATCGAGATTTTTCCATTGATACTAATTTCATCAAAATCGGAGGTCATTTGGATTTTCAAAAGGAATTTTCACAATCTGATCAGTATCTGTGTCCAGATCTGATCTTCATTCCTTTAGAATTCAGAAGATGTTTCTCCGAAATTGATAAAGTTAGAGATTATCTGCAAATTAGGTGATTGAACATTATCCTATATTTTTCAAAATATTTAATTTCCTAATTTGCATGTTTTGAATATTTCATGAATATCATGTGGATATTTAGATATCTTAGGATAATATTCGATATATCCGCAATATTTGAAAATATTCAAAATTAGTAATCGTTCCTAATTTAGCAACGTATCTGGACGACTATCTGATCTTATTCCTAAGGTACGATATGCGGCGATACGGAAAATTATTATCCTATCCATAATCACTTGGATACGATAATGATCTTTATCTGCTTTCCAATTTTAAACGATCAACTTTCCGTCAATATCTATAACCCTATAGATATGACCAATAGTTCGATTTTTGTGCCTAATCCGAGTTTGAAACAAATTTGGCGGATCGCGTGGACGATTTGAATGTGATTGCTATCCTTGTCTTTTTTTTATTATTTGCTTTCCTTTAAACAGAAAATTCAAAAAATATCAGTTAGGATTTGAATTTGAGTTTTGCATGTTTAGGGAACCCTAAATGTATCTAGAAGATAGAGTAATTATTTAATTTAAATTAGGACTTGAGATAATCTATTTCCTAGTTTAAATTAAGCAATATTCTAATCTTATTAGATTATTTAGGTTATTTTTTAATTCCGAATTTTCATGAAAACCCAAAAAAAAGAATGAATTGCTTTATGGTAGATTAGGATAGATTGCATTCTTAATTTAAGTAATTTATTATTTCGAATTTTAACAAAAATCCCAAAAATAAGTCATGTTAGGATATGTTAAGTCATCATAGGTTGCATGTTATTTTAGGCATATTTTTATTCCGAATTTCATTAGAAAATATCAAAAATAAATCATTTACCCGTCATCAGAATTAGGCCACGTCGTCGCATGACATATAGTTTGCATGCTATGTTGCATTACTTGCATGTCATTTTTGCACGTCATTGCATATAGATTAAATTTCATTTAAACAAGTGAAAATCAAAAGAGAAATTGAGTGAATTGCTTGTTAATTAGAAATCATATTAGGATATTAATATGATTTTCTAGCTAACTATACAAATGTTTGCGTTGCTTCGAGATAAGTAATTCTTCCAATCTTGCAATTTAATATTCAATTATTGAGTGTTAAATTGGTGGTTTGCACACCCGCATGAACACCTCACATGTTAGTAATTAAGTTGAAATAGATCCAAACTGCATGCCAAAATATTTTTGAAAAGAAAAGGTATCGAAAGGGCGTTAGACTAGATCTAACGTAATCAAGTCCCCAGGCTTAAAATCTCTGGTTCGTAGGAATAAAACATATCTCCCTATGTTTTATTTAGGTTTCTAATCGACTTACCACAAAATGATTAGTGGTGACTCCAAGCATGAAGACATTTGCATGTTAAGAAGTTAAACCCTAAGTTACGAATTGGTAAGGCTTGGGAGGGCCCGAGTTAAGCTTAGTCTTAATAATCCATTAGCCCGAAAAATGAAAATTTTTTAGGTCACGACACTCCCCTCCTCCAATCAAAGTGTATAGCAAAAAGAGAAAATTTCTTCTGCATTATGAAAGCAATGATGTAGAAACAGAACACTTTGAAACAGGACGCACTGCAGACACAGTTCATGAAGATCTTATACCTTCTACAGACCAGGCACCTATTCAGGGGGAGCATCCACCAGCATCAGCCTCAGGAGATGATCAATCAATACCAGAAAATATCCAGGAACAGCATTCAGATACTGCAACTATTCTCTCCCTACTGATCGAGATCAAGGCCAAACAAACTACTTTTGAAGAAGATCTGAAAAATCTCCATCACATTGTTGAGGAAAATCATCAAACTCAAAATCTTCAAGTAGCTCTGAATAAAACAGAACTTACAAAGGCTATTGATCTGTGCTCCACCAACTTGGACAAAGTAATGGGAGAATGCAATTCCAAGATCAATGAAGCTGTTTCGATTCTGGAAAATTTTCAACTCATTCGCACTCCTAAAAAATAGCCTGTTTTTCTTTCCAAAACTATCTCCTTTTTTTTCTTGGTCTGTAATTCCAATTATATTTTAAACTGCTTGATTGCTTAATATCATTGATCTATTTTTTTGCTGATGACAAAAAGGGGGAGATATTATATGCAGATACATTTTATGCAGATTTGATATACTAATATGTCTGATCATATGCAGGTAACATACAAAGGAAGAGATAGACACAGATATCAAAGGAGTTTGCTCTTTTCAATTTCAATCTGTGACTCAATGCGCTTAATATGCCTTCAAATTAATTTCAAACTAATTCAATCTGCAAGAAAGTTTTGTCACCATCAAAAAAGGGGAGATTATTGAGAAAAACTCCTATTGATTTTGAAGTTGACAAAACTGTTCATGAAGTTTTTATTGTGAAAAAACTTCAGACTCAAAGTTCAGACTCAAAGTGCAGACGCAGAAATTTTGCAGACGCAGAAATTCTTCAGATGCAGACGCAGACGCAAAATTTCTTCAGACACAGAATACATAATCTATCATAACAGCTAATAATCTGGTATGGATTTCACAAAAGGAAAGCTTTGATATCAATCTAATTCAAATTGATTGACAATCAAAGATTACGATAAGCATGCATTTACAACGGACAAAGCTCTACTTATAGAAATCAAGATTCTGATTGTATGGGCGACCAGAATCAGCGGGATTCAGATTTTATCAACCAACGGCTACTCAATCCATTTTATACAAATCTGTCCAAAGGTGAAAATTGGAAGATGATTCTCTGAAGACTATCCAACGGCTAGTTTGGAAGTGGAGAAGTATAAAAGGAGATCAACGAGAAGCAGAAGGCAGAGAATGAAATCAAGAATCAACAAGTCCAAAGTCTGAGCATATTCCGATTCAATCTCTTGTCTTTCGTGAGCTTAAAAGTGTAATCTTTTGAGAGGTGTAGACAGTGTTATAAGTGTATGCTTAGGTGTGAGATAGTGTGATCTATCAGCTTGGTATAAGCTGCACCAGTTTCGGGAAGAAGTGCTCGAGTCTTAGCGGCACAACTTGCTGTAACTTCTCATTGATTTGATTAGTGAAATCCAGCCAGTAGGCTGTAGCGTGGGAGAGTGGACGTAGGCTTGCTATAAGCCGAACCACTATAAACTTGTGTGCAGATTTTTCTATCCCTATTCTATTACTTTACACACTGCACATCAGAAGCACTGTCTTTATAAACTGTTTTGAATCTGAACAATATTCAGACTCAACTGATTTCTTTCATTTCCGCATAATCTGGTTAAAATCACCTATTCACCCCCCCTCTAGGTGATCCGTGCTAGCTACTTCATTGATTGAGTTCTTATCGGCATAATTTAGTGTCCCGAGACTGATTCTTGGAATTATGGAACCATTAGGTTGTAGCTGCTGTTCTTAACTTATTGTTGCGTGCAAAGCTTCGAATGAAGTTTCCGGTTGTGCGCGTAAGGTGCTCGATGAAATGATGATGAGAAACCCATTTGACGTTAGGTGCATTTGCACTGAGTTGGAGTTGCATTTGCTGTGTCTTCCAATAAATCAGTTTTTGATAAGTTAGCGTGGGCATATTTGGAAGTAACTCGTTTTGGCAAATCTTATCCAAAACAGAAAACAAAGCCATGAATAAAAAGAAAAAAAAATAAAGAAAAGAAGAAGAAGTAGAAACCAAAAACTGATCCTAACCAAACCGAACCAAATTGGTTTTTCGGTTCTGTTCCAATTCAGTTCGAGCGAGTTTCGGTCCGGTTCAAGGGGGCACCCTTAATGGTTCGGTTCGGTTCGGTTTTTCAAGAAAACCAAACCGAACCGTTTACACCCCTAAACCGTACGAGTTACAATTTCGCCCATTATCCAGACATAACCAAATAAATTTTCTTAAGCAATGTTTCCTTTTTTTTTTTTTTGGTTTTTTTGCGAACGATATTGTAATAATGACGCGTAAAAGAAATTAGCGTGTGACATGATGTATCCTTTTTGAATTTACCAACGGTCCATCTATCATCAATCAAAAGCTGTACTAAGACTTGGATCCATACGCGGACGATGACCTAGTAGCACCACTTGGTCTTCTTGTATTTTGGTAGACAGTCAGTCTCAATTATAGACCGAAGAAAATTCAAGATGAGACTAACGCGTGGGCGACCAAGCACCACGAGGGATCGTGTGTTATTTTTCTTCTTAGAATTTTCAATAAAAGAAGAAACTAAATTTTGACAATTATCATCTGTTAAACACAAAAATATAAGATAGCAGAGGCGTTCATGCATATCCTCCTCACACTTCTCTCTCCCACAATTTCCACTCCTCGATGACAATGGCAAGATCAATTACAGCTTTCTCGTTTGCGTTGCTTGCTTCTTTAGCTTCAGCACTCGTCCTTGTGGTTCAAGCCCAACAAAATCCACGTACCTCTCTCTCTCTCTCTCTCTCTCTCGATCGAGAAAAGTTTTGAGTTTGTATGAGATAGTTTGCATGCTCTCTCTCTCTCGTTGAGAAAAGTTTTTGAGTTTGCATGAGATAGTTTGCATGCTGTGCTTCGAGTAAGCAGAGAAAATGCAGGGGGAAATTTGAGTGAAAATTTCAGAACAAATTAGACTTTTTATAAGATGGGAGAGGAGGAGAAATTTAAGGCTTGGTTTATTTTACGGAAAATAAATTATTCGGAAAATATTACTTTTAAATAATTACTTATATCGCTAGAAATATTTAGTTGATATAAAAAATTTTCATTATCAACAAAAATTTTTGTCTAAATATTTTCATAAATAGTGAAATTTTTTTCATTTATTTATTTTTGTAAGTGATACAAGCAGTCTTTTTAGATAAATAATTTTTAATTATTTATTTCTACAAAACAACGGAGCCTAAATTGTGGATATCCTCAACCCCAAACAGACCATGACATTTTCCCCGTCTTGTGGTTTAAGCTTCGTACAATGTAATTGTCCAAAGAGAAATTACTAGAAAAGTCCCGAATCTATTATCATTGTACCAATTTAATCCGAAACTTTTTAATTTGTCCAATTTAGTCCTAAAACTTTTCAATTCCATCATTCCAATCAATTTTAACCGGAAATTACTAACATAGATACTAGTCGCCTTACATGGCAATGCCGGCGTTGATATTGACAATTTTTGTAAATTTTAAAAAAAGTTCTTGATTTTTTATATTTCCTTTTTTCTTTGCTTTTTTTTTTCTTGTGTCAACGAGGGTCACATACAACCGTCGCCGGCCACGAAGGCCTTGGGTGAGACCATTGTGGCATCACTAGCCACGGGCGAGGCAAGCCTCCCCCGTATGTGGCGAGGGCCTTCGCACCCTCACCCGCGGCCAATGAAGCCGCGATGGCCCTAGACGAGGCCTTTGTAGCCGTCGCTAGTCGTGGGCGAGGGCCGCGATGGCCTTGCGTAGGGCCTCCATGGCCTCGCCAGTCACGCACAAGGCCTTCACAGCCAGCAAGGCACAGACATGGAAAAAAAAAAAGCAAAGGAAAAAGGAAAAAAAATACAAAATACACAAAAAATTCAATTTTTTTTGAAAAATAACAAAGATTGTCCACGTTAGGCCAGGCAATTAGGGGTGAGCAAAGCAAGATAGACCGACTAAACCGATAACCGCCCGGACCAGACAGAACTAGCCAATTGGGTCCGGTTCTCGGGAGTGCCGGTCTAGTTCCCGGTTTGAAGAGGGAACCGGACCAACTCTATGTGTGTGTGTCTATATATATATATATATAATTTCTTCAAAAAATTAAGTCAATCATCAGTCTGAGATAAATGACTACGTATAGCAGTCACCTCGCAACATGCTCCTTTCTTATTGTTGGCTAACCTCAGCCTTAGCAAAAAGTCAGATTCAACCGCAGCAAAACTACATCCTCTACATTCAAATCCGGAATTGCAGGTGTCAACAAATTCTGCATCTAAGAAGTTTAACCAAATGAGGACAAAGAGAAATAATAATTTGAGAAAATACCTTAATAGGGAATGACTATATATATTTTATTTCTTCAAAAAATCTCTCGCCCTTTGACCTGTTCCATTGGACCAGACCGAAAACCGATCACCCTTACCAGCCATGCCACATAAAATGACCGGTGTCCACGTCAGAGATTTTCGGTCAAAATTGGCTGCAAGAACTAAATTGGCAAATTGTCAAAGGGTTTAGAACTAAATTTGTTAAGAAGTTTAGAATTAAATTAGCACAAATGCAACAAATTTAGGATTTTGTGGGTAATTTTCCTTATTGTCCCATATATGACGTCAAGAAATGCTGGCCATTTTGTTGTCCATAGCCCTCCATTAGTCATGACCTTCTAATGAAACAAAATGGTCTCTTCTTTATATCCGTTCTCATTTGATCTAAGTGTCAAATCATTGATGCGTTAGAAATGACACTATTGAATTGTGCAAATGATCGAGATTCACTGAATTTGTTCCAGTGGTCCAACAAGATAAACTGTCATTCTACTTAAGTGAAGTTGTTTTTTTCTGTAAACTTACGAGGTTTTATTAGCATTGATTATGGGGCAACTAATGAATACACCAACGATTAGACCAACGTAACATACACAACCGATGAAGGGTTCTTAGACTCCGGAAAGAACATGCAGGTATCCACGGAGGTCATATATAAAAATAATAAGCAATATTTGAAGGCTATGCTTCATGTGGCAATTGTACTTACAAATCTCTCTCTCTCTCTCTCTCTCTCTCTCTCTCAAACGGAGATGGTTTTGATATGCCATGAAAGAGCCTGAAGATGTTGCATGTCTTGATTGGTTGTCTGGCTCTAGGAGTCATCACTCGCGGGCAACAAAATCCAGGTTCTCGCCCCCCGCGCGCGCGTAGTGATGATTTAATTGCGAAGAGTTGAGACATAAGGAAACCGGACTCTAAAAAAGGGCACAGTGATGATTCTGCTCTTTCCGTTAGCAATCGTCCTTTCAAGTAGAAATACGATATGAAGTCATGCTACAATATGATTTAAAAAAATGAGCGCCTAGTATTTAGGCAGAGTCGAGCTCAAGAAGTTTCGACCGTTTTAGAGCTACATAGAGCAATCTTTTGAGCTAAAATTTTAGGAATTTAGCAAAGTTAAGGTGGTTCGAGATTCTCTAAGAAACATTTACGAATCCTCCTAAATAATGGAGAGTTAGCAGTGTATCATCCTGTAGCTTACTTTTCTTTTGCAAATGACATCTCTGTTTTCAGCTCTTCACAGATGCCTTTACCATCCGTACTCCATCGCAACTTCTTTTCAACTTACAATTATTAAGCCAATTATTACTGACGTAATTTTCATTGCTAAAATATCTATCTAGTTGGTACGGTTGTAAAAAAGTTAGATAAAAAAAAGTTGAAGGGACATCGCAAAGAATCAAAAAAATTTAGAACAGTGTTTATATTTCGAATTCATGACACATAGTCAAAAGCAAGTGACAATCTCTTATTTGACCTCGATTTAGATTTCATAAGCATCGATTGCGGGGCACCTAGTGATTACCATGATGATCAGCTCGACATATACTACAAGGCCGATGCGGGGTTTGTAGATTCCGGAACAAACATGCAGGTGTCCACCCAGGTCATCTATCAAAACAACGAACAACAATCAAAAAATCTCAGGATCTTCCCCAATGGAACAAGGAATTGTTACACATTAATGCCAAGTGAAGGAATGGGCAACACGTATTTGGTCAGGGCTGATTTTTGGTATGGGGATTATGATGGCAAGAATCAAACCCCCGCATTTGACCTCTATATTGATGTTAACTATTGGACTACGGTGAACTCTTCGTCTTGGATATACAAAGAGATTATTTACACTCCTCCAAGAGATTTTATACAAGTTTGCTTGGTGAATACCGGCTCGGGAGTTCCATTCCTATCAGCTCTCGAGTTGCGGTTGCTGGATAACTCAACTTACCAGATTGACTCTGGTGCACTTTTAACCGAATGGAGATTTAATTTAGGGAGCACAAACACATACAGGTGAGTTTCTTTGTTGTTGCCCATCATTTTCGGACGTTGACCACATCCATCGGTTAGTAAATGACGTGCTACCTTATTTGCATTTTACTAAACATGCATTTTGGCATAATGCAACTGCACAAATAATTGAAAACACTCTGTTATTCACAAACTAATTTGTGTCGGCTTGTTCATCATTTTGCACTTACTATTATGATTATTTGATTGGCGTCGGCACTGATAGGCATCCAGAAGATGTATATGATCGCATCTGGGACGGTAAGACTTATAACTGGCCATCAATCAGCAACACGACGGCCATCATGACAAGTACAAGCAATGATGCCTATAAAGTTCCGCCTGAAGTTTTGATGACAGCCACACAAGTACAAAATGTCACTGTTCCTTTGGAGCTGGTCTGGGACTCAGCCAAATCCACTACCGTCTGGTCTATATTCTTTCACTTTGTGGAATTGCAACCGCAAGAGAACGATATCAGAGAAGTCACGGTAAATGTACAAGAATTCAAGGAAAAAGTCGTCCTCGAGAACCTAAAGCCGGTGACCATAGCCTCATCTCCCATAGCCGGACTATCTTTGGACATGACTATAGAAGCAACGGCCCGCTCTACTCTGCCACCTCTCCTCAATGCCGTCGAGATTTTCACCGTGGCACAGCTTCCAAATTCACCGACTTTACTTGATGACTGTATGTATACATCTATGCTCTCACTTTAATTTTTGGTTTCAGTACTCTTTGATTTCTTTATGATTGTAGCTCTTTATGTGGTGGTTTAGTCAATGCTATGTATGATGTCAAGAAAATATATGGGGTGGTCAGAGCTAGCTGGCAGGGTGATCCATGCGTTCCTAGACAGTACTCATGGAGCGGACTGAATTGTAGATACGACGGTTCTCCAAGAATCGTCTCATTGTAAGTCCACAAAAACATATTTTCTCTGACAACATGCTGCATTGGAACCCCCACAAGCCTTGAAAGATAAGTTTCTTGTCAATAACTATAGTACAGATTGGTAATACATCATGCAACGACAGGAATGATTTTGAAAATTAAGTCTCTACACTAATGTCTTCCACGTTAAAAGTTCTAAGCAGGGGGATTTTACTCTAATCGTCTTAGCTGCCAATGTGCAGGAACCTGAGCTCTAGTGGACTGAAAGGACTGATAGATACATCGATCTCCAATTTGACAGCAGTTGTATCGCTGTATGTATTAGCAGTTTTTCTTCTATATTGTTTACTTAATTTGCACAGAAACAGAATAAACAACACTAAGCCCAAAAAAGCGACAGACTTCTTTATCATTAGCAAGATGTTCATTATCTACCTTAACCCTGGGTTATGCATTTCAATAAATATATGCATATGAAGTTTCTTAGTACTTTTTTGGCTTAATTACAGGGATTTGTCCAACAATTCACTAACTGGGTCCGTTCCCGACTTTTTAGCACAAATGCCGAGCTTGAAAGTTCTGTGAGTTACTGAGCTCTTAATTGAAAGATTATGTGTGGTTATATAGCCTGAGTGAATGGCTATCAAATTCTAAATATGAAAACTTCTAGGGATTTAGGTGGAAACAACTTGAATGGTTCTGTTCCTCAAACTCTCTTGAAGAAGAAGGCAGATGGATCGCTGCAACTAAGGTTCGCTCATTGCCACACTATTGTAACACTACATATAATCGCTTATTATTATCTATACAATCTACTTCCTTTTTCTGTATGCTGCTGATCACACTGAAGAATGAACAGGATGAAAGTGATGCTTGCGTTTTCAGTTTTCTCTTTGATCAACTTATGGATGTTATACATGGACAGGGTAGGATATCCAATAATTCACGTGCTTTGGCATTGACACGTACTATCGACGTTTTTCTACAGCTTAGATGGAAATCCAAATCTTTGCCAGTCAGACAATTGTCAGCCCAGCAATGTGCAGCCAAAGAAAAAGGGCATCTCTATTGCTCCAATCATTGCATCAGTTACAGCCGTTCTGGTCTTGATTTTATTGGGAGCTCTTGCAGTATTGTGGATAATCAAAAGAAGACAAATTCAAAGTAAACTCTCTTGCGTATTGCATGTGCAAGAAAAATCAAAAGTTTTACATGTGATTTTCTCAATCCGGGTCAGGTTTTGAACCCCAAACTGGTTAACGGGTCCAATTGCTCATGATGGCCCTTTCGACAATCGGGCGAGAAAAAGTGAACATGATAAGCTTGCTTCTACGTATCATTGTTTCATTTTAAAAAACTATGCACACGTTATATGTTGATAATTTCATAATCACATCAACGCGTACCCACGTTTCATGTAGATAAAGGCACGAATACTTCCTCATCTGATTGAGGTACTCGCTTTGCTCTTTCTGGTTCATTTTCACGACATGGTCTCTTCTTCATGTAAGTCATTACATACTTCTTCAAGAAGGTTCTATTTGCAGTCAAGGCATATGATGTCAGACTAAAGATCATGATCCGCTTAACTCCGTTAAGGTTATATAATTTCCTTTTCATTTCTCCAGATGTTACTACTATTACTGTGCCTACCAACTCTACCAGAGGATCTACTGGGTCATCAAGGTTGTCAAAAAATCGAACTTTCACATCTACTGAGGTTACAAGAATTACCGATAACTTTAGAACAGTAATCGGAGAGGGAGGATTTGGGAAAGTTTACTTTGGTAGACTTGACAATGGCGCTGAAGTCGCAGTAAAAATGTTATCTCACTCGTCAAAGCAAGGCTACAAGGAGTTTCACACAGAGGTTCGAAACATGAGTGCAACTAGAATCAATATGTCATGTTTTCAATTTTTTGGGTGTTCTACTTATGGCAAGCTCTTATAACTTGATGTGCAGGCGCAACTCCTGATGGTCGTTCACCATAGAAATCTGGTTTCACTTATCGGATATTGCGAAGAATTTGAAAACATGGCACTGATTTATGAATTCATGTTCAATGGAAATGTTCAGCAACATTTGTCAGGTTTGTCTGATATTTCCTTCTCCAAATTCTAACCAGATAAGGCGTCACTTAGACTCTCACTATATGACAGCACGACATGTGTGGAGTTATATTTTATCTCAACTCTGTTCTTTGATAGTTCAGGCTTTTGGATTAATCGGTCAAGTAACATAGTCATTAATAGCACAACGGAAATGAAATTAACTTTCTCAGCGAATGAATAAGATGGTGAACAGGATTTTACATCTTTCATGATTGGAATTCTCCTTAATCCACTACTTTCAAGCAGCACAAAACCCAAATGTTTTGAGTTGGAGCCAGAGACTGCAAATCGCAATCGATGCTGCTCAAGGTACACAAAGTAGATTGATGAAATCTTTGTTTACAAACCCACAAGTTGAGCAACACAATACATTTGATTAATTTTTTCTTTTTTGTTGGTGGTTCAGGGTTGGAGTACCTGCATAATGGCTGCAAACCTCCCATCGTCCATAGGGATTTAAAGACGCCCAATATTTTACTAAACAAAGACATGCAAGCAAAGATTGCTGATTTTGGATTATCGAAGGCATTTGTAACAGAGCATGATTCTCATATTTCAACTCGCCCATCGGGAACGCCTGGTTATCTCGATCCGGAGTAAGTGACTCAAACCAACAACTCTGAATACAAAGACTCTTCCACTTGGGAAGCAGAATAACTGTACTAATTTAGACCAGCGCGGGAGGTCCATACATTTTATTTGTCCATGTTTATGTTGGATGCACGTATGTAGGTACGTTTTTGAAAGGCAGTTTCGGCTATTATTGTACTAATCAAAGCTACAATTCCTTTTCAATCCTCAGGTTTCATACATCTGGAAACTTGAGCAGGAAGAGTGACGTGTATAGCTTCGGCGTAATTTTATTCGAGTTAATCACTGGCCACCCTGCCATTATAAGAAGTCCAGAGGGCAGCATGCATATACTTCACTGGGTGACTCCACTCATAGAAAGAGGGGACATCCAAAGCATTGTTGACCCGAGGTTAAATGGCCAATTCAACATCGGTTCTGCATGGAATGCGGTGGAAATAGCCATGTCGTGTGTGCCGACGACAGCAGTCCAAAGGCCAGACATAAACCGTGTTCTGTGGGAACTAAAAGAATGCTTGACAGCAGAGATCAGTTCAGGAAGAAGCCAAAGAATGGGAAATAGTAAGAGCAGTGAGTCTTTTGAGATGACCTCACTTGACGTTGATATTATTCCGAGTGCTCGTTAACCATACTTCGTCTATAAGGTTATCATGCCCATCTTCCCTGTATAAGTTGTTGATTATTACATCGAGCAGATTTGAAAACTTTTGTACAAAGTTTGAGCTTGTGACTTTAAATTGAGAGTGATGCATATTGGGGTTGTTGCTTTTCGAGCTTAGTGAATAAATGAGTGAATGTTGGGTTCAATTCACAGTTGGTCCCCTCTTTATAAGGTTACAAACTGTACAGTTATGAACATGTTGATAGCTAGCCTTGCTCAGTCATCCATGTGAACCCTGTATGATGAAGCAGAGGAAAAATGAATTTCTTTCATTGTTATACCATCTGTTTTATAAACCAAATTAAGCCATCCTTTGACGATCTTTGCCAACCCCAACCACCTAAATAGCCCGAAGAGTAGCACTCACATCATCCAATTGGTGTCGCCTCTCATCGAACAAGAGGATATAGAGAGCATCATGGATCAGAGGCTGCAAGGGCAGTTCAGCACCCGCATCTGCTTGGAAACTAGTCGAGGCAGCAATGTCGTGCGTGGCTGTGACTGCAAACGAGAGGAGGCCGGAAACATGAACCTGCATGCTGTTGGAGCCGATGGAATGCTCGACTCTTTCTAGGCGTGGTACCTGATGAACCAAGGGATTCTGTTCTGCTTCACCCTTCATGCTCGCTGTTTATGATTTTGATGCAGGTCTGTGAAAATGTCCCGCGAGACAGTGCTCAATGTGCTCCAAAACCTTTTTATGGACTCATATACTGAGAGATGATAATGAAGAAAGGAAACTGCTGTTTTGCACTGAAAGGACAAAGATTAATTATATCTGTCGGCCAAGTAATCCAACAAATCTTTTACCACATGTTGTGTAATCTAGTAAATGTGCGCCCGTGTTGCGTGTTCCAAAATATTAAATTAAGCCACCTTAATACGACAAATTTAAATCATCAAATAATAAACTCATGCCAGTTTACAAAGATGTTGTTCAAATATAGAATGAAAGAGAAATATAGCACAAGATTTGCAATTATTTCAAGAAAGTCTTTGAGAAGATTCAAATTTTCTGATGAAAATACATCAAAAACAAAATGGAATTATTAATCGACGCGTCAGATACTATATATTATGAAATAAGTAATGATGTGCATATAGAAAACAAAAAAACATTTAGGTCTTCTTTACTTTATATGATTTGTATGAGGGTTAATAGCATGAAAAACTCCAAACAGATACATATGTGACAAATTTATCTTAAACTAATTTTTTGATCACCAAAAATCCTCAACTAATACACTTGTGATAAATTTACACTTTGTTAGTTTTTGTTAAATTTTACTATCAAATTGCTGAAGTAGATAACATGTGGCAGTTAATGAATATACCGATCTAGGGTTATACCTCTCTGTTTATCACAGATTTTTTAATTTATGATTTTTCGTGATATTAATTCAATTTAATGGAGGGTAAATTTATCACAAGTGTATTGTTTAGAGTTTTTTATGATTAAAAAAATTAATTTGGGATAAATTTGTCACATGTGTATCAGTTTGGAGTTTTTTATTATCAAAAAATTAATTTTTGATAAATTTATCACAAGTTTATCAATATAGAGTTTTTCGTGGTATTAACCATTTGTATAAATGAGACAACAAAACATGAATTGCAATGATAAAATTTGAGTATGACACGTCTCGAGACGAAACGAAATAGTTTAAATTTTGAATTAGCAATTAACAAGTCTTTGACATATTTCAATAATCTGACTCCATAATTAAATTCCTTTTTTTTTTTTGGGAAAACAAATGTCATGATGATCCTCTCTACTGTACCCGTCTGAAGCTTCCCTTGACCTTCACTTTAGAACTTCGCGGAGTTTTGTGTTGACTTCTTCGTCCTTCTCGCGCGCCCTTTTTATGTCACGCAAGCATCAGAAATGAGAGCTTTGAGAACACTCTGCACCCACAAGCACCTCCTCAGTCCCACCACTAAAGCCACATCCCTCGCTTTCTACCGCAGTGTTCACTCCACAAATCACCGCCTGCTCTCGCAAAATCCAAGTCTCGCATCCTTGTCCTCGAGTTCTAAGTCAGGGACGAGCGACACTGCCAACACTGTTGACAATGTCTACGACCCTGCCACTCGCTGGGTCAGAAGCAGTGACGGAGAACCAACCATTCATGCTGATTATTCTGACACATTAGTACTTATATTAATAAAAGAACAACTCGTGTCCCCGAAATTCCGTCGATTAAATGATCTCTTGGATGCTTGATATTTAGCTAAGGACCCTTTGGAGAGGAGGTTTCGAGAGTGCTAGGTGGTGGTCTCTTGCCAGGTTTGGCCTACCTTTTTTGTTGTATGGTCCGCATGAATCTGCAGCTGTAAAACTTTCAGTTGGGATAAACGGAATATTTGAAGAATTCAATTGTATCAAAGTTATTGATTTTGCGGCATTGTGGCTCTAGAGGTTCCTTAATTTTGGTGGGAGGTGATCCTGGTGTTGGCAAAAGTACCCTGTTCCTGCAGGTTATGTGCTTAAAGGATACATTAGATAATCAACAGATATGATTAGTTATCTAATTATCTATTTCCTAATCTAACCATTGCGCTCTACCTTGTCCACATCTCATATATTGCGTCTTTCTATTGGAAGATGGCTGCAATGATTGCTGAAGGGCATGGAAAGCAGTTGAGATTGCCATATTTTGCGTGCCTTTGAGAGCGATCCAAAGGCCGGATATAGGTCGTGTGCTGTCAGTGTTTGGCATCTGAAGTTGGTTTTGGAAGGAGCCAACGATTGGGAAATGGCAATAGAAGTGATCCCTTTGAAGTAAGTTCTGTTGAGCGAGATTTATTTACTTCAAACCCTCGGTAACTCGCTAGCAAAAACACATGACCCCTATAGAGAATTCCCACTTTTCTTTAAAATATTGAGATTGGAATGCGTATGCATATGGAAACTTCTTCATGTTCTCTGTTTTATAGTTCCACCGAAGTTGACAAATTTGGCATGACCATCTCTCTGTCTTCACTTACATCACATAAGCAAATGCGGTTTTGAGTTATCCCTGTAAAAGCTATTGACTAACAGATTACATACGAAAACACAAGAAATGGGACACTGCTTTTTGAAATGATAAGCTAATTCCTGTGAAATCTTTGTAAATTAGTGATCTCTGGCAATATCTTTTGATGTATCGGTGCCTCATGCGGGTGTGTTTCTCTCTAATTGTTTTGTGGATTAAACTGATTATCACTGACCAATAGATCAAGTCTTTGCCATTATCAAAAGAAAAACGGGGAAAAAAACAGTTGACCTGGAAATTACGAATTTATAAACTTGGCTTATATACTCGGCAAAGCCGATGAGTGATTTGTTTTACACGGGGAAAAGTATACACCACTTGCCATTGATTGTTTTTCTTTGGCTTTTTTCTAATTAGGTATTTCACAATATCTTGCGAGGAATATTCAGAAAATATTTCCTTCGAAAAAAATGTAGACGTAAAATCAAGTATCTCAATTTGTCCGTTGTGAATGTGAAGAAAGACTTGATGTGCCATGAAGATCTTGAAGATGTTGCATGTCTTGATTGGTTGTCTCGCTCTAGGAGTCGTCGCTCGCGGGCAGCAAAATCTAGGTTCTCTCTCGCGCGCGCGCAGCATTGATTGAATTGGGAAGAGTTGGGACATTAGATAAAAGGGATTCTAGAGAAGGGCACAGTGATGATTTTGTGGGTACCTTTTATTCTGTTACCGATCGACCTTTCAAGTTTAAGACAAGGAATGGTCATACTCAAATTTGATTTCAAAACTGAGCGTTTAGTATCTAGGCAGAGTCGAGCTTTAGAACTTTCAGTTGTTAATCTAATCACAAGAAATGGGACAGAGCTTTTTGACCAACAAATCAATGGCGAATTCAACACCCGCCCTCTTCAAACCGAGTGGCCCGATTTAGGAGTTTTAAACAATGACGAATTCGGCCTGCAAACGCTGGATGAGATGATAGAGTGGTCGTCTTCTTCACGGACTCCACCCCACACAGGACATCCAAGCCTGTCGACTCCATTAATGGAGGCATTCGAGTGACCTCAAACCTTCATTGCGCAGCCTCATATAGTCTCCAAGATCTGGGTGAAACTGGCCTAGAGCTTGTAGAGCATGTCGGTGGTGATGAAGCACAAATTCATTGTATGGATATCGTTCTTGGCGATGAGGAGGAAGGAGATGATGACATACGGTAGAAGATGAATACTAACTTGGAAAAGTATTGAAAAAAAAATCAATTTAAAATATTTTGAAATGATGTCGTTTTGATTCATTTTTTCAACAATTATCGCCAATCAGCCGTACCACATAGGATAGCCGGCGCTGATTGAACCTTTACTACAGCATTTTATGGCCTAAATTGATTGAAAAAACTACATTAATAAATCATAAAAGATTTAAGACTAAATTGTCTAAATTAAAAGTTTAGAACCGAATTGACAACATACAATATGCTTACAATTGATTGGCTATTTTCCCCTCATTTCAAGCTTCGGAATTCATTTATAGACTGTCCCAATTCGTCACCCAGTATTTGGACAAAACACTCTGTATGTTCTTTTTTTTTTGTGAGAAACATCAATGCCTTTTCAATTCAAGTTAACCAAAACCCTGTTAAATTACTCTTTTGTCCAATTAGTTCTAAGGTAGGTATAGTTATTAATTGTTCGTCATTACCATGGACAAAATATTAACACCTCCAATAAGTTTGAGTTTGCACTTAATGCAATACTGAAATATTATTTAGTTTTGGGTGCACCAAAAAGACACGAGAATTAGTAAATTTAATTTTAAAATAAAATTGTACCAACTAAACATGAACTTTTTAATAAGAGACCCTTTGGTCAAGAGGCACATACATGCATGAGGATATACACGCTGATATCACGTGTTGAACGAATGAAAATGTTATGTTATCACTATATAGTAGCCCTCACGCACCCGCATGACCTATTCTAACAAATGTTACGCTATCACTATATAGTAGCCCTCATGCACCTACTATATAGTGATGGCATAACAATATATATATATTGTGTGTGTGTGTGTGTGAAGTAGCCTTTGTTAGAATAGGTCATGCATGGCGTGAAAACTACTATATAGTGATAGCACAACTGTGACATTTCGAACTTTCCGTCAATTAGAAATTATGAAATAACTGAGTTTTATGAAATGTGCTCGCAGTAAATTCTCGTCCGAAACTAATCATTCCTAGGAATACTAACCGTTAGAGAAAGGCTAATAGAGGAATTAAATTCACACGACTAAAGAAAATTCGATCGTGAATATATTTCGACCATTAAATCGCGCAAGTGATATTTTGAGCCACTGTTAGCCGATCTAAGAATAGTTATGGGTCAGTTCGCCACTGTCCTAGTAGTTGATCGTGGGTGATTCCGTTAGACCACGAAACGACTTGACGAACGATTCTGAAATTATACCGAACGATCGTACCCCTCGGATCAAGTGATTGATCTTTGCGATTTTAATGACAATCGAGGTCGTCACGCACCGGACGGACTTGCACGTGACTCGATTTAGTATCAGTCATGAGTCGATTTCGCGAATTTCTCCAGCAAGCCGCCCGTTAGCCCGAGAAACACTCGAGTTACGTTTAATAGAATTTAATTATGGAATTTTTGCCCAAATTGGACACCGGAAAATTAGGAAGTCACGCCGGAACATTAGGACAACGTTGCACGTGACACGTGCGAATTTTTGGTGCGCTCAATTCCTTCGGAAAAACACGATTTGGATGAGAATTGGAGAAAGTGACGATTTTGCCCTTAAGTATTTATAAAGGATTAGTTTTAGGGCAAGGGGCATTTTGGTCATTTGTGCCTTAGATATTTTTGGGTCAAAAAATCACTATTTAGGTCAAGAAGTCCTTTTCTCTCTCCTCCATTTCTCTCCCTCTCTCCATCATGAAAAAACCCCCCCTTCACCGTAGACTCTCTTCCTCTCTCTCTCCTTGCTGATCGCCGCCCAAGCCGCGCCGTCACCACCCAAGCCGATCGCCGCCCGCCGGGAGTCGTACATCGTCGCTGCCGTCCCCGATTAAGTACCGCCGCTTTCCGTTCTAGCCGAGGAAGTCTAAAACGCGGGTAAGTCGCGCCTAAACCTAATTTAGGATTTCGGGTATCGACATGCGATTTTAGGCGAAACCGGGCATAGGATAGGTGCGGAATTGCATGAATTAGAAGTGGGTTTAGTTGGCGGGCCTTAGATTTGAAACCAGAAAATTTTTATTGGAAAATTCAGAAAATTAGGGGCTGCGAGTTACTGTTCATATGCCTCGAATCACTGTTCACTAGCTGTGGATTACTGTTCACTGAGCTGTGATGGTCCGATTGAGACGCAAGTTGAATTTTTGGAACCTAGATACTATGGCAAGAAAGTTCCGTGAAGGATCGGAATTAATCCGACGCTGTTTGGTTGGAGAAAAATGGGAGTTATCATATTTGATGCATATTTAAATTATTAGTAAATTGTGGAATTTAAGTTGAGTATGCTGTGGCTTGCTGTTGGGTACGAGAATGATACCGTTAGGTCCAGCTCGGAGTTTTATGTAAGTGTTGAGAAGAGTCGGTGGTGTGATTTTGTGGTTTGAATGCAGAAATTACTGTTCACGAGCTGTGGGAGTACTGTGCACTGTGCTGTGGTGAGTCGTTTAATGTGTGTTTGGTACCCTTAGGTCCGTCTTGGAATTTTATGAAAATCCCATGAAGGGCTGAAAATGATTTGAAAACATTTGAACAAAGAAAAATGTTGTTTTATGCGAAAATGTGCTTTTGTGTGAAAATGGTGATGTGGTGAAGTGTGGAGTGCAAGTGTGCACGGAATTTGAGGCAATGGCATGAGAAAGTGAGTTGGGATCGGGCCGAGTATCATAAGCTCGGGCAGCGACCATGTAGGTCTGATGCATTTGGCACAGGCTGAGGCTCGAAAGAGCGTGATTGAATTCGGTCCGAGGCACGATTAGCTCGGGTGAGATCGGGATTGGATCGAAGCATTCTAAGCTCAGGTTTCGATCATGTAGGCCTGTCGCATTTGGCGCGGGCTGAGGAAAGTGTGAATGTGGGATCGGACCGAGGCGTGTGATGCTCGGAGCGCGATCGAAGGGCCTAAGGCGTGAACAAGTACGCGGGCCGGATGTGGTGAGTGGTCGCAGTGTACTTGAGGCGTGTACGTTTACGCGGGTCACTGGCGAAGAATGAGAATGGACGGAATAATGGGATAAGAGTGGTATATGCGTGTGTTTACATCTGACATGATTGAGCTTGAATGATGTTGTGCGCATGTTTGAGCCTGGCAATATTATTTGTTGTGCCTGCGATATGATGTTTCAGCATGTGTGAATATATGTGTGTGATTGCGTAATTGCCTGGAGGTACGTAATAGCCTAGGTTGGGTTTAAGGGTGAACTTACTGAGAAGTGTTCTCACGGTTGTTTCAACCAACAATTTCAGAACCCCGACAGGACCCATGAATCTTCCGCCACCGCCACCAGAACATTTTGGAGTCCTCAGTGGATGGGACGGTATAAGGGGACTCAGACTCAGTAGACAAGAAATCAGACTCAGAATGGGTTTTTGGCGAGCACCATTTTTGGAGTAGTAGTAAATCCAGGTTTTCATCCTTGGAGTATCGGTTTTTGAGAAAAGCGGTGTGCATGTACATGTATGGGACAGTTTATATATGTAAATATTATGGTATAAGAAGGAAAAGAAAAAGATATGTACATTCTCCCAATTCTCCCCAGTTTTTAATTGTCCGGGTTTAATTGTTGTTGTCTGCTGTGGTAGTAAATCTTTGATAGCGTTTTGAGGTCAGCGACATTCCTGGAACGTCGCTAGAATCGACCAGAGGCGGTGTCGCGTGCCGAAGGGGTTTGGGGGCGTGACAACAACAACACGTACACACACACACACATATAAATATATATATATGTATAAACAGCCCAATGTCCTTTTCATGTTTCATCCTTTTAATTGCTGTGTAATGGAAGCTTAGAAACATTCGTGCTCCCATCAGCATGTGCAAGGATACCCAAGCAATGGGACATAATCATTACAAGGTCAAGCATGTGTATAAGCCAATGGATGTGCAAGATAGCAAACCGACTCTACTGAGTTAACACTCTATATTAGTGGCTCTAAGCTATGCTTCATGTGTGGCAATGTACTTACAAATCTCTCTCTCTGTGAAACGGAGATGGTTTGATAAGCCATGAAACATGCTGGAGATGTTGCAGGTCTTGATCGGCTGTCTAGCTCTAGGAGTCATCGCTCGCGAGCAACAAAATCCAGGTTCTCTCCCTTTGTCTCTCTCGCGTGCGCCCATAATGATGTTTGAATTGTGAAGAATTAAGCATCAGATAAGCTGGACTCTGGAAAAGGGCACAGTGACGATTTGGTGTCTACCTTTCTTTCCGTTGACGATCGACCTTTCCAGCAGAAGATAGAATGTAGTCATGCTCCAATTTGATTTCACAAATGAGTGCCTAGGATTTAGGTAAAGTTGAGCTCAAGAAGTTTTGACGGTTTTACAGCTACGTAGAGAAATCTTTTGAGCTAAAATTTAGGAATTTAGCAAAGTTAAGTCCCTTCCAGATTCACTTGGAAACATTTACAAATCCTAGTGTAACATCCTCTTGCATACTTCATTTTTGCAAATGACATCTCTGTTTTAAAGCTTTTCAAGGGAAAAGTATTAGAAAAGTCCTAAACCTATTGTAATTGTGACAATTTATTCCTAAACTTTTTTTGTTCCAATTTAATCATAAACATTTTGACCAAGTACCAATTTAGTCTTTCTGCTTGATTTAGGCCAAATATTGTTGATATGGATGTCGGGCAGCTTACATGGCATTGTTGGCACTGACGTTGACAATTTTTAATAATATTTTAATATTTTTTTCTATTTATTATTTTTTACGAGGCTCGCCCTCGTTGGATTTGACGAGGGTTGAGCCTAGCCGGCCATGGGCGAGGCACAACCTTGCCAAATCTGGCGAGGTCAAGCCTTGTCCCCGCCCTTGCCAACAGTTGGACAGGACACAACTCCACCAAATCTGGTTTCAGTATGGCTCAACCATTGCCAAATCCCGCAAGGACAAGCGTCACCAGCCCAACGTGAGGTCGCCCTCACCAACCCTAGCCTCTAGCTAGTTGCCTCGGCAATTGGTTAGAGAAAGAAGAAAGGAAACGAAAAAAAAAGAAAGAGAAAGAAAAAAAAATTTCGAAAATTTATTAAAAGTTGTCTACAGTAGAGCCGGCAATACCGCATAAGTCGGCCGACATCCACGTCAATAATATCTGGCCAAAATTAACCTAAAGGACTGAATTGGCACTAAGTTAAAAGATTTATGACTAAATTGGCACAAATGAAATAAGTTTAGAACTTTTCCGACACTTTTCCCAACTTTTCACATATGCCTTTACCATCCGTTCTCCATTGCAACTTCTTTTCAACTTACAATTATCAAGCCAATTATTATTGACTTAATTTTCATTGCTGAAATATCTAGCTAGTTGATACGGTTGTAAAAAAGTTAGATAAAAAAGTTTTAAGGGACAACGCAAGGAATCAAAAATATTTAGAACACCGTTTATATTTCGAATTCATGATGCATAGTCAAAAGCAAGTGACGGTCTCTAATTTGACCTGGATTTAGGTTTCATAAGCATCGATTGCAGGGCACCTAGTGATTAGCATGACGATCAGCTTGACATATATTACAAGGCGGATGCAGGGTTCTTAGATTCCGAAACAAACATGCAGGTGTCCACCCAGGTCATCTACCCATACAACCTACAACAATCAAAGAATCTCAGGGTCTTCCCCAATGGAACAAGGAATTGTTACACATTAACCCCGGATGAAGGAAAGGGCAACACATATTTGGTCAGGGCTTCATTTTGGTATGGGGATTATGTAACATCTCGAATTTCGACTCAATTTCCAAAAATCAATAAAACGAGTCTTATCTATTATTTCATTTTCGTAAGTCTCGCCCGGAGCTGATCATTTCTGGGATACTAACCAAATGGGAATGGCTAACTAGGATAACGGTACGTGGACCAAGGACCCGATCATGAATTGGACATCGATTCCGAGAAATGACGAGGAAATATTTTGGGCCAACATAGGTCAATCTTCGGAAGGTAACGGACTCGGTTTAGCCGAGGCCAACGATGTACACTCGGATAGCAGGTGATTCTGTGAGACCGAACATGCACATGGCCGACCGGTCCCAAACTTAAACCGAATGATCGTGATCTCAAGAACTAGCGATAATTCCTCCCGTTCTCCCGGTAATCGAGGCCGTCATGACTCAGATAACCTTAGGTCGATACGCGTAACCCCTAAACAGCCGTCCGTTAGTGAGAGATTCAAAAATTGAGATTTAACTAGTTTGATTGTGAAATTTGATCCGGATTTTAAGGTTGATTTTCGAGGGTTTACTAGTCTAGTTTCGCAAGGAAGACGTCAAATTGGGTTGGCCATTTATATAGAGGGTTAGTCTAATCAAAAAATGGAATTTCAGCCCAGAATTGGACAAATGATGACTTTGGCCCTCAAGCCCATTTAGTGATCCGAATTTTGAGATTTATTGGATGATTATTTAATGGACTTAATGGACAAGTGACAAGCCACTAGTGAAGGGATGAATGACCACTTTGCTCATCAATAATTGATCTAGGAGAGCTAGTGACCATTGGATCAAGGGTGTGATTGTCAAACCTCCTAGGATTGTGACACTTGTCAACCAAACCCCAACCACTCCACTATAAGCTTTCTTCTCTCTCTCTCTCCTCACATTTCTTCTCCCTCAAGCCAAGCTCTCCCCTTTCTCTCTCTCCTTCCTCCCTCATGCCGACCGTCTCTCTCTCTCTTCCGCCGGTTCACCGTCCACCGCCTCATGCCGGCACCGCCGCTCCGTTGCCGTCGCACCACACCGAGCCACCACCACCGTCCTCACCGTCTCCCTTCCGTGTTCTCTCCCTCTCTTTCCCCCCGGCCGTGTGACCGTCGTCGTCGCCGAGGCCGTTCGCCCACCATTGCCACCGTGAGCCGCTCACCCGGGAGCGCCGCCGCCACGCCGCCGCCTCACGCCGTCGACCACCGTCCACCGTTCACCTCCGCGCCGCCGTTCGTTCACCTCTCCAGCCGTGAACTGCCAACCATGTCAGCCCATGAGCCATCGCTTGCCGCCGTCGTCCATGAGTAGCCGCCGTCTGTAAGCCGCCACTCACCGTCCGCCGTTGTTCATCGGAAACGCCGCCGCCGACTTACCGTTCACCGGTAGTTGGCTGCCGTTCCCCGTCGTCCTGATTCAAGTTTAGGTGAGTATTATCCACTAAACCCTAATTAGGATGATAATGCCCTTTAGATCGGGTTAGGGTGTCGTTAGTGAGTAATTAGTGGATAATTAGATTGATTGATGTTGATTAACGGTGATTGAGATTGATTAAGGATTTCCGTTGGATTAGTAAGTGCTGAGATGAAATCGATGGATGGTTAGGTGAGTTATAAGGTGGATGTGAGGCCGAGACAAGGCCAATTGGTGGCTGTCTATATCGGCAATTAATGAATTAGGTGTCTTCAAGTCGATGGATTAACTCGATTGAGGTGTCGCGATAGTCCGGGTATTTGATTGGATAGTTGTGGTATTCAAATTGGATGATTTGTGTGTTATGGTGTTTATTCGTACTTTGCCATGTCGTGTGATCGACTTTGTGCGGAGTGTGATTTAGGCAATTGAGCATGTTGTAATGTGGTTAACTTGGGCTCATTGATTGGCAATGATTGAACTTGCATATATGCAATGATTGGTGTTCTTGTGCATTTCATATTGCCCGAGTATGAACATTCATGGTTGCGCATTGTGTATGCCGAGTGTGAGGCATGTGATGAGATATGTGCGAGAATGCGTGTCTGTCATGAGCATGTGATCACTCTTAATTGCCCAATGCGCTTGATGCCAGGTTCAGATAAAAATGGGCAGTGTGCCGTGTGATCACTTAAGGCCTTCGGGTCGTGGCCTTCGGGTTGATTCCGTCTTCATGCACTTTGTCGCAAAACGATACCCGGTGTGTCTAGAAAACGACCAATCTCATGCACTTTGTAGCAGGCTTGGTTCGTAAGGAGATCAGTGTTGCGCCTCATGCACTTTGTAACAGGCTAGAGACACTGGGTCGGGGGCGTTTTTACGCTGGCCACGAAATGTTGTATATGAGTTTGGGCCAGTGGGCCGTGGAAATCAGATAATCTGTAAAGTATTAGATTATGAGGTGGAATTGCTATGCATGATATGGGACGTGCCTAAGTGGTTCCTACTTATAATCCAAATACGCGCGCTTGTACCATATTGATGCTTTAGCATACATAAGAATGCATGGATTTGTGTGAGGGTATGCAAGATTCGGTGATGGGATTATAGCCCAGACATTTACGAGCACGAGCATGCGTATGACGTACGTGTGACCGTGAATGCCCGAGTATGTGCTTGATTATTACTTTAAATTGCCTAACCTGCAGGGTCTTCGGTAAGTGCGATCTGGGCCCGAGGACCTAGGTCTGTGTTTGTTAGTTTGAGTTTTGTTCCCGTTAGGAGGTGCATGTTAGCCTAGTTTAGGTTTAGTGGGTTTTTACTTGCTGAGATTCGTCTCACGGTTGAATAACCCAACTTTTCATACCCCAAACCTTGACGATACCGGAGGTGCCAAATGCACCAGTACGACATGAGATTCCGCAGCACCTCGAGCACACCATTTCGGTCCACCCCATAGGGAATGGAGAGATGTTTCTTAGGCATTACACCTTAGTTTGGGTAGATGTAGGAGCCACGCATTTTGAGACCCACGAGTATGTGGCTTGGTATTTTAAAGATTGTTTTGGGGAGGAGTACGAACTCCTCCATTCTATGGATATCCTGTTCAACGGGAAGGGTGAGCTAGATCCCCAATGCCCTAATAGAGATGTAATTGACACTAACTCGGAGATGGATGTGAGCTAGGAGATAGACGAGGGACCTAAGCTAGGAGAGAAGGATGAGGAGTTAGGAGGGGTGGACTTCGAGCTCGAGATTGTTGATCCGGCCCCGGAGCCGATGGACATGGAGGCAATGGAGCCGATGGAGGTAGACGAGGATCCAGTGGCGGAGACCGAGTCCGAGGCAGTTAGTTCAGACGAGGACCGGGAGCTGTCCGAAAATTCTTCAGAGACGTCGAACTCAGACCCCGACTTGGAGCCCTAGGATAGATCCCCTTTTCAATGTAGCGAGGACTGACACTTTTGGATTTAGTCCTCCTTTCCTTTTTGCTGATAGTTCTCCCTAGCCGCCTCTCCCTTTTTGACTAGCGTGGTGGTTCTTATCTGCTTTTGCTGCTGTACCTTGGGATGTACATTTTGGTTGTAAATGGATATTGTAAAGGTTTTTTATATATGTATAAAAGCGTATATTTTGTAATCAGTAATTTCTGTTGTACTATCATTGTTCTCATATTGTTTTCTGTACGGGTATTACTATTTGTTCTGCTTCCGCTTGTGCATGATTCTCTGCGTTGGGTGCTGGGTCGGCGACGCTTCCTGGAACGTCGCACTCAAATCGACCAAGAGGAGGGATGTGACGCGCCGCAGAAGGCACGGGGCGTGACAGATTATGATGGCAAGAATCAAAACCCGGCATTTGACCTCCATATTGATGTTAACTATTGGATCACGACGAACTCTTCGTCTTATGTATACGGAGAGATTATTTACACTCCTCCAAGAGATTATATTCAAGTTTGCTTGGTGAATATCGGCTTGGGAGTTCCATTCATATCAGCTCTCGAGTTGCGGTTGCTAGATAAGTCAACTTACCAGATCAATTCTGGTGCACTTGTAACCATCTGGAGATATAATTTAGGGAGCACAGACGCATATAGGTGATTTTCTTTGTTATTGCCTGTCATTTTTGGACGTTGACCACATTCATCAGTCAGTAAATGACAAGTTAGTGTATTTACATCTTACGAAACACTACAAAAACATTAGGTTTTAGCAACGAATTTTGAGACGAAAAATTTGGCAAAATTCAAACGAATTTTGCAAACGAAAAAAATTTCATCGTCAATTCGGCGTCGCAAAAATTAGCGGCGAAAAATTTCAAAATTCATCGCTAAATATCCGTTGCAAAATAATAACGAACTTTATTCGTTGCAAATTATTTGTAGCAAATTATTCGTCGCCAAATTCTTCGCTAATTATTCGTCGCAAAATTCATCGCAAATTATTCGTCGCAAATTATTCATCTCTAATTATTTGTCGCAAATTTACGACAAACTTTATTTGTCGCAAAAATCGTCTCTAGTTATCCGTCGCAAATTTGTGACAAATTTTATGCGTCTCAAAATTTGTCTCTAATTATTTGTCGCTAATTTGCCACGAAATTTTTTTTTGGTCAATAATAATTTTTTTAGTCAGTAATAATTTTTTGGGTCAGTAATTGGCGACGAATATCGTTTAGGGACGATTTCGATTTTAAATCTAATTAACATTGATTAATTAAGCACTTAATAACATCAATATATTATAATGATATGAAAATGAAATACATTCATCAACATTTTCCACAAAAATTACAAACATTTTTATTTACATTACACATAATGAAGCAAGAAATATTTTTCTTTCCAAGGTAGGAACATAGCCAATTGCACTTATGGCACAGAAGATATTGAAGCAAGCTTACCCCCGAGTTTGAAAATTTCAACTAATAAGGACTGACAAATTCATCATCATCAGTAGCAGCAACAGCAGCAATCTCATCATCATTGTGCCCATCACCAATTGGATTAGTGGGAAGTACAGGAGGAATCTCATCGTGATCAAGGTTGAGGTGCCGCAAGATCAATTGCATTTGTTGTTGGACCACTCTTATTACTTCGTCCTTCTTCACAAGTAAATGTTTCAGTTGGCTCAATTCTTGGGTCATTTGCTCCTCAAGTCCTGTCCTCCTCGAACCAGCCACATTAGAGGATGAAGTTGCAGCAGCCTACGTTGTGTATATCTTTGACAAGGATCCCATCTCAAATACTTTTCCTCCTTTCATCCCACCCGATGTCTCCACCCATAATGCCATACTGTCAACTGAAGGCTCAGACGCAGCAACACCATCACCACCGTCACCACCACCGTCACCACTAACAGTACTTATGAGAAGTTCATCATATTTTTCCTATATCAACAATATAGATGAAAATAAAATAACTTCATATATATATATATATATATATATATATATATATATATATATATATATATATATATATATATATATATATATATATAACTTAAATATTAAAAGCATTCATAGTTGTCATTGTAGTTTACATGAAGTCTAAAGTATAACCTTACATACATATCTTAATAGCTTTTGCTCAATCGCTAGTTCACGTCTTGTCTTTTTTTTTAAATGTGCATTCAAATGTAGCTGCATATGTCGGTTCCGTCCCTAATTCATCCGCCTAAAAAATATAAGCATAAATGAATTACCATTTTTTTCTATGCTCACAACATGTTTAACAGACTTACCATTCTTTTTTTATAATTCTCGATATTGATAGAGCCCCCAGTATATGTGGCAAACCCTTCACCAAAACTAGAAGCTTGATTCTTCTTATTATGTTCACTCATTTGCTTATTCTTTTCAGTTTCCCAAGTTCTCTTAATTTCCGTCCAATTGACACGCGTAATAAAATCCGGCTTTACTTGCTTTGTCTTTACTCTATTCATAACATTTCGTATGTGATCTCTGGCTTTTTTCTTAAAATTCTTGTAACTTTATTCTCTTCCATTTCATCCCACTTGAAGTTCCGCTGCAATCAATCAATAGAAAAAAAACTAACTTTATTTACACCGAACTTAGTTCATAAGAAAATATAAGGACAAAACTTACCCTAAACTCATTCCACCAAAAAGCCTTTACTTCTTTTGGAGCGCTGTTGTAACAAATGTATTGTCTCCTCCAAGAGTTATTGACTATTAATATATTATCCCCTTCAAGAGTTATTGACTATTTTATTAAGTTGCCTCACAACATACATAGCATCCGTGAATCTGCAAAGAGGTTAGAACGATATAAGTAAACAGTGCTAATCAGTTGTCTCAGGGCCAGCACAAATCATGATAATTCTACCGAAGCATGGCTGAATAGAAGCATAATGGAAGAACGGCAGAACAGGAGCAGAACCGAAGCAAGCAGGATAGCAGAATGAACAAAATAGAAGCAAAATAGAAGCAGAACAGAGGCAGAAACGAAGCATGACAGCAGAACAGAATAGAAGCAGAACAGCAGAACGAACAGAACCGAAGCTGGACAGCAAAACAGAAGCAGAACTGAAGTAGGACAGCAGAACAGAACAGAAGCAGAACTCCAGAACACCAGAAAACCAGAACCAAACTGTGTACCTATCTAGCTAGTGGTTGAGGAAATGTTATAGTACGCAATCAAGAAAAGGTGAAAAATATGTTAAAGTTAAACTATATTCAGTGAAAAACCATCAATCTAGCAAATGTGAACTTGTGACATAATATGTAAACATAAAAGTATAAACAAGTACAATATATGAATGAACCAACATCACTATTTAAAGCTTCCTCTAAAAAGTAAGTTGACATCAATATCTAAAACTCTAAATATTATATATACTTAAAAAAATGAAATGCTTACGAATCTCCATATGGGCATATCATGATTCAGCTATCTTCTTCACATGTGTTTCTATCGTCATTCAAGTGTTGCACTGAAGAAGAATGTGGAATTGGAGGAAATTCAGTTGGCATGTGTCCAAGTTGTTCTTGAGGAGGGTCGGAGGAGGAAGGGCCAGTGTGGCCATGTTGTCCATCGGTAGGTAGTGGTTGAGGAAAAGATGAAAGGGCAGGGGAAAAGGAAGGGGACGAGGACGAGGCTGCTGATCTTTTTTGTGAAGCTGTACCATGCATGCGACCTCCACGTTTATACTAACAAGTAGAAAGGTCAGACAAGTGAATGCGGTGAAAATATGAACATGTGTTAAGGACACATAATGACGTACATCATGAAGTTTATCATTTTATTTCGGAGAGCAAAAGATAAACTTGATAAACTTTGGCAATCGAAAAATAGAACCTGAACTAACAAAGCAGTTCCAAAATCTATGTGAAAATTCTATTCCAAAATCTAATCTAAAATATGTTAATGAAACATTAGAAACGCAGTTCCATGTGAAACTAACATAGAATGTATCTTTCACGCAATATTTAAACCAAATCGCACCAAAAAATCAGCATAAACAATAAATTTCAGAATACAAATCCTCTTAAAAACCCATCTAAACGATCCCAAAACACGAAAAAATGATGTACATCACAGTCAAAACCGTGAGTATTGCTCAGAAGGCCATTTTCGCTTGTCTGACCAAATTTCAGCCCATTTCGAGTTCGCCAATTGCCCAATTTCAGCCTATTTTCAATCTATTCTAAGTGCATCAAGAGGACACAATGCAAACCCAATCCAATATCAAAACCCTAAAAATCGAAACACAGCATCTAAAAACACAGAATCCAATTCGCCGCAAAACGTCCCACAGAATCCGAAACATATCATCCAAAAACAGAAGTGCAGCAGCAAAACGTCCCACAAAATGGCTTAAAACATAGTATCTAAAACCAAAAGCAGCAGACCCAATCCAATACAGCAGCAAACGAACTCGCCCTTCCCATCCAATACAGAAGCAGTAGCAGCAAACGTACGTACTTGCCCTACCCATCCAATACAGAAGCAGCAGCAAATGTACGTCCCACAGAATGCGAAACCAAACAATGTCCGCCCTACCCATCAAAAAACAGCACTGGCCAAGACCAAAAGTGCAACAAATTCAAAAACAAAACAAGCTCGCATACCTCCTCCTTCCCAGCGTTCATCGAAGTCGAAGGCGACCCCTCTCCTCAAGAAAAAATCGCTGCTGCTGCACGGAATCAATCCTTGCAACCAAGGCATCAAGGCAACCGATTATAACAGGAATTTCGTTCACCCAGCTCGGGAATTCGAAATTCCTAAGCGCTGAAGAACGCCGAATCGGGCCACTGAAGAAAGTCGAATCCGAAGAAACATTCGCACCTCGCCGCCGGTGTCGCTGGTCGCCGACTTGCCGACTCGCCAGAAGCCGTCCAGAATCGATCGACAGAGAGAGAGAAAGCCAGAGGAAGCCCTAAATTTGCTTTGTTTTGTGCAAGAATGAATCGAGACACAACCTAAATGTTCTAAATTTGCGACGGATTTTTAATTCCGTTGCTAAATTTGCGACGAAATTTAAAATCCATCGCAAATTTAGCAATGGAATTAAAAATCTGTCGCAAATTTGCGACCGAAATATAATCCATCGCAAATTTTACCACGGAAATATGATCCGTCGCAAATTTTATGATGGAAATATAATCCGTCGTAAAATTTTACTCCGTCTAAAAAAGTCCTGCAAATTAATTTCCGTCGCAAAATTTGGGACGAAATCATAATTTGTTGCAAATTTTGCGACGGATCCAATTTCCGTCCCAAATTTGTGACAGAATCCAATTTCAGTTGCAAATTTGCAATGGAATCTAATTTCCGTCGCAAATTTATGATGGATCAAATTTCCGTAGCAAATTTTCGACCGATCCAAGGAAATTCAATTTCTGTTGCAAAAATTTGCGACAGATTCAATTTTTGTTGCAAATTTTACGACGGATTTTGCGACGCACTCAAAAACAGTACCGCAAGTTAATTTTCATCGCAAATTCTATTGCAAAATTTGTGATGGAAATTGGAATCCGGCGCAGATTCGGCGATAAACTCTAAAAAAGTACTGTAAGTTAATTTTCGTGGCAAATTTGCAATGGAATTTGCGACGGTCAAGTCAAAAAGTCCCGAAATTTAATTTTTGTCCCAAATTTCGTCGCTAAATTTGCGACAGAATCTAAAAAAGTCCCAAAAGTTAATCTTTATCGCTAATTTGCGACGAAATTAGCGACGGATTCTAAAAAAAAGTCCTGAAAGCTACTGTTCTGTGGCGTTCGTGGCTAATGTTCCGTGGGTAAATCATTTTTCTGTAGCGTAATTTTGCAACAAAATTACGCTCGACACAAATTAACAACAACCTATTATATTAAAAATTCAGCAAATAAAAAATGTCGCCAATATCGTCGCTAATTTTGTCAATTAGCAACAATCCAAATCCATTGGAAAATAAAATATCGCAATTGTCATCGCACAAATAGTATTTGACTTGTCGCCATTTACCGACGAATTTACGGACGACCTATTACATTAATAATAATAACAATAACAATAATAATAATAATCAACAACAACAACAATAATAACAATAACAATAACAACAACAACAACACCAATAATAATAATAACAACGACAACAACAACAATAATAATTATAACAACAACAATAACACATGTCGCAATAATAATAATTACACATAATTAGCAAAAAATCTGAAAATTCATAATTGCAATAATAATAATAATTACACGTAATTGGTAAAAAAATCTGAAAAATCATAATCTTCATCTTCGTCCTCATTTTCATCTTCGTCTTCGTCTTCCTTATGAGCATCATCTTCATCCTCTGTCTCAAAATCAAATTCTTCAATACCTTCTAAATTTGAATCGCGAATTTTAGTTGGATACACATTTATCATTGCTCCACATAGATCTCGTAAAGTTGAAATATAATATTCCCCAGTTTCAATCGTGTTACTAACTTCCTTTTGTTGATATGTTGTATCCTTCCAATGTTTCTTGATTTTTCTTCGTGCTTTGGTTTTACATACAGCCCACCAATCAGTTTTGTCACATTTCAAACTAGGATATGATGCATAATATACTTGAATTAATTGTTGTGCCAAGACAAATGATTCATATTTCATATATATTTTCTTGTTATTTATTTCAATCAAATTAAACTTCGTATGCACCTTCATTTCTTTGACGGGGTCAAACTTAACACAACCCGCATCATTAATAGTCCAGAGTATTCTATCTCTATGATTTCATCCAACAAGCCATAAAAATCGTCTTTTGAACTACCACCACTGGATGACCGAACACACACCACTATTCATTGTGGCTTTTCCCATTCCATATTCTTGAGTGTGAAAATTATACCCGTTTATGAAATATGCTGGCCAACTTTGTACTCTTGAATTTGGACCCCATGACAGATGATATAATAATCATTGCTCTCCATGATTACTGTAAACCTAAGGTCACACGCGCAAAGTCAATAATATATATTTAATAAATGATGTATAAAATATTAATAAGTTGGTTTTGATCCATAGGCAACTTACATATGTTTTGAACCATGCTGCAAATTCTTCATCGCACAAACGGTCAAACTCATTTGGTAGTAGTCCATACATTGAAGTTTGAAAAATCCTATTAACAAATATCATTTACATATTAGCAAATGTCTCGAAAAACAATACATATATTTGCAAATGTACACTTACTCGAAGTATGGCTCCACTTCTGGACAGTTCAGTAAAATATATATTTGGGCTGCCTGTCATTCTTCGCCTGTTAAATAACGAAACTTACATACACTGCTTAGCAGACCAAGATAATTGAAAATAGAAAATGATTTGTAATAGGGATCAATGGAGCTCTCATCATTTCTTCCTGCTCTCCGCCTCTTGTATTGCACGTGCGGCTCAAAATAGTATGATGCAAATATTGTCACTTCTTCCACAATATATGCATTGCAAATTGAAGCTTCAACACATGCCTTATTCTTCACTTTTTTCTTCAGATGATATAAGAACCTAGTTGCCATAGAAATAAGCTTATCATAACATAATTTATAATAAAGTAATTTGAAATCTATTAGAAAGAAATATTTTATCTCTCAAATGGATACATCCATCGAAATTGGACGAAACCTGCAACTTTGGCCTCATAAGGCAAGTAAATTAAGAGATGCTCCATGAATCAAAAAACGATGAAGGAAATACCCTTTCTAAGTTGTAAAGAATAATCAGAATATCTCTATCGAGTTTCTCCATGTATGATGCTTTTAACATTGTTGAGCAAATATCATGAAAGAAATTACTTAACTCTGTATTGACGCCCCATACAAAGTTTGGTAGAAGTTCCTTGAAAGTTATTGGAATTAGTCTTTTTATAAATATGTGACAATCATAACTCTTCAAACCTATCAACTTGCATTCATTCAAATCAACACATCTCCCAAGGTTCGAAGCATATCCATCAGGAAACCACATAGATTTCAACCATTGACAAACAATCCGTCTCTGCTTCTTGTCCAATATATAAACTGCTTTTGATTTTAGTCCCCTGCTGCTTGCATCTACATCTAGTGTTGGCCGATCACAAATATCTCTTATATCTTTTCTTGCGTTCAAGTTGTCTTTTGTTTTTCCAGCCACATCCATGATAGTATTTGTGACATTGTCAAAAACATTTTTTTTCTACGTGAATGGCGTCAAGATTATAATGAATAAGATAGGCCTTCCAATATGGTAGATCCCAAAATATACTGTATTTAGTCTACTTATGTGTACTTCCGTATGCAATAGTTGTGCCACGAGGGTTTGCAACAACAGTTGGAAAGTCATGTACTCATTCCCAAATTTGATTGCCGGTCAACCTCAATGGTAGACGTGTTTTGTCAACCATATTCTTGATGAACTCCTTTTTATTCCTTCTAAATGTATGATTTATCGACAAAAATTATCTGTAACAATCAAAATAGTTGACCTTCTTACCATGTTTTAATCTGAATGACTTTGATCTCTCCAAACATATCGAACATCCTAAGATCCCAGCTGTATTCCATCCAGATAACATTTCACAAGCTGGAAAGTCATTTATTGTCCAAAGAATAACAGCTTTCATTACAAATGTTTGCTCAGTAGAAATATCATACGTAATGACACCTTCATCCCATAGCCGTTGTAACTTTTCAATCAATGGTTGCATATAAACATCTATCCACTTTTTCGGATTTTGCGAGCCAATCACGATCATTATCAAAAATATATAAGGTGTCTTCATGCACATACCAGGCGGAAATTGTAAGAAGTTAAGATAACTGGTCAATAAGAATAACTTTTTCTTGATTTCCCAAATGGGGCAAATCCATCAGCACAGAGACCTATCTTGATATTTCGAGATTCTATCGCAAACTCAGAGTATGTTCTCTCAAAATGTTTTCATGCCTCTGCATCTGAAGAATGGCACATTAAACCATCTTTTGTTTCATGATTTATATGCCAAGTCATATGTTCAACAATGGCTTGAGACGCATAAAGCCTTTGCAATACGGGGATTAAGGGCAGATAAAATATTTGCTTGCATGGTCTACGCTTCTGATTACGACCCTGCTTCTTATTAATCTTGTACCTAGGTTGGCCACAAAATTTACAAAATTCTACTTTTTCATTATCTCTCCAATATAACATACAACCCCTACTATATACATCATTTCTTACAACTAGAAGACCGAAGTCATTCACTAGCTTTTTTGTATCGTAAAAATCATTTGGCATGATATTATCACAAGGTATTATTTCCTGCATTACTTCAATAAAAAAGTTAAAGTAATTCTCAGACACATTATACTCTGTCTTGATATTGAACAGTCTTGCTGTCATTGATAACTTAGTATGGTTGTCACAACCTGCTCATAAATGTTCATCTGCCGCTTTCAATACTTCTCAGAACTGGTTAGATGGAAAAGTTCCATTACACACATTCTCATCAAAACATATTACTCCTATCTCTTCATCTTCCAATTGTGATGCATGACTAGTACCCACTTGTTCAAGTGTACTTGCATGGTTCGATTCTGAAATAAAATTCTTACTAGCTGCATCAATCACCATCCTCTGGCATGGGTTCAATTGGTTATAATAGTTACATTCTTCCCTACCTAAAAATTAGTCACTTCTTTAATATTCTCCATCAGATATAAATAGTTCACCATGACAAGTCCAATTATAGTAGTTCGGAGTAAACCCAAATCTACAAAGATATTCTCTAACTTTATCACACACATAAAATTTACCATTACTACACTTTTTACACTGATATATTAACTTATTTCCATTCATGAACTCAAATTTACTACTAGCAAAGTCCAAAAACCGTTCCAACCCACTACGAAACTCATTGGTCATTCCTCGACGTCTAAGTAAGTTCTTATTATATATCAAAGTCCTGTCTCTTTGCATTGCATCTGTATAAAAATTAAAAAATCTCATAAAATGTTAAAAATATCATATATACTGTTTAATATTCTTAATTAAAACCATAAAATTCTGAAAATTAAATTTTTTTTACGATACGAAACAATTACTTTGAAATTGGAAAAATGACAAAAATACCATGTCAAGAAGACTTACCCAAGTATTTGACTGAAATCTTTGTAGTAGAAATCAGGTCAATTTGATGAGAATTGCAACGCTCACTTAGATTACGAGACCTTCAAATAGACACGTACCTATAAAAAAGAAAAATTACTTAAGATTTGTGAAGCTTATAGATAGAAGAAAATGCATAAATATATAACAATTTATTCTATGATTACCATAAGAGAGGGACAATTACCTAAAAAATCTTAAACTTCTTGTAATTGTACTAATTCAATCCAAAACTTTTTATAATTGTGCCAATTTAGTCCATCCGGCTACTTTTGGCCGGTTGGCGCTGACATGGCAATATTTTAATAATTTATTATTTTTTAATTATTATTATTATTTTCTCTTTTTTTTCCCCCTATATTCTTCGCTGGTCGCCGGTCCGGCAACCGGTGACCAACTAAGGCCGGCAAGTTCGACCTCACCGGCCATGGGCGAGGTCGAGCGGCCTCACCATGGCCACTGCTCGACCTCGCCGTCGCCACAGATCTAGGTGACGGCGAGGTCGAGCAGCGACCATGGCAAGGCCGCTCGACCTCGCCCATGGCCGGGCGACGGCCGAGCGGCCACGAGCGAGGCCGCTTGGCCCCAGTTCTAGGCGAGGTCGAGTGGCCTCGCCCATGGCCATGGCCGGGCGACGACCAGGCTGGCCTGCACCGGTGCCAACGAGGGCCAGCCTCGCCCATGGCCGACTAGTCGAACTCGCCGGCCTCAGCCTCTTGCGGTCACCAGTCGTCGAATCGGTGACTGGGGAAGAAGATAGCAAAAAAAGGAAAGAAAAAATAAGTCAAAAAACTAAAAAATAAAGATGAATTTTGGACGACGAACCATCTTCGTTGTCAATTAGCAAAGAAATTAGCCACAACTCTTACCAACAGAAAAATTTACCGAGATTGGTTTGCGCGCATAGGGAGGGGTTTGTCTAGACAAACAAAAGGGGGAGAGCGAGGGAGAACAGTGGGGAGGATATGAGGAATCAATAGAGAGAAAGACAAAAATTTTTATTTGGGGAATTAGTATATCAACGACTAAATAAAACTCCTCGCTAATTAGTAACGAAGAAAAAATTCGTTGCTAATTTGCGATGAATTTAGCGACGAAAGAGAATTTGTCGCAAAATTAGTGACAAGTACTGTTTTTCGTCGTAAATTAGCAACGAAATTTTTTCCGTCGCTAAATTCATCGCAAATTAGTGACCAATTTTTTTCAGTCACTAAATTCATTGCAAATTAGCAATGAATTTTTTTTCCGTCTCAAAATTCATCGCAAATTTGCAATGAATATTTTGCCGTCACTAAATTCGTCACTAATTTGTGATGAATTTTTTTCCGTTGCTAGCGACGAATTTTAGCGATGAACTTTATTTTCATCACTAAATTTGTCGTTAATTAGCAATGAATTTTTTTGCATCGCTAATTTGCGACGAATTTTTTTTCCGTCACTAATTAGCAATGAATTTTTTATCCATTGCAAATTAGCAACGAATTATTTTTTCGTTGCTAATTACCAATGAATTGTTTTTTGGTCACAAATTCCGTTGCAAATTAGCGACAAATTTTTTTCATGGCTAAATTCTTGTGTTTTTTGTAGTGAAACATGCATTTTCACGTAATGCAACTGCATGAACAATAGAAAACATGCTGTTAATGCCAAACCGATTTGGGTTGGCTTTTTCATCATTTTGCACGTACTGTTTTGATTATTTGACGGGCTTCAGCATTAATAGGCACCCGCAAGACATATATGATCGCATCTGGAACAGTAAGACTTATAGTGGAGGTTGGTCGTCAGTCGGCGACGGCCATTGTGACCAGTACAAGCAATGATGCCTATAAAGTTCCGCCCGAAGTTTTGATGACCGCCACACAAGCACATAATGTCACCGATCCTCTGGGTCTGTCCTGGACCTCAGACGACTCCACTACTGTCTAGTATATATACTTTCACTTTGTGGAATTGCAACTACAAAAGGGCCTAATCAGAGAACTCGCAGTTTATGTACAAGATGAATTCGTGGAAACCGTCATGCTCGAGAACCTAAAGCCAGTGACCACAGCCTCATTGCCCATAAGTGGACATGATTTGAACTTGACTGTTAATGCTACGGCCCGCTCTAGTCTGCCACCTCTCCTTAATGCCGTCGAGTTTTTCACCATGGCACAGCTTCCAAATTCACCAACTTTTCTTGATGACTGTATATTTATATCTAGAGTTAATACCTCGAAAAATCTTAAACTGATACACCTATGATAGATTTATCCAAAATTATTTTTTTTACCACAAAAAACTCCAAATTTGTACATCTATAATAATTTTACCCCGAACTATTTTTTTGACCGTCAAAAACTCCAAACTGGTATATCTATAACAATTTTACCTCGAACTAATATTTTAATATTATTTTTTATTTTTTCAATTTTTTTTAGTTTTTCTTTTCTTTTCTTTTTCCTTTCCTTTTCTTTTTTTTTTTTTTTTCCCTTCATCTTCAACCTCGACCTTGCCAGCCGCTGGCAAGGCCAACCTCGCCAATTGCTAGCGAGGGTTCATCCTTGCTAGCGACGGCGAGGATGACCCCTCACCAGCGATGACAAGGATGACCTCTCACTAGGGGTGGGGCAAGGCCAACCTCGCTAGTTGCCAACAAGGTCAGCCTCGCCCACCAACGGCAAGGTTGGCCTCGCCAGCAGCCAGCGGGGCCGACCTTGCCGGCCAGAGGTTGAAGATAAAGGAAAAAAAAGAAAAGAAAAGAGAAACTAAATAAATTCGAAAAGAAAAATATTAAAAAATTAGTTCGAAGTAAAATTGTCACAGGTATACTAGTTTTGGGTTTTTGGTGGTCAAAAAAATAATTCAGAGTAAAATTGTTACAGATATACCAGTTTGGGATTTTTTGTGGTCAAAAAAATAGTTTTGAGTAAATCTATCACAGATGTACCAGTTTAGAGTTTCGTGGTATTAACCCTTATATCTATGCTCCCACTTAATTTTTTTGCTCCAATACTCTTTGATTTCCTAATGATTGTAGCTCTATATGTGGTGGTTTAGTTAATGTCATGCATGACATCAAGAAAACATATGGGGTGAACAGAGCTAGTTGGCAAGGTGATCCATGCATTCCTACACAGAACACATGGAGTGGACTGAATTGTAGCTGTGATAGTTCTCCAAGAATCATCTCATTGTAAGTCCACGACTACATTTTTTCTCTGAACATGCTGCGTACGAACACCACGAGTCTCAGAAGATAAGTTTTCTCAGCAACAACTATAGTATAGATTGGTAATACATCATGCGACTAAGGAAATGATTTCAAATATCGTGTCTCCAGATTAATGCCTTCCATGTTAAAAGTTTTGACAGGTGGGATTTTACTCTTATAAAGTTAGCTGCGGATGTGCAGGAACCTGAGCTCCCGCGGACTGAAAGGACTGACAGCAACATCAATCTCCAATTTGACAGCAGTTGTATCCCTGTATGAATTAGCAGTTTTTCTTCCGTATTGTTTATTTAATTTGCACAGAAAGAGAATGGACAACACTAAGCCCAAAAAAACCAACAGACTACTTTGTCACTAGCATGATGTTCATTATCTACCCTATACTGTTTTATGCATTTCAAAAAGTATATGCATATGAATTTTCTCAGTACTTTTTTGGCCTAACTTCAGGGATTTATCCAACAATTCATTAATTGGGTCAGTGCCCGACTTTTTAGCACAAATGCCGAGCTTGAAAGTTTTGTGAGTCACTGAGCTTTTAACAGAAAAATTATGTGTGATTATCTAGCTCGAGTAAATGGCTGTCAGCTTCTAATCATGAATACTTGCAGGAATTTAAGTGGAAACAACATGAATGACTCGGTTCCTCAAACTCTCTTGAAGAAGAAGGCAGATGGATTGTTGCTACTAAGGTTCCCCTTTGGCCACACTATCATAACACTACATTTAATCACTTATTATTATCCATACAATCTGCTTCTTCTTTCTGTACGTTCTGCTCACTCTGAAGAATGAAAAAGACGAAAGTGGTACTTTCTTTTTTAGTTTTCTGTTTGATCAATTTATGCATGTGTTTCACCGGAAATGCTCCCGCGACGAAATATAATTCACCGAACGTCATTCTTCGGTTCTTAATGAGAGGAGACCAGGTTCCGTGGCCACTCCGGAGAGGAAATATCCAGGAAGATAAGGAAAAACTACGAACTTTTACTTTGAACTTCGAGCCGAATTGTACATACAAACCGTGCCGGAATTTAATCAACGACAAAGCTTGAAAATATAGCCACAGACACACACAAAGATGTAATGTCAAAATTTAATCGACGACGTAACACGCGGGATAGAGATATACACCGGAATTTAATCGATTACACGAATCGAAAAGCTATAGCTAAGGAAAGATAAAGTGCGGTACATAAAAGTAAAAATAATTGAAAGATAACATATTGTTTGATTTTGGTGGTGGGCTCTCCAGTAGATGGCCAATGATATTTATAATGGTTGTGTAGTAACTACTCTTTAGCAGTTTTCAACGGCTGTGCCCATGTTCTTCCATTCCGAAAATCTTGCCTTCATGTCCATGTGATGCCATGATCCTGCTTTCAAGATTAATATCCCACGATCTTATCTACAAGTGATAATTGCCTCATGATCATGCTTCCAAGTAGCTGTTTCCTCAAAATATACATGTATGTTCTTTAGTGGTTTCCAACAGTTACGTTGAGTCGACTACCTAGACGGTTTATTCGACTCCACTATGTTGGCAATTGCTTTGACCCACTATGTTGACGGTTACTTCTTCGATAGTTGTATCCGAGGTTATCGACTCCAATTTTTGTTGATTCCTTCAAGTTGGCACTTCTTCACTGAAGTATATTAATTTCCGCATTCTGACCAGTCACGACCGTCAACTTTCTTTTAATTTCGATAGCTCTACAGTGATTTTCTGAGAAAATTCAAAACATAAAAGTTGTAGATCCAGGAGTCTTCGTTCTTTTGGCTTTAGAATCATGTCAATATGATCTGTCTCAAAGAAGTTATGACCATTTTTCCGAATTAGCGTAGAACTGAAATTTCATCGACACCCTCGACGAGACGAACTCACGACTGTCAACTTCCTTTAACCTCGATAGCTTCCACAGTGATTTTATGAGTTAACTCAAAGATAAAAGTTGTAGATCCAGGAGTCTTCATTCTTTTGGCTTTGGAATCATGTCAATCCGATTTGTCTTGAAGAAGTTATGACCATTTTCCCGAACTAGCGCAGAACTGAAATTTCATTGACGCCCTCAACGAGACGAACTCACGACCGTCGACTTCCTTTAACCTCAATAGCTTCTACATTGATTTTATGAGAAAACTCAAAACATAAAAGTTGTAGATCTAGGAGTCTTCGTTCTTTTGGATTTGGAATCAGGTCAATCCGATCTGTCTCGAAGAAGTTATGACCATTTTCCCGAACTAGCATAGAACTAAAATTTCATCGACGCCCTCGACGAGACGAAGTCACGACCGTCAACTTCTTTTAAGCTCGATAGCTTCTACAGTGATTTTCTGAGAAAACTCGAAACATAAAAGTTGTAGATCCAGGAGTCTTCGTTCTTTTGGCTTTGAAATCAAGTCAATCCGATCTGTATGGACAAAGTTATGACCATTTTCCCGAGCTAGCGCAGAACTGAAATTTCTTTGATGAAGCCATGACCAGTCTTGTCAATAATACCCAAAAATTGGTCATTTTTGGGTGTAAACATATACACATGACACATGTCTCTTACGTGTGTCCCTTATGTTGGCAACTTGATGATATTTGCTTCCACGTTACCTCAAGTCTCCACCATGTGTCCCTTGATGATCTTTGGCACAAACGAACCATGTTGATAAGTTGGCCATTTTTTGGTGCAAACAGCATGTAACACATGCCAAGGGTGGGATTTCCATGAATTCCTGCGCTAATCTTTTGGCATTGACATGTACTATCGACGTTTTATGACAGCTTAGATGGAAATCCAAATCTTTGCCACTCAGTCAATTGTCAGACCAACAAGGGCATATCTATTGCTCCAATCACTGCATCAGTTGCAGCCGTTCTGGTCTTGATTTTATTGGGAGCTCTCTCAGGATTGCGGATAATCAAAAGAAGACAAATCCAAAGTAACTGTCTAGTGAATTGCCTGTGCACGAATAATCCAAAGTTTTACATGGGATTTTCTCAATCCGGGTGGAGTTTTGAACCCCAAACTGGTTAACCGGTCCAAATGGTGATGGCTCTTTTGACAATTGGGCCCGGAAAAAGTGAACACGATAATCTTGCTTCTATGCATCATTGTTCATGTTAAAAAACAATGCACACATTATATCTTGATAATATCATAATCGCATCAGCGCGTACCCCCATCTCGTGTAGATAGAGGCACGAATACTTAATCAATTGGTTGAGGGAACTCACTTTGCTCTTGTTAGAACAAGTTGTATAGTTTAGTAGATTTTCCTTTACATCTCTTCTTTTTCTTTGATTCCACATAGGAAGAATGCTAGGCTCATTTACTCCTCTAAGCTTATATAAAGGCTTCTCATGTATATTGTTTGATATACCATTATAAGAAAATAAATATCATTATCTTTTAATCTTTCTTTATTTTCATGGTATCAGAGTTAAGATCATTGTCTTGAAGAGTATGCTCTGCGGTTGCCATTAATTGAATCTTCTGCATTAGAAATTAAGACAATGAGCTCATTATTTTTTAAAAGTATACTTTGCAGTTGCCATAAATTGGATCTTCCGCATTAGAAATTAAGATAATGAGTTTAGGACTTTTGGGCCATCATCCTTGCTCGTTCTAATCTGCGCTTCTTCTTTCTCGATCCTTTCGACCACCTCAATCCATATTTCTAGCTTTGCTAGTGATTTCTTTTTCTATCGTCATGGGTGATTCTAGTGACCGTATTAACATCAAACTTGATGGTTCAAACTATTCTCTTTGGAAATCATCAACAATGGCAGCACTTGTTTACTGCGACTTGTTTGAGCATGTTGAGGGACTTTGTCTTTGTCCTGGTGCTCTTGAAAGTGAATCATCTAATGAAGTTGTGAAACGTGCCGCTGAAATTCGAATACGGAATGTTGTTGATCGGAAGGCATGGGCTATCATTTTTGGTTCCATTGATCCTGCTCTTCGCCCACAATTTTCTAATGTTGTTGAGGCGAAAAGTTTATAGGATCAGCTTGCCGAGATGTTCACCCAGACAGGGGACATTTGAGTTTATCAGTTGGAGCAAGAAGTTTATAGTTCTACGCAAGGGTCTCGCTCTATTCGAGATTTCTATAATTACATGCACTCACTTTGGAGTCAACTGGACATTCTTGCTCCTATTCTTTACCCATCATGCCAAAACTGTACTCGGTGTCCATCTACTCGACTTCAGACTCAAGATAGGCACTGTCTACATTCTTTTCTTATGAAGCTCAGCTCTCCCTATGAAGGTGCTCACAGCCAACTTCTTCACCGCTCTCCAAGACCATCCCTCCTTGACGCTGTCAAAGAATTACAGTCTGAGGAAACTCATCTTGGTCTTCTTTCCTCCTCGGCAGTTTCTGATTCAACTGCTATTTTGGTTGCTCCACCACATGTTCTGCCTACAGTTTTAGCTGCTCCACCACATCCTTCATCTTCTCGTGGTCCTCGCCGCCTTTCATGTACATATTGTCATCGTCCTGGTCATGATGAGTCACATTGTTAGAAGAAGGGGAATGCTTCACGCCTTTCTGCATCACCACGGGTCACTACCGCATCTCTAATCTCTCAACCTATTACTCTGGTTTCTCCATCTACGAATGACCATATTGTTGCTCTTGAGGCACAACTTGCCCGTTTGAGTCTTTCTCTACCCAGGTCTTTTCCCGATTCTAGTACTTCTACAACTCTCTCATCTGCTAGAAGCACCACCGCAGCTACTCCACCTTCAGATGATATTTCTACTTCTTGGGTACTTGACTCAGGAGCTGCTAGACATATGTCTACTTCCACTGTTTTTCTCACTAAGCTCTCTCAGCTCAAGCAACTAGCACATTTCTTTACTGCTAATGGTTCTCCTCTACTAGCTACCCGACAAGAAACTTTTATCGTCTCTGAAGATTTCAATGTCCCTGATGTGTTACATGTTCCCTCTTTGGCTCTCAATTTATTATCTGTTAGACAACTCACCAATGCTAGATGTACTGTAAGCTTTAAAAATAGCTCTTGCTTTGTGCAAGATCATTTGAGTGGCAAGATGATTAGCAGGGGCAATAGATGGGATGAACTTTATATTATGCAACATCTCCATCTTCCAGCTTCCTCTCTTCCTCATCCTGTGTTGGCTACCCTCGATCTTGTTCGGTGGCATCAACATCTTGGACATATTCCATCTTCTCGTCCCACCGTCCTTCACCAACAAGGTGCTTTGGGTCCTATTTCTTCTGGTAGTCTTCCTCCATGTTCTATCTGCCCTTTGGCCAAGCAATCTGCTAAGCCTTTTCCTGTTAGTAACTCTAGAACTAGTGCAATCTTCGATCTTGTTTATTCTGATATTTGGGGTCCTGCCCCACTCTCTTTCAAGAGTGGTTTCAAATATTATGTATCTTTTATTGATGATTATTCTCGTTATACATGGATCTATCTTATGCGTCAACGTAGTGATTTCTTTACCATCTATCAGTCTTTTACTTCCATGGTTTCCACACAATTTAATACAAAAATCAAAGTTTTCCGTTCAGATTCAGGGGAAGAATATCTCTCTGGTGTCTTTCATTCCCTCTTAGCTAGTGATAATACACTTCCTCAGTTATCTTGTCCTAGGGTTTCAGCTCAAAATGGAGTTGCTAAACGCAAGCACCGTCATATTCTAGAGACCACTCGAGCTCTCTTACTTGGCACATCCGTTCCCACTGAGTTCTGGGCTGAGGCTCTTCTCACAGCTGTTCATCTAATTAATCGCCTACCCTCATCTATTTTCCATTAAGACACCTCGTTTCAGCGTCTCTACTTTCGACCTCCTAGCTATAATCATCTTCGAGTTTTTGGATGTACTTGTTTTGTCATTCTTCCACTCACTAAACGTACAAAGCTTACCGCCCGCTCTATCCCATGTGCATTCTTAGGCTACAGTACTGAGCACAAAGGTTATCGTTGTTATGATCCAAATGCGCAACGTGTACGTATTTCTCGTGATGTTACGTTTCATGAACACATCCCTTTCTTTTCAACAAATACTACACCTCATGTTTCGTCTCCTATTCCATTTATGGATTTTCCTATTGATCCTCTATCTGATCCTTCTAGTCCCTTTTCTACATCGGATCTAGATATATTGCCACCTTCTCCATCTTCACCTATCCCTTGTGCTGCACCTCCTGCTGTATGTGCCCTCGACGATTCTGAACAACTTGAGCCACGCTGTAATCCTCCTCGAGATGTTGTTCATGCCCGGAATGTTGCTGCTACGTCTTATTCTACTGAGTTTGGATCCTTTTTAGTTGTTGTTCATGCTGTACAAGAACCTAATAGTTATCGCGAGGCAGTTCAGCATGTAGAATGGTGCCAGGCTATGTCTAAGGAACTCTCGGCTTTGGAGAGTACAGGTACTTGGGAGCTTGTGCCTCTTCCTCCAGGTCACTCCCTCGTATTTTGCCGATGGATATATAAGATTAAGACTCGTTCTAGCGGCAGTATTAAGCGTTACAAAGCTTGTTTGGTTGCTCAAGGTTTCTCGCAAGAGTATGGTATCGACTATGAGGAGACCTTTGCTCTCGTAGCAAAGATGACATATGTCGGTGCTTTATTAGCTGTTGCTTCAATTCGCAATTGGCCTCTCTTTCAACTTGATGTGAAGAATGCTTTTCTTCACGGTGATCTTTAGGAAGATATCTTTATGCAACCTCCGTCTGGTCTTACTCATACCTCTAGACAGGTTTGCCACTTGGGACGGGCTCTTTATGGTCTCAAACAGGCCCCTCGTGCTTGGTTTGAGAAGTTCAGTAATGCTATTCAGTCTGCTGGTTTCATTCAAAGTGAGGCTGATCATGCTATATTTATTCATACCTCTTCTTCAGGTTGCACTATTCTTCTTCTTTATGTTGATGATATGGTCATATCCGGAGATGATCGTGACCATATTGAGCATACCAAGCGACACCTTCAGCAACATTTTGCCATGAAGGATCTAGGACCACTGCGCTATTTTCTTGGACTTGAGATTGCTCGCAGTTCACGTGGTATTCTCATTTCTTAGCAGAAATATACCGCTAAATTCTGTCCAGGGCTGCTCTATCAGATTCACGTACTGCTACCACTCCTATTAAGCTAAATCAAAAGTTTTGTCCAAACGATGGAGAACCTCTTTCTGATGTCACCCGTTATCGGACCTTGGTCGACAGTCTTATTTATCTTACTATCTCCCGACCCGACATCACTTATGTTGTTCATGTTGTCAATCAGTTTGTTGCTGCTCCTCAAACAACTCATTATGCGACTGTTTTAAGGATTCTGCACTATCTTCGAGGCACTTTATCGAGTTCCTTATTTCTACCATCCTCTTCTGCTCTCAAGTTGCGTGCCTATTCTAATGCTGATTGGGCTTCCAATGTCACTGATCGCAAATCTATCGCTAGTTATTGCATTTTTCTTGGCGATTCACTTATTTCTTGGCATTCCAAGAAGCAACATATTATCTCATGCTCCTCTACAAAGTTCGAGTATCGTGCTATGACCAACACTACTGTTGAGATTGTTTGGCTTTGCCGCTTACTTGCTGATATGGGAGTTTCACTTCTGGATCGTACTCCTCTGCATTGTGACAACAAGAGTGCCATTCATATCAGTGCAAATCCAGTCTTTCATGAGTGTACCAAACATATTGAGATCGATTGTCATCTGACTCGTCATCATCTCCAAGCTCGCACTATTTCACTTCCTTTTGTTGGAACTGAGAATCAACTCGCCGGTTGTTTTACGAAGGCTCTTACATCACAACGATTTAAATTTCCTCTTTCCAAACTCTCGTTATTTAATCCACCTTGAGTTTGAGAGGGGGTGTTAGAATATGTTGTATAGTTTTGTAGGTTTTCCTTTACATTTCTTCTTTTTCTTTGGTCCCACATAGGAAGAATGCTACGCTCCTTTACTCCTCTAAGCCTATATAAAGGCTTCTCATGTACATTATTTGATATACCATTATAAGAGAATAAATACCATTCTCTTTTAATCTTTCTTTCTTTTCAGCTCTTTCTAGTTCATTTTTTCGCAACATGGTCTCTTCTTGATATAAGTCATTACATACTTCTTCAAGAAGGTTTCGTTTGTAGTCAAGGCATATGATATCAGACTAAAGATCATGATGTGCTTAACTCTGTTATGGTTATATGATTTCCTTTTCATTTCTACAGATGTTACTACCATTACTACGACTACCAACTCTATTATAGGATCTATAGGGACGTTAAGGTTGTCAAAAAATTGACCTTTTACATCCACTCAGGTTACAAGAATTACTAAAAACTTTAGAACAGTAATTGGAGAGGGAGGATTTGGGAAAGTTTACTCTGGCAAACTTGACGATGGCACTGAAGTCGCAGAAAAAATGTTATCTCAGTCATCAAAACAAGGCTACAAGGAGTTTCACACAGAGGTTCGAAACATTGGTGCAACTAGAATCAATATGTCATGATTTCGATTTTTTGGGTGTTCTTGCAGGCGCAACTTCTGATGATCGTTCACCATAGAAATCTGGTTTCACTTATCGGATATTGCAAAGAATTTGAAAACATGGCACTGATTTACGAATTCATGTTCAATGGAGATGTTCGACAACATTTTTCAAGTTTGTCTGATATTTCCTTCTCCAAATTCTAACCAGATAAAGCATCACTTAGACTCTCACTATATGACAGCACGACAAGTGTCGAGTTATATTTTCTCTCAACTCTGTTCCGTGATATTTCAGGCTTTTGCATTAATCGGTCAAGTTACATGTTAATTAATAGCACCATGGATTTGTAATTAACTTTCTCATCGAATGAAGTCAATAGTGAAGAGGCTTTTACATCTTTCATGATTGGAATACTCCTTATTTCTCTACTTTCGAGCAGCACACAACCCGAATGTTTTGAGTTGGAGCCAGAGAATACAAATCGCAATCGATGCAGCTCAAGGTACATAAAGTAGATTGATGAAATCTTTCCTCACGTTTCCACAAGTTGATCTACAAAATACATTTCATTACGTTTTGTTTTTTTGCTGGTGGTGCAGGGTTAGAGTACCTGCATAATGGCTGCAAACCTGCCATTGTCCATAGAGATTTAAAGACGCCCAATATTTTACTAAACAAAAACATGCAAGCGAATATTGCTGACTTTGGAATATCGAAGGCATTTGTAGCAGAGCAAGATTCTCATATTTCGATTCGCCCATTAGGAACGCCTGGTTATCTCAATCCGAAGTAAGCGACTTGAACCACAACTTTGAATACAAAAACTATTTCACTTGGGTAGCAGGATACCTGTACTAACTTAGACCAGCGCGAGAGGCCCATACAATTGATTTGTACATGTATATGTCCGATGCACGTATGTACGTACATTTTTGAAAGGCAGTTTCGGCTATTATTGTACTAATTAAAGCAACAATTCCTTTTAAATGCTCAGGTTTCATACATCTAGAAACTTGAACAGGAAGAGCGATGTGTGCAGTTTCGGCATAGTTTTATTTGAGTTAATCAATGGCAACCCTGCCATTATAAGAAGTCCGGAGGGCAGCACGCACATACTTCACTGGGTGACTCCTCTCATAGAAGGAGGGGACATCCAAAGCATTATTGACCAGAGGTTAAAAGGCCAATTCAGCATCGATTCTGCATGGAAAGTGGTGGAAATAGCCATGTTGTGCGTGCCGACAACAGCGTTCCAAAGGCCAGACATAAATCGTGTTCTGTGGGAACTAAAAGAATGCTTGACGGCAGAGATCGGTTCAGGAAAGAGCCATTGAATGGAATATAGTAAGAGGAGTGAGTCTTTTGAGTAACCTCAATTGACGTTGATATTGCTCCGAGTGCTCGTTAGCCATACTTCGTCTATAAGGTTATTATGTCCATCTTCCTTGTACAAGTTGTTGATTATTACATCAAACAGATTCAAAAACTTTATACAATGTCTGCGCTTGTGACTTTGAATTGTGAGTGTTGTATATTGGGGTCGTTGCTTTTCTAGCTTAGTGAATAAATGAGTGAATGCTGGGTTCAATTCACACTCAGCCCTCTTTTACAAGGCTACAAACTGTACTTGTTGATAGCTAGCCTTGCTCAGTTATCCATGCGAACCTCTGTATAATGAAGCCGAGGAAAAACGAATTTCTTTAATTGGCACGCTGCCTGTTTTCTAAGCCAAAGTCATCTTTTGACAGTCTTTGCCAACCACAATCACCTGAGTACTAGCCACCTGAGCCATAATGAGTAGCCCGAAGAGCAGCACTCACACCATCCAATCGGTGTCGCCTCTCATCGAACAAGAGGATATAGAGAGCATCATGGATCAGAGGCTACAAGGGCGGTTCAGCACCTGCATCTGCTTGGAAACTAGTCGAGGCAACAACGTCGTGCGTGGCCGTGACTGCGAACGAGAGGCCGAACATGAACCCGCCGTTGGTGCCTGATGATCCAATGAATTCTGTTCTGCTTCACCCTTCACGCTCGCTGCTTATGATTTGGGTACATGTCTGTGAAAATGTCCCACGAGACAGCGCTCAATGTGCTCCAAAGCCTTCCTTTGGGTCTGTAAAATTGTGGACGATGTGATTTTCAAGGTTTTCAATGTACCATATCCTCCTATGAACTCAATAGTGAGAGATGATATCGAGGAAAGGAAACTGCTGTTTTGCACTGCAAGAACAAGATGTGCAATCTAGCAAATGTTACCACACGTCGTGCAATCTAGTAAATGTGCGCACGCGTTGCGTGTTTCCCAATAAAAGAGAAAGAACTCTCCAAATATTAAATTAAATCAACTTAATACGAGAAACTTAAATCATCAAACAATGAATTCATAAGAATATAGGAGGATATTTTTTAAATATTGAATAAAAGAGAAATATAGCGCAAGATTTGCAGTTCTTTTGAGAAAGTGGCTGAGAAGATTCAAATTTTCCGATGAAAATTCATTAGAAATAAAATTGAAGTATTAGTTGACTCATCAGATATGATGTGTTATCAAATAAAAAAATGAAGCATATATTGACTTGTTCTTTACTTTATAAAATTAGTATAAATGAGACAACAAAACGGGAATTGCATCAGGAAAATTTGAAAAGGACACGGCACAACTCAATAGTTTGAATTTTTTTAATTAGCAATTGACAAGTCCTCCTTAATTTTTCTTTGGGTAAATACTACGAAAAACTTCAAACTGATATATATGTGATAAATTTACTCTAAACTAATTTTTTACTACTAAAATCCTTAAATTAGTATATTTGTAATAAATATACTGTCCGTTAGTTTTTGTTAAATTTGATTAGTACCACGAAAAATTTTAAGTTAGTACATATCGAAAAAACGAAAGGTAAAACTCCAAATTGGTACGTATCAATAATTTAACGATAAAATTTAACGGAAGGTAAAGTTATCACAACGGGATTTACGGATATATCAATTAGAGATTTTTGTGATATTTAATATTGGTTCGAGAAATCGAGGTCAACAGCCCTGACCTCGATGATCTTCTCTACTTCTTCCCGGTCCGAAGCTCCCCGTTGTCTTTTGAACTTCGCGGGGTTTCGTGCTGACTTCGTCGTCGTCGTCGTCCTCGCGCTCTGAACTCTGCTATTAAGCCCTGAGGATTCCACCTTTCTGAGATTTCTCGCGCACCCTTTTACATGTCATGCAAGCATCAGACATGAGAGCTCTGAGAACGCTTTGCACCCACAAGCGCCTCTTCCATCCCACCTCGAACCCCGCATCCCTCGCCTCCTTCTTCAAGCCCCTCCAGAACCCCCGTTTCCACCGCGGTGTCCACTCCACGAATCACGGCCTCCTCTCCCAAGACCCCAGCCTTGGGGCCCTGTCCTCGGGCTCCGAGTCGGAGACCAGCGACACCGCCGCCCGATGGGTCAGGAGCAGTGGCGGGGAAGCAGGGTCTGGCCCTGAGAGCGGAGCGAGAAGTGGGAATGGCGAGATTTCCGACGAAAGGAGGCATTTTGGGAGCGGGAGGGGTTCTTATACTGGGAGTGGGAAGAAGGGGAGGAAGAAAGGTTGTTGGGTTTGTTCGGATTGCGGGTACACGGATGGACAGTGGTGGGGTTCCTGCAGGTCGTGCCGCAGCGCCGGGACGATGAAGCAGTTCGCGGTGGAGGAGAACGGCGGCGGGAGCGACAAAGTGAGGGGTTTCGAGGTGTCGGAGAATGTGGTGCGGTCGTGGATGCCGCAGCGGGCTGGCGAGGTGCGGCCGCTGCGGTTGACGGATGTGAATAGGGGGTTGAATCAGTTAGAGTGGCGGATTCCTCTGTAAGTCTGTTCTGTTCTTGGAAATTAATAACTGGTTAGCTTTGGACCCTATATTGCAGCTGCGATGGAAATAGAAGAAAGTTGTTGTTTAGTTCGTTTTATTGTCTTATCTACATTTGACATGATTTGTCTCGAAACATCTTTCCAGGAGTTGGATCATAGAGCGTTATGTGGTGGTTTTGAAATTTTCTAATAAATTTTTGCTGGAATGATAGTATATATATATTTTTTTAGTAATATGAGAATGATGATATGACTTTTGATCCTGATGACAATCTGTTGTCCACCTTGATGAAACCATTCATGCTGGTTATTCCAACACATTAGCACTTCTAATAATTAATTTTGGAAGAAACACGTGTGTCCCTCAAATTCCATATTGTAAACGTTCTCTTGGGGTGCTTGATATTCAGGTATGGACCCTTTGGAGAGGAGGTTTCGAGAGTGCTAGGTGGTGGTCTCGTGCCAGGTTTGACCTACTTTTTTTGCTGTATGGTCTGCTTGAATCTGCTGCTGTACTAGAACTCTCACTTGAGATATATGGAAGTTTTGAAGAATTTAATTTCATCAAAGCTATTGATTTTGCTGCATTGTGGCTCTAAAGGTTCCTTAATTTTGGTGGGAGGTGATCCTGGTGTTGGCAAGAGTACCCTGTTGCTGCAGGTAATGTACTTAAAGGATACATTAAATATTCATAAAATATGTTTAATTCTCTGTATATCTATCTCCCTGTACAACCATTGTGCTCTACCTTGTCCATCTCGTAATGTTAATATTTTTCTATTGGAAGATGGCTGCAATGATTGCTGAAGGGCGGGATCTTGGCAGATCAGCTCCAGTAGTATATGTCTCTGGGGAAGAGGTAAATGGAGTTCTCATGTTAGCCTGCTGCTGGTCTTTGCTGTCATGCATATTCATTCTTGTTGCCAGATCAAATTTGTTTTCGCTTCTTGGACGGTCTTTCTTGTTTGTAAATATAGGCTCTTCCACATTTCCTGCCTTAGGCTTTCTCTGGCTTGTACCATATCATTTAGCCATTAGATAATTTTACTCGAGGAGTCTTGATAGAAAGCTACACCACATGATGAAGATATAGATTTTCTCTGATAGGCATCTGCTGTATGCGTTCCTTGTATTTTTTCTGGCCAACCTGTATGTGTCATTATCATGTCACAATTGCAATCTACCATTTGCCCTTCTGAGGACTCTCTTTGATTTTGTGGTAGAGTGTGGAGCAAATTGGAAGCAGAGCTGACCGTCTAAGCATTGGAACTGAAGAATTGTATTTGTACTCGAGCACTGATATTGAGGTGAGTGCAAAGTCAGGAATTTTGCATCGAGCAATATTTGTACCTCTCGAATTGCTTTCACAATTTTGTCGTGATTTTTCATGTGTAAATCGGATTGGATCCTTGAGCTGCCATCAGTAACCTGATAGACCCAAATTTCAACGGAGATGATAATTACTTAGAAAACAATTGAAGCATGTGCTTGTTAAAGGAACCATATGGGTTGTCTACATTCAAAAATTTCTCTGTTTGGATATAGAGAGTCCAGATCTTTTGCAAATTCAAAAGTGCTGATTATGCATTTGCTCTGTGTGAGCCTTGACATGTGTTTTGTTCTGCAGGACATACTAGAAAAAATTCAAGTTCTTTCACCTCGAGCTTTGATTATCGATTCAATTCAGACAGTTTATCTAAAAGGAGTGGCTGGAAGTGCTGGAGGTCTCTCACAGGTAACATCTTTGCAATCTCTCCCCTTGCAAGAGGCAAAAATGGATCTGAATTCAGGAGATTAGTGATTGAGTTTAGGGCACTCTAATTTGTTAATTGATCTCGTGTTGCCAAAAGTTCTTTTGCCTAAAGTTCTTTCACTTCTCTTGTGAGATCGACCGGTATTACTAGCATGTGGCCATCGCCACATATTCAAGTGAGCTTTTCTGAACAATTCTATTGGTTAACCAAGCAACTTTACCCAATATTTAAGAGTACTGATATTGATTGCTTCATCCTGACTATCTTTATAAATGCGCCGAGGACAAATGTATGATTGATCTTGACATTGATGTGTGGCAGGTGAAAGAATGTACATCAGCATTGCTTCGTTTTGCAAAGAAGACAAACATTCCTGTTCTATTGGTATTCAAAATTTATTATTCTCATCGTTTGTTTTGTACGTGCTAAATCACCTACAAATTTGAACTATTCCTATATGACGTTATAGCATTTATGTCAGCCCATACATCTTTAGCATCTTGGTGATATTGGAGTTGCTGTGACAACCAATCTTTCTAGAAGATTTTACTTATGTGAGTCCACTCTTGTTGATTGTATATTTCAGATTGGACATGTGACAAAATCTGGAGAAATAGCTGGTCCCAGAGTTTTGGAGCACATTGTGGATGTCGTTTTGTATCTGGAAGTTGGTACCTTTATCAACATTTCTTTTGTTGTATTGATAGTGGATTTGCTGAAGCTGTGGCATAACTGTAGCATCTCATCTTAGGTCTTCTAGAGTCACTCAATGCATTCTTTTACTGTCATTGAAGTTGTTTGATTCCAACTTAGCAATCCAAGTTTTCTTTGCATACGATGGGTCAATTAGTTGGGGTAATCTAAAAGAATTATCCAGCAGCTATTTCTAGATTGATTTTGTGTCCTAGGGATTGCGGCAGTTCATTACAACAAACAGTACTTGTTGTGATCTCGTATATTTCATTCAATAATAACTGCAGAACTTTTCTCTTTGACACATCATACTTAGTTTAGGTATGCTACGTGCATGAGCTTCTTGACAAGTTAGTGCTTTGCACCATCTTATTAAAACCTCTCTCTTGATTTCTTAGGGAGAGAAGCACTCTACCCATCGTCTGCTGCGATCCGTGAAAAATCGCTTTGGGTCCACCGATGAGGTATGCATTCCACTAATGTGTTGCGTTAGCACATGGACCAGTATCAATGCTGTTTTCTTTTCTTTGCTCATGCAGTTTTGTGTATATTTGTCTTGTTTGGAATGCTGTTTTGTTTAGATATCTTTAACATCGAATCTTTGCTTTATATGTTTGCTTTGGCACACATCTAGATCATGATTAACGAAGTTGATCTCTAAAACTTTTCCAGTCATCTCGATACAATTGTGGATAGAAGAAACATATATGTGCTTGAAAGTGTCCGCTGTGGGCGACTGTTGCTCTAATTTGGAGCTTCCTTTTGTACGGTTCATTAAATTCTTGCACTCCCTCTTTTTCATCCCTCTCACTCTAGATGCAAGTTTACTCTCTCTCTCTCTCTCTCTCTCTCTCTCTCTCTCTCATATACACTGCATGCTAATTTCAAGCATGTACATGCTTAAAAATTTTTGGCATTATAAAATATCCCTATATCATAGAGCAGAGGTGAACTCTCAAGGTGTTGGAACACTTAGATCTTCTTTTCCCCTAATGTAGCTTGGCGTATTTGAAATGTCACAATCGGGACTGGAAGCTGTCTTGAATCCCAGTGAGATCTTATTAAGTGAAGATCATTCTGAATCTGAAGTCATGGCTGGATTAGCTGTTGCTGTTGTCATGGATGGATCTCGAACCTTTCTTCTCGAAATTCAGGTAGATGTTCCACAATCAGTTTTCTTTGTCCTACAACAGTCATCGTTGACACATGAAGCTGCTAATCCCAATAATTGAAAAGTATCTCGGGGTACATCTTTCCAAATTTTCTTTAGGTTAGCAACTCTACTTTGGGGAGATCTCTGAACTTTTCAGAATCATTTATTTTAGAGAGGCATTATGTACATCTTTTCTTCAGCCACAATGCTAATGCCTGTTCTAGCATGATCCTTGCTGTTGACTCTGCCGTGTGTGTTGTTATCTCGTCTTTTTCATTCTGACTATTGTAACTTTGCTGTAGGCCTTATGTTTATCAAGCTCTACAGTTTCAAGGCAGGTCAATGGCATCCAAGGAAGCAGAGCAGACATGATTATTTCGGTTAGTGACACTCGTTTTCTTTTCCTTTTTTTTTTTTTTTTTTTTTTTTTTTTTGGGGGGGGGGGGGGGTGGTATGGAAATGAGATCTCTCCCCGAACAACCCCTCTAAGTAATAGGGTGCCCCCTGAACCAAACATATAACTCTATTATGCCGGGCCAAGAAATGAGGCTATATATATTGTATGTGCTTGTATGCACATGAATTTTAAAGTTGTCGTGTTTGCAACTTGGTAAATGGCTGGAGAATCAAGCATGAAAGTGTGGTAATTGGCCATTCGACCTAATTTATTGAGCTGAGCTGAAAGTTTCTGTCTTCTACATGGAAAAATCTGGAAGTAAAAGCTAATTATTGTTGTGTGCACACTTCGTAGGTTTTAGTGAAGCAAGCTGGTTTGAAGCTTCAGGAAAATGTGAGATCATTTACACTTTATCTACCTTATTTTCTAGTTGTTTATGCCTTCACTACTTAAATTCTATTTCCCCTCTTATACATATTACTGGAGCATCTGACTTAATATGTCGTACACATACAGCTTCTAAAAAATGTGAGCTGCAAAAGTAAGGATTATGAGTTTCTTGTGTAATTGTAAGTGATATTTCCTCCTCTAGGCCATCTTTTTAAATGTGGTGAGTGGAGTGACACTAACAGAGACGTCTGGTGATCTTGCCATAGCGGCAGCAATCTGCAGCAGGTGTGCTCTCTGTCATGTTCTTGATGTCCGTTATTCGCATGAACAAAAAGTGCAATGCCGCTAAAAATATGAGCTTTTATGGCATTGATTTCGTTCTGCTAGCACTGATCAATTTAGTGCATTGATGAGTTGTTCATGAACTTAAAATGTTCTCTTTCCTTCCCTTTTCCTTTGTCATGCTCTTTCTTTAGCTTTCTTGAGTTTCCCATCCCCTCTGGCGTTGCTTTTATTGGAGAGATTGGCCTTGGTGGTGAGCTTCGCGTGGTAAGATCGAGTTTCCAAATTTTTTAGTCAACTTATGTCATCACCACTAAGGCAACTGCAATTGTCCCCTCTGCCTTTGCAATTTGATTTTGCCATGTCAATAAGTTTGATGATGTACTTTCTAGGTTCCTAGAATTGAGAAGAGGGTGCACACTGTGGCAAAGCTCGGATATAAAATGTGTATTGTCCCAAGGTCAGCTGAGAAGGCTCTCGTGAGTTCGTCCTTTGGTGACATGGTTATCATAGGGTGTCGGAATTTGAAGGAAGTCATAAACACCGTATTTACCACATAAATATGACCGAGGTGAGATTGGTTCCTGATCAATCATTACATACTCAGAAGGATTTGACAATTACAGATCACATCGAAGTCTGCAGTCACATGGTCGAAAAGTTCAGGTCTGTTAAAGAACTTGAAAGGGGGTTTAGGATATGCAGGTTGCACTTATCTACATCAGAAGACACAAAAACTTAGGCTGCGAAGTTAAAATTGTAAGTATCTCTTTGATATCTTTAATATCTTATTTACCGGTGTAGATCTTTGTATTTAACTCACGCTGTGTAAAATGACTGAGGGACATTGTCAAAATGCTTGTTTTGCAACGTAATGCGTAATTTGTTAAAAATTTTTACTGCACGTTCATGTGTTCAAAAGTGGCAGATGAGATCACATTTTCGATTTCAATTTTGTGTCTCGCTGCTTCTACATGTTTGGTACTGGTCATCATGCTCTCTACCTTTTTCTAACGTCTCGTGAATCCCTAAATCTCAACGTGAATGATCTGGTCTTTGGGCGGACTAACCAAGCAAACTTAGTTTTGACCCCCAAGAGGTGGTCTATGGATACCACGGGACTGCAATGAATGATGGGTATTCTGTAATTGCATACGAGTAAGCAGAATCAAAGGGAGTGTTTTTAAGGATTCTAGGCGAGCGGATCTCCAATTCTGTGGTGACCGTTGGATTCAAAAGAAGAGTAAATTTCGAATGTTGTATTATGATATATAAGGGTTATGAAAAAACATAAGAATAGGTGTATTGGAAGTCGTAAAATTTATCACGTAAATGTAATCGAAACCTAAAATTTGTTATGAAAGTATAATTGAGTTTTAAAATGTTCGAAAAGTGCAATAAAGTCTTAAAACTTGTCATGTTAGTACAATCAAGTTTTTTCATTAATTCCTTTTAACTTGACGAACAAAAGTTGCTAACAAATTTTAGAATTGGATTGCATTAACTTTACAAGTTTTGAGATTTAATTGCGTTAATTTGACAAGTTTTAAAATTTGATTGTATTTGTTGAAAGTTTTAGAATTCAATTGAAAAGATTTAATTGCATTTTCGTGACGAGTTTTAAAATTTTCATTACACTTATCTTAAAAAAAGATATTGTGACCCATTATGATTTGACTATCCATCCATCCAAGGGTAAATTGTAGGATTTCACGCAGGTGAAATGCATGACAAAGGACAATAGGCATGAACAAAAATTTCTCCTTATCAGATTGAATTGAGGTTGGATGCTTTTTTAATCTTTGTTTTTTTTAAAATTAAAGCAAGTATAATTGGACCTTTTGTCATTGAAGATTAGGGAACAATCGTGACCGTTTCACGGATAAAATTAAACGTGTCCCAAAAAGCATGGCTGAAAATCATTAGAAGTCCCTGTAGAGAGTTATCTGCACAACGTTAACAAAAGTAGTATTAAAAATTAAGAAAAAGGTGGGAAGAGGGCCCAAAGGCAAAAGTTACATAAAAGTCCAAAATTATGTATACTATGACACATTTATCTTACATTTTTTTGTGACATTAAAATTCTTAAACTTATATATGTGTGACACATTTATCCTCCATCAAAATTCCCAAGTAAGGACCATTAAAAATCTACCTACATGGATGCCAGACAACCCACATGACCTAAGTAAAATAAAAACAATATGACGGAACCTTGACATTGGGTAAATCTGTCACATAAATATAAGTTTTGGGTTTTCATATCATAAAAAAATTTAGGGTAAATATATCACGGCATAGTTTAGGGTTTACGATGACATGAAAAAGTTGAAGGTTAATTTGTTACGGTAGGCATAATTTGGGAGTTTTTTGTGACTTTTTCCCTTAATTAAATATTTTCCGGATTTTCGGTTAGAAACGTGATTAATGTCCGAATTACTCGACTTTATTATTTAATAATTTAAATCAATAACGCAGATGTTCTTTAATCTACATAAGCCAGAGGATAGTGCATGTCTCTGGTGAAATTTAAAGACATTTGGACGGTGAAGAGGTGAAGGCAGGAACTTTTATACGTGTGGATATGCTAGAGGATATTCTTACAAGTTCGTAGGAGTATTCATGTCGTAAGTGTCCTATTCATTTATCGTTTACCTTAATAGTTTCATAATACTTTATTAGTAGTGATCCCACAAAATTTTAACATTGTGTCGGGATAGGTAGTCTTAAATTCAAATATTACCGAACCCATATTTTCCTCTACTATTATATATTTCCAAACTTCAATCTCAGACCAAAATTCTAGTGTGTGCATGCGAGGAAAATCGCGTCTTAATCTAATAATTTAATCTTTTAGAACAGTAAGAGTCATTTTGCAATATCTTAGATGGTATCGGATCAGAAGGTTTTAAATTCAAATCTTTTTACGCTTTATTATATTTCTCAACGCTTTAATCTTAGGGAAAGGGGTGTTTAAATAAATATATATTTATATTTATATTAAATCAGCTTCTAAACTGTTGATAGTGATTCTATAACATTTACAATAATTGTTGTGCCCTTTGTTTTCCTTCAATGTTAGTATCATGATAGAATATTGCCATACTTTTCTCATCTCTTTGTCATAAAGAAAACACAATCCTAGCTCAAGGACGGGAAGAACGTCTGGATCTTTGACATCGACGATACCGCCTTCTTCAACCTTCCTTACTATGCCCGCCCCGACAATGCATCTGGGTAACTTAGGGGTCTAAGGCAGACATGAATGTGTACAGTTCAGATGTACTTACGAACTAAATGAAAACATCTAGCGTTTTTAACGATATTCGATGATCCAGGGCAAAGCAGTACAACGAGACGACGTTTAAGGAATGGGAGCTGGAGGGCAAAGCACCAGCTGTGCCAGCGATACTGGGCCTGTACAAGAGGCTGCTGAAATTGGGGTTCAAGATCGTGTTCATCTCCGGCAAGTCTGAGAGCTTGAGGTCGATCACTGTCTACAACATGAAGAAGGTGGGCTACCACACTTGGGAGAAGCTCATCCTCAAGTAAGCAGAAGCAACCTCACCATCCAATCTTCGACGATTTTTCTACTTACTCCTTTCGACCTAAATTAAAACAGCAAAACACTCATCGACGCAGGCAAACATCAGAATCCGGGACGACAGCAATGGTGTATAAGTTGAAGCAGAGGAAGGAGCTTGAAGAGGCAGGCTACAGAATCCTGGGGAACATGGAAGACCAGTGGAGCGATCTGCTGGGGACTCACGTCGGGAACCGCACCTTCAAAGTCCCAAATCCTATGTTCTACATCGCCTGAACCTCGGAACACTTTTTCAAATCATTCAGCTTCGATCATCGTATGTCGGAGTCTATGCCCCGCTAAATTTGTGGTATTGGAAAAGGTCAATAAGAGCTTACAAGGTAGATTCCCTCGTAATGCTTTAATGTCTTGCCCTTATTGTGGAGGATGGTTCAACTACCACTCTTTTATCTAGTACTATGATGGATATGGCTTGTCTCTATGTCCTATTAGATGTGCAATAATTGTGAGGTACATTTGCTTAAGTCCATGCCTATAGCTCTTTCACTCTCAACAAAGCCATTGAACTTTTCTTTCCTAACTATAGCAATATTTCGAACTCATTTGAATACTCGACTAATCTCCATTAAGTGTGACAACAACTCATCCCGCACGTATAAAATAATTACTGAAGGACACTAAGCTTCGTCCTCTTGAGAGTGGCTTCGAGAGAATCCGTGAAGAAGACAATTGGAAACGAAACCTTCATCAAAATGAATGCAAGTTTGTCGCTTGAGCAACCAAAGCGGAATCAATAGATATCGCTGCATATGTGGACAAGAGACCTCGGTATCATCCTTTGGTTGAGGGGATAAAAGGGGGACTTTGTAAGCCTTTTGTGAGTTAAACAAGGGATCGATTTGTTGATTAGTGGAATGTTTACGTAAATCTCTAACTCCATCGATTGCAAAGCGTTAGGTCAATTACTCAAATGAGGACTCAAAATTCAATTATGTACATTCATTGATTCTGATCCATTTATTAAGCCTAAAGGAGTTTCGGACTACGTTCATATATGTTGTATACATGTTTATCGAGTTTTTCTTTGATCCAATGGTGGACAACATTGGACTACGTTCATATATGCAGTATACATGTTTCCATGAAATAATGTGGACAGACAAGGCCACACAAAGTAGAATTTGATGAACAGGGAGACTGCAAACTTGAAATAAACTGGGTGGAACCCAAATTTGATAATATGTTAAAAAGTTTAATCCAAAAGTTTAAATCAATAGGTGAAAGGAGATCGCGTTATACGCTTTAGGATACTTTAACATTATCAATCATGGGCGGATGAATAATTTGGATGATTTAAGAACAGCTCGAGTTAATCAAGATGACCGCCTCTTTTCCGCTTCATATGTTAGTATCTAATCGATCATGTTGAGCTATCCCGGTCAAGATGTAATATTTAAATGTACATCATCATACGAGATTTGTCTCGTGGCTAATTAGTAATTATAAGTTGATTAAAAAAATTTAACCCGTGTCCTTTTCAAATTAAGGTGGACTTTGCATTTGTTTTCTGGAAGGAAAACGAGACAAATAAATTATCTCGTGCACGTTTCATGTGCTTAATATTACTATTGTATTTTAATTAATTATGAAAAGCATCAAAGATTAGAGATAGCATATTCCATTTTTCATCTTCCGGTCAAACTATTCAATTTTAATAGTAAAAGACCGTAAAAATAGAGTAATTATGGCATTCTCTATAGGAATAATGATACAAATAGTCTATGAATTTTGATCTAATGTGCTACGTGATTCTTAACCTTTAACCCAATGTGTCATATGATCCCTAACGTTTAGCCTAATGTGCAATGTGATCCATAAACTTTTAATTTGTTCAATGTGGTTTCTCAACTTTTGGTATATGTTTAACTTAGTTCTTAAACTATATGAAAATGTTCTACGTTATCTTTCAATTAATTCAAGTTCAGGAATTATATTGAATATTTTCATGTAATTCGCATATAATTCGAGGACTAAACTGAACATGTACTAAAAGTCTAGAGACCGTATTGAGCAAATTAAAAATCTAGAGATGACATTTCATATTTGGCAAAAATTTAGAAATCATTTATGTCATTTTCCCTTTTCTAGATAGAACACTGTGGCTTCTCTCTCCGTCTATAATATTTTTGGTACCTACGAGATTTTCCATTTTCATGGAATATTTCTATGAACTTTTTTTTTTGTCTAAGTTGGTTTTTTTTTATCATTTTTTTGTAAAAATAAAAACAGACCCTTAAGCAAGCGCGATTTTATGAATGGAACTATACATTATTAACCTTAAATTTACAGTCTATAATTATTATTTTACATCGAATCAAGTCAAAGATTCACATTTCTCAGCTCTGGCACACGGGGCACCTTTTCTTTCTTCCAACAAGCAATTATAGGCCTCGAAAATAAAAAGCAATCATTTGGTTGGCTAATACTTTTTTGACCAATTCCTTCCATTGTATCTAATTTCTTGAACTTGACTCCAAGCTAAGTTCTGCTTTTCAAATGACAATCACATGGGACTTGGCAGATTTCCCCATCTTTCTTCCCCCCTTTTCTTACGGTTAAGTAGATCACTTACTAGATCGGAAAAGAAGTGTTTATTAACGGTCGCAATGCATGTCTATTTTGTAGGAACCTTAAGCATCTCCAAAATTGATTTTTTTTTTGTTGCGAATAAATGATATATGCTGTAGCAATTGGAGTCAGAACGGAAGAAACAGAAACAACTTTCGAAACCGGAAGATATGAAAATCGGATTCATGTACCGATAGACAAATTTCCCACTACTTAGCTACGAAAATATATGGCAATGACTTTACCCAAAAAAAAATATATGGCAATGAAATAGGGATTAAGTAGAAAATGAGTGACTAAGTGGTAGAATTGGTAGCTAGAATTTCCCCACTACATCTTCTTACAAATTTGGACCTTAAGTTCCATTTGAGTTGCACTTCTATTGAACATGTACGAATGAGGTTTAAGCTTTCCCTAGCCTCTTCTCATCAACGGAAACCGGGCGAAGTATTAGATATCCACGGACAAGTTCGAGGAGATGGCATGGGTACATTAGATATTGAAAAGATCCGACTACCCTCTACCTTTTTTTTATCTGGACCATGTTCATTAACAAGTCAAATGGTGAAAAACTATAGTTTCAACACCATTTGCTAACGAATTGAACGCGAAAAGTATATTGTGTGCAGTGATTATGAGCGAGAGTGTCTCTGCTGGTTCAGACTATTGCACTGCTAAAGTAGACAAGAAGCTGGTCAGTCTTTATTAGACCGTTGGATCTTAGGGGTACTCCATACCAATCACTCATAAATCGTCGCAAAAGAACGTTCCTGTAGAGGGAGCAATGCACAGTAATGTGATAAGGCCCGTACATCTAGAAATATTCAAAGGTGGTCCAACAAATTTTATGGCATGACTATAAACAGTAGCAAACAAAAGGAGGATCGACCGGTCAGTTTTGAGAAGACAGTGCGAAGCACCTGCCGACAGTTTTGTCAGACGGATAGCGTGATCTTCAAATGTCGTGCTTTTCCATGCTGCGATTCTCGTTTCAACGACCAACGATTACATTAATCCTTCCTTTAAAAACTAGGACATTATTGAGATCTCCGCCACGGATTTGATAGGCTTATAATAATAAACGTCTATCTCAAAGTTTGTATCTTATGTCGTAAACCCGAAGGGAAAAGGAAAAACAAAAAAGCTACGTAGCATGAAGTTATTGACAAATAATTCTAAGTTCTTATCATGTAGAGGTGTTGTAGAGCCTATTTAAAGTAGCGCCCTCGTGATATAGCAAACCAGAGATTATACCTACCTACCTCCCTCTCTCGAGGCAATAACAGGGAAAAAAGAATGTGGGCACTCCTTATCTTCGTGGCCACGATCCAAGGCTCGCTCGCCGGGATCCCCCACGAGGTCCACATCCTCCGGCCGCAGTCGGGAGGCACCGGAGAGCGCGTGCACGGCTTGTCTTGCCTGAGCTGGAGGTTAGGCGTGGAGACTAACAACATCAAGAACTGGGACACGGTCCCACGAGAGTGTGAAGGCTATGTGGGTCACTACATGCTGGGGCATCAGTATAGGGAGGACTCGAAGGTGGTGGCACAAGAGGCCGTGCTCTACGCGAGGAGCCTGAAGCTTGCCGGAGACGGCAAAGACGTGTGGGTGTTCGACATCGACGAGACCTCGCTCTCCAATCTCCCTTATTATGCGAAGCATGGATTCGGGTATGTCACAAATGCATTAAGCTTTCGTTTTCTTTGTTTCCTCCTTCATCTTATCAGTCCAAAAAGGAAAAGAAAGTAATTTCACAAGTCCTGTTGAAGACCAAAGCATGTGTGTATTTTTTCAAAGTTGAAACCGAGTGGCCGAATAAATTTCTTCGAAGATGTCGTGTTTGGTTGATTGGATCGGCGGTTTTTCGCTGTCGAAAGACTGTTATAGGGGTAAAAACTAAAAAGCACCCAGTGATTACCATCTTAACTACAATTAGTCTATCTGAACTTACTTTGTATAGATTTTTAAAGCGAAGACTCTTTTACTTCTATCCGCAAATAGATTATGCTTCAATGATAATACGGGTTTCGTCGATTGCTCAGCCTTGTTCACGTGTCGGTATTGGGTACTTGAAATGAGTTCGTATATTACAATTGGCCGTCCTCAGGAATATGGTGGTCATTGAACAAAGGATATGTATCATCGATGTTCATCTCATGAGACGCAGTCAAAGTATTGTAAAGAAAAGATAAAAGAGGAGATCCATATGGAGATAGATGGTAAATGCTTTATGTTTTAAGAAAGCATACTCTAGCAAAATAATGTGGTCGACATCTTGTCCTTTTAACCTTTCCTTCCCTTTAGATTCCGCGATGAAATAGATGCAAAAATAAGTTGTTGGACCTACCCGAGTGGTAGAAGCTTCAAGAAGCCTAATAAATCAATGCAGAAAGGAGATTTTGCCAAAGTTGTGTCCTTTCTTGCGATCTTTGAAAATCAACGTGGAAGGCAAAATACATATGATATTGCTCTGTAGTTTGTTGTGATGTCACGAGTCACAATGACAGGCAAAGAATAAAATAAGAGAATGCATGCTCGTTCACTTCATATCTTGTCTTAACTGGTGCGTATATGTCTCGAAAGTTACGTTGGAGATTAATTTGAATGAGCCCTCACAAGAAACTGCGCCAAGATCGACGATGAATATGTTATGCATGTGATAATATGTTTTCTCTCTCGTTGAAGAAGCTCAATATCCAAGATGATTTGCCCTTCCCGGGTCGGAAACATAAGATTGATTATGTCGGATTAAAGCTGTAAACGGGCTGTCCTTGTCATTGCCTACATGATTTCCGGAACACTCTGAGAAAAGAGAGACAGCTTTCCCTGTTCATGACAGGACATAAAGAACTAAAAGTAATCTTGTTCCATTTCTAGGGTCTTTTCTTCCAAGCCTGATATGGCTGAACGCAGAGGAAAGCAATCATGTCTATCTCTGATTTGCCGCATAGAAGTTGTGCTTTGGTGGGTATTGTAATTCGTTTTCATGGATAAAGTAACCGTTTTAATCACTCAATATGCAGAGTGGAGCCCTACAATGCAACGTCGTTTAATCAGTGGGTCCTGAAAGGCAAAGCACCAGCGCTCCCAGAGACGCTGAAGCTGTACCAGGAAGTGTTGAAACTGGGGATCCAGCCCATCTTCCTCACCGGAAGAAGCGAGGACCAGAGGAAGATCACTTCCTCCAATCTCAGGAATGCCGGGTTTCACAAGTGGGAGATGCTCATCTTGAAGTAAGCACACACCTTCCGACTTATTATCCACCCAAAACACAACGAAAAAGCAAGAAAACTCTACAAAATCATCGTTCAATCTCAACACTTGACGTGATTAATTAAGTCTTAGAATCTGCACTTCATCCATCAAAGCATCCCATCCCTCAAAACAAAGCACACAACCTCATGCCTTATGGCATTCACCAGTCATTCCGTATCGAAACCGCATTCACCGGTCATTCGGGTTGCAGGGGATCGGATTACTCAGGGACAGCGGCAGTGGTGTACAAATCAAACGAGAGGAGGAAGGTGGAAGAGAGCGGGTACAGAATCATTGGCAACGTCGGAGACCAATGGAGCGACGTGCTCGGAACCCATGCTGGCAACCGGACCTTCAAGTTGCCTGACCCCTTGTATTACATTAGCTGATCACTTTGCATCTGATTCTCTTCGTTGATCAAGGGCCCATTTTTAACTAATAAATCTCTTGAGAGTAGCGTAAATATGCATTAAACTTATCAAAATAGGTCATACATCCATTTTTTAATTAATATTTTATGGGCTGAGTTGTCATATGAATTATTTATGTTCAATAAATGAATTATAAATGGGTTTAAAATAGAAAAATTCAAAATAATATGCGTGTTAAATGGATTCATAACTTACCCAGCTCACCTTTATGGCTCTCTCTTTACTCTCTCTCGCCCTCACTAAATTTTGTGCTCGCTCGCTCGCTTCGTGCTCTCACCTTAGTTTGGGGTATGAGTTTTCCAAAATTTGGTTAAATATGAAAGTATTTTAGTAATATGATTCGAAAATGTGTTGGGTTAAGTATGGGTCACTAAATTTATATTGCATAAAAATTCACCGCTTTGGGCCGGACCATTTTCAATCCAATCCAACCCACCCATTTAACGAATCTAATATGCATTGATTAGATGTACCTAAAAGCAATAACGAAAAAATTTTGATAGCGAAAGTTGACTATCCTTAATCGGTTTTATTAATAGAAACGTTCAAACATTTACAGTTTATATTTGCTTCATTTTATTCACCCACCCGATAGAAAAATTTGGGTTGTGTCCCTACTTAATAAGTAATCAAGTTATATTATATATTTTTCAATTTATTGACTCATTTCGTGTTATGTATGACTATGATGGTGGAAGTAATACCAGGTAACATCGCATTATATTATATTGAACAAAGCTCATTAAATACTTTGGAGTCACTTATTCCATGAGATAACAAATAGTCGGAATTACGGATTACAAATATATTGATATTCACTTTCCATTACGAAAAAGTTGCTGGTCACCTCTAAAAACCATTTACGAGAGATATTTATATATGAAAGTTCACTACTGCATGAATATGTTACCACATACAAATTCTTGCTTTTGTACCTGAAAAAACGTGAATAGTAATTTTTCTATGTGCTTAACATTTGAAAAACATTTTCTAAAAAAATGAACAATTTGAAAATATTTTTCAAAAAATGATTATTTGCATCACTTGAAGTAATTAGTCAATTGAAAATGTTTTATTTTCGACAACAATTTATGTCAACGGAAGTCCACATCTCTGTTGTACTCAGCAAGAGTCTAACATGAAAAAAAGAAAGGTATATTTTTCATTATGGACTATCAACAAATTTAGGAGACTGACTCCGAAAATGAAGACCACCGCCAGATTTTGAGCAATGTTGTCTCTCTACCCGAAATTTGCGTTCTGCTTTTTGCCTCAAAACTTTTGCATGCTCCAACGAACATGTCGGCTTAAATTAACCTTGTTCGGAACTAGAGAGATTCGATCGAAAAAGTTATGCAAAATAGGAGCATGATCGAGCCGAGCCGAGTCGATACACTATCAAGTTCGAGCTCGACTTGCATTGGCGAAACATAAACTCGATTCCATCTCGATCGAGTGTGAAAGTCTATGCTCGAATAATCGAATAGTATTGTAAAAGTTTATATCCATTTTATTTATTTTTATTTTTATAATTATAATTATTTTATATTTTTGTTTCCATATAAAAAATATATATTTCTTATTATTATTTTTTGTTATAAAATAAAATATTAAATGAAAATATTTATCGGGGGTAGGTCCTAAATAAATTAAACGGGCCAAGCACGAATTTTGGGAATAAAATTTTTTAGATCTCTTTCCCTTTTTTTTTTTTTTAACAATTCCCTAATATCATATAGAGGCGATGTGCGTAGAGCCTATTCAAAGAAGCGCCCTCGTGGTATCGCAAACCAGAGATCAAACGGAAAAAGAGAATGTGGGCACTCCTCATCTTTGTTGCCACCATCCAAGGCTCCCTCGCCGGAATCCCCCACGAGATCCACGTCCTCCGGCCGCAGTCGGGAGCCGCCGGTGAGCGCGTGCACGGCTTGTCTCGCCTGAGCTGGAGGTTGGGCGTGGAGACTAACAACGTCAAGAATTGGAAAACGGTGCCCCGGGAGTGCGAAGGCTATGTGGGTCACTACATGCTGGGGCATCAGTATAGGGCGGACTCGAAGGTGGTGGCGCGCGAGGCCGTGCTCTACGCGAGGAGCCTGAAGCTCGCCGGAGACGGCAAGGATGTGTGGGTGTTCGACGTCGACGAGACCTCGCTCTCCAATCTCCCTTATTACGCAAAGCATGGATTCGGGTATGTCGCAAATGCAGTAAGCTTTCGCTTTCTTTGTTTCCTCTTTCATTTTAAAGGTCCTAAAAGCATAAGAAAGTGATCTCACAATTCGTGTTAAAGACCAAAGCATGTGTTCATTTTGGCAAGATCGAAACCGAGTGGCTGAATGAATTTCTTCGAAGATGTCGTGTTTGGCCAATTGGATCGCCGTCTGTTATAGGGGTAAAAACTAAAAAGCACCCAGTGATTACCATCTTAACTACAATTAGTCTATCTGAACTTACTTTGTATAGATTTTTAAAGCGAAGACTCTTTTCTCTCGATCCGCAAAAAGATTATGTTTCAATGATAACGTGGGTTTCGTCGATTGCTCGGTCTCGTTCACGTGCCGGTACCGGGTACTTGGAATGAGTTCGTATATTACAATTGGCCGTCCTCAGGAATATGGTGGTCATTGAACAAAGGATATGCATCATCTATGTTCATCTCATGAGATTCAGTCAAAGTATATAGTAAAGAAAAGACAAAGAGGAGATCCATATGGAGATAGATGGTAAATGCTTTATGTTTTTAGAAAGCATACTCTTGCGAAATTATGTGGTCGACGTCTTATCTTTTTAACCTTTTTCCCCTTTGGATTCCGCGATGATTGAGATGCAAATGAGTTGTTGGACCTACCCCGAGTAGCAGAAAGGAGATTTTGCCAAAGTTTAGTCCTTTCTTGCGATCTTGAAAATCAACGTGGGAGGCAAAGCACGTACGACATTGCTCTGTAGTTTGTCAGTGATGTTACAAGTCACAACGACATGCATGCTCGTTCACTTCATAACTTGTCTTTACTGATGTATGTATGTCTCGAAAGTTATGTGTTGGAGATTTATTTGAACGTGCTCTCGTTGGAAACTGCACGATGACATGCATGTGATAATGGCCCCATTTGGTTCAGTATTTGCGGAACGAAAAGCCGAAAGTTAGGATTTGGAATACTGAAAGCCCAAAACTGGTCCGGATCAGTTTTGGGCTTTCAGCATTTGCGAAATGCTGAAGCCTATTTTTCCCTTCTCAAATTGCCCTCACTCAAATTTTTTTATTCCGATTTTGCCCATGTTACTGTTCATCTTCTTTACCAGCGAGGGTGGCCGGCAAGGGCAGATCTAGCCGGCGAGGGTGGATCGGGCCGGCGAGGTCGCCCAATCCAGGCAACGGTCGCCTTGAGTCAGGCGACCGCCCAGGCACCGTCGCCTAGGTCGGACGACCTCAGGTGGCTATCGCCTGGGTCGCGCGACCCAAGCCGACGTCGCCTAAGGTCGTGCGACCCAAGCAACAGCACCTGGGCGATCGCCCGACCCAGGCCACAACTGCTTGGGTCGAGCGACCTAGCCGGGTCCTTCGCTAGCCCATCACCGACCAGATTTGCCCTCGCCGGCCACCCTCACAGTGAAATCATCGTTTAATCTTACACTTAACATGATTGATTTGGTCTTAGCATCATATGCTTCATCCATGGAAGCATCCCATCCCTCGAAACAAAGCATACAAGCTCATGCCTTACTGCATTCGCTAGTCATTCCGTAATCAGAACCAGATTCACCGGTCATTTGGGTTGCAGGGGATCGGCTTACACGGAGACAAAAGCGGTGGCGTACAAATCAAACGAGAGGAGGAAGGTGGAAGAGAGCGGGTACAGAATTATCGGCGACATCGGAGACCAATGGAGCGACGTGCTCGGAACCCATGCCGGCAATCGGACCTTCAAGTTGCCTGACCCCTTGTATTACATCAGTTGATCACTTTCCATCTGTTTCTTTTCATTGATCGGGGCCCATTCCCATTCAAGTTCCTGGTCATGTCACTACCAATAAATCTCTCGAGAGGAACGGGGTTGTGCGTTAGACCTTTCAAATGGATTATATGCTTATTTCTGAAGTCGTATTTGATGGGTTGAATTATTATATAAATTAATTATATTTAATAAATATGTCAAATAGGTTTAGAATGGTAAAATCAAAAATAATATGAATATTAAATGAATTCATAACTTACTTAGACTTAATGCTTTATGTCTCTCTTTCCACTCTCTCTCGCCCTTGGTTGATCTTGCACTTGGTCGCTCCAAGCTCTTATCTTAATCTAGGTATGAATTTTCTTAGATTTGGTTAATTACGGAAGTATTTTAGCAATATGGTTAGGGTCGGCTATGTGTTGGGCCATGTGTATATCACTAAGTTTGTTTTGCATAAAAATGGATCAATTTGGGTCGGATGATTTTCGATCCGATCTGATCCGACCTGACCCACCCGTTTGACAAGTTTAGTATGCATTGATAAGATGTACCTAAACATCTCTTATCATTTAGACATTTAAATCTCAAGTAATAACAATAAACTTTTGATAGGGAAAGTTGATTAACCTTGATCGGTTTCATTAATAGAAACGCTGTAACATGTACAGATTATATTTGATTTATTTTATTCACCCGCCAGATTAAAAAAAATCAGGTTATTTCCCTACTTCTTAAGCAAGTAATCAAGTTAAATTATAACATTTTTCAATACATCGACACATTTCGTGTTATGTATGACTATGTTGGCGGAAGTTATACCAGTAACATCGCATAATACTATATAGAACAATGCTCATTAAAAACTTTGGAGACACTTATTTTGTGTTATAATAAATAGTCGGAATTACAGATTACAATTATATCGATGTTCACTTTCCGTTACGGAAAAGTTTCTGATCACTTTTAAAGACCATTTACGAGAGATATCCGAAAATTCACTACTACATGAATAAGTTACCACATATAAATCCTTGCTTTTGAATGTGAAAAAGATGTGAATAGTAATTTTTCTACGTGCGTAACAATTTTCCATAACGAAAAGGTAATTTTCTACATCCCGTAGATAATTCCTTTCTTATGAAAAGACACTAATCAACTTGGAAAACGACACATGTTAATCGGCAAAACAAATTTTCAAGTTTTTTTTTTTCTAATCTGATCCAAGGATTCATATTCTCTCCATTAAATTTAATAAATCACAATGGCCAGGGATCCATCTCCCAACAACTAAAGAGTAAAGATGCATAGTTTTAAAGATGCATAACCATAAGTAAGGTGTTTTTTATTTTTTGGTAAGGACCATAAGTAAGGTGTTGGTATCTATAAAAGTCGATATTTCTTTTAGGTGAAAATCTATATTTTTTTGACTTGTCTATTTTTTTCCCCATCCATTCGTGAGACTTTTAGACTCCGTTTATTTTGTGAAAAATGAACGAATTGAAAAATGTTTTCCTAATAATCACTTATATCGTTTGAAATAATTAGTCAATTGAAACTTTTTTTTCGATAATAATTTATGTCAAACATTTTCAAGAATGATAAAAACTTTTTATATTTATTCATTTTTGTAAGCAATCATTTTTAGGAAAAAAAATTTCACATTATTTATTTTTCACGAAACAAACGGAACCTTAATTTGTTTAATCAGCCATTAAAGTTATATACCTCTTTAAATCAAGTCTTTTTGCGGCACTAATTTCTGTCAATGGGAGCCTACGTCTCCATTGTACTTAAGGGTGAGCAATAGGAGCTAGCTGGAGCAAGAATCACTCGAATCGGACCAAATCAACTAATTTTGAGCGGTTCCAAGAATGGAACCGTCCAATTGAACTGCCAAGACCGGACTGATTATTTTTTTATTTTTTTATTCCTTAAAAATAATTAAAGAAATCCTAATCACAAATTCACAATCACACTCGCTCTTTTCCCATTCCCTCTCACACTCGCTCTTTCCCTTCCACGCCTCTCATGGTTGCTCTTTCCCTCTCGGCTTCCATGACTCTTTCACAATCACTAACACTAATCGCTCTTTCCCTCTCATGTCTCTCTCGCTCGACTATCAACCACGACTCATGGTTCTCTCAATCACTCTCTCGCTCAACTCTCAAACGACGCCACCCTCTCTCGCCTAAGTTGCATCCCTCTCGCTTGAGCTCAACACCTCCTCTCGCAGTCTAATCTCTAGTCTCGACTCTTGCCTCCCTCTCTTGCTCCGTTTTTTTGCATCTAATATCCAATGCTCTGTTTTTTGCTCTTTTTCATACAAAATGCAAATTATAGGCTAACAAGTTACGTGATTGCGTGATCTTGCAATTTAGGATTTTGCTTATAGTGGTGGAAGTGTTCATGGTTTTCAAAACTCGTGAGGTTACGTGATTCCATTGGACCACCAAGGAATGGTCCGGTCCAGTCCAATTCCAAGACCAAGGTGGTCTAATTCCTGATTCCAGAAATTGGTAATTGGTCCCTATAGTTCGATTCCTAATTTTTTGGTAGAAACCAGACCGCCCGGAAATCAATCACCCCTAGTTGTACTCAGCAAGAGTCTAATGTGAAAAAAAAAAAAAAAAAGAGCATATATTTTCCACTATGGACTATCAAAAAATTTAGGAGACTAACTCCAAAAATGAAGACCACAACCAGATTTTGAGAAATGATATCTCTCAACACCACCAAAGTTGCATTTGGCTTTTTGGATCAAAACTTTTGCATGCTTCAACGAACATGTATGCTCTAATCAACCATATTCGGAACTAGAGAGATTCGATCATAAATATTATCCAAAATGGGAGTGTAATCTAGCCAAGTCAATACATTGTCAAGTTTGAGCTCGACTTGCATAGGCGACACAGCAACTCAATTCAATCTCAATCGAGTGTGAAAATTCATGCACGAGCTCTACTCAACTATAAAATCGAGACACTTGTACTTGGCTCAGCTCAGCTCGAGTACAATTAATTTATCAAGGAACTCGAGCTTGAGCTCGACCCCAATCTTTTAAACGCTCGAATAATGTACTAATCTAGAGTGTATTTTTTAAAGAAAACAACGGAAACTCAATCATGCACGCGAACCTATCAAGTTAAGAACCGGCGAGCTCAAACTAGACCCGACAAGATATTTGAACAAATCAAAACTTGAGTTCGGCTTGAAATAAATCGAGTCGATCTCGAGTAATTATTTAAATCAAGATTGAGCTCGAGCCGTTAGCTTGTGTCTTCACTTAATCTCGCTCTCAATTTAAACTCGACGACTTGATCGGCTAAATTAAAAGTTTTAAGAATTTCGGTTGATGAAAAAAAAAAGCGCTAGGTTTAAGGATAAAAAAGGTACCTTTTTAATTAGTTAAAACAAATCCAATTCCACTAAAAAACCTCTCGAGGCATGATTGGTCGGGTCCCAAAAGGCGCGGGAGGGGGGGGGGGGAGCGAACGTGAACGGCACTTATTCACAACCGCAACGAATCACGAGATCACGTCCCCACGTGGACGGCTGTAATCTCATCAGACAGTGGCCCCACTGATGGACCCTCCTCCGCGCCGGTGCACGGTAACTGCGGCGCACGCGCACCGCAGACGATACCTTCTCGCCCGCTATATAAGCCTCGCTCTTTCGAAACCCGAGAGGAAAGCGAAAGCCGAACCAGATAGAGAGAGAGAGAGAGAGAGAGAGAGAGAGAGGGCGAAAATGTCGTGGCAAGCGTACGTGGATGATCACCTGATGTGCGACGTCGACGGCCACCAACTCGCCGCCGCCGCCATCGTCGGCCACGACGGCAGCGTGTGGGCGCGGAGCTCCGCATTCCCTCAGGTCGTTCTCAAATCTATCCCTTCCGCCGTCGCGGTTTCCGGCTCGGATCGCGATCGCCATTTCGCCCGCGAAGTATTTGATCGATCGATCTGCGTTCGATCCGTCTGTTGGTCATGATTGCATGAGTGGCGAGATCTTAGATGCGTTCGTCGCCGCCCGATCTCGTGTTGACGATGCCGTCGGATCGGATCGATCTCTCGTTCGGTTGTTTTGAATGGATGGATCGTCGTGCGTACGTGTCGTTTTCGTCTAAGATTGATCTCGATGATTCTTGACGTTCTGCATTGCGACGTCATTGGATGATTCGATGCTAGTTGCGCTCCCGTTTTAGCTGGGATCAATGGAAGAGGAGAAGGGATGATCCGATTGCATGATCATTTCGCTTCTTTGTCGTATCAATTTGAATTGACAGAGAAATGTTTAGCCGGAGCTAAATTTCTCCGTCGATATGCGGCAGCGGAAAAGGGCTTTGTGTTCGAGTCGCCTTCTTGATAATGTGACTGAAATGTGTATTTTCTATGCATCGTGATGAGATGATGATGTCGCGGCATCCCTTTGTTCTTCTTGTCTCCAGTTTAAGCCGGAAGAGATTGCCGCCATCCTGAAAGATTTCGATGAGCCTGGCTCGCTTGCTCCGACCGGGCTACACCTTGGTGGCGTGAAATACATGGTTATCCAGGGAGAGCCTGGAGCTGTTATTCGTGGAAAGAAGGTATGCGGGTCTTCTTCTCCTGTTCATGAAACGGTAGGAGGATTTGACAATGCAAGTAGTGTTCGTCTGAAGATTAAAATAAACGGGTGATAATGCACGTAATTGAACGGAATGAATTCGTCGTCCTATAACTTGTTATATTGGATAAGGGGCCATCGCGCCTATGATTGATTCCGCATGGTACTTTGAACTCTTTTCCGCTTATAAATCATTCCTTCATTGTGCTGGACAATTCATACATCATCTCGAGTGCATTTCGACGACCCGTTGTCGACTGACTTTAAGTTAAAGTAGATATGGGAGGCGAAGTACATCTTCAGAACTAGCATGTGTCTCCGTCTGACAGATTCATGAGCTTAAAGCTTAAGACTCGAACGGTTCTCTTCTATCAGACATATTAATCCTACTTTAGCTCCGAATCACTTAGACTTCTGTGTCCTCGAGTCGAGCAGTACTACAGCTGTTGAAGCTGGTTACTACAGAATTGTCAAGCGTGCTATTGTTTCCACTGATTTGCAGGGTCCTGGTGGCGTTACCGTGAAAAAGACCGGCCAATCCTTGATCTTTGGCATTTACGAGGAACCTTTGACGCCGGGGCAGTGCAACATGATTGTCGAGAGGATGGGAGATTACCTGATCGATCAGGGCCTGTAAATCTCTGCTCTGAAGCTTATACCTCTTTACAGATTTTGACTCGACTTCGAGGCTTGCGTCTTCTTCCTTGCTCAGCTGAGACCGGGAGCAAGAGTCAATTGGAATAACCATGTCAGGACTAGAACAGTCTTTCATGTTCAAGTCGTCCATGCATTTTTCTTTATCTATATGTATATCTAGTTGATCAATTCTTATAATCATGGCCCAAGTTTGGTTTTTTCTAAATGATTCTGAGAATCAATACTATGATGTGATGTGATTTAAACAGAAACTTTGTCCAGTGCTTCAGAAATAATGCCTTTCCAGCACGTACATGATTAGCTGAGTTGCTCATGGCGACGGCTGTAGACATTCACGAAACCTCAGGTCGAGCTCGAATTTGCATTGTTCTGAGGGCAATCTAGAGAGCTTTTTGTTCACCAAGGTGGTGGTGGAGTTTTCTGGGCATATTCACCCCCCTCGGATTACACCATTACAATTCTTCTTCACAAACTCCCTACAGAAAAAACAATGGGAATTGCTTCATTTGTTCAACAAATCCAGTCGCGCTGAATGAATCTCCGCCGAAGAGATTGTTTTCCCCGTTTCCCGTGCTCGGGAACTAGCTTGAGCTCATCAGATGTCGCCGGATTCGAATTGCCTGGTCGCGAATTCGGCTGGATCGCCTCACTGGAGTGGCAATACTGATCCAAGCTTCTCCGGTTCCATCCTCCTGCGCGGAAGGCAATTGAGCGACTTACTCGTCACGGTTGCCAAATGACACAACTGACGGTATATTTTAACTAAAGAGTATGACGCCACTATTTCTTACCCTTTTTGTCGATATCATCTCAGTAGTAGTAAAGCTTCCAAGCGAAGGAGGACTCTCGAGAGGAGAAGAAGGGATCGGATCGGATGCGAAGTGATCCTCTCTTCCTGGCTTCTCTGCAAATTCACAGGGACACTTGATCGGCGGCGCCATGAAAGAATGTCCTGTGGCCGGAGACGAATCATTACCGAGTTTTTTCTTCCTCCTCGAGTGCAACACAAGCAGCACAAATGCAAGAACTACTGCGGCTAAACCATAAACAACAGCACTCGTTACTGCTTCAATCCCTACGAGCGCTGAAGTAACTTCACCAACTTCGCGAGTCTCTTCTAGCAACAAATCTTCAGTATCGCTTCCAACTTCCGGCTCGGCAATTCCACTCCCCTGAGACTCTAAGCTCTTCTTAATCCAATAAAAGTTGCTCTCAACGTCCCCATTTTCTTGTTCGCAGACATCATCATTTTTCTCGACTCTTGTCTCCGCCGCCTTGGAAGATTCTTCGGGTTCAACTTCGACCCTCTTCCAAACCTCACCAGTCTCATCTAGCTCATCATACCGATAATTCTCTCGCGGCATACCCTTCATCACCTCAATCCGCTCAGCGGCATCCCCTATATCTCCCGAGGATGAGTCGACATCGGTTTGAGTGGCATTCCTTCTGCTGTCGAAAAATTCAGCTATCTTTTCAGAAGCCTCCTCATGTGTGAAACTCAAATTTCCATACCTTCCTTCAATGTCCCGAACTTCATCTGAAGGAGAAGAAATGCTCTTATTGGACACATCAATTTCATCAAATTCAACCATCTTCTCAGAAACAACTTCGTATGTATAACTAGAACTTTTGTGCCAATCTTCGAAATTCTGTGGTAGAGATGTAATCCGCGTATTACAGATACACACCATGAACAGCACCAAAACAAGAAGCAAAAGCGGCAATTCGCATAACCATCTCAAACTGAAAATCTGCAGCATCTCCACTTCATTACTTGCTCCGTCAGAGTCGGAATCCTCCTGCCTTTGCTTCGCTGAATCCTCGCTGACAGAGCCTTCCGAATCGGAACCGATACTTGCGCTGCCAAAAACATCATTCGCTTCCTCCAGCCGACGAAGGATCTCGTGAAACCGTTCCGGGTTGTAGCAGAGGAACTTGGGCCGCGGCGAAAGGCAATTGGTGAAAGGATGATAAGGGCTCGAGATCGGTATTCCTACACTCGGAGAAACGGGCTCGGATTCACGGGGCGATGAACAAGATTGATCTGGGTATCGAGACTTCAGCCTCATCGCTCGATCGACTCTATCTAATCGGTTTCTTGTCACGTTTTCGAATCTTCTCTTCCGTTCAGCAAATATCTCCTCCGCCGAACAAAACGCACGCACGCATGGAGATGTCGAGATAAGAAAAAGGGCGATTCGTGGAGTTTCAGAAGCGTCGGCAATTGAGGTTTTTGAGAGTGTCGATGAGGAAGAATCGGCCCTTGCGATATCTTGAACTCTTTTGTCGCTTGTGTTTTTCATGGCGGTTAACGCAAACATTCAAAGAAGGTGAAGATTTGCATTTTTGACCGTTACTTTCGGACCCGGAGACCGCCCGAATCCGAGTGCTTTTCGAAAATCAAGCCCGACCCGAGCAAATTTCTGGCAAAAAGAAAATGAGAAGGAGAGAAATGGCCCATGCAGGTCTCGAACCTGCGACCTTCGCGTTATTAGCACGACGCTCTAACCAACTGAGCTAATAGGCCAGTTATTGTTCTATGTGTAATATATAATTATAAATTAATTATATATCTTCCCAAAGGATAATCGAAAGAATTTCAATTCTTGAGACCAACAATTTGATAGTCGGACCATCGAGCTGGAGACCAAGAACTGGTGCGATTCTTAAAATTGAAATTAAATAAATGAAGAAAGGATTTTATGGCTCTTGATATGTTTGAGAAGGAAATTAAAACGACGAAATTTTGGCTCCAACAACCCCCAAAAAAGAAATGTTTTAGTTTCAAGCAATAAATAACAACAATAAGAACCAATCAGAGAACTACTCTATAACTTCTAATTGGAGATACTTTGCTTCAAGCACCCCAAATCTATACGTAGTTTAGCATTCAGAAGTAGCATTCACCTCCCTTTAAGATCATGCTTTAGGCTTTTAGTAGGATAAGAACACCACAAGTGCTATAACTTTCACTCACTTGATTGCCATAACTTTCGCTTACTTGAGTGTCACATCTTTTAAAAATGGTTCACTTGAGTACTATTAGCAATATGTTTCCCTGGAAAATTTAACATGGCATTAATTTAGTATATAAGAGCCAATGTGGCTCGCCAACAAGATAATCAAGGAGCGAGAAGTTAAAACAACTCGTTTAGAGATGTATTTGAAGAATCCTAACCCAATTTAAAGAAATTGGGGCAAAATTTTGCCAAAATTGAAACAATTGGTGAAGAACCCTATTAGGGAAAAATTCTGTCGAAGGCAAAATTGGGGTTCTCAAAGCAAGCGAAGAAAGAGAGACGGTTCGTGCCATCCATTGGTGAAGAACCCTTAACTAAAAATAAGATTCTCTCACTCGCTCCATCAAGAGTTGCCATCGCCATTTCTTGAAAAAAAGTGTCAGAAAAGTCGTAAATCTTTTAACCTAGAGTCAATTCAATTCTTCCGACTAATTTTGGCCAGATAGTGCTGACGTGGACACCAGCCGACCTATATGGCACAGCAGGCGCTAATGTGGATAACTTTTAATAATATTTTAAATTTTTTTCAAATTTTTTTTCTTTTTTTTTTCCTTCCCTTCCTTCTTCCTTCAATCGATCGTTGGACCTCGGCGACCAGCCAGAGGCAATCGCTGACCTCAAACGAGCCTTGCCGGCCATTGGCTAGGCTAGCCTTCATTGGCCCTCGCCTCTAGCCGTTCACTCAGGCAAGGTCAGCCCTTGCTAGTCATTGCCATGCCAGCCACCGGAGGAAAGAGGAGGAAAAAAAAGAAAAAAATCGAAAATTATTAAAATATTATTTAAAATGTCAACGCCAGCGTCAGCCATATCACATAGACCTGCTGGCATCCACGTCAATAATATCCTATCAAAATTAGCTAAAATGACTGACTCAGCCTTAGGTCAAAAAGTTTTGGATGACTAAATTAATATCAATGCAATAAGTTTAGAACTTTTCTGATAATTTTCTCCCATTTCTTTTATCCTCCAAGGAGCGATTGTTGGGATCTCTGAGCAGGCGTTGGGATAGAGAAGCGAGAATGACAATGGACAACAGAGGAGGAGCGGTGTAATTGTCTTCGAAGTTGCCTGACTACGCTTCCAAGCCGAAGCAAGAGAAGACAGAGCGAGAGTGAACGAGAGAGAGAGATAGAAAGCTTCGTAAGTTTTCTTTATGGAGAGGACGAAGTAAGAGAGAGAAAGTTAGTCTTCTCTTGCCACGTCGAATGAAGAATTTTCCACGTTTTTTTTTTTGGTAAGGAGGAATTTTCCACGTTGGACTTCGATTTCTTTTAAAAAGCCAAGTCAGATTCAAACCATAATTTTAAAAACCACATAAGATGAATTGCTGAAATAAGCACTCAAGTAAATAAGTTTATACCAATGTGTCACTCAAGTGAGAAAAAAAAAAATAATGGCATTCAAGCAAGCGTCATATGAAATTCAAGCTGAGTGTTATACCGTACGAAAGTTATGATACTTCTAGTGTTCTTATCCCAACTATTAGCTGATAGAAAAATTAATTTCCAAGCTCTCCGATATTTTAATCGGCGTTGCACCCGTCACGAGGATTTTAATTTCCACCCGTTCGCAATGGAGCCGAACCAACCCCGTTCTGCCCCCTCAAACAAGAACCCAATCGCCAAACCGATGCTCGCCTGATTGCGGAGTGAGTTCATCGCTCAGGGGTTCGCTTGAGACGATGAATGGATTCGAAAAAGAAGATGACGACGACAAGAAGCCCGAATATAGCGCGAGCAGTACTTATCTCCGGCTTTTCGGAGAAAACTGTGACAGCTTCTCCACACTTCACTCTCTCTCTCTCTCTCTCTCTCTCTCTCTCTCTGTGTGGAGCCATTAAGTGATACAGCCATCGTTTTCCCTGGTCTACCATGACAAGAGCACCGAGGTTACTCTTATTAAGAAGGGCATCGGAGAAGTCCATGAAAATAATGTATATCCCACCAACTCTCTTCGCCCTTCAGTGGAGGCCTCAAATCTTTTCTCAGTCTGTTATGAACGGATCAACTCAACTAAGTCTAGATCGATGTTAGCTCTTTGGCTAAATGGATCTGAAGGAGTACTCGAAACACTCAAAAAGGCAACAGATGTAGTATCTCTTCTAATCGATATGTACTCGTTAGGTTAAGGACATCTCAATCATTATAATCTCGTCTGCATATTTTCTTATGCTGATTCGTCTCAATTTGGCGCCAAGGAAGAGTCTGCAAGGAATCTACGGCAAGGTCGTATGTCCTTGTCACAAAACGGCTTGGACATTCCAAGTAGAATGATGGACTTTTCAAGATGATATATTCTCGGTCTCGTATTAGCAATACGCATTGTCTAAGTTGACTTCCTATTATAATCGGCCAATTTGCCGGTAGGCTTCAGGTCCAACTGCAAGTTTCTTGGCTGTCCAAAAGGTCGTCGATCGAGTGAGATTCATGATTTTTGTAATGGCCTTTTACTAGTTCCAAACTTCTTCCATTCTCTATGATTGAGTTGACCTTTTCAAGTGAATATCAGCCTGTGACGGAGAAATCACTCACCCATTACTAATTTACAAGTGCACGTTGTACTGATATATTCTTACGACTCTTGAAGATATTGAATTGTTCTTCTTGGCCTTGAGATGGTCGAGCTCTCTCTCTCTCTCTCTCTCAATGAAATGGAGAAATCAATGTGAAGAAAGGTTTGATATGCCATGAAGATCCTGAAGATGTTGCAGGTCTTGATCGGTTGTCTAGCTCTAGGAGTCATTGCTCGCGAGCAACAAAATCCAGATTCTCTTCCTCCTGTCTCTCTCTCTCTCTTGGGTGCGCACAGAGTGATTATTGAATTGTGAAGAGTTGAGACAGAAGGAAACGGGACTCTAGAAAAAGCGCATAGCGATGATTCTGTGTCGACCTTTCTTTCCATTAGCGATCGACCTTTCATGCAGAAAGACAAAAAGATAGTCATACTCCAATATGATTTAAAAAATGAGCACCGAGTATTTAGGCAGATTGGAGCTCAAGAAGTTTTAACGGCTTTAGAAGTGCATTTAAGCATTAAGCAAAGTCAAAGCCCGTTTGAGATTCTCCAGAAAACATTTATAGGAATCCTCCTAAATATTGGAGAGTTGGCAGTGGATCACATCCTCTAGCTTACTCTATCTTTGCAAATGACATCTGATCTCTGCTTTCAAGCTTTTCACAAAGGCCTGTATCATCCGATTATCCATCAGAACTTCTTTTAGACTTACAATTATCAAGCCAATTCTTACACGTGCAATTTTCATTGCTGAGATTTCTATCTTGTTGATACAGTGGAATTTAGAACACTGTTTATATTTCGAATTCATGATGCATAGTGAAAAGCAAGTGACGATATCTTATTTTACCTCGATTTAGGTTTCATTAGCATTGATTGCGGGGCACCTAGTAATTACACTGACTATGGGCTCGGTATATACTACGAGCCTGATGTTAACTACATATTGATGTTAACTACTGGACCACGGTGAACTCTTCTTCTTGAATATACGAAGAGATTATCTACACTCCTCCAAGAGATTATATTCAAGTTTGCTTGGTGAATACCGGCTTGGGAATTCCATTCATATCAGCTCTCGAGTTGCGGTTGCTGGATAACTCGACTTACCAGATCAATCCTGGCGCACTTGTAACCAACTGGAGATATAATTTAGGGAGCATTAACACATACAGGTGATTTTCTTTGTTATTGCGCATCATTTTTGAACGTTGACCACATTCATCGGTCAATAAATGACGTGTTACCTTGTTTGCATTTTACTAAACATGCATTTTGGCATGATGCAACTGAACAAATAATAGAAAACACTCTGTTATGCACAAACTAATTTGTGTCGGCTTGTTCATCATTTTGCACTTATTACGATTGTTTTATTGGTGTCGACACTAACAGGTATCCACAAGATGTATATGATCGCATCTGGACTGGTAAGACTTCTAACTGGTCGTCATCAGTCAGCAACACGACAGCCATCGTGACAAGTACAAGCAATGATGCCTATAAAGTTCCGCCTGAAGTTTTGATGACCGCCACACAAGTACAAAATGTCACGGATGCTTTGCGTATGTTCTGGAGCTCAGACAACTCCAATACTGTCTGGTATATATACTTTCACTTTGTGGAATTGCAACTGCAAAGGGCCAATTCAGAGAACTCGCAGTATATGTACAAGACGAATTCATGGAAACCATCATGCTCGAGAACCTAACGCCAGTGACGGTAGCCTCATCGCCCATAAGTGGACATGATTTGAACTTGACTGTTAATGCGACAGCCCGCTCTAGTCTGCCACCTCTCCTCAATGCCGTGGAGTTTTTCACCGTGGCACAGCTTCCGAATTCACCTACTTTTCTTGATGACTGTATGTACATATCTGTGCTCTCCTCTTTTCTTTTCTTTTTTGTTTTGTTTCAAAACCTTCCATTTCCTTATGATTGTGGCTCATTATGGGGTGGTATAGTCAATGCCATGCATGATGTCAAGAAGACATATGGGGTGATCAGAGAGAGCTCGCAAGGTGATCCCTGCGTTCCTGCACAATACTCATGGAGAGAACTGAATTGTAGTTATGGTAGTTCCCCAAGAATCGTCTCACTGTAAGTCCACAACAACATATTTTCTCTGAAAACATGTTGCATAGGAACACAAGTCTCCGAAAGACAAGTATTATCGACAATGAATATGGTACAGATTGGGAATACATCACGCGACTAAAGAAATGATTTTGAAAATGAAAAGTCTATATATTAGTGCCTTCCATGTCAAAAGTTTTAAGCATCGGGTTTTCATTTATCGAGTTAATTGCAGATGTGCAGGAACCTGAGCTCTAGTGGACTGAAAGGACTGATAGCCACGTCGATATCCAGTATGACAGCAGTTGTGGCCCTGTATGTATTAGCAGTTGTTCTTCCATATTGTTCACTTAATTTGCGCAGAAACAGAATGGATAGCCATAAGCCCAAACAAAACAGCAGACTTCTTTATCATCAGCGTGATGTTCATTATCTACCTTATCCTGTTTTATGCATTTCAATAGGTATATGCAATGAAATTTTAGTACCTTTTTGGCTTAATTTCAGGGATTTATCCAACAATTCATTAATCGGGTCCGTGCCCGACTTTTTAGCACAAATGCCGAGCTTGAAAGTTCTGTAAGTTACCGTGCTTTTAATAGAAAGATCACTTGTGGTTGTCTGGCCCAAGCGAATGGAAATCAACTTCTAAATGTGAAAACTTGTAGGAATTTAAGTGGAAACAACTTGAATGGTTCTGTTCCTCAAACTCTCTTGCAGAAGAAGCCGAATGGATCGTTGCTACTAAGGTTCGCTCGTTGCCACATTATTGTAACACTACATTAATCGCTTATTACCTATTTTATCTGCTGCTGCTTTTTTTTTTTTTTCCTGTACGTTTCTGTTCACACTGAAGAATGAAAAAGATGAGTGTGACACTTGCTTTGTTAGTTTTCTGTTTGATCAACGTATGCATGTAATACATACAAAGGGTGGGGTATCCACGAATTCAAGTGCTAATCTTTTGGCATTGACAAGTACTATGGACGTTTTTTTCACAGCTTAGATGGCAATCCAAATCTTTGCCAGTCGGACAATTGTCGAACCAACAAGGGCATCTCTATAGCTCCAATCGTTGCATCAGTTGCAGCCGTTCTGGTCTTGATTTTATTGGGAGCTCTTGCAACATTGTGGACAATCAGAAGAAGACAAACCCAAAGTAACAACTCCTGTATATTGCTTGTGCCAGAAAAATCAAAAGTTCTACCCCATTCTCGGTCCAATTGTTCGTGGCCCTTTCGACAATTGAGCCTGGAAGAAATTATATCTAAACATTTTCATCGAAAATTAATCAATGGAAATTTTTTTCATTATCGGCAACAATTTATGTCTAAACATTTTCATTAATGATAAAAAATATTTTCCATCCGTTCATTTTTATAAGTGATACAAGCGATCATTTCTAGGACTGACTCGGCATCGGTTCATCTTGTCTCTCGGATGATTCATGAGTTGGTAAGGCATTTCTCAAGTTTGAATTCTATGGATTGAGAAGAGTTAGGATCCATTTGTTTTGCGGAAAATGGATAATTTGGAAAATATTTTCCTAGAAATGATCGCTTGTATTGCTTACAAAAATGGATGAATGAAAAATATTTTTATCATCAATAACAATGTTTAGACATAAATTATTGACGACAATGAAAAATTTTCATGTTAAAAACCTATGCTCGCGTGGTTAGTTAATAATATCATAAGTGCATCAACGCATGCCCACATGTCGTGTACATACAGGAAATTCAGGGAGTAGTACTTCCTCATTTGGCTGAGGTAACTCGCTTCACTCCTTCTGGTTCTTTTTCCACGACATGGTCGATTCTTAGATTAAATCATTACATACATCTTCAAGAAGGTTCCGTTACAGTAAATCATATGATATCAGACCGAAGATCATGATCCGCTTAACTCTGCGGAGATTATATAATCTCCTTTTCATTTCTCCAGATATTACTACTATTACTACGACTACCAACTCTACGGGAGGATCTACTGGGAAATTAAGGTTATCAAAAAATCGACAATTTACATCAACTGAGGTCACAAGAATTACTGAGAACTTTGAAACAGTAATTGGAGAGGGAGGATTTGGGAAAGTTTACTTTGGCAAACTTGACGATGGCACTGAAGTGGCGGTAAAAATGTTATCGCGATCATCAAAGCAAGGCTACAAGGAGTTTCACACAGAGGTTCGAAACATTTGTGCAACTAGAATCAATATGTTGTGTTTTCGATTTTTTGGGTGTTCTACTCACGGCAAGCTCTAATACCCTGATATGCAGTCACGACTCCTTATGGTCGTTCACCATTGAAATCTGGTTTCACTTATCAGATTTTGCGAAGAATTTGAAAACATGGCACTGATTTACGAATACATGTCTAATGGAAATGTGCAGCAACGTTTGTCAGGTTTGTCTGATATTTCCTTCCCCAAATTCTAACCAGATAAAGCATTACTTAGACTCCCACTATATGACAGCACAACGCGTGTCAAGATAAATTTTATCCCAAGATTGTTCTTTGATAGTTTCGGCTTTTGCATTAATCAGTCAAGTTACATATTCATTAATGGCACCATGGAGATGAAATAAACTCTTTTAGCGAATCAATAAGCTGGTGAACAGGATTTTACATCTTGCATTATTGGAATACTCCTTGATTCTCTACTTTCAAGCAGCAAAAACCCAAATGTTTTGAGTTGGAACCAGAGACTACAAATTGCAATCGATGCAGCTCAAGGTACATAGAGTAAATCAATGTAATCTTTGCTCACATATCCACAAGTTGAGCAACACAATTCATTTTCATTAAGTTTTTCTTTTTTGTTGGTGGTGCAGGGTTGGAGTACCTGCATAATGGCTGCAAACCTCCCATTGTCCATAGAGATTTAAAGATGCCCAATATTTTACCAAACGAAAACATGCAAGCGAAAAATGCTGATTTTGGATTATCGAAGGCATTTGTAACGGAGCATGATTCTCATATTTTGACTCGCCCATCCGGAACGCCTGGTTATCTCGATCCAGAGTAAGCGACTCAAACCGACAACTCTGAATACAAAGACTATTCCACTTCAGAAGCAAATTAACTGTGCTGATTTAGACCAGCGCCAGAGGCCCATACATTTTATTCGTACATGTTTATGTTCGATACACGTATGTAGGTACGTTTTTGAAAGGCAGTTTCGGCTATTATTGTACTAATCAAAGCGACAATTCCTTTTGAATTCTCAGTTTTCATACATCTGGAAACGTGAGCAAGAAGAGCGATGTGTACAGCTTCGGCATAGTTTTATTCGAGTTAATCACTGACCACCCCGCCATTATAAGAAGTCCGGAGGGCAGCACGCACATTCTTCACTGGGTGACTCCACTCATAGAAAGAGGGGACATCCAAAGCATTGTCGACCCGAGGTTAAATGGCCAATTCAACATCGGTTCTACATGGAGAGCGGTGGAAACAGCCATGTCGTGTGTGCCAACGACAGCGGTCCAAAGGCCAGACATAAACCGTGTTCTGTGGGAACTAAAAGAATGCTTGACGGCAGAGATCGGTTCAGGAAGAAGCCAAAGAATAGGTTATAGTAAGAGGAGTGAGTCTTTTGAGATGACCTCAATTGACGGTGATATTGCTCCTAGTGCTCGTTAACCGTACTTCGTCTATAAGGTATCATGTCTATCTTCCCTGGATAAGTTGTTGATTATTACATCAAACAGATTTGAAAACTTTTGTACAAAGTCTGAGCTTGCGACTTTAAATTGTGAGTGATGCATATTGGGATTGTTGCTTTTCTAGCTGAGTGAATAAATGAGTGAATGTTGAGTTCCATTCACAGTTGGGCCCCTCTTTATAAGGTTACAAACTGTACAGTTATGAAGATGTTGATAACTAGCCTTGCTCAATTTGAACCATGTATAATGAAGCAGAGGAAAAATGAACTTCTTTCATTGTTATACCAGCTGTTTTATAAACCAAAGTCATCTTTTGACAATCTTTGCTAACCCCAACCACCTAAATAGTCCGAAGAGTAGCACTCACGTCATACAATCGGCGTCACCTCTCATAGAGCAAGTGGATCACTGGCTGATCCGGAGTAAGCAACTCGAACTGACAACTCTGAATACAAAGACTATTCCACTTCAGAAGCAGATTAACTGTGCTGATTTAGACCAGCGCCAGAGGCCCATGCACTTTATTCGTACATGTTTATGTTGGATGCACATATGTAGGCACGTTTTATAAAGGCAGTTTCGTCAATTATTGTACTAATCAAAGCAATAATTCCTTCTGAATACTCAGGTTTCATACATCAGGAAACTTGAGCAAGAAGAGCGATGTGTACAGCTTTGGAATAGTTTTATTTGAGTTAATCACGGGCCACCCCGCCATTATAAGAAGTCGAAAGGACAGCATGCACATACTTCACTGGGTGACTCCACTCATAGGAGGGCACATCCAAAGCATTGTCGATCCGAGGTTAAATGGCCAATTCAGCATCAATTCCGCATGGAAAGCGGGGGAAACAGCCATGTCGTGTGTGCCGATGATGGCAGTCCCAAGGCCGGACATAAACCTCGTTCTTTCGGATCTAAAAGAAAGCTTGACAGCAGAGATCAGTTCAGGAAGAAGCCAAAGAATCGGAAATAGCAAGAGAGGAAGTGAGCCTTTTAAGATGACCTCAATGGAGCTTGATATTGCTCCGAGTGCTCGTTAACTATACTTCGTATTTAAGGTCATCATGTCCAGCATTCTTGCGTAAGTTGTTGATTATTGGGTCGTACAGATTTGAAAACTTCTGTACAAAGTGTGAGCTTGTGACTTTAAATCGTGTGATATTGTTGTATGTTGAGGTTGTTGCTTTTCCAGCTTAGTAAGCATAATGAATGAATGCTGAGTTCAATTCACTTTGCCCCTCTTTATAAGCTTACAGACTGTGCATTCACTGACTGGTCACTCGTATGTGTAATGAAAGTTTATGTATGTCTACGAATTATTATTTCTTAGCTGGTCAGTGGGATTGCTTATTATCAATTACAATGAGGTCATTGTAGGTGATTTCATTGGCCGATGTGAACTTGTCATTTCATTAAGAGCTTCGAACAATTTATGCAGATGAGAGATTCAACTATGTTTGACACGGTGTCAAGCTCGAGCACGGTTTGAATCATACACTCGAAACCTGAAACTCGATTGGAGCTAGACCAAGTACTCCTTTCCTTGCTCGAACTCAATGTGATATAAGACTCGACATACTCGAGCTCAGCAGAGCTAGACTCAATTTTGAGTATACAAGACTCGACGTTCTCATTTTTTCTGGCTTGATCAAACTCGAGTTAGCTCACAATAATCGCATTCGCCATTTTTGTTTGTGTTTAAAACTATATTGAAGGTTGGAAGAGAAATTACATAATAAAAAAAGTAGTATTATAAGTATATCTAATGTTACATGTCATACAAACCAAAAAAATCAACATAAAAATGAGATACTCGATTAGGATTACGAGCAAATTGAGTTAAGTATCTTCTCTCTTTTGTTATTGAAATAAATCTGTTCTATTCGACGTGTTTGACTATTAATTTATTCTCAAAAATTGTCATTCCATGCTATTAAAAAGTTTGACACGTACGTTTATGATTCGTGTCAATTTTCTTCCGATAATAGTATTTGACCTTATGTTAGCTTATCTACATCTTAGTCAATTACCATTCGTTCTAGAAGTGTAAAAAGTACCAAAAAAGTTACAAACCTATTGTATTTATGTCAATTCAATTATAAATATTTCAATTGTACCAATTGAATCATAAACCTTATAAAAATTTATCATGTAGTACATCTGCCCAATTTTAGCTGTAAATCGCTAACATGGATATTAGCCATCTTACGTAGCACAAGCTGAACTAACATGGATAAATTTTAGAATTTTTTGAGATTTTTTCTGAATTTGTTATTTTTTTTCATTGTGGCTAAAAAAATGCAGCCCTTGCCATAAGCTACCCCAAGGGACCATGCTGGATTTGGCAAGGGCTTGGCGACCCTTGCCTATGACTGGGAATGGCCTAGGCAATGGCCATGGCCCTCGCCAGCCACACTGAAAAAAAAGATAATAAAATTAATAAAAAAATCAGAAAAATATTTAAAATTTGTAAAATTTGTCAACCTCATTGGTCGTGCCGCTTAAGATGGTTGACTTTCACATCAACAATTTTTGGTAAAAATTGGCCGATGGCCTCACTGGCCATGGGCGAAGGTGCGATGGCCCTAGGCAAGGCCATCGCCACAGTCAATGACGCCTTTATGACCGGCACGAAGGCCCTCGTTGACCGCAATTGAGATCGCCTCGCGAAGGCCCTAGCTCACAGCTGGCAAGGCTGCCATGGCCTTGGGCGAGGCTACAAAGGCCTTGTTGGTCAAGGACAAGGCCTTTATGGCCAACAAAAAAAAAAAAAAAAAGGAAAATCAAAAATTAAAAAAAAAATTAATTTTTCTTTAAAAAATACAAAAAATTCCTCGTGTGACGATTTGCTGAAAGTGGTACTCAAATGATCGATTTTATTTCGATAAGGTACTTAAGTGAGAGAAAAAAAGTTATGACCCTTAAGTAAGTGCCACACGAAAGTTGTGGCACTCACGCCTTACTTATCCCTTAAGATTTGGATTTAAAACCTATGAATTTGTTATAATATTAAGAAAGAAGGAAAATGACACGATTTGTTCCTAAATTTTGGTCTAATATGCAATTTCGTCTATGAACATTTAATTTGTTTAATATGATTCGTAAACTTTAGTCTAATAGATAATGTTGTTCCTAAACTTTTAATTTGTTCAAATATGGTTCTTGAATTTTGGTCCAATTTTCAATGTGATCCCTGAACTTTTAAATATTTTCATATAGCCTAGGGACATGTTGAACATTTACTAATAATTCATGAACCACATTGAATAAATTAAAAGTAAAAGCGACATTACATATTGCGCCAAAGTTAAAAGACCACATTTCACAAATTAAAGGTTCAAGAACAACATTGCATATTGGATCAAATACCAGATTAGGCACGACCATTTATACCACAAGGAATTGAAATGTCTATCAACTTTTTTTTTTTTCATCTTGTTGCTTTAATCAAAATAAAAGGTTGGAGAACAATGACAGGAAACCCTGAAACGTTTGGGTAATCGAGTCGCCGCAGCTAAGTTTTATTGACTCAAGAAAGAACTTTGGAGGAAGCAAAAAAGAAATAATTCACAATATCGACAAAATAGAGAGCCGGTGCTTTTTAGTAATTAAATTATAAAATCCACTTTGCATTCATGTTTGACCTAATAGGATAATCCAACCCATTTCCCCACCTTTTTTCGACATTCTTTTATGGAAACTATTTTTTTATGGAAACTATTTGTTTTTTGGTCGGAAATTATGGAAACTATTTTAGTGAGTTATAATGTCACAATGTATAAAATAATTAATAAGTTAATAATGTTCCAATATGAATAACATTGATTAGTTAATGATTTCATGGTCCTAACATGGTAGACCCACGTACGGACAACATGGACACGCAAAAGAAGAAAGCAAAGATATCCTTAAATAAAACTAATCAACCCATAATCAAGCCTTAAATATTCTTGGCAGAAATTCAAAGATATCATCAACTCCTTTCTACCCTCAATCTGCGAAAAAGCATAGCTTAGCTTAGAAACCATAGCAATCTTGTGGTCAACGTTGATATTGATTTATTTTTAATACTGAAAGGAAAAATAATTCTATTTGGAGAAAATTCCTCAATATCTTAATGCCAGATCCACCTTGATTCACTCTCCTGATTAGACAATAAACATTAAGCAAATATTGAAAGAGATGGGAGATGGGTGCTGGTCAAAGAACTTTCAAATCTTTTTTTTTTCCCATTTATTTTCAGCAACTGCATCATTACTACACTAACCAGTGGTTACTCATCGCTCTTGATAATGTAAGGAAGTACAAAACCATCTGAAGCGCAGATGTTGAGAGACAAAAACAGAGAAGCAATTTCATTTGGTTGGTTTCACAGAAAACAAGCATCCAAGGACAACTCCCAGAACAGAGAAGAATCTACACAAACACATGGTTGAAATCTTGTTGATTGCGGACATCTAGTTGGAGATGAAAGCTCTGAAATGAGAAATTCTAACTATTCGCTGGAGGTGGAGACCGTGGTTTTGTAAGTAATCGGTCACTCGAAAATGTCTTCAACCTGCGAGCGCGACCGATGCATTCTGATGGCTCTGATGCTGTTCCGGGCGGCGATGATCTCGCTGAGCGTGAGCCTCTTCTTTGACCCCTCCTCGGGTCTTTGTTTGGGGGCGCTGAGTGACCTCGACTTGGCCTCGAACGACTGAGTGTTCGCCATGTAGCTCGGGAGCTCGGAGCGAGGCTCGTAGAAGCTATCTCCACAAGCACTTTTAACAGGTGTTGGAGTTTTACACTCATTGCCAGCGAGGCGCCACTCAAAGTTCTGTGAGTTTTTGCAATTGAGCATCGAAACGGCATAGTCTGATCCATTGTAGACGCATTCCAACACCGGGCTATGGATTGGGCAGGATCTTGAACGAGTCTTGAATGTGTCAACCTCAACAATTTTGGGGCTCTCATCCAAATTGCTCGCAACCTCTGAAGAAGTAGAGAGCCTCTTGCTCTGGAATGCACTTCTTGCATCACATACTTTTTCCTGTAAAATTGCGACAGAACACGGTGAGACAGATAATAGAAGCTAATAGCCAAAGGGATATCCTTCAAAAAGATTCTCACCATGGATCTCCTGGGTCGATTTTCCAAAGGATACCGGTTCTCTTTGTCGAGGGAATGGCGAGCTTGATGTGATCTGACAGTGGCTTGGGCTCGAACTATAGCCTGCATGCTACGCAGAGCGGCAGTAGCCCTCTTTCTGACCATACAGCCTCTAACAAAGGCTTGCAGCTTGACCAATCCTTTGAGAGATCGAAGGTCTTTCCGGGCCTGTCACCAATGGATAATTTCATCAACATATACCCACGATAAGACGACAGGGTGTTTCTTTTCCACTTGAGACAATGCCGACAAATACCGGAGCCAGCAACCAATGTTCATATGGTGAAGCACTGTAAGAGAGCATATTAGACTAACTGGTAAATGTATAGTCTGAAACCGCAGATGCAAGAAATATTGAGAGGAAGATGGAACATGGAGGTACCAAAAGAAATATGAAAACAACAATCCAAATCAAAATGTCCGAATCTGTCAAGTTCTGGCGGAATGGGAAGGAAACCGATTCATTGACCTCAATCAGTTAGTCTCAATGACATGAGATACTGTTCTATTCATAATTGATGTCTCATTTTGACTCCCGCGTGTGTGAGAAAGATGTCATTTGCCCCAGATGTTCACAACAATTGAAGCATCACAGGATTTTGTCAGAACCAGATAACAATCTACTTTTACCAAATTGAATGAACCCAGCTTGGGAGAAACATCTTACAAGAAAACCTCTGACAGCGGTCTGAATTTTCACTGCAGCCAACCTCTCCCTCCCACCTCTCGGCATTGTTCCTCTTCCATGGCTCGTTAGCTTCATGACTGCAGCCGCAGCCTCTGCAGCTGCAACCGCGGCATTGGCAGCCACCGCGGTGGCTGCAGCGACCACAATTGCCTGCTCATTTTGCCCCTTCGTTGCCTCTGCAACATAAGACTTGAGCCAAACAGCATCCGAGATCAAACTGCTGGCCCGATATTTATTCACCGCGTCAGAATCCTTCCTGGACTTGCTAAAACTCCACCTTTTCGTCTCTTTCTTGTCACCAGAAACGGAATATGCACTGTCGAGACTGAATTTTTCTCTCTTCATTCCCAATACGGCCTTCAACCATCTTGTAGCTTTTGCCATCTTCTCCGCTACACTTGATAACTGATGGAAATTAAAGATAATCACCTGCAAGTGGAATTGAAGTCGCCAAGCACCAATTGAGAAACAACAAACACAGGGTCAAAACTCCATGAAGCAACCAAAGATGATGCAATTCATTTGTCATGAAAAATGAAAAGGGTGGGGTCTAATGAGAGAGAAACGGATAGAGATTGGACATTTCTGGTTTAGTGGGAGATGATCTGACAAAAACTCGTGTTGAAACTGGGTTGAAACTGCCTTTGGAGACAAAAAGATGTCACGAAAACCAGAGACTTTGTTGCTACTGTTTCAATGACACGCTACACAGACAGAGTCAAGGAGTTTTATTGAGAAAAAGCTGATGAACCCCACTCACCCAGAGAGCTAACTTCGAAAATTTCAAAAAGAGCGCCGAATTTCAGCTGCTAAACTCTCTCTCCCTCTCTCTCTCTCTCTCTCTCTCTCTCTCTGCACTATTTTTCATGTCAAAATCAATATTATTTCTCTCAGGTAACAGTGAGGATAATGCCAGCCAATGGCTGCTTCAGAGAATCTCCCACTCTTTCAAATACTCTCTTTGAGTAGTGTCCTTTCTTCCTCGCCTGCCCTTTTTAAAGGCCGCATCAAGATCATCACACACACACACACTCTCTCTCTCTCTCTCTCTCTCTCTCTCTCTCTCTCTCTCATTTTCACAGCATTTAAGGCCACAACAACCAAAAGGGTTTTCCCATTTTCGTTCCCAAATAATGATCCCACAGTCAAATTTACCTCTGCTGGGTCAGAGAATTTCTTTGGGTCTCTCGGGTCTTCTCTCTGATGTAACCTCTGTTTTGATGGTTCAGTCTTCTTTCTTTTCTGAAAATAATAGAGGGTTCCTCGATAGATGACTCTCTGGACCAATTATTAGAAAAAATTTTGACAATTTGGGTGTCAAAGCTTACTTAATCCCAGAAGTTCCTGCAAATCATTTGCATAAGTTTACTATTTTAAGCAGTAGAAAAAATTGTGAACTGCAGTCATAATGGGGATTTTGAAAATGTTTTTGAGAGTTTCAAATTTTGAATAGTCAGAAAGATTATGGGGGCGATGAGATGGTATTGATGGGATGAAAATGAAAGGTGGAGGTGCATAATAAATTGGGCATCTGGGAGGGGGAGGGAGAGCAAATCGGTATACTTGTGCGTATCCCAATGAGAATTTCTTAGGAAAATGAGGATCTGGATCACATTCAATTCAATCCCATGGCTTCTCAGCAATTTGAGTTTCTCGAAATCTCTTTGGGGAAAATTCGAATCTTGATGTTATCGGAGAGGGGAACATTGATGATGCCCGTGATCCTACGCTTTGAATTTCTCCATTAATGCTTTTTGTCTCTCTGTTTCCCAATGAGCTTAGAAGTTTCCTTTACCATTCTGGTGGTATTCTTGCTCTCCTCTGTTAAAAAGAGAATATAAAGTCGTGTTAACAATTGCTCTTAAGACACTGTGAAGTATCCACAGTCTAAAATAATTCATTCTGCAAAGTAATGGATACACGAAATTCAAAAACTGTAAAATATTCTCGATTAGCTGTTCTATAACGAAGTCCAAAACGATGAACTTCTTTGTACTCATCTCTTGAGTTAGAATATGAGTTACTGCCAGCAACACATGAACCAACTTAGTATATCTCTCCACACGCACGACCAAATCAGGCCACTAGGGAGGTTACCCCGCCTTCGAAAAGAGAGAGAGAGAGATTGGATGACGGCCGCAAGAGAAGGAAAATGGCAACAGGGTATAATGACAATGGCATCACATGGGCTGACGTTGAGCATGGTGCACGATGATTGTGGCAGAGGAGAAAGTATTTTATGTAACAGTTACGCCACATGTTATTATCCCATCGCATAATCATAAGACACCTTAATGTACACAGAGATACGTTTGGGGGGAAATAGAGAGAGAGAGAGAGGGAGGGGGGAAGTATCCTACACTATATTAGATATGAGGCCAATTCCCCTAAAGTCCAACAGTATTTTGGTGGGGCAAGTGCATTTCACGTAGACTTCTCTTAATTTTAAGAGACCCAAATCACTTTTTAATATGGAAAAAGTACTAATCAAACAATTGGGTTATCAATTAAGATATGTTTTTAAAATCACACACCGTCGTGAAAACTTACTAATCCCCTGTATAAATGTGTGTGTGAGTGTACCGCGCAAGCACGCTTATTTTCTCATATAAAGCATTATTAAGTGCAATAAAATAAACCACTTTGCTATGTATTTGAACTTACTTTGCAACAAGAAAAATAGAAATGACTAACTTCTGATTATGAATTCCTCATGAAAATTGGCATAATCGCCTAAAAAACACTTAATTTTAGATCTAGTCCCAATTCGACCCCGAACTTTACTTTTATCTAAAAATACCTAGCTTTAGGTGCAATCCAAATCTACCCCGAACTTTTTTTTGTCTAAAAAAACCCTCAACTTTAGGTTCAGTTCTAATCTACCCCAAACTTTTTTGTCAAAAAAAATCACATACTTTAATTTTAGTCCCAATCTGTCCCCATTAGCCTTCCATTCAAAATTCACCGTTAGTCGTCCCTAATTTCATATCAAAGAACAATTTCGTTTTTTGGATGATTTTCTACGTCACCTGACTAATGTAGATTTGTTACCAACATGAAAATCACGTGTCAAACAACTAATGGTGATATTTCGATAGAGGGTTAAGACTGGTTTGAAAGTTGGTGAACTTTTTTAAAAAAAAGGTTCATGGCAAATTTAAGACTACATAAAAAATGTCTAACGCAAATTTGGGGCAAGATATAAAATTTGGGTTTTTTTCATTTCTTTTAGATAAAAAGAAGTTCATAGCAAAATTAAGACTTGACCTAAATGTTAGGTTTTTTTTTTAGGAAATTATGCCCATAAAATATACATATATTTTGCTTGAGGATAAGCAAAAAAAGGTTCAAACCGTAAAACCTAATCGAATCCACCATCCAGTTTCGACAATTTGGTCTAATTTTGAAGTGAAACTAGAAAAAAAATTGTGATATTGGGGGCGGACAACATGAATTTGATAACTTCACCAGGAAATCATTAAGAGAGAGCTTAAGTATGAACCTGTTAACATATCTAGTTAAACCCACTTAGATTTTTACACTAATGTACCATTGGCTTTAATACCACTTATTGGGAGCGTGCAACAGAAACCCAATACTATCACTTGGGGAAATCGTTGAAAGAGAACTTAAATCCGAACTCATCAACATATCAAGTTAGATTCATATTTACTCAAAAGTTTAATGAGTTATACATCAGCTGTGTATATTAACTACTCTATGCCACATCAATTCTTCGATATTGGACTATTCTAACACAATCCACACTTATATCTCAACATCTGAATTGCAACGCCCCGAAACGTCACACACGACACGTGTTTTTTATTATTACTAATCTTTATTAATAAATTGGCCAACTGAAGTCAAAGTCTAACAATTTTTAAACATGAATATCACACAAGTTTAGTCAAACTACATTTGCTTCTTATTAGCAATACTTGTCAAATTTACAAGTTCAAACAATACATTATACAAGTACAAAAAAACAAAAGTCTAGGTAGGTTGAGGGTGCCTATTTCCATACTAGATTTTACTCCAAAAATCAATCTAGACAAAAGTATGGTGATGTCACAGATCGATAACTTCGCCCTCAAATGTGGGATCATCCTCAACTATGTCAAAGCCCTTCAACGAGCCAACTAACTCGCCATCAAGGTTAAAATACCATGCAACAAAAAGATAATAAACCCGTTCTGCCAAACTCACATCAATCTAGATAGTAGAGCTACATTTTATAAATACTGCTTCAGACTCAGGCACAAACACATTTTCATAGATAGCTTCATGATATACGAGAACTTCAAAATGTAGAGGTTGTGGAACATCCATCCTACATGTCTAAAAAATAGAGGAATGAGCCGAGACCTAGTAAATGAACTCTCTAGTTTTAAAATAGGAAAATCGGCTTACCATTTCACCTAGCACAAACAACATACATGCATGTCAAACAATATGCATAGAACTTGAACAAATGTTATACTTTTTCCATTGGGATATGCCAAAAAATCTTAGCAATTCAACATTTCACAATAATTTTACTCAGACGCAAGCATATGATGTAAAACATTCATGCTCATGCATTAGGTTCATTACTTCTTCCTCCCGAACACTGCCGAGGCATCCTAATCAACGGAGTATCCCGACACATGGGGCATCATCACCATTGAATTTTGTGGGTGACGAAATTTATATTATTCTCATGCAAGCCATAACAACCAAGCATTTGCATGTCACACACCGACCCTACTAATGCTTTCGATACCTCACCTTCTCGAGTCGAAATGGTGCGACATCCCAGGAGTACGTCGCTGACTCAATTCTCACGTCAGAGCTAATCGCAGCGGAAACAAATAGTTAAACCCAGACAATAAAATTGAAGAGCACCAGAATTAAACTAGCACACCAAACCGCCAACACTTAAAACATTACGATACCAAATATTTGCAATATCCATTTACATGCACACTTGTACCCTTCTACTATCAACTTAGTCTACTAAGAAAACATACACCACCACTATCAACCATAGTCATACACCTCAAAAGGGGTAAACACCCAACTTTCCAAAAATGGTACCCCTCGACATCTACTCCCAGCCTCCTGGTCAGCCCCGACATCCTCGCGACGGCGTCCACTCAGAATCCGACTCATTATCACTCGAATCTAACCCCTCTTGGATCGTCGCTTCTACTGAGGACTTCGACTCAACTCTGATCTCTATCGGGTGATTTATGTCATCCGACTCCTCGGGGATCTCATCCGGCTCCTCTGCAATTGATTCCTCGTCTGGCTCAATCTCTGACACAAAGTAGGGATTGTAGTCATACTCGGGTATGTTTTCCTCGCCATCCTCAGGTTCTACCTCTGGCTCGTCCTCACCTGACTCCTCCGGTATCTCGTGCAAGTCTATATCCATAGGGTCGAATTTTGCCTGGGACCCTTCCGGATTTGGGTCTAAATCGTTTACTGAAGAACCCGGCACTGCTGAAATAAAGTGGTGTCCGGATTGGGCCATACTAAGCTCTACACTCGTCAATTCCCCATCATGCGGGGGAATAGCTACTGGATCACAGTCCCCAACTCCATCAAAAGGGACATCGAAACCGGTAACAGGGCCGAACTGATCATGCCTATCTCTAAACGTCCACACAGTATAGGTGTGAGCCTGCCAAGAGGAATGTCCTATGTCTACCCACAAAGTCGAGGTATGCTTGATCCAAGTGTACTACTCATCCACGGGGTATTCCACAAAATTATTATCGGTGTGCATGACTATACCGAAACGCTCTGGCGGCGGCGGCGGCAGATTTATTGCTCTGGCGGGTGATCTGAAATGGTTTAGTTTATACAATTATGAGACACTTCTCAATAAGTTACAACCTAAACCCTATCTAGGCTACCACGTAATTTCAGACATATATAGACACATAACCAATCAATCCACACAACCCAATCCACAACTACAACAATTAATTTTTACACACATGCCACAACATGCGAACTTTCTACATATCAAATTACACGTCAATCACACCATATTCCCAACCAACTCGTCGTTCCCACATTCACTCAGACACTTTCCTGGCCCGCGTATTTACGCCTCAAGTCCACTCGATCGCGCCCCGAGCATTACACGCCTCGGTCCGATCCCACATTCACTTTCCGCACCATATGCCTTATCTTTAACACTTTCCCGATCCGTGTATTCACGCCTCAAGCCCACTCGATCGCGCCCCGAGCATCACACGCCTCGATCCGATTCCAATTTCACTTTCTTTCCTCAGCTCATGCCAAATGCGACAGACCTACGTGATCGCAACCTGAGTTTTAGAACGTCTCGGCCCGATCCTATTCTCACTCGAGCTAATCATGCCTTGGGCCAATCTCATTTTCCACTTCCTCAATCCTCAGCCTGCGCCAAATGCGATAAGCCTACGTGATCGCGGCCCGAGCTCATAATGCCTCGGCCTAATACCAATCTCACGCTCGCATACAATCACATCGAATTTCGTGCACACACTTGCACCCCACATCCCACAACAATACAGTCACATCATAAACACGCAATCAACACACAAATTAGCATTTTTCCACACTCAAATATTTTCAAATCAATTTCAGTCATTCACGGGACTTTCAGAAAATTCCGAGATGGACCTAATGGTACCAACCACGTACCAAATGGCATCTCACAGCACATCACACGGCACATCACAGCTAACAATCAGTCTTTTCCGCACCCAAAATCATAATATCACACTTCCGGCTCTTCACGACACTTGCATAAAATTTCAAGCCGAATCTAACAATGCAAATCACGTACCCAACAACACCCTACAGCACATAGAACAACCAATCACAGCCACCCTCGGCCTCTAAAATTTCTCCCAAAAATCCTCGAACTCAATTCTACGGCTCGCTCATCCATCCAACCCTTAATTCCTACCAAATCGTGCCTAAACGGGTCCGAAAATACCCGATAAATTAGGCAAGGCTTAGATTGAACTTACCGAGCTCTAAACTAACACGGTTAGAGCGAAAGCGGTGGCAAAACCAAAATCTAACGGCAGCTTGCGATAGCGATGACGAACGGTGATGATTGGGAGGAATGGTGGGCAGCGGCGGCTTGGGCGGTGGCTGGTGGGGCTCACGGCCGAGAGAGAGAGAGAGAGAGAGAGAGAGAGAGAGAGAGAGAGAGAATGGCGAGATGATGGTGAGGCATTGGAGTGGCGGCGAAGGGTAGTGTGGTGCGGCAGCGGTCCGAGACGGCAGCATGGTGGCGACACGGCGGAAGGGGGAGGCTCATGATGAGGGGGAGAGTTCGGGAGGGAGGGAGGGAGAGAGAGAGATGGAGCCGAGAGGTAGAGAGAGAGATATGAGGAGAGAGAGAATATAGTCAAGCTTGGAAATCAAGTTTTGACCAAAATTGGCAATTTACCAAAATGCCCCTCTCTAATCTTTTCATCCAACAATCTAGATTCGATCTTATCTTGAAATTAACGGCCCAGATCGAATTTCACCCAAAATATCCAAGGGCAATCTTGTAATTTCTCAAAAAGTCTAAGGGCAAAATTGTCTTTTCCAAATTTGAGGGTAAAATGACCGAAATGCCATTTGCCCATAAAACTAGCCCTTTTGAAATCCTTAGGGGTAAACTGGTCACTTTCTCCGTTTCTCACCGAAATTGAATTTTTCTGAAGGATTCGGGCACCTCCGAAATTGCACGTTACAACCGCAACGTCGTCCTAACGTTCTGTCGTGACTTCCTAATTTTTCGATGCTCAATTTGGTCTCAATTTAATAATTGAATCCTATATAATGTAACTCGTGCATATCTCTGACTAACAGGCGGCTTTCAGGGAAATTCGCATAATCGACCTGTGACTGATACTAAATTGAGTCACGTGCAATTTTTTCAGACCGTAATGATTTCGATTGTCAATAAAATCGCAAAAATCGATCACTAGTTCCGATAAGTACGATCGTTCGAAATAGGTTCGGGATCGTTCGTCAATTTATTTCGGGGTCAAACGGAATCACCCGTGATCTACATACATGATAATAACAAATCGGCCCATCACTATCCTAAGATCGGCCTACACTGGCTTAAAATGTCACCTCGACGATTTTTTGGTCGAAATTCAGTTCACGGTCGAATTTTTCTAGTCGTACGAATTTAAATCCCTCATTAGCCTTTCTCTATAGGTTAGTATCCCAGGAATGATCAGTTCCGAGCGAAAACTAGCTACAAATACATTAATAAATAATTCATTTCATAAATCCCGAATTGGCGAAATTTTGGAATGTCACATTGCATGCATATATTCACCTTCTTTTTACATCAAATATCCTTTAAAGCAATGAAATGCATCATTCAAGCAAATAAGTACGAAGCAATACGGATTCAAATTCAGAAGACTAAAGTCTACTCAAGTTCAAAAAGTATACATATCCAGATTTTGAGATAAAACCTACTCGGTTCATATAATACATATGTTCAGATCTTGAAAAATAAAGTCTGTTCGGTTTTAAAAAAAGACCTATCCAGATTTTGACCGTAAAGTTTGTGCAGTTTTAAAAGTAGACATGTCTAGATTCTGACCATAAATTCTAAATAGTTTTAAAAGTAGACATGTTCAGATTCTGACCGTAAAGTCTGATCAGTTTTAAAAGTAGACATGTCCAGATTTTGATTGTAAAATCTAAACAATTTAAAAATAACCAAAACCAGAATTTGAGACTAAAATCTGCTCAGTTTAAAAGTAAACAGAATCAAAATTTGTGGTTAAAAATCTACTTAGCTCAGAAGTAAACAGAATCAGAATTTGAGGTTAAAAATCAGCTCAGCTCAAAAGTAAACAAAATCAGAATTTAAGGTTAAAAATCAGCTCAACTCAGAAGTAAATAGAATCATCATTTACACTCACCTAATATACTCCACTTTGAGTAAAACGATTTTCTACCCTTTCAAACATACATAACACTAGCAAGACAATTTCCACAATCACCTCAAAGATGACATATACACGTTCAGATTTAACCATAGCAGTTGCCGATTTTCAACACACTTTAAGAAAACAAAACACATCCATTTGAACATGTTCGAGACCAACCAAGCAATTTCACAGATCATCACATTCTTAATATTGTAACACCTCAAATAAGCATATCACAACCATCCAAGTTAGAAACAACAAGTAGATTCGTCTAACTTAATTCTAGAGTCTTCACTTACCTTATGCAAAATCTGAACACCCAAAAGTTAAAGCTCTCCTGTAGATTTTAAATTGGGTGATAGCGAAAGTAGAAAGTGAAGAAATGAATTATGATTTGGGTAAAAAATCCCTACATTGACTACTATGATGAAAGTGAAACAGAGGAGTAGACGTTGAGTTGGATAAATACATTATACTCATAGGTGGCACTTCCTCTTTCCATCATGGCCAGGTGTAATAAATCAAGGGCTTAATCAAGGAGTAATAGCCCAGGAAAATGATTGCTTAAGGCTAGTTGTCAAATTAGAATAAGAAGCTTAGCTTGAGAAGACAAGTGGCATGCAGCCAAGCTCACTCCTTCAAGAGCTACGTGAGAAGAATGTCCAGGAGAGATATTTTGTGAGAATATCTTCCCCCTTTTTAACACCAAAAAGAAATTAATAAAATGGTTAACACTACTTAACTAAAAATTAACCAATAATATTACCAACTAATTACCAACGCACCGGAAAATTAAGTAAGACTGCACAATTATTAATGTACACAATAACGTTTAAAATTCTAAACACGTTGAGCTCGGAACAATTACGTTCCCGAATCCGCGCCTCACAACTTACGGTCCAACAACGATTTCTACACGTCCGCACAAATACCAAGCTAAAAAAATACTTAGCTGGTAATCAAAATATCATTATCGAATATAGAAAATTTCCAAAGTCATATACTTATTATTTCGAAATTTCCGAATGTCACATGAATTAAATCGAACCACCAAACCATTTTCAATTTTTCCTTACGTTTCATGTTTTTTTTTATATAGTTAAAAATCATTCAGTTGATACATGTAAATTTTTCTCAACACGATCTCTTCTTTTTCTGACAAATAGTCATGCTCCTCTTACTTTTTTAGGTGGTGTGTTTTTTAGAAGTTGAACACGGTATCACAGGTTGTTGTTTTTAAACTTCAAAAGGTCGGGAAGAGACAACTGACGCCAGTGATCCTCCTTTGCGTGTTATCATTAGAGTCCCAAGCTTCCAATGAAATATTGGATTAGAGCCTTAACTACCTCACGTCTCCTGCAACGTGAAAACTCAAGATTGATGAGTTCATTACTGCAATCACTCCAAGAAACTAGCAGTAAGGAAGTCTCCACACATATTGCTACTTATTGGAGTTTCAAGATACTTTTTTCTTAACTTGAAATTTAAAATATAATGCCAGTAGCAAATGGAAATTTCAATAAGCAAAACAAAGCAAAAAGTAACAACCATTGCAGTTTAGACCGAACCGCCTTATATGGTTTGGTTTGGTTCAATTTCAATATACTAAATGGTTTGATTTGGTTAAGCTTTTTGACGAACCGTTTAATGCGGTTCACTTCAGTTTGGTCCGGACAAGACCGGACCCAACCCTAACGAGCTTAGAAAGTGTATCTAATTACATCCAAATCATGGGTGTCTCGTTTGGGCCTACGAGCCGCCAAGCCCATTGGCATGGATCATCCTCCTTGGAGTTAATCGTACAAAATTTGAATCCAAGCCCATTCATGCTGGCCTCAAAAATACAAAAAATGAGTGATCCCTTCCATTAAGAAAAAAAAGTAGAGACGAGGTAAATCACCATTCGGATCCCTTCCATGGTTCCAATTTTTTTTTTTTTGCTAAAACCCTTCCATGGTCCAATTGACTACAAAATAAAGTGAACTTGTACACAATAAAGTACAGAAGATTATGTTACAAAGTGAACTTGAACCAATTTTCAATAGATTTATTGAAATCTTCTATATTAATCTCTTCTCTATTTATTGATCATTAATCATAGGACATTTGTGATAAAGAACTAGAAGAAGACTCAGATCTTCTTAATAAGTTCATTGCAAAAGACTACTTTTTTTTTTTCAATAGATATCGGCGATACTTACCGCCGTATTTACTACTCCTTTGGATTTTACTGCTTGGAACACATCCGGATACCAAACGAAAAGATCTCTACAAAGGAAATCGTTTTTACTACAAATGAATTTATAAAGAATATATATATATATTAGGAACATCTCATAATATTTCCTGTGTGCTTCTAGCCTTCCATAGTTACGCCGGCACATAGGACAGGGAATCGGCATGTGGCCGAGGATCAGAAGAACGGAAGCTTTTTTTAAGACTCAAATTAAATTGGTCGATTGAGCAATATGTCTTCAGATAAATTGGTAGGAATAAAGTTCAAAAGTGAAAGAACAAGTAAAAATTCGCGTCCAAAAGGAGAGTCTAGATGGCTTCCATTTGGGCATGGTAGCAATTTGTACAATATGATCCACGAACTTTAACTTCATGTGCAAAGTTTCGTGTATTATATTGCACAAATTAAAAATTCAGGAATAATATTTTTCTTCACATCAGATTTCAGGGATTGCATTGAACAAATTAAAAAGTTCATGGACAGTGTCGCATACATGCGCAAGACATTATAAAAAGCAAAAAAGAAAAAAAAATTTAGAAAGTGAGACAGTGTTTGATTGTTTTGGGGAAGGGCCGGTGAGTGGAGGAGTTTGGGAGGAGCCCCGTTCAGAGCCGAAGGGCATGTGGCAAGCCTTCCGCGTGAAGGCGACGTTTCCGCATGATGCTCCCACCTTACCCCCAGCCCCCCGCCCCTCAATTATTATAATTATAATTATTATTATTTCCTCATAATTAAAATGTAGTAGAAAAACAGTTCATGTTGTTGTGTCTGTCTGGGGCAAATTATGGTCTGGTTTCATCCTATTGTACATGCCGATATATAAATATTCGGAATATTCCGAGCATCTCACGATTAAATTTATATTAAAGTGCGAGACCTGCAAAAAAATTCGTAGGTGGTCGAATGTTGGGAACGGAAATTATCGACGCAAAGCCATATTCATTTTTTTTCCGATAATTCAAAACATTGAATAAAACGAGCCATGCATTAGGAATTACGGCTTTATCTCATGAATTCGGCCGAAAAAAAAAAAAGGAAAACAAAACCAAAAGAAATCCTCATAAATTTCTTGACTCTCCCCCGTCACCAAAGTTGTAAAGTTCAAAGAGTATTTCGATCACTTAAACGTTATAACAAGATCGCTTGCGCATGTATACAATTTTTTTTCCCAGAAGATTTAAGTACCTTTTGTGCGATACAAATCGAATTGCACAATCGCAACATTGAAGAAAGATGGAAAAGAAAAATTCAATCAGAAATAGGTCATAAATAGATTTGATCTCGTCAAACGAAATCCTCGGCCCAATCTGTTTCGGCTTAAATTAAAAGCAAGAGGTATTTTGTAAAAGTTTCCCGTCGAATTTAAAAGATAATTATTATCCGGACTTTAAAGATGAAGTGAAAAAAGAAAAAAAAAAAAGCATACAAATCTACGGTTCCTACACGCGTATTTTTTTTTTGGTAAAAGTTTCGAGTGTTTCGATACGCGGCGTCATGAAATGTAAATCAAGCAAAAAATTTAAAGTGGGGCCAAAATTAATCCATATTTAAGAAGAAAAGAAGAAGAAGAAGAAGAGGAGGAGGAGGAGGAAGTATTTATTCACGTGCAGAAAAACCACCGACGCACCGTTTCCCGTATTTAAAAAAAAAAAAAAGAAATATCCTCTCCCACCCATGCCTCGCTCTCGCTCTCTCTCTCTTCAACTCCGAAAAATCAACACTTTCTCTCTCTTCTGTCTCTCCTTTCCTTCTTCGACGTGATCTAGGGCTTCCTGGATGCTCGTCTCCTTCGCATTCTCCTCTTGAATTCGTCGCGAGATCCCCTCCCCCTCCATCCTCCTTCCTCCGGCGCGTCCCGATTCGATTCGATTAGGGTTTCGATTTCCTTTGATCCGCTCGTCCTCCCGATGGGACCGGAAAGTCAACGCCTTTGCTCGCCGCCCTCTCCGCCGCCGTTCCTCCGATCGGGCCTCGGCTCCGGCGTCCCTGCGATCGCCGATTGAATCCTCCGGTTCTGGGTTTTTCGCTTTTGGTGTGGGTGGGTGTTGTTTGTGTTCTTCGTGGGGGGGAGAAAGCGGAGGTCTTTTTTTTGCTGCTTTGGGGACATCTCTTTTCGTCGATTGGGACTGTTCTTTGCCCGATTTAGGCTCCGCCTTTTGCGTTTGCGTTTTGATTTGATTCGTCTCGGATGGTGAGTTCGGAGGGGCTGGGGGCGTCGCCGCCCCCCGCGGCGGCGACGTCGACCGCGGCGGCGACGTCGACCGCGGCGGCGAGGCAATTCGGGGTTACGAAGCCGATTTCGGTGTTGGGGCCCAACGAGGCCGATGTTCAGAGAAGCATGGAGTTGGAGAAGGTTGGATTTTGGGTTTTCTTGGCGTCTTGCTTTTTGGTTCGGTGTTTGCAAATTTCTTTCTTTTTCACTGGGATTTCCATTGGGCGCGCAGTTTTTGGTCGATGCTGGACTCTATGAGAGCGAGGAGGAAGCTCTGAAGAGACAAATGGTTCTCCATCGGATTGGGCAGGTAAATTGTGGGTCATACGTGGTTTAGATGTTGGGGATGCTGTTGCTTGGTTTGAGTTTACTTACTGCATGTCGAGGTCTCACTGCGGAAGAGTTCTATGATTTGCAGTTAAATTGATATTAGACTGGAGGAGCTGTTGTTGGTTAATCTTTTGAATTTTGTTCCTGCCAAGTCAGACGATTTTATTGAAATCAGTGAGGCCCTTGTGTGTTACTTTTATGTGCTAAACACAAGTATGGACTGGGATTTGTAAATACCATTTGTATCTAAAATCTGGAATTATTTGTTTAAGTGTCGTATGCATCCCGAGGAACAACAGAGTCCGTTTAGGATCCATGAATAGTTTCTTGTGTTATGCTAGTAACTTATGTGCCAAAGAACATCATAGATGAGGCCTTAATTTGTTTTCTTGGATGATTGCATCGTAGACATGTTTCTTGGAGAAGGCGAACAATATGGGGAACAATCGCAGAAGATTTCTGTTCTCAATTTACATATTAAAAATTTTCTTGAGATGCTTTTTCCTCTTTGTGGTGGTAGCCTTAATTTGAGAGGAAAATTGCTTTTGGACAGCTGAAGGGTGTAATAATGGTCAGTTGAGTTCACTCTAAAGTGAAAGTGCTGGCAAATTTGCTCAAGAAACTGCTGTTTCGTTAAACCCTGTTCTGCTACAGGTATTAATGATTGCATTGGTTTCATGCCAAAGATAAAACGATGGGGCATTTTGCTTAATAATCTGTTGTATTACATCAAGACTAGATGGAGAGAAGCTGATTTTGCACTAGCATTGTAAAACCAAAAAGATCTTTTCAGATTTTAGGGTCAGAAGAAATTTTTCTTCCTTTTTTTTTTTGGGGAAAAAAACAAGGAAATTGACTCTGCAAATTGAAGCATGTGAGAGTTATTTTTTTTTATTTGGCACTTTCATAGATTATGTACATTTGTTAGTTTTGATGAGTTTTCTTTTTGGGTTGCTAATGGTAATACTTCTGGGGTTTTCTCTCATCGGTACTCGTGTTGTTTCCACTGTGTCCCTGACAGTTTTTTTTTACTCTGTATGACTAAATGATCTAATAATAGGGAAAGTTTCAGGATCTCTTAGTTCGCTGCTGGTAAATTTTGTTGGTCCAACTGTTTTTGGATACTGAGCTTTTCGCAAGTTCAAGAGGATACATGTCAAGCATTGCGGTGATATGTGAAACTACTGTCTGTGGTATAAAGTGTTCTAAGTTTATATGTGCTGTCAATACTGTTCTTTTTCCATTTTCAGATTGTAATCGATTGGGTGAAGCAACTAACTCGTCTACGCGGGTACTCTGATCAAATGGTGGAGGATGCAAATGCTGTTATTTTTACTTTTGGTTCTTATAGGCTTGGGGTAAGGTTCTTTCATTTGGTTCATTTACTCCTTATGTGGTTTAATAAAAGCAGTTTCCTTTTCATTTCCTACGCTGTTATATACCCTTCGTTTCAATATCAAAATCTTCAGTAATCTTCCTCTTTGAAGAGGGTTCTCAGCGGTAGCATAATTTTACTTCTTATTTGCATTATGCGCGTGTGTGTGTGAGTGCATTAGTGTGCAGCCTGTGGTGCCCAGTTCTGAAAGTAACGGGGAGACTGCTGCTTGATTTTTAGTTTTTGGTTGATTTTTGTGACAATAAAGTAGTAGGATTGCCCTTTTAAAATTTTTGTCTATCAATTCATAATTGATGGTATAGTTGCAATGCTGAGTGTTGTTTTTTGCCTTTACATTGTGGGGAAAAATAATACAAAATTTTCTCATTATGCAGGTACATGGCCCTGGTGCTGACATAGACACTTTGTGTGTTGGGCCATCCTATGTGAATCGAGAGGTAATGTAACCTGTTCATCTGCTTGTTTATCTGCTCCATCCTCATTTTACACATATGTAATTCGGTTTTTTATTCTCAACAGGAGGATTTCTTCTTCATATTGCATGACATCCTGGCACAGATGGAAGAAGTGACAGAACTACAGCCAGTTCCCGATGCTCATGTCCCTGTAATGAAATTTAAGTATGATGGGATATCAGTCGACCTTCTTTATGCAAGCACTTCACTACTGGTTGTGCCAGATGTGAGTGGAGATTATCGTTGTTCTCCTTACGAACTTTGTAACTGTTTCTCTTAGTTTATGCTCAATGTTGAGTCCTCAAAATTTTTGGGCATCCGCCTACACGTCATAACCCTCAGTGTTTTGTGTAGCTGTTCAAAATCTCTGAGTTTCTGATGTGTATGCATGGGAATGTTCAATAATTAGATCTCGATCTCACGCTTGGCTGCACGCAAACATTAGCATAGATGTGGATAACGTAATGTTTGGGGGCTTCACTTTGCTGTAGCTGTGTCAAGTCAAGCTATAATAATTAAGATATGGATAGTGGATGCTGAATACATGTAGCTTGCATTTTCAGAATGCCCTGCTACAATTTCTCTCTTTTTTGGTTATTTTGCCCTGCCTCTGCTGTGGTGCAGCCTCCTTATGTCAAACGGGCAGGCTAATGACTATGACCATGAAAAATGTCTTTATGTGCAAAATGCTAGGACTAGAATCTACAACTTGTTGGGTTGACTGGTGAAGGGAACTGAGTGGGAGACATAGTTATTGGAGATCTTTCCTTTGTCAATTTTCAGATGAGTTTGGATGCTCTAGTTTTCAACCTCTGCAGTTTGAATGCTTCATGGATTCTCCTCCTTTTTGTGTTTCTTTCATCAGAGATGATATTCTGGCCTTATGCTTGATTTCTTGACCTTTTTTGTGTGAATAACCTTCCTACAGGATTTTGACATCTCCCAAGTATCTGTTCTGTATGATGTCGATGAACCTACTGTTCGAAGTCTCAATGGGTGCAGGGTTGCAGATCAAATTCTAAAGCTTGTTCCGAATGTTGAGGTACAAAGATGTGTAATACATTTTTTCTTGGTGGTTTGATTTATTTGAGTCTCCTTTCCTTGTTTATCAGTTTTATGTCGCTTTTATGCGTGTCGATTTTGTGTAGCATTTTCGGACTACCCTCCGCTGTCTAAAGCTTTGGGCAAAAAGGCGTGGTGTCTATTCCAACGTGAGTGTTCTCCCTTTATTTACTTACATCGATGGATCAACAAACTACGGTGCGGGCCTTTTTTGTTAAGTTTATCTGATCTCTCTCTCTCTCACTCTCTCTCTCTCTCTCTCTCTCTCTCTCTCTCCTATGATCTGTTAATATGTAGGTGACTGGATTTCTTGGTGGTGTCAACTGGGCGTTACTTGTAGCTCGTGTGTGCCAGCTTTATCCTAACGCGATCCCTAGTATGCTAGTTTCACGGTTTTTCAGAGTTTATACGCAGTGGCGTTGGCCGAATCCTGTGATGTTATGCCCAATTGAAGAGGATGAACTTGGCTTTTCTGTCTGGGATCCACGGAAAAATCCTCGTGACAGGACCCATCATATGCCTATCATAACACCTGCATATCCTTGTATGAATTCTAGCTATAATGTCTCAATTAGTACTCTGCGTGTTATGATGGAACAGTTCCAATTTGGCAACAAGATATGTGAGGTATGTGTATATTGGTATCCTTGCTCACATGAGTTGGTTACTTTTCTGATCTATTCTGATGATGTCCTTCTGTGTTTTGCCTTTTTTTTTTTTTTTAGGAGATAGAATTGAATAAGGCCCAGTGGAGTGCACTATTTGAGCCTTATATGTTCTTCGAAAGCTATAAAAATTATTTGCAGGTCGATGTAATTGCTGCAGATGCAGATGACTTGCGTTCTTGGAAAGGCTGGGTAGAATCAAGGCTTAGGCAGTTGACTTTGATGGTAGTCTCTGTCCTCTTTGGCCAGTGAATAGAGGGTTCAACATGATGCACCCCTATATGTGCATCTGTTATGAACTGATGAGATAGATAGCAACTTTTTATGTTATTCCTTGTTTACTTTTTTCTGTTGTTTTGCAGATTGAACGGGACACATATGGGAAGTTGCAATGCCATCCATACCCTCACGAGTATGTCGATATGTCGAAGCAATGTGCACATACGGCTTTTTTCATGGGTTTGCAGAGGAAACAGGGGGAGAAAGTTCAGGAAGGTCAGCAGTTTGACATACGTGGGACGGTTGATGAATTTAGGCACTCAATAAATATGTATATGTTCTGGAAACCGGGGATGGAGATATATGTTTCTCATGTCCGCAGAAGGCAGATTCCTTCTTATGTGTTTCCTGATGGATATAAGCGAGCTCGATCTAGAATTTCAACCCAGCATCAAGGCGAAAAAGGTTCCTCAGAAGATGCTGATGTGTGCAAGGGTGGATCAGTTGAGAGAGACCTGAAAAGGAAGAAGAGCCCTGTAGGGGAGGAGGAGGATGTTAAGCAAGGTGTTTTGGAGAAACGCATGTCTCTCAGTCCACAAACGCGTGATTCAGTATCACCTGAAATTGTTACTGAGAAACCCAACGACCTGTGCCGGGAGAATTCTGGGTTTAACACAACATCTCAGGTTGGCAAAAGTTGCGACGTTGAGTCTATTAACTTTAGTGCTAATACCGGGCCCACCAACCAACAGCTGAAAGTAGCTGATGTTAATGAACAGTCAAAGCTAGAAAATGCAGAAGGTGGCTGTGCTTCTAATTTCAGTGTTGTCGGAGTCCTTGCAAGTGGGGTGGGGTCATGTGAGGGATTGCGGATGGAGTCTGCTGTTGGAAGCAGTGGGGGGAATAATGGGAGTGTTGAGGGCAGCATTGATGGTAGTACCAATCTGGGGTCTTCACGGAGTGATTCATGTGAGGCAGATTCGAACTTGTCCTTGGAGATTGGATGTGCCGAGTTCGCAGGAGGTTTGCAAGAAGAATCGGAGGTTTTAAATTTAAGCTCTCTTTTGCATTTTCTATTTTTGTGTTTTCTTTTCTATATTTTTCCTTTTTCATTTAGATCTGATTATGCAGTACCTGGGCCTCTGTCAGGACAATTATCTGTCCATCTACGTGATTCATTCAAATTGCATTCCCTCATTGGAGACTCATGTTTCTTTTATTTTTGTTGTTGTTTGATTTACTGAGTTGTTTTCCTTTTCATCTATTGTTTTGTGTTGTGAAGCCAACTGCAGTGGTTGGGCTGGCACTTCAGTCAAGGGGCGGCATGGACCCAGAGGTGCAAAAGCCAGTGATAAGGTTCATGCGTTTTTATTTATTGATTGTATTTCAGCATTCTCTACTTTTAAGCACCATGATCGTCTTGACATAGTGCCCTTTTTGGTGGTTTAGTTCGATGGCAGGTTGAGTTTTACATGAGCAGCCAGCTTCGAAAGGATTGAGGAAGTGAATGAACTGATAAAAGTTCTTTGGCTGTGAGGCCATCAGAGTCAGAAAGATCAAAGGAGACAGAAAGCCAGCAGTTTCTGGTAAGTACCTATTAATTGCTGGCTTTCATTTGTTTCTTTTTCAGGCGCATTGGTACCTTCATATTGTGAAGCAAACTTCAACCAAAAAATGAAAAAAAAAAGGAAGCAAATTAGTCTTCGAACGTGGTGTGAAGCGCGAACTGCAGCTTTCAGAGCAAAGTTTGCAGTTTGATCTGTACAGTTCTAATTTTAGACTGAGGCGCTTGATGCTTGCACTGATTATTCCAGCATTCTGTCGAGTACGGGACAATGTCGTGAAATATGCTGGATTAGTTCAGTGGGCTTTTCTTTCTATAGAAAGTGGTTTTGTTTATGAGGATTGAGGATCTCGCCATATGGACAACAAGATGCTTCAGTAGGTTAGCGTGTGGAGTATGCAGGTTTCGATGTTCTACTCTGTTTTCGAGTCATTGTACACTACTGACCTGTAATGGAAAGGATATTTAGCCTCTCTCTCTCTCTCTCTCTCTCTCTCTCTCTCTCTCTCTCGCTGATTTTGACTGGGTGGCCTTAGAGCACTAAAAGTTTATTGATATCATCCGGCGTGCAGCTTGACTTTGTGCTTTCAGGATTGTGACAGTTCTATTTTGCCTTGACCGATATAGTTTGAAAACGCAGCTTCTTTACATGGCAAGAGTTAACCTATTGACCCTTTAAACTGTTGTTTCTGAAATTTCTTTCTTTATGGGCACAAGTTGTCTCTGAAGTTGTTATTACTCGATTTTTACTCGAGAACATCGTTAGGAGATTTTGCAATGATATTTGGGAAGCTGTGTCGAGCGAATTGAATTTGGTAGCGGAAAGGTTCGGAGGTTTTGACATGTGTGATGTTGGAGGAAAAAGGTTATAGTGAACTGGAAGAGTCTGTAATCCCTTTATTTTTAGGATGAAAGGAAGGATTTCCCCATTCTTTTGTAGTATTTTTCCTCTTTCAAAATTGGGTTTTGCCCATGTGACAGTTGCACAAGTTCTGTACGAGTCGGGACGAAAACCCAGAGCGCATTCAACACAACACGGCATAACTTTCTTCTTTCACTATTGCTTACTATAGTCTATGGGCAATCAAAATCAGTTTCACAGGACCATGCACTTGCAAGGTGCTCTGAAAGAAGTGCATGATGGCTAGGGTTAAATTATGGATTTGTGTCCAGTTTTTTACACTAAGGTCCCATCGATTAAGGAGCATCACTTTGACTATGGCATAACGTTTGCCTCTTTCCCCCAAAAATAATTTTATCTGCAATGACCCCCCAAAAATTTCAGGGCTTTTTGTCAAACCCTATCCTCTGCCTGAACGATTTTCAGGTGGGCTATCCCCATCACCTTGCCCCCACTCTTGCCCCGGTGGAGGAAAGTGTAGAACAAATGGATCTTTGGTCATCCATCTCTTCAAATTTTTCTAACCTAAAGTCGTATACAGTAGTTTGGTTATGGTTTAGTCTTATCTTATGTATCTAATTGAGGATTGCTTAGTTGTTTATTAGCTTTTCAGGGTTCCCCTCGCGGTTCGCGCCCGGGCCAAATTAAAAAAAGGTTTAGGCTACAATTATTGCTTAATCACTATACTTTCTATGTTCTCTTAAGAAACTTCGCAGTCTCGCCGTCTTTGAATTAATTGAAAATTGCGTCCGGGATAATGTCTATTCAACGATAATGGAACGTTAAAGATTGAATTTCGTAAGGATTTCGCACTACCCTTGTTACAAGATTCCTACTGTTCCTCGCTGCAATCATTTAAGAAAAACAGGGGAGAAAGGGATGGCTCTCGCCTTCCACCCTTTCCATCCTTGTCTTCGTAGAATTGACGCCTCGTTTGTCTCTTCCGAGACCCCCGCCAACACAAACCACTACGGGTCGTCTCTGTCTACGAAAGCTGTGCGGTTGTTTTCGCTCGGCAATTTAGGCATGTCCCAATTTAAATTCGGCCTGGAATGTTCATTGAAAGGAACCCCTCCAAAACAAGAAAATTTTTAAGATTGATCCAGCAAGAGGAAAGGAGAAATTGGAGTAAGACATTCACCAACCGGAACGCGCACACGTGGGCGCGCGCGCACGAACGTATGATTCCTTCGGTATGGAGACCATTGCTTGAGGTTTGTCCCTCAAGTTAGGCAGCACGCAACGAAAAGGACCCGTCTCTTCTTTCTTTTTTTCGGTTTTTCTGCGAGTGCGTTTCAAAGTCTTCAACCCATTTTTGTTTAATTGCCTGTGGGGGCATTGACTCTCTGCACCTAACCCAAAAGAGAAAACCAGTGCTGAGCCTCTAATTTAGCTCATCAAGAAGCTCTGCCTAAGCAATTGACAAGTACAGATGTTGAACTTTCGTTTGAATACATGAATAACAAATCATCCTTGAGGGAGAACCCAGAAAGGAGGAGAGTGGGGGAGGAGTGGGATTGTTTTTTTGGTGGGGCGGGGGGCACAAGTGTTGAGTTGAGAGTCCATGGAAGATCACTGTCCATTGTCCAAATTATGCACTAAGTGCAGTGGAGGAGGATCTTTCGAGATCAAAAAGATAAAAAAAGGGCATCCTTTTTATTTACTTTTCATCACTCCTTTCATGCCCAAAAATTAGAAGATTGGACGTGAAGATGACCGATTTGTGTAAGATATTTCATGTGCATTGCTCTCGATACATCTCAGCTCTAATGTCACTGCAGCACACTCCCTACATGTTAGTCAAGTATCTCAAATAAATCCAATGATTGAGAATTTACGAGATAAGAAAGCAATGCACTGGGAGGATCGGATAATTTTCCAAAGTTGACGAGCCGTGGAAGATTAGTTGTGCGTGCAATTGCCTTATTAATTCTCAGAATATGTTTGATTGATGTTAATCAAATCTATGATTTGTCTGATCATCTGAAACCAAGCACCAAATTGGACAAAGGCAGAGACCTTATTATCCTCAGTCAATACACCTAGTTAAAACTAGCCACAGATGAATATATCAAAGATGGCACTCATTTTCTTAGCAAAAAGAAAAAGCAGCATGTGCATTAAAATGTTCCGATCGACCTGTTCATCAACAACCCAGTCTTCCTTAGGTAAATCACTCAGAAATTTACTTCAATTTAAGATAGACAAATGTTGCAGACTGAGGGTTTTTAGTCCATCGACAGGTGAGAAAAGGCTTTGGGACAGCAGAGGTTAGAGGTCAAACGAAGCTTGTTTGGCATGAGGAAAATTTTCCCCCTCTGAAAATTTACACGTCAAAGTCAAATGGCATGGGCAGTTAGACATGAAAGGAGGCCTTGACCGATAGTTTTCTCTCCTAACTTGAAACCCAACAGCATAAAGTGGCATAAAGATTTCTAATTGAAGAAGCAAACAGAAAGATTGGAAAGCATCTGAAAGTCTCTCACATAATGTAGCATTCAATATTACATGAACCCAAAACCAGTTCCTGCAGTCTTTTTACAAAACTAAGGGGATCTCCAACAAGAGCAAACCCAAACGACCCTCTCGAATCAACTTGCTTTGGAAATTCTACACAGTTAGCTCACAGATAATCTTACTTCTCATTGATCAAAGATCTCAAGTCAAATGTCAAACATGAACACAGATAGTTTCTTCTCTTCCTCAGGAAATCCTTCATGGAAAAAATCCTCTGATTAGTTCTTCATCTCATGGCTATTCTTGTCATGCTTGGTACCCACTGGGAAAAAAAAAACACAAGAAATTTATTAGAATTCAACGTAGAGAAAGAAATTTTAGCTCCTGTATACAAACAAAGCACAAACTTACGGCACAGTGCAGAAACTTCAGAGCTTTTCAGCACCCGCAATCGCTTGACAGTGGATACAAACATGCTGCGAACCATACATGCAGCAACATATTAGAATATTAACGAGATGGTACTTTTCTGTACATTAATATCAAAACAAGCCGACTTCCAAATGCGAGAATTCATAAATCCAATTCTCTATATGTCTATAAATAAAATTCCACTACATCGAGCTCTGAGTGCACCTAAACCAAAAATTCATCCTAGGATAGGCAAAAGAACGGGGATGTGGATGAAAATTCCACGCAATGTCCGGAGTATGCTAAACGACGTCAAAACATGAAATGACGAGCCCACTAATGGCTTCATGTTAAGCCCTGTATTATAAAAATGCGAGGGAGAATAATAATCTTAATGCATCAGATCCATCCACCAAGAGATTAAGATGCTTACTGCCATGGCACATCCCCAACAAGCATCCTGTCCCCTTCATTATCCTCATAAACAAGAGTATATTCCCCTCTCCCGTCCAATACACCTGTAATTGGTTTCTCTTCCTCTTGCTTCTTGCTGATTCCACCAGCTGAGGAATCTTTTTGGGCTGGACAATAAGAACAAAAACAAAAACCAAGGACGTCGTCAGCTAATCTTCTTCTTGACCCCCAAAAATAAATAAATGGAACATGTATTACGATATTCCTAAATGAAAAAATCTGAGGATTTTATATAGGTCTCCACAATGGTTATAACCTGCAAGAAGGCCTCTGAAGAGTTCATCAACAGCAGATGAGAGCTTCTCATAGCTATCATAGGCTTTGAGATCGACTTTCCTTCCAATGGGGACACCATCCATGTTGATCTTCACAAACATGCCCTTCCTTTCGCAGGTTTCGATGGGCTTGTCTTCCCTGGCAACCTTGTTTGGCGTCTCATTTTGAGGCTCAGGAGATGGTTTGGTGGAACTGTTGCTGGTTATGTTTTTCCTGAATGAGCGAATCGGAGGCCAACCCACCACGGGACCCGGCGCAGTTCTGCTTTCAAGAATATCCAGAGTTAGCAACCAAAAAGATAAAAGCAAAGCCAAATAAGTTAGAATGATTTTGTCACTAGAAGATGAGTACTTTTCAGACTACAGAGAACGAAGTAATCAGAAGTAGACGCGAGCAAAAAAAATTCCTGGATAGAGATTACCATGTTTAAGAATCTCTAAGAGCCAAGCAAATATCTTTCTTACTAGAGTTGATAAACGCAGAAGACAACTCATCTGCGACAATCTTTACATGTAAACATCCTTTTAACCCTTTTGACAGATGCAGAGAACATACGGCAGAGAAAAGGCAAAACTTGCAAGAAAAGGGATGAAAGAGGGAAAAGGCTGTGCTGCCAGAAAAGCTAAAAATACCATCATTACTGAAAAAAGAGCAATAAAAGGAGCCACCTTAGCAGGTATTGAGGAAGAATCATCATGTCATAGGTTAGGAGAACAAATTAATGTCGCGTACCCAACACGAATAATTTCGAGTACCTTTTCTGAGAGACACTGGGAACAGCTGTATTTGCAGCAGAGACAGAGGCTTGCGAAAATGCCTTCTTCATTCCTGAATCTTGCAAGTTCATCCCTTTATTGCTGCAGTTGGGCTGTGAAGCCTCCTTAGGCAAGAAAGGCAAGTTCTTGCCCTGAGAGATTGTTGATGGGAACTTGTAACATGACCTGGGCGGCTTCGTCTGCTCTTGCTCTTGCAGTTTTTGGCAATTCTCTTTGTAATCTGTACCAGTCCATGGAGATGCCAGAGCTTCTGAGGAGCCAAACTTTTGGGGTTGGTGTCCACCATTGTTGGTGGCGATTTGTGTGGAGGCCATGGAAGGGAAGTGGCAGAAGGAAAGGAGTGCCTCGTCTCTTCCCTTGCCGTTCATGTCCTGTTTTTGGTTGAACCAGTCATCAGTGCCTGGTGGACCAAGCCTGAGCTCCAGCTTTTTCTCTTCTGTAGAACCACGAGCTTTGGCTTCATCAATCATCACAAGCCATTCTCTGTTATTGGACATCAAATCCAGCAGTTGAGGACCGGCCACCCCATTTCCTGAAACTCCTTCCATATGCTACCACCCAGAAGAGAGACTTAAAGTGACTGGTTGAAGAAGGCACCACAAAAAAGAACGTGCTTGTTTCACTGAAACACAAAACAAACCAACAAAGTCAAATGAGAAAACATCGCACGAAATTTGGATTTCTACAAGCAAGAGTCACTTCAACCCCAAACTTACATGGATTGAGCTAGGAAGCCAGAAAGATAACAAGCCAAAGCCAAATAGAAACTTTCAGACTTACCTATCTAGGAATTGTAGGTACTCAACCAAAGCAAAAAGTCACGAAGACACACATCCTTAAAACCAGCCAAAAGCATCAACCAGGTATCAAGAAGGAGACAGCCTTTCAGAAACTCAAACACTCGAGGGAAAACACAGGGAGCACAAACTGAAAAAACCACCCATCTCTTAGGTTCTTATAACCTACCCCAGAAGAACAGATACAGAACCCCACCAAGCAAAAGCGAAAGAGAAAAAAACCTAATAATGATCAACACTCTCCCAAAAGCAAATAAAGGGAGCTAAGATAGGGAGGAAGGATATATGACTTTGGTTTTAATTATTGGCACGCTTAGTGGGTTCACCTCCTCTCTCTCTCTCTCTCTCCCTCTCTCCCTCTCTCTTATCTTTCTGCGAGATAGGAAGGTATATTGTAAAGGGAGGGTGATTTGTTTAGATGAAGAAGAAGAAGGGGCAAGAGAGAAAAGGGGAACGGAAGATGATAAAGATTCCCTTTGCCCGAAAAACCCAGAACAGGAAAAAATGGAATTTTGAGAGCACTAGGCACGCAACCCCGGCCACGTCCCCTAAATAAACGTTGGATTGTTCAGCTCAACAAGCAAAGCGTGCTGTGCCTGACCTCCCCCTTTAAAAGGGTCTTAAAAAGATGACCCCTCTCGCTCTCTCTCTCTCTCTGTTCAAGCTTCACGGAGAAAAGAAAAGGAAAAGAAAAGGATCCAACCTTTTTTCCCTTCTTTTTTTCCTTTTCAAATCTTCACTCTGTCTACAGTTCACTCCACCACACAATCCCGGACACGAGCTAAACTTCTCTATGCGCACTGGTCCAAAGTCTTGACAGAGAGAGAGAGGGAGAGAGAGAAGGGGAAGTGGACAAATGTGAAAGCTACTTGTTAGTTGAGAAGTCCGAGTAAATCAAGCAAGATTGTTTGTTTTCTTCCCGGGAGAGAGACACAATACTGCTCTGTTTCTAACATCTCATGCTTTTCTTGAATTCCTGTCCTTTGAGCGATTCAACATCTGGTTTTTACCCGCTTCAACACGCGCAACCATCGCAGTCACCTTGTTATAGAGAGATTAAACTAAGGCAAACGTGGGGTTTTTAAAGGGGGATAAGAGAGTCGCTTGCGGCTTAATTCAATGAAAGTTCCCCTTTCTAGGATGCAAGAAATTTGATGGGAAGCTCTCATTGGTGGGAAAGGAACGGGTAAACGGGATTTGCTTCATCCACGTTCTTCGAGCTCGAACAACTTGTGCAGCAAGAAAATGCAGGAATTCAGAGTTTCTTCCAGGTTGAGTGTAATTAGATCTGTTGATCACATCTTAAATTATATGTTGGCAATGAACGCGCCGGCGGCGCGAAGTTGAATATTTGTAAAAAATCTTGATTTAAAGGGATCGGATATAAAGATCGTCTAATCATGGGCATAGTTACTCAATTAGGATCGGTCTAGACTCACCAAGCTTGACACACAAACTAGAAAAGGTTAGGCAGGTAATTTCGATATTAGGCCCGAGGTGGTGTGGTTAGGGTCACTCGTTGCCCACACCAGTTGCTGCTATGGAAAAATTTATATTTTTCAAATCATGAATAAGCCTAAGTAAGGATTTTTATAAACTTGATACTTAGTCGTATCTATCCAGAATCACATTATCGATCAAGTCCACCACCCACCTTCCCTTTTTTGATAGGAATAAGAAAAGTATAAGTCAACCAACTTAACTTGCAATTGAATGATTTAGGCAAATATAATGAATTTTAGGAAGAAAACTCTTGATTTTTTTTTACCTAGCTAGCCTGTTTTATCTTGTTCTCCATATATTTGGCTAGTGCTTGTTTGCGGAAGTAATAGAGGGACCAATAATAACGAAATGACCAAACTAAAAAATTCATTTTCCCCAATCCCGACATGCATCGGTATGTCAATATTATCTCTCGTTTTGTATATCGACATGACAGAAAGATCGTTACACAAAGAAGGTTTAAGCTCTGACCCCTGCAAAAATTTGTAATTTTGGTAAATAAAATCATTGTTCCATCGGTAGATGAGAGTTTTCATTCCATGACTGCTCATGTAAAAATACTTTATACGAAAGGTGTACCTTATAGAAATTGTGCGACAGCGAGGGTCCGCATATGATGATGGTATTGCCAAAATTGGGTATTTAGCATATTCCGGATAGTAATAAATTTTCCTGGGAAATATGTACAATATGGGGGAGTCTCATCTCATTAGATGAAGACAAAAGGACAGCAGTAGTATCCATTTAGAAGAAAAGGTTTTGCATATTATTTTGCAATGCCAAATGTTGGATGAAATCAATACATGGGTGATATTCTTGACGAGCTTGTCGGTACCAAAGTCGATAACACAAAAAATAGTCAAAAAACTCAAATTAGGTTCACTATGATACATTTAATTTAAACTTTTTCTTGTGACATAAAAAAAACTCTAAATTTGTACCTATGTAACACATTAGATGATTTTCAACCAAAATGACGTTGTTTTTATTTCATCTTAGCCGCATGGGTGCCGTATCAACATTGTTTGCTTTCCGTCGTTCATATAAGTAGGTTTTTAACGGTCCTCATTAATAAAATTTTGGCAAAGGGTAAATGTGTCACACGGATAGAATTTTTGGGTGTTTTGGCATCATAAAATAAAGTTTATGATAAATGTGTTATAGTAATCATAATTTAGAGTTTTTGGTGATTTTTGTCCTAATTTTTACTATACAAGAAAGTTGCGTAAATTTTTCTTGTTTTTCTATCACTATTTGCAATTACTATATCACCCGAATAGTCTCGCTAAAGAAATAAGATGCGGTTTCAATATAATTCGGAACCTATTCTCGTCGAATGCTCTCTATGTTGGAATTTCACCTTCAAAACTGTAAACATAAGAATGTCTAGTAAAAAAAATTTATATAGGCCGGAAATTAATAAAAATTAAGCAAAATGTATAGGTAATCGAGCTATAATAAATATATGCTGCGTACGGATACGTTGGTTCATCTTTCATATGTCGATCCATTCAAATAAAAGCATGGTGCCCCATTTTAGTTTTGTCTTCCATGGTTAATTTTAGCTTTTCATTTCAATTTTATTTGCCTTTTTTTTCTTGTTAAAAAGAAAACATGATTAGTACTAAAAATGTAAGGGAAAAAATCACCAAAAATCCCAAACTATGCCATCCGTAACACATTTACCCTAAACTTTTTTTTGTAACACCAAAAACCCCAAACTATACTATTTGTGACATATTTATTCCATTGTACTTTAATTCATAGGTATTTTCGTCTTTTTGTTTTTTCTTTTTTTTTTCCTTTCCGGCGAGGACAGCCCTCACCGGCGTCAGGCGAGGGTCACCTCGCCTGAGCGAGTGAGGGCGGCCCTCACCCAACGCCGACGAGGGTCACCCTACGCTGGCGAGGGCGACCCTTGCCCTACTCAGGTGAGGGCGACCCTCGCCCCATGCCGGCTAGGGTCGCTCTCGCTTGAGTCAGGCGAGAGCCGCCCTCGCTCACCCAACCCTCGCCCACCCAGGCGAGACGACCTTCGCCCAGTGCCGGCGAGAGTAGCCCGCGCAAGAAAGGAAAAAAAATAAACAAAAAAGACGAAAATACCCATTGACTAAAGTACAATGAGGTAAATGTGTCACAAATAGCATAGTTTTGGGTTTTTAGTATTACAAAAAAAAGTTCAAGGTAAATATGTCGCGGGTAATATAATTTGGGGTTTTTGATGGCATTTTCCCAAAATGTAAAGATAAACTAATTAGAATTTAAACTGAAAAGTAAACATCGCATGGTTCTTGGATAGATATGCGATTCTTTGTACATATTAGAATTTAAGTTGACTCAATTATCCGATGCTACCCTTTTAATTGTTACTTTTTCAACAGTTGCACCCGAGATTATCAACTCCACTACTCAATAGTTGTTGCCTCGATTCAACTGTTACATTGCACACGTTTCTTTAATCGGCCCAGTTAGCCTCCATTTGTCAACTCCTCGTCTCAATACTTAATCATTCACCGATATTTTGTCGACCGACTACTCTCAACACTTGGCAATCTTCTGCCTCCGCCGCTCCGCTAATCGGCCTCTACTGATCAAGCTACCGTCCAAGCACTTGGGCATTTTCCGGTGTCGATGGGGGCGCACGGAGGAGGCAAGAGAAGCGGTGGAGATCTAAGCAACAAAGGCATAATGGTGTACACATTCCCATTTCAATCCAGAAGTGGGTCCAAAACTAGGTGACATCAACATTACAAGATGGCGGTTGGTTGCCTAGACGTTTCATGCGATTTTTCTTCTTTTTTCCACAACTATTAATAAGAATAGTTTAATTAAACTTTATAGTATGATTAATATTACATTCTTTCATGTCGACGCGATGGCCGGCTGCCCCAGCAGTGTTGTTCCAATGTTTGGACCACGTTTTGAAAAGCATGATTTCCTCCATATATACTCATAATAATCACCCACATTTCCCCAATTGTTTTGTTACATCTTCTTTATTTCTTGACGTGGGTATCCTTATCATTTGCTTGCCATAGACCCCACCACTTCAATTTTTTCTATTTTTCATATGCATATATATATATATATATATATATATATATATATATATATATATATATATATATAAATGTATTATACAAATTTTCAATTTTTTGATGACTACTCATCATTCCCATCCACTAAACATATAATTCAATAGACATTTATTTAATATATATAAAAATATATATAGTTCTTTTCTTTTTATTTTCTTTTTGCCAAATTGGTCGCCACCATACATCCATGTCACCGTCCCTCTTTTGCGGCTTTGCATATGTTTTAGCCAACCTCTCCGATTGAATGAATCCCTACCCTCAGGCGCCGCATATGTGTACTTACTGGCAATGATTTTTCATGATCAACTAAGGAATAATTGATGACAAAATCATCACCCCCATAACTAGAATCTTATTAAGGTTCGTTCCTTTTTATCTTCTATTTTATTTTTCATTTATAAGATCTATAAAGTGGGTCTTCAATGATTCGCGAAAAAGAGAGCCAGTAAAAGTCAAGAGAGTGATATTTTGAGATCAACGAATACTGACTTAGGATCTCTGGTCGGCCATTAAGATTCGCTGAGGGTAATATTCTCAAAGTATGATTCGAAATTTTCTGACTAGAGATTGAGAGATGATACGTGTTAGAAACCTCATTGTGTTGAATTCGATTGGACGACAAATGGCACGCAAAGACGTGGCAATAGAAATTTCGTTTTATTTCACTTGTTTGATGACTTTGGGGGCAGGAATTGAAGGACGGATGCTGTAAGATTTCCAACACGCACTTTAAGAAAGTTCAGGTAGATTACAAAAAACAAATGTGAACGAACGAACATAAAAAATTCTCGAGTTTAATTTACAAGGTGAAATGAAAAATATCAAAAGGTTCGGGATGGTCAATGTAACTCGCTCCATACTCTAAAGAGCTAAAGTGCATGTGGACCCGAAATCTTAGAAAAAACACTAGGAGTGCAATCGATGACATGATATCAAATAGATTCTCATGTTCTATGAATCTGCCTCGCATTTGCATATCATATGTCGTAGCAAGAAATTAACTATTTTAAAGTGGGAAAAGAATTCTGGATTTGATAACTCCTTATGACCCTTTGTCGAGATTTTCTCGTTAGTTATTGGTCAAGAATGAGACTAGTCCACGGTGCATCAGTGCGTTTTCCTTTTCCAATAGCTTTCAACATTCGACGACCCGAGTTCAATCATCATTTCTAAAGCTCTTTTCCTCATCTCAAATCATATGAATGGAGGAGGGCCTTGAAGTTTCTAAAACCGTGATGATTAGGGTTTTAAGGAGGGTCTTCTTGCATATTCCAACTTCAATTATGACCTAGGTACGACCGGGGAGTCAAGATCACATTGAAAGCGTGAGGAATCACCCTCCTTATCTTGGGTTAACAAAGGAATCATCCACGCAAGAATGATGCAGGATGATCAAAAAGAGTGGATCAGTCGTCGTATTTCTTAATCAAACATGCTAATGCAAGATTACTGGTTGTGTGACAAAACTAGGTTAACCCTTATCTTGTCATGCCACAATAATCTATATAAAGATTTCGTATGGGACTTTGTCAGAAAAGGTAATGTTAGAAGAAGGTTCTAACCCCCATCCATCCATCTCGAGATTATAAAATGTTTTAAGTGCAAATTGATTGGTGTGTAGCAAGACTTTTGTTGTGCTAATCTTTAAAGCTGATTAAGATCATTCACAATCTTCATGATGCAATAAACTTCAAAATCCATCTCCTTCTTTACACTTTATTAATAGAAACCTTTTGCCTTAATGCATGACATTCTTTTCTGAGCGATGCCTCCCTCTACTCATCAACCATCGCTATTTATTGCTAATCAAGGGTACGTTGCTTACGTGAGCGAAATAAAAACATTCTCGTCTTCCATCATCGGGTTTATATCAAGTTTAGCATGCTCAATTTCCTCCATTGCCCTCTTTTCTCTCTCTCTCGTGTCGTCGAATCGACAATATCCCATCGTCGCAAAACGAAAGAAAGAAGAAGGAAAATCGAAGAAGTGAGATATGTAGTTGATGCTTGTGAACATGGAGAGCTACAGCGAGGTCGGCATTGGAGACAAATTGGAGAATCTGTTGATGTTGTATGTGGGGATATGATTCAAAAGGAGCCCATCATACATCACTTCCCCCACTCTGATCGAAATTGCAAAGTGCTCCTTGTCAAGTCCACCTATCTAGTCTTGGCAAGAAAAGCCCTTATGCCCGGAATCACCCAAATGTGAACACTTCATGCGCCGCGAAAGCCAAGACATCTTACTATTTCCATGAGGTTCATATTTTGTACCTTTGGCCAAACGATAATGCCATTTGAGGGGTGAAAAAGCCACATGCCTAGGTCCACCTCTTATGTTTGCTGCAGGATTGATCTTGTCTTCGTCGCCAATCTCTTTCTAACCCCTGAATCTCGCTCCCGATTCATTGTTTTCTTGGGGGAAATATTGGTTAGTGCATTCAAAGCATGACGTTTCGATTCATCTGGCTAAATAGTAAATAGTAATGAATACAGTCGTCGTTGCTCAATAGAATTGCGTAACCACTTGATATACTAGTGGGGATTAGCTTGAGAACCCACTTGCAAAACCTTGAAAAACTGGATTTTGAGGTCGAAAGAGGCCGGGAAAAGTGCCAAAAAAATTTTAAACCTTTTGCATTAGTGCCAATTTAGTTCTAAACCTTTTTTTGGTGCCAATTGAGTCCTAAACTATTTGCATTTGTGCCAATTTAGTCCTAAACCTTTTTTTTATGCAAATGAAGTCCTAAACCTTTTAAATTAATGTCAATTCAATCCTAAACCTTTTGTTTTTGTGCCAATTTAGTCCTTTCGGCCAATTTTGACTGGAATTTGCCGACGTGGACGCCGGCCGATCGGCGACCGGTCACCGACGCTAACATGGCACTGACGTGGACAAATTAAATAATATTTTAATAATTTTTTGAATTATTTTTTTTCTTTTTTGATCTTCTCCTTCCTCTGGCCGATCACCGGTCCGGCAATCAGCCAGAGGCCAGAGACCGGCGAGGGCAGCCTCGCCTTGGTCGGGCGAGGCCCGACCTCGCCAACCACTGGCGAGGGCGGCCTCGCCTTGGTCGGGCGAGGCCCGACCTCGGCGGATCTGGCGAGGTTGGGCCTCGCCCAACCATGGTGAGGCTTGATCTGGCGAGGGCTCGAGCCTCGCCCGACTAAGGTGAGGCCGCCCTCGGTCCGGCGACTGGCTAGAGGAAGGAGAAGATAAAAAAAAGGAAAAAAAATAAAAATTTAAAATATTATTTAATTTGTCCACGTCAGCGTTGATGACCGGTTGCCAGCCGGCATCCACGTCGGCAAATTCCGGTCAAAATTGATCGAAATGACTAAATTGGCATAAAAACAAAAGGTTTATGACTGAATTGGCATCAATTTAAAAGGTTTAGGACTTAATTAGCACCAAAAAAAGGTTTAGGACTAAATTGACACCAATGCATAAGGTTTAGGACTCAATTGACACCAAAAAAAAGTTTAGGACTAAATTGGTATCAATGTAAATAGTTCAGGACTTTTTTGGCACTTTTTCTAAAGAGGCCTCGGTCGAGTTCTGCCAAGATGATGAGATTTAGTGGGGCTCTAAACGTTCCAACATCATATTTATGAACTCCATAACTGCATTCAGATAGGGAGATTATTACCACTCTAATTAACAACAGCATGCGAATTCTAGTTTTCGAGCTTGCTCTTTGGATCTGTGTTTATTTGAACCGTCTTAAAAAACTTATCCACAGCCGCATCCGTTTCGAAATTTTCACGTTTTTGTCTTAGCCCATTCTGTAAAACGGATTGTTCATCGATTACCTACCGTATTAGCCAAATAGAATACTAACGACAAGAAGAATTGCTTCCATTCCCATTCATTAGTAGAAATCAAGAAGTTGTTGATCAAGATATAACCCTAGCACAAACTTTTTGGTCATCACATCCTGGAGCCCTGATTACACAACTTGATGTCCACCAAGAGCAAAGGCAGAACACAAAGGAAACCCAAACGAAAGTCACAAGAAAAGGGCACCACACCAAGCCTCGGTGATGAAGAAGGAGGGAGAGGGGCGGGTCCCAATCTAGCAACTTTCCTTAAAATCGAAACGTGGGCAATTTAATGTGGACAATGAATCGGAATGTTATTGGGACAGTCTCAATGTCCCCAACTAGCCAAGAGATATAGATGTCCTTCTCACCTATTGCAGTCCCAACCACCCATATAAGCATTGACAAAAAGAAAACTCTCTTACATCAACTACTACCATCTTTGGTGTTTTGACCCCACCCCTTGTGCTCTTTGGGTCCTAAAGTAAAAGTTCTTGAGGACCCTCTCTATGCTTTAAAGCAAAAAAGCTCACCCCCAAGCCCTAGTTTTCTTGGTCAATCTTGAAGGGCGATTTGTAGTCCCTATGCGGATGAAAACACGTAAAGATTTCATAGACCATGGAGTACGCAACCTATCCGTTTGAAGGGTTTGACTATTCTTAGTCCAGTGACCTCATCGAATTGTTTGTTACTTTCTATGTAGGCATGCATTGGTCATCACCTCATATTATTTGGAGCAGATATATCTATATATAACCTATTTATATGAGAGGCTGATCCGTTTAAATGGAACGATTAAGTTATTTAGATGCTAGTTGAGTGAGAACTTGTGATGGGTTGTTGTGTGTTCGTGACAGTTGCAAAATACACAAAAAACTACTGATCAATATGATCCTATACATGGAGCCGGAAGAATGAGGATCAAGATGAGTTACACTCAGACATACACAATATAACACTCAAGGAGTTTCAAGGAAATGAAACATAACCACGATATGACAACATGAACCAAAATCGACTCGTTTTCAAAAACAAAATTCCACATTACAAACTCTAAGATCGGTTATTTCAAACGGTTTAGCAAAACATATCGAAAAGAACTCTGTTTTAGCTTGGAGATATCTCTGAGATCTAGGAGAGGCAAAGCCATCAAATTCAACGAAAAGAAAAATCTCCATATCAATATCCGAAATGCTTGTGCATGGCTAGTCCCGTGCCAGCAAAATCAACAATGTGATCAATACCCATTCAACGTGTTTTGTGCCCATGTTACCATGTTTCGCTAGTCTTCCAACGTTAGAAATTGGGTTTGGGTTGTGCTCTTGATTGAATATTTGGGCCCAACAAAGGCCTCTCCTATTGGGCCTTTCGTCTCATCTTACTTTGAAACTCAGAGACATCCATCGCCTGTCATCTTCTTTTTGAACTACTTCTCCATCTGTATTAATGAAAGACTAATAGACACACACGCACACACTTGAGTATGTCCATGTCACTTTCCTAAACTAGTCATCTGCTGTCGGCATCATCGCCCGTGAACATCGTGCCCTGCGTAACGATCAATCAATAACTAAAGAATCGACCTTACATCGGCGATAGAGTTTAATGAGCTCCTCGAATGCATGCGCTTGATGGAATGATGCAAAACCTTAGGGACCAAGATCAATTATGAAGGTCTAGAAATGAGGTGATGATGCGCAGAAGTTGACAACGGGGAGGAGAAAAGAGAAAAGGGCATCTTTTGCAGTCTCTTAAGAGATTGAAATCATTAATTATCCCTCAATTATGGAAGCCGTGCAAAAGCTCCTCCTTTTTTTTTACCAACTATGGTCTCGAGGAATGTCATCACTGTCATAATTGAATTAGGGGGAGGGTCCACCGGAGATGCGACTTAGGCTTTTAGAATGGATACGGCTCATTAGCATGCAAATGGATTAGCCCTAGAAAGAGAGCTATGATGTTAGATCAATGTCGAGGACTCTTGTAAAAAGCACAGAAAGTGTAGCCACAGGTTGAAGTGATTTTTGGTGTTTTCGAATGTAGCCTTTTTCCTATGCCAAAGCTTGGTCTCCCCCTCGATTCTCGCGACTTAGGTGGCGTGCCGAAGAAGTCGTGGAAAGTGCAGAACCGGCACCGACGTGGTCGAGTAGATTTCACGATGGGTTGCTGGTAATTGGAAAAAAAGAAGTAGATAAAATGTAAGTAAATCGCTCGAATAAGAATTGGTAACTCAAACTTAATTAGTATTTGCTTGACTGAAGTTTTTAAGTCACTCTACAATTTAGGTTTATTATTTAAACAAGAGTTGGTAAATTCGAAAAGACGATAAGTAAGTTCGAAATGTCAGTAAATTATGCAAATAAAATTGGTAAGCTGGTACAAAATTGGTAAAGTTCATAATATAAAAATTGGTAATTTTGTATAGTATTGGATTTCACCGGCAAATTACCTGAAAGAAAAAGTCATCGGTCATTTTCGTTCAACCAAAAAAAAAAACCCGTAATTTTAGGCATGGGACAGAGTTTTAGTAATAGACATGTCGTCAATAATGAGAGTTTTGGTTACATTTATAGAGCAAGAAATAAATCACCTGCCAAAGTACCAAAATTCGTCGGGAAATTGTCAAATTAGTCATAAACTTATTGTATGAATACCGATTCAATTCTAAACTGTTAGATTTCATCAATTTAACTCTAAATCTTTACACGAAATTTCATTATAGTCCCTCTGGCCAATTTTCACCGGAAATTATTGACGTAGCAACGTATCGCGTAGGACGGTTAGAGATAACAAGACCACGGCATCAATGATTTATGGCGAAAATTGATCAGAAGAACTGTATTAGAATTCTCTCTAAAATTTAGGGCCAAATTTATAAAATCAAAAAGTTTAAAACTGAATTGACATACGCATAATAGATTCGAGACCGATTGGATAATTTTCCTCGAAATTAGCAACAAAGGATACAGAGTTTTCCCAAGTAAGCCAGCTATTTTGGCCTCGAAAATCCCCCCCCAAAAAAGAGAGAGAGTGAGAAGAAATTGTTAGAAATTGGATCATGTCAAGCTAGTAATATATTGCAAACATACTAGCCATACACGCGATGGGCAATGGGGTTGGACACAACATGGCTGCCCCGCAAATCCAGTCTGGATGTGGGTCTACCAATCACTATATAAAAAATCGCACAATTATATAGTTCGAGCAGCCTGTCGTACGGATAAAATCACAAATTTTACCATACTATAATCAGAGAAAGCTTTTTTTTTTTAATGTAACTAAAAAATTCGATAATAAATAAAGAACGAATAAGACAGTTTTGGGGATATGCAGGGGCGGAGCCACGTGTCCCGGCCGAGCCTTTTGGGTGTTATTGAAAAGGTTAAACGAGATTAGGTTTTCTAATTATGGCAGTTTATGGCACATAATACTTACTCCCTCGTCCTTCCTCCTACTCCAACTAATGTGAAGTGTCCGGCATTATTTTTATAATAATAATAACGATAATAATTGTGATTTGTAATAATAATTATTTATAATTATTGACCTAAGCTTAGGTGGTTTTGGGCAGTGACAGCAGAAATCATGGTTTGTCAGGTTTTATGCGAGCTCATCTCGTGATTAAAATTAGGTCAAGGTCCACCAACCAAGCCAAAAAGATCAAACAGGTGAAGGTCCAAAAGACTCTATAATTCCGTTTCTTTTTATGATGTGAATGAACCAAGCAGGCGGGAACCAAGACGTGAACGTCGACAGTGATAACATCGTTTTGCTTCGAGCCTCCAGCGTCTCGTCGGCTCCATAATGACTATTTTGCGAATCACGGGGTGGTGACGGAAGCCTTGCGTGAGGAAAAGAAGGGGCCTTCTCGATACCCGTTTGTTTGTACGTCCGTTGTTTGCAGGCGCGATTGCTAAACAAGATTGATCGGGCGGATCATAGCTTAACATAATGAGATACGTACAGTCAAAATGCATTGTACCACACCACTAATTAGACTCTTAACCTACAATCTCACTGCATTATTCAAGATGCCCTCTCTCTCTGTCTTTTCAAGATGGCAACATTGCTTCCACGGACCACCACCACCACCACCTCCCTTATGAGAAAGAACTCTGGAGCTCATCTGACAAGAAAATTCTCTCTGCCTCGGTTAAAAAACAATTGTACGGACTTGGACAACGAGGTGTAAAAATAAAGTTGGGTATTATCGGAGTCGGGATAAGGAAAAAAAATTCTAACCCAATAAGGGGGATGAGACGTGCAGACACCGGCACGTTAAAATAAGGAAACGCACGAGTGCAGTTGATCCAGATCGCTATATCGGCGGTTTTGGCCTTAGATTAAGAATAAGATCTTCGACACGGGCATAATCCGTGAATTAGAGCAGTAAAGAAAAGGGGCATGTATATGGGTAATTATAATCACCACTGCCTGACGGAGAAGACCTGTGCCTGAAAGAAAGGAGAGAGAGAGAGATTAAGGAGAGAGATCAAGGATTTAAGATTAATGAACGTGGATTAATCAAGAGCTAATTAAAGCGAAAAAGGATGGCTTTTTGGGGAGTGGGAGAGGGTAGGTTTTGGCGTTTCCTCCAGGTATGTTTAGATCTCTGTGTGTTTGTGTGTGTGTGTGTCTACTGCCGAGGGACAAAATTATCATAGTTATCTTTTCCAGTTGTCTCCCAGTCCCCACACGTGCGGTCCCACCCCCTCCCGTCAAAATTTCCCCGAGTCTTTGATTTTTCTCCGCCATTTCCACGCCGCTTCAATTCATCGGTCTACCAACGGCGGAAACGAGGCACAACTGAAAAATCTTTGCTAGGCAACGTAGGGTGTGTAGAATTAATTTCCCGGCAATCCCAGTCCTGCTAACCGTAGGGTATTCAATGTGTTCGATGATGCCATATAGATCTTTTTGATTGTTTTTTTCCTTTTTGGATAATGACACCGATGATTCGTGAATCTTGATTTGATATGCGAAGTGATCCTTGTATTTTTAAATTTGTTCGATGTGATCTACAAACTTTCGCTCCATGTGCGATGCAGTCCCCAAACTTCTAATATGTTTAATGTAGTCCATGAAATTTTAATACATGCTCATATCATTCATGTATTAAATTGAACATGTATCAAAATTTCATGAAACACATTGAACATGTAACATCCCCAATTTGGATTGAGATAATAAAAGGAAAATGGCTATGGAATCAGTGGGCGGACCGAACCGAGGATTGGTCATGAATCGTCTAGTATAGTCAAAAGGGTATTTAAATGATCGATTATGATTCGATGGAAAGATCATCCATAGATCGGCTAAGGGATCGCTAATGAAATGACTTCCTGATCATGCAAATCGATTAGAGTAATTCGATCATGGATCGACCATTCGACCATAAGGGTCAGCAATGGAACGATCCCGAACAACTGTGGATCAACGTTGTGCGGACATGTGTCAGTCGCGGGATGATTCCGCTAGACCATGCACCAGTCATGAGTGACCTTAGACCGACTCTGTTGAGTTCGATTCCATGCAACTACATGATAACTGAGGGTCGACCATGAATCGTTGATGCTTGAACATAAATCGGTCATGAATCGACCATGGATCGTTTCGTTGAATTGAGTAAGCCATGGACAAGCTATGTACTAGGTCTTACACCTGGCCATGCACTAGCCGTGTGCCCGTCAATTAGGCTACAAGTCGGCCTTGTACTTGTCCGTGTGCCGACCATTGTGCTCTACCTTTGTGCCGGGCTTTTTGTGCTCATGGGTTCCGGTCTAAACCTAGTTTTGTGCCCGCTAGAGTTAACCATGGGCCGTGTATTATGCAGTTCATGAGCCAATGCATACATCTGATCCATGAATTGATCCCTCGTCCATGTGTCTTGTCTATATGCATGGCACGCTGCTCGTGTGGCTCGACTTTGCGCTGGCACGCCACCCGTGTGACCCACTGCTATGCCCATCCACTCGGCTTAGTGCCCATGCAGCAGGCCGCGTGCCCGTGTGGCCTAGCCTTATGCCGTTCAACTTGGTCTTTGGCTCAATTGTGTCAAATCACACTCTGACATATTTTTACACCAAACCTCGGTTCCAAATGGGATGGTTAATCGTTGATGGCAATTGAAACCCCTAATTACCTTGGTTCCTTATTAAGTCAAGTTTTAGTGAAAATAAGATGTTCAAAGGAAGATATGCAATTAGAATTAGTAAGAACCCCAATTATTGAGTATTAATGATAGGGTCACATGATTCACGCCTATAATGCTTCTTGGGACAAGGAAACACGTTGATTTAGTCAAGTCAATGACTTTATTAAAAACTTACCTTGCAAGTTGGCTAACTTATCTTGCAAGTTGGCTAACTTATTCTGTAAGTTGGCTTAGTTAAGTTATCTTGCAAGTTGGCTTAGCTAACTTACCTTACAAGTTAGCTTGGCTAACTTACATTGCAAATTGGCTAATTTCTCTAGCAAGTTGGCAAGAGACCTATAAATAAAGGAGCCTTCTCTTGCATTTTGATCTCTTTGACTCACCATTCCACCATCACCACTCTCTCTCTCTCTTACACTCTCACTCTCTCTTGGCCGCCCTCTCTTTCTCAGCTGCACCCTTGCCTGCAACAGCACCTGTGCCCATCCCGCACCGTGTCATTGCCATGACCTTGCTGCTTAGCTCACCCTTAGGCCATACTCAACCATGATCTTTGAAAGTAGTAAGTAGTCCTACTAAACTTTGGTTAGGACGATGTGTTATGTTGGTTGAACGGGTCATGTTTTTGTTGCACTTGTGTAGTATAGTAAGTAGACCTACTAAACTTTGGTTAGGGCAATGTGTTATGTTGGTTGAATGAGTCATGTTCTTATTGTGCTTGTGTGATATAATAAGTAGACTTACTAAATATTGGCTAGGATGTCGTGTTACGTTGTTGGGCGAGTCATATTCTTGTTGTGCTTGTGTAGTATAGTAAGTAGACTTACTAAACCTTGGCTAGGTGTCATGTTACGTTGTTGGGTGAGTGGTGCTCTTGTTGGACTTGCTTGATTTCCGTTATTTGTGGAATGATTGTTATAGCTTGCCATGCATGTTTATGTATTTTGTAAGGTTTGCTCATGTATGAATGCACGCCCCCGCCCATGGATGAAACTCGCTTGGTTCGGATTGGTATTGAGGTGTGTCGGAATGAGCCTTGCTTGAAAGGTCGATATTGAGGCGTACCGATCCAAGCCTTGCTTGGTGTAGGTTGGCACCATGACCGATCGGTTTGGACCACGAGATTAGTTTTGTGCTTGGCATGACTTAAGACTTTAGATGCAACATGGGATAATACACACTTCGTGTGAAGTACTCAAGTTGATATGATACTTGTTAGCATGGTCACACGAGGGAAAAGAATAGCCGTCGCCCTTGATTGGGAATGTTGCCCAATGGATTTCGGATGAATAGTCATCGCCTTTAATTAGGGGACGTTGACCGATTAAATTTGAATGAAAAGCTGTCAGCCTTGGATTAGGGGGCGTTGCCCAAAAAATTTCTAGAAAAATTGTACCAACAGTTGAGATAATGAATCTCTCGTGTGCATGCTTTTGGTTAAGATGTTGTTGCTTGAATAGAAAGGCAAGTTGAAATCATCTTATGCACAAAAATGAGTGTGTTTGAAGCATATTTGCTATTGATCTGATATCAATTGATGTGGTTAAGACACGCGCTTAGTTCGATGGCGAGGCGTCCTCCTATTCGGAGTTTAGTGAGTTTTACTTATTTAGTCCTTGACTCACTCCGTTGTTTTTTAGATTTGTAAGCATGGAAGTCTCACACCGGTTTTGGGAGTTGTAATCACGCTAGAGGAGATAAGAATTTCCTTTAGCCTATACGGATATATGTAGTGTGTTGAAAAAGGAAAAAGGCCCGTAGAAAGGGGTTTGTAGAATATACTCACGTAATAAATATGCTATCCTATAAATATAAGGTTTGTTGATGGTGTTTCTCTTAATCCCGTTGTTTGTTTGTTTGTCCCGAGTTTATACTTTCTGCTTGTTTGTAATGATAAGATAAAATTGAATGGGACGTTATGCTCTTAATGAGAAGATAAAAGAAATGGGACGATGACGTGCCTGTAACGTCACATTAATAACCCCGAGGTGAGAATGCGACAGAACAAATTAGAAGTTTAGGGACCGTATCGCATATTAAGCATAGTTCGAGGATCACAATTAACAAATTAAAAGTCCATGGATTATATTACACAATGAACCAAAATTAAAGAACCATTTATCTCATTATCCCTTGTTTTTTTTATTTGATAGATTGATCTACTAAGAAGAGTCACGAGTTAAGTGTATTCGAGTCCACCATCCAGAAGATTTTTTGTGAATGCTGAAGAATGAAATTCCCGTATTAAGATTCAGATGAAGACCATCGAGATTTAGGTTTGAATTTACATGCAAAATGAACTTTTCAAACCAAATTCGGCATTTATCGATCAGAAAAGGGACAAGAAAAGAGCTGGCACGCTCGGTTTCCCATCTAGATATCCCGCTCTTTAATTTTTACAAGATGACGCATGACTTTGAAATGCTATAGGGACATAGAATGAACTCGTTAATTTCGCTCGAACGTGAAGTCACATTCCAAAGAAGAAAGAACACGATTCTTGTAAATCGAAAAAAAAATAAAAACCATTTTCTAACAAAATAACGGTTTCTTTTTTCGTTACTAAGCAAGAAATATATTTTTACTCAGTTTTTGGCCCTTCCCTCTCTCTCTCTCTCTTAACTGTTGACAAATGGGTGTTTATAAGACAAATCAAACAACCTTATGTTTTTTGCTCCTAGTAGTACTCAAGTAGTTGTAGTAGCAAAAGTAGTAGTAGACTAGTAGTACCTTGCTAGTGTTGTGTCGGTTACAGGGGAGTCGCGACCTTTTCGGTCAACGTCTTTTTGTTGCCCTCTTGCTTGACCCGCGAATTCAACGATTAATCGGCAAACATCGTGGGGGCACTTGGCGCCATATTCAAATGGGCCCCACCCGCCCTCTCTCTTCTTTTTATATTTTTATATTTTTAATCTTATTATTTGATTTTCGATATTATATATTATTTATTTTCGCAATTCGTGCACCCACTTTTCCCAAAAAGCGCTATCGGCCACACCCACCCTTAAACTACTACTGTTCGATCCCACGAAATTACCTAAGATGTAACCCACCGCAATGTTGAGGAATTAATCTTCTTCTTTTTTTTTTAAATTAATTTTTCCAATTTTTGAAATTCTTTTTCCCCTTCCCCTATCTCTATTTCCATATCGAGAAAGATGCTTTCTCTCCTATTCTTGCTCTCTTGCTCAGAAGAAGACCTTTCTAAATTGCAGATTTAACAGAGAGCTTACCCCTTTTTTCTTTTCCCTCGACTCAAATAAAGAAATTCTGTCGTTTTTAAAATGATGTCTTTCTCGTGTTTGTGCGCGATAAATTGCGTCGAAAATGAAAATATGTTTTCGTTGGGCATGCTCAACAAGAACTCCTTATTTACAAATGACTCAAAATGGGGCTTTTTTTCCTATGTGGGAAGAGGAGATTGTTCTTGTTCATTCAAAGTCCAGTTGCTGCTTTGGTCAGTAAAGCTCCAATCTTACTTCTTCTTTTTTTTTGCAGTGGCTCTATTATGATGCGAAAATTAAAAAAAAATTTGTCCTTCATTCTTTTTAATACCATTTTTCTTCGCTCCGAAAAATATGATGTGGAAAAAAAGGAAGGAAAAAAAAAAAAAACAGAGATATTTGCAAAATGCTAGGCTGGAGAGAGTGAGATCCGGGGGGGGTCAGGACAGCAAATGGGACCTGTAATCAAAGCCTCTTCTGCATAACTTGTGGGCAACGGAACTTCTCCAAGCACCTCCCGTTGAAATCCATCACCACCCCCCCAAGAAAAAATTAAAGAAAGATTTGTTTTTTTTTTTTGTTGTTGTTAATTTCCACCATCACAAATTCCGCAATCAAGAGACTTCAGGAGAAAGAAATTTCAAGAAATGGGTCATATGATCAAGACGGTGGGCAGATTGCTAAAACCAGCACGAAGAGATCACGGAAATATCCGTGCTGAACAATGTGTCCTCGTCTTTTGTCCAAAGTTACCCATGTCGCTTTCCCTTTTTCCACTGTCGTGTGCTGCGAACAGTTTCGGCAGAGTTGGAGAGAGAGAGAGAGAGAGAGAGAGAGAGAGGAAGAGAAAAGCGAAAAGAAAATGAAAGAAAGTGCTCTGCTCTCTGGGCTCTCCTCATGAGTCTCTTCTTCATTCCTTTCTTCTTCTGTGTCCTTCCGCAAATCCAAAAGCCTCTCACCCAACAAGACTCCTCTCTTGTTTTGGCAAAATCTGCATTCAGAGACCCCGCTCTTTCTATACTTCATCTTCGCCGTTTCTTCCCCCCCCCCCCCCCCCCCCTGCTTCTTGATTCTTGATTGTATGAGTCTCTCTGGAAGCTCTTGAAAAACCCACCAAGTTTCAGCTTCGGCTTCTCAGTTTCACTTCCAGCTTCTTGCTTCTCCTCTCGCATGTCGTTCGCTTCTTCGCTGTCCCTGTGAAAATTCACCTCAAATTTCATGCATCGCATTCGCGAAGTTCGTATTTTTCACCAGACTTAGCTTCCCACCCATCAAAAGCATGGATTTTTCGCGGACGCGTCTTCTGATTCCCCTTCTCTGCTTGCTTCTCTTCATTGATCCTCTCTGCTCGTACCCGACACCCATGAACTGTACGGACACATCTCGGTTGTGCGCATCGTTTCTAGCCTTCAAGCCCGAGCAGAATGAGACCCTCGGCGTGATCCAGTCCATGTTCGACGTATTGCCGGCGGATGTAACCGTGGAAAACTCCAATCTTGACTACGTATTCATAAGAAAGAACTGTTCTTGCTTGTCGACGACGAGGAAATACGCCACCACCACCACCTACACCTTGAAATCCGATGAAGGGTATGTTTACGACGCCGTGATCGAGGCCTACGACGGGCTTGCGCTCTTGCCGAATTCGACGCGGAGAGCGAAGGCTGGCGCGGTCGTGTCTCTGAGGTTGTTCTGTGGGTGTTCGAGTGGCTTGTGGAATTACTTAATGAGTTACATGTTGAAGGAAGGGGATAGTGTGGAGTCATTAGCCAGTAGGTTTGGTGTGAGCATGGATAGCATTGAGCAAGTGAATGGGATTAGTGACCCAGATAATGTCACTGTCGGTGATCTCTACTATATACCCCTCAATTCAGGTAATTTCTTGTGTTTCCATCTGATTTTGGTTCTGAAGCATGAGGGAAAGGGGAGGTGTGGTTTAGTGAACTGTTTTGGGACACGGTTATGTTGTTGTGTTTTGAGTACGTGACGACATCTGCTGCCTAATGTTTGCGCGTTCGATTGGGGAAATTGACTTTAATTCGTGGATAGTTGCCATCCGGTGGGATGAATACGAGTCGTAGTCATGTTCTTGGGCAATTTACAAATTCTGAAGTTGTCTTTTTCGCCTTAAGTTTCTTGACGATGTTTCAAGCTTTTGATCGGTACAAGTAGCATTTAATTCCAGTTTGAAGTCCTGGTTCGTGGGTTATACCAACACAGTGTCAAATTACTTTGAGCTAAACGCAATGTATTGACACTTTTACAGCCTGAGCTAATGTGTTTGAAGATGTTGCCTTATCTCTCAATGTTGCCTTATCCCAGATAGATGATTTCAGGGCCTAAGTAATCTGATTGGCTGTATTAAGTAAGATCCACGTGTGATTTTCTGATTGGGATTTTGATTTGTTTCCAGTCTTTGGTTATGCAGTGAAACTTCAACACTGCACACCTTATGATCGCTCTTCGTTGTTAACTTCATCGTTTGATTCAATGCTGCAGTTCCTGGCGAGCCTTATCCTTTGGAGAATGGTGTTACTCCAGCCCCTGCTCCGGCACCATCTGTGGACAGCATTTCAGGTTTGTATAACGTATCTGAGTTCCAAGTATTGGGCTACATGTAGGTAGCTATTCCGTGTTTCCTTTTCCTGGTTGTTTTCTACGTCCTCTATTTGTGAATATGGGAGCATAAACATAGGGATGGATCACTTAGAACTGGATTTATTCGAAGTAATTTTTGTGCATGATGCTGAAATTTTTTTTAGCATTGATTATCTTCACATGTTCCGAATAAATTTGCAATTGACACAAAGGCATTGTATAAATTTCTGGAAGTAACCTCTTCTCCTTCACGAATTGATATGCTTGATATTAGTGTCAACTTTGTTCTTTTTCCATTTTGAGGAAGAGGATCAGAATTCTGCTGTGGAAGCAACCATGAATTGTTCACTCTATTTGGTCTTACAGGGGGAGCTTCCTCTTTCTGATCTTATCTTTCATGCGGCATTCCCTTTACATTCATATCACTCTGATTTCTTTCCAAAGTCAACGTTCGTCTTTGGGCTTCATAGATACAAAAATTTTGATGTGATTACCTCCTATTTGTTTGCAGATAGTAAAGAGAATCACAAGGCTCATGTCCCATACGGCTGGATAATAGGGAGTTTGGGGATTGGCCTTGGTGTTATTGTAGTATGCGTGGTTGTTTTCCTTTCATTGAGGTCATCAAGCCGCTTTACTGAACCCCGAGGAAACCGTGGAAAGGATTATGATGAAAAAAGTCCACATAAGTTTCACATCCTTCGGAACCCAAGTTTCCTTTGTGGTTCAGGAAGATATATCTGCTGCAAACCAGGGGATTGGAGGCAAACCAATGGCGAACCCAGTAGTCACCAAAGAAATATTCCAAAAGGTACAGCATTTTCAGTCGCTTCTGTAGCCTTCCCCTTAGATTACCCCTAGAGCTGAACGCCATTAAAGTGCTTGCACTTTCTCTAGATTTCTTTGGAACTTTAGCACATAAATTTGCAAAATATGATAATGCTGAAAGTTGTCTCCACCTTCTTCCCCAGTTTCAATGAAATTGGTGCCGCAAGTAACTTGCTATTCTCTCAGCTTCAACTGCCCAATTGAATGGTGTGGATTGGAGACTTTTCTTTTATATAAATTATTGGAACCTTTTTTTTCTCTATTGCACTGAGTTTGCTCAAGCCATTATTTTACCCATACCTTCTTCAAGCGTTTGTGGTATTCTTTTCCATTCATATGCTAAGGTGCTTCTCTGTATTTTGCAGTTCTGGGAGCTGATGCGTTTGATGTCGAGAAGCCTGTAGTTTTCAGTTATGAAGATGTCACGTTCTCAGCTGATGGATTCTCTGACGCTAGCCTTCTTGGCCACGGTACATATGGTTCTGTCTATCACGGAGTCTTGCATGACCAGGTACACAACCACCTAATCTTCATAGCAAATGTTTTCACTCATAGGGTAATGTTCTTTACCTGAAAGCTTTCTTGTCTGCTAAATTCTTTTAGGAAGTTGCAATCAAAAGAATGACTGCCACAAATACGAAAGAATTTCTGGCGGAGATGAAGGTTTTATGCAAAGTCCATCATGCAAATTTGGTAAGGTCCTTTTCTTCTTCGAAATAAGGAAACAAAATTTCCTGTCCTAATCTTGTTCATCAGTTTGAAGATGGTGCCGCTTTGGTTTCTGCAGGTGGAGTTGATTGGTTACGCAGCCACCAATAATGAGTTATTCCTTATTTATGAGTATTCGCAGAAGGGTACACTGAAGAATCACTTACATGACCCACAAAGCAAAGGTAACATTCTGCTTGATGCCTTGTGCTTGTGCATGCGCTTCATTGGGTACTTTCTGCTTGATAATATATTCTTGTCGATTCTATCGACCGTACTTGGAGAAGGAAGTATAATATTTGGTTCTTGTTCATTCCGATGTGCTAAATATGTTCTTACATGTTTCAGCTGTGACCAGTCTTTTTGAGTTTTTGATGATGTGCAAATACTGTTGCTAGGTCATACTTCTCTTTCATGGATTATGAGGGTACAGATTGCGCTTGATGCTGCTAGAGGTCTAGAATACATTCATGAGCATGCTAAGAATCATTATGTTCATCGAGATATCAAGACAAACAACATCTTACTTGATGGTTCCTTTAGGGCGAAGGTATTCTTTGTTTTTTGACTTTCTTAATGAGATCCCATTGGCCATTTGATGCATCTTGCTGACTTAAGTGCTTTCCTCTTGCTTCCTTTAGATTTCAGATTTCGGTTTGGCTAAGCTTGTTGGAAAAACAGGTGAAGGAGAAGCCACAGTCACAAAAGTTGTTGGCACATTTGGTTACTTGGCTCCGGAGTAAGACGTCAAACTTTTATGTGGCCACCCTGTCCATCCTTAGTCAGCTGTGTGTTAATTTTGCTGGTGGTTTTAGGTATTTGAGTAATGGCCTTGCCACTACCAAGAGCGACGTGTACGCATTTGGTGTTGTCCTTTTCGAGATCATATCTGGAAAGGAGGCCACAATACGCACTGAAGGCACAGGGACAAAGAGTACAGAAAGACGTTCACTGGTGTCCATAGTAAGTTCTCATGGAAAGTTCTCCGGCACATATCCGATCTTGATATACAGTCTGTTTAATCTTGGATTATATTGTATACTTGAATAGAGATTTTTATCTTCTTTCTGAAATTGGTCTCAAGTCATCATTCTGTTGGCTTGCCCATTGGGCACGACTCTATGTATGCAGAAATGTCAAATAGTGCTCTGCAGAAGGAAAGAAAGATGACCTTGAATTGTACTAATCATATTGCTAACACAACTGCAGATGTTAGCAGCTCTTAGGAACTCGCCAGACTCCATGAACATGTCTAGTATGAAAGACTGCATCGATCCCAATCTGATGGATTTGTATCCCCACGATTGTGTATACAAGGTAATTTGTAGTTGCCTTGCGATCTTATACAAGTTCTTTATCGGGCATTACTAGCGCACAAATAGTGTAAGGCCATGAAGCATCACCGTGACATCACAAGATCCCTATGCATGGTCTGGAAAAGAATTCGAGTTCTTTTTGTGTCTAACTAGGCTCTCAAAACTTCAAACAATGGAGTTGATGGTTTCTTATAGAAACTTTTGGTGGGCTCTTTTATTAGATGGCCATGTTGGCGAAGCATTGCGTGGAAGATGATCCCATCCTGAGGCCAGACATGAAGCAAGTCGTGATTACCCTCTCTCAAATCCTCTTGTCATCGGTGGAGTGGGAAGCTACTCTTGCTGGTAACAGCCAAGTGTTCAGTGGCCTCGTCCAAGGAAGATAGTGAGGGTTCAAAAAGTCTCTCGTTCCCATGGCGTAAGGGCGCCTCTCGTGACTTATTCTAGCGGTGTGTGTATACAAAATGCGGATATGCACGGTTGTTTCTATACGTCCTATTGTTCGTTCTTGCCAGTCTTACTTTTTTCTCTATCTAGGTGCGTTGTCATCCAGAAGTATAAATCTTTTTTGGCACGAAAATTAGTTCTAGTGTAAATTGTAACTGTGAAGTGAGGACGAATTGCCCTGCTTATTTTTCCAGCAAGCTGTCTTGTTTTGTTGATGTGAATATTCACTATCAACTGAGTTCAAATATGGTTCTCGACCCATTTTGCCATCTCTACTTAATGTGGATCCTCAGATTACTTCCAGACAGAAACACTGCTTGGGGATTCATTTAGTTAAAAGTTAACATTAACGTGCAGTTTTGAGGATTGAAGGAAGATGCCGATATGTTTATTGTAGATCCACTATGTGCAAATCTCAAGTGATGATCATATGCACCAATCATCATGGCTGACATCTGGGATTGACCATACACTAGAATTATCCATTTGATGTACTATATAGCTCATACTCACCACCTCTCTATCCCAGTGTGATAGCCGAGTGCTTGATTTACTTGCAAAGTGAAGCTAACACACGGCGTGGCGGATCAAACGACCTCCGAGAATGAAGGACGACCCAGTTGTCCAGCAGCAAGACGTCGCCTTTCTTCCAGGGAATCGCGACGCACTCTTCTTCGAGGATATTGAGACAGTCGAGAACCACGTTGTGGGGCAAGGGATTGCCGTCGCTGAACGTCACTGCCTTGACGGGGTCATTCCTTGCGTCTTTCCAGCCGGTGTACGCTGCCACCATGCTGTTGAACCAGATCTTGCGGTTCCGTGACTCATCGAGTTTGATTGCCGGGATCGGACCCATGATCGTCTTGACGCTGTCTTCTGTCCACTCCAGCTTCATACCCAACCGAGCAGCCCTGGCAAAATGTTTTATGAGAGGTCAAAATGAGAACGTCTCGTTAAACCATTGCTGCAAAACATGTCCAGATCAAGAAGGTTACTGAAAGTGACGCATTTTAAATACAAGAGAGACCAACGATCAAGGTAACAACCACCCAGACCACTCTCCACAAAATTTGAGAAAACAAACAATACGCGATGAACTCGTGATACAATCTCAATGGCCGCTCGATTAGTCGCCGAGTCGAATCATGTCTGCACAGCCATGAAAGTTCTAAGTTGGCACAAACCTTTTCTCGGCTAAGCTCTTGTCATCGGTCAAGAATGTCGATTTCCATCCACGGCCGATCGGGGAGGAGGGATCGTCTTCTTCCCCCAGTACCCGAGTGTAGATCAATCCGTGCTCTTCCAGCTGCTGCACGAAATCCGGATACTTCTCTCTCATCCTCTCGTAGACGACATGGCTGAGCACAATAGGCGTCTCCCCGCCGCTCCCCGGTTCGACCTCGCAGAAGAAGAACAGCTTGGATGGGAATTCAGGAACCTGTTGATGATGATCGGATCGACCCATTAAACAAGGAAGGAACTAATACTACTGAACATTAACAGACGATCAGGGGACTAAGAACTTCCATGTTACAGAGATGAGCAACAACATAACATCATAGTAATTGGAACAAGAATGAAGAGGAAAATCGATAAGCATGGTGACGATTCTAGCTGTTCAGAGCAACCAGAATGTTTCCACAAAAGTCTACACTCAAATTACAGAGCACTCAATGAAATCTACACTCGAATTACACTGAAATTGGAAGTGAAAATACCTCGCCATGATCAAACATGTCAATCCAAGAACTGCAAAGGTCTCAGACCCAGTGATTTACAACTTGGGAGCAAAACAATGGCGGAGAGAGAGAGAGAGAGAGACCGAGAGAGTGCCCTTGCCTGAGCCATCTCATGGTGGAAGGGGATCTTCTGATCGGGCGGCGACTCGTTGGCCGTGAAGACCCGCCCCACGACGTTGGTCCTCGGGGCGGCTCCCCCGACGTACGGCAGCTCCTCGTACCCGAATGCCTCGACCACGTCGTTGAAGTCGGAAGCGGAGCTCACGGGGAAGCCCCGGAGCAGCAGGGCCCCGGCCTCATGGATCAGGGACTCGAGGTACGGCTTCTGGGTCTTGATGGCTCGGGTCAGGAGCGGCAGCGAAGGTCGGATCCCGGCGCTCGGAGCAAGGACCGAAGGGAAGAGGACGCCGCCGCCGCACGGTCTCTGGAGCGGCAGGCGGGCCTCCGCGAAAAGGGTCGTCTCCGCCATGGTTGGAGGGGGGGCTTAGGCTTCGTTTCTGGTTCGCGATTCTTTGATCGAGGATGACCAGGAAGAAGGAGAAGGTGGTCTGCGCGCGCCTGGCCGGCCGCCGTTTGTCGGGAAGCGTCGGGCTTTCTTCTCCTCTTCCCCTCCCCCCTGGACGGGTTCTACGACCAGGTTCAGAAATTTCCGGCGGTTTCCTCTGGGCTCCGGCGATCATGGGCTCGAGCAGAACTCGGCCCAATCCAAAGAAAATTAGCCAAATTTCAAAGGAAAATAACACAAATGATCCATGAAATTTGGCCCAGTGTGTGATATTGTTCACGAACTTTTAACTCGCTCGATGTAATCTCTGAACTTTAATCCGATTTGCAATATAATTTCGAAATTTTTAATTTGTTCAATATCATTCATAAACTATTGATAAATATTCAATTGAGTCTCTGGACTATATGAAGATGTTTGATGATGTCCTTAAACTTGGATTGATGGAAGGATGGCCTTAAATGTCTTTATATAGTTCAAGAATTAGATTGAACATTTACTAAAAGTTCGGAGATCAAATTGAACAAATCAAACATTCATGTTGTACGTTAAATTAAAGTTTAGGAATCAAGTTAAATAAGTTAAAAAAGTTTAGATACGATATTTTACGTTTGGCCAAAGTTTAATCATTATCCAAAATTTAAATGCAACATTTGCCCGCCTATTCGAGAACGGAAACTGGAGTTCGAAAAAGGCACAGAGAGACTCGGAGAGAGAGAGAAAGAGAGGAGATGCAGAGATGCCGAGGGCGATCTGGAAGGAAGGCGTTGAAGGAACTACCCAACAACTGCACCAATGGCCGCGCCGCCGCCGCCACCGGCGATTGCGCGAAGAGCGCCGGAGCGAAGGGCGGATCCAAATCATCGGCGGTCCCCAGTGAGAAACCGCTCCCTCCGTCCGCCGCGCCCATGGGAATCGACAACCGCAGGATCGAGGACGAAGTGCGAGAAGAAGGCGACGACGACTCGCTCGACCGGTTGCTGCTTGTCCAGTCCGATCTCTCCGGCGTCGTGCATCAGGTAATGTCGGGATGAGAAAGGTGATTCCTTTTCCTTGGCCTTTTCGTTGTGGCTCCGGGAAACCCTAGGAGTTTGGCTATGTCCGATTCGGGTTCGGTTGGAAGCGGTTTTTGGAGCTGTTCGTTGGTTGGATTGGACTTTTTTCCTGTAATCGGTGTCGGTGTCGATTGCTGTCGGGTCTCCCTGTGTGGCGATAGGACCGGAAGAAAGTAGACCAGATGTTCGCGGTGGAATCGAGTGGCGTGAGATGATGAAAATAGGCTGCTTTGTGCAGGCTCTTCAGTTGTGATTAATCTTCAAGGTCTCAACACTGAAGCAAAGCCATTTTACGTTTTCTGAGTATATGAGGAGGATGGCAATGCGAGGTTTGGATTTGTTGGCCGCTGAATTGTCAGGGGGTGATGAGGGTGGAACTTGCAGTGTGATGAATTTGCTTGAGCTCTGGATGAAATCTGCAGTGGAGCATAGTCATAGGATTGATTCAAGTTCATGATCGTCAAGCCAATTTTGGTGATGTTCCACCGGAATGTTTATGAACCATTTCCCTGCTTCACCTGAAAACTGTACTTATCAGCAATTTTTTTCCCTTTTCTTATGGAGAACTTCATAGGGATGTTTACGTTGGTTTTCTCCATTGACAGTCAGGATATAGCCAACCGAGTGATGAGTTTTTCATATAAAAGTATACTATGCCATAGCCATTATTAGACTCTCTTCCTTTTGGTAATTAATGATTGTGTTCAATGCTTTCTTCCAGATCGATGAACTTGTAGTCCAAGCATTCAAACTCAAAGAAATGAGCAAGCAGGGAAAAAAAGAAGTCGAGTCTTTGGCACTCTTCCTGTCTGAAATGCTGTCTTCATTGAAGGTCTGATTGTCGGGGTTTCTTATGGTAGAATTCTGTTGGTATACTGTATTCCCCATTAAGTTGCTGATAATATTTGTCTGCAGTCATGGCCTTCCAGATTGCAGAAGGCTTTCTCCAGTCCTCCCATTGAGCTTATGAATGTGGTAGAACCGTCTCCTGCAGGCTTAGCTTCTCCTGTCCAAGATGATGAAAGCATTGTGATTCAAAGTCCAGAGCAAGACAAAATGGATTCGCTGATTTCTCCTTCTCCCCTTGTATCCTGGCATGCTAATTGTACAGTTGAAAGAGGTAGGCAAGTGTTCATGCTCACACCTTTGCCAATATCAAGAGCATTGTCATCCAAATGCCAGGAATCATCTAGATCTCTAGTGGAGAAGATAACTTTGGCCACTGCTCCACCACCTTCCCTCTCTCTACCTCAAGAAATTAAAGACGACTCGCTGATAGATGTGCCTATATATCCAACGCCAAATAAACCCTTTGATACTCTTGCGAGGAGGAAGGACGACACTGAAGAGCTGGGTTTTGCTTCTCCAATGGTGCTATCAAAGAGGGACTGCTCCTTGCTCATGATGACACCTTGCTTTAAAGGGTCACCACCAAAGTCCTGTTCATTGCTCGAACCCATCTCTGAATCTTCTCACTGGGGAAATGTGAATGTCCGTAAGTCTACACCGTTTCCTGTGGGTGTCAATAAGTACAGTGAGTCAGAATTGTCGGAATCCTCCGGAGATGGAGCTTCAGATGGTCTGGCCACAAGGTATCCTGAGCTTCTAGGGATACAACAGGCTATTAAACTGGGAATTGGGAGGGAGAAAAAGGTGTCTTCACCAGATTGGTTTATGTCTCCCCCCAAGTCTTGTATTTTGATGGAGCCCCTCGATGAGAAACAGCTGACTATTGCAACCACTAATAGCCAGTTCACAAAAAGCATACCTGTTCTGGCCCAGCAAGCTGACTCTCCCTTATCACAAGGAAATGCTGTTCTAGAAAGCCATCAAGCAATTGATAAATCTAGAAAGCAAGGTTTGTGTCTTATGAGCTCTTCTAAAAAATGATCATAGTAGCACAGGCAATGTGCCTACATGAAAATGTATGGAATGACTTTTTTCGTTTTTGCAGAACCAGTTGGCGGCACCATGGCACTCGTCGAAAATACTCCAGTTTGGAAGGAACCGGAGAGTATCCAGATGGGCAAAAAACCAGGCGAAAACACGCTTAAGAGAGAACTGTGGACAAAGTTTGAAGCGGCATCTGCATATGGTTTCCGGGTCAAAAGCTCGGCACTGTTAGAGACAGAAGGGATAGGATTTCTTGATAGATTAGATGAGGTTTCCCTTGATGGAGGAAGTCCAGCACCGCAGGCCTTCAGCTGACATAAAGTATCCCAGGAAATTTTGACTTGTAAATTGGGTATCTGTATTCTATTGCTTCGATGGCCTTACCGGGAGATTTTATGCCTCCACAGCATCAAACCCCGAGGTGAGAAAACACAAGAGAGGAAGTTAAGCCATGTATCTGCTGTCTCAGATTTTACTCGTACTGTGTCTTGCAGGTTTCTTTGTCAACATATGGGACGCGTAACTTGTTTTCTGTTTCATATACAATTTTCGATAGTTTGATCAGTCATGGTGGCATTTTCTTTTGGGTGCCCCAAGAGAACTATTATCACTGTTGCAAATAGTCGAAGGTATTGCAGCTGATGGGCAGATTTCGGCAAAAGCAAAACTGTGCAAAAAGCTCTAGTTGGAAAGATGTAGATGGAGATGTATCCCATTGAGTACCCTGTGGCGTCTGTTCCCATGAATGTTCTGTCTTGACATGGCATTTCTCATGATTCTCCCAACATTAGTTTTTGCTTTTCTTAACTGTGTAAGGAACGAGTTAGGGATTCCTCTAGAAACGCAGTCATGTTCTCCGGTAAGCTGATCTGATTCGTTCCAATTACTACGATACAACCTCAAGACTATGAGGTTGTCAGTTTGTTTCTTTCTTGGCCTTCAATCTGCAGGCTCATTGGATGCTCAAGTTCTGTTTGGCCTCAAATCTAGTTCATGCTTCCGCAAGATGATATATCCTCTCCGTTCTATAGCTATTGAAGAGCTGCAAGTGAATGTTAAGGAGCTGTAAACAGAAAATAAATTGTAGAAAAAAAGGCAAAATAAAGAGATTCTGGCCAAATTTCAAAATTGGAAAGAAAACAAAGGGCAGATTAGCCTAATATCTCAGATCACAACCTTGCTGACTTGTTTCAGGGAAAACAAAAGAATGCTTTTGTTCATTAGAGTTCAAATTCTGCCCGAAACTTGTGATATAAGTAATCAAGTTGGTGAAATTGTTTATATTAGGTAGAATCATCGTGGTGGGAAGATTCATTTGATTTTAATGATTCGAACTCCCAGTCGACTTTAATGCGTACTAGCCGCTAAATTTGCCCCCAAAGAATGAAGGAAAAAAAACGAAGGAGCAGAGGGTTAACGAGCACATATATGATGGATCCAAATTAGAGTCTGGATGTAAATCAGTCAAAATAAGAGCATACATGTTTACAGATGAATAGAATAAATATGAATTACAATCTATCTATGCTTATCTGACAACTGGGGCTCTAAGGACCATAAAGCATAATGTTAAGGAAAACAAGCTGTTTAAAGAAGGGACAAGATGACAAAGGGTTCTTCCCCTTAAGAGCCTAAGTACCATGCCCTTTCTGAAAATCAAACTGCTTGGATTGGATTGGATTGTTCTTGTCCTTGCTTAAATCTGGTGAAGCAACCGGGTTAGCATGAAAAGCTGATTGGCGCAAGGGCTCACCAAGCAATTTCAAAGAGAGAGTTGGACAATCCCCGGAGCCGTTCTCGGTCTCTAAAAGACTCAACTGAGACATTCCAACTAATTCATCTACATTGACGGGCTCCTTAGGAAGCAAGGGAATTGGCTTCAGGACCTGATGATGACATATCTCTGCAGTCTTATTTTCCACAGAGGTTTTATTCGATGGCCAGATTGAAAGAGGTACTTGTTTGTAATAAGTTGGGAAATGTTCAGGAATTGTAGACGGAAACACAATAGGCGCCATTGCAGTTTTGGCAACATCTTTAGATGTTTCACGAGAAGAGGTTTCCATTGGCTTAGATTCTGAGGCCAGTGAGAGATCCAGCGAAGGCATTAAATCTGGTCGATCAGTATCTCTTGCAAAAGGAGACCAGGTTGTTTCTTCGGGTATTAGTGGATGATCAGTGGCCTAAAATCACAAAATAGATTAATCAGAAAGGCGCAGCATCAAGTACCGTAAAATAACAACATTAATAGACAGAAAGTAAACAAGACAAGTCAACAATTTCTATTGAAAGGCAACAGACCAAGCTATTAGTAAAGTTTCTCCCAGGTGCCTTCACAATTCTATTGGTTGAATTTTTAAGGACACATACACACTGATGAATTCACTTTTGCTATCGAGATATCTTCGCAAAAGCACTTCTTCGCCATTTGTCCCCTATGGGGTTATTAATTGACAGAGCAAGATGTGCTTCACTGAGTTAGTGCCAAACATCGGAAACGCCTAAATTGTCCGTGGAATACATGGAAAAAGCGGCATGTTGTAAAAGGAAAAGCATACCATATCTGGAGCCATGTCAAAAAGGCTGGAGCGTCTCTTTCTACGGCTAGCAGTAGTCTGCCGAATGAAGTACTTCTGGGCATGGCTAGCCACTTGAGTAGGAGTTCTCGATGTAACATAACTGCGCGCTATACCACGCCAGTCTCCTTTACCTAGTTTCTGCAGACCAATCAAAAAAAGCCGGTGTTCCTCCTCTGTCCAAGGGACACCTAGAAACCAAATCCAACATGGTTCAGATGTTACACAATACTTCACCTAATGCCACTATTTAAAAACTTTTAGCCAAAAAGAAAGTTTATTCACAATCAAGCAGGTCATAGCATGTAGTGATACCAAAAATTAGCCTTGCAGATTCAATAAGGATGGCATCTTGAAGAATGCAATAAAATGACAGGTAATGGATTATAGCTATTACTGCAATTACAAAAGGATGCTCTAAATGACAATATATAGAATGGATCATGTAGTTGTTGGCTTTTTTTTTCCTGCTATTAACTACCAAAAGAAACAGAATAAGATGGACATCAAGTCAATAAACCAGCTTGTATGAGCAGTCAAGCATGACTCAACGAAGAATAGGAGAAAAGTAATCCTCGAAACAAAGATAAGCTGTTTCTGACACCAAGTTTAATATACAGCATCCCCGGAAAGTAGTCTCAGCTTTGTTTTTCTGAATACCATGTGCTCTCTGCTCTCAGTTTTCTCACTAATGTCATCCCAATTTGAAAGACTTAGACGTTGGTTTCAATTTTAATCCTCACATTGACTAACCTTAGAATACCGGTTTTCCTCCGACTGCAACAACCAGGACGTAACAAGAATCAAATGGTCCAAGAAACTTAATCTCCGGCACAATAGGTGACAGAACGCCGTCAAAATGGAATATCTGCGATTGACTCTCCCCCTAGGCCACTCATTCAGCAATCCAAATTGCTGCTCGACTCGGAATGAGATCGAGCCGCCTTCATAAAATCTAATAAACCACGCACGATTTCTTTACATCTATGAAGACACTAAGAAGGGGATCGTTAGAGACGTAAACAAAATTCTCCTCTCTTTTGCCTTTACAAACAGAAGTGAAGAAAAGGGCCGAAAAAAGCCGAGCTGTCGGCGCAAGAAAACAAACTGAAAAACCTCGTGAACTTAATCGGAAACACAGAACTAGTACGCTATTATAACGCAAACGAGAGGCGACGATGACAAAACCATCACATCGACCCAAAAAACGGAGAATACGATATTCCCTCTGCAACATCAAGCGATTTCTCTGTTCTTTCTTGTTTTTTTTTTTTCTTTGGGTTGTGATGCGTAAAAATGTGATCTTTAATCTCGCCACCACAAGTTGTTTACCATAAACCACCCAAAGGCCAAAGAGACAATATGAACAAACCACTCAATTCGCATACACACGCTATTCCGGAACGTAAAAATTGCATTTTTAGCGTAAGTTTTAGAAGAGAAAAAATATTCCGTCTGCCTCAACCTCAAATTTACGTGGAGGGCATCTCAGCATACACTCTGATGCTGACAAACTACACATGGAAAGCGCGACTTCCATCGCCAAATAGAACGAAAACGTGAACGAGGCAAGCCGCATAGCATCAGGCCAGAAAGCGAATACCTTTCTTCCTCTCCCCACGGCGATTGGACGCGCAAGCGCCCCGCGCGGGATCATCGGACAAGTAACCGTCCGGGTCGCGGTGGCGATGGTGGTGGTGGCGGCGGTCGGACGACGGCGGCGGCAGCGGAGGGGGAGGCGGAGGCGAGCCGGCGGTCGGCGACGGCGACGAGGAGAAGGAGGAGGAGGAGAGGAGGTGCGACGAGAGGCTGCTGGTGCTCGCGCTCTTCTTGATGATCGACCCGTCCGTCAGCCTCACCCCGAAGAGCTTCACCCCGCCGCCGCCGCCGCCGCCGCCAACGCCGCGGGCGGGGCAGGTGCGGGAGTTGTGGCCGTTGTTGCTGCAGTGGGAGCACCGCCGCGCCATGGCGGCGAGCGCCTCGACCCGACCCGACCCGACCTGTTCGCCTGCGGATGGAAAGGATGGAGCAATTTCTGCGATCAAGGCACAGGAGAGAGAGAGAGAGAGAGAGGGAGTGTAGAAAAACGCGGGGGGGGAGGAGGTTCGTCAAAAGGGAATGAAGCCGGGGGGGCGAAATGACCATTTTGGGCTTCGGCGCCGCTCCTCTTTGGCTCGCTCCTGGAGCGTCTTTTGGGTGGGGGTATTTTCGGTGTTTCGCGGGCGCGGGCGCTGCTTCGGTGTTTTAGATTTTTTTTGCGGATTTTCATCGTTTCCAACGGACGGGAAAAAATAGAAAAAATCAATCATTAGTTTGGAATTTTCTTAAAGAATCCCATTTTTAAAAAAAAAAAAAAAAAAAACAGGTGTGTTTATTTCGCGTGAAGGGAAATGCTTTCTATAGAAAATCGTTTTCCAAGGGGGATATTTCGGCCTTTTCATTTTTTGCTTGAAAACGTGTTGGAAAAAGCTATGATCGCGAACATTTTCGGCCGTTGAGATCTCGTTTTAAAACAATAAGCATTGCTTGTTAACCTTAGCAAAAAATAAATTCCTCTATTTAGAAACTCTAATTTCAAGTGTAGGAATTTTTCTTTTGACCTTAAATGTGTTTTCATTGATTAGCCATTTTCGACGAAGCAAACATGCAAGCATCTGTTCGTAAAAAGCTTGAGATTTACAGGAGCATCCGTTAAATGTTTGGATACCATTCGATGGAGTAAGACCGACCCACTAATTGAATGATAATCCACGTATACGACGTGATCATATCAATCATCGTCTCATCAAAACGTCCTCGTTCGACAGAAGGTACAGATAAAATCAAAAGTCATGAGTCATGGGTTGTTCAAAGGTATATAATTCTATTTCAACAGAACGAGTTTAACTTTCATTTCAGCACAGGTATCACGTTGTTTATCGATTGACATCAGAGCGGTCCGAGATTCTTTCTCCCTCGCAAATCGTGCTACCTTTCGATTGGTTGATTGAATGTGCATTTGAATCAAAGAATTGTAACGCGCTTTTTACAAGAAAAAATGCAACATTTTCCCATCAGGATGGAACCAAATTTGACACCCCCCCCCAATAGAGAATAAGATTTCGTTTGGTAACGTGGAATTTTTCAGTCACGTCCTTCCCATCAAAATCACATCGACGGACCAAAGTGGGCACGTGCTCTTCCACAAACATCGCGCCACGTGGAAGGACGCCGGGGGGGCCCCCACGCCTGCTTTCGTGGGGTTTGAGGAAGATCTTAGTCGCGCGCCGCCCGCCGTACACGTGTCCGGGGTGGGGCCCCTTGCCGCCAATCACGATCCGCGCTTTTCCTCATCCCACAAGGAATAATAAAATCTCATCCGCTCCTCGAATTTTTGTCCTTGTCATTGACAGAAATGCCCTTTTCCCTTCGTTAGATCCCATTTAATAGGACCCTTAATTTCCCCCCCCACCCAAAAAAAAAAAACAGAAGAAAGATTGGACCATTCAGATTATCTAAAGACAGAGGTATAGAAAGCACGCGAAGACATATGAGTTTGCTTTTTGGTCGAAAAAGACCGACGATTGAAATGCACACGATGGTTCCGAGGATCGATCTTTTGCCGGTCACAAAACGCGGCCGCTAGCCCTTTGAACGGTCGTTGGCAAGGGCCTCGCGAATCTTGCAGTGATGCTAGTCGTACCCGTTTTTCGCGCGTCGCCATCCACGATCAGTACATCTAGAAGCATGGCGTTCCTGATTTTTTTCACCTCGAAAGTACATCGTCGAAAATTGGGAAAAATAATCAGGATCGATATTGCTCCAACTGCAAAACAGGAGATGCCGGTTGTTGAAATCCGACGGGCAAGACATGTAAGCTCGTGTGCAAATATAGTGCGGAATACCCACTTTCTCGTTGCATGGGAACGCGAATGGATCGATATACATGTGAAATGATGTCAGTTATTTTAGGGAAAAATGCCGAATATCCAATTTCTCATTTCATAGGAAAGTGAATAGGTTTATAACTTTTATGACATATTTTCTCCTTATTTTTATCTACACCCGATAAATTCTTTATCATAATCAAATATCTAGTTGAAGATTATGGAGTCATTTAATATGTCAAACACCAATCTTGTGAAACCAAATTTATTGCATCCAAAGATATCAAATTGCGCATGTGGAGAATGAGTCACGAGATGAGGGACTGAGGAAGCAAAGTCAAACATGGCTCCGGATATTCCGTTATCTCTTATCTCCAAAGATAAAACCATAAAGCTGCCCCCTTTGGTTTATCTCTTTGCCCGAAAAAACAGAAGATAATATGACAAAAAAACATTATCTCGAATGTTACCTTTGCTGTAATTTCTGAAAGCGACACCTTTCTTTTTCAAGATTTACTAAATTTAAAAAAAAAGAAAAAGAAAAGAAGATTTAAACGATCAATATCGTGGTAATTTAGTATTGCATGCAGCAGCCAAATTGCATGGCGTTTCACACCTCTCTCTCTCTCTCACGTGTACGCATCAGTTCGGACAAACCCTTTCTTCTTGGCTTTTCGTGATCTCAACCCAATCGAATCTTTGTACGTTCCTGCACGATTGACACGGCATCTGGTCGTGCTTTAGGAGGATGCGTTTCTTAGCAAAGTCAATAACAGCCAGCTCCCACATTGCCAAGCCTGAGGGACCGCAAGCCTTGGCTTGGCTTGGCTTTGGATTTCACTATCTTTTCAGTCGGTGTAATGCGCAGACCGTCCGTTTTTACCGGGCCCCAGGAATTCGGCAAGACAGAATTCTGGTGAACACCCAATCATCGATCGGAGAAGAATTTGATCTAGCAGGTGAGGACTAGTCCGTCGTCTCCCGAGGCTACGAGACGGGGAGCAAGGTAAGCGGATAAGGTTTGCTGTCCTGACAAAACATTCACAGCAAGAACAAGCGACTGATGAAATCATCTTCAGGCATGAATGTTGTCAGAACTGTCTTCATATTGAACTGATCCAGCCCAAAAGCTCCAACAATATTTGAGATTGATTCTTGGTCAGGCCTGGGAAACTTTTAAAATAAAAAAGTGCATCACACAAGTCCTGAACTTCCCTCGCGCCCCACCCCCCCTCAGAAATAGTTATGATCCCTCTTTCATCTTTCCCTATTGTATGGCCTAAATTCTTCCACTTTCTATTCGTAGAACATCTCTCCTACGTAGTGACAGGGTATAAATAAGCAATGAGGCGAACACAGAACAGAAAGATTGATAGAGTACTATGCTCCAATAGCAAACATGAAGCGGCAAAACTTCGGCATTTCTCGCAGGTTCACCGATAATTTCGGTAGGTGGGGCTGTACATGCAGCTCTCCGCATACTTCATCAGATCATCCGGTTGAGGAAGGCGAGTTGCCAAACCTGAAAATGATTTATCCTCCAATAAGTTCACGATGACGAATTAGTGCAATTATGAAAAATTCTAGGTAGTTACTAATACGTAAAGAGCGCTCACCCAGTTCATAAGCTTTGGCAGCCACCTTGGCTGCAATATGCGCGGAAATCTTTCTGATATTAGCGAAAGGTGGGTATATAAGTCCCTTGTCATAATTTTCCTGACTCACCTCCGCAGCCAGGGCCTCAGCTGTTCCCAAGGAAAAAAAAAAACTCAGAAAAGAAGACAGCTACAGAAATTGAGAATTCGAAAAACGTGCATTTGAAATTGCAAGTACAGAACGCTGAGATAAGAGCACTCACAGGCAGCCAAAAGCATATCATCGTGAACTCGAATTGCACCAGACATTATCAAGCCCAGCCCAAGTCCAGGAAAGATATAGGCATTATTTGCCTAAAGAACAGAAATATCACAAACGGGTCAGCCTTTTCATGATCTCATGCATCTGTACGTGACAGTCAGTTTACATGAATCAAACCTGGCCAGGGACGAAAACCTTCCCTCCATACTCAACAGGAGCGAATGGACTTCCACTTGCAAAGATAGCACGGCCCTGCAGGTAATCAGGGGGTAGCATCAACAGTCATATTTGATCCATTGTAACATGAATGAACATAAGAATCACATTAAGGACCAGAAGGGAAAAATTGAGATAAATGATAGGAGTGTAGACTTTGATATAAAAGTTGTGGCTTTCAAGTTACCTGACTCCATGTGTATGCATCTTCTGCCGTACATTCTGATTGTGAAGTCGGGTTTGAAAGAGCAAGAATTATCGGTTTCTGCAGTCACCCATATGATTAAATTTCAGCCACTCATGTTTACAGAGAAGATCCTTCAATTACAAATGAATATACACAGATTAGAAATTACCTGATTTATAGCGGCCATGGCCTCAACCACTTCTTTGGTGAAAGTTCTTCCCACTCCAGATGTTCCAATCAGCACAGTTGGCTTGATTGACTGACGAGGTCGAAGAAGCGAGGTAAGTAAAAAGTCCCATATAGATAAAGGACCATTTCCAACCACACATATGTGCATTTATTTTGTGTGTGTGTGTGTTTGAGAGAGAGAGAGAGAGAGAGAGAGAGAGAGAGAGAGAGAGAGAGAGAGAGAGCACTTTAACAGCATCCACGAGTTCCTTAATGGGTTCATGCTCATGAGCCCAGGGCTTCTTGAAGTGCTGCAGAGACTCCTTGCGGGAGTTAACAATCAATCCCTGAGAAATTATTCATCACTATGTCAGCTCATAGCCAATTGACTGGACTAAAGAATAACTAAAAGCAACTTAGTTCACATGATAAGTGAAATGATGTGTTTCACTACCTTTGAGTCGACAAGCCATATGTTCTTACGAGTCTCTTCCAAAGGAGCACCCGTCTGCATATAGCACAGTGAATAAACCGCAGCAATTTAGAATTGTTTTCTGTCCAAAATCCTCAAATCAAGATTTGAAAGAATATATGGATAAATAATTCCATCTAGAGGATAAACCTGTTTTGACATCTCAAGGGCTATGAGTTCTGCTATTCCAGTACCAGCCTGCAAGCACAATCAATCATGCTGAGACAGTTGGACTACATGGGATAACATGATACAACTAGATTAGAAAACGTGCGGTATGCTTTTTCCCTCCCTTTGCTAGATAATTGTTCAAATAGTGCCGCAAATATGCTAAATCCCAAATAGTGGACGCTCAAGAGGAATCATCTAGACTAATAGCTAGCAGGTATCCATATGAAAACAGTCGCATTGTGAGAAAAGGGGGTTCCATTTCTTTCCCTAGGGCAGCTTAACCAGCGTTTGTCTAATCTCTTTTGTCAATTGCTCCAAGATGTCCTTTCACTCAACAATTAGAAGCGCGACAAATAAAACAAAGTGTGATAGCACAGGTGAGATCCAACCTCTCCAGCTCCCAGGAATAAGAACCTATGATCAGCTAATGTTCCACCAACTAGTTTTTGAGCTGCAACGAGCCCAGCAAGGACCACTGATGCCGTCCCCTGTAGAGAAAAGAAATTATAAGCACAGAATTAAGGCATTTTCGACAAATTCCTCAATATCACCATGTTATGGACATTACCTGAATGTCATCGTTGAAAACGAGATGAGTTGTGCCATACTTCTCGAGTAGATCAAATGCATTATGGTTCGCGAAGTCTTCAAACTGCAATACATTTAACAGAATCAGAGAACTGAACAGGCTTCACAGATCAAGTACTGCTAAATTCTGCAGCACAACCTGGATGAGGACTTTTTCCCCGTAGTTCTGCTTGACTGCAGTCATGAATTCATGTAGAAGTTCAGCATACTCCTACAGAAATGAAAGGCCAGCATCAGTCAGTAAAACAGTGTGACATATTATGATAACCAAACTCCAAGTAGGTCAAAGAAAGCAATCGAAACAATTTAGAAACCTGTCCAGTAGCCCTCCTCTGCCTGAGCCCAATGTAGAACTCGTCGTTCAACAGTTTCTCATTGTTTGTCCCCACATCAATGGTTACAGGCAAGCACTGTGCAGGAAGGTACATGGTAACGATTTCAACTAATAGGAGATTGAATCAAAATCAAAGAGATTGCATGCAAAAGGAGGAAAAACGTATTTTATTCCAGTGGAAGTACAAGGAGTGAATACAATGTCACAATTAGCATTAGCAAGTAACTATATCCAGCTGGATGAAATTTTGATTGAGATTCTTTTCCAGACAATTTATGATTCAGGGGCAACTTACTGCTGAAGGACGGACTCCTCCAAGAGCAGTGTATAATGAAAGCTTTCCCACTGGTATCCCCATTCCCTGAGAAGAGCATATTTGAATAATTATGAATCATGTGGGTTCTCAGAAAGAGAGAGATTTTGTTCACTAAATTATTTGGTTTAGTTACATGTCCACCACCAAACTTATCAAGAGTTGCCCCAACAAAGATGGTAGATCCGTGTTATACCTGGCAACCAAGATCTCCGAGTCCCAAGATCCGCTCACCATCAGTCACAACTATAACCTGAATACTCCTCTCTGGCCAATTCTTTAGAACCTCAAGAATCCTCCCCCTAGCAAAAGATAACCCCCCATTCAGCACTTTCACAGAATGTCAACGAAATATACCGGGAATACTTAAGAACCCTCGAAATAAAGTGACACCGACAGTTAAGCTCACTTTTCTTTCAAGCTAATAAACAGGCCCTGAGGACGCCTGAAGATGCTGCCATATTTTTGGCAAGCTTCACCAACAGTTGGAGTGTAGACAACAGGCAGTAGCTCCTCGACATTTTCTGTGAGAAGCTTGTAAAATAATCTTTCATTCATTTCCTGCGAAGGTGGTAAATTTCCAAGCATTAACTATCTGTTTCATCACAGCACTACTCCATCAAGAAACCACTTTCATTCGGTATTGGGAAAGTTGTGTATGAAGAAGATTTAATGCATTTAATTATAAACCAATAATTCAATTTTGGAAATTGAGTTTGTTCTGAATTAGTTTTTAGCTATTTTAAAAGTTAAAAACTGAATATAGGTGGACAATTACCTGAAGATCCATCATGGCCATGTACTTCTGCAAGGGAACTTGATATTGGCGAATGTTGTGCATCATTTTCTTCACCTGGCGAGTAGAATAGGCAGACAAAAAATAAAATGACATGCAAGGTAATAAATAACTGTCAACGGTAGTGAGAAAAAACATATAACATTACAAATACTGTTGGCAATGATAAGGCTTATCCAATAACCTGAAGATCCTGAGAAACAACTGTTGGAGGGAGGAGGCCACGCAGATAGTGTGCATCCCTCTCTTTCTCAGAGAAGGCCAGTCCTTTATTATGGTGTGGATCTCGCAACAAACTATATCCACTGAACCCAAAAAATGGGGAAAAAAAGTATATCAAGATAAAGCCGAAGGAAAATGAGGAATGTCGAGCAATGAATCACAAATGACCATACAACTTCAGGAAGGAACTATGATTATAGTCACAAGTCCAGCAAACTACAGAAAAGTGACTTGGAAGGGTTACCATAATTCAAAAGGAAAGAATGAATGAATAAAATCTCAGACGGTATTAAGCAATTAAGAATTTCACACCTCTCAACAACCCTAACCAATTTTACCATGAGTTATCCCAGTACGTTCTTGTAAGATCATAAGAATATTTTTTTTAACGAAAATTGACCAGCTAGGAATGTTGAAAGCCATGGAGTCACCAATCAATCGACTTCTCAAAATGTCATACATACTCAAATGGCATTATAAAAGGAAACCAATACAAGACAATCAACCGCATTAAATTGGGTGGTGAAATTGGACATTCATGACTCCAAAGAACTAATATACCATGTCAGAAGAAAAAAATATGTTTGCTAGAGCTAGGTATCGAATTTATCATATGGTAAGAGCCAATGTACAAACTTAGCTACTAATCTACCCGCTTTCAGAGAAGGAAAGCAGAAACTAATCGAAACATTAAAGAACAGCCAAAGGAAAAGAAGTTTTATATGATATATGGCAGTGTAATCCATACATGAATCATATTAGTGGAAAGAAACATGGAACTCAAGCCTAGGAGCCTAAAATCATAAAGGCATTCAAAACGAGACAAAACAGCACTGAACACCTTATCCCGAAACAGGATAACTAGAGAAATGACAGAACAGTTTAAAGTCTCCTATCATTCCACCAAATCATCCAATTTAAAGAGAAAACGAAAGATAACATCTGAATAAGGCTTCAATAAAAGAAGAATTTTATGAAATAGCCATACAAACAATGAAGTTCAAATCCAAGCCACTCTTTTTTTTTTTTTTAATTCCCTCAAATATAATTTACGATGCAAAGGCCAAAGCAACAAAACCATCAATCTACAACATTTTAACATGAAAGACCAATCACACGACAAATAACACATGCATATCAGGGTAAGAAAAAGAAATGCAAACTTCTGCAATACCTAGCCACAGACACAGCCCAGGGAGTCACGAGCTGATCCTCCGTGGCGCTATCTTCACCGTACACGTCCTTGACGCCGCCGCCGACGGCGGAATCGGGGTCGACCCTGAAGTGCGAAGGCGGAGCATGGTCCTTCATTTCCTTCAACGTGCTCTCCACCAAAGCGCTGCCGCTTCGTTCGCTGGTTGCTCTCCCTTTCTGATCCTGATTTGAGCGCGAAGCAACCACCTTCACAGAAGCTGGGGGAGGTCTTCTCTGTCTCTGGGCATTTATACCCGACCCATTAACGCCTGCGTTGCTCTGTAACGAAAGAACCAGCAACAAATCATTTAAAATTTCGTACGAAATTTTCAATTGTGGCAATTAAAGAGGATGAATTAGGCGCTGAAACATCGACGCAAATCCCCCAGAAGTTGCGCAATGTAGAAGAAGAGGGGACAAAACAGGGAAGGAACTCATATTTCGTGAAAGCCGATGTGGATGAAAACATTCGACACGAGGAAAAAAGTTTCAAGAAATCTTCGAAAGGAGCTTGCGATTTACGAGTCGAAGCAGCTGACGAGACCCAAGAAAAAAAACACAAGAAAAGCAAATACGTCGTGACGAGAGATGTTCGAACTTTACTCAAAGATTGCAAAAAAAAAAAAAGCAGACCCAGATACGAAAATCCACCGAAGATGGGAACTTGATACGGGAAAGAGGCAGACAAGATGAAGAAATGGGGGAATGGGGCAATCAGACGAACGAATTACCAGGAAAGAGGTGCGGTTCAAGGAGATCATGACGGAACAGCTGTCGGAAGAGGAGAGCGTCTTCCGCTCCAGAGCAAACGTATGCGCGAGAGAGAGAAAGCCGGCGAAAGAGGAAGAATGAAAGAAAGGGTCTCGCTCCCCTCCACCTTTGGGCACAGCCCTCTCGCCCCTCTCTCTCTCTCTCTCTTCTGAATCAGGTGGTGACTGGTAAGGGAAGAAGGAGATGCGAGTTTAGTACGAAAGCAAGGGCTGTTATACGCGGCTACCTCCATTCCATTTTATATTCATTTCATTCCTTTCTCGTTTCCAGGAAGCCGCTTTGTCTGTCCTTGGCGGTGGGAAATGTTTATGTTATTACAGCTCCATCGATCCGCATGTTTTTGACGATTGCGAGCTACGCTTGAACTTCTGAGCAAAGGGATATTCCCAAAATCACAACTTTTTGGGGGCCCCCGTAAAAAATTGTGTGAGGCAAGCTTGGGAGATTCATGGCTCCAACGATGCTTGGTTTTACAAGTCGATTCATGTCAAATTCCACGTAAAAATCAATCTCTTAGATCGGTTTTTTCGTTTGGATACGTCATCGTGACTTAGAGAACGTTTAGTATACTTCATTAAGCGCCCATTAAGCTTGGAAATCAAACTCGATCGAGCTAGTGTAGGCTTTTTGAAGAGAGTCGAGTCGAGTAATTACAATTTATGCTATCGGTTGGATTACCATTTTTCTTTATGTTTCTTTTTGTTTTTGTGTTTTGCATTGGGCCATGCAATTAGGTCAATTAGTTTTGACAAAGAGTGGAACTTTAATTGCACTCTTAAATGTTTGCAAAGTGTGGAGAAGGTGTATCCTTTTCAAGCAGATGATGCATCTGCCTAGAAAGGGTCAATTCGCAAGTTAGCATGTTGTCAGTTGAGTTTTAGCGACAATTTGACAATATGCAATCGCTTTGCTATGACAAGAATCAACTTACCATATTATATATATTAAAACTCAACTGTGAAATCGAATTTTTTTTTGCAATCTAGTCCTTTTGCAGCGAAAAATTCTCTTTGAGATTGAGAAATCATAAGGTCCTTTTCCAACTTGCTGGACATTCCACCGATTTGGGAGCATATAAAATGCAGTGACGCAAAATAATATGCTAGGATCATTTTTTTTTATCCTTTTCTTTTATTGTCATTACCCGGTGTCTCGATCCATATTAATTCAAACGCATGGCATGGTTATTTTCCCAATCTGAGCCTAGGCAAATATTTCATTTCGAAATTAATAAAGAGGGTATCCACGAAAAAGCCAATTTCTCTCCATTTAGCTTCAACAAAAGCTAATTCACGACTCAAAATCATAGATTTTTTTTTTCTTTTAGGTATTTGGATAACTATATCAACAGTTTTGATTTCGAATTATTAACTAGATCGATTGCACATGCATTGCATTGCGTCTTTCCGATTAGAAGCACGTACATACATACAATCTTTATTCACCTATCGAATTCAGAAATTTACTTATATATATTTTTTTCGGCCACCTTCTTTTATATGGTGGGAGTTTGTTCTTGTTTTCTCCAGCATTGTTGAGATATCTCTCTCTCTCTCTCTCTCTCTCTCTCTAAGGATGATTATCCTGGATTTTGTCAATAAGTTGAACATGATGTCTCAACCGGTATCCGTTGGATTAAGACTGCAATCGGACAATGACCAGTTCACATGAATTCGATAGGAGAAGAAATTGAGGGGGCATTGGAGATTTCCGATTTTTCCGTTTTCGAAAAATAAATTTCGAGAGCTGTCAATGCACGAGAGTTTGCATCGAAGACCTTGTCTTTTATGTAGAATTTCAATTCGACCTCTCTGTCACCAGATTTCCTTGGCTATTTATGATGCACGGGCCAGGCATTAACTTTGGAACAGAAATACATCGTCCTGAGCACCAAAATTACAAATCATATATGTTTTTTTTAGTATTACTAAGGATATTTAGATTAATTTATGAGATTTTTTTTTGGAAATTATGTGATAAGTAGATTTTTACCCTGTCATTTAGGAAATTAATTTTATAAATCAGTCATACAATATATGGTACTATTATATTTAAGGAGGCTTATGAATTATCTATTTTCGAATGCACTTGGTATTTACTTTTCTTAGGTAATGCAATTATTATTTGGGGAAAGAACTAGGCCATTGGAGGACTTTCTCTTTCCACTTTCAAATGAACATAATATCACGCTTCATGCACAAGATAACATATGCAATGCTTAATATCACATTTCGTAAATCGAAGGTGCTCGCGCGCATACACCTAGTAGATATTGAAGTTCCTAAAAAATAAAATCGAGAATTAAATCCCGGGTAAAACGAAGTCCTTGCATGGCCGCCATTTACGAGATAGAAAAGTTTGCAATCATGATTTTTTTTATTGGCAGAAGAGTAGCGACGTGAATTTTAAATGGGAGATACGTGCTATATAAAAGTAGAAGATTTGTTAGGTAACTATTCAGAGATATTAGAAACAAAACAAATTTACTCGTTAATTTTTTTATATTGGAAATAAGGATATATTAGTCATTTGAATATTGGACAACAAGTTTGGAAGTAGGTTTCATGTGTAGAATTGAGAGATGCAAGAAACTTATGACTCAAACTAGTCTAATAACTTGTCACTTCAAGGCAATGGAAAATGCTGTGATTGGCCTCAATTTGAAATTAAAAATGGCGATAAATCAAGAAAATGCAAAGTTTCCTTTTCCCACTATTGCAATTATATCTCCATGACTATGCTGGCAAGTAATGCAAGGTCCACAACCCAACAGATCCCATCAACAACACTAGTGACCATCCAAAGCATGTCAATAATGGTGAGCACTAGTGACCATCCAAATCCTTCCGACAGTTAGGACAACAACATGACAAGCCTTTGCATTGGGCAATTACATGTGCTTGTGGTTGTGGCGCATTTGCTCGTACAAAGGGTCATGTTAATGAGTATTCCGAGATGTCGATAGGCATGTGGTCTTACTGGTGAAGGGATTAAGAGGGTAGGGCTGGAGAATATCAGGTCTAGGGTTTGATCCCCGTGAGCACCGCACACACGTGTTTATAGAAGGGGAAAGTGAAACAAAAAAAAAACGAGTATTCTGAAATCATATGTTAATAAAAATTCATATACAAAAAAGTAAACATGACCTCTTGACTTTTTCTAAATAATTCAAGTATTGCATGTTAATCATTATACTCGGAAAGCTTTGCAGTGTTTCGCGTCACATGAGAATCATTAAAAATGTGTGCGCTGGAATATATATAAAAATGAAAAGTAAAACTGATTGAATGGGTTTCTTTAATGATAATAATTTGATAGAAGCACCAAAACGTGTTTTTCCATGAACATGGACTTGTTCCTAGATTGGTGAGATTTTGATTGTTTCTTGGCTGGCGAAATTAGTGGTTGGTTGAGGGCAGGTGAGGTGACATCTATAGCTGAAGGGGAAAAGAAAAAAATGATGATCAAATGGGAAATGCTCCATCACGTTGGTCAACCAAGTACATCTCTCCTTTTGTTCATAACCTTTAAGAGTCACTTTCTTGATGGCATCAAATTACATTCCTAGTTTTCCAGGTGATGTTACTACAAATCGACACATGTCATCTGAACGTCGTTTACATAATGTCAATGGTAATTTTCCGCGTACGTTTTATTTGTATGCTTGTCGACTGGAAAGCAAGAGCAATATTTCAAAGGCGTTATTCTATCAAAAGCACTTATATGAAAAGAACGAAGTGACGTGTATATGAAAATGGATGTTAACAACTAATTAATCATGGTTATTTGAGAAAAATTATCCAAAAAGTCATAAATATATTATACGATGATCAATTCAGTTTCGAATATTTTAATTGTGTCACTTTAGTCCTAAACCTTTTTACAATTTGCAATGTGATCCTTGCGGGCACTTTTGACCGGGAATTGCTTGTATATTTCAATGGGAAAATCAATCAATCAGTCATAGACTTATTATACGGATGTTAATTCATTCCTAAACTTTCCAATTTGATTATCCGTCCTATCAACCATTGCCGACAAAAATTGATCGGAAGGATTGTATTTTGGCCGGGAATCGCTCGCATATTTTCAACGGGAAAATCAACCAATCAGTCATAGACCTGTTATACGGATGCTAATTTATCCCTAAACTTTTCAATTTAAATGTCACTTTTATAGACCATTGCCAACAAAAATTGATTTGAAGGACTATATTTGAATTTTGCACAAATATTTATGACTCAATTGGCAAATTTAAAAACGTTTAGGACCAAATTGATGTCTATATAATAAGTTAATGATCAATTGGATAATTTCCCTTAGTTTCGCCACAAGAGAACAAGATACGGAATCTGCAAATTTTACCGGGAAAGTGGTCCAAGTTTGGTGGACATACACTAAGAAACTCGAAGCTAAGGATAAAGATTCAAATAAGAGAGAGAGAGAGATTGAGAGAGAGAGAGAGAGAGAGAGGCATATCTGGCGGGGGTGGTGGAAGGAGAGCCGCGTCGACTCGCTGCGTCTCGCGGAAAAAGAAATAATAATAAATGTTAATGTCATTAGGGTTTGGTCCAAAAAATGTGGGTCCATTTTCTATTGCTATTGGCAACCACTACACGCTTTGCTTTTGCGTTAATTGGCCTCCCCGGTACCCAATTTTGCGGACCCTTTCCATCTGTTATTTTCCCCTATTGGTAATTAAAAGAATATTTCGATTTTCAAAGCACCGATTAAACATTGCCACGAATAAATCGATGTATGAAAAATTATGAATTTATTATTAATTAATTTTCTTGATAAGTACCTTAGAAACATTTTTAGCGAAGTGGGCTTTCTCTTTTGAAGTTCCAATATAATGAATCTACAAAAAAAATTTTTTGTTAGAAAATGTCCTACCGCGTTAATTTTTATCAATAGTGGAAGGCTTAAAAATGTTCGAAGTGAAATAAAAATCATCTTACAAAATGTTAGATGCAAAACATAGTGATATTTGGTTCGAATAGCCTCACGTCACAGTTTTTAAATGAATAGTCGAGCTTTCTTCAATTCTTTTTGTTTTGGGCAAAAGCCACAAAAACACCTAAATTATGTCCATTGTAATACATTTATCTTGAATTTTTTTTTTGTGACATTAAAAACCCAAAACTACACCCACTGTGATATGTTTACCCTAAACTTTAAACTTTAAACTTGTATATATGATTTTTCAGTCAAAGTTCAAAGTTACGTGGACACCATGTTAATATATTTGCTTTCTGGCATCCATGCATGCAAATTTTTAATAGTTCTTGATAACTCTATAAAAATAGAGTTATTTTATCTACTCTAGGCAATAAATAATTCTATGTTTGTTAGAATATATTTGGATTTCCTTTTATTTACTTAATTTTTTCTTGTTTATGCAGCATATTGAAATATAGAGAAAATAAGGAAAATATGGCAAAAAAAAGGAAAGAAATATGCGACCTAGAGAAGAGTTAGAATGTGGATATCACATTGGGAATTCTGCGATTTATTCCCTAATTTTATGACCTAGTAGGCTACTGATCCTTTTGATATCGGTGGTATATAGTTTAGAATTCAGCGTGCATGTAAATTATATTTTGTGGTTTCAATGGTGGATATTATAAATGTTTTTGGAAGTGCAATATTATGTTTGGTGGTTTGGTAAATTGTTTCTCTCTGGTTCTCCAATATTTATTGTCTGGAATATTATGATTGTTTCCGTCGTGAATCAACTCTGATGAGATCATTGGGTTGGCGACGTTTTCTGAGACGTCGCACTCATCCGACCGAGCAAGAGAGATGTCGCGTGCTCGACGGAGTTTGGGCGTGACAAGCAATTTATTTTATTCGCGTACCATGCAATTTTCCACAAGTTTGTTGCAATTATCAAAATGTTTCTCTGAATTTTCCTGATTCTTACATGCCAGAACTTTCACGGAACATGAATATTGACCTTTCCAAAAAGGAAAAAGAGTGGGGGAATCCATTAACATGATAGTAAGAAGATGTAGCTACTACATCTATAATGTTCGCTTAGAAAGCAACTATCATCTCTTCAAATTTGACCAATTATGCAAGTTTGTCCAAATACATGTCGCTTTACATTTGCGCATTATCCTCTAGCCTTGCTAACTTCTACGTTTTTCTATGTATCTGAAGCCTGTACCGTATACCGTTTGTCTAATCTCTCTCAAAATCAATCAATGCATTGCAGAACCTTAGCGGGCTGCATTTCGAGCCGTTTCTTTTACATGTACACGATGATCAGAGCAAGTGCTTGCCTTCATCTTCAAGAGCATCATCATAGTCTCATCTCATTTGGAAGTTGAGTGCTTTGATGCAATAAGCAAACATGAAGGCAAAGAAGAAAGTGAAAGCAACCAGGACTCCAGCAACAGGTCCCATGAAGTTTGGGTCATACCCAAAGGTTTCTTGAATGTATTGCTTGATGGGCATTTCACCTCGGCCAATGACTTGGATATTGTGCTCGACATCACCATACTGTGACACTATGCATCCATACACGGTCCATGCCACGGGACAGATCCAGTAGTACCATACCCACCATTTCGGTATCCTCTGAAAAGAATGGAGAACAAATTGTCATGTCCTGTGCGATAAGTATGACCAGATGGTCGTAAAAGAGTTAGAAACTTTGAGGACTAAAAGGAACCCACTGGTCTTGGGATGAAGAATCCGGAGAAAAGATTGAAAAGACCATAGAAAGCGGCAGCGAAGATGGCGGCTACTTGCTGGTTGGGCGTGAGGGAGACTGTCATCATGCCATAGTATGTGAAGTAGAGGAAGGAGAAGAAGCAGATGAAGAAGAACCAGAAGAATTTTGCCACTGTCCACTCGAAGCAGACCATTGCATACACTATCACCGTGTAATATGTGGTCTGAAAGAGCACATATGGCACTTCGCATATCACCTGCACATAGCGAATCGCTAAAGTTTAGTGAATTGGAAGACGTATCATGACAAAGAACTGAGGTATAACTAAGTAATTTATTCTCACCTGTGCGAGTGCGTAAGGCAGAGCAGAATACATTCCGGCAGCTCTTTCTCTATAAAACACGGTTCTCTCGACAGCTATCACGGGTTGTACGGTCGAACAATTATTAATGCCGACAAATAAGACGGCGGCGTACATAGCTCCAATGATCATGGTCAGATCATTCTGATTATCCCTGGAATGGAATGTAAGATTGAAGTTTAACCTCGATGTTCTATGAAAAATCACAATGCAGAAATCAACTCCATATAGGACATGGAGGCACGTACCTTCTGGTGCCAACCCTCCAGAAAATTGTCCCTACCATTAGGGCACATGCTACTGTGAAGAAGTATCTCACAAGGTTATAGTCGGGACTTCTCCAATAAGTCCACCATTGTTTCCATAGACAAGATTTGAACTGTCCCCATGAGGACTGCGAGTATTGCGTTGGGAAATACAGATCCTTCACTCCTGGAGGTGGTGTACTCAGCTCCCTCACCAGTTCCTCGTTCCTCCTGCACAAACGCATGTAAGGTAAGAAGTCAGCAACAAAGTTATGAATGAACAACATGAAAAGGATTTAGTTTGATCTCAAGTCTCGGCACTTCACTTACTTGGACAAGGATGATGATTTGTAATGCTCAGCAAAGTCCATCTTCAGCCGTATTTCAGCTGCTATAGAACTCACCTCGAGCATCCATGTTGCGGGATTGTACTTCTCCTTGATTTTCGGGACTCCGGGAATAGACTGAAATTTAGTAAAAGGAGCATGAGACCAGAGGTTTCTGCCTTGTCAATATGTACCTGATCAGATGTGTAAAAAGAAATTTGTGCAAGTACACAAGATTAGTACCTCAAAGTATTCGATGACCTTGCGGGAATTGCGACCCAGCGGTCCATAATATGTCACTTGCCCTCCTCTCTTCATTAGCAGCAGCTGAAGCAAAGGTAATCCAGTTAAATATGTGAACTTTTATTAGTCATTGCTTGCTTGTAGGATGAAAGGAACAGAAGATTCAAATTAGTTACCTCATCAAAGGCTTCGAAGATGTTGATGCTAGGCTGGTGAATCGTGCAGACCACAGTCCGACCAGTATCCACTGTGTTTCTCACTGTCCTCATAACAATAGCAGCAGCTCGTGCATCAAGACCTGATGTTGGCTCATCCATGAATATAATGGATGGATTAGCGACAAGCTCTACGGCTATAGTCAATCTTTTCCTTTGTTCTGTCGATAAACCCGTAATTCCAGGAAGACCAACTAGTGCATCCTTGAGATTATCTAATTCTACCAATTCCATCACTTGATTGACAAAAATCTGCCAGCACAACAATTTCAAGTTAGAATTACTAAATGTCAGTCTTTCTGTCACAACTTGAATAAATAGGCGAATGGCCGAAATAGAATGTACTCATACCATTTTTTCTTCTTTGCCAACTTCTTTTGGTAGACGTAGGAAAGCTGAGTAGATTAAAGATTCCCTCAGGGTGACTTGTGGCGAGTGAATATCGTTTTGCTCACAGTATCCCGAAATTCTGGCAAAGGTTTCTTGTTTCTTGGGAAATCCCGAAATCCTGATGTCACCTTCCACATAGCCACCCGTCTTCCGCCCTGCTAAAACATCCATTAAGGTAGTCTTTCCAGCTCCGCTTACTCCCATTAGTGCCGTCAACACTCCAGGTCTAAATGCACCCGTTACTTCCCTGAGTAACTGGAGTTTGTCATCCGTGACCCCTTGTTCCTTCATTTCCTGTTGAATAAAGCTCAGAACATTTGAGTTCTTGACTAGCTCTCACCATCTCAAATCACAATAGATTATGTGATGTTGACTTAAGACGAGCACTAAAAGGTAAAGATTACATACCGGAGGCATGTCTACATAATAATTTACGCTATCAAAGGACATTGCTAGAGGAGTGAAAGGCAGCACCATTCCTCTCTTTGCAGCAACGCCTCTTGCTGATTCAAGAATGGAATCAGCATTTCTGCTCAGGCCATTGGCATTTGTTCGGCTACTCATCCTTCGGAGCTCCATGCCTCCTGAAAGATTCAGAAGCAAATGCTCATATCAAAACCGGTAACATTTTCACTGTAAGGAGTAATTTGTCCTATGTAGTTTTATTTACTTGTGTTGCTCCCATCGAATGTAGATAAGGGCCCACTAAAAGACTCTCTCATAATTGAAGAAAGTCTCCTCATTCTAGATTTGTCCTTCAATTCTGATTGTTCATCCTCCTCATCTTTGTCTGCTTCTTCAGATATTGTAGCTTGAGGTTTTCCAAGTGCTGCGGTTTCATGCATCTTATTAAACAAGAGACTAACAAAATCGACACCCTCAGAGGAAGTATGTCCAGGGAACCAAAACTTGGAATTTTTAATGCATTGAGCTAGAGCTTACGATTTAGGTACGTGAGTGCAAGGGTATAGAGAATATTCAAGAGAATTATGAATCCAATAAGTGCTGATGCACCAATCCAATACCAATTCTCATTAGAGAGATCAAAGATCTTGAGCACTGCCAAACCTGTAGTTGTATTACCGCTGGTAGCCTGTAAGACAACTGATTATTTCTTGTAAAGATTAAAAAGGAACAAAAGATGTATGTCCCCTAATACATACTACACATTTGACGGTTAGAAATGCTACACTTTAGTTGTGTTCATTCTAACACAAGTCAATTAAGTAGGCAAAAAGCTTAAAACAATGAAATATCTGTAGAGCAAAATGTCTCAGTCAGATTGCTGTAATGACGCATAGCAGGCCTAATTCAAGAGAACATAGTGGGACAACAGGAGATTTACCGGTTCATTCATCCAACGAGAGGCAAACATCTCATTCACAGCTATGGCGTTGAAAGCATAAGTTAAAGGCGATGCCCAGTGACCCCACTTCCACCAACGAGGTATATTACCTGCCACATCCAAACAAGCTTTTAGCTCTCTCCTATTGCTCCACCTTGCTTGCTAAGTACGAGCGAGCACCTATTCTTTTAACAAGTAGTCTATGTGTCCTTTTCCTTTTATGGAACACTTACTTAGAGGAATAATGAAACCTCCAAGCAAAAACACGAGGAGAAGCGTTAAAGCACCGCCCGTACTAGCAATGATCACAGTCCTACAAGTGCCTGCAATGAATCGAAATAGCCCAGCAGCCATTTGTTGGATCAAGAATATCAATAGAAGTTGCTTGAAGAACCTGCAAGTTGTAAAACCACAGAATGATCATTGAGTCCATTACTTTGAAGCGTCATTCCTTAGAGTCTACCATGATTAACGAAGTTCATCATTGTGCAGTAACATTCAGGGTCAATTGTAATTTTGCCTTAAGTAAGGAAAGAATTGCAGCTATCTACAATAATGATTCAACTTGTGCAATATATGGCCGTGACGTCCCAGAGTAACTGCAAACCAATACAAAGTCTTCCTGCTTTATCAATTAACAGTGAGGAATTTTAGTTAAAACAATACATTCTTGCAGGAAAAGCGACACTAAGCGATTCTTCCAAACTAAGTTACCAAAGCTATTTTGGTCAATCAAGAAGAAGCTCTTGAGAAATATCATTACTTGGAGGGCTAAAACAAAGAGAGAAACTTGCTTATTAGATTGAATGATTTGTAAACTTTTTGGGGGTAGATTGTGAAGAGCCAAAGTCAGGAAGGACATTGAACTCTGCCAAAATTTTGGGGTGGACAACAAGCAATTGACCCTTGCAACTTATGATGATATTGTTCAAGGATCCTTGGGATGTTTCAGCAACTTCACTTCACATACCTGCTAGCTTCAGGTGCAAATCCCATGGAATAGTACGTAATGACCAGCCAAACCAGAGACTCCATCACGGACATGGGAATCGCAAGCAAGAAATTAGGCAACGTGAAGGTCCAAGGAGGGTGAAACAGAAGGTCTCTCTGCTTGTAGAAAACCGGAAGCCTCTGAATAGCCATGCTCAGCTCAGCAAAACCATTGAACATGTTGATGATCATCGAGAACAGGAGAGCGCCGATATACAGTTGCCCATCCATTTCGGTCTTAGTATGCATCCTGCTCCTGATGAACACTGTCGACCCAATGACCGCCATGATAATGATCTGGACAGTCTTGAAAACGTACACGAATGCGTTTTTCTTTATCAGCAGCCATTCCTTGTCAAAACAGGTTTTAACTAGCTCCATCATAGGGACAGAGTATTTCGTGAAGGCTAGAGCCGCTTGGTGATTCCTGCTTCTATCAAATGGGATGGAGAGCTCATTGTCGAGCCTCATGCTGACATGAAATTGCTTGAATCTGTTGGCGAACTCCCTGACTGATATGTACCTGTACGGTTTGGTTTTGTCTGCCCAGTATTGCTCTTGGTCCTTTCTTGAGGTAACCTGTTGTAGTAGCACACATCAAGCTAGACCATCAGATTCATAGGGGTGATGATATCAGACACGACGTGATAGCATTGTTTTACAAAATATACAGATTTAAAAGCAGCCTAAAGTCTAGCACAGTTTGAATGCGTTTAACTCTAATTTAAATGAAATTCCTAGAATCCGACCTGACCTGCCCAATTGAGCATTCTACCAAATAATGACACTCAAAGTCGGAACAAAATGCAGCACAACTATCAAATTAAGCATCCCATTATTGCTTTTTTCTTTTTACCTCTTGCAAGAAATCAGCAGTATCCTTTCTCTCAGGGCACCTGAAACCGCATCGCTCGAAGAACTCGAGAACATGTTCTCGTGGTCCCTGGTACACAATCTGGCCTTCTGATAAGAGAATGATATCGTCAAACAAATCGAACGTCTCCGGTGCAGGTTGCAGCAACGACATTAAGATTGTGGCATCAGTGAGATGTGCCACTTGCTGTAGGCATTTCACAATTTGGTATGTCGTTGAACTATCAAGGCCAGTTGATATCTCATCCATGAACAATGTTTTTGTAGGCCCAACAATCATCTCTCCTGTATTTACATGAATTTAAGCATATTTGTTACTTCTTCCATATTGATCTTACATCGTTTAACTGTAAAATTGCCTCATTAAAGTTTATCTTTTTGCCCAGCACGCTCACAGTAAAACCGTGATGACTTCTTATTCGAGCTCTATAAATATGGACAGGGAGTTGATAATTCGAAGGATTTTTAGTAGGAGATGCTAAAAGTAAAACCTGTTGTTACTCTTTTCTTCTGTCCACCAGATATCCCACGCTGCATTTCGTTTCCGACAATCGTATCTCGACATATGTCAAGCCCTAAGATCTGTTTCATATATTAATGGAAAGAAGAAAAAAAAAAAAAAGGGATAGACATAGTGAGATCGGAAGAGGCCACTTTATGTAGAGAAACTGATGAGTAGTATTGAGGGTTCATCAACTTTAACAATTCCTGCGGATTGAGGCAGATTCGGTTTCTGATTGCACATACGCTAAGTCAAAAGTCTCCAAAGGTATTCCATGTTGAACATGTTTATGATTACCAATTTGCTGGATATTTTAACAGGAAAACGAATCTTCCAAAACCACGGTGAGAAAGTGAAGGGGACATAAATTCACTTATTTTCTTGTAGGTGGACAGATTGATAATCTAGTTGGCTCAAATGTCTGTATAAACCAACAAAAAGGTCTAGAATAAAATAAACAATCTGGACCATGTTGAAGGATGGTTATAAATATCAGCAAGTAGTTAGCAGGTGGTCATAAATAGGGCGATTAGGGTCTTTAGATATCTTTCATGCTCTATAAGTAGAATACTCTTTTATTAAGTTAATTAAGTAAAGATGTAATCTTTCTCGATTCTCTCTCTCTCTCTTTTAAAAATCCTAGAATATTTACAAGCCTACTTGCAAGTAAGCACTCGACCAAGTGAAGAAATTCAGGAAAAAAAGAAGACTCTGCTTCCAACTAGCATTAAAATCTAAAATTTGCCAGAAAGTGACACGCATACTAAACGTTTCACTTACCTTCAAGGTGTAATCTGTAATTAAACTGCTCTCAACACCTTTCATGGCCGTGGCCTGCGAGTGAAATTAATAATTCAATCGTCAAGGATCAAGAAATTTTTTTTATACTAAAATGCAGTGACCAGGAAATCAAGATTAGTTCAAAAACTAAGGAGATATTGAACTCAATTACCTTCATGAAAAGATCAACCTCCGGCTCTGGGAAAATCCCAGCATCTTTTTCCCTCTTTGCAAGCTCAGAGAGCAGCTCTGTGAGAGTAAGACCAATTATACTTGTTTTTGATTACTAATTTACTTATGGTTCACATATATTTAAACATATTAATAATTTGATAGTTATTTGGTAAAATCAAAATTACCATATCTAGTTCCAACCCCTTGGCACCTTGCAGAGAAATCTAGGGTTTCTTTCACGGTCAACACACCCAAATGCACATCATTTTGGCTGATATATGCAGATGTCTTTTGGGGCACAAATTCATTAAGCCTGTACCCATTGTATGATAGTTCCCCTTTAACCTGCTCAATCAGCACAATTTCACAAATTACATTTCAGACTCACGTTTATTCCATTAATCAATTAGTAAATCCTCACTAGGGTCATGATCTGAGATCGGTCCTATACCTTCAAGGTTGGGTCCAATTTTCCTGCAAGAGCCAGCAAAAGGGTGGTCTTCCCTGAGGATGGTGGGCCTAATAGAAGGGCCATCCTGTAATTAATTCATAGCAAATGTTAAACCAAGAAATTCGAGTTTCAAATACCGATCCAGACTGATTAATTAAATTCTAACAATAAATTCCCTAATTGAAACGAATTCTTTTTTGGGGGGTGTCTTTGGTTCACCTTGATGGCTTGACAATGCCAGAGACATCTTTGAGGATGGCGAGTTTTGTCCTCTTGGCCCGTCTAATCCCAACCAAGCCAAGAGCTGATTCAGCAATGTTTAGGGCAACGTTGGTAAGTGTTGGAAGAGCTCTGCTTCCAATGTGACAATCTGCTTCCACATTTAGATGCTCAAATCGCACCTCCACCGTCGGAAGTTGGATACCCACCCTGCAAGAAATCATCCACATCAACTCAATTACGAGACAAATATTCAGCTAGAATTCACATCAATTCGTGATTAATTAGTTGGCTGAGTTGACTAATTCTTGTCCCTGGGAGGCTAGTCCTTATCAGCTGACCTTGTCAACTATCAACATGGTGGGATGTCAGTCATTGAATAATATACAAATTAATCGGCAACATATACATCAATAAGTTGTGTGTGGAGAAGCATGACTCAACCTTAGCTATAAATCACAATGTACAAATCTTTAAAATATTCTCATGAGTTAATGAAGATGGCAATGCGTGCCACTTTCTCGTCCTTTTTTAGCCCCAACATAAGTGCTTGTATTAAACACTTGTTTTCTTTTTTATGGTTGATTTCGCTGTCGGTTTGTTGGGGAAAAAATAGACAGGTTGAAAATGCAAAGGTAATATGGCCTAGAAAGTCGAGTATTATTACACAGATCATCAGTCCTGATATGCACATGAGTTGACAAAGAAGGCAATGCATGTCGCTCTCATCTTTTTTGACCTCCACCACAGATCCAGCAATCTTAATACGTACATGAGCTGTTTGCATTTACAATCAACACTAGCAGCATGGCAATAAATAACCAAAACCTAAGTCAACGATATGAGTTATCAAATCAGCGGGTTGGTGGAGATCATGAGGCTGGCCATTTTTTCTGCTCATGTTCATCTGCATTCTTGGAAGATACCACCAAATGAAAAAAAAAGGATTGTTATAATTCTTCAGGATTTATTTTATTCAATATCTACCATGGTTACATATTCTTCATGGAAAAAAAACAGAAGAAAAAGAAATTGAGAAAGAACCCATGTGATTACAAGACATTGTTCCCAGACAACCTCATTGTTATTTATCATTTAAAAAGCATAGCCAAGAAAACAAGGGCCAAAATATTTGGTGAAGCATTTTATTTGCATTCAATTTGAAAATGAAAGTGAAACTTACTTGTCAATCCTGTTTCTAAGCTTCACCAAGAACCTCTCATTATCTTCTTCAGCCACTTTGAAGATCCTATCAATGAACTGTTGCCTATCATTCAGGTCCATCTTCCTCACATCCAGCACAAACTTCTGTTCGTGGTTGTGCTCATCGGTCTCGACGAAAGTTTGGAAGATGCTTGTCCGTAGCCGGTCGTATGTTGGCAATCTCTCGATCGCGGCCCATTTGAGAGCTTCTTCATCTTCATTGATGCCGCTTGTCCGACTCGATTGCCTAGCACCAGCGAACATGTTGTCCAATCCCCAGTTAGCCTTGCTCCTGCTCCTGCTTAGGCTCCGGCTCATGTTTTGGCTCGTTTGCCTCCAGGATCGCACTCGTTCGAATCCCTCCATATTTCCTGGAACTGTTCCTCGTATTCTAGTTCTTATTCTTGCTCTGTATGAAGTAAATGATGGCAAGATCTTGACGCAAAATTCTCATATGTTCACTTCAAAAGTCTGAATGAATACACAGAAAACCAAATGAGTCATGCTTAGTGCTGCTAGTGCTCGGTCGAAGCTCGTGAAAGAAAGAAAGCATGCATATTAGCAAAACCATTTTCATTACGTAGTTTCCCAACGAAAATAGCAAAGAAAGAAGAAGAAGAAGCAGAAACGTTCACCTCAAATTCTCAAGAAGAGTTTTCGAGGCCAAGGCACTTCCCCATAAATCAAAACAAACCTCCTTGTTCTTCTTTAATCTTCTTTAGAGGGAGAGAGAGAGAGAGACCAAATGATGGAGGCCTGGAGAACTAATGCATGTGAACATACAAGCGGCATCCTTGACGATTCTTCGTGTACATATACACAAATGATCAATAATGATCAAGTCCTTGACCAAAATGTAGGTGGGGGTTACAGTATTCCTCGAATGATATTTCCGGTTTTCTTAAGGCAGATGAAGTAGGTGACCTCGCACGGCCATTGGTATACATTGACATGTCCTGGAGGTGTCTGGTGCGGCAGAGGGAAACTAGTATTATAAGCTCAACGTTTCATCAAGTTCATATATTCTACTCAGGGAAGTGTATACATAAAAGCCTCCATCTTTGCCAGTGAGCATCATTAGAGACAATAATATCTGGACAAACATATCTCGATGAAAATGTATATGGAGGTTAAATAATAGTTAAAAAGAACATAATTAAGCTGGTTAATCTCTTCTGACCAAAAAAAAAAAAAGCTGGTTAATCTCTCACCTTCAACATCTAATTATGATAAGGCTCCACATAATCTAGTAACAAGTAGTTCGGTTTTTGATTGCGACATGTTCCAACATCCCATCCTTCATGCTAAGGCCGATCCCACATTATTCATGGTGTCGGCGCAAACTGTACTTTGTTTGATTCCGCTTCGCCTGCTAATAACCTTGTTGGAATCGTGCTAAGAAGTCGTACAGCAGAAACGTTAATCATCGTTCCCGAATCTATTCAAATTAAAGTAAGTCGAATGCTTCTTTAGTGCTTGTTCTTTCCTTTATTTTCCAAATCTGGGTGATGGATCGTGAATTTAACGCGCCTAGTGCCAAATATCCGGCCAAAAATATAGTTATTGCCGTGATTAGATCATCGTGCAAACTGAGATTTCGTAGTGTGTTACGGCCACCCCACAACCGGATGATGGAGGGAACGAAGATGGCAACTTATTGACAAGTGAAGCTGGCAAAAGATGTCACGCCCCAACTCTACTAATGCTTTCGAAACCTCAACATCATGAGTCGAACGGTGCGACATCTCAGGAATACGTCGCCGACTTAACTTTCTCACGTCAGAGTTAATTGCTGTAGAAATAAATAATTAAACCCAGACAAATAAATTGGAGAATACCAGAATAACTAAACTAGCACGCCCATCCGCCAACACTTAAAATATTACCATACCAAATATTTATATTATCCATTTACATGCACACTGTACCCTTTCACTACCAACTTCGTCTATCAAGCAAACTCACAACAGATTCCATTCACCATAATCATACATCTAAAAAGGGGTAGACAGACACCTAACTCTCCAAAAATGGTACCCCTGGTCAACAACTCCCAGCCTCCTAATCAGCCCCGACGACCTCACGACGGCGTCCATTCAAAATCCGACTCACTATCACTTGAATCTGGTTTCTCTTAGATCATCGCTTCCACTGAAGACTTCGACTCAACTCCAATCTCTATTGGGTGATTTATGTCACCCGATTCCCCGGGGATCTCATCCGGCTCCTCTGCAACTGGTTCCTCGTCTGGCTCGATCTCTGGCATGAAGAAAGGATTGTAGTCGTACTCGGGTATGTTTTCCTTGCCATCCTTAGCTCCTACCTCTGGCTCGTCCTCACCTGGATCCTCACCTAAATCCTCGCCATGCTCCTCCTTCGGCTCACTCTCTGGTATCTCGTCCAAGTCTATAACCATAGGGTCAAATTCTGCCTGGGACTCTTTCGAATTTGGGTCCATGTCGTTCACCGAAGAACCCAACACTGTTGGAGTCGGGTGGTGTTCGGACTAGGCTATACTAAGCTCTGTATTCATCAATTCCCCATCATGCGAGGGAACAGCTGCTGGGTCCCAGTCCCCAACTCCGTCAAAGGGAATGTTAAAATCGGTAATAGGGCCAAACTCATCAGGCCCATCTCTAAACATCCAAGCCGTGTAGGTGTAAGCCTGCCAAGGGGATATCCTACGTCTACCCACAAAATTGAAGTATGCTTGATCCAAGTGTACTGCTTATCCATGGGGTACTCCACAAAATTATTATTTGTGTGCATAACTATACTAAAACGTTTTGGCGGCAGCGGCGGCAGCTGATTCATTGTTCAGGCGGGTGATCTAAAATGGTTTGGTTTATATAACCATGAGACACTTCTCAATAAGTTGCAACCTAAGCCCTACTTAAGCTACCACGTAATTCCTGACATATTCAGACATGCAACCAATCAATCCACAAATAACAATTCACAAACATATACACACCTGGACTCACGGCACACACAACCTGCATATTAGACCATAATCATAACAAACAAGCCTCACGCGCCAACCTCATCATACAAACTTTCCACATATAATTCATGTGTCAATCACACCACATATGCAATCAACCCATCGTGCCCACATTTACTCAAATACTTTCCCGGCCCGCGTCGACACGCCTCGGCCCACTCAATCGCGCCCCGAGCATCACACGCCTCAGTCCGATTCTACATTCACACTTTCTACTTCCTATATCTCATGCTCAGTCGCATTCCCGACACGCGTCATTACGCCTCGGCCTACTCGATCGCACTCCGAGCATCACACGCCTCGGTCTGATCCCACATTTACACTTTTTTCAGCCCGCGCTAAATGCGACAGGCCTACGTGATCGAAACCTGAGCTTATAATGCATCGGTCCGATCCCAGTCTCACTCGAGCTGATCATGCCTCGAATCGATTTCGTTTTTACTTTCTCAATCCTCAGCCTGTGTCAAATGCAATAGACCTACGTGATCGCTGTCCGAGCTTATAATGCCTCGGCCCGATTCCAATCTCACGTTGGCATACAATCACATCGAATTCCATGCATATACTTGCACCTCACACCCCACAACATCACAATCACATCACAAACACACAATCACGCATAAGTCAGCATTTTCCACACTTAAACATTTTCAAATCAATTTCAGTTATTCATGAGACTTTCATAAAATTCCGAGACAGACTTAATGGTACTAACCACGCACCAAACGGCATCTCGCAGCACATCACACGGCACATCACAGCCAACAAATAGTCATTTTCCGCACCTAAAATCACAATATCACACTTCGGGCTCTTCACGACACTTGCATAAAATCCCGAGCCGGACTTAACAATGCAATTCACACACCCAACAGTACCCCACAGCACATCAAACAGCCCAACACAGCCAACACGAGCTTCTACAATTCCTCCGAAATTTTTCGAAATCAATCATACGGCTCGTTATTCCGTTCAACCCTTAATTTCTATCAAACTGCATCTAAACGGGTCCAAAATTTACCCGATATACTAGGCGAGGTTTAGATTGAATTTACCCGGCTCTAGACTCAAGCGGCTAGAACGAAACAGGCATTGATCGGCGGTGGCTTGCGGCAGCGACGTGCGTACGGCAAGCAGCGACGACAGTCGGCTCACAACAGCGAGCAGCGGAGGCTTGGGCAGCGCGGCTGGTTCATGGCCAAGAGAGATCGAGAGGGAGAGAGAGAGGGAACGGCGGGATGGTGGTGAGGTAGCGAGGCAGTGGAGTGGCAGCGACGGGTGGCATCCGGCGGCGCGGCATGGCGGTGGGAGGGTGGCGGCGGGAGAGAGGTGGCATTTGGCGGGGGAAAGGGAGGCTTACGGTGGGGGAGGGGCCGAATGAGAGGAGAGAGAGAGGAGAGAGAGAGGGTCTTGGCTTAACTTCTAAGTTTAGACCCAATTTTGCAAAATGACCAAAATGCTCTTCTCTGTATTTTTCATCCGACGGTCCAAATTCGATATTATCTTGAAATCAACGGCCCAAATCGAATCTCATCCAAAATATCCAAGGGCAATCTTGTAATTTCTCAAAAAGTTCAAGGGCAAAATTGTCTTTTCCAAATTTGAGGGTAAAATGACCAAAATGCCCTTTGCCCATAAAACTAGCCCTTTAGAAATCCTTAGGGGTAAAATGGTTACTTTCTCTGTTTCTCGCCAAAATCGAATTTTTCTGAAGGATTCAGACATATCCAAAATTGCATGTTACAACCGTAACATCGTCCTAATGTTCTATTGTGACTTTCTAATTTTTCGATACCTAATTTGGTCTCAATTTATTAATCAAATCCTATATAATGTAACTTGCGCATATCTTTGACTAATGAGCGGCTTTCAGCGCATATCTTTGACTGATACTAAATCAAGTCACGTTTATTTTATTCAGACTGTAACGACTTCGGTTGTCAATAAAATTGTGAGGATCGATCACTACTTCCGATGAGTATAATCGTTTGGAATAGGTTCGGAGTCATTCATCAATTCATTTCGAGGTCCAATGAAATCACCCGTGATCCACGTGTATGATAATAACGAATCGGCCCATTACTATCCTAAGATCAGCCTACACTGGCTCAAAATGTTACTTCCACGATTTTATGGTCAAAATTCAGTTCACGGTCGAATTTCTCTAGTCGTACAAATTTAAATCCCTAATTAGCCTTTCCCTAATAGTTAGTATCCCAAGAATGATCAATTCCGAATGAGAACTAGTTACAAGTATATTAATAAATAATTCATTTCATAAATCCCCAAACGGGTGAAATTTCGGAATGTCACAAAAGACTCCTCTAGATAATCTGAATCTCTCATGTAATAAACAAGATTAGGGAGGTTAATCATAAGTAAAGCAAAACAGCTGAGGACATCATGCCTTACTTGGGTCTTTATTAGAATTATGGGTTGCACATATTCGAATAATCATCGGTAGATCAAAGCAAATATCGGCGTATTTCCTACGATAATTTGATCGATAGAGTGTATTTGAAGCATTAAGAAAAAATATACGTGCATCCTCGCCTATACAGGTCATGTTATCCCTCTTGTTTGTCTTTGACAGATGAATAGGTTCTGGAACACATAGTAACTCCGGTTAGCCCTGTAGATTTATGAAGTGTATATGTCTATATAATGAATTATTATCTCAAACTAATGGTGTCTGACTTCATTGACGATATTACGTAATTCCGTAATTCATTAATTGTGTAATTCATTAATGTAACAACCTGAATTTCGATGTAATTCCAGGATCAATAAAACTGACATTACTTCGCATTTCATTTTAGTAAGTCTCGTCCAGAGTTGATCACTCTCGGGATACTAACCAATGGGGTATGGCTAACTAGAAAACGGTACGTGGACCGGGGACCCTATCGCGAAATAGACACCGATCATGAGAGACGCTGAGGGAATATTTTGGGCCAATGTGGACCAGTCTTAGGAAAGAGTAATGGATTGGGTTTGGCCAAGGCCTACGATATACAATCGGGACGCGGGTGATTCTGCAAGATTGAAAGTACACATGGCCAACTAATCCTGAACTCGAACCGAACGATCATGACCTTTGGAACTAGTGATAATTTCTCATTCTCTCAATGATCGAGACCATCATGATACGGATAACCCTAGGTTTATACGTGTAACTTCTAAACAGCCGCCCGTTAGTGAGAGATCCTGAAATTGAAAATTTAGCGAGTTTTGTTCACGGAATTGGACCCGGATTTCGATGTCAATTTTCGAAGGCTTAAGAGACTATTTTTGGGAATTTGATGTCATATTATGCTGGCCACGCACGTTTAGAGTTGGTACGAGTAAAAATTGGAATTTCGGTCCGGGGGTGAAAAAATTACAATTTTGCCTTTCTGGACTCTGGTGTTGCTTTTTGAGGCCCAATGAGATTATTTTTCAAGGTCGACGCCTTTTTTGGGTGACCACGCATACCATGAGTCATTATAGCCAAAAATTGGAATTTCGACAAAAATTGAAAAAATTGACGTTTTTGCCCTTCAAACTTCGACGTGGATTTTCGGGGGCTTGCACGATGAATTTCGTGATTCTGATGCCACATTATGTTGGCCACGCACATGGAGGGTTAGTACGGGCGAAAAATGGAACTTCGACCTAGGATCGGAAAAATGACGGTTTTGCCCTTGGGCTATTTTTGGTTCCGAATTTTGGGGAATTAATTAAGGTATTAATTATTTTTGGATCAGCAGCAATTATGTGGGCCAAAGACCATTTTACCCTTCACTTTTGGATCAGGATGAAATAGAACCGTTGGATTAGGGGTGTTTTGGTCATTTTCTCGGATTGGCGACACTTGGCGCCCCTAGCCTCAATATTTGACCAGCTTGGACTTCTCTCTCTCTCTCTCCTCCCGATCACTCTCTCTCTCTCATTTTCTTTCTCTCGGCAAGTCTCGCTGGAGCTCCCCGCGGGCCGCCGGAACGCCGCCACCACCCACCGTGCCTTACCGTCGACCACCTCAGTCCATAGCCTCAGCCCCACCTCTGTCTGACACCTTTCTCTCTCTCTTTCTCTCCCTTTTGGCTCCCGGTTGTTCACTGTTGCCGTTGCCAGAGCCGTCGTCCGCCGAGCTGCTGGTCGCCGGCGCCACCTTGCCTCACCACCAACCCATCTCACCTTTCTCTCTCCCTCCTAGCCGTCGTCGGCGTGAATTCCACCGCTAATCAGCCGTTGTTGTCGCCGGCCAAACCGCCGTCCGTACGCTGTCGCCGGGAACGCTGCCGCCGGTTTTACTATTCACCAGTGATTGGCCACCGTTTCTCGTCATCGTGACCTCAGATTAAATGAGTAAAAATTTTTAAACCCATATTAGGGCTGATAGTGCAAATTTCCGAACTAGTTTAGGAATACTAGTACTGGCAGGGAAAAATTAGTGTACTGATTAATGGAAATTATTATCAGGAAAAATGTAGTGGGCCAATGAAATTTTATTGGAGAGATTAATTGGATTAATTAGCCAAATTAAGAGCCCGTTGGTGGAATTGCCGGGTATGCCGGATTGACTGATTGTGCACCAATTGTGCTTAATTGTGATTGATTACGTACTGCCATGTCGCATGTTGTGTGGCTGAATTATGTGGAGTGCGATTGGCCAGTGTTGGGCTTGAAATAAATTATTGATTTGTGAATCGCACGATAGGCCACACGGTATTAATTGGGCCAATTGAGCACGTGTTGTTACATCGAGTGTTTGAATTATGTGGGTGCTCATGGTGCATTGCATTGCATAACATGGACATACATTGTGTATGCCAAGAGTGAGACATGTGAAGAAATCGTGCGAGAATGCGTGTCTGCCATGAGCATGTGATCACTTAAAATACCCTGAAGCGTTTTACGCTGGGTACAAATAATAATGAGTTGTGTGATCACCTGAGGACTTTCGGGTCGTGATCTTCGGGTCGATACCGTCCTCATGCACTTTGAAGCAGGACGAGGCCCGGTACGTCTGGAAGATGACCATCTTCATGCACTTGGAAGCAGGCTCTGGTTCGTAAGATGATCAGTATTGTGCCTCATGTACTTTGAAGCAGGCTAGAGACACTGGGCCAGATCGGTGTTGTGCCTCATGCACTTTGAAGCAGGCTAGATGCACCGGGCCGTGAAAAAGTGATGACTCGAGTCGTAATAATAATAATGAATTGGGCAAGTGTGCCCGTGTGGGCCGGAAAAATGCGCATGGTGTGTCGACGACATTTGCATGCATAAATATGCATTGATTAGCATGCGAGTGTGTGAGACTCGGTGCATGAATATGTGCTTGGCATACGTGTGACTATGCATGTCACGTATGTGTTGTGATTATCTATATTGAACTGTCTAACCTGCAGGGTTAGTGATTGTGTGATCATTGTGGTATTGCAATTTGAGTATTTTTTTTTCGGTCAGGAGATTGCATGCTAGCCTAGCTTAGGTTTAGGGGTTGAACTCACTGAGATTCGTCTCACGGTTGTGTAAACCGAAACTTTTCAGACCCTTAGTCGTGAGGATGGAGAGACCACCGCCACTTTTTGGGATCCCTTTGCAGATCCGACAGTATACTATTACCTACCTCTTAGGAAATGAGGAGGCTTTTATGAGGTATCGATCAGAACTGATTGTGAATATAGGTGAGTATTTTTACCAGAAACAAGAGTACGTGGCTTGGTGCCACCGGGATGCCAATGGGAATGAGGGAGAGCCTCTCAGGACCTTTGATGTCCCGATCGAGGGTGCGGGATTGATGCAGCTAATTGTAGCTGATGGCGAGGTGATCAATCATGAGGTCACACCCGAGTGGATGATGCAGGACGAAGAGATGGACGAGAAGCCCAATGTACTAGCTGAGGACCCTGAACCAATAGATGAGGAGAAGGACGAGCCCGAAGCTATGGAGCAAGACGTCGAGGAAGACTGAGAGGTTAAAGAGCTCGACTCGGATGAGGAGTATACCAGTGATGAGAGGTCAGAGGATACATCTGGGTCGTCTGACCCAGATTGGGAGCCTTAGGACTACCTCTCCCTTGACTGTATCTAACATGAGGGCCGCTACTTTTTAGACCGTAGCTCTCTCTTTAGGTTTAGCTTGACCTCTCGAGCTGCTTACCCCTTTTTGACCAGGTGGCTGTTGATCGTTTGTAGTTCTTTTGTGTACTTGTATATATTGTATAAATGGTTTTTAATAGTAATATAAATATGTAATTATTTTCTATAGTGGTGCATGGCTATCCTTGGCGCATAATTGTAGTTGTCTGGGTATTGTTTATTTATTACTTCCGCTTGTGCTTGATCTCTGTTCAGGCGTGGGTTGGCGATGCTTCTTGGGACGTCGCAGTTTATCGACCGAGGTAGGGATGTTGCGTATCGTGGGGTTCAGGGCGTGACAATTAAAGTAGAGAAAGATCCTTACACAAAAGCAATTCTAATTTCCGAGGTTTGAAAATCCTTATCCATTTTTCATTTCTTATGTAGTTACCCACGGAATGATTGCAATACAAGCTAGTTCGAGGAAAAATTACCAGAAAAGTCCTAAATCTATTGCATTTGTGTCAATTTAGTCTTAAACCTTTTGACGATTATTTAATTTAGTCATTTCGATCAATTTTGGTCAGAAATTATTGATGTGGACGCCGACAATGCCATATAGGTCGGCCGACGCTGATATAGACAGTTTTTTTAATAGTTTTTTAAAATTTTTAATGTTTTATATTTTTATTTTTCTTTCTTTCTTTTCTTTTTTTTCTACGAAGTCTAGCAAGGGTCACTAGCTGGCCCTCGTTGGTTGCTGGCAAGGGTAGTTGGCCCTTGCTTGTGGTCGGCGAGGATTAGACAGCCCTCGCCAATAACCGGAGAGGGTCGGCTGGAGACCATCGTCAAGCTTGGAAGAAAAAAAAAGGAAATGAAAAAAGAGAAGAAAATAATAAAAAATCAGAAATTTTCTATAAAATTATTTATGTCAGCGCCGGCTGTGTCACATAGAACGCCCGATATCCACGTTAGCAATTTATGGTCAAAATTGGCATTCATCAACAGGTTTTTGACTAAATTGAAGGTTTATGACTGAATTGGTACAAACGTAATAGGTCTAGAACTATTCCAGTAATTTCCCCCTAAATTAGATGTATGAGATCAAAACTAGTATTAATTGTTGTTCAATACGATAGATGTTGCTCAAGTCTACTTTAAACTGCGATGGATTTCTACGGCAAAAAATGAAAAAAATGTGAGATGAGCAAGCAAATTTTTTCATTCGCGTAAAATGCAGTTTTTCCACAGTTTTGTTTACAATTATCATATTGTTTCTCCGAATTTTCCTGATTCTTACATGCCAGAACTTTCATGGAACATGAATAATGACCTTTTCAAAAAGGTAAAAGAGGGAGGGAATCCATTAATATGATACTAGGAAGATGTTGCTACTACATCTATAAAGTTCGCTCAGAAAGCAACCATGATCTCTTCAAATTTGACCAATTATGCAAGTTTGTCCAAATACACGTCGCTCTACATTTGCGCAGTGTCCTCTAACCTTGCTAACTTCTGCGTTTTTCTATGTATCGGAAGCCTGTACCGTATACCGTAGCCTAATCTTTCTCTCAAAATCAATCAATGCCTTGCAGAACCTTACCGGGCTGCATTTCGCGCTGATTTTTTACATGTACACAACGATCAGAGCAAGTGCTTGCCTTCATCTTCAAGAGCATCATCATAGCCTCATCATCTCATTTGGAAGTTGAGTGCTTCGATGCAATAAGCAAACATGAAGACAAAGAAGACTGTAAAAGCAACCAGGTCTCCAGCAACAGGCACCATGAAGTTTGGGTCATACCCAAAAGTGTCTTGAATGTATTTCTTGATGGGTACTTCACCTTGGCCAGTGACTTGGATATTGTGCTCGACATCACCATACTGTGACACTATGCATCCATACACGGTCCATGCCACGGGACAGATCCAGTAGTACCATACCCACCATTTTGGTGTCCTCTGAAAAGAATGGACAAACAAATGGTTGTCCTGTGCGATAAGTATGACCAGATGGTCGTAAAAGAGTTATAACTTGGAGGACTAAAAGGAACCCACTGGTCTATAAATGAAGAATCCGGAGAAAAGATTGAAAAGACTATAGAAAGTGGCGGCGAAGATGGTGGCTACTTGCTGGTTGGGCGTGAGGGGGACTGTCATCGTGCCGTAGCATGCGAAGTAGAGAAAGGAGAAGAAGCAGATGACGAAGAACCAGAAGAATTTTGCCACTGTCCACTTGAAGCAGACCGTTACATACACAATCACCGTGTAATATGTGGTCTGAAAGAGTAAATATGGCAATTCGCTTATCACCTACACATAGGCAAATTAAATCTTAACGAATTGAGTGAAGATGTATCGCCAATGAAGAATTGAGGTATAACTTAGTTGTTGATTCTCTCCTGTGCCATTGCGTAAGGCAAAGCCGAATACATTCTAGCCGCTCCTTCTCGATAAAACACGGTTCTCTCAACGGCTATCACGGGTTGTATAGTCGAACAATTATTAATGCCTACAAACAAGACCACAGCGTACATAGCTCCAATAATAATGGTCAGATCAGACTGATCTTCCCTGGAAAGTGATATAATGAAGCAAGCATTGCCGATTTGAAATTTATGAAATGAATGATTTTATTAATATACTTGTAGTTAATTCTCGCCCAGAACTGTTTATTCCTGGAATACTGATCATTCTTAGAATACTAATTAGGGATTTAAATTCGTACGACTAGAGAAAATTCGATCGTGAACTAACTTTCGACCATAGAATCGTCAAGGTGATGTTTTGAGTCAATGAGGGTCGATCTTAGGATAGTTATGGGTCGGTTTGTCACTGTCATACTAATGGATCGCGGGTGATTCCGTTTGATCACGAAATGAATTGACGAACGATCCAGAATGTATACCGAACGATCGTACCCGATGGAACTAGTGATCGATTCTCGCGATTTCATTAACAACCGAGGTCATCACGATCTAAACGAATTTGTACGTGACTTGGTTTAATATCAGTCACGGGTCGAATAAGCGAATTTCCCCAAAAGCCATCCATTAGTTTGAGAAACGTTCGAGTTACGTTATAAATGAAATTCAATTATTAATTAGAGATTAAATTGGGCATCGAAAAATTAAGAAGTCACGACGGGACGTTAGGACGACGTTGTGGTTGAAACGTGCAATTTTAGATTTTCTCGAATCCTTTAGAAAAATTCAATTTTGGCAAGAAAATGGAAAAGTGACCATTTTACCCTTGGGAATTTGTTAATTGCAAGTTTTAGAGGGCAAGGGCATTTTGGTAATTTTGCCCTAAATTTTGAGTTGAACAATTTTGCCCTTGGAATTTTATAAACTTTCCAAATTGCCCTTGAATAATTTGGAAAAGATTTGATCCGGACCGTTGATTTCAAGATAAGATCGAATTTGGACCATTGATTAAAAAGATTAGAGAGGGGCAAGATTGTTATTTGCCAAAAAGCAGTCAAATTAGACTATTTTAGTCCAAGACCCTCTCTCTCTCCTTCGGCCCCCTCCCCCTCCATCGTGAGCTCTCTCTCTTGCCGGATTGCCTCCCTCAAGCCGCACCGCCGTGCCACCGTTGTCCCGTCGCCGATCGGCCTCCCCACCCTCACACCTCCACTGCCGCCATCCTCTCTCCCTCTCGGTTCTCTCTCTTTCTCTCTCTCTCTCTCTCACGGCTGTGAGTTGAGCCAGCCACCGCCTAAGCTGCCGCCGCTCGCTGATCGCCTGCCGCTGTGAGCCAATTGTCGCCGTCGTCGCGAGGCTGCCGTTTACTGCGGCTTTTTACTCTAGCCGCGTTAGTCTAGAGTCGAGTAAGTTGCGATCTAAACCCCCGCTTAGTTTATCGAGTATTATTGGACCCGTTTTGTGACATCCTGAAAAGATTAGTCTATTTGGGATTTATGAAATACTGGATTTTATGAATGTACTCGTAGTCAGTTCTCGTCCGGAACTGATCATTCCTAGGAATGCTAACCATTAGGGAAAGGATAATATGGGAAATTAAATTTGCGTGACTAAAGGAAATTTGATTGTGAATGGATTTCGACCATTAAATCGCAGAAGTGATATTTTGAGCCGTTGTTAGTCGATCCAAGAATAGTTAAGGGTCGGTTTGCCATTGTCATAGTAGTGGATCGCGAGTGATTCTGCTGGACCACGAAACGACTTGACGAATAATCCTGAACCTATACCGAACGATCGTACCCCTCGGGTCAAGTGATTGATCATCGCGTTTTTAATGACCACCGAGGTCGTCACGTACCGAACGAACTTGCATGTGGCTTGATTCAGTATCGGTCATGAGTCGATTCTGCGAATTTTCCCAGCAAGCCGCCCATTAGCTCGAGAAACGCTCGAGTTGCGTTTAATAAAATTTAATTATTGAATTTAGCCCAATTTGGACACCGGAAAATTAGGAAGTCACGACGGAATGTTAGGACGACGTTGCAGGAGACACGTGTGATTTTTGGGTGCGCTCAAATTCTTCAGAAAAATTCAATTTGGGCAAGAAATGGAGAAAGTGACCAAAATACCCCTAAGAATTATAAAAGGGTATGTTTTAAGGGTAAACGGCATTTTGGTAATTTTGTCCTAAAATTTTAATTGGACAATTTTACCCTTGGGTTTTTGAGAAATTACAAGAATATCCTTGGATATTTTGGACAAGGTTCGATTTGGGCCGTCGATTTCAGGATAAGATCGCATCTGGACCGTTGGATCAAAAAGATTAGAGAAATGGTATTTTGGTAAATTGCCACTTTGGTCCAAATTTGACTATTTAAGTCAAAATTTCTCTCTCTCCTCTCTCATTCCCCTCCCCCACAACAACACACACCCCCCCCCCCCCCAAACCGTGAACTCTCTCTCTCTCTTTGGGCCGATCACCATCCAAGTCGATCGTCGGACCGCCGCCGCACCGTCGCCGCTTGCCTTCGCCACCGCCAAGCCGTGCTGCCGTCCACCGCCGTCCCTGCCGTTCGCCGCGCTACGTTCTAGCCGCTTTAGTCTAGAACCAAGTAAGTTATAATCTAAACATCGCCTAGGACGTTGGGTATTTTTTCGGACTCGTTTGGGTGCGGTTTAGGAGATTTAGAGGTTGATTAAGGCGTTGATAATGGTTATTGGTGGGTAATCATGGTTATTGGTGGCTGAGTATGGCTGTTAGTGGTTGTTGCGGGTTGGATTAGATGTCGGGAAATGAGTTTTGGTGGTTGGAATTTGGTAGAAATCGGTTCGGGTTTGAATCCGTGAGGTTCGGGGTGAAACGCAGATTCGCGGTTACTGTACCCGCCCGGTTTGCTATTTTTGTAGAGAATTTTGTGAGCCGAATTTGAGTAAGGTTTCTCATGAAAGTTGTTTCCAACATCTTGAGGTATAACATACTTTAATTTGGAAATTTTTGGAGACCATTTGAGGCCATTTGGAAGTCCATCTTTGGACCGAAATAAAACTGCCCGATTTACTGTTCACTCGACCTTTTGGACTGTTCGAATTTTTATAAATTTTTCCAGGCCTATTTTCAAAATATTCCTGCACAAAAATTGTTGAGAACATTTGTGGCTATAACATATAAAAATTTCAAGGCTTTCCAAGGTGATTTGGGTATTGAAAGAAATATATTTTGAGGATAAAACGGTATGTTAGAGCGAGTTGATTTTCGTCTGACTTCAAGTGATCAAAAGAGGTGTTTCCAGTTGAAATTGAGTTTCGAGTTCTTCACGAAAAATGTTTAGCAAGATGTTTTACGCAACGTGTCCAAATTTCAGAATTTTCGGAGTTCGTTTACTATTTATTTGGATGGGATTTCGGTCACTGTGTAAACTGCCCAATTTTACCCCGATTCTTTGGATGTTTGTTTTGATGAGCGGAATGGTGTGGGTGTCGGGGTTGAATAGTTGATGTCTCGTGATCAGAATTTAGGCTTGAATGTGTGTTAAATGAGACGAGGATGAAATGAGGATGTTTCGAGGCTGGAGTGAGATTGATTAGAGTGTCGGATATTGTGGGATGGAATTGGCGAGCTTAGGGCTCGATTTAAGGACAAATGGTCTCGGTTTGGAGTGTGGTAGTATGGCTGGATTGTGGTGTTTAATATGCTCGGAAATGTCGAAATTATGCCTGTGAATGTGGCTGTGTTTGTGGGTCCATGAGCGGCCTTATGTGTTTATTGAACTGTGATTTGATAAATTGAAATGTGTTTGATTATGTACACGCGTGGGCCAGATTAAATTAACTGTTGAAATTGGCTATGTCGAATGCTGAGTGAACATGTTTTACGTGTTAATTGATACATGCACGGGCCACGTGTGATGGGCCAGTTGGGTGTGGTATATGCATGTCGAGCATGCGCATGAGTAAGAAAGAAATGTGGTGTGGCATGTGATTGTGAAATTTATGTGAAGGTGTGGAATTGCAAGTATTGGGATCGGGTTGAGTATCATAAGCTCGGGTAGCAATCACGTAGGTCTGTTGCATTTGGCACAAGCTGAGGCTTGAAAAAGCAAGGTTGAGAATCGGTCTGAGGCACGATCAGCTCGGGTGAGATTGGGATCGGACCGATGCATTATAAGCTCGGATTTCAATCATGTAGGCCTGTCGCATTTGGCGCGGGCTAAGGAAAGTGTGAATGCGGGATCGAACTGAGGCGTGTGATGCTCGGGGCGCGATCGAGAGGCCTGAGGCGTGTACAGATACGCGGGCCAGAAATGTGGTGATGAATGGTCGCAGTATGCCCGAGGCGTGTACTTCAATGCAGGTCATTGGCGAGTGATGTGGAAAAGAGGAAATGAGAACGGAATGAGTATGTGGGATGAGAATTGTACATGAGTGTGTTGCATACGACGAGATTGTGCTCGAGTGCGGGTGTACGCATGATAGAGTCTGGCAATGTTAATTGATGTGCCTGCTATGTGGTGATTCGATGTGTGTGAATGTGTGTGTTTGTATGATTGTTTGGAGGTACGCGATAGCTTAGGTAGGGTTTAAGTTGCAACTTATTGATAAGTGTCTCATAGTTGTATAAACCAAACCATTTCAGATAACCCGCCTGAACAAGGAATCAGTCGCCACCGCCGCCCGTCAGAACGTTTTGGTATAGTCATGCACACCGAGGATAATTTCGTGGAGTACACCCTGAATGGATGCCGTACCAAGGATGCAAGAACTGGTGAGGAGGCGATGAACTAGTGTTCGTGTAGTACTGCTTTTGGTAGATAGAGAATTTGCCTCTTTCTGGTGTATGGTTTTTAAGGTAATCGCAGTGGATGTGCATGTAAAATTTATGGACTCAAAAATATCGGGAAGGTGTAAGTATGTTCATATATGTGATAATGGAATGTTTGTAAGTGTTGGCTGTTGGACGTGCAAGTTTAATTCTGGTATTCTCCAATTTATTGTCCGAGTTTAATTATTTGTTTCCATTACGATTGACTTTGATGCAAGACCGTTGAGTCGGCATCGCATTTTTGGGATGTCGCACTGTTCGACTCTAGGGAAGTGAGGTATGTGGAAAGCATTGGATTTGAGTCGGGGCATGACACTTTTAGACGCGATTTGGTAGAAATTAGGGGCTGATTGAATTAGCGGACCTTATGATTAAAATCGGGAAGTTTTGGTAGAATTTTAAAGGTCGATCGATGGATGTGAATTACTGTTTTGTGGGCTCTGATATGTTGTTTGGCGTGTGGTTTGCGCTATTAAGTCCGGCTTGAAATTGCATGAAAGTGTCGTGAAGGGCCAAGAATGAGATATTGTAGTTTTGAGTGCGAATAATGTCAATTTATGTGTTGGTTGTATATTCGTGATGTGATGGTATTATAATGAGGAAATTGAGTGCAATGGTGTGCACGGATTTAATGCTCGAGTGTGTGCAAGTGTGAGAATGAAATGTGCAAGCGTGAGAATGGGATCGGGCCAAGGCATGTTAAGCTCGGGTCGCAATTATGTAGGCATGTAGCATTTGGCACTGGCTAAGGAATAAGAAAGTGAAAATGAGATTGGTCCGAGGCACAATTAGCTCGGGTGAGACCAGGATCAGACCGAGGCAGTATAAGCTCGGGTCTTGATCATGTAGATTTGGCAAGGGCTGAGGAAAGTGTGAGAATGGGATTGGGCCGAGGCATGTTAAGCTCGGGTTGCGTTCATGTAGGCCTGTCGCATTTTGTGCGAGCTGAGGAAAGAAAGTGGAAATGAGATTGGGCCTGGAGCGTATTTACGCGAGTTGCAATGGGAAAGTGAAAGCTTAAGGCGTGTTATGCGAGCTGAAAAAGTGATTAAGTAAGTGTTGGTATGACGAGACAGGAGTAAATGAAATAGAAGTGATGGGTGAGATCGTGTGTGAAATGTGGTCTGGAAATGTAGCGTGATTGATGGATGCATTAGCATGTGGATGTATGTGGAAAGCACGTGTGTTTTGAAATGTGTGCGAGAATTAAATGTTGTAATTGTAGACTAATGTGCTAGCTGAGTGTGCTAGGAGTTCAGGTTTATGTGATTGTTTGGTTGGTGTTTGTGTGAATTGCTTGATTTCGTGTCTGGATGTGTTTGGAAATTCGTGGTAGCCTAGGTAAGGTTTAGGTTGCAACTTATTGAGAAGTGTTTCATAGTTGTTTCAACCAAACCATTTCAGAGCCACTGCCTGAGTCATGAATCTCCCGCCATTACCGCCGTAGCATTTTGGAATCCCCATGCACACCAATCACAAAGTAGTAGAATATCCGGTAGACGAGAATCATACCTGTGTTATGCATACCACTGTAGTTTGGGTAGACATAGGGCTACTCCTTTAGCAGGCTCATACTTATACCGCGTGGATATTCAGAGATGGGATGGACGAGTTTGGTCCTGTCCGCGGTTTTGATGTTCCATTCGATGGCGGGGGTAATTGGGATCCGGCAACCATACCCCCTCCTGATAGGGAATTGACTAGTGCGAAGGTTAGTATAGTCCAGTCTGGACACCATCCTGCATCAGCAGCGCCTGATTCTTCAGTGAATGAACTAGATCCGAATCTGGAAGGGTCCTAGGCAAAATTTGACCCTATGGACATAGATCTGAATGGGATACCTGAGGTAGGACCGGAGGATGAATATGGTGAGAACCCCGGAAAGGAGCCGGCTGAGGATGAGCCAGAGGACAAGCCTGCAGAGGAGGACAGAGAGGATTCAGATGCAGAGGAGCAAGTTGAGGATCAGCCCGAGTTAAGGGACGAGCGAAATCCGATTGACGTGGGACCTTATTCAGAGTCATCGGATGAGCACGAGCTGGAGGAGGATGCAAATGAGGAAGACGAGGAGAGCGAGTCCGAGTGAACGCCCTCTAAAGGGCGTAGGGACTAATTCTGGGAGTGAGGTGGTAGTTTAAGAGTGTTCCATTTTTGGATAGTGCTGATCTAGGATACTGATATTTTGTATTTTGAAAGTTAATAGTTACTGGTTTGGTGTGCTTGTAAATTATTGTGGGTATTGTGAATCTTTGGAAGTGTAATATATATATATATGTTTGGCGGTTTGGCAATCTAATTATTGCTGGTAGTCTCCAATCGTATTGTCCGAGATTTTATAATGGTTTATGCCGAGAATTAGACTATGATGGATTCATTGGGTCAGCGACGTTTCCTGGGTCATCGCACAAATTTGACCTTGGAGAGGGATGTTGTGTGCTTGATGTGGTTCGGAGCGTGACAAGCATAAATTGGATGAAATATTGATTTTAACCTCACTGTTCTATGAAAAAGCACATTGCCGAAAGTTTACACAATAGGACATGGAGGCACGTACCTTCTGGTGCCGACCCTCCAGAAAATTGTACCCATCATTAGGGCAAACGCTAATGTGAAAAAGTATCTCACAAGGTTATAGTCAGGACTTCTCCAATAAGTCCACCATTGTTTCCACAGACAAGATTTGAACCGTCCCCATGAGGACTGTGAGTATTGCGTTGGGAAACACCGATCCTTGGCTCCTGGAGGCGGTGTACTCAGCTCCTTCACTAGTTCCTTGTTCCTCCTGCACAAAGCATATAATTTTAGCAGGTCAGCAACAAAGTTTTCATTGACAACATGGAAAGGATTGTACTTCACTTACTTAAACAATGATGACGATCTGTAATGCTCAGCAAAGTCCATCTTGAGCCGCATTTCAGCTGCTATCAAGCTCACCTCGTGCATCCACGTTGCCGGATTGTACTTCTCCTTGATTTTCAGGACTCCGGGGATAGACCAAAATTAGTAAAAAGGATAGTGACACCAGACTTTTCTACCTGTCCTTTCAATATGTATCACACCAGATGAGTAAAGAGAAATTCGTGTGAGTGTACAACATTGGTACCTTAAAGTATTCAATGATCTTGTGGGAAAATTGACGGAGTATATCACTTGCTCTCCTGTCTTCATCAGCAGTAGCTGAAGCAGAGGTAAACCAGTTAAATACGTGAACTTTTATTAGTGATTGCTTGCTTGTACAGGACGAAAGCAACAAAAGTTTCAAATTAGTTACCTCATCAAATGCTTCGAAGATGTCAATGCTAGGCTGGTGAATTGTGCAGACTACGGTCCGACCAATATCCACCGTGTTCCTCCCCGTCCTCATGACAATGGCAGCGGCTTGTGCATCAAGACCTGATGTTGGCTCATTCATGAATATTATGGATGGATTAGCGGCAAGCTCTACCGCTATAGTCCATCCTTTCCTTTGTTCTGTCGATAGACCCGTAATTCCTGGAAGACCAGCTAGTGCATCCTTGAGATTATCCGATTCTACCAATTCCATCACTTCATTGACAAAAATCTGGTGGCACGACAATTTCAAGATAAAATTACTAAATTTCACCGACATCTAATTATCATTCTTACAGCCTATCACAACTCGAATAAATAGGCGAAGGCCATAATATAAAATAAACTCATACCATTTTTTCTTCTTTACTGAATTCTTTAGGTAGACGTAGGAAAGCTGAGTAGATTAAAGACTCTCACGGTGACTTGTGGCATGTGGATATCATTTTGTTCATAGTATCTCGAAATTCCGGCGAAGGTTTCTTTTTTTTTTTTTGGGTAAAGGTAAGACTATATATTACTTTTCAAAGCACCAAATACAAAATAGCACCAAAGACAAACCTCGACCCAAGGACATAAAACTGTTCGAATGGAGTCAAAGATGCCTCAGCAAGAACTATACAAGAAACCAAGAGGCAGCACAAAAAAAGACAAAAGGAACTAGAACACAGAAACTGATGTGTCATGGCCATAGCTTCGAAAATTGGTGGTGGGAGTCCCCAATTCCTTTATAGTTTGTGATTTTTAGGAGTATCCACAATTCCCTCAATGGATATGGCTTTATCCTTCACCACTTTGATAAGATGTTTATGCATACCCGGGATGTAAACACTCTTGTTCCTAAAGATGGCGTTATTTCTTTCCATCCAAATGATGTGACACAATGCACCGAAGGAAAATCTAGAAAGGCGGTGGGCAAAGGAAGATCCACCGCAGACTTTCATTGCCCATATAATATTCTCTTGCCTAGGTCGGTTACGCTAGGGGAGGTTGCATTTTGTTGCCCAGAAGAAAGCCAGTCTACCAGTAAATGCGCATTGAAAGAAGAGGTGGTTGACCGAATCCGGCGTAGTAGCACAAAATGCACATAATGTAGTGTCAATCCTACAATTTTGTAAGAGATATACCTGGATAGGCAGCCGGTTGAGAGATGCTAACCACAAAAGGAAGGCATGCCGGGGAACAATATGTTGATTCCAGATGAAAGAGTGCCAAGGGGTTGGCCGTCCTTTCATCCTGATGTGATTCCAAGCTAGCGCTACTGAGAAGGAGCCAGACGAATGGGGAGTCCATATGAGTTCGTCCGAAGAAGTTTCCACAAAGATAGGTGGTGATTCCGTCAAGCTAAGAATAGCATCCAGCGTGGCAGAAGTTTGCCATATACAATCATAGAAATCCTGAACTGAAGTGTCCCAGGGGATTCGCAACTGGTATATGTCCATATTGCTGAATAAAAGGTAGAGAGGGTCTTTGTTATGCCACCAATCAAACCACATGGACACCGAACATCCATTGCCAATCTTCCACTGAAAAAAAGCCTGAGCGGAGACTCGCATATCCAAATTCTTCTTCCATGTCCAGGAGCATATTGAAGGTTTGGATACAACCCAAAAGTTTGATTTTTTTAAGAAGGTTGAGTGTATCTATTTGCACCACATGGATTCCTTATCAAAAAAGAGGAGCCATATGTGTTTAAGAGTCATTGCTCTATTATATTCTACAAGTCGCCGTATCCCAAGGCCACCTTTTTTGGGTAAACATACAGTTTTCCATGTTACCTTAGCTCCACCCATCCCTAAAACTGGCGAAGGTTTCTTATTTCTTGGGAAATCCCAAAATTCTGATGTCGACTTCAATGTAGCCACCGGTCTTCCGCCCCGCTCGAACATCCATTAAGGTAGTCTTTCCAGCTCCGCTTGCTCCCATTAGTGCAGTCAACACTCCAGGTCTGAATGCACCCGTTACTTCCCTGAGTAACTGGAGTTGTAGTTTTTCCAGCTCCGCTTACTCCCATTAGTGCAGTCGACACTCCAGGTCTGAATGCACCCGTTGCTTCCCTGAGTAACTGGAGTTTGTCATCCGGGACCCCTTGTTCCTTCATTTTCTGTTGTATAAAGCTCACACATTGAGCACTTGAGTAGCTTCGACATCTCAAATCACTATAGATTATGTGATGTTGACTTAAGACACGCACGAAAGGTACAGATTACATATCACAGGCATGTTTACATAATAATTTACACTATCAAAGGACATTGCTAGAGGAGGGAAAGGCAGAACCATTCCTCTCTTTGCAGCAACACCTCTTTGCGATCCAAGACAGGAATCTGCATTTCTGCTCAGGCCATTGGCGGTTGTTGGGCTGCTCATCCATCCGAGCTCCATGCCTCCTGAAATATTCAGATGCAAATGCTCATATCACAACCAGTGACATTTTCTCGGGAAGGAGTACTTTTCTGTCTGAATTTTTATTTACTTGTACTGCTCCCATCGAATGTAGATAAGGGCCCACTAAAAGTCTCTCTCATAATTGAAGAAAGTTTCTTCATTCTAGAGTTGTCCTTTGATTCTGATTGTTCGTCCTCCTCATCTTTGTCTGTTTCTTCAGATATTGCAGCTTTAGGTTTTCCAAGGGCTGCAGGATTATGTATTTTATTAAACAAAAGACTAAAAAGTTGACACCCTTTGAGAGAGTTATGTCAGGGGAAACGAAAGTCAGAACGTTTTACGTGTTGAGCTAGAGTTTACGATTCAGGTACGTGAGGGCAAGGGTAGGGAGCACATTCAAGAGAATTACGAATCCAATAAGCGCTGATGCACCAATCCAATACCAATTCTCATTGGAGAGACCATAGGTCTTGAGCACTGCCAAACCTAAAGTCGAATTACCACTGCTAGCCTGCAAGACAACTGATTATTTGTTGGCTTCTTGTAAAGATGAAAAAGGAAATTAAAGATGTACGTGTCCTTATTTCACAGGACAAGAAGTTCGACAGTGATAAATGCCGATAAATGCTGTACTTTGGTCGTGCTTCTTTTAACATATGTGAATTAACTACGGAAAAAGCTTAAAACTGTGAAACATAAGTAGAACAAAATGTCTCAGTCAAATTGCTGTAATTTCACCAAACTAATAGCATTTCCGGGCCTGCTGTTAGTTCTGTGTAGTTACAGCAATTTGACAGACAGCAGGCCCGGAAATGCTAATTCAACGGAACATGGGAGGACAGTAGGAGATTTACCAGTTTATTCATCCAACGAGGGGCAAACATCTCATTCACGGCAATGGCATTGAAAGCATAAGTTAAGGGCGATGCCCAGTAACCCCACTTCCACCAACTAGGTATGTTACCTGCAACATCCGAACAAGCTCTAAGCTCTCTGCTATTACTCCACCTTGCTTGCAAAGTACTAGTCAGCACCTATACTTTTAACGAGTCCTTTTTCTTTTATGGAACACTTACCTCGAGGAATAATGAAACCTCCAAGCAAAAACATGAGCAGAAGCATTAAAGCACCACCTGTGTTAGCGATGATCATGGTCCTACAAGCACCTGATATGAAACGAAATAGCCCAGCAGCCAATTGTTGGATTAAGAATATCAATAGGAGTTGCTTGAAGAAACTGCAAGTAGTAAGACCACAGTATGGTCATTCAGTACATTATTTTGAGGCGTCATTCCTTGAAGTCTACTGTGATTAATGAATTTTATCATTGTGCAGTAAGATGGTCAGTTGCAATTTTGCCTTAAGTAAGGAAAGAATTGCAGCGATCACCAATAAAATTCAACTTCAGCTATATATGGCAGCGACATCCCTGAGTAACTGCAAACCAATAGAAAGTCTGTCTGCTTTATTAATTAACAGTAACGAATTTCAGGTAAGATGATACATTCTAGCAGGATGAGTAGAGCCATTCCTTGTCAAAACAGGCCTTAACAAGCTCTATCATAGGGACCAAGTATTTCGTAAAGACTAGAGCCGCTTGGTGATTCCTGCTCCTAACAAATGGGATGGAGAGCTCGTTGTCGAGCCTCATACCGACATGAAATTGCTTGAATCTGTTGGCGAACTCACCAACTGATATGTGCCTATACCGTTTGGTTTTGTCTGCCCAGTATTGCTCTTGGTCCTTTCTCGAGGTAACCTGTGGTAGTAGCACCCATCAAGCTAGATTGTCAGATTCATAGGGGGGACTGTATCAGATACGAGTTGATAACTTCGCTGTCACCTAATATACAGATTAAAAAGCAGCCTGAGCCTAGCACAGTTTGAACACGTTTAGCACTAATTCACATGAAGATCCTAGACACCGACCTGACCTGACTGATGATCATTCTACCAAATAATGACACTCAAAGTTAAAGCACAAAATGCAGCAAAAGCTATAATATTAAGCATCCCATTGTTGCTGACTTTTTCTTTTTTTACCTCTTGCAAGAAATCAGCAGTATCCTTTCTCTCAGGGCATCTGATCCCACATTACTCGAAGAACTCGATGATGTGTTCTTATGGTCCTTGGTACACAATCTGGCCTTCTGATAAGAGAGTGATACCATCAAACAAATCGAATGTGTCCGGTGCTGGTCGCAGCAATGACATCAAGATTGTGGCATTAGTGAGATGTGCCACTTGTTGCAGGCATTTCACAATTTGGTATGTTGTCGAACTGTCAAGGCCGGTTGATATCTCATCCATGAACAATGTTTTTGTAGGCCCAGCAATCATCTCTCCTATATTTACATGAATTTGAGCATATTAGTTACTTCTTCCATAATGATCTTACAAGGCTTGTCATTAGTTTGACATTGCCTCATGGAGGTTTTATCTCTTCGCAGGCACGCCCACAGTAAAATTGTCATGACTTCTTATTAAGGCTCTATAAACACGGATATGGAGTCGATAATTAGAAGGATATTTACTAAGAGAAGCTAAAAGTAAAACCTGTCGTTACTCTCTTCTTCTGTCCACCGGATATCCCACGCTGCATTTCATCTCCAACAATCGTATCTCGACATATGTCGAGCCCTAAGATCCGTCTCATATATTAACAGAAAAAAGAAACAAAAAAACAGAGACATAGTGAGATTGGAAGAGGCTGTTTATGTAGAGAAATTCATCAGTACTGTAACGACCTGGGTCCCACTTGCAAGATATTTGTGACATTCCGGATTTTCGCCCATTTGGGATTTATGAAATAAGCGATTTTATTAATGTGCTTATAATTGATTCTTGCATGGAATTGATCATTCATGGGATACTAACCTATAGAGAAAAGCTAATTAGGGATTTAAATTTGTACGACTAGAGAGATTCAATCGTGAACCGACTTTCGATCAGAAAATTGTCGAGAAGACATTTTGAGCCAACGAGGGCCGATCTTAGGATAGTGAATGGCCGATTCATCACTGTCACAGTAGTGAATCACGGGTGATTTCGTTTGACCACGAAATGAATTGACGAACGATCCAGAACTTATACCGAACGATCGTACCCATCGGAACTAGTGATTGATCATCGCGATTTTATTGACAACCGAGATCGTCACGATCTGAACGAACTTGCATGTGACTTGATTTAGTATTAGTCATGGGTCAATTCTGCGAATTTCCCCAAAAAACCGCCTGTTAGTTTGAGATACGCACAAGTTACATTATATAGAATTCAATTATTAAATTTAGACCAAATTAGGTATTGAAAAATTAGGAAGTCACGACAAAACGTTAGGATGACGTTGCAGTTGTAACGTGCAATTTTGGATGTACCCAAATTTTTCAGAAAAATTCAATTTCGGCAAGAAAATGGGAAAGTGATCATTTTACCCTTGGGAATTTCTAAAGGGCTAGTTATATGGGGCAAGGGCATTTTGGTAATTTTGCCCTAAAATTTCGAAATGACAATTTTGCCTTTGGACTTTTTGAGAAATTCCAAGATTGCCCTTGGATATTTTGGATGAAATTCAATATGGGCTGTCGATTTCAAGATAAGATAGAATCTAGACCGTTAGATGAAAAAGTTAGAGAGGGGCATTTTGGTCAATTCATTTTTGGGTCAAAACTTAGTCTCCAAGCTTGACCATTCTCTCTCTCTCTCTCACTCTCGGCTCCATCTCTCTTTCTCCCTCCTGACCTTTCCCTCTCCCGCCGTGAGCTCTCCCCCGCCAATCGCCGCCGTTCGGCCGCCGTTCGCCGCATCGCCGCCGTGCCGCGCCGCGCCGCCTCACGCCACCCTCACGCCGCTGTTTCCTCTCTCCCTCCCTCTCGGTTCTCTCCCCCTTGGCCGTGAGTAGCCACACCATGAGCCGCTGCCGTCCGCCCAAGCCGCTCGCCCGCCGCTACTTGCCATACGTCGCCACCGCCGCACGCCACCGCCGCACGCCACCACCTATTGCCACCCGTTTCTCTCTAGCCACGTAAATCTAGAGTCAGGTAAGTCATGATCTAAACCATGCCTAGTTTATCGGGTAAATTTGGACCCGTTTAGATGCGGTTTGATAGAAATTAGGGGTTGAATGGAATAACGAGCCGTATGATTGATTTCAGGAATTTTTGGAGAAATTTTAGAAGCCGGGAGACGGTTGTGATGGTCTGTTTGAAGGGCTATAGGATGTTGTTGGGTACGTAGTTGGTACCGTTAGGTCCGGCTCGGAATTTCATGAAAGTATCGTGAAGAGCCGGAAGTGAGATATGGTGATTTTAAGCGCGAAAAGGGCTAATTGATGGCTGTGTTGTGTTGTCCTATGTGCTGTGGGGTGTTGTTCGTTGCGTGGTTGGTACCGTTAGGTTTGGCTCGAGATTTTGTGAAAGAGCCGTGAAGAATTGGGATTGATTTGACAACGTTTGGATGTGGAAAAATGCTGATTTGTGTGTTGATCGCATGTTTGTGATGTGACTGTGTTTTCGTGATATATTTGGTGTAATTGTGTGCACGAAATTTAATGCGAATGTGTGTGAGCGTGAGATTGGGATCGGGCCAAGGCATTATAAAACTCGGGTTGCGATCACGTAGGCCTGTTGCATTTGGTGCAGGCTGAGGATTGAGGAAATGGGAAAGGAGATTGGCCCGAGGCATGATCAGTTTGGGTGAGAATGGGATCGGGCCAAGACGTTCTAAAACTCGGGTCACGATCACGTAGGTCTGTCGCATTTGGCGCAGGCTGAGAAAAGAAAGTGAACGTAGGATCGGATTAAGGCATGTGCTGCTCGGGGCGCGATCGAGTGGGCCAAGGCATGTTGACGCGGGCTGGGAAAGTGTTTGTGAATGAGATGTGTGGCATGGAAAGTGAATGTGGGATCGGACTGAGGCGTGTGATGCTCGAAGCACGATTGAATGGGCCGAGGCGTGTTGAAACGGACCGGGAAAGTGATTGAGTAAATATGGGTATGACGAGTGGGCTGGAAATGTAGTGTAATTGACGTGTAAATTGATATGTGGAAGTATGTGTGTTGTGATAGGTGCGTGGGAAGTGGTGGTTGTGATTATGGATTAACATGCAAGTTGCGTGTGCTGAGAGTTCAGGTATGTGTGATTGTAGTTTGTTGTTTGTGTAGATTGATCGGTTGTGTGTCTGGATGTGTTTGGAATTACGTAGTAGCCTAGGTAGGGTTTAGGTTGCAACTTATTGAGAAGTGTCTTATAGTTGTTTCAACCAAACTATTTTAGATCACCCGCCTGATCATTGAATCCGCTGCTGCCACTAGAGTGTTTTGGTATAGTCATGCATACCGACAATAATTTTGTAGAGTACCTAATAGATGAGCACTACACTTGGATCAAGTATACATCGACAGTGTAGGTAGATATAGGGTTACCCCATGGCAGGCTCATACCTATATTGCATGGATGTTTAGAGACGGGATTAATGAGTTTGGCCCTTTTTAAGGCTTTGACGTCCCCTTTAATGGAGTTGGGGATTGGGATCTATCAGCCATATCCCCCCTGATGGCGAGTTGACTAGCTTGGAAACTAATCTGGCTCAATCTGGACTCCACCCTGCTCCAACCTGCTTCTGCGGTACCTAAACCCTTGGAAGTCGAGCATGAGTCGGAACAAGAAGAATCCCAAGCAGGATACGATCCGATGGACATGGATTTTGAGGCAATTCCCGAGAATGGACAAGAAGGAGAAGAAGAAAACCCAGAAGCAGAGCCTGAGAGTGAACAAGAAGGCGTACCCGTGTACGATTACACCCCCTATTATGTGAAATAGACCACTCGATTGAGATTAGAGCTGAGTCAGAGTTCTCAATGGAAGCGACGATCCAAGAGGAGTCCGATCCGAGTGCTAGCGAGTCGGATTCAAAATGGACGCCATCTCGAGAGCGCCAGGGTTAGTGAGGAGGCTGGGAGTTGATTTTGAGGGGTACTATTTTTGGAGAATAGGGAATCTGAGTGATCTACCCTATTTGAGGTGTTGATGTTTGTGATTAGTAGTGGGTATGCATGTATGTTTGTAGACGAGTAAGCTGGTGGCAAGGTTTAAGTATGTTTGTAAATGGATGTTGTACATATTACTATCGAGGCATAGTACAATGCGGTTGATATGACGATCTTTGTCTTCCTGGTGTTCTCCAATTTTATTGTCCGGGTGTAATTAATTGTTTTCGCAGCAATTAGCTCTGACGAGAAAGTTGAGTCGGCGATGTATTCCTGGGATGTCGCACTTGATCGACTCGAGGAAGTGGGATGTCGCGACCTCGAAGGAATTCGGGGCGTGACAATATTGTTCGCTTTGGACACCAAGTCCTCACGGTTTTGTTCCTCTGAGGGCAGCCCATACTACCCTCAGAAAAAAGGCCTCTTGTAAGTTAAAGCTTCCTAAGCCTTTATAAGTTGCTCAGGACTCCTCCCCTCAAGCGATGTGGGACAGGAGAGACATGCCCCATTGATACCACCTGTAACGACCTAGGTCCCACTCATAGGATATAGTCCGCTTTGGACACAAAGTCCTTATGGTTTTGTTCCTTCAAGGGTAGCCCATACTATCCCCAGAAAAGGCTTCTTGCAAATTAAGACTTCCCAAGCCTTTATAAATTGCCCAGGACTACCCCCCCTCAAGCAATGTGGGACAAGAGAGATGTGCCCCCTTTGCCATCCTAGAAGCCTACTAGGAGCCACTACTTGTTTAGATCCTCGGACCCCGGCGACCACTTCCCGCCCTTATCGGACCGGGTTGTCACAAGTACTATTGAGGATTGATCAACTTTAAAAATTCCTGCGGATTAAGGCAGAGTCTTTTTGTGAGTGCACTCAATAAGTAGTCTCCAAAGGTGAGAGAGAGGACATAAATTCACTTATTTTCATGTGGATGGACAGATTGATAATCTAGTTGGTTCAAATGTCTTATAAACCAACAAAAAGGTCTAGAGTCAAATAAAAGAGCTTGGCCATATTGAAGAATAGTTATCCATATTAGTAAGCAGTTAGTAGGTGGTCATAAATTAGGTAATTAGGGTTTTTGGGTGTCTTTCATTTTTTATAAATAGAGCCCTATATATACTCTTTTAGTCAATTGAGTAAAAGTGTAATCTTTACCAATTCTCTCTCCCTCTTTCTTACGGATCCTAGAATATTTGCCAGCCGACTTGCAAGTAAACACTCAACTAATTGAAGAAATTCAGGAAAAAAAGAAGACGTTGCTTCCAACTAGCATAAAATTTCAAAATTTGCCAAAAAGTGACGTGCATACTTAACGTTTCTCTTACCTTCGTGGTGTAATCTGTAATTAAACTGCTCTCAACACCTTTCATGGCTGTTGCCTGTGAGTGAAATTAATAATTCAATCATCAAGTATCAAGAATTTCTTAATATTAAAATGCCGTGACCACGAGATTAAAATTAGTTCGAAAACAAAAGAGATATTGAAACTCATTACCTTCATGAAAAGATCAACCTCCGACTCTGGGAAAATCCCAGCATCTTTTTCCCTCTTTGCAAGCTCAGAGAGCAGCTCTGTGACAGTAAAGATCAATACTGTGTTTGATTACTAAAATAGAATAATGGGTCAGATACATCTAAACATACTTTTTAAAGAAAAACAATACATTAATAATTCAACAATTACTTGATAAAATCAAAATTACCATATCTAGTTCCAACTCCTTGGCACCTTGCAGAGAAATCTAGGGTTTCTTTCACGGTCAACACACCCAAATGCACATAATTTTGGCTGGCATATGCAGATGTCTTTTGTGGCGCAAATTCAATGAGCCTGTACCCATTGTATGATATTTCCACTGTAACCTGCTCAATCATGACAATTTCACAAATTACTTTTCAGCCTCGATCGCCTTTATTATACTAATTATTTAGTAAATCCTTAATAGGGTCATGAAATTTTATCCGAGTTCAGTCCTAGACCTTCAAGGTTGGGTCCAATCTTCCTGCCAGAGCCAGCAAAAGGGTAGTCTTCCCTGAGGATGGCGGGCCAAATAGAAGGGTCATCCTGTAATTAAGTCATGAAAAATGTCCAAGCAAGACATTAGTGTTTTAAAAACACAATCCGAACGGATTAATTAAATCCCAATAATAATTTCCCTACTTAAGAAGAAATTTTTTTCGGGGGTGTCTTTGGTTCACCTTGATGGCTTGACAATGCCAGAGACATCCTTGAGGATGGTGAGTTTTCTCCTCTTGGCCCGTCTAATCCCAGCCAAACCAAGAGCTGATTCAGCAATGTTTACGGCAACATTGGTGAGCGTTGGAAGAGCTCTGCTTCCAATGTAACAATCTGCTTCCACAGTTAGATGCTGAAACCTCGCCTCCACCGTCGGAAGTTCTGCAAAAATCATCCAAATCAACTCAATTACAAGACAAATATTCAACTATAATTCACATCAATTCATGATTAATTACTTGGCTGAGTTGACTTATTCTTGTCCCTAGGAGGCTAGTCCGTATCAGCTGACCTTGTCAACTATCAACATGGTCGGATGTCAGTCATTGAATAATATACAAATTAATCGGCGACATATACATCAATAAGTTGTGTACGGAGAAGCATGACTCAAACTTAGCTAAATCACAATGTACAAATCTTTAAAATATTCACATGAGTTAATGAAGAAGGCAATGCATGTCACTTTCTCGTCCTTTTTTAAACCCTAAGAGAAGTGCTTGTATTAAACACTTGCTTTCTGTTTTTTTGGTTGATTTCGCTGTCGGTTTGTTGGGGAAAAAATAGACGGGCTGAAAATGCAAAAGGACATATGGCCTAGCAACTTTCTTTACATAAAAAAATATCAACTTTTAATTATTATGAACAAGTAAGAGATTTAGTCAATGAGAGTTGACTGGTGAATAGCAGAAGTCATCGATGAAACAAACACTCAACAACTTGATGAGTAGCGACACTTTTTAGGAAATTTAAGCTCTTTTAGATAAATGTTGACAATATAAAGAGTATTGACAACCAAGGAAGTTATCGACAGCAAATGTCGCTTATCTGGGATGAAGTTATCGACATCGATATTGACATGTAACAATATAGTAGCGATATTTTCGGATATTTGAGCTTTATGTTGTAACTTCTTGTAACCGCAGATAAACTCACGAAATTATTCATTTGAATCTAGTAACCATTTGGAGATGAGAAGTTGTGACAATACGAAGACATGGAACCAAAAGCTCCAGAGATGTGGAGGGTTGGCTAAAACTTCTGAAGAAGGTGATGGGCAATTATGTTGTGAACAATATAAATACTAGTGTTTGTGTACTATAGAACAAACAAACATGTTATCTTTCAATTTCTACATTGCATTTCCGGATTCGAGTCATCGATTAAATTCCAACGTATTTTTTAGCTATAGTTTCTAGATCCGTGTCAGCAATCAAATTCTAATGTGTATCTTTATTGTAGTTCCTAGGTGCCTCGTCGTCGATTAACTTCGGGTGTTATATCTTTACGTTTCGGGCTCTGTCATCTATTAAATTTCGGCACAATTTGTGTACGATCAGTTTTGTTTGAAGTGAAGTTATCAATTCCCTTGTCTACCTATAATATTTTTTATCTGGAATGGCCATATAACCAGTCTCCTCTAATAAAAATCGACCAACGTATTTCAGTAAAAGTATTTCGTCACAGGATCGAATTCCGGCATAACAGTACTGTTACACAGATCAGCAGTCCTGATATGCATATGAGTTAATAAAGAAGGCAATGAATGTCACTCTCCTGTTTTTCCCCCCACCACAGATCCAGTAGTCCCGATATGTATATGAAATACATGCATTCACAATTAACACAAACAGCATGGCAATAAAAAGCCAAAATTTGAGTCAACGATATGCGTTATCAAATCAGAGGTCGGTGGTGTTCACGAGGTTGGCCATTCTTTTGCACGTTTGCACTTGTTCGTCTGCATTGCTGGAAGAGATCACTAAATGAAAAAGGATATAGTTATGACTCGTCACGGTATATCTCTTACAAAGAAAGAAAAGGAGATTTGATGCACCTAGGGGACCGGCGGACCTGTTATACGACTGGACGAACCGGTGGGCTTGAAGTCAAAGATGGTGCATTTAGACAGTTTCCTATATTACCATTTAGGCAGTTTCTTATATTACCATTAAGGCAGTTTCCTATATTACTATTTAAGCAGTTTTCTATATTAGGAAATTAGATGTTATCTTTAATTATTCGATTTCCATTAGTATTAGGAGTGATATCTCTATATATAAGATGTCCGTCTTGTAATCAAGACACAGTATTATTGAATAAAAATTTCGAGTTCTTTGGAGTTGTTCCAAATTTACGCTTTCTCTCTGCGTCAATTGGAAAACGAATTGTTCTTCCGTCAAATTTTCTTGTTCAATCAATTTTTCTATCGCGTTTCGGCATCAATTGGTATCAGAGCACAGGTTGCTTGAATCAATGGTTGAACAGAATCGCGGTCGTGGACGGCGGGCTCGTGGTGGCCGGGGGCGTGGAGGCGTTCCTGAAGCAGACGACCAACCGCGTCTAAGAGATCTGCGAGACGTAGAAATTGAAGAACAGAGAAGATGAATCCAGGATTTGGAGCGACAACTTGCGGAGACGAGGTTGGGCGTTCAATCCGAAGAAGGAGCGGAATCTGAGGATTCATCCGATGATGAAGAAGAAGACGTAAACCCTTTCGGGGTTCTGAACCAAGGGCGGAATCGAGGAGTACGACCTGGAAATCAACGTTCTTCTCAAAATTTCGGAATGAAGATCGAGATTCCCGAGTTTAATGGTAAAGCTCATCCTGATGAGTTTATTGATTAGTTGCATACGGTAGAACGGATTTTTGATCTTAAAGACCTAATTGAGGGGCAAAAAGTGAAGTTAGTGGCTATTAGGCTGCGAAAACATGCTTCAATTTGGTGGGAACACGTGAAAAAGCAACACGCTAGAGAGGGGAAGCCGAAGGTGGATCGCTGGGAGAAGATGAAAAAGTTATTGCAAAAAAAATTTTTGCCTACCCATTATAGGCAAGAGGCATTTATTGAGTATTATAACGTCAAGCAAGGTGATAAAACAATTGAAGAATTTACCGAAGAATTTGATCGTTTGCGGATGCGTTGTGATGTGGCGGAGGAAGACGAGTAGACGATTGCACGATATTTGGCAGGGCTGCGATATGAGATCTCTGATGTTGTCCAATTACAACAGTATTGGACGTATGAAGATGTGTGCAGACTAGCCCTAAAGGTGGAGGGGCAGTTTAAAAGAAAGAGTAGTAAGTCCAAGTGATCTAGCAGCGGTTCTAAGTGGACAAGTAGCAGTTCCAAGTGGTCAGATAAAGAGTCCTGGGGGAAAGCAGGGAGTTCTTCGGCCCCGGCAGCAGTTAAGGGCGCTGGTTCAAAATCTGCAACAAAAGGAGAGCAGGGTAGTGCAGAATCTAGCATGGGAGGAGCTGCAGGCAAACGATGTTTTAAGTGTCAAGGATTCGGATATTTTGCTGCTGATTGTCCGAACCGACAGTTTGTGACACTTGTAGATAATCCAACTTTTGATGAAAACCCAACTTATGACGAATCTGATGGCGAGCAAGTAGATGCGGATCCAAATCCGGAGGACATTGTCTATGCCGATTCTGATGAGTCTTTAGTTGTGCGTTGGGTTTTAAATATTGCTAAGGTAGATGATGAATCATGGCTCAGGCATAATATCTTTCATACTAAGTGCACTAGTGGGGGAAATGTGTGTAGTATGATAATTGACGGGGGAAGTTGCGAGAATGTAATATCTACCACTATGGTAGAAAAGTTGGGGTTGAAAACTGTCGAACATCCTCAACCATATAAGCTGTCATGGCTTAGGAAGGGGAATGAGGTAAAAGTGAGCAAGAGATGTTTAGTGCAGTTCTCGATTGGGAAGAAATATGTTGATGAAGTGTGGGGTGACGTAGTTCCAATGGATGCTTGTCATATCCTATTAGGAAGACCTTGGCAGTTTGACAGGAAAACACAGCATGACGGATTCAAAAATACATACACCTTCAAGAAGGATGGCCGGACCATTACTCTGGGTTCTTCAGATTTGAGAAAAAAGGGAAAAAGTAATACGCTTTCCAAATCAGAGTTCCAGGAGGAGGCGGTGAATGCCCCAGAGCTTTTTGCTGTCGTAGTCGTGGAGCAAAATCTTGATAGTCCAGATATTTCAACTCAAGTTCTGCCTATACTTGAGGAGTTTGCTGATGTCGTGCCAGAGGAATTGCCACCTAGATTGCCACCCATGAGGGACATACAGCATTGTATAGATCTCGTTCCAGGAGCTGCTATTCCTAACAAGGCAGCTTACAGAATTAATCCTAAGGAGCATGAGGAGATACAGAGGCAAGTGCAGGAACTATTAGAAAAAAGGTGCAATTCGAGAGAGCATGAGCCCTTTTGCAGTGCCAGCTTTATTGGTTCCTAAGAAAGACGGGTTGTGGAGAATGTGCGTGGATAGCAGAGCTGTTAACAAGATCACGATCAGGTATCGCTGTCCTATCCCGAGATTTGATGATTTAATTGATCAACTGCATGGAGCGACTATCTTTTCAAAGATAGACTTGAGGAGTGGATATCATCAGATTAGGGTGCGTCCTGGAGATGAATGGAAGACCGCTTTTAAAACTTGAGATGGTCTGTATGAGTGGATGGTGATGCCTTTCGGGTTATCTAACGCACCGAGCACCTTTATGAGACTGATGAATCAGGTGTTTCGTCCTTTTATTGGCCAGTTTGTCGTTGTATATTTCGATGATATATTGGTTTATAGTGCATCGACTGATCAACACTTGCAGCATTTGAGAAGGGTGTTCGAGACATTGAGGGAACATAAATTATATGCTAATACCAACAAGTGTCACTTCTTGACTGATCGTGTGACCTTTTTGGGATATATAGTAACTAAGGAGGGCATTCATATGGACCCAGCTAAGGTTGAGGCTATTACAAATTGGGAGATTCCGAAAAATATTCACGAGGTACGTAGCTTTCATGGGCTTGCGTCTTTTTATCAAAGATTTATTCGGGATTTTAGTACTATTATTGCACTTCTGACAGATTGTCTGAAAGGAAGTAAATTTGTGTGGACTAAGGAGGCAGAAGTTGCCTTCCAACTATTAAAGAAGAAGGTAACTGAAGCACCTGTTCTCGTGCTTCCTGATTTTAATGAGATTTTTGAGGTGCATTGTGATGCTTCAGGTGTTGGTATTGGGGGTGTCCTAAGTCAAAAATGTAAACCTGTGGCATTCTTTAGTGAGAAGTTGAACGAGGCGAAAATGAAATATTCAACTTATGATAAAGAATTTTATGCTATTGTGAGGAGTTTGGAGCATTTGAGACACTATCTTATTTCGAAAGAGTTTATCTTATTTTCTGATCATGAAGCCTTGAAATACATCAATGGGCAACACAAATTGAATGCAAGGCATGCAAAGTGGATGGAGTTCCTTCAAGTTTTCAGTTTTTCCATCAAACATAAAGCAGGAGTCCTAAATAGTGTGGCGGATGCATTGAGCAGAAAACACTCTTTGCTGTCTATAATGCAGGTAAAGATTCTACGCTTTGATACTTTTAAAGAATTATATGTTGATGATATTTATTTTGGGGATATTTGGAAGAAGAGCAAAACAGAGCCTTTTCAGCAATTTCAGATTGTGAAAGGTTACCTATTTAAAGGTAACAGATTGTGCATTCCTCAATATTCTTTGAGGGAATCTATTATTATTGAGGGATATGCAGGCGGTTTAGCTGGGCACTTTGGCGTGGATAAGACGAAGGCCTTGTCGAGTGAACACTTTTATTAGCCTTGGATGGAGCGTGACGTGACACGTTTTATAGAGAGGTGTAGGGTATGTCATGTGGCAAAGATCAAGAGTACTAATGCAGGATTGTATATGCCTCTACCTATTCCAGTTGCACCATGGGAGGATGTCAGTCTTGACTTTGTCTTGGGTTTGCCGAGAACGCAGCGGGGTAAGGATTCAATAATGGTGGTTGTCGATAGATTCTCGAAGATGGCTCACTTTGTCCCGTGTAGCAAGTCCTATGATGCTTCACAGGTTGCTCGATTATTTCTGCAGGAGATTGTTAAGCTGCATGGAATTCCTAAGTCCATTACCTCAGATCGTGATGTGAAATTTATGAGTCACTTCTGGCGCACTCTTTGGAGGTACATGGATATAAGTTTGAAGTTTAGTTCATCTCATCATCCTCAGACTGATGGTCAAACCGAAGTTGTCAATCGAAGCTTAGGGAATTTGCTGCGGAGTTTGATTGGAGATAATCCACGACAATGGGACTTGGCATTGCCTCAGGCAGAATTTGCATATAACAGATCAGAGAACCGAACTATAGGCAAGACTCCTTTTGAGGTGGTTTATGGGCGTAATCTAATTACTCCATTAGATCTCACACCGATACTAGTTCTCAAGCAATTTAGTTCGGAAGCTGAAGAACATGCAAAACATATCAAAGAGCTGCATTCTCAGGTCCATAATCAGATCAACAGGCAGAACATGAAGTATAAGCAATGCGTGATATACGCAAGAAAAGAGTTGTCTTCAAGGAAGGTGATCTAGTTTGGATTCACCTTAGGAAGGAACGATTTCCAGCGGGTAGATTTGGCAAGCTTCAACCTAGAGCTGATGGACCCTTTAAAGTTTTGGAGCGAATTAGTGACAATGCTTACAAGATCGAATTGCCGGGTAAGTATAATGTATCCGGAACTTTTAATGTAACGGATTTGTCACCTTACTACCCTGAAGAGGAAGAAGGTCCTAAGGAGATTGATGACGGCAATGAAGGCGAAGCAGATTCGAGGACGAATCTTTCTTTAGCATGGGAGGATGATGCACCTAGGGAACCGGCGAACCTGTTATACGACTGGACGAACTGGCGGGCTTGAAGTCAAAGATGGTGCATTTAGGCAGTTTCCTATATTACCATTTAGGCAGTTTCCTATATTACCATTTAGGCGGTTTCTTATATTACCATTAAGGCAGTTTCCTATATTACTATTTAAGCAGTTTTCTATATTAGGAAATTAGATGTTACCTTTAATTATTCGGTTTCCATTAGTATTATGAGTCCTATCTCTATATATAAGATGTCCGTCTTGTAATCAAGACACAGTATTATTGAATAAAAATTTCGAGTTCTTTGGAGTTGTTCCAAATTTACGTTTTCTCTCTGCGTCAATTGAAAAACGAATTGTTCTTCCGTCGAATTTTCTTGTTCAGTCAATTTTTCTATCGCGTTTCGGCATCAAGATTGAACCCATGTCATTGCAAGACATGGTTCCAGACAACCTCATTGTCATTTGTCATCAGTGAAACCCAGCTGAGAAAATTAGGGCCAAAATATCTCGTGAAGCATTTCATTTGCTTCCAATTTGAAAATGAAAGTGAACTTACCTGTCAATCCTGTTTCTAAGCTTCCTCAAGAACCTCTCATTATCTTCTTCAGCCACTTTGAAATTCCTATCGATGAACTGTTGCCTATCATTCAGGTCCATCTTCCTCACATCCACAACCAACTTCTGTTCACAGTTCTGCTCATCCTTCTCGATGAAAGTTTGGAAGATGCTCATCCGTAGCCAGTCGTACGTCGGCAATCTCTCGATCACAGCCCCTTTGAGAGCTTCTTCGTCTTCACTGATGCGGCTCATCGCACTCGATTGCCTAGCACCAGCGAACACGTTATCGATGCCCTGGTTAGTCTTGCTCCTGCTCCTGCTTAAGCTCCAGCTCATGTTTTGGCTCGTTTGCCTCTATGATCGCGCTTGTTCGAATCCCTCCATATCTCCTAGAGCTATTCCTCGCCTTCTAGTTCTTTTATTCTTGTTCTGTATCAAGTATATGGTAGCAAAATCTTGATGCAAAATTCTAATTAAGAGCCAATTTGCTAACTTCAAAAGTTTGACTGAATAGACAGATGATCAAATGAGTCATGCTTAGTGTTGTTAGTGCTCAGTCGAAGCTCATGAAAGAAAGAAAGCATGCAAATTAACAAAACCATTTTCATTACGTAGTTTCCCAAAGAAAATAGAAAAGGAAAAAGAAGAAGAAGAAGAAACGTTCTCCTCAAATTCTCTAGAAGAGCTTATGACGCCAAGGCACTTTCTCATAAATCAAAACAAAGCTTCTTCTTCTTCCTCTTCTTCTTTAGAGAGAGAGAGACCAAATGATGGAGGTCTAGAGAACTAACGCAAGTGAACATGCAAGCGGCATCCTTTATATCTAGTCCTTAGCACTCACACGTCTTGGATTCTTTACGATCTGAATAGTCTTCAACCTTTCGCTGTCAAGCTTTTTCATGAAACCCACTGCTCGAGCTTCAGCCTTCTCTCCTACCACCCTGAAATGTTTGTCTCTTGGTTTACCAGCCTCCGAAAATTTGAACGAAAAGTATCCGGCAAAAAGACGAGTTATTCCCGTGATTAGATCATCGTGTAAACCGAGATTTCCTAACGTGTTATGGCCGCCCCCCCACGACCGGACGATGGAGGGAACGAAGATGGCGACTTAGTGACGAGTGAAGCCGGCAAAAGAGTCCTCTAGATAATCCAACCTCTCTTGTAAAACAAGATTAAGAAGGTCAATCATAAGTAAAGCAAAAACGGCTGAGGACATCATGCCATGCTCGGGTAATCATATGCACCTTTTGGTTCATTGAAGATGACGAAAAGACTAATGCTAAGTAGATGGAATATATACAGAGAAAGAGAGAGAGCATACTTGTCACGCCCCGGACCCCGCCGAGCCCACGACATCCCGCCTACGGTCTTATTGAACGTGACATCCCGGAATGTGTCACTGACCCAAACTCAAATAAGAGGATAATACACATGTGGAAGCAATCGACACCCGTACATAATAAAAACGATGATTAAAGATAGCAATAACGTCATAAATAGACATTCTTACAATAAAATCAGGGAAGACTTACAATATCCAATACAGAAATATACATAAACCAAAAGCGGATCAGGGAGCCACTAACATCAAAAAGGGGCACGTGGCTCGGACAGTCGGGTGCTAAAACTAAGGAGGGCTCCTATCAAAAAGTGTTGATCCCACCAAGCTAGGGTTACGGTTGGCTCAACCCTACGGCACCCAGTCCGAATTGGATCCCGAAGATTCGGAAGAGCTGTCTGAGGGCTCGTCCTTGAAGTCCATGGAATCCGGCTTGGACTCGGCATCCGCGGGCTCGTCCTCCTCTAGCTTCGAATCCTGCTCCATAGGCTCTGACTCACCATCCAACTCCATAAGCTTCGGGTCGGAATCCCAGTTCACCGGCTCCTCATCTATCGGATCCGGCTTATCCATCTCCCATATGATCTGCCTGCGGCTTGAACTAAAACTTGCCCCGGATGAAGTTTCGGGGCTCACCAATTCCCCGTCGACTGACTGAGGGTCCTACTGCCCTAACCCGTTGAATGGGATGTCGAAGGATCTAAGAGATCCGTACATGCCGGACGAGTCCCAAAAATACCAACCCAGGTATTGATGAGCCTGAAAATGATACTCACCTATATCGACCCAGACAGTAGTAAGATGCCTAATGTAAGTCTCCCCGTTCCTTACGGGATATTCGATCACCGAACGTTCTATGCGATACGTGATCCCAAAATGCAAGGGCACTCCTGTCATTCTCACGGTCGGGGGTTTGAAATGGTTATATAATAACCGTGAGAACGAGTCTCAATAAGTAATACCCTAAATCCCACATAGACCAATGCGTACCCAAACAAGTAGTACATGCAATCTAACTCTTAACATAGAGAATTTATCCCATAGTACTTACCTCGCCATCAAACGCATGCCGGCTCTGCACATCAGTCAAACATGGTAATGTAATAATAATATAAAAACATATTGCAATCGTTCAAACGCCAGCCATAATAGCACTCGATCAATTCAACCAATTCGATCACCCAATTAATCAGTCAATTCTATCAATTTAATCACACTCAAATCGCATGCATGACCGAACAACTTTCCACGACCTCCTATGTCTTTTCACACGGCCCGCGTCACTGTGCCTCAGGCCCAATCTCATAGCACGCGCCACTGCGCCTCAGGCTCAGCCCTCAGATCAAGTCGGGCTCGATCCTGCGTAACCACGTCTCATGACATTTTTCCCTTCCAATAACCCACGTAACTACACCTCAGGTTTAGTCATGCCTTTTTCGCCACACCCGCGTAATCACGCCTCAGGTTAGCAGCCCTTCGATCAATTCGGACTTTTTCACATGCACATACACCACAACACAATTCGCCATTCTTAGAAATCGCGCCAATTAAACTCAAGACATGCTCACCATATCACAATTCGCCAAATCAACGCATCATGCCAATCCCAGTCAATGCCTATTTCAGTCACACTACAAGCCCGTCACACCAGTTCACACATCTGACATCCCAACCGATTACATACGAACTCCAATTTCACCCACACACGCCACGACAATTCAGTCATTTAGTACACCATAATTGGCCACACAATCATCACCATTATATCTACTATCAGCCACACTAATCCAAATACTAGCCATGTTCTAACCAAATAATCCATTCTCTACTCAATCATTAAATTAATTCTAATTAATCCCTAAACGAGTTTAATAATACCAATTGTACTAAATAGGGATTAGGACATCACTTACCAAGTTTTTGCCCAAGAAAAATCGGCTTGAGCCTAAAATGGCCCAAGTGAATAGTGTTGGACTCAACACGGGCAAAGACTCGGCATGGGCGAGGGCGCGACAGGCGCGAGGCGAGGGCCCGACGGTTAGCCACGGGTACAGTCCTCGGCCATGAGCTCGGCCACGGGCGCAGCAACGGATACATCCCAGGGTGACTGGACCACGGCCCGCCCAGGCCTAGGCTGCTCGGCCTCGGCCGGGGTGGTGGTTGGGCAGCGGCCTAAGCTCTTTGGCAGCGGCTGGGCTGGCTAGCCGACTGCTGGGGAGGGTGTGCAATGGCGATGGCGATAGTGGCGATGGTGGCGAGCAGCAGCAACGCGGCACGGTAGCAAGCTACTCCCCGGCGACTGGCTCGAAGGAAGGGAGAATGGAGCTGGTTGGTGGTGGCAAGAGGGAGAGGGGCTGGGTTGAAGGGGCGGCATGGTGACCTCGCGGTGGCAATAGGCAAGTTGGCTGAACCGACGGGCGGTGAACTGGTGAGCCGCGGCGGTCGGGCGCGGCGAGCTCGAGCAATGGGTTGGGTTCGCTCGCAGTGTCGACGGCGACGTACGGCGCAGCGATGATTGGGTGTGGCGGGGTCAACTAGGGAATGGTAGTTGGCTGGTAACGGCGCTGTGGCTGGCAAGCGTGGCGACGGTCGGAGGTGGCATCAGACGGGGGCTAGGAGGAGCTGCGGAGGAGGATGAGGGTGAAAGGGGGGCTTCTGTGGCGGTGACGGCAGGGCGGAGTTGGCGGCCGGATGGCACGCAGTGGTGACGAGTGGCAGAGGTCAGTCTGGTGGGCGACGGTCAGGAGAGCAAGGGGGAGAAGCGGAAGCAGATGTAGGGCTGGTCAGGGGGGAAGAAGTCAACGAAGGAGAAGAAGAGAAGAAAATGAGAGAGAGAGAGAGAGAGAGTCTGCATGGGGCATGGGGGAGATGGGACGTGTGCAAGGGGGTTGGTGAGCGCGGCAGAGGAGAAAGAGAGAAACAGAGAGAAAGTCAATACGCACTCGAGCGCGATCCAACGGTTCGATTTCGAATCTAAAAATGATCATACAGTCCAAATTAATCCTAGAATATAATAAGGGATAATAGCCAAAATAATTAAAACAAACTATCCCGAGGGAGGTCTACTAGTCTAAATTCGTACCTGATCAAAATTTCACTTTTCCACTATTCCTGACAATATCGATGTTGGCCACGATAGTATCGACACCGTCCAATTTTTTTCATCCCGGAACCCGAGAAATTCGATACCAAAGTTTGGGTTCTAAATAACGGTCAAATCTAATTGAGTGCAACTCTAGCGAAATCTCTAATTTAAAAACAGTAACCGAGAGTGATCAGTTTTCAGGTGAGATTTTTACTACAAGTACACTGACGAATTATACGTTTTATAAATCTAAAAAATGGGTCAAAATTCGGGATGTCACAAATCTTCCTCCCTTACAAAAATTTCGTCCTCAAAATTTACAATCCTATCCAACTATTCACACAAAAGGGAGTATTGATGTCGCATCAACGCTTCGCTTTCCCATGTCGCACCTTCGGTCCCATGATGTTCCTAAATCTCCTTTACCATCGGAATTGTCTTGTTTCGCAACACGTGCTCTATTTTGTCCTCAATCCTTACTGGCTTTTCCAAGTACGACACTCTGTTGTTTACGTCTGCTTCTTCATAATTTAGTATGTGCGTCCGGTCCGGCTCATACTTCCTTAGCATAAACATGTGGAACATATTGTGAACATGAGATAAGTTTAGTGGTAGCGCGAAATGATAGGCCAGAGTGTCAATTCTCTCTGAGACTTCAAATGGACCCACGTACCTCGAGCTCAATTTTCTTTTCTTGCCAAACCGTGACAATTTTCTTATTCGTGACACTTTGAGGAAAACGTGGTCCCCCACTTGAAATTCCAAAGGCTTACGCATCTGGTTTGCATAATTCTTTTAGCGGCTTTGAGTGGTTTTAAGTCTGTCCCGGATACCCTTGACCGTCTCGATTGACTGTTGAACCAACTCTGGACCCGTGATGCTCCTCTCATCAATTTCATCCCAACACACCAGTGTTCTGCAAGCTCTACCATACAACGCTTCAAACGGGGCTATTTCGACACTCTGTTGTCGACATCTAATTTTTAGCCGGCGCGTCATTAAAAATAAAAATTTTGAGATTATGACGAAACCCGTTTCTTGAACAAAAAGTGTCGTTTTTTTTAATTTTGTCTGTTAGCCTAGCTTCTGTAGACGATTTTCTATTCATTTCATGCAAAAACCCGAAAAGTCAAACGGCTAACTTTCGAGTTGACTTTTTGGTCAACCCTTTGACCAAAAGTCAACCCCAGGTCAAAATAGGGCTTTTCACATAAAAAGATTCCTTTCAAGTTCAATTTCACTTTATAAGTGGAAATTTCAGAAAAATTCAAAGATTTGATCATAAAATCAAATTCCTAGTGAAAAGTCAACTAGGATTTGACTTTTGGTCAAACGTTTGACCAAAAAATCGGAAAATGCAAAAATTTAAAAATCATTTGATTTTACATTTAATTTGACTTTGGCATTTGAAATTTTACAAAAATTGATTTAGAATCAATTTTTTCCCAAATTGCGGAATTTGGTTCAAATCAGTCAAAAATGAAATTACTTTATTTCTAGTCATTTTTTAGGTTATTTTTCTTTACGACATTTGATCTAGAGGTCATCTTATATTCAATTTTGGAATCAATTTTGTAATTCCAAGCCAAACACAAAAACCCCCAATTTTAATCCTAATAGTGTTTTGGATCGATTCTTCATGATTTGCGCAATCGAGACACGAATGAGCCTAATTTTTTATTTGAAATCCAAATTCAAAATCAATTTTGAAAGATTCACATCAATTTGAGTCAATTTGATTAATTTAGTGATCCAATGATTAAGAAGTGTAAGAGTAATTGATCTAATTAGTGCAATTCAACTTGATTCACTCTAGACTAATATTCAATTTAATGAATTGAGACTCAATTTGGTTAATTGGACTTCAATTAAATTTGTTAGTCTAGCTTGGCCATGCAATTACCCAAATTTAAGTCAATTTTGAAAGATTCACATCAATTTGAGTCAATTTGATCAATTTAGTGATCCAATGATTAAAAAGTGTAAGAGTAATTGATCTAATTAGTGCAATTCAACTTGATTCACTCTAGACTAATATTCAATTTAATGAATTGAGACTCAATTTGGTTAATTAGACTTCAATTAAATTTATTAGTCTAGCTTGGTCATGCAATTACCCAAATTTAAGAGCAATTGAGACAAACAAGTTAAATTGGATCAATTTGTGCATGAATTTCAAATCGGTTTAATCCAATTTGATTGAATTCGATATTAATGGGGTCAATTAATCATGATAGGAATCAAATTACACAAAATTAGAACAAATGGAATCAAGGATTGAACTAGTTCAATTAGGCCAAATTCGGGGCTAACCGGCTCAACCCGGTTTGATTCAAATTAAACCAATCTGATCGGACTGGCCATCTTCCAGTCAAAAGTTCGGCGATCGACGGTCCATTCCGACCGGCCAAGGCCGGCCCCATCCCTTTGAGCCCAAAAATGACAAAATGCCCTTAATTGAAAATTACGAAAATGTCCCTAAGTAAAAATTACCAAAATGCCTTCTTTAAGGATTAAGCAAATTAATTATGGGGTAAACAAATCAATCATGACCATTCATTTAGAAATGATCATGTCCATCCATAACGACATGTCATCAATCCTTAGCCCTTATGGAATATTCTTAATCATTAAAGATGCATTTTAAGCCATCTGATTAATCTAAGGGCTAAGATTCAAAGTTGAGGGGAGTATACAGTGTTTTTTCTCTTCAAAATTTTGGGAGAGGACTTTCATTTTTCAGATCTGAATTCTCTCTCTCTCTCTCTCTCTCTCTCTCTCTCTCTCTCTCTCTCTCTCTCTAAGCTCACGTATCCTTCGCTCTTTCACTCTCTCTTAGCCGCCGGCCATCTCGTCTCCTCGCCGTCCATTTTTCGGTGGATCATTGCCTCACCGTCGTCTCCCACGGTGCCACGAAGCCAGTTGCAAGACCAGCCAAGTCTGCTGGTGGCCGGAGCTCCTCATTCCGGCGAGTTTTCCTCCACGACAGCATCACCGGCGTTGCCGCCGATTCAAGTGGCTGAACCAACTAACCGGTGTTCCCTCCAATGATCCATAACCTTCAGCAGCATTCCTCGACATCTTCATGTCGCTGTGGTGGCTGGCTTCTCGTTGAATAGCCACGGAATCGTTTATTTTGACTGGATTTTCCGTTATTAGTTCACTAGTGTGAGATTGAATTGATTCTCACTATAGTTTGTGCAATCTTTTCTCATAGGTTGTCAAGCTTTCCGAGACTTCTCCGTGCTGTTCTTGATTTGAATATGGAGGCCGGATCGCTCAATTGCGCGTCGGAGCATCGTTAAACAAGGTAAGTAAACTTGGATGCTGTTCTGCAAATTCGTGTACAGAGAAACCCATATGTTTGAGATGCCGATTTCAGCTTGTTAATGTCGACTCTTGCGAAGTGATGAACTAGAAAATCGTAAAACGCGTCTTAAGCTTTGATTTGATATATTGTGTGCCTTAATCAGACTTAGTTTACTAGGTCAAAACTCTTTCGGAAGTTAGGATTAGAATCTGGATTATGATGTTCAAGTTTGTTGTGATGATTTCCTGATTGACGTTATGCTGTTTGATGATTTTTATGATTTTCTACAATCATTTTTTGAAAAAAATTTCTTGATAAAAGTCGTAAAGCACATCTTAATTTATTCATCATAAAATTTTCATAAAATTCCAAGCATGTTAGCATGGTACAATCTGCAATGTCATTTATGCATGAATCAGGTGACAGATTGATTTCTGATTGACCTTCGTGTGTTTTTCGATTTTCATAAATTCGTGTGTTCAAAATATGAAAAAGTTTTCTTCACAAAAGTTCACATTAAGGTTGAGATCTTTCCATTGATACTAATTTCATCAAAATGTGAGTTCATTTGAATTTTCAAAAGGAATTTTTATGATCGAATTAGTATCTGTGTTCAGATCTGATTTTCATTCCTTTGAAATTCAAAAGATGTTTCTCCGAATTTGATAAAGTGAGAGTCCTCCTTTGCAAAAAATCAAAATTACAAAGTTTTTCATTGAGGTCTCATTATGTTGACTGAAAATTTGGAGGGCCTAATAGCAATTTTTGGAGGATCAATTTGCTTAAAATTTCATAAAAGGTCTTCTCGGGTTAAATTTTGATTTGCAGTTGAGTCCTTTACAAAAACCGAATTTTATAAAAATTTGGAGGACTTTTTAGCAAAAACTCAAAACATGAAAGTTGTTGCACACGAAAAATCTTAACTGCCTAAAAATTTTTCACGTGGTTTTGATAAGGTTTGTTATTTTTCCTGCCAATGTTTTGAAAATCTTAACAGAACCGGATCCAGCCTGTCACCGAGAATGAATTTGATATTTTCGGGAGAATATATGAGGATTTAGAAAAAATGGTCTTCTTGACTTTTGATCCTCATGACATAAGCTTTTTAATGACACCTGAATCACTTCATTTGGACATCATTAGGTTAGTTAATTACATCTGAACAGAAGCAATCCGAATTAGATAATGATTGAATAAGTAGTCTTTTTAGGAAGCCCACTTCTCATTGCTTGATTGGTTGAGAAATAAGGCTCATGGACCTAAATACATGTTTATTCCATTGCTATGCATGTGTTTCTTATATGAATGTTAGGCTCGGTGCATGTTCAGCGGGTAGTCCATTGTGGTCATTTAAAACCCGACTTTAGGGGTTAATCGATATGAGTTGTTGTTTTGTGAATGCAAATGGTAGTCCATTATCGTTAACCATTGATTAAATAATATTAGATGATTAGGTGGGTGGTGAATCAAAATGCATGAAAAACAAAGGTCGATCCCGAGGCCCGTGTTTAATTAGTGAATTATTTGCACTATTGTTTTTTTTTTGTTATTTTTTTGTATATTGTTTGTCATGAATGAATGTTGTGAATGTAAATGTCGACACTCGAAAGGCGGTCCATGGAGGGGATAATCCAAAATCGTAAAAGACTAAGGCAATAAATCGATGTCCGATCTGGTTTCAATTTGTATTCAATTCATTCGTCCCAGATCATGTCTCGGGTTTTCAATTTGTGTTGTAATAAACACTCGATGAGTTACGAGTTTTTACTTTCTCGCACTTAGAATTAGCTCGTCTTTTCAATACTTCGAGTGTTTATTTTACGAAATGTCTTTCAATACAATTGATTGTTTCTTTCTTTTTCTAGACTAAGATAGGATTAGTTTAGAATCTTAAATGAAAATACAAAAGCAGGATACATGATCACCTAGTAGACTAAGACTTTAGCATGAAAATGGTAAAAATAAATGCATGACAATTTAGATAACAACCATGATAAGTTTAGTGGTACCGAAAGGACATTAACAAAAATATTAATGTAAGCTAGTCCCCGAACTTATGATCTCTGGTTTTAGTAGAAACCGAAACGAAATTCCTGTGTTTCGGTTGGGTATTCTAGCCGACCCCCAACTTAGGCTAGTTGCAACTCCTAAAAAATATAAAATCGATCCGTTGTCACACGATGTATGGATTTAAGGAAAATCTACGTTCCTGACCAATGTACCATATGGATCGTTTTATGAACACTTACTTTTAAACCCGCCTTATCGAGTTCGGCCCTTGAGAGGTAGGTCGCGACATCTGTTGATAGCTATTATTGTAGGCAAATTCAACTAAGTGTAACTGTTCCTCCCAACTACCCTTAAAATCCAATATACATGCACGTAGCATATCCTCCAAAGTCTGAATTGTCCTTTCAGATTGGCAATCCATTTAGGGGTGATAGGCCGTGCTAAATTGTAATTTCGTTGCTAATGCCATATGAAGACTTTTCCAAAAAGCAGCAGTAAATTTAGAATCTCGGTCTAAAGTGATTGTCACCGGTACTCTGTGCAGACGGACTATTTATCACACGTAAATCTCGGCATACCTATCCAAGGCAAAGTCCTTGCGCACTAACAGAAAAAGCGCTGACTTTGTCAATCGGTCGACTACCACTCAAATTAAATCATTGCCCCTCTGACTCCTCGGTAGTCCATCACAATCATTGCCCATCGTGATGTGTTCCCACTTCCACTCGGGGATTTCCAATTGCTACAACATTCCACCCGGCTTGCAATATTGTGCCTTTACTTGCTGACATGTCAAACACATGGCCACGTGCTTGGCTACATCCACCTTCATGTCGTTCCACCAATAATGTTGTCGCAAGTTCTGATACATCTTTGTACTACCCTGGTAAATACTATAATTGCTACGGTGTGCCTTAGACAAAATCTCCTCCTTAAGTTTTGCATCACTGGGTACACACAATCGTCCGCAAAACTTCAAAATCCCATCTTCGGACACCTGAAAGTCCGATTTCCTACTTGTAACATCCATACTCAAAATTTTCTGAATCTCTGGATCCGTCGACTGTAAGGTCTTAATCTTAGTATGGATTTCTAGCTCAATCCTTAATGTTGCAAGCAGACTTGAGACCTGACTCACCTCGAACTTAAATTTTGAATCCCGAACTCCCTCCAACAGAGTCCATTCCCCGACCATCATATGCGCGATACTTGATTTCCGGCTTAGTACATCCGCTACTCCGTTAACTTTTCCGGGGTGATACATAATCTCGCAGTCATAATCATTAAGGAGTTCCATCCAATGGCGCTGTCTCATGTTTAATTCCTTTTGGGAGAACAAGTACTTTAAACTTTGATGGTCTGTATAAATCTGGAATTTCTCCCTACACAAGTAGTGTCTCCAAATCTTAAGGGCGAAATTAATCGCAGCCAATTCCAGATTGTGAGTTAGATAATTTAACTCGTGTGGTCTCAATTGTCGTGATACGTATGCCACTACTCTCTTGTGTTGCATTAGTACACACCCAATCCTTTTAACGACACATCACTATAAATCTCATATCCTCCTGGACCCGACGGGATTTTCAACACTGGCGCGGTTGTCAACCTCTGTTTTAGCTCCTGGAAACTCCTTTCATACTTATTCATCCATTCGAATGTCATTTCTTTCTTAAGTAACTGCGTCAACGGCGTCGCTAATGCCGAAAACTTTTCTACGAAGCGTCTGTAATAACCTGCCAAACCCAAGAAACTCTTAACCTCAGTTATTGTTGTTGGTCTCGGCCAATTCATGACGGCTTCAATCTTTGCCGGATCCATTGCGATTCCTTCACCAAATACTACATGTCCTAAGAATGCCACTTGATGAAGCCAGAATTCACACTTACTGAACTTAGCGTAAAGTGCATGCTCCCTTAAGGTTCGTAGAACCTCTTCCAAATGTAACTCGTGCTTGGCAGAACTCTTTAAATATACTAGGATATCATCTATGAACACGATTACAAACTGATCTAGAAACTCCTTGAATACCCAATTCATGAGATCTACAAAGGCTGCAGGAGCGTTGGTCAATCCGAACGGCATTACTGTAAACTCATAGTGCCCATATCTTGTCCTGAATGCCGTTTTTGGTATATCATCCTTCTTAATCCTCAATTGATGGTATCCTGTCTTTAAGTCGATCTTTGAAAATATCGATGCTCCCTGTAACTGATCAAATAGATCATCTATCCTTGGCAATGGGTACTTATTCTTAATAGTCACCTGATTTAACTACCTATAGTCTATGCACAACCTCAAAGATCCATCTTTCTTCCTCACGAATAACACTAGTGCTCTCTATGGAGACGCACTCAAGCGGATAAATCCTTTATCTAGCAACTCATGTATCTAGACCTTTAATTTCTTCAATTTAGACAGTGACATCCTATAGGACGCCCTTGAAATCGGTTCTGTTCCTGGGGTCAACTCAATCACGAACTCCATTTCTCTATCTCGTGGCAGTCCTGATAATTCCTAGAGAAAGACATTGGGGAAATTGCACACCACGGCAATATCTTCTAGCCTCGGCTCTTTAACCGTTGAATCAAGTACAATTGCTAGAAATCCTTCGCACCCTTCATCTAGCAGCTTAGTTACTTCCAGTGACGAAATCCATGGGATCGAAGTTCCTCCTCAGTTCCCCACAAACTCGAATCTAGGGTGTTCAACAGGATTAAATTGGATCACCTTGTTACTACAGTCCATAACGGCTCTTTGTTTAACTAGTCAGTCCATCTCGACAATCACATCAAAATCATGCATAGTTAGAACTACCAAATCTATTCTTCCTTCCCTATCGCCAATCACTATTACACTCAGGGCATCCAAACTCAATCAGTACTTTAACATTCAATGGCGTAATTGTCACGCCCCGAACCACACGGCACGAGAGCATCCCCTCTTCAGTCGATAAGGTTGCGACGTCTCAGAACGCGTCACCGACCTAACACCCAAACAAAGAACAATGCACAAGCGAAAGCAATAAATCAATAACACTCGAACAGAAAACAATATGAGATCAAGACTAGCATAACACCGAAATTACCATTTACAAAATATACACTTATAATGCTATAGGAAACCTTTTCATAATGTCCATTTACAAAACGAAATATATAAACGAAATATACAACCAACTGCCACTATTGGTCAAAAGGTGGGGGTAAGTGGCTAGGGAGGTCAACTAACGAAAAGGAAGGAGGGCTACAATCAAAAAGTGTCGGCCTTCACATCTTTGGAATAGAATCTAATCTAGGGTACCTAGTCTAGGTCTGAACCCGACGACTCTGAAAAACTCTCTAATGACCCGAGGTCCTTATCGGAACTCCTCACCTCAGACTCAGTCTCCAGCTCCAAGTCTTGCTCCCGATCCTCCTCTAGGTCCATCGGCTCGGCTGCCTCCATGTCCATTGGCTCTGGGGCCGGATCTACTACTACAGGCTTGTAATCTACTCCTCCTAACTCCTCATGCTCGTCAGCTACCTCGAACTCGTCATCAAAATCCAAACTCACCTCCATCTCGGTATCAGTATCTACAACGTCACTGTCTGGGCACTGCGGGTCTAATTCGCCTTCCCCGTTAAACGAGACATCTACAGAACGGAGGGGTCCAAACTCGTCTCCAAAACAATCCCTAAAGCACCAAGCAACGTACTCATGGGTCTCAAAATGCGTCGTGCCCACATCTACCCAAACTATGGCATAGTGCCTAAGGTACATCTTCCCATTCCCTATGGGATGAACAAACATAGTACGCTCGATGTACTGGGGAATCCCAAAGCGTACTAGAACCTCTGGCATTGTCAAGGTCGAGAGTCTAAAAAGTTGGGTTATACAACCGTGAGACGAATCTCAGAGAATAAAAACCCATTAAACATAAACTAGGCTAACATGCACCTCCTGACAAGCAAACCAAACACATAACAACAGCACCACAATAATTGACCTAGGCCATCGGGCCCAGATCGCTCACCTTACTAATCCTGCAGGTTAGACAATTCATAATAATATCATGGCACATAAGTGAACACATTTAGTCACATGTACGCTACACGCATGCTCATTCTCAAAAGTGTCAGACTCACACACGAGTCACTGAATCTCACACGCTTGCATACTGGCCCATGCATCAATGCGTCACAGGCGCGCGTATCTTGATTGTAAGATAGAATCCACTTGAGTACGTCCCATACCATGCCTAATAGTTTTCCACCATATAATCAGGCACTAAACATTCTCATGCATGCAAATGCTATCACCACACCATGATCTCAAACTGTCTCATATAACACACTAACTCAATGCTCAATTTATTTACCAGTGCTCGACTCACATAAAACGCATCAGGTCCAACCCGTGCCAATGCAACAAGTTTACATCAATAACAAAACTTCGTGGCCAACGTAAAAATGCCACAGGCCCAGTATCTTCTAGCCCACGTCAAAATGCATCAGGCGCAACACTACTCTCCTCACGAACCATTACCCGCGTAAAACGCATTAGGCTGGTCGTCTTCCGAACGTACCAAGTATCATCCCACGTAAAATGCATCAAGTTGAGTTTAACCCCGCGTAAAACACATCATGGTAATTTGTGATCACACAGTCAATTTATCTTAACCCCGCGTGAAACGCATCATGGCATAATTAAGTGATCACATGTTCATGGCAAGCACGCATTCTCGCACAATTTCTTCTCATGCCACACTCTCGACATACACAATGCGTGACCATGCAATGCAACACAATGCACCATGAGCATCAAGCATAACTCAAGCACCCAATCCAATTAATACCATTGCACAGTGCTCAACTCACAAACAACGTGCTCACTTTGCGAATTAATACCGTGCGGCCCATTACACCATTCTCAACTCGACACTTTATTCAAGTCACAATTAGCCAAATACATACCGCATAATTCTGGCCACACTAGCACACAATATGATAATTACGAAATCTCACAATTGAGCGCTATAACACACGATTCAATCAAAGGCCAATCAACCCGGGCATACCCGGCAATCATGTAGTCTAATCCTCAAATGGTCAATTTTAGTCTAATAATCCCACTCATGGACAACCATTATTCATTCCATTATTAACCTCCAATCAACCTCCAATCTGGCTCATCGGTCCACCAATTTTGCCTCGTAATTAATATCCACCAATTGATATTAAAATCTCCCTAAATTACACCATATACCCTAAACCGAGCCCGTCTAAAAATGCACGATTTCCTAATTCGGGTTTAGGAAATTTTACTTACTTAATCCAACGTTGGAAGGACGAGGAACGGCGGCCGATCACCGGTGAACGATGAAATCGGCGGTGGCGTTCCCGATGAGCGAGCGGCGGCGGCGGCTCACGGCTCACGGACGGCGGCTCACGATCGGTCACGGGCTGGCAGCTCATGGTGAGAGGCGGACGAGTGGTGGTGTTGCGGTGGACATGGTGGCGACGCAGTGGCTCTCCGGTGTACGGTGGTGTGAGGCTACAGATGGCACAACAGTGAAGGGAGGGAAAGAGAGAGAGAGTGTGAAAGAGATGAGGATGACGGTGGTGGAGGGAAAAGGGGTCGGTGAGGGTGGCGGTGGTGGCGTGATGGCATGGTGGTGCGTGGTGGCAAGTGCTCCTCGATGTACGGCGAACGGTGACCGAGAGGGAGAGAGGAAAGGAAAGAGAAAGGGAGGGAGAGAGAGATGAGGTTGATGGTGGTGGTGGTCGTGATGGCGTGGACAGTGATGCGACGGCACGGCGGCGCCGGCATGAGGCGGAGGCAATGCGATGATCACGACGGTGATGGTGGCCGGAGAGAGAGAGAGAGAGAGAGAGAGAGAGAGAGAGAGAGAGAGAGTTTGGCTTGTTGGGCAAGATAATGAGGAGAGAGAGAGAGAGAAAAAAATGACATTTATGGGGGTGGGTGGTAGTGGATGTCATATGTCAAGCATCCAAGCCTTGGACTCGTTTGTCCTTGATCCAATGGCTCATAATCAATCTCATTCAATTATTAATGGGCATTTAGGTCTTTACCACTCTTGTATTAATGGCCTTGGCTTTATCCACATAACACCCAATAATTAAATTCTCAAAACTCTCAAAATTTAGAACACTATTATTAGGCTTAGGGGCAAATCGGTAATTCTCCCGTTCCGAGCCGAAATTCCATTTTTCGACCATACTAACCCCAAATATAATTAGCCAACATATTTTGACGTCGTCCTTGCGAAAATAGTCCCGTAAGCTCTCGAAAATCGACCTCGAAGTCCAAACCAAATTTCACGATCAAACTTGTTCAGTTTCAAATTTTCGAATCTCTCACTAACGAGCGGCTGTTTAGGGGTTACGCGTATCGATATAGGGTTATCCAAGTCATGACGGCCTCGATTACCGGGAGAACGAGAGGAATTATCATTTGTTTTGGAGATCACGATCATTTGATTTAAGTTCGGGACTAGTTGGCCATGTGCACTTTCGGTCTTACAGAATCACCTGTTATCCGATTGTTCATCGCTGGCCTAGGCCAAACCGAGTCCGTCACCTTCATAAGATCGGCCTACATTGGCTCAAAATATTTCCTTGTCGCTTCTCGGAGTCGATACCTAATTTGCGATCAGGTCCCTGGTCCACGTATCGTTTTCCTAGTTAGCCATTACTATTTGGTCAGTATCCCGAGAATGATCATCTCCGGGCGAGACTTACGAAAATGAAATGATAAATAAGACTCGTCATATTGATTCCGGAAATTGAGTCGAACTTCGAGATGTTACAATTCTTTCCCCCTTACAAAAATTTCATCCTCGAAATTTGCAATTCACACTTATCTATTCAAACAAATGGGGGTGCAAATATCACATGGCCTCTTCACTTTCCCAAGTGGCTCTTTCAGTACCGTAGTGCTCCCAGACGACCTTGATCATTGGGATCGTCTTATTCCTTAGCACGCAATCTTTCTTATCCTCAATCCTGACTGGTTTCTCCATGTATGACACTTTGTTGTCCACGTCTATCTCTTCATATCTCATAACGTGAGTCAGATCTGGTTCATATTTTCTCAACATCAACACGTGGAAAACATTATGTACTTAGGACAGGTTGGGAGGCAAGGCAAGTCGGTAGGCTATGGCACCAATCTTTTCCAGTATCTCAAATGACTCGACATACCTTGGACTGAGCTTTCCTTTCTTGCCGAATCGGGATAATCCTTTCATCAGCGACACCTTGAGAAATACATGATCTCCAGCTTGAAATTCTAAGGGTCGTCGTCTCCTATCGGCATAACTCTTCTGGCGACTCTAAGCCGTTCTCAGTCTATCCCGAATGATCTTAATGGCTCCAACTGTTTGCTGCACTAACTCTGAGCCTGTGATACTTCGCTTACCAGCTTCATCCAGCACAATGGTGTCCTGCACGCCCTACCATATAAGGCCTCGAACGGTGTCATCTGGATACTTTGCTGATAACTGTTATTATAGGCAAACTCCACCAAATGCAGCTGCTCTTCCCATTTTCCTTGGAAATCCAACATACAGGCTCTCAGCATATCTTTTAGAGTTTGGATCGTCCTTTCCCACTGGCCATCTGTCTGCAAATGATAAGCCGTACTGAATTGCAACCTTGTTCCTAAGGCCACATGCAAACTCTTCCAAAAGTTGACCGTAAATCTTGGATCACGATCCGAGGTGATCGTCACCGGTACTCCATGAAGCCGAACAATTTGACGTACATATATCTCCGCATACTTTTCTAGCTCCAGTTCCTTTCGCACTGCCAGAAAGTGCGCTAACTTAGTTAAGCAGTCTACTATCACCTATATTGCATCATGTCCTCTCTAGCTTCGTGGCAATCCCATTATGAAATCCATTGTAATATACTCCCATTTCCACTCTGGGATCTCCAACGATCGCAATAATCCACCTGGCTTGCAATGTTGTGTCTTTACTTGTTGGCAGGTGTCGCGACCTAAAAAATTTTCATTTTTCGGGCTAATGGATTATTAAGACTAATCTTAACTCGGGCCCTCCCAAGCCCTACCAATTCACAACTTAGGGTTTAAGTTCTTAACATGCAAATGTCTTCATGCTTGGAGTCGCCACTAATCATTTTATGGTAGGTCGATTAGAAACCTAAATAAAACATAGGGAGATATGTTTTATTCCTACGAACCAGAGATTCTAAGCCCGGGGACTTGATTACGCTAGATCTAGTCTAACGCCCTTTCGGTACCTTTTCTTTTCAAAAATATTTTGGCATGCAGTTTGGATCCATTTCAACTTAATTACTAACATGTGAGATGTTCATGCGGGTGCGCAAACCACCAATTTAACACTCAATAATTGAATATTAAATTGCAAGATTTGAAGAATTACTTACCTCGAAACAACGCAGACATCTGCATAGTTAGCTAGAAAATCACATTAACATCCTAATATGATTTCTAATTAACAAGCAATTCACTCAATTTCTCTTTTGAATTTCACTTATTTAAATGAAATCTAATCTATATGCAATAACGTGCAAAAATTGACATGCGAATTAATGCAACCTAGCATGCAAACTATATGTCATGCGACGACGTGACCTAATTTTGATGACGGGTAAATGATTTATTTTTGATATTTTCTAATGAAATTCGGAATAAAAATATGCCTAAAATAACATGCAACCTATGATGACTTAACATATCCTAACATGACTTATTTTTGGGATTTTTGTTAAAATTCGAAATAATAAATTACTTAAATTAAGAATGCAATCTATCCTAATCTACCATAAAGCAATTCATTCTTTTTTTGGGGTTTTCATGAAAATTCGGAATTAAAAAATAACCTAAATAATCTAATAAGATTAGAATGTTACTTAATTTAAACTAGGAAATAGATTATCTCAAGTCCTAATTTAAATTAAATAATTACTCTATCTTCTAGATACATTTAGGGTTTCCTAAACATGCAAAACTCAAATTCAAATCCTAACTGATATTTTTTGAATTTTCTGTTTAAAGGAAAGCAAATAATAATAAAAAAACAAGGATAGCAACCACATTCAAATCGTCCACGCGATCCGCCAAATTTGTTTCAAACTCGGATTAGGCACAAAAATCGAACTATCGGTCATATCTATAAGGTTATAGATATTGACGGAAAGTTGATTGTTTAAATTTGAAAAGCAGATAAAGATCATTATCGTATCCAAGTGATTATGGATAGGATAATAATTTTCCGTATCGCCGCATATCGTACCGTAGGAATAAGGTCAAATAGTCGTCCAGATACGTTGCTAAATTAGGAACGATTCCTAATTTTGAATATTTTCAAATATTGCGGATATATCGAATATTATCCTAAGATATCTAAATATCCACATGATATTCATGAAATATTCAAAACATGCAAATTAGGAAATTAAATATTCTAAAAAATATAGGATAATGTTCAATCACCTAATTTGCAGATAATCTCCAACTTTATCAATTTCGGAGAAACATATTCTGAATTCTAAAGGAATGAAAATCAGATCTGGACACAGATACTGATCAGATTGTGAAAATTCCTTTTGAAAATCCAAATGACCTTCGATTTTGATGAAATTAGTATCAATGGAAAGATCTCGATCTCAGTATGAACTTTCATAAAGAAAACTTTTTCAGATTTCGAACACACAAATTTATGAAAATTGAAGAACACACGAAGGTCAATCTGGAACTGATCTGTCATCAGATTCATGCATATATGACGTTACAGATCGTATCATGCTAACACGCTTGGAATTTTATAAAAATTTTATGGTGAACAGACAAAGATGTGATCTACAATTTTTGTGAAGAAATTTTTTTCAAAAAATGATCATAGAAAATCATAAAAATCACGGAACAGCATAACATCAGTCAGAACATTATCAGAACAGACTTCAACATCATATTCCAGATTCTGATCCTAACTTCCGAAATAATTTTGACATAGCAAATCAGGTCCGATTGAGGCATATGATATATCAAATCAAAGCGTAAGACGTGCTTTACGATTCTCTAGTTCATCACTTCACAAGATTTTGACATTAACGAGCTGAAATCTGCATCTCAAGCATACTGGTTTCTATGTACACGATTTTACAGAACAAAATCCAAGTGCACTTACCTTGTTTAACGATGCTCCGGCACGAAATCGAGCGATCCGGCCTCCGTATTCATATCAAAAACAACACGGAGAAGTCTCGGAAAGCTCGGCCGACCTATGATAATAGATTGCACAAAATATAGTGAGAATCGATTTAATCTGGCACTAGTGGACTAGTAATGAAGAATCAAGTCAAGAGATGTGATCCGGCGGTCGTTTAACGAGAAACCGGCCACCACAGTGATGTGAAGACGCCAAGGAGTGTTGCCGCAAGTTCTGGATCGCTGGAGGAAGTCGCCGATCGGCCGATTCAGCCGCTTGAACCGGCTGATCACATCATCGGCAGCCGCGTTAGCGGAAGGCAGTGACGTCGGCGGGCGGTTGAGGCGCGACGACGGCGGTGCGACGGCGTGCGACGTGCCCCCGATGGTGGTGCGCGACGTCACTTTCTCTCTCACACTTGCCTTTCTCTAAAAATCAAATCTGAATTATGTGTTGTCCCCTCAAAATTCTGACCTAAACATGTTTATATAATACTAACCTAGGTCAATTAGATGGGCTCTCTAGTCCTAATGGGCTTAGACTTAGGCTTCGGCCTTAATCTAATTTCTGATTTTATTTAATTCCTAAGTGGGCTGAATTAACTTGGGTTTTAATTTAATTGAACATAATGGGCTGAATTAAGCTCAAATTAAAATGACCAAACCTATTTGACTCGTGATTTTCGGCCCTTGCCTTTCCGAGCGAACCGAGTCCCATTCGATGAAATTTAAGCTTGTTCGCCATCACCGGTCCGATGCAAAAATGCGATTAAATTAAAATGAACATAAACTATATGTTATGCAATTTAAATATTTTTGTTTAGGGGTTAAAAATTAATCCCTAATTTTCTATGCAAATTACGACTAAATGATTAGTAAAATTTAGGTGTCAACAGCAGGTCAGACACTTGACCACATGTTTGGCCACATCCTTTTTCATACCATTCCACCAATAGTGTTGTCGCAGATTCTGGTACATCTTTGTACTACCTAGGTAGATACTGTACTGACTTCAATGGGCTTCGCTCAGAATCTCCTCCTTGAGTCCTTCATCATCAGGTACGTATAGTCGTCCACGGAACTTCAAAGTCCCATCATCAGACACTTGGAAGTCCAACTTCCTTTTTGCCGTATCCATTTCAACAATCTTCTGGATCTCCTGATCCGTATATTGCAGTGCCTTAATCTTGGCCTAGATTTCTGGTTCAATCCTTAGTGTAGCTAGCAGATTCGACGTCTAGCTCACTTCAAATTTAAACTCTGAGTCCCTGAGCCTTTCCAGCAACGTCCACTCCTTAACCATCAAGTGCGCCATACTAGACTTGCGACTTAAGGCATCGGCGACTCGATTCGCCTTACCAGGATGATACAAGATGTCGCAATCGTAGTCCTTTAAAAGTTCCATTAATCTACGCTTTCTCATGTTCAACTCTTTCTGTGAAAATAGATACTTGAGGCTTTGATGATCCGTGTAAATTTGAAACTTCTCTCCACATAGGTAGTGCCTCCAGATCTTGAGCGCAAAAACAATCGCAACCAATTCAAGGTCATGCATCGGGTAATTCCTTTCATGGGGTCTCAACTGGCGCGATGCGTATGCTACCACTTTTCCATGCTGCATTAACACACAGCCAAGTCCTCTTAGTGAAGTATCGCTATAAATCTCAAATCCTTCGGGTCCCAATGGAATGGTTAACACTGGAGCGGTTGTCATCTTATACTTCAACTCTTGGAAACTCCTCTCACATTTATCGTCCCATTCAAACCTGGTCTCCTTCCTTAGTAGTCGTGTTAATGGCATGGCTATAGATAAGAATCCTTCCACAAATCGCCTGTAATAACCAGCCAATCCTAGAAAACTCCGAATCTCCGTTACTAATGTCGGTCTTGGCCACTTAGTCACCGCTTCGATCTTTGTCGGATCCATAGAAACTCCATCTCCCGACATGATATGTCCAAGAAACGCCACTTTACTGAGCTAAAACTCACACTTGCTAAACTTGGCGTACAACGCGTGTTATTTTAAGGTCCGTAGCACTTCAGCCAAGTGTACTTCATGTTCTTCAGGGCTCTTCGAGTACACCAGTATATCATCTATGAAAACTATCATAAACTAGTCTAAGAACTCTTTGAATACCCTATTCATCAAGTCCACGAAAGCAGTTGGAGCATTCGTTAGCCCGAAGGGCTTCACAATGAACTCGTAGTGCCCATACCTTGTCCTGAAGGCAGTCTTGGGTATATCCTCCTTCTTAATTCTCAACTAATGGTACCCGATCCTTAAATCTATTTCGGAGAATACTGAGGCTCCTTGCAGCTGATCGAACAGGTCATCGATCCTCGGCAGTGGATACTTATTCTTCACTGTCACCTGGTTCAACTGTCGGTAATCTATACACAACCTCAATGTCCCGTCCTTCTTCCTTACAAATAGGACTGGCGCTTCCCATGAAGACGCACTAGGGCAAATGAAGCCCTTGTCCAGTAACTCCTGCATCTAGAACTTCAACTCCTTTAATTCCGTTAGGGACATCCGATATGGCGCCTTTGAAATTGGCTTTGTTCCTGGTGCCAATTCAATAACAAACTCCACTTCACGCTTGGGTGGTAAACCCGGCAATTCCTGAGAAAAAACCTCGGAGAAATTGCATACAACGGGTATATCTTCCAACTTAGGTTTTGTCACTGTTGGATTCACAACATTTACCAAATATCCTTCACACCTGTCATCTAGTAACTTATTCACCTCAAGCGAGGAAATCCAAGAGATCAAGGTTCATCCTTGGTTCCCCTGAAATTCAAAACTAGGACACCCGTCCGAATTAAACCGGATCATTCTATTGCTACAATCCAATACAACTTTCTGCCGAACTAACCAGTCCATCCCAATAATCACATCGAAATCAAACATGATTAACACAGCCAAGTCGATACTCTCTTCCCTACCTCCAATAACTATCTTACAATTGGGGCATCCAAATGAGACTAGCACCCTATCATTCATTGGTGTCGACACACTAAGCATAGTCTCAAGCAATACTGGTTCTATACCAACCAACTTAATAATTTGCTCTGAAATGAATGAATGGGTTGCCTCCGGATCAAATAATGCATATGCAGCATGATCATAGAGAGAAATCGTACCTGTGACCACGCTTGGCGCATTCTCCGTCTCCTAGCGCGCCACAGCATAAATCTTTCCTTGCGCTGGCGGTCGTCCCTAATTAGCCGGTAGGGGATTCTCGGCTTGATTCCCAATACGTGGTTGCTGTGGTGGTCCTTGGGGTCCTGAAGGACGCATCTGCAGGCAATTGCGGATTTGATGTTCCATACTCCTGCACTTAAAACATGCCCCAAATCTGCTCGATAAGGGGTTTGGTTTCCCAATAATCCACCTAGCGGGTGGGGCGAATCGTCTATTGTTCGCCGTCGGCTTCTTCGTAAAGCAATGATTGTCCCTGTTTTGGGCGAACCGCAATCTTGAGGCAGCTGCCTTCTCCTGTTGGTCCTATTCGATAATCAAGGCCCGCCTATACATCTCTCCATAGTCCTTGATGTCGTGCGATAATATTTGACTCCAAAGATCCGGCTTCAATCCGTCCTAGAATCTCCAAGCTTTATCCCATGGATTCTCCACCATGGTCGGTGCAAACTTCGCTAGCCTTGCGAACTCTGCTTCATACTGGTCAATAGTCATTTGTCATTGATGTAATTGCATAAACTCCATTAATTTCCTCTTTTCAGCGACTTCCGAAAAGTACTTCTTGTAAAAACTTTCAACAAATACTGCCCAAACCAATTCTGTCCTTTCCGGGAACACTCCTTCCTTGGTAACTCTCCACCAATCATTCGTGCCATCTTAAAGCAGGTACACTGTCAACGTAACTTTCTCTGTATCAGTGCACCACAGTACATCAAATGCCTTCTCCAATTCCTCTACCCAACGTGGGGCAGCTTCGGGGCCACCTTTGCCATTAAATCTTGGCGGCTTCAATTTCAGAAACTGCTCTACTAGTTGGGGCATCTGTCTAACCCCTGCGGGTTGAGCCTGCCCCTGCTGGACTTGATTCCCTTCGTTACCCGCAATTGTTGCGACCTCAGCAGCCTGTGCATGGGCTGCGGCTCTTTCCTATGCTTGTAGGCCCATAATATGTCCTATCTTTCACAAAGTCTCCATTACCTCATCAAATCTTGGGTCCTTGGCTTCATGGCCTCTAGTGCTAGACTAGCCCTTGGGGTTCTTTCCCCTTCTTCTACTTATCCTTACCACTTCAGTTACTCAACTACCTGCTGTAATTCTATTAAGGAATTAAAGACTTAAACCAATCTAACCCAGTTTAAGTCCTAGGCAGGTATCCAACACAACAATCAAACAATCAGCATGCAGCCTAACACGAACAATCTCAACATTTCACCCAAGGAGATTCACGTACTTACCTCGGGTCTTGCCGCACCTGCACTTTTCGGGTCAATCAATCAATAAGCACTCAAGCAAGGCACAAACAGTCAGGTGGTACACTTAGCACACAAAGTCACCCAACTAGCTACCCATGATCTCATAACTCCTTATCACTCCAAGCTTCAACCGAATTGGACCGAGCTGACCTTGCTCTGATACCAATTTAACAGGGGATGTCACGCCCCGAACCCCATGGCACGAGAGCATCCCCTCTTCGATCGATAAGGTTGTGACGTCCCAGGACGCGTCGCCGACTCAACACCCAAGCAAAGAACAATGCACAAGCGGAAACAATAAATCAATAACACTCGTACAGAAAACAATATGAGATCAAGGATAGCACAACACCAAAATTACCGTTTACAAAAATATACACTTATAATACTATAGGAAACCTTTTTACAATGTTCATTTAGAAAACAAATACACAAACGAAATATACAACCAACTGCCACTACTGGTCAAAAGGAGGGGTAAGTGGCTAGGGAGGTCAACTAACAAAAGGGAAGGAAGGCTACAGTCAAAAAGTGTCGGCTCTCACATCTTTGGAATAGGATTTAATCTAAGGTACCCAGTATGGGTCTAAACTCGACGACTCTAAAGAACTCTCTGACGACCCCAGGTCCTCATCGGAACTCTTCGCCTCAAACTTAGTCTCCAGCTCCAAGTCCTGCTCTCAATCCTCCTCCACGTCCATCGGCTCTGGGGTCGGATCTACTATTACAGGCTCGTAATATACTCCTCCTAACTCCTCATGCTCGTCAGGTATCTCGAACTCGTCATCGAAATCCAAACTCACCTCCATCTCGGTATCAGTATCTACAACGTTACCGTCTGGGCACTACGGGTCTAACTTGCCTTCCTCGTTAAACGAGATATCTACAGAACGGAGGGGTCCAAACTCGTCTCCAAAACGATCCCTAAAGCACCAAGCAACGTACTCATGGGCCTCAAAATGCGTCGTGCTCACATCTACCCAAACTAGGGCATAGTGCCTAAGGTACATCTGCCCGTTCCCTACGGGGTAAACAGATATAGTACGCCCGATATGCTGGGGAATCTCAAAGCTACTGGAACCTCTGGTATCGTCAAGGTCGAGGGTCTGAAAAGATGGGTTATATAATCGTGGGACGAATCTCAAAGAGTAAAAACCCATTAAACCTAAACTAGGTTAACATGCACCTCCTGATAGACAAACCAAACACATAACAACAGCACCACAATAATTGACCTAGGCCCTCGGGCCTAGATCGCTCACCTTACTGACCCTGTAGGTTAGACAATTCATAATAATATCATGACACATACGTGAACACATTTAGTCACACGTACGCCATATGCATGCTCATTCTCAAAAGTACCAGACTCACACACGAGTCACCGAATCTCACACACTCGCACACTGGCCATGCATCAATGCGTCACAGGCGCGTATATCTCAATTATAAGATACAATCCACTCGGGCACGTCCCATACCATGCCTAGCAGTTTTCCACAACATAATCAAGCACTAAGCATTCTCATGCATGCAAATGCTGTCACTACACCATGATCTCAAACTGTCTCATACAGCACACTGGCTCAACGTTCAATTTATTTACCAGAGCTCGACCCGCATAAAACGCATCAGGTCCGACTCGTGCTAATGCAACAAGTCCACATCAATAACAACACTTTGTGGCCAGCGTAAAAACGCCCTAGGCCCAATGTCTTCTAGCCCACGTCAAAATGTATAAGGCGCAACATTGCTCTCCTCACGAACCACTACCCGCGTAAAATGCATCAGGATGGGTTCAACCTCGCGTAAAACGCATTAGGGTGATTTGTGATCACACAGTCACACTGCCAATTTTATCTGAACCCTGCATAAAACGCATCATGTCATAATTAGGTGATCACATGCTCATGGCAGGCATGCATTCTCGCATAATTTCTTCTCATGCCACACTCTCGGCATACACAATGCGTGATCATGCAATACAACACAATGCACCATGAGCATCAAGCATAACTCAAGCACCCAATCCAATTAATGTCACTGCACAGTGCTCAACTCACAAACGATGTGCTCACTTTGCCAATTAATATCGTGCGGCTCATTACACCATTCTCAACTCGACACTTTATTCAAGCCACAATTAGCCAAATACATACCGCACAATTCCGGCCACACGAGCACATGACATGACAATTACGAAATCTCACAATTGAGCACTATAACACACGATTCAATCAGAGGCCAATCAACCCGGGCATACCCGGCAATCATGTAGTCTAATCCTCAAATGGTCGATTTTAGTCTAATAATCCCACTCATGAACAACCACTATTCATTCCATTATCGACCTCTAATCAACCTCCAATCCGGCCCATCTGTCCACCAATTTTGCCTCGTAATTAATATCCACCAATTGATATTAAAATCTCCCTAAATTACACCATATACCCTAAACCGAACCTGTCTAAAAATGTACAATTTCCTAATTCTGGTTTAGGAAATTTTACTCATTTAATCCAAAGTCGAGAGGACAAGGAACGGCGGCCAATCACCAGTGAACGATGAAATCGGCGGCGGCGTTCCTGATGAGCGAGCGAGTTGTGGCGGCGGCTCACGGCTTACGGTCAGTCATGGGCTGGCGGCTCACAGTGAGAGGCAGACGAGCGGCGGCACGATGGTGGACACAGCGGCGACGCATGGCTCTCCGGTGTATGGTGGTGTGAGGTGGTGAACGGCATGGTGGTGAAGGGCGGGAAAGAGAGAGAGTGAGTGACAGAGACAAAGATGACGGTGGTGGAGGGAAAAGGGGTCAGTGAGGATGGCGGTGGTGGCGCGACGGCACGGCGGCACGTGGCGGTGGGTGCTCCTCGGCGTACGGTGGACAGTGACCAAGAGGGAGAGAGGAAAAGAAAGAGAAAGGGAGAGAAAGATGAGGTTGATGGTGGTGGTGGTGACGGTGTGGACAGCAACACGGCGGCGCGGTGGCACTGGCGTGAGACGGCGACAGTGCGGTGGTCACGGCGGTGATGGTGGCCGGCAATGAAGGAGAGAGAGAGAGAGAGAGAGAGAGAGAGAGAGAGAGAGAGAAATAGCATTTATGGGGGTGGGTGGTAGTGAATGCCATATGTCAAGCATCCAAGCCTTGGACTCCTTTGTCCTTGATCCAATAGCCCAAAATCAATCTTATTCAATTATTGATGGGCATTTAGGTCTTTACCACTCTTGCATTAATGGCCTTGGCTTTATCCACATAATACCCAATAATTAAATTCCCAAAACTCTCAAAATTTGGAACACTATAATTAGGCTTAGGGGCAAATCGGTAATTTTTCCATTCCGGACCGAAATTGCATTTTTCGACCGTACTAACCCCAAATATAATTGGCCAACATATTTTGTCGTTGTCCTTGCGAAAATAGTCCCGTAAGCTCTCGAAAATCGATCTCGAAGTCCGAACCAAATTTCGCGATCAAACTCGTTCAATTTCAAATTTTCGAATCTCTCACTAACAGACGGCTGTTTAGGGGTTACACATATCAACCTAGGGTTATCCGAGTCATGACGGCCTCAATTATCGGGAGAATGAGAGGAATTATCACTAGTTTCGGAGATCACGATTGTTCAGTTTAAGTTCGGGACTGGTTGGCCACGTGAACTTTTGGTCTTACAGAATCACCTGCTATCCGATCGTACATTACTGGCCTCGGCCAAACCGAGTCCGTCATCTTCTTAAGATCGGCCCACATTGGCCCAAAATATTTCCTCGTCGTTTCTCGGAGCCAGTGCCTAATTCGCGATCGGGTCCCCAGTCCACGTACTGTTTTCCTAGCTAGCCATTCCCATTTGGTCAGTATTCCGAGATTAATCAGTTCTGGGCGAGACTTACGAAAATGAAATGATAAATAAGACTTGTTTTATCGATTCTGAAAATTGAGTTGAAATCCGGGATGTTATATAGTCACACACAGCAAATTTCTAGCGGTTTTGGCTTAATCTCAGATAATTTAATGAATTGCTCATATATAAATGAATACGATGCCCCTAGATCAAACAAGGCATATACATCATGATCACAAAGAGAGACCGTACCTGTAACTACGCCAGGTGCGTCCTCAACCTCCCTTCTGGCCATTGCATATACCTATCTTTGGGTCAGCAGCCTATTCTGATTGGTCGGCTGGGCAGCTCCACTCAGATTTCTGTTCCGAGGCGACGGTGGCAGTAGTGTAGGTAGCCTGGCTTGCCTGTTGTTAGGACAGTTCCTTATCTGGTGGCCTCTTCCACCACATGTAAAACATGCCCCACCCCTGTTTGGGCAATGTCCATTCCCATGCCTACCTTCACATAGTCTACACAAGGCGTTCTGGTAACAGTTTGGCTTTCCGATATTCTTCCGAGTGGGAGGGACAAAGCGACTATTCCCCGCCATAGGTCTTTTCCTAAGTTGGCGGTTGTCCCTAGCCGGGGCATACCGCGATCCAGAAGTAGTAACCCGTTCCGTTTGGTCTCGCTCAATTGCTTAGGCCCTCTAGTAAATCTCATGATAGCCTTTCAAGGTTAATGAGATCATTTGACTGCGAAGGTCCGGTTTCAGCCTATCTCGGAACCTCCTCGCTTTGTCCATTGGGTCCTCCACCATCCTGGGAGCAAATTTGAACAATCTCGCAAACTCGACTTCATACTGATCCATTAACATATGACTTTGGCAAAGTCTCATAAATTTTGCCAACTTCTGCTCTCGAACGCTTTCCGATAAATACTTGCCATTGAAGGTTTCAGTAAAAATGGTCCAGTTCGGAGCAATACCAGTGGGGAATACTTGACCTCCAGTGGCTCTCCACCAATCATTTGCATTTTCCTGAAGCTGGTAAACTGCTAGGGTTACTTTTTCTTCTTTAGTGCATCCCAGCACTTCGAAGGCTTTCTTTAATTCTTCCACCCATCTTGGTGCAGCCTTAGAATCGTATTTCCCATTGAACTTCGGAGGCTTCAGCCTCAGAAATTATTCTACTAGTTTGGACATTGGTTTGATCGCATTCACTTGCACTAGACCAAGATTTCCATTAATCACGTTATTTTCCTGGCCTCCATTATTCCCAACAACCTCGTTGGTAGCTACAGCGGCAACAGTAGCGCTCCTTTCCCCCGTCTGTTGTCCCGATAATATTCTTGCTTCCTCCAACGCCCTCCAAATTTCATCCACCATGGGATCTCCCATAAGTTCAGCTAGTGGGACTGCATGACCTCCACCTCGACCTCTACCTTGACCTTTACCTCGACCTCGCCCATTCATCTTATCGATTCTCACAAATGCTCACCTGTTATAATTCCACAAAGGAATTAGAAACCTAGGCCAACTATCCCAGTTTAAAACTCTAGGCAATTAGTCGAAACAACAATTTACCAAGCAGGCAATCATTCACATCAATCAATCTAAGCCAATATGATTCGTACACTTACCTTAAGTCCCGATGCACTTGCACTTCACATGTCATAGCATTCACCACTTAACAATCACAATCAAACAGTCTGGGGTACGCATGGCACACAAATCTCCCTAATTGACTACCCTAAGGTCATCGCTCCTTATCTCTCCAAGCTTCGACCAATTTGTATCGAACTGACCTTGCTCTGATACCAAATCAACGGGGATGTCACGCCCCGGACCCCGCCGAACCCGCGACATCCTGCCCATGGTCATATTGAACGTGATGTCCCGAAATGCGTCGCTGACCCAAACCCAAATAAGATAATAATACACATATGGAAGCAATCAACACCCGTACATAATAAAAATGATGACTAAGGATAGCAATAACGTCATAAACAGACATTCTTACAATAAAATCGGGGAAGACGTACAATATTCAATACAGAAATATACATAAATCAAAAGTTGGTCAGGGAGCCACTAACATCAAAAAGGGGCACGTGGCTCGGACGGTCGAGTGCTAAAACTAAGGAGGGCTCCTATCAAAAAGTGTCGATCCCACCAAGCTAGGGTTACGGCTGACTCAACCCTACGGCACCCAATCCGGGTCGAATCCCGAAGACTCAAAAGAGTTGTCTGAGGGCTCATCCTCGAAGTCTATGGAATCCAACTCGGACTCGGCATTTGCGAGCTCATCCTCTTCTGGCTCCGGATCCTGCTCTATAGGCTCTGGCTCATCAACCAACTCCATAGGCTTCGAGTCGGAATCTCAGTTCACCGGCTCCTCATCCATCGGATCTGGCTCGTCCATCTCCCAGATGATTGGCCTGCGGCCTGAACTAAAACTCGCCCCGGATGAGGCTTCGGGGCTCACCAATTCCCCGTCAACTGGCTGAGAGTCCTATTGTCACGCCCCGAGCTCCCGTCGAGTCCGCAACATGGTCAATTAGTTGCAACATCCCAGGATGTCGCCGACCTCATCTAAACATCAGAGATTTAATTGCGCACACGGAAACCTTAAAACACCCGAACAAAATTAAACTAGGTGTTGACACCTAAATTTTACTAATCATTTAGTCGTAATTTGCATAGAAAATTAGGGATTAATTTTTAACCCCTAAACAAAAATATTTAAATTGCATAACATATAGTTTATGTTCATTTTAATTTAATTGCATTTTTGCATCGGACCGGTGATGGCGAACAAGCTTAAATTTCATCGAATGGGACTCGGTTCGCTCGGAAAGGCAAGGGCCGAAAATCACGAGTCAAATAGGTTTGGTCGTTTTAATTTGAGCTTAATTCAGCCCATTATGTTCAATTAAATTAAAACCCAAGTTAATTCAGCCCGCTTAGGAATTAAATAAAATCAGAAATTAGATTAAGGCCGAAGCCTAAGTCTAAGCCCATTAGGACTAAATAGCCCATCTAATTGACCTAGATTAGTATTATATAAGCATGCTTAGGTCAGAATTTTAAGGGGACAACACATAATTCAGATCTGATTTTTAGAGAAAGGCAAGTGTGAGAGAGAAAGTGACGTCGCGCACCACCACCGGGGGCACGCTGCATGCCGCCGCACCGCCGTCGTCGCGCCTCAACCGCCCGCCGACGTCGCTGCCTTCCGTTAACGCTACTGCCGATGATGTGATCAGCCGGTTCAAGCGGCTGAACCGACTGATCAGCGACTTCCTCCGGCGATCCAGAACTTGCGGCAACACTCCTTGGCGTTTTCACATCACTGTGGTCGGCCGAGCTTTCCGAGACTTCTTCGTGTTGTTTTTGATCTGAATACGGAGGTCGAATCGCTCGATTTCGTGCCAGAGCATCGTTAAACAAGGTAAGTGCACTTGGACTTTGTTCTGTAAAATCGTGTACATAGAAACCAGTATGCTTGAGATGCCGATTTCAGCTTGTTAATGCCAAAATCTTGTGAAGTGATGAACTAGAGAATCGTAAAGCACGTCTTAAGCTTTGATTTGATATATCATATGCCTCAATCGGACCTGATTTGCTATGTCAAAACTATTTCGGAAGTTAGGATCAGAATCTGGAATATGATGTTGAAGTCTGTTCTGATAATGTTCTGACTGATGTTGTGCTGTTCCGTGATTTTTATGATTTTCTATGATCATTTTTTGAAAAAACTTTCTTCACAAAAATTGTAGATCACATCTTTTTCTATTCACCATAAAATTTTCATAAAATTCCAAGCGTGTTAGCATGATACGATCTGCAACGTCATATATGCATGAATCTGATGACAGATCAGTTCCAAATTGACCTTCGTGTGTTCTTCAATTTTCATAAATTTGTGTGTTCAAAATCTGAAAAAGTTTTCTTCATGAAAGTTCATACTGAGATCGAGATCTTTCCATTGATATTAATTTCATCAAAATCGGAGGTCATTTGGATTTTCAAAATGAATTTTCACAATCTGATCAGTATCTGTGTCCAGATCTGATTTTCATTCCTTTAGAATTCAGAAGATGTTTCTCCGAAACTGATAAAGTTAGAGATTATCTGCAAATTAGGTGATTGAACATTATCCTATATTTTTCAGAATATTTAATTTTCTAATTTGCATGTTTTGAATATTTCATAAATATCATGTGGATATTTAGATATCTTAGGATAATATTCGATATATCCGCAATATTTGAAAATATTCAAAATTAGGAATCGTTCCTAATTTAGCAACGTATCTGGACAACTATCTGACCTTATTCCTAAGGTACGATACGCGGCGATACGGAAAATTATTATCCTATCCATAATCACTTGGATACGATAATGATCTTTATCTGCTTTCCAAATTTAAACGATCAACTTTCCGTCAATATCTATAACCCTATAGGTATGACCGATAGTTCGATTTTTGTGCATAATCCGAGTTTGAAACCAATTTGGCGGATCGCGTGAACGATTTGAATGTGGTTGTTATCCTTGTCTTCTTTTATTATTTGCTTTCCTTTAAACAGAAAATTCAAAAAAATATCAGTTAGGATTTGAATTTGAGTTTTGCATGTTTAGGGAACCCTAAATGTATCTAAAAGATAGAGTAATTATTTAATTTAAATTAGGACTTGAGATAATATATTTCCTAGTTTAAATTAAGCAATATTCTAATCTTATTAGATTATTTAGGTTATTTTTTAATTCCGAATTTTCATGAAAACCCCAAAAAAAGAATGAATTGCTTTATGGTAGATTATGATAGATTGCATTCTTAATTTAAGTAATTTATTATTTCGAATTTTAACAAAAATCCCAAAAATAAGTCATGTTAGAATATGTTAAGTCATCATAGGTTGCATGTTATTTTAGGCATATTTTTATTCCGAATTTCATTAGAAAATACCAAAAATAAATCATTTGCCTGCCATTAGAATTAGGTCACGTCGTCGCGTGACATATAGTTTGCATGCTATGTTGCATTAATTGCATGTCATTTTTGCACGTCATTGCATATAGATTAGATTTCATTTAAATAAGTGAAAATCAAAAGAAAAATTGAGTGAATTGCTTGTTAATTAGAATCATATTAGGATGTTAATGTGATTTTTTAGCTAACTATGCAGATGTTTGCGTTGTTTCGAGGTAAGTAATTCTTCCAATCTTGCAATTTAATATTCAATTATTGAGTGTTAAATTGGTGGTTTGCGCACCCGCATGAACACCTCACATGTTAGTAATTAAGTTGAAATGGATCCAAATTGCATGCTAAAATATTTTTGAAAAGAAAAGGTACCGAAAGGGCGTTAGACTAGGTCTAGCGTAATCAAGTCCCCGAGCTTAGAATCTCTAGTTCGTAGGAATAAAACATATCTCCCTATGTTTTATTTAGGTTTCTAATCGACCTACCGCAAAATGATTAGTGGCGACTCCAAGCATGAAGACATTTGCATGTTAAAAACTTAAACCCTAAGTTGCGAATTGGTAGGGCTTGGGAGGGCTCGAGTTAAGCTTAGTCTTAATAATCCATTAGCCCGAAAAATGAAAATTTTTTAGGTCGCGACACTAGGAAAATATTTGGAGAATATATACATATTTCCATTACTCACTTAAACTTGTCCCACCATATTTACAAAATACAAACATTGGTTTACCAGTGCACACATTACTAACCCTTCAAAAGTAAGAACAAAAACCGATGACCTGCCATCCAACCCGTAACAACCTTTAACACCCCTTGCTTGGCGTCCACTCAGAATCTAACTCCACGTCATCTTGTCTCCCATTTGAAACTCAGCTGTCTCATACTCTGTATGCACTGGAACTCCCAAACGTACTAGGGGTGGTGGCGGTGGAGGATTCATTGCTCAGGACGGGGTTCTGAAAATTGTTGGTCGATACAACCATGAGATTACATCTCAGCAAGTACATCCCTAAACCCAACCTAGGCTATCACGTATCTCCAAATAATTACGCAATCACACACATTCACGTACACCAATATCACAAAACAGGCACATCAATTAAGACTGTCAGCCTCAATAATGCACACATTCGCACTCAGTCACGATTACGTCGTATGCAACACGCATATGTGTCAATTTTCATCACACTCTTCCTTTCATTCTCATTTTCCACTTTCTCAATCCTCGCCAGTGGCCCGTGTTGAAGTACACGCCTCAGGCACACTGCGATCATTTATCACATCACTTCCGGCCCGCGTACTCATTCATGCCTCAGGCTCCGATTGCGACTTGAGTATCACACGCCCCAGGCCTGATCCCAACTCAGCCCACGCTAAATGCGACAGGCCTACATGATTGAAACCCAACTCAGCCTACGCCAAATGCGATAGGCCTACGTAATTAGAACCAATTCAGCCCACGCCAAATACGATAGGCCTACATGATTGGAACCCGAGCTTATGATACCTCGGTCCAATCCCAGTCTCACCCGAGCTGATCGTGCCTCAGACCGATTCTCATACATGCTTTTTCAAGCCTCAGCCTATGCTAAATGCAACAGACTTACGTGATTGCTGCCCGAGTTTACGATACTCGGCCGATCCCATTCTTATTCTATCACACCTTCACATATTTTCCCACCATCACTTGTCACACCACACTTCTCCTTCTCATGCACATGCTCGATATGCATTTACCACACGCGACTAGCCCATCACACGTGATCCATGCACGCATTGAGTCACACGCAGACAAAGCGCATTCAACAATTCACATAGGCAATATCAACAATTAATTCAATCAACTCACGTGTGCACCCAACAAGCATGTATAGACACTCAATTACACCATAACACACTCAATTAAATCACCACAATTTATAAATAAATCAAACACGCCTCAAATACGGTAATTGCCGTTTTTCTCCAACCAAATGGCATTGGATTAATTCCGATCCTTCACAGGACTTTCTCGCCATTAAATACCGGTTCTAAAAATCCAACTTGCATCCCGAACCGAGCATCACAGCCTCGTGAACAGTGAATTGCAGCTTGAAATTCCCTCAAATCGTCCTCCAAAAATTCTGAATTAATTCCTTAAGGCCCGCCATACATTCCCGATCTAAAGCTTCAACATTTCACACCCGCACAAGTCCAATTTCACCCAAAAATCAAATTATTCGGCGATACCCAAAATCCTAAATCGGGATTAGGAAGCGACTTACCATATTCTAGGCTAAATCGCCTAGAACAGGAAGCGGCGGCACTTAAACGGAAACGACGGGGACGACGGTGAAGCTTGGCAACGGCGATTAGCTTGCGGCGGCAGTCCGGCTCCTTGATTGGGGCTCACGGCCACTTGGGAGAAAGAGAGAAAAAGAGAGAGACGGTGGCTAGTGGTGGTGTCTTGAGGCTGGTACGGCGGCTTGAGGGTGGTCTGGCTTGCGGCGACGAATGGCATTGCTGATGGTGGAGGGGGAATGGCCGAGAAAAACTCACGAGGGGGGGGAAGTGTTTCACGACAATTTGGGGGGAGGTTGTTCATGGCAAATGGGGAAGAGGAATGGAGAGAAAGAGTAGATCATTGGACTTAAATAGTGCATCTTTGACCAACGGCGGAAATGACCAAAACGCCCTTTACTCATAATTTTAATCCAACGGCCCAGATTCGATCTTATCTTGATCCGACAGCCGAGATCGATTCTTGCACAAAAATATCCAAGGGCATACTTCTAATTTTTCAAAAACCCAAGGGTAAAATTGTCCAATCAAAATTTTTGGGCAAAATTCCCAAAATGCCATTTACCCTTAAAACATACCCTTTTATAATTCTTAGGGATATTTTGGTTACTTTATCCGTTTCTTGTCCAAATTGAGTTTTTCCGAAGGATTTGAGCTCACCAAAAATTCACACGTGTCACGTACAACGTTGTCCTAACGTTCTGTCGCAACTTCCTAATTTTTCGGTGTCCAATTTTGGCAAAAATTCAATAATTAAATTCTATTAAACGCAACTCGAGCCTTTCTCGAGCTAACGGGCGGCTTGCTGGGGAAATTCGCAGAATCGACTCGTGACTGATACTGAATCGAGTCACGTGCAAGTCCGTTCGATGCGTGACGACCTCGGTTGTCATTAAAATTGCGAAAATCAATCACTTGATCCGAGGGGTACGATCGTTCGGTATAATTTCAGAATCATTCGTCAAGTTGTTTCGTGGTCCAACGGAATCACCCACAATCTACTACTAGGACAGTGACGAACTGACTCCTAACTATCCTTGGATCGGCCAACAATTGATCAAAATATCACTTCCGCGATTTAATGGTCGAAATCCATTCACAATCGAATTTTCTTTAGTCGTGCGAATTTAATTCCCCTATTAGCCTTTTCTTAATGGTTAGCATTCCCAGGAATGATCAGTTCCGGGCGAGAATTTACTGCGAATACATTTTCATAAAACTCAATTATTCAATAAATTTCAATTGGTGGAATTTCGGAATGTCCAATCCACTGCCTTAACCCGTTGAACGGGATGTCGAAGGATCTAAGAGGTCCATACACGCCGGACGGATCCCGAAAACGCCAACCCAGGTACTGATGAGCCTGAAAATGATACTCGCCTACATCAACCCAGACAGTAGTAAGATGCCTAATGTAAGTCTCCTCGTTCCTTACGGGGTATTCGATCACCAAACGCTCTATGCGATACGGGATCCCAAAACACAGGGGCACTCATGTCATCCTTATGGTCGGAGGTCTGAAATGGTTATATAATAACCATAAGAACAAGTCTCAATAAGTAATACCCTAAACCCCACGTAGGCCAATGCGTACCCAGACAAGTAGTACAAGCAATCTAACTCCTAACATAGAGAATTTATCCCACAGTACTTACCTCGCCATCAAACGCATGCCAGCTCTGCACGTCAGTCAAACATGGTAATATAATAATAATTCAATAACATATCGCGATCGTTCAAATGCCAGCCACAATAGCACTCGATCAATTCAACCAATTCGATCACCCAATCAATTAATCAATTTAATTGATTCAATCACACTCAAATCACATGCGTGGCCGAACAACTTTCCACGACCTCCCAGGTCCTTTCACACGGCCTACCCCACTACGCCTCAGGCCCAATCTCACAGCCCGCGCCACTATGCCTCAAGGTCAGCCCTCAGATCAAGCCGAGCTCGGTCTTGCGTAACCACGCTTCATGACATTATCCCCTTCCAATGACCCGCGTAACTACGCCTCAGGTCTAGTCATGCCTTTTTCGCCACACCCGCGTAACCACATCTCAGGTTGGCAGCCCTCCGATCAATCCAAGCTTTTTCACATGCACATGCACCACAACACAATTCGTCATTCTTACAAATCGCGCCAATCAAACTCAAGACATGCTCACTACATCACAATTCGCCAAATCAACGCATCATGCCAATCCCGGTCAATACCCATTTCAGTCACACCACAAGCCCATCATACCAGTTCACACATCCGACATCCCAACCGATTACATACGAACTCCAATTTCACCCACACACGACACGACAATTCAGTCATTTAGTATACCACAATTGGCCACACAATCATCACCATTATATCTACCACCAACCACGCTAATCCAAGTACTAGCCATGTTATAATCAAATAATCCATTCTCTACTCAATCGTTAAATTAATTCTAATTAATCCCTAAACGAGTCTAATAATATCCATTGTACTAAATAAGGATTAGGATACCACTTACCAAGTTTTGGCCCAGGAAAAATCGACCCGGACCTAAAATGGCCCAAGTGAACAGTGTTGGACTCGGCACGGGCGAGGGCGCGACCGGCGCAGGGCTCGGCCACAGCGGTCGGCCACAAGTACAGTCCTCGGCCACGGGCGCAGCAACGGGCATGCCCTAAGGCGACTCAGCCATAGCCCGGGCACGGCCTAGGCGAGGCCTGGGCTACTCGGCCTTGGCCAAGGTGGTAGCTGGGCAGCGGCCTAGGTGCCTTGGCCACAGCATGGCTGGCTGGCCAGTGGTTGGGCTGGCTGGTCGGCGGCTGGGGAGGGCGTAAGGTGGCAATGGCAACGATGGCGGCGACGGCAACGAGTAGCGGTGATGTGGCATGTCGGTGAGCTACTCCCCAGCGACTGGCTCGAAGGAAGGGTGAATGGAGCTGGTTGGTGGTGGCGAGAGGGAAAGGGGTTGGGTTGAAGGGGCGGCGATGGGGCAGCACGACGACCTCGCCACGGCGACAGGCAAGCTGGCCGAACCGACGAACGGCAAGCTGGCGAGCCGTGGCGATCTGGCGCGGCGAGCTCGATCAATGGGTTGGACTCACTTGCGGTGGCGACAGCGATGTACGGTGTGGCGACGGTCGGGTGCAACAGGGTCAACTGGGGAACAGTAGCTGGCTGGTAATGGTGCTGTGGCTGGCAGGCGCGGCGACGATCGGACAGGGGCTGAGAGGAGCTGCGAAAGAGGAGAAGGGTGAGAGGGGGGCTTTTGTGGCGGCAGCGGCAGGGCAGAGGTAGCGGTCGGACGACGCACAGTGGTGATGAGTGGTGAAGGTCAGTCCGGTGGGCGGCGGTCGAGCGAACAGGGGGGAGAAGCAGAAGCAAACGCAGGGCTCGTCGAAAGAGGAAGAAGCTAATGAAGGAGAAGAAGAGAAGAAGAGGAGAGAGAGAGAGAGGAAGAAAGAGAAGAAAAAGAAAGAGGAGAGAGAGAGAGTCTGCATGGGGCATGAGGGAGATGGGACGTATGTAAGGGGGTTGGTGAGTGTGGCAGAAAAGAAGGAGAGAGAGAGAGAAAGAGGAGAGAGAGAGAGAGAGTCAACGCGCACTCGAGAGGGATCCAACGATCCAATTTCAAATATGAAAACGATCATACGGTCCAAATTAATCTTAACATATAATAAGGGACAATGGCCAAAATAATTAAAACAAACTACCCCGAGGGAGGTCTACTAGTTCAAATTCGTACCCAGTCGAAATTTCATTTTTCCACTATTCCTGACAATATCGATGTTGGCCACGATAGTATCGACACCATCCAATTTATTTCATCTTGAAACCCGAGAAATTCGACACCGAAGTTTGGGCTCTAAATAACGGCCAAATCCGATCAAGTGCGATTATAGTGAAATCTCTAATTTAAAAATAATAACCGAGAGTGATCAATTCCCAGACGAGATTTTTACTATAAGCACACTGACGAATTACACATTTCATAAATCCCAAAAATATGTCAAAATTCGGGATGTCACAATACTCTCCTAAAAACCGTGCAATGTATGGGCAAGGGATCCTATTTCATCTTGATCTTTATTAATTAGAATTATGTGTTGCGCGTAGTCAAATAATCATCTGTAGAGTAAAGCAAATATCCGCATATTTCATACACTAATTTGATCGGTAAGTGTATCTGAAGCATTACGAAAAAATATACGTATATCATCACCTTTGGATATATCTCTCTTGTTTGTCTTTGACAGAGATGAATAGGTTTTGGAACACATGGTAACTCTAGTTAGCCCTGTAGCTTTATGAAGTGTATATGTCATATAATGAATTATTATCTTAAACTAATGGTGTCTTACTTCATTGATGATGTTACGTAATTGTGTAAATCATTAAAAGAAAATGACACAAACAGTCCATGAACTTTGGTTTAATGTGTAATGTGGTCCATGAACTTTTAATTTGTTCAATGTGGCTCATGAACTTTTAGTACATGTTCAATTTAGTCCTTGAACTATATGAAAATGTTCAATACAGTCCTTTCATTAATTCAAGTTCAGGGACTACATTGAATATTTTCATATAATTCAGGGACTAAATTGAACATGGACTAAAAATCCATGAACCACATTGAACAAATTAAAAGTTTAGAAACCAAATTGAACATTAGGCTAAAGTTCAAGGACTACATTGAACAAATTAAAAGTCCAAGGATCAAATTACACATTGAGTTAAAGTTCAGGAATTGTTTGTGTCATTAATCATTAAAGTAGAGAAAGATACTTAGACAAAAGCAATTCTAACTTCTAAGGTTTGAAAATCCTTATCCATTTTTCATTTCTTGTGTAGTTAACCACACAATGCATGCAATACGAACTAAAGAGAGGGAAAATTACCAAAAAAATTATGAACTTATTGTATTTGTGTCAATTTAATCACAAACCTTTTAATTTAGCCAATTTAGTCATTAACTTTTTTACAATTTACAAATTTTTTCATTCCGACCAATTTTGGCTGGAAATCACCAATGTGGACGCTAGCAGTGTCGTGTAAAATAGCCAGCGTTGACATGGACAATTTTTTTATAATTTTTTAATGAATTTTTTATTTTTTTTCTTTCTTTCTTTTCATTTTTTTCTACGAAGTCTGGCAAGGGTCATTAGCAGGCCCTCCCTAATCACGAGCGAGGTTATTTGCCCTCATCCAAATCTAGCGAGGGTTCGGCCCACGCCTGTAGTTGACAAGGATTGGCCAGAGAACCTTGTTGGGACTAGAAGAAAAAAAAGGAAAAGAAAAAAAAATTAGAGAAGAAAAAATTATAAAAAATTCATAAAATTTTTGTACAAATTATAAAAATTGTCCACATCAACACCTATGTCACGAAGGTCAGCCAATGTCCACATCAGCGATTTCCGGTCAAAATTGGCAAATCGTCAAAAAGTTTAAAACTAAATTGGTTAAATTGAAAGGTATATAACTAAATTAGCATAAGTGCAATAGGTTCAGAACTTTTTTAAATATTTCCCTTAAATTAGATGTATGAGATTAAAGCTTGTATTGGGTTAACATGATCAGTGTGTTATTCAATTCGATAGATCTTACACATAGTCATGGCTACGGTTCGGAACCGGCGATTCCGGTTCGTGGCCAAGTATGAACCGGAATCGGAACCACCCCTGGCGGTTTCGATTCCGGTTCAGGTTCGGAACCGACATCAGGCGAGGTTGGCCTCGCCAGTTGCAGGCAAGGTCAAGCCTTGCCGACGTCGGGTGAGGCCGGCCTCGCCAGTTGCAGCAAGGTCAACCTCACTCGACGCCGGCGAGGTCGAGCCCTCACCCGATCTGGCGAGGCCGACCTCGCCTAGCCCAGGCGAGGGCGGCCCTCACCCGACGCCGGCGAGGGCGGCCTCGCCCGACGCCGGCGAGGGCGGCCTCGCCTGAGGCCGGCGACCTCCGCCAGCTTCGACTATGGCCAGCAGAAGAAGAAAAGAAAAAAAAAAAGAAAAGGAAAAAAACAGAAAAGGAAAAACAAAAAGAAAATAATAAAAAAATTAAAAAGTTACTGTTCCAATTGAGCACTTCAGGCTTTTATTTGACACAATGTTCACTTTGGGCTCCTTTTTAAGAATTTGACCCCACTTGAGGTCCTTAATTGGAATTTTTCCATTATGAAATAATGAATTATTCAATATAAATTGTAATTAAAATGTAAATTGTAATCAAATTTGCGGACAAAAAGACAAGAGAGAAAGAGAGGGCTTGAATTTAATAAATTATCATTAAGTACATTACAATTTGTTACAACGATCTATAAAAAAAAAGGAACACAATATATATGCCCTAAAATGACCCCAAAATCTAAGCATTCCGTGTGCAGGGGACCAGAGATCACATGTCGTCGGATTATACTTTGATTTCCCTAAACTCACGTGGGCGTATTCAGTATGAGAAACAAGGGTTCCTGAAATATTTGCCAACTCCAATAGTTCTTTTACCCTCAATCGTCACTACCCGTTCCAATACCGGTACCGGTAGTATCTTTGTCATTAAAGAATTCGGATTCATTATTCCGATCTATCTCTTATTGCCGGTATTGAGCCTTCGTCCAATTAGCGACACAAGCTTGAATCTCCACTGATTCTGGAGCTAATCTTGAACGATGTTTGTCCAAAATATTACCTCCGACATTGAATGCTTGTTCGATCGCAACTGTGGAACAAGGAGTTGAAAAAATCTGTTTTGCAATAAGAGAAAGGATTGGGTATTGGCTTGCGTGCCTCTTCCACCAATCCAAAATTAAAAAGTCTGTACTACTTTCGGATTCAATAAACTCAAAGAAAACGGTTAGATAAATCTCTAATTCAAAAATATTTCTTATTACTCCATTTTGTTTTTTGTCTATGCAATAAAAGTTGGTACCCTCTACTAATTTTACCCGTACTCTCATTTTGTGTCTCCGTAGATTGAGAATATCAAATATCACCTAAATTATATTTAGTATAAAATTCATTATATAATTATATTATTACGTTTTTAACCTCACTTAGTATGGTTCCAATATTTATCGAATCATAATGTAAACATTGATAATACGTATGCAAAAAATCACTTAAGCCATCCAATTTGCAACGCGGATAAAAAACACAAGCAACTAAATAAATAATGGGAATTTCGCTATAATAATGTAGCTACTTCATTTTCATTGCAACTATAGTATGTTATAATTCAACATCATTTTCAAATTCATAAAAAAACTCCGACAATATTAATACACTCTACTAAAAATAAATGTGTAGTAGGATAATAAATACCGGACAAAGTATAAGTTGCATCATTAAAAACATTTAAAACATATAAAATTTTTTTGCAAATATCTCACTTTTGTGGGTATAAATTAATCTGAAATATATTGTTAGAAATGAATGCATATAATAAATCTTTATATGCTAAAGATTCACTAAGCAAGTGGAAAGTAGAATTCCAACAAGTTGAAACATCTTTTGGAAATCTTTTTGACTTTTTGCCATTTTCTCTACAAAATCTACCCCATTCTTTCATTTTTTGGGGATATTTCCATAAAAATTGAATCGCCGTTTTTATTGGTTGAAAAAAAATATCAAGAGTTTTTAGACCATCTTGTACACATAAATTTAAAACATGACAAGCACATCTAACGTAAAAAAATTTTCCGCCAAAAGCAGGTTTACAAATATTTTCTAAATCAGCAATTGAAGCGGTATTTGCCACGGCATTATCAAAACCAATTGAAAAAATTTTGTTAAGCAAATAATATTCTTCTAAAATTTGCCTAATTATTCTATAAATATTATTTGCTGTATGCTTACCATCGAAAATTCTAAATGCAATAACTCTTTTTTAAATATTCCAATCATCATCTATCCAATGACATGTTATGCACATGTAAGAATGATTTTGCCAATGATCACTCCAAATATCACTACCTATATGCACACATCCATTAAATTGCATAAAAAAGTTTTGTAAATCTTTTTTTCCATTTTTGTAAAGATTTTTAATTACTCGTTTAAGTGAATTTCTAAGAACATGTTTTGCTTGTAGAGCACACGCTTTTTGTACAAATTCATTAAAACCAAATCTTTCTCCAAAATTAAATGCTAAATGATCAACAAAAACAAATTTGCCTAATTCTTCATTATAAATTTTTTCATTAAAACAAAATAAAGGGGAAGTGTTAGGATTGACGTATCCAGAAATTTGTTATTGCCTGATATCGATTCCCGTTTCGATTGGATGTTTGCTCCTAAGATGTCGTTTGAATGTTCCATATTCTTGTCCACCTGTATATTTATATATTTTCCCACAATATTTACAAATTATATAATACATTTTTTGACCAATATCAAACCTTTCCATTTTCGTGAAGTAATTCCAAATGTCAAATGTAAATTCCCGTTCCGCCTCCTTTGTTGTAGATATTTCGGCAGGAGGATGAAAACTTTCTTGCGTCGGGATGCGCTTCACATCGGGAAAAATGTTGATTTCATCATCTTGAAAATCTGCACAATTACGAGGATCAAAAGAATGATAAGATTACGTCATGATATTCTTACCTTTGCCAATTGGCACTCGACTTCCACTTGCCATTTTTCGAGTGCATTGAGAAAATTGAGCGGATTAATTGGGAGAATTAAGAAAGAATTGCGTGGATTGAGAAAATTGAGAAAATTTAAAAGAATTTGAGAGAATTTAGAGTATTGAGAAAATTTGAGACTTGAGAGAAGAGAATTTGAAAGAATTTATAAGAAAAAAATGAGAAGAAAATTTAGGATTAAAAAAAAAAAAAAAAGATAACCGTTGCAATGCAACGATTATCTTTTCTTTTTTCTAAAAAATTTTGCCCGTTGGGCGTTAGCCGTTGCCAAGGCAGCCTTAGGCTGCCCTGGCAACGGGCCGCAAGCCCGCAGCAGGGCCTGTAGACGTGCAAGCCCTGCTACGGGGTTTTTTTTTTTTTTTAAATTTAGGCTACCCTGGCAACGAGCCGCAAGCCCGCAACAGGGCCTGCAAACGTGCAAGCCCTGCTGCGAGGGTTTCTTTTTTTTTTAAATTTTGCCCGTTGCTAGGGTAGCCTTTCAGGCTGCTCCTGGCAACGGGCCACGGCAGCAGGGCCTGTAGGCATGCAAACCCTGTTGCAAGTTTTTTTCTTTTTTTTTTTTTTGTGGAATCGGGCCCGGAACCGGCAGTTCCGGGCCGGTTCCAAACCGTGGGCCCGGATTTGACTGGCCGGCTCTGGGCCAAAACCGGCCCGTGGCCATGACTACTTACACAAGTCTACTTTGAATTGCGATCGATTTCTACGGCAAAAATTGAAAAGAAAATGTGAGAGGGGCAAGCAATTTTTTTTATTCGCGTACCATGCAATTTTCCACAAGTTTGTTGCAATTATCAAAATGTTTCTCTGAATTTTCCTGATTCTTACGTGCCAGAACTTTTATTAAACATGAATATTGACCTTTCCAAAAAGGAAAAAGAGTGGGAGAATCCATTAACATGATAGTAAGAAGATGTAGCTACTACATCTATAAAGTTCGCTTAGAAAGCAACTATCATCTCTTCAAATTTGGCCAATTATGCAAGTTTGTCCAAATACATGTCGCTTTACATTTGCGCATTATCCTCTAGCCTTGCTAACTTCTACGTTTTTCTATGTATCTGAAGCCTGTACCGTATACCGTTTGTCTAATTTCTCTCAAAATCAATCAATGCATTGCAGAACCTTACCGGGCTGCATTTTGAGCCGATTCTTTTACATGTACACGATGATCAGAGCAAGTGCTTGCCTTCATCTTCAAGAGCATCACCATAGTCTCATCTCATTTGGAAGTTGAGTGCTTTGATGCAATAAGCAAACATGAAGGCAAAGAAGAAAGTGAAAGCAACCAGGACTCCAGCAACAGGTCCCATGAAGTTTGGGTCATACCCAAAGGTTTCTTGAATGTATTGCTTGATGGGCATTTCACCTCGGCCAATGACTTGGATATTGTGCTCGACATCACCATACTGTGACACTATGCATCCATACACGGTCCATGCCACGGGACAGATCCAGTAGTACCATACCCACCATTTCGGTATCCTCTGAAAAGAATGGAGAACAAATTGTTATGTCCTGTGCGATAAGTATGACCAGATGGTCGTAAAAGAGTTAGAAACTTTGAGGGCTAAAAGGAACCCACTGGTCTTGGGATGAAGAATCCGGAGAAAAGATTGAAAAGACCATAGAAAGCGGCAGCGAAGATGGCAGCTACTTGTTGGTTGGGCGTGAGGGAGACTGTCATCATGCCATAGTATGTGAAGTAGAGAAAGGAGAAGAAGCAGATAAAGAAGAACCAGAAGAATTTTGCCACTGTCCACTCGAAGCAGACCATTGCATACACTATCACCGTGTAATATGTCGTCTGAAAGAGCACATATGGCACTTCGCATATCACCTGCACATAGCGAATCGCTAAAGTTTAGTGAATTGGAAGACGTATCATGACAAAGAACTGAGGTATAACTAAGTAATTTATTCTCACCTGTGCAAGTGCGTAAGGCAGAGCAGAATACATTCCGGCAGCTCTTTCTCGATAAAACACAGTTCTCTCGACAGCTATCACGGGTTGTACGGTCGAACAATTATTAATGCCGACAAATAAGACGGCAGCGTACATAGCTCCAATGATCATGGTCAGATCATTCTGATTATCCCTGGAATGGGATGAAAGATTGAAGTTTAACCTCGATGTTCTATGAAAAATCACAATGCAGAAACCAACTCCATATAGGACATGGAGGCACGTACCTTCTGGTGCCGACCCTCCAGAAAATTGTCCCTACCATTAGGGCACATGCTAATGTGAAGAAGTATCTCACAAGGTTATAGTCGGGACTTCTCCAATAAGTCCACCATTGTTTCCATAGACAAGATTTGAACTGTCCCCATGAGGACTGCGAGTATTGCGTTGGGAAATACAGATCCTTTGCTCCTGGAGGTGGTGTACTCAGCTCCCTCACCATTTCCTCGTTCCTCCTGCGCAAACGCATGTAAGGTTAGCAGTCAGCAACAAAGTTTTGAATGAACAACATGAAAAGGATTTAGTTTGATCTCAAGTCTCGGCACTTCACTTACTTGGACAAGGATGATGATTTGTAATGCTCAGCAAAGTCCATCTTCAGCCGTATTTCAGCTGCTATTGAACTCACCTCGAGCATCCATGTTGCGGGATTGTACTTCTCCTTGATTTTCGGGACTCCGGGAATAGACTGAAATTTAGTAAAAGGAGCATGAGACCAGAGGCTTCTGCCTTGTCAATATGTACCTGATCAGATGTGTAAAAAGAAATTTGTGCAAGTACACAAGATTAGTACCTCAAAGTATTCGACGACCTTGCAGGAATTGCGACCCAGTGGTCCATAATATGTCACTAGCCCTCCTCTCTTCATTAGCAGCAGCTGAAGCAAAGGTAATCCGGTTAAATATGTGAACTTTTATTAGTTATTGCTTGCTTGTAGGATGAAAGGAACAGAAGATTCAAATTAGTTACCTCATCAAAGGCTTCGAAGATGTCAATGCTAGGCTGGTGAATCGTGCAGACCACAGTCCGACCAGTATCCACTGTGTTTCTCACCGTCCTCATAACAATAGCAGCAGCTCGTGCATCAAGACCTGATGTTGGCTCATCCATGAATATAATGGATGGATTAGCGACAAGCTCTACGGCTATAGTCAATCTTTTCCTTTGTTCTGTCGATAAACCCGTAATTCCAGGAAGACCAACTAGTGCATCCTTGAGATTATCTAATTCTACCAATTCCATCACTTGATCGACAAAAATCTGCCAGCACAACAATTTCAAGATAGAATTACTAAATGTCAGTCTTTCTGTCACAACTTGAATAAATAGGCGAATGGCCAAAACAGAATGTACTCATACCATTTTTTCTTCTTTCCCAACTTCTTTTGGTAGACGTAGGAAAGCTGAGTAGATTAAAGATTCCCTCAGGGTGACTTGTGGCGAGTGAATATCGTTTTGCTCACAGTATCCCGAAATTCTGGCAAAGGTTTCTTGTTTCTTGGGAAATCCCGAAATCCTGATGTTGCCTTCCACATAGCCACCTGTCTTCCGCCCTGCTAAAACATCCATTAAGGTAGTCTTTCCAGCTCCGCTTACTCCCATTAGTGCAGTCAACACTCCAGGTCTAAATGCGCCCGTTACTTCCCTGAGTAACTGGAGTTTGTCATCCGTGACCCCTTGTTCCTTAATTTCCTGTTGAATAAAGCTCAGAACATTTGAGTTCTTGACTAGCTCTCACCATCTCAAATCACCATAGATTATGTGATGTTGACTTAAGACGAGCACTAAAAGGTAAAGATTACATACCGGAGGCATGTCTACATAATAATTTATGCTATCAAAGGACATTGCTAGAGGAGTGAAAGGCAGCACCATTCCTCTCTTCGCAGCAACGCCTCTTGCTGATTCAAGAATGGAATCAGCATTTCTGCTCAGGCCATTGGCATTTGTTCGGCTACTCATCCTTCGGAGCTCCATGCCTCCTGAAAGATTCAGAAGCAAATGCTCATATCAAAACTGGTAACATTTTCACTGTAAGGAGTAATTTGTCCTATGTAGTTTTATTTACTTGTGTTGTTCCCATCGAATGTAGATAAGGGCCCACTAAAAGACTCTCTCATAATTGAAGAAAGTCTCCTCACTCTAGATTTGTCCTTCAATTCTGATTGTTCGTCCTCCTCATCTTTGTCTGCTTCTTCAGATATTGTAGCTTGAGGTTTTCCAAGTGCTGCGGTTTCATGCATCTTATTAAACAAGAAACTAACAAAATCGACACCCTCAGAGAAAGTATGTCCGGGGAACCAAAACTTGGAATTTTTAATGCATTGAGCTAGAGCTTACGATTTAGGTACGTGAGTGCAAGGGTATAGAGAACATTCAAGAGAATTATGAATCCAATAAGTGCTGATGCACCAATCCAATACCAATTCTCATTAGAGAGATCAAAGATCTTGAGCACTGCCAAACCCGTAGTCGTATTACTGCTGGTAGCCTGTAAGACAACCGATTATTTCTTGTAAAGATTAAAAAGGAACAAAAGATGTATGTCCCCTAATACATACTACACATTTGACGGTTAGAAATGCTACACTATAGTTGTGTTCATTCTAACACAAGTCAATTAAGTAGGCAAAAAGCTTAAAACAATGAAATATCTGTAGAGCAAAATGTCTCAGTCAGATTGCTGTAATGACGCATTGCAGGCCTAATTCATGAGAACATAGAGGGACAATAGGAGATTTACCGGTTCATTCATCCAACGAGGAGCAAACATCTCATTCACAGCTATGGCGTTGAAAGCATAAGTTAAAGGCGATGCCCAGTGACCCCACTTCCACCAACGAGGTATATTACCTGCCACATCCAAACAAGCTTTTAGCTCTCTCCTATTGCTCCACCTTGCTTGCTAAGTACGAGTGAGCACCTATTCTTTTAACAAGTAGTCTATGTGTCCTTTTCCTTTTATGGAACACTTACTTAGAGGAATAATGAAACCTCCAAGCAAAAACACGAGGAGAAGCATTAAAGCACCGCCCGTACTAGCAATGATCACAGTCCTACAAGTGCCTGCAATGAATCGAAATAGCCCAGCAGCCATTTGTTGGATCAAGAATATCAATAGAAGTTGCTTGAAGAACCTGCAAGTAGTAAAACCACAGAATGATCAGTGAGTCCATTACTTTGAAGCGTCATTCCTTAGAGTCTACCATGATTAACGAAGTTCATCATTGTGCAGTAACATTCAGGGTCAATTGTAATTTTGCCTTAAGTAAGGAAAGAATTGCAGCTATCTACAATAATGATTCAACTTGTGCAATATATGGCCGTGACGTCCCAGAGTAACTGCAAACCAATACAAAGTCTTCCTGCTTTATCAATTAACAGTGAGGAATTTTAGTTAAAACAATACATTCTTGCAGGATAGGCGACACTAAGCGATTCTTCCAAACTAAGTTACCAAAGCTATTGTGGTCAATCAAGAAGAAGCTCTTGAGAAATATCATTACTTGGAGGGCTAAAACAAAGAGAGAAACTTGCTTATTAGATTGAATGATTTGTAGACTTTTTGGAGGTAGATTGTGAAGAGCCAAAGTCAGGAAGGACATTGAACTCCGCCAAAATTTTAGGGTGGGCAACAAGCAATTGACCCTTGCAACTTATGGTGATATCGTTGAAGGATCCTTGGGATGTTTCAGCAACTTCACTTCACATACCTGCTAGCTTCAGGTGCAAATCCCATGGAATAGTACGTAATGACCAGCCAAACCAGAGACTCCATCACGGACATGGGAATCGCAAGCAAGAAATTAGGCAACGTGAAGGTCCAAGGAGGGTGAAACAGAAGGTCTCTCTGCTTGTAGAAAACCGGAAGCCTCTGAATAGCCATGCTCAGCTCAGCAAAACCATTGAACATGTTGATGATCATCGAGAACAGGAGAGCGCCGATATACAGTTGCCCATCCATTTCGGTCTTAGTGCGCATCCTGCTCCTGATGAACACTGTCGACCCAATGACCGCCATGATAATGATCTGGACAGTCTTGAAAACGTACACGAATGCATTTTTCTTTATCAGCAGCCATTCCTTGTCAAAACAGGTTTTAACTAGCTCCGTCATAGAGACAGAGTATTTCGTGAAGGCTAGAGCCGCTTGGTGATTCCTGCTTCTATCAAATGGGATGGAGAGCTCATTGTCGAGCCTCATGCCGACATGAAATTGCTTGAATCTGTTGGCGAACTCCCTGACTGATATGTACCTGTACGGTTTGGCTTTGTCCGCCCAGTATTGCTCTTGGTCCTTTCTCGAGGTAACCTGTTGTAGTAGCACACATCAAGCTAGACCATCAGATTCATAGGGGTGATGATATCAGACACGACGTGATAACATTGTTTTACAAAATATACAGATTTAAAAGCAGCCTAAAGTCTAGCACAGTTTGAAGGCGTTTAACTCTAATTTAAATGAAATTCCTAGAATCCGACCTGACCTGCCCAATGAGCATTCTACCAAATAATGACACTCAAAGTTGGAACAAAATGCAGCACAACTATCAAAATAAGCATCCCAATATTGCCTTTTTTTTTTTACCTCTTGCAAGAAATCAGCAGTACCCTTTCTCTCAGGGCACCTAAAACCGCATCGCTCGAAGAACTCGAGAACATGTTCTCGTGGTCCCTGGTACACAATCTGGCCTTCTGATAAGAGAATGATATCGTCAAACAAATCGAACGTCTCCGGTGCAGGTTGCAGCAACGACATTAAGATTGTGGCATCAGTGAGATGTGCCACTTGCTGTAGGCATTTCACAATTTGGTATGTCGTTGAACTATCAAGGCCAGTTGATATCTCATCCATGAACAATGTTTTTGTAGGCCCAACGATCATCTCTCCTGTATTTACATGAATTTAAGCATATTTGTTACTTCTTCCATATTGATCTTACATCGTTTAACTGTAAAATTGCCTCATTAAAGTTTATCTTTTTGCCCAGCACGCTCACAGTAAAACCGTGATGACTTCTTATTCGAGCTCTATAAATATGGACATGGAGTTGATAATTAGAAGGATTTTTAGTAGGAGATGCTAAAAGTAAAACCTGTTGTTACTCTTTTCTTCTGTCCACCAGATATCCCACGCTGCATTTCGTCTCCGACAATCGTATCTCGACATATGTCAAGCCCTAAGATCTGTTTCATATATTAATGGAAAGAAGAAAAAAAAAAAAAGGGATAGACATAGTGAGATCGGAAGAGGCCACTTTATGTAGAGAAACTGATGAGTACTATTGAGGGTTCATCAACTTTAACAATTCCTGCGGATTGAGGCAGATTCGGTTTCTGATTGCACATACGCTAAGTCAAATGTCTCCAAAGTAGTCATGGCCACGGCCAGTTTTGGCCCGGAAACAGCCCGGTCAAACCCGGGCCCGGCCCATTGACTGGGCCCGCAGTTCGGAACCGGCCCGTGGCCTACTGGCCCGGTTCCGGTTCCAAAAATTTTGGAACCAGCCCGGAACCGGCGGTTCCAGGCCCGGTTCCAAAAAAATTAAAAATTTTAAATAAAATAAACCAAAAAACCTGCTGCAGCCCGTTGCCAGAGCAACCTGAAAAAAAAATTTAAAAAAAAAGATAACCGTGCAAGCTCGGAATCGGAACCAGCCCAGAACCAGAACCGGAACCGGCCCGAAACCAGCCAGTTCATACTTGGCCACGAACCGAAACCGCCGGTTCCGAACCGTGGCCATAACTACTCCAAAGGTATTTCATGTTGAACATGTTTATGATTACCAATTTGCTGGATATTTTAACAGGAAAACGAATCATCCAAAACCACGGTGAGAAAGTGCAAAGGACATAAATTCACTTATTTTCTTGTTGGTGGACAGATTGATAATCTAGTTGGTTCAAATGTCTGTATAAACCAACAAAAAGGTCTAGAATCAAATAAACAATCTGGACCATGTTGAAGGATGGTCATAAATATCAGCAAATAGTTAGCAGGTGGTCATAAATAGGGCGATTAGGGTTTTTAGGTATCTTTCATGCTCTATAAATAGAATACTCTTTTATTAAGTTAATTGAGTAAAGATGTAATCTTTATCGATTCTCTCTCTCTTTTGAAAATCCTAGAATATTTACAAGCCTACTTGCAAGTAAGCACTCGACCTAGTGAAGATATTTAGGAAAAAATGAATACTCTGCTTCCAACTTGCATTAAAATCTAAAATTTGCCAGAAAGTGACGCGCATACTAAACGTTTCACTTACCTTCAAGGTGTAATCTGTAATTAAACTGCTCTCAACACCTTTCATGGCCGTGGCCTGTGAGTGAAATTAATAATTCAATCGTCAAGGATCAAGAAATTTTTTTATACTAAAATGCAGTGACCAGGAAATCGAGATTAGTTCAAAAACTAAGGAGATATTGAACTTCATTACCTTCATGAAAAGATCAACCTCCGGCTCTGGAAAAATCCCAGCATCCTTTTCCCTGTTGGCAAGCTCAGAGAGGAGCTCTGTGACAATAAAGACCAATTATACTTGTGTTTGATTACTAAAATATAATAATGCGTCATATGCATTTAAACATACTTTTTAAAGAAAAAAGAATAAATCAATAATTCAACAATTATTTGATAAAATCAAAATTACCATATCTAGTTCCAACTCCTTGGCACCTTGCAGAGAAATCTAGGGTTTCTTTCACGGTCAACACACCCAAATGCACATCATTTTGGCAGATATATGCAGATGTCTTTTGTGGCACAAATTCATTGAGCTTGTACCCATTGTATGATAGGTCCCCTGCAACCTGCTCAATCATGACAAGTTCACAAATTACGTTTCATCCTCACCTTTATTATACTAATTAAAGAAATTTTATCCGAGTTCAGTCCTAGACCTTCAAGGTTGCGTCCAATCTTCCTGCCAGAGCCAGCAAAAGGGTAGTCTTCCCTGAGGATGGCGGGCCTAATAGAAGGGTCATCCTGTAATTAAGTCATAACAAATGTCCAACCAAGACATTAGTGTTTTAAAAACACAATCCGAACTAATTAATTAAATCCTAACAAGAATCTCCCAACTTAAGAAGAAATTTTTTTGGGGGGTGTCTTTGGTTCACCTTGATGGCTTGACAATGCCGGAGACATCTTTAAGAATGGTGAGTCTTGTCCTTTTGGCCCGGCTAATCCCAACCAAACCAAGAACTGAGTCAGCAACGTTTAGGGCAACATTGGTGAGTGTTGGAAGAGCTCTGCTTCCTGTGTGACAATCTGCTTCCACATACAGATGTTCAAATCTCACCTCCACCTTCGGAAGTTGGATACCTACCCTGCAAATAATCATCCAATTAAACCAGAACATTCAACTATAATTCACATTAATTCATGATTAATTAATTGGTTGAGTTGACTAGTTGTTGTCCCCATGAGCCTCCCTCCTTATTAGCTGACCTTGTCAACATGGTGGCATGCCAACCATTGAATTATAAACAAAATTAATCGGCGGCACATATGTCAACAAGTTAGACATGGGGAAGCACGACTCAGCCTTACCTAAATGACGGTGCACAAATATTTAAAATATTCACATGAAATTAATAAAGAATGTAATGCATGTTGTTAGACTGTCTAACCCATATAAATATCGTAGACAAGCCATGTTGGATACGGAGTAGGATTCCAACGCCTTATTAGAATTTTTAATCCAAAAGTTTAAGATAATAATAATAGGTGGAGGTAAATCACTTGCATATAAAAGTATATAAAGCCTATAAATAAGCGATGTAGGACACTTTTATGCATGCCACTTTCTTCTTCTTCTTTTTTCTCTCCTACCCGGATCCATCAATCCTGAAACGCATATGAGCTATATGCATTCACAATGGAAGCAAACAACATCGCAATAAAAAACCTAAAATTGAGTCAACGATATGAGTTGTCGAATCAGAGGGTTGGTGGTGCTCACGAGGCTGGCCATTTTCTTTGCTCATGTTCATCAACATTGCTGGAAGATATCACTAAATAATAATAAAAGATTGTTATAATTCATCATGATAAATTTTTATGCAATGTCTTCTATGGTTACGTATCTTCATGGCAAAAATGAAGAAAAAGAAAATGAGAAAGAACCCATGTAATTGCATGACATTGTTTCCGGACGTTGTTATTTATCATTAGTAAAAATGGCTGAGAAAACTAGGGCGAAGTTTAAATTAGAGTAAAATGGCAAGTATTTGAAGCATTTTATTTGCATCCTATTAAAATTGAAAGTGAACTTACTTATTAATCCTGTTTCTGAACTTCCTCAAGAACCTCTCATTATCTTCTTCAGCCACTTGGAAGATCCTATCAATGAACTGCTGCCTATCATTCAGGTCCATCTTCTTCACATCCACCACCATCTTCTGTTCACGGTTCTGCTCGTCATTCTCAACGAAAGTTTGGAAGATGCTCGTCCGTAGCCGGTCATACGTCGGCAATCTCTCGATTGCAGCCCATTTGAGAGCCTCTTCATCTTCATCAATGCAGCTCGTCCGTCTTGATTGCCTAGAGCCCGCGAACACGTCTTCCATGCCCCAGTTAGTCCTGCTCATGCTCCTGCTTATGCTTCGGCTCATGTTTTGGCTCCTTTGCTTCCACGACCGCGCCCGTTCATATCCCTCCATATTTCCTAGCACTGTTCCTCTTCTTCTTATATTCTTATTCTTGTTCTGTAGCAAGTCAACGGTAGCAAAATCTTCATGGACAAATTCTAATTAAAAGACAAAGCTGGTATGCTAACTTTAAATTTTGAATGAACACACATATGACAAAATGAGTAATGCTTAGTGCTGCTAGTCCAAAGTTGAAGCTCATGAAAGAAGCAAGCGTGCATATCAGCAAAATCATTGTAAGTAAAATAACAGAAATCTTCACCTCAAATTCTTGAGAAGAGCTTATGAGGCCAAGGCGCTGCTCAAAGATCAAAACGAAGCTATTTCTTCTTCTTTAGAGAGAGAGAGAGAGAGAGAGAGAGAGAGAGAGAGAGATGGAGATGATGGAGGTCTATAAACTAATGCGACTATATATTATGCAAGAGGCGCCCTTTATGCATTCACATGTATAAATGACCATTGAAAATATGTTTTCTCAGTACTTACACGCCTTGGCTTGATCAACGATTTCCGTTAGCGAGAGAGACTTTGTCCATTCCTTGCATTAGCAAGCAATGTTGCCTCCTAAAACTATTAAACGGGTCAATCCTTCATCCTTTGACCCAAATGTAGGTGGGGGGGTTGAGTGGTCCTCAAATGATATTCCTGGTTTACTGGGCCAAAGCAGCCACGTGATGTCACTTGGTTTGGTCCAAGCGAGATGTGTCTAGGAGATGGTTGGTGAGCCAGAGGTAAAACAATATTATAACCTTGACAAGGTCAAATGCTGCATTCAGAAGACTGTATAAAGAAAGTGCCTCCATCTTTACCAACTTCAGTAGGCAATCATTCATGAATGAGGACGGTGATATGGTGGCATGATAAGAGACGACATTACTTGGTCAAACATGTTTCCATGATTAGGTAAAAACCTACATTTATGTTGGAATTTTGTTCCTAATCGATAGAGTTTTGCCTCCCCCCATTTGTTCAATCCGAAAAACAAAAATGAAGAGCTGGGTGATGGATTGTGAATTCAACATGCTATGCTCCAAATCCGTCTGAGGAATTATCCAACAAAAAGTGAGTTATTCCTGTAATTAGGTCATCGTGTAAGCCGGGACTTCCTGACGTATCATGGTCACCCCATGACCGAATGATCACGGGGACGAAGATGGCCAACTTAATGACAAGAGAACCCGGCTAGAGAATCCTCTAAATCATCCAAATTAGGGGGGGGCGCCATGCGGGCGGGGGTGTGTTGGGGTTAAAAAACAAGATTAGCGGGATTAATAATAAGTAAAACCCGCGTCATGCACAATGTATATTCGTTGCTAGAATAAAGCAAACATTCGTGTATTTCGTACGCTCATTTGCTCGGTAGAGTTCATCTAACACGTCAAGTGACCGCTGTTGTCTGTCCTCGACAAATGAATAGGTTTTGGAACACATCATAAGTTTAATTAGCCCTATCATTTATAGAGTGCATATACTATTCATGAATAATCATCTTAAGCTAATGGTGTCTAACTTCATTGACGATAAAAGTTAGTTATAGAATACATGAAAGTTGAGAAAGCGTCTTTACCAAAAAAAAAAAAAAAAGTTGAGAAAGAGACTTACACGAGTGCAATTCTAACTTCCGGGGTTTAAAAGTCCTTTATCTATTTTCCATTTCTTACGTGAGATCAAAGCTAGCACTAAGTTAACATGACCATGGCAAATGTTGGCACCCATTGGTTGTTTCTGAATTGATTGATTCCCTACTCTCCTAAACGGTATTAACAATCTTTGCAGGCTCTTCTCGAAGGTCATGAGTAAGTAAACCCACGCTGATGTATATTTGATATTAACACCTCCACTTTCTGTGTTTTTTAAGTGAGAGACTGACCAAACATAACCCATCTTCTTCTGTCTAAGGGGTTCTTGTCATGCCCCGAACCTGACGGGGTCGCGACACCCCTTTGATGACCGTATTGAATGCGACGTCCCAGGACTCATCGCCGACCCAAAACCCAAATCAAAAAACAATGCACATACATAAATGATCAACCACCCGTACATAAACAAACATGACCTGGAATAGCAACAAACATCATAAATTCAAACTTACGCTAATAAAGAGGAGTTAACAGCCAAATACATAAACCAAAACGGGTCATCAAGCCACTATAATCAAAAAGGCGTACGTGGCTTCGGGCGATCAGGGACTAGATCTAACAATGGCTCATACCAAAAAGTGTCGGCCTTACCTAACTATAGTCCAGCTAAACAATAGGGTAACCAGTCCGGGTCGAATCCCCAGGACTCGGATGAATCGTCAGACCACTCGGACTCGGAATCCATAGAATCCGACTCGGACTCGGCCTTCGGTGGCTCCTCTAGTAGGTCATCCTCCTGCTCTGGCTCCATCTCCATCAGCTCTGACTTGGGGTCAGACTCCCACTCCATCGGCTCCCCATCCTCCGGGTCAGACTCGGAATCCATCTCAAAAATGATCGACCGGGGGTTAGAATCCTCCTCAGAGACGACATCGGGGCTGACTATCTCACCATCGGCTAGATGAAAGTCCCACTGGCTTAACCCATCGAATAGGATGTCAAAGATCCTAAAGGGTCTGTAGAATCCAGTCTCATCCAGTAGCACCAACCTAAATAAGGATGGGCCTTGAGCTATGGCCCGCCCTCATTGACCCAAACGATAGTGTAAAACATAATATATGTCTCCCTGTTCCAATCGGGGTACTTGGTCACCGAACGGTCTGTGCAGTCTGGGATCCCAAAACGTGACAGTACTCCTGCCATCCTCAAGGTCGGGGGTCTGAAATAGTTATATAATAACCGTGAGAACAAGTTTCAATAAGTAACACCCTAAACTCCACATAGGTCAATGCATACCCATACAAGTCATACATGCAGTTTAACCCATAACATAGAGAATTCACGTCATTGTACTTATCTCACCATCAAATACATACCGACTCTGCACGTAAGTCAAAACGTGGTAATGCAATAATGATAACTTAATAACATCTCACAATTACTCAAACACCAACCACACTAACACTCAATCAATCTAACCAATTCAATCACATGTTCAACCAGCCAATTCAATCACATTCAATTTGCATGCGTGGCCGAACATCTTTTTCACGACCCACGCCACTGTGCCTTAGGTCCATTCTCACTGCTTGCGCCACTGCGCTTCAGGCCCAATCTCACAGCCCGCGCTACTGCACCTCAAGCTCAGCCCTTCGATCAATCCGGGCTCAGTCCCACGTAACCACACCTCAGGTTGGCAGCCCTCCGATCAATCTGAGCTTTTCTCATACACATGCATCACAACACAATTCGTCAATTCACAAGCCATACCATTCAAATTTAAGTCATGCTCACCACATCAAAATTCGCCACCCAGCACATCGTACGAATCCAAATCACATTACGAGCTCATCGCACTGGCCCATAAATTCGGCACTCAAGTCAACCCAATTCAAACGTCAATTTCACTCACACACACCACGACAATGTGATCATTTAGCCCACCATAATTGTGACATTCCGAAATTTCCACCAATTGAAATTTATTGAATAATTAAGTTTTATGAGATGTGCTCGTAGTAAATTTTCGCCCGGAACTGATCATTCCTGGGAATGCTAACCATTCGGGAAAGGCTATAAGGGGGAATTAAATTCGCGCGATTAAAGAAAATTCAACCGTTAATAAACTTCGACCATTAAATCGCGGAAGTAATATTTTGAGCCACTGTTGACCGATCCAAGGATAGTTAGGAGTCAGTTCGCCACTATCCTAGTAGTGGATCGCGGGTGATTCCATTAGACCACGAAACGACTTGACAAATGATTCTAAAATTATACCGAACGATCGTACCCCTCGAATCAAGTGATTAATCTTCCCGATTTTAATGATAACCGAGGTCGTCACGTACCGAACGGACTTGCATGTGACTCGATTTCGTATCAGTCATGAGTCGATTCTGCGAAATTCCCCAGCAAGCCGCCCGTCAGCTCGAGAAACGCTCGAGTTGCCTTTAATAAAATTTAATTATTGGATTTTTGCCCAAATTGGATACCGGAAAATTAGGAAGTCGCGACGGAACGCTAGGACGACGTTGTACTTGACTTGTGTAAATTTTTGGTGCACTCAAATCTTTCGGAAAAACTCGATTTGGACAAGAAACGGAGATAGTGACCAAAATACCCCTAAAGGTTATTAAAGGGTATGTTTTAAGGGTAAAGTGCATTTTGGTAATTTTGCCCTAGAATTTTGAATGGACAATTTTACCCTTGGATTTTTGGAAAATTACAAGTATGCCCTTGGATATTTTTGTGCAAGAATCGATCTCGGCCGTTGAATCAAGATAGGATCAAATCTGGACCGTTGGATTAAAATTGTGAGACAAGGGTAATATGGTCATTTTACACTTAGGTCTTTGGCACTATTTAAGTCAAATATGATCTTCTTCTCCCCATTCTTCTCCTCCCTTCTTGCCGTGATCAGCCCTTCCCCTTTTATTTTTTTTTCTTCTCTCTTGGCTGTGAGTTCCATTGGGCCATGAGCTCCACCGCTGGCGCCGCCGCTCACCACCGCACGCCACACCGCCGAACCGCTACCTTGTCGTCGCCATGCCACCCTCCAACCTCACCGTCTCTCTCTCTTTCCCCTCTCTTTCTCTCTCTCCCCATTACCCATTTCCGGCCGTGCAAGACCACGCCGCCGCCGAACCGCCGCCGTGCAAGCCGGAAGCCACCGTGAGTCGTTCGCCTTCGCTGTAGAGTGCCGCCGCTTTCCGTTTTAGCCGTTTTAGCCTAGAATGCGATAAGTCATACTCTAATCCCGATTTAGAATTTTGGGTATCGCCGAATAATTTGATTTTGGGTGAAATTGGACTTGTGCAGGTGCAAAATGTTGGAGCTTTAGACCGGGAATGTATGGCGGGCCTTAAGGAATTAATTCGGAATTTTTGGAAGACGATTTGAGGGAATTTTAAGCTAAGAATCACTGTTCACGAGCTGTGATTCATTGTTCACGAGGCTGTGATGCTCGGTTCGGGACGCAAGTTGGATTTTTAGAACTAGTATTTAATGGCGAGAAAGTCCCGTGAAGGATCGGAATTAATCCGACGCCATTTGATTGGAGAAAAATGGCAATTACCGTATTTGAGGGGTGTTTGATTTATTTATAAATTGTGGTGAATTAATTAAGAGTGTTGTTGTGCAATTGAGTGATTGATTATGCTTGTCGAGTGCACACGTGAGTTGATTAAATTAATTGTTGATATTGCCTATGTGAATTGTTGAGTGCGCTCTGTCTGTGTGTAACTCAATGCGTGCACGAATCGCGTGTGATGAACTAGTCGCGTGTGGTAAATTCATATCGAGCATGTGCATGAGTAAGGAGAAGTGTGGTGTGACAAGTGATTGTGGAAAAGTATGTGAAGATGTGATAGAACGAGAATGGGATCAGGCCGAGTATTGTAAACTCGGGCAGCAATCACGTAGGTTTGTTGCATTTGGCACAGGCTAAGACTTGAAAAAGCATGTATGAGAATCAGTCTGAGACACAATCAGCTCAGGTGAGACCGGGATTGGACCGAGACGTCATAAGCTCAAGTTTCAATCATGTAGGCCTGTCGCATTTGGTGTAGGCTGAGTTGGGTTCCAATCACGTAGGCCTGTGGCATTTGGCATGGGCTGAGTTGAGTTTCAATCATGTAGGCCTATCGCATTTGGCACGGGCTGAGTTGGGATCGAGCCTAGGGCGTGTGATACTCAGGTCGTGATTGGGGCCTGAGGCGTGAATGAGTACGTGGGCCAGAAGTGATATGATGAATGATCGCAGTGTGCCTGAGGCATGTACTTCAACGCGAGCCACTAGCGAGGATTGAGAAAGCGGAAAATGAGAATGGAAGGAAGAGTGGGATGAGAATTGACACATACGCATGTTGCATACGACGTGATCGTGACTGAGTGTGAATGTGTGCATTATTGAGCCTGACAGTCTTTATTGATGTGCCTGTTTTGTGATATTGGTGTACGTGAATGTGTATGATTGCGTAATTATTTGGAGGTACGTGATAGCCTAAGTTGGGTTTAGGAGTGTACTTGCTGAGATTTATTCTCATGATTGTGTAAACCAAACAATTTTCAGAACCCAGACCTGAGCGATGAGCCCTCCACCACCACCACTAGTACGTTTTGGAGTGCCAGTGCATACAAAGTATGAGGTAGCTAAATTTCCGACGGGGGAGCAGACTATTGAAGAGAGTTCAGATGAAGACGATGTGGAATTAGGTTCAAAGTGGACGCCAAGCAAAGGGTGTTAGAGACTGATATATGGGTTGGACAATCGGATTTCAGAAGAATAGCATTTTGGGATCTAGTGCGTCAGGTCATTGGTTGTAGTTCTAAGTTTTGGATGGTTTTAGTAACGTATGCACTGATAAAGCAAGGTTTGTAATGTTGTAAATAGTTTAGAACAAGTTTCATTGAGTAATGCAAATGCGTATTCTCCCAATTCTCTCCAGTTTAATTTGTCATGGCGTTTTCTGGTTTCCATTGGCGCAATTAAATCTCTAATGTTTAGATGAGGTTGGCGATAACTTGGGACGTCGCAACTGTTCGACCTGGAGTGGGATGTCGCGGGTTCGATGGGGGTTCGGGGCGTGACAATAATTAACTACGCAATCGCCACAATTTAATCTATCATCTAACACATAATCCTTGTACTAATTCATATTCTAACCAACTAATCAATTCTCTAACTTAGTCACTAAATCAATTATAATCAATCTCTAAACGAACCTAATAATACGCATTGTACTAAATAGGGATTAGGAAGTTACTTACCTAAGTCCAAATCCAAAAATCCCCTAAGGGCAACCAACGGACCAGTCGGAGCGGCGGCTGACTCGGCACGAGCGCGGGCCAAATAGGCACGCTGACCGGCCAACACGAGCACGGTGCTTGGACGGTGCACCTGGCGCTCGGGTGCAGTGGCCGAACGACGTGCCTGAGGCGCATAGGCGAGTCGGACGAGCGGCGCGCTTGGCGACGGGCCGATTGAACGGGTGACGTGCCCGGGGGACTGGGCCATGGCTAGGCGTGCAGCAAGGCGGGACAAGTGGGCAGCCGACGACGCGGGTAACGGCCAAGGATGGCTGGGCCACGATTGAGCAATGGCCTGGACAAGCTGGCCGGCCCCGGGGCTACTCGGCCATGGCCTGGGCACGCGACTTGGGCTGGTTGGTCGGCGGCTGGGGCGAGCATGCGTGCAGCAACGGCGATGGCAGAGATAGCAGTAACGATCTGGTCCCGGTGAGCTGGCATGGCGATATCAATGACGGCGAGCAGCGGCGATAGCGACGCGGTAGTGAGCTGGTTCCGACGACGACGCGAAGAGAAGGAGGAGGAAGGCTGGTCGGTGTTGACGAGGGGAAGAGGGGGCTGGGGCTGAGGGGGCGAGCCGGCGGCAATGATGGCAGTGGTGAGGCAGGGTGACGGTAGTGGTCGGGGGCGGCAATGGGCGAGCTGGCAAATTGGGTTGACCCCCAGTGAGCTCGGCTGGCCCCAGCGAGTTGGGCAAGCCCCGGCAAACAAGCAGCGACGGGGACAGTAGCTGGCTGTCGAGCGACGACTGTGTTGGCGAGTGGCAACGATGGCGACAGCCGTGGCGACCACGGCACAACCGGGTGCAACGAGCAGCGGGGATGAGCTCTCTGCCACTCGCGCTCAAAGAAAACGGAAGCAGCTGGTGGACGGCGGCTGGGGGCGATGCATGGCGGTTGAACGGAGGTCAGGCACAGTGAGTAGCTGGGCTGAGGACTAGTCGAGCGGGAGCAGAAGCGGAGTGGCACCAATCAGGGAAGGGGAGAAGGAAGAAGAGGAAGGGAAGGAGAGAGAGAGAGAGAGAGAGAGAGAGAGAGAGAGAGAGAGAGAGAGAGAGCAGATGGGCAGGGGGAGTATGGCGCAGAGGAGAGAGAGAGAGAGAAGACAAAAAGTCATAATTTATCCTCGAATGCAAATCCAACGGTCACGGTTCAAATCTAAAATCATTCTAACAGTTCACAAAAATCTTAATTAATAATTAGAAAGGAGGGCCAAAAGAAAATGACTAAAACACCCTACGAGGGAGGTTTACTAGTCCAAATCCGCACCCGGTCAAAATTTCACTTTTCCACTATTTCTAACAATATCAACATTGGCTACAATAATATCGATACCATTCAATTAAATTCGTCTTGAAACTCTAAGAAATTCGACACCAAATTTTAGGCTCTAAATAACGGCAAAATTCGATCGAACGCGATTATAGCGAAATCTCAAATTTAAAAATAATAATAATATTCGAGCGTGATCAGTTCTCGGGCGAAATTTTATTATAAGCACACTGATGAATTACACATTTTATAAATCCCAAAAATGGGCCGAAATTCGAACTGTCACAGTTCTCTTGCTGAATTTGCAATTTCCAGTGTTAAAAGTAACATCAATGACAAGTTTAATGGCTCTTCTTACCTAAAGAGTAGCGGCTTATGATCTCACTATGCAATTATCTGCTATCGGATTTCCTCTGGTGAATGAGCGTATGCAAATCGCTATAGATTCAGGATATTTATAAAGCTCTAATAAGAGTATGCTTTTAACATGAAAAAATGGGGAAAAATGCCAAAAAAGTCTTAAATCTTTTGCATTAGTACCAATTTAGTCATAAACCTTTTTTTGGTGCCAATTCAGTCATAAACTTTTGCATTTGTGCCAATTTAGTCCTAAATTTTTTTTTTTTTGCCAATTTAATCCTAAACCTTTTGTACTTGTGTCAATTCAGTCCTAAACCTTTTGTCTTTCTGCTAATTCAGTCCTTCCGATCAATTTTAGCCGGATTTTGCTGACATGGACACCGGCCGGTCACCGACGCTAACGTGGACAACTTTAATAATATTTTAATATATTTTTTGAATTTTTATTAATTTTTTTCTTTTCTTTTTTTCTTTCCCCATCCCCTCCCTCCTTTCTCTAGCCAGTCGTTGGATCGGCGACCAACCAAAGGCCATAGGCCGGCGCCAGCGAGGCTCACTCTCGTCGGCGAAAGCAAAGGCGAGCCTCACCCAGTCTTCGGCGAGGCTCAACCTAGCCAGATTTGGCGAGATCAAGCCTTGCCCAGCTATTGGCGAGGATCCCCCTCACCAGCGATAGCGAAGGCAAGCCTCGCCTGCAACTGGGCGAGGCTGCCCTCGCTAGTGGCCGATGAGGGCGGGCCTCGCCATGGCTGGGCAAGGCTCGACCTCATCGGTGGCTGGGCTAGGCACGACCTTGCTAGATCTGGCAAGGTCGGGCCTCGCCAAGCCATAGTGAGGCTGCACTCGCTAGATCCAGTGAGATCGAGCCTCACCTAGTCGCCAGCAAGGCTCGCCAGTGACTGCGAAGGTGAGCCTCGCCCACCACGAAGCCGCCCTCGCCAGTGGCCGGCGAGGGCAGGCCTCGCCATGGCTGGGCAAAGCCTAACCTCGCCGGATCTGGTGAGGTCGAGTCTCGCCAGCGGTTGGGCGAGGCACAACCTCTTTAGATCCGGCGAGGTTGAGCCTCACCCAGCCATGGCAATGCTCGCCTTCGCCGTCTCTAGTGAGGGTGAGGGTGAGCCTCGCCAGTGGCCGGCGACGGCAAGCCTCGCCGACGCCGGCTTGTGGCCTCTAGCCGATCGTCAATGTCAGTTCGACAACCGGCTGGAGGAAGAAGAGAGGGGAGAGGGAAAAAAAAGAAAAAAAATTCAAAAAAATTCAAAAAAATATTATTAAAGTTGTCCACGTCAGTGGCAGTGACCGCTCACCGGCCGGTCAATGTCCACGTCAGCAAAATTCGATCAAAATTGACTGGAAGGACTGAATTGACACAAAGACAAAAGGTTTAGGACTGAATTGTCACCAATGCAAAATATTTATGACTAAATTGGCACCATAAAAAAGTTTAGAACTGAATTAGTATAAAAAAAAAGGTTTATGGCTAAATTGACACCAATGCAAAAGGTTTATGACTTTTTTGGCACTTTTCCCGGAAAAAATTTGTTCTGCTAGCCAACTTAGATGGAGTGTTTTAATAGCATCAACTTGATAAGTTTTAAAACTCAATTGCAACTTTTGCAATAAGTTTTAATACTCTTTGGATGCACCTGTCCGTAAATAAATCTACACGTCTCTTCCATCTTTTTTGAACTGAGGAGTGCTTGGAGTCGGTCAATTTTAGAAGGATGTTTTTTTCTTCTTCCAAGCTTAGCACTAGGAAAAGGGGATGCATACTACGTTAGTATTGTGGATCCGGAGAAGGCAACGGTTTCCCGACCTCGGCCACGACTTAAAATGAGAATTCAATCAGGTCCTTTTCTCTTTCTCAACCGGCCTTGACAGTTCGACAACATACCAAATTGTGAAATGCCCGCAACAAATGGCACATCTTACTAATGCCACAATCTTGATGTCATTGCTGCAACCTGTGCCGGATATATTCGATTTGTTTGACGATATCATTCTCTTATCAGAAGGCCAGATTGTGTACCAGGGACCACGAGAACATGTCTCTAGTTCTTCGAGCGATGCGGGATCAGGTATCCTGAGACAAAGGGTGCCACTGATTTCTTGCAAGAGGGAAAAAGGGAATGAGCAATGATGAGATGCCTAGTTTAATAGCTTTTGCTGCATTGTGTGCTCCAACTTTGAGTTTCATTATATGGTGGAATGATCGTTGGTCAGGTCAGGTCGGCGTTAAGAAATTTCACGTGAATTTCTGGGAAATGTGCTCGAACTGTGCTAGACTTAGGCTGCTTTTAAAATCTGTATATTAGGTACAAGTGATGTTATCACGTCATGTGTGATATCGTCACCCCTATGAATCTGACGGTCTAGCTTGATGTGTGCTACTACAGCAGGTTACCTCGAGAAAGGACCAAGAGCAGTACTAGGCAGGCAAAACCAAACCGTACAGGTACATATCAGTCAGCGAGTTCGTGAACAGATTTAAGCAATTTCATTTCGGCAAGAAATTCGACAACAAGCTCTCCATCCCGTTCGATAGGAGCACGAATCACCTATCTAGTCTTCACGAAATACTCGGTCCCCATGATGGAGCTAGTTAAGGCTTGTTTCAACAAGGAACCGCAGCTGATAAAGAAAAATGCATTCCTGTGCATTTTGAAGACCGTCCAGATCATTATCGCAGCAGTCATTGGTTCCACGGTGTTCATCAGGAGCAGGATGCACTCTCAGAACGAAATGGATGGGCAACAGTATATTGGCGCTGCCCTGCTCTTGATGATCATCAACGAGTTCTATGGTTTTCCTGAGCTGAGCATGGCTATTACGAGATTTAAGTTTTCTACAAGCAGAGAGACAACCTCCTTGGACCTTCACATTACCTAATTTCTTGCTGATGGTCATCATGTACTATTCCATGGGGATTTGCACCTAAAGCTAAAGTTGCAGAAGCATCACAGAGCCTTAGCAATATCACCATAAGTTGCAAGGGTCAATTGCTTGTTGCCTACCCTAAAGTTTTGGGGGAGTTTGAATGTCCCTCCTGACTTTGGCCCTTCACAGTCTATCCCCAAGAAGTCTACAGATCATTCAATCTAATAAGCTAGTTTCTCACTCAGTTTTAGCCATCAAAGAAATGACATTTCTCAAGAGCTTCTTCCTGATAAAGGAAAATAGCTTAGGTCACTTGGTTCGGAAGAATCGCTTAGTGTCGCTTTTCCTGCTAGAAGGTATCGCTTTACCTGGAATTCATCACTGTTAGTTAATAGAACAGGCAGACTTTGTATTGGTTTGCTGTTACTGGGGGACGTGAGGGCCATATATTGCAAAGGTGAATCTTCATTGGAGATAGCTGCAATTCTTTCCTTACCTAAGCCAAAATTGCAATTGACCCTGAATCTTACTGCACAATGATGAACTTCGTTAATCACGGTAGACTTCAAGGAATGGCACCTCGCAGTAATGTACTGAACGACCATCCTGTGGTTTTACTACTTGCAGGTTCTTCAAGCAACTTCTGTTGATATTCTTGATCCAACAAATGGCTGCTGGGCTATTTCGATTCATTGCAGGGGCTTGTAGGATCGTGATCATCGCTAGACAATTTTTAAAATATAAATTTGAAAATTGACATAGACTTCTCAATCGGTCAAATATTTATGTTTCTTTACGTATGCATCTTAGACTCAGACTTCTCAATCAATCAAATATTTATGTTTCTTTACGTATGCATCTTAGACTCCATCCAATCGTGATAAAGCGGAAAATAAAGCTATGAAATTTCTCTAGGCTTTTCAAGATGTCTATCTATAATAACATAATATTATAACTAGAAATTCTAATTAATCATGATAATGAGATTACCATTTGAGAGACACATGGAGTCAGATTGTAATTTATATGTATTGATGAATTATACGTGAGCCAATTTATAAGCTTTTCAGGATGGTTATCTGTGATGACATAATATTACAATAGGAATTATAATGAATCTGAGTAACTAGATTACCATTTGAGAGATACACATAATCCAATTGTAATCCATGTGTATTAATGAATTATACATGAGCCTTCTAGGCTTTACAAGGCCCGCGTTATTTCTACCCCCTTATTGGGTCCCGACATCCTCCCTACATATTGAATTGATTATGTTATCCCTCGGGGGTCCTACTCTTGAATTAAAAGGATTTTTTACCTTTTTTCTTCTTTTTCCTTTTGTTTCAATTTTTCTAGAGACAGAAGTACCCATGTTCCTCTCAAATAACATTTATTAAGGTTAAATGCAGCTCCATTCTTGATTTAATATTATTCCTTGCCTTCTTTTCTTCTTTTTTGGTTTCTTCCATTTCTTTCTCCATTTGGAACAAATTGGCGTCACTCTTTTCCAAAAAATAATTTATTTAGTAGATAGCTAACTAATTATTATGTTTTCGACAAAAAAAAATTATTATTATGTTAACGAGTTTTACATTCTCTTTTTTGTGTACTGGGAAACTATTATTACAATAATAACCTAAGCACAAATAAAAAGAATCATCTACCAATTTTGAGTACGCATTTTCTTAATTATAACTTTAATATGCATCATTACGATTTAGTTTGTGTATTTTAACTGCTCTACTTACATTTAATGAAGTGAATCTAATAGTCCAATGTTTAGTTATTTTTATGTCATCATAGCATGATGTTTTAAAGGATACTTTAAAAAAAAAAAGTAAAAATATGACAGAGTTGAGTACATAAATAAATTCTAAACATCCATTATTATCATGCAAATGCAAAAGAAAATGCTCCCTAAAACATTATTACATATAATGCTAACTGTATTTGTCTTGGTTACGTGGTATAGTTAGTTGTTGAAAAGAAATTATGGCCGTTGTCATGGCATTATACAACCCATTCAAACCATTTGCAAATATAATTTTTTCTCAATTCCAAATGCATCAGCATTTTCATAAAATCATCAATGAAAAGAAAATTACCCTCCAAATACAAATATACTGCAATAATAACAAGTTGCATATGCAACTTAACAAAAGATATTGTCTATGTCTCCCCTAAAGATGCTTACTCACTCGGAAAAAAATATTTTACTTGAATCAAATAACAAAGTTTTTTTAATTACATCAATAAGAGAGTCATTAATCACTTAACACTATATATATGAAGGAATAATTTTCAATGTTATAGTGCAAGAAGCTCCAAATGAACTTGTTGACATGATTAATTATCCTTCTCCATTCACAATTTCATCATCGATAGATGCATTTAAGCAATTTGGGTTTTCTTGAATATTGTCTTCCATTAAAAAAAAAATACAATGACAGATGAGTAAATTGTGTATAATGCACTCATCAATCACAATATTCAATCTTCGAGTGAATTCTCGTAAATTTGTACCGAAAATTGAAGTCGAAAAATTCACGATTATGAGGATTATCAAGCAAAATAAAGTTAATAATTGGTGGAATAAGTTTAGAAGAAGACAAACATGAACGAAACTTTAAAATGTAATGAATGTGGAAGAAGCAACTAGAGTGAAAAAAAAATTATTTGAAAGAAAGTGGGTAATTTTGTCTTTTAATAAAATTAAAACAAAAGAAAAAGAAGAAAAAATCTAAGAAATAATCTTAAATTGAGAGTGGGACCCATAAGAGATAATGTAGTAAATTCAATGTAATAAGAGGATTGTCAGGAGCCAATAAGGGAGTGAAAATAGTACGAGCCTTACAGAATTGCCGTTTTAGTAACTTGTCACGAGATTAGGTAATATTTCTAATAAATCAAAATGGTGGAATTGAATTGGATTTCAATTTAAGCATTGTAGGCTCTAGAATCTATATATAGAATAAGGTAATATTACGATTTACAAATCGAGGGTTGGCCTGGTGTAAACTACTTGCCAGGCGCTATTGCTAGACGTTATTCCACAGCCAAAGAACTGCCGGTACACGACAGATAATGTATAATATATATTATGTTTCCATCTTCGAGACAAAAATGCGTGGTCTTTAAATAATTCAAAAAAAAAACATAGTTTTTTAACATGTGACTACTTCAACAATATATGGAGTGCGAGCAAAATACATAGAGAGATATCAAAATAGAAATTCTGAAAGTTATTGTAAAATAAAGTCAACCAAATTGAGTGTGAAGCAAAACTCCGTCATGTGTTTTTTTTTTTTTTTGCCTTAAATTAATTTAACTACTCTTCAACAAATAACTGTGAACACATTCGAAGATTTGGGAAAAATTCATGCGAAAAGAAAACAGCTCCTCATCAAACTCCTTGATCCGCCGTGGATCCTTTCTCAGCCGCGGACTGATCAGTTTCCTCAAATCCACCGTCCCTGCGGGAGTCGAGCACTCCTATTATATTCTCAATTTCCATGAGCGGATACTTGGTATCGAACATCTCCGAGCCCACAAACACACCGTCGCAGCCGAATTGCATGAGGAGTAACGCATCGTCCGCGATCGAGATTCCTCCTGCAGTGGAGCGCATACCCGTTCATGTCTCTCAGAGATTCAACATCGCGCATCACCGACCTCAGATTATTCACGGTCTTAGCAATACCGCTGGTTCTCAAGGTCTCCCCTGAATCCTAATCATCACGGCGCCTTCTTCGACTCTCCTTAACGCCTCGCCAAGGTTTTGACAACCGCAAACGCAAGGAATTCCGAGCTCATGCTTGTTCAAGAACTTTTTCTCGTCGGCAACATTGAGAAGCTCGCTCTCGTCAATAAATTGGCATCCGATCGATTCCAATGCGTTTGCGAGTATGCCCGATGCGAACCCTAGCCATCACCGAAATTGGTGAGAGGTAGTTCGTGATTTTCATGATCAAATTGTTGTATGAAGTGCATCGACCACCTGCCAGAGACGGCGTCGCCACGAGGACGCAGCGCGCCCCAGTGGATTTGGCAAGGATGGCCTCATCGAAGTCCCTGACTTCGATAATGGCGCTTCCGCAAAGCTTTGACCGAGCAACTATGACCTTGGTCTCGAAGGAGGGCAACATGGTTCTCTGAGTTAAGAAGAATAATATGCCAAAGACAAAAATATGGAATTTTGTGTAGGTTTCCACGTATCATGCTGAAGAGCCCTATTTATAGATTTTATGATATGAATGTCTAAGATAATAGATCAATCAAGATTTGCACAATCAAAATGAGATATATGCGCAATCTTGAGCGATGGAATCAATAGAATTATCATAAATATCATATAGAATTATCCTAATTATTGGATTCAGCGGTTAATATGCTTTACTTTTAGAATCATTAATTGCCCATATGTACAGATGCGGGGCAAAATTTCAAATAAGAGCCTGCAGTGTCATTATTTTCTCAAATAAAAGCTTGAAGTTGACATTATTTCAAATAAGAGCTTAAAGTGGCTACCGTAGTTTCAAATAAGGGTCTAACCCCAATGGCTAGCTCAATATTCCTGCTAGTGAAGGATATTTTCGACCAAAGAAAATTTTCACATAAATTCTAATTAAATTAGATTAAAAATAAGAAAAGCTAAAAAATTAAAAATAAGATAAATACAGACGAGAGGGCTGGTTTTTTTTTTTTTTTGGTGTTTTCTTCTTCTTCTTTTTTATGTTTTAGCCTTTTTCTTTTCTGATTTTGCCTTTTCTATAGAGAGAAAAAGATAGAAAAAGGAAAAAAGAAAGAAAAACAAGAAAGAAAATCAAAAAAGTAAAGGATGCAGTTTTTTCTTTGATACTGACATGACCACTTTACGCATTTATCTGAAATAATATCCACTTTAGGCCTTATTTGAGAAAATGATGGCATTTTAATCCCTTATTTGAAATTTTCCTTAGGTGAGGGAGTGTGATGCTAATCTTTTCGGAAAGAAACGAAGGCAAGTTAGTCGGTTGACAAATAACAATGGGCATGCCTAAATAGCTTTCGAGTTGGTGTGCTCTCGAAGTGTTACTCTTCTTGGGTTGCAATGAAATTCATTATGGATCTCATTAACAAGATATCGACAATTATTTATTCTTGATAAAATAACAAAAATGATCCCTTAATTTTAGCCCGATGTATAATGTCGTCTCTAAATTTTTAATTTATTTAATATGATTTATAACTTTAGCTCAATGTGTTGTAATGTCGTCCCTAAGCTCTCAATTAGTTCAATGTGATCCTTGAACTTTTTATACATACTCAATTTATTCCCTGGATTATATAAAAATATTCAATATTGTCCCTGAACTTGAATTAATGAAAAGATAGCATTGATCATTTTTATATAGTTTGGAGACCAACTTGAATATGTATCAGAAGTCCGGAGATCATATTAAACAAATCAAAAGTTCAAGGACGACATTACATATTGGACTAAAGTTTAAAAATCATATTAAACAAATTAAAAATTTAAGAATCACATTATACATTGGACTAACGTCCATGGGCCATTTGTGTCATTGTCCCACAATTCTTCACGTAACTTTTTTTGCCACTTATCTCACGACAAGAATAGCTCGAGAGACATGGTTGATTAGACGACTTTGCCTTGTACTTCTTTGAGTACTCTATGTAACTACTAAGTTTAGGGTTCTAAATTTTTCACACAGGGTAAATAATAGTTTCTTCATATGAGGTAACTACTTTATCATGAATAAAAACTACTCGAGAACAATAATTGTGAACACATTGGAAGATTTGGGATAAATGCATATTTATAAGTGCATATTAGCTACTCTCCCCGCCCCCTTCCTTAATCTGAATATATTTCCTGAGCTTTTCTGGAGTTGGGAATGGCATAAATAGCTGTAAATAACCAGTCCATTTCCTTTGTTTCATAGCTTTCGGTTTCTTATATATATAGTTGCCGCAGTCATCAATTTTTACTTTATGGATATTTCCGGGTTGCCTCGTCTGGGAAATGCTCAGCTTCTGGTTTTGGAAGAGCTCTCTTTAGTTACAAGATCGCGTGCAATTGTGTGGACTTAAGATCATTCATGCCTTTTACATTGCTTTTGTCTTTGCAACTTAATTGGGACTTTTGGTTGCTATGGTGGTGGTGGTGGCGGTGGAGGCCAGAGATGAAGAATGTATCGGATTCCGGAATGCCTAGAGGGGCTATAATGGAGGGAATGAGTTCTACATGGAGCTTTCAACGCCTCCCACAAATTCAAGGTCATCAAGCCAGAGAAAGAATGGGGAGAATTCCCCGAGTGATTCCAGTCCTGGCCTCCCGGATCTACACTCTTTTGATACCGAACTTCTTCCTGAGGTGGGTTTTTCATCATCCGGAAAAATGTGTCACTTCATTGGGGGCTTTGATTTTTGCCTAAGAGCTTAGTTGCATCTTGCATCGTTAGTTATTACAATAAGTTCGGGGTACTCTTTTCTAAAATATCCTCTTGTAACATTGTATTGGCAGAAATTGCTTAGAGTATTGAGATAAGAATTGATCGCTTTCGCATCGCACCTTTTTGAATTAATAATCCAGCTATCTCAGACGTGGTACCATAAAAATGCAAAACTTTTGAACTAGGAGATTATACTTGGAAGACTATCATTTCAATTGAACAATTTCATTTTGAATTTATCATTGGAACAGATGCCAGTTTCTAGCCTTCAGGATGGCCGTCCTATATATCTCATCCTCGTCGTAGAAGCTTTGATGATTCCTAACCATGCATGCGAAACAACAAACAGGCTGGCAGAGCCCGTGCCCCTCCCGAGAATAACCTGTTGAAAAGCTTTGCTGCAGACAAGGATAAAGTTAGTTCTGTTGCAAAGATCAAAGTTGCGATGTGTCTTCAACTCATTTTATCTATTTCCTCTATTTGGAGCCAAACCAATTTGTAGCACCTGTAAATATATGCTAGACGATGGATTATTGTAAGTTGACAAAGTTCATATTTGCTTTTCTAGGCTAGAACACTGTTCTTGCCTCTTCCACTGTATCTCGTTCGTGTAATATTTTCTGCAGGAAGCGGAAAACCTTACGCTACGAAACCATTGCCCCTTAAAGCATCACGTGACGTTGAGGTTGATGAACCACACGTACCGCAACCAGGGCTTTCAACTATTTGTCAGCTTCTTCGAAATATACGGAGGAAAACTATTTGATCTTCTGAGCGATCAGAAGTAAGCTCCATTTGTTCTTCTGCTAATTTATCTTGCATTTCTGGAATAAAAATATCCTTAAGAGTTTAATAGCTTTGCTTATACTCTTGAAGGAAACTCCGTTGAAAGAGGATGGGAGGCAGCAAGTATGCATGGTAGGTTTACAGGAGTATGGAGTATCTGATGTGGAGACAATCGAAGAACTGATTGAGAAAGGAAGTGCGACTAGAAAAATCGTCCCGATCTCATGCCATACTTCAGCTTGCCATCAAGAGGTCAATTAATGGCAGTGAGTCAAAACCTCCCCGTGTTGTGGGCAAGCTCTACTTCATTGATCTCGCAGGAAGTGGACGTGGTGCTGATACTACCGACAACGACAAACAGACAAGGTAGTTTACCCTCTGTTTCATGTTACATGTTAAGATGACCTCTCCTTTAGACAATTATTATCAATACTCTTAAGCAATTCCTATTGCTAAGACCGTGAATCTTCAAGCTACAATCTGATTCTGCGAATCTCTCAAATGGTAATCTAGTTATCCCAATTAATTGCAATTCCTATTGTAATATTATGTTATCTTAGATAGCCATCCTGAAAAGTCTACAAATTGGCTCGTGTATAATTCATCAATGCACATAGATTACGATCTGATTCCATGTGTCTCTCAAATGGTAATTTCGTTACCATGATTAATGACAATTTCTATTTATGATAGTATTTATTATAGATAGCCATCCTGAAAAACCTATTGAAATTTCACAGCTTTATTTTCTGCTTTATCCTTATCACGGTTGGACGTAGTCTAAGATGCATACGTCAAGAAACATGAATATTTGACTGATTGAGAAGTCTATGTCAATTTTCAAATTTATATTTCAAAAATTGTCTAGCGATGATCACGGTCCTACAAGCGCCTGCAATGAACAGAAATAGCCAAGGAGCCATTTGTTGGATCAAGAATATCAACAGAAGTAGCTTGAAGAACCTGCAAGTACACTGGAATGCACTTGACAAGACAACCAATCGGCCAAGACAAAGCTGCGAGTCCCATGCAAGCACCCCATTGTCCCCAGTCCAGCCTCTCGGTGTCGGCAAACCTGTTCAGAAACTCCACCATCACCACCTGAAGAATTATCGTCGTGCTGACGATGCCCAAGAACAACTTGTTCTTATGTATGCCTTTGAATATACTCTTGTCCTCCAGCTTCCTGGCGTTCAATACGTTGAAGACCTGACAGAGGATGAAGCGTTATGCCCAAGAACAACTTGTTCTTATGTATGCCTTTGAATACACTCTTGTCCTCCAGCTTCCTGGCGTTCAATACGTTGAAGACCTGACAGAGGATGAAGCGTTATGCCCAAGAACAACTTGTTCTTATGTATGCCTTTGAATACACTCTTGTCCTCCAGCTTCCTGGCGTTCAATACGTTGAAGACCTGACAGAGGATGAAGCGTTAAATAATCGTGTCCCTCACTTTCTTGTCCACTCCAAGGATGGAACTCCCCTTGAATTGTAGGGTCAGGAGGATGATAACTTGGTACAAGGCCTGGGACGTGAGATTCCTCCACATGACACTGTTGATAAGCGGCTCGGTTCGTCCAATAGGCGGGGGTTGCTCGGCGGCCAACGCCAGAGCTCCCAGGGTGTCCATACTCCTAGTTCACCCAAAGAAGCTGGACCGCCGTCAAAGGGACATCACACAGCAGCAACGAAGATGATGACGAGGGCGGCCCCATTCACCGTGAGCTGAAACTGGATGGACTTTTGAATGTTGCTGTAGACGCACCGCCCCCACCTCAGCACAGTCGCCACAGAGGCGAAGTTGTCATCCGGGATGACGATCTCTGGGCTCTCCTTTGCAACCTCAGTGCCTCGGATGCCCATGGAGAGGCGATCCAGGCCTTCTAGTTTCTCCTCAAGTGCGCGAACGGGGACGACCCCGCCGCATCTGCTACGGCCTCTTCCTCCCCTCCCATCTCCGCCCGCTCCCTCACGCGCCTCCTCAAGTCCGACCTCCTCGCCCCCCTCCGCGAGCTCCTCCGGCAGGTCCGGTGCGCCCTCGCCCTCCACGTCCTGGCCGTCGTCCGATCCGAGTACCGGCCCATTGAGCTCTCCCTCTACGCCTGCTGAGGCAGGGGATGGGGGAGGAGATCGGCGCACTAGCGGAGGAGCTGGAACGGGAGGGCCCCAACGAGCGGGGGCGACAAGAAGGCGGTGCCGAGGCTGCTGAAGGCCGCGGTCGGCACGGGGAGGGAAACGGCGGTCAGGACGTACGGGCTGACTAGGATGAGCGGGTGGGGACCGGGGGCCAAGGTGGAGTATCGCGCGGTCAAGACATTGTTTGTAAAGTGTGATATTTTTTACTATTCTGAATTACGCCAAGTCAAATGACTGAAATCGATAAATTAAAATGGTTTGACATGTAAAAAAAGGGCCAAATGAGAGCATGACGACGAAGATTCCTCGCCCGCTACAGAATGTTTGATCTGAACCTCTAACTATTATTTTCGCGATGCTCGTGATTCGAAATTCGAAAAAATTAGAGATATTGTCAATGCAATCCGATCAAGATGCCGACAGTTAAGAAGTCTCTCCATATAAAATACGACCCAATTGGATAACGTAGCACGAGTCTTTCGTAGATTCGTTCGCTATGTAAATTGAACTCGCGACCCTTTCACCATTGGGCAATTTAAGGACCCTTTCTTCTTAAAGTTGATTTCATGAAAAAGAATGGAAAGCAAAGAGAATTCATCCTTAATTCAAGTCAAACAAGTCAAGCAAGCGTGCTTCGCTTGTTTTAAAAAAAAAGAGGGGGAAGAGTTACCAAAAATCCTGAATTATGCCCGATACAATTACTTTAATTTTTTTTTATGTAAAAAACTCCAAATTTATATCGGGGTGGCGGGAAGATGTTATGATTAGTAGCGGAGAGACCTCGCAAGCCTGTTTGCACTAAATTTCATTAATCTTTTTGGCAAAAAAAAATGGAAATAAAAAAATGTCCGTAACATTAACTAAAGGCTTATGCCTTTGAGCCTTCATAAATGTGGTAAAATGTGACCGTCTGATCAAATTGATCAGACGGCCACCAACTATACAATTTTGAGAAGGGCATTTCTCCGACAGAGAGAGTGAGGAAGCAAACAGACGATCATGTCCGGAGTCCGTAGGAGATTCTCGAACAAAAGAAATCTGTTAGTCTCGGCACGACACGTGTCGGTGTGAGCTGTCCCACCCGTTCGAAAGTCTTGTCTACCCTCTTTCCCTCCCTCCCTCCCTCCCTCCTCACTTTACACGGTCCACGCACCTCTCCGCTCCGCTCTCCCTCCCTCCCGACAGAAGTCGGTTCCGCTCTCTCCGCGACTGAGCAGCCCTCCGCCGGCGCCGGCGCCTCCGTCCTTCGCCGGAGTCGTAGGTAAGCTCGCTTTGGTTGCAGTCTCCTCTTCCCTCTCTGTTTGCTCTTCCCTCAAAAACCGAAGTCTCCTCCCCTAGGTCCGTCCGTCGCCGCCTCCGTGGATATCCAAGTGCTCCGTCTCTGTTCCAAGTTCCAAGGGAGGCAGGGGACATTCCGCGGCGCCGCCACTTTCGAAGTCGCGAGTCTGGAGCAGGCAGAGCAAGTGGGACGCGGCAATGCTAGCGCGGTCTTGTTCTCTCCTCCCGTCGCCCACGCGGTGGTCGATTATTGTCTGATCCGCGACCTCCGGAGCACCATCGGTTCCCTTCCGTTGATGCTGAAGGTCCGCGCGGGCCACTTTGCCGAAGCCGAGGAGATACAAAAGCTCGGAATGGTTGATTTCCTCGACGAGAACGAGGTCCTCGGCGTCGTGCAGCTGTAAAAGCCTTGCTGAGGGCTTGAGGAGGGTGGAGGAAGGGGCTCAGATTCTCCGGATGCTGGGGAAATCGGATAGGTCTGTCCAGTTTGCAGAGACGGGTGAAGATGGTCAGATCGATCTCTCGAGAGATCAGTGATTTGGCCGGCATGAACGAGTCCCAGGTCCGCGCGCACGCGCGGAAGATAGCCGCTCCATCAGATCTCTTGCTGGAGACGAAGCGGCAGGGGAGGCTTCCGGTTCTACAGTTCGCTGCCGGAGGGATTGCCACTATGGCCGACGCAGCGCTGATGATCCGCCTGGGCTGCGATGGCGTCCTCATAAACTCGCAGATCCTTAACGAGACGAATGCCTTCATGGAGGTGGACAAGATCATGGACGCTGTTGAGCATGCGTGGCAAGTGAGGGACAAGAAAGTGAGGGACACGATTATTTAACGCTTCATCCTCTGTCAGGTCTTCAACGTATTGAACGCCAGGAAGCTGGAGGACAAGAGTGCATTCAAAGGCATACATAAGAACAAGTTGTTCTCTATTTCGTTGTTGTATTGGCTGCTTTAGATGTATGAGCAGAATGGAAGGTGCAGAAACCAACAAGAGCCTACTCGCGCGCAAGGAATGCATTAGAGCTCTGGACAATGACCGGGGTCACATTCCGTCCGGAGGCAGCAAATGAACCGAAGTTCTCAGGGATTCCTTTGTCGGCACCTCATGCACTGTCATGATGTCCTGCATTACTCTAAGTTCCGGTTCTTGCGAGCATGCTCTCAATACCTTAAGATATGCTGACAGTTAAAATATCTAAGCAGAGACTTGCGGCTTGTAAAGGTCATGTGGTTGTTTTCAATCGATTGTGGCTTCCTACAAATTGTTCTCCAGGGAGAAGAGCCTCTCAAAAGGAAACAATCCTAAGGAGGATGTACTGTCTTCAGCTACAAATCTGAAAGAATCAACTTCCTTACCTTTGTCATCTTTTGCATCAAATGCTTCCAACTTTGAGGAAGATGTAATCACCTCTTGGCCAGAACAAAGAGGAGGAGATGACTATGATGTGTCTGAAGAATTTTACAAACCAGAGAGAGCACAGTGGAAGAGGAACAATGGGAAAGTTGAGTCTCTGAATCGCATAGCTTCAGAAGAAAAATTACCGAAATCTAATTTGGAAAAAGTGGAAGGACCAGCAGAGATCAGATGCTAATAACTCTCATTTTCGTGATGATTTAGACGCTCTGTCACAGGTAAGTGCACTGTAACAGTTAATGCTTCACTACTGATAACAGTGCCTCCTCTATGGTCCAACCCATGATCCATATCACTCGTGTTTATCATTACCGACTCTTTCATCCTCTTTGCCAACACTAACCCTCCTGCATCTACTCTCTCTGTTTCCTCTGTTCTCGCAGACTATGAACCAACCACTTTCTTCTCCTTCTTCTGTCTTTCCTCTCTCTCCTTCCATTTGTCACTTTCTCACCACTCCGTTTATCTAGCCAGACATAGGACCATAGATTGCTTAGAAAAAATTTATCAATTACAGTTGCGTGGAATGGATCCATGTGAATGCCATAAGATCCAAAGGTGCAGGCCGAAGATCATGCTTGAATCAGACTTACTTATTTTAGATGGCACATCTTGATCTTGTGCCAAAGAAAAGGGCAACGGTGTCGCAGTAAGTGGGGTATTAATGCTAGCCTTTACTGAAGAAGCAAATAATATCCAGAGAAAACACTGAACTTACTGATTACTGCAACCAAACACACGAGCATCGTGCTGGAATCTTCGATGATTCTCGACCATTACATGCGAAACAACACATTCGCAGCCAAACCAGTCAATATATGCTCTACTATTTCATCTATTTGGAGCCAAAGCAGCTAAACCAATTGGTAATACCGCTGTACAATTTCATCTATACGGACAAATTTGTTGCCAAAAACCAGTCAATATATGCTATACTATTTAACCTGTTTGGAGCCAAAGATACCTGTCAATCAACAAAGATCATGGACGCTGTTGAGCGTGCGTGGCAAGCGGTCCATGTTGAAGATCGTCAGATGAAATAGTATAGCATATATTTGGCTGTTGAGCGAACTGGACAGACCTAGACGATTTCCCCTGCATCCGGAGAATCTGAGCCCTTTCCTCCACCCTCCTCAAGCCCTCAGCAAGGCTTTTACAGCCGCAGACGAATGGAACCGAGAGCGCATGCTTGTCGATGAACGTTTCGTCGACGACGCTGAGGACCTCGTTCTCGTCGAGGAAATCAACCATTCCGAGCTTTTGTATCTCCTCGGCTTCGGCAAAGTGGCCCGCGCGGACCTTCAGCATCAACGGAAGGGAACCGATGGTGCTCCGGAGGTCGCGGATCAGACAATAATCGACCACCGCGTGGGCGACGGGAGGAGAGAACAAGACCGCGCTAGCATTGCCGCGTCCCACTTGCTCTGCCTGCTCCAGACTCGCGACTTCGAAAGTGGCGGCGCCGCGGAATGTCCCCTGCCTCCCTTGGAACTTGGAACAGAGACGGAGCATTTGGATATCCACGGAGGCGGCGACGGACGGACCTAGTGGAGGAGACTTCGGTTTTTGAGGGAAGAGCAAACAGAGAGGGAAGAGGAGACTGCAACCAAAGCGAGCTTACCTACGACTCCGGCGAAGGGCGGCGGAGGCGCCGGCGGAGGGCTGCTCGGTCGCGGAGAGAGCGGAACCGACTTCGGTCGGGAGGGAGGGAGAGCGGAGCGGAGAGGTGTGTGGAGAGTGTAAAGTGAGGAGGGAGGGAGGGAAAGAGGGTAGACAAGACTTTCGAACGGGTGGGACAGCTCACACCGACACGTGTCGTGCTGAGACGACAGGAGTCTGTAACAGATTTCTTTTGTCCGAGAATCTCCCACGGACTCCGGACATGATCGTCTGTTTGCTTCCTCACTCTCTGTCGGAGAAATGCCCTTCTCAAAATTGTACAGTTGGTGACCGTCTGATCAATTTGATCAGACGGTCACATTTTACCACATTTATGAAGGCTTAAAGGCATAAGCCTTTAGTTAATGTTACGGACATTTTTTTATTTCCATTTTTTTTTGCCAAAAAGATTAATGAAATTTAGTGCAAACGGGCTTGCGAGGTCTCTCCGCTACTAAGCATAACATCTTCCCGACCCTCCGATATAAATTTGGAGTTTTTTACATCAAAAAAAAAAATTAAAATAATTGTATCGGGCATAATTCAAGATTTTTGGTAACTCTTCCCTTTTTTTTTTTAAAACAAGCGAAACACGCTTGCTTGACTTGTTTGACTTGAATCAAGAGTGAATTCTCTTTGCTTCCCATTCTTTTTCATGAAATCGACTTCAAGAAGAATGGGTCCTTAAATTGTCCAATGGCGAAAGGGTCGCGAGCTCAATTTACATAACAAACGAATCTACGAAAGACTCGTGCTTCGTTGTACAATCGGGTCGTATTTTGCGTGGAGAGACTTCTTAGCCGTCGGCATCTCGATCGGGTTGCATCGGCAATATTGCTAATTTTTTTGGATTTCGAATCACGAGCGTCGCGTGAATAGTAAATAGAGGTTCAGATTAAACATTATGTAGCTGGCGAGGAATCTTCGTCGTAACGCTCTCATTTGGCCCTTCTTTTACTTGTCAAACCATCTTAATTTATCGATTTCGGTCATTTGACTTAGCGTAATTCAGAGTAGTAAAAATATCACACTTTACAAACAATGTCTTGACCGCGCGATACTCCACCTTGGCCCCCGGTCCCCACCCGCTCATCCTAGTCAGCCCGTACGTCCTGACCGCCGTTTCCCTCCCCGTGCCGACCGCGGCCTTCAGCAGCCTCGGCACCGCCTTCTTGTCGCCCCCGCTCGTTGGGGCCCTCCCGCTCCAGCTCCTCCGCCAGTGCGTCGATCTCCTCCCCCATCCCCTGCCTCAGCAGGCGTAGAGGGAGAGCTCAATGGGCCGGTACTCGGATCGGACGACGGCCAGGACGTGGAGGGCGAGGGCACACCGGACCTGCAGGAGGAGCTCGCGGAGGGCGGCGAGGAGGTCGGACTTGAGGAGGCGCGTGAGGGAGAGGGCGGAGGTGGGAGGGGAGGAAGAGGCCGTAGCAGATGCGGGGATCGTCCCGGTTCGCGCGCTTGAGGAGGAACTAGAAGGCCTGGATCGCCTCTCCATGGGCATCCGAGGCACTGAGGTTGCAAAGGAGAGCCCAGAGATCGTCATCCCGGATGACAACTTCGCCTCTGTGGCGACTGTGCTGAGGTGGGGGCGGTGCGTCTACAGCAACATTCAAAAGTCCATCCAGTTTCAGCTCACGGTGAATGGGGCCGCCCTCGTCATCATCTTCGTTGCTGCTGTGTGATGTCCCTTTGACGGCGGTCCAGCTTCTGTGGGTGAACTAGGAGTATAGACACCCTGGGAGCTTTGGCGTTGGCCACCGAGCAACCCCCGCCTATTGGACGAACCGAGCCGCTTATCAACAGTGTCATGTGGAGGAATCTCACGTCCCAGGCCTTGTACCAAGTTATCATCCTCCTGACCCTACAATTCAAGGGGAGTTCCATCCTTGGAGTGGACAAGAAAGTGAGGGACACGATTATTTAACGCTTCATCCTCTGCCAGGTCTTCAACGTATTGAACGCCAGGAAGCTGGAGGACAAGAGTGTATTCAAAGGCATACATAAGAACAAGTTGTTCTTGGGCATCGTCAGCACGACGATACTTCTTCAGGTGGTGATGGTGGAGTTTCTGAACAGGTTTGCCGACGCCGAGAGGCTGGACTGGGGACAATGGGGTGCTTGCATGGGACTCGCAGCTTTGTCTTGGCCGATTGGTTGGCTTGTCAAGTGCATTCCAGTGTACTTGCAGGTTCTTCAAGCTACTTCTGTTGATATTCTTGGTCCAACAAATGGCTCCTTGGCTATTTCGGTTCTTTGCAGGCGCTTGTAGGACCGTGATCATCGCTGGACAATTTTTGAAATATAAATTTGAAAATTGACATAGACTTCTCAATCAGTCAAATATTCATGTTTGTTTACGTATGCATCTTAGACTACGTCCAATTGTTATAAGGATAAAGCAGAAAATAAAACTGTTAAATTTCAATAGGCTTTTCAGAATGGCTATCTATAATAACATAATATCATAAATAGAAATTGTCATTAATCATGGTAATGAAAGTACTATTTGAGATACACACGAAATTATATCGTAATCTATGTGCATTGATGAATTATACACGAGCCAATTTGTAAACTTTTCAGGATGGCAATCTAAGATAGCATAATATTACGATAGGAATTACAATTAATCGGGATAATTAGATTACCATTTGAGAGATACACGGAATCATATTGTAATCTATGTGTATTGATGAAATATACATAGGCCTTATAGGCTTTAGAGAAGACCCGCGCTACTTCCAACCCTTTATTGGCTCCTGACACTATCTACATATTAAATTGGCTACGTTATCTTTTGTGGTTCCTACTATTGATTTAAAATGATTTTTTTGCCTTTTTTCTTCTTTTTCCTTTTGTTTCAATTTTCCTAGAGACGGAAGTACCCATGCTCCTCTCAAACAACATTTATTAAGGTTAAATGCACACCCAGTCTTGATTTAAGATTATTTCTTGCCTTCTTTTCTTCTTTTTTTGGCTTTTTCTTTTTCTTTCTCCACTTGGAACAAAATTGGTATCACTCTTTTCCCAAAAAATAATTTATTTAGCAGATAGCACACTAATTATTATGTTTTCGACGAAAAAAACTAATTATCATGTTAACGGGTGGTACATTCTCTTTTTTTGTATTAAGATATTATTATTTAAAAAATAACATAAGCACAAATAAAACGAATCATTAATCAATTTTAGTACCTATTTCGTTTAATTATAACTTAAATATGCATCATTATGATGTAGTTTGTATTTTTTAACTGCTCTACTTTCATTTTACGATGTGAATCTAATAGTTCAACGTTTAATTTTTTTTATGCCATCATAGCATGAAGATTTAAAAGATACTTTAAAAAAAAAGTAAAAATATGACAGAGTTGAGTACATAAATAAATTCTAAACATCCATTATTATCATGCAAATGCAAAAGAAAATTCTCCCTAAAACATTATTACATATAATGTTGACTCTATTTGTCTTGGTTACGTGGTATAGTTAGTCGTTGAAAAGAAATTATGGCCGTTGTAAGGGCATTATACAACCCATTCAAACCATTTGCAAATATAATTTTTTGTCAATTCCAAATGCATCAGCATTTTCATAAAATCATCAACGAAAAGAAAATTACCCTCCAAATATAAATATACTGAAATAATAAGAAGTTGCATATGCAACTTAACAAAGATATTGTCTATGGCTCCCCTAAAGGAGCCTACTCACTCGGAAAAAAATATTTTACTTGAATCAAATAATAAATTTTTTTAATTACATCAATAAGAGAGTCATTAATCACTTAACACTATATATATGAAGGAATAATTTTCAATGTTATAGTGCGAGAAGCTCCAAATGAACTTGTTGACATGATTAATTATCATTCTCCATTCACAATTTCATCATCGATAGATACATTTAAGCAATTTGGGTTTTCTTGAATATTGTCTTCCATAAAAAAAAAAAATACAATGACAGATGAGTAAATTGTGTATAATGCATTCATCAATCACAATATTCATTCTTCGAGTAAATTCTCGTAAATTTGTACCGAAAATCGAAGTCGAAAAATTCATGATTATGAGGATTATCAGGCAAAATAAAGTTAATAATTGGTGGAATAAGTTTAGAAGAAGACAAACATGAACGAAACTTTAAAATGTAATGAATGCGGAAGAAGCAACTAGGGTGAATTTTATGTAGGTTTCCACGTATCATACTGAAGAGCCCTATTTATAGATTTTATGATATGAATATCTAAGATAATAGATCAATCAAGATTTGCACAATCAAAATGAGATATATGCACAATCTTGAGGGATGGAATCAATAGAATTGTCATAAATATCATATACAATTATCCTAGTTATCGGATTCAACAGTTAATATGCTTTACTTTTAGAATCATTAATTGCCCATATGTGCAGGTGGGGGCCAAAATTTCAAATAAGGGCCTATAGTGTCATTATTTTTTTCAAATAAAGATATGAAGTGGAAATTATTTCAAATAAGGGCCTAAAGTGACCACGGTAGTTTCAAATAAGGGTCTAACCCCACTAGCCAGCTCAATATTTCTGCCGGTGAAGGATTTTTTAGACCAAAGAAAATTTTAACAAAAATTCTAATTATATTAGATTAAAAATTAGAAAAGCTAAAAAATTAAAAATAAGATAAATACAGGCGAGAGGACTGGGATTTTTTTTTTTTTGGTGTTTTCTTCTTCTTCTTTTTTATGTTTTAGCCTTTTTCTTTTTTGATTTTGCCTTTTCTATAGAAGAAAATGACAGAAAAAGGAAAAAAGAAAGAAAAACAGGAAAGAAAATCAAAAAAGTAAAGGACACAGGTTTTTCTTTGATACCGACATGACCACTTTAAGCATTTATTTGAAATAAGGTCCACTTGAGGCTTTATTTGAGAAAACGATGGCACTTTAAGCCTTTATTTGAAATTTTCCGTAAGCGAGGGAGCATGATGCTAATCTTTTTGGAAAGAAGCGATGGCAAGTTAGTCGGTTGACAAATAACAGTGGGCATGCCTAAATAGCTTTCGAGCTGGTGCGCTCTCAAAGTGTTACTCTTCTTGGGTTGCAATGAAATTCATTATGGATCTCATTAACAAGATATTGACAATTATTTATTCTTGATAAAATAACAAAAATGATCCATTAATTTTAGCCCAATGTGTAATGTCGTCTCTAAATTTTTAATTTGTTTAATATGATTTATAAACTTTAGCTCAATGTGTACTGTCGTCCCTAAGCTCTCAATTAGTTCAATGTGATCTTTGAACTTTTGATACATACTCAGTCTAATCCCTAGATTATATGAAAATATTCAATATTGTCCTTGATTTTGAATTAATAAAAAGACAGCATTGATCATTTTTATATAGTTTAAAGACTAACTTGAATATGTATCAGAAGTCCGAAGATCATATTGAACAAATTAAAAGTTCAAGGATGATATTGCACATTGAACTAAAATTTAAAAATTTTATTAAATAAATTAAAAATTCATGAATCACATTATATATTAAACTAACGTTTATGGGTCATTTGTGTTATTGTCCCTTAATTCTTCACGTAACTTTTTTAGCCACTTATCTCAGGACGAGAATAGCTCGAGAGAGATGGTTGATTGGACGACTTTGCCTTGTACTTCTTTGAGTACTCTATGTAACTACTAAGTTTAGGGTGGTTCTAAATTTTTCACATGGGTAAATAATAATTTCTCTATTAATAAGTCGTACTTGAGGAGGCGCATGAGTGAGCGGGCGGAGGTGGGAGGGGAGGAAATGGCCATAGCAGATGTGGCGGGGTCGGCCCGGTACGCGCACTTGAGGAGGAACTAGAAGGCCTGGATTGCCTCGGTGCTGAGGGTGCGGCCCTTCAAGAGGGGCCCACGGTTGTTCTGGGGCCGCACTATATGGGAAGATGGCCGCCGCCCCCGCCATGGCAGCAGGAGAGGGTCTGTGCGGTGGCGGGTTGAGAAGGTCGTGGTCCTGGTGCGGTGGACCTGGTGGTGATGTGCGGTGGTGATGGAAGGGACCGTGCCTTTTATATGGGGCTAGGGTTCGGATATGAATGTGCAAAGTGACTCTTTTATCACTAGGAAGTTAAAATTTTATAGAGGAGATAAGGATAGAAATGGAAGAGTCCTCGTGCTTACGAAGGAGCGGTAGATTCACGGGAGCGGCTAGCATAACCGTCCTTTGCAAAGTGACGGGCTGACGGTCAAACGAATGCCACAAATATGTGGTTTTAATTTTTGACCGAATGTTTGTTTTTTCTTTTTCTTTTTTTTTACTTTTATGTTTGTTTTATTATAAACTCAAATTGAGAAACGAAAAGACCACAGAATCAATTTTCTTGAATATGAAGAAAAATAAATAAATTAGATACCGAAATATGAATAATTATAAGTACAAAAATATTCTCACTTATCAAAAGGAAATCATCAATGTCATTATATAAATATATTAAATTTAAAAGATGAAAACAAAATTTCATGTTCTCTAGTGTCGTGACACTTTCATCATTAGTATCTACGGTTGCATTGTTCATCTCGTCTTCATCACCACCATTATTTTCGTTAGTGAAGTTGCTTTTAATACGAACTCTACCTGTGGATTAGAAGAAAAATTAAGCATTACATGTCTAAAATATATTATTACAAGCTAAAATTCAGCGTCAACAAATAGCTCTTACTTTCTTGCAATCAAAGAAGTAGTGATTAACTATTAGGGATTATCCCAATAGCCACCCTTCTTACTTGGGAAGGAGAAGATGGGGAATTCAAATTTCCATTTTCTTAGAGGAGTTAGGGGTTGGGACATATCGACTCTCATTCCCTGCAAGAAACAGGACAAAAGCCTAAGAGTGAGTTAGAAAGTTAGAGAGGAACAGATCAAAAGACATATCAAAATATAATAAAAATGGGAAACCATTAAGTAAGTCTCCCATTTTGAATATGGAAAATGTGTGACTAAGGTGTGGCCGTTACTATTCAAAGCTAATGGCATGGTTCTCTCAACATTTCTCTAGATTCAATACCCTCTTGATATCCCTATGTGCCTCACTTTCAATCCAAGTTTGCAACACTGTTCAGCCATGACACTTACTCCATGCCAAGAGTTTGGATAGGGACGGAACATATTCGAGCAAATGCAAACTTTATATGCAGCAAATATTTTACATGTTTCTTCTGTTGCTTGCTTGTGGATCTCTCACTGAAATGATTCAATGACACTTGCAGTCATTACGGTTGCTATCTGTAACAGCAGCAATGTATTTGTCTATTACCTTTAAGGGCAATCGGTTCGCGGTCCGATTCCATCCCATCTAAGAACTGGCCGATCCAATGAAATCGGTGACTATAACGTTCTCCTTCCATACAAAGGCAGTTATCTCCACTTCCTCCACTTTCATGCATAATGTGACATTGTACACATGTTTAACATCATAACATATACCAAGTTGTTGTCATCACACTACACCATCAAAACACAGGTCTAATATGCATGCATGTTTCTTTTTTTTTTCTTTTTTTTTTTACTTTTATGTTTTTTTATTGCAAACTAAAATTGAGAAAGAAATCATCATAGGACCCACAGAATCAATTTTCTTGAATATGAAGAAATAAAAAATAAATTAGATACCGAAGTATGAATAATTATAAGCACAAAAATATTCTCACTTGCTAAAAGGAAATCATCAATGTCATTATATAGATTGATTAAATTTAAAAGATGAAAAAAAATTCATGTTCTCAAGTGTCGTGACACCTTCATCACTAGTATCTACGGTTGCATTGTTCATCTCGTCTTCATCACCACCATTATTTTCGTTAGTGAAGTTGCTTTTAATACGAACTCCATCCGTACAGTAGAAGAAAAATTAAGCATTATATGTCTAAAATATATTATTACAAACTAAAATTTGACGTCAACGAATAGCTCTTACTTTCTTGCAATCAAAGAAGGAAAGATCAATTACCCTTTCACCACAATTTTGACTTATTTAATTATAAAATCCTACAATAATTGAAAGTTTAAAGTATACAGGATAATTATATTCCTAATTTTTTGAGTAATTAAGTTTTTTTTTTATTTGGGAACAATATTCACATGATCTTTTTCTTTGGCCGGAGAATAATATTCACTATTTTAAAAGTTGCAACTGAGTTGTTCATATATTTTTTATTATTTTAATAATTTTTTTAAATATCAAGAAAATCTGTTTAGTAAATCTCCGGATGAATAATGGAATATTTCCTCAACATATTTGATCGTGACCTCTTTTGGAATATGTCTTTTTATATAATAAAAAGAGGAAATCCATTAAGTAAGTCTCCCATTTTGAAGATGGAAAATGTGTGACTAAGGTGTGGCCCTTACTATTCAAAGATAACGGCATGGTTCTCTCAACATTTCCCTAGATTCAATAGCCTCTTGATATTCGCATGTGCTTCATTTTCAATCCAAGTTAGCAACATTGTTCAGCCGTGACGCTTACTCTATGCCAAGAGTTTGGATAGGATGGAACATATTCGAGCAAATGCAAACTTTATACATGGCAAATATTTTACATGTTTCTCCTATTGCTTGCTTGTGGATCTTTTACTGAAATGATTCATTGACATTTACAGTCATTACAATTGCTGTCTATAATGGCGGCAATGCATTTATCCGTTACTTTTAAGGGCAATCAGTTCTCGATCCGGTTCAGTCCCATCTAGGAACTGGCCGGTCCAATGGAATCAATGACTATAACGTTGCAGTTATCTCCACTTCTTTCACTTTCATGCATAATGTGACATTGTACACATGTGTAACATCATAACATATACCAAATTGTTGGCATCACACTACACCATCAAACCACATGTCTAGTATACATGCATTTGACAATGATGTCGGGAGTGAATTACCAGAGGGTTGACCTTTTGGGGTTTCATTGGAGAAAATTTGAGTGATACAATGGTTTTGGGAAATAAATATAAAGAACACACAAGTAGAAAACATGTGCATAGTATAAAAAAAAATTAGACTCAAATTTTGATTGTGCATTTTTTTTACGTTTAATTGACACAATTTTTGCATCTACGAAAAGCTTATTAGTCGAACTTTTCAAAATGTTACATTTGGAGAATTAATAGATACGATGATTTTGGAAAAAAAGATATAAAGAACTCACAAGCAAAAAAATTAAGATGTTTTTTTTATTTAAAATTTTATGTTTACATCTTTCGAATTTTTATGAAGCAAAGAGGCTATCAACCTGTCGCAACCTAGGTGGTCTATTCTTATGTTAGTACTTTTGGGGCTCTGCAAAATTAAGAAACTTTTTTAGGCATATATAAAATTTAATTTCTCTTTGATTTTGGGACCTATCTACACGGACAATGCGTGATACAACGCAACAACTGAGGATGAGTTGGTTTTTGACAAATGATGTCAGGAGTGAATTACATAGGGTTGACCTTTTGGGTTGTTCACTGTATAATGGTTTTGCGAAATAAATCTAAAGAATTATGATATTTTTATGTTTTAAATCTTATTGAGACGAATGTTAACTCACTGGAAAGCATGTGCATAATATTTGCAGTTAAAATTAAGAATAAAATCTTACAAGAAAAAATTAGATCAAAATTTTGATTGTGTATAATTTTTTTTTATGTTCGATTGACACGATATTTGCATCTACGAGAAACTTATTATTCGAACTTTTAAAAATAAGTTACTTCTAAAGAATTAATAGATACAATGATTTTTGGAAAAGATATAAAGAACATAGAAGCAATAAAAATTAAGATATTTTTCTTATTTTAAATTTTATCAGCATATTTTATGAATGTGCATAATTTTTTTACTAAATTAACTTATTGAACTAACCAATTTTCTTTTTTTCTGCATTAACAGGACTTTTGGAATATTATTGAACATAACTTAATGGAATTTCCCAGTGCAATGGATATACTTCTTGATGACTGAGATGTGAGTATTCTCTTTTGCTAAAATTTATCGATCTACAACCATCAAAATTGGATGATTTATCTAATACAAAACAGCTATAGAGATTTGTAGGTTTTTGACAATGATGTCCGGAGTGAACTACCTGAGGGTTGACCTTCTAGGATTCTATTAGAGAAAATTTAACTAATATAACAGTTTTGGGAAATAAATCTAAATAACACACAAGGAGAAAAGGTATGATATTTTCATGTTCTAAATCTTATTGAGATGGATGTTGACTCACTATAAAGCATGTGCATAATATTTGTAGTTAAAATTAAGAATAAAATTTTGCAAAAAAAAAATTAGATCCAAATTTTGATTATTCATAATTTTTTTATGTTCAATTGACTCAATTTTTGCATCAACGAAAAGCTTATTATATGGACTTTCCAAAATAAGTTACTTTGTGGAGAATTAATAGGTACAATGATTTTGGGAAAAAGATACAAAGAACACAAGCAAAAAAAATTAAGATATTTTTCTTATTTAAAATTTTATGAGCACGGTTTAAGAATGTGCATAATTTTTTTTTGAATTAACTTATTGAACTAACTAATCTTCAGTTTTCATCACGTTAATGATAATTCTGTTTTCTGCGTTAGCAGGACTTTTCGGATATTATTGAAGATAACACAATGGAATTACCCAATGCAATATATATACATCTTGATGAGCGAGATATGTGAGCCTTCTCTTTTGTGGAATAGATATGCCCTTATAGAGCATGAATACTATATTGATGTCTGATTTGTCTTTTAGGTACATGTCCTCCAAATTGCAAAGTGTCACCACAATAGTTCAATTGACGCAATTGTGGGCAAAACCCATCTTATTGGTATCGAGAAGCATTTGAAGTATGAGGATGATTTAGTTTTTGACAATCATGTGGGGAGGGAATTACCAGAGGTTTGACCTTTTGGGGTTTTATTGGAGAAAATTTAACTGATACAATGGTTTTGGCAAATAAATCTAAAGAACACCTAAGGAGAAAAGTTAGGATATTTTCATATTTTAAAGGGATAATGACACAAATAGTCCCTAAACTTTGGCTCAATGTACAATTTGGTCTTTAAACTTTATGCTAATGTTCAAAGTGGTCCTTGAACTTTTAAGTTGTTCAATGCGGTCCCTAAAATTTTGGTACATGTTCAATTTAGTCTCTAAATTATATGAAAATGTACAACATAGTCCCTGAACTTGAATTAATGGAATAATTACCACTACAAAAAAACAGGTTTTTTCCGACGAAATTTCCAACGAAAATTTCTGAAAAATTCGTTGGAAAAAGCATTTCCAACGAATTTTCCAACGAAAAAATATTCGTGGGTAATAGGTCGTCGGAAAATTTTCCAACGAAAAATTTAACTTTTCGTTGGAAATTTGCGACGAAACTTTTTTGTTGGAAATTTCGTTGGAAATTTCATGGGTAAATTAGTGGCTAAATTCCTTTAAAATTTCGTTGGAAATTTCGTTGCTAAATAGTCGTTGGAAAATTTGTTGGAAAATTCATTGGTAATTATTTGTGGGCAAATTCGTGGGTAAATTCGTTGGAAATTTCGTTGTAAATGTCGTCGCTAAAAACTCGTTGCAAAAGTCGTTGAAAACTTCGTTGGTAATAAGTGTTCGAAAAAATGGTGGGAAAAAGAATTTTCCAACGAAAGCAAATTCGTTGGAAATTAAATGCGGGAAAATTTTTGGGGCAACAAAATCGTTTAAATTTACAACGAAACTGAGGTCATGGCAAAATTCGTTGGAAAATTTTCCACATAATCGTTGGAAATGTCGTTGGAAATCCTTTAAATATTCTAAAGAAGCTTAATTTTCGTTGTTAATTGGCGACGAAAAATAAATTTGTCGGTAAGTTTGTTGGAGAAATAGTTGGAAAATTCGTTGGAAAAATTTCGTTGGAAAAACTTTGTTGGAAAATTCGTTGGTAAAAAATCGTTGGAAAATTCGTTGGTAAAAATTCGTTGGTAAAAATTCGTTGTAAAGTTCGTTGGTAATATTTTGTTGGAAAATTCGTTGGTAAAAATTAGTTGGAAAATTCGTTGGTAAAATCCCGTGGGAAAATTCGTTGGTAAAATTCCGTGGGAAAATTCATTACAAATAACGAAAATCATCAATAATTCGTTGCAAATTGTGTCATTATTTGGTCATTACAAAATTATTCCGTAATTATTTGTGCAAATTGTCGTTCCTAATTTGGAACAATATATCTTTTTGTCACTAAATTGCGACGAATTACATTTCAGAACAACTTCGATTTAAAATCTAATTAAATATGCAATATTTTCTACAATGGATATAAGTTGCAAAGTCATACATGATAGTATTAAATATTTAATCTCATAATACACAGAGTAAGCAAGAATGAACATCAAATAATACATTGAAAGGACTGGAAATAAACCATCAGACATTGGCGGCTTCAGTATTGAGCATGATATCAGTAATGGTCAGCTATATCCACACCTGATAAAATATGGAAACAAAAATAAATATTTTGGAAAATTTGTCCAAAATATAAGAAAAGCATTTATGCATTGACGTAAAAGTAGTTATAAAAAAATGTTCTTACCTAAGGGGGACTAACAATAAAATCACCAGCATCATCATCATCAGCATCATCACCAATCGCCGCATCATGGTGTGGCTCATCAATATGCCCATGATCGGCTACATTAACAGGAGGTACAGAAGGAACGTCGTTGCGATCGATGTCGAGGTGTCGCATGATATATTGCATTTGTGATTGCATCACTCTTATTTGCTCGTCCTTTTGTCCAAGTAAATGCTTCATTTCTTCGTCCTTCTGTATAAGCAACTGTTTAAGTTGGCACAATTCTTGAGTCATATGCTCCTCATGTCGTGTCCTCCTTGCAGCGGCCGCATTGGAGGATGAAGATGCCGCAGCCTTCGTTTTGAACATCCTTGACAATGATCCCATTCCAAATATTTTTCCTCCTTTCATCCCACCCGCTGCCTCCACCCATAATGCCATACTGTCAACCGATGGCTCAGACACAGCAACACCATCACCACCACCACCATCATCACCACAAGCAGAACCACTAGCAGTGCTTATCACAAGTTGATCATATTTTTCCTATATTAACAGTATAGATAAAAATTAAATAAATTCGTATATATTACCATAAATATTAAAAACGTGCATGATTTTCATTCTAGTTTCGTTAAAGTCAAAACTATAACCTTCCATACCTTAGTAGCTTTTGCCCGCTCGCCAGTCCATGTCTTATCCTTTTTCTGAAATGTGCGTTCAAATGTAGCTGCAAATGTGGGTTCCGTCCCCAATTCTTCTGCCTACAAAAATTTGACAACAATTAGTGACCATTGCATTAAATGAACGTACAAGTTTAAACAGACTTACCATTCTTCTTCTATGCTCGCCGATGCTGATAGAGCCCCCAGCATATGTGGCTGACGCAGACCCGTCACTAGAACTAGAAGCTCGATTCTTCATGTTTTGTTCACATCTTTTCTTATGCTTGTCAGTTTCCCAAATTCTCGTAATTTCTATCCAATCGTCAGATGTAATGAAATCCGGCTTTTCTTTTGTTCTCTTGGCTTTATTTATCACGTAACGCATGTGATCACCGACTTTCTTCTTAAAAATTCTTCTAATGTCAGCCTCTTCCATTTCATCCCACATAAACTTACGCTACAATCAATAGCACCAAACAATTCGTCAAGATTTCATTATTGACCATCAGTATGCTACATCGAACTTACTTTATGAGAAAATGAATAAAAATAACACTAACCTTGAACTCATTCCACCACAAAGTTTTTATTTCTTTAGGAGCACTGCTAAAAGTTGTAAACTGCCATATCCAACAGTTATTGACTATTTTATTAAGTTCCCTCACAACATAAGTTGAATCCGTAAATCTGAAAATATGTTATAACACAATAGAGAATAAGACAATTAAGCATATGGAAAATTCGAAACATGGATATTTTTTTTTACATCCATAATTTAAATATACATAAAAAAATGAATTACTTACGAATCTCCGCATGGGGATATAAGGAATCGGTTATCTTCTTCCTCATTTGAGTATTGCACTGATGAAGCAGGTGGCACCAAAGGAGATGGAACTGAAGTAAAGTCAGTTCGCATGTCCCCTAGTTCTTCCTGAATATGTTGTTGCGTGTCAAAGGATGGGCCAATGTGTCCGTATTGTCCTTGCATATATGGTAGAACAGGATTCGATGACAGGGCGGGGGAAGAAGATAGGGCCGGGGATGAGGATGATGAAGCGGAGGGGCCTGGTCTTCGTTGTAAACCCCCACCCCGCATGTGACCTCCTCGATTATGCTGACAATTAGTAAAGAAGTTAGACAAATATTACCAAAAATATTAGCAGGTATTATGAACAAAAAATGAATCATTTTCCTTACCATTTTGTATTAGATATCAAGAAATAATTTTAAGAAATTGAAACTAACAGTGTACCGCCTTTAATAAATAGCCCAGTCACTAGTCCTCGATTGAAGAACCTATTATAATTTAGATCACATCAAATATCACTTAATTGTATAATGAAACATATTTAATTTGCAAAATGAATTTCAAAATATAATTTCTAAAAATTATAATTGCATCCGCGACCTTCCACCCGGTGAAATCCGGTGGACTCATTCCGACCGGATTCCGGCAGGGCGGGGTGGCGGCCAGCCCCCGGCCGACCGGAATCCGGTCGCGAGATTCCGGCCGCCGGAATCAAGCCGGGTGGGGTGGCCGCCAGCCCCCGGTCGGCCGGAGTCCGGCCGCCGGATTCATCCGGGCGGCGGAATTCGGCCGCCGGATTCTTCCGGGCGGCGGAATCCGGCCGACCGGGGGCTGGCGGCCACCCCACCCGGCTTGATTCCGGCGGCCGGAATCCCGCGACCGGATTCCGGTCGGTCGGGCTGGCGGCCAGCCCCCGGCCGGATTCCGGCTGCCAACCACCCGCCGGAATCCGGCCACCACCTTACCCGGCCGCAACCCCCAACGGCGCCGCTGCGCCCCCTCCCGGCCACCACCTTACCCGGCCACCCCCCCCCGACCCCCCGGCGGCGACAACCCCCCTCCCCCACCCACTCCACCCGGCGGCGACACCCCCTCGCCCCCGGGCAAAGAACCCCCCACCCCCACCCCGGATTCATCCGCGGCGGCGACACCCCCCTCGGCCGCCGGATCCTCCCTCCCCGGCGGCGACCCCCAGCCGACCCGGGGCGCAAAGCCACCCCACCCCGCTCGCCTGTGCCCGCGAGCCCCGCCCCACCCAGCCGCAACCCTCCTCCACGCAGCTGCAAGGCCAACCGCCGCGGCGGCGACCCCCCTTCCCCCAGTCGCACCCTCTCCTCCCCCGGCAGCGAACCCCCGTCCCCACCGCAATAGCCATGGACCGCCCCCCCGCGCGGCCGCCACCCCCATCCCCCGTGCGCGACCCACCCCTCCGCACGGCCGTCGCTCGTGAAACCCCCCGGCCGAGACCCCCAAGGCAAGAAAAAGACAGTGAGTACTTACCACGGACGGCGACGGCGAGGGCGGCGACGACTCACCGGACGGCGACGGTGAGGGCGGTGACGGCGAGACCGGGCGGCGACGGCAACAAGGACACTATAGAGAAATTTTGTTGAGTCCACCATAGTCGGTAGACACAAATGTACTAAATACCGAACAAAACGCAAGCCATTCCCTAATTTCGTTGCAAAATTCGTTGGAAATTACTAACGAATTTTGCAAAGAAATGCATCTTTCCAACAAATTTCCCAACGAAATAACACTTTCCAACGAAATTTGCAACAAATTTAGAGCACGTTGGAAATTTCGTTGGAAATTTCCAACGAAAGTTCCAACAAAATTTAAAAAATATAAAAAATTCAAACACTTTTTAATTAAATTCCAACAACATTTCCAACAAATTCTATAATCGTTGGAAATACCAACAAAAGTTCTGAAAATTTTCGTTGGTAAAATCGTTGGAAATTTCCAATGAATTTACCAACGAAATTGATTTGACCGGGAAACCCTAAATTTTCTAAAATTGGTTGGAAATTTTGTTGGAAATTTGCAACGAAATTTCCAACAAATTTTAAAATTAAGAAAAAAGAATTTTCGAAATTCGATGGAAATTTCGTTGCAAATTACCAACCGATTTACCAACAAATATAGCATAATAAAAAGAAGCCAAATTTTTTAAAAATTCGTTGGAAATTTCGTTGGAAATTTAACAAAAATATTTATATAATTACCGAAATTATAAATTCGTTGGAAAATTCGTTGGAAATTTCCAACTAATTTTCCAACGAATTTCCTTTTAGACGGAAATGATATTATATTTCAAAGTTTCGTTGGAAAATTCGTTGGAAATTTCCAACGAATTTTCCAACGAAAATTATAAAACGAAAAAAGACATACTTTTAATATTGGTTGGAAAATTCGTTGGAAATTTCCAACGAATTTTCCAACTAATTTTATAAGATTAATATGTTTTTCGGTGCTGTAAAATTGGTTGGAAAAATCGTTGGAAATTTCCAACGAATTTTCCAACCAATTTTTAAAATTGTCGAAATCTAATAAATCGTTGGAAAATTCGTTGGAAATTTCCAACGATTTTTCCAACGATTCCTTGTAATTTTTGAAATCTAACAATTGGTTGGAAAAATCGTTGGAAATTTCCAACGATTTTTCCAACTAATTTTATAAGATTAATATGTTTTTCGGTTTTAAAAATTGGTTGGAAAAATCGTTGGAAATTTCCAACGAATTTTCCAACCAATTTTTAAAATTGTCGAAATCTAATAAATCGTTGGAAAATTCGTTGGAAATTTCCAACGATTTTTCCAACGATTCCTTGTAATTTTCGAAATCTAACAATTGGTTGGAAAAATCGTTGGAAATTTCCAACGATTTTTCCAACTAATTTTATAAGATTAATATGTTTTTCGGTTTTAAAAATTGGTTGGAAAAATCGTTGGAAATTTCCAACCAATTTTCCAACCAATTTTTAAAATTGTCGCAATCTAATAAATCGTTGGAAAATTCGTTGGAAATTTCCAACGATTTTTCCAACGATTCCTTGTAATTTTCGAAATCTAACAATTGGTTGGAAAAATCTTTGGAAATTTCCAACGATTTTTCCAACTAATTTTATAAGATTAATATGTTTTTCGGTTTTAAAAATTGGTTGGAAAAATCGTTGGAAATTTCCAACCAATTTTCCAACCAATTTTTAAAATTGTCGCAATCTAATAAATCGTTGGAAAATTCGTTGGAAATTTCCAACGATTTTTCCAACGATTCCTTGTAATTTTCAAAATCTAACAATTGGTTGGAAAAATCGTTGGAAATTTCCAACGATTTTTCCAACTAATTTTATAAGATTAATATGTTTTTCGGTTTTGTTAAATTGGTTGGAAAAATCGTTGGAAATTTCCAACGATTTTTCCAACCAATTTTTAAAATTGTCGAAATCTAATAAATCGTTGGAAAATTCGTTGGAAATTTCCAACGAATTTTCCAACTATTTCTTGTAATTTTCGAAATCTAATAATTCGTTGGAAAATTCGTTGGAAAGTTCCAACGAATTTTCCAACGAAAATTATAAAACAAAAAAAGACATACTTTTAATATTGGTTGGAAAATTCGTTGGAAAGTTCCAACGAATTTTCCAACTAATTTTATAAGATTAATATGTTTTTCGGTTTTTGTAAAATTGGTTGGAAAAATCGTTGGAAATTTCCAACGATTTTTCCAATCAATTTTTAAAATTGTCGAAATCTAATAAATCGTTGGAAATTTCGTTGGAAATTTCCAACGATTTTTCCAACGATTTCTTGTAATTTTCGAAATCTAATAATTCGTTGGAAATTCGTTGGAAATTTCCAACGAATTTTCCAGCAAAAATTATAAAACGAAAAAGGACATACTTTTAATATTGGTTGGAAAATTCGTTAGAAAGTTCCAACGAATTTTCCAACTAATTTTATAAGATTAATATGTTTTTCGGTTTTTGTAAAATTGTCGAAATCTAATAAATCGTTGGAAAATTCGTTGGAAATTTCCAACGAATTTTCCAACTAATTTTATAAGATTAATATGTTTTTCGGATTGGTAAAATTGGTTGGAAAAATCGTTGGAAATTTCCAACGAATTTTCCAACCAATTTTTAAAATTTTCGAAATCTAATAAATCGTTGGAAAATTCGTTGGAAATTTCCAACGATTTCTTGTAATTTTCGAAATCTAATAATTCGTTGGAAAATTCGTTGGAAATTTCCAACGAATTTTCCAACGAAAATTATAAAACGAAAAAAGACATACTTTTAATATTGGTTGGAAAATTCGTTGGAAAGTTCCAACGAATTTTCCAACTAATTTTATAAGATTAATATGTTTTTCAGTTTTTGTAAAATTGTCGAAATCTAATAAATCGTTGGAAAATTCGTTGGAAATTTCCAACGAATTTTCCAACTAATTTTATAAGATTAATATATTTTTCGGATTGGTAAAATTGGTTGGAAAATTCGTTGGAAATTTCCAACGAATTTTCAAACTAATTTTATAAGATTAATATGTTTTTCGGATTGGTAAAATTGGTTGGAAAAATCGTTGGAAATTTCCAACGAATTTTCCAACCAATTTTTAAAATTGTCGAAATCTAATAAATCGTTGGAAATTTCGTTGGAAATTTCCAACGAATTTTCCAACCAATTTTTAAAATTGTCGAAATATTAAAAATCGTTGGAAAATTTATTGGAAATTTCCAACGAATTTTCCAACGATTTTTTAAAATTATCGAAATCTAGCAATTTGTTGGAAAATTCGTTAGAAATTTCCAACCAATTTTTCAACTAATTTTTAAAATTGTCGAAATATTAAAAATCGTTGGAAAATCTAGCATTGAATGAAATTATTACAGAACAAGAACAACAGAAATATTAAAAATTAGGACAACCAAAACACACACGTGTCGCATTTCTACTAAAAATTACACATAATTAATAAAAAGTCTCAAAAATCATAATCTTCATCTTCATCTTCATCTTCATCTACATCTTCACCTTCTTCTTCGTCTTCACTTTCTTCTTCGTCTTCATCTTCTTCTTCATCTTCATCTTCTTCCTGATCATCATCTTCATCCTCTGTCTCCAAATCACATTGTGTAACAAGTTGAAAATTTGATTCTCGAATTTCTATTGGATCTACATCGATCATCGCTCCACATGAATCTCGTAAAGTAGGAATGTTATATTCAGCAGTTTCATTCATGTGACGAACTTCCTCTTGTTGATATGCCGTGTCCTTCCAGTGTTCCTCGATTTTCTTTCGTGCTTTGGTTTTACATACAGCCCACCAATCGGTTTTGTCACGCTTCAAACTAGGATATGATGCATGATAGACTTGAATTGCTTGTTGTGCCAAGACAAATGGTTCATATTTCATATATATTTTCTTGTGATTTATTTCAACCAAATTATATTTGGTATGCACATTCATTCCTTTCACGGAGTCGAACCACATGCATTTAAATAAGACAACCCGCATTAACGGTCCATGGTACTCAATCTCTATGATTTCATCCAACAAGCCATAGAAATCACCTTGCGAATTGCCACAATTGGATGACTGAACACACACACCACTATTCATTGTGGCATTTCCCATTCCATATTCGCGAGTGTGAAAATTATACCCGTTAATGAAATATGCTGGCCAAGTTCGTACTCTTGACTTTGGACCCCATGACAGATGATATAGCATTCCCTGCTGTCCAACTTGAGCATCAATACTGTGAACCTAAAAATGACACACATGCAATGTCAATAATATATATTTCAAAAATATGACGTATGGGAATTTACCAATAAATAGGATTTCGTCCATATTCAACTTACATATGTTTTGAACCATGTTGCAAATTGTTCCTGGCACAAATGGTCAAACTCATTTGGTAGTAGTCCATGCATTGCATTCTTGAAATTCCTAGTAACAAATGCCATTTATGTATTAGCAACGATTTGAAACATAAGTACAAATGTACGTGCAAATCTACACTTACTCGAAGTATGGCTCCACTTCTGGACAGTTCAATAAAATATATGTATGGGCTGCCAGCTTTTCTTCACCTGTTAAGTGACAAAACTTACATGTGCCGCTAGGTCGACCCAAATAATTAAAAATAGAGAATGATTTGCATTTGGGATCAATGGGACCCTCATCATTTCTTCCAGCTTTCCGCATCTTGCATTGCACGTGTGGCTCAAAATAATATGATGCAAATGTTGTCACTTCTTCCACAATATATGCATTACAAATTGAAGCTTTGACACATGCCTTATTCTTCACTTTTTTCTTCAAATGATATAAGAACCTAGTTGCAGTAGAAAAAAGTTTATCGTAACAAAATATGTAATAAAGTAATTTCACATTTAATGTTAAAAAAATTCACCTCTCAAATGGATACATCCATCGAAATTGGACGGGACCTGCAACTTTGGCTTCATAAGGTAAGTGAACTAAGAGATGCTCCATTGAATCGAAGAACGATGGAGGAAATATCCTTTCTAAGTTGCAAAGAATAATTGGAATATCTCTCTCTAGTTTCTCAATGTGTGATGATTTCAACGTTGTTGAGCAAATATCATGCAAGAAATTACTTAACTCTGTAATGGCACCCCATACAAAGTTTGGAAGAACTTCCTTGAAGGCTATCGGAATTAGTCTTTCCATAAATATGTGACAATCATGACTCTTCATACCTGTCAACTTGCAATCATTCATATCAACACATCTGCCGAGATTGGAAGCATATCCATCAGGAAATCGCACCGATTTCAACCATTGACAAACGACCCGTCTCTGCTCCTTGTTCAATGTATAAATTGCTTTGGGTTTCGGTCCCCTGCTGCTTGCATCCGCATCTAGTGTTGGTCGATCGCAAATATCCCTCATATCTTTTCTTGCATTCAAGTTGTCCTTTGTTTTTCCAGTGACATCCATCACAGTATTTATGACATTGTCGAAAACGTTCTTCTCTATGTGCATGACGTCAAGATTATGATGAATAAGATGGGCATTCCAATATGGTAGATCCCAAAATAAACTGCGTTTAGTCCACTTATGTGTACTTCCGTACGCAAACGTTGTGCCGTGAGGGTTGTCAATAACAGTTGGAAACTCTTGCACGCGTTCCCAAATTTGATGGCCGGTCAACCTCAATGGTGGATGTGTTCTCTCGATCCTATTCTTGATGAACTCTTTTTTATTCCTTCTGAATGTATGATTAAGAGGCAAAAATTGTCTGTGACAATCAAAATAGCAGGCCTTCTTACCATGTTTTAATCTGAAAGCTTTCAATCTCTCCATACAAATCGGACATCCTAAGATCCTCGCTGTACTCCATCCAAATAACATTCCATAAGCAGGAAAGTCATTTATTGTCCAAAGAAGCGCAGTCTTCATTACAAATGTTTGGTCGGTAGAAACGTCATACGTAGGGATACCTTCAACCCATAGCCGTTGTAACTCTTCAATCAATGGTTGCATATAAATATCTATGGATTTTTTCGGATTTTGTGGGCCAGGCACGATCAATGTCAAAAACATATAAGGTGTCTTCATACACATACCAGGTGGAAGATTATACGGAGTTAAGATAATTGGCCAACATGAATAACTTCTTCCTGATTTCCCAAATGGGGCAAATCCATCAGCACACAGACCTAATCTGATGTTTCGAGGCTCTAGCGCAAACTCGGGGAATGTTCTATCAAAATGTTGCCATGCCTCTGCATCTGAAGGATGACACATTACATCCTCTTCTGTTTCATGATTTGCATGCCAAGTCATGTGTGCAGCAGTGGCTTGGGACGCATAAAGTCTTTGCAACCTGGGGATTAAGGGCAAATAAAACATTTGCTTGCATGGTCTACGCTTCTGATTACGACCCTGCCTTCTGTTATTCTTGTACCTAGGTTGGTTACAGAATTTGCAAGATTCTGCATATTCATCATCTCTCCAATATAACATACAACCCATAGCACATACATCAATCCGTACAACTGGAAGACCTAAGTTATCCACCAACTTTCTCATATCGTAAAAGTCATTTGGCATTATGTTATCACGAGGCATTGCTTCACGTATTACTTCAACAAAAGAGTTGAAGCAATCCACAGACACATTATGCTCTGCCTTGATATTTAACAATCTAGCTGTCACTGATAATTTCGTGTAGTTGTCACAACCTGCCCATAAAGGTTCATCTGCCGTTTCCAACACTTTCCGGAAATTATTACATTGGGAAGTTCCGTCACATATATTCTCATCACAACCTGTTACTCTTATCTCTTCCATTTCTGCTGCATAACTAGTTCCCACTTGTTCAGGTGCAGGAGTAAAACTAGTACTTGCATGATTCAATTCTGAATCCAAATTATGACCGACTTCATCAAACACCATCCCCCGATATGAGTTCAATTGTTCGAAGTAGCTACATTCTTCCCTAACTGAAAATTGATCGCTTCTTTGATATCCGTCATCATATATAAATGGTTCACCATGGCTAGTCCAATTATAATAGTTCGGAGTAAACCCATATCTACAAAGATGTTCTCTAACTTTATCAATGACTAAAAATTTTCCATTACTGCACTTTTTACATGGGCACCTTAACTTATTTCCATCCATGAACTCATATTTACTACTAGCAAAGTTCAAAAATAGTTCCAACCCGATACGAAACTCATCAGTCAATCCTCGTCGTCCAGGTAAGTTCTTATTATACATCCAACCCCTGTCTCTTTGCATTGTGTCTGTATAAAAATAGAAAAATTATCCTAAATTATTAAACATATCATATATATTGTTTAATATCTATTGTTAATTAAAATCATAAAATGCACAAAATTACAATTACGTTGTTTACGAAACAATTACTTTAAATAATGGAAAATTTCAGAAATTTACTATGTCAAGAAGACTTACAAAGTATTTGGCCGAAATCTTCGTAGTAGAAATTGGACAATCACCTTGCGAATTACAATGTTCAATTGGATTGCGAGACCTTCGAATGCACACGTACCTAAAATGAAAAATAATTACATCAGATTCATCTATTAAATACATTTTATTTATTTATTTCTGTTTTTATTTTTTATTTTTTTCCCTTTCTTCTAAGCCGGGTCGGCGACCGACGAGGTCGCCGGCCATGGCGAGCTTGGCCCTTGCTAGTCCTGGCGAGGGCCAGCCTCGCCGCCGGCAAGCTCACCTATAACTCTCATAGATATTGGCAAAGTTCCACCGAATTTTGCAACGATTTTCTATTATGGCGAAGAATAACGTGTTATTCAATTCGTAGATTTAATTTGTGGGAAATGTCCAGTTCAATTTTGTTACGAAATGTGTATAAATCAAATTTAATGAATAAGTTTGTTGCATTCGATGCAAAATTCGTTCTAAATTTTCCAACGAATTTTGGAACGAATTTATATTGATCGGAACAAGAAGGTGTTTTTTGACTTATTTGCAAAAATGATGGGAAATTTCAAACGAATTTTCCAACGAAAGTAGTACATACAAAAATGAATAAACCGAACATTGAAATTCGTTGGAAAATTCGTTGGAAATTTCCAATGAATTTTACGACGACTTTCAAATATGCCTATAAATAATGTGTCTTTTAAATTGATTGGAAAATTCGTTGAAAATTTTCAACGAATTTTGCGATGAATTTCGAATATTCGGATAAATAAGGTTTGATGAAAATTCGTTGGACAATTCGTTGGAAATTCCCAACGAATTTTGCAACTAATTTCTAATATGCCAAAAAATAAAATGTCCTTCAAATTCGTTGCAAAGGCTTCGTCGGAAACTTCCAACGAATAACGAATATACCTAAAAATAATATATTCTTCAAATACGTTGTAAAATTCGTTAGAAAATTTCAACAAATTTTACTAACAAATTATGTGGAAAATAAGTTTTGATAATAAATCGTTGCAAAATTCAAACGAATTTTCAACAAATTAAAAGGCCTTTCGGCATTGTTGCAATTTGTTGAAAAATTCGTTGGAAAATTTCAACGAATTTACCAACGATTTATGTGGAAAATAAGGCTTCATAATAATTCGTTGGAAAATTCCAACGAATTTTCCAACAAATTAAAAGGTCTGACGGCATTCTTGCAATTTGTTGGAAAATAAGGTTTAATAATAATTTGTTGGAAAATTCGTTGGAAATTTCCAACGAATTTTCCAACAAATTAAAAGGACTTTCGGAATGTTGAAAATGGTTGGAAAATTCATTGGAAAATTCCAATGAATTTTCCAACGAATTATGGGAAAAAAGAAAGTGTTTGGCCAATTCGTTGGAAAATTCGTTGGAAAATTCCAATGAATTTTCCAACGAATTAAAAGGACCGTTGGTATTTTTAAATTTGGTTGGAAAATTCGTTGAAAAATTCCAACGAATTTTCCAACGAATTATTGGAAAAAAGATTTAATGTAAATTTCATTGGAAAATTCGTTGGAAAATTCCAACGAATTTTCCAACGAATTATGATGTCCGAAACATAGAATTGTTCCTCATATTCGTTGGAAAATTCGTTGGAATTTTCCAACGAATTATTTGGAAAAAGGATTTAATGTAAATTAGTTGGAAAATTCCGACGAATTTTTCAACGAAGTTGTTTCTACTAGAAAAATAAAGAGTTTGTAATTCGTTGGAAAATTTGTGGGAAATTTTCCACGAATTTTCCAATGAAATTAGAACACAGTTGCACTCCCGTACAAAAAATTGAAAACAGCTAAATTAGAACACATGTAAATTACACTTAAAAAAATTTGCGCGAATTATCATGTCGAGAAGACTTACCGGATATTGATAATTTTATAAGAATCGCAACGTTCAAATGTATTGGGAAACTTTTGCATGGATATGCACGTAGAGCCGCCACAGGCTCGCCATCGATACCCAATTGGAGCTGCTGGACTCGGTCCCGGCGCAGTTCGCCGTTTAACGGCGAGGGCGGCGACGGAGAGAAGGATCGCGAGGTAGATGGCCAAAAGGATGACGAGAAAGAGAGTTTCTTTTCAGCCAAAAATATGCAGTACACACAACACGTTTGAAGACAAAGTTATAAAGCTGACATATTTTTGTTGGAAAATTTGTCGGAAATTTACGACGAATTTTCCAACGAAATAGAATAATAATTGCACCGAAATCTAGTTCGTTGGAAAATTCGTTGGAAATTCCAACGAATTATAAATTTCCAACGAATTTCACATTTCTGCCCCAGGAATTGCCTTTACTATTTTCGTTGGAAAATTCGTCGGAAATTTCCGACAAATTTTCCAACGAAATTGCGAAATATGAATTGAAAACCTTTTTCGTTGGAAAATTCGTTGGAAATTCCAACGAATTTTCCAACGAAATTGAAGATATTCGATAGTAAAATCTATTTCGTTGGAAAATTCGTCGGAAATTTCCAACGAATTTTCCAACGAAATTGCCAAATGTGAATTGGAAACCGTTTTCGTTGGAAAATTCGTTGGAATGTCCAACGAATTTTCCAACGAAGTTACTACAAACAAACAATTTTTTTCCGTTAAGAGAAATTCGTTGCAAACTTCGTCGGTAATTTCCAACGAATTTTGCAACGAATTTATGAATATTCCGAACTATTATTCCTCTTTTTAAAATTTGTTGGAAAATTTGTTGGTAATTTCCAACGAATTTTCCAACAAATTTACGAATATTACGAACTATTATTCCTCTTTTTAAAATTTGTTGGAAAATTTGTTGGTAATTTCCAACGAATTTTCCAACAAATTTACATTATATAGTTCAATTTTTGAATTCGCCGGGAAATTCGTTGGTAATCCAACGAATTTTCCAACGATAAGTATTTTAGTCGGAAATTTCTGATGATTTTCGCCACGAAAAAATTTCGTGGGATGAATTTACCAACGAAAAATATTTCGTTGAAAATTTAAAACGAATTTTCCAACAAAAAAATTTCAGTTGGAAATTTCTGACTATTTTTCCAACAAAAATTTTTTCGTTGGTAAATTCCGACTAATTTACCAACGAATTATTTTTCGTTGGAAATTTCCGACGATATTTCCAACGAAAAATTTGTCGTAGCTAATTTCCGACGAATTTTCCGACGAATTAATTTTCGTCATTAAGTTCCAACGAATTTTTGAATTCGTTGGAAAAGTTGTCGCAAATTTCCAACGAAAATTTTTTCGTTGCAAATTTTCGTGGCAAAAAACAGGTTTTTTTGTAGTGATACATTAAACATTTTTATAAAGTTCATGGGTTATATTAAACATGTACTAAAACTTCATGGACCACATTAAATACATTAAAAGTTCATGGGCCACATTGAACATTAAGTTTAAATTCAGAGACTACATTAAATAAATTAAAATTCATTGACCAAATTGCACATTAAGTTAAAGTTCAGGAAATGTTTGTGTCATTTTTCTTATTTTAAATCTTATTGAAAGGAATGTTGACTAGAAAACATGTGCATAATATACAAAAAAAAAAATTAGACTCAAATTTTGATTGTGCATTTTTTTTATGTTTAATTGACACGATTTTTGCATTTATGAAAAGCTTATTATTCGAACTTTTCAAAATAAGTTACTGAGAGAATTAATAGATATGATGATTAAGGAAAAAAGATATAAAGAACTCACAAGCAAAAAATTAAGATGTTATTTTTTATTTTAAACTTTATCAGCACTGTTTATAAATGTGCATAATTTTTTAATGAATTAATTTATTGAGCTAACTAATATTCCATTTTCATAAACACCTTCTTTTTTTGGAGGTCTAGTGTGGATGAAATAATACAAAGGCATCACCTAGTGTGAAGCACCGCATGAACAAACGGAGTCGACAGAACAATTGTGCTAGCTTCGATGCTTCGTGCTTCTCCTTTTCGATACTTCTGGCTTCAAAAATAGCGCCTCCACAAACTCTCTCTTTCCTCATAATGGACCAAAGAGAATGGAAATGATGAAAAGTAGCGGGAAGCGTCAAATTTTTTATCGCCGAAGCAACCGATAGAGCCAAATGAGAAAAAAATTTAAGGGAAAAAAGTGTAGACGTACATCATGATAATTTAATGTGATTTGCCCTATGTTAAGCAAATACCAAATCCACATGTACAAAACAAAAAAATTTTTTAGTGCGCCCATCGATTTTGAACTTTTATGGTTAGAAAGAATCAAATCGAATTTTAGTGAGTCCATCAATTTTGAACTGACATTGGTGAAAGCCTTAGCATCGTAATGCATAGTAATGGAATAGGTAGGCACGGGAAGTGCTGGTGAGTATATGGATGGCCATTTAGATGCATCAAACATTATTTGCACTATTGATATCATGGGTTGCGGATATACATACGCCTGTGAAGCTCAAGTAAGTTTGGGTCAATCTACACTTGAAATACTAGATAGATTATTCCTACTATTCAGGTAGTCCAAGTAAGTTTGGGTCAATCCACACTTGAAATACTAGATAGATTATTCCTACTATTCAGGTAGTCCAAGGACTGATGATATGTTGCTTCTTGGTTACCACATCAAAATTGAATGAATTTATCATTTATACCACCATCTCTTATGTCAATTTATACAAAAATAATACGTATTTATGTCATAATATATTCTTTTCCTCTCTTTTCCCGTGCTAATATCCAAACAACATTATATCCCAACCTTTCAAATCCATTATCTTCTTTTCTATAGTAATTAGATGAATCCCCTTTTTCTTTCTTAAATATTTATCTTTCTTATTTTTGATGATGGAATGAAAATGTCATATCATCTCAGTTATGCATTGATTGAACCAGAAAAATAGTAAAAGTCCACTACAGTACTAATAGATATGTGTCATCAAAGTAGGAAATCCAGCTACAATAATTCCAATTCGCAGGTGATCTGTAGCCCCTTTTCCACTCTCTATATACAAAATTGACAACAGCAAGAACAGATGCTCGTTATTTCTTTGTAATTTGAAAATTGAGAAGAGTTTTCCCAATTGACAGACAATTAAAGGGTCTTACTAAATTTTTCTACATCTTGACATGTAAAATGCGTCGAGAATTTTTCATAGCCCTGCGCTCCCCCACGTCATTTCGATGATCCTTCAGCCTCTTAACCTCGACCCTCCTCCGATCAAAATTTTAGGATGCTCATGAAACCGTCCTCCCATAACAGACCGATGCTAAATAGAGATTCTTTGCCCATTTCTCCTGCATGGGCACTCGATCATGTTAGCAAATAGGGTAAAGAAGAATGTCTTAAAACATCGCGAGAGATGTGAAGGTTTCGAGACAAGGCACCTTGACATGTGTACTTGGAAAAGCAGAAGTTCGAAGAGTCTCCTGGGTCTCATCTGTGGGTTTTCTCCTTGGTATACTGAGAACGAATGCAGCCTGGTCCCATGTCGCAGCTGTTGCTGTTATACGATATCCAGAGTCCCATCGCCGATGAATACCCTCACTGGGATACAGGAAATCTAGTTCAACCACCTGCATAAAAAATGGCTGTATTAGCTACTTATGCATGCGTAAAATAAGAAGAATATTTCACCGTTTACAAGACCTGATCTGAATATCCGGCACCGCGAGACATAACTATTGCCCATCTACTACCAGCTGTACCCATAGATGTCACGTAGAAACCCTCCTTCCACTTTTTGTTGATCCACTTGAATGGGAATGAATCGCTTACTTTGTAGGACTGCTGCAGATACTGTGTACCTGGTGCCAGCAAATTAAATCTTTCATCAAACATTCAAATAGGTATGACCATATGAGACTAATATTAAGAACCATATACCTTTTGACATCACCACCAAAGAACTCCCATTGGCAGATCCACCTATCGCACTGATATAGTAGTTCTTTTCCCATTGCTCCATTATCCATTCCTAAAACAGAAAAGCATGGTAAGCAGATTTTTCAGATAACCAATGAGATTGCACTTCTGTGCAAGAGAATAAAGAGGGATGGGAACAGAAATCTGGAAAGGGAGGGACAGAAATATCTACAAGAAAGAGCTATACCTTGTGAAGAAAAAAAGACGAAAATTCATAAACTTGTGAAGTAAACCCAGTGCCGGCATCCATAATTAGGGCCCAGAGGTTTTGGCAGGAGGCAACACTACTGATAAATAAGCCATCTTCATTTCCTTTGTCAATATGCTGGCTGAGCCTGTTGTCTGCGACATTGTAGTGATACCTAAAGAGAACGGTTAAACTCTCAACCTCAAAAATGTAAATACAATTACTTGAAAGGTCGATATGTTTTCCACAAAAAACTAGAGCAAATAAAAATAAAATGAAACAGGGCAGAGATGAATCAATCAAAGAAATCTAAAATGAGACATTGAGCCACAGGAAAAGTTCAAATTTTTAAGTGAGCATATCCACTACCTCTGCTTCATAGGACGCCGCGCATTATAAACACTAATCCATTGAGTAGCTGGCATACCCAATCGGACCTTCTTCTTCGGTTGTCCATCTTCATCTTCATCCTCCTCCATGGTCAACCGTCCTCTCTTCTGACCCACTTGAGTTACAAGCTTCACAACAGACAGCCAAGTCAGATAATATATATATATATATATATATATATATATAGAGAGAGAGAGAGAGAGAGAGAGAGAGAGAGAGAGAAGCAGAACAAGACACTTGAAAGAACAATGAACAGACTACAATATGTGGATTAAGTTGAACCAAGAAGAACTTTAACCACCTTTTGAGCACCCTCTGTATTGATCGGTCTGACATCTGGATTTGGTGCAATGATCCCATCGAAGAGAGAAATGTATCTAGCATATTTTGGTTCTTCATCAAACTTCAAGTTAACCACATGTTCAACAAACTGTCGGAATGGCACTGGGCAGAAGCAACAGAGAGTCTCTGGAGACGTTGCCATCTTCTTCTTGCAAACAAGGAAGCCTTTATTCTCTCCCTAAAATGCAACACCAGAATCACCTCTATTGTCAAACTCAAAGAGGGGCAAATTGCTATCAGCCAGAAACAGAGAAACAAACCTGATATCCTTGCCACGGCAAACGACCTCTAAGGAGGAAAATCAGAGTATAGGCAAGAGATTCGAGATCATCTCTCCTACTTGCAGTTCTACCTAAATGAGCATGCACACTGGCATAGCGCACAGTTCCCCTGCCAAGAAGACACCATCGAAGTAAGTAGCAATTGGGAACACACTTAGAGATCTAAAGGGCTAGATAGACAAAGCTACATCAATTCATCTTATCCCCACACTCAATTATTCCCCAAGTACCTGAAAACATCTGGTCTTTGGTCATACTCTACATGCAGACCAGTTGAATTATCGCGCCATCTTGTAGCTAATAGACCAAAATAATATTATACATTAGCCAGTTATAGAACACTGACAGAACGATAAAATTCAGAAAATGAGCATTCAAGAAGGTACCTAATCCAAGATCAACTAGGAATAGCTTCTTCTCATCAGGAGTTCCGGGAGTACCAAGCAGAAAATTCTCAGGCTTTACATCACCATGAATGTACCTGGAAGTTGGAGAGATAATACTTTTGAGTCAAAATATGAGACCACCATAATATAAGGGTAAAAAAGATTCTCGAAAATACATAATCCAAAACTAAAGAGGCAAAAGGCTGGTGTTTCGTGGTAGATTATTCAGAATAAGTTGTTGTTAATGCTCTACAGACTAAATCAGATAAGACAGGAGAAAGGAAATGATCCCTGACATTATCCACATTTAGTAGCTGACAAAAATAATTGCTCATGACAATGGAGTGACACTCAAAACCAAATACGCAATGCTCGATCACTCATCCACGTGAGCTCATGAAGCCTCAATGGGAGCAATTAATACAGGAGAAAATCTCATTCATACATACTAAAAGCAACAATCATAATGTTGGCAACAAAACGCTTACCCTCTTGTGTGCAACTTCTCCAATATGGATATTGCTTCAATGGCTATGCATGCTACCATTTCAGTGGACATTCTAGAGTCAAAGATACAATCAAAATAGCAATTAAAAAGGATTGATTCAAGACAATATATACCATAAGATCATAGGCTAAGTTTAAACAAACTCACGAATGAGAATTATTATTCCACACGTCCCACAAGCTAGGCCCGAGCATATCCATTACCTACAGGCAATCGTTAATATGCTTAGCAAACTATTACAACTTAAAAGATGACAGCAGAAAATATCCGATGCAGCAAACCAAGAAGGAAATAGCAGCATACCATGACATAGAAATCACCCTGTCGACCCTTGTAGTGTACTCTTGGTACGCCATGACTACCACCAAGAGTGCTGTGTAAATATGCCAGAAAAAAAAATGTGAAGTTTAATAACAGAATGTGACGAAAAGGAGTACTAACATAATAGGACAAGGATACTTACTTGTAGACTTGCCATTCATGAGGGGGGCCGTAGCTGCATCCTTTGCTGCTTCTATGCTCAAATTTCAATGCCACCTGTGAAAAAAAAAATGTTGACTGAATAATAAGAAGAAGATATGCACAGAATAGCAATCAAAACTGGAGCAACAAACGCACCTCTACAGCTCCAGGCCCAGTAGTAATATCACTTGAACTTCCAGCAGAAACACGTCGGCCAACATAGACTTGGCCAAAACCACCTTTTCCCAATTTTCTGTCTATTCTGTAAACTGGGGAACCACCAACTTGGACCTGAGATAGAATTTATGAATGCTTCCGATAGAAAATACATAAATAGTGCATGCGCACGAGTGCTCCCCAGAATTAGAACTGATGCCATAGAAACTACCAACTCATACATAGACAAAGGTCCACTAGCAGGAAGGGACGGTGTTAAATGTAGCCAATCTACCATTTGCAAATTTTAATCACCAAGCTGAACAGGTAAAAAGTTGATCCTATCACGTAACAAAATTTATTAACCAGTCATATCATTAACAATCAGATATTACCATCAATTACCGAGTATTCCCAGCAAAATTTGATAAACCTAGCAGTCTATCATTCAACAGCAACAATCTACATTGACCGTATGCAGAAGACACAGTATCAAGTATCACATTCATAGCAATAAGAAATGGGTAACCACCGGCACTCTGCTGAAAACAAAAGCCCTGGACAATCTCGCATAGAAAGCTAATTCGCAAGTATACCTTCTCGGGAAGGGGAGCAGTGCTTCCCTCCTCCTCAGCCGCATGTGCCTTCCCAGCACTTCGCCCCCTGCTATTGAACTCATCCATTGGCTTCTCACCCACCTCCTCCTTCTCGTCTCCACCACCACCACCGGCGGCTCTCAACCCCACTTCCAACAACCTTTTATGCTGCCCCTCCTCCTCCGCGACCACGGTAGCTAAATTCTCGGCAGCAGCTCCCTTCGCCTGCCGGGTGTTCTTCTTCGGTTGCGCGACCGCAGCCGCCGCCGCCGCCGCCCGCCGCCTCCTCGTCCGCGTGGCGATCCCCTCGTCGGCCTCAAAGTTCTGCTGGTTCTCCGCTGCCCGGCCCTTGGACACGCCGCCACGCAGTACCGGCATCTTTCATTCTCAGATTCTCATACCTCCGATGGTCTCGTCCAAAGACAAAGAATTCACTACAGTTCGGGTTTTTCTCCGCCCCCACCTTTCAACTCCCCTCGACAACCGACACAACCCAGAAGAGCGCCAATCGCAGGTGGGGGAAAAGGAAGAGGCTTTACAGCAAATACGCGTCGAAAGCGCGCCACTTTCGATCGGCCCGGCAATCGATCGAGCTGGAAGAGACCCAAAATCAAGCGGGGAAAACAGGCAAACAACCACTGAGTTCCGACGCGAAACAGACCGGCGACGCACCGGGAAAACCAAAAATCGACGACCGGACACGGCGATTGCTTACCTTTTTCCCGCCGGAGAAGGAGGAATCCGGAGCCGATGAGAGCTTTGAACGTCGATTGGGGTTTCGGAGATTGGGAATCGTCTGGGATTTTTCAAAGAAGAGAGAGAGAGAGAGAGAGAATTTCTTTTTTGTTTTTCTTTTTGGAATTTTTATGATGAGAGAGAGAAAGAGAGAGAGAGAGAGAGAGAGGGAGGGAATAATTTGGGTTTTCACACATTGGAGTCGCAAGGGAATGTCCAAATTAAGGGAATTGTCCACGTGGACCGTTCGTGGCCGTCGGATGACAGGTTGTCTTCACATAACCTAGCATCTCAAAACCAACGATTCCTAGCATCAAGATAGACCTCGTGTTTTCGTCGATCTTCAAGAGTAGATCACACTACCGTTTGCTGCAACCATGACTGTCCTGAGAAACGATTATCACGGATCAAAGCTCGAGAGTTTTCCAACACGTGAGGTGAGCAACGACCTGATCGACGAAGAAAGTAACTTGCCGGGATCGTGCTTGCTATCAATACACACGTGCAAATTTTAAATGTTGACGGGTCATGATATCTCCAGAAATCGATTATGAACACATTTGTCGCTCCATGTGACTGAGATATGGAGTTAACCACCCAATTGAGCAAATTTAATCACTTTTATCTTACGACGATTTCTGAAGATGATTCAAAGACGCTCTTATATTAACTTATCTTGAAGATGCAAACCCGTGTAAGTCAAGGAAGTGATTAGATCGCTAATCTCACGTGCTTAATCATAAACAAATACTGCGTTTGGTCATGTTTTAGTCTATTCAGAGCATATTCATTCTCCACAAGCATATTCAGCGTCGGTTACAAGTCAGGAGGATTATCGCTATTGTCCCCGAATGACAGCAGACATGGATGAGGTTTCATCTGATCTGAAAACCCACCCTGTCAAATAACAAAGTGAAAGTCTTTCTATTGTCCTGAAAATTCGCCATTTGGAGTTCTTATCCCATCTCATCCGATGTTATCTTTTTTATCTTGATCCTACCTGGTCAAGAACTGAACAAAACCTATAAATAGAGGTCGCCTTTCCTATTGATACGTTGCCCCTCGCCTTTGAACTTTGCTTCATCAGAATCAAAGCTTCTAGAAAAGAGGAAGAAGGAAGGGTCTTTATTACTGTTGCGAGCATGAAGTAAGGACGAGTTACGTGACAGAGCCGTCTCTTTGGAGTTTCCAAAGTTCAAACCCCTGTTCTTGACGTTCAACGCCTTTGACAAGTTCTCCTCCTTTGCCTTCGGACGAATAGTTTCTGCGACTCTCGGAATCAGATATCCCTCTGCACATATTCAGAAAGGAGAGAACTTTCCGAGCCTCTGCTTGTTTCTCTCAAAAGGGCTCTTCTCTTTGAGCTCTGCTTCATCGCTTCTGTGGACAAAAAGGGCATCCGTATCCAGGTAATCCCATGTTAGTTGTCACCTTCTTTAGGTGAATTTTCGCCTGTAATTGGACAGATCAGTCGCTGCAGAATAAGGTTCTGGTTTATTTCATGTTCATCATGTTGTCTTTTTGCTCTTTCCGGCTTTTAAAAGGCAGAAAATGCTCTGAAGTCTATCTGTTCTGTTAGCTTTCGAACATCAGATATCATGGCTCTGCAATCTATAATCAGCTATGACCATTTGAGAGAGAGAGAGAGAGAGAGAGAGAAAGCATTCAAGCATGCCGGTGTATTATCAAGTTCATCATCACTAGGTCAGAGCATTAGATAGGACTGTATGAGCAGGTCCTATTAAGTATGTTCTGCATTGATTTTTGCTAAGCTAGGAACAGATTCATCTTATGGTAGGCACGGCAAGTTTTGGCTAGTGTCCTAGTGATGAATTCAGTTGATACAATTAATGTTCAAATGAGATTAAGAAGTTGTCTCCCATGTTTGTGATTGTTTTTTGACTCATCTGTTTATCGACTCTCTTTTTTCTGCCCATCAAGTCATGTTTGACTTCGATTTGCCTGGAATATGCCTCTACTTCCAGTGATCCGATTCAAATTCGAAGGAACGGAACATGATGGCTAACCAATCCGGCAGCAACAATCACGGACAAAGGACGACACTGTCTATGAGAGTATTCCAATTCGCTTCGGCCATCGCATTTAGCATCTGGCTGCTCTTTCAGATCAATCGTCAATTCGACAATCAAAGGCATCACCAGAACGAGGAGAACATAAGCATCCAGGACTCGGGCACGCTTCTTTTAGGCCGTAAGGTGAATCTCGGTTTCATGGCGGGAGGTCTTGTACAATACAACGAGGAGCGCCCTTACCACGGCAACAATGATATAGCGGGCTATAATGAAAAGACAGAGAAGCTGATGAGAGAGGCAACGGAGGGTCTGATTGGTGAAGACAGTGTCGGTTTTGCGTTGATTGTAGAAAAAACCGGCGATGGCGACGTTCAAGATGGAGGGGCAATGACTTATGAAGGCAATGTCTTTGAAGATGAGAACGGGGTACCGCCCGATGTGAGCAGTGTGCATCTGATGAAATCCGAAGACGACAGTTGAAATGCGTCTGCAGGACTGAGTACGCTATGACATCTTGCCACGAGAAATCGGCTGAAACGAGATGATTCACCGCAGAAACAATGGACTTTGGAGATGATCTTCGTGATATCTCCACATGCCGAAAATAATCTGTAACGGGGACAGGTCTTGATAAGTCGGTATTGTAATGAAAGGTATTTAGAGATAGAGAAGTTGTAACTCAAACGGCCGTAAGTTCCCTCCACCACAAACTTCTTCTTTTTGACATTATGGAAGTTGTATTGTGAATATATAGAGATTGTAATGAAAGAAATAAGCATCATGTGCAAACTCAAAAGCATCCAGATCAATTCAAATAACACCAACATATGAATACAACAAGGACGCACATAGAGTTCGGAACCGACCGATCCAGCTATATCCAAATCATAAATTAAGCAAACCACGTTCGCGCGAGCCGAACACGAACGGAAACGACTCGAAGAAGGACTAATAGCCAATCAGACACCCCGTTGAACGAGGCCAGCCTCTGCAATTCTTTCTGAATGTGAAGTTGCTTCCTGCAAAGTCTGCATCACCATGATCCTGTTGAATTTCAATTGGGCCTGGAGTTATCAAGAGCCCGGGACCGGCTTGAAACCGGACCGCCTTCTTTGAGAGAACCCAATTCTTATGACCCGAAGATTGGTCGGGTCGACCTGGTCCCCTATTAATGTTCCGTGTTTTTTTTTTCTTTTTTTTTATTATTTAGGGTAAATCCAAAATGAGTAAATAATTGTCAAAGTCTCTCCATTCGGCCACTGAAACTAGGGGCAAGTCCACCGGACACACAACGTGCGCGCACACATGATACCCGGAATCGTGTCCAGCTAAGGTTGTTTGAATAGCAGGGTTGAAAATAGGAATTCGGTCCAAACATGTAAGTGCATGTCATGTGTCAAGTCCGACGATCCTTTCAAAAAGAAGAAGGAAAATTCACGAGCAATTATTTTGTTCCCTTAGTTATATGTTGATCAACGCGATGGTCGAAGCTTGGTTACGTTTGAAAGTGTCTAATATCTCGTCAAAGGTTGATTAGTTTACATAGAATCGATACTAAAGCGTGAACAATTGGATATCGGACGACTACATTTTTATGATGAAAAATTCGCATGAACAATGAGGAAGAGGCTGTAGCCCTAGCTAGCCTCCGAAGGCCACAACTCGAACTCATCAGAGGTCGAGCTCGTAATAATCTAATATATAGTCTGGAATTTGGAAAGTACATCTATTAATTTTTTTTATGTTCAGGGGCAAAACTCTTCCAATTTACTATAGAATTGTTACGCTCTCCGCTAAATCTCACTCGTGCATGCCTAATCATATTAGATATTTTTGAGGACCTACATAACTTAAGTAGCTCTTCACACCTAAAAAAAAAAAGAAAAAAAAAACTTTAGTAGGTCTTGACTTTAATTATGTAGAGCGCTATTAGCTTGGGCCGGGCTCGGTCTACTGAGAGAGTGCATTGCACACCGGGCGACTAACGATATCTCCATGACCAAAAAACAAAAAATAACAAAAACAACGATAACGATATCACGTGATGGTCACGTGAGCCCCGAGCACGTGCGCCCATGTTCGAGCAAAACATGGGGAGCACAACGCACGTGCGAGGAAGCACGAACGGAAAGCGGGCAACCCCGCCCCGATCGGGCTGCCGACACGCCGAATTGACCGGACCCCCGCGGGGGGCTTTTCGGTCTTTTGAGCTCCCTTGATTTTCTTTTTCCTTTTTCCGCTTTTTTTTTTTTCCCCTTTCCTTTTTGCGCGCTAAAAAAAAAGACAAAACGAACCTAAAAATCACATGATCGCTGACACCACCTCCACCTTCGTCACGTGCTGGGTGGGCCCCACGACCCCCCACCCCCGGGGGCCCCTTTTGAACGAAATATTTCCACGGGAAAAGTTAATGAATGCCGGGAAAAAAGAATTATTTAGAAAAAAAAAAAAGATGTCATGTTTGGGCGACTTTCCTTCTACCGTCACTCCGGAAATTAAGAAATTAATATAATAATTAACGGGGGGTCGATTAGGGTAATGAGTAAAATTTTAATTCTAAAATAACATTATCCAATTACCGGGAGTCAATTACACCTCGGGATCAGCGCACGTGTTAGCTCTCCCTCCTATGATTGGTCCCCATCGCAAAAAGCCCTCATCTTGCTGTTCAATTCGAATAATACGAAATTAAATTATAATATTGACCATAACTACTACGGTGTAAAGATAAGCTTAGTCGTTCACTTTACATCTCTCTCTCATTGAAGTAAGACAATGTCAATGGGTACAAATCAAAACAATGCCGACGGTGTATGTTCGCTCATAACAACCACATATATTTTTTTATATATTTTGTAATAGAGAAACTTTACCGTGAATATGCGAAAGATTGATTTCAAAGACATTTAAATCTCTCCTCACACGGGGCATTTAATTGTAAATGCATCGAAATAAAAATGCTTTCTCGATTTAATTGGTACCTCTAATCTATTGATCAAAGAGACTTGTAAGGAGAAATAAATTGCGAGTTATGACTGTCGTGTTAGCTTCATCTATATCGTCCACGAAGAACTACGGTGCACGTGTCGTGAGTTAACAAGATAAGACAATATTTGAACTATATTAATCCAAAGAAACAGTATATTTCCCCACATATACCATGAATTTCTTGTTATGTCCCATTATTCATTTTCATTTCTTATACTTTATCACAAGGAAGGACAAAACATTTACTATAGTTTGAAATTTATCAATATTAATAACCACTCGGCATCAAAATCTAAACATTCATATGGATTTTTCACGCACTCTAAAACTAAAATCACGATAGTTGCACCCAATTTCTTTTTCTTTTTCACTCCATTTTTTTACTCATCTCAAAAGTGAAGATTCCTAGGATTATCGATGAGTAATTCTTGCAAGAGTGCGAAAAAAAAAAAAAGAAAACAGAAAAGAGATTAAGAATCTCCACAGACCCGCGGAGCCACGTGGATGAGATCATGACCGTTGTTTGTAACTATTTTTTTTTGTTTGCCTTTTAATTAACCCAGTCGAGCTGTAAGTATCGTGCCTAAACGTGGGCAAGAGAATATAATAGGCGCCATGATTGGGCCAACGGGGTCAGAAGAGCCTGAAGTGGTACAGTTAATCAAGTAATTATTATTAAAAAAAAGTAATTATTTTCTCTCCATTTATTATTGACTATAATAAATATTTATCAGAGACAGTGGCGAATTTTATAAAATAATAAATAATAAATAAATAGTTAGCGCACGAGCCCCGAGACGGAAAATTCTTTTCTAAATTCGTGGGAGCAGCAGAGGAATCCGGCTGTAAACTTGGACGCAAATGGAGGAGGAACCCCCCTAGCGACAAAACCTGCTGGATCGATTCTTTAGGGGTTGAATTTGAACCCACCCTTCCTTTCTCTTTTTTTTTTCTCACATTTATAAATATTCGTAAATAATTCGTGATTAATTAGCCCGCATTAACTCTTAATCACATCATTAATGGCTAGCTTTACTGGAGGTTGATGACGATGATGATGATGATGATGCCTACAGCTCCAAGACCCTCATTCATATCTGTAGTCTTTTTGTTTAGCTGTGTTGTTCTGCAGCCCTGTGTGCGTTTTCATGGAGATAGCTGCTGCTGCTGCTGCTGCTGCGGGCTATTATTGTATGGTGACAGCTTTGCTAATGAGAGCTAGCTAAAATTAACCACCTTTTAAACCACCCCCACAATAACAAAAAAAAGTTAGCGGGCTAAATTTAAACCTCCTCAACTGCTTACACATATCTTCGGCCAAAAAGGATCTTTTGAAAAACGATAATTACATGGAAATTATATTGCCCGGGATTATAATTCTCAACATATCTTTGCTTTTTCGCTCGGTCAATGTATGTCTTGAGCACTGGAATCGTAAATAAAATGTATTCTAGTAAGATTTTGCTCTAAATGAATGAATTTAAAATTTCCATTGTTTAGGTTCATGAGTTTTTTGTAATTTAATCGATCGGCGAGCCTGATGTCACTATTTTTGTCGATCAAACATACTAGATCCAATGGACCAAATCTCTAAACGAGTACTTCGTTTCGTATTCATCAGGATCAGATTGAGTAGGTCGCTTATCTAATTATGAACGATCCGTGACGATAGCTAGTGGATCAATTATGGTAAGAGTAGAATAGATAAGAGAGGCTTTTGCTATGGTTTAAAATGCATTTAATCCATTTGACTTTTGGTGAATAAATTGGCCTAATCACCTACCTAAGTTAGGGATTCCACCTCAGAATCTCTCCCCTAGCCCTCCCTTTTGCCAACTTGTGACAGAATGAACTCCAATCACATTTAACCCAACAAATCCCCATCCCCCCCAAAAAAAATGAAACAAAAAGAGATTTTTTTTATTTATAATTTTATTATTCAAATAAAAGCCTGTCTCAATAATGATTTTTTCACTTGCCCAAAAAAGGGAAAACAGTTCTTTAATTAAACTTTTACAGAAGCCTGCAAGTCACTCCGCCAACGGCCCTAATTAAACATATTCATATTCACCCCCAATGCCTCAGCCATGCAAGAAGATGGCCCCTCGTTTTCTCGTTATTTACACTTTCGCCCCTCCCTCCCCCTCCTCAAAACCCAACCCCCTCCTCCTCCTCCTCCGCCATCACTCCCCATCACAGCTCACCTTCGTCCTCCTCCCTCCCCTTCTCTCTCTAAAAAGACTCGCAGGGCCACCTCCCTTTCTCTCTCTACATTCGAGCGCCCCGCGGCCCCCCCTCCGGAGGAACGACGCGCTTTTCGCCCGCGGGAAGATGAAGATGGAGGTGTCGGAGTACTTCGTCGGCGGGGGCTACCCCGGCGAGTTCTCCCCGGAGAGGAAGGGCGGGGAGCAGTTCGCCGTCGACGACCTCCTCGACTTCTCCAACGAGGAGGACGACGCCGCCGCGGTGATGGCCGCCGCCGACGGCTTCTTCGACAATGTCGGCGCCAGCTCGGCGGATTCCTCCACCGTCACCACCGCCGTCGACAGCTGCAACTCCTCCGTCTCCTGCGGCGACAACAACCTCTCCGGCAGCTTCGGGTCCCGGAGCTTCGGCGACTCCGGCTTCGCTGGCGAGCTCTGCGTTCCGGTACGGGGAAAAGCCTCGAGCCTTTTGCGCGAAATCGCGAATCGCATTGCCACATTTGCGAATTCAGACGAATTTTGAGAAAAAAATATGCAACCTTTACGTAACAATTTCCTTCCTTTCGTTTGAATTCACGAGCCGGGATTGTCGCCATGTTCTGCATCTTGATTCTATTTGAATTGAGCTTGCATTGTGCAGGGATTCACGTCTTCATTATGACCGAAATTAGGCCCAAAAAACGAAGAACAACAATCAGAATTGCAACTTCTTCCGACTTTGAAATGAAAAAAAAAGTTGGCTTTTTGCAAATAGATTAACAAATGCGACACGATCCTGTCGTTGCGATATGGAAATCTATGGATTGTAATTGTAAGAACATTGCCCGAGAGAACTGAAACAGCGGTGGATCGAGCTTCTTTTCTTAACGATCTTGTCGTTGTTGCAGTACGACGACTTGGCGGAGCTTGAATGGCTGTCGAATTTCGTGGAGGACTCGTTCTCGACCAAGCAGAACCTCCAACAGCCCCTCCACTTCATTCCCGGATTCAAACCGCCCACGCCGGAATCGTCCTGCTCCGACGCCCCGGCCCGGCCCGAGCTCCTCGGCCTCAAGCCCGCCGCCAATGCCAACGCCGGCCCCCCGATTTTCCTCCCGGAGACGCCCCTCCCCTCCAAGTCCCGGAGCAAGCGGTCCCGCGCGGCCCCTCGCAACTGGACCACCCGCCTCCTCCACCTCTCCCCTGTCAAGCCGCCCAAGACTGCCCCGTCAGTGAAGAAACGGGAGGGCCTCCCGGACTCGGCGAGCCTGGACTCGGCGCCCCGGAGATGCCTCCACTGCGCGTCCGAGAAGACCCCCCAGTGGAGGACCGGTCCGATGGGGCCGAAGACGCTGTGCAATGCCTGCGGAGTCCGGTTCAAGTCGGGCCGCCTGGTGCCCGAGTACCGCCCCGCCGCGAGCCCGACCTTCATTTCCACCAAGCACTCGAACTCGCACCGCAAGGTCCTGGAGCTCCGGAGGCAGAAGGACATCCACAGGGCGCATCATCAGCAGCAACAGTACTTCGGCCAAAGCCCCATCTTCGGCATGTCGAGCGGAGCCGACGAGTTCTTGATCAACCACTGTGGCGGACCCGCGTACCGGCATATGATGTAGGATGCCGTCAATTAGAAAATAATCTCACCTGAAAAAGGGGAAAAAATTTGTAGCTGGCTAATGCTAACTTAAATCAGTTCCTAGTTTCTGTTCAATTTTGGCCTTTTAGATGTAGATTGATAATGAGAGGGAAAAATGGGGGAGGGGAAAAAAAATGTGCTTTCGATCTTGAGGCTGAAATTTTGATTTTTTTTTTTTGAAATTTTTGCGTTGATATTCTTGCCGAAATTGGCAATGTTGGGCATCGATCCTCTTGAGGTAACTCTTCCTATTTTTCTCATTCAATGGTTGGAAATTGATACACCTAATTGGCAGAGCAGGTGGTGGGGGAATTTGGACCGGTGTTGCGTCGCTTTTGCGATGCCTATACTAGGTTACTAGTCCCTTAGACGTTGAATGAATTGCTTGAGTCCGATCGCGAAACAATGCTAGCGGACAATTACGAAGACAGCACAAGTTACTCATAAGGAGGTGAGTATTTTCTTCATTCGGAATTTTTGTAGTAAAAGAGAAAAGATGGAGCGGCGAGAGGTGCGATACAATACTGTCGAATCGACTGGATTGATACAACGTGCATGTAGTAAGGATTATCTCTCGATGATATTAATATGATAGAGTATCTAATTCATTTGCAATAAGAGTCCGTAAACGACAATCAACAACGAGGCACATATGAATATGATCTTCGCTCGAGAATGTAAATAGCTACGCTGGTCTAAATTCAAGATCGCGATAGGGCGCCCCCTTTTTGATGTCAAGGGGCAATGAACAATTTTTCTTTTTCTTTTTTTCTTTTTGTACATGGACAATGGGCAAGTTACGCTAGGAGAAGCATGGCCTTTTTGTCTCTCCTTTCTTCTTTTAAAGAGAAAAATCAACTCCTTCGTCAAGATAATAGAAGAAGCATGGATTTCAGTGACATCTGAACGTACCATTTGATGTCGAATGAGATGAAGTTTTGTGAAAACAATGTGGGAACAAATCGAGAAAAGGGTCGATAGAATCAATAATTAATTAAGAATATATACATGTATATAATATAAAAATATATATTTTTTATTGCGGAAACTTTGGCTGCTTGGCTTGCAAAATGGTGCACGCAGAGAGGGCCATGTGGGAATGACAAATACAATAGAAAATTAGGTAATTGCATCGGGGTTGATATCGAATTGTCTACCCGATCCTCGACATTTGCCTCCTCCCTCATGGACCAACTTCATCATGTGACCTTTCATTTCATTTTTTTCCTTATTTTTTTCATATAATGTTGGGCCACTTCATTATTATTATTATTATTTATCATTGCTATTGTATTGACCTTGATTCAATGCAATGTGCATTGCTCCTCGGTTATGTGATCGGGGGGATGGGGGCCTTTTTCTTATACCGATGAGCTATTTAGTATTTAATCAAGGAGATTATCGTGGGGTCAAACATCTCTTGTATTATATGTGCATGGGCGAGCTGCGGTTCTCGTGTCAAACTGTGTGCTAATGCAAGGTGTAGCGATCTTTATTTTCACGATTTATTTGGCTATAATCAACACTTTACAAGAAAGTCACAAATATTTAGGTTCGCTCTAGCGATTTCACTAAAGATCTCTTTCTATTTCTTACCCTCTCTTCACAAGCTATACGCCTCGTAATTTTGATATTAAGTATTTTGTATCTCAATGTACTTGCTTCGTAACATAAACCCTAAAGCAAAGGAGATGTTTCATTTGCCAAGCCACACAAAGATAAATATAAAAACGCCGTTATATTAAGTTCTTCTCTCTAGCATTTAATTCCTATGACAAAAGCTAATTGTGCCTCCATTTGAGAGTCGAAAAAGTGGTACTTTTGTATGGGACCTAGTATAGATCTCAAAGTACATTTTGACCTGTCAATAGCCTTTTTTCTTTTTTCTTTTTTCATCTTATTCTACGGCTCTACTGACCTAGACAAATCGAAAAGAACCTTAGAAAACCGTCATTAGAGACCTTGAAAATCCTTTAGCTATGCTCATGTCACGTTTAGCAAGATTAAATGAGCATTGGAGTAAAAAGAAATATCTCCAACCGGACCCTAAATCTTTCGGATGAGGGACTAAGTGCATATAAGATCATGATTTACATCATGCATTTTTTAAATAAGAGATGCAGGATATCTGTAATATCAAGACGGTTTCGGTAAGTTACGCGAAAGAAATAATTAGGTCAAACCTAGAGCTCAAATCGTCTGAAATAGACCATTATAACACTTTCCATCCTCGTGAACATCAGACCTTGCCCACGTGAAAACATTTCTTATTCTCGACATCAATTTTCTAATCGAGATTGCAATTTGGTAAGCCTCATGGGTGAAGGGCAAATGAAGTTGGTGGGATGGGAAGAGGGCTTAGGACGCTCCTCAAATTCGAATTATCAGTGAATTTCGACCCTGGAGTGTAATTATCAAGTAAAAGAAGGCCTTCTTTTGAACAAAAAAGAAAGGAAAAGAAGAAAGAAAAGCCAGAAAAAGCAGCCACTCACCAACAAAGTACATGTTCCCATGCATAGATAGAATTGATGTCGGGAGAGATCATGAGATGGGGACTCATGGCAGTACGTACTTAACGCTTCGCTAGTCGACATGCATGGCTGCTCCTTTTCTTTTGTCTCGCAGCTTTGTTTCAGACAATTTTCATCAGCAAAATAGACAGAAAAACATGGATGTGTTGTCTCCATTGTCCATATGACTATTATTTATCTGTCTTTCTATCATCCATGTTGGGTTTTGATCAGAAGATGCAATGATTCTTGTCTTGTTCCCTCCCTTTCTCCTTTGCACTCGATGGTATATTTGCTTTCTCTTCCCGCTTAAATAAAGCTCAACAGTTCTTCTATTTTCAGACATTTTGCTTTATTCTTTTTGATAGGACCCTCTTCTTTTAGTTACTTAATTACTCATTGGTGATGGGAACTTCTCAGTGGCATCTGACAGAGAATTGGAAGAGGGGGTAAGGAATGAGCATCTAGTATTTCACATGATTGGAGCTATTGGCCTGGTGGGTCATTGGTTCTGAGCATACTATCTACTAGAGAAGTTTCTAACTCAAAGATGAAATCGCACCACAGTATATATATAACATATGAGCTTTTTGTAAGAACATCTATAAATTTACTTGACAATAACAAAAACTCCAAAGGTAGGTTTCATGATGAAGTTGATAAATAAAAAAAGTTGCGATATTAAGGAATGACTTGATGGCCACATGACATTTACATGTAGGTTTTTCATCTTGTTTGACGAAGCAATATACATCTTTCGTTCTCTATGAGAGCAAATTCTCCTCGTAAGTTAAGCAAACTAAAAGCCCGATTTAATTTATATATGCCTACTTTGGAAGGCTATAACCCCCTTTTTTCAAATATTTAGTGAAAAGGAAGAATATACAAGCAATGAGGATATATTTCTAGAGAAGTAAAACATACTTTTGCATGTGCCCAAAACAAAAGAAAAAGAGAATAAGAAAAGGAACTTGCTGGAGTTTCCTCAATTAGAAAATTGAAACTTGAAAGCATCAAGATGAGATCCAAATAAGTTGCAAAATCCAAAAGGGAGCAAAAAGAGGAGGTAGACGGAGATAGCTGTAAATGAGAGGTGAAAGAACACCCACATGCCTCTGAGTGGGTGTTGAGCATCCACTGAACTGAGCATATGCATGAAGTAGAGTACATCAGAAGAAAGAAAAAGAATACTAAAATGATTGTAATGGGCAAGTAATGGCAAAGAGACACATGAATGGCCAATGCCCCAATTCTTTGTCTATCTCTTTCTTGTTATTGTTTATAACTTTGGCCCCAAAAGATTACAATAATATAACAATTGGCTTGGGAAAAAGTTGCAGTCCCATATGAGCCCATTCACTGTCCTCCCTTCACGTGGGCTATGCACACAGGTAAACATTGCACATAGGATTAGGTTCTCCTGGTGGAGTGGGTAGAAAATCAATTCATCTGCCCAATTCCTATATTATACATTATACATGTATGAGTTTTTTTTATTGGAATACATATAGAAGTCAAATTAGGGTAGATTAGGGCCAATAAACTTATAGTTTGTTAGAAAGTCTAACTCAAATGTTAAGTTGATAGGTGGAGAAAGATGAACAGGGTGGATGCACGAGCGAGATAAATCGGGACAGAACTTTGCTCTGATATCATATTAAAAAGCCCAAATTAAAAGTTTAAACTGATAGCTGGAGAGAGACCATGTGTGTAAAAAAAGCATATAAATCTCGTTATCTAGTGACATGACATATTTCAATTCTGTCTTTGTTGTAAATTTGATCCAAAGAAAGGAAATCCGGAAAGGCCTAAATTACATTCAACCACTGCAGAAGATAGGAATAGCAAAAGTTTGTAAAATTCTATGTAGGCTGCGCGCGCGTTTGTTAGAAAAGCATCCGATAAGATAATTGCAAGTTGAAAAGGTAAGTTCAGCAGCCACCTCAGGATTAGCTAAAGAAGCACATGGCTAAGCAAAAAGCCAGTTGGAGCTACAGTGTTAGTTATCTCATAGGCTTCCCTTCGTATTCCTTTGTCTAGTCTTGTTGATTTGCTGTGTGTTTTGACCACCTTGGAATCCGTCAAATGCATGTTGCTTCCTTTGACCACCTCTGTGCGCAGTTGCTGCTTATATACTAGCCCATGCGATAATGAGGAATGATATATTTCCTTTGTGCTGTCAATGATTGCCATTATTTTTGTGTTGTCTCTTTCCATGCAACGAATCGTTATCAATAGGAGAAAAACATTATTCAATTCAAGAAGTAACAGTCAAATTATTCAGTGCTACTCAATTTTATCCGAGAACGAGTCTTTTAGTATTTCTACGTGTTTGTGGAATCATACGCATCAGGTTTTGTTTGTAGAGCCATTTGAGTCGAGAGTCGGTGTTCTTATGTATGTTCTGTCTAGGAAATGTGGGTCTTTTCTTGGAAAATAAAAGAAAATGAAGTGTCTTGAAAGTTGCCTAGCTTGGAGGGTTGTTCCAAGTTGAGTCTATCCAGGGCATTCTTGAGGGTTAGAGTGTTTTGATTAATAAGATACTAGATTTGACCTCTTGGATTAAAGTATTTCTAGATTCTGTATCTCTTTGGCAAACTTCATTGACTAGTGATGTTATTTGGCCCGCAGCCTAGAGTGGATTCCCAGGGTGATGAGCGTATATGTTGTCGTATTCGAATTTCCTTCTCAATCTTCGATAAATCCTCATGCCATATCGCAATTCAAATAAGAGCATATCTCATTACTGAGACCTACTTTGGACCAAACAAACATCATCCATTCATATATACCCGCGACACGTCGACGACATATAGACATCATTGACTACTTGTACGTTTTTTTTTTGGTTCAAGGTACTCAAGTAAAACCAGCCATAAGTTAAAGTAATGGACTTGAAAAGGCATGGCGTGGGATGAGTTTACTTTATGAGCTATGACCATTCACAGGGTCAATGAAGATGATGGCGAAGATGGAAGTGGTTGGGGAGAGGCGCAAAGAGAGAGGGGCACGGGATGCGAGTGACAGGCCAGTTCTTATCGGCTTCTCAACCTCAATTTCCTCATCACCTAAAGTCAAATTGGCCCGTGAACATCATCAGCAAATAGAAACCCTTGCATCCATCCTAAGTAGTTATTGCAGCAAAGTCCTACATATAGTGGAAGAAGCCTCTAGGGTTTTGGGTGTGTGATGGGCTATGGTGACCCGCTCTTAATGCCAATCGAGGGTCTTGGCGGGCTTGTGATTTCGCTGACATGGCCAGCCCTTGTTGCCCCATCGAGATGGAGCCTCGCACCTTGAGACAAGGCCAGCTCAACCATGCCCGGGTACTTCTCTCCCGCCTCTTTTCAGTTCAAGTTCACTTCATCACATATACACGTGCTTGTTCAGCAGCCCACGCAAACTCTCACGCCCATCGCTACCTCGTTCGAGATTCGAGCCAATGCACTTTGCGTGCGAGCCCCTATAGAGAGAACTTGAGTGCCGACTGAGCCGATCCCGCCTAGATTGAGATAGTCTTTCTTGCATAAAGATTCATGTTTCTGTCTACTATTTGGTTAACACCGCATGGATGTCTTCTTTTGTTTGATAATAGAATACGGTCTGTTGATGGCTCTCTTTTAATTGAGCAGGAAGCTGCCGCGGACGTAATTCAAAAGATGGAACCAAATAAAGCCACGTCCATATTCACCGAGGCAAGTCTCGAACACTAAACCACTTGCATTCAATCTAGCACAAATAGTGAGAGGAATTATTTGGTGCATATTGAATGTGTATATCATTATATATGATAAGAATCACATAAAACCACCAGATTTAACGGTCCATATTCAGTTTAGCATGCATGCTATACTTATTAAATCTTTGCTCTAAAATGCGCCGAGGAGCATTCTGACTGTCTAGTCTCAAACTGAGTGTTTGAACGAGACAGCGATTGGCGTTGGGACTTTTATGCTCTTTTTTTTGTTCTCTAAATCTCATCCGATTGAAATGACATGAAATGTTCTACCCTTGTAGGGATCGAAGCCAATTGAACCCACAAAGGACACGCGACTGTCAGCTGAGGATGGAGAGGAAGTCGACGGTGAGCTAATCAAGCCACAAAAGCAGGGGGCGGAATGTATGGAGAAACCTTGCCAGTGCTCGTGCGCGTCGACATTGAGCGAATCTCCGGACCAACTCAAGCTCAAGGAGCCTCTTTCAGCACCATTCTGATGCACCGGAACAGCCCTCCTTTCTTTCTGCAGCGCTAGCCATTTCTGTAACTTGAATAATGAGTGTCTTTTTTGTATGTAACGAGGATCTTGTTGGACATGTTGTTGTTTCAGATGATGCAATTGACCGTGATGCCCATTTGGCTGTTGAAAAGAGCTTTAATAATGACTCTGTGGGTTCTTCACATTGTGGAAGTTTCCCATGGCAGAGAAAATTTGCTGAGTAGAAAGGGCAAAAAAGAAATTATATTATTTCAATAAAGATGATTATAATTCGAGTTTATTCTCCAAATATTACCGAATTTTAGCCTACCTTAATTTGCCATGCCACTATTACCAATTTTTTAGCTTTTAAACTGGAAATCTTAGAACTTTTCGCATATGTGCAATTGAGTTCTAAAACCTATAAAAAATGCAACCGAATCCTAAAACTTATCAAATTGGTACAATCAAATCCTTCGTCCAATTTGATTAAAGGAAAATGCTGATGCGATTTTTTTATTTTTTATTTTCTCTCTCCTTTTTGGCACTGCTAAAATATGAAAGATGGACTAAAATGAAAATTGGATAGAGCTAATGAAAAGACTTGATTATACTAATTTATCAAGTTTTATGATGCAATTGTACATCTTGTAAGTTTTACTGTTCGCTTTCACGAAAAGTGTTAAGACTTTCGCTACACTTTTAAAAAATGTTCATCCAAATTCAACTAATATAATCATCACACGATGACAAGGTGCAGAGCACGTAACATATGTGGAACCCTATGCGGACGTGTGTGGAAAAATTTAGCCAATAAAGATAACTTTGAAGTATAATGTTGATGCCTATGTGGACGTCCACATTGAGAAAATTTTATCCATGTTAAATTACGAGGTTATTTCAGTAGAATTTGTCCGGATTTGGTAGCGAAAAGACTTAATTAGAAGATTTATGAAATTTGAATGTTCAGACAAATTTAAAAGTATAAGTAATTAATTAGAAAAAGCGTAGATTTTTTCCTTTAAATTTCTAGGCAGAAAGGGCCGGCTTTTTTTAAAATGAAAGAATAATAAGAAAATTTATGCGTCCGAACGCGTCGTCCTCTTCCTCGAGCTAGGGTTTCGAATTCCTCCTCTTCTCTCGACGAGAGGATTGCCGGAGACTCGCCACTCCGGCGACCCAGATCGCCGCCCAACGCGCAATTCAGGTAATCCTCGGTCACCGCTTCTGCCTGATACCACGTGTGCACGGTCGTTGTTGCTCATCCATGGCGCACCGTAAGGGCTCTGCGCGATGATTCGCCATGAGTTCTTTAGCCTAGTACTTTGCAAGCAAGAACATATGTCAACTGCTGTCTGGTTGCTTTCATAAGCTGAGTTTGATCTTTCCGTATCGCGTAACGCCTTCATGGGACGATGCCGGTCGTTTCCAAACGACCCATTTCAGTGAGTGAAGTGAATGTATCCTCAATTCGAGAGACCCTAGCTTCTTTGACCTTTTGGTTTGGCAATAGCAAGATTCTATACCATAGCTCTCGTGGGTGGAGCTGATGTGTTAGCGTTCTTGCTCTAGTGGGTAATTTCTTTTTGGTTATTTTGGGATGCAAGCTAGACGTTGGACTGAATAACTTGCCTGTAATGCTCAGGGAAATTTCCCAGAGGCACCACAAGATGAGCAGTACAGCGCAGAGAACTCCCAGGTCGGGTGGACGATCGTTGTTTTTTCAAGATTTAGCGACTCCTGTTTCTGCCAGGAGGGGAAAGTTTTCGACCCCTGGCCAGGCTGCCGCGGTGTCTGCTCTCTGGCGAGAAAGTTTTGGGGCTTCTGATCTTCCGCCGCCTCCCATTTACACCTTGGAAGATCGCTCTAATTTGTCGCCAGAATCTGGCATTCCCGACTATCCAATATCCCCAGAGATCAAGTCAGACCCAAGAACCCCAGCTCAGAGCTCCGGCCGGGATTTCTCAACTCCTCTTAAAAATAAATCTGAGGCAAGCACTTCGTATGCTCTTGAGAGTGGGCAGCAAAGCCAACAGGGTTCGGGGAATATGAATTGGTGGTCGCCTGCAAAGAGTCCTAGTGAGCCCGAGGATAAAGGGAAAGGTTCACCAGTTGAGGGTGTTGTTCAGCCTGGTGCACTCATCACTCTTCCACCTCCAAGGGAAGTTGCTAGGCCAGAGATGCAGAGAAATTGCTTGCCTGCAGGGAATCTCAATGAGGAAGAGTGGGTTACTGTTTATGGGTAATGTTCTCATTTCCTTCTTTTTTGAAATAAATTTCATTTAATTTCTGGGGATTGGATAACTGCCTTGATTTTGTCTTTGTATATCACATATTCCTTACAGTTTCCTAATCTTATTGTGGCTTGCTGTTGTTTGTCAGTCTTATGTCTGTGTGTGCTATGGTTGCCTTGTTGTTTGAGAACCTGATGGTAAATGGCACTGGGAGTGAATTTGAAGTACTTTCGAATTCCTTAGTTCCATCTTTGTAAATGATCTGGTGTGTGGTGCCGCATTTCTTTTTGCATTTACTCGAATTATATGTGGGCTTTGGCTCTTATTTGGTTATTATTGCCTCGTTTTTATGCACCTATGTATGATCTTTTTTCCAATTCATTGAGCTTTTGGTAGTTTTGCAGTCACCAGTCAATGATCTAATGAATCAAAATATGTAGTGCAAAAATCATTCTGAAACTCCAATTATTGAAGCTTTACATGATCCACTTCCAATGTCATGAAACTCCTTTGAGAATTTTCATTTGCTCTGGCTCGCAATCTTGAAGTTCATTTTTTCTACCATCCAAGAGTAGTTTCTAGTAACTGTCATATAATCTCTCCAAGGTATCATTGCATCGTCCAGCTTGTTCACTAGATTTGCTGCCATGAGCAGAGTAGATGTTTTAGGCAATTTGTTCCTGTTGTTGCCGTCTGTGAAGAAATGGCATAATACACTTCTATCCCTTTTCCAGTATTTTACTTGAAATATGGAATTGAGCATAAACTGAATTAGCTTGAAGGGTGGTCTTAACTTAGAGGCATATGATGTTTTTGTTGAGCCAGCAGAGACTGCAAGTGTTATTCAGTTGCAAAAGTGTAGAAGAGACACAGTGGCTGCTAGATTACTATACAGTAAAATGAGAGAAGTCAGAACTAGAATCTTTTTGCGGAGCTTTTCCGAAGTTTGGGAAGAAGAGAATAGGAAGGACTGTGGATGTAGGTAGATCCTATCGTCATTGCTCTCCATGGATTCTGATGTTTAAAAGTAAAGATCAACGAGAACCAATAAAGTGAGGAATTCTTGAGAAGATAGGAAAGCTTGTTTGTGTTCGGGACTGCTGGAATATGAATATAAAGGAATTGGTAAAGAAGAGACCAATGAGACTCCAGATTTTCAGGATTGTTCCATGTGGTGACTTGTGCAGGTGCATGATCTGAGAATCAATTTTAATCTGTTTCATGGTTACTCTTGGTTCAAGTTGCAAGCCTTGGTACTTGCTTCAGACAGGGATTCATTTGTGGATGGTAGCAATTAGGCTATGCCCCTGCTTTTTGCTGGAGACTTGCATAATGAAATTGTCATAAATGCGCTTCAAATACTAGCAGCATATTGCTTGAAAACTAGCGGTCCCGAGTTTCCTCTTTCCTTTTCTTAAAGGGTATTCTCGGGTACATTATAAGAGATATTTTTGTTTTCAGATTTTCTCCAGGTGATACCAATTCAGTACTGAGAGAGTTTGAAAAATGCGGTGTAATATTGAAACATATTCCTGGCCCAAGAGATGCAAACTGGATGCATATTCTTTATCAGGTTGGTTTCCCTATCAACTCATGTATTGGTAGCTCTGCCAATGATGTTTTTATTGCAGTTGTGATGCTTGCTTCTCTCCTGTGCAGAACCATGCTGATGCTCAGAAGGCACTCAACAAGAATGGGATGCAAATACACGGTATACTTATTGTTGGTGTGAAGCCTGTCGACCCTATGCAACGGCAAGCTCTGAATGAGAGACTCAACAATCAAGGCTTCATGCCATTGCCTCCATCAACTAGTAGAAGTACAGATTTGGTTCCTCATAGATCATCTCCTCACCCATACTATCTCCAAAATGGCACTTCTAGCAAGAATCAGTCAGGAGGTGCCATTGCTTTGCCTGCCAAGTCTGTGGTTTCCAAAATAATGGATTTGATGTTTGGGGTTTAGGCAAGCAACACTGCTCACTCGAATGGTCTAGGCAGCAACCTGTGAACAGTTTGAGTGAGCTATTCATCTGGGAAGAGATTTTGAATTTTTTACTTTCTTTTTCTCCTTTTCTGTTATTACTTTTCGGTGAATGTGCCTGTATACTGCAGAGCTGCGATCCAAAGGTCGAACGAGGTTGTGTTCTTTAATTGGAGGCAATCGGAAGATACAAAACATGGACAATGTTCTATTGTACCTCCTTTTACATTGTGGAAGCCTCTACCTATATGCCATTGTTATTAGCAGATATTGAAGGGTTTTTACTCTCTCGGACATTCCAAAGGAATATATGCAATTTCGACATAAGAACCTTTTGCATCAAGATTGACAGGATCATGTCTTTTACAAATTTATAGACTCATCAATACCAACTTTTGTTTAAACAGGTGCAAAATTTCATGAACAAGCGTGTTCATGGATGCGCCACAAAGATTGCTTCAGACGGGAAGATACGGTCGAAACATTTTTTAGATGCCAATGTCAATAAACTAGTGATGAATAAATGAGATCTCAGCCTATCGTAACCACAAAGGAAACGTGACAGATTGTGATTCCAAATTAAAAGATCTACACATAGGCATCACAAGTAAAAGGTGGTAACTGGTAAGCGTGACCCTGTATTTCTCGTTATGAAGAACAAGTCTAAATTTCCAAGCAATCGAAAAGACGGTTGCACCTAAATTCTGCATATGTTGTGGCTGAACATGGAATCACAGGTGTGGATTAATCAAGGATGAGAAGATGTCTTTATTGACTGCCATACTCAAATTACATATATACCGCCATTCTGGTGAAGATACAAGAATACGAAAATGAAGAGAAGAAGTATAGAGACGACAAGAATAGAAGGCAAAAAAGAAAGCCGGAGTGAAGGAGAAAAATAAAACAATTCACCCGCTAAGTATGCCGGATAAATGAAGCTGCAATTATTAACCGCTTTACAGCTTTGGAAACTAACAGATCCACATCCACTCTCCAATCTGGTCTTTACAATCACGAGCATGAAAATTACACTTATCAATGAGCTGCAGCTTTGATAGATGATTGTGTCCGCTTTTCTCGCCCAATGTTTATTCCAGGAACCATCTTCAGTCCAAACATCTGTTTCCTTGTTCGTGTAGACTTGCTATGGTTATATCCCACATAAAAAGTAAATCATGAGCTGAAAAGATCTAAACCACCCTCTTTGGATCACGAGAAGCTGCAAGATGGTCCTGCAACACAATGGCAGTCAAAGTGAGTACTAATCGTGACAGCATTTCCTATCCGAGTTCATCAGTGATGAACAACAGAAAGCCAGTAAAAATCATGAATGCAAAGAGTTAAATCACTCAATGTTTGAAAGTCTGGACTTACAGAGATGAAATCAAATGCTCTGGTTTCCTCTTTCTTGGAATTGTTCACCACTGAAGTTGGAGCCTGATTCAGAAAGTTTGGCTGGAATACATCGGGAAAAGGAGATGGATGACCACCTTTATCTCCAGCGACATAAGTAATACCACCATTCTGAGAATTGAGGTTTCCTAGGTGTTGCAAGTTTGACATGGTTGCCAGATATTGCTGCTGAGCAACAAACATATTTGCCATGTTGCTGTAACCTAAGGACTGAGACGGCATATTGAACAACATGCCTGGACGTGCACTATTTGGCATGCCGTTAAAAGGAAACATGGCACTTCCACCCATTCCTGTGTTTTGGTAATTAAGCACATTGCTTACAGCACCATTAGAAGATTGATGAGCAGGATATCTCTCACTTACTGACATAACATCTAGCAAAGCTGCCCCGGATATGGTTGCATTCTCCCGAATATTGGAGTCATTACCATTAATGGACAAGCCAGCCATTATATCATTGACACGATCTGTAGGATTTTTGTTTCCTAGAGAATCTCCGGAACTGGGTTGAAAAATATCAATCAACTCAGATCCATATCTATTTGCCTTCGTAGGATCTCCTTTAACATCATTCTTATCACTAACAGTCATACCAGCAAAAATGTCGTCTGCAGGTTCACCACCCTTAACAGTATGGAACAAAACATCAGCAAACGGATCATCATTAGTTTTTATATCACTTGCGTTCCCACCAGAGCCCATGTCATCTCCAAGCAAATTATCAATAAGAGGTCCTGTATGTGATGTCAGATTGCCAGCCTTCTGCTCACTTTGCTTCCCTGAGTAGTCATTTGCCCCACCAGATTCATCGGCATCACCCGTGTCTATCAGGTCAGGCATCTGAATAACATTATCTGTCTCAGATTTAACAAATTTTTGTGAATCAGCTCCGGTACCAAGGGTCTGTTCTCTATCCAGAAGGCCTAAGACCTATCAATATCACAAGAAAAGAGCTTATACACTTCATCAAGCAAACATATCGCAGATGACCACATCTGTGGTGTTAGGAGAAACACTCCATTTCTCAGAGTAGAAAGCAGAAAAGATTACATTAAGGTTAACCAGGTCACCAAGCTCCCCTAGACAAATTTGTCATAGACAAAGGAGAAATAATTGAGATTCATGATAAACCTATAACCTATGTTCTCAAACTATTATCTCCCAGTCAATAGTTAGACCTATATTAATAGGAGCTGCAAGGATCACCAAGTAAACCACTATATATACAAGGCTGAAGCTAATTTTTACTTCACCTGTATCAAAGGAAAGGATCATTCCTCAGTAGATTTCGTTGGATACATGTTCAAAGGACTAAGGGGGCTTACCTTCATAGATTTATCTCTCAATGAAGCTTGCGGAGACTCGGAACATCTCACCAGAACATCAACATTCTCGCAAAAATAAGATGCTATAACCGAGAAGTGCTCATCATTCTTTTTCCTTAAAATTGAATCTAGCACACAGAGAGCCTTCATTCGGACCTGACAAAAGAATATTTAATTATGAGGAAACTGAAAAGGGAATAAGAAGCATTGTATTAAACTCACACAATAAACACACATGAACAACCAAGTGGTAGATCTCCTCACTGAATCAAGGAGACAGGAATTTTTGGGCACTATTGTTTTGTCCGTGACTGATGTATGGAAAAGATAAGAAAAAGATACTGCCAGAGGCCACATGTTCTGTAGGGTCGATCGTAACCAAAGTACCTCTATAATTACACGGAGTAAAAGTAAAATTCGAAGGCATCCACCCCTACATCATATTGGGCAGTCATCTCTTCCAATCTAAAATATTGAAGTCTGACGGATCATACCTGCCACTGTGGGGTCTGCAGCTTTGATTCAAGGGCCCAGCTTAAAGCCATTGCATCCAACTTTGCAGCCTCCACAAGGAATGCTTGAATGGTATCTCGAGTTGGTTGTAGACGTACTCCACCTGATGTCACAATGGTGTCCAGCAAGCGTTCCTCACGTGTCTTCTCTGTATGATTTGAACTGGAATCTCCAGTCGCTAGTTCTGTTTTTGCTCCTCTTGAATCTAACTTTGAGGATCCGCCGGGCTGACTATTCGATATCCCAAAAGTAATTGAGTTTTCACCATGAATTCGAACTGGTTCATACACATTAGAGTCGCCACTTTCTATTGTCAAAGACCTATGGAGGTTGGGACTCTTGCAGCTTCCACTGTCATTCCGTCCGAATGAGTGACTTTGAGTGAAGCTACTGAGTCCCTGCTTAATAGAAGCACTCCCTAAGCCAACTACCTCACTAAGAAATGATTTTTTATCTTCTGACGGCATTGCAAAATTTGTACTCCCAAATCCTTCTATTCTTCTGTTGACACTTTCAGCTGGAGCTGGTTTATTTTCCTGTTCACTGAAGATGGCAGCTAGAGCCTCCTGAGCCATGTCACGCACAGCTTTATTCAAAGCATCCCCCTTCAAAGGATCTGGCTGACCCTTGTAATGAATCAACTGCCGAACAGCCACAGACTGTCTTTGCATTTCCCTCCGAAACTCCATACCAGACTTTCCAACAGCATACTTGATCAACCTAAGAGCCTGAAAAGAATCTCACGCTAGTATCACAATGTCCTAACGTATAAACTTGGAAAAAAGCAAACACATATCTGCCAAACCAAGAGTGGTTCTAGCATTATACACATGTCGGATCTCTATACTTCTGTCTCTGGGAAGCCCAACAATGGACTAAATAAATGAATGCCACAACTTGGAGTAGCATGAACTCCATATAGTACAATTGCTGTAGACATACGGTGGGAATTTTCTAGAATGATAGACAGCATTTATACATAAGCATCAGTTGCTGACAAAATGAGACCTCTACATATCCATTTAATATGCCAGATACACCTCAACAGAAAGCTTCACAAATGCAGAATTTGTATGCTGGAGTATCAAAGAACCAGGATCAATCTGCACAATCAAAATTGAGATCCCCCCTAGATAACATGAACAACCAAGCACCAAGAGCTAAAACTACCCTTCCTTTAAAGTACTGCATGAGCACAAAGTGACTTTACATAGATTATCTAAATCCATGGCCTACTAATGCATAATCAAGTTAGGATTACTAACCAAATGACCTTGATCCCACCAATTCTCACTACTTGTCTATAAATGAGAACATCCCATTGCTGACCCCCATGATACTGATAGGACCCGCAATTTGAGTAATGGGCAGCCTTTACACTAAGCTTGAAAAAGGGGTTGCTCCCTTGATGCTCTGTAATGATATTATACTTTCACTGATCAAAAGAGAAAGCTATAGATAGAGTTATCAGCAGTTGCCAATCAACCGCATTCCAAAATCTTCAAAGTGCACCCAAATAACATACAATCACACCGCCAAATTTTTAGCCTGATCAGCTACAGAGCAATGGAACAAGACCGGGTCGAACTAGCTTAAACCAAAAATTCGATCTTTAATTGTGGTAGTAGCATAAGGGGAAGGCAAAAACCAATCAAAATACTGATCAACGGTTCTCACAAGTTTCTTCAGCAGCTCCAACTCGCCAAAAGAAGATAGAAATGAGAGAGCGAGAGAGAGAGGCGCGGAAACATTATTCCAAACCCTACCTTCTGCTTAACGATGGGGCTCTTGTGATCGAGCCGCTTGAGCACGAACTCCGACACCTCCTTGACGATGCTGGCGTGAGAGGACCGCAAGAGCTCGCAGATTTCCTCCAATTTGTAGACGGGCGCGACCTTGTCCTCGTTGGAGGTGGCGGCATCGATAATCCGCGACCTCCAGTACGATTCCACCGCCCTTCTGCTCGAATCCATCGCCGGACCGTGGGGGGCGCGGGGCCGCCGCGAAGAACGTAGAAAGCCCGAGGACGGATCGAAGCGAAGCTGAGGAGCCGAACAGAGCCCGAGCCTCGACGAATTCGATGGTTCGAGAAGCTCGAATTCTAGGGTTTTCGTCGAAGGGAAGAATCGAATGCTGGTGGGGCGATCAGAGAGAGAGAGAGAGAGAGAGGGTTTGGTTTTGCGTTGAAAGTTCGGTCTTTTGGACCGAAAAAAAAATATTCACCGGTGCCAGATTTTGCAGTTGCAGATGAACTAGGACAAGAACAACTGAACACGGGGGAAATCCCGGTACATTACCGTCTTTTTATTATTTTCTCCGAACCGGTTCGACCCACATATGACCCGGTCCAGATCCCGGGGGGTCCGGGTTCTCGGGTCCCGCCTCAGGATCTCGTTTGCATATCAAATTCATACGAAATTTCAAAAAATTTATATCGAATCGTTAGTTCAAACAAATGATCCATGGGCAAAATCGCCAAACCCTCTCCAGAACAACTCCATGTGGGAAGGTGAAAAAAAGAAGACAAGTAAGGAACAGTTTTGAGCATGTTTTGTGCTGCTATGGTATTATTGATTTGAGGGTACAGATACAATTTGCAAGAGACTTGCAAAGCACCGCTAGTGTAACTGCGACAGAATGGCACGGCGGCTCCTATCACTTCCATCACGGACCTAAGCTAACAGAATCTCTAGTATCGTCCGACTCGTCGACAATCATCTCGTTCCGAAATAGCATTTTCAAGTAGGGGAGGACTCTCGGGAGCACAGGCAGATCCGCGATGTTTATGCTCATCAGGTCAAAGGCGATGCAGGTTTTGTGCATGTACGCCTCGTCGAACACGGGGATCTTCGGGTATCTTTGGCTGAAGTGGGTGAGGACGATGCGGTACACGCCCGCTGAGGCGCCCACCCGGATGGCCTCCTCCGTCGTGCTGTGGTTTCTTGCAATGGCCTCATCCACCATGCTATCCTCAAAAGTTGCCTGCAATGAAGAGCACCAACGATTTCATCATCTTTCAAATGAGAGAAGGATCCACCAGCACGCACCACTCCTCTAGAGTACAGCATCTTCGTGAGTGACTTTGTACAGGAACCATTTTCCAAGCATTAAATAAACAGGGTAACGCTAAGGTTGCCTTGTCGAGTTTCGATTTTAGAAGGCTCATGTGTACGACATAGAACTGAAGCTTTGAAACCTATCGTTTTTGGTTCGTAATGTTCCTTACCAAGTTGACTTAGTCTGTACCAGAAGCACTCAAATCAACAATCAGATCTCTTAAAATCGAGACAGACATCACATAGATCCACACTCATCATCTTGAAGCAATACGAGGAAAAAACTACTACGAAGAGCAAGTCTAATAAGACCCCTGAAAAGGTGCAAAAAGATCATATCAAATTTACCTCATGTATTAGGACAGTGGCTCCCCTAGATGCCTCTGTTAATTCAGGGCAGGGTCTTGTGTCACCGGAATACACAATCTTCCACCCTTCTATCAACTTCCCATCAGAATTTAGTCTCTCCAACGCCTTCAGGACAACACCAAATGCCTGTGGACAGTGCACAACAGGAAAACTAACCAAGGCCTCCAAACCCGCTTCTTTGAGCATCTTCTTCATATTCTGCAAAACTGGAAAAGCAACACTGATGTCTGGTGGACTACCAGGTCTTTTCCAAAAACTCTGCATAGGAGCTCCCCTTGCAAACAATGTTGAATCAGCACCATTTGTCCTTGACCTATTTGTAATTTCTCTTGAGCCATCGTGTGAATTTGGACTTTCTGCAGAAGATTGGTCCATGCTTGACTCACTAGCTTCCTCAAAAACATTTAAAGACGCTTCCGTGGTGTTCCTACAATCCAGGAACTGCATGTCCAGATCTTCAAGTCTTTGGTACGCATCGAGATATCTCTTGAGTTGCCTAGGCCCAATCACAAGCAATGGCTCATGAGGCACTCCTTTCAACAGATCACGTCGTTGAGCAAGTATTCTAGCCAAACCGGAATGGTGATCAGCATGAATGTGAGAGATCCAAATGCATCTAAGACCTTTCATGGCATTGTCAGCACCCCCTACTCCAAACCTATTTTTCAAGGAAATTAACATCACCATAAGCAAGAAATGCAAATCCTTCAAAATGAACATAGCAACTCAATAAGATGAAGTAACTAGTATGTACCTTCGTTTCATTTGCCCCAAGGTTCCCTCCCCGCAATCCAAAAGCAAACCTCCTTTGGCAAAAAGATTGATATAAATTGAACTGACATTCCTATATTTAGATGGCTGTGACGAACCGGTCCCCAAAAGAACAATCTCCAAGTCATCTCTCCTTATATTTTCCAAACAATTGGGAAGGTTGTTCTCACTCGACCATGGCTCCTCTTGCATAAACCTTCTCTCCTCCCCCATTTCACCAGTCTCATTCCAAAAATCGTGGACGTGCTGTGCAGCCTCCACAATGTCTGGGATCTCAGTGTGCAACTCATCCATTATGTTTGAGAGAACCATCTTATTCGGAACATAGGATCTGTCTAATCCAATCTTATCTCTGGGACGCAGCGTGAACTGTTCAGGGGAGAGAGAGAGAGAGAGAGAGAGTTATCTATTGACAATATTGAAAACAGGGGGAAATTCTCATTAAGAAAGTCTATGACACTGAACCATCCATGTGCTGCCAACACCATGGGAAATTGTCTATCTGTCAGATTATTAGAGAGTTCTAACGATTCTTGACCTAAGGAACTTGATACCAATGTTCCCTTGAAGATGGTCATGCCCATCAAAACTCGTGATAATATCTATTATAACTATTTGTGTTCCCATCATGGTTGCATGATAACTCAGCAATGATTCTGATAAAATCTCCAAAAAAAAAAAAAAAAAAATTACATTACCACCTACATCTCAAGTATCAGACGACTACTTTCGACACTAGACAAGAGGGAAGATAGAGTTGATTCCACTGAAGCTGAGCAGATTAAGTAAAAGCTGATTACTCATGAGAAATAGCTCAGAGATTTCAAATGAAGGAAAGAAAACCATGCCAACAATAAAGTATAAAGTGCAAAGAATTGAAGGTCTTATGATGATAGCCTTTTATACCTTGAGGAGATTTTCAGCAGAAATGCTTTGACAAGAGAGAGAAGTACCCTGTCAGAAGAAAAACCAGAAATATCTTCTTAGCATCCTCCGGACAAAATGTAATCCCAAGGTCCAAATGCCAAGAATCGAAATAAAAAAGTTGCCCCTTAGATGTAACTGCACACCTCACTTAAATGGACAGAGTCAGGTGCCGACAAATAGTATTGCTCAAGAGACCAAAAACCTGAAGCTGGAAACAACCGAGGACACAAATAATTAAGTCGTGCAGCAATCCTCGAACTAGAACACAGGATTGGAATCTCTATATTCTTCCTGCAAAGAATGGAAGACAAATAGAGAGTAATTTATTAACTCATAAAATAAAAGTAACATGATTTCTCCAAAGAGTGGATGTGTGATAAATGCTCACATCTCATGTCCAGCAATAATATGCTGCGCTGAACCAAACCTCTTCATCCAATTCTTATAATCTGGACTACTCACAATCGAGGCTGGACTCAAATGGATGACACATGTCACAGTCTTTTGAGTCTCTTTGCCCAAGAAGTCAGCATAGTAATCATTGAGGGAACCTAAGGAAGATAATCTCTGTAAATGAGATTGAGTTGGGCAATCAACAATGAGCACGACGGGACCAGGGATAGAAGGATCCATCACATCTCTGGGATGAACCTACAGGATTAGCAAAAAGAATTGTTACACAAAAAAGTCGCGAACTTCAATTACACTCGAAGGATACACAATAGCTATTCTTTCATTCCTTTTGAACCCCACCGTGATATTTAGCCGTTTTGAGAAAACAGACTTCCCAAGTTGCAGCTCCCGGTATTCTGGCCCAGGTCTCAGGCCCTTCTCCTTTGCTCTCTCTGGATGAAACCTCCCCTTAAGTTCAGGCAACTCACAAACATAGACAACAGACATGTCACCTGGCCTCATTGCAGAGCAAACACCATTATTTTGACCAGACTCTTCTGGCCACAGGAGAACAGCCGATATTTTGACAACATCATCATCGACAAGAATGATAGGGTCAGCAAATTGATTTAAATCAGGAATAGCAGCCGCATCAGAAATTGGAGCAGGGCCAAAGCTTTTTGTGTGAACCATTGCTGCATTTGGGATGAAAGACTTCATAGCATCAACTAAATATTTAAGATCTGACGGACCCCAAACATTAACCTTCAAAACATGAAACAAAGTTCTCTTCTTACTAAAAATTGATATTTGAGAAGAACATTGATACTGTAAAGCCAATTTCACACTTACCGACATTCCTTCGTCTCCAATCCCAGCCAGTGTTAATAGCAACCCTGTTGCACAATCAAAAGTCAGCGGTTCTTTGGATGAAAGCCAGATGTAATATGATTAACTACGGAATGAACTCATTACATCTCTGATATATAAGAATAATTGCACGAAAGCAATGTCCTATCATAATTAATAAAGATGCAAACCTGGAAGTCCGCCTGAAGTCTCAGAGCACACGCGAGAGAGAAATATATGATCTATCTGAAATCAGAGACGGAATCAGATTTTCCTTCATTGCAAATCCCACCGAGAGCATAAGGGTGAAATTATCTGAGACTTTAACATACCTTTGACAGCTTAATCTTATGCTCTGAGCAAAACCTTTGCAACCCCTGCAAAGGCACTGACATGTTAAGTACCATAATAATCTTAAGGTGCCTGTTGATATTGAACAATTTAACTGGGAGATGTGTAAATGGTCAACGTACAGTTGAAAAAATCACACTGCTAAATAAAGATACAAAAGTTACAGTAATGGATCGTATTAAAGAAAAATCAAACCAGACAAATCAATGCATGAAGCTTCTAAATAGTGTTGCTTCTGGCCTTACCTCTCCAGCATTAAAAATAAATCTCTGGTGATCAAAGAAGAGCAGGACCGATGGCGACGTATCCTGAGTATCCATTCCAGTTCCCAATATCTGCAACAAAATTAAGGAACATAACCAATCAATAAACAGCTCAAAGTTTCGAATCACGATTCCCACAAAGACTATAGAAATGAGCTGATTTCATACAAGACATCCAGTTAATCCAAAGCCAAAGAAAACTACAGCCAATTAATACGGTACTAAATGCTTAGAAGCTTCCGCACAAACCCAAGTAACCCGATTACGCGAATTTTATTCACCCAAAAGATGAAAAACAAGAACCGCTGACAGAGACAACTTCAAGGTCTCATCAGTGCACAAGTAAAAAGCCATGCCTTATCCATCCAATTGCACGGAAGTGAAGAAGAGATTCGTAGAAAAGGCCAAGAAAATAAGAGAACTTTACTTGTACATAAGAGATGGTGCTGACAGGATTGGCCCTAGCCCTCTTCTTGAGCTGAAGCTCCTTCCTGGGACCCTCACTCCGGTCTCGACCCTCGGCCCTCTGGCGATTGAACCCGGGTTCCTCCATCGAAGCCCCCTCCGTATCCCTCCCCGGATCGTCCCCGAAGGTCCTCCTGCTCCTTCCGCGAGCGAAGTCCGGGGAATGCCGGAGGCGGCGGCGGCGGCGCTCGGCGGCGGAGAAGACGGTGAAGAGGGGCCTGGACAGGGGGCTAGAGAGGGAAGCGGGGGGGAGAAGAGGGGAAGAAGGGGGCCGCCTGAGCTTGAGCTTGAGGGGAGAGAGAAAGGGGGCGGCGGCGGTGGCGGAGGAAGAGAAGAGGAGGCGGAGGCTGGAGATCATGCATGGCATCTCAAGGTGGCAACCGCAGAACCGCCTCTCCTTTTAAAGGGTTCTAGAGGGCGATGACGAGTAGATAGAGCGGTCCGAGCTCGAAGAAGGAAATTATACAATTCGAGCATTTGAAATTTGATTTTCCAAATTTAGTTTATTTCGCGAAAAATATAATATTTCTGAAAAATATCTTTTAGAAAGTCATTCTCTAGATAAATGATAATATTTTTCGGTATTTAACTAAAATCTGAAAGTGAACAAAAATATATTTTCTATCGTTTGATATAAAAAATTTGATTTAATTTTCCCAAATATACATACATTATTCGGATGCTGGTAATTTTCCCATAGGCAGTTGGATAACCTGGTGCGAACACTAGAGTTATGGTCTCATCTCAATGGGCCTCGACTTGAGCGTTGAGATCAAGGAACGGGAAACTGGGTCTTGGGCTCGCCTTGATGGAACTAAGCGCAAGCATTCAGTTCTTAAGCTCAGCCTCGATGGACCCGAGCGTGGGTGTTGGGGACCTGGGCATGAGTTTTGGGATCATGGGCCTTGATGGACCTGGGCCCGAACACCAAAGACCTGGTTATGGACGCCATGAACCCAAGATATAATGTTGGAGTTTTCATGCCCAAGCATAAAATTTTGGATTTAAGTGCGGATGCTTGGTCATATTTTCGAAAATAATTTCTCATTTTTTAAAGAGGAAATCATTTTTGTGGATTTAAGCATAAATCGGAGAACATTTTCCATTGATTAGGAAAACATTTTTCATTGACTCATTTTTCTAAGTAAACCAAATGTTGAAAAATAAAAATGTTTTTTCGGAAAATATTTTCTACAAAACAAACGAAGCCCTCTATTTATTTGAAGGAACAAGGAAGACTGTTTTTGAGAAATTATTTTTGACTTTCCGATATTTGAATGAAGAAAAATAATTGATGTATGGAAAACATTTTCCATGAATTGAAAATAACAAAACTTAAATTGGGGGAAATAACTTATCATTTTGGCAAGAGAGAATTCACTATTTCTAAACTACCAAACAAATGAAAACTAAATTTTCTTTAGAAATGATTTTTATGGAAAATATTTTCTTTTATCATGAAGTTTTCAATGAAACAAAATTTGTTTTGCAGAAAATAAATGATTTATAAAATATTTTCATTGTTCATGAAAATATTTAGACATAAATTGTTATGATAATGAAAATATTTTTATTTTTTAAAAAATATTTTCATTAATTAATTATTTTGAGCGATATAAGCTATTATTTTTAGGAAGATATTTTTTAAATTATTTATTTTTTTGCGAAACAAATGGATCTTTAATGGATATTTAAAACCTTCACTTGAAATACTTTGACATCTTTTTCTAATAGTTTAGAGATAAAAAAAAATAAAGGATATATTTAGCTAGGGAAGGTAAGGAATAGCTTTTTACTTGAAATCAAACATGAAGATTCAGCCTGGCCTATGAGCAATATGAATGCTTCAAATGTCTCTAACTAGGTGTGAACGAAGAATTTGGTTTAAAAAAAAAGTAAATTACAATTATTTTCTCATGAGATGCAAATGTAGCAAGTAGGGATAAATTGTCAAAGAAAATCTACATTTATTGTACGGATGCCAATCTTTTGATGATTTGCCAATATAATCCTTCCGGTCAGTTTTGGCTGGAAATTGGTAATATGGATGCCGGTTGTTCGACGTAACATGGCCGGCGACGGCATAAACAAAATTTTTGTGTTTTTTTTAAATCTAAATTATTTATTTATTTTCTTTTTCTTTTCTAGGCGAGCCTCAGCGACCCTCTCTAGCCATAGAGAAAAAAAAAAAAAAGAGAAGGGGTTGAACTCTGGCAACCCTTGTTAGTCATAGCGAAGAAAAAAAAGAAAAGGAAAAATTCAAATTTTGAAAAAAATATTGTTAACATCAATGTTGGCCGTGTCATGTAAGATGACTGGCGTCTACGTGAGTAATTTTTGACCGAAATTGGCCAAAATGACTATATTGGCTAATTGTTAAAAGGTTTATGATTAAATTGATAAAATTGAAAGGTTTAGATTGAATCGTTATCCATATAATATGGTTTAAGACTTTTTTGATAATTATCCTATGGTAAGTAACAACGTAACGGTGCAACATTAGCATTACATGTCAAATTCGCAAGATTAGCTATATCAAGTTAGCATTTCGGTGGCTCTTATAATGCATAAGCGCAAAAATAGCCAATATTACCAGTCAAACGAAGCTTGTCAGAAGAACAATACAAATCGAATGAGATAGAGATGGATTGCAAAAAGAGAAATGTAAAGAGCACTGAGTAGAACTCAAAAGAGATATGCTCCAAGCCTCCAATACATAAGACCACAATTAGACTTATGATCCATTTTCCTTGTGTGTAAATGATACACTCGAAGATACTTAATAATGGTCATTTTGAATAAATTAAAAGGTCAAGAGCAATATTGCCCATTGAGCCAAAATTCATAGATTATTTTGAATAAGTAAAAGTTCGAGAGCGACATTGCATATTAAACCAAAGTTTAAGGACTATTTTTGTCATTTTCCCTTATTGTGTAGATAATAGTGCAACATCAGCAACACATGTCAAAATCACAAGATTAGCCATATCAAGTTAGCATTTTCGATGGGTCTTATAGTGTATACAGTGGCAAAATAACTAAAATTACCAATCAAAAGAAGCCTGTCAAAAGAACAATACAAAGCAAATGAGATAGAGATGGATTGCAGAATGAGAAATGCATAGAGTACTGAGCAGAAATCAAAAGAGATGCTCCAATACATAGGACCACAATTAGACTTATGATCCTTTTTCCTTGTGTGTAAACGATACACTCGAAGATACTGATAAAGGCAAGTCCAAAGAGGTTGAAGGCCTGAAGCAACTAAAAGGTTCAAGAAAAGCTAAAGAGATTCAATCCTCAGAGGTACGTATGATCATCGCTCTCTCCATCCCTCCAAACTTTCCAATTTAACCTTCTCACCTGCATATGTTGAACGATACCAAACTTGACAGAGAAGTGATCAAACAGTTGTCGCAAATCCAAGGCAAGAATACAGCCCCCCCAACAAACATCCTCCTCTTATAGCCACGAGGCAATATCTTGCACGAGTCATCGTGAGCTCGAGTTTTCTCGTACGTGAGGAACCTCGTTTCATCGTAGCTATGGTGTGTTTGGGAGTCTTTTTCGGGTGCAAGCATCACCGCTCTTTCAAAGATTACGTGGTCTCCGCTCTGGTCATCTTGTGCATAATCTTGGGTCTTAAGCTGGTTCTGTTTGCCGTGTACCGGTGCTTGAAGAGGGCGTCGGGGTCTCGGCATGGAAGAACTAGTTACTCGAGCGATGCTGGTACGATGATGGAGATGCAACCTCCAGCAGCCTGAAGAGACAAAGGCCGTGCACAAGCGATTCACTCACGTGTTGGAGAAGATAAGTGACTGGTTTTGGCAATGCAAACATACCTGATGGACATGTAATTCGATTCCAAACCATTTCATAAGTCTAGTTGATTATATGTCACTTTGGATCTTTGATTCTTTACAGTTAGATTTCTTCTTTGGTGCCGGCTTCTGGCAACATGTCTTTCTAGGAACAGGAGCTCGACTTCGCAAGACCTCAATAAAGAGACGTCGTCTTCTATGTAAAAACTTGATAAGGAAATACTATTCGATAAATTGCGCATCAGGAGCGTTGTACTGTAAAAATCTACCACACTAATAACCTTCCAATGCTAGATAGTATTGCTACCTTCTAAGTTCAAAGTAATCGGTGAACAATCTCTTGCACGGCTATTCACACTACTAGCTACCTTCTATGTTGGGGTTATTCCATGTCGATTGTGCAAGGAGTAGTTAATTAGTTTTATAAGTTTAATGAGAAACCTCACCATTTTGGGAGAGAAACCCAAGATTATCCAATACCAGTATCTACTTAATTGGCCATTCCCTCAGCCCTACTGAAGGACGATGACGTTGATCCTCCACGATATGTCGCGACGCACTTGATCGGCCCCCTATGGCCCACTAGGATTGCCAGGCAATAGTGTTGGCAATCTTGGCTTCGTGCCCAAACTCGACTAGTTGAATCTACCGACTTGGTAACTAAGAAATTGCCCACGGTCGCCATGGCCAGTGAGAGCCAGAAGTCCCGTTGCTAGAGGCAATGAAAGAGTATGCCTCCATCGTCAACAACAATAAGAGCATTGATGGCGATAGTCAATCATGACATCAATAGATAAAACTAACTTTCTAAAAAATCGCCTAAAGCAATGTGGCACTTTAAAATAAAATATCGGGCTATAGAATCAATTTAAATTGATGATTTGTTATTGTGTGCGGAATATGAATTATTATAGTTCGTATTAATGCCGTAAATCAATCGTGCAAACAAATTTCTACGTGTAGCATAACTTATGTGTGAAAAATAAGAAAAGGCACAATTTTTATACAATTTATTTTTAATAATTGGTGGACGCAACATAAATGTCGATATGTCCGAGTGGTTAAGGAGACAGACTCGAAATCTGTTGGGCTTTGCCTGCGCAGGTTCGAATCCTGCTGTCGACGGTTTTTTTATTTTATTTTTTTCCCAATTTTCAATCTTTTCCTTTCCCATTTCTGTCCTTATCTCCTCCCCTTAACAGCTCTAAGTTTCTAACTTCCCAGTGGCAAAAGCGTCACTTCGCACATTAATATCTAAACCCCATCCCCATACGAAAGCCCCCCCAGTCCCTTCCATCACCACCGCACACCACCATGACCGCGACCTTCTCTCTCCACTCCATCCCCTCGACTTCCCTCAACCCGCCACCGCGCAAACCCCCTCCCTCCGCCGCCGGCCATCTTCCCATACGGTGCGGCCCCAGAGACGAGCGCGGGCCCCTCGTGAAGGGCCGCACCCTCAGCACCGAGGCGATCCAAGCCGTCCAGTCCCTCAAGCGCGCGCACCGGGCCGACCCCGCCGCCGCCGCGGCCCTCCCCTCCCACCTCCGCCGCTCCCTCACGCGCCTCCTCAAGTCCGACCTCCTCGCCGCCCTCCGCGAGCTCCTCCGGCAGGACCGGTGCGCCCTCGCCCTCCAGGTCCTCGCCGTCGTCCGGTCCGAGTACGGGCCCGTCGAGCTCGCCCTCTACGCCGACGTGGCGTCGGCGCTGGCGAGGCAGGGGATGGGGGAGGAGATCGACGCGCTGGTGGGGGAGCTGGAGCAGGAAGGCCCCGTCGACTGGGGCAGCGACAAGGCGGTGCCGAGGCTGCTGAGGGCGGTGATCGGCGCGGGGAGGAGGGAATCGGCGGTCAGGATGTACGGGCTGATGAGGGGGAGCGGCGGGTGGGGACCGGGGGCGAAGGTGGAGGATCACGCGGCCAAGGTTTTGAGCCGGGGGCTGCGGAGGATGGGGGAGTTGGGGTTGGCCGACGAGATCGACGGGGAGTTCGGGCTCGCCGCTGGCGGCCATCGCGACGGTGGAGCCAATCAAGAAGAGAGGGAGGTGTTGAGAGTCTAGCTTTATCGTATTGTTTTGTAAACTTATGATATATTTGAATTCTTGATTTATATGGTAGTCGAATGACTGGAATCTTGAACCTTCTTGGTCATGAGAATCTATTTTAGTGTTTTGTGGCTCTTGATGTTTTATGGATAACAGTCAAATCGGTAAATTAAAATGCGATAAATATCCATAGAATATTTTATCTGAACCAATAACTAACAATACTCGTGATTCAAAATCCGAGATTGTCAATACAATCCGACTAAGATGCCAACGGTTAGGAAGTGTTTCCATATGAGACATGTCGCGAGTTTAGGCAATACAGCAAGGGTCTTTTGGAGATTTGTTCCCGAAGTAAATTGAACTTGCGATCCCTTTGCCACTAGACCCTCCTTTGCTTTTAAGGATCGAAGAGAATAAAATGGATGGGAGACAACAAAAAAAAAAAAAAGCAAGCGAATCAAGCGCAAAAATACCATAATTTTGATTATCACATAATCTTTAAAATGAATTTGCTTACCTATAAGTATTTATCCTAGAATGTTGATGTCAAAAGTGTGAATAGCATGTCATTAAATTGGATCCGGTTTTTTTTCCCACATTAAAGTTAATGTTCATTAATCGTTAAATTCTTAAAAGACCAATAGACAACCTAACAAAAAAGCTCGTCGAGAAGGGAAGGTGCCTACCTCACCGGCCAAAGCGGCTCAAGCTACATTTACCCCCAAAATATTTTTGGGGGTCCTTTTTCGCCTTTTCTTCCTTCGAGGAGCCGCCCAAAGCAAAGCATCGTCATCGTCTTCTTCCATTTTCCGCCATATTTCGGAGCTGATTCCACCTCTGTCTCGGCATCTTCGTCTTCTTCGTCGTCGTCGTCGTCGTCGTCGTCTGAGCAATCGGAACGGAGACGAACCCTACGACCGCTCCTGCTGCTAACAGCAGCAGCAGCGGCGGCGAAGAGCTTCGAATGAGCGGCAGCGGCAGCAGCAGCACCGGCAGTTTGCCGCCGCCGCCGCCGCCGCCGGCGGAAGATGCTTGGGTCGGCACTTACCAGAGATTGCAACCTCAGTGGCAACCCGTCGTCAGCAAGTACCACGAGGTTTCTTTCCGTCGTTGCCCTTTTCCTTCCGTTTTTTTCACAGCTCTACTTTTGTCGCCAAAAACGGCGGATTCGCGCGGGGAGTTTCGTGCCCCGAAGCTTTGTGCTGGGGTTCGATTTGAATAAATTGACGCTTCTCGTAACTTCTCTCCCCCTCTGTGCTGAAAGCCTGAGAGTAAAAAAGTTAGAATCTTGGGAATTATGGTCGTGTTGATTCTGGGTGAGCTCAAGTCCGAGCTCAGCGTACGCAAAGTTCATTTTTTCAACTTGGTCTAGTGGTTTAATTCTTGCGGCAATAGGCTTAGAATTGAAATTGTTAATTGATTGTCCCTCGTCCAACGGCAAGATTTTGATGGCATTCCACTTTCGCTTCTCTTTTATATGTGGTGCTAGTTTTTTTTGGAGGATCATTCTGTGTACTTTCTATTTGCCATGTGCCAGAGAAGCATAAGATGCCCGACCTTATGGCATGCTCGTTGCGATCTTATATAGTTTGCACATAAATAATGCTGCAGGCATTGATTCCAATTTCCATATCGCGAGTTAATCAATTTGATGCTGCAAGACTCGATGTAGAAATGTCAGCAATGTTGAAAGAACAGTTAGTGAAAGTCTTCTCCTTGATGAAGGTACCTGCTGCTTTTTTTGTGGTTTCCCCCAATCTGCTTGAGGTTGTGTAATATGCATCTTGAACTAATTGCCCCCTTTGTCGGTTTAGCCAGGAATGTTATTTCAATATGAACCCGAACTTGATGCCTTTCTTGAATTCCTCATATGGAGATTCTCTATTTGGGTAGATAAGCCCACTCCTGGAATTGCCTTGATGAATTTGAGATATCGAGATGAACGCGCAACCGAAGCAAGAGGAAAGCGTAAGTTGCTATGTCTTTCCCTATGATCCATGCTTGATCAATATGGTTTCTTGACATTCATTGCGAATCTACTTAAGGAGCGATAATCATAGTGTTGAAAAGACATTGTTATTCTGCTGCGTACTAATACTCAAGGAAGAGAACACTCTTTTATATATCATCAAGTCATCATAGGCTCTACCATTTTGCTCCTACTTGACAGCCTTGACACTCACTTGGGATCGTACCTGTGAGCAACAGGAATTAGTATATAATTTCCTTGCTACTGTCTGACTTTAGTTGTAAGATGTCACAACTTCCAGTGAATACTTATCTCGCCAACTTTCTAGTTTTTCTTCATCCAATTTAATTTTAAACTATCTTTTCTCTAATTAGTCTTTGAATAGGTAAGAATGACACATGTAGATCAGTTTAACCTATATGTTTGGACACACTATTGAACTTTGGCAAACTTTCTCGCAGTGAGAACAGGCCTGGAAGGACCAGGCCTTACTGTTGCTCAGAAGATTTGGTATTGCATTGCCAGTGTTGGTGGTCAATATATCTGGGCCCGCTTACAGTCATTCTCTGCTTTTCGTAGATGGGGTAATTCTGAGCAGGTATTATATCTGTTAATATATCTTTATTTATTCCTCGTATATTAATTTATTTAATTGAGTTTAAGGTGTCTCTCTCATATCTACAGAGGTCATTGTTGCGGTGGGCATGGGTTTTGGTACAACGAGTGGAAGGATTTTATAAAGCTGCCTCATTTGGCAACCTACTTATTTTTCTTTACACTGGAAGGTAAGTTCTTGGGCAGCAAACACTCTTTTGCTGCTAAGTTCTAAAAGCTAGAATCCAATGGTTTTCATCATTGGTACACATCCTGCAAGAACTAACTATGGGTAATGGCATGAATAAGTTGATGGTAGTTACCTGTTGGAATGATTAGTTACACTGGTTTAAAGATACAGTGTGAAGTCTTGCTGAAGAAATCCACTGACTCTCCTGTCCTAATTTCAAGAAATGTATGCCTTGCTGTGCATTGGGATGAGAAAGTCATAAAATCCCATGAAGTTCTAGCTTTCCACGGGCATTGACATCTCTTTTGTAGGCAACTCATTTCCAAACATGGGATGCAGCATTTTGGCTGCAAACTTGAGCTCATATAAAACTTGATGGATAAATATGGAGTAGATATGATGCTGAAGATTTGTGACTATTAAGACATTAGTAAGCATGCCAGAAATCAGAATAGCTTCCTCCGGTTGTTCATTTACCCGAACATGTAGAATGGTATGAAAAATGACCATGATGATGGCTACGATGAGCACTGTGAAGCATTAAAGATTTTTCAAGGGAAGGATTGTTTTTCGTTGGGTGTGCATCTGTAATTTAGGGTGTTTGGGGTAATTTTCTTTCCTTCTTTTCTTTCCTAGTCATATGTCCTTTTATGTAGATTTTTTGCATTGCAAGTCTGATTGTCCCCCCCCCCCCCCCCCAAAAAAAAAAAAAAAAAAAAAAAAAAAAGGTCTGATTGCAATCTACTGGCACAGTTAATTTCAGGATGCGGAAATATTTCTCACAATATTACCTGTTGGAATAATAATCTTCATGTTTTGTTAAATTACAGGTATAGGACTCTTATTGAGAGAGCTTTGAAAGCAAGGCTTGTCTATGGTAGCCCAAACATGAATCGAGCCGTAAGCTTTGAGTACATGAATCGCCAACTAGTCTGGAATGAATTTTCGGTAATATTTCTTCCTTGTTTTGGCTAAAGTTGATATCTATTAATTAGGGGGGGAAAGGGATACATCAACACAGTCTAGGAAATACACAAGGACCTCATTCATTGCTTTAGTAATTTAATAGGAAAGCTCTTTTATGATCCTTCTCATTCTTTTCTTTTTGCTAATTTTTAAATATTTATTAATCCCTTCCCCAACTTGGCGGCCAAAGGCCTTGGTCTTGTTGTTGTTCTTGTGGTGGTGATATGAAGCTGCTGTTTTAATTGCAATATCTGCCCCTCATATTAACAGAGTACATATGCTATGCTATGTTATATTGTGGTTATGTACAAAGTGGGTGTGCATAAACAAGCTGTCAGCCTTTACAAGTGATTTCCAGTAATACGTGTGAAGTGAGATACTGAGGAAAAATTGGCATTTCAGGAGAGAAGAGGCACTAATACGACTTCGCTGCTCTCTGTGGCAACTCTATTTTGAAAGCAGCACAATACACTTAGCAATTCTAGTAAGTTTCTGTTGGTCTAAATGTGAACTCTTATGTGCAGGAAATGTTGCTATTGCTTCTTCCTCTTTTGAATTCCTCGACTGTAAAAAATCTCCTCCACCCATTTTCAAAGGACAAGGATGCAGACTCTGCCGTAGATGACTCTGGATGCCCCATTTGCCAAAATAGCCCGAGCATTCCCTTTCTTGCTCTCCCATGTCGACACAGGTAGAAAAACCCAAATGCACATCCTCTTCTCACTTTTGCATTGCATTCAGCTTTTTTCTCATCCACGAACTTTAGACAGGTCAAATCGAATTTGTCCAGCCTGTTTTAAACAGGCCTCCAACGTATCAAGGGGCATTGAATTTACATAATTTTCGGTTTAACTAATGGCAGGTACTGCTATTACTGTCTGAGAACTCGATGTGCAGCAGCTCCTTCGTTCCGATGTTCCCGATGTGGTGAACCGGTTGTTGCGATGCAACGGTACAGCGAATCGGTTGGAAGTACAAGCTCCGGAAAATGATTACTCTGGCAGGAGCAAGGGTGCATTGCAGCAGCTCCAACCGACGCACTGAAGAATGCGGTCGTTTCGGAAACATAAAGCGCCTCACATTATAAGCGAAACCATTATTTACCCTCTTCTGGATGTGCAAAGAGAGGGAAAAGTGGAGGGGTTTTTTTTTTTTTTTCTTTTTGGTGGTATTAATTGGTTTGCTGGGGATTAAATTTAATCCAGATTGGAATGGGGAATGGGTAAGATCTGTTACATTAGTTTCTGTCCATGAATTCTGTAAATCCAGGGTTGGCCAAAGAGAAAATACACGATACGATTGTATTTGGCAGAAGAATTGAAATTCTCAACTCAAATGAAGATGCTAATTCTTATTCGGATCACACGGTGAAAAGAAAAACACAGAACATGTATAGAATTTTAACTGGTCGTGTCTATGCAAAGTAACAAAGGAACGCAGTCAAAACAAAAATGAAAGAAATGTCCATAACCTGTCATATGGACCTTGAATCGATCTTCCAAAGGATTGTGTTCTTCCTCTTCTTCATCCAGTATTGACAGGGACCGGGTGAAATAATGACGATAGATTAATATTTTCTAGCAACTCCACATATAATTGAGAATTTAACTATTTTTATGTATGCATAGAGTAGACTAAGGCGGCACCATATAATCTAATATTAATCTGTGTGATTTAAAGATAAGCATATGGATAGGGGGCGGTGACGTCAACATATAGATAATGTTGATGTATTGTCCCTCGTTTGACCAAGGAATGCCGAGATAAACAAATTAAATGTTTTGGGATCAAAAAAAAAGATGGCGGATGACGGTCCGCCAAAAGGCTTGATTGCAAATCTTGACACGCGTAAATAATAAATATGGTCTTCGCTAGGCTACCGGCGTCAGTGCCGGTCACGTCATTGATTTCCGATCAACTTTGAGCAAGAGGAATGCATTGGTAAATTATTAAAAAATTTATAATTAAATTATTTTATTTGAAAAGTTTATAACTGTTTTCTGATTTTTTGAATAATTATTCCGAATGCACAATTTTCGGTACGCATTTTCCAATTTTCTTAAATCCATTTCTCGCTGGTGGATAATACTTCCTCGAAAAGCAGTAATAAAAGGACCACCCGCTTCCGTTGATCTCCTCCATCATAAGATCAATTCAACGCCCACCACTTCTGCAACAAGTTCAGCAAAACTGCTTCCGAGCTCCGGTTCTTCAGCTTGCCTTTGTCACACATGGAAGATCAATGGAAGCGCACTGCTCTGCTAGTCATCGACATGCAGGTCTCTTCCTCTCCCTCTATCTCAACTGCACTGATTTTGTATGATTCTGTCCGAACGTTGTAAGTGGGTGTGTGTTACTTGTTCGCTAACCCGAACATCTCTGTTTTTTTTCCTTTCTTTTTTGGGCAGAAAGATTTTATAGAAGAGGGAAGCGTGATGTGGGTCAAAGGTGGGAAAGCTATTGTCCCCAATGTAATGGAGGCTGTTGAATTAGCTCGGCGTCGCGGCATTCTGGTGGTTTGGGTACTCATCCTTTTCGCTCTTGTACCGATTTGTCCCCACTTTTCCCAGTTTAAATCTGCCGAAATCTTGGGATTACAACGGTTCTCTCCTCAAAAAAAGATGATGTTTTGATGCTGTTTAGTGTGGTTCTTGAAATGCCGAGCTTAAAACGAAAGTTGGGACTGTTGTTGTAAGCTTGTTATAAACAGAGAAAGGGAAACATTCTGATGAAGCCAGCAGTGATGCCTTGATGGACAAGATTCTAAAAGGCGATAATTCCCCCCCATTTACCCCATTTTGTTCAACCTGAAGCTGTGAATCGCCTCATCTGAATATAGTGAACCTTCAGTGACGGTGAATGAGGACAAAATGCTTTCTTTTACCCTTTCTGATACCTTAAGAGTGCGAGAGTGATTTTAGAGAACTTGACAAAAGCATACTTGCAGGAATCCTTGGTTGTCTTACTTGTATGCTTTCTCATGCTCGATGGCGATCGTAATTATTGGTACCCTTTTAGGTGGTTCGGGAGCACGATTCTCAAGGAAGAGATGTTGAACTCTTCCGTCGACATTTCTACTCGTCTGGAAAGTTGGGTCCAGTGAGCAAGGGTAGTGTGGGCGGTGAATTGGTTGATGGCTTGGTGATTAGAGAAGGAGATTATAAATTGGTGAAGACGCGTTTCAGTGCATTCTTTGCAACACATCTTCATTCGGTCCTTCAGGGTGCTAAAATAGATAGTTTAGTCATGGCTGGTGAGTCAAGTCAATTTTCCAGCCACTGTCTTGGAATAACTGTTTTGAAGTAATGTATTGGCGGTGGCAGATTATTAATATCTTGGTCTCGACATTTGCAGGTGTTCAAACTCCAAACTGCGTTAGGCAGACGGTCTTTGATGCAGTGGCACTTGATTACCGATCTGTTACTGTACTTGTTGATGCCACCGCTGCTGCTACTCCTGAGGTTCATCACTGTATGATGTTAAAATGAAGACATTTCCTGTTATCTATACTTCCTTTGAAAGAAATGCTAGCAGTAGGCAGGTCTAGACGAAGCTTAACCTATAATCATCGTTGGATTTTCTAGAATAACCTCGTTAGCCTCATTTTCATGATCACTGCCCTGATGGTCTTTCACATGGGTAAGTGTTGCCCCGATGTCTTGTGAGCCTCAGGATAAATTATTTTTGGTCATTGACCCTCTTTTTTTCTTTCTTTTTCTTGTGAAAAGTTCAATCTTATTCGACTGTAATGTTTAGATTCAGTTGTCAGCTCATGCTTCGATTGCTATAGTCCCACGATTGATTCAAAATTTCTCTTTTTTCTTCTGGGACAGCGAATATCTTCGACATGAAGAATGTTGGAGTTTCTGCGCCCACATTGCAGGAGTGGCGGCAGTCCGCTTCTTGAACTTGAGCAATCTGTTGGACTAGACAGATAAGACAGGATCATCCAAGGGCGGAGCAACTGGATGGTCATGTTGTACCATATGTTAATTTGCAGCAACAAAAGAAAATTCGAATGCTCGTGTCGTACCATTAGTTGCTAAACATTACGATCTTTCGCATTTTTCAGAAGTTTTATCTGAATTTAGATGAATTTGATCCATGGTTTAAGTGCTTGTTCTTCTCTCATTCCAGTTTTACCAAAAGTACTTGTACTCCTCTAACCAATTATTTAACAACTCATGCCAATCATTCACGTTTTCAATTTTATGAATTTAGTAGGTATCTTCAATGATTCCAATAGAACATTGGACCAAAGAACTATTTTCCCTTTCAACAAATTTGTTTGAGTATGCGCCTTCTCCGCCGTTGCGAAAGCTGAGGAATGCCAATTGCTTGTTGGGATTGATACAGTAGATCTAAACAAAGACTAATGTAAATCGAGTGAATTCAACTACAATTATTTATGCTGCACACAAGTGAAAGTTAAACGATAGCCATCGTAATATCAAGCAACATGTTTCCGTCAGACAAGTTATTGCCCGCCTGCGCAAGACTGCTAATCAAAGAAGCCGTGCCGCGAATTTACAGAAAAAATCATCTTATTGTAGATGATTTGATCATAGCATAACGAAGCTTTTTCTCTTGTGCAGAGCTGTCTCAAAGCATTAGATATACCACATCAAAACCCAGCAATGACAATTAAAAGAACTTCAAAAGCAAAACAAGAAATCATCTCCTAAAACTCGACGTGCAGCAGTGCTGCGATGACGTATCTCCAGCCATCTTCTTCAATTATTCAACACGCATGATGCCCTGAAAATCCAGGAATAAGAATCAAATGTCATTCTTTTACAAGGCACAAAAATGAACCGATGGAATGATAGTCTTCAACCAGAAATCAACCGAAACAAAAAGGGAAGAGGAAGAGATGACACCACCTTGTCACCCAGTTGACTCTTTCCGGAGTCATGCCCCATGTTGAGCAACATGAACTGATTATCCTTCAGAGGCCAGCTTCTTCTTCAACTCCTTTTTATTCACCTACAGTTACGCGTGAAATATTGATAAACAAACATTTACTACTACCTTCTTCAAGATGAGCACAGAATAACAGAAAAGCCATGCATCTGACTCTGGCACCAAAAGAGCAGTTAAAAAATTCACCTTTCCCATTGCATTGCGAGGAAGGGTGTCCCACAGGAACATTCTGGTTGGTAGCTGAAATAAACAATCAAGATTCCGGTCAAACTAAAAATCAAGATTCCAATTAATATTTTCGAGCTAGAAATAGTCGAAGTTACATTAAAATCTCTTCCTGCAACATCAATAATATTAATATGAGGGTCATTCAAGTGCATTGGTTTAGTACATCCAACCAAAGAAAGTGTCTCTTAACTCAATGACAAATCTCAATAAATCTGTCATTCCCATTTCCTTCTCATTGATTTAATCTTCCGCAACACTTGTGCAGTGTTTTGGAACTAAAAGTGGATGCTGCAAAGCAATGATCCTGTCATAAAACTTCATAAAGTTCAACCATTTGGAAACTTTTGGCTTTGACAATAGATTGTAAAAAGACAAGCAAGGTGGCATGAAACTCAAACTGCAAGAAGCTTAAGGAAATATAATTATGACTTGTGAACTGTCTTCTGTTAAGATGACGAACCACTAAAAAGGTAGTCATAAGTCTTTTACCTTATAATTACAAGTTTGTGTGGTGCGAGACTTGAAAGTGCACACATTACTTTGACCACAGATGCACCAGCAAAACATTTTCTAATGCGGCCTTTTGGTTTAAATAGACTTGGCATACAAAGCAAAGTTGACTCATAAGAATTCTAGACAGCCAGATGAAGAATCTTCTCCAATTTTAACAATCTAGTACCAGTTGAATTCACCAAATTATGTCTGCGCATTGAATGGACAAACCTTGTATGGTGCAAGCTTATCCTTTGCCCACGTAGTAAGTTCATTCAGTGTTAAAGCAGGCTTCAACTCTTCCCCACTGTTTTGCTTCAGTTCTGCCTCTGGCACAATTATTGCACATATGATTTCTCCATAATCTCGGTCTGGTAACCCCAACACACAGCACTCTGCTACAACAGGATGCTGCACAAACAGAAAGGTGAACCACCTGGATATTAGAATCAGAGTCCAAACATTACAGATGTGAGAGAAAACTACCAGAAGGAACGCTAACTTGCCTCCAAAAGAACCGCTTCAATTTCTAAAGCTGATAATTTGTATCCACCAACCTTCATAATATCTGCGCTGGTTCCTGACAAAAGTTCACAATTATAAAATAATTTAAACAGAGTTAGCATAAAATTTTCTCAAGTCAGAAATCGATATGAGTTGGCACCATTAATTGAATGCAAAATGACTTCTACAACAATGAAATAACACATCAACAGGACTTCAATAACTGAAAACTCCAGCCAATAGTAAAAAATTTCCAAGATGACACAGTTGTTCTAAACACAAGGGAAACAACTTCTAGATATAAATGTACTTACGTCCCAAAATGATGTAGTACCCGTCTTCATCCATTCTGACAGCATCTCCAGTTTTGAAAAATCCACCATCGATGAATGATTCCTTAGTTATCTAACAAGGATCACATATATGTATCAGAAAAAAGGACACTTTTATAGGATTCATTCAGGAAAATCCTCATTTTGGGGAAGTGGTAGTGAGTGTCTCCCAAAGCTAATTTTAGTCAATATTTTGTTTAAGACAGGAATATATACTCACTTGATAGTAGGGTTCTACTGATAGAAATGCTGAGCATAATCTTAATAAATAAAGCCTTTTCAGGCATTCTAGTTTTCCATAGATAAAAATTCAGAATTTCATAGATATACCTGAGGGAGCTTCCAGTATTCCTTGAACAATGAAGGGCTTCTGACACATAACTCACCTACACCAGGTGTTTCATTTCCACTTTCATCTTCTGCAATGATCTTGACCTATCGTAATTGCAAAATTCCCCTCGAGATCAATATCAAAGCATCGAATTTTCACACTTTCATAATCACCAGTTAGCATGAGATTAAATGGCTCTCTCGAACTGTAGGACATTCTGTTATCACTGTTTCACCACCATCTTTCAATCGAAAACTTTGCGGTTGGCTATGGTGAAAAGCCTTCAACATTTCTACCATTTTAAGGATCTTTAGCTTACACCTTCCAAATTATTAATAGGTTCAACTTAAATCATCACATGATCTCCACTACCACATTAAACGACCCACGTCACTGACTAACCTCTACTCCAGGAAAAGGTTTGCCAACAGTGCCTCCCTTTCGAATGCCTTTCAAAGGATTAGATATTGCCATGACAAACTGCAAATACCAAACCACACGTACATTTATGTGACAATACATTTTGATTGGTTATTTCTACTTTGCAAGAACAAATAGATAGCATGGGGAAAGGAGACATAGAATATTACTTACCTCAGTCATGCCATAGCGCTCCAAAAGGCGATGTCCTGTTATAGTTTCCCATTGTTGCATGACGGGATATGGTAATGCAGAGGAACCACACATCTGACGTCATGAGGGGGAAAGCAAAATCAGCAAATTTCGAGTACTTAAGAGAAAACGAGCGAAAAGGATAGCATATGCATCTAAAAGAAAAGATCTAATAACAGGCAACAATACCCATACTAGTCATCTCTCTATTAACTTGAGAAAAAATCACCGGAACCCAAAATAGCCAACCAACCAATCTCAGATTTGTGGATGAATTTTTTACCACCTACCATAAGACGCAAATGGCTTGCAGCTGAAGCAGACTGAGCTTGTAAATCTAGGTCCATAGCTTCATAACCTTGTATCAATCGGGTGTACATAGTTGGGACCTATGAATTAAAAGAGTTGCAGTAATAATATAACAGCAAGAATTTGAAAACTAAAAGCATACAATTATCATATTTTCCCATTTTTGAGACGTGAGGAATTATGCTACAAGTAATTGGCCAGTTCAACCATTTCTCTAAGCATCTTGATTAATGCTACAGTAGCGACATAACTTATTGGTGTTGACCTTGTATTAGTGCTAATAGAAAAGAATTCTTCATGAAATAACTGATCAGGAAATTGAAAGATTATGACACATGCAGCCATTTTACTCGAATTACTGGAATCTGCATCCAGTATACTGCAACAGACTGACATATAGTTTTTTTCAACAGTAAACCAGAGAGAGAGAGAGAACACGAATAGGAGAAATAAATCGACAAACATAAATCAAGTCCCACTTGCTAAGAATACGAAAAACTAGGAATCCACAATATATCACTTTCTATTCTGAGTGTAGGGGAAGATAGTATTTCATTGCAAACGTGAGGCAGGCTTACCCCGGTAAACACTGTTATAGCATCCGCAGCTTTGCTGCCATCTGGATATGATTCACGCCATCTCTGCCAAATTCCCCTCACACTGAATTTTGGCATAAATTCCACCTTCAAAGTGCAGCCAAATTCAAATAATTTGAGTTGGTAAAGCAAATCAAAAGAAGTGCTTTCATAAACAAAAAAGTTTCCTCTAAGGACTCCAAAAGTAAAACAAGTGTTTAAGATAAGAGTATATTACCGAGGAGCCAGCATAGAGAGGTGCAAGTAAAGCATTGAAGAGTCCATGAACATGTATTGAAAGTTAAGAGAAAACACTCAAAAAGATAGATCACAGTCATTCAATAGATCATAAATAATAGAGAAGGTAATAAATATATCAGTACTGGTTCTCTAAAAAGCAACTTTAGAAGGCATTTATTGGATATGATGTAGAGGTAGACAATGCAGAAACTGATCTGTAGACGTATATTCCCATGCTTCCGCCAAAGTTTTGACCTGAAATATGATCATAAACGGCTCAAACAAACAGTCTATTCCAAAAAATACATAAACCATTCCTCTCTGAAGGATTTTTTTGATGTATTTATATCTTGATGACATACGAATTATGTTAGTATAATATAGCTTCGATTACTTACTGAAAGAAACTAAATTCTTGCTTTGAATTAGTTTCATTGGCACTTCTCCATTTACGGTCAAGAAAATGCAAGAAGAGCAGAGTATGCTTTTGTGAGTAACAATTCAAATAGGAAAAAGACGTACATGCTTCTTCAAAAATCTGGATAGACTTCGTTGTTCTTGATAAAAAAATTATCTTATGCAACCAAACAGAGCGCATGTGCAACATCCATAAAAATGTGAAATCAAAATGTACTTGAATATTTATTTAAGAGCTGAAAGACAGTGTTCTATGGGGAACTTTATATGTCATATTATGAATGACAGAGGGATAATAACCTGTGCGGAGATGCTTTTGTGTGTATGTACAACTCCTTTAGGTTTTCCCGTTGTACCACTTGTATATATGATTAAAGCTGGATCCTCACCTGAACCATTGGGAACAACAGAGTTCAGGACTAACCACCCATATCACTGAATATACAGTGAAAGTAATTAATTATAACAGCTAAAGCACCTTCTCTCTCACAAGACTGAAAATTTTTATGGAAAGTCTCATGTGTGCTTGTCTCAGATGAACTGCCTACAGGAGGAATGAGGGAACACTTGGCAGCAGCTTTAGCAGCAACATTTTGCATCAAATTGTGGTGATCCTCAGTACTTAATATCATACAAACATCCTATAAATTACAGAGCCATCAGATACTTCTGCAAGGTTAAGACAAGAAACAACATGCTTATGTACACGTTTTACTATAATGGCAGATGATAAGTAAATCAATTTGAAGATGCTTTAAAATGAACCTAAGGAAACAATTACCGCCTTTTTAACATCTTCGTTATGCTACTTCGAATTGGCAATTAGGGTCTTGATTGCAAAAGTCTTAAGCTGAAAAGCATTAACTCATATTTTATAGAGGGAATATTGTTGCACCTAAAGTACAAGCAACTCCTATTGCCCCTTCAGATGTCCAGTTATGGGATAGAGGGATTCAACTCATACCGAATCATTTAGCACATGCAAAAGCTCAGCTTCGGGGTAGCTGAGTGCCAGCGGAACTGCCACACCTCCACTAAGCCAAGTTCCTAGCACTCCAGCAACAAATTCTGCTGAAGGTCTAGCTACAACTCCAATTCGAGCCCCGTTAAGACAACCATTTCTCCTTAGACCATCAATCTGATGAACAAAGTAAAATTACATGAGAAAAAAATACAGCATATTGTCACATCAAAGAAGCTGGAACAGCAAGAGAATCACACTTTTGGTGAATTGCTTCAAAAATATTTGTTTTTTCTGCTGCTTCATTGACAATTAGTGACGGTAAAAACATACTAGCAAGGTTCTTGGAAGAATATTATACAAAATTCCAATGAGTAACAAACAAAGGGAATTGGCCTAGCGTACAAATTCTGGTGCTTCAGAACTGATAATGTAGAGCGAGATTGTGAATTAGGTAAGCAAAATCCATAAGCCATGAAAACGAGTACTCACAGTTTTCAAATCCACACTACACAACAGTTTAGAGATATCGAATGCAGATGATATGAGTTGTAAGTAACTGTGGCTCTTCTGGTCAGCTCTAATGGCAACACTATCACGAGCTGTAGGTCCCTGCTGGACAGCTGCTTTGACTACCTCCATAAATGAACGGGAATGTGCTGCTGGACGGCAAACACAAGCAAAACTGTTCACTAAGACCAGGAAGGATGGAATACAGAAAGCAAAGAAAAACAAATAAATCAATTTATTTGCCATGGATATGTAATATGATTCCTGGAAATGACATAAGATCATATTGGCCACTCTGACACTATAATAATTAAGAACACATGCATAGGTCTAAAATTACTGATGCTGGGAAATATGAACCCTTATACCAACAACAATACACGTCGCATCTTCCATTCTTGATAGAGGCGAATAACTAGTGGATACAAATCAAATTTCTCAGCATACTCAATAACTTTTGTCCAAGTACCGAACTTTTAGAGATAATTCAATTTCCTCGTGAGTAGATTATGGTCTTCATGTCATAGATAAATTGGATATGAATGATTTTAAGGTCCAACAAGGAACCGAGGAATCTAAATAGAAAAACTACAGTAGGCAACGAGATCAAGGCTTCAACAGGTTAAGCAATGTGATCAATGTGATAAAAAAGGGACTAACGGACAAGACATCAACAAAGTAAAATAAAACTTCTTTTCATCCCAACTCCCCTCGATTTCACTCGTCAACACTGACCTTAAGACACCAGATGAAACAACGAAGACGGTTTCCCATGAATCACAATTATCGCCATCTCATCAAATGGCGACAATTTCATTTACCAACACCAGCCATTGTGATCTACATGCATCTCCGTATCAAGGCACAATTGAATCTATTACATCTCAGCCCCTAGTGCACCACAAAATGAAAGATGGCATCACTTGAACGTGCAATATTAAACGTCACACCCGCATTCTCATTTCATCAAACAAAAGACGACCCAGAAACTGAATCTTCTCTGTTCTTTTTTTCAAATTCATCCCGTACCCGCCTTCTTTCCAGCTATCCAGTCGCGGACAATCAAATTCTATAAACAAACAAATAAACCCAGAAAACAACAATCGAAAAGTCACTCACTTGAGGCAAAGCGAGACTGAGAGAAACCAGAATACCGATACCAACGATGAGACAGCCCCAACACCTTAAATGATGATGAAGAAGAAGAAGCCCAGCATTGGTGGCATAAGCGACAGGCTTGAATGGGTTTCAGGAAGTGGTGGTTGAGAGTCTTTAATGGGGAGCCCATCTAGGTAGGTATGACCGAATCCAATTAATGGGGGAGGGCAGGTGGGCTCTTGTGATGGCGTGTATTCAGGTTGGGTGATCTTTGCTTCTAGTCTTTACTCTCATGCATGAAAACGAACCACGAGAGTATAAGAAAAGCTCTGTTTCTTCGCTTATAAGAGGGAAGACACTCTATGGTGCGTCTGAATTCTATAAAGGCACGAGCTTTGAAGTCTGCAAATGCTTTTTGGGATTTGCGGGTGGCGATGGAGCATTCGAGATGGGAAATCTAGCAGCAGATACAGGGCTACTGCTTCGCGGGTCTGATCGATTTTCTTTCCCTTTTTCGCTAAAACTATATGCCAAGCGCTGCGGCCAGTCCGAGGCCGGGTTTTGTGCATTAGCTTAAATTCATCTCTTCGGTCCGATCAAAGGAGCACCCATCGATGTCAAGATTATGAAAATGATGAAAATTTGCGAAGCTTCCTTGTGACTTGATTGAAATGAACCGGGAAAATTTCAATTTGGTACCCAAAATGAGGTTATTTTCTTAAAAGGGGATCCAAAATGGATAAAGTATCAAATAAGGGTATAAAATGCCCAATCAATCTCAAATAGAGGCTCGAAATGCCTAATTAATCTCAAATAAGGGCCTGAGTTTGCCGGCCGGTCAAATGCTCACCGGCCAGCGAGCACGTCACTATTCCAACGATCAAAACAAGGGTAATTTCGTCTTTTACTTTTTTTTTTTTCTCTTTTCCTTTTCCTTTCTTCTTCTTCTTTTTTTTATTTTTTTCTCTTTTCTCTCCGCCGGCCATAGCCAGCACCGGCGGAGATGGCTAGCCTCAAGCGGAGGCTGCCCTCGCCAGCGGAGGCAGCCCTAGCCAACATCGGGTAGCCCTCGCCAGCGTCGAGCAAGGGCCACCTAGCCCAAGCGAGGGCGGTCCTCGCCTGACACCGACAATGGAAACCTAGGGTTGGCCCTTGCCAAATCCAGCAAGGGCAAGGGTTGCCCTCGCTCGACGCTAGTGAGGGTCGACCCTGGGTTTTCCTCGCCGACATCGAGCGAGGGCCGCCCTCGCCCTCGCCAGAACTGGCAAGGGTCGCCCTCGCCCGCCCAGCACAGGTGCGGGCGGCCCTCGCAAGTGAGGGCGGTCTCCGCCTGAGGCCAACCACCTCTGCTGGCCCTAACTATGGCTGGCAGAGGGAAAAGAAAAAAAGGAAAAGAAGAAAAAAAGGAAAAGAGTAAAAAACGAAATCGCCCTTGTTCCAATTGCCGGACATGCTTGCCGGCCAGCGAATCCAAGTTTTTATATGAGACTAATTGGGCACTTCGAGCCCTTATTTGAGATTGATTGAGCACTTCAGACTCTTATTTGACACTTTATCCACTTTGGATCCCTTTTTGAGAAAATGACTCCACTTTGAGTATCAAATTAAAATTTTCCCAAATAAACTGTGCCGATAAAAATCGAATCGCAGTCGAAGTTGTAACGTGCTAATTGTTCTACCAATGAGTTTGTTAATTGGACGAGGACTGTATCAAGTTAGGATGACATGGCTGAAATTGGACGTACGGTAAAAGTTGCGCCGAAAAAGTGGTTTTGGAGGACTTCCTAGGAAGTTTCTGTTTGAGAGAGAAATGCTGGAGCCTCTGCTTTCTTGGATTATGTGGTCTTTCATTGAACATGTCAGAATCATCGGTGGTCCTACAAGGGCTCTCACGATTGGGGCAATGAGAAGATCTGGCCCGTGCAAAATAGGTTTCGAAATGATCGAACGGATGCGAGGTCGCGAGGCATGTTGGGAATCCAAGGGCCCAAAAAGTGTGATTGTTCTAAGGATTCAGTGGAGTGTCATCGTCTCTTCAGTTCGAACAGATGTAGGTCGATTCCATAGCCACAAACATCTGAAATAGGGGTGCATTATCTGAGGTCCTTGTCATCTGAAACTTCTTAAAAGTTGCAACCTTCGATGTTGATGTCACTCAAGGAGCAGGCTTCTTCACTTGATCTGCATGTTCTGATGACTTGAAAGGACGAAAACGAAGCTAAAATTGGTTCTCAAATGGAGAAATGCCAGCCCAATTGCAACCGAGCGAGAGCTCCGTGGGTCAAGTGCTTTTCAGATGTAATGGTGATTCCTAAGCTATCAGATGGCTTGAGGAACCTAGCTTGCGTTGGCCAGTTGCTATATCCACATGCTCCATATCTAAGCGGGTTTATAATTCCTCTTCTGGTATTCTCGGCCAATGAATCAAAAGGATAATCTAACTCGACACTGCTTGTAGTGGAAGGGAATGCCTACTGATCTATACCCATTGCTTTCCAAAGACGGGAAGAGTTGGGATGTACTGTTCACAATGCTCAATCTTCAAATTCCAGACATGACCACACCATAAATCATAATAGAACAAGGAAAATATTGGGACCTAGCTCTGTTCTGGCTTTACATTCTTCACGTCTTCATGGCTTGATAAGGAGGAGGAATCTTCTTTTGCTGATCAGTGTAGTGAGTCCCCCTTTGCTCGGCAAGTATACCATTCCATCCTGCAAATACAATTCGCAAAATCCACCTGAGATCATGTTCTAGTTTTGACATGAGTTCAATAGCGATGAACCTATGTAACTTGATCCTAGCTTGTTAATGTCAGTTACACAATTTCTAATATCCATCATTCGGCTTTGCAGCTTTGGACCAAATTGACTAAGCATGACTAACTCAAAGGAACCCTGTTTCAAATTGTAATTTGCAATTTCTACTTTGGAATAGTCTCTGCCAGTAATGATGTCCAAGTTCAGTTCTAAAAGCATCGAAAAATACATGCTGCTCTTATCCCAAGCTATGAATGGAAAGATCTAAATCAGCATCAGGTGACTAATACAAAAATTCTAATTTCAAGCCTATCCTTTTCATGCAAAGAAATTTAACTCTAAAAGCCTAAAGATGATTTTCTACTAAGCATTAGTTGACTTGATATGGAGTAAAAAGCCACCACATAAGCAAGTTTTTGTTCTAGGCAGAAATATATGACGGTAAAATATCTCTTCCTCAGTAATTTAGCAAGTTTGTTCCTTAAATTTTTTCTCATTTAATGAGGTGCAATCAAAAAAATTAAATTAAAATACACCTTTAATACTATAATCATCCCCCACATAAAGCTTTATTCTGGACTGAGATTCAAACCATGACTTTTATATTTTTATATAGTAGTGAAAAATAACTATCCAAATTCATGATGCCAAGATGCATATAAATGTGTGAGGAGAACACGTGGCAGAGAAACAACGATGGAGTTGACGGGTACCAAGAGAAGGATCAAATCCTCTATTCTTCAGTTCTCTGAATTCCTGGCACAGGGCACAATATGGACAGAAGATATGAGAAATCACATCACTGTATGGAGCTTCAACTAAATTGTACCTCCTCCTCAGTTTGCTTCTATAATTTGAGCCCATAAGCCACTGGGTGCACAGAGCTGACATCATGAGTAGGTAAATGTAACTTCCCAGAGGACAAGCTGCAATTACCAGAAACTAATTGGTGAATAAGGCTTATATTGTGCATGTTTTGACCAACAACATATTACATAGGAGAGAAACGGGAGAAGAGAATGGAGGGAGACATAAAAAACTTCACATCTTCAACATAGAAGTGACTATTATATGACAAGATGATGTTGCATATACCGTTGTTCCGAGGAATGGAAGATTAACAAGGAATTGCTATGAAAAAGAAAGGAGGGCTTACTCATTTCTCCAGCATCTAGTACTTCCGAGATCTGCCCAGAGGTCACATAAGGGAAACATACTGTCATAAGAGCTGCAAAGAGTTGATTAGATATTGGGTTAGGTTGGAGTCAAGTTTTTCTTTCTGATGATGATTCGCCATCACACCAAATGCAAGTCAGTGAGAGTCTCGTGCAAAAAGAATGTGAATAAGCTGTTCTTCATGTTTTTAATGGCAATACAATTCTCAGCTGCTACTTCTGCAAAGCCTCGTACCTAAATGACTGGTCAGAGTTTCTTTTTCCCTCATAACTTACTATAAATTTCTTCTATCCTCTAATAGTTTGGTTAACAGCCTATGTTCTGACTTCATCAAATGGAAGTACTCCTTTAAGAAACACATGGAGATTACAGATGATGATTGGAGAAAATTTTCCAGCTTTTATTATCTATGCGACTTTCATGATTTATTCAGCGAGAGCTATGTAATCATAATCATGCCATCAGAGAAGATGTTTTCTCTACCACAAAAAATTAAGCTGTCAAAGGACACTAAAATTTTTTTGATGTCTGATGTGTTTTCCATAGGATGTTCATTGCAATCAAATAATCCCATAGTCCACACATGTCCAATAGCAATACCTTCTAACATCTGAATTGCCGACTTATCTTGAGAAAGGCCATATGGAGTTGCTACTGTATCTTGAAGTACAACTGTTGAGGCTGAGCCAACTGCTGTACAGATCCAACTTGCATGGACACCCCTAGCCTACCCATTTGATTACTGAAGCACAAGCTCCAGCACAAGTGTAGAATGCCAATCACACCTTCTTTCTTCAAGAACTTTATTTATATCAACTATGACTGGGATGTGAAGATTTTGAAGTGCTTAAAAAATTACCAGAGAAGTTGTCTTCTTCAAAAATTTTCGGTAGATGAAGTATGTACGGACTTCACTAATTAGAACCGGTTAATGTTATTACCATTCGTCTTGTGCTCGCGGCAGCCGAATAAGCCTGTGCTCCATGGATTTCCGTTGTCATCTGCTTGAAGGTTTGACAAATTTGTGCAAACAAGCTCGCCAGCTTTAGGATCGCCTTCATTCTCAGCCGTTCCTTCCTTGCCCATTCCACCAGGCAACATTTGTTCTCACCTGTTGATGGAAACGCCCAACTCTCTAGAGTCAAACCTCCTCTTTAATGTGAACCACAAACCAGTGGAACTCTCTGCTAACATTTTCTACCAGCCATCTTTGACTAATTCATTACTTTATGTTTTCCTCCCATCATAGAAAAGCCTTGCGTGTTGATTGTATGATTGATTTAAAAAAAGGGGCCATCATTCAAAGATGAGAAGAATTACCTCCAATTAGTCAAGCAACATGATGTTTGACATCCATTACAAAAGTTAGTAATATATGGAGTCACAATACAGGGTACAGGTACAAACTTTGTACATCTTCACCTTTGGTCCCTTAAATACTGTATTTCTGAGAAGTTAGACTATATATCAGTATGTAGTTGCGAAGCAAGTGCTCACCATAAACCTGATCAGAAGTCACACGACTTGCCTGACCAGGCAAGGCCAAAATAGCAGATACCCATACAAATTTTACAAGTTGTCGGGTTGAGAGCTAAGCCAATTAAGAAAAACGAAGTTGGGAAAAATTCATGTCTCCAACGCCATTCCTCAGACGCCTATCCAACACAATCAGTTCTCAGGCCTCACAAGATTCAGGAATCGTTACCCTAAAGATGCTCTCACTCGCCAATCCATATGAAAGATCTAACAGATAGGGGATATCTTTTATTCTTCTTGGACCTGAAAGGGAGACAACTTGTGACACTTTGATTTGCAGTTGACTAGCAATTAGCAATTACCTTGAATAAACATATAAATCACTTTCCTGAAGATACTTCCTCCACATGACTAAAGAATTACCATCACCAGGCCATAGGTGAATTCTTGCTGAATGCCATTCCCCAAATTCACTAGAAAACCTACGTTTGTTCCCCAAATTAGAGATACAAGCAAAATGGATATGTGGGATGTAAACATGCACCCACAGAAACAATGATTATCTTTGGCTCCAGCACTTCAAGTGAAATTTCTGGAATTGCTCCTGAAGAACATCTCATTTTCCCCTCGATACTTTTGAATTCTACTGGCAGGATAATACCACTATCCTGCAAATTTGGTCCATCACAGTCTTCTATGATCCAAACTTGATTCCAGATTTGAGTGATACTCTTCTAGGCAACAAAGGTCACGCATGAAATTGTCAACAGACCTCTGGCTGTGTTATTTACCAGTAGTCACCACAAGAACAACTTCCATTCTTGAAATGATGGTAGCGATTCACATCTCTAATGGTGATCTCCCTGTCTGTGACTTTCGAGATAAATTTAATGGCGACATGGCAATCCTCGCACACTCGGAGATTCTTGGTTATTAGAAGCCTAGACCCAGGTGGAGTAGTAATGAGTCCAAATGCAATTGCTAGCCTCTCGCTGTGACTACCTATCATATGTTTTTTCTCATCATCCTCTACATCATGGAAAACAGATCCTGTATCTGGGATGTAGCCAGCTTCTTTAATCAATCGTTCTACCCTCTTCAGTTCAGCATAAATTTCATCATACATGGGATGGGAAGTGTCTCCTGTAAGAAACGTGTGGACTTGGTTTTTCACCTCAATCCAGCTATATGCGACACTTTTCTTTATACCCCTGTTTGTCATTGAGTTTCTGAGTTTCACTACTTTTTCCCATTTCCCTGCCTGAGCATATATATTAGATAAAATCACATAGTTGCCGGCATCATCAGGTTCCAGTTCGATCAGCTTCTCCAGAGCTAGTTCAGCTAACTCCATTTCACCATGGATTTTACATGAATTCAGTAGAGCACCCCAGACACCAGAATCAGGAACAACTTTCATTTGCCTTATCAGATTCCGTGCTTCATCCAATCGACCGCAGTGACCAAGGAGATCAACCATGCAAGTGTAATGCTGGACGGTGGGTTCTATATTATAATTCCTCTCCATCAATTCAAAGAACCTCCAACCTTCATTGAGCAAGCCACCATGGCTGCAAGCAGATAGTACACCAACAAAAGTAATGTGATCAGGGAAAGATCGTTCCTGCATTTCTTCAAATAAATTCAATGCTTCTGCGGCATAACCATGCATCGCGCACCCATTAATCATGGCATTCCATGAGATGACGTCTCTACCCTTAAGAAGCCCAAACAAAGTCCTGGCTACCTTGACTGAACCACACTTAGCATACATATCTACCAAAGCAGTTTTCAACCTGTCATTAGAGTCAAACCCACATCTCCAACTTAAACCGTGCAGCTCCCTTCCTTGGGGAAGAACAGCAATGTCAGCTGAAGCCGAAATTGTAGTGACAAGTGTGCCTTCGCTTGCCCTTATACCTGCCAATGCCATTTCACGGCACAAAGCAAGTGACTCATATGAGCAACCATTTCGGGAGTAGGCTGCAAGCATCGAATTCCACAATATCACATCTCTTTCGCAAATCACGTCAAAAACTGCACGAGCATCTTCCACACAACCACACTTGGCATACATGTCAATCAGTGCTGCACCCACAAAAGCATCCTTATCCCATGCGGTATTCTTAACATGCACGTGAATCTCTCTCCCCTGTTCAATTGCAGAAAGTGCTGAGCATGCTTTAAGCACAAAGGGAAACGTATAGTTATCAGGCACGAGCGCGTGCTCAAGCATTCGGTAGTAGAGCGTTATTGCAGCCTCGTAAGGCCCATTCCACGCGTAGCCCCTAATCAAGACATTCCAAAGAAAATTATTTCTCTTGGGAATTCTATCAAACAGGAGGTGGGCATGCCGCAAGGAGTCGCAATCACAGTAAAGATGAACCAATCTGGTCGCTATGCTGGGATCAAACCCCAGCCCGAGCAAGCACAGGCGGGCATGCAGTTGTTTGCCAGGACCCAACGCTTTTCGAGCGATGCAAGACTTCAAGAGATCAGTGTAACACGAGTAGGTCGAGCCACTGACCGAACCCTTCTGCGCGTTCGAGGTTTTCGGGCTCGGCTTTCGCGGAGACGTTGAGGAGGGATTTGAGCCGTTCGATGGTTGAATTTCGAGAGCAGGGAGCGAGCTGAAGAAGGCGAATTGGACCAGAGAAGCGACCGAAGATGAGGTTCTCTTCAAGCTCGCCATGCTCTTCCTTCCCATTTGATGCCGAAAAAGGAAACGGGAGACGAAAAAGCTTGGAAATTTCGATAGATACTGATCGGGTTTTGACGTTTACGGACAGGGGGGTGATGGACCGACAACGAAGCCGTTGCCTCCGGACATCAACGGCGAGAACTCGACTAAAGTTTTCAAGAATGGACAGTTCGGTTCTTGGCGGGAAAGATTCTCAACTGAAATTCGCGAGGCAGCCATGTTTGTCGGGGAAAAACTAACGCCATACAAAACGAACTTATTAACTGAATGACTTATTATTCAATAGTTGAATATCACTAACGCAAAAAAATTATCAAAAAAATTTTAAATTTATTATTGTATTTATATCAATTCACTCCTAAATTTTTCGATTTGATCGATTTAGTCATAAACTTTTTTATAATTCGTCAATTGAATCTTTCCAGCTATTACCCAATTTGCACGAGGTTTTCGAGGCCAACAAGGACCTTGATGAAAAAAACTAGAAAAAAAAGGAAAAAAATTAATAATAAAAAATTGTTCATGTCAGTGTTAGTAGTGCCACGTGAACAGTTAACGTCTAGGTCAATAATTATCAACATAAATTAATCAAAGGGACTAATTTGGCAAATTGCTAAATAGTTTGTGACTAAATTAACTAAATCGAAAGGTTTATAACTTTTTTTTTAGCAATTTTCATTGACTCATGTGTTACAAATATTTGCTCAAATACTTTGTGATATCCAACTTGCTTGTCGGGTCAACGTTTCACTTTGAGAATACAGAGATAGAGAGAGCGAGTTTGAAACTCATGGTCGGGATCTCCGGTTTATGCAAGTTTTATATCAAACTGGAGATCTCATGATCCTCTGTCCTACACCTTCGCACAAGGTAATCAGCGATGTTGTTGGGGCGCGGCATTCATTAGTGTTAAAATGCTGGTTGTCCTTCTCCATCCATGACATGATACCAGACTGAGGTCCAAATGTTTCATTCAGTTCCGGAGTAGAGAATGAAAAAAATATGCAGAACTACTTGCAGCACCACATTTCTAACATCCCGTCTCTTCATAGGCGTGGGATAAAACTCTGATTTCAGCATTTTTCTCAGCAAAATCACAACTGCATGCTTCAGCTTTGTCTAAAACTCGATCACCGACGAAATGGTACAACGTATGTGCCCAGGTCTCATGCACAGGCAAGCACAACCAGTTCAAACTAAATGAAAGATTAAATGATCCGAGAAAGAGAGAGATTATCGAGAAAACCGTGAGCAGAATACCGATACAGGCTTCCAAAGGAGCCAAAAACCTTCAGGAAACTATACAGTTTTCATGCTCCACTTGAAATTGTTACTTTATCACCATCAACTTCTATAACCAAATGACAGCTTATACGGCTCATGTAACCAGTGACATAGGGATCCAGCTGAACAAAGTTTCTATTTCTGAGACCTTTCGATCATTGACCAGCACACGATGGTACAGTTTACTGTCCCAAGATATCTGAGATGGACTTCTTGAGGCCTTGGAAAAGCTCTTCCCTGTTAAAAATATAGCAATCAAATTGGGAAGTAAGATGCCACCCGTTTCATGATAAGTTTTCCTTCAGATTTATTGACATATATCGAGAAAAAATGGAAAATGGGAAAGAGGATCTTGGTATTGAATGACATGCAAACAGATAGAGGTAGCTGGAAATGGGCTTACCGATCAGGTTTGAATAATAGATAGCGATATGTAAACCACTGAAACAAACAGAGACAAAGTTTTAGTTAGAACATAGACAGAAGATAGAACTTGACCAAAGCTATAAACCATTGATTAGATGTGTTACTCCACAAAGTTGCAAAGCAGCGAGGAAAAGCAAAGGAAAAATTTGAAGTTCACGACATATTTGGAATGAAATAATGTTTGAAACAATCAAAACCATCACTTCATCATCAAATTGCAACATCCAATGACAATATATATTCTAAAACTCACCGCAGAAAACAGTATCCCAATGAATTCCAGTGCACTTGGTATAACAGGCAACTTGTCAATGGCCTGCAGAGTGCACGTATATCAAGTCAAGCATAAAGAGTTTGAGTATCTGATAAGCCAATGAAGTGTATTGTGTATGCGTGAATCTGAGTACATTTCATCATGTAATATAAATCTTTAAAAAGAATCTCTGTGTATAAACATAAGAACATAATTAGATACTCCAGTTCAATACCCACAGCATATTTGAAACTGACATCGTGCACCTACGACAAAAACAAAGATGAGGTCCCCTTTTGTGGATTTTCAAACTCTATGCATTCTTTAACGGGTGAACAATAATCAGTATACGACACTGTCTGAATTACATCAAAGCCACGACCATGACCTTGGTTATTTAATTTTATTTATTTTTTCAACCAGAGAGAATGACATCAATTTGATTAAATAACCAAAGCAGCAAAGAGTACCGTTACGAGATTTGCAGACGCCCAGAGAGCCACTACGCCGGCAAACCCAAAGCCAATAATAGCCACACGATCCTCAGATTTATCCCACTGGCCAGACAAATTAATATCAAATCAGAAAGGAAAAGATGATCACATTTTGTCCAGAGGCCTTGGAAATGCGGAAGTAGAATGTTAGAAACTCCAGGTGCCGACTAAAAGAATCTACCAGAAGATATGCTGATGAAACCAGGTATCAACTAATGCACCAAACAGAAATGCTGATGGAAATAATAAGTCGGACAAAAGTTTCGGAAACGGGCAAATAATACCTTGGAGATGCAATTTATATTGCAAGAAATATATTTCCTCGTATAACATCACACTTACACTCCTAACTGAGGACATAACTCTAAAACCAGCAGGAAACTACATGAAATTGCATCTTTGTACAGGGTACCCATAATTTGGCTTAAACAATGTCCACTGTACAAAACCAAAGGGGGAGGAGCAACTCACAATATTTTGCACAGACTTGACAACGCTTAGGGAAGTGGAAGAATCTGAACTTTCGCCCATAGCCTTCACTACAACAGCAAGACGATTTCCTCTTTCTGCAGAAAAGCACAAACATACACTAAGTTCCAGCATCACTGATTGTATCTACCTACCAAATATGAGGTTTATAAATGTGAGGGAGCAAATTCATCTGTACACAACCTAAACCTCTACCCCCCTCCCCCCACAAAAGCCTACGCCCAGTTTTAACTGGGTGTTGCAGCACACTTGCAATTCCATCATGAACCTTCTTTTCCAGTTGTAGCTTGTAGTCTTAGTCCATAAACTTTGCAGCCAAAATGGGTGGGCTTTTGCTAAAATAGGCAAGAACGGCATGCTATCATACGAGCTATAGTTTTACTACCAACATGGACTCCATTCCCATCCGCAAACCTTTCAGAAAAAAATTCGTGTTTTTGCATTCGACCCTTCTTTCCTCGCAAGTTCTGACACTCAAATAGCGAAAAAAGACTCGGAGTCAGGGACTTTACAATCAATCAATCCACGATAATAGCACCACACGCAGTGAGAATTCTCGATAGGCCTAGAACATCTCGCACCTTTAGGTGTGGCAACTGAGGATGTGCCCACGCTTGTCAAAAGGGGCTGTGGCTTAAAGTGGACGAGCGGTGCTGCGGGCAAGTTCGCTAGTATGGAAGCCATACGCAACTCCGACAAGAATCACCTCAAAACACTGAGAAAGAACTTAAAAGAATCTTCTCTCTCGTGTAGTTCACAATTGGGAGTGGCAAATGATCAATAATTAGACACAAAGCTTCTGGCTTTTTCTGATGCTACTGTGCAGGAAAAGAGAGAGAGAGAGAGAGAGAGAGAGAGAGAGTTATCATCACCACAGAAACGGGCGAGCATGTTCCGTGGTCGATAGCCAGTGCGCAGATGGCAGGGAACGTTTTGGAGGCGCTTGAGCCCCTCAAAAGGAATGAGTATAATAGACTTGTACTGCTACCTTATAATTTTTTTGGCTTAGCCAATATACTTAATTCTTTTTTGACTAATCACAAAATGCAAGATTAATTTCTCCTCATAATGCCGATTTATATTCATCTCAAGATACTATTCTTGTAAATTGTCAAATTTACATCCAACATTCCACTCTTAAATAGTTTTCTTGTTCAAATTACACGAGTTATGTAACTATCTCGTAATTCAAATTTGCAAGTCGTATTCATCAATTGAATAACGAAAGAAAGTTCTAAAAAAGTATAAGTTCAAGCTCACCACTCTATTTGATCCTCCATAGAATGTACTCGCCGTAAAACATTTCACATGGCCCCTCATGCATGCCATGGATATTTTTAGAACTTTTTTACACTCTTTTGAATGCACTAGCTACACATTCATCGTTATTGTCATCGAGGCTAATTTCTTGCAAACATGAAAAAATCTTTCGGTAAGCTAGAAATTTCAACTTATATAATATGAAGAGATGCTCTAGTAAGTGTAGTTTCTTGTAAATCGTCTCTCGGATAATGAAGTCCAGGGCAATTTTTCTCTTGAGATTACATGCTGAGACGCATCCAAAACGGTTGACTTGAATAAAATGGTGTGAACATGCTGAAGTCTCGCTCTAGCGGCTCAACTTCTAGTATGTGCCCGTTACGAATGGTTTGCTACTGACAAAGATTTCATTGCTTTTTACTGGTTTTAACGAGATTTCATGAAAGGATAGGCCTATCCTACTTAGACACGCGTGTCACATCATAAATGGAACTCCAAATTTTTGCTCGAGGAAACCCATTTCGCCACGTGTCCCTCTCGAAAACCTTGTAAAAGATTGCTTAAGCTCTCTGGAGGCAACCGAAACAGGAAAGTCAGTCATACCAATTAGGAGCTAAGGACCAATTTGACAATGGCATCTCTAGCAGCCATTGCTGCCGCACCGCCGTCCGCCATCAAGGGCCTCGGAAGCTCGTTTGCCGGGAAAAAGCTCCACCTCAAGCCCACCACCCATAGCTTGGGACCCAAAACTTTAAGGTGTGTATAAAGATAAGTCAATTAGCGTACGGCTTAGATTAGGATCGTTGATAATTACAATGGGTGCATCAGATAACAAGTTATTCATAAGCACTTGGGTCATCCTACAGTCTTACGTTTCAGTTTTAGTAATGAGCTGCGGTATCGTAAGGAGACGAGTGTGAACTGTGATTGCTGATAACTGAGGGGCTTTGTTTGAGTAGGAGTGGTGCTGTGGTGGCAAAATATGGTGACAAGAGTGTCTACTTTGATTTGGAAGATTTGGGTAACACCACTGGGCAATGGGACTTGTACGGATCAGATGCACCTTCACCGTACAACTCCCTTCAGGTCTGTATTTCTTGACCTAGTCATGCATTAGTTGGAGGATGAGTTCAAAAAAGGAAAAAAAGAATATATTCTGGTTTTGATTTGCTCGTGATATTTAGAAGTGTCAATGAATAGTGACATGCTTCGGAAGAAAGCAAGTTTATTATAAGAATCTGAGTACCCAAAGTAACCTGTCTATAGAAGTAGATGGAAGTTGTCTCAAACTTACCACGCATATTAAGGAACCTGATCAGGATATGCAAGCGCATATTTTGGAGCATTGGTTTAAGTAAGACATTTCCTGTGCCAAGGGTAATTTGACCTTTATACCAATTTGTGATTTATTAGCCTTTTTGGCGTGGATAGAGAATGATGTGTATTATCTGTGAAATATGATACTGCAGAGCAAATTCTTCGAGACATTCGTAGGTCCTTTCACAAAGAGAGGGTTATTGCTCAAGTTATTGATATTGGGAGGGGGTTCAACTCTTGCTTATTTCAGTGCCACAGCTTCTGGCGACATTCTGCCGATCAAGAAGGGTCCTCAACTTCCGCCAAAGTTGGGTCCTCGTGGCAAGATCTAATTCAGCTCAGAAATTATCCTGGAACAATCTTTAGTACACATGTCATTCTCTGGCTTTGAAGATTGTTAAGTACATTGAGAAAGTAGTAACTGCATTGAAATCAATCCGAGGTTTCTCTTCCAATTTAGTTTATTTGGCCATGGTGCTTAAACTCAGGCAAATGCGCATAAGCTTTTATTTGTTGACTTTTTTTATGGTAATTGCGTGATTGAGATCAGATTGTCATTTTTTTAGGCGTCGCTTTATTCTGAAAGCCTTAGTAGGTGTTTACTAGTGAAATATGTATGGCATAAGTGTGATCTTCAGAAGAATCGCACCGTAGCTCTCATGAAAAACATGTTAGGCATGTTCTTTGAGGTCCTAACTTGGCAGTTCAGCAATCTATTTATAGACTCTTGTTCATTGCGATCACAGAGATGATTTTGACCTATGCAAATCTTTATGAAGGCAATAAACAAATGAGAAGGAAAGACGGATTGGCGGACCAAAGCTTTGCTTGCGCTGAAGTTAGCATGTACAAGACGCTCAGATTATTAGCTTTCTTCATCCTCCTAATCCTCCTCAATTACAGAAGGAAAAGAGTAGCATTAGCCAAGTACAATTCATGAGGGCACTCGTGCAGGTCCTTGTATCTTCGATCGTGATCTCTGTTCCTTGAAGCTTTGAATTTTCCTCCCATAAATCTTCTCTTTTGCTTGCCGTCCTTCCTAACCTTTCCTCCTCTATGAAACTACCACTAATGGCGTGACGTGGGGCTTCTTACACCGCCCAAGTTCTCGAGATATGAAACCTTCTTGTTGGTGGTCCTTACGTAGGAGACCTTATCCATCTGCTTCCCGTCGCTGTCTTCAAGCAAATCATCAGCAGCTCTGTCTTTCTTTTCCTCGGCCTCTTGTTGATCCAAGTTCCACCCCATGAAGTCCAATAATGTCATTGAACTGGGTGCTTCTGACAAATTTAGCTTCTCTATCTCCTCTCGAGCGTTGAACTTCTGTGTCCCTGTCAGCGATGGACAATCTCTTAGAGGGTTTCTCTTATGTGATGCTTGCGATGGATTCTGCGCAATATAATCGGCATGGAGGACATCTTCGATTCTGGACAACACTGTGAAGGCCAGGCTCTCTAGTATCCTTGAATAGCTCTCTAGGATAGCCTGTCCAACATCCTACAGAGCAATGGGGTTACAGATTATTTTCAGAACAGTCAATAATTCTAATGCCTTATTTCGCTCTCACAACTGTACACAACATACAGAAAACAGCAAGCTAAAGGATGAGTAACAATGCAAATGGCAAGCAAAGGACTTGATAAGTCTGATTTGTGTTGATACTTAAAAGACTTCCTGATGTGTAGGCTCATGGAGTCTGTTTCAAGAAGACAGGTGAATTTATGGTTAAGGTGGAAGATCACTTACCCGGTTGTATTGGATTTTGCTAATGTCCAGTGCTGATTGAGATATTCCTGGAAACCGTTGCTTAAGGAGGAGCAAAATTGTCTCCGCTCTCTCTTCGAAAAGCTCCCTCTTCTCCATGCTCACAGCGGATCCCCAAGATGATTTACTATCCTTATTGTGCATCTTCCTCTTCCATATTACGATCGAGGCCTCGATCTTGTTCTTGAGGTCTAGGATTTTGTGTTCAGACGACATGTCCACCGCGCAGAGGAATTGATCTGGATCGAAGTATTCGTCCGTTATGTTCTTGTAGAGGGAGTCTCCAAGGCTTGCTCTTCCATTCTAATGACCGGAGGAAAATTGCAGGTCAAGAATTGGAAGCTGTTTAAAAAAAGAGAGAGAGAGAGAGATGACTTTCAAGCTACTCTTTCGCAGGACTCATCCTTTTCATTACCTTAGGTAGAGATTCAATGTAATTTTCGGGTGTCTCCATTTCTGATAAGACTTGCGCATTTATCGCCATAGCCGCTTTCAGGACCTGGTTGACAGAATCCTTCTGAAACTGGAGCCATTTCCTTGACATTTCCGAGAGACCATTCGGCGGCACTTTTACCGTGGGCAACCACCACTTGTCATCTTTTCTCTTCGAATTTCCTTTCTCTGAGTCCTTGTCATCCTTTACATAGAAGAATTCATTTTGGTCTTTGAAGTTATCCAAACAATCCTGATAGAGTAGAAATTCGTTGCAAGTCATGACTGATAATCACTCGTTAGGCATAGTTTATAGGAAAGATGAAATGTTACAGATACTCACGATAAGCATTGCATCTAGCTTTCGCAAAGCAGGGATGTTCATGTGGAGATCGGCGCGTTGCTTCGTTGTCATAATCTATTAAATTGACCGAGAGATAAATATACCAAGAAATACGACGGAGAGATTAGGAAATTTCCAAGGGGAAAGGAAAGTTCATCTTTACCTCCATGTTCACCCCATTAGTTTTCTGTTGAGAAGGAACGAATTCAACTATGTGGTCCGTGACAGATAAGAGCCAGTCGATCTCCTTTTTCCACCTCGCTCTCATTTCCGGGGCCATGGGCTCTAGCCACTTTTGCTCGCCAAATGCAGAAGCTGCATTGTGCATATAACGATCAGATTAGGCAAATATACAATCTTCACGAAACTTGTTGCGAAGAAAGTCACGGCATATGTGATTTAGGACGAAAACTAGAGAATCATAGTAGTCTACACCAACTAAGATAGATCCATCTCTTGGCCGTTCGAGCACATCTTGTCTCGCTTGTTCTACAAAGTTTACTCTTGACTATCTGCCGGAAAAGCGAATCAATGAGAAAGATGAATATACCAGCCAGATTTGTGATGGCATTCGATAAGGCCAAAGCCGAGGAAACACCTTTTCCTCCGCCAGACATATCCTCACCCAAAAGCAGCTTCGCAAACTTTTCCTTCATCAAATCCGTGTCTGAAATAAAACCGAGAAAAGGAATTACAATAGTCAATCGTTATACCAAGATTGGTCACCGAACCAATACAACGCTAGCATCTTATCGCAGAGCTTATCCTGGTCCTATTGAAGAACATTCAACACGACTTGCCTGTAGGTTGCTTATCTTTAGCTTCGTCACGGGCTAGGCGCGATTTAGGGGCCTTGGCTGTAGATTTATGGAGCGACCAACCAATCTGTTGTTGCTCCATTTGTTTCTCATTCTGAGGCTTCACTCCGTAGCTTCTTGACATTGTCACATCATCGCCCGAGAGCTCTTCAACGCACGTGCTCTGCTCGGCACTCAAGCTCTTGACATGACACCCCGCGTTGTCGTGCATACCCTGGAAATGGAAGAGCCTAGACCTGTAGTCCTCTTGCTCTTGTTCCAGGACCCGGACCATCATTTGGTCAGAACAGATTATACCGATCTGATGAGCCGATGACAACACACAGGCGCAAGAGCTTATGTATTCGGGGTACCGAAGAGAATCGACCCCGACGCGATATCATTAAAGCTTCAACAAGGAAGAGGGAGAGACATGATTGATATGTCTGGTTTGAGTTAGCTGCTGGGCAACGGGAGCGAGAGAGGAAGAAAAGAAGGGAAGAAGCCAACTCAAAAGTGTGACAGAGAGAGAGAGAGAGAGAGAAGAATGTCAATAGAATCTAGTGAGATAGACAAAATCGTGAAGGCTAATGTTGGTTTTCTCTCTCTCTCTCTCTCTCTCTCTCTTTGTTGGTGGGAATTTTAGGCGATTTCTAATTCTGGAGGCTCTTGCTGTTGTGAACGTGGGGTGCATGTTTAGTGTTCACTGCTGTGTTCTTGTTCTATGCTGTACAGCTTTATTTTGAGAAAAACAAAAGCCGAGTGAGAAATGCATGCTCAACCACCCAAAATCAATCAATATCTCTCTCTTTCTCTCGCCGTTCTTGCATTGATTTGGAAGCATGTTAACCAAATATCACCCCAATCATTGATTATGTGAATCTCAGCTACGAAAATCACAAGATCGATGGTCTAGATGTGCTCGACGAAATGCGACTCGCAACTCATCTAGCATCCGGCTATTCCCCTACGGTAGGATGATGGAAAAGAAATGTTAGGCCCGAGCAAGCCGAGCCTGCACAGGCCGGTCACGCCAGGCTTATTCAACATATTGCAATTTATATAAGTTTATCATAGCGAAAATATTCGGTAGTTTGTATAAATACTATTAGGCCGAAATGTCAAGAAAATCTTAGCAAAGGGGACCAAAAAGAAAAGGAGGGAGTGTAAAGAGAAGAGTGCTGTTGAAAGGCTCCCAAGAACTCTCAAGCAGTAGAGATTTCTTGCAAAATGGACGAGATTGGCGTCTTGATGACATGCCCCATGTTCGCCCACCTCGAGCAAGAACTCGCGAAAAGGTTCAAACTTTACCGGCTCTGGGATTACCCTTCGCCGCGCCGGTTCTTCGAGACCCACTCGGGCTCGATCCGGGCCGTCGTCGGTAACACCAAGGTGGGCGCCGACGCGGAGCTGATCCACGCGCTGCCGCGGCTGGAGATGGTGGCGACGTACAGCGTGGGGCTGGACAAGATCGATCTGGGCAAGTGCCGGGAGAAGGGGATCCGGGTCGCCAACACCCCCGATGTCCTGACCGACGACGTGGCCGACGTCGCCATTGCTCTGATGCTGGGCGTGCTGAGGAAGGTCTGCGGGTGCGACGCGTTCGTGAGGAGTGGGAAGTGGAAAAGTCGGGATTTTGGATTCACCACCAAGGTCTGTTCCTCGAACGGCCGATTCCCCTGTTCCCAATTTTGCTTGAAACTCCACGTTTCGTGCACGCATTGGCGATAACCTGATCTTGCGTTTGTGGGAGGAGATGGGCTGTTTAGATTTCATCTGGGTCGTGTCTGTAGATTCATTTCCAGTTTGCTTGTGTCTGATGCCATCTTGACAAAATTTGAAGCTTTGCGCCTCTGCTTTCTCTCTGCCTCTCGTTTTCAGTTCAGCGGCCAGTCGATCGGCATAGTTGGGCTGGGCAGGATCGGCTCCGCCATCGCGAAACGAGCCGAAGCGTTCGGCTGCCCGATCAGCTACCACTCCCGGTCGGAGAAGCCGCACGTGAGCTACAAGTACTGCCCGAGCGCCGTGGAGCTGGCCCGCCACTGCCGGATCCTCGTCGTGGCGTGCGCGCTGACGGAGGAGACCCGCCACATCATCGGCCGGGAAGTCCTGGACGCGCTGGGCCCCGAGGGGGTCCTGATAAACATCGGGCGGGGCGCGCACGTGGACGAGCCCGAGCTCGTGTCGGCCCTGCTCGAGGGCCGGCTCGGCGGGGCGGGCCTCGACGTGTTCGAGAACGAGCCCGAGGTGGCGGAGGAATTGCTCCGGATGGACAATGTGGTTCTCCTGCCCCACGTGGGGAGCGACACCGTGGAGACCTGCACGGTGATGGCGGATCTCGTGCTGGTGAACCTGGAGGCGCACTTCGCCGGAAATCCGCTGCCGACTCCGGTCATATGATTCATGGGAGGATCGGAATTTTGACGGGTTAAAAGTCCTATTTTTCCTTAGCATCTTATGTTGGACTTCTTCTCGCTTGAGAGAAATCCGCCATTTAGCCCAATTGGTTTCTGTTAATTTTTTTTTTTGGCAAGAACGGATCTACTATATAATAAAGAACTGCATTTTTTTCTTTTTTTGCAGCCAACTAAGTCGAAATTTGAGATCTTTTTCTCTATCCATATGCACGAAAGATGAAAAATTTGACAATTTATTGAAATTCCAAATCATGCATTGCGTACACATGCGTGCTGAAGATACAAAGGCTTGTTCATCTAAATTGAATCGTTAGATCATGGGAACTTCGCCGATGGAGTTTCATTACACAACGCCTAAGACTAGTATCGGCTCCTCATCACCGCCTTCCTCGTCGCCGTTGTTACCGCCGCTGTTCTGGCCTCTCTCCCCGATCTCCAGCCCTTGGAGGCCGTCCACGCAAGCTCCTCTGACGTCCTCCTCCGCCCCTTTGCCCACCACCACCACCTCATCTCCCTCACCGCTCACGCCCGGGACCGCCACGTCCCCACCGACCTGTCCTCTTCCTCCGCCGCTGCCTTTCTCCGTCGTGCACGGCTGATCGGGCTCGTGGCCTCCTAGCGGCTCCTCAGTTATGAGGTCGGTCGGGCCCTCGGCAACGGGCCACGGGTCGTCCACGCAGTCATCCCTGTGGTCGGGGGTGAAGATCGAGGCAGCGTGTGACTTCACGGTGGCGGCGGCCCTGGCTAAGGCGTCCTGGAAGGATTCAGGAGGAAGCGCCGAGCCTTGACGGCCGTCGACTTCAAGACGTGGAGGGAGGATGGCATCCAGAATTCTCGATGGCTCCGATTCCTTCGCGGCTTCCATGGATTTTCCTCGTTCTCTTGGCGTCGTCGGCCTCCCGTGGCTTTAAGGTTCAGAATAAGGTTATGGCGCGTAAAGATTGCCGTTGCAGAAATGAAGGCTCTCCAATTCTCTCTCTCTCTCTCTCTCTCTAGAGAGATATACGTAGTTTCAAGGATTTGAGAGAAGGCCATTTGTGAGCACACACAGACACATAGCATCTTCAAGCTCGACACGTGGCACGTCCAACGGTGTCGTGTCTTGACCGCATGGATTATCACAGGGGACATGCCTTCTTGTTCTCTTCTAAGACGGAAGAGGTAATCCTAACCCATTTCCCGACAAGCCCAAAGAGAGAAGAAGAAGGAAGGCCCATTTGGTTTCTCAGTAGGAATTGAAAAGGAGTCGGTATTTATTAGGGGAAAAACTGCACCATATACCCACTATTAACGAGCGCTAGGACTCAGATTGACAGTATATCAGAGGAAAGATGAAGAATTTAATGGGACCAAAGATGCTAGGACCCAAATAGGTGTGAAAAGAGAAAAAACAAACAATGTCTCCCTGATTTGGCTTATATGATACAGATACACATTGGGAAATTCAACAATTCTCTACATAAGTCCTTAAGAACAATTCTTTTTTAATCTCCTTTTGACAATACATAAGAGAATAATTTCTGTACCATGAATTGATACATCTTGAGCTGCATCATACATGCATCCCAAGGTAAATGATGTACTGTGGGACTCCTCAGCACTCGCAACCAGTGGATCTCTGCTGCCGTCCTCCACCCGTGACATCGATGGTGTCCGGAAGATATCTTCGACAAAGACAAGTTCAGAGCACTAGGTTAGCAAAATACACTGCACCCACAAATAGTAAAGTATGGCCGATGCAATTATGTGTTGAATCAGTGTGATAACTAACGTTCATTCTCCGTTGTTATCTAAGTTTAAGCATATTATTACTCTATATCCCAATCTGATAAATCACAAAGAAGAGGGTCTCATCTAATTAGGGAAGAACATACTCTCTCAATAGTCAACACTATCTACAATTTCGATTCAAAGGACTCACATTTCTTCTTCTGGTTCATTCTTCAAAGCATTTTTGGCTATACACTCAAAAGCAGCTTCCACGTTAAATCCTTCTTTGGCAGAGGTCTCGAAATAAGGAATGTTTCCCTTGGAAGCACACCAAGCCCTCGCTTTCTTCTCAGAAACCTGAATCAGGAAGTGGAGAACCAAGAAGATGCCATGTCACGCAGTTCAACAGCGGAAAGATCTTTACAAATACGTCACATGAGAACAGAAGTTCCCTTGAGCAGGTCTCTTACTAGTGTAAGCATTGTACATAACATAAAAGACGGACAAAAGACTGAGGAAAGAATACTCACCACACGACTATTGCCACTATCGACATCCACCTTGTTACCCAAAACAACAAATGGGAAGTTTTCAGGGTCAGATGGACCGGCCTGGTTACCAAGTCATCAAGACAAATTTCAGGCTCAACAACCTTGTAAGCTCTAAGTCATAATTCATTCATCATCTTGATAGTAAGGGTTACCTGAATCAAAAACTCCTCCCGCCAGTTGTTTAGATTGTCAAATGATTTCATCACATTCACATCGTACACAAGAACACAGCAGTCAGCACCTCTGTAAAAAGCCACACCAAGACTTTGAAACCTTTCTTGGCCAGCTGTATCCCAAATCTGCAAGTAAGCAAGTTTTTCATTCTCTTAGGGAAGAAACATTGACATTTTTACCTTCTCTTCATTGAAGGGGACACTAATACGAGTTTCGAACACAAGGTAGCATAGAAAAATGCATAGTAAGCATAATTAGGTGATTGCCCAAAAATTTGTATTTTTCCATAGGATATGAGACTATTTAGGAGTCTCAAGGAGATTAAAAAGGACGCCAGAGCCTGCCTAATTTAGATCTACAGAGAGATGATAGAATAAAACTGAACTGGCCAACAGCAACTAGTAAGGACCTATACCAGAACTCAAAGAAGTTGGTAGAATAAACCAACTAAATATAGTTTTTCATATAACCACATCACATTCATGCATCAAATCTTCACACTTACTGACCGTCAACTCCTGTCCTCCTCCATTTTGAAACAAAAGTTGGAGAAGTATAGAGAAATTATCGAGTCAACAACCTAATTTTGACTTATACTCCATGCTTTGACTTTTTAGAGATTTAGGTCTGAACTTTGCATAGCTGAATTCTCACCAAGTTGGACCCAGAAGGGAAACCAGATCTTCCTAGTAATATTTTGCATAATCAGTTAAGATTCAAATACGCCTTATGATTAACAAAATCCCAAAGGGCATGCAGCTACCATGCCAATGGTGATAAGTTGTTATGCTGTTGCTAACATCTAAGTGAGATTGATACTAGCATTCCATGTTGAAAACAGCAGACCATCTGTTAGACCAAATAGTTTGTAATAAATCACCTAAGCAATTTGATTGTGTTGGCACTGGCTCAACCAATCTGGATGACATGTATTTGCATAAAAAAAAGGTTTCTTATATGGTGAGTTCTTGCATTCCAGGAAACCAGATTTAGCAGGAAAAAAAAAAAGGGAAACAGAGATTTACGCAGTCCGTGGCTCATTGAGCTTGAGTCATATGCGTCATAGCCAAAACCCAGTAACAGAGTATTCATGGGAAATTTTTCAGAGCAGGAAAGCCAAAGGGTGTCACGAAATTCGCAGAAACCGATGAGCATAGCAGCAGCAATTCAAAATCCATGCTCAAATGATACAATTTACACGGAAAAGAAACTAGGAACTTTGGGAAAAATTCACCCTTTTTTTTGGGGGGGCTCACCTGCAATGTGAACAACCTGTCCTCAAACTGAACTTCCTTCGTCAAGAAATCAGCTCCGATCGTCGCCTTATACTGATTGCTGAACTTGCGATTCACGTACCTATACAGCACAATCAGCGGTGCCCCCAACGTCAAAAACACCAATCAATCAATCAATCAATCAATCAAGCCCAAAGAGAAAGAGGAGATCTGGGTTCCAGAAGGATACTGATTCATCAGAGAAGTCTTCCCAACCCTGAAAAGGGAAAACAAAGACCAGCAAAAAGTCAATCGAAGCAAAACATCGCACGGAGACCTGCAAGATCAACGGAAGCGGGAACGAGGTCGGCGCGCATTTTACCCGCTATCGCCGAGAATGATGACTTTGAGGAGCATGCGCCGGCGAGAAGCCATGGACGATGATGATCGGAGGTCTCGAAGAGGGGGACGAATAGCTGGCTCGTGAAATGGAAAAGCGAGCTTTGAGGCAAAAGCTAGTTTGTAACTTTTGAGGTCGTTCCCACGGGTTGTCGAATCGGACCGGACAATCGAAGCGGAATTTGACTTGACTTGTAGGTAGACACGAGTAAACCCAGAATATTTTTTTTTTTTTAACTGATATGTATATTATAAACTTTTTGTTTAATTGAGTTTTTCCTTTATTTTTGTGGGGTTAGTAGCCAAAGTAATATTCAAATGGACAATCTTGGTGAGATGAACTGCTCCCTCTAATTTAATGCTAGGGATCATTGCACAAATGATTCCTGAACTTTGATTTCAATATGTAATGTTTATCCTTGAAGTTTTAATTTGTTCGATGTGATCCTTAAACTTTAGTCGAATGTGCAATCTCATTCCTGAACTTTTTAATTTATTCGATGTGACCCGTGAACTCTTAGTAAATATTTAATCTGGTTCTTTGACTATATGAAAATGTTCAACGTCGTACAGTGAACTTGAACAAATCAAAGGATAATATTAAACATTGAAGGAAAGTTTGGGGGCGAGTGTTGCAATATCAAACTTGAAGGCACCGTGTCTTAAATTAAATATATATCAAAATTTTGAGAATCACATTAAACAAATTAAAAGTTAAAAGGTAACATTCTACGTGGGACTAAAGTTCATGAGTTACATCGAACAATTTAAAAGATAATGGATAATATTGCACATTAGGCTAAAATCAAAGAACCATTTATGTCATTTTTCTTTAATATTAAGACAGAGTGTTAACACACGGGTGTGCCTAACAATTAGAGTGATTTTCAGAGGTCCGATGACCACGAGGTGCACTCAGTATGTTTGCTTATACCTCTTGTTGTTGGTATGTTAGGGATGAGACTTTCACATGAGCTCATTGCTGTCCGTCACATTCACCGACCATGACATGTATCTAATTTCGTGCTTTGCTTTATTATAGTGTCTTCATAGGATGCTATTTGGAATAATCTAAATTTATCAAGTGTGATTGTTTCAGTATTTTAACGTTTTCAAAATCATACTTGATTACTTGGTGATCATCAAGACCGTTTCTTCAAGTCTTGTCCTGTAAAAATTGGCATATTCAGGCACGAAGCAGATTTCTGGGCATAGTCTGACTGTAACAAATTACAAAGTATGCCAAATCGCGCAGCATCCGATTTTTTTTTCTTTTCCCAACGAATCAAACGGAAATGATCTTCTTTCGGAAAGGAGGGCATGAATCTCTTTTCACGTAATTATGCAGGCCCTTCACATAAATTTCGCAAAATACAGGAGTTTCAAGGAACTTTTACGTAAAAACCTCTTCATGTATAAACCGACGTGACCTCAATCAACTTCATAAGAAGTTCAGGGTACACAAGTCCACATAAATCACTGCATTGATTTGGATCGGTACGTGCAGAATCTGAGCAACTGTCAGTAATATGGATAAAACAAATCTTGCAGATTCATCCTTAAAGAAAAAGTAATGGGAGGAGTACATGATGGAAAAGATTATGAGAGAAACTCTTCTCAGTGTAATGAATTGAATCAGAACCACCGTTGCTTCCCAACTTTCCAGCCAAAACTTGCAGCAACCCACTGCTCCTATAAGATCATGAGAAAATGATCCCTCCTACTTCGAGTTTCGTCTTTCCTGTCTTGCTGATTCCTCTAGCAGCAATGACAATGTCTAGAATACCTCAAGCTGTACTACTCAAATGAGCCACACAGACAGACAGACACCCGATATACTTTTTTGCCTTTTTCAATTCTAATCCATTTCAATCTACAAGTGACAATTACATGGATTAAGCTCTACATGCTTGCAATTCTTGTCCGTCTATTCTCTCGCTTTCTTATAGATTCACTTCGTGACTTGCCGGAACTTAACAAGGAAAACATAGTTTGAAGGGAAATAGTGGACTCTCGAGAGGGTAAAAACTGACCAGTTGCCACCTTGTCTTTCTTAATGAAACTACCCTGGAAATGTCGTTAAACATCTATTGACCAGAAGTAGAAGAAGTCACCTCTGATCTGTTTCCTTTTGATCAACCAAACTATAGCCAAAGCGCACAAGAGAACTACACAAAAGGCTGAAACCGATGCAACGACCAGGATGGAAATGGATTTGTCATTCTTCTGCGAGCGAGGATCTGGCAGGCCAAGGATCTGGGTTGCCATTCAAGCTGTAACGAAAAAAGTTAAAGCAGCTGGACTTAAGTGCTCTGGTAGCGTTTTGCAAACATGTTCATCGCAATAAAACATGATAATGATCTTTCCACTCTAAATAAAGCTATGGGAGAAACAGTAGAAGAACAAACCTCAAGTTCATAGCCTTGCAGCAACCCTTTTCACATGAAGATAAATGTATGCACTATGCATTCCCACATCAGGGTGACCTATACTGATGCCCGAAATTGAGGTATGAGTTAACTAAAAGCTGATTAATTGAAACAGCTAATGAAAAGTTTTAGTTCATTCGACTCGTCTGCCTAAATTATTTTTGGGGAAAATTTCATTTTTGTACCCGAAGTGGAAACATTTTCTCAATTTGGTACCCAAAGTGGACACGGTGTCAAATAAGGGCCCGAAATACCCAGTTAGTCTCAAATAAGGACCCGAAGTGGAAGCATTTTCTCAATTTGGTACTCAAAGTGGACACGGTGTCAAAAAAAGGCCCGAAGTACTCAATTAGTTTCAAATAAGGACCCGAAGTGCTCAAAAAATCTCAATAAGGGCTTGGGTCGTCGGCCGGCCAAAGTTGACTGCCAGCCGGCTTAAAAAGTATTGTTCTGACACCGGAGCAGTACTTTTTAATTTTTTTTTTCCTTTTTGTTTTTTTTCCTTTTCCTTTTATTTTTTTTTCTCTTCCTCCACCGACCATAGCCGAGGCCGGCGGAGGTGGCCCTCGCCTGGGTTGGGCAAGGTTAGCCTCACCAATTGCCAACGAGGTCGAGCCTAGCCAGATCTAGCGAGAGCTCGGCCCCATCGGTCGCTGGCGAGACTCGACCTTGCCGGCGTCGAGCGAGGATGGCCTCGCTATTACCAGATCGAGATCAGCCGCCCTCGACGCCGGCAAGGTCAAGCCTCGCCGTTGCTAGGGCGAGACTGGCCTCCCCCGACGCCGGCAAGGTCAGCCTCGCCCAGCAACGGCGAGGTCAAGCCTAGCCAGATCTGGCGAGGGTTTGACCTTACCAGCGTCGAGGAGGCCGATCTCGCCCTAGCAACGGCGAGGCCGGCCTCGCCCGACGCCGGCAAGGGTAGCCCTCGCCCGACGCCAGTGAAGGCCACCTCCACCGACCCTGGCTATGGCCAGCGGAGAAAGAGAAGAAAAAAAAATAAAAGGAAAAGGAAAAAAATTAAAAAGTACTGTTCCGGCAGCCAACTTTGGCCGACCGGAGACCTAGGCCCTTATTTGAGATTTTTTGGGCACTTTGGATCCTTATTTGAGACTAATTAGACACTTCGGACTCTTATTTGACACCGTGTCCACTTTGGGTACTAAATTGAAAAAATGCTTTCACTTCGGGTCCTTATTTGAAACTAACTAGATACTTTAGGCCCTTATTTGATACCGTGTCTACTATAGATACCAAATTGAGAAAATGCTTCCACTTCGGGTATCAAAATGAAATTTTCCCATAATACAATATGAAATTTGTGTGCTCGAGGGCGCGCATTCTTTTCTCTTTTTTTTGTTTTTGGCTTGAATAATGAATTGAAAGTCACTTGCACTTTGGCTTTGGTGCTTATTGCTTTCAGTCTGACCGAACCATAATTCAGAGTATGCCAATCAAAGCAGCATCCGATTTTCTTTTTCTAAAAGAACACAGGGAAATAACTTTCTTTTCAAACGGAGGACATGGATCTCTTTTCACAAAATTTTGCAGGCCCTCCGAATTAATTTCGTCAAAAACAGGAGTTTCAAGAAACTTTTACATAAGAAACTCTACATGTAAAAACCGTGGCGACCTCAGTCGACTTCATCGACTTCATAAGCAGTTCAGGAACACAACTCCAGATAAATTACTGCATTGATTTGGACCAGTACGTGAAGAACCTGAGCAACTACAGCAATTTGGATTAAACAGATTTTGCAGATTCATCCTTCAAGAAAGTGAAGGGAAGAGTACAGGATGATTACAATCATACACACTGACTGTACCTGGAAAAGACTATGACAGAAACTCTTCTGAGCATAATGTATTGAATCCGAACCCCGTTGCTTCCCAACTTTTCAGTCAAAAATTGCAGCAACCCACTGCTCCTATAAGATCATGAGGAAACGATCCCTTCTACTTTGAGTCTCGTCATTCCTGTCGTATACATTCCTCTAGCAGCAATGACAATTTTTAGAATACCTCAAACATACTAGTCAAATCTGCAATATAGACATACCGACACCTTATGTACTTTTTGCCTTTCCCAAATCTAATCCATTTCAATCTACAAGTAACAACTCACAAATGCAGCCACAGGCCAAAGTGCAGCATAAACTTTTTCTTCCAGAGATGTTTCTCAACAGAGCATGGATCTCGCAGACATACCACGGAACTGTGAAAGTATGGTCTAGCCTCTCCGTTCATATTAATATTAAGTGCCTTTGCTAGCATGATAACCATCCTCTGCCATTTTACCTAAGTCCGTCTCTTGGGTAGTCTGTTGCACCCCACTGCTTGAGCTGGATGGTTGATGGCCATACTCGCTAGTGGGGCCACTGAACTCACTCGTGGCTTGTTCTTGGCTTTCCAGGGCCATCATCCTGAATTTCTTTAAATCCTCCTGGTATTGGCTAGAATCATAGTCTGCGCTTCCATAAGGACTATATGCTCTGCTATGTCCGGGCACAATTCCTTCATTTAAATCGCTCAGAGAAAGGTTTCCTTCCAATGCTCGGACTACCTGATTACATGAAGCTCAAATCTTAGTCCATGCTTGTATACCAGTTTGCATCGACCGGTCATGCCGGAAGTGAGTAGTAGGAAACTAACACACATTTCCTTTTTTCAGGCTCAAATGAAGTGATAACCCATGACTCTTCATTTGTAGGAGTAAAACCACTATATAGAACGTATAATTATGTCTATAATGCAGGGAAAAAAAAAAAAAGAAACACTCAGTCTCATATTGAAACAGAGGCTTTTCAACTAGGCAATGTACCTGTGTCATTCGTGGACGGTGTCGTGCAGAATGGCGAACACAAGCAGCAGCACAAGCAATCATCCGAGTCATTTCCTCGTAATCGTAGTCCTTGTGCAGTTTTGGATCAACAATGGCATCAAATTTGCCATCTTCTAACGCTTGTGTCAGCAAAGGCCTTGCCTGGCATTTCATTAGAGGAGTCAATTCTATGACCACATTCAAGGTGGAGAGATGGAATGGAGGGAAAGAATAAATACATGAAGGGGAGGGGGAGAAGTGGGGCATAGATGCTCAAAGTCCTAAAGTTGGTTCTTTTTCCTATCAGATAAGATCACTAGCAAAAACACGCCTCAAGTAAGTATACTGCTGAAAGACTACTGACCCAATCAACCATGCTATCCTCAACAAAGGGTCGAGTTTTGTCAACCGGACGACGCCCGGTTATCAACTCTAGAAGCACGACACCAAAAGAAAAGACATCCGATTTCAAGGTGAGCTTGCCACTGGACGCATACTCTGGAGCTAGGTAGCTGCATTTGGTAGACTTAGATCAGCAAAAGATGACAAAACAAATATATGCTCAAAGAGGAACTAAATGAACTTAACCATAAGTGGCACCAAATTAGACAAACCGTATGCATGAGAAATGGCCTTACCCAAAAGTTCCCATTATTCGAGTGGATATATGAGTATCTGTATCAAAAGCAGACTTTGCAAGTCCAAAATCTGCAACCTGGAATCAATGTCATCTTTTATAATCCACATCCAAATAACTTCACATGTTAATATTAAATCTTGCATTAAAAAGTTCATCACAACTCCAAAAATAATTGTAGGACGAAGAGTCTATCATTTCATTCTCCTAGTGATTATATCAAGAAACCAACTTTTGTAGCCAATTTGCCATTTAAGGAACTAACTAGATAATGTGGTAGTGAATCCAATAAACAGCTTAGATAACCGATATTATCATGTCATGATTAAACAATTTCTCATCATACCTTTGCCTCAAAATTGAAGTCTAGAAGAATATTAGAAGCCTTGATGTCACGGTGAATGATTTTCGGACTACCTGAAAAGTGAATACAATAAAGATGAACCGCGAAACTTATCACAGTGGTAAGGTTAAACAAAAGATACTTACAGTCCTCATGCAGATATGCCAACCCTCTTGCAGAACCTAAAGCAATCTTCATCCTCATAGGCCAAGCCATAGTTGGGCGATCCTTTCCTGCAATTGCAATTATAATAACTATAATGTTCTCGATCAAATTTTGAGCTCCAAAATAACTAAGCATCCTATGTCGCCTATGCATGCATATCCTAGTGGAGATCAAGTTAGCTTATTATTATGGGATGGCTATGAAAGTGTTAGCTAGCTGCAATGCCATGGTTTGTCGTCCATTTCACCAAAATCACTTGAGATTTTTCCCCCTTTTTTTCATTGTAGGGAATTTTTGCTGCTTACAGGGTAAAGGCTGATTGGATATGACAAACACAATTTAATTAAATGGAAAATGAAAATAAAAAAAACCCTAGTGTATCGCCAGTTTGTTAAATAAACAGCTTTGATATATGAATCCCTTGTTCCAAAATGGAGGGAACCTATAAACAGGTCCCACTATTCCAACAGCACTTAAAAAAGAGATTGACCACAGAATATCAAAGTTGTATGGTAGCTAGAATCCATACATATCAAGAAAATTAAAGTGTGAACTTGGAAAGAATGTAACAGAGAGAGAGAGAGAGGTGATTGATACTAGAAACGGCATCATTAAATGAAAGGCATACTTCTTTTCCTCTAAAGTCATACTCACCATGTAAATGAAATTCCAACGTGTTATTTGGAACAAACTCGTATACAAGAATTCTCTGAACACCAGAAATGCAGTAACCCACAAGGGTTACAAGGTGCCTGTGATGGATGCGGCTAATGATCTCAACCTCTGCTTGAAATTCCCTCTCCCCTTGTCCACTCCCAGCTTTTAATTGCTTGATTGCAACTACCTTCCCACTCGAAAGCACTCCCTTATGAACAAAGCCAAAACCACCTTGGCCAAGTAAGTTGAAATTAGAGAAACCATCTGTTGCTACTTTTAGCTCTTCGTACGAGAATGTGCTCTGTGAAAGACCTAATGCCATGCCTGGAGATGGTACTGAACCCAAATCTGTTGTTGAGAATTGTTCAAAAGAAGTCGGACCTTGTGAACTAGACAAAATTCGTGGCGGAGGAGTAGGCTTTGGCCAATTAGTAACTTTGTCAAATGATGGAGCAACATTAGGTTGAAAAGGCTGAGCTGGCCCAGCAGAAGGGTCATCTGCATGGAAGATAACATTCTTTTAACCCAATAACTTATAAGCACTTAAAAATCATTATCCGAAAAGAAATTGGCATCAAATTATCCTGGAAGACATATGGATAGTCAAGAGATTAATGTACAAAAGCAAAACTAAGCATTTGAGTTGTTGGAGAATTATAGGAAGCAGCATGTACATAGCTTCAGCCCTCAGCTACTGCATTCCTCATTAATTATTTGATGGGAAATGAGTGCTTTGTCTTTACAGATATTAGTAATGTGAAAAGCACTAAGAAGGAAGCTAGAAAGCGGAATGAGAATGCACGAACAGCCACATGAAAGAATTTCCACACCCGTTGCCACAGAGCTCTCTTGTATCATCCAGGAAGCCAACTACTATGTTCTATGTAGGTTTGACTCATTTTGCCCTGCTCTACCAGGTTTAACAATATTGAAAAAGCATTCTTCAAATTATGGAAAATTGTCTGACCTGATAGACAACATTCTAGTGATAGTTTAATCCTCCCAACAAGCAATATATAGAATGCATCAATTATCCCACCGGCAAACAAGAAATTCAGAGAGAGACCCAAGTAGCGCTCCCAAAATTTACAACTTTAAGATCCTAGAATGAACTCATAGAAGCATATAAGCGACCGACACAAACAAAGCGTAGGATTCACAACTCAGGGTCTTGAAAACAACAAAAGATCTAATTTTTCCAGCCCCATGACTAATCCTCATTTCAGAACCAAGTTCATTTCTAGCTAGCTGAAGAACAATAAAATTAAGAACAAATTACGAACTTCAAAAGCTCGCATTCAAGAATAAAAACTCACCTTTAGGCCCTTGTGCAGGGTAACTCCCCAGCTCAAGCCGCCCTCTCTTCCTCCTCCGATAAAAGATCACGAAAATGCCCACCCCAATCAGCACAATCAGCCCCCCAATCCCGATCCCCACTATCAGCGCCGCCATCGCCCCCGCCGGCAACCCGTTCGAAGGCGCCGGCGGCGGAGGAGAGGTGGAGTTCGTCGACGGGGCGGCGGCGGCGGCGCTCGTGGAGGGCACCGTGCTCGCCGGCGGGGGAGGCGAGGTGAAGGAGCCGTTGGCCGCCGCCGGAGCGGAAGCCGGCGGCGATGACGACATCGGAGGCAGGCCGCGGGTAGCTCGATGCGTACGATGTTGCTCGGGGTTTCCTTAATTTCTCTGTCGTTGGCTTAAGGAAAGTGTAGGACGGTCGTGTTTGGTGTGGGAATGAGTGAGAGCTGAAAAGCTAAGGGAGAATATTTTCTGGTAGTGAGGATTTAAAAAAAAAAAAAGGCAAGAAGGGGTCCCAGCGCTGAGCTTAGCATGCACTCTGCCATCACATTCCGCAACGATGTAGCCTTATTAAATTAATAAATACCAAAGCTTGAAAATTGAAAATTCCATTTATTTCGAGAAAAAATTATGCCTAAATAATTAACCGACGGAAAATATTTTTATTATCAAACAAAAATTTACGTCAAAATATTTTCGCGGACGATAAAAATATTTTTCGTTCAATCGTTTGTGTAAGCAATACAAGCAATCATTTTTTTAAAAAATATTTTTTATATTATCCATTTTCGCGAGATAAACGAAACTTAAGTTAACAAAAAAAATATTACTCAGCAGCATTGGTAAGCATTAAGAGGGGAAAAAAAGAAAAATAAAATCCGTAAAATTCGGAGAGAGTTAAATTTCACGATTTTCATCCAACATTTCTATAGATGTGTGTGTGTATATACATAATAGCGGACAATTTCTAATGGAAGGAGGAGGATTCCATCCTTCTTTCCACAAGAGAGATGCACAAACAATTTAACGCGCTGTGATGTCTGCAGATTACATCGTACGATGAATCCCGTGAAGCCTCTTTTTCTCGTCTGAAAGAGAAAAAAGTAGGGAGCGGGGGGCAGGGAACGGACCACGTCCACGTGGACGCACGCACATTTGTCTGACAGCCCGTCCGATTTGAATCCCATCGCGCCACAAAAAAAGGGTTAATTCCAAAAAAAAGCACCAACTTTATGTCTAGAGACAATTCTGGCCCGAACTTTTTTTTGTTCCATAAAAAAGCACCAACTTTAGGTCGAAGGACAATTCTGGCCCGAACTTTTTTTTATTCCATAAAAAAGCATCAACTTTAGGTCGAGGGACAATTTTGGCCCGAACTTTTTTTTGTCCCGTAAAAAAGCATCAACTTTAGGTCAAGGGACAATTCTGGCCCCAACTTTTTTTTGTCTCGTGAAAAAACACTAACTTTGACTTAAATCCCAAATCTGGCCCCCATTAACTTAAAACTATTAATTATCTAACTTGACTATTTCATATTAGCAATAAATCCATGTGACTTGCTAACTGGATTTAAAGCAATATTTTTTGTCTTATTTTTAAGCTACAATTTGAAGATTAACGGTAAAACTGTTTATCTCATTCACTTCACTGACAAGTCAAAAATATCTCTAGATTGAATCTCTCTGGCCAAACTTAATCTGAAACTAACCACTGCTTGTTGACAAACATCATGGACGAGATTGGCTAAGCTCATCACCATAACCTTTTTTCTCAAACAATGGTGAAAGTCAACAGATGGTCAGATTTAGAATCATGATGAAAGTTGGTGATTTTTAATAAGACAAAAAAAAAATTGGGGCCGAAATTATCACTCAATCTTAAGTTTGTGCTTTTTTATGAGACAAAAAAAAGTTTGGGCCAGAATTGTCCCTTGACCTAAAGGTGCTTTTTCATGGAACAAAAAAAAGTTCGGGCCAGAATTGTCCCCCGACCTAAAGTTGATACTTTTTCATGGAACAAAAAAAAGTTCAGGCCAGAATTGTCCCTCCACTTAAAGTTGGTGCTTTTTTATGGAACAAAAAAAAGTTCGGGCCAGAATTGTCCCTCGACCTAAAGTTGGTGCTTTTTTTTGGAATTAAGCCCACAAAAAAAGTCATTCTTCAATCACGGGGAAAAAATGTTTTCTTTTCTTTATTTGGATATTTCACTTCAGCAACCAGAAAAAAATCGGGCAGCTTATTTTCCAGTGTTCGAAGTTGAGGTAAAAAAAAAAAAATCAGATTTTTAAATGCTGCTAAAAAGAAGGGAAATTTTGAAAAATACGTGAATCTTACCAAAGCCCTAACGAGTGTCCCAGTCAAATGATCTCCTTAGCTTCGCATGAAATCTTTGTAATTTTTTAAAATTTTCTGAATAAATCATTTAAAAAGCGGAGTTGATTTATGTTTTGCAATGGTAACAAGTGTAAGAGCGGTATGCAATTTCCATTGAGATTCAATCCCTTTCTTCTTGGTTGCGACCCCACGCGTCTGTTGCTCATTATGCATCATCTTGATTAGAGCTAAATTTGGCAAAAAGAAATACATTAGGGCTAAGTGATGGAGAATCTTATCATATCTTGACTTTATTGCGTTCGCACATGTTGTTTTGATACACGTTATTAGCCGGAGAATACATTTCATTTGTTATATGTGACCAAAGGCACTCGACAGATGGGACTTTCTATAGATTGAATCCTTGGCCACATCTCAACTATGATTTTAGAAAAGCAAATTCAAACATCAATTACGTCAATACGTAGGTGCTTTTCCATATTTGGCTTCATTTTCATTTCAAATTATCTGGCTCATTCGCAAGTAATCCAATAGCCTAACATTTTTATGACAAGATTGGATCACCAAGAAAATTGTCTAAAAGTCTTGATCCTATCATACAATGGCCAATTCATAGCCTTTTGATGATTTGCCAATTTGGTCTGAAATCGCATTTTTGCAAATTTTTTTAATTTTTTTTTTCATTTCTTTTCTTTCCATATTTCCTTCGTTGGTCACTAGGTGTCCGAGATGGCTATGATGCCCTCGCCAGATCTAGGCAAGAGGTGACTGGTGAGGTCAACCTTTGCCCATAGTCACTCAAGTGACCCTTGCCGAGCCTTGCCTGTGCCCTGCAAAGGAAAATAAGGAAAAAAGAAACGAAAAAAAAAGAAAATCTTAAAAATCACAAAAATTGTCTAAGTCATTAGCGATTTCCAATCAAAATTAGTAAATTGTCAAAAGGTTTAGAACTACATTAATCAAATTGAAAATTTTAGAACTGAATTGAATGCCATAATATAGATTTAAAATTTTTTGGATAATTTCCTATTGACTAAGAATTTTTTGGACAAATTTCTATTGGACCACTATAATCTATTCGTCTTCAGGCTCTCATGGACAACTTTTATATAAAATGCTGCTATCCTAGCGTCGTATAGAGCAGTATCAAGTGTATTCAAACATCTGGACTCGTGGCTCAGCTAATAAGTGCTTACGAAAGTTTTCCAGTGTCGTTATCCCTGAGTTGCCCTCTGGACTTGATGCACATGTTTCGACTCGTCTCCACGATCAAGCCTCTTGAAAGATCGATCGTTCCATGTGCTCTCGGACCTACCATGGGCCTTAAGAAACACTATCATAGTTCAGGATAGTAATGATCAATCAAATTCGTGCTCTGAAACGCGAATGAACCAAAGCTATTGTCTGGTCGACAAAGAATGAGGAACAATACTGAAGTAGCTCTCGCACGATCATTTACATCTCAAGGCAACCGCAGTCGAGCCTATGTTTCTACAACTTGTTTGAGTACAGGATATGACCCAGAGAGCCCAAATGAGTACACTGTACACATCTTTTGAGTAATGGGTAATATGATAATTGCGCATAGGAACAAACACCAGCCTCTTATCAAACACAAGTAAAACGGCCATTAAAGACAGATTCTGCATAGGCCACCTTGGTAAAAAGAAGCTAAGAGGTCAAGGTCATGGATACCTCTCAAATTCATCTTTCTTTCATCACACTACACGATTCTTTTATCACCTTCTAGCAAAACCTACAAAGGGCAACACCAAGCACTAAATCCGACCAGCTTAATATGAATCTCATACAAACTCAACAAACTAGAACAAGCTCCAAGCAAGGGCCACTAATAATCCACAACCACCAACCGAAAATGTCCATTGTCGTTGGCCACAGGCCACCCCATAGACTTGACCTCAAAGCTTGCACACCATGATATGCAACCGTACCTCCCAAAATTACACATATTTGCTAATGATAAACTAAACCAAAGAGGCATTCGCCAATAACATACGTGATCTGTTAAGAGAGGCGGCCCAATTACTGATGTGACAATTCTTGCAAAAACGAACATTGGCTTAAACTGTCACTCTAGTATTTTGATTTCGAAATCCTATCATTAGCACAAAAAGAAGAAAATAATAATAGGAACTTCAACTGAACAAACACTAAACTAAGTTCTAGAACCACAGTACGGTTGATCTCTGCTCATTCAAAATTGTAAACAATGCCACAGTAGATGAAACAAAAACAAAGCAAATTAAAAGGGCAACTGTATATGCCAAAAGTTCCCTGCGTCCAGATATCAATAACTAAATCCTTCGGAATAACATGATTGTGCCCCAAAACCATCATAACAATTAAGCAGTAGCTGCTGCTGCATGCTTCCTTGGCGCAGCTTCGGTACCTGCATTATAACCATCAGCTCCATAAGTCAGCAAAAAAGCCAAAAAAAAAAAAACCATCACCAAGCACAAAAAATAGCATTATCTGCAAAGACAATCAAACAACGTAATAGCGAAGCCCATTACCTTCTCTGAAACCACTCTTGAACCTGCGAGGAACATTGCGGAGATACCTCATTCTACCAGTCCCTGTGGTCTTCCTTCGGATTGCCTTCACACTCCAGTTATCTAAAAACAGTGATTAAAAACAGCTCAAGGTGAGAAAAGAAGATTTGCACTTGCTATAGCAAGAAAGTAAACAAGAAGCAACGTCATCACAAGCTCACAACATCTATGGCGCAAAGAGAATGCAAAAGCAAGGACATAGAGCAAACAGCAGAACCTAAACTACATCGAAGAATTTGTACATGACAATTTCTATATTCATAATTTCCTTTTCAGAGAACCATCTTTAGAGCACAATCTCTCTTCTATTTGAGCAAAACCCAGCCGAAAGTCAATTTCCTTTTGTTCTTCCCCCACCCCAGAAAAGAGAGAATACATTGAGGTGAAACAAGATTTCTTCATCGGGAAGTCAGAGATGAAACTAGAATCACAATGAAGCAACACAATTGACTAATACAATCTCAGCTAAGACAGCTCTTCACTACATTGCAAACAAGAAGTTCCAAGTCCATTCGCCCTGTAAAGATATATAACCCACCAATAATTTCATACTTCTTCTCTCTTGAGCACTGATGTTTTTCTTTTCGGTACAAGAGCAATGATGTTTGTTATCACTTCAATTTTCCTACAACTATAATTATGAGAAGATCTCTACTCATACACACCCACAAACTCTTGACAATGAATTCACCCACCAAATGTTCCTTCACCCTTGCAAGCAAACTAAAAAAAGACTATGCGCATGAAGAATCAGATACTTCGCGCAACGAATCGACTCAATCACTGGACTGATTCCCTCATTGGCTTCCTTACACTCGAACTTCCCTCCTTCCTTGTCTCCCCATACATTGATAAGCAACTAGATCAGACACAGCTCGAGCCCTACGCGCACTAACGGAGCACGACATGAAGAACAGTAAGATGCGCGAACACCCATCACAAGCGCCCGCCATTTGCTCCAATCAAATTCTAAAGAGACAAAACACAGAGCATATACATACACTTCCTCTTGCGGGCGGAGGGGAAGCCGCAGGCACCGCAGCGGCTCTTCTGGAGGTGGAAGCTGCGCCGTCCACACCTCACGCACAGCGTGTGCGTCTTGTTCCTTCTCTTACCGAAGCTCCCCGTTCCCTTACCCTGCATAGACAAGCATTCGCAACATCGTCTTTCTCAGTGAATTCGCCATCAGCCAAAGGAAGATCTCACTTCATGCACAAGCTAGGGAGAGAGAGAGAGAGAGAAGAGAGATGGAAGAACCAGAAGATCTTACCATGGCGCTGCAGAGGAGGACGAAGGAGAAACCCTAAGCCGTCTGGTGAAGAAATGGAGAGCGGCGGGCGAAGAAGGTTTTATATCTCAGAAGATTTCGTCGAGAGCGAAAGCGGAGGTCTCTAGGGTTTGCATCGGAGAGGAAAGAGACTAAGAGCAGACAATGGGCCTACAATTGGGCCGTCTCCAAGCCCATGTATTTAATTGGGCCTGGGTTTGGCCCATTGTTCCGTTCGCTCGGCCCACTCTCGCTCGCTCTGGCGGGAAGGCAAGCGTCTCCCTCCAAAGATACCCCCGCCCAAAGCGCGCGCGATTCTGTCACCGTCGCCGCCGTTGACACTTTACAGTTTTGTTCGGGATCGATGAGTTCGCCGGCGGCGGAAGCTGAGCAGCCGGTGGAGGTGGAGGAGGAGGAGGAGATGCGAAAGGGAGGAGGGGGAGGAGGAGGAGGTGGGAAGTTTCCGGCGTTCCCGTACGAGCCGTACTCGATTCAGGTCGATTTCATGGACGCGCTCTACTCTTCTCTCGAACGAGGCGGCATCGCCATGCTCGAGAGCCCCACGGGTATCGCTCTCTCTTCCTCCTCGTTCCGTGATCTTCGATTTCGAGTGAGTTACGTGCTTGCTGTTGTTTGGTGCGGGTCATTCGAATTGGAACTGGCGCGATGTTTACTCATCTCAGCCGATGTTTAATTGCGAGCGAGGGCGTCATCCGTTGTTCGGGCGAGGGATTCGTGCGTGAGCTGAGGTTGTTGTGCTGATTTCCGATTTTGGGATTGCGAATAGACATCGTGATGAGCTAATTGTTTTGTGAAATGTCGTTTCGCTTGCCTCATACCTCCGGCATCGATAGGAAAGGAATGCTGAATCTTGACCGTTCTCATGAAGTTGGCCTGGACGGGTTTGGGATGTTCGCATGTTTCCTGAGTACGAGATGTAATATCTGAAAGCACGTTCAAGATCTTATTTTTACCTTTTTTATTATCTTCTTCTTTCTGCTGGTTAAATCTGAAGCTAGTTAGGTTAGACAGTGGACTTATCTTCTTTTGATGGATGTTTTTCAGGAATTTACTTGCCTATGTCTGTGATGGTAGTGATACTTATTGGTCTAGTGCATTCTTTTCTAACTTCATTTTCTGCTCACAGTTTTGGGTTGCTGATAAGAATTTCTGGTGCTTGTAGGAACTGGTAAAACCTTAAGCATCATTTGCAGTGCATTGCAGTGGCTAGTCGATCAGAAAGAAAAGCAGAAGTCCAAAGTTAAAGTTGGATCTGATAATGATGGTGTGCAGTCTGCGTCCAATCTTGGTTCTGATGATGAACCTGATTGGATGAGAAATTTTGTCAACGATAAGGAAAACCAAGGCAAGGATAAGAAGAAAGTGAAGTTTGGAGGGGGATTCCGCAAAAAAGGTGAAAGAGGGAAGGGAGAAAGTAACAGAGACTTACTCTCCAGAGATGGTAAGAGAGGGAATGGTGAAAGCTGTGGAGAGTTTATCTCTAAGAGTGCCGAGAAGGAAAGATTTGAGACCACGAAAAGGTATGAGAAAATTCAAAGTAAGAAAGTTGCGGTGGAATCAAATGATAACGAGTTTTTGTTGGAGGAATACGAAAGTGAAGAGGGAGAGAGCGTTATTGGTGGAAGATCAAAGAGAAAGGTTGGTGGGGTTTCTATTACTTCCTCTAGTGATGAGGATGAAGCGGCAAAAGGTTCTGATGATGAGGAGGAAGAGGGTCTCAAGGTTTACTTTTGTAGTCGGACGCATTCTCAGCTCTCACAGTTTGTAAAAGAGCTAAGAAAGACTGCTTTTGCAGATGAGATAAGCGCTGTGTGCTTAGGCTCCAGGAAGAACTTCTGCATCAATGAAGGTACTTAGCATGATAATATATGGAATTGACCGTTTTGTGCTTTGTACTGTATACTTATCTGATGGAGGGTCTTTCAGAGGTTTTAAAACTCAGGAACTCTACTGGTATCAATGAACGGTGCTTGGAGCTTCAAAAGAAAAAGAAAAATGATGTCTCTAAAATCAAGGTATCATATGTTTGTAAATTGTTGTACTTTTATTCTCATATTGATGTTTTGGGATCTAGCTCATCCATCAAATTAGCTACATTGCACAACTTGAGATCCTAAAGGAAGGAAGAAAAAAGTATGCATATTTCCTGCTAAGCTTTGAATCTCTACATCACCTTTCCAAAAGCTACAGTTGTCAAAAGCCAGAATTTCTTTGACCATACTTTCCCCCAGTTTGAGAGCCATCACCACTTCTGTTGTGTGTCAATTTCTTTTTCAGCTATTATTTCAACGTGGTATAAACTATACCAGCACTCTGAGCCACAACATTGCTTTTTTTTTTAACATTTCAGAACTTAGGCGAAGGAAGAATGAGGCGGACAAAGGCAGTTTCTGGATGCCCGATGCTTAGGAAACACAAACTACAGACGCAATTCAGGGAACAGTTGTCTCAACAAGGGGCCTTAGACATTGAAGAACTAGTTCACCTTGGGAGTTCTCTGGGGACTTGTCCATACTATGGTGCCAGAAGCATGGTCCCTGCTGCTGATCTTGTGGTTCTCCCATATCAGTCTCTTCTATCAAAATCTTCTCGAGAGTCTCTTGGACTAAACTTGAAGAATAATGTTGTTATTATTGATGAGGCTCACAATTTGGCTGATTCACTCATCAGCATGTATGATGCAAAAATGACCTTGTCACAGGTGAGTGAATAAAGAATCTTGGCTGTTACTGTGCAAGTTCAATTAATCAACATGGGTTCTAGTTCTACCAACAGGTCATGACTAAATGTTGATTGTTTCTACATAGATTGACCATCTTTTTCTTAGCAACCTTAAGGCAACAATCAACCTTGCTTTATAGTGATAGGTTGATGAACAGCCTTGCTTATCATTATGCATATGTGGAGATCAACAACTTACATATGCAAACATAGACTATACATCTAATACCAAAGCATAAATAGTCTTAATGGAACTCTTTTCGTAGGAAGCTTTTCATGGCTATTCTTTTACCTGCAGAGCAACTTAATTATATTCAGTTTATTGTCTTTTACAGCTGGAGGATGTGCATTGCCATCTAGAGATGTACCTAGAAAGATTCTTCAATCTCTTGGGTCCTGGTAATCGGAGATATATCCAAACACTGATGGTCATTACTCGGGCTTTCTTGGGAGCTCTAAATGAGAAGAATAGAGATAATTTGAATACATCCGAAAATGCAGATAATCTTTCTGCAGGAAATATTACCATTGCCTCTTCTATGGCCATCAATGATTTTCTATTCACTCTAAATATTGACAACATAAATTTTGTTAAGTTGCAGCATTATTTAAAGGAAAGCAATATCATTCACAAGGTGAAAAGTTGTCCCTAGCTTATTGTTTTGCTTTCCTAGTGTCTTTCTTTTTCCTTGTTATCTAATAGATTTTTCTAGTATTTTATTTTTATATTATCCTAGGTCTGTGGGTATGGCAATAGAATGTCAACTCTGCGAGCAAGCTCCACCTTTGATGATATTGAGTCTTATGGAGAGGATATGAGCACTTTATCCAATTTCCGAGCATTTGCAGATATGTTGTTATCTCTTACCAATAAGAACACCGATGGAAGGATAATTGTGTCAAAGGCTAGAAAAACACTCTCTGGGCGACAAGGTGGATATGTCAAATATGTGATGCTCACTGGAGAGAAGATATTCTCTGAGGTCTGCTATAAATTGCTCGCTTCACATGCCTGATTTTCCTGGTGAACATTTAGATGCCACAAAGCTAAACTTATTACCTTTGTAGATTGCAGATCAGGCCCATGCTGTCATATTGGCTGGAGGTACCTTGCAACCTATAGAAGAAACGAGAGAACGCCTGTTTCCATGGTTTTCCTTGGAGAAGTCGAACTTCTTTTCTTGCAGTCATATTGTTCCTCCAGAAAGCATTTTACCAGTTGCGGTCACTCGTGGTCCTTCTGGTCGGGTTTTGGATTTCAGCTACAGCACAAGAAGCTCCTTGGCCATGGTAAGTAAACTTCATCCTTTCCATCAGTCGTTCACAATGAAACTGGTTTCATGTGCTAGTGATCTAAGTATCTCCGTCAATTAGTTGAAGGAGGTACCATTATCATTCTCCTGTTTCCTAATAAATCAGCGGTATTCAAACTTTGTCCTGAGTTGGCAAAAACATCATGGTGCTTAGGAATTTACAGTCTATTTGCAGTTATCTGAATGCTTAGTTCCTGGAAGGTGCTCTTAGTGGCCGCTGTTAAAAAATGTGTTGATGACTTCTAATTTTCAGATAGAGGAGCTGGGGCTGTTACTCTGCAATTTGGTCTCTGTAGTTCCTGAAGGAATTGTCGTGTTCTTCTCTTCATTTGAATATGAAGAACAGGTGTATAATGCATGGAAGGGTTCTGGCATTCTTGACAGGATACAGAAGAAAAAGTGGGTATTTAGGGAGCCTAGGAAAAACACAGATGTAGAATTGGTTCTCCAAAAATACAAGGTGAGTATTAATAATTTAGCTCAGTGCAATTCGGTAGATGCAGCTCCTCAAAATGGTGCACTATTCTTAGCCGTAGTTGGTGGAAAGGTATCCGAGGGCATCAACTTCAGTGATGGGATGGGTCGATGCATTGTTATGGTTGGATTGCCTTACCCTAACCCATCCAACATAGAATTAATGGAGAGGGTGAAACATATTGAGGGTCAAGGAGACGGCAATGCTATTTCAAATCTCAGCTTGTCCAGTGATGAGCTTTACATGGGAGATGTTCAAGCTGGATTCAACATTCTGAGAAGCTGTGGCCACAGAGGAAAGGAGTACTATGGAAATCTTTGTTTCAAAGCTGTAAATCAATCAATCGGTATGTTCTAACTCCTCTATTCTCTAAAAATTGCTCAATTGCTGAACTGCAATGATGTCTAAGTGAGCTTCATGGTCCTTTCTTGTATTTCTAGATTGAAGAAGTTTTATAGACTGTACTCTTCATTTCACGTCAGAGATATTATTTTAGTAATATATATGTCCAGATAATATTCATCTTCATTCTAGGTTCTATTATACTTATTAAAAGGTCTTGCTTTATGTCTACGACTCTATGACACAGACCATCTAAGATGATTCTGCTTGCATTTTCTGGTCCTCGATGAAGTTGCACTGCTTCGTATCTCCCCCTTTAGCAAATTCTTCTGAAGTATCATACCAATCTCCTGGTTTTTACTTGGTGATGGAAAAAACAAACCTCTTTTGTTTACTTATACACCTCTGAGAAATTCTATCCAGAACTGACTCTACTTCTTTGTTCACTGTCTTTTAGGTAGAGCCATCCGACATGCAGATGACTATGCAGCAATTTTGTTGGTTGACAAACGATATGCGTCGGATCCCTCAAAAAGAAGTAATCCATGCCCAACTGACAAGCTTCCAAAATGGATCAAGGACAGTCTTGTCCCACGGACAAACAACTATGGTGAAGTTCATAGGTTGCTACATCAGTTTTTCAAGTTCAACAGGAGAAGAGGTGGTCATAAGAATAAATGAGATGCTGCTGTCTCTGACTTTTCAAATGCTGCCTTGACTTGATGGAGTGTACATAGCATATACTCAGGATGTCTTGCATCTGTTGGGTTTTGGCTGCCACGACATGATTCTGCAAGCGACTTTGGCAATTCTTGGATGATGCGGTTGATGGAAAGAAAATCCCAGTGGCAATGCATCTCTCACACTGATTATAGTCACAGATAATAACTCATTTCGTTAAATAGAGCGGTAGAGAAGCTCTTTCTTTCTCCTCTCAAAACATAAGGCCACTGTAGTCAAGGAGCTACTGATCTAGTGTAAGGAACTTTCCAATCCAAGTATGATTAACTACTGAGGATTGAGATTGTCTAATATGTCATTAAGGCCAGTACCATGCAATGTTTGGTCGCTCTGCCTCGTTCTTATTTTGCACTTTAATTTGTTCAGAAAAATGTGGCCCCATGTAATGCTAGAGATAATAGGCTGGCTCTAGTGGATTGACTTCTGCGACTACAAAGCTTGTCAGAGTATGTGTTTCCATTATTTATCGCGTATGCCCTACCTTACTTCACTTATTTTGTTTATCATCTGATGACAATGAGATGGTAAATATAACGTGAATTGTTTATTTATCGATTGTGAACATAAATGAATGAGAAAGTGTTGTGTCCATCACTGCACTTGCATTCTCTGAAGCTTTAGCCTGGAAAGGAAAAGTAATATTGTCGAGATGAAAAAACTGCAGAATAAATAAAGGCTTGCTGTCTTTGGTTGCAGATATCAGCCAGCTCAGTGTTTTCTCTGGGTTTTTCTTGCTTCCTCATGAAAGGCGCATTAATAGCCCATTTACTGCAACACCATCGGCCTTTTTCTTTGGTACAAGATCAAGATGTGCCATTTAATCGAAGAAAGCTTGATTCAAGCATGAACTTCGCCCGGCACAGTTGGGTCATATGGGATTAACATAAAGCTATCCCAGACAACTGTAATTGATAAATTGGGTCTACGCAACTTGAGTCTGGCTAGCAAAATAATTCCGCTATGGAAAAGATTTAGGATACAAGCTTGATCATCGTGTCCAACTTCCAAAAAGAGGTCTCAAGATCATTGTTTACATATTTCTTAGCCTGTGTGAGCTTGGTGGAGAACTTTTAGCACGGCAACTGGTGAGAAAGTGACCCTTATGCAGGATATTAGTAATGGGTTTATCCTCAAACACCTAGGATTTGGTCCCCAACTAGGGTTCATGGACCTTCACTACTATAAAGTGCGGTAATTTTCACTTTCATCGCTTTTCCCTTAGACGCAGCAACTAAGAAATATAGTGCCCATTCTTACCGCCAAGTCCCAAGAGGTTCTTGGTTTGGAACTCATCACCACCTCCTCATAATTGTCTAGCCTGAAGGGGGAAGAACATAAATTATTTTTAGCAACTGAGTTTTCCCTACTGACCTGATGATTATCTCATGTTATGTGCTGTTTTGTAGATGAAAAATCATATCTTTATCTTGGAAGTATTCCATTGCTCTGTCTTGCAAGTGTAGCTCATAATAACTTCAAGGCTGTCCCTCGGGCCAAGTTCCGTATCAGCAAAAGATAGGCCTATTTAATTCTTGATGATGACCATTCAGTGAGTTTGGGTCCAAATATGGATCCCAGCACTTAAGTGCTTGAATATATGTATGCATGGATGTATTTATTTAAAATAAAGACAATGCTTTTGAATAATTAGCTTTTACCAACCATGTTGCCTTTGTCTTTGCATCTTAATCAATGCCACTGAGCTTTAGACAAACCAGCAGTCAAAAACAAAAGATGCTATGATTACCGCTGGAGACTTCGCGAGCCTCTTTAACACTAAATTTGATGTATCTTTTTGCTAAAAAATATTACAATGTCCATAACATTTACTAAAGCAATCTTCTGCTTGGTGGACTGTACTGCTAAGGAATTCAAGCCTTCATAAATGTGGTACTGTGGCCTCTGATCAAATTGATCAGACGGTCACCAACAATTTAAGAAGGGGCATTTTCTAGACAGAGAGAATGAGAAAGCAAACGGACAAAATTCTTGTGTGGAGACAAACGAGAGAGCCCAGAAAAGAAAAATCTCTTAAAGACTCCTATTGCCTCTGTCTCCAGGTAACCCCGAGAAACTTTCATCTGTCATCATCTCTCATTTCTGCTCTACCCGTTATCACTGTACTCATGTAAAACACTGAAAAAAAAAACAGGAGCGAAAAGAAGAAACCCCCCAGTTCTGTGTAGAAATGTTGCTAAGAGACTCCATTGAGAAAACCAAAAACTTCTTCAACAATACCCTTGTGAATCTCAAGTCTATCTTATTCGGAGGCTACCAAAAGCTGCCCAAACCACCCTCTTTCCACCCATTTTCTTGTGGTAGCAGCAGACAGAAAGACCCCCAGATAGAAAAGTTCTATGCTGATTTCTGCAATGAGTGGGAGTGTGATCTTGGCAAAGGCAGGGCCAGAATTCAGAAGGGTGCCAAAGAGCAGGTGAGGGATTGTGAAGATCCATGCAGTGAGACAGCTGTGAGGCATGTGAACCACCAGAGTCCTGTCAAGAACAAGCAACAAGAAGTGGAAGGAGAGAGAGGAAAGACAGAGAAGAAGATGAAGAAGAAAGTGGGTGGTTCCAAGTCTGTGAAAACAGAGGAAACAGATGGAGTGAATGCAGGAGGGCTAGTGTTGGCAAAGAGAATGAAAGAGTTGGAGATGTTGGACACGAGTGACATGGATCATGTGTTGGACATAGAGGAGGCACTGCACTATTACTCGCGCCTCAAGAGCCCTGTCTATGTGGAGATAGTTGACAAGTTCTTCATGGACATGTACTCTGATTTCTCTCCCACTCCACAACAACCCTCTCGCCGCACCACCAAATCCAAAAAGAGACTTGGGTCTGTGAGGTTCTAGATTGGACTCGTTGTATCATGATAGGCCCTTTCCTTTCTTGTGCATAGGATTTTGATTTATCCTTATTTTTTCTTTTTGGATTTTATCTTATCATTTGAATGCGGGATTTGCGAACCTTGAAATATGGATTGTCATCTGGCACTTTTAGATCTCCACTCTTTACAAATTTTTATTGCTTCAGTCTGTCATCTACACTAGAAAAAGAAGTTTCTCCCTTGTGGCCTATGCGATCTTCTAGTTTTCAAGGCATCTTTGGAATTTCAGACAATCATGCTTAAAAGTTTGTAATTTTTAGATTTGATTGGTTAATCTTATATAAAAAGGCACGTTTAGAAAACCCATGACAGTAGAAAGTGAATTTTCCATATAGCCTAGTCAATTTTCAACGCTATTAGTATCTGGTAACGCAAAAAGATGAACTTAATATGAAATCGACGAGGAAATCGACGAGTTCATTGTTGAACATAAGAGTTTATCAAACCAGTTTCGTGCACTTAAACCATCCATTTCTTGAACTGCTGAGCTCACTGCGGAAGTAAGAGCCAATGGCTTATAATTATATGAGACCATTTTGACATTGTAAGTCGGGCTAGATCGACTGCATAAATAGCGTATGACAGTCAGTAGATCCATTGGCTCATTCAGCTTCAAGACATGGATACGAAGGCATAGTTTTATGACGATGAAACAGAAGAATTTAACATCTGATAACAAGCCTGTTACAATTTCATCTGATCTCATCACATCACGACCCATCAGCTTGTTGAGGTTTTGTTATATGCGTACCTGGCGCTTGACGTTTACTGCATAGGTATTAATGGTTTTTAAGGAGCTAAATGAATGCTAAGCAAGCCATATCATTGGCATTAAAATGCAGACACCTCTCGAATCAATTTGCGAATGCTACAAAAAAATCATTTGATAATCAAATAAGAGAAATGATAATCTTTACAGAGCACGCCATACCTCCAGTACATTAGGACATGGTCAAACTCCCTGTAAATCAGAGATACAGAATTATCAAATGCTTAACCCTGAAAGATGCTCCAACCTCAAATCCGGTTGAAGAACATCAGAGATACAGAAATCCAATCCGGGCAGCAATGAACTGCAGGAGAGACCAATAAAAGAATAGGTCTCCCAACTTCCTACCCACGTTGTGAGTATTGACCAAACATTGGACGACCAAAACCATCAGTCGAGCCAATATCCTGCCTTATATACCTTCGTAGGAACAATGGGCTGGGTGATTTCCACAGGAAACTAGTAACCAGAAGAAGAAACCAAGACATTGTGATCCTTTAAACGCTTTTGAAAATGGGCCAAGCGGATTTGCAGTTGACGGATGCCCGCAGCCTTCTGAGCAAGGAGGGCATTCAATTTAGTGATGTAGTCATCTAGCTGATTACCAGGTTGGTCTGCTTCCACTAGTAAGTCCATCTCCTGAAAAAATAATTACAATCAATGGTCATTCATTTGATATATTAAATTATCAATGCATTCACATACTTAATATATATTGGAGGGCACATGCTCCACATATCTAGCAAGAATCACCAACAGTACGTGCATAATAAGGAAAATCAGATGGTGGAAATTGCGACATATTTCCAAATGACAACACAAGAATATTGAGCCTTCCAGTAACGTAATTAAAGGCGTTAAAACATCTGGTTACATCACAAACTCCGTCTTTGGACTAGCTACTCCATGCTGAAAGTGCACTAGACAAATGCAGTGAGTATCAATCTCAGCATTCACTGAGTTTGCGAAAATTGCTAAATCAATAAAATAATACCTCTCTGACAATATTCATTGTGTCTTCCACTTGTTTACGGTGAGCATTCACCAGATCTTCCTCTTCCTGAAAGCATGTACAGAAGCTTTTGAACCGGACAAACTTCGATTATTAGTCAAGCATAACTGTCACAGTGCACTTACCCATAAAAGAGCATCTAAATCATCGCTAAAATGAGAGTTATTAGCATCTGATCTCTGCTGATCCTTCCACTTTGTCTGGGTGAAATTAGATTTCTGTAATTTTTCTTCTGAAGTGACGCGATTCAAAGACTCGAGTTTCCCATTGTTCCTCTTCCACTGTGCTCTCTCTGGTTCATAAAATTCTTCTGACACATCATAATCATCTCCACCTGTCTGTTCTGGCCAAGAGGTGGTTATATCTTCCTCAAAGTTGGAAGCATTTGATGCAACAGATGACAAAGGTAAGGTAGTTGACTCTTTTAGATTCATAGTTGAAGACAGTACATCCTTCTTAGGATTGTTTCCTTTTGAGAGGCTCTTCACCCTGGAGAACAATTTGTAGGAAGCTATAATCGATTGAAAACAACCACATAACCTTTACAATCCGCAATTCTCTGCTTAGGTATTTTACCTGTCTGCATATCTTAAGGTATTGAGAGTATGCTCACAAGAACCAGAACTTGGAGAAATGCAGGATATCATGACGGTGCGAGAGTTGCCAACAAAAGAATCTCTGAGAACTTCAGTTAATTTGCTGCCTCTGAAAGGAATATGACCCTGGTCATTGTCCAGAGCTCTAATGCATTCCTTGAGCGCAAGTAGACTCTTATTGATTTCTGCACCTTCCATTCTGCGCATACCATTAAAGCAGTCAATACAACAACGAAATGAAACAACATTCTCTAGTACAATTATCACATCAGAAAAGTTATCCACAAATTGGCACATGGATAGTGTTATAAACAGGCGGTACTTTTTATCTCAAAATATCATGGCTAAGAATATAACATAAGCACTTTTCCATTGGCGACAGTAAATCATTTCAATCATCATTTCATACCATCTGAAAATCACATAAATAGTTTTAATGCGACAGACTAGTTGAGTGTTGTCACTTTTCCGTGTCCATACATGCACGATGACTTGATAATAATTGTCTAAAAGAGAGGACATCTTAACATGTGGCATGAAACAGAGGGTAAATTACCTTGTCTGTTTGTCATTGTCGGTAGTATCGGCACCACGTTCACTTCCTGCGAGATCAATGAAGGAGAGCTTGCCCACAACACGTGGAGGCTTTGACTCACTGCCATCAATTGACCTCTTGATGGCAAGCTGAAGTATGGCATGAGATCGGGACGATTCTTCATTGGCACCAGTTGTGCCGGTACTTCTAGTTGCACTTCCTTTCTCAATCAGTTCTTTAATTGTCTCCACATCAGATACTCTATACTCCTGTAAACCTACAATGCATACTTGCTGCTTGCCATCCTCTCTCATACAGAGTTTCCTGCAAATGTATAACCAAAGCTTCAAAACTCTAGCATATTTTTATGCCAAAAATGCTAGATAAATAATCAGAAGAACCGATGCAGCTTACTTCCGATCGCTCAGAAGATCATATAGTTTTCCTCCATATATTTCAAAGAAGCTGAAAAGCAGTTGAAAGCCTTGGTTGCGGTAAGTGTGGTTCATCAACCTCAAAATGTCACGTGATGCTTTAAGGGGCAATGGTTTCATTGTGTAAGTTTTTCCACTTCCTGAAGAAAATATTACACGAACAAGATACAGTGAGAATTACACGAATAACACTCAGGTGTTATCTGCAATTGAGATCTATTATTCAAAACACATGAATTTCACAATTATAGCAAATCGAATATCTTTTATTTACAGTTGAATTATATCCAGATTCTAGAGGGAAACCAAAATGCTCTTGAACAAAAACAACTAGCAAGATGCACATTCTGTCAGCAAATGAACAAGGAAGCGACACATGACAATACTTCTGATGAACAGATAAGTGGATGAGAGAAACTTGTTTTACTCTCAGTACATTTACATGGTGAAAAGCAGAAAGAAGTGATTTCTTGAATGGAACGTAGCATGTGATGATCTGAATTCTGAAATGTGACCAAGTCCATTAAGATGTCCAAAACCACGGTTTACCTGTCTGTCCATATGCAAAGCAAGTAGCCTTAGTTCGTTGAAAAATTATAGGAACTATAGGCTCCACAGTCTCATGGTAAACCTGCATAACAAAAACATAGAAAGCCAGAGAGCATAAGCGAAAGATTGCAATTTCATCTGTATCTCTTGGCAATACTTCGACAATGTACTATGCTCACTTCATCATTTGACACCTCCTCATTTAGTACAGCATCAAAAACAAATTCATGTTTTTCCATGTACTCGGTCAAGTCAACCTGAACATATAATCCAGTAAGGTCAGTTCTCAGCAATATGACAGCTGTGTTTCAGTCAAAAGCTCAAAATGAAGAAGAATACACACATGAAAAGATGAATGACAACCTCCCCCCCCCCCCCCAAACAATAAATATTGGGGAAGAAAAGAAGAAACAAAAACGAAAAGGAATTCCCATTACCCGCCTATAAGATGTAAACTTCAATTACAACGTGTTCATGATTCGTACATGTAAGATTACTTATGTATCTAATAACGAGTAACAATCACCTTGAGTTTAGTCTCATGGACGGTAAGGGCATTAGAATGTGTCTCTATTATGTCTTCTTCATTTTTAGCTAATTCCTTCTTGTTGAGCGGCCTCTTTCGCACCTGCGCGTAGGAAAGAAATATTATAAGAACCGGAGCCAAAGGGAGCTACTCAGATTGGAAAAAAAGATGAAGAAGGAAAAGATGAAGAAGGAAAAGAAGAAAGAAAAGTGTTCTAGCCTAGCAAAGCAAATATAAACATTGTCAACTCAAAATAAGCCATCAGCTGGCAAATATTGTATTGACGGGCATGACAAACTGGTTTGGCTCCAAATAGATGAAATAGATAAAAGGAGTTGAAGACACACCACAACTTTGATCTTTGCAACAGAACTAGTTTTATCCTTGTCTGCAGCAAAGCTTTTCAACAGGTTATTCTCGGGCAGGGCACGAGCTCTACCAGCCTGTTTGTTGTTTCGCATGAATGGTTCAGAATCATCAAAGCTTCTACCACGAGGATGATATATAGAAGGGCCGTCCTGGAAGCTAGCAACTGGCATCTGTTCCAATGATAAACACACAAAAGAATTGTTAATTTGAAATGATAGTCTTCCCAGTATAATCTCCTAGTTCAAAAAGTTTTACATCATCATGGCACCACATTTGGTATTTCATACAGGTTGGATGCGAAAGAAACCATTCATATCTCAATAGTCAAGCAATTTCTGACAGTACAATGTAAAAGCAGGTTAGAAGCAAATGTCTTAGAAAAGAGCACCTCGAACTCATCGTAATGACTAATGATGCACGATGTAACGAAAATCTTTAGCAAACATCAAAGTTCCCAATAAAGTGCAACATTTCTTCAGAAGATGAAAAGCCCACCTCAGGAAGAAGTTCGGTATCAAAAGAGTGTAGATCCAGGAGCCCAGGACTGAACTCGCTTGGGGAATCCTCCCCATTCTTTCTCTGGCTAGATGACCTTGAATTTGTGGGAGGTGTCGAAGGCTCCATGTAGAACTCATTCCCTCCATTATAGCCCCTCTGGGCATTCCGATACATTCGTGATCCCTGGCCTCCGCCGCTGCCGCCATAGTAACCAAAGTCCTAATCAAGTTGCCAAGACAAAAGCAAAGTAAAAGGTACGAATAATCTAAGTCCACACAACTGCATATGAGCCTCTAACTAAAGAGAGCTCTTCCAAAACCAGGAACAGCAAATGCTCTTGCTTTCCCAGATAAGGCAACCAGGAAATCTCCAGAAAGAAAGAGAAAAGCAATTGACTATGTTCTTTTTCGCCATTCCACTAGCATTTTGGGGAAACACTCCCAGCTTTAATTCGAAAATCAAGCATTCATCAAGGACAGAAGAAAACAAGATCGCCGTGCCTCTAAATGCCTCACAAAATGACCCCAATTTGTCGGTAACTCCGCTCTTAATGTTCCCTTGTCCTTTGCAGAATCTAAACCGCTAGAGACCTCCCTTGGTCATCGTAGCAGAATCTAAGCCACTAGAGACCTCCCTTGGTCATCGTAATATCCCATTGCATAAAAGTACATTCAGACATACACAAACGCCCCTCTCAGACAGTAAAGGTAGCTCCACACTCTAACAGCCATAAGCATCACCAAGAAACAGCTGCCCAGTCACGAATTAGAGTCAGATCTATCGAGATCCACACACTTGCGGGCATTGCAATCATCCTTATCCTCCACCACGACGAATCCATTCTGAACTGCCCCTCTCCCATTTCCTTCAGTTTTCAACACAACAGCATTCGATCCGGCGAACGGAGAACGAAGAAATCGATACGGAACTCCAGCAAAAAAAAAAAAAAAAAGGAAGAGTACCACCTGCAGAGGAGGAGGGGCGGACGGGTTGGAGGACTGCAGGTGCTGGAGGCCCGCGGACTGGAGCCACCTCCCATTGGAGGAGCTCTCGAAGAAGTTGTCCGAGTACTGCCGCTGGTGGTGCACCGCCGTCGCGCCAGATCTCTGCACCTGCCTCCCCATTGCACTCATCCCTCTCTTGAAAAAAAAAAAAAAAATCAATGCACTCCGCCGGCGACGACAGGAGGGAACCGCCGGCCGGCCGACCCCTCGAATCCGATCGGAACAGAGCTCACAGAACCCTCTCCCTCACCGGAAGAAAAAACCAGGAAAACGTCAGCGGCTCGTCGACGGAGAAAGCTCGCAGGTCTTAGAGGGAGAAAATGAGAGAGCGAGCTAGAGAGAGAGGGAGGGAGAGAGAGAGGGAGGGGGGAGTCGAATAATGCGGTGAAGGATCTCTTTCAAGTGGGAGGGTGCCGTTCTCGCAGCGCTCTCTGCTCTTCCTTTTACGGGGAGCGACGAGCCTACACCATGGAGGAAGTGAACAGTGAGAAAAGCGAGAGAGAGAGAGAGAGGGGGACACCAACGTGCGGAGGATGAGTGAAAACGACGACTTGGTAAAGAAAGGAGGAGGAGGAGGAGGAGGAGGAGATGCCCTCCCCTCCCTTTCGCTTCCGGGGTTTTCGAATTTTGAAGTTAGTGAGGGGACGAGGGCCGGCACGTGCGGCCCGGGGCGCGTGCGCGGGCGGGCGGCTGTCGCTGTTGGATCGGTTGGGAAGAGGGGCGGTGGTGCGACGGCCTTTTTTTTGGGGGGTGGCCCCGCGAAATTTTGGGGTCCTTTTTTTTGAAAATTTTTTCTTTTTTTTTCTTTGGAGGGCCTGGAATAAGATGTTCCGCCACCGTCCCACATGGTGGGGACGAGTACGGCGCGTCGTTTTGAGATGTGCGAGTGTTTTTTCCTTTGAATTTTTCTTCATTTTTTTTTTTTTACTGTTCTTATGAAAAAATGGGCCGCGCGCGTTTTTCGTGGACTGGGTGGGCGTTTTGTGTCGTTCATGGGTGTTGGGCCCTAGTTGGGGGATTCAAATCTTGTGGCTCGGAGGGAGCGGGGTAGGGCCGAAACGTGTCGCTACCGTATAGGATGATCCATGTCGCCGTCGTCGCCATTTGGAGCTTTTGCTAGGTCCAACAATGCAAAAACCCTCGTAACAAGAACCCTCGATCACTTGATCCCAACCATTAGATGAAATAGAATTCGCGAATTGGCGGTTGAAGTTCACTCGCTACTTGATAGATCTGGTCTGGACATGGTGAGTGAGGCAATCAGCAAATGCTTGCCCAATCCATGACAAGCAAGGTCTTGGGACTTGTCTTTAAATAACTACTCCACTCTAACACCGGGAAAAGTATTAAAAATGTCCTAAACATATTCAATTGGTGGCAATTCAATTCTAAACATTTCCATAGATCAATTTAGTTTTAAACATTTTCACATTTGTACAAATTAAGTCCATCCAACAAATTTAAGACATAAACTGCCGATTTGAAGACTAACCGTCCTACATGGCACGGTCGGTACTAACATAGACTTTCTAAATCTTTTTTTGAATTTTTTGTTATTTTTTCGTTTTCTTTTCCTTCTTTTCTTTCTCTTTTTTCCTTATTTTAGTCGCCAACTTTTGCAATGGCCGACGAAGGTCATTGGTCGCCGGCGAGGGTGAGGGCCAGGACACCATCTCCACCCTAGCCTAGGCAAGGCCCCTTACTATCTAGACAAGGCCGCCTGTCATCAGATTCGATGAGGGGACCTCGCCTAGCCCTTGCCATCACTAAAGGCTGGCGAAGCCCATTGTAGTCTAAGTGAGGCCATCCCTTGCTTGATCTATCGACAGGTGGCCTCGCCCTCGCTAAGGCTGGCAACCGGCAAAGGGAAATAAGGAAAAAAGAAAAGCAAAGAGAAGGAAAAAAAGGGAAAATTAATTCAAGCATTCAAAAAAATATTTTACACTAAAAAAAATGTTAATGTTAGTACCAACCGTGCCACATTAACGATCAATATCCATCCAGCAATTTCCTGAATAAATTGTCTAGACAGACTCAATTGGTACCGATATAAAAATGTTTACGACTAAAATGGCACAATTAAAAGAAACAAGATTCAATTGTTATCAATGTAATATGCTCAGGACTTTTTTGGTACTTTTCCCCTCTAATATCATATGGTAAATATATCTCGGTGATACGAAGATCAATTTAGAAAATCAATTCCTATAGTAAAATTATACACAATCATATAAGATCGTGAGCAAATCCCCACTCGATATGTGCTTTCCAACTCACGAAAGAATTACGTCCTATTGACACATCAATAAGCTTGTAAGGGCTACTCGCCAACCTTTGACTAGAGGGCCATCGGCGGGAGAAAATATTCACTAGTATCATACTGCCATGTCATTGTCCTACATGGCGCATTTGTTCCATTAAGAAAGTGACATGTGTCATGTGACGTGGAAAAAAAAAGAAGAAAAATTGGAAGTTTTCAGATGTGTGCTATCTTTCTCTTTTCTTTTCGAGTTTCTTCTCCCCCACCCTCTCTCTTTCTTTATTTCAAAATTTCAGGCCTCACGCTTCACACCTCGCTCTTTCCGTCTTGCAAAATTTGAGAATCATCTCTAGATGACCATCGCCGAATGCGCTGCTAGAAAACGACGGAGGCTTGGTGGAGTGGAGTCGGGATCGGAGGGTTGATGGCACGAGCTTCCCTTTGAAGAAAAGGTCGTCAGAGAGAGAGACAGATGTGAGTTATGGTTTTAGCCGGATAACCTAAAAGAGAGGCGAAGTTGAACTCCCTGGCAATGTCGTCGCCTTCCTCGACGCCTCGGCTGGCCCTTGCCAAGACCCGGACCCAACTCGCTTTACACCTTCGGGGCTGGCTACTCGCCCCTGTAGGACTCGTCGCCTAATTGGAGCAAGTAGCCAGCCAAGCTTCGAAAACAATTGCGTTGTCACCAACTCATTTCTCACTTCGAAGCAAGAGATTTGATTAGCTTCGCTAGAGAGAGAGAGAGAGAGAGAGAGCTAGGGTCTTCTACACCTCCTCCTCCTCCGTCAGCCTAGTCCCTCTAACGCTGGACCCCGATAAGCCCACCTTCCAATCATCCTCCGAATTCTACCGTTCTCGCGAAAGTGTCTGTCTAACTGAACACTCCGTGTCAATTTTGGGAGTCGATCGTTCTCTCGAGTCGAGCCCTTCATTTGTAGGGTGGCGAGGTTGATGTTTCTTCGTCTTCCTCACCTGTGTTGATTCCAGTGAAATGCCAGAAGGAAGGAAAATGTGATGCGACGTGACCTGACGTAATGTATTAGTGTCAAATCGCGAGAAAATTTGCTCGTGACGGAGCTCTTGGGTGTGTGAAAAACCTAATTTGTTGAGCATTGAAGCTGCTTGCTTTTAATCTGGTTGGCTAATTCTCGTTGCCTTTGGCTTGGTGGTTTTGTGTTTAGTCTTGTGGAATTGTGCTTGTGGACGAGGGATGGGAAAAGTTATTCGAGAAGCCGGCTAAATCGGCGGTGCATTGGGATTTGTCATTATTCTGACTATGTATTGTTCTATCAATGCATCGTGAAAGGATTATAACTAAATATACACTACCTCGAAGGCTGCTTGATATAAAAGAAAAAAAAAGAAATTATGTGAATATACAGATTGTAGATTGTCTCCAAATGAGGTATTTATAATAGAGAGTAAATCTTAATCTTGTTTTGATTATCTTTTAAGCAAGCAAGTGAGATTTACTTCATTTTCACTTGTATGTGTCAAAGTAATTCGTTCCATAATTATAATTCGTTTGCTCATTGTAGTTATATCAATTGTATTATTACCTAATTAGAATATGTTGTCACATGTCATTTGTACGCTAAGATCTATTTCATCGAGCTCAAAACTCTCTTCTTTTTGGTTTTCAAAATTTATATGATGTTCTACACTTGATTTTCCAGTGCATCTGTTAATGTATTATTTCTGGCCCTAATTGCCATCTCTTGCTTGCTCAAACAGATCACTAACTTGCTTCTTGAAAGGATTCATGTTGAAACACATGTAATTGAAGGGAGTGAATGAGGCTTTCAAGAAATGTATAAGGTGAACATGTTCTATTATTTAAGAATCCTGTTGTTGGTAACTTCAGGTAATCATAAAAATACACTTATCAAGAGTACTTCTCCTTGTTCGATCGATTGACTTGAAGTTTGTGGTTGTTAAATCACTATTCTTATGCTTCATGGTTATCACTATCATATTCTTATTCATTTTAATGTCATGCTCTATAACCCGATTTTGGTTTCAGGACTTCCACTAGGTTGTTCTATGGGTTGTTATTATTTTTTTTCCCTTCTAGTGAAGTTGTGGGGAAGCAACCTTGTCTTGTCAGCTTAACACATTTTTCACTACCTTTTTCCCAAGCCTACCTTCGAGTCCAAGTTAGCATATGCTTAATCGATGCATTGCGGAGGGGCTGTTATGGAGGTGAGAAATCTCCAAGAGGCCATACTTGTTGAATCTGCCGGGGCACACTGTGTGCATGTGGCAACTCATTCTCCCACACGTGGCCGTTGTATTCCGTTCAATGGGCTGATCGAGGAAATCAAGGGTCACCTCTCAATCTCGGTGATGGCGAGGACTCGTGTTGGGCATACTAAAGAGGCAAAGCCATTGGTATCGATCGATTGTCAGTTCCTTGATGAGAGCGAGCTCCTCAATGTCGCCAACGAGGATTACTTCCTCAACAAGCACGAGCTCGGGATTCCTTGCTATTGTGGTTGCCAAAACCTTGGCAAGGCACTAAAGAGGGTTGGGGAAGGTGCTACGATAATTAGGATATAGGAGGAGACATCGAGGTCTGGGGATATTAGCAAGACGGTGAAGAATCTGAGGTCAGCATCGCGAGATGTTTGGGCTCTGAAAGCCATGGATGAGCAGGAGCTCGGCGACTTCTCAGCAAGAACCAGCTCACCTCTTGATTGTGTGGAGGAGACTCGAAGATTGGGGAGGCTTCCGATACCGGCTCTTGCAGGAGAGGAATCACAACTGTCGATGATGCTTTGCAACTTGTGGATTTGGGTTGCGACGGGTTGTTTATGGGGTTCAAAATCTTTAATACCAAGTATCCTTACCTGGAAACGACGAGTATTGTAGAGGGGCTTGACTCCTACAGAAGCCGGGGTACTAATCACATCTTTCCACTTGCAGTACTCAGCAGAATAACAAATGAATCACATCAGCAGCGCTGGATCACTACATATAGAGCAGGACAGGTAGAATTTGATAGAAGGTTAGAACATTTTTGGTGATTGTACAAATGAATAGTCATCTTCATTTTTTCGATGTGTTTGATCAGGTTCTGTTTTGGATGAGGTTGGTCAGTCTTGATCTACCTATTAGTCCCCGTGTCCTTGTATTCTTTCATGGATTGATGCTCTTGAATGACAACAACTAGGCAATAATTCTGATGAACAGATTGGTGAATTAGAGAAACTTATTTTCCTCTCAGTACATTTGCATGATGAAAAGAAGAAAAAAGTGATTTCTTGATGAACCCCATTTGGTAATAACCCACACCTCTTCCATTTCCTCATCTTTCCTGTCTTTGCTACACATGATCCACCTAGAAGCTCAAATGATCAGATTTGAATATTTCTGTGTGAAAGGCTTCCGATTCAGCAGATACAGTTGTCGGGTTTGTAACCGTCCGTAAGGCGTGGCTAAGCACCTCAGGATCACCATAGCAAGAAATATATGGTATGGTAAAAGGATAGACGAGATTTGTACACCTGTTTTGGAATCCATCACCTCTAGATGCGGAAATGACGATGAACGGGTGCCAAAACTCTTCTCCCCTATAACCCTCGGAGTCCTTGGCGCTATGAGACCGCCTCAGCCCTCACAAATACCATATGCGAGGTTTGAAAGTCTTTGAGAGAGAGTTCAGATAGGGGAGGAACCTCCAGCTCTATTTATAGAGTTCCAGCTAAGCCCTCTCATAACCAGCTGGACTCAACTCGGCCCACACAAGCTGGGCCCATATCAGACTAATGTAGAATCCTTATATCCAACATTATTAGACTAAGCCCGTAAATGGTTAATTACAATCTCAATTAATGTAGCCCACATACAGGAAAGCTTTTCTCCCACTTGGACTATATTAATTGAAATCGTATTGTATGTATGTACATTTATATTGGTCTATGAATTATTCTTAATAGTCAATCCGATTCCATAAAGTTTCAAACACTGAATCATGGTGATAACTGCATGAACATCAAATGCAGAGCCTTCCATGGTTACAAGTGCCTTTGACTTTACCGATATACTTTACCGATATAGATTCGATATAGTTGTGCAGCAAACAGATAACACCTCATAAAGAGTTAAACCTTATGTGTCATCCCCTTTGTTAGTCCACGGTCTCTCTCCTTAAGTGTCACAAAAAACATAATATGTTACTAGAGAATATCTTTATGATTTCAATGAACCTATATATGCCTTATCCTTATTGTTAACATTACTTTATGTGTAATAAGACATATCCTTAAGGCTAATAATAGAATGCCCACAGCCTTTACTTGAGGTTTACACAGTACTTTAAGATTGTCATCTTATATGTGTATTTAACATGACAACAATGCATTCAGAAACACCTTATTGAATGCAAATGAGTTGATAGACATCCAAAATGCTAATAAATGTAACAAAAACACGGATGTAAACTTAATTAGAGCAAATACAAAAGCAGCTCCCACTAAACAACAACATCACATGATACTCATAAACCCATGTTAATCACATGTCGTTCATATATACAGGGGCAAAGGGGCAAAGGCCTTTAGTTAGTGGATGCACCATATCATTTGTGGAAATATGCTCTACTGTAATGTCACAATCCCTAACTTTTTCCTTTATGGTCAAGTACTTGGCCTCCATATGCTTAAACTCCTTGAGACTTCTGCTGTTATTAACAAATAACACTGTAGAGTTATTGTCACAATACAACTGTATGAGCATATCCACAAAATCAAAAAGGGTCAACTCCCTAATGAGGTTCTAAAGCCAAATTGCCTGAGTAAAGGCCGAAAAGCATACTACAAACTCCGCTTGCATGGTAGAGGATGTCATTGATTTCTGTTTCTCACTTTTTCATGATACTGCACCTCTTGTTAACTTAAAGACGTAATCCGTTGTCGATTTTTTTCTATCCTGACAGCCAGCAAAGTCTAAATCCAAATGCCCTACCAGCTGTAGATCCTGAACATATCTGTAGATTAGCATATAGTCTTTTGTCTTCTTTAAGTACCTCAAAACCTTCTTGACAGTAACCCAATGATCGTGTCCTGGATTTGACTAATATCTGTTTAGAAGTCCTATTGCAAAAGCAATGTCTGGTCTAGTGCAAACTCGAGCTTACATGATACTTCCAAGGGCACTAGCATAAAGTATATCCTTCATTTTTTCACAACATCTGTATGAGGATACTGTGACAGACTTAATTTATCACCATTTATGATAGTTTATCACCATTTATGACAGGAGCAATTCCTGACTTGCAGTGCTGCATACTGAATCTTTCTACAATACGATTAACATATGTCTTCTAAGACAAACCCAATACTCGGCAAGAATGATCCCTATGAATCTTAATGCCTAGGACAAAAGACACCTCATCAAGGTCCTTCATGTCAAAATTCTTCGACAACATTCGTTTTGTCCCATGTAGTAAACCAATATCACTACTCGTAAACAAGATATCGTCTACTTAGAGTACGAGAAAAATAAATTTCCTCCCACTAACCTTGCTGTATATACACTGATCCGACTTGTTTTCAATAAAATCGAATGAAGTGACAACACTATAAAACTTCAAGTACCATTGTCTAGAAGCTTGCTTGAGGCCATAAATAAAATCTTTCAATCTACACACAAGCTCACCTGAATCATCAACTGTAAAACCTTCGGGTTGCACCATATAGACTTCTTCATCAATGTCTTAATTTAGAAAGGCAATCTTAACATCAATTTGGTATAACTCCATGTCAAAATAAGCAACTAATGCCATGATCACTCTGAAAAAATCTTCAGAAGAGACTGGAGAAAAAGTTGTCTCATAGTCTACTCCTTTTTTCTGAGCAAAACATTTGGCTACCAGTTTGGCTTTGAACTTTTTGGCCTTTCCTTTTGAGTAGAATTTGATAGAAGGTTAGAACATTTTTTGTGATTGTACAAATGAATAGTCATATTCATTTTTTCGATGTGTTTGATCAGGTTCTGTTCTGGGTGGGATTGATCGATCTTGATCTACCCCTGTTAGTGCCCGTTTCCTTGTACACTTTCATGGATTGATGCTCTTGAATGACAACAACTAGGCAATAATTCTGATGAATAGATTGGTGAATTAGAGAAACTTATTTTCCTCTCAGTACATTTGCATGGTGAAAAGCAGAAAAAAGTGATTTCTTGATGAACTCCATTTCGTAATAACCCACACCTCTTCCATTTCCTCATATTTCCTGTTTTTGCTACACACTATCCACCCAGGAGCTCAAATGATCAGATTTAAGTATTTCTGCGTGAAAAGCTTCTAATTTAGCAGATACAGTTATTGGGTTTGTAACCGTCCATGAGGCACGGCTGAGTGCTCTAGGATCACCATAACAGGAAATAGATGGTACGGTAAAAGGATAGACGAGATTTGTGCACCTGTTTTGGAATCCATCACCTTTGGATGCGAAAATGACGACGAACAGGTGCTAGAGCTCTTCTCCCCTATGAGATTGCCTCAGTCCTCACAAGTATCGTATGCAAGGTTTGAGAATGTTTGAGAGAGAGTTCGGATAGAGGAGGGACCTCTAGCTCTATTTATAGAGTTTCTAGCCAAACTCTCTCATAAAGGGCCGAACTCAACTCGGCCCACACAAACCGAGCCCATATCAGACTGATTTAGAATCATTATATCCAACATTATTAGACCAAGCCCGTAAATGGTTAATTATAATCTCAATTAACCTAGCCCACATACAAGAAAACTCTTACAGGGTTTTTCTTTTCTCCTTGGGGGAGAGTTAAAATAATCGAGTTGCTTTTTTGTATCATAGTGATTTGATGGCTGAAAAAATGAATGACCCTTTTGTATTTGAGTTCTTGGTAAGGATTGGCACCTTTGTGTCCTCTTCCGGTCCCAGCTTTTGCGGGGAGGATAGCAACTGTGGATGATGCATTACTCCTCGTGAAATTGGGTGGAATTGGGTTGCGATGCTATCTTTGTGGGCTCAGAGATCTTCGATACTAATTATTCGTATATGAAAATTAGGAGCAAAATAAAGTGTATAACACTTCTATAGAACTAATCGCAATTGAAAAAAGGATCCAGTTCATGATTAAGGCCTCTAATGCTTTGATAGAAATGAATTGGATCTTCATTTTAGGAAATCTTTGAGAGAGAACCCGTAGATTTTTATTACTTGTGAGTTGATACAATTGAGGGAAGCCCTATATATACTAGTACTTCTCTTATTTCAATCGTACATCTGCTCTTAATCTCACAGTGGTAGTTCTTACATCTTCCCTTAATCTCACGGTAGAGATTCTATCTTTACATCTACGAACTCCCCTATTATCCCTAGGAATATTCTAGAGTACACAAAAAGTAGACCTTTAAAGCGTGAAGGCTCGCCCGCCTGGTCTTCTCGAATCATTCTCGGTTCATCGCGCATTAAAAACCTCTGGAATGTGACACATGCATGAACGTTTTAACACAAATCGGTATTGCAAAGTTTTGATGATGATGCTATGGAATTCATGGAAGCCGTTAGAGCGAAAGTTAATACAATGGACTGAATCAATAATTGAAATAAAACCATTTAACATGTCAAGCCAGTTGACTGTTCAATGTGTGCGTTGAACTTTAATGAAGTCTATGTTATAAACAGGCCGCGACACATAGCATGCGTGGGATACACTTCATTGTCTAGACATATCTAAAGAGGACACTTGGAACATATCATCTCGGTGTCTCCAGAATAGTCAATGAGCCTTCGACTCTCCCTCTTCACTATTCGTAAATTAGTCGGTCGACAACAATAAGCCTCTTACGACGAACCAGTCGCATACAATATGGTTATTTTTTTTTCTGGTAAATAATCAGTGGATTAATTTAATCTAGTTGTAGACACTGCTATGATATAAACCGATTGTGCTATGTAAAAAACTCAATCGATTGCGCTGAGAAGGAATTCGTGCATGCCCATTTTATGATAAACCATTTTTTTTCCGTTAAATCCACCGCTTCATCCTTACCGAGTCTCCACTTAAGTAGAACTCCTACGTCTGAAGTGAGAAAACAGACCGAAACGCTAAACCACTTCATCACGAAGTCACGAGTATCGACAGGCCAAGCTCACGCCAACGAGCCCACGCTTGTGCAATTGTCCTGACGACGCCATTAGCCAGCACACAGCAGGAGGAATCGCGACTGCAGACGATGCAATGCTTCTCGTAAGATTGGCCAGCGATGGCGTGTTTGTGGATTCGGAGGCGCGTTGAAACACTACGGAGATGGTCGAGCAGGTTGGTGATGACCTTGTATTTGATTCGATGTGCTTGATGAACTTTTGTATAGACCACGATTGAATCCCTCTTATAGGAACTTTGTATAAACAGACAGTATCCGTAGGTATAAATTATATCTTCATTCTTGACTGTAGAAAGAGTGTGGCAGCCGGTGTGATCAGCCATCTTAGGTCACTTTAGAGGAAGTCGTTCGAAGTTGATTGACGAGCCGTCTTTTCTGGCTGCTCATCTTGTGTGTTATCTTGTTTAATCCATGAAAAAGTTAAATTTCAGTCCAGTTCCCCAAAAAATTTGACGAGTAAGACGTAAGTAGAAGCCCCGGAATAAGCTGCTAAGGGTGAGTCTTGTTCGCGCATGCTATTGAATATGATCAATTTTTGTGATCCTTGCGACATGCATTGTTGGACGTCCAGGCCTTTATGTACTTAAAAGACTAGTACATTTTGCTTATGCACAGCATATGACATCAAATCGGTGTTTTGACATCTCGTGTTAACATACTTGTACCGTATCAGTCTGTTGGCTATTTCATTTAGGTTGCAAATTTACTGCGAAAATTCTCGAAAGTCGCATACATTTTGAAAGTAACAGCAATTGACTCCCGGTGATGAGTATGTTCCTAACTGCCAGACTGAGATACAGGTGCACCAGAAAATGCTGGTCACTGTTTTTGGGGGCTTGCTTCTTTTGTTCACTGATACTTTTAACTGTGGAAAGGTATATAGCAATAACCATGCGAAGTTCATCCCCTAGGAGTAATATTACTGCAATCCTATGAAAGTAATCCTGTACAAATTCATCTCTTTACACCTTTGTAATAACACTTGCCAGCAGCTAGATAGCCTCTAGTGATGGCCAACAATGCGAAGCATCCACTAGTTTTCCCAGATTGCACTCTCTCGTTGGATGCTGATGCTACTCTCGTTGTTGAAGAAGCACCTGAGAGCGAGTTCATAAGCAGTGAAAATCGCACCATTCACAAAGAAAGCTCTGACAACAGCAGTTCCTAGGCCCCGCCACAGCACGCCGTAACCTTCCTCTTTCACACTTCTACACACACAATCAACTATCCCACTGTATTGCACCGGCGAGAGGTGGGATTGAGCTTGCAGCCTCGTCTTCACGACGTCTAAGGGATAGCAACAGATCCAACTTGCAACTCCTGCTAGGCCTCCCGCTGCAATCATCGTCCTAAAGCTCTCTTGACCATCTTTTCTGCATCCAGGGTGGAGCTTCTCCCTCATATACTCGTACGTCCAGAAGTAGACCCCATGGGATGGCGCGTCTCGAAGCATAGTGATCGTCAAGCCGCGGTACATACCTCTTAATCCTTCTCTCTGAAATATGCTTTTTGCAACACTCATCGGTCCATTATGGTGGTTATGTAGCTTATGGGAATTAGCATAGGCTCTCTCCTGCAACTGAAGGCGGATCTTAACCAATTCAGTGGGAGTTAGTATCAGACTTTGCAGGGCACCGGTGCCGACGCCTCCTAAAGCGACTCCTTTGTAGGAAGGAGGATCTTGGGAAGACCCAGATGCATCAAAAGCTCGGGATAGGATAGCGTAGGCTTGAAAAGCCATGGCATTCTGCATAGTTCATGGATTGATTGTCAACAAGTAGAAAGCAAGACAGATTTTTTCATATGATAAGAAGCCAGAGAGAGTTTTCGGACAAAAGATGACCTGAAAAGTGACAGTAGCCAAGGGTGCACCCATGCCTCTATAAAGAGCACCCGGCCCCTCATTGCTGACGATGCCGCGAAGGATGCCGAAGGCAGAGCCGGACCTCGACTGCTGCTGCCGAATCCGGAGCGTGTCGAGCGGATAACCGGATAAAATACCCGCAACCCCACCGAATCCACCGGCCACAAATTCCCTACCCCAATTGCTCGCATGAAACTCTGGCCAGAAATCCATTATATTCTGCTCATTCCCAGCCCCAACAGCACTCGACAGATATCCCCCCAAAAAAAAAAAGGAACCCCTTGTGCCAAATCTTTACCAACTTACATACTATCTTCTTCTCTATGCCAAAAAAACTCGCGACCCCGTTCCCGTTTTCACCAAACTAGAATCACTTCCCCGTTTGTAATGCCAGAGCTCTCGAATCTTAAGGTACCAAAAGATCGATTCGGCAATCAATCAGAGACCAACTCTAATACGACAGCTTCATCAAGATAGCCAGTGGTTCACCATGAAAAGCACCCGCGCACACCCCCTCTCTCTCTCTCTCTCTCTCTCTGGTATTTCGAGTATGTGGTGGTTCTTCTCTGTTTTTTTTCCCCTTCCTTCCTCTGTTTTGCGAGGGGTTGTGGTGGTTATTGCAGATGGAAGAAGAGAGAACGAAACTCAAGGCCCGCGTGAAGAGCCAGTCCGAAACCAAAGCGGCCCCTTTTACATGTAACGGGAGACGACCAACGCCCCCACCACCGTCAACGAGGCAGCCACGTGGACCAATGGGCGCACCACGCGCGGCGGACAGGTGGACGGGGTCCAGAGCCGAAATTGCGTGTCCCGGGTAGACATGAGCTCGCTCCATCTCGACCGTCGGATTGTCCGTGTCCCGCTAGGACCCACGCAATTCGACGGTCAGAGATGGAGAGAGCGCGCGCGTCCGGGTAAGTAGGGGAATGTTTGGATTGAGTGGTGCTTGAGGCCTAGTGTTAAGCTTGAACCCTGCTCTTCCACTTCAACCAATCCGAGCTGTTTTCGGTGTGTGGAAGCTGACTCGGTATTGCAAGAACGGGATTTTTATAAAAAAAGAAGTAAATAGCAAAAAAAAATAATAATAACAAGGTCAACTTAAACTATGGTGGCATAAATATAATAATCAGCCTAATTATATATCCAATCGTTCTTCAGAAAAATGAAAAGAAAAAAAAAATCAAAAAACAACTCATAATGCTCTAAATAGCTCGCCTTTGATTTGCTCCTTTTTTTCTCTATATTATATAAGAAGGGGTTAATATCATGAAAAATCCTACACTAGTACATTTGTGATAAATTTACTTCATACTAATTTTTTAACCATCAAAAACCCCAAATTGATATTCTTGTGATAAATTTACCCCGAATTAATTTTTTAACCACAAAAACCCCAAATTGATACATTTATGATAAATTTACCCTTCATCAGTATTTGTTACATTGGATGAATACCATAAAAAATCATAAACCGATATACATGTGATGAACGGAAGGTAAAACCTTAAATTGGTATATCCATCAAATGCCACGTGTTATACAACTTAGTAATCTGATTGTAAAATTTATTAAAAATTAGCGGATGGTAAATTTATCATAGGGTGTATTAATTTGAAAACTTATAAAAAGATATGGAATTCGGATGGCTACGGGTGCGTGGAGGCATCACATGTCGTCATCATCTCCACAGGCTGAGGAGGAGGAGAGGAGCTATTTGCGTCTTTTCGATGGTGGACGACGATCCATCATCCACTGATGACGTGAGGTGGGCCGCCGGGAATATTCATTGTGGCTCACATTTGCTTCTCACTTTACTTCCGATTGCGCGTCAGTGGTGCAGGGAATTCGAATCACCATCGGCTTACGTCGAGGCGAGCAAATCAATAACTGAAAGGCTTCCCAACGGTGGGAAAAAACAGAAAATTCCAACAGCACGACCTATATCTGAGTCTTTGTATTGGCTTTCGAAAATCCGGTGCGAGTGCGTCACGAGATTCATCGGAACGAGGACCTCCGCTCGGTGAAATCCGCGCAAGCGGCCACTCGGATGTGCATGAGGGACGGCCGTAGCTGCGTTGTGAACTTTTCTTGAGTTGAAGAGACGGAAGCAAACAAGGGGAGAGGAAAATTCAGATCATCAGCCGTATCCATCATAGGCACCATGTGTTCCCTTGTTGGTTACTGCATCTCCGGTGGTTATGGAATTATGGTCCATGGATTTGCTCCAAAGAGCACGTTGGAATTTTATTTGTGTGGTAAGTATGACTTCAGAGAATTACATGTATGTATGCCAAATGCTGAAACTAATTTTTTTCTTCCCAAATTATCATCACTTATTCTTTAATATTTCGGTTTTGCCCCTTTTTGTTACTGTTCATCTTCTTCACAAAAGGGCGCCTGGCGAGGGCAGCCGATGACACCGGATCTAGACGGTGAAGGGCCAACGAGGTCGTTCGACCCAGGCAACGACCGCCTAAGGTTGGGCGACCAAGGCGCGTTGGCTTGGGTCGTGCGACTCTCACCGAGGGTTGTCTGACCTCGGGTGACGGCTGCCAGCGGCCGTAGCCCCTTGCCGGCTTCAGCGAAGGGTAACCTTTTTTTTTTTAATAAAAAGGGGTCCCAAAGCCTTTTACAAAAAAAAAAAAAAAAAGCCAAACATTACTTTGACCAAAATAGCTTTATAAATTTTTTTTTACCAAATACCATTTGCATTTTCCCAATTGGCTTAACCTAAAGGTATTTGCATTCTTCCAGGGCTCATTTGCAAAGTTGAACCAAACAGGACCGATGTATGGCTATTTTGGAGCTGAAAAGCTGATTGAGCTCAATAGCTAACTTGATCTGGCGAGGCTTGACATCTCCCAGCCATAGTGAGGTCGATCTCTCCGACTTTCGTCTCTAGCTAGTCATCAGCCAATTTTCGACCAAAGTTGACTGAATAGACTTAATTGACAAAAAATAAAACGGTTTAGGACTTAATTGATAAAATTGAAAAGTTTGTAACTGAATTGGCAAAAGCGCAATAGATTCATGGCTTTTTGGACGATTTTCCCTAGAGATCGGACTGCAAAACCCAAAGGCCGAAATTTGTTATTGGGCCTGCTCCATTCTGATTGGGCTTTTCAAGGCCCAATAGTGTCGGCCCGTTTTGTCCGCCGCCTCTTCTACGGCCTCCCAGAAGGGCAAAGGTTGTTGCGGGGAAAGAAGAGGAGGAGGGGCTCATCGTTTAAGAAGAGGCGGTTGGTGCAGGTGGATAAATCGCTCGCTGCCCCGAGCCACGACAAAGAGGAAACCTCGCGACTCGACCGGGGGCCATTTTGCGATTCGCGGAGCTGGCTCCGATGGCGTCGCCGTCGCTGAATCTGTACCTGGCGTCGCGTCTGGCGATTCCTTCCCTAGCTCCGCCGCCGCCGCCGCCGCCGCTGGAAAGAGCTCGACCTTCCGGCTCGGCTGGTTGTAGGCGGCGGAGTTGCGTCGTTCGGAGCTCTTTCCCCGTGGCGGCGTCACTGAGGTTCCCGGGAGGAGCGGCGGCGGTCTCGGTCCGCGGTAACCGGAGGTCGCAGGGTCAGGTTGTGAGGATGGCCCCGGAGGAAGAGAAGATGACTCGCCGCTCTCCTCTCGATTTTCCGATTGTGAGCCCGTCCTCTTGTTCTTCGTTCTTTCATTTGGGTGTGAATCGATGTGAACCTAGGAAATTCTGGTGCTTGCTCTGGAGATTTCTGACAAGTTGTTGGCGTTTCCTTTTTGCGATTGGTAATGAGCTATGTGGCTAATTGTTTGACAGATGCGGTGTGAATGAATCGCTTTAGGAAAATCACAAATTCACCTGACTGAGGTTCTTGATGTCGAATTCATCCTCGCCTTCCTGATCAATCCATAGATTTAGGCTATGAGTAAACTTGATGTGTAGAGTATCTTGGAGCTTATGAATTTCGTTTCTGTTGGGCTTGGGATCAGTTTGAGGTTTCATTTGCCGAGGGAATGAGTAATTTGAAAGCTTCGGAATAGAAGTACATTACCTATTCGAAGGTAAGTCGTATTAATCTGCCCCAAAGCCTTTTACCACTGCATTCCTGTTTAACATTGTCTAAGTTCTTGAGAAAGTCTACCGGTGATATTCAGCAGATCGAGCTAGAGCATAATATCTGTGTCTTGGTCGAGGATTTTGGTAATTCTGAAAGTTTGGATCGAGTTAATGAATGAGAATTTGGGGATAATTCTGTATGGCAATGTGTGTTTCTTCTACAACAGACTCGGCTTACCATGTTAATGGCGTAATTCATTGATACTGGTGTCTGCTTACACTTTGTGCTCTTGCTCTCTGTTTTCTCAAACTCCATCTTCCAGCATAATGACTTGTGTCTGCACGTGCGTCAAAACTTAATGATAGCCCAAGTTCAAGCTCTAACCTATGGGTTATGGTCTGAACATTGGATTCTACACTTAAGTCACCTTGCCTGGTTATTGACCACCGGGCACCCATAGACTAGGCAATGTTCGGTTGAATCGCGAATGCATTGATAGTTGTACCCTAACTCAGACACTGTAGCTGGAAATAAATATGATGTGGACACCAGGAGAGCACAACACCAGCAGATCCAAACATCATTACCCTTATGTGTTACAGATCATTGAACATGTAATTCTTTAGTTCCCTCCCTTGTTTGACGAATGATGCTTACAACTAAATGTTGACTGCAATGATAGCATGAATACGAAGTTCGGTTCATCTCTTGCATATTTTTTTTTTGGCCTTGATAGGAATGGGAGAGACCAAAGCCAGGACGTAGACCAGATATATTCCCGCAGTTCAGCCCAATGAAAACACCCTTACCACCTCCGTTGCCAGCGGATCCCCCTGAAGAAGATGAGGAGGAGGAAGAGAAGAAAGAGGAAGAAGAAGAGGACCCTGAAAAGGAGGAAACAGAGAAACCAGAAAGTCAATGAGGCGTGTAAGGTGGCTCATGCGCATCTTTTGCGGCAACTTTGGAGGTCTCGAGTTTGCCTCTAGGTGTCGCTGATCCTGCTGATTTTCCAGTGGATGTTGGAATAGTTGGTAGGGTGAGCAAAAGCTCGGGCCTTCTTTTTTGCCAGAAGCATAAATCTTTTGGTCGAGTAAGCGAAATCATTGCTCGTGTTGTGACTCGGATATGCAATCTTGTGTGAGTAAACTTCACATGGCTTTAGTTATTCAAACTTTGTAGTTTTGTATAAACAGAAATAATCTGGCTGAGGTTTTAGGGTGCGAGTGCGCCGTATTCTTTTGCTACTATGTTAACGCGAGAAAATCTCCGAGAGAGAGGGAGAGGGAGGGAGAGAGTTGCCCCATGAGTCGTCGTTTACGTGGTACATTGTTCAGAATGAAGAAAGAGTTTCTTATTTGTCTGCTGCGCAAAACGAATCTTCTTATGCAGTAGGACGCCGTAAATGTATCATTACCAAATCCATGCGCCTCAAAAAACCTACATCACTTGCACATCTTGATTCTGTTTCAAGTAGACCACTGCAACCTACTATGAACCGATGGACAATCTATTCGAGAAAGAAAATTTCATTGCTCCATCTAATTTCATAGGAAAAAGGAAGTATTTCACAACGTACCCACGAGAGCTTGTACATCTTATCATTGAAAAGATGAATGTTTTGCCTCATAATCTTAGTTTCTCATTGATCCTTCCAAGGAATCGCAAGCTTATCTAGGGCTTTGGTGATCGTAGCTTGCAATTTAGCGAAAAAGGAGCAAGGGAATGAAATCCTAAATTGCATCTAAATTCCTGAGCCAACTTAATAATTTGACATGGGGTAAGACCGATTCCCCTGTGAATCCGTTGCTTTTTGTTTGCCCTAGCTTGAAGCAATTATCGGAGATCGGCATTTCATTAGAGACAGCGACCACAACCGAGGATGAAGACAGTTATTGCCCTACTAAGCACATCAATTGAACATCAAAAGGAACATTGTTCGATTCAATAATCAGCAGAAATCAACGCCGTGCGATAATTAACGACAAACAGTGGAACTGACGCAGAACTTTAAGTAGTCCGATTAGTCTCTGATAAAACACAAGCACAAATACAAGTAGAACGACACGGGACGGTCATGCTTGACCTAAACGAGTTTCAATATAGATGTAATCACGGTGCCAAATCTAATGTTTCTGTATTCCAATCATTGTTGGAGACAATCCTCACTTCTTGCCACTCTTCTTGAGTCCAGATCCTCCCAACGATCCCTTCTGCGAAGCCTTAGCTTTAAGCTCCTTCAACGCCTACATTAGAGTCAAATTTGCCATGAGTTCAATTTGCACCATAGTGATAGTACCAATGACTCAGCTTTCTACCTTTAATTTACCAAAAATCACATCTTACCTTTTCTTCATCCTTCTTCTTTTGAAGATAGGCCAAATCAGTCTGCAGACAAGACAAACAACTTTGTCTCACTTTATGTCGCACATAAAACAAGCAACGGGATGAAATAGCCAATAGGCAAAACAAGACAACACCTAGATGATGCAACTTCAGGGGATCAATAATCATAAGGTTAATATCGAACATCCACAAACAGTTCGTTTACAGGTAACCTAGAAGTAGAACATAACAAACATTCTAGCTCGTGGGACATAATTGAGTCATCCTAAAGCACAAACTGAACAAAACTGCCCATAATTCGCTCAGAGCTCACCAAACTCTCTGCCTAATATCAGAACACTCCGAGATTCTGTGATGTGAAGTTCAAAAAACCGACATTTTAAAGCGAAAAGCACCTAGCAGACATGCTACAAGTGAAAATTTGGTTTCTGCAAAGATAATAGAATTATACGGGGCGAGAGTAATCCAGCTACTGCGTCATCCTCCGTAACAAGGGACAAAAGCCCACAGCTTAACTAAGCAAAACAAACATAACGCTTTCTTGCACGATCAACAAGCACATCGCCAGGGCTTCTTGCAGCACGATTAAGCATATCAACATTCCAGTTTCGCCCAATCACCAAGCAAATAAATATTTTTCTTCCAATCATCTGAAGCTGCCCGATCATAGCTCTCGCCACGTAAAAGCAACAACCCATCAAAAAACTAGCGATCTCGAACCAACATAAACGGATCTCGGTATTCCCAATCGGCACGGCGCACGAACAGAAGAACCCATCACGCCCTCACCAGAATCATCACAAGAGTGAAATTGGCACAAGAACAACTCGTACCTCGTCGTACTCCTTCTTCTCCGCCTTTGGTTGCTTCAAAGGCTTCGCCTTGCCGCCTAACAAACGGAAACGACGTCGATTAACTTCGCCGCCGGATAAAAAAGAGGAAAAAAAGACACGACAGGAGGCCGCGACGATTCGCGAGAATTCCGATCGAATCCGACTCAAAACCTAATCCGATTACGGACGACATGGACGGAGAGACATAGGCATACCTTGCTTGGAAGACATGGCCGCGGATCTAGGGTTAGGGTTTGATGCCCGATTTCAGAGAACTCGACGAATCAACAGAGCTCACGGAAAGAGACCACCAAACCCCGAACACAACTATCGGGGGACGAAACGCGAAGCGTATTTATAGGAGAAGAGGTTTCGCACGGGGGAAGCGTGCCATCGATCCCGGCCGACGATTTGTTCTATTCATTTGGGCCTCGATCTCGTTGGGCCCATGCAACATGGGCCGCACGACTGGCGAGGCCCAACTATGGACGGGCCAAGCATGGGCCGGGCGGCCTCGAGACATGGTTGGCCCACACGCGATTAGAAAAGACTCGGGCGGTCGGGCCTAGGCGATCGTCGCCGGAAGCGTCGGGGCCGAGGAGCGACATGCCCAATGCCCGCGCCATTTGCGCCGCGCTCGTGGCCGGCCCGACGACGGCCTCTAACCACATTGGCCGGCGGCTTACGTAGGATGTCATGCAGAATCATGATTTCTATCCGCCCGTTTGATTTGTGCAACATGGACGTCGATTCTCTGCTCCTCACATATTTGCACCTGTGCCTCCTGTTGCATAACATGGTCATGTTCGAGATCGCCGGTCCCCGTCGACCTTTCAAATTGCAAAGCGCGATCGTGGCAGGCCCGATGACGGCCTCTAAACACATCGACCGACCGCTTATGTAGGATGTCATGCAATATTACAATTTCTACTTGCCCGTTTCATTCGATTTTCCTCCTCACATTTTGCACCGTGCCTCCCGCCGCATAACATGGTCATGTTCGTCATCGCCGGCCCTCGTTCAATCATTAAACTTTCGAGCTCTTAAAATATGTACTCCTTAAACCACCCAGAACAAGCACTTCGAATGGTCACCACGGGTGCCTTTGACCCATGGAAACGATGCCCGCCACTCTTTCTCGCCACCGCCTCGTTTTTAATACGAATTTGCCAAAAGGAAAAAAGGGGAGGATTCTTCAAAACCAGCTTTCATCATTCTGCAGGTAACCAGAGCACAAAGCAGGGGGAGATGATGCTCGTTGACCTTTCAAAGTGCGCAAGTAGTTCCCTATATACTAAGGACCAACTGTATGGAAAATTAGCTCACCTTCCATTGAAGCTCAGAAGGAGGAGGAGGAAGAAGGGTAGGTTTGAAATTCAGGTGAGGATCGACAGTTACCTCCTCCTTTCTTCTTCAACCTTGCCTGCCCCTACACTGCGCGCAACTACGGCATCACTGGCAATGCTGCGAGTTCGCAGACCGCCTCCGACATGATCCCTCATCCCTAAACCATCATGGTAAACTCGCGTTCTCTCCCTCGGTGCGCTGTCTTCGATCTGTGGAAGCCGAACCGTTGGCGGGTCCGTTGCTTGGTTTGATTTCTTGGGATTCGTTTTTTTCAGTCGCTGATGCCGATGCTGATGCGGTCGCTGATAAGGCTGGTGACGTCGCTGGTGGGGCAGCCGGCGAGCACGGTGACGACGCTGCTGTACTACAGCGACCTCCTCCCTCACCACCTCAACCTGGAGCGCCTGGTCCGGCGCGACCTGCTCGACCGGGAGAACTACCTCTTCCATTTCCTAGTTAATCTCCTCCGCTGCTTCTGGTACCACCAACTTTTACTCATATCCTCCTATTGTCCTCATCACTCTTTCTATGAATTTGTCTGCCTCTTCTGCCTTCCCTTCTCTTGATCACGTATTATCGTTCGTTCCCGATCTGGTTTTATCTTCAAGTTCGTCGCTCACGATCAGTGACCCGAGAAACACAAGAATCAGTAACCAGCTGCGAGATGTATTATATGAACACCTTCAACGGTCGGGGTGCTAGTTCCATAGAATCTGCACCAAGCACTACGTGCGAATTCGCCGTGCATGAGAGACCATATCGACAAGCAGCTTACCTGTTAATCCTAACTAGGAGTCTCGTTGTGTACATTGCGCTCGCTGGGTGCATGCGGATTTTGCGCAGCTCGGCTCGAGAAGTCTCGTTCCTTTACGAGGACAACGTAATTGCATTGGATTGCTGCCGACATTTCTTTTGTTGGTTCACGAGTTATGCGGGGTCCAGAGGAAAATGACTCTGTTCTTGGCTTGCATTGCAGAGTTTTCCTAGATCCTTCCCCTGGCGGTTTAACCAGCTCGAAGAGTTTATATGATTTGGCTCAGGGGTATCGGGCGATGAACTTTGATACCAACGAAGGCTTCGCAAGACGATGGCGAGAGGCGATGTTGTTAGCATTAGTCGCGATCCCGGACAGGAACTATACGATCACCAGGTGACAATATGTATTAGGATCATATCATATCCTTATCTCGGATTTGGCCTCCATTTTTGTAATAAGGCTCGCAATCTTCAATTCGAATGCTAGCGAGAACTCGAACGTCGGCATCCTCTAGCAGAATCGATGGTCCGTTTTTCCTCCTTTCACCCGTTCTTTTCGTGTATGTACAAGAACGTCACGATCCTAAATACAACGTGTTTCGAGTGGAGAGTCTCGAGACATTCGAAATGCTTGACGTCGATCCATTCGATTCCCCATACTCTACCGTCAGAAAGATCGTTCTAACTTAAAAAATATTTGGATTTCAAGTATAGAAACAAGCTGTGTATAGTAGTATACAGACCCGGTTATGGGCCCGATTGGTCTTGCACGAGCCAATAGGGTCCGGGCACGAGTCTAGAGAAGGAAATTTCTATATGGACTCGTACACACCTGTTTGTACCCATCTCGATTTGATCATAATGCTAATAAATGCATTATTTTCCAAGTCACGGACGGGCCTCTTGGCAAGGATTTGTCGGTTTCGGAGCAGGCCGGCTCCATTTGCCTGGCCACGTCTATTAATCTTTCCGACATCAACCTTCGACTATACTTTTTGGTTTTTACCTGTGTTCTGACTTGAATTTTTCTTACCTTTAGTGAACCTTTTCACTTTTCCTTCTTAACCTTACACTGTCGCGCCTTTTTTTTTCTTTGGCCAGTATAAGTGCATTTGGATGGTATAAGTTTCAACTAACAGAAAACATCGATTATTCTCCAAAATAAAGATGACATCTTCAATTTACATAAAAAAAAAAGTTAAGAAAAGATTTATAACGCTAGCAGTTACATATTCTGATAAATACATATTGCTAGTAAGAAGAACGTAAAATATAAAAGAAAATATGACTTCCCATTGCCGCCTCCCGCAGCAGGAGTTTGGGTGGAGCATTGAGTACACATGTCTTTCCCAATTAACCAATCCGGGGGTTGGAGAGGCGGTGATTTACCTTATGGCGGATGTCGGCGGTTCGCTTTTAATTCGCTCCTGACTATCGAATGAAAATGTGAATAAAAGTTCGCTAATATTCGTATTAGTCGGAGCTTTGGTTGATGACTCCGTCGTCGTCTGGTAACCGGCAAATAAAACTACAGTTCGTGTTATTTGGACTATTAAAAAAAAAATCGAGGGTCTAAACTGGGGCCTTCGTTGAACTCATATATTTCATCTTTACTCTTTGTAGAGATAGCAAAATAACTCTTTCGATAAGCTGTAAAATCAAAACCATTTTTACGGCTTAAAACCGCAGTAAAAACAGTCAAAAAGTAGTTCTTTATAGTCGAACCAAATTCCCGAACCGGCGACAGCCGCGGAGGCGACGCACCGTTGATTGGCATGTTCGGAGACATCGAACTCCGGTTCCCGTTGCTGCGGCCGGCGAGGCGAAACACGGAGTAAGCTCGCCGTCGTCTTCTTCATGGGTTTCGATCTTCCCATCCATCTGCTCCCTCTCTCTCTCTCTCTCATTTTGTTTTTAGCTTCTTGTCCCCCATCATCTATGGCGACGCCTCGCCTCGCCTCGCCGATGGTTTGGCTTTGTCCGACTGAAAGTTCTCACCTTGTCGTGAGCAGGAGTAGGAGAGATGTCTCCGAATCAATGCTTTGAAAATGTAGATACTGGGTCATACCGTGTTTCTCTATAGGGCCTGGGAATTTGCAGTTCTTTGTGCTTGACGATGCAATGCCCTTGTTTTCTTTTTAGTCTGATCATTCCATGGATGTGTATGCCTTGTTGTTTGGCTTGAGCTGCGAGATAATTATCCTTAACACCGTGCCTTACGGAGCTTTCGAGCATCTGGGTATGGGTTTGAGGTGAAGCTTTGGAAAGGCTGCATTTTGTGCTCAAGGTGTTTGTTATAATGACCGTGCCAAATGGAGGAGACTCGCTCCTTCATTGGGTCTTACTACGTTTTCGTGGACGGTAGTTTTCTCTGTGACGGGGATGGCTAGTTTGATTGATTGTATTATCGAACACTGTACATCACGGTTTGTTCATTGGTTATCTCTGTTTGGTTTTGATCTTCAGCGCGTCTTATAAAGCTGGGTTTGCATTTAATAGTACATGCTACACTGATATTTCAGTTGTTTTTACATTCGAGCACATAATTGACTTAATTGTATTAATGTCTATATCTGTTTGTGACCTCTCTTTTTCTTTTTTTTTCGTTTTTTTTATTCGCTACATGATAGCATCAGACGTGTTTTCTCTCAAGATGTTGATAGGCGGCTCCCTATAACGTAAACTTTAACATCATTTTCATCAAGGAGAAAAATGTGCGATATACTGCTGATAGTTCTTCTGTTTCTGATACTTTTGGCTTGTCAAAGGCATTTGCTCATATGGCTTTCCTTCTACAGATGATGGAGAGATGATGAGGCCTTGTCATTATGATTCTTCTATATGGAGGAGAACATCCTTTCCTCCAAGAGAGGTTCTCCATGTTCGTCATAATTGATATTTATCAGAGGCATGAAGAGGGTCGCCACTAGTGTCTCAGGCCATTTGTTTAACACCTGTTGTCATCAGCTTCACCAGGAATATTCAAGTATCTTATTGTTATTCTTCCCTTGTAGATGTTTGAGCTTAAGACATTCCTCCTCAGGTTCAACTACTGTCAGACCTTTTCCTGATTATTCCCCAAAAAAACCTACCGTCAAAGACTCCGAGCTCGTTTACCATATTTCCACCACAATAAAATTACGCCGCACTGAGCCCCTTCGCCTTATACTTAAGCCTTATGAATCCAAGTTTAGGCCTGACCATCTGGTTTGGGTTCTCATGAACATTAAGAATGACTACAAGCTGGTTTTGGACTTCTTTGATTGGGCATGCCTTCGGAGAGACCCAACACTACAAGCTCGTTGCATAGTTGTTCAAGTAGCTGTGGCTTCTGGGGATCTAAAAACAGCTCGTGATCTTATTGGCGATGTTTGTTCAAAGCCCAATTTGGAGGCCAGTAGATGGTTAATTCGTTTCATTGAGCAGTTAATATATACATACAAAGACTGGGGTTCTAAACCCCGCGTGTTCGACATATTCTTCCAAGTCCTTGTTGAAGCCGGTTTTTTTGCCGAAGCAAGAAAATTCTTCCACAAGTTGTTGAATTACGGGGTGGTCGTTTCGGTTGATTCTTGTAATTTATACCTCACTCGTCTTTCTCATGACGTGGACAGCCCTCAAATTTTAATGAATGCATTCAAAGAGCTTGGTGATCTTGGTATTAGTTGGAATACCGAATCATTTAATATCTTAGTACATTCACTTTGTCGATTTCAAAAGATAAAAGAAGCTCACAGTTTGCTCTGGCAAATGGAGTTGAGGGGCTGGTCACCGGATGTTGTAAGCTACAGTTCTATAATTAATGGTTATTGCCATGTTGGCGAACTTCAGATTGTGTTGAAGCTCATAGAGGAAATGCAAATAAGGGGCTTGAAGCCGAACCATTTTACCTACAGCAGTATAATTGTTCTTCTATGTAAGTCCGGAAAAATAGCTGAAGCTGAGCTGGTCTGTCAGGATATGATAAACAATGGAATGTATCCTGATAGTGTTGTTTATACAACTCTTATAGATGGATTCTGCAAGTTAGGAAATTTTGTTGCTGCTTTTAGTCTGTTTAGTGAAATGCATAGTCGGGGAGTTGCCCCTGATTTTGTGACATATACTGCTCTTATTTGTGGGTTTTGCCAGAGTGGAAAATTGATGGAAGCAAATAAACTATTTGATGAGATGATTGAGCGTGGCTTTAATCCCGATGAAGTTACCTACAGCGCACTCATTGATGGTTATGGCAAGGCTGGTGAGATTGCAAAGGCATTTTCTCTTCACAACCAAATGGTAAAGATAGGGCTTACCCCAAACATAGTTACGTATACTGCCCTGGCTGACGGCCTTTGTAAATGTGGAGACATGGATTCAGCAAACGAGCTTCTTCATGAGATGCAGAGGAAAGGCCTTCAACTGAATCTTTGCACTTACAATGTTATTCTTAATGGTCATTGTAAAGCAGGCAATATTGATCTAGCTGTGAGACTCATGGAAGATATGGAGTGTGCTGGGATTCATCCCGATACCATTACTTACACAACTTTAATGGATACGTATTGTAAACTCAGGGAGATGGCAAAAGCTCACGAGCTCCTTCGGAAAATGTTAGCTAAGGGTCTTCAACCTACTGTTGTTACATTTAGTGTGCTGATGAATGGATTCTGTAATTCAGGAATGCTTGTGGATGGCGAACAGCTACTTAAATGGATGCTGGAAAAGGGTCTTAATCCGAATGCTGCCATTTACAATTCTCTGATGAAACAGTATTCCATTAGAAATAATATACGCGCCACCACTGAGATCTACCGGGACATGTGTGCGAGAGGAGTCGTGCCTGATGGTAACACTTATAACATATTGGTACTGGGCCATTCTAAAGCGAGGAACATGAAGGAAGCATGGTTTTTGCATCGAGAAATGATTGGGAAGGGATTTATACCAACTGCTTCTTCATACAATGCACTTATTAAGGGACTCTTAAAAAAGAAGAAATTTTCTGAGGCCAGGCAGCTATTTGAAGAGATGAGAACACAGGGGCGGGTTGTAGACAGAGAGATCTACAATGCCTTTGTGGACATGATGTATGATGAGGGAAAAATGGGAAATATGCTTAACCTTTGTGATGAGGTGATAGAGAAATCTCTTTTGGATGTGGAAAAGAGTGGGAACTGATAATGTTGATTACTTGCTGCTGCCATGACATTCGGCAAATTCCAATTTCGTTTGATTGAGTTGGAGGGTTGATTCCAACCTTAGCAGGTAAAATCCTACTCGGTCAATGTTGTGTGACCAATGGGAACTTGGGATGTGATTCATAAGAGATTTAAATGATAGGAGATGCATATAGGTTTTCTACTTAATCTATTTTCAGTTGTGATGAAACGTTTTTTGTCTCTGTCTTTTTTGTGAAACTCTAAAGTTTCGGGGAGATGTCGATCAGGAGGGGCTATAAGAAGCTGGCACTTGAATCCTTGATGTCTCAGCAATTCAGCTAGTATGATTTGCAGATCATAAAAGGTGAGCCATTTGTCTCCATAGTTATATGGCTGATTAATTCAACAGGAGCATGTTGCGGGGCAACTAATAAAATTATTCCATTATTTCGCGTAGTAAAACATGTGGGACTTGCTTGTATTGATCTTATACGTTGGTTAACTCCTAGTTAGGCAAATTAAGAACATTTAATAGAAAACTACTCAGCTAAACTTTTTCAACTCTCAGACGCTGTGGTCTTGACAGTATCTGCATAGGGCTGCAAATATGAGTACTTAGTCTAATATTGTTTGGGCAGTCTGAGTGAGAAGTTACCTATAGTATAGTTTTGGGTTTTTACCTTGCAATCTGCCTTCCCTGAGACAGATGTCCCCAAAGATCAAGGGAAGAGTTTTTTCCCATCACTTCTTCCTGCACTACCTACACATCATTGGTCCGTCCTCAGATTTGGTACACAAACGTATCGTAGTCTTGATTTTCTTTTGCATTGACAAGAATATGTGCATCCCCTTTGACTGAATTATAGTTGTTGATGTATGTTAGTTCTTTTTTTCCCCACAACAATCAAAAAGCAATTCCACGGTTTCCTTTAAATGCTTGGTAACTCTGTTTTTGTTTGTCCATCTTTTCAGTTGTGTGCATTTAAGGTTCTTGCACAAGTTTTTCAGTGGCATATAGATATCGTTAAGTAACTTCAGCTATATATTGATTCATTGTGTGTTTTTCATTTCCCCGTTTGATTATTTACACCGCACCATCTTGGGGATCTATTGCAATGTCGATCTCCTTTGTATAATATAAGATTTCTTCAAATAGACTTTCATTGCGTGACACAATACTTCTCTATGGACTATAGTTGGATAAATTTATTCCCATGATCTGCTATGGAGACCTTCTCTCGCACTCACTACTGCTTGAGGCAGCTTCCAATGTCCTGTTGCTCCCTCTTGAGGCAGCTTTGATACCCAGATTGAATCACTGGGTATCCGCCACGAGAACGAGTTGCCATCTCCAGTGGATCCACTAGCAATAATGTGTGCTGTCACAAACTCAAATGCTTTAATAGGCTTGGCAGTCTGAGGAGAGAATTATTGGCACTGGCCTGAAAGCTTTGCCCTTTGGGTAGTGGTATGCTGTCTCCCAATTCCCAAATACAGGTTTTGCTGTTGCTATTCGTATTACTGCATGAATATTTTTACTGATTGCTTTCTCTTTTCTCGTGACATCTTCATCTAGATCTTAGAGAGGAGGCCACTTGCCAGCTCTTCCTGGTTTGGGACTAACATAGTCGCAGCAGGAGGGTCGATCAGCTAGTTCACCAACCATGACCAGAGCATAACACCAAGAAGCTGCTGGGTTAGAAGTGGTCGTCCTTCAGGCCAAACACTCTAATTAAGGAACGACAATCTCTTTCATTCTTGGGATGGGGCGATGGTCTATTCCAAGTCATGTGCTCAGTTGATGAACAGCCCTGAAGATTTATATGGGCACTGTTGAAAAGTGCCATCGCTCGGTCCCTGTTCTTCTCTTTTGCTTTCCAAACTTTGTTTATGTCGGAACTGTCGGAACTGTGAATTATGTAAGAGGATCATGCTGATGTTGTGTTTCGCAACTTTAGATTAAAGAAAGTATATGGCGCCTTCCCGTGCTTTTCAAATGCTTTCTTTGGTTAACTTTCTGTGCTGATAGATTGTTCCACAAGTTGTTGATGACGAAGGCTCGACACACACGGTGATCTTCGAGGGGTAAAAGGATCTCTGGCTGGTTTAGGTGGCCGGAAATGTCTTGATCTTGACAAGATGTGTTTTGTTGCTTACATGTATTAAGCAACGAAAAAGATATGTATCTTCAAAATTACATATCCAAATTGTGTGAATATTACAATTTGAGGAAAATGACATAATCAGTCCATGAGCTTTGACGTAACGTGCAATGTGATCACTAAACTTTTAATTTATTTAATATGGTCTCTAAATTTTAGCCTAATGTGTAACGTGATTTCTGGATTTTTAATTTGTCTCTCGATTTTTTGCACATGTTTAAGGTAGTCTCTGAACTATATAAAATATTGAATGTAGTCAAGAATCATGTTAAACAAATTAAAAGTTCACGGAATACATTAAATATTAAGTTAAAATTCAGAGATCATATCGAATAAATTAAAAGTTTAGGGATTGCGTGGTATATTGAATCAAAGTTCAAGAATTATTTATGTTATTATCCTTAGAAACTGCACGAGGAAATGGCCCGGCCCGACGGAGGCCTAGTAACGGGGTAGGGCTCGCCCGGCCCGTTGGTGGTCTGACTCCTGAAGAGCAGGTGGAGAGACGACGAAGATGGTGGCTTCGATTCGACAAGCCTTCGTCTTCTTCGTCTCGTGACTCATACGTATCTCATGGAGCGTGCGACTGATTCTTCTGCTTCGGGTGCTGCCGAAGAAGAAGAAGGAGGAGAAGGAGAAGAAGAGCAGGTGATGAGTGAAGTGCACATAGGTTGCCCTCCACACTCCTCCGGGCCCCACCTCTCCAGCTTCACCATCTCCGCTCCCCCTGGTAATGTCCCTCAACCCACGCCCCCTCCTCCTTTCGTTCCCAGCAAACCGCTTCGCAGAATCGTGTCGGCGAATTTTGAGCAAGAGCGGATGAATTTGCAGGACACCGAGGGATCGTACTCGACCAGGATGGCGATCTCGTTGTGACGAGGCGAGACCGTGAGTATTCTTTAAGTAGCTCCTTCTACACCAATTTCTAAACTATCCGTGCATTTGGGTTTGCTTTAAATTCGCAAGCATTCCTAAGCAGTCGGTCATGAGAGTTGACACAGCTCGTGGTTATCATACAATGTCTCCATGGTTTGCTTTTGAATCCTCTTTTCCTTACGAGATGGTGATAACCGGGCATTTCCCAACATGCAGAACCATCTTCACATTGTTTTAGTGTGATCATACAGCATAATATCACATCTTCTATCCCAAATGTCGGGTTGCAGGTATTAGTTACGTTTGTGATCTTCTCTTTCGGTATCCTGTGAACCGCTTAACATTGGAAGGCCTTTTTTTTTTTCCATTTGTTCAGGTATGGAAAGCTGAGCTAGCATTATCTGATTTTGTGTTGCATACCGTGTCCACTTCTTCTGAGTTTGATAGAGTCATTGCGTTGGAGCTTGGTGCTGGAACAGGTATGTTAGTGTCTGCTGCTTGCTTGAATATTTCAGGTGATACTGTTCCAAAAAACTAAACTTGCTTTACAATTGCTTAGTTTTCTCAAGCGGTGAAGTACCATGAGGAAGTGTCCAAGTAATTTAGAGGATCAAAATTTGTGAATGGAGGATGAGGAGATTGACTGTTATGAATGTACTGTTATGGGTGTCTTCTTCTTGCGAGCATAATATCTTAGGTGTAATACGAATTGCCACATTCTGAATGGTCAGGATTACCTTTTATTGATCACTGTCATTACATGTGCTTACATCCACTATTTAAACAGAGGGGTGGATAATCTATTCAATGTAGCATTCCTGTCTTTTTGAAACTTTGGCAAGTTTAGTCTTTTAAAAGTGCTTCCAGTTAAATTCCCAGGTGAACAGTCTAGAGGTGTAAGGATGACTGATGAAACTTTACAGAGAATCTTATCCATTTTCCGTGGGTGTTCACAGCTAGTACTGCTTTAATTCTTCAGTGACTTCATTTCATCTGCTGAAGTTTCTTGGAATTTCTTTTATGACAATCTTTGTTTCAATTTTTGTGTCAGGGTTGGTTGGCATATTGCTCTCTCGTGTAGCTAAGATGGTTTTTCTCACAGGTTGGAATATTGGACTCGAATCTAACCATATTATTTTCTTTCGGCACATACAACCATGTGTTGCTGTCAGCTTTCCTCTTTGAAATATATATAGGTTCATGTGTACAGCTCCTTGGCTGATTCATTTATTTGAGGGCAGTCTTGATATATTAATATTGTCCACAAATTCTCACAGGAAAACATCAAAGAAAAACTAATCTTAGCAATTAGAACAATTCATAGAATGTGTTAGGGTTGCCTTTGACTCCCCATGTTATACATTAATATCATTTAGGCAATCTAGCGTATTTGCAACTCATTCTCTCTTTTTACTCTAAGAATAGTCTCTTTGAGTGTTGCCAGATCACGGACATGAAATCCTTAACAATTGTGCAAAGAATGCTGAGCTCAATGTTGGAGTCCTGAACTATAAGGCTACGGTTCATGTGCGTGAGCTCAATTGGATGAATTATTGGCCTCCTAATGTTTGCACAGAAGTTTCTGAGTCACAAGCGAGGTAAACGTGATCTTTAGTTGATAACTAGAAGCTTTCAGTAATTGACACCAGCATATACAGACATGCACGGACTTGTTTGTACATTTAATTGATGCCATGCAACAATTGTAGACTTAACTCACTGGTTGAGTAATGCGGTAACCTTTTAGGTACTCTTGGACATCCTCAGAAGTGGAAGAAGCTGAAAGCTCTTCTTTACTTGTAGCTGCTGATGTCATCTACAGCGATGATCTAACCGACGCATTATTCTGTACCTTACAAAGACTAATGTCGCGAGGATCAGAAAAGGTATCTAGCATATATATGGCTTAACTTAATGAGGATATATGATGTGGAGGGGAAGTGGTGTTCTCTTTTCTCCTCAATTTGTTGGTAGGCAGAGTTTGATGTGAACTTGTCTCACAGTCTTAAGTCATATCAAATGGTTGGTAATTTTTGTGTTTGCAAAATGGTTAGGAAATTTAAAATGCTACTTCCTCCTTTTCAGGTACTATACTTGGCTTTGGAAAAGCGTTATAACTTCAGTCTCGATGATCTAGATGTAGTTGCGAATGGTTACTCCCACTTCTTAAGCTATGTGAGGATTGAAGAAGGTAAGCATCTCAGACATGTGGATGGATTGACTGATATGGTGTTGAAGTAACTGGAAAACTGTTTCAGCATTATTTCTTTGCCCTGACTTTCGCATTATCCGACATTCCTTTTGGTGAGAAATGAACTGTTTCATGTTTTGCCAGATGTTGCAGGATGCGAGTTCAACGATTGCAAGTCATCGCCTGGTTTTGTCGGCAAATGTGTTGATCTGACTCAAGTTCCACAATACGTTCTAAACTATGACCGAGGAAATGACGTCGAGATATGGAAGATCAGGTACAACAGAGGATGAAACCATCGAGCCCAAACCTTCAATCGAGCCGGAGACGCTATTGCTATAAGAAACCGGTCGCTATTCAACTTCTGATCTCACCAGTTTTGCCACAGAAAAGTCTCAGAGAGAGCTTCAGTCATCCGCCTGCACAATGTCGGGTTTGCCTTGTTTTTCACCGATTTGCTCCAAATTAATGGCAGCAGTCATCCTTGGCTTTCCGAGCCGCACCAACATAGGGGGGATTGTGCCGGAAGAAAGGCCATCACAGGCATTCCCCCTAGAACATAGGAGCAGCAATCTTTGGAGAACCTAGGGGTCACCTTCATAAGCCGAAGTCCAAGAAAACCAAGACATAATAAGTCAGGAAGTAGATACATTTGCACCGAGTCATCTCTACTTAACATTTAAATTAGCATATGGGTGGAAGATGTTACACTTTTTGGCCACGTTTGATGGATTGAAGAAAGCCCTGTGCGAGCTCTTCCGATTTCGAAAGAAAAGGTAGTGTGAACTGCTTCCAGTAAGTGCCCAATCAACGCTCATGATGGATGCATGATAACAACCATCAGATTGTGCAAAGGAGACCATCGGACTTTCTGTTTTGAACGCCAGTTTTTACCTTCTCCTTTTTCACCTTTTTCACATGAGAGAGAGAGAGAGAGAGAGAGAGAGAGAGAGAGAGAGACCACCTTGTTCAATGAAGAACTTTCTGGAACAACCAAACACCCTCGACCACGACCCTCGACCCAAGACGACATCAAGGGTCTTTTCCCCCTAATTAATAATGACAGAGTGGCATCGCCTCGTGGGCCCTCTACTTTTGCTCGGAGTTTAAAATTGTTCCTCCCTACATTTTTGGTTTTTCTCACGTACGATCTTCGTGCCGTAGGAAAACATCAAATAAAAACCTAAAATTGAGCCGTTCTCTCAAGAGAGGAGCGGTCCTTGATGCTGCTACTATTGCAGGTTTACACCCTAAGGTTAGGTCCCTATTTAAAACTAAATTGGCCAAATCTTCACTTGAAATTTTCCTCTTTGCTTTTTAGGAGGCGTCACAATTTTGTGTTTCAATTAAATTTAACTGCTGGAGTGCTAAATCGACAGCCGAAAAGTCACAATAACGAAATAAAAAAAAATATCAAAAAATCAATAAAAAAAAGTGGGAATCAGTGGTTGCCGGACGTGATGATCCTGCCCACTCGGTCGGTGAATACCATCTGTCAGGGTCGCCTATTCACGACGGCCACTGTGGTGGTGGTAGTTGCCGAGTATTTATCATAGTGGTCACGTGAGACCATCGCAACAGAGAAAGATCAGATTTGGACCTTGATCTCATTATGAGGTAGCTATATTTACCAAAGATGACCACAGGCGATACATTGCAGACACTGATCATATCCTAATAACGCGCGTACAAAACGGGGAAATGGGCACACCCGCACGCCCGCCGCTGCCATAATGGGGGTTGGGCCAAGGGTGCGACCGTTACACGGTGGCCGTGGACGACGCCAGCAACGGCGTCTTGCTGGCCTCGCCAAGGGCAGGTGAGACGCAGCTTGATTTACCTTTTTTTTCTTTCCTCCTTTTTTTTCCGTTCAAAGAGGGACTTGAAAAATCGAGAAAAAAATAAATGTGCATGAAGGCAGAGGGTCGGGGATGATTTTAAAATTTCGAGTCAAAGTAGAGACATCATCCGTGTCTTTTTCACTAAAAAAGAAAAATCGAATCAATATAGCAAAATGAAATAAATTAGAAAGAAAGAAAAAGGTGCATAATAAGAAACAAAAGGCGAGCTCTCTAGCTCGAGCACACGGGAAATTTCCCCACGAACCCCTCCCTCCCCCCTCAACCTTCCTTTACATAAAAAGCCCACCTTTGTTTTGGAGAATTCCAGACCCTCCCGAGCGCCGCCGTCGTCGCCCGCAGCCCTCCCCCGCCCCCCTTCCGATCTCCTCCTCCGCCGCCGCCGCCGCCGCCGCCGCCGCCTTCTTCAGGTGAGATTCCCTAATGCCCTACCGCCGTTCCATCTCGGCGCGACGCCGTTTCTCGGCGCTCGGACCCCCCTCGCGTTCCCCCCGTTCCCGTCCTAGCTTTTCCGCGCAGATCTGCTGTGGCCTCTCGTCCTATCCGCGCGCCGCATTTCCCTCGCGATTCTCTTTCGTTCATCTGCCTAGCCTGGCCTCGGATTCGCTCGCCTTCCCTTCCTTGTAGACGCGCTTGGGTTTCCTTTGCGAAAGCATCGCGCGTCGAGTGCTTGTGGTTTGTTGGATTCGGTGAATGTTGGGGGGGGGGGGATTCGTTGGTGATTCGTGGAGGCCTTGCATGGGTCGCGGGAAAGAGCTGATTTCGCTCGGGCGTTTTGGTAGCTCCGCGTTGTTGGAATTTGCTCTGTGGCTCTGATTTTGGTACGGCGGCGCGGGTGGGTTTATCAAAGTACTTGCAAGATTTGTGCTGATTGAGGTTCTCGAATCCGTGGGGAAAATTGTGCCGGTTTAATTGTCCTGCGTGGTTGGCTTTTTAGATGTTTTACATTTTGTGTCGAATGTGTAATTCGACCTAGTGGATTGTTTCCCGACCCTTGGATTGTCTATCTGAAATTGTTTGGCTTTGACCGGTATATTTGTGCTTGAGTTTTTCTTGTTGGATGCTGCGCTATTCGTTTTGATGGGTCTGCTGCTCGATTTTGTACTTAATTAACAGATCGCTTCGCTTCTGTGTTAATATTTACCAGGCGATCGGCACTCTTTTACTGCACCCATTCAGCTTATTTATCGCCCGAATTTGTCTGCCAAGCTAAAGATGAGCGTGGTTGGTTTTGACTTTGGGAACGAGAGTTGCATTGTCGCCGTTGCAAGGCAAAGGGGGATCGATGTTGTGCTCAATGACGAGTCCAAACGTGAGACTCCTGCAATTGTTTGCTTTGGGGAGAAGCAGCGGTTTATTGGGACCGCAGGAGCTGCTTCTACTATGATGAACCCCAGAAATTCTATTTCCCAGATAAAGCGATTGATTGGACGGAAATTCTCAGATCCCGAACTGCAGAGGGATCTGCAGTCATTGCCTTTCCAAGTCACTGAGGGCCCCGATGGTTATCCTTGGATACAAGCGAGGTTTCTCGGAGAAGCAAGGACATTCACACCTACCCAAGTACTGGGTATGATGTTCTCGAATCTCAAGGGTATTGCTGAGAAGAATTTAAATGCGGCAGTGGTGGATTGTTGCATTGGGATTCCGGTTTACTTTACGGACCTCCAGAGAAGAGCAGTCCTTGATGCTGCTACTATTGCAGGCTTACACCCTCTTCAGTTAATACATGAGACCACCGCAACTGCCCTGGCTTATGGTATCTACAAGACCGATTTGCCTGAAAGTGACCCGCTTAATGTTGCGTTTGTTGATATCGGTCATGCAAGCATGCAAGTCTGCATTGCAGGCTTCAAGAAAGGACAGTTAAAAGTCCTTGCTCACTCTTATGATCGGTCATTGGGTGGCAGAGATTTTGATGAGGTTTTGTTCCACCATTTTGCTGCGAAATTTAAGGAGCAATACAAGATCGATGTTTTCCAGAATGCTAGAGCTTGTCTTCGGCTTAGGGCTGGCTGTGAGAAGATCAAGAAAGTTCTCAGTGCAAATCCGGAGGCGCCTCTAAATATTGAGTGCTTGATGGATGAAAAGGATGTCAGAGGGCATATCAAGAGGGATGAGTTTGAACAGATCAGTGCCCCAATTTTGGAGCGAGTGAAAGGACCTCTGCAGAAGGCTCTTGCAGAAGCTGGTCTTGCAGTCGAGAATGTACATATGGTTGAGGTCGTCGGTTCCGGATCTCGTGTTCCTGCTATCATTAGGATTTTGACGGAATTTTTCGGGAAGGAGCCTAGGCGAACAATGAATGCAAGTGAGTGTGTTGCCAGGGGGTGTGCTTTGCAGTGTGCAATCCTTAGCCCGACCTTCAAAGTGCGAGAATTCCAGGTAAGCATTGTCTGACTTCTGTGATGCCTTAAAAATTTTCCATTTGTTGGAATGCATCGTCTATAGTCACAAAAGCGTCACAAAAGCATGGGTGTCCCAATTTTCCCCTCTGACTGTGCCCATCCGCCATGGGTAAAAGGCTCTGGTTATCCTATTTTCTGCTGTGATGCCTGACACGAGTATTCAGTTGCACTAACCTTGCCTCCTGTTGTATCTCTACATTTTGTTCTATCTCTATCCTGGTGGCAGAGCTGTTGTAACCTCAAGTTGTATAGCAAGAGTCTCATGTTGCTCTAGTTTGGCTATTAGCCGTTTCTACTTGGATGGTTGGCGTGACAATTGCAAGCATCTGGGAGTGATATATAATCTGGAAAATGGCACATTCATATTGGCTCTTTCTTCTTCTATTGCAGAATGTATTTTAATCACTTGTTCTTCTTTTCTTAACTTATGTTTTTACTTATAAGGTCCATGAAAGCTTTCCATCTTCTGTCGGCTTGTCATGGAAAAGTTCTGTACCAGAAAGTCAGGATGGGGCTGCAGAAAATCACCAAACAACCATTGTCTTCCCCAAAGGAAATGTAATGCCTAGTGTCAAGGCTTTAACATTCTACAGATCGGAAACATTTGCTGTTGATGTCCACTACACTGATGGCAGTGAACTACAAGCTTCTTCTAAGATCAGCTCATACACGGTATATTAGAAAGCAGAGAAAGTGTCTTTTCTTGGCTTCTCTATGGCTTCTCTAGGCATAGAATTTCCTTCATTAACTTGTTAGCTTCTCCTATTTATTTTGTACAGATTGGCCCTTTCCAATGTGCGAAAAGTGAACGAGCAAAACTGAAGGTCAAAGTCCGATTAAATCTCCATGGAATTGTGTCTATTGAATCCGCAACAGTAAGTATTGCAAGTATTTGCATTTAATGTTGAAGTTGGTCCAGAATAATTTGACTTTTCATCTATTTATTTGATGCTGCAGCTCTTGGAAGAAGAGGAAGTTGAAGTTCCAGTCACAAAGGATGTGGCAGCACAAGAAACAAACAAGATGGATACTGATGAAACCTCTAATGCTGCTGCTCCCCCTACTTCTGGTGAGGCTGATGTTAACATGCAAGATGCAAAGGGAACTGATGCTTCTGGTGTAGAAAATGGTGTCCCTGAGACAGGAGAGAAGCCTGTGCAGATGGAAACTGATAGCAAGGTCAGTTGTCCTGCTGGTGCGAGTTATCCGTTGTCTTTATATCAGTGGATTTCCGCATGTGTGGGCCATCTCTTTCTCAACTGTGATTTGGTTAATATATATTCTTTGTTGTTGGTGCTTTTTTGTCCTCTTATTCAAAATAACACTATAACATCATGTGGATGTGTTGTAAAATTAGGGATGCATCCAGAATCAGAGGTCTGGTGAGGGTTTCTGTCAATCGTCAGGCTTTTAGTTTATATGTCTTTGTGATTTAGGATGGTGATTGACAAACCTTTTGGTTTGGCATTGTAGTTATTGTTTTCTTTCGATATTGAGTGCATTGGTGTAATAGGAGCCGGCCCCACGTAGTGGGATGAGCCTTCGTTTGCTATTGTTGTAATGTCTTGCATTATAGTCTTGAAAGTGGACTTAATAAGTTTTTCGCTATGTGATGTGGGCTTTTTAATAATGGCTTGTAGAGCTTGAAAACATTGAATTTTGACTTTTGTTTCTGTGCAAGAATATTGGGAAAAGTGGGCTACAGTGACCTTGCTTTTCTTATTTTTCACGAATTTGGCTGTCTATTCGCAGACTGAGGCTCCAAAGAAGAAGGTAAAGAAAACAAATGTTCATGTGACCGAGCTGGTATATGGTGCATTGTCATTGGGAGACTTGCAGAAGGCAGTCGAGAAGGAATTCGAGATGGCCTTGCAAGATCGTGTCATGGAAGAGACAAAAGACAAGAAAAATGCTGTGGAAGCTTATGTGTATGATATGAGGAACAAGGTACAGAGCTACTGATTCTCTGTTGTAGATTGGTTTTGCTGAACTCGAAACATAACTCGTGCTTCATTCTTTCTTCTTTTTTTTATTTTTTGGAATGTCAGCTGAATGACAAGTACCACGACTTTGTCATGGATCCAGAAAGAGAGCAGCTCATGTCTACACTTCAGGAGGTGGAGGACTGGTTATATGAGGATGGTGAGGATGAAACAAAAGGTGTCTATGTTGCCAAGCTTGAGGAACTGAAGAAGGTAACGAGTTGTTTCTGTTCTTTGTTATAGGCAATAGCTCTGCTTTCTTACCATGTCGTGTAACTTGCAGCAAGGTGATCCGATAGAAGAGCGTTACAAGGAACACACAGAAAGAGGATCAGTGATAGATCAACTTGTTTATTGTATAAATAGTTATAGAGAAGCAGCTGTTTCGAGTGATTCAAAATTTGATCACATCGATGTCTCTGAGAAGCAGAAGGTAGAGAAAATATACTTACTCAAGCAGCTGTCTGTCGAGAGAAATCTTGAACAAATTACTTAATACATTCTTATTTTTCATTTCAGGTCTTGAACGAATGTGTCGAGGCAGAAGCCTGGCTAAGAGACAAACGGCAGCAACAGGATTCTCTTCCCAAATGTGCCCCTCCAGTTCTTTTGTCAGCTGAAATAAGGAAGAAAGCAGAGTCTGTGGACAGGTACCCTGTTCTCTCCTTTCACAATAGCATCGTGATGCTCCTTTTCTTAGATGTGGTAGTTTGTGGATTCCCAGTATTCTTCGCAAGGGAAGATGTTCAACTGGGCAGTTCTCAGAGCAAAGCCAGAAACATCATCGAGAAGAAAGTTTTAACATCTTGTTTAACCCATCCTGGATTTCTAATTGAAACAGTGTAGCAGAAATAAACTAGCATGATAGGAGAAAAAGAGACTTATTAATGTGCACACTTATGGTTCAGTTTGACAGAAACTGTACGATAAGATCCCGAGATGGGATAACATTGGAAATAGGAAACGATCCGCAATATTGGAAGGCTTTAGTTACATTGGTTTGGGTTGTTATTGTCATGAGTTGCCTTGTTATTCTTTATGGCAGACAGAAAACTTGTTCCTCATATTGTTGAAAAGGAAGTTCCAGTGATCTCCTGCCCAAGTTATTCAACTAGCGAATTGAGTTTCAGGAAATTTTATATTTCTTTTACTTCTGTGTTGATGATAGTGTTTGTTTATTTTGCTCTTAGTTTCTCTAGACATGAAAGTGACAGAAAATCGTTGATACTCAACTAGATGGGGCCATAAATCTTGAAATGGTCCTTGTAAAGACAATCTAAGCCATTAATAAGATAGACTTCATGGGACTTGCATGTTCTGGCCAACTGGTCATTGCAGTAACTGGTGGTGTTGTTGCGCACGTGATTTCCTCTCTCCATTTTTTATTTCCTTAATTCTAGATCAAACTACAGACTAAGATTTGCTTCAATAGGTTTTGCCGGCCAATAATGATGAAACCAAAGCCCGCCAAGCCTGTTGCTCCTGAGACTCCTCCTCAGCCTGCTCAGGGTGAGCAGCAACCTCGAGGCGATGTCAACACCGATGCTAATGCGAGTGCTGATACTGATGCTGGAACTGGTGATGTTCCACCTGCTTCAGGGGAGCCGATGGAAACGGACAAGTCCGAGGCACCTCCATCTGCTTCTTAGAGTTGCTTGATGTAGCAGCACAACAGGTTTTAGTGGATTGTGTAAGAATTCTCTCGTTTAAACCTCAGAACCTCCAGCTGGTGTAGGGTGGAGAGGTTATATGAAGCCTCATTTATAATTATTTGTACCTGTAAAGCCTTTTCTGAGAATTTTGTCAGAAGGGTGGTCTCCAAAATCCTATTTTTTTGCAGGGTTTCTTATAGACGAAGTTATGGATTCTCTCCCAACTGATTCACTGTCCTTTCTCGGTATGGCTGATGCGTTGTGGCATCTGTACTGTTACTTGTTACTGGATTTTGTTAATGTTAAGATCCAATTTTGCACTCAGTTTGAATGATTGCTTCCGCAAGGTATGAGTTCTTGGGCCGGCATGTGTAAATGCAGATGGTTTTGTAGCATTGCACAACTCCGCATTTTATTTAAACCCAGCTTTCTTGAATGCCCACTTTTCCATCTGCGGTGTCTTGCGGCAGCTGGCTAGGTCGAAGAAGCTATATAACCTTGTTATGTTGTTACGTGCGGTGGAGATTGTTGGTTGATTTGAAGAATCAATTGGAACTTACGTGGGATTCATGAAATGCAAGTGCTCCCAAAGACTAGGAAATGCTAGTGCCCACAGCGACAGCATTGCTCTTTGATTGTGTGATCTGTGCTCAAGTGATCCATCTCTAATCTGCATCAGAACGAGAGATTTTTTTATTTAGGCTGCAGCAATTCACATGTACCCGTAGACAAAATTGCCAAAAGGAAAAGGAAAAGGCAAGAAAAGTCAGCTAACCATCAACACGTACTAGCTACACGGCCTGTGTCTGTTGGCGACATCCTGATCTCACTCAAACTTCCATACTAGCTTCTCCATGATGACCGAGGAAAATAGGTTGAGCTGAGGAAGATCAGGTGCGACAGAGGACGGAGCCATCTTAGCCTGAGCCCGGCAGAGCCAGAGTTGCTATTGCCGCATGAACCCAATGCCCCCTTTAACGGCTGATTCTCATCAGGCTTCGCCATAGAGAAGTTCAGAGTGCTTCAGTTACCCGACTTTGCAATCTCGGGTTAGCCTTATTTTTCTCCTGTTCGCCCGTGATTATTCGGCAGGGGGTCAAACCTCCTCTGCTTTCAAAGATGCGAGGACAGCGAGGGGATTGTACCAAGTGAAAAGGCAATCACAGGGCATTCCCGTGAACATGAAGCTACGACATTTTGGTGAATCTAGTGCTCGCTTTTATCAGCCGAAGGAACAGGAATAATCTTTCTTTCTGCTTTTTCGCCTTCTCTTTTGCCATCCCAATCCTGGTGGATTCACCAGAGTGGGGCTTCATGGTTACATCTCTCGTCTGTCTCGGACAACCCATGATGACAATGAGCAAAATGCCTTCCAGCCATTCATGTTCAAACCCAAGAATCTTTTCGTGGTCGGCCCCAAAGCCACTTTAAAGCCAGCCACAGCACAAAAGAGAAGGGAGAAGAGTGAGAGAAGTAGATGCGAGAGTGGCTCAGAAAAGATGATTTGAACTGGCAATTGGGAATCTTTTAGATTTTGCAGTTCTAAGATCGTCGAGCAAAATAATATTCAAATCGCATTCAATTTGCCATATTCCATTTTTGGTTAGTGGGTGTGCAAATTGGCTTATCTTCATGCAAAGCGAGGAAAAAAAATTCCTAATTCCTATCTCAATCTCATAGAATTGACAGAGAGTGCGGTTGAACAAGTTCTGTGCGTATATTCGTCACGCTCCCTCTTTTCGAAACTTTCGGCCAAACACCATTTTTTGGTCTGGTCCAACTGTCCTCGCAAACAACGGCCATGCACGCGCACGCGTCCGACAAAGTAGAAAACAAACCCGGGAAAATTCGAATTTTCTTCCGTTGACACCCAAAATTACCCCCGGTGAGAGCGGGCTGATTGCAAGTCACAAAAGACGAAAAACATGGCCCACATAACATGAATCCGAAAAAAGGCCGTGAGTCAGGTCTAGAGGATTTGAAGTAGTTATCGATAGGACACTTCATAGAAGTATCGACAAGTTGACAAGTTCAAAATCATGAGTCTTGCATATGACGTTGATAAGTTCATGATCACAAGCCTTGCACGTGACATCGACAAGTCTAAGATTACGAGCTTTGCATGTGACGTCGACAAGTTCAAAATCACAAGCTTTCCATGTGATGTCGATGAATTAAGCAAGTGGTGTTACATGGTAAAGAAATTCATTTCCACATGTCGAAAGATAAAAACATAATCGTGGATGTGAAGATCAAGGAAGCTAAAAAGAAAAACGTGGAAAACAGCAGGAAATAAGGAGACACGTGAAAGAAAAATCAGCTATTACGTGATGCCCAAGGGGCGTAAGCAACATCGACAAAGTTAGAAAGCGGTTTAAAGTGCCAAATGTAAGAAAGTGAAAAACAACTTTCAAGGAGAATTAGCCTATCGACAGTTATTGGGCTGCTCTATAAATGCTCAAGGATTTCTGACCTAGGAAGCACCTCCGCACAAGACAACAGACTTCTTATTTATCTTTACCTTCAGCACAATAGGAGTAATAATAGTCACAGTTTTTAGATTTCACGTCGTAGATTCAATTCCGGCGCGAGTCTTTATCAGGTCCAGCATTGTTGATTAAATTCCAATGTTGTGCCACCAGTTCAACGTCGTCGATTAGATTCCGGCATTGTGCTTGGAATGTAGCCGTTGATTGGATTCCAACCATATTCTCTTAGGTCACGTTATTGATTAAATGCCGGTGTACCTGAAATTTTAATGTTGGGAACTAATTGTGTTGTTGATTGGATTCCGACATAGCTTGGTCTTGGCATTTGCAAAATGTCATCCTATTGTTAGTATTATGGAGTTGGGCGTATTATCGAGTTAAGTTGTAAGACACAAGTTGGGTTTAATAGACGCATTTGATATTCTCTGTCCGAGCTTGACTCAAGACCCTGGTCTTCTTTAACAGAATCCGAAATACGGCGTTCGGCGAAAGATTTTCGACGGGATAAAACCGGCGAAACATCTTCATTTGTTTCTCGAGCATAGAATGTGGACAGCATTGAGGGAAAAATCGCAAAGTAAAATCGGGGATGGTTTGAGATGAAGTGGGGCTGCAGGCTTGGACGTGGTACAAGCATCATTGTTCACGGTTGACCCCTCAAGAAAAGAAAGGCAGCAAGCCATTATTTGCTGAGGGTGACTGATGATGATGGTCCCAGTAAGAACCTGGCCATCATCAAAGCCCCGAAGAAAGTATGAACGACGGGTTTGAAGAGGCGTGCAGTGACGATGACGCTTTGTGCGAAAGCGATGTCCCGTGACTCCAAAAAAAAATGTAACTTTTCCCTATGGAGCAAATGGTGGTTGAGACTGTGTAGCATTCGCCCAGAGATTTGTTCACGCCTTTGAGCAACTTCCGAGAAATTACGCTGACGGGGAAAGTCTCAGTGTTGGTTGGCCAGAAAGCTAGTAGTCACTGTAAGCTTCCGCTTGGCACGCGGGAAGGAATGAGACGGGTCAAATGAAGGGAACCGGAATGGAGTTACAATGACATTGAAATGGGAGTTGGTTTAAAAATTGTAGCGTTACGTGACGCGTCGGGATTGGATGCGCGCGTGTACTTTCTGATGGGTTTGTCTTTCGCTGTTTCGAATTGTCGTGCGGGGAAAATTGCATCTCCGACGGTCCCCGAAAGTCTTGATGTGCGATCGAGGCTTTACACGTTCGAGGGAGTGCGATGAGATCGTGCGCAGCGACCGCTTTAACGGATTCGATTGATGTGGCACGACGACAATTCAACGTGGCTATACGTGGTGCCAAGATGGTGCTAATGTGACGTCATGCCGGGAAAAAAAAATTGATTTTTTTGTCGATGAGAAAAATTGAATCAGCCAAAAACTTTAAAAAAAAAAAAAAATTTGGCTAACGCCCGAATGGAGAGAGAATGGTGTCGATGGACCGTAGGGGTTGGATAAATTGGGGGCGGCGCCGCCCTAACTTTCAAACCGACGGGGCCGCTTTCTCTGATTTGGTCTTTTGTGATCTCTTTTTTTTTCTTTCTTTTTAATTCTCGGCTTACTTTATGCGCCTCTTTTCAAAAAAATACACAGGAAAATTACACAAGTATTATTTGAATTTTGGCCAAATATATAATATGGTTGTTGAATTTTTAATTTGTTCAATACAGTTCCTAAACTTTAACCCAATGTACATTTATTTTATATTGTCCATGAACTTTTGGTATATATTCAATTTGGTTTCTAAAGTATATGAAAATATCTAATGTTATCTTTCCATTAGTTTATGTTTTAAGTTGAGACAATATTGAACATTTTGATATAGTCTAGTGACTAGAATTGAACATGTATTAAAATTTTCAATGATCATATTGAATAAATTAGTTCAAGGACGATATTTTACGTTGGGCCAAAATTCAAGAGCTATTTGCGTCATTTTATCTAAAATCGTTGACCATTTTTTGACATAGCGCCACATCAACTTCACATATGCTCAAAAAATATCAACAAGACTCTACATCGATGCTGGCGTGCCACGGCAATGAAATCGATCGCATGGTCGCAAAAAAGAGTCCATTGCACCGGATTCAAAACGTTGAGGAGTTGATTATACTTTTTCAAAATGTATAGGACTTTATCAAACTTTGGGCACAATTACACAATATCTAAAACATCGAATTTTCACAATTTAGAGAATGTGCATCTGTTTCCTTATATAAAAGGAGATAGTTTATGACCAAAATTTGTCCCGCTGGAATAATAACAAGAACCTAAATCCTCTGGAGAATGGTTTTTTTTTTTTTGGTCAGAAGAGATTTTCATTTATTACTAAAATGATACATGAAACGACCGTGGGAAATCTCAAAAGTCACAATAACAAGTCGAACTTGTAAACTCCAAAACAAATCAAAAACTAGAAATCAAGGTAGATCATCAGAGCATGATTGAGAAAGATAATTGCATGCTCGTCCTTCAATAACGATTTGCGACTGCATCTGAGCGAAAAGATCGGCGGCAGATCATCGAATTGCACATCTTCATCGGCGATGAGAACACGCCGAAATCTCCATCTGCGGTTACGGTCTTGCCTTTCGGCGGTGCGCATCCCAAAGATTCGGCGTCCCCAACACCGTCGCCGTACGGGAGACGACATAAACATGTCGAGCAAGCTGAGATCCGACACCCATGTGACACAAACCCTTTAGCAAGTGCAAGACAACGAAGCTTTTAACAAAAACGCGTCGACACCAAAGGGTGCTGCAAATGCCAATGCTGCTAGAGGTGGAGTACCTATCCATTAAAATTCCTAAATCTAAAATTAGATAGGTAAGAAAAGCTCCTAGATCTTATATAGGGAGAGCAAAACTCTCGAATCTAAAACTAGATTGGGAGCGTAAGAGAAAAAACATCGAAGAAGCAAAACGCATAAACGACAGGGAGGGGAGGGAGAAAACTCGAACCAAATCCCTTCCCTCCGCATCATCAAATGCTCAAAGGTAGACAGAGAGACCTGGGGAAGATCGGGGGGCAGAAGGGCAAACCGGGAATTTCCCCCCGGGAGCACCGCCAGCGTGGCCTGCCATCATCGCTCGAGACGCGAGAGTCTAATCTGATTCCGACCAAAAAGAAAAGAGAAAGAAAAGGAAAGTCTAATCCAATGAATTACCGCTGATTATGTCGTAAATTAATCGATAAATGTTGGGTTGGATCTATCTATTCCCGACTCCCATATCTTTCTTTATTCTCCCTTCAATTAAAAGCAAAAGGAACTAAAAATCCTAAACTATATTAGTGCATCGCGACACGATTGTCCTAAATTTTTTCTTTCCCTGTGACATGAAATATCTCAAATTTGTACCCATATGGCAAACAGTGTTGACATAACACTCACGTGACAACGGCATCATTTTGGCTGAAAAATCATATAATATGACCTTTACGAAGGATAAATGGTATCGAATAGGTACAGGTTCGGGATTTTTTATGATACAGTTTGGGGTTTTTTATATTAAGGATAGATGTCTCGTGGCGGTGAGTATAATTAGGATTTTTCTTAATTGTTTTTGTTCTTCATTAAAAAAATATTTCACTTTCCCATTCTGAGTTTCACCTTGAAAAAGGCGAAAATGGCGCAAATAGTTGCTCAACTTTGGTATCGAACAGGTACAGGTTCGGGATTTTTTACGATATCATTTGGGATTTTTTATATTAAGGATAGATGTGTCACGGTGAGTATAATTCGGATTTTTTTTCAATTGTTTTTTTTCTCAATTAAAAAATTATTTCACTCTCCCTTTCTGAGTTTCACCTCGAAAAGGGAAAATGACGTAGATAGTCCATGAACTTTGGTCCAATGCTTAGTGTGGTTCCTGAATTTTTAATTTGTTCGATACAGTTTCTAAATTTTTCGTACATGTCCAATATAGTCCCTGAACTATGTGGTAAATGTTCAATATAGTCACTCAATTAATTCAAGTTCGGAGATTACATCGAACACATAGTAAAAGTTTAAAAATTATATTGACTAAATTAAAAGTTTATGAATCATTACGAACATTAAGCTAAACGTTCATGGGCTATCATTATGCATTGGATTAAGGCTCCAAGACCGCTTGCGTCGTAAAGAGCTCCCGCAAAACGACGCGTCGTTTTTTGAAATAAAAGCTGCCCCTGACGACCCCCATTATAGGCTTCCGAGCCACGCCATCGTCCTGCCCCTCGGTCGTCATCACGAAGTTTCTATTCTCCCGTCTAACCTCGCAAGAGCGCTAAAAGCGAGAGCAGGGATCGTTCGTGGCGATCGAAGCCCTCCGTATATGATCGATCGATCGAGGCCGGTCGACCAAGGATGGGGTGCACGCATTCCAAGATCGAGAACGAGGAGGCCGTCAATCGCTGCAAGGACCGCAAGCAGTTCATGAAGGACGCCGTCTCCGCCCGCAACGCCTTCGCCGCCACCCACGCCGCCTACGCCGTCGCCCTCAAGACCACCGGCGCAGCCCTCGGCGACTACGCCCACGGCGAGGTCGGCCACCCCCACTACTACCCCGGGAGGCCGAGCGGCGGCGGCGGGGACGGGGGCGGGGGCGGGGGCGGGGGCGGCGCGGCCTCGGCCTCGGCGCAGCTCCCGATGGAGACCCTCCCCCCGCCGCCCCCGCTGCCGAACTTCCAGGCCGCCCTGCCGCTCCAGCGCGCCGCGACCATGCCGGAGATCAAAATCCCCAAGGCGGAGGTGCGGCCGGCGGGGCCGACGATCGAGGAGGGGGAGGAGGAGAATGAGCTGGAGAACGACGAGAGCAGTAATTTGAGGCAGAGGAGCAGCAGGGGAGCTAGGCATAGAAGAAGTGGCGGCGGGGGTGGCGGCGGCGGCGGCGGCAGAAGTGGTGGGAGTCGTAGGGAGGTGGTGGCAGAGAACGAGGCTCCGCCGCAGGGAGCCATGCCGCTTTCGCGCGATAGTGGGCCGGAGTTTTTCGAGTACCTCTTCCCTCCGGCGGAGAACGTTCCGGGTCCGACTTTGGGCGAGGTGGCTGCAGAGGAGGTGAGAGTTGACAGAAAGCAGGTTGAGAGTAAAGCTTTTAGCGAACGGCCTAAGAGAGTGGAATATGATGCTGAAGTTGCTGCCCCAGTGGTATCGGAGAAGGCGTTGGAACCACCAGTCCCGGCTGCTGCTGCGGAGGTGGCGCCGGCGGCGAAGGGTGCGAAGAAAGGGAAGGTCGGGATGATGCCGGAGGGGAAGCGGGTGGTGAAGTCGAATATAACTTTGGCACAGATATTCTTGGAGCTGGATGATGATTTTCTAAAGGCTTCCGAGAGTGCCCATGGGGTTTCGAAGCTGTTGGAGGCGACCAGGTTGCATTATCACTCGAACTTTGCAGATAATCGCGGTGAGGATTCTATGTTGCTATGTTAACTTTGTCAAGATCAGTACTTCTTTCCGGATGTCTAGTCGGTATTCTTCTTAGATAAAGTATCGGTCTATCGTGAAGCGGTTGGCTTAAGTGATGGGCATTCTGTTTTATTTATTAAAGGATGGTGCCAGAAACTTGAAGGATATTGAATGGCAGACTATGGATTGTAAGGAAGTATTAGTACCTGTTAGTTGAAATTGGGTTATTGTTATGTTGATTTGGTCCTTTTGCCTTGCAGGCCATATTAATCATTCCGAAAGGGTGATGCGTGTTATCACGTGGAATCGGTCTTTCCGAGGATTACCGAATGCTGATGAGGTGAAGGATGACTTTGACTCAGAAGAAAATGAAACTCACGCCACGGTGTTGGACAAATTGCTAGCATGGGAGAAGAAACTATATGATGAAGTGAAGGTGAGCTATAACTGCACATTCGCTGATGGCCTGGTGGGCATATGATGATACCAAGTGTGGTTATCGTGTCGCGCGGACTGCTGAGTAGATAAACTTGCTTATTACGTTCCAGAGATATTCGGATCTGTTCATGGTGCTTCAACTTGTCAACTGTGTCATCATCGCTGATCTAAATGTCTGTCTTAGTTTTTAGTTCTTATCCATGCATCTTCTCGACAGTTTTTACCTAATGAGCATGCAGTATCAGTTTCTGAGTTGTATTGAACGAAGTTCTGAAGCCTCTCTCATTTCTTTTTATGATAGAGTTTAATAGATCTTGGGTGTCTTTTTACTTGACAGGCAGGTGAGCTTTTGAAATATGAGTATCAAAAGAAGGTTACTGCGCTCAACAAGCAAAAGAGCCGAGGGACCCATTCTGAGTCTCTGGAAAAAACAAAAGCAGCCGTGAGTCATCTTCACACAAGATATATTGTTGATATGCAATCCATGGATTCAACTGTTTTGGAGATAAAGCGTCTACGTGACGAACAGTTGTACCCAAAACTAGTTCAACTTGTTGATGAGTAAGTCAAGTCAAGGCTGTGAATAATTTAGAATTTCACTTGCCCACCTGTATAATTTGAGCCTTTGATAGTTGATATGTTCATAAGGATGTGCATCTCATGAAACTAGATATGAACTGCCTGTAATTCTTTGCGCTCTTCCTCCCCCTTCTTTCTTCCACCTTCTCCTTTTCCTTGGGAAAAATTGGTCATGGTGGAATTCAAAGGACCATACTTCGAGCATTTGTATTCCCTGACCATCAATATGGTTATTCACAACTGGAAAATGTTAAAATGCCCCTTACAGCTCTTGTTAAAGCCTTATCAACGTTTGCTTTAGAAATGTAAATCTTGTATTTGAAGTTAATAGATCATCTAAAATCAGGAAATATTATAGAGTGCCCTTTGGATACGTGTTAAGCCTTGTTAATAAGTTTAAGAAATGTGAAATTTTCTATTCGAACTAAATAACTTCCTAAAAATGTGTACCTTTCAAATTGTCAAGATTTCTAGAACAATCTCTTCCTTTAGTTGACTTAACCACTTTCTCAGGGGCACTTGTTAACAAGATCCTTTAAGATTTGTTATGGCGCTCGAGTCCTGGGCTTTGATTCGATAAACTCACTCTAAGTTATTTGAGTTTATTTGAACTGTTGTTTGGTTCTCTTGTAGAGTGTCATCTTCCTCACCTGTCATATTTTTCTTCATAATTTTTTATCACCTTGCAACTGCTCCGGTTATGTTGTAGGATCATAATTGACTGCTGTAAGAATGCAGGATGGCAAGAATGTGGGACGCCATGAGAGCCTACCACGAGAGTCAGTGCAATACCGTGAAGCATTTGGCATATATTGAAATTGACCAAGCCTCCAAAGAGATGAGTGAACACCGTCATGACTGTACCCTCCAGCTGTTTAAAGTTGTGGAAGACTGGCATTTGCAGTTTGGGAGTCTTATGGACAATCAGAAAAAGTACATAAAGGCACTCAATAACTGGTTAAAGTTGAATGTCATTCCCATAGAAAGCAGCTTTAGAGAGAAAGTTTCTTCCCCTCCTCGGAACGAAAATCCTCCCATCCAGAAACTTGTTCACGCTTGGGATGAAATTCTGGAGAAACTTCCCGATGAGGTTGCAAGAACTGCCATACATAATTTCCGTGCTGTCTTAGAGACTATCTTGCATCATCAAGATGAGGAGATGAAATTGAAAGAGAAATGTGAGGAAACCAAGAGGGAACTTGAGCGCAAAACCCGCTCATTGGAAGGATTGCGTCAAAAAAGTATGCAGCACAGGACCCCGCCAGATGAGATGGATCCAGATAGGGTACTGGATGATCGGCACATTAGTATCATTACTGAGAAAGAAGTGACAGTGGATACGCTAAAAAAGAGGTTGGAAGAGGAAGAGGATGCTTATCGGAGGCAGTGCCTTCAGGTGAGGGACAAGACATTGATCAGTTTCAAGAATCGTCTCCCGGAGCTCTTTAGAACCTTGTCAAATTTTGCCATTTCTTCCGGGAAAATGTATGGTGGCTTGAGGTCATTATCATCGCAGCCACAAAAGCAAAATCTCTGAATAGCCAGAGTTTTCCATGTGTTTCTGGCTGTAAGTTATGTATACTTCAACAAACGTATATGATAGCTTTGTTCATAATGATCTCCGCTGTTTTACCGCGGGACCGATACAATAACGTGTGCCATAATTTGTGAGCATCAATGTTACAGATTTGGTTTGACCCTGGCCCTTTCTTACCACGCATGGCAATGTTCAGTATTTCTTCTGTGATGCTATGATCTTGGTTGTTTCGGTAGCATGGGGTTTTCGGAATTAGATTAGAAACATGTTAAGAGTTGTCTGCCGTTGACAAGAAAATCAGAGGTACAATTAGCTGCAACGAAGTCAAAAGTAATGTCTTTTTTCGTCCAGTAACTTCTGTTTTCATTTTATTAACCGGTCTTTTGGATATTTCTATGTTAGCCCTATCGTATCATTTTATGCTTTCCTCGGCTTTTCATGAGATTTAAGTCACTTTTAGGTTCTCACGAGTCTAATTGCTTGATGACTTAATATGAAGGTCTGGAAGTGTTATCTTGAGGAACAACGATCATTGTCACAATAGTATAGCGTAGTAGTCATTGTTGTAGGCATTTTGAGAATCGATTACTTGTGCATAATGTAAGTGGAATATCTCTTTATCATTTGTAATCTAATTTTATTACTTATGATGTTTCATCAATTTTAGCGTAAGAAGTGCTCTTTTAACTTCCACGAGGGAAAGTTTCATTACATCATTGCTATCGTTATGGCAATCGAACTATATTTGATCAATGTGCATAGGGGGTATTTCACTTCAATCCAGTACAGCTAAAATTGGTTTCGACCGAGAGTCTGTGGGTCGGCTCATATCCATCGAGCCGATATACTCTGGGTGTGCGTAACAATTGCTCACATAATCTAGCCATAGGCACATGCGCTGCTCAATGGCCCTCTTTTTAAGTTCTAGCCTTCTGCTCGAAGTAGGCGATAAAGAGAGACTTTCTGGCAAAACCTACTGTAATACGCAATCAAATCAGAGTCTGAAGAGTCCGACTATCATGGACATTTTGATTGCTGCTGGAATTTGTTCAGAGCACCATCCATCTCAAGTAGATGTTTTGGGGATTAACAATGGGACAGAACACAAATTAAGGTTGGAGGATACATACACATGGCATGGACATAGTGAAAGATTGGTAGTTGTTTTTGGTCACCTCAGGACCTTCCAAGTAATTGGGACGTCAGCCTAAACAGCAAAGAAGTTTACTTCTCCCATCTTGTGGTTCACTGTTCAGAGTCATCCCTCTTGGTCTTGAAGGTGAAGCTTTTGCCAGTTTCTTCGCTGCAAATGTCAGCATGAAGGAGAACCTTTATGAGAATTAACCCTTCTTCTAACTAAAATACTTATTTGGAAGAGAAAAGGCTTCGAAAACAGAGCGGGACATCGTTTGCGCAAATGTTTAGGATCGAAACTGAGTGTCTTGATGTTGCATTTTCATAAGCTGATTGTTCTAATGCTCATTTGTTTAAACATTCGATGCTTGAGAGGAAGTTGCACATAGGTAGAAGTACTGCTTGGCAACAAAATTATGGCCGGTATTATGATCCTCTAGATGTCATATTTGACAGCGGTATAATCGGCGGAAATATCGAGCACCCCCTCCGAGTGACTGAACGACCAATAACGTCGAAATGTTTTACCTATCTCGTGGAAAAGCTCGTTCACGTTTTGTGCAGTTTTCGCGGACGTCTCCATGAAGAACATCCCATTCTCCTGAGCATATTGCTCCCCATCCTGCAAGTAATCCAGACCAGGCGGACATTACGTAAGAAAAAGGAGTGAGACAGAATGCAAAACTTAAGGTGAGGGACGCAACGAAGGAGGCCTGAATAGCAGAGACGTGTAGACTAGAAGCATCATGCATTAGTATGCCGTTTCTGAAGGTCACAAATAAAAGTTAACTGCTCGTACCTCTTTCTGTACTTCTCTCTTTGGGTCCAGGTCACACTTGTTCGCGACTAATGCCATCACGACGTTTGGATTTCCTAAAATCAAATGAAAGTGAAAACCAAATCAGTGAGTCGGCAATCTGATGAGCAATACCATTACACCCTTTAAGGTTGGAAGCTCCAGGAGCTTATTTCACAGCATGTCGGAAAGACACTTCTACGCAAAATGTTCCGCTAAAATGGGAGTTAGACGAGCATTTTTGCTGAAGATGACCAGTGCTTTACTAGATCCCATCAAAGTAATTTATGGTTGGTTAAAAATTTCAGCAAACAACAGAGGCTGCCCGTGCAACTGCAAACTGAAGTTGCTGTTCTTTTTCAAGACTTACTGGTGGAATTCCATTATCAATGAGAACTCCCCAGTTCTTGCTGATACGAACTTGTCATTTACCATAGCATGGTTCCTAACAGAGAAGGCAGGAATATTTGCTTTCCTCATAACAAGAACAGAAGGGAACTACCGATTCCGCGACCAAACAGAGATAAAGACCAGTTATGACGCGAAGGGAGGCAGGTTAAGAAATGTCCCAAAAAAATAATAAAGAGAAGAAGTTGCCATTGAAATTGCATTCTGAAGGTCTCACCTTGTCTTTGTACCTCCTGAACCCATTTTTTAGCCCGAGTGAATGTATCCTGAAGCAAAAGGACATACGCACTCCGTCACATCGGTTACATCAAGAGTTACATATTGTGATACTCATAAAGTGAGATGAATTAAGATCAGCATCGGCTGCAGGAACAGTAAGACAGGCCTTTTATCTTTGATGTAGTGTATCTAATCTCTCATCCATGGACAAACACGGGAGAATACCATGTACATTTTGCTAGGTTACCGGAAGTAGCAACGCGACCACAGAGTATAAGGGATATGCCCCGACAACTACGTGTTCTCTGAAGTTCGCATACTTGGACGACCTCTAGCGATCAATATTGAGACAACTACATGGTTTTTCGGAAATTACTCTGGACATTAGAGAATTTGCTAGCATTACAAACTTGTCCACAAGAGGAAATAAGGTACAGTTCAAGAGTCTATTACCATGCTCGAGATGTCATAAACGACTATAGCTGCAGCTGCGCCACGGTAGTACATAGGTGCCAAGCTGTGATATCGTTCTTGTCCCGCCGTGTCCCATATGTCAAACTTTACAGTTGCTTCGTCCAAGGACAAAATTTGGGTGAAAAATGCAGCTCCTATAGTCGGTTCCTGCATATGGACCAACGCGGGAAAACAATCATGAGATAAAAACAGTAAAGCGCAACAACCGAAACGATTTGCGCATGATAATGAAGATTAGACCTGGTGATCCACGAATTGGCCTTTTACGAATCTGAGAACCAAGCTTGTTTTCCCGGTTCCCATGTCCCCCAGAAGCACCTGTGAGAGCAAAATTGTTAGTCTGATGATCATTTCATGCTGATCAAGCATTGGCGATGCGTAACTATTCGAAATTGTTCCATATGAATTATTATCGACGGAATGTGGATTCTAATGCAGAATGAGCGCAGTCCCTCAAGACCGATTCTTGAAATATACTTCAGCACTATGACCAATTCAATTCAACAAGCTGGATCATCTAAATTGCACTTAAAACTTGATCTCGCGTCCTTGATTATACAACTTCGTCCAAAAGATTTGTATCGATCCTGTTCTACAAAATGTGGAACCAATTCTTCACCCACCCTGTTATGCATGGTGGCCCATAACATTTTACACGCTACAACATGAACCAAATGAAATTGGCACGAAAGAACAATCCTAATCCTCTGTTTCTAAAGGGAGAGACATACCCACCAGCTTGGCTTGTACAATCTTGTTCCCGGGTCTTGACATTGAACTCAAAAATTTGATCTTGATCGACAGAAACACAAGAAGGAAGAAAGAAACCTCCAGGGAAAGTAAAAGGAGAGAGCTGTAGGAGCTGACAAAGAAACCTGGCCAGTTTGTATTGGGATAAGAAGGAACAACCTGCTTCTTGTCTAAACAAAAGAACAAGATGGAATGCAATAATCAATTACTGAGGGCTTTCTTGTGCAAGAAACCGAGACTGGTAGTTCTCCTTCTGACTGGTAGTTCTCTCTTTCCTTTTCATTTGGGTTTTGTTCTCATTCGTATTATCTTAATAGTCATCAAACATGGTGTTGAAATCAAATTAGAAAAACTACGCACGAAAGAACAACTTCACAAACCATGTGGGAATACAAAGGAGTTGAAGACATCCCTGTAATCTAAAAAACAATTAGGCAGAAAAAATGGGCTTTTGCATTTGGTAATGCTTGACTTTGCTAACGTCAGGCTCACCTTAATAATTTATTAAACAATTCATAAATTTCATTTTTTTTGTTTTTCGCCTTTATCGGTGGGAAATAAATAATTCTTGAGTGGGAATATGGCGACGACTTTGTGCCAAACTGCCAACCAAAGTTGGCCTTCAATTATTGATGAAGTACTTAATATACGGGCGTCGGCTTTTCTCCTTCTTTTGGCTATAATTGTAATTACCAGCCAAATTACACCGATTTTGTCTTTGTACTCGAGGATGTTTTGTGGTTGATGCTGATCGTTCTGTTAAATGGAACTTATGTGTGTCCGGATAGATAAGTTTCATAGGATTGCTTTTCGTGACAACACGGGAATGGTTCGCATATGAGTAACCGGATTGGGGTAGATATAAATGGATTAGTACGCAGGAGATCCTCACCTACTCTCACACCTAACTAAAATGATTTTGAGGGTCGGATCCGTCATCCGATCGATTGAGCCTTGCTCGATGCGATGTGCAATATTTGTTGGGCTCATCAAGATTATCGAAGTCTTAGGCTTGTGCATTTGGACCGGTTCCAAGCGGGAACCAGATCGAACCGGTGCTGGTGGACGGGTTCTAGAGTCGGTTCTAGAGTCTACAGGGTAGATTTCATGTTCTAAAAATTAGAAACATGTCATGACACGATAGATCCTTACCTTGAAATCGATTGCCCCTAACCCTTTTTGTCTCGGTCGTATGTAAATAAGGAGATGCATTACTTCACGCTGTTTGGTAAACTAACAAGAAAAGTGTCCTTTTAAAGAATTAAAAAAATTAAAACCAAAAAAACGGAAGAAAAAGAAACAGATCCTAAAATCGGATCGGACCGATTCGATTGCAAGGTCTACATGATAAGTTTTGAATTTAAAAAATTAAAAATCGACCTTGATAAGATAGATTTTAGATTTCAAGTCCGGAACTCTCCGTTGCGGAGCCAATCATCCTAGCAAAGACAAAAAGTTAACAACGAATTGATGGGGCCCTGATTATGGCATCTGGCTGAAGGGAACCATTTGTCAATGTGGTCCACCATAGAGGGCAAAATCAAAAGGTAGCGTTTGCTTGGCCGTAATCATGAACTCGGCTTTTAATAAAGTCCAACGTTACTGTGTCTTTGGAAGCTCTATGAGCCTCTTTGTCAAATATCAATTTTGGCGTAACTAGCGTAACATAGGGCCTCACTTGGATCTTTCAGGCTCCGTTCGTTTGGCGAAAAATATTCTTTCAAAAAATATTTTATGAATTTTTCGATGTTCGGGGGTCGAAAAACGTTTTTCGTGAAAAAATATTTTCCTTCCCCCCTCATAAAATAGCCTAAGTCTATGGAAAATGACTTCTGCTTCTGAAAAGCGAAAATCATTTTCCACCAGACTTCTCCTTCCCCCCTTCGGTCGCCGGCCGCCGCTAGTCGCCGTCCACCGACGTTGGCCGCCGACCGCCGCCGCCACCGCCGGCAAAAAATATTTTCCGAAACTTTTTCATATTGGTTGCTGAATATAGGAAAATTATGTTCCGGGAAAACATTTTCCAAAAACACAATATTTTCCGCCAAACGAACAGAGCCTAAATCAGGGGGCAATTTCCTACCAACATGGGCCATTTGTGCTTGTCCCCTATTACGGCAAGCTACCGTATTATGTTCCTTATTTTAATGTATCGATACTCGCACGCTTTGCCCCTTAATCTCCTTATAAATTTATCTTCCTCAAAAAGAGAAAATACCATTTTTTGTATTGTACATTCAAAGGATAGCGAAGTCCACATGGAGCATCAGACGAAACAATTTTACCTCGTGCTTAGGAGGAGCCAAATTACTATTACATTAGTCATTATTAAAAATGTAATCTTATTACCATAAGGTAGTGCGAATAGGGTCGTCCTTAGATTCTATTTCCTTCCTCAGTTTTCAGAGACTTAGAGCAGATCTTAGTTAGCTACAACAATATAATCCCTTGTCTTGGACATAAGACGCAAAGTAAAATTGTCTAAAGACATCGACAAATTCGGTGCTAAATAATTAGTTTGCTCGTTTTCACTCGGGGTGGGATGGAAATGAAACTAAAAATCACAATGTACCAGAATCTAGATAACCAATAAAATTATTCGCGAACGATTTATGAAAGTGCTCTAATTTGAAGAAAGGAAAAATATTAAAATATCAGGCATGTTACACGATTGATCGTTAAAGAAATTTTGACCAATCTAGATATACACATCGAAAGAACAGTCCCAAGTTTGATTTTTTTTTCCTACTTTTCTTGGGTCGGTATCCCAAGTTTGATTTCACAAGTGTAACTTCATGTCAACATCCCGAACGACAACGAGCGAAGCAAAATAATACTCTTCGTCATTCCTCGCACCAAAACAAAAGCAATCAATCGCAACCGAACAAGCCAAACTCACCCCGCCACCAACCACACACGTCCCCTCTACACGATCCATGGATCAGTCCAAACCCGACCCGAATCCTCCTCCGCCGCCGCCGCCGTCGCAGCCGCCGCCGCTGGCGCAGGGCTTCTACTACACTCCCCTGCCGCCCCAGCCCCACGACCAATACTGCGTCGCTCTGCCGCTCTACTATCCCCGCCGGCGACGCCGCACCCTCACCTGCGTGCTCCTGTCCGTCTCGTCCCTCGTCCTGTTGGCCGCGCTCGCGTACGTCCTCTGGCCGTCGGACCCGCGCCTCAAGATCGCGCGGCTCTGGCCGACCCGGATCCGGATCCGGACCGTGCCCGTCCTGGTCGTGGACATATCCATGCTGGCCACGATCCGGGTCAGGAACGCCGACGCCTACTGGATGGACTACCGCAGGCTGGACGTGGAGGTCGGGTACCGGGGGAGGACGCTGGGCCGCTTGCGGTCGGGCGGGGGCCACGTCAGGGCGTTCGGGTCGTCCTACGTGGACGCCGAGCTGGAGCTGAACGGGGTCGAGGTCCTGGCGGAGGCGGCGTTCTTGATGGAGGACCTGGCCAAGGGGAGGGTGCCGTTTGATGCCCTGACGGAGGTGGAGGGGCAGCTTGGGCTTTGGTTCTTCAGGTTCCCTTTAAAGGTAAAAAGGGTTCTTGGAGTGTTTGTCGCTCTCCGAATGTTTGACTTGTTGTTTAACGGTCAAAGACAGTCATTACAGTCGTTTGTGGTTGGCCTGATCATATGCAGTTTGAGCATTCCACATATGCTAGATACAGTTTAGCAGTCTACAAATGCTAGGAATTGGTGCTTGTATGATTGTATCTAGCTTCTCTGTATGATTTCTGGATTTCTTGCATGACCCACGACTGCTGCGACGGGCTCGCTTGCATCGAGTTCTTTAACTTACGGACTGTGCTATGTAGTAATGGGACTATTTCCAATTTCATCATGCATGACTTGTTTCGGACTGTACTAGGAAAAAAAATGAAGTCTTGCTAGGCCTCGCATGGTAGAGGTTCCTGAACAAGAATTTTGACCGCCCCGTGTTTCTGCACTTGATTATGCTGCTGTTGTACTGCTTTGTGTGCTTTTAACTTATCAGAGACAAAGGCAGAGTCGCTAACTTCAGCTCAAAAAAGCAACAGTCTGTACTTTGTTGTAGTTGCTCTAGGAATGTGTTAACAAGTGACACATGTTAGGTAGCTAGTGGGAAAGATCACAGTTTTGATACATTGATTGTTCTTCGTAAACTGTGAATTAGATGCTTTGAAAATTGAAACTTTCTTTACGATGTATATTTAACATGATCTTTCGTTTTTTGCGCTTACAAAATATTCCATCCAATCTGCCACTTCGAATTGCTTAATTCAGACTTCTTTTTTTAGCAATGTGATGTACAAATAATTCTTGTAATTTCTCTGCAGGCGAAAGTATCATGTGAGGTAATGGTCAATACGAAGAACCAAACGATCGTTCGTCAAAGCTGTTATCCTGAAGTGAGTAGAATTCAAGCTCTTTCAACTTGTATTCATGAACTCGCTGCTAAGTTAAGAATCTCTTTTATAACTTTAAGGCATTGGCCTTTCAAGTTACCAACAAAGAGTGTCATAAGATTCTCCTAATTTAGTACATATCGAGATGTCTAACAACCAGAGCCAGGGACAGTTTCTAGCAGTCTCAATAGATAAAATAGTCATACATGCGAACATTAACAATTCTTCTTGCATCCACAGCGACTAGGAAGCTCAATGGCATAATGTTGCACAGCTAATTCAGTGGCTATTGTCTTCGATACTTGCGCGAGAAATGATTTGGTGAGAAGATCAAGAGGACAACATGGTACATCGTCAATCCTGGTAAAAGCTACTTCCCCTAAGGCAGAAAAAACAGAGTGGTGGCGAAAGTGAATTGGCTTGGGTTCTGGTATGATGATCAATATGTGAGGATCCAGTAGTAGTTAAAGAAGTTGTGTGGATGTAAATAATATTCGAGTGGAAACTGTGTTAAAAGAGCTTATACCCATGTACAAAGTAACAAAGATTACTACGCTCAACAGAAATCTTACTTGATGCATAATTAACACGAGATGTGTGTAGAGATGTTTCTTTACATCACAGTGCTTATTTTTGTGCACCTTACTGATCTTACTGGACTCGTTTATTTATGAGTGTTAGACTCTAACCCGACCGACCCATATGTAATTGGACTGGTGATATCTACACCTGAACGATCCGGGATGGACCGTAGGAGAGCACATGCACCAGTTGGCTGTGCCTCCGCCACCTCGGCCATTCCCTCTTGCTTCCTCGTTCGATGCACGGTTGCTATCATCTTCGCGTGCCACCGTCTCCGGCGGGGCAACCTGGCTTTGGCGACTCCTGGTACTGCGGGATACACCAACCACTGGAAAACCAGGGTGACGCATCAGTCTTTCTTGTTCCCTTCCTTTTGCCCCTTAATTTCCTGGAGGTAATAGACTGAGATTGGGTGAGGGAGGACTTGGTGTTTGTTATAGAGCAAGAAACGTGAGGATGCTAAGGAAACAGAGGAGACATGAAGTCGGTACCAAAAAAAACTTTGGATTTGTCTGATAGGCAATCAGAGGCTGCTATTTTTATTCTCATTTGGCTTTTCTGTTGGGTTGTGGAAGGGTGGCTTTGTGTGCTTGAAGTGGGGTTGTGTCGCTGTGTGGAAGGTGTCAAAAGGAGGTGAGACTTATCTGCAGTTTTAGATGCTCAATCTTTGAGTTCCTCATACTTGGCTAAGCAAAAACCGTTGGCAATTTATTGTGTGCTTCAGAACCTGTGCTGTGATCACACTCATCCATCCACTACTTGTTTGTCAGCTTCTGTTTTGTTCTTAAAGTTATTTTGCTTGAAAGAAAGACAGCTTCTGTAGTATCATTGTGAAAAGTGAATTATGCTGGACTATCAGTTCCATGGTGAATCCTACATGGCACAAAATGATAATCCATGTCAACTATAACCTGGGCCTGCCAAGTTTCCTACTATAGAACCATGTCAAGAATGCTTGGTTTGAATCGGTTGAAACTCAAACATCAAATTGCACATCAAGAAGCGTGATCATTAATTCGAGTCTTAAGAAAAGACAAAACTTCTCGAGCCTATTGGTAATTACCTTGTGCAGCAAGACACGGGAACGAGCCTGATTGGACGTGATTAATCGGGTTTTTAAAAGATTATAGCGTCCGCGTCGCCCAAGAAAAACGTTCATACTTTGGGGTTGTTGTCCGGTGAGAACTCGGCCATATATCTGAGCCCCAACAATGTATCAAAGCCTGAGATTTGATTAGTCAAAGCGCGATTGACAGCAGTAGTACTTGGTTGTCATTGGATGTCGTGTGGTTTCCTCCTCCTGCTATGTGTTTTCTCTGGTAATCTGGACGGGGTGAATGCATCATCAACCTTTGGCTTTCTTGATACGGGTGTTGTAATTATCTGATTAGAAGCCTGACTAATTTGACTGAAACTCTTGTTCGACTCTGATCGAGTCCCTCGCTAATTTCTGCGGCCCAAAGCAAACCTCGGTGCGAAAAGCCCACTCATGGTTTTGATTCTCCAGTCCAAAGCCTGGGCCGCTTTTTGCGTGATGGGGACACGATCATCTCTCGAAACACAAAAGAACACCATCGAAGCATAAGTCATAAAGGATCACTAGTAGATTGATTTTTTTTTTTGTCAATTTGTTCGATGTTATTTCTGTACTTTGTTTTGGCCAATGTAATTGCCGAACTTTCGTGTTTTTTTGTTGGAACTAGTCCTCCGATCAAATAATTGGACGGAAATGTTGAGGTGGCCGTTGGCACTCTGTTAATGTTGATCGGATTAATTGCTGTCGGGAAATTAAAGAGAAAAGGAAAAAAAAAAAAAGACGCAAAAACTCTAAATATGGAGAGAGGGAAAGTTATGCAAGCAATTTGCAGCGGAGAAAGTGCCGCTCACTCACACGACGCTTTGATGACCCTTGCTGACCTCGGGCAAGCTGACGTGTTTGCTTATGTGGAGGTTAGTGGTAATATTACCATTTACATGTTTACCGAAATGATTAACCCGAGCAAAAGAATCAAGAGTTCAAGGATCAAATCAATAAAAGAAAAAGTTCATGACACTAATTGCATATTTTGCAGAAGCCCTATGGACCATTATTATGCTTTCTCCCAATATACTTATCTCGGAAAGCTTCAATGTTTTTTTTATCGCCCTAATAACAACATCACAAGACAAGTCACTATAAAATTGTTATATGTAATTACCTGTTCGTCTTTCAAAATACTTGTTAACAAAATCTCTTTCTAATTTAGATTCACCATGAAAGGTAAATTTTGATAGACTATCATGCATTCTCTCTTATATTCGTAACTTTCGTCGTGCAAAAAAGATTATCGAAACTGTAACGAAATAGAACACATCAACGATAAAACAAAATGACCCGGATGAAAGAAGCATTGGATTCAATTAAATGTTAAATAAAAAGGAATTCACGAAATAATTTTTCACCGGGGACCATCTAAAAAGAAAACATCCTTCATCTTTTTTCCGTTTACATGAAAAGAAAAGGAGTAAGGGAGAGAGAGAGAGAGAGGAAAGGGCGAGAAAAGCCATTCGCGTTCAAAGAAGTTTCTAGAAGAGCCCGGACGCCCCTACCACGGTCCTCGGCGCCAACAACGTTTGCCTAAAAAAAAAAAAAACACACCATGAAAAAAATCAGAAATAAAAATAAAAACGAAAAATATAAATTACGGAACAGGGAAAGAAGGAAGGAGGAGCAAGTTCGAACAGTAGAGAAATTTCCACGCACACAAAGCACACGCGCACCGCGTGCCTCCCTCCCTCCCTCCCTCCCTCCCTCGTATAAAAGGCCCACTTCTTTGGAGAATTCCAGAGACCCTCTCTGCACCGTCGCGAGCACCCCCCGTCAGGCACTTGGTGAACTCCCTCCTTCCCTCCTCCTCCTCCTCCTTCAGGTGAGACTGCCGACGCCCCCTCCCCCACCTCGAAGCAAGCGTCGTCTTTTGGAGCTCTGGCTCGCGTTCTCTCTGCGCTCCTGTCCCCCCTTTCGTTTAGATCTGCAGCTTCGCGTGCGCTTGCGCCCCCGTGCTTCCGTGATCATCTCTGTTTCTCTTTTTGGGCTTAGTTCGGGCTTCGGATTTCGCCGCTTCGTTGGTGTCCGTGCTCGGTTTCGTTGGTTCTGCCCGCTTCGAATCGAGTGTTATGAAAAAGCATGATGCTTTTCATGTGTGTTTGTATTCCGGGGGGATCCTGGGGGGTGTTTTTGGGGGGGGGGCGGGTATCGTTCGTGATTCGTGTACGTCTTTTGCGGGTCGCGGCAAAGAATTGATTTTGTTTGGTGTTTTGGTAGTTCCGTGTACGTAGGCATTTACTTTTCGGCTCTAATTTGGGAAGGCGGCTTTGTGGACTTATCAAAGGAAGGCCCAAGTTGCGCTGATTGAGATTTGCGCATTTAATTTTCCCGCACGGTCGACGGTCAGATGTTTTGTATTTCCCGTCGAATAGCATGTTTCGGTAGTTCTGTGAATGGAGGCATTTACTGCATGAATCTGATCTGGGAAGGCGGCTTGGTGGACTTATGACAAGAAGGGGAAATTGGTGCTGATTGAGATTTCTGCAGTTAATTTTCCCGTGCGGTCGAAGTTTAGTTGTTTTGTGTTCGCATCGATTTTTTGTTATTCTATCGAGTGTGTAGTTCTCGAACTCTCGGCTTGTCTAGGCAGAGTATAACAACGATATTTACGTTTTAATTTAGTTGCGTCATCGCTGACTGTATGTTGCACTATTGGCATTGATAGTTGGCTTCTCAATTTGGTGGTTAATTGAACAGGTTGCTTCGCTTCTGTGAATATTAAGCAGGTAATCAACACTTTTTACTCCTGCCAGTCAGCCTATTTATTGCCTGGATCTGTGCGGAGTTAAACAGCAATAAATCTGTATAATTAGTTGCCTTATTGCTGACTGGATATTGGAATATTTGTTTTGAATGTCTGCTTTATAATTCGGTGGTTAATTTGACATATTGCTTTACTTCTGTGAACATTTACCAGGAAATCAACACTTTTTACTCCTGCCAATCAGCCTATTTGTTGCCTGAATTGGTCTGCCCAGTTAAAGATGAGCGTGGTTGGCTTTGATTTTGGGAACGAGAGTTGCATTGTTGCTGTTGCGAGGCAAAGGGGGATCGATGTCGTGCTCAATGATGAGTCCAAACGCGAAACTCCTGCAATCGTTTGCTTTGGTGAGAAGCAGCGGTTCATTGGAACTGCAGGAGCTGCTTCTACCATGATGAACCCCAAAAATTCTATCTCTCAGATAAAGCGGTTGATTGGACAGAAATTCTCAGATCCGGAACTGCAGAGGGATCTGCAGTCATTGCCTTTCCAAGTTACTGAGGGCCCTGAGGGTTATCCTTTGATACATGCAAGATATCTCGGAGAAGCAAGGACATTCACCCCAGCCCAAGTACTTGGCATGATGTTCTCGAATCTCAAGGGTATTGCTGAGAAGAATCTAAATGCAGCAGTGGTGGATTGTTGCATTGGGATTCCAGTTTACTTTACAGACCTCCAGAGAAGAGCAGTCCTAGATGCTGCTACTATTGCAGGCTTACATCCTCTTCATTTAATGCATGAAACCACTGCGACTGCCCTGGCTTATGGCATTTACAAGACTGATTTGCCAGAAAGTGACCCACTTAATGTTGCTTTTGTAGACATTGGTCATGCGAGTATGCAAGTCTGCATTGCAGGATTTAAAAAAGGACAGTTAAAAATCCTGGCTCATTCTTATGATCGATCTCTAGGTGGCAGAGATTTCGATGAGGTTTTGTTCCACCATTTTGCTGCGAAATTTAAGGAGCAGTACAGGATCGATGTTTTCCAGAATGCTAGAGCTTGTCTTCGGCTTAGGGCCGCCTGTGAGAAGCTCAAGAAAGTTCTCAGTGCAAATCCAGAGGCTCCTTTGAATATTGAGTGCTTAATGGATGAAAAGGATGTCAGAGGGCATATCAAGAGGGATGAGTTTGAACAGATCAGTGCCCCAATTTTGGAGCGAGTGAAAGGACCTCTGCAGAATGCTCTTGCAGAAGCTGGTCTTGCAGTCGAGAATGTACATATGGTTGAGGTCGTCGGTTCCGGATCTCGTGTTCCTGCCATCATTAGGATTTTGACGGAATTTTTCGGGAAGGAGCCTAGGCGAACAATGAATGCGAGCGAGTGCGTTGCCAGGGGGTGTGCTTTGCAGTGTGCAATCCTTAGTCCGACCTTCAAAGTGCGAGAATTCCAGGTAGACATCGTCTGACTTCTGCAATGCCTTCTAATTTTGGGCTGATATATGGCTGCGCAGTTTGATATTTCTATGTTAGATGAATTAAATATCATTCATCACTCGCTTCCATTTAATTGCGCATTCTATATATGGCATATCACCGTCTATATATACAAATTCGTGGGTTCACAATCTTCCGCCTCCTTGCGTGTGCGTCTTGCATGTGTAGAGGTGCACTCGTGATCATATATGTCTCTGTTTATCCCTGACGAGTATCCAGTTTTGTTAACGTATCTTACTGTTCTATATTGACATTTTTCATAATCCTGGCACCAGAGCTGTCATAACCTTTAGTTGTATCGTGAGTCTTTTGTCGTTCTTGCTTGGCTGTTAGCCACTTGTACTTGGTTTTCTTTTTTTCGATCGAAACCAGTTGGACTTGGTTGGTTGGTTGGTGTGACATTTGCGAGCATCTTGGAGTGATAAATAATCTAGAAAATACCAACTAATCTGAATTGGTGTGTCTTCAATCAGAATGGTTACATTTTCATAACGATTGCCTCTTTCTTTCTTCTATCGTGGAACTTGTATCACCTGTTCTTCTTTCTTAACTTATGTTTTCACTCATAAGGTCCACGAAAGCTTTCCATTTTCCATTGGCTTGTCATGGAAAAATTCCGCGGCAGAAACTCAGGATGGGGCTGCAGATAATCATCAGCAAACGACTATTGTCTTTCCTAAAGGAAATCCGATTCCTAGTATCAAGGCTTTAACATTCTTTAGGTCCGGAACATTTACTGTTGATGTCCACTACGTTGATGGCAGTGAACCGCAAGCTTCTTCAAAGATCAGTTCATACATGGTAAAGGAGAAAGCTGAGGATGTCTTTTATTTGGCTTGTTTAGGCTTGGAATTTCCTCCATTAATTCAGTTGGCTTCTCCTAACTTTTATACGTATGCAGATTGGCCCCTTTCAATGTTCAAAAAGTGAACGTGCCAAACTGAAGGTCAAAGCCCGACTAAATCTCCATGGAATCGTGTCTGTTGAGTCTGCAACAGTAAGTATTGCAAGAGTTTGCATTTCATATTGAAGTTGGGTCCATGATAATCTGACTTTTGATTAATCTATTTGGTGCTGCAGCTCATGGAAGAAGAGGAAGTGGAAGTTCCAGTTACAAAGGATGCAGCACAAGAGGCGAATAAGATGGACACTGACGAAACCCCTAGCGACGCTGCTCCCCCTGCTTCTGCTGAAGCTGATGTAAACATGCAAGATGCAAAAAGTGCTGCTGATGCTCCTGGCGTAGAAAATGGTGTCCCTGAGACAGGGGAGAAGGCTGTGCAGATGGAAACTGATATCAAGGTCAGTTGTTACTGCTTGTGTGAGCTAGTCATTGTCTTTTTTTATCACTGGATTATCCTCTGCCTGTATGTGCCCTTTTCAATTCTAATTCGATTAATATGAATACTTTTTTGTGGGTAACTTTTATCCTTTCATGCAAAAGTATGCAAGATCATCTTGTCAATGTGCTCTGAAATGAGGGTTATGACAGAGGTACGGTGAGGGTTTCTGTCATTGTCAGGCTTTTGGTTGATGTCTATAGTGATTAACTAAATACCTTTAGGTCTCGTATGATTATGTTTTTCTGGTTGATGTCTTGTGTCAAATTATTGACAGTCGATGCAATGGGTTCATCACTATCGATGCTCGTAGAGCCGTAACATTGAGGTTTGAGATGTTTTTGGCTGCCTTGCTTTTCTATTTTCATTATTTTGGTTGTGGACATGCAGACTGAGGCTCCAAAGAAGAAGGTAAAGAAAACAAATGTTCCTGTGGGAGAGGTGGTATACGGTGCATTGTCATCAGAAGACTTACAGAAGGCAGTTGAGAAGGAATTTGAGATGGCTTTGCAAGATCGGGTCATGGAAGAGACAAAAGACAAGAAAAATGCTGTGGAAGCTTATGTCTATGATTTGAGGAACAAGGTACGGACCTGCTAATTCTCCCTTGTTGATTGCTTTTGCAGAAGTGGACACTTAATTTTTGCTCGCTCTATGTTTTTTCTGTCAGCTGAACGATAAATACCATGATTTTGTCACGGATTCGGAGAGAGAAAAGTTCATTGCTACACTTCAGGAGGTGGAAGATTGGTTATACGAAGAAGGTGAAGATGAAACAAAAGGTGTCTATGTTGCAAAGCTTGAGGAACTTAAAAAGGTAATAGAATTGTTTCATTTCCATTTTGTGTTAGAGGCGATTGCTCCACTTTCTCACCATTTTGCCTAACATGCAGCAAGGTGATCCTATAGAAGAGCGTTATAAGGAACACATGGAAAGAGGATCGGTGATAGATCAACTTGTTTATTGTATAAATAGTTACAGAGAAGCAGCCATGTCGAATGATCCCAAATTTGATCACATTGATCTCTCTGAGAAGCAGAAGGTAGAGTTCTTGCTCTGCTCCTTTATCTGGAACTGGCAGCTGTCTATCCTGAAGACATATATTTGATATATTTATGCTGTTATTCAGGTCTTGAATGAATGTGTAGAAGCAGAAGCCTGGCTAAGAGAGAAGCGGCAGCAGCAGGATTCTCTTCCTAAACATGCTCCTCCAGTTCTCTTGTCAGCTGAAATAAGGAAGAAGGCAGAGTCGTTGGACAGGTACCTTACCCTCTCCTTTCTTGATCGTGAGATGCTCTTTCTCTCTGATGTGGCGGTTTGTTAATTCCCATTATTCTTCACAAAGGAAGACATTCTTCTTTGTGGTTTGCGGAGCTAGCCAGATATTTGTCATAGAGAAGAAGGTTTAAGAACGTATTGTATAGTAACAATTTCTTGTTTGAACACATATGAAGATTCTTTATCCAAACATTGCCGCAGAAATTAATCGATGTACCAAGAGAAACAGAGACCTCTATTGATCTACGAACTTATCATTAATTTATACAGTAACTACAGATAAGATCCTTGAGGAAATAACATTGGAAAGAGGGACACTGAGTAACATTAGATGGCTTTAGTTTGATTGGTGTTTGACGTTGGAGCTCAACAGTTTCCTTTTTTTTTTCTCTTTATGCTACGAAGAAACTTGTTTGATAACTTATTGATGTGAAAATTCGGTCGTCTCCTTCCCTAGTTATTCTCCTAGCAATAGCAAATTGAGATTCAGGACATTGTATCTTTTGCTCGCTTTTGTGTAAATGTCAATTTTTACTTGGTTTTTCTCTTTAACTTCTACGTGGAAGTTACAGAAATCATTGATAATAATTAGATGGGGCTGGAAACCTTGAAACAGTTCATTTTAGGAAGATATTGCCCTAAAGTAGGGACAGTTCCATGGGACCTCAATGTATCTGTTGAAAAGATGGCTAGCTGGTCGTATGCACATGATTGCCTTTCTCCTATTTTTTTTGTTCTCCTAATTCTAGAAGGAGCTTAAGAACTAAGAATTGCTTTGATAGGTTTTGCCGGCCAATAATGATGAAACTGAAGCCTGCCAAGCCTGTTACTCCCGAGGCTTCCCCTCAGCCTGCTGAGGGTGGGGAGCAGCAACCTCAAGGTGATGTCAACGCCGATGCCGATGCAAGTTCTAATGCTGATGCTGCTGCTGGGACTGATGATGTACCGCCTGCTTCTGGGGAGCCGATGGATACCGACAAGTCTGAGGTGCCTCCCTCTTCTTAGAGTTTTGCTTGGTATAGCTGCACATCATGTGTTATTGATTGTGTAAGGATTCGCTGGTTCAAACCTCAGAAGCTTCCGCTGGGAAAGGGTTGAGAGGTTATAGGAAAGCCTGATTCATAATTGTTGCAAAGGCTTTTGGGTGTTCTCCAAAGATTTTTTCTTTTGCAGTGTTTTCTTAAAAGACGAAGCTATGAATGCTCCCCCAACTGAGTTTCCCTTCCCCTTCTTGGTGCGGTTGCTGCGAATCTGCAATGTAGCGTCTGTATTACTTCGTGTGGATGGATTTTGTTAAATGATAAGGTCCAATTTTTCACTCGGTTGAAGCCATTGCTCCCTCCAGGGACAAGTACTTGGAATGGTATGTTTGATGGGTGCATGCTTGTCAAAAAACAGGGATGGTTAATATGCTAGATTCGCCTGCTGTTATGTTTGAATCGGAATTCGTAGTCCGGCAGAGCCGCTCTGTTCCATTTCTGGGCTTTGGGGCATGAATAGATACTCAACTAGATCGTCTGTTCAGGGACATTGATAATCATTACACTTAATACTGGCAGGTCATTCGGTAAGGTCTTGAGAGTCGAGAGTCTCTCGTGCCATCGGAGAAACCGAAATGGTCCGAATTGTGGAAGTGAGAAATAGTTTGTGAGGCTGTCGAGTGAATCATAAAGAGTTGGATGAAGCTGAACAATCTAAATCATCTGTGACTCGGAACGCTTTTCGCGCAGCATACTAGAACCTAATAAGGCTATATCAAATGCAGAAAAAAAAGAAAAAGCTAGTTGGATAATCAATGCATAGCGAACGATAAATGTCGTTAGCTTCTCACCAAATCTGGTGTCTTTTGCTCAATAAAGTAGACCCATAAACTCACACGGATGGTGGCCATGTCGGGTTTTGCAGATATAAAAGTGTCATTTACCTACGTTGGTCAGATATTGCAAACTTCTAATAAACAGAGATGAATATCTGAGATGGGGTATGTTCAAGAACGATGATTTGGAAGATGAGACTGCTTCGGCAAGGTTTAGACTTTACCGAAAGGTAAATGTGAGGAGATTGATCATGGTCTTCGCACTTTGTCGGTGGCGTAACGAGGGCAAGCAGAGAGATCACAGTCCAATTAGCTGGGACAACATTTGCAGACCCAAGAGATAATGGTGGTTTAAGCTTCAGGTGAACAGCGGATTTTATTCTGCTCTGTAGGCTAAGCAGCCTTGCATGAAGACGAAAACAGACACGACCATGGGTTTCTCGCCCTGGATTTTCAGCGATGTGCAACAATAAGCTGGAGATTCCGGGCTATGGAAGACTGTTCTCCTAGGACGAGACCTCATTGCTACACGCTCGATCTTTTTGCAGGGCGAGGATCATCCTCGGATCCCTGATCTTAAATGGATTTTTCTGCTGAACTTGACAGTGGCTGCACTTACTGATTGGAATTCTGAGAAATGCGTGAAGGCATCGTTAGCCGTTTGATATTCAGTCTGTGACTAGATTCATCCTCCTCAAAAAACCAACACGGTGACGTCAAGGAGTGTTATACAAAGGAGCATACGACGCGTATGTCGGCGGAACTCGTCTCTGCAGGCTCAGTTCTACAAGCTGGAGGGGAAGCGCTACTCCTTAGGAGCATCAAGGCTGGTAAAGCCACTCAAACTCACCGGTTAATGCCAGCAACACTGGACAAAGGAAAAAATACTCGTTGCCACCTCAGGGTCTTGCCTCCCATCTGCTCTACAAGTTTGACAAGGAACAGTGTGAGTGAGTTTATGTCAATTCTCGTGCTTTCTCAGATTGGCAAGGACAGTGAATTTGTACTTGCTGAAAAAAATTTGGACTTCACCGTTCTTCTCTTTAGTTCTAGGCTTTGAGCTCACCCATAGTGTATTTCTTGCCCGTAAATTATTCGTCTGCTTGAAACGGTAATGACAAATCATATCGACACTATCAACCTGCTCGAGCATTGTCTAAGCAAATGGCCAATTTTTCATTTTTGTAGTACTTACTGCTTATTTTGAGCCTTATGCACCTGTGATCGTCTTCGTCTTTTTCGGTGATATACTTAAATAAAACTGAAAACTTCTCTAAAATCGTATACTTTTATATTCTCAGTTAAAGCTAATATGATGAGTAATAATTTTTTATGAGTGTTTTTGATTACATATTCATATAATAAGTCGGGTAAATGTGTACTTTTAAGTCAATCGATCAAGAAAAATGTGGTGATTAAAGATTATGAAACGCACTTAATGACCTTAATTGCAAGCACTAATGGGCCGGGACAATAAGATGTAAAGGGCTTAACAGTAGAGAGATCCCAAGCTTTCTTGATATCTTCCCGGCTCAGTTCATTTTGCGGGCGGTCAACACTCATTCAGTTCCTCTTCCCTCTGCTTTCTTCCTCTCAGACGACGGCTCTGTGTCTTGGGTGGTCGGACGTACCTAGGGAAGCTCTTCTTCATTGCTTTTCGCATTGTTTTTCCTCTGAATTCACTCTGACATGACGTCGAGAGCACTCGGCTTGTCGAGGAGCTACTCCAAAGCGGCCTCTTCGAGGCGTTCGATCATGACTCTGCCTCCCCTCTATGAGAGAATTAAGCAAACGGGTTAGCTTCATTATGCAAAACTCCCGCTTTCTTTCTTTTTTTTCTTTCGGCTCTCCTTTTGGGGCAATTTCTGCGCTTTTTTGCTGCTGTTTGCGGCGAATTAGAAGTCTTGTTAAGCACTGGCTTGTGATGAAATGTTGGGTCACTGGGGCTTTTCTTGCAGCAACGGTATGATATACCTGATAATAACTGTTCTAGTGTAGTGCAATGCCATTGGATCTCATGCAATAGTGTGAAATGAGAGCTTTTGAAGAGAGGGTTATTTTTCTTTTTTTCAAGAAAGTTCTTTTTTTCGGGTGTTTGGTTCGCAGAAAATGAGATTGTCCAAATGTTCCTGCCACATAATCTCGGAGACGATGCACAAGACCCGCCGAAAGATCCGAGGATGTCGAGGTTTTCGAGGAGAGACCTTTCAGTTCGGACTTTGGACGAAAGGTTCATCAGGATTCTGAAGATTTTCAAGTGGGGCCCTGATGCAGAAAAGGCTTTGGAGGTGCTAAAGTTGAGAGTGGACCATCAGCTCGTTCGCGAAATACTGAAGGTCGACGTTGAGATCGCTGTTAAGATTCAGTTCTTCAAGTGGGCTGGAAAGAGGAGAAACTTCACGCACGATGTGAGCACCTATATGGCCTTGATTCGCTGCTTGGACGAAGCTGGGCTGGTTGGTGAGCTATGGAAGATGGTTCAAGAAATGGCTAGGAGTGCAAGCGCAATCAACCCGGTTGACTTATCTGAAATCATCCACATGTTGGGCAGGGCTAAGATGGTAAACAAGGCTCTTTCGATATTTTACCAAGTCAAAGGACGCAAGTGCAAAGCTACAACAAGCACTTACAATTCTATGATTATGATGCTAATGCAAGAGAGTCATCATGAAAAGGTTCATGAGCTGTACACAGAGATGTGTAATGATAACAATTGTCTTCCTGATACTATGACCTACAACACAGTTATATCAGCATTAGCTAAATTGGGTCATTCGGAATCTGCACTTAGGTTATTTGATGAGATGAAGGTGAATGGTTTACATCCCACTCCAAAGATCCATACAAATTTGTTGGGGATCTATTTTAAATGTGGGGAAGTTGAAAAGGCATTGAGTCTAGTCCAAGAGATGAGAGACAAGGGTTGTGCACTTACTGTTTTTACTTACACTGAATTGATTAAGGGGCTTGGCAAGGCTGGGAGGATTGATCATGCCTACAGTGTGTTTATTAGTATGCGAAAAGATGGCTGTGAGGTTGATGTTGTCCTCATAAACAACATGATTAACATTTTGGGAAGAGCCGGTCGTCTTGACGATGCTTTAAAAATCTTTAATGAGATGGAATCCATGCGATGTGCCCCAAATGTCGTAACATACAACACCATAATTAAGGCTTTGTTTGAATCCAAGGCTCTAGCTTCTGAAGCGGCATCGTGGTTTGAGAAGATGAAGGCAAATGGTATTGTTCCCAGCTCATTCACTTATTCGATTCTCATTCATGGGTTTTGCAAGGCAAACAGGGTTGAAAAGGCTTTGCTACTCCTGGAAGAGATGGATGAGAAAGGTTTTCCTCCTTGTCCGGCTGCCTATTGCAGCCTGATCAACTGTCTCGGAAAGGCGAATCGTCATGAAGCTGCTAACGAGTTATTTCAAGAATTGAGAGAGAATTCTGGACGCTTGAGCTCAAGAGTGTATGCAGTTATGATGAAACACTACGGAAAAAGTGGACGTCTCAGTGAAGCTGTTGATCTTTTTAATGAGATGAAGATGATAGGCTGTGATCCTGATGTTTATGCTTATAATGCACTCATGTCAGGGATGATTAGGGCTGGTATGATAGATGAAGCTCATTCATTACTTCAGACCATGAAAAAAACCGGCTGCAGCCCAGACATAAATTCACATAACATCATTCTTAATGGCCTGGCAAGGTCTGGTGGGCCGGATCGGGCAATGGAAATGTTTACAAAGATGAAATGTTCAAAGATTAAGCCGAATTCCATATCTTATAATACCGTACTTGGATGTCTCAGCCGCGCTGGTATGTTTGAGGAAGCTGCAAGGCTTATGAAGGAGATGAGGGCTCAAGGATTTGAATATGACCTCATCACCTACTCATCAATACTTGAAGTGGTTGGTAAAGTCGATGAAGTTCGGGAACCAGCCTTATGAGAAACATAATTGATCAGATTTTATCTGCATGGTCTATTTTATGCCGAACGGTTGTTAAATCATTTGATAACCAGGGGCATTCTTTAATAAATGATCACTATGAGTCAAACTCAGTAGAATACGATCAATCTTTTCTTCTGTCGTTAAGGTGGAAAACCGAACCAAGAATTCAATTTCTTTATCATCTATCAAATCATTGTTCGCGACAATCGCTGTTTCACCTCCCAAAAGCAAATTTGGCTTGACAAGCTCAGATGAGAGGAAGTGGGAGCAATAAACTCCTATGATTGGCTAGACATCTCCTTGTTCGGGTCATGCACATCACAAGTAGAAAAACTGGATCTCTTTTTTGCCTTCCAACAGGGAACTCTCTTAGGTCCTAGTTTTTTTGGAATTTCTTTGGATCATTGGGTAAAGAAGCTTGTCCAGCCACAGGAATTGAAGAGTACGAGCACATTCATTGATGCGGCGAATGCAAGCTCCTGGTGGAAGCTTTTCCATGTGATTCCCCAGCTACCACTATTGAATCCCCATCTTTCGCTTTTCATAAGTGAATCAGAGCTGGAAAGGTCTATCCGATGTGGGACTGATGACTTTCTTGGATCGGATTCCTTGCTTGCATTCCTTATTGGAATGGAAGTAGGAGGCTTCAATCAATTCTCCGGGCGAAGGCTAGATTTTGAATCACTTATTGGATTGGAGGCATATTTCCTTGGTCATCATGTAAGTTTTTCTTGCTGTAGAGCTGCCGATATTCAAGAAAAAACTCCCCTTTCAGGCACTTGTTTTGACTACTGTCCCTTGTATCCGTAAATTTAATTTGGCTTGGTTTTAACGTAAGGTAAAGCTCCAAAACCAAAAAAGATGGTGAAGAGAACAACTGTTCCTTTGGAAGGCTGCTCTATCCTGGCATGTTTAGACAGACTTGCGGAAAGGCTGTGAATCATGTCTTTGATATGGGTGTGCAAGATCATGGCAAGGATCTTTCTGTCTTGAAGATGAGAAAGTTAGAGAAGTACCTGTCCTTACTCATCAGTGGCTTCCCTGATTTTGATGAGTAAGAGATGCATGTTCTTGACTTTGGAGAGGACAGTTTGATGCTATAGATTAGTATCTGGAGACTGACGGTGTTAAGAAGATGGAGATGAAGAAGACATACATGTCTTGATGCTTCAAAGACAGAGAAGTTTGACATTGGTGATCTCTTGACAGCGAGCCTTTTTCTTTTCCAGGAAAGACTATCAAAATCGTAATTGGTTATGAACTTCTGGCTGTTTGGGGATTAGCATGTTAATGTGAGATGCCTGGCATAGAGAGAAGGCTGCAGTGCATCGCCTACATGGGCTACTCCATCTCTCTACTCGGTTGACATGAGATGTAAGCCATCATCTTCTCAAAGTGCCTCGACCCCCTTTTCGTGGGGCTGGTTGGAGATTTGTATTTTCAAAGGAGATGGCAACTGAGATTCTTGGGCAACCGACGAACAGAGACTAGTTAGAGGCAGCTCTAAACATTGCATTGCTTAGCTAGATGGTCTGTTGATGAAAAGTCTGAGGATGTACTCATTGATGAGGAAGCACTCTGGGAGTAATTCAAGACTCTTGAAGCTCGTTGCATTATTAAAAGCAGGTCTGACGTCTTCAGGTCCATGAAATTCTGGATCTCACAGATTCTTCTATGTAAAACCAGTCTACCACACTAAGCGTGATGGCTACAAACCATGTGGAAAATTTACTTTGTACATTACATTGTAATTTGCTTTCTATATAATAAATCATTAAGAAAGTTCATGGTCATAGAGTAACTGCCGTTATCATCTTATCAGATAAAGTTGCTAATAAATTTGAAAAATCCTTTTGTTCTTACAATGTATTAAAACTTACTTTACACATAAAAAGAGACTAATGATTTATAACATTTACTAAAGCATATGGTTCTTGAGAGTCACTTTTGATTATGAAAAAGTACAATAAAAGTGGAAAAACTACAAATAACCTAGGAGTTTGTCTCTTGATCAAAACTTACTAAATAACATGAAAAGTCTACTTCTTATAATAATTAGAAAAAATATCTTTTGAATGCAATTTGTAATGATGTATGTACGTTTCTAAAGTTACTTCTAACTTTGGAAATTGCTATGAAATTTGGAAAACCTGCTACGAAATGATGAGAGATGATTTACTTTCATCATAGAGAAATTTACTAAAACGTGAGGAAACTTACTTTTTACACGACAATATCAGGATTTTTTAAAAGTAATCTTGAACTCCCTTAGTAACTTCTCATTCACGAAAGTTTAAATTACAGTGATGCATACTAAGGGTGTTTCCCACATGTTTTGCTACTCTCTTCACAAGTACTCTCTCTCCGATTAGGAATCTTAACACTCGAGTTGTGAAGGTACTTGATTTGGATAAGTGGGATGGTTTGTCCAAACACATATCCCATTTGTAGCTTTGAATATTATGGCGCGGAATGCATTATTTGCATTCGTCTATAAAAGATTAATAAAGCCGAAAAGTTTGGATATTCCATTTTATTATAAGACCAAACAATCATGTACTTATAACTAGTTAACTTTTCATGAGGTGAGTAAATTCAATTGGGAAAAGTCTATCGTCCTACCAATAGATGGGAAGTTTTCAATGTTGATACTAACTTTTCATATAACAGAGTAAGATTGAGCCCTCTCAATTTGTTTAGTGTTAGTATAAGCTAGCTTTTTCATCTCCTAGTAATGCTCTTGTAAAGGAGGGCACGAGAGCTCGGCATGTGGCGTTTGATTTTTTCGAATAAGCGGGATTGATGTCTATGCTGATCATGGGTAGAAGGCTATTGTCTGATCTAAAAAGTCCAAAAAAATTACGAAGTTTGTTTTCTCCACCTTTTCCGTTTAAAAAAAAGGGGTCTAGACGTAGCTACTAACAAAACTGGGTCAACTTAGAGGTTATTTGAAACAGAGGTTCCAACGGTAGTTTCACCTGTTAAGAAAGTTGCTGTAGCTTTGAGAAGGTGTTAGGCAAACATCTCACGGCCGCAGCTACTTCAAAGCTACGACAGCTTAAGGATCTTATCGAGTTTTGAGGAGCTGCATCTTTAAAATATGCAAAAACCAAATATTAAAATAACAGCACTTCAGGCGCGGTAATGTGCGCAGCACAGTTACAGCTATACGGGGCTCTTATTCCTCACTGATGGAAGAGACAGATCTGCATCTATGTAAGCCAAGGAAGAGGCAAGTTTCCTTTTGCTTTCCTGTATAGTTCCCCTTGAGAAACCAAATGTACCTGGCAATGGTCTTTTTGATACCAAGCAAGTCCAGTTCAGTGTCACTGTCAAGCACTTAAGTAGCCCCTAAAGTCACACAAGTAGCTCAACTTCTCATATTTCCCTTTAGAACAGACGATTTTCAGAGACAACAATGGCACCAGCACTTCGGGTGCTTGAATTTCCATCTGCAGTTAATTCAGTCACATCCGAGAATCTTTAAACTAAAGCTCATGACCTGCAGAACTTATGGATGATGAATCCATATAGGAGGAGCAAAAGTGAACCAAAAGATTGACCATACCACAATGCGAGGGCTTATCCAAGTCATTGATTTCCAACACAGAAATGAGAACAAGTACCTTCAATCATATTATTGCTTAAGAAATTTAGACGTTCAGGGGCTTAACTCAACCAATATTATACAACGGAAGAGGAAGAGTCGACATACTCATCTAATCATAATCCTTAATCAGGTAAAGCTGTCACCCGCTGGCATTCTCAGTGGAGAGATCATTCTCGCCATCGTCGCCTTGCCTTATCCTCGCAATCTCGGCTTGAGCGCTCTCCATTATCTGCTTCCTTTGAACTTCCAGATCCCGCTGAAAATCCATCCTCATCTTCTCCAGTTCCACCATCTGCTGCCTCTTACTATTCTCAATCTTCTCGTAGATCTTACTAAATTTCGTCACAGACTCCGCAAGCAATTTGATTGAAGCCCCGTCACTCGACTCTCTTCCAGATTTTCTCTTCTTGGGTGGAAGGCCATCTGAATCATCTCCCTCTTTGTCAGAAGACTCCGAGTTCCCAGGACTGTCCCTCATCTCATCCATTCCGTTAGCACGGTTCAGGTAAACCCTAGGGTTCATGAAGACATAAGCCCCGGAGTCGACCCCACAAGACAGAGCAGTCTGTTGTGAGGGTGATGAGGACATTAACATGTCCATCTTCTTGAAATAGACCCATTTGCTGGAGGCACCACTGGTCTCTACGAATTTAGCTTTCTCCTTCTTGTACTTTTTCTTCAATGTATCCAATCGGTTTCTGCATTGACTCTCTGTCCGGTCAACTTTGGATACCTCTGCCACCTTTTCTGCGACTTCTTGCCATTCATCAGACCGAAGACTCTTCCTCCCACGTTGAAGAAACCGCTCGCCCCAAGCATCAAGTAAAACAAATGTCTCATGTTCGGTCCAATCCATGAGAGAATTCCGGCCACCGGTATGCGGCAGTGGTTTTGGGACTGGTGGAGGCACATCTTGAGGTGGTGGTACACGAGGAGCAAACTCATAACTAGAAACCAAACTCTTCACCTTCCGCCTTTTGGGGCGCCTTTCTGGGTCATTCGTTCTTCTAGCTTTCTGGTCATCGTCATCGTCGTCATCGTCATCGGAAAAATCATCTTCGTCGTTGTCCTCGTCGTCATCATCTTCATCTTCTACATTCTTGACACTTTGCCTGTTGCCATTCATTTGATCTTTATCATCTTCTTCGTCTCCCAGCTCTTCCTCTTCATCCTCTTCGTCACCATCATCCTCATCATCATCATCTACAAATTGGTTGCTGACCGGCTTCGAATACGGAGGAGTTCCAACAGGAAGCTTTTGGGAATTCGAGGAACCATATGCCGGTGCCTGATTTGCACCGTGCGAATTAGGGGGGTACCCAGCATCATCCTCGGCGTGGTCCATCTATCACCGAGAAGGACAATATCTCACTGCAAGGAAAACCCAAAAAACTCCAACCTCTCTTTCTTCGCAGAATAAAAGGAGACAGTTTCAGCTCACATGATTACTTCAGTTCTCACTTCAAGACCACACAATCCCCTATAACAGAAGCAAACAATATGGGCAATTTAGGGGTGAAAGGAACCAAGAAATGATACCCAAATGGGAAAAGCTAAAGTTTTCCACTTTTATACCTTAGTGTCATTCAACTGAAAACTGTACAAGATGCAGCAAACTAATTACGCTAATTCTAAAAGAACACTCAACACTTGCAGTGCAACATCAGCTAATTAACTCCCTCTAAACCAGCTCTAAAAACCCACTTAGCCGCTAATCACCCAGATTCAGATTCACTGACCTCACCAGAGCCCCCCCCCCCATCTTTGCTTTAAGTGGCAAATCCCAAGCTCGCTTTTTTAACCCCCCCTTTTTCCAAGATTCAGCCCTCGACAAAACCAAACGGAATCTACCCAAAATTAGCTACACCCACTCGCGCCCACACACGGCGAAAGCCGAGGCTAAATACCCAAACTTGGAGCTCAAAAGATCTTTTACCTTCGGCCGACAACAATCCGCAGTCTCGGAAGGAGTCGAGAGCACCGCCAGCACCGCCGCTTCTTCCGAAACAATCCCACTCATTCTGCGAGGGGATTCATGCTGTGGAGACGACGACGAAGGATCTGTGCCGTGGAGAAGGCGGAGCAAAAGAGAGAGAGAGAGAGAGAGAGAGAGAGAGATTGTGGAGGAAGCAGAGAGAAACTGAAAACGAATTTAGGTGGAAGCAAATAGAGAGCGAGGAGGAGCGAGAGAGACAGAAAAAACGATGATTCAGCGGAGATGTAAGGGGGTGGTCGCGCTAACATGCGCCGGGGCGTTCCCTGTGCTTCTTGGGCCTCGAGGCCCAACTCTACTAGCGGGCTTCACTAGGCCCATCTTTTAATTTATTTATTAAATTATACACCTTTACTTCTGGATTATTTTATTCTTAGTGAAATATATATAATTTATATATATATTTTTCTTCTGAATTGAATAGGTATATTATCAAAACAAAAAAAGATTCCATCACTTGGGAGTAACTTAAGAAATTACATTCGAACTAAATTATATCGTTTGAAAATACATTACTTGTAATTTTATTCAACTTATGGCTAAGCTAATTCAGAAGACCAAATCGTCTTACCTTTTATAGAAGATTTACTTTTTGTCGTGATACAAAATGTAAAGAATATATTTTTTTTTGTAAAAAGCCCCCGTCCAAAGAAATTGCCGATACAATTTTTTCATCTCACGAGTTGATAGTATCATGAGTGCTACGTCAATTATTATTCCGACACGTAGCAAACGCACGCATGCAAGATTAAGCAAGATTACAAGATTGCCAGATATTTGAATCTTGTAAAATCAATATTAGTAAAATTTCGAAATATAAAGATAATTTAAGATTCTAAATTTTTCGGGAAGGTTGTTATAGGATAGAACGCGTCCAAATCTTGATACTGAGATACGCCAGAGTCATCTCACAAGCTCCACTCACATAAGATTTATGAAGGAAAGGAAAATGATTGAAGATCCATTAAAAGTAGGAAAAAAATTACCTAAAATTTTAAATTATGTCGCCTGTTATATATTTATCTCGACACTAAAAACGCCAAATCATATTTCTTCTCCTTCTTCTTCTTCTTCTTCTTCTCTCTCGCTAAGCTCCTGTCTCTTCTCTAGCATCAAATCGTAATTGCTCACAAATTCCCATCTTTTTAGCCACTGCAAATTCGGTTCCGCATCGCTGCCTTCGGGCGGTCTCGGGCTCCGGATCCGGGTCCGGCACGGTGGGCACCGGCCCTCCGTTGTGGAACCGATGCGGTTCGCGTCGGGTTCGATGGGCGGGGGGGTTCGGTTTGCCGCGGATTCCGGCTCCGGCGGGCGTTTCTCGGAGTGCGGGCTCGGGGATGCTTGAATTTTGGCTTCGAGGGTTCTTGGGTTTTTGATTTGAATTTGGGGTGTTCTTGGGAATCAGAGCTTCCGGTGGAGTTTTGTGGGGGGGAGGGTTTCCGTGGGTTGATTTGGGAGGGGGCAGGGGAAGCAGCCATGTTCTATGGTGCGGTGGTGTGGGATCCTTGGCTCATCGTTGCCCAGATCGTGTGCCTTCAGTGCTTGTATTACCTCACGCTGGGGTTGTTCCTGTTGCTCCTCGTCGGGACGCGTGTCTCCCGCATGAGCCTCGTCTACTTCTTCGACTTTGCGGCCGTGACGACGGCCACGGTGACCGGGTGGTCCGTCATCGCCTCGTTCGTGCTCGCCGCGATTGCAGGGTGAGATTGAAAGGCTTTGTTTTTTTTTTTTTTTCTTTTTTAAATAGCATATTCCGTTTACGGTTCATTTTATGTTGTTGCGATGATGTCTTGCGAGCTCTTTCGTTTTTGTGTGAATTTGTGATTGTTGTGGAGTGTGGATGAATGCCCCCGACTTGAAGAATGTGCGCCTGTTATGACCTCAATAACAATGTTAACTCAGGTTAAGCTTTATGCTGCTCCAACTTGCTATGTTACTTTGTCATGTCTTTGGTTCCATCCGTTTGGTTTTTATTATCTAGTCGATAAAATGGGCTGCCGTTCTTGTTTGACTGATTTGGGACTGTTGGAATGATGTCTTTTCTGGTTGAGCAATCGTCCACATTCCGAATTTATGCCATTCTAGTCAGGAGAAATGGCTTGGCATGGTTTATTATTGTCCCTCCTTACTTTGAGCTGATACATTGGTAATTATTTATCGAACTGATTTGTCCCCCTTTTGCCATAGTTCAATACTTTGCTTTGCTATCTTGTCAAGTGGTTTGATGCTTTAGTCAACGGTAGATTTCCCAGTTTTATCCCCCAGCTGACCATCTCTAGTTTTTTTTACTCTCAATTGCCGTGAAACCACCCTGTAATCTTAGCCTCTTTACTAGTCCATTTTGTGACTTTAAGAATCACTGAAAAGCATTGTCATATGTCCCCATGTATCAGACACAGTCGCTTAGACTGCTTAGTAGCTATGTCGAGAAAAACAAAAAGAAGAATCTGTGACTTGGGACCTGAAGACATGATTTGTCTGTAAAGTTCAAACCCAGATGCAGTGTTAGGACCTTTTCTTTAATTTTAGTTCGAAGAAAAGACACCTGTGACTTTGAAGAAAATAATCCTGTGACTTGTTCACCCTTCAAGCATGCTAGTATCAGTCATTCAAGCTAATGATCTGATGTGTTTGAATGTTTGTGCTTGAGATAACTGGATGTGACAGTGTAACTGTGAGGTCTTTATCTGGACCTTTTACCATATCATTCTGTCTGTAGTTCTCTCGTTTGCTGTAATATTGGGCTCGCTTCAACGATGTTGGGGAGCTGCTAATATATTAAACATAGATATGAAAATGGAATGCTTAGGATATAACAGGTGCTATGTGAATTGTAAATGTTAAACTTGTTTTACGGAGGGAGAACGTATCTATTTTAGAATTTACTGTTTACATGCTTATAAAGGAAGAAAGTCGTTTACAGTTTCTTATATTGAATCCTGCTATTTCTTGATGCAGAGCTGGATATATGTTTTATCTAATTGAGAGGGCAAAGAGATGCCTGGACTTTTCTGCCACTTTATTTATCATTCATCTCCTTATATGCACCATATATGGAGGTTGGCCTTCCTCAATAACATGGTGGGTCATTAATGGCTCTGGACTTGCGGTGATGGATCTACTAGGTGAATATTTGTTCATCAAACGTGAACAGCGGGAAATTCCTATTGCATGGCATCGTCCAAGTAAGGCTTTGTTCTCCTCTTTGAACTAACTCAATGGAAGAGTGTCCGATAATGTCTTTGTTAAGTTCCCCATAATTTGAGACTTGTTTGTTAGAATTTGACCTGTCTGTTCGTCTCTCTTTTGCTTCCCTCTGCAATGGTGCATCCAAGCAATGCTAAAGAGTCGTCTTTAGCTTTTCTGTCTTGTACTTTGTCGGCGATAGTCTCATTATTTTTGTCAAAGTTTTACTAGCTTTCTTTAGTTCACTGTTTTGAGCTGGGATTATTGGTGCAGATGTTTGACGAACTGGAGAAACGATACCAACAAAAACAAGTTTCATCGGAGTATATGGGCGATTCCTTTGGATGATGTTCTGAATGCTATCCTATATACCTAATGAGGATAGGTTAGATTGTGCATGATGGTTATAGAATGAAGTGACGACAACAATGAGCAAGCTGGGGTCGGAATTGTGCTTGTGGGATAATGTCAAGCTGATGAATAGGATGGTTTTGGATTTTTTTAATATGCAATTAGGTGGCTTTGAGAAATCGATGCCAATTGTACTTCTGGCAGTCGATTAGTGAGGATGAAATGTCCAGTCATGAAATTTTCATAATTTTCTGCAACTCAAGCATGTCAACTTTTGGTTTGGAGAGCGCTGTCTGAGTAAATTGTGCGTTGACTGGCGTAGGATATCGAGAACAAGCTTGTGTCAATAAAAGGTTGAGCTTCGTTTACCAGCTGAACTTATTAGATGAGATGGATTTCCATGCCTGCTTCTACGGGGCAGCTGAACTTTTTCCTCATATCTCTCTCTCTCTCTCTCTCTCTCTCTGCTTTTGCTGTTGTATCCCGTGTGACTCATGCTGGATTTTACTGCTAAACCACCAGCAAATTTACGAACAAGGATGCCACCAGCTCTTGAAATGATTTTGACACAGCGGAGTTACAAGCTTCTTGATTGGTCGGCAAGTTCAAATGTAATCGGCAGCAAACGTCTTTACTTTGCATTTGTGTCGGCACACGTGAGAGATCGAGGAAATTTATAGAGGCAAAACGCAATCGAGGCTTTGGACCATCGAAATTGGAACCACGGCGCTTTCAAGCCGAGAGTTTTTCTTCTGGTTGCAGCTTGCAAGCATGGACAAGAGAAAGATGCGTGAAATGGTATAATTTGTCTTTTGCATGGATTTTGCAGTGCCAAGAACAACCAAGTAATGGTCCTGTCTGGCGAATATCTAATTAGCAAACACAAGGCTGTCGGATTGCTCACCGTGGTTAATACATTGATTCATATGGACTTCTTTGTAACCGTTTTAGTCAAAAACTAGCCTAGAAGGCTGATTTTTGAGGACCGAAAGTGCTTGAGAAATAATGGCCACAGAACCAAGTTAAACCTTGATGGCTATGAATTCGAAGCTTTGAGCTGTATAAGTTTGGAGGAAAGAGATACAAAAACCTCTTCAAGGAAGAGCACGGCATTCTCCTTCCTCTTGATGTAGCAAAATGTAACAGCGATTACAAAAATTCCTGGCTAAAAAAGGAAAAGAAAATAAGCAGACATTGAGTCCTCTCTTCACTTGTACTCTTCCCCGACATAGGCACCAAGCTGTCCGGTACTCATGGTTGGCACTTCCACAATGAAGAAATGTCAGCGACGGCTTCTCCGACGGTCATGTACAATCCATTCAACCCGAAGCTGTCCAGCGTTTGTGATTTGTGTAGCTTCTCCGTCACATTCCCGACAGGACTTGCCAAAACAAACTACAAGAAAGACAAGGAGCAAAGCGGAGAATTAACAACTTCTCTTCGCCTTTAGGTCATCCAAAGCCTGACAAAGTTCACAACTTCAATATGAGTTGTACCTTGAGAGATTTCTTTTCCACCATCTTCCTGATTTCCACTAATGCATCGATGCCACTTGTGTCTATGGAAGTGACAGCTGTGGAAAAATAAAAGACCCATCATTTTCATCAATCGACAAGCGAGGATTAAACAAGCCGAATGGAGACTCGAAGGCTTAAATGATTTGATGTTCTTTGGATAAAGGAGTTCAAAGCTGATATATTGAACGAGCACGCTCTTATAGAAAGACAGAATCCACATGAACTACAAACTTATTTGTTAAAAGAAGCAAAACTTACTCATGGATCACATGAATTCTCATAAAAAAGGTCCAACTTAATGCATTTCTTTGATACTGTCACTAGAAAAATATTCTTTGTTAAATATAATGTAGTTCACATTACGGCTCAGGACAATCGGCTTCAAAATCTCTGCATTATTTTATTGGAGTGTATCAAGATGTTGCAGGAAATATATGTAAAATGTTCTAGTCGGTGGAAGTGCGAAGGTAGTACCTGTCATGTCAAGAATTAGGCATTTCAGTGCACTCCGATTGTTCTCCTTTATCCATTCTTCCTCCTCTCGCACCCATCTCATGATCCTGCGTACGAGAATTTCAATTACAACCACAAAGAAACCAGGAAAAAGTTACTCCTTTGAGAACGTGCGTGATCTTTTAAACCTATCAAAGACAGGAAGCTTCAAATTTTTTGGCCAATATAACATTTTTCCATCTAGATCTGCTGATGAGTACTCTAAAGAGGTGTCAAGAAGGCTGACCTCTCCAGCAGGTAGGTGGAATTGGCGAAGTAGATCGGAGATTCAACAGCAAGTATCAGAAATGATGGAACTCTTGATGCTTCTTTGTATCTGCTGAGGTTTTGGTATGTATGAGTTCCTGGAATATTTCCCAATACCAGAGTGTTTGGCCTAGTGACATGCAAGAGAATCTTGAAGACAGAAACTCCAACCTGAATTTTAAAAAAAATGTCAAGTTAACCAAATGGGTTGCTTAAAGAAGCTACTGAAATCTTGAAGTCTCCTCCTTAAAGTTTAAGATTGGTTTAAAATCTGTAATGCCTTCTACAACGAACGTAGCTAAGAAAGTCGGAGCATGTTTCAAGTGCGAGAGACTCACAGCAATGGCTAGACCCAAGGGCACAGAGATGAAAAGGACCCCCACAAAGGAACATACACATGCCAAAAAGTCAAGCTTGTCAACTTTCCACAACCGAAATGCAGCCTGATAATCAATCAGACCGATCACGGCTGTTATAATGATCGCAGCTAAGATGACATTGGGAGTGTAGTGAAATAGTGGCATGAGGAAAAGCAGAGTAACTAGCACTGCTGTTGCCATAACTATGTTCGAAATTGCCGTTTGCGCCCCCGCATTATAGTTAACCGCAGACCGGGAAAAAGACCCTGAAAATGACAGTAGAGGTATAGTAGTTAGAACAGCTAAAAGGGGAACTCCACTTTTCTTGAGAAGGAGATATAATGAGGCGCTTTCAACATATTCACCGATCCTCTCACATTTTTATGTGGACTGCTATCTCGTGGGACCAGCTGCCGTGCGAAAAGAGGAGTATATTCTAAACTAACGTAACAGTTGGTCACACAAAATCCCGTTTATGCAAAAGAAAGAAAACCTAGCTGTGCAAAGAAGTAAAATAAGTACCTGTGGTGACAAAACATGAGGAACAGGAGCCGGCCATGTTCATCAGGCCAATAGCCATCATTTCTTTGTTTCCATCGACTTGGTAATTTTTCATAGCGGCAAATGTTCTTCCGACTGCAATACCTTCCTGTTCAGATGTTATAATGAATATGATAAGTATATGCAAGAGTAAAGAATCTGTGTCCAAAGAGTCAATCAATTGCAATACGCATATGTAATTCACAATTCTTACAGTCAAAGATAAAATTCCAGTTATGATGCCGGTTTTGACAGCCAGTGCTAGACAAGGGCCACTCAGGTATATCATGTTTGATGAAGGCGGATTCAGACCCTTCGGCAAGTGGCCAATCTGTGCATAACGGTAATTTTAGTCAATAAAGTCCCAAACATGAATGTAACACACAAGTTAGGAAGTCTGCTATGAATATGTCCAAAAACTGGGAGTAAATCCTCAGTGCATACAAATGAGATTCCATGAGCTTTTGATCTGAGGAGGAAAACTAGAATAGTTGACAAAACCACCGATGTTAAAGGGGCAGCTGCTGAAATCCAGAATAGCTTTGGTCTTCTAATGCTCTGTGACATTTGATGGAAACTCAAAGGTTAGACTACAAGAATGAGTCAATCATTCAACATAATTATGGCTAGCCAAATGAATGTTTGGCCGAGGTAAACTTACAATATGCCTCGCTGTCAATAAAAAGATTAAGAAACCGACTCCCATGATGACACTTTGCCAAGACCACTGCAAGTCACAAGTGTAACTCAAGTTAAGGATCTCTAGACAAAGAAGTGAATATAAATTGAAATTGAACCCATAAACAAATTTGATAAAGGATAGTATAAGTCGGAATTACCAAATGAACGGATTTCATAAGATTTATACTTCAAATTGTATTACCCTAAGTTCCAAGATCATATTTCGAAAGGATTGCCAGACTTTTCCTATGAAAAATTTAAAATGATATTTTTTTGTTGCGGTGTTATTACACAATATCGTCTCTTTTCTTTCTTGAGATACCGATATGATGCTAAATAGAATAACATCACTCGCCCGAATTCCGGTGGGAAATATGTGAAGTAGCTTTATATCATGTATGAAGATTCCTATTAGGCTTGCTAAAAGAAATTAAGAATTGAAAAGAAAATGACGAATTACCTCGTCTTTTTGTTTGAAGACCGAGGACATAACAGGAACAAATTGCATCTTGGTGGTGAAGTGGACAATCCCAAGCAAGCTTTTCAACTGCTGCAATGACACTATAACTGCAGCCCCAGCCATAAAACCAACCAGTGTCGCTTTGGAGAGAAAATCAATTACAAATCCCAACCTGAAAATAATGTAATCAAACTCAATCAAGTTAGTCTCTGGATTATAGTCACTTCCTTCTATGATATTTCCTACAGTTTAACTCAACTCCTCTGAGAAAACTCTTATTGTGGAATTACAGTTCTCTGTCAATTATATTACTTTCAAACAATTTTGGACAAGAGAAGAAAGAAATTGGTTGGATATGTGATACCTCAGGAGACCCAGACAAGCCTGAAATAGACCGGCGAAGAAGGTGGCTGTGAAGGCCAATTTGAGATACAGAATTGGCTCTTGACTGTAAGACACTGTCTCACTGAGCATTGATCCCATGACTAGAGAAGCAATTGACACAGGTCCAACAGCGAGGTGCCTGGAGCTTCCAAGGATTGAATATATCAATGGCGGAACAAAGCTTGAATCTGCATGAATAAAACACGGTTTAATTAAATATAAAACTGCAGAACCAAAAAAGCTCAACTAGTTTCATGGCTCAACTAGTTTCATGTACTTGTGACAGAAAAACAGAAAAAGAAAAGAGTGATTCAATCGACACTCACATAATCCTACAATAGGTGGCAAATTTGCAAGTTTTGCATAGCTGATTCCCTGCAATGTAAGACACAGGTAGTGAGATGCCCCAAATCAGGATTGCATAAAAAAAAAAAGAAGAAGAAAAAACAGAAAAAGAAAAAGAAGAAAAGGAAGAAATGGACTATGCATTAATATTTGTTTCACAAAGGGAAAAAAAAACAGTCAGAAAAGTCGAGAACCTCAAACCTCAACTGAGTCATTTTACAGGATAATTGGATCTAGCAAAAAATTAACTTGGTTTAATTCATCACCATCACAACATTGAGCCCTCTTCCTGGAAAATAATAATGAGAAAAGGGGATTCAAAAGTTCACTAAGGCATACTGGCACCATGTCAGAACCTGACAAAAGCATCTAAGTGAAAGACCCAGAAAATTAAATAAACTGACTGGATTACCAAACAGTATAATCAACAAACCAAATTTGACCAATTTTGAAGTCCTTTGACAGCTAATTGACACACGTTAAATGAAAACTTGAACCACTAAATCCTCTGAGAAACACTGAAACTCAAAATCTCCATGCACACACAAAAACACAAACGGCGTCTCTTTCTCATTCACTCACCTGTGGGATTGCCAGGCTAGCAATGGTGAGGCCGGAGATGACATCAGACCGAAAAAGCCTCAGATCATACTCAGGTGCCCACTGAAATATGGGGAACAAGAACTGCAGACCCAGGACAAGTTTCCTGAGTGACGTCTGGTTCTTGAACCTATGTAGCGGGTCATCAGGGAAGAAGATCTCAGAGAGCCTGTGCTTAAGTTTCTGGAAGGTGGTGGTTTTTGGTGGCAAGTAAACTCTGTGCACTTCCAAGGGGGGTGGTGACAGCGTTGAGTCCGTGGTGGAGACTCCGATGATGGTGGCCTCATTGCCCGAGAAGTTCTCTACTCTGTTTGAATTGAGACCCATTTCCTAAAAATGGTGATGATGATAATGGTGTAGGTGGCAGACTCAACAAGTGCTTGTTGAAGGACCAAGGCATTGCATGGCGTGAATTTATAAAGAGAAAAGGGAGGGACTTTGAGGAGAGAGAGGGAGAGCGAAGAGGGTGTATGTGTCAGAGAGGTAGTTAATGGGAAGCTGCAGTTACTACATTCCCAGGGGGTAGTTCGGTCATTCCACGTCATAGATTGTCTGTAATTTAATTGAAATCAGATGTATTACTCAAATTAGCTTGTATATTGGTATACCAAATCATGAGATATAAATAAACAAATTTGGACAAAGTAGGGAAAATTATCCAAAAAATCTTAAGTCTATTGTACGGAAGCTAATTTATTCATAAATTCCAATTTAGTCTTAAAGCTTTTAATAACTTGCATTTTATTCCTAAATTTTTCAATTGTGCCAACTTAATCCTAAGACTTTTGATTAATTACATATTTAGTCTTACACCTTTTAGCAATTTACAAATTTAGTCATTTTGGCCAATTTTGATAGAAAATCGTTGACGCGGACAATTTTTGCAACTTTTTGCCCTTTGTTTTCTTTTTCTCTTTTTCCGTTTGCTGGCCATTGCAAAGGAAAACAAAGAAAAAAATTCATAAAATTTTAAAAAATATAAAATTATTCATGTTAGCGTTAGTCATGCTACGTAGGACAGTTGGTGCTGACTAGATCGCAATATCAGTTATTTCTGATCAAAATTTGTCGGAAGGACTAAATTGATAAATCATTAAAAGGTATATGATTAAATTGATATATCATTAAAAGTTTTAGGATGAAATTGACAAATTGTTAAAATGTTTGTGACTAAATTGACATAATTGAAATGTTTATGACTACATTATTTGTCATATAATATGTTTAGGACTTTTTGAATAATTTTTCCGGATAAAGTACCAATTGAAATTAGATGTAACATCCTTTAATAAAAGCTTTCTCTAGTTCCAATGAACTTTCTTATTATGTAATGGTGTCAATATTAAGACGCGTGTTCATTTTTATGACAAATAATTTTCCATGTGTCAACTTCCGATAGCAAAACAAAAAAGCAAAAGTACCGATGGCAACGGAAAACCCTTTTGCCTCCGCTTAGCCCCATCCCCCTGTAAGGGCAATTTAGTGATCGGTTTTATAGGGGAAATTGACGATCCTATTTGGTCGAATACTTAGCGATGTGGATAGTTGCAATCATACCACTAGATTAGACTTGGCATATGTATGGGTTCATTCACTTATAGAACTTCACTAATTTCAACGAATTATTAACCTGCGGATAACCTCAATCTCGCGGGTAAGTAAGAGTCATTTGTAGGATCAAAGGTGACACATACCCAAAACTAAAGCTAAATAGTCCTTTGACTATACTCTAGATCGCTTCATCACCTATAGTGACCGCAATTTCAAGTATATTTTATATCTTAACACAAAGAAAAAGGCGGGGAGAGAGAGGGAGGGGGGGGGGGGGGGGGGGGGGGGTAAAATACCAATATATTAAACTCGGCATATGTATAGGTTCATTCACATATAGAATTCCTAAATTTAGCAAAAGATTAACGTATAAAAGGCCTCTCTCTTGCACGTAAGAAATAGTCATTTGCAGGATAAAATGGTGAAAAATGTTGAAAACTAAGGCAAAATGCCTATAATTATACTCTACATCGTTTCATCGCCTACCAGATTAAACTTGGCATATGCATGGGTTCATCCCCTTGTTAAACTTCTCTAATTTCGGCAAAACATTAACGTACAAAAAACCTCTCCCCTGCATGTAAGACATAGTCATTTGTACTATCAAAACCAAGGCTACATAGGACCAACCAAATCACGTTTCCAACGTTTTCAACCCAAAAAAGTTCATGCCATGTCCGTTTCCACTCAGATCAACTAGGCTAGAGAGTTTGATTATGCGCAATTGAGATTGAACTGCAAACACTTACACACAAGGCGGCTTAAGTAAACTACCTCACAATGCATTAGGTTGACAATTTGAACTACATGGTTTGCTTTTAACATGAGATTAGAAGGCCACAATCCCGTTTTCGATCATCTTTGTAGTCATTATGCATGTTGCAGCAGGCTCAACTGATATAATCATCTATTTATTCCAAGATCCAATTAGGGCTGATTGTAGTTTCGAGCATAAAAAAACGAGAGGAAGAATGCATGAGAAAGAAAGTATTTGATAATATATCTGTAATGCCAATATGGGACTTTGATTTCACTAATTGAGTGTTAGAACAAGTACCGTCCACTTTGTGTTGCTTTGCACAAGTAGTGTTAGAATATTTAAAAGATAAACAATGCTTTCATCAAATAGTTTAAGTTATTAGAATAGTTGACAGCGTTTTCATAAAATTTCACATGGTATCAAAGTAAGAGATCCCGTGTCAACTTTTTCTACCCTTTTTCCATCTCACCTTTGCTCCAAGTTAATATTATTATAATTCCTTCTCTTTCCTTAGGCAGCTGGAAATGATCATCTTTTGTTTTGGATTCAAGTTGAAGTGGTTCACTTAGATGATGATTTTTATGACGATGCTGCTCTTAAAGCTAGCTGGAATCGACATCTTTAGCATCTCGTGGACTTCAATATGAACTGAAAAATACGTGCCATCAGTGGGTATGTACCATGTAGTACGAACCCGCTTTAGCATGTCCATTGTGGTAGCACAAGGCAAAACCCTCGATGCCAACCCAAAAGGACCATCGAATTGTTGAATATAAAACAAAACGAGAATATATAGGAAGATGCTGAAATTTAAGATATTAAGTGAAGGAAATATATGACAAGATAATAGTGATAGATATGTCATTTAAGTCAAGCGGTCTGGGATAATTTCTATATCTCCCCACGAGCAAACTTGGACCGAAGTCGTACCAGAATATTACACGTGATGTCGAAGTAGTAATTAATCAGAAGATTCAATTTCTTAGATCGAGGAAGCTGCGTGTACACAAAACCAAGATAAACTCGGTAATTAAGTAGTGCGGGACAACTTTAAACGTGCTTTATCACGAAAACTGTGGAAGCATTCGGGGAAATAAATGGCCACCAAGAGCCTAAGTAATAATGCCGGAGAGGACATTCTTTGACTGTACCATGATAATAAGCAGCACTTTTCGGGCACACCTCAGGCTGGTAACGCAAGATACGTACTAGCTTCGCAAGTTGATGCCCACCGTTCAATTGCTTCAAATTAGGTGGGGGTCTCAACCAAGTTCTGCTTTTGTCTTAGCTGATGCTAATGGAGTCCTCTTCTTACTGGCCATACGTCAATCTCGTGATTTTAATTTCTGACTTTCCAAAAAAAAGTAATCGTTCTGCGTCCTGATTCTCTTCATGTACCTCGTAATAAAGTTGGTGGAGTCAATTCAAGAAATTCTAAATCTGATGACAGTTTACTAGCTTTCAGCATGTTCGGCAGGTGTTTAGCGATCCCTCTAGTTTTAGCGCCAAATTCATAATCAATCTTCTGCTTTCTTTTACTCAAAAGAATCCCAGCACTTTTTGAGAATTTACATCGTTTGTCCTTCGGTCATCTTAGTTTTTCGATTAACTATTGTTGACATGGACTATTGGAAAGCTGAGTTGGCAATCGGGAAAGATGAGATGGTGACGAAAAAGCTGATGTGGATTAAATGAGTATAAACATTTTAGAAAAATCAAAACTGATTAAGAAAATAGTAAAATAATAGGAAAATAGAGAAATTAAAAATAAACAAAATCCTAGCTCTGCCGAAACCAAGGTCACTGCTCACTGCCATTCCGCAATGCTGCCTCGAGCTCGAGTGTCTCCGGCCACGAGCTTGAGCAGCCATTGCAGCGATCTCGAAGGTTGAGCGGTCTATGGTTGCCACGAGCTCAAAATCGAAACTGTTGCTAAGAAATGAAAATAAAATTTGCAAATAATAAAAAAAAGTTGACAAGTAAGAAAATACTAAATAATGTAGGTAAGTAATTCAAATAAGAGATAGTAATCCAATACTATGTGGTAATATAACAGGGAGAAAAGTCAGCAAGTCCCGCTAGTTTAGGTTCGTGATCTCTAAAAAAAGAGCTAGTAAAGTTAAGAGGTTGTTAATCAAGATAAATAAAAAGTCAGTGACTTATAACAAGTTGGTATTAATTTTAAAAAAAATTAAACATTGATAAGTAACTCAATGCAGAGTTAGTGACCTAAAATTAATTCGTAGTTAATCTTATAAAAGTCGGTAAGTCACTAATTTGGATATGCAAATAAAAGTTAACGAGTCAGCACAAAAGTTAGTAATTTTTTTTTGGGAAAATTTCAATTAAGGACCCCAAGTGGGGTCAAATTTTTAAAAAAGGACCAAAAGTGAACAAGGTGTTAAATAAGGGTCCGAAGTGCTCAATCAGTCTCAAACAAGGACCTGAAGTGCCCAAAAAATCTCAAATAAGGACCTGGGTCCCCGGCCGGCCAAAATACCCGCCGGCCGGCAAAAAAGCTACTGTTCCGGTGCCGAAACCGTAGCTTTTTATTTATTTTTTAACTTTTTCGTTTTTTATTTTCTGTTTTTTTTTATTTTCCTTTTTATTTTTTTTTTCTTCCTCCGTCGGCCATAGTCGGGGCCGGCGGAGGTCGCCGGCCTCGCCCAATGCTGGCGAGGTCAAGCCCTCGCCTGAGGCCGGCGGAGGAAGAAAAAAAAAATAAAAAGGAAAATAAAAAAAACAGAAAAGAAAAAATGAAAAAGTTAAAAAAAATAAATAAAAAGTTACTGTTCCGGCACCGGAACAGTAGCTTTTTCGCCGGCCGGCGGGTATTTTGGCCAGCCGGGGACCCAGGTCCTTATTTGAGATTTTTTGGGCACTTCAGGTCCTTATTTGAGATTGATTGAGCACTTCAGGCTTTTATTTAACACCTTGTTCACTTTAGGTTCTTTTTTGAGAATTTGACCTCACTTGGGGTCCTTAATTGGAATTTTTCCTTTTTTTTTTGGTTAGATAAAAAGTTAGTAATTCACAAGCTATAAAAAAGGGAAAAATCTAAGAATTGTTGGTAAGTCACCAAAAAATTACCACAAAAAAAAAATGTCAGCTCTCTAATATGGTCATTATCAAGCGAGTTTCTCTCAATTATTCATTCTCAAGTTTCACAAATTACAAGCTAATGAACTGCAAAATGAGGCCAAACACTTGGGATTATCTTAGCTCATGCATACTCTACTAAAGTCTAGACCACTTGACTATAGGAATAGTAATCCCTAGTCAAAATTTCCCAGCTATTCCAGGTGAAGAGGGTGTCGAGAATATTTTTGACCTCAAAATGGAGGCAACTGCGACGAGTTGTCGCACAATTGATTCTGCCAAAATCGGAAGGGACAGGACAAGGACTTTTGATAGTTGCGTGAATTGTCTATGCGGCGATAAGCAATTGCATTCGATGGCCAGCTTTATCTATCAGTCCTGAGACCTAAAAAGGCCCCACAAATTCTTCCACTTTTCAAAGTACCCACCACTGATGGACCAGGCTCGAACAGAAATTGAGTTCCAATGGTCAAATTATTTTCTGCCCAATTTAATGTAGAGAAGAAGATTCTCGCTCTGCGTGTAAATATCTGACTGGTTGGTGCAGCTCGCTGTGCACTGGGGACTAGGAGGAACAAATCTTGGGTACAAAATCTGTCCAATCTTGGTTCTCTGGTTGGAACACCTCAGTCATCTCAGCGTTGTTTGGAAGACGAGAACTTATTCCCTTCTTTGAGAAAACCACATTTTGTGCTCACGTTTTGTGGAGCGGCTGTGCTGTAAAAGCAGAGATAGGGGCATATATCCATGAGGTATCCAATTGGCCTGGGCTGGACTCTTGAGGGTCCTTTTGAATAATAACTAGAGAAATTGGATGGCCAGCCTTTCTACAGTTTCACTTGGATCATTCAATGTGACTTCTGTTTCCACTGAGATGGAGTTAGAAGTTTCACATTTGGCTTGCTCTTGGACACAATGAGGATGAGAACTTCTATGAGAACCTAGAAAGAAAGCTAATTCAAAGAGTTTCTTTGGTTGACTATAGTTTCCTTGAGTGGGATGAGGCTCAATCTGTGGAAGACGAATCCTCAAGAATCTTTGAGAGGGCTGACTTCAATGAACACATCAACCAATGGCTGAACCAAGAAACAGATACTTTTTAGCCCCATAGCCATTAGCATGCCTTCTTTGAAATGCCCACTTTTGAATCAAGTGGTGCCAATAATGCAAAAGAGTTATGAACATGATGTTCTGGTTTTTTGCCTGTAAGGCCACACTTGTATTGGCTATTACATGAGCACCCAAAAGCATAAAACATGATGCGACACAAAAGACCCAATCTGAAGCATCTCAGAAACACAACCCTTCATTGTTTAGTCAAAATAGGTCAGCTCAGTTTGGTTGGTCATGGGCAGTAGCAACTAGGAACCAACCAGAGTGACGAGCATTGGGGGCTATAATGCTTGGCTAGGGTCCAGACCTGTTTCCTCTTTCTTTCTTTCTTTCTTTTCATTGTTTACTTAGCAGTATGTCAGTTTTTTGAGATAATGGAAGGGGTTGAGAGGATTGCTGAGTGCTCAAGTTTATTCCTGGAATATTCCCTTATGTCTTTCTCCTTTTATCACAGCTTCTATTGCTTTAATCATTGTTAGTTTGAACAATTTTTTTTTTTAATTTTCTCAGTGCTTTAGTCTTCCACTTTAAGTCAACTTTATGGGATATCGAGTCTAGCTCGCGTTGATAACACTGAATCACTGGTCTTGTGGTCGTTATTCGTGCGAAGGCACTGAAGTCTAGGGTTTTCACATTATCATCTGACATCTTTTTTTGCTGCAAGAGTTTTCAATGTACAGTTATTGGCGTGTTCCAACCAAGTGCAGTTGACGGAATTTCACATTCCAGAATAGTTTCATATGCTGGTGGATGTGAAACGCCATTTCTTTTTGCAAGGTATGATCATATGATGAATATCTCTTGGCATTGAAGATCTAATATTATAACAGAATAAATTATGCAGAAATTGACTCGGGAAGTTTTTGATCATATATTATGTAGCCTTCTCGTTTCCTTGGTTTTGTGAGCAATGAGAAGAATGAAGAGAGACACGAGGACATTAGGGTTCAAAGAAGTGATTACGTGGCTGATATACAATGAGCAGAAAGTGCAGATCCACTTTCACTTTGTACTTTCTTTTAATTAATCTTCATCGTTTTACATGATGTTCCTAACGATGCCAGCACTAATGATCTCTTATGATAATTTTTTTTTCGCTTTTCTTTCACTTTTAAATAAAGAATCTCTAAATTCTCAATAAACTAGTGTCATAATGAGCCAAATTCAGTGAGTTTATGATGATTTCGCACATACTTTCTTGTCGAGCTTGGCAACGGTTGTGCTTTCTAGATGAAGATTGGCGAAGCCATTTGCTCTATGTCTGTGGGCGTGCAAGTGAAGGAACAAAGTGCCCCGTGACCATGAGGTGAAGTGAAAGCACTAGTTCTTTTCCATGGATATTGCTCAAACTGTGAACCTCCATTCCTAGCCCCTCATTAACCATTTTGTTTCAGTTCTCAGCTGTAATGCAATTAACCATTGTCATACTTATCCAGAATAGTAAATGAATTTAAGGAAAATTCCCAATAGATTTTGAAGTTGACAAAATTGTCCATGAGTGTTTTGTAAGTTTGATAAATGCTATGAAGTATTTTGATTCAGAAAGTTATTTTTGAAAGAAAAGCATATATCAATCTTGATTTAGTTCGTGGTCAGATTGTAAAAGAACTTCAAGCAAAAGAGATTCAGACTCAGAACAAGAAGTTCAGATTCAGAACGAGAAAGTTCAAACTCAAATTTAGAATGAGAAAGTTCAAACTCAGAATGAGAAGTTCGGACTTTATCGAAAACCCACACTAATCTAAGTTCTGAAACAGACGTAGACGCAGAAGTTACATAGACACAAACGCAGAAGTTATGTAGACGTAGACGCAGACGCAGAAACAAAATTCATTTAGAATAAAACATAACAGCTAGTGATCTAGTATGGATTTCATAGAAGGAAAGTTTTCATTGTTTCAATCTAAGGCTATAATTGATTGACAATCAAATACTATGACAAGTATGCATTACAACGGATAAAGCTATATTTATGGAAACCAAGATTCTGATTATATGGACGACCAGAATTAACAGGATTCAGATTTTATCAACCAACGACTACTCAATTCATTTTATACAAATCTGTCCAAAATGTGACTATTGGAAGATGATCCTATGAAGACTGTTTAATGGCTAGTTTGAAAGTGGAGAAGTATAAAAGGAGATCAATGAGGAACAGAAGGTAGAGAACGAAATCAAGAATTAATAAGTCCAAAGTCTGAGCATATTCCGATTCAATCTCTTATCTTTTGTGAGCTTAAACGTGTAATTATTTGAAAGGTGTAGACAGTGTTATAAGTGTGTGCTTAGGTATGAAATAATGTGATCTGTCGGCTTGGTATAAGCAGCATCAGTTTCGAGGAGAAGTGCTTGGGTTTAAGCGGTACAACTTGCTGTAACTTCTCATTGATTTGATTAGTGGAATCCAGACAGTAGGCTGTTAGCGTGGAAGAGTGGACGTGGGCTTACTATAAGCTGAATCATTATAAACTTGTGTGCAATTTCTTTATCTTTAATATCTTATTATATTATTTATACTGCTCACAAGAACATTTGTCATAAAGTCTGATCAGAATCTGCTTGTTGTTCAGACTTTGTTCTTGATATTTTACTTCCGCTTTAAATTGGTAAAGAATTTATTTAAATCATCTATTCATCCCCCATTAGGTGATCCTTGCTATCCACATCAAATAGAAGGACAGTGTTTTTATTCTCTATCTTCTTGCACTATCTATTTTCAACAGCCTTGTGATTACACGTGCAATAATGGATGAAGCATCAGCGCTATGTTTGTGATAAATATGGATCATAATGGCGTGGATCTTTCACCAATAGCCAAGTGATGATGGGTATTCCTTCACGAACAGCCTGTGATCTGTCTCTTGAAAGACATGCTAGGTTTCAGTCCAGCCAAGAGCTCCCCTTTCATGGGTGTCATGCTAACAGAAGATGATACAGAAGTTGAGATTGGGCTAAGAGTTCAATCAGTGTAGTAGAGTCGGGAAAATTACAAAAAAAGTTCTAAACCTATTGCAATTGTGCCAATTCAATTATAAACTTTTTTTTTTGCTAATTCAGTCCTAAACCTTTTGCAATTGTACCAATTCAGTCCATCTGGCCACTTTTGGCTAGCCGTTTGGCCGACACTGATGTGGCAATTTAAAAGTTTTTTTTCGATTTTTTTAAAACTTTTTTTCTCTCTTTCTTTTTCTTTTTTTCCTATCTTCTTCCCTGGTCGCCGGTCCAGCGATCGGCCAGAGGTTGAGGCTGGGCCTCGCTGACATTAGCGAGGGTGAGCCTCGGCGTCGCCGGGTGAGGTCAAGTCTCGCCATGGTTGGGCAAGCTCGACCTTGCTCGGCGATGTCGAGGCTGCCCAGATCTGGTAAGACCTTGTCGTTGGTGGGCGAGGTCGAGCTTTGCCATGGCCTGGCCTGGTGAGGCTCGACCTTGCCTAGCGACGGCGAGGCTTGCCCTCGCTAGTGCCGGTGAGGGCCAGCCTCGTCCATGGCCGATGAGTTCAACCTCACCGGCCTTAGTTTTTGGCTGGTCGCCTCCGAAGATAGGAAAAAAAAAGTAAAAAAATATTAAAATATTCGAAAAAAAATATTAAAAAATTGCCACGTCAGTGTCGGCCAGTGTCCATGTCAGAGCCGATCGGCCAAAAGTAGTCGGATGGATTGAATTGACACAATTGTAAAGGATTTAGGACTAAATTGACAAAAAAAAAGTTTGGGACTGAATTTGCATAATTGCAATAAGTTTATGACTTTTTTGATAATTTTTCCCAACAGAGTCCCATATGTGTAGGTTTGGGCTCAAGAGGGCCTATAAACTCGTGAAGGATCAAAATGTGAAACTTGACGCTCCTTTTCGATCTTTAATAGAGCTAAGCCCCTGTGGCTTCTCTTGAATCCAAGATCTATTGGATCTGTTGTCAAGATGCACCATGCTTCGGCCAATTCCTTCCTCCTAAGCCAGCATGTTGTTGGGAAATTATTGGACTAATATCCCTTTTGGCAATTTCTACAAGGGTATCCACACGAAATTTTTTGCATTTTCAATTTGTTCCTCGACAGTTAAATTTTTACAGAAGTTCTTTGGATACTCAATTTAACATAACTTATCATTCATATGATTATGCATTGTGTATTTGTAGATGATTCAGTCGTCAATTAGTGTCAAAGGATGACTCGATCTATTCTTGCTTGGCCCATGTATGGGAAACGTTTTGGCCTAATTTGAATCTCAAACTTACAAAATGTGAGCTTTAATCTCCTCACTTGAACACGTGATGATATGGGAAATATAGAAAGATAATTACCGGATACTCTATAGATTACGCCGATCAAATCCATCTGGACCGTTAATTGAGCGGACCTCACGGTGAAATTCATGTAATCAATGGTGCTGATGATATTGATCCTCAACGAGAATTTAACTCTCAAAATTTGACTTTGACCAGTTAGAGGCCGCCCTCTTAATCTTTTAAATGATAGACTACGTTGACGTAATTCATTTTGACCGAACACTTTGATCTCCACCGTGTATTGTAATACGACGGCGGAGGGGACGGTTGAGGGGTAGCGGATGACAGCATAGGAGAGAGGAGTTTTCTTGGCAAGGGAGAGAGTAGAATAGAGTCAAACGCGTTCACGTAATTCCCTTGTTTAACAACCATTGGACTATGATCACACCGTCTATTTCGACACGTGAGCTGAATGGCCGGCTGGGAAGGCACGGGATGACGACAACATGCAGAAGAATTTTCTTGGCTAGAGAGAGAGAGAGAGAGAGAGAGAGAGTAAAATTGCACGACCATCCTTCATCGACAAGCAACTCTTGCATATAAAGATGTCCGACCACATATTAATTTACGTCCAAGATTGCAGCAACTTCTACCAATATATCCAATTTGATCATTACACAAGAAAATGGTGAGTTATCTATGGTTTGTTTTTTTCCTCTCAATTTACTAAGAAACGAAACTTATATCGAAACACGACGCAATATTGTTTTACGCTATATTTGCACCAGGAGTTTTCATTGTACTGATTTCGCTTCTGTCATTTGGCATGTATCAGTCTACCGCGTTCAAGTTTGAGGTACACAAGTCCTGTTCCTCAGTTCTTCTACTTTTCATTTCCCTTTCTGCATTTTCAGATTTGTTTAACTTGATTATATTACGTGAGCGTATTCATCGATATTAAGTATGCCTACTTCACTGTCCGAGAAACTAATTAATGTCACTCTTGCACCAGAATGAGATTGTTCAAAGGTCGGAGCGAGCTAAATCTGTCGAGTTCCATCTGACAGAACCATGGTAACGAGAATTGCTTATGCTTCTTTTGTTGATATCTTTCATTGCTCTGGTATGGTACCAAAGGAAGCTTAACAATACGTCTATGTTTACAAATCCACGCTTAAGGATGTTAATTATGAGTGTCTTACCAGAATGATGCTTGTTGTTGTGCAGGATTCTTGTAAGCTTGCATTCAGGAACTGTTTACATTTGGAACTACCAATCCCAGGTAAATAAGAGCCTTCTCTGCTTTCGCAGTTCACATCACAAAGAAATCTCCAATGTATCCATCGTTACTGAATGTTTACTTGACAAGAAGTAATTATCTTGATCTTATGTTACTAATTGACATCAACATTGTTTGGTGGTATTTCAGACTACTGAGAAAACATTCAAGGTGGCCGAGTCACCAGGTAAATATCAGAACACACCAGATTAAATTGATATGTACTCCAATTTCTTTGACAATTCATGATGCCAAACCAGAAAATTGTATCATAGTCAGTAGCTAGATATGGATAAGGGGGCATGGAATACATATGGTGAGCTACAACAATGTTTAAAGAGCCTATCATAGCTAGGTTAAGAGATAATTGAGCATGCCATGATGTTGATAGGACATCCTAATCTATAACGCTGATCATATTTGCAGTGAGGTCAGCCAAATTTATCCCGAGCAAGGGCTGGGTAATTGTTGGATCGGATGATGCGTTTATTCGTGTCTATGACTATAGCACGATGGAGAAGATCAAAGAATTCCAAGCGCATAAAGATTATATCAGATGTGTGGATGTCCACCCTACACTTCCCTATGTGCTATCAGCATCGGATGACGCAGTTATAAAGCTCTGGGATTGGGAGAAGGACTGGATGTGTACTCAGACATTTGACGGACATTCACATTATGTGATGCGTGTAGCGTTTGATCCTCAAGATCCTAATGCTTTTGCAAGTGCATCACTTGATGGAACTATAAAGGTACTCATTTTGTAGGTCTCGCTCTTTGTAAAATACATATTTCAATTTCCAGATACGCTATTTATACTCTTGATACGATTCCCATTTGTTGCAGATTTGGAATGTTCACTCCTCTGCGCCCAAGTTTACTTTGGATGGGCATGAGAAGGGGCTGAACTTTGTTGATTACTTCTCTAGGGATGATAAGCTATATTTACTGAGTGGTTCTGATGATTGCACTGCTAAGGTTTGCTAACTTTATTGTTCTTAATTTAACATAGTGGTGCATTATTAGAAAGAGACCAACTGATATATGATTTGTTCAATAACAAGCACAGGTTTGGGACGATAAAGGCAGAAGCTGCATACAAACACTCGAGGGACATGAGCACAATGTTACCATTGTATGTGTGCATCCTGAACTGCCTATTGTAATTACCGGTTCAGAGGATGAGACTCTTCGCATATGGGATGCAAATGGCTTCAGGTATGCATTGCGGGAGTTTTTTACAGTTATAGCATGCTCTAGAATGCAGCTTCAATTACAGCAGTCGAATGAAAATAACACCTGTGTCTTTTCCAGATTTTCCAAAAGTTACCGCAGGATTTGACTGTTTATGTCCCTGGATTCTTGGTTGTTTTGTGAATGACTCCTACATTATGTCACGTACAGGCTTATGCACGTACTGAAATTCGGTCATGGAAGGATTTGGGATATTGCATATCAGAAAGGATCGAGGCGGTAACGTTCATTCCTGTTCTAAATGCTTCATTTCCTCGTTATATTCATGCTTTGATTATAATAAGCTATTATGATGGTCCAAGGTTTTCCATTGCCACTATAAAGGCATTCATGTAGGCTCTGTGGTTTCGCTACAAAGATAAAACCTTCTACATTTGTTGTCTCACTTTTTGGTGGCTTTTGCTCTGCAGGGTTGCAGTTGCTTGCGATGAGGGAATAGCCATGGTCGAGATAGCATGCTGATAGTGTGGGGCCTTCAGCCAACTATGTCGAATGAAACAGATCCCAACCTCTAGAACTGTTACTTTCAATTTGAAGTTCAAATAAGATGAGACTACATATCTTTCTTCTGTCAAAGGAAGAAAGTGTCGCTTTGTACTAGTTTATGTGTATACTCTTTTCGTCCTGCCAGTGGCACTATTTTCCAGTGCAACCCAAAGATCTTATACTTTCCTATTGTGGTGTGTCCTGGTGGAAGTTCATTTACGATCTGTGGTGTATTATGCTCCTAGTGGAATAAATGTCTCTCGAAGATTACTAGAATCGCCTGAAGAAAGGAAAAAAGGAAAATACTGGCAGCTTCGGAACATGAAACCAACAATCCTGGAGTCTACATTAGTCATATATGGGGCAAGGCATGTTTCAAGACCTCTGTACAAATAAAAGAAGTAAAATACATATCAAACAGGTTGATACTTGCAATTATGACTTGAAACAATTCTTACTCTCTAATGACTTTGAATGCTCCTGCCTATCTCATGTCAACAACTAGGTGATCCTTCTAAGACTTTAAGCTATCAGGAGTTCGACTCGATCTACGTCCTATTTCCTATCACAAGTCTTAACGCATCTGTAGCCTATGGGATATGAAAGTGGTTCACATCATGCTGATATTATTGAAAAAGTAGATTCATTTGCTCGCAAACAAAAGCACGGATGGGATTTCGGATAGCTTTGGGACCACCTCAAAAGAGTTACTGGACATATGTTTGGGGCCATTTAGCCAGATTAATACTGAGATGAAAGCCTTCTAACAAACTTCATCACCAGCGAAAAGATTAAAGTGGAATACCATGCTATTGCAACATTTTGAGTTATCGAGGTGTAATACTAACCTTCACAACATGATGTAAATTCATACAAACCTTCTTCTTTGTATGCCTCTGGGTTCTCTGCCTTTGCCCAAAATCTTCTTCACGAACCAATGTTGAACTCTCGCGGTTGTGTTGCGTCCCATAACCACTCCGATGACCAGTCCGATTCCGTGACCCATCAGACAATTTTCCAGTCTAGTTCTTTGATCCAGATCACCAAACCCAATTGTGGTGTGCACCTCAGATTTAAATTTAAACGGAAAACTAAAATTAATTTATAGCAAACAGGGCCTGGTTATGCCAATTCCTCCAAAACATGGAGGCCATGACTCATTACCTTGTTTGATCAAGATTGGAGAAATGAGGGGAAGGAAACTTCTGCATAATAGTTTATCAGAATTGAATTAAGCTGAGAACTGTTTTTGGCCAGCACGAGAAATTGTATTTACAGCTATCAAAAGAGTACATTGAGTCAATTTCAAGGAAACGATCGCACATTTATTGTATGTTTGATGAAACTGGAGACACTGTATTTGAAATCTGATATCTAGACGTACGGTAGATATTTGGATGCTATTGCATAGCACAGAACACATCGAAAAGGTATGCCACGATGTGCACCTAGCAATCAGCAATCCAGTCATTGAACTTTCACAACAGATTGTAAATCACGCAAACCTTATTTGGCGTATCCGTCTTCGTTGCCTTCGTCTATAGAACCTCAGGAACCAACGCTCAATTCTGGAAGTCATGGTCAGCCCCATAACCATGCCGATGACCAGCCCGCTTCCAAAACCCATCAAGACGATTTTCCAGTCAAGTTCTTCGAACCATGTCCCTGAGTCCTCTTCGGCGAATGCACCAGATGGTGGTGCCAGGGGCACTTCAACAGGATTTCCGCATTTCTTTGTCAGTGGAACTCCGCACAGTCCTAAGTTCCCTCCATAAGAGTCATTCTCGAACGTAGAGAACCGGTTCGCGTGAGGTATGGGCCCGGAAAGAAGGTTGTCCGACACATTGAAGAAAGCAAGGAAAATGAGTTGTGTGAGTTCTGGAGGGATCATCCCCGAGAGCTTATTGCTTGAAAGGTCAAGAGATTCTAGTCCGGTCAAATTCGCTAGGGGCAAAGGGATGGGGCCTGTAAGAGCATTGTTGGAGAGATTGAGCAGTTGAAGTTCAGTTAAACTTCCAACAGAATTCGGGATTTCCCCAGTAAAGTTGTTGCTCGAAAGATCAATCACGTTGAGGTATCCCAATATCTTTTCTTACTCCATGACAATGCCTTTGTTCATTATTGTCATTGAATAGTCGTACTTTCCATCGTTCACGGGAGATGGGAGGAAAAGGGGCAGATTATTCCCATAGTAGTTTGCATCATCTGCATCGTGGACTTTCATGGCACTCCATATATCAAAGTACTCAGATGGAAGGCTACTCGAGAACTTGTTCATGGATAGATCAACAATTCGTAGTTTAAGAAACTGGTCACCATCTTCAGGTTCCCCTATGGCTTCATAAAATCTATTGGAGCGCAAAATGAGCACCTTCAAATCAGAAAGCGAGCCCATCCACCAATTAAAGGTGTCAATGATCTGATTATTTCCGAAGTTGAGAAACTCGAGACCACTACAATTAGCTAATCCCCTTGGTAGTGACCCATGTAGTTGGTTATCACTAACATCTATCATATTTAACGCACATTCGTTATTCTGCAATTGAGGAAATCTTCCATATAAATCATTCCCATGCAAACGCAAGATGTAAAGGTTCTCGCTCAAATTGCTCAGACATGGCGGAATAACACCAGTCAACTTGTTCATGGACCAATCAATTATGCCAATAGAGCTTGGCTGGCACATCTCCGGTGGTATTTCTCCGGATAGCTTGTTATTCGAGACAAGGTAGACTTCAATGGCCTTCGGGGGAATCGGAAGTAATCCTAGTATATGATTGCACCTGAGGTCCAATGTCATAAGATTTGGCCATTTAATAGCTGTGAAGCTAGTAATTAAGTTTCTGGAAAGATTCAAAAACCCAATTGTGCCATACTCACATTTAAGAACCACAGAGGTGTCGGCCCATAAATTCTATTTTGGGATAGGTCCAACCATTCCAACCCACTTTGGTATGATAGGAAGATGGGGAGCTCACTTAAGTTGCTAGAAGCCAAGCCAAGAGCGGACAGGTTTGAAAGGCTAGCATTCAGGTCGGGTTCGACAATTGATGAGAATTCATTGAATGAGAGTGACAACACCGTTAAATGTTGAAGTTTGAGTACCACATCTAGCCGCAAAGTTCCATTCAGGTTGTTTGATTGCAAGTCGAGGGTAGTGAGATTCTCGAGGTTAGAGATATCTTCAGGAATTGGGCCAGTTAATCTATTAAAGGATAGGTCAAGATAAGTTAATCGGGTGAGGCCAATGATCTCAGCTGGAATTTGACCGGTTAATTGATTGTGATAGAAGTTTAAGAAAGTGAGGTTGGTGAGGTTGATCAAGGAAGCAGGAATTTTCTCAGAGAGTTGATTCATGCTAAGATCTAAATAGGAGAGTTGGACGAGCTTCCCAATGGAATATGGGATTTCACCTAAAAGTTTGTTATTTCTGAAATTTAAGATGGTAAGTTGAGTCAGGTTACCTATTGAAGATGAAATGTTCCATGATAAATTGGAGTCATTGATATCAAACTCGCTGAGGAAAGCCAAGCTTCCAAGTGAAGGTGATAGCATACCCGAAAAATTGATTCCCCTAAGAAACAACGACTTAATGGAACTGTGCAAGTGAAACTCTGGCAAATGACCTGACAGCTCTGGATTGTAACTCAAATCAAGAAGCTGTAGCCTCGGCAGCTCGAAGATGGTTGTTGGGAACGTCCCTTGCAAGTTGCAGTATGGGAGTACAAGTGTTGTCAAGGAAGATAAATTTGCCACAACATCGGGAAAAGGGGACGACACTTCCAACAAGCTAAGATCAAGGTGTTCCAATTTGGTCAACCTTTGAACTACAGTCTCCATGCTAGGATTCCTCAGCTCCAGTCCTTTCCCAGAGAGATCGAGGGAGGACAAGTTAGTCAACTTTAGGACTTGTGACGGGATTTGACCTCCGAAGCTGGAGAAAGAGAGGTTCAGGCTCGTCAACTCCACAAAATCACCTATCGCAGATGGTATTTGAGAGTAATTGAAGTCGTTCCAGGCGAGGTTGAGGCTTTGCAAGTGACTGAGACGGAAGAGACCGGCGTTTGAGTTGATAGGACCGGAGAGACAACTTTGGCTAAGGTCGAGGCCAGTCACGTAGCCTGTCCCTTCTTCACACTCCACGCCTTCCCAGATGCAGCAATCCTCGTCTTCCAGCTTCCACGATTCTAGCTTCGACGGGTCGCCCAAAAATGGGCAAATTTCCGCATCCAAGAGAGATTGCTTGAATTCTAACAAGGCAGACCTCTCCTGCTCATGGCACTTCGTTGGCCTTGTTGAAGGCAATGTATCGGAGGAAGCAAAGTGGAGCGGAATTATTGCAAGGAAAACCACCACGAGATCAAATGGTGTTCGTTTCATGATGATTAAATTGTTCAGCACTCTTCTTGGGTTTTGGTTTTGCTGGGTTGGCGATGTGAAGATGGACAAATATTGAAATTGCGCTGTCGGTATATAATTTTCTTATCCCTCGCGGTCGTGGATCATGGCCGTCACACTTGACCAAGATGCCTTCCCACTAATACATGATTTAAAATTTTCAATTCCGTTCATTATATAATCCGCTTGTGTGTTCTATTCAATACATTGAGATAAATATGATCATTGTCACCAACTCAATCAACTAGTTCATTTGGTATGACCACAGCAGTACCTGATTTGACTTGGAAGACTTGTATGGCTGGCCGGACTGGTCAATCGTAAATAACCGGCTGTCCACTTTCTTTTTTTAGCCAAATAGTACCTGCCAAATAGAGATTACAATTCATGCTTAAGTAGTTTATTAGACTTAAAGACTTTGTGTTGCCGGCCGGGCGGGTCAATGATAATAGTATCTCGAGCTATGACCGAAACTGCTGAACAGATTTCCCTCCGAACACGGTTTCATTTCGACCTTCCCGTAGATGCCGACAAACAATGGCTATTTTTCTTAACAGATCTTTTTGTTCCCCTTTGATTAAAGACTTTGCAGTGATTAACTCTATACGCCACTGAGCCAAGGTGGAATCCTTCTCCTTATTCCAACCCCAAGCAAAAAAACCATATGCATCGGCGCCATTCACAATTAAGTGTCAAATGCTCAACACATTCAATCTCAAAACAGAACACAGAAGCAGGAGAAACCTTTATTTTTTCCTTTGGATAAACTGGCAGCAGCAGGCACCGCATTCGAGCAAAGTTGCTAGAGGAAGTGTTTAATCTTGGGAGGACAGTCAAACACTTCATGCTAACTTCCAAACTTTACCATCAGTTGTATGAGAGCTTGAGGGTCTTGGCTTTAGTATATGTTTCTTTCTTTTCTGCGTGGTAAAGTGGCAGGCCGACTTAGCTGAAAAACAACCCCTCCTGTTCCAGGGCCAAATCGTTTGGTCATCAGAGCTTCTCCACCTTACGCGACTTCTCAACACCACTGACTGCTCCACTTGCCTTATGGTGTCTTTAGTAGAGGTTAAGTTCCAAGTCCTAAAGTTTGCATCAATTATTATTTTTTTTTGGTAAGGCGAGTTTGCATCAATTATGCTCTGTTCGTTTCGCAAAAAACAACTTTCAGGATAATTTTTTCCAGATTTTTCGGTATTCGGTCCGCGGAAAATAAACTACTCAAGAAAAATATTTTTTCTCAATGAAAAAAACACATTCAAAAGTGAGGAAAATGTTTTCCACTTTCTGAAAAGAGAAAATCATTTTCCCTCCTTCTTCCACCATTCATTTTAATTACTTTATTTATTTATTTATTATAATTTTTTTATTTTTATATATTTCTCTTTTTTCTCTTTTTTTACCTTATTCTCCGACTGGTTGTGAGCCTAGCCACAGGTGAGCTTGAGCCTTGCCAGATGGCGGTGGGGCTCTGGCCTAGCCAGAGATCAGCAAGTGAGCGAGTCGCGGCGAGCTCACCGCTTGCGAGGCCTCGAGCCTCATTAGATGTGGGGAGCTCGCTGCAACTAGCGAGGCAGCCCGCCCCCCTTTGGCAAGGCTCTAGCTTGCCTATAGCCGGTCGCTGGCCTTTGCCGTGGCTAGCGACCGGCTAGAGAAGAAGGTACAAAAAAAGAAAAAAAAATAAAAAATAAAAAAAAAGATAATTAAAAATCAATTTAAAAAATAAAAAATATTAAAAGTAGTGCATGGAGGAAAATCTATCGCATACCAAATGGCGAAAAATATTTTTTGGGTCTTAGTTGAGCACCGAAAAATTATGTCATTTTCTCAGAAAATGGATTGTTGGAAAATATTTTTTAGAATTGTCACATTTTTCACAGAACAAATGCAGCCTTAGACGCCATTCTCAATTCCTTTTTTGTCTGAGTCAGATTAGTGGGACGCAGCATCAAGTCTCAACCCTTCACCCGTCTATCCTCCCAAACTTTGACTGCTTTCCCTTTGGCAGTTTGCCATAACCCACCTTCCTTAATTAGATCTCTCCCTTCCAAAACACTACTCCATCCCCGGGACGATCTGCCACATCTTGTTCTAATTTCCATGAAGCTACAATGGGGAAAGTAGAGCCCTTTAAGTATTTTTTACCCAGAACTCTGAGGGGTTGCTTTCAATTCTCCAGGCAAGCATGGCAAGGAGGGCTAGTTAAACCGTGATAAACTTCTAAAACCCAAACTTCATTCTAACTTTTGCTTCAGTAAAGCTTTCCCAATGCTTCCAATGCACTTTCCCTTCATTATTCTGCTGACCCCACCAAACATTGGCTAGAGCCGCATCCCCTTCCTCCCACCACTTCTTTGAAAACAAGAAACAAAACCTGGGATAAGTTGGTGCGGCATGAACAAGAAATGAAAATAAGGATCCATTTGTTTGAAGGGAAATTGTTTTCAAGAATTTTTTTTTTTAACTTATTGGTGTTTGTGTTGTAAAACAGATTAGATCTTTGCAATCGGGATTGGAGAAAATGAAATTATTAGAGAAAATAAAACGAGGAACAATAAAGAACACGAAAAATTGATGTGATTTGGTCCGATTGTCGATACTTACGATCGGTCATAAATAATTCACTAATCAATCAGATAATTACACGATTATAATAACTCATGTACTTAAGTATTTCCCACTGCTAGATTACACCACCCAATACCCATAGGCTGCATTTGGTCGTCTGGATTTCTAAATAGGATATGATTGGATATGATAGGATAAAAAATCCTGTAATTTCTTCATATCTTGTCCACTGTTTGGTGGACTACGGATTTAAAGTCGGATATGATAATTTTAATTATTTTTTTTGTTATTCACGGGTCTGGAGGAGTCGGTGAAGGAAAAAAAGCCGAAAATTTTTTTTTGGTGAAAGCGTACAAGGTGTGAGGATGAAGATGACGACGAGTGGAGTGTTAGGTTTCTGAAAAAATAAACATTAGAAATCCTATCCGGGTCTATCCATCCTCCCTCCTCGAATTTTTTTATCCGGGCTATATTCGGTTTATATTCGATTTTATCCTATCATAGACTACCACCAAATACAAAATATGATAAAATATATCATATTCTGACTTTTATCCGGTTGACCAAACGCAGCCATAGTGCTTACAGCACAAATCTCACAATATTCAAAGCTCTGTCAGGTGCGGAACAAAGGGAACCTTCCAAATGGAAGAAAGTATGAAAGTAGACCAAGCGACCACCGTGGAGGACACGATGGATTGCTCTTAATTTGGCTCTCTTCTCTTGGTGTTTCCTTCTTGTTTCGATGTGGGCTTCCAACGAGCTCCTCTATTTATACTCAATCGTAAGCCCATTCTTTATAAATATTATGATGCTAGAAGGAGAGGCTCTTTACTAAATGCAGCATGTGGGGGCATGAAGAAATTCTACAAAAGGACAGGCTCGTGGCCTCCATTAATTGATGTCGAGGCTTGTGAAGATCTCCATCTGCGGCTGGACGCGCGAATGAATTCAAGTCTCCAGCACGCCTAGTCTAAGGTCGTAGGAGATCTCTCCTCTGCAGCTACAGCGTACGAGAAAAACAACGAATCTCATGTGCGCCGCCGAACACGCATGCAAGGAATCTATTGCAGGTTCAAACAAAACCAAAAAAGGCGCTTGAATTTTGTTTAATCAGCCGGCCTTATTTTGGGCCGTGTTTACTCGAGGAATAGTGTTAATGAATTGAATGACGAAAAATTAATTAATCGATGAAAAATATTTTTCATGAATCAAAAATAACACGGTTAAATTGAGAGAAAATGACTTTCCCCTCCCCTCTTGACAAGAAGGAATCATTCTCCCCAAATTACTAAATAAATGGAAACTTATTATTTTGCTTGAAAAAAAAATATAATCAATATATATTTTTCCATTTCAAATAGATAAAATTATAGCAAATGTGCGCTTTAGATTTTATGCAATAAAAATGTCATTTCATAACTCATAGTATATATAATCTATATTGCTTTCGAAATATGAGTTTACAAACTCAAAGAAAAAATAACACCACTTAACTGGGAAAATTGAAAACCAACTTACGAAGGTTACTTGAGCTGACGCATTTATATTCTTGTCAATTAATCAAAAAACGATTTCAAAATCCAAGTTACACTACTCAAAGAAACAACTTGACTTAACTATGCTTATTTGTTGACAAATCGACTTCCATGCGCTAACGAAGAAACTTGTTTATAGCGAACATTCATCTTTGTCTATTACGTATAGCTCGTACACGAAACTTCAAAAATTCATTTCGGTCAAACCATAAGCTAGAATCGATTGTCATCAAACTCTGCAGCTCCACAATACCCTAAGGGCGCAAATGATAATCATTCAGTTCCAGAAACAATTCCTGGAACGGAAATAGATTTTTCAATTTCTGTTCCAGGACGAGTTTCTGAAGAAAGAAACTCGTTTGATAATGACAAAAAATTTTTATTTATAGAACAGAAACCGGTTGATAACAGCATAAAATTTCTATTTCTTGAAACAGAAACCCGTTTAATAACAACATAAATTTCTATTTTCCGGAACAGAAATCCATTTTTTTAGAAATGGTCTTTAAAATGAAAATCAATCAAAATACCCAAACTTTAGTAAATTTGACTCAAAGTGGGTGGCCACAAAGGATTGTGTTATTTTTTAGGGATAAAGACCCCTTTTGGGGGTTAAACCCCTTTTAGGGTTTTTTAGGGGTTAAAACCCCTAAACTAAGGAGTCTTCAAAAATATCATTTGGGCACCTCAAAAATTTAAATTTGACTCAAAGTGGGTGGCCACGGGTATTCTAAGCTATTCTGTGAAGTTTTTAAATTTTTGATTTTTTGATTTTTTTTTTGAAAAAATTCACCAAATTTCCTATTTTCCCGAAATCTGAATTTTTTAATTTTCTGGAAATTTTCAAGAATTTTTCTGGAATTTTTCGATTTTTATGGATTTTCTGAAATGCTTTTTTGAGATTTTTAGGAATTTTCCGGATTTTCTAATTTTTTTTTGGGTGAATTTTCTGAATATTTTTTCTGATTTTTCTAATTTTTTTACGATTTTTTTAATTTTCTTAATTTTTTTTTATTTTCCTGCGAAGAATGAATTGGACAAAACTGATTCGGACCGATTTGACCAGGTCAAACTGGAGCCAAATTTAGGAAGAGATGTGTTTTGAAGAGAGAAGACAAGTTTTTTTAGAAATGGAATTGCGTTACCAAACGGGTTTTTGTTCCAAACCTGTTTCCGGGAATAGAAAACTAGTTTAAAATAGAAACAGAATGATTATCATGCACGTCCTAAACTATCATTTAAAAAAAAATCACAACTAAATTGCTCTTAAATCGAATCCCACGGTTCAAAATTTAAGTAACTTTTAATTTATAACCTAATTTCGAAAACTATTCTGATTAGATGAACAACGAGTTCGATTACTTATCAAACACTGTGAAACGAAACTAATCCGGCTTGGTGTGGTTTTTGTGACGTGTACACTTAAGCTTTCTCTCTCCTCTCTTTTCTTCATTTTCTTTTCCCTTCTTTCATTTTAATGCTGGAGTCCTCTTGTTTTCTTTTTGTGCTTCAACATTTTATCAATGAGAAAATGACACAAACAGTTTCTAAACTTTAGTCCAATATGCAATGTGATCCACGAAATTTTAATTTGTTCAATGCGGTCCCCAGGCTTTTGGTATATGCTTAATTTAGTCCAGGAACTTAGGAACTAAATTGAACATATTGAGGGACTAAATTGAATATGTACCAAAAGTTTAAGAACTAAATTAAATATGTACCAAAAGTCCAAGGACCACATTGAACATTGGGCTAAAGTTTAGGAACTACAATAAATAAATTAAGAGTTTAGTGACCATATTGCATATTGGGCTAAAGTTTATAGAATGTTTGTGTCATTATCCCTTTATCTATTGAAGAGGAAAGGAAATGAGCGGGGGCTTGGGCTTGGCTAATAAAATAAATAATAATGAACTTAAGCAGCCCATTATTACAAAAACAATTTAAGTTAAATAGAAAATTAACAAAATTTACATAAAATTCCACGGTACACACTAATTGGATAGTATCTTATCGATTTAATTACTTAGATTTGATTAATGATGGGATGAAGCATTTGTTACTGACCAATAGATGCCACAAATCAGAAATAAGGTTATTTGAGCTAAAGAAATCCTAAGAAAATTATAAATAAGGGAATGACGTGGAAGAAAGGTAAAATTTATAGAGATTCGGCTCATATAATACTAGTACTAAGTAAAATGAGCGAAGTTATATTAAGAGTTATTTGAATTTCTTAAAATTATAAATACTGCTTTTAGGGAAATTGTAGTTTAGTAAGGGGATAAATAATCAACTATGGCCTAACTTCTTTTGGTTAAGATGTGGATGAAGCATTAAAAAGGAAATTGGAAGAAGCTTAACCAATAACATTTTCAAGAGAAGATAGAAAAATGAAAATATATAAAGAAAATAAAAACATCGTGATAGAATATTAGAAGAAAAATACGAGAAAAATAAAAATAATTACATTCGGTTAAAAATAAAAGAACTGTATAAAATAGTCATACGTGGAAGTAAATAAAAAAGAAAATACATTATCGCGCCTTGGGATTATTGTCCGTTTGTTTGCGTTTTTTTTTTGACCTTTTGCGGGGGCCGAGAAACTGAAGGAAAATGGCTTCTAGTGGTGTCCTTGTGAAAGTTCGTTTACGATCTGTGGTGTATTATGCTCCTAGTGGAATGAACGTCTCTCAAAGATTACTAAAATCGCCCAAAAAAAGAATAAGAAAAGGAAAATAATGGCAGCTTCGGAACATGAAATCGACAATCCAGGATTCTACATTAGTCATTTATGGGGCAAGGCATGTTTCAAGACATCCGTACAAATAAAACAAGGAAGATACAAATCAAACAGGTTGATACTTGTAATCATGACTAGAAACAATTCCTTAAACTCTAATGACTTCGAATGCTCCTGCACAACTCCTGTCAACAGCTAGGTGATACTTCTAAAACATCAAGCTATCAGGGATTTGGCTGGCTCTATGTCCTATTTCCTAACACAAGTTTAGATAAATGTGTAGCAAATGCGATATGAAAGTGGTTCACATCATGCGAATGTTATTGAAAAAGTAGATTGATTTTACTCGCAAAATGAAAGCACGGATGGGATTTCGGATAGCATCGCAAGCCACTCAAAAGAGTTACTTGACATATGTTTGAGTGCCGTTGAGCCATATTAATACTGAGATGAAGGCCTTTTAACAAACTTCATCACCAGTCAAAAGATTAAAGTGGAATGCCACGCCATTGCAACATTTTGAGTTATTGAGGTGTCATACTAACCTTCACAACATGATGTAAATTTCATAAACCTTCTCCTTTTACGCCTCAGGGTTCCCTGCCTTTGCCCATAAAATTCCGCGACCTGTCGACATAATGTTCCAGTCTAGTTCTTCGATCCAGATCCTTGAGTATAATGTTCAGTTATGACCAAACTTTTGATTTAAACTTAAACAGAAAAGTGGAAAAATTTATAACAAATAGGGCCTCGTTGTGCCGATTCCTCCAAAATATGGAGGACATGACTCATTACTTTGTTTGATCGAGATTGGAGAAATGAGGGGAAGCAAACTTCTGCATGATGGTTTATTAGAAATGAATTAAGCTGAGAACTTATTCTGGCCAACACGAGAAATTGTATTCATAGCTATCAAAAGAGTATATCAAGTCCATTTCAAGGGAACAATCGCACATTTATTGTTTGTTTGATGAAACTGGAGACACTTGATTCGAAATCTTATATATAGACGGTAGATATTTGGATGCTATCGCGTAGCACAGAACACATCGAAAAGGTATACCACGATGTGTACCCAGAAATGAGCAATACAGTCATTGAACTTTCACATAACAGATTGTAAATCACACAAACATTATTTGGTGCATCCTTCTTCGTTACCTTCCTCTATAGAACCTCACTAACCAACACTCAATTCTGGTAGTCATGTTCAGCCCCATAACCACGCCGATGACCAGCCCGCTTCCAAAACCCATCAAGACGATTTTCCAGTCAAGTTCATCGAACCACGTCCCTGAGTCCTCTTCGGCGAATGCACCAGATGGTAATGCCCGGGGCACTTCAACAGGATTTCCGCAATTTTTTGTAAGAGGAACTCCGCACAGTCCTAAGTTCCCTCCGTAAGAGTCATTGCCGAATGTAGTGAACTGGTTCGCATGAGGTATGGACCCAAAAAGACGGTTGTCCGACACATTGAAGAAAGTGAGGATAATGAGTTGGGTCAGTGCTGGAGGGATCATTCCCGAGAGCTTATTGCTTGAAAGCTCAAGAGATTCTAGTTCGGTCAAATTCGCCAGGGACGAAGGGTTGGAGGTGTCGACCCATAAATGCTATTTTGGGATAGGTCCAACCATTGCAACCCACTTTGGTATGATAGGAAGACGGGGAGCTCACTCAAGTTGATAGAAGCCAAGCCAACAACGAACAGGTTTGAAAGGCCAGCGTTCCTGTCGGGTTCAATAATCGACGAGAATTCATTGAAGGAAAGTAACAACATCGTTAAATGTTGAAGTTTGAGTACCTCATCTAGCCGCAAAGTGCCATTCAGGTTGTTTGATCGCAAGTCCAGGGTAGTAATTCTCGACGTTGGAGATGTTTTCAGGAATTGGGCTAATCAATATGTTCAAAGATAGGTTGAGATAAGTTAAGCAGGTGGGGCCTGGGATCTCAGTTGAAATTTGACCGGTTAATTAATTACGATGGAGGTCTAAGAAAGAGAGGTTGGTGAGGTTGATCAAGGGAGCAGGAATTTCCCTAGAGAGTTTATTCATGCTAAGATCCAAGGAGGAGAGTCGGACGAGCTTCCCAATGGAAGATGGGGTTTTACCTGAGAGTTTGTTACTTTTGAAATTCAACATGGTAAATTGAGTCAGTTTACCTATTAAAGATGGAACGTTCCCTGATAAATTGGAGTCACTGATATCGAACTCGCTGAGGAAAGATAAGTTTTCGAGCAAAGCTGGTAGCGGGCCCGAAAAATTGGTCCCCCTAAGAAACAACGACTTAATGGGACTGTGCAAGTGAAACTCTCTGGCAAATGAATTGACAACTCTGGATTGTAACCCAAATCAAGAAGTTACGGCCTCGGCAGTTCGAAGATGGTTGTTGGGAGTGTCCCTTGCAATTCGCTGCCCGGTAGTACAAGTGATGTCGAGTAAGATAATTTTGCATCGGCATCGGGAAACGGAGCCGACACATTCAACCAGGTAAGATCGAGGTGTTCCAGTTTGGTCAACTTCTGAACCACGGTCTCCATGCTGGGATTCCCTAGCTCCAGCCCAAAGTTCCAAGAGAGATCGAGGGAGGACAACTTAGTCAACTTTAGGAGTCAACTTTAGGACTTTAGATGGGATTTGACCTCCGAAGCTGGACCTAGAGAGGCTCAGGCTCGTCAACTCGACAAGATCACCTATGGCGGACGGTATTTGAGAGTCATTGAAGTCGTTCCCGGCGAGTTTGAGGCTTTGGAAGCGAGCGAGGTGGAAGAGGCTGGCGTTCGTGTTGATAGGACCGGAGAGACAACTTTAGCTGAGGTCGAGCTCGGTCACGTAGCCTGTCCCTTCATCACACTCCACGCCTTCCCAGCTACAGCACTCCCCGTCTTCCAGCTTCAACGATTCTAGCATCTGACGGGTCGCCGTACATCCGGCCAATCTCCGTCTGTGCATGGAAGAGAGATTGCTTTAATTCTAGCAAGGCAGACCGCTCCTGCTCGTGGCACTTCGCTGGCCTCGTTGAAGGCTGTGTCTTGGAGGACGCAAAGTGGAGTGGAATTACTGCGATGAAAACCACCAAGATATCAAATGGTGTTTGTTTCATGATGATTAAATTGTTCAACACTCTTCTTGGGTTTTGGTTTTGCTGGGTAGGCGAGGTGAAGATGCCGTTATATAATTTGCACATTCCTCGTGGTCGTGGATCATGGCCGTCACACTAAAACAGGATGCATTCCCACTAATTACATGATTGAAAATTTTCAATTCCGTTCATTATATAAACTGCTTCCGTGTTCTATTTCAATGCATTTAGATACATATGATCATTGTCACCAACTCAGTTAAATAGTTCAGATTTTGTTTTGGTCGATAAATAGTTCAGTTGGTATGACCATAATAATACCATGCTTAAGTAGCTTATTTGACTTGACGACTTGTATCGCTGGCCGGACTGGTCAATCATAAATAGCCGGTTGTCCATTTTTTCTTTTTGGCCAAATAGTACTTGCCAAACGGAGATGACAAATCATGCTTAAGTAGTTTATCAGACTTGAAGACTTGTGTCGCCCGCCGGACAGTTCAATGATAAAAAGTATCTCGAGCTATGACCCAAAGTACTGAATGAACTTCCCTCCGAACACGGCTTCAATTCGGCCTTCCCGTAGATGCCGACAAACAATGGCTAATTTTCTTAACAGATCCTAACCTTCCGCTTTTATTAACGACTTTGCAGTGATTAAGTCTAGAAGCCATTGAGCAAAGGTGGAAACCTTCTCCTTATTCCAACCCCAAGCAAAAAAAGCATATACATCGGCCACATATTTCAATTGCCAAATACGCTATTTATACTTTTGATACGATTCCCATTTGTTGCGGATTTGGAATGTTCATTCCTCTGGGCCCAAGTTTACTTTGGATGCGCATGAGAAGGGGCTGAACTTTGTTGATTACTTCTCGAGGGATGATATGCTCTATTTACTGAGTGGTTCCGATGATTACACTGCTAAGGTTCGCAAACTTTATCGTTCTTAATTTAATATATCAGTCCATTATTAGCAAGAGATCAATTGATATATGATTTGTTAAATAACAAGTACAGGTTTGGGACGATAAAGCCAAAAGCTGTGTACAAAAACTCAAGGGACACGAGCACAATGTTACCGCTGTATGTGCGCATCCTGAGCTGCCTATTGTAATTACCAGTTCAGAGGATGAGACTCTTCATATATGGGATGTAAATGGCTTCGGGTATGCATTGTCGGAATTTGTACAGTTGTGGCATGCTCTAGAATGCAGCTTCAATTACGGAAGTCGAATGAAAATACCATCTCTATCTTTTCCAGATTTTCCAAAAGTCACCATAGGATATGACTCTTTCCCTGGATTCTTTGTTGTTTTGCGAATGACTCTGACATTATGTCACTTACAGGCTTAAGCACATACTGGAAATCGGTCATGGAAGGATTTGGGATATTGCATATCAGAAAGGATCGTGCCGGTAACATTCATGCCTGGTCTAAATGCTTCATTTCCTCGTTATATCTATGCTTTGACAATGATAAGAGATTATGATGCTCCGAGGCTTTCCATTGCCACTATAAAGACATTCATGTGGACTCTGCAGTTTCAGTACAAAGATAAAATCTTCAGTGTCCATTTCACTTTTTTGTGGCTTTCGCTCTGCATGGTTGCAGTTGCTTGCGACGAGGGAATAGTAGTGGTCAAGGTAGTGTGCTACTAGTGTGGAATGAAACAGATTCCCACCTCTATAACTGTTACTTTCAATTTGAAGTTCAAAAAGAGTGCATATCGTTCTTCTGTCAAAGGAAGAAAGTGTCACTTTGTACTAGTTTATGTGTATACTCTTTGCGTCCTGCCAGTGGCAATATTTTCCAATGTAACCCAAAGATCTCATACTTTCCTTCTGTGGTGTGTCATGGTGAAAGTTCGTTTAACGAACTGTGATGTATTATGCTCCTGGGGGAATGGGGGAATAAATCTCTCTCGAAAAAGACTAAAATCACCCGAAAAAAGGAAAAGGAAAATAATGGCAGGTTTGGAACATGAAATCGACAGATTGTCGAAAGTTTTAAGACTAAATTATCACAAGTGCAACGCGTTTATGACTATTTTTTTAATCTCACCCAAAATACACAAAACCCATCAACAAAAATTCTCTCTTTTCCCTTCCATTTCTTTCCTCTTCCTTTCCTAGGATTTACATATAATCTTGTTGTTCCCATTCTCTCTATTTCGGTCCAGCTAGAACTCCCCATTGAGGTTTACCATGACGTAGTAATGAGGCAGAAGATGGTGTAGAAATGAAGATTGGGGGTGAAAGTTGGATCACTGCAGCAGAGTCCCGTATATAGGTTTGGCCTCGAGAGGGCCTATAAAAGCTCGTGAAGAATCAAAATGTGAGATTAGATGCTCTCTTTTGATCGTTAAAATAGATCTCTAATTCCGGGTCTTTATTGAGCCCAACATCTCTAGGATCTCCTCGGTCATGATGCACCGTCCTTCGGCCAATTCCTTCATCCAAAGCCGGAATGTTATTTGGAATTGAGAAATGAGGTGTCGACGGTACTGCCGTTTTTCACGATAGTGACGGTGCTTCGTGCACCTCTCATTTTTCGAAGGGAAATTGGTTGACTCACTTAAACGATTTCATTTCCTATTTATTCATTTTTCTTTGCCACGGTTGCTTCCGATCACAATACATACATACATACATATATATATCTATATATATACATACATACATATATATATATATATATATATATATATATATATCTTTTCCAATCATATTTGGCAATTTCTTGGTCGAAATATATGCAACGTGTAGGTGTATAGAGATAATTATAGAGTTTTTTTTTTAATTATTTAAATGAAAAGTTACGACTTTTTTAGAATAATGACATAAAAAATACGTAAGTTTTACGTTAGAGCGCAATTCGATAACCAAGCTTCTTCTTATTCATTTATGTAAGAATATCAATTTGGAAGTTTGGGATATTTAATAAAATGAAAAAAAAATAGGGGGATCAAATTGCAAAAGAGAAAAAAGAAAAGAAAAGAAAATACTAAGGTATTCGGGTTCGATCATCCCTAATTTTTTTAAGCATGAGTTTTGAAAAGGTTTTGTTTCTACCAACTTGGGAAACAATCCTAAAGCGTGCGATTGGTCGTCTGGATGGTAGATGAGATCACTGTTGTGGAGGTCGTTCTTGATAGGTAGCCATTGCATTGGTGGTCACCTCGTTGATAGATAACCACCGCAAATGGTGGTTGTCGATGAACAAGTAGCCGCCATAACGGTGGTCACTTGTCCAGGTCGAGATCAAGATTGAGATCTAGATCTCAATATGGCTTCCCATGTTTATGTCGTGGTTGTTAGTAGAATTCCACATCAATTAAACGCTTGGCTATAATGTGCCGTATTTACATGCATTCTCCTTCAACCAAATTTTAGTTTTTGGGTTAGAGATTCTAATATAGTATCAAAGCATAGGTTAATAATTCAGATCCTAGCAATACAATTGGCTCACACAAAATAGAAAACGTGTCAATTTCACAATAGTCGAGACGCGTGAGAGAGTGACTCGCACGAAATAGGGAGTGTTGTAATAATTTCACATCGCTTAAACATATTATTATAATATACATTATATACATGTAGTTAAGCCACGAGCGATTATCCTAACAGCTGTGGCCTAAGGCGACAAACAGGACAAATGTGACTAGTGACTACCACCATAGTGCGGCGGCCACCACCATCGAGCTAACCGTAGCGATGGTGGCAGCTCGCTGAAGTCAGCCACCGACAATTCCCTCTCCCAATTTTTTCATTTTATTTTTGATGTTATGAAGTAATTTTTTTTATTTTGTATGACTATATCGGACATCATATCCGATGTTTTACCAAGCTAAAAAGTAGATTATTTATATTATAACAATTCCCCACATCTTTAATGCTAACTCGATCATATTATCGTGTCCTAATCATTGTTTTGTGATTAAATACAATTAAAAACATTACCGTTTCAGCTTTCTTTCCGTGTCTGGAGAATCCTTGCGTCCTTTCTTGAATAGAATATTTGCTAAATTTACTTCTCTGCACTTTTATGACTTTGCCAGCTGCAAATTACTTGCCAAAGAGAATTCGTGGTCCAAAATCCACCGTCGTCTCCAAGTGTGGCCCCATCGTTACAGTTGGCGCGCTCTTTCTTCTTCGAGAGCTTACTCTTAAGACGATTTGGTCGTGTATTAGTTACAAAGGGTGACTCAATTCATCCTCGCTTGGGGCCTACATGGGAAAAGTAATTGGCCTAATTTGAGTACAAAGTTAGAAAATGTGAGCTTTAATCTCCTCATTTGAACAAGTGACGGTGTGAATCATAAAAAATTAAATACTGGATAATCTATAAATTTCGTAGATCAAATCCATTCGGACCGTTAATCGAGCGGACCTCACTGTGAGATTCATGTAATCAATGAGGCTGATGATATTGATCCACGATGAGAATTTAACCCTCCAAATTTGACTTTGACCGGCTGGACAGCGCCCTCTGAATCTTCTTAATGATAGACCACGTCAACGTAATCCATTATGGACCGAAGAACTTTTGGACTTTGATCTCCACCGTGTATTGCGACACGACTGCACAGGGGACGGTTGAGGAGTCGCGGATGACAGCATAGGAGACAGGAGCTTTCTTGGCAAGGGAGAGAGTAGAATAGAGTTGAACGCGTTCACGTAATTCCCTTGATCAACAATCATTGGACTATGATCACACCTTCTATTTGGACACGTGAGCTGAATGGACGGCTGGGAAGGCACGGGATGACAACAACACGCAGCAGAATTTTCTTGGCTAGAGAGAGAGAGAGAGAGAGAGAGAGAGAGAGAGAGAGAGAGAGTAAAATTGCATGAACATCCTTCATCGACAAGCAACTCTTTCATATAAAGGTGTCCCAGCACACGTTAACTTACGTCCAGGATTGCAGCAACTTCTACCAATATATCCATTTTGATCATTACACAAGAAAATGGTGAGTTATCGATGGCTGTTTCTTCACTCTCAATTTACTAAGACACGAAACTTATATCGAAACACGTTTAATAATCTCGGGTTCTGTTCATGTACTTCATCTCTCAAGACGCAATTTCGTTTTACGCTATATTTGCACTAGGAGTTTTCATTGTACTAATTTGGCTTCTGTCATTTGGCATGTATCAGTCTACCGCGTTCAAGTTTGAGGTACGCAATCCCTGATCCTCTGTTCTTCCTCCTTTTCATTTCCCTTTTTTCATTTGCAGAATTGTTTAACTTTATTGCATTACGTGAGCGTATTCATCGATATCATGAGCACTTCACTGTCTGAGAAACTAATTAATGTCACTCTTGCACCAGAATGAGATCGTTCAAAGGTCGGAGCGAGCTAAATCTGTCGAGTTCCATCCGATAGAACCGTGGTAATGAGAATTGCTTATGCTTCTTTTGTCGATATCTATCTCTAGTATGGTTACAAAGGAAGCTTAATCATATGTCTATGTTCACAAAACCAAGCTTAAGGATGTAAATTATTAGTTTCTTACTACAACGATGCTTGCTGTCATGCAGGATTCTTGTAAGCTTGCATTCAGGAACTGTCTACATTTGGAACTACCAATCCCAGGTAAATCACAGCCTCCTCTGCTTTCCCAGTTCCTATCAAGTAGAAATTTCCAGTTTGTTCATCGTTACTTAATGTTTCGTTGACAATAAGTACTTTCTTGATCTTATGTTTCTAATTGACATCGCATTGTTTGGTGGTATTTCAGACTATTGAGAAAACATTTAAGGTGGCCGAGTCACCAGGTAAATATCTGAACACACCAGAGAATGCTCGTCATATTTGCAAGGAGGTCAAAGAATTCATGATGCCAAAGCTGAGAATTGTCAATCCTAATCTATAATGCTCGTCATATTTGCAGTGAGGTCAGCCAAATTTATCCCGAGCAAGAGCTGGGTAATTGTCGGATCGGACGACGCATTTCTTCGTGTGTATGACTATGGCACGATGGAGAAGATCAAAGAATTCCAAGCGCATAAAGATTATATCAGATGTGTGGGTGTCCATCCTACTCTTCCCTACGTGCTATCAGCATCCGACGACGCAGTTATAAAGCTCTGGGATTGGAAAAAGGACTGGAAGTGTACTCAGACATTTGAGGGACATTCACATTATGTGATGCGAGTAGCGTTTGATCCTCAAGATCCTAATGCTTTCGCAAGTGCATCACTCGATGGAACTATAAAGGTACTCATTTTGTAGGTCTCGCTCTTTGTAAAATACATATTTCAATTTCGAAATACGCTATTTATACTCTTGATACGATTACCATTTGTTACAGATTTGGAATGTTCACTCCTCTGCGCCCAAGTTGACTTTGGATGCGCATGAGAAGGGGCTGAACTTTGTTGATTACTTCTCTAGGGATGATATGCTCTATTTACTGAGTGGTTCTGATGATTACACTGCTAAGGTTCGCAAACTTTATCGTTCTTAATTTAATATATCAGAGCATTATTAGAACGAGATCAATTGGTATATGATTTTTTAAATAACAATTACAGGTTTGGGACGATAAAGGCAGAAGGTGTGTACAAACACTCCAGGGACACGAGCACAATGTTACCACTGTATGTGCGCATCCTGAGCTGCCTATAGTAATCACCGGTTCAGAGGATGAGACACTTCGCATATGGGATGCAAATGGCTTCGGGTATGAATTGCGGGAGTTTGTACAGTTATGGCATGCTCTAGAATGCAGCTTCAAATACAGCAGTCGAATGAAAATACCACCTCTTTCTTTTCCAGATTTTCAAAAAGTTACCATAGGATATGACTGTTTATGTCCCTGGATTCTTGGTTGTTTTGTGAATTGACTCCCACATTATGTCACGCACAGGCTCAAGCACGTACTGAAATTTGGTCATGGAAGGATTTGGGATATTGCATATCAGAAAGGATCGCACCGGTAACATTCATACCTGCTCTAAATGCTTCATTACGTCGTTATATCCGTGCTTTGACAATAATAAGCTATTTTGATGGTCCGAGGTTTTCCATTGTCCCTAAAAACATTCATGTAGGCTCTGCGGTTTCAGTACAAAGACAAAATTTTCCATTTCCATTGTCTCACCTTTTCGTGGATTTCACTATGCAGGGTTGCAGTTGCTTGCGACGAGGGAATAGCCATGGTCAAGATAGTGTGCTGATAGTGTGGAGCCTCAAGCCAAATTCTATGTCGAATAAAACAGATCCCGACCACTACAGCTGTTACTTTCAATTCAAAGTTCAAATAGAAGTTCATATCGTTCTTCTGTCAAAGGATGAAAGTGTGGCTCTGTACTAGTTTGTATGTATAATCTTTGCATCCTGCCAATGGCAGTATTTTCCAGTGTAACCCAAAGATCTCGTACTTTTCTTTTGTGGTGTGTCCTGTTGATGGTTCGTTTACAACCTGTGGTGTATTGTGCTCCTAGTGGAATAAATATCTCTCGAAGATTACTAAAATCGCCCGAAAAAAGGAAAAGGAAAATAATGGCAGCTTCGAAACATGAAACCGACGAACCAGGAGTCCATATTAGTCATTTATCGGGCAACGCATGTTTCAAGACCTCTGTACAAATAAAATGAGGAAAATACAAGTTATCAGGTTTTGACTTGACGTATGTCCTATTTCCTAACACAAGTTTTAATGCATCTGTAGCAAATATGAAAGTGGTTCATGTCATGCTAATATTATTGAAAAAGTAGATTCATTTTCCAGTCTAGTTCTTCAATCCAGATCCTCGAGTACAATGTTCATTTGTGACCAGACAATTGTGGTGTGCACCTTTGATTTGAATTTAAACGGAAAACTAAAAATAATTTATTACAAACAGGACCTGATTATGCCCATTCCTCCAAAACATGGAGGCCATGAATCATTACCTTGTTTGATCGAGATTGGAGAAATGAGGGGAAGGAAACTTCTGCATAATGGTTTATCAGAAATGAATTAAGCTGAGAACTTATTCTGGCCAACACGAGAAAATGTATTCATAGCTATCAAAAGATTATATCAAGTCCATTTCAAGGGAACAATCACACATTTTCAGTTTGCTTGATGAAACTGGAGACACTTTATTCGAAATCTCATATAATTAGATGGTAGATATTTAGATGCCATCGTGAAGCACAAAACACATCGAAAAGGTATGCCACGATGCACACCTAGCAATGAGCAGTCCAGTCATTGAACTTTCACAACAGATTGTAAATCACGCAAACCTTATTTGGAGCATCCGTCTTCGTTGCCTTCCTCTACAGAACCTCAGGAACCAACGCTTAATTCTGGAAGTCGTGGTCAACCCCATAACGATGCCAATGACCAGCCCGATTCCAAAACCCATCAAGACGATTTTCCAGTCAAGTTCTTCGAACCACGTCCCTGAGTCCTCTTCGGCGAATGCACCAGATGGTGGTGCCGGGGGCGCTTCAACAGGATTTCCGCATATCTTTGTCAGTGGAGCTCCGCACAGCCCTAAGTTCCCTCCATAAGAGTTATTGTCGAATGTAGCGAACTGGTTCGCTTGAGGTATGGGCCCAGAAAGATGGTTGTCCGACACATTGAAGAAAGCAAGGAAAATGAGTTGCGTGAGTTCCGGAGGGATCATCCTCGAGAGCTTGTTGCTTGAAAGGTCAAGAGATTCTAGTTTGGTCAAATTCGCCAGGGACAAAGGGATGGAGCCGGTAAGAGCGTTGTTGGAGAGATTGAGCAGTTGAAGTTCAGTTAAACTTCCAACAGAATTCGAGATTTCCCCTATAAAGTTGTTGCTCGAAAGATCAATCACGTTGAGGTATTCCAATATCCTTTTGTACTCCGTGACAATGCCTTTGTTCATTATTGTCATCGAGTAGTCGTACTCTATCACATTCTGGTCAACTCGGTTGTAAGGAGACCGAAAATTCTCGTAGTAGTTTGCACCATCTGCATCATGGACTTTCATGGCACTCCAGATATCAAAGTATTCGGATGGAAGGCTACTCGAGAAGTTGTTCATGGATAGATCAACAATTCGTAGGTTAGGAAACCGGTCACGAGCTTCAGGTTCCCCTATGGCTCCATGAAATCTATTGGAGCGCAAAATGAGCACCTTCAAATATGAAAGCGAGCCCATCCATGAAGGAAAGGTGTCGACGATACGATTATTTCCGAAATTGAGAAACTCCAGACTGCTACAATTAGCTAATCCCCTTGGCAGTGACGCTTGTAGCTGGTTATGACTCAAATCCATCATAAACAATTCACATTCGTCATTCCACAATTGAGGAAATCTCCCATGTAAATCATTGCCGTGCAAACTCAAGACTCGAAGGGTCTTGCTCAAATTTCTCAGACATGGTGGAATAACACCAGTCAACTTGTTCTTGGACAAATCAAGCATGCTAATAGAGCTTAGCTGACACATCTCCGGTGATAATTCTCCATCTATCTTGTTATTTGAGACAAGGTAGACGTCAATGGCCTTTGGGGGAATCGGAAGTAATCCTTGTATATCGTTGTACCTGAGGTCCAATCCCGCAAGATATGGCCCTTTAACAGCTGTGAAACTGGTAATTAAGTTTCTGGAAAGATTCAAAAATCCCAATTGTTCCGTACTCACATTTAAGAACCATGGAGGTGTCGGCCCATAAATGCTATTTTGGGATAGGTCCAACCATTCCAACTCACTTTGGTTTGATAGGAAGATGGGGAGCTCACTTAAGTTGCTAGAAGCCAAACCGAGATCGGACAGAAGTGGAAGGCTAGCATTCAGGTCAGGTTCGATGATTGACGAGAATTCATTGAACGAGAGTAGCAACAATCTTAAATATTGAAGTTTGAGTACTACATCCAGCCGCAAAGTGCCATTCAGGTTGTTTGATTGCAAGTTCAGATTAGTAAGATTCTCGAGGTTAGAGATGTCTTCAGGAATTGGCCCAGTCAATATGTTGAAGGACAGGTCGAGATCAGTTAATCGGGTGAGGCCAGTGATCTCGGCTGAAATTTGACCGGTTAATTGATTGTGATGGAGGTTTAACAAAGTGAGGTTGGTGAGGTTGATCAAGGAAGCGGGAATTTCCCCAGAGAGTTGATTCATGCTAAGATCCAAAGAGGAAAGTTGGACGAGCTTCCCAATGGAAGATGGGATTTCACCTGAAAGTTTATTATTTCTGAAATTTAAGATGGTAAGTTGAGTTAGGTTACCTATTGAAGATGGAATGTTCCCTGATAAATTGGAGTCACTGATATCAAACTCGCTGAGGAAAGCCAAGTTTCCAAGTGAAGGTGGTAAAGGACCCGAAAAATCAGTCCGCCCAAGAAACAGCGACTTAATGGGACTGTGCAAGCGAAACTCTGGCAAATGACCTGACAGCCCTGGATTGTCACCCAAATCAAGAATCTGTAGCCTTGGCAGCTCGAAGATGGTTGTTGGGAATGTCCCTTGCAAGTCGCAGTATGGGAGTACAAGTGATGTCAAGGAAGATAAATTTGCCACAGCATCAAGAAAAGGAGCCGACACTTCCAACGAGCTAAGATCAAGGTGTTCCAATTTGGTCAAACTCTGAACTACGGTCTCCATGCCGGGATTCCTCAGGTCCAGTTTATAGTTCCAAGAGAGATCGAGGGAGGACAAGTTGGTCAACTTTAGGACTTGAGACGGGATTCGACCGCCGAAACTTGCCATAGAGAGGTTCAGGCTCGTCAACTCCTCAAGATCACCTATGGCGGACGGTATTCGAGAGAAATTGAAGTCATTCCAGGCGAGGTCGAGGCTTTGCAAGTGAGCGAGGCGGAAGAGGCTGGAGTTCGAGTTGATAGGACCAGAGAGACAACTTTCGCTGATGTGGAGGCCGGTCACGTAGCCCATCCCTTCATCACACTCCACGCCTTCCCAGCTACAGCAATCCCCGTCTTCCAGATCCCACGATTCTAGCTTTAATGGAAATGGGCAAATTTCCTCATGGAAGAGAGAGTGCTTGAATTCTAACAAGGCAGACCGCTCCTCCTCATGACACTTCGTTGGACTCGTTGAAGGCAATGTCTCGGAGGAAGCAAAGTGGAGTGGAATTATTGCGAGGAAAACCACCAAGAGATCAAATCGTGTTCGTCTCATGATGATTAAATTGTTCAATCCAGTCATTGAACGTTAGGGGTGCATTCCCACTTAAACATGAATTAAAATATATATATTACTTTAGTCTTTTCCTTTAAATCAACTTCATGGAATAATGAGTCTAGCCCGCGTTGATAACACGTAACCACTTGATCTTGTGGTCGTTGTTCTTGTGACGTGATAGTTGGACGGTTTGACTAGTCAACGGTAACACTAGTGAAGGCACTGAAGTCTTTCGTGATTTCACATTGTTACATGACGTTTCTTTTGCTCCATGAGATTTTCAATCTACAATTATTGGAGCGTTCCAACCGAGTAAGGTTGATGGGATTCCACGTTCCATTTGTGGGTGCATATGAAACAACCTTCCTTTTTTGCAAGGTATGATGTATTTCTTGGTATTTAAAACTCAATATTTATAGTTGAAGATTGTGATGATAGAAAAGTGCAATATTTTGTACATATTCAAATGATTAATTCATGAGCCTATTAGGGTGCGAATGGTAACCATTCTGCTCCAGAAATTAAATTCTTACAAAAAATTGATTTTTGAAATTTTTTCCAAAAATTGATTTCTAGAGGAAAAATCTGTTTGGCAAAACATGACTAATTCTGTTCTAGAAATTGATTTTTGGAACATAAATCTATTTTTATTTTTTTTATATTTTTGGGCACCTAAAAAAAAATAAATTTCACTCAAAATGGGTGCCTAAAGGTATTCTTAGCCATTTTATGAAGTTTTGAAAATTTTGATTTTTTTATTTTTTTAGGCACCTCAAAAAAAATTAAATTTCACTTAAAGTGGGTGCCCAAAGGTATTCTAAGCCATTTTGTAAAGTTTTAAAATTTTTTATATTTTTATTTTTTTGGGCATCTCAAAACAATTAAATTTCACTTATAGTGCTCAAAGGTATTTTAAGTCATTTTGTGAAGTTTTGAAATTTTTGATTTTTTGATATTTTGGGCACTTCAAAAAAAATTAAATTTTACTCAGTGGGTGCCCAAAGTATTTTAAGTCATTTTGTGAAGTTTTGAAATTTTTGATTTTTTGATTTTTTTGGGCACTTCAAAAAAATTAAATTTCACTAAAAGTGGGTGCTCAAAGGTATTCTAAGTCATTTTGTGAAGTTTTGAAATTTTTGATTTTTTTATTTTTTTGGGCACCTCAAAAAAATTAAATTTCACTCAAAGTGAGTGCCCAAAGGTATTCTAAGCCGTTTTGTAAAGTTTTGAAATTTTTATTTATTTTTTTATATTTTTTGAAAAAAAAAATTCACTAAATTTCCTATTTTCCCGAAATCTAGCTTTTTTTTGGAAATTTTTATGAATTTTTCTGGAATTTTTCAATTTTTATGCATTTTCTGAAAAAAAAAATTAGTGAGAAAAGGAAAGAAAATAGGGAGAATGCATTCTGGAAGAGAGAAGTTACAAAATTAGCTTCTCTTTTTCTTGCTCAAAACTTATTGTAAAATCAAGAATGCATTCTGGAATCGAGTATTTTTAACAAACGCATTTTTATTCCAGAATGCAAAAATTGCTTCAGAATGCATTCTGGAAATTTTTTAACAAACGTATTTCTGTTCTGGAATCCATTCTGGAGCAGAATTTTTACTCCATAATAGATTTCATGCGCATCCTCAAACCTCAAGGTGTTTGAAAGAGGTCAACTTAATTTTGAAACAAAGATCCTTAAAAAGCCAAGGTAGATGTGTCTCGGTGATGACATCGGGAGTTCGTTAAGCAAATAAAGTAGAGGCAAGTTGAATAATGCCACAGAGAACATGATACTATGTGAAATGACAATATATCTCAATGTGTGCTTGGCATGTTTGTGGAAAAATATCATTATGTGATATTTGGATAGCACTTCGGTTGTCGCAATGAATGATTGTTTCGCTACGAAGACACACTCCCATGTCTTCTAGTAGGCATTACAACCATAGTGACTTTGATGTTGTATCAGCATGTCATGTTAGCAAGAGCTCAATGTTATGCTTCTATACTAGGGTGAGTGATAGTGGTCTGTTTCGTACTATGCTGTCGCGACCTCCCCAAACCGGCCCTGCCGCCTAAGGGGTTTGGCTAATGGATTACTAAGTTAAACCTAGCTCGAGCTCTCCTAGGCTCATACCAATTCACGACTTAAGTTTAAGATGTTAACATGCAAATTAATTTCATCTAGGAGTCGCCACTAATCGATTTTTGGTGAGTCGATTAGACACCCGAGTAAAGCACGGGAGAAATGCTTTACTTCTACAAATCAAAGATTCAATGGGTACGGGGACTTGATTGCACTAATTGACCAATTAGTGCCCTTGCGGTACCTAATCTTGCTCAATTCACCACTTAACATGTTCACACTAATCGAGAGTCTCAAAATTCCAAACTAAGGGAAACAACAACCAACATGCGTTCTAATGTACCTAATCAACCACAAGCGAAGATAAATTAAATATACAATTCAAGACGCGAAAAATCAAACACGGCACTAAACACACAAAAGGGGCAAACAAAGGCAAATTCTAAAGCCCAAACAATATTTTTTGATTTTCCGGACCTTTAGAATTTTTCTGATTTTTTTTTTGAATTTTTGAATTTTTTTGGATTTTCTGAATTTTTAATGTTTTTTAGACTTTTAAAAAAAATTTTGGACTTTTAAACATTTTCGAATTTTTTTTGGAATTTAATATTTTAATGTTTTTTTTTTGAATTTTAATATTTTAATAATATAATAATTTCGGACCGGTCCCCTGACCCGATCCGCCCGACTACCTGACCCGGATTTCCGACCCGTCCGGAACCCATTTCGTCCATTCCTTTCTGATTTTTCTTTTCTATTTCCCCTTTTTTCTTTTTCTTTTGTTTCTTTTTTTTTTATATATATATATTTTTGTTGCTCTTTCCTCCCCTACGTGCTTTTCTGCCACGCACGTTCTTTTCCCCGTTTTTTTTTATCCCCTTTTCCTTTTATTCTTTTTTCTTTCTTTTGGTCTTCTTTTCCCCTATGTCCTCTTCACGTACGTCCTTTCCCGAGAGTTCTCACTGAGAACGTCCCCTATTCAGAGATTCACTGGCGACCATCACACCGAACCAAAACCCGCCTTCTCGACTAATGCCGACGTCGAATCTGCTTCGGTTAGAATCGTGACACCACCATCACCGAAACACCATCCTTAACCGGCGCTACCAGCCGCCAAAACGCCAACATTGACGACCGTTTTTCATTTTTCGATCACCAGCCTTTCTGTGGCAACGATTCGCACTAAAACGAAAACAAACAGATACACACGCATATGAAACGGAGACAATGAGCTAACGATGGCGGCCTCAAACCGCAGGCCTCTCGGATGGGGAAGGAGCCCTCCGGCAAAGATTTCATCGGCGACCGACTTGGACATCGAACGATATGCCACAAAATCGAAGGAAAGCACAAAGGCAGGAATTATATTAGAACAACGCAAGCATATAACAAAGCTTTGGAGTGTCGGTTTCGCAAAAACAGATTCGGAGCTTCATTTAGGCATTTTGTCGAACATGTGGGAGGCGACCGAGAAATGGAGCCACGGATCCGATTCTAACAAGGTTCATGGCATTTTTTGACATACAATGTTCAGGTTGACCTCAATCGGTATGAAAAGACTATAAACTTCCATTCAAAGAATCCGAAGATCCCCAAACAGATTCGGCGTCTTTGGTTCCCGGGAGGCTAGGGAAAAACAGAGCATTTTTGGAGCTTACCTGGTTAGTGTGGCTTTTTGGCGACGAGTGGCAGCCAGTGCGTGGATGTCCGATGAAAACCACATCTATTCCGGCGAGCGGGATGGAATTTCTCGCCCTTTCTCTCTTGCTCTCCCTCTCGGTCTCTCTGGCTCTCCCCTTCGATGACTCTCTCGGTCTCTCCCCGTTTTTTCTTTTTTTTTTCTCTTGTCTTCTGTCCTTCTTGAACTCTTTCTCCACCCCCCCCTTCTATGCTTCCTCTGGCCTCTGTTTGAATGCGCAGAACATCCCCCCTTTGGTGAATGGATTGCGCGGTCCCCCCAAGCCAGAAGAAAAGCTTCTTCTTCTGCTTCTTCTTTTATTTTGTTCTTTGGCTGTTCCTTTTTTTTTCGTAAGCGAAGGAGGCAGAGCCCCTTTTGGTGAATGGGTTGAATGGTCAAAGAGGGAAGGCCCTTCCCGTGCTTTATTCCCTTTCCTTTTTGTTCAGGCTTCTGATCTGTTTCTGCTTTTGCTTCGCCTTTTGCCTTCTGCTCCGTCTGCTTCATTTTGCTTTTTGTCCGCTGCGTTCTTCCCTTCCCCATGTCAGCGCAAAATGGGTCCAAGAGTAAAAGGGGAGTGGGCCAGCGTTGACTAACGCTGGTCCTTCTTTTTGTCTCCTTTTTTAATTTTTTTTTTATAATAAAAAATTAATTAATTAATTTTTTTTGAAAGTAAATAATGGAAATATGTTCTAATATGCTCTATTCATGCAAATGTGCCTAATGTCTATATGTCATGGGATTTAAGGAAAATATTTTTGGTTTAGGGGTTAAAAAATTAAACCCTAATTTTTTATGCGATAAAACACTAAATGATTGAATAAAATTTAGGTGTCAACAACTATGCCATGTGATAAGTGGAGTGTACAAAAAGAAAGAATAGCCCATAATAAAGCGATGACCTTGAAGGTCAATGGCCTAGTCAACATCTAAATAAGCTGTCAATTCTAAGATTGGATAAAAAGAAAAGTGAAAGCCGTGAAATAATGTATTTTTGACGTAGCGAAGAATTCGAAGGACAACAGCAAAATTGCGAGTGAACAAGGTGGACAGCCCAAACTGGGACCGGATTGGACTAGATTGACCGGTTCGGTCCGGTTTTCGAAAATATCGGTCCGGTTCCCGGTTCCTAAAAGTAGAATCGGTTTCCGGGCGATTCGGTTCTCAGTTCTAGGGTGGGAACCGGATCGAACATGACCTATAAATATATATTTTTCTAATTTTTTCATATACCATGATTGATCCTATATTTTGTAGAAGTGTCTTTTCTTTTCTTTTTTTCTTTATTTTAAATAAGTGATAAACTAAGAACAAGTCTTAGAGAACCGGTGAGACAAGCTGACAGGGTTTGAGGGACATGTAGCCAAAACATAGCTTCGGTATGCACAAGTGATGTTTCATTTATCCCTGGTTTCACAGAAGGTGAGGTGCCTAGACCTCTCCCCTTTTGCCGTTGCTTGGATCAACAGTCCGGTCCGGTTTATGGTCCCAAGATTAGCTTGTCTGGTCTCCGGTCTTAGAAATTGGGAACCGGTCCTTGCGGTCCGATTTCCTGTTCTTAGGTTGGACCAGACTGGACTGAGAACTGCTCACCCCTAAGCAAAATGATTCATACGGGGTGCATTCATGTATTAACTAACAATATAAACAACACAGGCGATGTCAGGTCGAGTAATAGTGAAATATATAAAACTGCCGACTAATAGTGAGATATATTATCAATTGTATAAACGGTAGGGGGCATGTGAAGTGCATGATTTGGATTGAAATAAATAAGAATTTGAAATTATATAATTGCAATAGGCAGAGTAAAAGAATCACGAATTAGAATTAACCAAAGCAATAGACGTAACAAAAGCAAGGGATGAGCTAGAAGTGCCAAATTCTCGAAGAATGGAATGAAGCTCCTCTAATGAGAGATTGAAATACAATCCATTTGGAGAAGCCTTTACATTAGCAGCAGCGATAGATGAGCTAGCATGTGAATTGCGATTTCAAGGTCAATTGTCCATCTCTGTAAGTTGCTTGGGTCGTAGTCTATGGTAATTAGAAACTTCTAATTTATAAATAATATACATTTTTTCAGTTTCAACATACCAGATTAGACAAAAAAATATGGAGAAACCAGTTACACGAGAGCAATTATGGAGACAATAAGGCCCAAAAATGGATCAGCACGTCAAAATACCTTTGGAATCAATCTAAAGGTTCCTGAACGATCATAAAAGTGCCTTGAAACCGGTCAGACCGGTTTCACTAAACCGATCAATGGTTAATGCCCAAAGTTCACGTCGGTAAATGGTGAGACATGCAGAAACTGGCTCGGGAAATTTTTTGGTGATATATTATTTAGCCTTTTTCTTTTCCCTCGATTTTTTCAGCATCGAGAAGGATGAAGAGACAAATGAGGACATTCGGACTGAAAGAAGTGATTATGTGGCTCATCTACAAGGAGCAGAAAGTGCAGATCTACTATTGCGGAAACAAAGCGATCGAACAATAAATTTGATAGAATAAGAAAATAAATCGGACGCCAAATTTACGTGGTTCATAGTAACCTATATCTACAAGAAGAGTAGCACGGAATTCCACGATAGATCAAGCGATACAAAAGAGATTATAACCACACTCGAGTCACTCAAATACTGTAAGTGTTTCTCAAACTCTAATTATACCCAATAACTCACGCAGTGTTCAGCCTCACAATTTCTCACGAAATATTCTTTCAATCTCACTAAAAAATTGTACACAAATCTTTACACAAGATTTAATTGCTACGAACACTTAAACTCTTGGTGTAATTTCATGAACAAAAACACGAACCCAATGCCAAGCACCCAGCATCGATGTGAATCGCGATTTCGAGGTCAATTGTCCGTCCTTGTAAGTTGCTTGGGTCGTAGTCAACGGTAATTAGGCATTGAAACTTCTAATTTATAAATACTATACATTTTTTTAGTTTCAACACGCTAGATTAGAAAAAAAAAACCAGTTACTGAAAAGCAAATATGGAGACAATAAGGCCAAAAAATGGAACAACACGTTGAAATACCTTTGGAACCGATATGACATTGCCAAGAATCAATCCAAAGGTTCTTGAACCGATCATAAAAGTGCCTCGAAACCGGTCAGACCAGTTTCACTGAACCGGTCAACGGTTAACGCCCAAAGTTCACGTCGGTCAATGGTCAGACGTGTTTGATTGACCAACGTGTTTTATATTCTTAGTACTCTAGTCTTCCACTTTAAGTCAACTTTGTGGAATCCTGAGCCTAGCCCGCGTCGATAACACCGGACCATCAATCTCGGGGTCGTTGTTCTATTGAAGGCACTGAAGTCATCTGTGACTTGACATTATTACCTGACGTTTCTTTTGCTCCATGAGTTGATGGAATTCCACGTTCCATATGCCGCGACATGCGAAACATCTTTCCTTATGCAAGGTATGATCATATCATTTATATCCATTGGCATTCAAAACTCAATGTTTACAATGCCCATAGCGAAAATATTATCACAGAATCAATCATGTAGAAATTAACTCGGGAAGTTTTTGATAATATATTGTTTTGCCTTTTTTCTTTCCCTTGATTCTTTCAGCATCAAGAAGGATGAAGAGACGCATGAGGATACTCGGACTGAAAGAAGTGATTATGTGGCTCTTATACAAGTAGCAGAAAGTGCAGATCTACTTTAACTTGTGCTTTGTTTTAATTAATCTCCATCTTTTTACAGGATGTTCTTAATTATGCCCAGCACTAATGCCTGTTATGATCATTTTTTTTTCTGCTTTTTCTTTCACTTTTAATTAATGGATCTCCAAGTTCTCAATAAACTAGTGTGATAATGAGCCAAATTCAGTGAGGTTATGATGATTTTGCTCATACTTTCTTGTCGAGCTTAGCAACGATTGTGCTTTCATAATTAATTAAAAGGAGATTGGTGGACCTATTTGCTCTATGTCTATGTGAGTGTTGAGGCGAAGTGAAAGCACTAGTTCTTCTTCATGCGTATTGCTCAAACTGTGAGCCCCCACTCGAGACCCCTCTCATAAACCATTTTCTTTTCAGATATCACTTTTGTAATGCAATTCGCCAATGTCATACTTATCCAGAATAGTGAATTCATAGAAGGGTGATGTTTTTATCCTCAATCTTCTTGCACTATCTATTTTCAACAGCCTTGTGATTATACATGCGATAATGGATGTAGCATCGGGGCTATGTTTTTGATGAATATGTATCAGAACGGCGTGAATCTTTCACCGATAGCCAAGTGATGATGGGTATTCCTTCACAAACAACCTGTGATCTATCTCCTGAAAGACAAGTTAGGTTTCAGTCCAGCCAAGAGCTCCCCCTTCATGGGCGTTAGGCTAATTTACAATTCTATTCTTTCGCCAACAGGAGATGATACAAAAGTCGAGATTGGGCTTAAGAGTTGGATCAGTGCAGCAGAGTCCAAAATGTAAGTTTGGGCTCAAGAGGGCCTATAAACTCGTGAAGAATCAAAATGCGAAACTTGATGCTCTTTTTCGATCTTTAATAGAGCTAAGCCCCGGTGGATTCACTTGAACTCAAGATCTCTTGGATCTGTCGTCAGGATGCACCATGCTTCGGCCAATTCCTTCCTCCTAAGCCAGCATGTTATTGGGAAATTATTGGACTGATAATCCTTTTGGCAATTTCTCTAAGGGTATTCACATGAAAATTTTTGCATTATCATATTGTTCCTCAAGAGTTTAATCTATAGAGAAGTTCTTTGGATACTATATTTAACATAACTTATTGTTCATATGATGATGCATTGTGTACTCGTAGATAATTCGGTCGTAAATTAGTTACAATGGATGACTCGATCTATTCTCGCTTGACCCATGTATGGGAAACGTATTAGGCCTAATTTGAATCTTAAATTTACAAAATGTGAGCTTTAATCTCCTCATTTGAACTCGTGATCATATGGGAAATTTAGAAAGACAACACTGGGTAGTCTATAGATTACGCAGATCAAATCCATCCGGACCATTAATTGAGAAGACCTCACGGTGAAATTCATGTAATCAATGGTGCTGATGATATTGATCCTCAATGAGAATTTAAATCTCCAAATTTGATTTTGACCAGTTAGAGGCCGCCCTCTGAATCTTTTTAATGATAGACTACGTTGACGTAATTCATTTTGACCGAGCGACCCTTTGGACTTTGATCTCCACCGTGTATTGTAACACGACAGCGGAGGGGACGGTGGAGGAGTGGCGGATGACAGCGTAGGGGAGAGGACTTTTCTTGGCAAGGGAGAGAGCAGACTAGCGTTCAACGCGTTCACGTAATTCCCTTGATCAACAATCATTGGACTATGTGATCGCACCGTCTATTTTGACACGTGAGCTGAATGGACGGCTGGGAAGGCACGGGATGACAACAACATGCGGAAGAATTTTCTTGGCTAGAGAGAGAGAGAGAGAGAGAGAGAGAGAGTAAAATTGCATGGACATCCTTCATCGACAAGCAACTCTTGCATATAAAGATGTCCCGACACACGTTAATTGACGTCCAAGATTGCAGCAACTTTCAAGTAATAGATCCATTTTGATCATTACACAAGAAAATGGTGAGTTATCTATGGCTGTTTTTTTCCCCTCAATTTACTAAGACACGAAACTTATATTGAAACACGCTTAATACTCTCGGGTTCTGTCTATATACTTCATCTCGCAAGAAGCAGTTTCGTTTTACAATATATTTGCCCTCAGAGTTTTCATTGTACTGATTTGGCTTCTGTTCATTTGGCATGTATCAGTCTACCGTGTTCAAGTTTGAGGTACGGAATCCCTGATCCTTGGTTCTTCCTCCTTTTCATTTCCTTTTCTGCATTTGCAGAATTGTTTAACTTTATTACATTACGTGAGCATATTCATCGATATAATGAGCACTTCACTGTCTGACAAACTAATTAACGTCACTCCTGCAACAGAATGAGATCGTTCAAAGGTCGGAGCGAGCTAAATCTGTCGAGTTTCATCCGACAGAACCATGGTAATGAGAATTGCTTATGCTTCTTTTGTCGATATCTTTCTCTAGTATGGTCACAAAGGAAGCTTAATCATATGTTTATGTTCTTAACCAAGCTTAAGGATGTTAATTATAAGTGTCTTACCAAAATGATGCTTGTTGTCATGCAGGATTCTTGTAAGCTTGCATTCAGGAACTGTCTGCACTTGGAACTACCAATCCCAGGTAAATCACAGCCTCCTCTGCTTTCCCAGTTCCTATTATGTAGAAATTTCCAGTTTGTTCACGGTTACTTAATGTTTCGTTGACAATAAGTACTGTCTTGATCTTATGTTTCTAATTGACATTGACATTGTTTGGTGGTATTTCAGACTACTGAGAAAACATTCAAGGTGGCCGAGTCGCCAGGTAAATATCAAAACACACCAGAGAATGCTCGTCATATTTGCAATGAGGTCAAAGAATTCATGATGCCAAAGCGGAGAATTGTCAATCCTAATGTATAATGCTCGTCATATTTGCAGTGAGGTCAGCCAAATTTATCCCTAGCAAGCGCTGGGTAATTGTCGGATCGGATGATGCATTTATTCGTGTGTACGATTATGGCACGATGGAGAAGATCAAAGAATTCCAAGCGCATACAGATTTTATCAGATGCGTGGGTGTCCATCCTGCTCTTCCCTACGTGCTATCAGCATCTGACGACACAGTTATAAAGCTTTGGGACTGGGAAAAGGACTGGAAGTGTACTCAGACCTTTGAAGGACATTCCCATTATGTGATGCGAGTAGCGTTTGATCCTCAAGATCCCAATGCTTTTGCAAGTGCATCACTCGATGGAACTATAAAGGTGCTCATTTTGGAGGTCTCGCTCTTCGTAAAATACATATTGCAATTTCCAAATATGCTATTTATACTCTTGATACAATTCCCATTTGTTGCAGATTTGGAATGTTCACTCCTCTGCACCCAAGTTGACTTTGGATGCACATGAGAAGGGGCTGAACTTTGTGGATTACTTCTCTAGGGATGATCTGCTCTATTTACTAAGTGGTTCCGATGATTACACTGCTAAGGTTCGCAAACTTTATCGTTCTTAATTTAATATATGGGAGCATTATTAGAAAGAGATCAATTGATAGATGATTTGTTAAATAAGAAGTACAGGTTTGGGACGATAAAGGCAGAAGCTGTGTACAAACACTCGAGGGACACGAGCACAATGTTACCACTGTACGTGCGCATCCTGAGCTGCCTATAGTAATCACCGGTTCAGAGGATGAGACTCTTCGCATATGGGATGCAAATGGCTTCAGGTATGCATTGTGGTAGTTTGCACAGTTATAGCATCCTCTACAATGCAGCTTCCATTACAGCAGTCAAATGAAAATACCACCTCTATCTTTTCCAGATTTTCCAAAAGTTACCATAGGATTAGACTGATTATATGTCCCTGGATTCTTTCATGTTTTGTAAATGACTCCAACATTATGTCACGTACAGGCTTAAGGATGTACTGAAATTCGGTCATGGAAGGATTTGGGATATTTCGTATCAGAAAGGATCGCGCCGGTAACATTCGTACCTACTCTAAATGCTTAATTACATTGTTATATCCATGCTTTGACAATAATAAGCTATTTTGATGGTCCGAGGTTTTCCATTGCCACTATAAAGACATTCATGTAGCCTCTCCGGTTTCAGTACAAAGATAAAATCTTCCATATCAAATATCTCACTTTTTTCATGGCTTTTGCTCTGCAGGGTTGCAGTTGCTTGCGACGAGGGATTAGCCATGGTCGAGATAGTGTGCTGATCGTGTGGAGCCTTAAGCCAAATTCTTTGTTGAATAAAACAGATCCTGACCTCTACAAGTGTTACTTTCAATTCGAAGTTCAAATAAAAGTGCACATCATTCTTCTGTCAAAGGAAGATAGTGTCGCTTTGTACTACTTTATGTGTATACTCTCTGCGTCCTGCCGGCGGTAGGATTTTCCAGTGTAACTCAAAGATCTTATACTTTCCTTTTGTGGTGTGTCTTGGTGAAGGTTCGTTTACGATCGGTGGTGTATGATGCTCCTAGTCCTAGTGGAATAAATGTCTCTAAAAAATTACTAAAATAGCCTGAAAAAAGAAAAGGGAAAACAGTGGCATCTTCGGAACATGAAACCGACGATCCAAGAGTCTACATTAGTAATATATGGGGAAAGGCATGTTTCAAGACCTCTGTACAAATAAAACAAGGAAGATACATATCAAACAAGTCGATACTTGTAATTATGACTTGAAACAATCCCTAATCTCTAATGACTTCGAATGTGTGATACTTCTAAGACTTTAGGCTATCAGGGATTTGACTCGATCTATGTCCTATTTCCTAACACAAGTTTTTACACATCTGTAGCAAATGGGATATGAAAGTGGTTCACATCATGCGAATGTTATTGAAAAAGTAGATTCATTTTGATCGCAAACAACATCACGGATGGGATTTCGGATTGCATTGGAAGCCACTCAAAAGAGTTACTTGACATATGGTCCAAGTGCCATTTAGCTAGATTAATACTGAGATGAAAGCCTTTTAACAAACTACATCGCCAGTCAAAAGATTAAAGTGGAATGCCATGCTATTGCAACATTTTGAGTTATCGAGGTGTAATACTAAACTTCACAACGTGATGTAAATTCATACGAACCTTCTTCTTTGAATGCCTCCGGGTTCTCTGCCTTTGCCCAAAAACCTTCTTCACGGACCAATGTTGAACTCTCGTGATTGTGTTGTGTCCCATAGCCACTCCGATGACCAGTCCGATTCCGCGAACCATCAGACACAATTTTCCAGTCTAGTTCTTCGATCCAGATCCTCGAGTACAATGTTCATTTGTGACCAGACACAATTGTGGTGTGCACCTTTGATTTGAATTTAAACAGAAAACTAAAAATAATTTTTAACAAACAGGCCTGATTATGCCAATTACTCCAAACCATGGAGGCCATGAATCATTACCTTGTTTGATCGAGATTGGAGAAATGATGGGAAGGGAACTTCTGCATCATGGTTTATCAGAAATGAATTAAGCTGAGAACTTATCCTGGCCAACATGAGAAAATGTATTCATAGCTATCAAAAGAGTGTATCTAGTCCATTTCAACGGAATGATCGCACATTTATAGTTTGCCTGATGAAACTGGAGACACTTAATTCGAAAAGTCATATCTAGATTGCCGATGTTTGGATGCTATTGCAAAGCATGGAACAGATCGAAAAGTTATGCCACGATGCGAACCTAGCAATGAGCAATCCAACCATCGAACTCTCACGAAACTGTTCACAACAGATTGTAAATCAGGCAAACCTTACACGGTGCATCTGTCTTCGTTGCCATCCTCTGCGGAACCTAAGGAACCAACGCTCAATCCTGGAAGTCGTGTTTAGCCCCATCACCACGCCGATGACCAGCCCGCTTCCAAAACCCATCAAGGCAATTTTCCAGTCAAGTTCTTCAAACCACGTCCCTGAGTCCTCTTCAGCGAATGCATCAGATGGTGGTGCCGGGGGCGCTTCAATAGGATTTCCACATTTCTTTGTCAGAGGAACTCCGCACAGTCCTAAGTTCCCTCCATAAGAGTCATTCCCGAATGTGGCGAACTGGTTTGCTTGTGGTGTGCCCCGGTGAAACTTAGTTTACGATCTATGGTGTATTATGCTCCTAGCGGAATTAATGTCTCTTGAAGATTACTAAAATCGCTCGAACAGAGAAAAAAGGAAAATAATGGCAGCTTCAGAACACGGAACCGACAATTTAGGAGTCTACATTAGTCATATATGGGCAAGGCATGTTTCAAGACTTCTGGACAAATAAAACGAGGAAGATACATAGCAACAGGTTGATACTTGTGAATGACTTGAAACAATTCCTACCCTCTAATGACTTTGAATGCTCCTGCACAACTCATATTCAACAAGCAGGTGATACTTCTTGGACTTTAAGCTATCAGGGATTTGACTCGATCTATGTCCTATTTCCTAACATAAGTTTTAATAAATCTGTATTAAATGGCATACGAAAGTGCTTCAGATCATGCAAATACTAATGAAAAGTAGATTCATTTTGCTCGCAAAGGAAAGGACGGATGGGATTTTGGATAGGGTCAGGAGCAACACAAAAGAGTTACTTGACATATGCTTGAGGTCATTTAGCTAGATTAATACTGAGATGAAAGCCTCCTTTAACAAACTACATAACCAGTCAAACGATTAAAGTGGAATGCCATGCTATTGCAACATTTTGAGTTATAGAGGTGTAATACTAACCTTCACAACATGATGTAAGTCCATACAAACCTTTTTCTTTTCTGCCTCTGGGTTCTCTGCCTTCGCCCCAAAAAGCTTCTTCACGAACCAATGTTGAACTCTCGTGGTTGTGTCGTGTCCATAACCACTCCGACGACCAGTCCAAATCCACGACCTGTCGACATAATGTTCCAGTCTAGTTCTTCGATCCAGATCCTCGAGTACAATATTCAGTTGGGACCAAACAATTTTGGTGTGCACTTTTGATTTGAATTTAAATGGAAAATTAGAAAAATTATAACAAACAGGGCCTCGTTATGCCGATTCCTCCAAAACATGGAGACCATGACTCATTACCTTGTATGATCGAGATTGGAGAAATGAGGGGAAGGAAACTTCTGCATTATGGTTTATCATAAATGAATTATGTTGAGAACCTTTTGTGGCCAACACGAGAAATTGTATTCATAGCTATCAAAAGAGTACATCGAGTCAATTTCATGGGAACGAATGCACATTTGTATTTTGCTCGATGAGACTGGAGACACTTAGTTCGAAAAGTCATATCTAGATTGCCGATGTTTGGATGCTATTGCAAAGCATGGAACAGATCGAAAAGGTATGCCACGATGCGAACCTAGCAATGAGCAATCCAGTCGTCGAACTCTCACGAAACTGTTCACAACAGATTGTAAATCAGGCAAACCTTACACGGTGCATCCGTCTTCGTTGCCATCCTCTACAGAACCTCAGGAACCAACGCTCAATTCTGGAAGTCGTGTTTAGCCCCATCACCACGCCGATGACCAGCCCGCTTCCAAACCACGTCCAAAAAATTTTCCAGTCAAGTTCTTCAAACCACGTCCCTGAGTCCTCTTCAGCGAATGCATCAGATGGTGGTGCCGGGGGCGCTTCAATAGGATTTCCACATTTCTTTGTCAGAGGAACTCCGCACAGTCCTAAGTTCCCTCCATGAGAGTCATTCCCGAATGTAGCGAACTGGTTTGCTTTAGGTATGGGCCCAGAGAGATGGTTGTCTGACACATTGAAGAACTCAAGGAAAATGAGTTTCGTTAGTGCTGGAGGGATCATTCCCGAAAGCTTATTGCTTGAAAGGTCAATAGATTCTAGTTGGGTCAAATTCACCAGGGACAAAGGGATGGCGCCGGTAAGAGCATTGTTGGAGAGATTAAGCAAAAGAAGTTTAATTAAACTTCCAACAGAATTCGGGATTTTCCCAATAAAGTTGTTGCTCGAAAGATCGATCACAGTGACGTATCCCAGTATTTTTTCGTACTCCAGTGCATTGCCTTTGTTCACTATTGTCATTGAGTAGTCGTACATTCCCTCATCCAGGGGAAATAGGAGGTAAGGGGGCACAGAATTCCCATAGTACTTTGCATCATGTCCCTGATGGACTTTCATGGCACTCCAGATATCAAAGTACTCAGATGGAAGGCTACTCGAGAAGTTGTTCATGGATAGATCCACAATTTGTAGGTTGGGAAACTGGCCACGAGCTTCAGGTTTCTGTATGGCTCCATGAAATCTATTGGAACGCAAAATGAGCACCTTAAGCTTACAAAGCGAGCCCATCCATGAAGGAAAGGTGTCGGCGATCTGATTATTTCCGAAATTCAGAAACTCTAGTCTGCTACAATTGGCTAATCCCTTAGGCAGTGACCCTTGTAGTTGGTTATCGCTGACGTCTATCATCCTCAATGAACAGTTGTTTTGTAATTGAGGAAATCTTCCATATAAATCATTGCCATGCAAACTCAACGCGATAAGTGTCTCGCTTAAATTGCTCAGACATGGCGGAATAGCACCCATCAACTTGTTCTTGGAGAAATCAAGTATGCGAATATGGCTTAGCTGGCACACATCTGGAGATATTCCTCCAGATAGCTTGTTATTTGAGACAAGATAGAATCTAATGGCCTTGGGGGGAATTGGAAGTAATCCTTGTACATCGTTGTACCTTAGGTCCAATGTCCTGAGATTTGGCCAAGCTGTGAAACTGGTAATGAAGTTTCTGGAAAGATTTAAAAATCCCAATTTTGCTGTACTCATATTTAAGAACCACGGAGGTATCGGTCCATAAATGCTATTTTGGGATAGATCCAACCATTGCAACCTACTTTGCTGTGCTAGGAAGATGGGAAGCTCACTTAAGTTGCTAGAAGCCAAGCCGAGAACGGACAGCTTTGAAAGGCTAGCATTTATGTCGGGTTCGATAATCGAAGAGAATTCATTGAATGAGAGTACCAACGTCCTTAAATGTTGAAGCTTGAATACAAATCTAGCTGCAAAGTGCCATTCAGGTTGTTTGATTGCAAGTACAGGGTAGTAAGATTCCGAAGGTTAGAGATGTCTTCAGGTATTGGGCCAGTTAATCTGTTAAAGGATAGGTCGAGATAAGTTAACCCGGTGAGGCCAGTGATCTCAGCTGGAATTTGACAGGTTAATTGATTGTGATGGAGGTCTAAGAAAGTGAGGCTGGTGAGATTGATAAAGGAATCATGAATTTTTCCAGAGAGTCGATTGATGCTAAAATCCAAAGAGGGGAGTTGGATGAGCTTCCCAATGGAAGATGGGATTTCACCCGATAGTTTGTTATCTTTGAAATTTAACATGGTAAGTTGAGTCAGGTTACCTATTGAAAATGAAATGTTCCCTGAAAAATGGGAGTGACTGATATCGAACTCGCCGAGGAAAGACAAGTTTCCAAGCGAAGTTGGTAGCGAGCCTGAAAAACTGGTCCACTGAAGAAACAACGACTTAATGGGACTGTGCAAGTGCATCTCTGGCAAATGACCTGACAGCTCTAGATTGTAACTCAAATCAAGCAGTTGTAGCCTTGGCAGCTTGAAGATGGTCGTCGGCAATGTCCCTTGCAAGTTGCAGCATGGGAGGACAAGTGATGTCAAGGAAGATAAATTTGCCACAGCATCAGGAAAAGGAGCCCACACTTTCACCTGGCTAAGATCAAGGTGTTCCAATTCGGTCAACCTCTGAACCACGGACTCCATGCTTGGATTCCTCAACTCCAGTAGTATGTTCCCAGAGAGATCGAGGGTGGACAAGTTGGTCAGCTTTAGGACTTGTGACGGGATTTGACCTCCAAAGCCGGACGAAGAGAGATTCAGGCTTGTCAACTCTACAAGATCACCTATCGCATGTGGTATTTGAGAGTAATTGAAATCGTTGCAGGCGAGGTTGACGCTTTGCAAGTGAGTGAGGCGGAAGAGGCTGGAGTTCGAGTTGATAGGACCGGAGAGACAGCTTTGGCTGAGGTTGAGGCCGGTCACGTAGCCCGTCCCTTCATCACACTCCACGCCTTTCCAGCTACAGCAATCCCCGTCTTCAAGGTGCCATGATCCTAGCTTCAACCGGTTGCCTAATAATGGGCAAATTTCCGCATCGAAGAGAGATTGCTTGAATTCCAACGAGGCAGACCGCTCCTGCTCATGGCACTTCATTTGGCTCGTTGAAGGCAATGTCTCGGTGGAAGCAAAGTGGAGTGGAATTATTGTAAGGAAAATCACCAAGAGATCAAATGGTGTTCGTTTCATGATGATTAAATTGTTCAACACTCTCCTTGGTTTTTGGTTCTGCTGGGTAGGCGAGGTGAAGATGGACAAGTACTGAAATTGCGATGTCGTTATGTAAGTTTCTTATGACTCGTGGTCATGGATCATGGCACGTCACACTTGAACATGATGCATTCCCTCTAATACATGATTTAAAATTTTCAATTCCGTTCATTTTATAATCTGCCCGTGTGTTCTATTCAATACACTGATTGTCACCAGCTCAATTAAATAGTTCAGTTAATATGACCACAGCAGTACCATGCTTAAGTAGCTTATGTCACTCGAAGACTCGTATTGCTAGTCGAATTGGTCAATCATAAATAACCGGTTGTCCACTTTCTTTGTTTTGGCCAAATGGTACTTGCCAAACAGAGATTACAAATCATGCCTAAGTAGTTTATTAGATGTGAAGACTTGTGTTGCTGGCCGGACAGGTCAATGATAAATAGTATCTCGAGCTCTGACCCAAACTGCTGAATAGACTTTCCCTCCGAACACGGCTTCATTTTGACCTTCCCGTAGATGCCGACAAAGAGTGGCTATTTTTCTTGGCAGATCTGTTTTTCCCCTTTAATTAAAGACTTTGCAGTGATCAAGTCTATAAGCCATTGAGCAAAAGTGGAAACTTTCTCCTTATTCCAACCCGAACCAAAAAAACCATATGCATCGGCACCATTCACGATTAAGTTATCATATGCCCAACACATTCAATCTGATAACAGAACACACGAGCAGTAGAAACCTTAATTTTTTTTTTGGACAAACTGGCAGCAGCAGGCACAACATTTGAATAAAGTTGCTAGAGGAAGTGTCTCATTTTGGGAGGACAGTCAACACTCCACACTAACTTCCAAACTTTACCATCAGTTGTGTGAGAGCTCGAGGGTCCAGGCATTAGCAGATGTTTCTTTCTTTTCTGCATGGTAAAATGGTAGACAGACTTTGCTTAAAAACAACCCCTCCAGCTCCAGGGCCAAATCATTTGGTCATCAGAACTTCTCCACCTAATGTGATTTCTCAACACTAGTGACTCCTCCACTTGCCTCATGGTGTCTTTAATGGAGGCTAAGTTCCACGTCCTAGTGTCTGCATCGATTAGAGACATCGTTCTTATTTCCTTTTTTTTTTTTTCTGAGTCAGATTAGTGGGATGCTGCATCAAGTCTCAACTCTCCTTCACCCATCTATCCTCCCAAACTTGACTGATTTTTCTTTAGCAATTTACCATAACCCACCTTCCTTAATTAGATCTCTCCCTTCCAAATCACTACTCCATCCCCAAGACATTCTGCCACATCTTCTAATTTCCATGAACCTACAATGGGGAAAGTAGAGCCCTTTAAGTATTTGCATCCATAATTGCTTCGAATTCTGCAGGCAAGCTTGGCAACGAGGGCTAGTTGAACTGTGAAGAACTTCTAAAACCCAAACCTCATTCTGCCTTTTGCTTCGGCAAAGCTTTCCCAATGCTTCCTATGCACTTTCCCTTCATTATTCTGTTGACTCCACCAAAAATTGGCTATACCTACATCACCTTCCTCACACCATTTCTTTGGAAACTTGAAACAAGACTTGGAATAAGTTGGTGGTGAATGGACAAGAAATGAAATTAAGGTCCATTTGTCTGTAAGAACAACTGTCCTCTCAGAAATTGTTTTCTAACTTTTCAGTGTTTGTGCTGTAAAGCGGACCGGATCTTTGCAGTTAGATAGGGACACAAGAAACTGAAATTATCCGAGAAAATAAAACGAGAAACAATAAAGGACATGAAAAATTTATGTGGTTCATTTCGAATATCGTTACCTACATTCACAAGGAGAACTGGTCACAAATAATCCACTAATCAATATGAGAATTACACTATTACAATTGTTTATATACTTGTGCGCTTTCCAGCGCTAGATAACACCCAATAGACATAGTATTTACAGCACAAATCTCACGATATTCAAAGCTCTATCATGAGTCACTTGAACTCAGACTTAGTCTATCCACTGCTTAGCTCAGAACAAAGAGATACTTCCAAATGGAAGAAAGCATAAAATGAGATCAAGGATCACCGAAAAGGACACGATGATTGCTCTTAATTTGGCTTTCTTCTCTTGGTGTTTTCCTCCTTGTTCTGATGAGAGCTTCCAGCAAGCTCCTCTATTTATACTCAATCATAACATAAGCCCCTCCTTTATAAATATTATAATGCTAGAAGGAGAGGCACTTTATTAAATGCAGCATGTGGGGGCATGAAGAAATTCAAGAAAACAGAGGCTTGTGGGCTCCCTTGTGGCTCCAATAATTAATGTTGAGGCTTGTGAAGTTGTTGTTCATTCGTAGGAGATCGCTCTTGTGCAGCTAATATAAATGAGAAAAACAACAAACCTCATGTGCAGCGGCCGAACACGCATGTAAGGAATATATTGCTTTGGACCATGTTTAATCGATGGATTCAAATTCGAGACATAATTTTAATAGCTTGAATGATAGTAAACTAATCAATCAACTAAAAATATTTTCTAGTGACTGAAAACAACATGCTTCGACTAAGAGAAATACACTTCCCCTTCTAATAAGAAGAAAATAATTTTTTTTTCAAAACTATCAAATAAATGAAAATTTATTATTTTCCTTGAAAATGGAAAATATTTTGGAAACTTTCAGGGGAAAACTTCACGATAAAGGAAAATACTTTCCGAAAAATCATTTTCCAGGAGAATGGTCAGTTTTGTTTTGTTTGGTGATATGTGATTGAAAACGTTTTCTAATGTTTGGATCGTATTTGGAAAATGATTTTAATATCATGACTTTATCTCATGAAAAAAAAATCGAATTTTAAAATAATTTTTCATTTTTCATTTTTTTCTTTTTTTCTTTTTCACTTTTCTTTTTTCTATTCTTTCTTTCCCTTCTTCCTTCTCCGCCAGTCGCTAAGCCTTGTTGATAGCCGCAATAGGCCACTGGCAAGGGCCAACCTAGCTGGCCTAGCTCGCTTGAGGCCAGCCCTCTCTAGCCCGTGTTTGTGGTTGATCACAGAGCCTTGGCACTGGCCATCGCCGAGGTTCTGTGACCGACAAAGGAGGAAGAAGAAAAAGAAGAAAAAAAGAAAAAATTTAAAAAATTCAAGATGAGCAATTTCAAAAAGTTTTTTCACCTTCTTAGATTTAGGAATTCACTTTTCTAATTTTATACATGAATATTTTCCTTGGCTAAAAAGTGTTTTCGATTGACTAATCATTTTCGACATTGTGAAAATTCGGTAAACTAATCCCAAGAAAACACGTTCTCTCAGACAAACTCACTTTAAGTTGTGTTTCACTCGTCTATGAGCCCTTCTCTCTTTCCTTGTGACTTTCTTTTCTCTTAGGTACCGCATGTAGAGTTTCTCCATGCGTCAACACCGTTCGAATTTGGCGCATCATCATAAGAAACTATCATCTCTTTAGAAACAATTTGAGGTTAAAAGAAAATTAACAAAATTTACATAAAATTCCACAGTACACACTAATTGGATAATGTCTTATCGATTTACTTATTTAGATTTGATGTGTCAAGGGTTGAAACTTTTGTTACTGACCAATAGATGCCACAGATAAGAAATAAGGTTATTTGAGCTAAAGAAATCCGAAGAAAATTATAAATAAGGGAATGACGTGAAAAAGGTGAAATTTGTAGAGATTCAGCTCATATAATACTAGTACTAAGTAAAATGAGCCAAGGCTTTGAAGAGTTAATTGAATTTCTTAAAATTATATATACTGCTTTTAGGGAATAGTAGTTTAGGGGGATAAATAATCAGGTATGGCCTAACTTCTTTTTGGTTTAGATGTGGATGAAGCATTAAAAGAGAAATTGGAAGAAGCTGCTTAACCAATAACATTCTCAAGAGAAGATGGAAAAATGATCAAGAATATATAAAGAAAAAGGAAAAAACCACCAAAAATTCTAAACTATGTCACATGTGATACATTTATCATGAATTTTTTTTGAGACACCAAAAACCCTAAACTATGCTATTTGTGACACATTTACCCTATTGTACCTTAGTCCATAAGCATTTTCGTCATTTTTGCTTTTTTTTTTTCCTTTCTTGCGAGGGTGTTCCTTGCCGGCGTCGGGCGAGAGTCGCCTCGCTTGGGCGAGCCTTTTTTTTTTTTCCTTTCTTGCGAGGGCATCCCTTGCCAGTGTCGGGCGAGAGTCACCTCGCCTGGGCGAGCAAGGGCGGCCCTCGCCTGACTCCGGCAAGGGCGACCCTTGCCCGACGCCGGCGAGGGTTGGCGAGAGCTGTCCTTGCTCGACGCCGGTGAGGGCAACCCTCGCTCGACTCAGGCGAGGCCAATCTCGCCTGACGCCGACGAGGGTCGCCCTCACCTAAGTCGGGCGAGGGTCACTCTCACTCACCCAGGCGAGGCGACTCTTGCCTAACGTCTGCGAGGGCGGCTCTCGCCGGATCTGGCGAGAGCCACGCTCACTTGCCCAGGCGAGGTGACCCTTACCCGATGCCGACGAGAGCGGCCCTTGCCGGATTTGGCGAGGGCCGCCCTTGCTGGAAATAGGAAAAAAAAAAGAAAAAGCAAAAAAGATGAAAATACCCATGGACTAAAGTACAATAAAGTAATGTTAAGGAAAATTCCCAATAGATTTTGAAATTGACAAAACTGTCCATAAGTGTTTTGTAAGTTTGATAAATGTTTTGAAGTATTTTGATTCAGGAAGTTATTTTTGGAAGAAAAGCATATGTCAATCTTGATCTAGTTTGTGCTCAGATTGTGAAAGAACTTCAAGCAAAAGAGATTCAGACTCAGAACGAGAAGTTCAGACTCAAAGTTCAGAGTCAGAACCAAAAGTTCAAACTTAGAAATAAAAGTTCAGATTCAGACTTATGATCTTCAGACGCATAAGTTTTGCAGACGCAGAAATTTTTCAGATGCAGATGCAGAAATTCTTCAGATGCAGACGTAGAAGTTTTTCAAATGCAGACGCAAAAATTATTCAGATGCAGACGCAGAAGTTTTTCAGATGCAGACGCAGAAATTCTTCAGATGCAGACGCAGAAGTTTTTCAGATGCAGACGCAAAATACAGAACCAAACATAACAACTAGTAATCTGGTATGGATTTCACAAAAGGAAAGCTTTGATATCCATCTAAATTAAATTGATTGACAATCAAATATTACGACAAGCATGCATTACAACGGACAAAGCTTTACTTATGGAAACCAAGATTATGATTGTATGGGCAACCAGAATTAGCGGGATTCAGATTTTATCAACCAACGGCTACTCAATCCATTTTATACAAATCTGTCCAAAGGTGAATATTGGAAGATGATCCTCTAAAGACTGTGCAACGGCTAGTTTGGAAGTAGAGGAGTATAAAAGGATATCAACGAGGAGTAGAAGGCAGAGAATGAAATCAAGAATCAACAAGTCCAAAGTCTGAGCATACTCCGATTCAATCTCTTGTCTTTCGTAAGCTTAAACGTGTAATCATTTGAGAGGTATAGACAGTGTTATAAGTGTGTGCTTAGGTGTAAGATAGTGTAATCTATCGGCTTGGTATAAGTAGCACCAGCTTCGGGAAAAAGTGCTTGAGTTTTGGCGGCACAATTTGCTGTAACTTCTCATTGATTTGATTAGTGAAATCCATCCAGTAGGCTGTAGCGTGGGCTTGCTATAAGCCGAACCACTATAAATTTGTGTGCAGTTTTTTTATCTCTATTCTATTACTTTGCACACTGCACATCAAGAGCACTATCTATATAAACTGCTTTGAATCTGAATTTTATTCAGACTCAACTGTGTTCTTTCATTTCCGCATAAATTGTTTAAAATCACCTATTCATCCCCCCTCTAGGTGATCCTTGCTAACTATTTCAAGTAAATGTGTCACAAATAGTATAGTTTGAGATTTTTGGTGTCACAAAAAAAAGTTTAAGATAAATGTGTCACAGGTGGCATAGTTTGGAGTTGTTTGTGATATTTTCCCTAAAGAAAATAAAAACGGTGTGATAGAATATTAGAAGAAAAGGATGAGAAAAATTAAAAGAATTACATTTGGTTAAAACAAAAGAATAGTATAAGATAATCATACGTGGAAGTAAATCAAAAGAAAATACATACCTACGTCGAAGAGTGCAATTTTTATCGAGAAATTTGTGCAACGAAAATCGTTAATGGACTTTTTTTTTATTAAATAATACACGTGAAGTTACAAGAACGGGCTTGGACCCATGGACGAGGCCCGTTGACCGGCTCATGTATGCTTTCAGCCCGACCCAACCCGGCCCGATCGAATCGGGCCCGTCTCCCTCCGGCGCTTCCCCTGAGCTGAAAAACGTCTGGCCGAGCCGGTGCTGATTCACGTTCGTTTCCGAGTTTCCAACTCCATTACAGACGAAGAAGCTTTGATCTCTGGTACAGAAGAGGGTGATTCCGCGGCGTCAAGATCGCCATTGGTCGGAAGCTTCGATCTCCGGCGCTTGCCGACGGTGATTTCGAGCGGCGATCTTCACCTGTAGAAAATGGTGCGTCGCTTCGGTTTTCTAACGCGATCTCGAAGCTCGATTTTCTTCCCGCTGTTGATTGCGCCGAAAGGATCTGCCGAGTCTCGCATTCTTGGGGGTCCGATTTCGACGTCTCGCCTCGTGTCCGGCTTTCTAGACTTCCGTTTCTACTGATTCGAGCTCGCAAATGCTGGCCTCAGGATCACTGTCCGTTTGTCTGTTTGCTCCTTTTCTTCTTTTGGAAATGGATTCGGACTTTGAAACACGTAGCTGTAATGACTTTTAAACATTGGCTTTTAATTCTTGAACCTAGTCGAGATGTTTCGTGTGAAGAAAGGCCGAGGTTTTGGGTCTGTTGTGTTCGATAGATTAGATTTTCTGTTTAATTTGCTAGAATTAAGTTGGAATTCTCTCTTTTTCCTTTTTATGAAGTGAATGGAGTTCGCTGATCCTTGGCTTTGTATAGTTTTAGTTGACAATGAGCTGAAGAAAGAGGATTGCGTGTCTTCTATTTTCCGGGTTTTGATTCGGGGACTGATTATTTGTTTTGTTTGTTAATTTGTTCGGCAGCCGCTCAGATTGGAAATCAAGGTTTGTTTCTGGACCGGGTGGATTTACATTGTCTTTTTAACATGCCATTTGGTATTGATCGCTTCGATTTTAACTGTATCCGTGCCAGAGGAAGTTTATTCAACAATCGGAGAGAGTGAAGTCTGTAGACCTGCATCCAACAGAGCCATGGTCGGCATGACTTTGTTCTGTCAACTCTTTTTCAATTTCCGTATAAAATATACTCTGTACTGGAAATCAATTTGCATGGTTAGACGAACGACGCTTTTTGCTTAACTCTAATTGTTGTTGATGCAGGATCCTAGCAAGTTTGTATGCGGGAACTGTTTGTATATGGGATTACCAGTCACAGGTATGGAACGTGCATGGAGACTCGCTAGGATCAATACGATAGTACTATCTCATTCACATGGGCTATTTGATTGCATCTTTAACTGATTCTGACGTTTCTAATGTTACTGCAGACAATGGTTAAGTCCTTTGAAGTCACTGATCTGCCAGGTACTTCATTACGCGTAACTCAGTCCGTGCATGCATTTTGCTTGCTTGGGTGCTAAAACAGTTAGTGGCCCGCATAATAGTTTCATCTTTGTTTACTCTCCTCATGTTAAATTTAAATCATGTCTGGCAGTTAGGTCAGCAAAATTTATTGCACGCAAGCAATGGGTTGTCGCTGGAGCTGATGACATGTTCATTCGTGTATACAACTACAACACCATGGACAAAGTTAAAGTTTTTGAGGCCCACACAGACTACATTCGATCCGTGGCTGTCCATCCCACACTCCCGTACTTGCTCTCATCATCCGATGACATGCTTATTAAACTTTGGGATTGGGAGAAGTGTTGGGTTTGTACTCAGATATTTGAGGGACACTCACATTATGTGATGCAAGTCACTTTTAATCCAAAAGACACAAATACGTTTGCAAGTGCATCACTTGATTGCACTTTAAAGGTATAGTTATGCTTATTTAGGGTGGCTTTCGTTGTTCCACTGCTTTCTTGCTTGTGACTACAATTCATGCTGATTCTTTTTTCTTCTTGTTACTTTACAGATTTGGAATCTTGGCTCTCCTGATCCAAATTTCACGTTAGATGCCCATCAAAAGGGAGTTAATTGTGTAGATTATTTCAGAGGTGGTGATAAACCATTTCTTATCACTGGTGCTGATGATCATACTGCTAAGGTCTGTCAAGGTTTTGTATTGCATAGCCTATCGATTTGGATTTATCTAATCAACTCTATGAAAGCAGGTGTGGGACTATCAAACCAAGAGCTGTGTCCAGACATTGGAAGGCCACACACACAATATCTCAGCTGTCTCTTTTCATCCGGATCTGCCCATCATAATTACTGGCTCAGAGGATGGCACCGTGCGAATATGGCATTCTACTACTTATAGGTTATAGTTCCACAATTTCTTACTGATATCCTGTTCCATCTTTACTTTCCCTTTCTAGCATTTGGTATTGCCTAGACACCTTGAGTTATTGTGCGGATGATAATTAAGCATATACGCTTGTGTTATGTTTCCAAATATGTTTATGATTTGCTCAGCGGTATTCCCTACGTCTGTATCTTGGCAATGATATGGTTTTTCCCGTAGTCTGTTTGAATGAACATGTCTCCATTAGCCTGATCTGTTGCAGGACAAGCCACGATTGTATGCTGGTCTACTAAAGCACAGTACAGAAAAGTTGAGCTTCAGTTTCATGCCATTAGACACTAAGCCTGGTGGCAGGGAGTTGATCGTAATAAATATAAAACCTCAAAAGTTTACTGAGAAGGATGAAAACAATTTACATGAGAGAGCATTTCATTCCAACAAAATCAGTGCTTTTGTGTCTTACTTTTGAATTGGTTATCATTGATGATCCGGTCTGCGTGTACTAAATGGTTTATGTCTTACAAACATCATAAGAGGTTATTAATCTAGAAATCAAAGGTCATGATCCAAATTTATTGTATATCTGACTGTGTCCATGTTGAATACGAGGTGAGTTCTGAAATTCCTTTGCATTATGTGTGCTGAGGGACAAAATGGACTGAACATCAAATAGTTATAGATTTAGTACATTCCAGCGTTCAGACAGATGCTTATAGAAATTTCATGTAGTTTATCTGAATCAGTTGAACATATGCTAATTTTGTTGATTTCATGTGAATGTGCGGTATATGAATCAATTTATCTTGTATTTCTCGTCTTTTCTAGCTTGTATTTCCCTTTTTTTCTAGCTTAAAATTTTCTAACAGATTACATTTGAGGAATCCTCCTAATAGTTTTTCAATTCAACACAGGCTGGAGAATACATTGAATTACGGTCTTGAAAGAGTCTGGGCTATTGGCTACATGAAAAGTTCAAGAAGGTTTGTTCTTAAACATGTTCTCTTACTATCTTTTTCATATTTGGATTTCCTCTACTGGAAGATGTTTTGATAATGCTTACTGGTACTTTTCATGTTTTCATCTGTAATCTTCATGTTGCAACTTCTAGATTATAATTGCAATGTTTTCGTAACTTCTTTGTCATATGAGGAATATGATTGGACTGGTCATGGTTGGTATTCTCTGTACAGAGTTGTGATCGGTTATGATGAAGGAACCATTATGGTCAAACTTGGTCGTGAAGTGCCTGTAGCTAGCATGGACAGTAGTGGAAAAATCATCTGGGCTAAGCATAATGAGATTCAAACTGTAAACATTAAGAGCGTCGGAGCAGGTTTTGAGGTTTGAAACTAATTAGACTGATTTATTGTTGTAAAAATGACAACTTTTTTATGAAGGTTCCTTGGTAATTACATCTTGCTTTGATTTTTGTAGGTTACTGATGGCGAAAGGTTGCCATTGGCTGTTAAGGAGTTGGGAACCTGTGATCTTTACCCCCAAGTGAGTTTTCATCTCCTTGAACTCCACTTTTGCCTGGATTAGTTTCTTGAATAAGGTATTGAGATTCGAGACTTGTCTTCGTAAGGAATACTTGTCATCAACTTCTCATTGTAGGCCTGAGGTCCTACTTCCTCATCACTTTGGTCCATATTTATGCCGAGGAGGTTTCACTGCCCGTTGTCTTTTTTACCATCTTTCCTTATACTTGAATCTGTGGAGTATTTCTTTCTGGATTTGAAAGCAGTGGTTTTACTGCTAGCTAAAAGAGTTGATGTGCTCCAGGCAGTGATTCTGTCTATATGCGTGATCACATGTTAGTAGAGATTCTCTTCATGAAATTATAAGTTTTGCGTCTAGTTTTTGAAATAGTAAGGATGGCTCTAAAAGGGAGTGGACAAGCTTGTCTATATTGCTAGATGAATCAATGGGATACTATGATTTAACTGCTTCTTCTAAGGACTTTGATTGGGACATCAACATGGAAGATCTACCTGGATCGCATTTTCTTTATTATGCTAGTATTGTTTTTTTGGTCAGAGACTATGCTACTAATACAGCAATTGACTTTGAGGAGTCTTAAACTCTTGTTACATATGAAGTTATCCACAAACCTCCAATTTATATTGTTGATTCTTCTTCAGAGCTTAAAGCACAATCCAAATGGGAGGTTTGTTGTAGTCTGCGGAGATGGTGAGTACATTATATATACTGCATTGGCATGGAGGAACCGCTCTTTCGGTTCAGCACTTGAATTTGTTTGGTCTTCTGATGGGGAGTATGCTGTCAAGGAAAGTACCTCAAAAATCAAAATCTTCAGTAAAAATTTCCAGGTTGGTCTATTTACATTGTACATTTCATAAGTTTCAGTTTCAGTGGTTTACAAAAATACTTGCTGTAGTTTTCTGCCGTCCTGAGTCCAATAAAAACGCTTGTTTTCTTAAAAGGAAAATGGGATCCTGTGAAGTCCTTTTGCTTTCAAATGATTAGTTGTTATTGGCTAATCTACTTGCCTTTGCATTTACCATTTTGCAGCTCCTATAGATGTGGATTGCTTTTTTTTTTTAAATGTTTATGTATGAGTATAACAATTGAAGACAAACCAGTGTAGCCTAAGGATATCACCTTTCTCATCTGTCATTCTCCCTACATTTGATGCTCCACAGACTGATGAGTACTCTCTTTGCACTTTGGAGCTATAATACATGGCCACAGTAGCCATGGCTCTTCTACAACCAGAAGTTTCTTAATGGCCACGGTTGTTCTTTTTCCTTTTTGGATAATGGGTTTGCACCACCTTGGTGCCATATATATGATCTATTTTATACCTTTCAAAACAGACATGCATGCACATTTGTTTGAAGATTTTTAGCTAATTGGGAACATTTTTTTAGTACCCTTGTTCGACATCAATACTAGCATGCGAGGTGAATACTCATGTGACGTAGTTTAGAGGATGTGGCAAGTATGATACTGGTGGTATTTTTCAGGAGAAAAAGAGTATTAGACCAACCTATTTGGCTGAACATATCTATGGCGGCACTCTGTTGGCCATGTGCTCAAATGACTTCATTTGCTTCTATGATTGGGTTGAATGCAGGTTGATTCGAAGAATTGATGTCAATGTGAAAGTAAGTTTGTGTCACGCCACATGCACACACAAATTTATCTTATTTTCAGTGAATGCACTTTTGATGTCATGTAATTTTCTATCGTGTTAGAACCTATATTGGGCTGATAGTGGTGATTTAGTGGCAATTGCCAGTGATGCATCTTTCTACATCCTCAAGTATAATGTGAGTATCATTTTTCTCTTGTATCTCGGACTTGACAACTTTCAATTGTTTGTAATTTTCTTGTTATGCCACTGGTGACATTACTGGGTGAGCTGACGAGGTCATCTGGGATTTTGTTTTAAGCGTGATGTAGTTGTGTCTTATTTGGAGAGCGGAAAAGCAGAAGATGAACAAGGTGTAGACGATGCTTTTGAACTTCTCCATGAAACCAATGAGTGTGTCAAGACCGGTATCTGGGTTGGTGATTGTTTCATTTACAACAACTCTTCTTGGAGGCTCAATTACTGTGTAGGTGGGGAGGTATGATTCTCAATTTTTTCCTTTTCATCTTCTTTTTTATTCTCTATGTAATGTTATGTGCTCAATGGGAAATCAATTCTTCTTCAGTAATAACTTGACAACTTCAGGTGACTACAATGTTCCATTTGGACCGCCCTATGTACTTGTTGGGATATCTTGCCAATCAAAGCCGGGTATACCTAATTGATAAAGAATTCAAGTGAGTAAGGTTTTAGCATTTGTTATTTGACAACAGGTCAAATATTGCAACTTATATATTGAGGTTTTATTGAATCTTATTTGCATGACTTTAAGTGCAGTGTTATGGGGTATACATTACTTCTCAGCTTGATTGAATACAAAACTCTGGTTATGCGCGGAGATCTGGAAAGGGCCAATGCACTTTTACCTTCAATTCCTCGAGAGCATCATAATAGGTACACGTCATCCCATGATTGCCAAATGATCAGGATTCTCTACCAAGGCCAATGGTTTTGTTTTATATGTTGAGGTTTTCTCGAGAAAAGGATGGCTAGTAGACTTCTATGATATATGTCAAGAGTAAGAACTTCTGCGATGGACGTGAAGCTCCTTTTGTTTTGTTGAAATTTATTTTATTGGAGAAGAAATTGCTGAATGCAACTATTGTTGGAACAACTAAAATAAAACTGACAATATCATTGTTTTTTAAATGCTCCATCCTTCTCTCTGCTGGCTACTGCAATTATTATTCCCTCTACAGTATTCATTGACCATCTGTTCTGGTAATCTCATCTTTTATCTTACAATGAATGTGAAATCAGCATCAGTCTGCTTGTGGATCTGGCTATTTGGTAGATTTGAATGCCATTGCCTTTTGGTTCCATGATTTTAGCTTTGGCTTAAATATTTTTTTTTCCTGGTGAAACTTTTGTTTAATTTATTTTGCATAAATTTAAGGGACTTCTTCCTAGTGATTGTCCTTGATTTTGGACATTAACGGTTGCAGTTACACCATACCTTCAATTCTCTTTTAACTGAAGTCTAGTAATTCTGTTATAATGCTGCACCACTTGATCGTTGTAAATTTGACAATGTACTTTTGAGAAGTTTTAACTTTTCTCCAATCATTAGTGTGGCTCGTTTCTTGGAAGCACGAGGTATGATAGAGGATGCACTTGAAGTGGCTATGGACCCGGATTACAGGTTTGAATTAGCCATACAGCTTGGGAGGTTGGGGATTGCAAAGGTGATTTGTGTTAGTTTTTAGCCAAACATGGGACGTGTCTAGTAGTTTTCTTTTTTGGTTGGAGAGTCATTGATGGTTATAGGACATCAAGAATAACCTGATTTTTTTTTTTTTTTTTTTTTTTTTTATGACAGGAAATTGCAATGGAAGTGCAGAGCGAGTCTAAATGGAAGCAGCTGGGAGAATTAGCTATGTCGAGTGGAAAGGTGTTCCATCTACTCAACTTGATAGTCATGGCTTTCTATGTTAAACATATTAGGTTTTTAAGAGAAAGCTCTGAAAAAACATATCTAGATTGGCAATAAAGTTCAAGGTCTCTTGTGAGATTAATTGTCTGAATTTTAACTTAAAACGGTTTTCTAGGATCAACATATTAGTGAAAATTTCCCAGCTTTAACAAGTTCGAATTTTATTATATTGCAAATCAATGCTTGTATGTCGTCCTTATCATTTGCGTATTTAAATTAATGCAGTTGGAAATGGCTGAAGAATGTATGAAACAGGCTATGGATTTGAGTGGCTTGTTACTGCTCTATTCTTCCTTGGGTGATGCTGAAGGAATCTCGAGACTTGCATCCCTTGCTAAAGAGCAAGGAAAGAGTAATGTTGCATTCCTCTGTTTATATATGTTGGGTAAATTAGAAGACTGTCTCCAGCTGTTGGTGGATACGTAAGTTAGCTTTAACTTTGTTTTTCTATAGAATAAAAAGAACATTACATCATGCGATAGTAAATGCCTCTCTCTCTCTCTCTCTCTCTCTCTCACACACACACACACACACTCACATATCTTTGTGTTTTCCAGCAATCGCATACCTGAGGCTGCTTTGATGGCACGATCTTATCTACCAAGCAAAGTTTCAGAGATTACTGCAATCTGGAGAAAGGACCTCCACAAGGTAAGTCATATTCCCTTGTCATGTTTTGTTTTTGAAAAAGTAAATGGAGCCTGATTTTGATCACATGCATTTTGTTGTTTGTATCATTAATGATGCTTTTTCTCTTGCGACCTTATTGTACTGGTGCTGTGAGGGATGGTTCTTGATTCTTTCCTGCTTTTTGACCAATTAGCTGTGGAACTATACAGAAAGTTCTCGGTCATTAGCTATAGAAACTGGCTATTTGGATACTTTTTTTCTGAAATAATCTAAATCTGATTTCTTAATCCAATTTATTCAAGTGGTACTTTCATTCTTCCTTTGCTATTATTAGATTATGTTAGGCAACTTCCAATTCATCAAACCGATTTTCTTGATGTTAAGTATGTTGCCGCAAGAAAGAGGTTACTTCTCTACTTTCAGGACCATTCAAGTTCTCGTTTCAATATTTTCATGCTTATACTTTAAATGTTATATGTAATGTTTAGCTATGGACAAAATCAAGTCCTTTTCTAGTTGTATGATATCTCAATCATTTTCTCAGATACATAAAAGGTTCATGTAAAAGTGGGTAGTCACATAAGCACATCTATATTTGTGCAGGTAAATCCACAAGCCGCAGAATCTTTGGCTGACCCTGAAGAATATCCAAATTTATTTGACAATTGGCAAGTGGCTCTTTCTGTTGAATCTAAGATTGCTGGGACAAGGTACTGGAAAACAATTTCTTAGTTCATCTATGCTTAAAAATGATACCGTCGTGTCCACCTTTTTATGCTCTCTCTCGTTAATTATATTGCCTTTTAATAACATCAGTTTCTATCACTACTGTCGACGCGTAATACCTATGCTTTTCAGTGTTTCTTTTAAAGAGCTTGAATTATTGATGCTTAAATCTATTAGAAATTCTCCAGCACATCATTTGGTATAGTTTGCTTACTTTCAACTTCTAATTGTTTTCTAGGGGTGTTTATCCTCCTGCGGAAGAATACGCAAAGTACTCTGATAGATCGCACAATAATCTTGCTGAGGCTTTCAGAAGCATGCAAGTTGAGGAAGAGAATGTAACTCTTGAAAATGCTGACCAGAGTCACAAGGTAATGTTCTTGACCAAGTTCATGGTGAGTCATGTCTTCCCTCTATTTACTCATTTTCTTCCATAAAGCAATCAGGACCAGTTTGCAGTACCATGCCTAGAGCAAAGGAGATTACATATATGCTATAAAATACAATAGGAAACCACGTGACCCATTTGCTTTCTCTCTCGAAGTGATAGTCATGAATGGCCAGGAACTTATTTTCTGTGTGTTATTTTTTCTTTTCATCTCCATGTAGGCTGATGAACAAAACGGAGAGGAAGAGGATGCAGAAGAAGAAAGCCAGGAGGAGGGTGTAGTGGTGGATGCTAATTCTACTGATGGTGCCATACTCATTAATGGCAGCAAAGCTGAAGAAGAGTTGGGTGTGAATGATGAAGGAACCCCACTGGCCTGAAAGGCAATTGTGGGGCCAGTATGCATATCCAAATTTTGTCTGATGGTGATTACTTGATTCTAAGCATCTCTTACTCTCATTTCCATGAGATGTTACCATAGATTCTACTTATATTGAACTCAGTAGAGACAATGTACTGTGATGCTTCAAAATTTGGTTGAGCTGATCTCTTAAAACAAGGAAAAAAAAAAAAATTATTGTAACTGTTCCTGTTGTGGAAACATTTCATTCATATGTGCCTCGTATAGTATCTCATAAACTTATTTCCTGTTTATATTTTAAAACCCAAAATGCAATGGCAGATTCAAAAGGTTCTCTTTTACTTATTAAAGTGGCGCTTATATACAAATAAATATTGGGAAACGTGTATATATCGAAAGAGTCTTCTAATCAAATGGGTAATAAGAAAAAGGTCACAAAATTGGTAAAATGAGAAGTGCAGACTGCATCCTTATAGCAATGGTAAATAATGGCACATGGTTGATTCTAACATGGAAAGCTGGATCTGATTCATTCTCTACAAACTGAGCCATTTTGCATCTTGACCTTCATGGCCAAATATATGGCGTGCTATATGTGCTACTGCATCTCATAAAGCTGTGTAAATTCTATTTGATCATTTGAGTTTGCAACAAGAACTTAAAGTGGATCTTGTTTTCAGTCTCTTTCCTGGTCTTCCTACATATTGCAACATATCCACGTAGATTGTACTGGTCATGTTGACTGAACTGGTTGCACAAGTTCCACTTTTACGGTTTATCATTCCAGGTCAACACCGTGTCCTCAATTATGGGAGTCAATTTCTTTTCGTATAGCCTCTTGCACTTGGGATTTCATTTTTTGATTACCGCCCACAAATTGTTCTATGTTGTGTTATTACATCTTTTACTCCATTTATTCTAATTACTAATGCTGTTCACTTATTCTTTACTCTTATGCTGCTTGAAAAGTGAAGTCCTGTTCATTTTTTGTTTTTGAAGTTCACTTCTGTTTTGACAGTTCATACGCAATACCACCGAGAGTGACTCAAGAGAACCAAGTCGAAATTTTGTTAATTCTCTTTCAAGGTGAGGCAAAAATTCAACTGAGTAGTTGATATATATGCATTGAGTGTAACTTTGGAGGGTCGCAGTTAAACTTGTTGCTCAACTAAGATTTTATTCAAGCACAGGTCCAAATGATGAAAAATGACTCAAATTTTTCTTCAAATCCTCTGAGACATTGAAAAGTAACAATTACGATGTAAAATGGAGACATGATGAACCACATTTCCATTTCAATCCATTATCACTTTATATCTCCTTCAAGTACCTGACTTCTGCATAACTATAGAACCGTTGCTGGTGAGCCAGTAGAACTCTTTTTGAACCAGTCAAGGTAGCTTCAGAATATAATTGTGGTAATCTGGAGAAAGTAGCCCCTAGTCAAGGTACCTATCACAGTTCTTGTTGGACCAACCTTTCAGACATATGACTAGGCTACTTGAAGCCACGTTTGTGGATTAATGGGATCTAGTCTACGACTACCTTAAATGCATTTTTATAGCTTAGTCTGGGTCATGTGAAGATTCAATATTGCTTGTGATTCATGAACCCAAGGCAGTGGTGAATCTGGTTATTCATATAATTCATTCCCAAATTACATAAGTTTCCCCAAGCAGCAGCAACCTATATCATCTTTGGCTGTCTTTGTCAGAAGCTCCTGCAAATACTTGTGTTGTTTGTCCTACATGCAGGAACCTGGAGCAGTGAATGTGCTCAGACTGCATCTCGTTTTAGTAGGATCCAAGTGAAAATAGTTGGCTCGGCAAGTTGTAGGACTTGATCACAAATTGCAGAAACATTTGAGGACTTAAAACAGTTGTTGTACAAGTTATAATCTTACAGGTTGAGTGACGCTGCAGAGGAAATCGGTCTAAAAATCTTAATTGTGTGGTTGAATACTTCAAGTGCACCATGAGGGGAATTTTGGCTGACCAAGCAAGCTTAACTATAATGACAGCTACTGCTTTCAGATGTCACTTTGCTTTTGAATTCTTACTCCACATGGGAAGCGTGTATTTATCTCAAGAAGATCCATGCACTGACAACTCTAAAATTCTGCTTGACATCCATGCCTTATCAATTGCATCTTTCCTGATCTTCGTTAGTTTTCCTGCAGGTAGCTTAAGAGATCACCGGGATCCATTGCCTCCATTTCCTGGTGTTTACCAATTCAGTGAGTTGATTTTTTTCCATTGTTTTGGAAAATTTATAGTGTAATAATTGCCATAGAGAAAGTAGTGCAAAACCTCCTTTGTTTAGTTGTTCTTTGGCCTTTCTTTGGCTAAGTTTTCGAGGCCTTTCCACCTTTGCTCCATAAGCTTGAGCAATTGAGAATATTGCTTCATTGTAAGTAGAGACTTTCAGGCTTACATGTTCCAATTCCCCAGGTTTTTGGTATGGAGTGGATGGGAAGTCTTGAGATCATGTAGACAGATTTCCTCTACTCGATTCGATGGACTGGGGTAGCTTCTTTTTTATATGCTTCAAGCATTTTATGATTGCGTGTGAAAACTGTTCAAGGTATGGCTACCGAGGTGGTGCCGAATTTTGCGCAGAGGCAATGATATGGGCACAGTTTAATTAGTTTGTAATTAACTGGTCTTCTGAATCTACATTCTCTCAATTTCAGTATGCTAATCTAGAGAATAGGGGGAAAGATCATTTGTTGCACTATTCCATGGGATTTTGCCTTCGACTTTTCTCTCAACAAGAGTATTGAATGGCCGTGCATGAAATTGACTTTGAATTTGGGATTTGTCAGTGGACATAACGTCGACGAATATGATGCGGTCTACTCTTACATGATTGTTTCTCACATTGGATATACTGGCCTTGTTGGTCTCAGTGAGCCTGTCGGCTTGGATCGAGGGCCTTGTTGGCCAATTGGCAGCTGGCTTCTTCTGGAGTAGGTGGAGTAATTGGCATAGTCGGCTTCGGCTAAGTGAAGATTGATACTTGAGAAACGGGCGTGGTAGGATAACATTCTATCTTGAAGTGATCCATGTGAAGAAGCCATAGAAGCTGTTCCCATTTTTAAGACACTCTTGCTTTCCCCTTTTTTCCCAATTTCAAAACACAAAAATGCTTTAACTTTTAAAAATGTAAAGAAAATTGTATTGCGTCAAGGGGCTACACGCTTGTTCATGATTGCTTTTGAATTTTTGAACCGTCATTAAGCGGCTACTCGCAATATTTCAGAAAATTTGTTCTGGTAAATGCTCCAAACGATCTAACCAGAAGTGGCCTATGTTTTTGTCCAAGCCTCATTACTCGATCACGGGTTTAAATCTGTACATCGGAATATGACATTCTTATCAGTAAGTCACCTCTGTCGCTGGCCACTAGTTCATTGTTTTCTAATCCAGACAAGTGGACTGGCGACCAAAAGAAAAAAAAAAAGACAAGTTGGCTGATTATGAAACTGATCATTCTGATATGTATATGGTTCACCCACTTGAGCACTAACTTCCAGTGCTTCTGTGAACCCGTGAACCTTTTGTCAATAATATAACACTTCCTAGTGTGCACTCCACCATAGGCATCTTGAGATAAATCTAAAATCCTAATAAACTAACATCCACCGTAACTAAGTAACATACGAATCTGCTGGAACTAAAAATAGCTCAAAGACTCCTGTCATCTCATTCAATTCACTGATAATGCTACTCCACTTCAGAAAACCAAAGATTCGTCATAAATTCTCAGTAGGCAAGTTACACATGATGGGTGCATGTCTCCGAGCAAGAACCCACACAACCCGCAACTCTTTTCTCACCTGAGCAACATGAACAGGAGCAGAAATGTGAGCTTCCACAGAGAGAGAGAGAGAGAGAGAGAGAGAGAGAGAGAGATTTATTACCAGGGTTATCCTTTGAACTGAGGTTGGTACACAAGGAGGAGGCACATCCAAGCTTGCAGAAGTAGTGTGTATCTCTGAGGCTGTTTGAAGGAGGGCTTATGCAGTCCTTCAGGCACTTGACAGAGCATGAGAACAGAGTTTGACCGGGCGTGATGGCGCACAGGATGAAGCAGCCCTTGTAGCAATCCTCGAAGTTGCCTCTGGACTGCCCAAGAAACAACCCCAACACCAGACAAACCACAAATGCAGACTTTACCTCGCCCATCTTCTTCTCTTGCAACGACGAAGGACTAGAAGCGGCACTGACAAAAGTGACAAGATTGAGCTGGAATGAAGTCTTTATATGGCCCTTCTTTGAGAGGATGGGGACAAAACATTTGTGTGACGTGTAATTCAATATGTCCGTACTTTTCGTTGAGTTTGTGAGTGGAGGATTGGCAACATCCATTCTCAGAATATTTTCCCATTTTGTAAGTAATGTCATACACATATAACAGTGTTCTCCACAGGCCTTTCATTTTTTTTTCTCCTGAATTTTTAGAATGATTGAAAAAACCCTATGGCAATGTACAAATTTTTATTTTTCATTTTGTGATTGAATTAATTTATTTTATTGGTAATTATTGCTACAAACTACCAAAAATTAGATCCTCTAAGGATGATTATATTGCCTTGATGCATTACGTAGAAGCTCTTGTAGCACTCAGTTTTTCCTGTCTTGCCCACATGATTTCAATCTCGGTCATTGCTAAAGTATAACCCTTGTGCATGATAGAATACTTGTTCTATGTATTGGATTCGAAAATAGTAAATTACTTCGTTTGTACTTTAAAGATATCAACATATTTTGTTATATTTCTTTACATAAATATATTGATCTTTTATTATTTGAGCGATGTCTATTTGTTTTATTTAAAAGTCTTAGTGTTAACTCAAAAGATCTGTTACGTTAACATCCTTTATTTTTTCAACATATTTATGTTATACATGTATAACAATCTTCATCCTAGACCTATATTCTACGTGTATATTACGTTATTTATTTAGACTAATAAAAACAATTTATGATGATGGCAATTGTTTCTTAGTTGCAACTATCTTGTTATTGATGTTACTAAAAACTAATAAACATTGAACTTAATTGATGTTACAAACGAATGAACTTAATTTATAAAGCTCGTGGAGAAAATTGTCCAAAATATCCTAAACTTATTGCACTTTGTCAATTCAGTCCTAAATTTTTTAATTTTGCCAATTGACTCCATCCGGCCAATTTGGCCTAAAAACACTGCTGTGGATGCCGACGCTAATGTGGAAATTTTTTTAATAATATTTTAATATTTTATTGATTTTTTAAAATTAATTTTTCCATATCTTTTTCCTTTTCTTCTTTTTTTTTTTCCTTCCATTGTTTCATTTTTCTATATCATTTTCAGTACGCTAATCTAGAGAATAAGGGGAAAGATCAATAGTTGCACTATTCCATGGGATTTTGCCTTCGACTATCCTCTCAACAAGTCTATTGAATGGCCATGCATGAAATAGACTTTGAACGTGGGATTTGTCAGCGGACATAACGTCGACAAATATGATGCGGTCTGCTCTTAAGTGATCGTTTCTCACATTGGATATATACCGGCCTTATTGGTCTCAATGAGCCTGTCGGCTCGGATCGAGGGCCTTGTTGGCCAATTGGCAGCTCTCTTCTTCTTATGGAGTTGGCAGAGTAATCGGAATGTTCGGCTTCGGCTAAGTGAAGATGATACTTGAGAAACGGGCGAGGTAGGATAAAAAGCTATCTTGCAGTGATCCATGTGAAGAAGCCATAGAAGCTGTTCGCATTTTTAAAACACTCTTGTTTCCCCTTTTTTCCCAATTTGAAAACACAAAAACGATTTATAACTTTCAAAAATAAGAAAGGAATTGTATGCGTTAAGGGGCTACATGCTCATACATGAATGCTTTTGAATTTTCTAACCATGGTTAAGTGGCTACTCGCAATATTTCAAAAAAATTTGTTTTGGTAAATAATTCAAACAATCTAACTAGAAGTGACGTAATTTTGTACGCCCTAGAAAGTTTAAGAATTTGGCATTCATGTAAGGGAGCTAGATATCTTTTCCCCCAATATATGTCACTCAGCTACTCCAACAAGTGTTCGCAACGGGGTTACGATTCATTTCTGGTCATAAATGGCAATGCTGCACCATGTAGGCCGACTTCCCTCAACCAATACTTTTTTGTCCAAGCCTCATTACGCGATCATGGGTTCGAATCTGTACATCAGAATATGACATTCTTATCACTAAGCCACGTCTGTTGCTAGTTCAAATCTTTTCCATTCAGGACAAGTTGGTTGATTAGGAAACTGAACATTTTGATACGCATATGGTTCACCCGCTCGAGCACTAACTCCTAGCGCTCTGTGAAGCCATGAACCTTTGGTCAACGACACATCCTAGTGTTCACTCCGTGATTCGCATTTTCAGATAAACATTAAAGCCCAATAAACTAACATTCGCCGAAACAAAGTAGATAAGAATTTTGCTGGAACTGAAAGTGGCTCCGGACTCCTGACGTTTCATTCTATTCATTGATGTGTTATTCGACTTCAGAAAACCAAAGATTTATCATAAATCCTTAGAGGGCAAGCTACGCATGAGTGGCACATCTCTCCGAGCAAGAATCCACACAACCTGCAACTCTTTTCTCACCTGAGAAACATAAACGTGACCAGAAATGTGAGCTTACAGAGAGAGAGAGAGAGAGATTTATTACCCGGGTCATCCTTTGAACTGAGGTTGGTACACAAGTAGGAGGCACATCCAAGCTGGCAGAAGTACTGTGGATCTCTGAGGCTGTCTGAAAAAGGAATTATACGGTCCTTCAAGCACTTGAGAGCGCATAAGGGCAGAGATTTACCGGGCGTGATGACACACGGGATGAAGCATGTCAGGTAGCAATCCTGAAATTTGGCTCTGGACTGCCCGAGAAACAACCCCAACACAAGACAAACCGCAAATACAGACTTCACTTTGTCCATGTTCTTCTCTTACGATGAGGAAGAATTAGAAGCAACACTGACAATTTGACTAAATTTAGCAGAATGATGGTCCTTTTATGCTCCAACCAAGAGTGTCATCCATGGGTTCTTTCAGGGCAAGCACAATAGGATAGGGACAACGATTTTCCTTGCATGAAGTGCATCGTGTTTGTTAAAAATCTCTCTTGATTTTAAGCTCACAAAGGAAACTGGATCGATTTAGTCCCCTGGTTTTAGTGGTTTACTAATTTGAGTAGGATTAATTAATTTGAGTAAGTTTTCTATTTTAATGCAAATATTTTCGAGAAAATTACTAATTTAGTCATAAACTTATTGCACGGATTCTAATTTAATCCTTATCATTCAATTATTCCAATGTATTCCCCAATTCTGGTCAATTTTTGGCTGGCGCTATCATGCGAACAAACTGAATGAAACAAGGTAGTTTTCCACGATTTTATGAGTTTTCTCTTTTCTTTATTTTTCTTTTGTGGTTGCCGTTCATCTTCATCCTCATTCTTCTTTCCTTTTTTTTATTTATTCCCTTGCTTCAAATAAGGTTTCTCTTCTCTAGAACATTTAAATTCCAGAATCATCTCTATCCCGATGGAGTTTGAAAAAAAAAAAAAACGAAAACGTGAACAATTACTCCAACAATCATTTGTTTCCCATTTCCTCAAATCCCAAAAATCGTATCCCAAAATCTCACTCTTAAATGAAATAGTATAATTTTGCATGATTTTCTGAAGGGCTTTGTATAGTGGTCTTTGGGTCGAGAATAACAACAAGTTGGTGAGCCATAAATTCTTGAAAGAGTGGAACCTACAATAATTTGTAATTATTTTTTATTTATTGTTTGTGGTCCACAACATTGTGTTAATTTCGCAGTAGATTAATGACAATCACTTAATCAATTCTCTTTTCTGAATATTCTGATTTCCTTCGTTTTTCTTTCTCGTGTGGTTACTATTCATCTTCTCCCTTTTCCTTCTTTCTTTTTTTTTTTTTTATTCATTTCGGTTTCTCTTTTCTAGAACATTTATGCACTGGAATCATCTCTAGCCTTATGGAGTTTGAAAAGAATAAGAAAAACATGAACAATCACTCCAACAATCCTTTTTTTCCCATTTCCTCGAATCCCACAAAAATCTCACTCTTGAATGAAACGATATAATTTTGCATGATTTTCTGAATATTCAGATTTTTTTTCTTTTTTTTCTTTCGTTTATTTTCTTTTGTGGTTACTGTTCATCCTTCCTTTTTCCTTCTTTCCTTTTTTTAATTCTTTCCCTTGCTTCAAATAAGCTTTCTCATTTTTAGAACATCTAAATATTAGAATTATCTATAGCCTTATAGGCTGAGTTTGGTGGGTCGGATAAAATTATTTATAGGATAAATTTGATGTTTGGAGTGACGTGAAATCTGGATATGACCGAATATAACCCATATATAGTCTAGATAAAAAATCCCACCTAGGGAGTGGGATAAACCCATATAGGATTTGTAAATATGAAGAAAACTAAATTTCAGAATATCGGCAAAAGCTTCTACTATCCCTGCAACTTTTGCCCTCTCTACCTGCCATCTCTCTCCCTCTTCTTCTTCAACTTGTTTTTGTGCTGTTCACATTCACAGCTCACCCGCCACCACACAAATATATGCAACTCATCATGCATTCGGCGTTTAAAATCAGGAAAAAGCTGGATATCTTTGGAATATATTTGTGAGTCTATTAAAAGAGAAATGGTTAGTATACTAAGATCGATTTATAAAATTAATATATAAGTTATGTGAGATTGTTATTAGTGTTGAAAATAACCCGCTTATTTTTTTACTTAATTGTGATATGTTATTTCGCATTTTGAAATAAAGGATGAACCACTAAAATCATTCAAATCCTTGTATTAAAAGCGTGAATACAAAAAAAAGTTACAAACTCAATGCGTGATTAAGGTTTTTTAAAACATAAGCACACATTGACTTGTCTATAGGGATGAGGATCTCTATCTCGCACAATATTTCCATGTAGGTTGTGGTGCCATTAGAGTTAGAGTTCTCTCCCTTTCTCATCGTAATGAGTGCAGCATTTGGTTTATAAATGACAGAGAGGCGTCAATTGAATGCGTCGTCTAAGTATTAATAGAGGACAAAACTCATTCATTTGGTCTGTTAGGATATTATCAGAGTGAATTATAACTGAAGTGAAAGCCATTTAACAGTCCTTCTGTTTTGAGAGTACATACGCAATACCACCGAGAGAGACTCAAGAGAACCGAGGCGGAACTTTGTTAATTCTTTTTCAAGGTGAGACAAAAATTTAAGAGTTGTGGATATAAATGGATTGAGTGTAACTTTGGATGGTCGCAGTTAATCTTTTTGCTCGTCTAAGATTTTATTCAAGCACAGGCCCAAATGGTGAAAAATGGCTCAAATGTTTCTTCAAATCCTCTGAGACATTGAGAAGCAACAATTAGGATGTGGATGGAGACGTGATGAACAACATTTCCATTTCAATCCACTATCACTTTATATCTCCTTCAAGTACCTGACTTCTGCGTAACTATAGAATCCTATTGCTGGTAAGCCAGTAGAACTCTTTTTGAACCGGTCAAGGAAGCTTCAGAATATAATCGTGGTAATCTGCAGAAAGTGGCCCTTAGTCAAGGTACCTATTACAGGTCTTGCTGGACCAACTTTTCAGACATATGACTTGGCTACTTGAAGCGATGTTTGTGGATTTATGGGATCTAGTCTACGACTGCCTTAAATGCATTTTTATAGCTTATTGCGAATCATGTGAAGATTCAATATTGCTAATCATTTGTGAACCCACGGCAGTGGTGAATCTGGTTATTCATATAATTCATTCCCAAATTACGTAAGTTTCCCAAGCAGCAGCATCCTATCATCTTTGGCTATCTTTGTTAGAAGCTCCTGCAAATACTTGTGTCGTTTGTCCTAAATGCAGGAACCTGGAGCAGTGAATGTGCTCAGACTGCATCTTCTTTTAGTAGGATCCAAGTGAAAATAGTTGGCTCGGCAAGTTTTAGGACTTGATCACAAATTACAGATACGTTTGAGGACTTAAAACAATTGTCGTACAGCTTATAATCTTATAGATTGAGTGACAGTTGCAGAGGAAATCGGTCTAAAACACATAATTGTGTGGTTGAATACTTCCAGTGCACCTTCAGGGGAATTTCGGCTGATCAAGCAAGCTTAACTAGAATGACGGCTACTACTTTTGGACGTCACTTTGCTATTGGATTCTCACTCCACACGGGGAGCGCATATTTATCTGGAGAGAACCATGCGCAGATAACTCTGAAATTTTGCTTTACATCCATGCCTTATCAATTGCATCTTTCCTGATTTTCATTAGTTTTCCCGCAGATAGCTCGAGGGATCACCGGGATTCATTGCCTCCATTTCCTGGTGTTTGCCAATTCAGTGAGTTGATTTTTTTCCATTAGTTTGGAAAATATATAATGTAATAATTGCCATAGAGAAAGTAGCGGAAAACCTCCTTTGTTTAGTTGTTCTTTCGCCTTTCTTTGGGTACGTTTTCGAGGCCTTTCCACCTATATTCCGTAAGCTTGAGCCATTGAGAATATTAATTGCTTCGTTGTAAGTCGAGAGTTTCGGGCTTACATGTTCCAATTCCCCAGCTTTTTGGTATAGAGGGGATGAGAAGTATTGAGATCATGTGGACAGATTTCCTCTACTCGATTTGATGGACTGGGGTTGCTTCTTTTTCTTAAGCTTCGAGCATTTTATGATCGGGTGTGAAAGCTGTTCAGGATATGGCTTCCGAGGTGGTGGCGAATTTTGCGTAGAGGCGATGACATGGGCACAGGTTAATTAGTTTGTAATTGACTGGTCTTCTGAATCTACGCTCTCTATTTTTCAGTATGCTAAACTGGAGAATAGGGGGAAAGATCAATAGTTGCCCTATTCCAGGGGATTTTGCCTTCGACTATCCTCTCAACGAGTCTATTGATTGGCCGTGCATGAAATAGACTTGAATGTGGGATTTGTCGGTGGACAAAACATCAACGAATATGATACGGTCTGCTCTTACGTGATCGTGTCTCACGTTGGATTTACCGGCCTTATTGGTCTCAGTGAGCCTGTCGGATTGGAGTTGGCGGAGTAATTAGAATGGACGACTTCGGCTAAGTGAACATACTTGAGAAATGGGCGAGGTAGGATAAAACGCTATATTAAAGTGATCCATCTGAAGAAGCCATTGAAGCTGTTCGCATTTTTAAAACAATCATGGTTTCCCCTTTTTCCCAATTTGAAAACACGAAAACTATATATAACTTTAAAAAATGAGAGGGAATTGTATGCGTTAAGGGGCTACACGCTCATTCAGGAATGCTTTTGAATTTTCGAACCATTGTTAAGCGGCAACTCGCAATATTTCAGAAAATTTTGTTCTGGTAAATACTCCAAATGATCTAACTAGAAGTGGCCTAATTTTGCACGCCCTAAAAACTTCAAGAATTTGGCTTTCATATAAGGCTAAGCCACGTCGTCTGTTGCTGGTTCAAATCTTTTCCATTCAGGACAAGTTGGTTGATTGGGAAAATGAACATTATGATACGTATATGGTTCACCCACTCGAGCACTAACTCCTAGTGCTCTGTGAAGCCATGAACCTTTTGTCAACAACACATGCTAGTGTGTACTCCATGATATGCATTTCCGGATTAATATTAAATCCCAATAAACTAACATTCACCGTAACAAAGTAGACAAGAATTTTTGGCTCTATACTCCTGACGTTCCATTCAATTCATTGATGTGTTATTCGACTTCAGAAAACTACAGATTTATCATAAATTATTTAAGGGCAAGCTACGCATGAGTGGCACATCTCTCCGAGCAAGAATCCACACAACCCGCAACTCTTTTCTCACCTGAGTAACACAAACATGAGCAGAAATGTGAGCTTACAGAGAGAGAGAGAGAGAGAGAGAGAGAGAGAGAGAGAGAGATTTATTACCAGGGTTATCCTTCGAACTGAGGTTGAGACACGAGGAGGAAGCACATCCAAGCGTGCAGAAGTACTGTGTGTCCATAAGGCTGTTTGAAGGAGGAAGTAGACAGTCCTTCAAGCAGTTGAAAGCGCACGAGGGCAGAGATTTACCAGGCGTGAAGACACACGGGACGAAGCATGTCAGGTAGCAATCCTGAAATTTGGCTCTGGACTGCCCAACGAACAACCCCAACACAAGACAAACCACAAATGCAGACTTCACTTTGTCCATGTTCTTCTCTTACGATGAGGAAGAATTAGAAGCGACACTGACAATTTGACTTAATTTAGCTGAATGATGGTCCTTTTATGCTCCAACCAAGAGTGCCATATATGGGTTTTTCAGGGCACGAACAATTGGATACTGACAACAAGTTTCCTTACATGTAATTCATCATATCTGTTGAAAATCTCTCTAGAATTTAAGCTCACAAAGGAAACTGGATCAATTAGGTCCCTAGGGTTAGTGGTTTACTAATTTGAGTAGGATTAATTAGTTTGAGTAAGTTTCCTATTTAATCCAAATATTTTCGAGAAAATTACCAATTCGGTCCTAAACATATTATACGGATTCCAATATAATTCATATCATTTAATTATCCCAATGTATTCCTAAATTCCGGCCAATTTTTGGCCAGCAATATAGACAAACTGAATTTTTTTTTTTGGTATGTTATACTCTAAGTCTCAATTCATTCTCAGAATCTTGCTATGCCCATTTGCAAAGCATATGAATTGAAACCTACATCTAAAATTAAATGTCCCACCCCCTACACCAAATTCCCCACCTCCTCAACAAACTGAATAAAAATTGGTAGTTTTGCCTTATTTTATGGATATTCTGATTATTTTCTTTTTTTTCCTTTTTTTGTAGTTACTGTTCATCTTCATCCTTTTCCTTCTTTCCTTTTTCTCTTTTCTAGAAAATCTCAATACAAGAATCAACTCTGGCCCGGTGAAGATTGAAAGAATAAGGAAGGCATCAACAACTACTCCAACAATCCTTTCTTTCCCATTTCCTCAAATCGCACAAATCTTTTCCCCAAAATCTCACTCTTATATGGACAAACTAGATGAAACTATTTGTAGTCTTTACATTATTTTCAAAATATTCTGATTTTTTTTCTTTTTTTATTCTTTTCTTTCCCTTTTTAACTTTTGTGGTTTCTCTATGTCTTCTCCCTTTTCCTTCTTCTTCTTCTTCTTTTTTCTTTTGATTCTTTCCCTTCAAATAAGGTTTCTCTTTTTTAGAACATCTAAATACCAGAATCAACTCTAGCCCGATAAAGTTTGAAAAGAACAAGGAAATCATGAACAATTACTCCAACGATCATTTGTTTCCCATTTCCTCGAATCCCGCAAATCGTATCCCCAAAATCTCACTCTTGAATGAAAAGATATAGTTTTAAATGATTTTCTGAATATTATGATTTTTTTCTTTTGTGTCTTTTGTGGTTACTGTTCATCCTTTCCCTTTTTCCTTCTTTCCTTTTTTAATTCTTTCCCTCTCTTCAAAAGATTTTATCTTTTTAGAACATCTAAATACCATAATCATCTCTAACCCCATAGAGTTTGAAAAGAAAAAACATGAACAATACTCGAACTATCCTCTGTTTCCCATTTCCTCGAATCCCACAATCGTTCCAACTTTGAGTGAACAATTTCTAGTTTGACTAGCTATGATAATCAATTGTGCAGCGTGCAAGTGAATTACATGTTGAGTGTTTGAAGTCATAAAAATCTTGGATTAAATTTTGTGTAATTCTCTTAAGAAATTGAGAGACTATTTCTTAAAAAGTTGTGAATGCTAAATACTACGTGAGTATGAGAGGCATTTGAGCTTTTCGAGTAAGATTGTCATATCTGTTGCATGTCTATGGTAAAATCTCGTGTTGCTCTCCTTATGGAGTCGATTTACCACGTAAATCTTCTGATGTCCTATTTGTTTGTTTATTTTGTTTAATTTTTTGTTTGATAATCTATTTCCGCAACAATATTTGTTTTTAGGGATGTGTATCACTATCTCGCGTAAGTCGTGGCGCCATTAGAATTAGATCTCTCTCTTTCTTGTCGTATGAGTGCAGAGAGAGAGAGAGAGAGAGAGAGAGAGTTGATGGAGTGTCTTGTCCAAGTGTCGGTAGAAGACGAAACTCATATATGTGGGCTATTGGGAAATTATCACCGTGGAAAATAACTGAAGTGAAAGCCACTTAAGAAGGTGAGTTTGAACAACGAATTCAATAACCTTTTAAAATCTCATTGAACGCATAAACTTTCTTCCCAACTTATTGATCACATTATTCGACTAGAAGGCTTGCTACATTCGCTTGGTACCTGTCCCCGAGCAAGAATCCACGCAACCTGCGACTTTTTCTTCACCTAACAGAGCAAGCATGAACAATCAGGCGACCCCCTTTAAGAGAGAGAGAGAGAGAGAGAGAGAGAGAGTATTTGATTACCTGGGTCATCCATTGAACTGAGGTTGGTACACAAGGAATAGGCGCATCCAAGCTTGCAAAAGGAGAGGGTATCGTTGAGGCTGTGTGAAGGTAGCAGACACTTATTCACGCACTTGACAGAGCAATAGAACGAAGCGCGACGAGGCAAAAGAACACACAGATTGTAGCACTGCCTGTAGCAAGACTTAAAATTGGCACTAGTCTGCCCCAAAAACAACCCCAACACCAGACAAATTATCTAAACAGACTTCACTTTGTCCATCTTGCTGCCTTCAATGAGGAAGAACTTGAAGAAGCACCGAGAAAATTGAGCTTCCGAATGCCGATTCAGGCCCTTTATGCCCCCCAACAGGAGCGCTTATAAGGCCTCTGCGGGACCGCCTTTGATGGTTCCTTGAGAGATGCCATTTATCGTTTTAGGCATCATATTTAAGTGCCTTCCTCATTTCTTAGAAGCCCTGCATTTAAGAAAATGTTCAGCCAACAGCCAATATCTATCCATTTGCGATATAACAGTAGGATCTGATCGTGGGCTTGGAGACCTACGGGCCCGTTTAGGTACAGCTTGAGCTGCAAGAGACTAAAGACATTTGAACGGGCTTGGGTGAGGGTACTTAGTTTGGCTGGCCCCGGTGGGCCTCTATGCCATGCTCGGCCTAGCGAGAGATTTGGATATGAAAATCTTGTGTTAGGTAGGACTAGGCTGTGACAAATTTAGGCTCGACCTTCGATGTAGCCCATCTCGATCCCATCTAATGATCACTCTATTGACTGTAGTCGATGAGAAGTCAGAGAGAACCTCTTCTCGGGGTCAATTCTGTAAGATAACAGATAGATTTTGTATTCTACCACAAACATACTTTCGAGTTCCTCTATTTTCATTTGGGAGCACGGTAATAGCAAATTTTGGGGATAGGAGAAATGGTAATAGTACTGCACAACCAAGTCCGTTCCATATGGACCAAAACTCCTATATTTAAAGAATTAACTCCATTTATAGTGTAGGCCCATACAACCTAGCGATATTTTCTCCCTTATTCAATGTATCATTTGGTTTGGTCCTATACCTTGTTGAAGCTCTATTGCCTCGATGATTACTCTTCGCCCTCATCGGATCGAGTATAAGACAAACCAAGAAAAAAAAAATTAGCCCCTATTCAAACGTGTGTAATTCATCATCCATTTAGTGTTTAAAATCAGGAAAAATTTGGATATCCTTGGAATAAATATTTGTGAGTCTATGAAGAGAGAAATGGTTAATATACTAAGATCGATTTATAAAATTGTTATATAAGTAATGTGAAACTAATACCAGTGTTGAAAATTATCTGCTTATTTAAATACTTAATTGTGACACGTTGTTTCGCGTTTTGAAATAAAGGACGAACCACTAGAATTATTCACACCATTGTATCAAAGGGTGAAGACAAGATAAAATTATTAACTCAGCTCCTCATCAAGGTTTTTTAAAACATAAATACACATTGACTTGTCTATAGGGATGTGGACCTCTATCTCGCACAATATTCCCATGTTGGTCGTGGTGCCTTTAGAACGAGAGCTCTCTCCCTCTCTCATTGTAATGAGTGCAGCATTGAATTTATAAATGAGAGAAAGCATCAACTGAATGCTTCGTTTAAGTATGGATAGAAGACAAAACTCGTTCATTTGGCCCGTTAGGATATCATCGGGGTAAAGTATAACCCAAAAAAAAGCCATTTGAGAAGATAAGTTTGACCAATGAATTCAACAACCTATTAAATCTAATGGACGGCAAGAAAATTTCTTTCCAATTTATTGATCGCATTGTTACACTCTGTAGCAATTTCGGAAAATCGAAGGCTTCCCTATTCTCAGAAGCAACGCGCGCTTGGTACATGTCCCTGAGCAAGAATCCACACAACCTGCAACTTTTTCTTCACCTGACACAACAAACATGAACAAACTGGTCACCTCCTGAGAGAGAGAGAGAGAGAGAGAGAGAGAGAGAGACGAGAGAGTCCAGGTGAAATGCGGAGTAGCTTGCAGTTGCAGTTGCAGAGATGATGAGAAGGCGATGGGTGAGAGAGAGAGAGAGAGAGAGAGAGAGAGAGTATAAATTACCTGGATCATCCTTGGAACCGAAGTTGGTACGCAAGGAAAAGGAGCATCCACGCTTGCAAAAGGAGAGGGCATCACTGAGGCTGTGTGAAGGAGGACGCATGCACTTATTCAAGCACTGGACAGAGCAATAGAATGGAGTGTTACGAGGCTTAAAAGCACACCAAATGTAGCACCGCCTGTAGCAAGACTTAAAGTTGGCACTGGTCTGCCCAAGACACAACCCCAACACCGGACAAATTATCAAAACAGACTTCACTTTGCCCATGTTTGCTGCCTTCGATGAGGAAGAACTTAAAGAAGAAGCAGTGACAATCCCTCAGTTCTCCAAGAAGGATATCTTATATGGAAGAAACTTGTGGCTCGACCTGGGTTGGTAGGCCTAAAACAACCACAGTCATTCATTATTTAGAGTCTACACATGAAGCCCACATGATCAACGGTTATGACAGATCCGAATCACATGGAATAAATGCACCATAACTTTTGATTTTGTGGGATCCACGTGTGGCTCCACGTAGGATGTACAAATCAATGGTTCTAATGCACTACCCAATTCATGTCCTCAGAAGAAATTTTCTTTATATGGGCCTTCAAAAGTACACTAGGATAAGGAAAAATATTTATATATCTTGTAAAGTAGTTCTCAAGAGAATATAGTTACAAGTATAATGTTCGACACAGACCTATATTTTTCGTGGATATTAAGTGTTAATTTTATTTTTTTGGCATTTTAGCGTGATAAAATAATTATGTTAATAAAAACATTTAGTGCGTTCAAATATTTCTATCTCCCCCACATGATTTCGATCTCATACTAAACAAATTATATATGTGTGACTACAAACAGGACAGCTTTAATGAACATGAAGCAAGAACAAAAATAATATTTGCCTTGTATATAATTCCAAAGTATGGAAATATCTTATTAAACATATTTACAGGTATGTCGATTCTTTTTATTTGAGCACTGACTAATTAATTTATCAGTTTATCTTTTTTAGCATTAATTTAAAACATTTCTTAACATAATATCTTCCATTTGTGTTCCTATTTATGTTATACATATTTACCGATATTCATCATAGATTTATACATAATAAGTTATGGCAATGGCAACGATTTTTGCAATTGCACCTTATTCGTTATCAATGTCTTGAAAAGCTAGTTTCCTTAGATACTTTTCAATTCACGCAAACTTTTTCTATGTCACTTACCTCATTCTGATACCACATACCAATGGTATATGGATGTGTTCCTACTATCTGTGGAATTTTTTGATAAACTCGCATTGACGGAATGCAAATTACAGAGATGTATAGAATCATCAATCAAAAAGTAAACACGGGTAACAAAATAAGTATCAATAAGGCGGGCGTGAAAGATGCTATTACTCGAAAGAAAAAAACCAGATCCAGAATAAGGTCTCGTTAAATGAAGCAATCTCCATAAATGATGACTCATGGAGGGTGGTGAAGGGGGTGAAGTGTTACCAGAAACACCATGAAAAGAACCAACAGTAGAAAAAAGGAATACGAGTGGCTCCTTGCGACCTCTCATCGTCAACCTACCTATCTCCCTCATGCCAAGGCTGGTAGAACGATGATGAGGAATTGGATTTGAGATTTCTCTCTCTTATTTCAACTTTAAGTTGGATAGGCAACCGTCTATATTTCAATATTTTGAACTATTAAATAACGATGTGTTTCATACATGTGTTGTGATATTAGTGATTGACATAGCCCAACAAAATAGTCAAATATAAACTATATAGGAATGTTACATGGTATTAAGATTGGGAAACTTACTAAATGACATGACAATGTATATGCCTATGTCATGTCATGAGAGATGTATTGAGTCAGCAAAAACTATACATAGAAAAAAAAAAGAAGGCAGCAAAATATATCTTAGGTACGGTCAAAGGAAGAAACATGACTATTTCCTATCTCCTTCACCTATTTGCAAGTATGAAGCCAACTTATTCCATTAGAAATAGAGTTCAAAGGTGGATTAAATATGAATTTACTTGCATCATCTCAACCTATCTTCCGTGCATCACGAAGGGGCCTCTATAGCTTCGAGATCCCCATTGAACTCTTCAATGTCTTTGGAATTAAGGTCATCTTCTTCTTAAAGGTCCACGAAACAGATTATGCTCAAATAAGAACTTATATATTGGCCAATATTAGAACAAATAAATAAAGAATGAGCCCAATTGTTTTTTTTTAAGGTTGGAAAAGGTAGATTTTTTTGGTATAGGAAAACTATATTTTTTCCCTTGACTACCTATGCTGCTATTTCTCTAACGAATGACAGCCCTTTCTCGGAGAATCAAACCCACATAAAGTTACATAAGGATGTAAAATCAAGAAGTAATGACAGAAGATCAAACAGGTGAAAAGTGTTCCAATTCTTGCGCTTGATTTTTGGAAGAGGTGTTTCAAGTTGAATAGAATTGACGTTTCTGAATTATTTACTGGTCTACTTTTCATTCCCATTCTCTTATTCTTGCTTAGCATACACATAGTAGACATGGGACATGCCATATCATTAGTAAGGTTTTCCTAGTAAGATATCAGTACATGTAGCATTACGTTGAATCTAGATGAAGACAAAAGCTGCTGGAGCCCCATTAATGTTTCTGTTGGCAGGGGAAAATGAAGCCCCATTTCGCAATTCATTGTCGTTGCCCCGTGCTGCTATCCATTCAAGCTTTGAAAGCTCTCGGGTCATCTAGGTACCGCATGAAAACCATTATGGTTCTGCCCAGAACTGGTTTTTTGTTCCCAGAATCAGTTTTGGACCAGAAACCCTTTTGGTAACGCAATTTCATTTTTCTATTTCCGGGACAAGTTTGCTTCAAAAACTAATTCTGAAACCAGAAATGAGAACAAAAAAAAAGTTGATTTTTCATTTCTGGAACAAAAGTGAGAACCATTTCTGAGGAATTCATTTTCTTCAACACACATTCATATGAAAGTCACGATCTTTGAGATGAGAAAAAAAGTAAAAAATCAAAAATTTCAAAACTTAATAGAATGGTTTAGAATTTGTGGCTATCCACTTTCAGTGAAATTTAAATTTTTTTAGGTGCAAAAAATTTAAAAAAATAAAAATTTTCAAAATTTCACAAAATGACTTAGAAAACCTATGGCCACCCACTTTGAGCAAAATTTAATTTTTTTAGATGCCAAAAAAAATAAAAAATAATCAAAAAATCTAAAATTTAAAAACTTCACAAAATGTCTTAGAATACCTGTGGCCACCCAATTTGAGTGAAATTTTATTTTTATAGGTGCCAAAAAAAAATAAAAAAAAGTAAAAAATAAAAAATTTAAAAACTTCACAGAATGACTTAAAATACCTGTGGCCACCCACTTTGAGTGAAATTTAATTTTTTTAAATGCCAAAAAAAATAAAAATAAGCAAAAAAGCAAAAATTTCAAAACTTTACATAATGGCTTAAAATACTTGTGGCTACTCATTTTGAGCGAAATTTTATTTTTTTAGGTGCCGAAAAAAATAAAAAATAAAAAATTTCAAAACTTCACAAAATTGCTTAAAATACCTGTGGCCATCCACTTTTAAGCGAAATTTAAATTTTTTCATGTGCCGAAAAAAATAAAAAAATAAAAGATAAAAAACTTCACATAATTGCTTGGAATACCTATGGCCACCCACTTTGAGTGAAATTTAATTTTTTTAGGTGTCGAAAAAAAAATAAAAATAAGCAAAAAAGAAAAATTTTCAAAACTTTACAGCATGACTTAAATACTTGTGACCACCCACTTTAAGCAAAATTTTATTTTCTTAGGTGCCGAAAAAAAAGCAAAAAATCAAAAATTTTTGAAATTTCACTCAAAGTGGATGGCCACATGTATTCTAAGTCATTTTGTGAAGTTTTGAAATTTTTGATTTTTATGTTTTTTTTTTCACCTAAAAAAATTTAAATTTCGCTCAAAGTGGATGGTCACATGTATTCTAAGTCATTCTATAAAGTTTTGAAATTTTTGATTTTTTTCTTTTTTTTCACCTCCAAAAATTAAAATTTCACTCAAAGTGGGTGCCCACAGGTATTCTAAGCCATTTTGTGAAGTTTTGAAATTTTTGAGTTTTTGAATTTTTTTGGGCACCTTAAAAAATTTAAATTTCACTCAAAGTGGGTGACCACATGTATTCTAAACTGTTTTGTGAAGCTTTGAAATTTTTGATTTTTTGATTTTTTTTTGCACCTAAAAAAATTTAAATTTCACTAAAAGTGGGTGGCCACAGGTATTCTAAGCAATTCTGTAAAGTTTTGAAATTTTTGATTTCTTGATTTTTTTTGAAAAAATTCAACAAATTTCCTATTTTCCCAAAATCTGAATTTTTTTAATTTTCTCGACATTTTAATGATTTTTTCTGGAATTTTTCAATTTTTTGGGATTTTCTGAATATTTTTAAAGATTTTTATGAATTTTTCGGATTTTTTATTATTTTTATTCCATTTCTAAAAAAATGGATTTCTGTTCCTGGAAATAGAATTTTCTGTTGTTTATCAAACGGGTTTTTGTTTCAGAAAATAGAAATTTTGTGCTGTTATCAAACGGGTTTCTGTTCCAGAAATAGAAATTTTTTGTCATTATCAAATGGGTTTTTTTTCTCAGAAACTCATTCAGGAACCAGAAATAGAAAAATCTATTTCTGGTTCAGGAACTCATTCCGGAACAGAATGGTTATCATTCGCTACCCTAGTGGTGTACCATGCGCCACATGTCGCCCAGGATTTAAGGAAAATAGAGAGGAGGCCATAACTGAAACCACAGAAAAATTTAAAGCGATGGCTTCGGTGATTTGCCAATATTGAACACTTTCATTACCGGGTTTGATCTTGCATAAAGCATATATCCAAAGAAGTAGACCAATCAAATGGGTGGCTCGGGTTAAAAATGATCAAACTCAAATAAATCCATTTACTCTAATATGACTCATTTTCCATGCAGTGTAATTTTAGTGACTCATACTTGACTTGACCTATACCCAATAATATAATCACTCTATAATACTAAAATACTTCTATATTTAATTCAAATTAAAGAAATTCATGCGCAAACTGATATGAGAGTGCGGAGTGAGTGAGTGCGAGATTGAATGAGAGCAAGAGATAATGAAAAGAGAGTCATAGAGATGAGTTAGATATAAATAAATTGTAAATCAATTTATGACTTATTTAACAAATATATTATGTTTTAACATATTTATGACTTATTTACTGAATATAACTAACCTATATAATAACTCAACTCATTATATATGAATTAATAAATGGATTTATGATCCATTTTAATAGGTCTGTAGAGAAGTTCTTCTCTCTAGCACCACCAGATTATGTGCACTATGAATGGTATCATATCAGGAGTCAAATGGAGCAGCTCAATGAACACTAGAATGTGTCACTTGAAGCCGGGACGAAGATGCACTGCTCGAGGCACTTCCTAGCACGAGGCAAGTGCATCTTCGGATCATAACGCGGCACGGGCATCTTCTACGTGATGCATACGGCATAGCACTTGTCAAACCTCAAGACCGCATGCCCGTAGAGCATGCCCATCACGGCGACCATCTATAGACCCACCTTCACACCTAATTTCATCTCCATTTCTCCTAAGATCATGTCACAAACTCTTGATCGGCTTTCAGTTTTGATTGTATGATGAGTAATGAAGAGTTTAGCAGTTCTATAAGTACTAGCTAAGGTATCATCCAAATTCAAAATTCGGGAATTTGACACCAATTGTGCTTGAATTCGATGAGGAAATAAGTGCCATTTAATGCTACCATAGATTTCCGTTGAAGAAACAAAGAAGAAACAAAGGTAAACAAGAAATTGCCTAATAAAATAAAACAACATTTTCTTAAGGATTTTGTCTACAGTTTATCGCACTTCATAAGTATCTAAAGATTATTGACCAAAAAATAATAATAATACGTATCTAAAGATTGAAACTACAATTGTCAATGATAAAGCGCAGGTTTCAAATCAACTAATAGTTATTATCAAGTGATCTGGTATATTTTTTGTCAAAAATTTTTGGATCAACAGTACCGTCGTGATATTTTTTAAGCAATTAAATAAGCAAAGGATTTAGTGGTTTTTTTTTAGTCCGAAGAAAAAGGTCTTGTTGACAAGTGTCCATATGATACTACTTAAGTCAACCAATTATATGAGCGTTTGCATGCATCTCCTTGTCACTAATTACGTTGGAGTACCCCGCAACTATAATTTGTTAATTAGTCGATTTCACTCAATTTCAATATAGTATATCTTCGAACACAAAATTCGCATCTACCAATATCAAAACGGGATCAGCGTGGACCGTCGCCTCCCACTGCCAAGTACTTGGTACCATAATTCAATAATTACACGCGGTGTTTTTAATATTTCACGTTAAATTGATAGTTATTCTCTCAAACGAGGATCCGAGAAAGGGAGTGTAAAGTAAAGGTCGAATTATTAGCTTCGTATTTCAAAAGAGGGCCCAAAAAAATGGAACATCTACCGCCTTGGACTTTGATCGGGGAAATGAGTAAGATTACATAATCGGACGGTCAGGATCGAACGGCCGAGATACCACCGACGACACAGCAACGACGAGCACACCATCCTGCGTCGTCGGGTATCATGCCCCAGTTCCGTTGACACGAGTGGACTCGCACGTACTCTCTGTCTCTCTCCCTTGTCAGAAGCAGCTTGCCAGATCTTACACAGTTCCTGTGATCACGGTGTTCTCTCTCTCTCTTTCTCTCCCTGAGCTTCGCTCCGAGCTTCGTTTCCGCAAGCTCAGGCCAGATTCGTCGGCGCCGCGACCAGCACGAAGACTCTCTAGTTCCCGGTCGTCGTGTCTGCTCGCGGGAGTGGGAGTGGCGCCTTCTTCGATCTGCATCTGTCCGTTTAACAGCTGGTTCCCCGGTTTGAGGTCCGATCGCATGGCTTGACGGCTTCGCGGGATTCGAGCTCGGAACCGAGGGTACGTCCCACGTCCGCGTCTCGTTTTCTTCTTGGACTGTGGATTGTGGTTTTGCGGTTTGTTCTGGTTTTCGAGGCAACGTGGATGCTCATCGAGTCGGCGGGAGTAGAGTGTTCCTGGAACGTCGTTTGATCTTATCGTGATTGATGCCAATTTCCGTGTTCCGTGTCGGTTTTCTCGATTCATCTCGGTTTGGCCTTCGTTTGAGAATGTGCCCGAGAAAATGATAGATACGGAGCTAACAATGTCTTGCCTTAACGGTCTTTCTAGCCGATAGGATGGATGTTTCCTTTTTTTGGTGTGTGTTATTGCCGAGTAGATTGCTGGTTCCTTGTAATGATGATGAATTGATGATATCTTTCGATCAGTGATTAATATTCTATCTTTATGAATGCTACTCAACATAAGATTTCTTATTTGGTGCCTTGATGTCTTCCATGTTCGCGTATCATGATATTAGTTTCTCTGCTTTGTTGTTTGATATAGAATGGAAATTTAAAGGAGCGTGCTGGTGAAGAATTTTGTATAATCCGTTGATTAACAAAAATTTCGAGTACTTTGGCCTTCATGGATTCGGGGCATCTCTAAGTAATGCAGATTGGATTTTGGCGTGACATAATTTGGAAACAAAGCAGAGACTGATGGAGGATGGGTTAAACAGAGGAGACCCTGAGGGAAATTTTGTCAGACAATCGTCGCTAAGGCAGGGCGGCACCTATAAACCCACGTTGTCGGGCAGATCAACACCTAGGAATTCTCCCACATTTCGTAGACTGCATTCTAGCCGAGCTCCAAGAAGAGAAGGTAGAACCGGTGGAGTTAGTTTGCAGTGGTTCCGCAGTAACCGATTGGTGTATTGGTTGCTTTTGATCACTCTATGGGCTTACCTTGGATTTTATTTCCAGTCCAGATGGGCTCATGGTGAGAACAGAAATAATTTCCTTGTTTTCAGAAAGAAACCAGGAAATCATGATCCTGACTCTCATGACAGTGAAAGAAGAAATTTGATTGCCAACAACAGTACAATGGCGATAAAAAATGAGACTGACATGAGGATGACAGAAAATAAAAGAATAGTTGTGGTGTTGGCTAACAAGGGTGATGGGGGTTCATCTCCTCGAAGTGTTGCTAAGAAGAAGAATAAGAAATCGTCCCGTAAATCAAGGGGTAAAGCGCGCAAACAGGCACCAAAGGTGGAGGTTAAGAGCGCAGAGTTGGAAGAGCAAGAACCCGAAATACCCATGAAAAATACTACTTATGGTCTCCTTGTTGGTCCATTTGGCATGACAGAGGACAGAGTATTGGGATGGAGTTCTGAGAAACGATCAGGAACCTGTGACAGGAAGGGAGATTTTGCTCGGCTTGTTTGGTCAAGGAGATTTCTGTTGATTTTCCATGAGCTCTCCATGACTGGTGCTCCCCTATCAATGATGGAGCTTGCGACAGAGCTATTGAGCTGTGGGGCTACAGTTTCAGCTGTTGTTCTTAGCAGGAAGGGAGGATTGATGCCAGAGCTTGTTAGGAGAAGAATTAAAGTGCTTGAAGACAAAGCAGACTTCAGCTTCAAAGTCGGGATGAAATCTGATCTTGTGATAGCTGGATCAGCAGTCTGTGCTTCATGGATTGGTGAGATGTTATTGAATTGAAAGTATTTGGTTTATTTTTCTGTCGGGCAATGGTTTTGTTCTTCAATAGGAGATCACATCAAGTATGATTAGCACAGCGGCATTCAAACTGTGGAAGTATCTTGACACACGAGTGAAAATAATGCAAATTGAGCGCTAAGTTTGAGTTTTCTCAACAGTCTCATGGCTAATCGTATTTGGCTGGTTTACGACGATCAGCCTCATCTTTTTGCAGAATTTTATTTAGCCAAACTTTCAATTTGTAGAAGTGCATATAGGGCCATACCTTTGTGCACCATTCCTTCGTGCAAAATATTGCTCCATTTGTGTATCATTATCATAGACTAGTACATTTTAAACACTGGAAAGTGCAGACTGCACATTACTTTCGGGAAGTACCCCTAAGTGATATTTACACATCTATGTCGCTGCCAATATTTGAATGCAGAGTTACTTTTTCCTTCGTATGATTAATCTGGCTAAAATAGCTTAGTCGATGATTTCTCTAAGCAATGTTCCTTCCGACATGTCTCCTCCAACAAATTTGTCATCTCTGTTCAACTTTTGCTGTTAGCACTCTGATTCTATTTGTATTACTCTATTTTCCCACTCATGTAGGAATAGGAATCGATTCTATTAAAGTTTTTAAATAAGACTGGATTCACATGACATTGTCCTGTGGCTTAATTTTGATGTCCAGTTTCACATGGCTGAATTTGGACCAGGTAATTAGAGTTAATTGACAAAACCTACTTAATCGTACTAGGGAAACTCTATGAATTTATTTGATTGCTGTCTCTTCTCATGGGACTTGCTTATTTCAGATCAATACATTGAGCACTTTCCGGCTGGTGGGAGTCAGCTCACTTGGTGGATCATGGAGAACAGGAGAGAGTATTTTGATCGTGCAAAACCTGTACTCAACCGAGTGAAGATGCTTATTTTTCTTTCAGAGTCACAGTCTAAACAGTGGCTGACTTGGTGCGAAGAAGAAAAAATAAAGTTGAGATATCCACCTTCTGTAGTCCCACTATCTGTTAATGACGAATTGGCTTTTGTTGCTGGGATTCATTCTTCACTCAACACCCCATCCTTCAGCACCAAAATGATGAAGGAGAAAAGGATGTTGCTGAGGGATTCTGTCAGAAGAGAGATGGGATTAACAGAAAACGACATGCTTTTGATATCTCTGAGTAGCATAAACCCTGGAAAAGGCCAGCTTCTGCTTCTTGAATCGGCATGCTTGGTGATAGAGAATGGCTCCTCGCAGTGTAGTACTAAATTAAAAAACCCTGCAGGGCTTGGCAAGGCCCAGGAGGAATTGAACTCCACTGTAAAGAGTCATTTGAGAGCATTGTTTCAGGATAGGTATGATTCTGAATCAGTGAGTGAACTACCCAGCTATTTTGATTCTTTGAAAAACCCTAAGAGAAAAACTTTGTCATTGCCTGGTCCCATGAGGGAGAGTGGAATAGATGCTTTAAGTTCTGAGCACATCGCTCGAAGAAGAAAAACATTGTCTGATAGTGAAGGGAAGCCACAGCAGGTGCTGAAAGTGCTCATTGGATCTGTTGGATCTAAAAGCAATAAAGTACAATATGTGAAAGAAACCCTGAGGTTTCTATCCGTGCATTCAAATTTATCAAGATCCGTTCTGTGGACACCAGCGACTACTCGTGTTGCCTCGCTTTACTCTGCTGCAGATGTTTATGTCATCAATTCACAGGTTAAACATCTTCTCTTTGTTTGACTTCTAGTATTTTTATGAGCATCTTACAGTATTTGGTGGGGAGATCCACATAAAAAAAGATTTATTTTTTCTGTCTATTGAAATTCAAAATTATCTGATGCAAATTATGAACTCAAATTTGAAGGAAAAGGATATGTTCTCATCATTTTTTGTGTCCACACTTGAACGTACTTCTTCAAATTAAGTTGATTGTAAAAGGTAGAAGCCGTTGTTGCGTATACATGCTTCTCTCTCGTTCTACTAAAGGGATCTTATTGGCACATGACACTCATAAAAATCTGGAACGCTCTTTTGTTGCAGATTGATTTCTTCTTCTGCACCAAATCTTTAGCCTGATTTGTAAAGCAGCTATTTAGCAATAAAGCAAGTGCTGAGATGATAATGAAACTAAGAACGAAGATCTATAGATAATTTTTCGTGGATATTTCTAATTAAACAATCTCTGACATATCACCGTCTAGGTTAATTTTTAATTGAAATGACAAGGTGTTGGTTTATGGTCCAATCGTCTAATGGCATTGACCCAAAATGAAAAATAAAATACAAAAAACATTCTGGTGGGCATGAAGTTGCCCCAGTAACAGGTGTGAGAAATTGGAACGAATTCAGGGTTGTTGCAGAGTGGGTCAAGTGCATAGGATTTACATGTATGGCTCGTCTCCACACTTAGATTTTTAGTTTTGTTTATTCAAGTTTTTATATCATGGCTCAGTTCTGTTTACTGTCATATAAATTTTGAAATTTTTGTGCAGGGCATGGGAGAGACGTTTGGAAGAGTTACAATTGAAGCTATGGCGTTTGGCCTTCCGGTATGATTATTGACCAGGTTTCTATTACATTTAGAGTCGAATGCTTGCGTGAAACATTGGCAGTGCTTCTACCTGCAGAAGTCTTTGGTTTCCGTCCTTCACGTTTCTTGTTATGAAAGGAAATTTCTTTTTGTCTTAAATGCATTTAATTGGTTTCATCTTACACCATTTTAAAGAAGGTGCATTGAGAAATGTACCTTCTGTCCAACTTGTATGTAAAGGCAGCAACCGGGATGATCAACTAAATATTTCCTTGCTCACTTCCCTTAAAATGGACCAGGTGCTCGGAACAGATGCAGGAGGTACAAAAGAGATTGTCAATCACAACGAAACGGGCCTTCTTCACCCTCCTGGTCGTCCTGGAATTGAAGCACTTGCCAGAAACATCCAGTACTTGCTTAGAGAACCAGCGTTGAGGGAGCAAATGGGGATGAAGGGGAGGAAGAAGGTGGAGAAGATGTACTTGAAACAGCACATATACAAGAAATTCGCTGTGGTTCTCTCCAGATGCATGAGATGAGGGACCTTTTACCATTGGAGAATCACTTTCTTTCACAGGGCGAGTGGTTTCTAAGAGCTCACATGCCGGCCAAACTATTTGGCCAACGATTGATCAAGGATCCATACATTTTAGAAGGTGAAGAGATATGGTGATCATAATAGGTATTTCTTTCCCTCTTCCATATTTTTTTTCTTCATTTTGTCGTTGATCCTTACCATTCATGTCCAAAGCGATTCACTGTCATGACGTGGATGCTGGCTAATACTTCATATTCCAATATACGTCCCATGTTCCCAACACGGCCTTTGGAAGCAAGTTGCTTGATTGTGAGTTGAATAGTAGGTACTTGATATTGGAATCGTTCTGCGCCGACTGGGCAAAAAGTTGAGTGTGAATGAGAGATGAAGCTACATGGCCTTATCTTCATGAACTTTCTAACTCGAACTCCTTTTCTAAGTTCCGACTCCGCTCATTCTGTTTCCTCTCGTTATCAATTGGCTCCAACTAATATCTTATGCTACCGCAAGTTTCTCTGCTTATGACCAACTGCAAGGGAACGCGGCCAGTTGACCATACTGCCTTCTCAAAGCAAACGGAAAGATGATCGCAAGGCCAAATATTCGTAGAGGCTTAAGCCCTGGTACAATTCCAGCAGATTGCTTCTGACGTATGAATGTGAAAAGGGAATGAATCGTTGACCAGGTTAAAGCAACGTGCACGAGCACGGCACACAAGCTTAGGCCTATGACTTAACGTGCATGGCCTCATGGTTGCTTCAAGGGAATCGGAATCGTGCTTGTTTACTTGAAATTGGAATGGTCGGTGGACATTATTTGCACATAACCATTTAGGAAAGTCAAACATCCTCATCATGCACGAACACGAGGCAGCTACACCACAATCGTTTGCTGCTTCGACTTCGAGTGAATGATGAAGCGAATGATGCACGGCCATGCCTCGACTATGCATCGATCGATATGGACATATGCTTTGATCATGTGGTGCATGTAAGGAAGTAATACCATGGTCGGCACGTCATTTGGGAAAATTAATGTAGTTTCATCATCCATATCGACAGAAACAATCACTTGCTGTTGTTTTGCAGTGACTTGACACTCGCTAATTACGTGATTTCGCAAAGATGTATCGAGTATAATACAATGTACAGTAATACCGTAACAAAAGTTTCATCTCCGTGCCATTATATACACAATTCCCGCTGTCAACTTGGATTCCCCTAAATTTCCAAACAAGACCCGGCCTGAACATGGCCGGAGAATTTCTCCGGCGACTCGATGCTGATCCAATTACATGAACTCGTGTCCAATGCATAAACCTTCTGGGCCCCGCCGGATCTTGGAGACCCAATCACGAGCAACTTCCCTCGCCACTTTGTCACATGAGCTGGATTGGACACGTCCGCCGGTACTTTAGCCACCGCCCGCCATGTGCGCCCTCTCAGCGCCAGCACATCGCCGTCCCTACACATGTACAGGTCATCATCCCCGTCGCCGTCCACGCACATCGCCGGGCACGTGCTGGCCGCCAGGAGATCCTCCCGCACGGGGCCCCACCGCCACGTGGCCGGGTCGAACTCCTCGGAGCTTTTCTGGAACTTCCCCTGCATCGCGGTGCTGTATCCGCCGACGACGTGGAACTTGCCACGGCGGAAGATCACCTTGCACTCGTCGCGCTCCCTCTCCATGTCGGGCAACTGGACCCACCGGTCCCTTTCCACGTGGTACGCCAGGGCGGATCTCAGGGCGTTCTTCTCTCCGTCGTGCCCGCCGGCCACGAGCACCGCCCGATCCCCGTCCGACGCGCACCCGAAGAAGGACCGCCTCACGCCCGGCATGTCGGCCCCGCGCCGCCACGTGCTGGTCATAAAACTATAGACATAGACCGAGCCGGAGGCCTCCCACGAAACCGGATCCATCCCGCCGACGAGGACGAGATCCGACCCGGCAGCCGCCAACTGGCAAAACAGAGGGAAGCCCCCGGAGAACTCGGGAGGCGGCGGCAACTCGCTCCAGCAACCCGAGAGCGGCTCGAAGGCGGTCAGGCGGTAAACCGGGCCGTGGGACAGCTTCGAGAACCCGGTTTCTCGGGTCGGGTCGGGCACGGCCTGAGCCATGACGACGATGGTCTGGCTGTGGCCCGCGGATTTGCGCTTCGACCGAAACCGTGGACGCTCTATCTCGGACTTCCACCCCTTGCACGTGGACGCGACGGTAGAGAACCCGCCGTAAGGCACACGGATCAAGCATTCTCGTGCTATGTCGTCGGGTAGACCGGGGATCAATTCCATAATTCGAACGATAAGATGGAGCAAGAACGTTTGTGTTCGGTTCAAGAAGACGAGAACGACCCAGAACTTGGAACCAGGAGAGCAAGGAGGCTCTGGATAGAATTGGGATTGGGATTGGGAACGTTGTTCTGCTGCTTATGGGGCTTGTGGTGTCGGAAAAAGCGGCGGTTTGCACCTTTTATAGCGAGTGATGTGCGTGTGCGAAGCGACGTTCGAGAGCGAGAGAGCAGGGCGTCGTTTTTACGAGGGGAGACCACAGAGAAACCTGCCGTTGTTAAACTTGAAATGCGTGTTGGTGGAATTTCGTGGTTGACGGCATTGATGACGAAGAATATTTTTGCATTTCGTAGTTGTCGAACACGATTTAATTAATGGCCCTCGAAGGGACCGACGCCATTGTTAAATGTATAGTCCCATTCAATCATCCTCGTTTGGAATCGCCTTCCAGTTCGGAGCGAACAAATCCGTACTCTTGTCTCTGGGTTTGATCGATTGACAAGGAGAGGGAGAGATACGACGGAATGAGATGGCGATGTGGCGGTTCCATCGACGCTGAAATTGCTAATGAACCCTAAATGTAAATGCATCATATGAATATAAGTTTGGAATCTTTTTGTATCACAAAAAAATGTTTATGATAAATATATTACAGCAACATAGTTTATGGCTTTTGGTGACTTTTTTCCTTTTTTTAATACATCAACATGGTATAGGTTTGAAAGGGACTATTGGCTCACGAGCTTTTGAAGAATTATCGCAAACTTGAGTGCTCTCCTTGTTCCTCAAAAAATGTTACATTTATGGAAAATATTTTTCAGGAAATTAATTTTCTGTGTTTGGCTAAAATAGTAAAAAAAACGGAAAATATTTTCCGTCATTTGGAAATTAAATTATGATTTGATTTTCTTAAATATACATACACTATGCAGGTGCTGATGACTTGCGCATGGACAAATAAGGACAAGCACCGGCACCATAATCCCGGGTCCAGCCTCAATGCACCCCCCCACACAAGCACCAAAGACCCAAGTAAGGCCACTTGGGAACCAAGAAAAAGTGCATGTACTAATCCCAAGTTCATAGAAGCTGAAAACAGAAACCTGGTGCCCGTGTATGACTTCTTGGCGCCCCTGCCGGGCTCCGCAGAGGCAAGGTTCGAGGCCCCAATGCTCGTGCCCTGATCCTCGGCACTCGGGCTAAAGTCTACAAAGGCCAAGAGCGGGACCCAGGAGACCTAGTTCCCCAGTGATCGAACTCGAGTCCCTAACACTGGAGCCCTAGTCCATCGAGGCCGGCCTAAGGACATCAGTGCTCATGCTTGGGTCTGTGACGACCATGCTTGAGTCCTTAATGACCAGGCTCGGGTCCATTGAGGTCAGGTGTTGCCGAGCTCAAAATCGAGAGACATGAGCCCAGGCATCAAGAACCTAGGCATTATCATTAGGTCTTAGGCTTGGCCCCAATGGACTTGGGCATGGGTGTTGGGGTCCCAAGCTTGGCAGAAGAGATTCGGGGACTAGCGTTATGGTCTCAAGCCCAAGGACTCGAGTACGGGTACCGAGGTTTCGAGCTTGGCCTCAATGGAATCCAGCCGGACTCGAGCATGGGCACCAAGGTCCCAAGCCTGGGCCTCAATGGACCCTAGTTCGAGTGCAAGGGATTTGGGCATAAGCATAAGGATCCAAGTATTGCCTTTATGGACTCGAGCCTAAGCACGAGGGATCCAGGCATGAGTATCGAGGTCTCATGCTCTGTCTTTTTGGACCTAGTTACTGTGCCATGGCATCAAGCACGGACAGAGGGGCCTCGGGCCATGCCTCGCTAGACTCGGGCTTGGGTGCTGGAGACTCGAGCATTGGAGACCCAACCATTGGCATTGGGGTATAAGGCTTAGCCTCAATGGACTCGGGCATGGACACTGAGACTGGGATCTAGGCACCAAGAACCAAGGTCTACGCACTAGGCACCTAGTCTGGAGCACGGGATTCCAAGCATGAGGATTAGGCTCGCAGGCTTGGCTTTAATGGACCGAGCCTGGGTGTCGCGGACCTAGCCAAGGACCCGTGATTGAGCATTAGGGTTTCCATGCCACAAACGTAGAGTTTTTGGTCAAAGTACCGATATCTAATTATATTTTGGAAAATGATTTACGATTTGTCCTAAACGTAAACATATATTTACCGTTGACTCATTTTTCTAATTGATCCAAATGCCAGAAAATAAGAAATTTTGTTTTTTTTCGAAAAATGTTCTCCATGAAATAACGGATCCTATTTGTGATTCAAAATCCCAATTTGCCATGGTTAATTAAAATGTTTTTCCGAGAAAAGAGTTAATTACCTTAGTAATCTCTGAAGAACTTATACCGAGGAGCGGGTGCCTGAACTTGCATTATATATGACAAGGTATTTTTTCGTTTACAATAAACCGGCAGGAACAGGGCATAAAATTAAAGTAGGAAGTCCAAAAACATTGGTACCGACATGAATGAGTTAGGACGAAGATAGAAGCTTTATCCATAGTATTTGATACGATGTTTAACTGAAACAAGACACGCATTGGCATTGCAGGTACGAGAAGATGGTCTGAAATTAGACATTGAATTTGCTTTTTAATGTTGGTTCACTCGAAATTCAATGTAAAATGAAGAAGTGCTAGGTCGTACATTGGTAGGCAGAATTTATGACGAAGGTTTAGCCAAAATTAAATGCATGGAAGAGGTAGTTTCAGTCTGTTTTCTGCGAAATAAATTATTCAAGAAATATTTTTTTAAAAATAATCATTTGTATCGCTTACATAAATAAATAAATAAATAATATCTTCATTGTCCATAAAAATATTTAGATATAAATTATTATTGATAATAAAATATTTTTCAATAATTAATTATTTCAACTGATCATTCTAGAGAAATGTTTTCTATATCATTCATTTTTCGCAAAACAAATGGTGCCCTACTAATCAAGTTAAAAGTTTATTTTAATGCCGAAATCAATCAAGGAATGAATTGCTATATTTTAGTTTTATATAAAATTCTTAAGTGTAAAGGATGATCTAAGATACAAAATACATCACTTTTTAGCAAAAAAACGTCAGGGGGCTGCCGTCAATTTGATTTCACACGTAAAATGGCATAATTAACATGTAGGGTTTGTATAAATTATAGTGATTACACTAACAACGTATATTTATAATAAGGCTTTTGGGTACGAATTTGTGCAATCAACATATTGGGGGATAATAATTTAACAAATGCTAAACCTACTATACGTGAGTCAATTCAGTTATAAGCTTTTCAATTTTATCGATTTAGTTATAAACCTTCGATGATTTGTCAATTTAGATATAAATCTTTTGACAATTTTCAAATATAATTATTCCGGTCAACTTTGGCTAGTAGTCGCTGACATGGCGATCGTGTCACGTAGGATAATCAATATCCATGTTAGTGATTCTTTTGTCAAAATTGACTGAAAAGACTGTACTGGCAAATCATAAAAAAAATTTTGGACTAAATTGATAATGAAATGTTAACAAGTTTATGACTTTTTGAATAATTATCAAACTAGTATGACCACATCAATTCATGTCCACTTTTACATGTTGTCATCAAGGAGATCTTAGATCAGCCATGACATTTGATGTTAGACATTACGTAGTTGACATTCATACAAAGAGCAATCCGTCTGACTTCAAGAGAAACGTGGTGATCACGGCAAGTGATTTCAAACCCAAGTCACATGTACTTCATTAATTAGTAATTATTTACAAGGTCAGATACTCACCAAGTTCGCAACTTACAGCCTTCGATTGATCATTCTCACTAGAATATTAAGATCGCCTCACAAAATTGTGGGACTTTCGACATTTGCTTATTGTTGTTGACCTCTGAATCTACTCTTTCAAAAGTCATGCACACTAAAGTCAGCTTCGACCATCCCGCAATACGTTAATAATATGTAAAATAGATTGATAATGTTTTGAACATGCTTTGCATTCAATATTATGGACATTATAGTCTAAAATGCAGAATGACACACCACGTAACGTGCGATCTCATTGACTTATGAATTGCATGTTTCATTCGTGAGAAAAGAGAGATCAATTATAAAATGATTTTAATTAGAATAAGCGTAGACATCGTCTTCTTCTTTTTTCTTGTGTTTCCATGTAACCGTCTATTGCAGACTTAACGGGCAAAGGTGAATCACATGGCTCAAAATTGTATTCATATTTTTTATATTTCCCTCAACCGATCATTGGGGCCTCGACAATGGCAAGCGAAAGTTGCCTGCCACAGGTGAGGGCCTCCACGCCCTCACCATGTCTAGGCAATCACAACCCTTGCCAATCATAGGCGAGGGAGTTGTGGCCCTAACTTGTGGCCGGCGGAGGTCACCGGCTATCACTAAGGCCCCAACAATCGGCGGAAGGAAATAGGATAAGAAAGATTAAAGAAAATGAAAAAACAGAAAAAATTCGTAAATTTTAAAAAAAGATTATAAATATCGTTCACATTAGCGCCTGTCATGTCACGTAGGACAGTAAGTATTGACTGGATCACCATGTTATCGATTTCCGGCCAAAAGGACTACAATAGAAAATTATCAAAAGGTTTATAATTAAATTGATAAAATTAAAAATTTTAGGAGTAATTTAATTATCGCACAAGAAATTTAAGACTTTTTGGATAATTAGCCCTAAACAAAAAATGTCCCAAGAGAGAAAACATATTGTCGGCGTAAAGCACAACAGAGTTATCTTCCACCGTTGGATATACATGATCAACATGCTAAGAACACGTGAAAACCATTATTTGCATGTGACTAACACGTGCTACTAGGTCAAATTTAATGTGAATGCGATTGGCTCTCTCTCTCTCTCTCTCTCTCTCTCTCTCTCTCTCTAATATGAGCTTCAACCCTCCAAAGAGTAGTTCCAAAAGAAACCAAAACAAATGGAAGTGGAGGGAGTCAGGCAATTTAACAAATTGAAATCTGAACAGACACCGCTTTGGAAAGTGTTGGTAGGTTTGGAGCTTCTCCTAAGCAATTCATGTGGGAAATAAAAAGAGCAACATAAAGAATGTTAGTTTGATTTTGCTGCCGAACGCGCAAATTTGACTTGCCCTAGATTTAATTATCCTGTTGGCTATTCTAAACTCGGACCAAAATGTACTATAGACAAACCAGCATATGTTCCACATACTTCCAATCAAGTAAAATTTCTCATATTACACTCGCTAAATCGCATCTCATGACATCGATTAGACGTCCCTAAAAAAACCCTCGCCTATACAATTAAATTGTAATAAATCCAACAACAGTTTCATATTTAATCCGTACACAACACGCTTTATTTCTCAGTCTAGCCCCTCCTAGATCTCCGCACAGCAGCCAACTTGAACATGGCCGGAAAACTTTTCCGGCAACTCCACGTTCGTCCATGTACACGTACTCATGTCCAACATGTAAGCCTCTTGGGGTTCACCGATTTTCGGAGACCCAATCACCAGTAACTTCCCCTGCCACTTTGTCACATGACTAGGATTGTGCACGTCACCGGGTATTTTAGCCTCGACTCGCCACGTGGATCCTCTAAGCGCCAACACGTCGCCATCCTTACACATGTACAAGTGGTCATCCGCATCACCTCCCACGCAGGTCCTCGGGCACGTGCTCGCCATCAATGCGTCTTCCCGCACCCGGCCCCACTGCCACGTCGCGGCGTCGAAGGCCTCGCAGCTCTTCTCGAACTTGCCCTGCACCTCGGTGCCATACCCGCCGATGACATGGAACTTGCCGCTGCGGAAGATCCCTTTGCACTCGTCCCGCTCCCTTGACATGTCGGGCAAAGCCACCCAGCCGTCTCTTTCCACGTGGTACGCCACTGCGGACCTCAATGCGTTCTTCTCGCTGTCATGGCCTCCGGCCACGAACACCACGCGGTCCCCATCCGACGCGCAGCCGAAGAATGAGCGCTGTGCGCCCGGCACGTCGGCCCCACGCCGCCACGTGGCGGTTATAAAACTGTAGATGTAGACCGAGCTGGAGGCCTCCCACGAAACGGGATCGAGCCCGCCGATCACAACAAGATCCGACCCGGCGGCGGCCAACTGGCAAAACATGGGGAAGCCCCCACAGAAACCGGGAAGCGGGGGCAGCTCACTCCAAGAACCCGAAACCGGCTCAAAAGTGGTCAGGCGGTAAACCGGGACATGGCAAACCTTCGTGAGTCCGATGTTTCGGGTTAGGTCGGTTATGGCTTGAGCCATGACGAAGATTGTTCGGCTGTGGCCTGCTGATTTGCGATGCCACCGAAACTGTGGAAGCTCGATCTCGGCCTTCCATCTCTTGCACGTGGACCCGACAGTAGAGAATCCGGCGTAGGGGACCCGGATCAAGCATTCTCGGGCTATGTCGTCGGGAAGACCGGGAATCAACTCCATGGATGAATACAGTACCAAGGAAGATTACAAATTTGGGTCAAGAAGACGAGAGAAATCCACAGGTCAGATGAAATGGATAGTTTGATCGAGTGTCTTGGTTCTAAGTACGAAGGGGATGCAAAGTTTGCTTTTTATAAGATTTTGTTAAGAGTTTGAAATTGGTGGAGAGATGCAACGTTTCTCAAAGTGGATTTTGGTCCCCTTTCTAACATTTTCTTTTTTGTTGAATTCAATCAATAAATGACACAACCGGCTTTGGAAACCACAGGAGCAAGCCGCCATTAAAAACTTTTCTAGGTACGCTGTCCTATGGATGGTATTGTCCCCACTTGCCACAAGAAAGCGAAAGATAAGAACATGACCAGAAATTAATTGTCAGAGGACCAAATCTACCGTGCTGATTCACTGATCAGATTTGTTACAGCCGCCAAAATTGGATATAGATCAGATGTCGAGGGACGGAAAAAGGACGGGAACAGATCGTAATGTCACGTTCAAGCCGACGCAAGAATTCATTTTCAATTAACAAAGTTCGATCGAGACATTTATTGCCGCATGTGGGCACCTTCCTTATGTTCCAAAGTTGACTGCTAATTTGCTTTCCCTATCCGATTCTCTATGGCCAAAAGAAATTAATTCCCAAAATAACGATTTGGGCAGCACTAAACATGATTTATTAATTTAATCATCATCGAAAAATTTTGCTATCGTATGCTAAAATTAAAATTTCGAGCTTTCGTGCTAGAAGGGTGAAGCGTGATCGATTGTGTTTCGATGTTTTTTTATTGTTTTTTAATGGCTGACCACCTTGTCTGTGAATTTATTTACCAGCAACTTGGCCATACGTACAAAGTGTGCGTCTCATGGTTATCCATTAGAATATGGACACAAATCTTGCTGATGGAAATCCCTAGGTTTAGACTCGACCAATGAGAGAGTCTACTGGATAAGCGAAAGATGATGTTTTTGCTTTGGTTTCGCCAAAGGACAAGATAAAGCATAAGCGATTAAAGAAATAAATAAAGGACGGCACTAGTTTCAACCTCATTTTGGCTAAGATACTCTTTCTCTTTTAGTGAACCTATCAAAACACCACCCTTTGTCTCTCTTTCTCTGTCTTTAATTATTGTTTTTTTAGGTAAAAGATCACTTTAATCATAAACTATACCTGTCCTAACATGTAGGTTTCAGATTTTAAGTGAATTCTATACAGAACTTGAAGTCGCTCATCTCTACTCGTAATGTTTGCGCATGGTTAAATCGAAGTATAAGAACCAATAAAATCGCATAATTAATGTGCGTAGAATATATAGATCACGAGGATTACACTAACCACGTGTATTTATAATAAGGCTTATTAGGTACGAATTAGTGTGATCATCATATGAACATGCCACATAGCATGACCACATCAACACATGTCCACTTTTTCATGTTGTAATCGATCCACTATTTATATAAGAGCTTAGATTAGATATGACATTCGATGTTAGACATTACGTATTTGACATTTATATACGGAGCAATCCATTTGACTTTAAGAGAAACGTGGTTGATCATGGAAAGTGACTTTCGAGGCCAGGTTACATGTACTTCATTAATTATGTACAGGGTCAAATAAACTTTAGTAGCTAATGCTTGCTACTCACAACCTTCAATTGATCTTTTTAATAATACTTTCTACAATAATGACATAACCTCGCATGTGCTTCATTCTGATATCTAAAAAAAATGAAACATGAATTAATAATAGTTGATTTCCAGGTCAAAATAATAACATAAACAAAAATGTCCCCAAGAGAGAAAGCATATTGTCGGGGTAAAGTATAATAAAGTTATATTGCACTGTTGTACATACATGATCAACATGCTAAGAAAACATTAAAATCATTATTTGCACGTGTCTGTCAGGGGAAGGTCTGTTCCAGGCGTTGCCCTAGCATATCCCTTCTGACTTCCAGGCTATTGGTTCTCTCTTTCTTCAGTTACGGTGCATTTAGTTTACAGAAAATTTTGTGATAAAAAAAAATTATTTTCCATAAAAATTATTTTCAAGAAAAATAATTAGTTTTTATTTATTTGGTGGTTAGAAGTCATTTTTCTTCAATCTAAGTTTGTTGTTTTCATTTCATGAAAAATATTTTTCACATATTAATTAGTTTTTCGTTATTTAAATACCGAAAAATCAAAAAATATTTTCTTGAAAACGGTTTTTCTCCAAACAAATGGACGTTGAATGCTGCTGGCTTTGTCTCTCTCTAATAATAGCTTCAACCCATCAAGAGAGGAGTTAGTAGGTTAGGAAAAGGGCAGCTATTCTAAACAAGTGGAAGTGGAGGGAGTTAGGCAGCTTAATAAATTGAAAATCTGAAAAGACACCGATTTGGAAAGTGTTACTAGGTTAGGAAAAGGGCAGTATATAAAGAATTCTACTTTGATTATACTGCCGCAAGTACGAATACTTTAGAATAGCCTATTCTAAACTCGGATTGCATCATAGCCAAAAGTCTCCTTCCAAGAAAAGTCACATTCCCAGATTTGCTTTTCTTGAAATGAACACCGTACCCTGTAGCGACAATTCATGTCACGTTTTACGGTCCCTATAAAACTTGTGACACGACAAAATTAGATTGAGGGTGAAATTGCATTGGACTTGTTTGTGAAACCCTAAATTTGTGGTGGGATAGGCAATGTTATAATAATAGATGTGCAAACCGATTTTGGAGTATGTTGTACTCCCAGTTTTGTTATTCTGCAACGTATGTATAAACACATATGTGTGGTCTTCGTGACATACGCGATTTTTGTCTACAATTCTTGCTTTTATTATTAGGGGTGAGCTTGGTCCGGACAAGCGGTTCCCAACATAGAACCAAGAACCGCCCACTAAGGACCGGGTCCGAGAAATTAGAATCGGGAACCGCCCGTTGATTCCATGGATCCACCTAGGAATCGGACCACTGGTCTGGTTCGGTTCCCGGGTGAGTGCATGGAATCGGTCCCACTAAGTTTCAGACAAATGGAGGTGACCAAGAGTGAGAGAGAGAGCCAATGAACGGTTAGTGGCATGGCCGTGAATTGATGGGGGTTAAGAGTCGAGTTTCAAATTAGGAGTTTTATGGTTTTCATTTTTCTAAAAACGTTTTCCTCTTTCTTTTGTTGAAATTTTTCTTAAAAATTATATATGTATATATATTAATAGTCCGATATGGATGAATGGGTGGGCAGTTTCATGCCTAGAATCAGGAATTGGACCAGTACTCACCGGTTCTAGTAAATTAGTGTCGAAAACCAGACTGGTCCTTACTAGAGCCGCCAGTTCCGGACCTGTCCGGTCCAGTTCCGAGCGGCCAGAGCAATTTCTGGTTCTCTTGCACAACCCTCTTTATAATCACTATGTTGAATATCTAGTTTAGAAGTACTTTGCCCGTCTTGGACCTCGAAATCAGGACACATCTTATTTTAACGAAAAATTGAATGGTTGAAATGCATTTCTACGTTAAGATTTAGAGGAATTGAGACTCATTTGGCATCAGACAAATTTTCCCCTTTTCTTTTTTCTCTTTTGTTTTGTTCTTTTTACACAGAGCTGGCAGGACCACCTAACGTGCTTCTACACTTATTCAGATCAATAAAAAATTTCAAAATTTTTTATAGAAAATTTAAAAAATTATCTACGTCAGCATTAGCTTCACCACGTAGAACAGCCAACACTGACTAGACTTTCATGTTAGCGATTTCCAACCAAGATTAGCTGAAAAGCCTACATTGACGATTCTTTAAAAGGATTATGATTGAATTAGTAAATCATCAAAATGTTTAGAACTAAATTAACACAACTGAAAGATTCATTATTAAATTGGCCGCCAGAGGTTTAGCACTTTGTAGTCAATTTTCTCCGTATTTTAAAATGTTTCATTTGATATATATATGGACAGAATGAGAAAACAAGTTATTCAAGGATGAGTAAGTTCAACCTCAACCGGTGTTTCGTAACAAATCAAAGGACAATCTCATATTTGAATCTGTACACAAGCCGCTTTATTTCTCAGCCTCATTCCTCCTAAATCTCCACACAGCAGCCAACTTGAACATGACCGGAAAACTTTCCCGGCAGCTCCGCGTTTGTCCATGCACACGTACTCACGTCCAACGCGTAAGCCTTTTGGGGCCCACCGGTCCTGGCAGACCCAATCACCAGTAACTCCCCTTTCCACCTTGTCACATGACTAGGATTGTACACGTCACCGGGTATTTTCGCCTCGGCCCGCCACGTGGGTCCTCTAAGCGCCCACACGTCGCCATCCTTGCATATGTACAAGTCATCGTCCGCGTTGCCGTCCACGCAGGTCCTCGGGCACGTGCTTGCCATCAACACGCCGTCTCACACCGGGCCCCACTGCCATGTTGTGGCGTCCAAGGTCTCGCGCAGCACTTCTCGAACTTGCCCGGCATCTCGGTGCCATGCCCACCGATGACGCGGAACTTGCCTGCCTTGGAAGATCCCCCTTGCACTCGTCCCGCTCCCTCGCCATGTCGGGCAAAGCCGTCCACTCATCTCTCTGCACGCGGTATGCCATTGCGGACCTCAGCGCGTTCTTCTCGCCATCGTGGCCGCCGGCGACAAACCCCATGCGGTTGCCGTGCCGCCAGGTGGCGGTTATAAAACTATAGATGTAGATCGAACTCAAGGCCTCCCACGAAACCGGATCAAGCCCGCCAATGACAACAACATCCGACCCGGTGGCAGCCAACTGGCAAAACATGGGGAAGCCCCCCCGGAGATCTCAGGAGGCGGCGGAAGCTCGCTCCATGAACCGGAAACTGGCTCGAAAGTGGTCAGGCGGTAAACCGGGACGTGGCAAAGCTTCGCGAATCCAATGCGCCGGGCCGGGCCGAGCACAGCTTGAGCCATGACGAAGATCGTTTGGCTGTGGCCCACCGACTTGCGATGCAACCGGGACTGTGGAAGTTCGATCTCGGCTTATCATCCCTTGCATGTGGACGCGACGGTGGAGAATCCGGTGAAGGGGACCCGGATCAAGCATGCTCGGGCTATGTCGTCGGGTAGACCCGGAATCAATTCCACACGTGAGTGAAGAATGAAGCAAGATGGCGATTTTCTGGTCAAGAAGATGAGAGAAATCCAGAAGTCAAGATGAATTGGAGACTTGCTCCGAGTGTCTTTGGTTTCTACGAAGGGATAGGATTCTTTTGCTTCATATAGGATTTGGACGAGTTTGAAATTGGTGGAAAAGATGCGACGTTTTCACAAAGTGGACTTGGGTTCTCTTTCTATCTAACTTTAAATTTGATCAACCAATGAGACAATCGGATTTGGAAACCATAGGAGCAGCAGCAATTAAATTTTCCTAAGTACGTTTGTCCCATTGATGGTATTGTTCCCAACCCAACTTGCCCCGAATCAAAGATATATGAGCACTCTTATATCTCCAATGGCTTGGTTTTTGTCCGTTTAATCAGTCATGTTCTAATAAGAGGGCGAGAATGAAAGAAGCAAAAGGGGCGGGTGAGGATTCAAATTTATTTATTTATTTATTTTATGCGTACATAATTTTGTATTTCATTGTGAGATAGTGCCTATTGTGTGGCTTATTATGTGAAAGAAATCCAGGTAAAAGTCACCAAAAATCCTAAACTATGCTCACTTTGACATATTTACTTTAAAATTTTTTGTTACACCGAAAATTCCAAACTTGTACAGTGCGACATGGTTAAGTTGTTCTCTCCTTTAAACCCTCTTCTCTTTGGCAGGGAGTGAGCTAGCTTTTTGTCCACAAACTCATGAAACCAAGAAAATACCTTGCTCCAATCACAAGTCCAAATAACATTGGATCAACAGTAAAGTCGACTGCTAAATCATATTCCATATAACAATTTACCCATGTGCCTTGCATTTGGCACCAACATCCAGTTTCAAAAGCAAGTTATACAGTCGATGTATGACTAGGGCAGGCGAAATCAAATCCCTTCTCATCCTAATCTCTTTTGCTCTTTCTCATTTGAAGGAAAAACCATGTTAAGCATGTGGGTATGGTGGTGCATGTCATTGTCACGATAGCGATGATGGTGATGTTGACGACAATGCAACCCTAATCAGTCTTCTTTTGACCTCTTGGTGGGGGCAAACAACATCAATCAGGACATTTGATAAAACTATACATCGCATCGTATGCTGCCGAATTTCCAAATATGATATTGTCGGCTGAAAAGCTGGTCCTCTTGTTTGACGAGGAAAAAATTCTACGCGTCAAAGGGTCCACAGTGTTCTAATCAAGCAGGATACTTCAAGGAGTATGATGTGGATCGAACGTGAAAGAAGAAGCTGAAGATGGAAAAACCCTAATTCAAGAAGATAAAGCGATGGGATGGAAAGTGCGGAAGCAGTCGGGGGTGTTAAAGAAAAGCTTGCAACGGACAAAAGTATGGAGCGTGTGAATGAGGAATTGAATGGTCAACGGTCAATGCCATGGAGGAATCGATGAAGAAACTCGGCTTCATGCTTATTAGGATTCCACCATTGTCCCAAAGCATCAAACAATCTTGGTTCTATCGTGCTCATTCGTGTGCAAAAAGCAGCAGGCCGTGTGTGTGGGCATGATAGCGATGATGGTAATGCTGATGACAAGTGCAACCTTTATCACAGTCTTCTTTTGACCTCATGGTGGGGGCAAACGACATCAATCGGGACATTTGATAAAACCATACATCGTGTGCAGCCGAATTTTCAATATGATACTGTGGGCGGAAAGCTGGTCCTCTTGTTTTACGAGGACATTCTACGCGTCAAAGGGTCTACAATGGTCTAATCAAGCAGGATACTTCCAAGGAAGATGAACAGTATCAAGCTGAAGATGGAAAAACCCTAATTCAAGATGATAAAGATGGAATGGAAAGTGCGGAAGCAGTTGGGGGTGTCAAAGAAAAGCTTGCAACGGACAAAGGTTTGGAGCGTGTGAATGAGGAATTGAATGGTCAAACGCGGGACGCCTTGGAGGAATCGATGAAGAAACTCGGCTTCATGCTTTTTTAGGATCCCACCATTGTCCCAAAGCATCAAACAATCTTGGTTCGATCGTGCTCATTCATGCGCAAAAAGCAGAAGGCCACGTGTGTGTGGGGATGATCTTTCTATGCACCTTCCGAGGGAGGAAAAGAACTAAGCATAGGCAATTATATGTTCAGTTTAAGGTTTTGGGTTTTTTTTTTTTTTTTTCCTTGTTTTTTCTTTTCTTCTCATTTCCTTCTTTACTTTTTTTCTATCTTTTTTTTTTCCTTTTCTCTTCTTTTTATTTTTTTTCTTTTTATTTTTTTCTTTTTGGACCTCTTGGTGAAGTATTTTCGTTTAACAAGCGATTACCTTTTTTCTTAATCTTTTTTGGGCTTATGAATTTGAGGGATACAAGCTTCTTAGGTAGATTTACAGACGCAAGCTCCGCCGTCAAAAATCTCGGTCGTGATTGACGAAAAATAATATCCAGGTCAAAATGACAATATAAACAAAAATGTCCGAAGAGACAAAGCATAGTGTACATACATGACCAACATGCTAAGAACAATTGAAAATCATTGTCTGCATGTAAAAATATAAATGAGCTTCTTCCCGCCAAGAAGGAAGTTCCAAAAGAAACCCTAAACAAATGGGAAGTGGAGGGAGTGAGGCAGCTTCTACAAATTGAAAATCTGAAATGACATCGATTTGGATAGTGTTAGTAGGTGAGGGTATGCTCCTAAACAATTCGTTTGGGAAATAAAAAAGCGACATAAAGAATTAAAGTTTGGTTATGGTGCTGCCCGTGCGAATATTTCACTTTCCCTAGATTTTGTTACATTGTTGGTCATTCTAAACTCAGATCGCACTATTGCCAAAAGTCTCCTTCGAAGAAAAGTCTCATTCCAAGATCAGCTGTCCTTGACATGAATTCTGTACCCCTGTATCCTGTCTCGTTTTGGGGTCCATATAAAACTTCTGACACAATGAAAACTGGATTGAAAATGAAATTGCAGTAGACTTGTTTATTACACCCTAAATATGTGTGCATAGGATACAGTATCGTCGTCTTGTAGATGTGTATACTAATACCGTAATATGTTGCGATCTTAGGCTTAATATCATGTAACATATAAGTACAATATAAACATGTGTGGTTTTCACGACCAACACAATTTTTTTACCCGGTTAATTCTCTCGTAATCACAATTTCAAATATCTAAATTTCAAGTACTTTGCCCCCTCTTAGACCTCAAAACATTGACATCTTATATATTTTTATGAATAAATGAATGGTTGAAATGCATTCTCACGTGAAGATTGAGGCAATTGATGACCGTCTAATACCGGTCGGCTGGAGAATCTACCATGGGTCCTACATAAGATCTCTTAGCTTTCATGGTGAGGGAGACAGGAATTGAGACTAATCTGGCATCGGAAAGTACACCAGAGTCTAGATTGACCTGTTTCAAGCGAGGACATCCATACGACTCGACTGTAAGAATGAGACAGGAAGTCTCGAAGAGAGAAACTGCGAAGAAACGAAGAATCTAACCGTAGAGAAAGTACATCAATTTGTCTTATGTGAACCACACTGCAATGAGGCCAGCGATGCTTCTTATGACATGGAATGCTAGGCGGTCAAGCACCAACTTGTGGATAAGATTTGCGTAGCACATCTATGAGAAAGGACAGAAATAGAGTACAAGTTATTCAAGGATAAGATGTTTATGTTAGAGAAACTCGTCTAATGCTGTAAATTTCGGACATGAATGAAGCCCTCTTGATAAAGAGGAAAAAAAATAATGCAAGGACCAATATGTACTAGCGAAACCTGCCTATGTTCCACTTCCAATCAAGTAAAATTCATTTTCTCTTGTTTGGTTTTCCACATAAAACTCGCTAATTTGCATCTCATGACATCGATTATCGCCGACGTCCCAAACAAAAAAAAAACCCTAGCCTAGTACAATTAAATAGTAACAAGCTTAAGAATAGTGGCATTTTTTAGTCTGTACACAACAAGCTTCATTTCTCAGTCTTGTCCCTCCTAAATCTCCACACAACAGCCAACTTGAACATGACCGGAAAACTTTTCCGGCGACTCCACGTTTGTCCAAGTACACGTACTCAAGTCCAACACGTAAGCCTTTTGGGGCCCACCGACTCTGGGAGACCCGATCACCAGCAACTTCCGTTGCCACTTTGTCACATGACTAGGATTGTACACGTCACCTGGTATTTTGGCCTCGACTCGCCACGTGGTTCCAGCAAGGGCCAACACGTGGCCATCCTTACACATGTACAAGTGATCGTCCGCGTCGCCGTCCACGCAGGTCCTCGGGCACGTGCTCGCCATCAACGCGTCCTCTCGCACTGGGCTCCACTGCCACGTCGCGGGGTCGAACGACTCGCAGCTCTTCTCGAACTTCCCTTGCATCTCGGTGCCATACCCGCCGATGACGTGGAACTTGCCGCCATGGAAGATCCCTTTGCACTCGTCGCGCTCCCTCGCCATGTCGGGCAAAGCCGCCCACTCGTCTCTTTTTACGTGGTACAGCATTGCGGACCTCAGCGCCTTCTTCTCGTCGTCATGGCCTCCGGCGACGAACACCACTTGGTCGCCATCCGATGCACAGCCGAAGAACGAGCGCCGTACGCCGGGCATATCGGCCCCGCGACGCCACGTGGCGGTTATAAAGCTATAGATGTAGACCGAGCTCGAGGCCTCCCACGAAACCGGGTCGAGCCCGCCAATCACAACAAGATCCGATCCGGCAGCGGCCAACTGGCAAAACATGGGGAAGCCCCCGGAGAACTCAGGAGGGGGCGGCAGCTCGCTCCAAGAACCCGAAACTGGCTCGAAAGTGGTCAGGCGGTAAACCGGGATATGGCAAAGCTTTGCGAATCCGATGCTCTCGGCCGGGTCGAGCACGGCTTGAGCCATGACGAAGATCGTTTGGCTGTGGCCCGCGGATCTGCGGTGCGACCGGAACTGCGTAAGTTCGATCTCGGCCTTCCATCCCTTGCACGTGGACGCGACGGCGGAGAATCCGGCGTAGGGGACCCGGATCAAGCATTCTCGGGCTATGTCGTCGGGTAGACCTGGGATCAATTCCATATGCCAATGAAGTATGAAGCAAGATCGAGATTTCTGATCAAGAAGATGAGAGAAATCCAGAAGTGTCAAGATGAATTGGAGAGTTGTTCTGAGTGTCTTGGTTTCTACGAAGGGATAGGATGTTTGCTCTTTATAGGATTTGGATAAAGTGATTCAAATTGGCGAAGCTGCACGAAGTGGACCATAATTCTCTGTTCTTTTTCTTTAAATTTCAATTAATTAATGAGACGATTGGTTTAGGAAACCGCAGGAGAAGCCGCAATCAATTTTCTGCTGAGTACTTCGTCCTATTGATGGTAATCTTCCCACTTGCCGCGAAGCAAACATTAGAATAATGACTAATAGAATAAATCAGTGGTCGCAAAAGGTAATTGATTGGCACCAAATCGACCGTGCCGATTCATTCGAGTAATTTAATTAGTCTGATTAGATCCAAATCGGATTTGAGGGAGGAGAATGAAGGATGAGGTCAGGATGTCGACTTCAAATCGACGCACGAGTTCTTTTTGAATTAACAAGTTTGATCAAGATAATTTATTGCCGCATGTGGGCAATTTCTTTCTAAGGTGGACTGCTAATTTTCCCTCGTCTCCAATTCTTTTCAGCCCAAAAGAAATTATTTCCAAGAAGAACGATTTTACAAGCCCGTAATTTATCGATACATTTATGAAGTTATATAGCCGTACTAACATCAAATCATTATTGAAATTGGTGAAAAAATTACCGCCACCTACTAGAATTACCGATCACTAATTTTGTCGACATCTCTATATGAAAACAAAACGTAGCAACATGTTGTAATGCCACAAGAAAATCATCCCATAGAATTAATCTTTTTAACTAGAACACGGCACGCGATTCGTATGGTGCATTAGAGAATGATTTGGAATTTGCATCCTTTATAATAATTAATCGATAGTCAACTAAACAAAAATCATAGGCTTTGGTGCCGAAAGCGCGTGAAATGTGATCGCTTTATATTCAATGCTTTTATTGATTGCTGTGACTTTTTGTATTTTTATTGCCGGTCTAATCGGCTATGATGATAGCTCCCATACAAAATGCCGTAGCTCATAGTTATCCATTAGAATATGGGCACAAACCCTAGTTTTAGTCTCAAGCAATCATACTCTACGGGGATAAGCGAGACAATGATCTTTTTATTTAATTAATCGAGTCAAAAAGAGATTACGTGACCGCTTTTCATTGGAATAAATCGAATTTCCACGGGCTTGGAGCTTTCGTGTGCCAAAGGAAAAGAGAAAGCACAAATAAAAAATAAAATAAATAAATGTATTGAAGGGAAGCCTTGCAAGGCCCATCTTGAATCTCCAACAGTTTTGGTTTTTACCTGAATATTTGCCCTCTCAAACTCCTTTCGACTGGATGAAAAAATAACACAAATAGTTTATGAATTTTGACTCAATATGCAATTTAGTACCTAAACTTTTAATTTATTCGATGTAGTCCCTGAACTTTAACCCAATGTTCAATATAATCCATGAATTTTCAATTTGTTCAATGTGGTCCCTGAACTTTTGGTACATGTTCAATTTAGTCCATGAACTTTATAAAAATGTTCAATGTAGTCATTCCATTAATTCAAATTTATGGACAATATTATACTCAGGGACTAAATTAAATATTTACTAAAAATTCAGGAATCAAGTTGAACAAATTGAAAGTTCAGGGACCACATTGAATATTGGATTAAAGTTCATGGACTACATTGAATAAATTAAAAGTTCATGGACTAAATTACACATTGAGCAAAAGTTCAGGGACTATTTGTGTTATTATCTCATACGGGATATATAACAAGAGATGTGTTTTAATAACTTGATTCTATCTGTTATCTAGTGCTCTCACGTTTGTCAAGAAACGCTTGTCGAAAAGTTAAGCGGAGACAAAAAAAAAATAGTTAATCAAACCAAATGCTTGAGTGACGAGACATCGTCCACGGAGGTTTTTTTTTTGGTTAGCGTCCCCCGAGGTTCTGCTCTCTCAAGGTCCTTGCAACAGGACATATAACAGGGTGCTCTAATAACTTGATTTCTTGTATTTTGCAGTAATTTTTTTAATAAGAAGAGGATTAAGGTTCTAATAAAAGGGCGAGAATGTAGCTTAGAGGTTAACACGGGAGAGATCATTGGGAGAGAGTGCCAATTAGGTGGGTGACTTTTTTTGCCATTTTGTTCATTCTTTGTTAATTTATTGCTTTGGATGCGGCCTTTTGAATATTTTCACGAAAGGCGAAATATCAAATAATATGGTCAGACTTGATAAAGAAAAAACTACTCTCAATTCTTCAGTAAGGAGTACTAACTTGCATGGATCGTTAGCAATTCAAATTTGCACTTCTTCGAATCATTGAACTCCAAATTTATCTCTCCCTATATGATCACTTGATGCTTTGATGTGGGTCACCTGCCAAAATGCTATGCTGAGATAATTGCAATTAATTGTGTTTCTTTATGTTCATTATAATCCCACACCGTCTAAATAAGTTATGGTAATGTATCCTGTACACAAATAATCCGCCTCTATCTAATCATTTAAGTTTTGAGTTGACCTTTCTAACACTCTAATTATACCACATCCAATACTGTTTTAGTTACTTTAAGAAGTTAAGCCGGACTTGGCAATCTTAATCCTCTGCTTTTGGCCAGGAGTAAGCTAGGTTTCTATCCACAAATTCACAAAACATCAAAATACCCTGCTCTAACCACAAGTCCAAATAACATTGGATGAATGAAAAGTTTCACTAGCTAGTGTTTATATCCTTCAATCTCTCTCATTCAATGTAAAAATTTTCCCATGTGCTTTACATTTCTACACCATTATCCAATTTGAAAGCAAGTTATACGGTCAATGTTTAGCTACGGCAGGCCAAAACAAATCCCTTTCTCTTTCTAACGTGGGAATGGTGGTGGATGTCATTGTCATGATAGTGATGACGGAGATGCTCACGACGATGACAGAGATGCTCACAACGATGCAACCCTAATTGGAGTCTTATTTTGACCTCTTGGTGGGGGCAAATAACATCAATCGGGACATTTGGATAAACTACATGTGATGCAACCGAATTTTCAGTCGTGATACTGTTGGGTAGAAGCTGGTACTCCAGTTCGACGAGGAATTCTACATGTCGAAAGAGCCTACAGTACTTTAATTAAGCGGGATACTTCCAAGGAAGATGAACATTATGATGGAGAATTAAATGCGAGGAAGCTTCAGATGGACAAACCCTAATTCAAGAAAAAGGTAAAGGAATTGCAAAGTGGAAGCAGTTAGGGACATCAAAGAAAACTTGCAACGGACAGAGATTTGGAGCTTGTGAGTGGAGGATTAGATTGGTCAACATGCGACGCCTTGGAGAAACCGATGAAGAAACTCGGCTTCGTGCTTATTAGGATTCCACTATCATCCCAAAGCACCAAACAATCTTGAGTCGATCTTGCTCATTCAGATGCGGGAAAACAGACGGTTATGTGAATCGGCATGATCTTCTTTGCACCTTCCGGAGAGGAAGAAAAGAGGTAAGAATAGGCAATAAAAGAGAGCTATATATTGTCAATAAAATGAAAGAACGAAAGAGCAAAAGAATACGTGAACGGCAGGATTCGAACCTGCGCGGGCAGTGCCCACATGATTTCTAGTCATGCCCGATAACCACTCCGGCACGTCCACGCGGTGCTCATTTCCGTGACTTTTTACAATATTATTATTAAGTGGCGGATTCGCTTCACGCACATTATTCTCCACCTGTTCACTTATCAAAATATTAGGGCGTACGTAATTCCAAAGTAGATTTAGACTTTAGTGCAGTATGTATTGGCAACTAAATCGGCTAGACATTTAAAAATCCATGGAAATAACAAAAAACAAATTTGAGCATTTAGGCAATCCCCATACTTCGAAAGACAATCGTCGTTAGACCCCTAATTTTGTGGACGTAAAAAATCTGGAGATGGATAACCTAACTCCGTCCGAGTTTTTTTATAATAAATAAAATGTCTAACACCGTATGCACCCTAATACACATAGGTAATTAAAGTACCACGTTGAATTTTTTTTTTCCTCGGATGTCATCCTATAGTGACAATCTTGCATTGAATCCAATTACTCAATGGGCTGGGCCTTACTTGGGTAACATATGCCTTGGGGTCTTGTTAGGCCTTAGCCAAGCCCATGAAGCCCAATCATCAAATTGAGACCGATCCCTAATGAGGCACGACCCTTATGTTCTCTCGGTTGGTGTTCGAAACTCTTGGAGCACCCGGCAATGTTCGCCACGCCATGGGTGCTCTTTGAACGACCCTATGCGAATGTGGACTTGGGTTAGGTGGAAGGACGGGGATATTGTTAATATGCGTTTGACTCGTCTACGGTACCAACCATTTCGCCATTAGATTTGCATCACCTATTCACTCAATACATACTCCTAAGAAAACTTCTTGGTCCCTTGTCGCTTTTTGTTTCTCTCTCCTCTCCTATCTCCCCAATCCTCAGCCTGCAACAACGACACCGCTGCCATCACATAGACACCTTTGTTGCGGGTCTCACCGTCACAGCTTATCCTCTCTCTCTCTCTCTCTCTCTCTCTCTCTCTCTCTCTCTCTCTTTATGACACCCGCTTCTAGCTCCATCCCACACTGCCACATCCTTGGACGGGTCTCACTCTGAGGTCATCAAAGCCGAAGATCAACATTGGGGGCTATGGAGTTCTTCGAATTGGTCGCTTGATGGACACATGGCGCCAATCCGACGATCATTTAGGTGGCGACGGTAGGCGGCGGGGACCATATATGCATACTAGACCCTCCCCTTGTGAAGTTTCCAAACCTAAGGAAAAGAGAAAAAAAAAAAAAAAAGGAGAGAGAAAGAGTTCGCAGCATTGTTCTCGAAGGTGGAACTCCCTATCGGTCACTTTCTTTGAATTTTATTCTGCCTCATTTAGGCTCCTACCCTTTCGTTACTTGCACTAATTACCATCCTTACTACTAAAACATGATTTGCTTTTCCTAGAATACTCTCCCCTTGTACACAGAGGCAGGACTAAGATTAGCTCCGAACAAGTCACAAATGTAAATACGTGTACAAACTACTTATCAACGGAGAAGAGCATTCCGCGGGCCGCCACGAATCGGTGCCCTCGGCCACCCATATGAAATCTGAACCGATGGACGTATCAAGGAACACACGCTGCCAACCATTTCCTTATTATATATGTAGTTGTACGACCTTATTGACTTCGAAGCTTCCTCGACTTCAACGTCACTGTGTCTCCTGAGAGGGAAACACTTCCAGCCCAACATGTTAGAATATTCGAAAAGAATAGGAGAAGAGGAGAGGAGAGGCATTGAGAAGAAGAACTTGACCCGAGCAGTGTCAGATCCTGCGCGCGATCAATGATATATGTTGGTTTATGAATGTATAAGTATGAGCTCGTGGAGGCATAGTCTCCACACAAAATACGATCCACTAGTTTTTTTTAAATGGATTTGGTGAACGATTTCATTTGCCAATAAGACTACTGACTACATGGATTTTAGTCTCTATTATCGTCACCTTCTCGAGGTGTTTGTTACTTTTCCCCCTTTTTACCTAAGCAAGCATTCGGTTGTTCAAGTCCCGTGTCGAATTCATTGTCGCGAATAGGTGTTCGGACCTTTCGATATCCCTTCTTTTGGTGTCTTGATTAAGTACGTTTAGTAGTTCAATTTAGCAAAGCAGATTTGCTAATCACTCGCTTTTCCCATTTTTTCAAGGAGACAAAGGTAATAATGTCGGGTGTAAAATTTCTGTATAGAAGATATCGCCTTTAGTGGCTTAGATCACGTTCCCATGTCTTTTTTTACATGGCAGAAAGTTGCACTTGGAATTGTTCTTCGGGTCCAACTTTTTTCCAACCACGATCTCTTTTACAAGGCAGCAAAACCTGCGGAATTCGTGGTCGTTCCTAGCTTTCACACACGCCGGTCTCTCTGTGTTTTTTTTTTTTTATCTTCTTGCTACTTTCGGAAAAGTTCTAGGTCCCCTCCATGTACCTTTTATTTCAAACGAGTAGAACTTTCTATCCTTCTTTTTATTCTAGAAACTCACCTTTTTGTGTCGAATATATGCACACGACATTTTCTTCTTTTCATTGGGCAATTGATTTTTCCATATTTATATGATAATCAAATGCGAAGTTTACAAAATTGTTGTTTATTCTCTATAATTTGATTCGGGATATATATGAAGGAATTTGTGTGTAAGTGACATTAACATCGAAACGAGGAAAATTCTGAATTCGTATTAAAAATTCAGGGACCACATTGAACGTCTTAAAAGTTCAAGAACCATATTACACATTGTGATAAAATCCATGGATCATATTGAACACATTCAAATTTAATGGATCATATTACATATTTGGCCAAAATTTATGGACCATTTATCTCATTCTCCTTTTGAAATTTGAATTTTCCTAGTATAAGGCATGATAATGCATCTGATTCTTGATTGACTCTGTGGAGGGGGGGGCTGCGGTAGCTCAATTATGCTCCTTAAGCCAATGAAGAAAGCCTCAATTTGAATTTCTGCCAAAAGGAGAAATCATTACCCCAACGAAAAAAGAAAAGAAATTAAGAAGATCTGAAGCATGCCAAATGTCAAATAAAAGTCCGATTTCGATGAAGAAAGAAGTAAAAAAGGTATGAAGGAGAAGAAATTGATGAAATTCTTTCAATAAAGCTTCCACCTAAAAGCCACTTGAAAGTTGGAAGTTCGATGAGCAAATTCCAAGGAGGAAACCCACAAAGCAAAAAATCTTTTTCGAACGATTTTGTCTCGTTCCGACCTTGTTCTCCCCACACGGTGCATCGACCAACACTGTTTCTTCTCCTGCGAACTTGCGCTTCTTCCACGTGATGATAAGAAACCCTAACGACAATGGAGCAAAGGTTCTAGGCGAACCACGTTGTCGCCAAGAGGGTCGGTGTCCCACAGCAGACACCTGAATTTTCCGGGAATCTGCCGAGAAACGATCCGTGGCCATTCCTTTTTCGATGGGGTCCCAGGGGAGCTACTGATTATGGGGAGGAAAAATCCGAGAAACTGTTGGCAAGAATGGAGTTGAAAAGACCTCCATCTTTATCTTCCTTCGCCCGGGGTGACAGTTTTCACGGGTTGTTCACATGCGTATGGGGTCGGCATCATCCCATGTCCCATGTTTCCTTCCCCTACCATCCCCTCTCCGCTAGGTTTAAATAGCACGAAGCCGACGATGGTGCGTGTCGAGATCGAACCAATCAGAGGGCAAACGTGTCGCGTCGAGATCAGAGAGTATATATGCAAGAATCGGTCGTCTAGCATGATCTGGCTCCGGAAAGATTATTTCGTGGCTCGAATTGGCAAGGATGACACTCAAAAACCCCACTATTTGTTTCATCTTAAGATGTTGGAGTTATAATCGTGACCTCATGGATTTAACTCACTCGTGGTATTGTTTGTTTTGGCTCGTCTCCGTACCGAAACTCACGGTTTTGTCATTTACTGTTATGTCAAAAGGTGCATCAGTAAGTTAATTTTATTTTTTACATATATATCTTAGAATTGCTCTCCTTATGTTCGGTGCATAGTTCTATTTGTTCCTGCCCTCTTCATCATTCTAGAAACTTATCAGGAGCCGCTCCTTGTCTAGGCTTATTGGTCATGACAACCACTTATCGCCCTCGTCGGACCGGATTATTATAATAATAATGTTCTCATGTGTTGCAATTGGGAGATATTATAAGGCCAACTTTTGCTAACCGAACTAAGTCAAAACTCCTTCTCGATACATTTGAAAGGTAGGCCATTCACATTGGAACTGATCAAAAGTGACGAGGAAATTGATTTTTGTAAGCTGACATCGAGAAGTTGAGTTGAATACCAAGCTCGACATCTCCCCCAACTACGAATATCTTTTGCCATAGGCCGACTTCTTAGGACTTCGTCGAGGCCAAATACGAATTCTTGGTGTCCAAAAAGGAAAGAAGGAAGAGAAATTGTTTACCATTGAATCTGAGTTGCCTTGTCAACCCGAAGGGAACACTTGCTGGGTCAAGAAGAAACCTCAGACTTTTGAATAGCGTCATGGCCTTCGAAGCACAGTTTACAGACACATGCATATTGAATATGCACATGCATGTACGTGGACTATGAGCCTGTGCATATGTCCAATGGCAATGGGCTGCTCTTTCTTAACGACGTAAAAACACTTTGAACCAGATCCGATCTGCAAATCTTCACGGAATAATACAATGTCCGGATCGATAATCCGCGGCCGGATTAAGCTTGATTTGTCAGCTAATGGCCTGTTCATGTGTTTCACGAGGGTTTATGGCTGAGTCAACGGCCGGCCTCCTCGTGCGACGAATCTGAAATTCAAGATTAGGTGATGCGCATTAGAACTTTCTTGACAAAGGAAGAGTTCCCATCTCTGATTAACTTTCATTGATATCACCCATTTCTTAATTGATCTTCAGGTTTCTATATATTGTAGGGTTTTTGAGTTATAATAGTTTTCGGTCTAGTCTCGCCTTTACTTTCTCTGCACCCGTGTCCTTAGATTATGATTTGATATCACATTCAAGGCGATGAACCAAAAAATAAATTTGCAAAATTTCAATGAAAAAGCTAAATACTGATGCATTGTCTTGGCTTTCGGCATGTAAAACTTTGGAATCCCTCGTATGTTTGTCGATGTGTAAACTCTACAACTTTGCTATCGCATTACTTGAGCAGTACTAGGCTTTCGTTAGGGGTCATGGGGACAAGTATATCAAGAACACTTGGCAAGCAATATCCTCAATAAGGAAATGTATACAGTTATCTTGAGAATTTGAAGTTTATATATGGTTTTGTTTCCACTTTCGACAATGGATTTCAAGGAAATTATCGAGAGTTTATCTTTGCTTGCTTTGAACATTCCGAGCATTCATGCAGATGTGCAAGTTCTACTCTTGTTGTAAATCGCAATTCGCGTTATTCTCCTTTCCACTGTGTCATGTGGTATGTATTAACAAGTATTGATTATGGATATCACGAGAATAAATAAAGTCATTAGTTGAAAATAGAAGCTTTTCTTATCCATTGTATTAACAAGTATTGCACTTCTTAAAGCAATTTAGTCAATAATTATTTTTCTAGGGAAACAAAGTATCCTTACTAGGGTTACTTACCTCCTAATTAAGCGGTAAAATGGCTTCGTCTGAAGTCTCATGCGGACCTCGGTATCTCTTAGACGCTAAACAGATAGAAGGTATTCCCTCCTCCCGTGAAAAAAAAAAAAGATACAGGGAAATTTGGGAGGCTGGGTGTGCAAGTACTAGCACTTTAAAATAAGAAACGCGGTTCTGATAACCCACCATGTATAAATCCCTAGACATAAGGGGCGGCCCCAATCGGAGTATTGTAAAAAAATTGATCTTTAAAAGGAAATTTTTTTTTTGTCAGAGTCTTCCACTTTAATTACTCAAAAAGGGAAGAACATGGCACGTTTTGTCGCCATTATTATCAGCCCACTTTTGTCCAAAGTTGAGCATGCACCCGTCGTTGTATGCTGGGATGGATTTGATGAAAATGGGGAAATACCCACGACATACGTAGTCAAGACAAGACATAATTTGAGTAGTAATTGTGGCTCCTGACTCCCATGTTGTCAAGGACTAGAGTCACTGATTGCTCGAGAAGCAAGTACATTGCTCGGGAAGCGATTTTAGTTTCACTTCTTACTTAATTAAAATTTCGCGGCTCGGACATCCTCTTTAAAATCCCATAACATTTAAAAATACCAACAAAATGTATATTGGCATGTAAATTTAATGGTTGATATAAAAAAAAAACTCTAAATCAGTACATATGTGACAAATATATTCAAAATTAATTTTTTGACCATAAAAAATCTCAAATCGGTACACTTATCACAAATTTACTCAAAAATAATATTTTGACCATTAAAAACCTCAAATTAGTACACTTGACACAGATTTACTCTATGTTGGTTTTCGTTAAATTGGATTAATAACGCGAAAAACTACAAACCAGCATACTTGTGATAAACAGAGGGGTAAAATTCCAAACTGATCCACCTGTCAACTGTCATGTGTCATCTAATTCAGCAATTTGATAATAAAATTAAACGAAAACTTACGGATGATAAATTTGTTATATATATACAAGTTCGGAACTTTTGATGGTTAAACAATTAGTTCGGCGTACCAGTTTGAGGTTTTCTACGTATTAACCCTAATTTTGAGCACGTCTTGTGTACGTAATTTGTTAAAATTTGTTCTCTGTTTTTTTAAAAAATTATTGAGGAGGAGCTCGTGCGAGGGAAGAGGAGAGACCCGGGGCACCGTTGGGGGGGTGGGAAGGGGGGAACAACCGGCTAGCCCGGTGAGGGGCACACGATCCAAAGCCGCGTGCGGGACGGGGGGGGTCAAACCCGCCACGCGCCGGTGACGGACAGCGACATCTGGCCCGACAAGCCGACACGATCACATGGCCGCTGCGGTGGGACCCGCCCCCGCCTTTCCTTCTTTTTCCCCCTTGCGGACGAAGTAGACTTGCGCCACAAGAACCCAAACACGTGGACCCTGCCTTTTTCCCTAATTTTTTTTTTATTTACAGAAAAAGAAAAAGCCAAGGCGCTTTGCATTCGGAAATAAATAAAAAAATTTTAAAAAGCTAGTTCGTTTCATTATTAAATATATATAATGATCTTTTCAAAAAAAAAAAAAAGAAATCCTTTCGTAATTATGATATTTCCGAGCAGTGATTGACTGAGACGAGAACCCATCATGAACGGCACCTAACTATTTCTTCGATCGCTATAATTGAATCGCAAACAATGGAGTATTGCTGCTTCGTGAGGAATTCGATCATAAAATAAAAGTCAAACGGAGTAGAAGCTGCACGACGAATTGATGCAGAAGCAATGTAAAAGGAGGACGCGAGACTAGACGTCTAGAGATCAGAGACAGAAACAAGTGTATCGGATTAAGAATACCACCCATATTGGATCGGTAGGGGAATCTGGAGCACTTTCTCTACAAGACCTAGCTACGAAAAAAGAAAGATTGTGCCCACTCGTCACCTCATTCCACAATTAGTTTAGTCAAACTTTATTTCGTGAAACCTTGAAGTTTTATTCGTAAACTTAATTTACATTATGCCACAATTCGATTTAAAAACCGTCTTTTCATACGCCACATCTAATATACATATATTTTTTTTTTCTGTTAAAGACATGACACGTGATAGTTAAGACTTATTCGTTTGTCAATCATAATTCTAGTCCTTTTTCTTTTCTCTTTTTGAAATAATTCACTTGTTTTTGCCAAGTTTTTTTTTTAATAATATACTAATAATATATTGGAGAGAAAGGAGTGGCAGCCAATGTTGAGAATGACTTGGTAAGATGGGTCGATCAACATCGGATTTTCAGCATTTACTACTGAAAGCACTATTAAACCGTATTCCTTTTAAGAAACAGTACTTAGTGCACACCTATTTCTACATTTTAAATTTTAGGGATAATAAATGATCAAGTAAGTGCATTGGATTTAGTCTAAGTATAGTCACAATTCTAGATTATGTAATATATATCCTTGAATATAATGGAACAACAATTTGAATGAGCTGCCCAAAAACACCTCAACGAACCTAATCGAATGCTTTTGCGTTGGCACTGTAAAAATTATGCTTTGAGAACTTTTTAAGAAAGCCCACTTAATAACTACTTTTTTTTTACCATAATTACAATTATAACTATTATTATCATCGTCATCATTATCGTTATCTTTATCTTTATCATTATTACTACTGCTACTACTATTATTAATATGTTGAGCAGTTAAATTTAATTGATAATATCTACATTTAAAAGCTAGACTTAGTTAAGCTATTTGATAACGATTATAGCCAAGAATTTTTTGAATCGATTTTCTAAGTGAGGTCCTTATGAGATTTAATAATTTCATATATTGACTATGTCAATCACGCGTTGAAAATAGTATGTATATCCATACTTACGCGAATAAAAGTATTTATTTAATTAATCGTAGGTCCTATGAAGCCAAAGGTCATTCAACACACTTGAAAGACTTTCAGACATTATACTATTTTTGACTTTATTGGTTGCCTCATTTATTGTCTCCAATACACTAATTTGAGAACATCATGGTTGCAAAGTGCTTAAAAATATGGAAAAGGTCTTCATAAACTCAATTTTTTCAGCTGATTGCCCTGGTAATTTCTTTTGAGAAATAAATTAATATCTATTTTCCAGATATACATGTGCATACCGATTGTTTTTCAAAGATTGTTTGGTGTCTTTAGAAAGCTAGAAAGACAGGTTGTTTGGAGACTTCAGAAAGTTAGAAGACAATTATGAGCCCCATTTTCGTGAAACGTGTTCAATTTTAAGGGATAGAAAGCTAGGAAAAATGCCACCAACCCATCCTAGATTTGGTGTAAACATCACGAATTTCAAAAAGTTGCCCCCCAACATGTCTAATTGCACGTTTCAGGGAAAGAAAGCAACAATTCATGTGATGATAATGTCTTTAGGCCAAAAAATAGGCAGACAATTCATGTGAAGGAGGCCAACAAAGGTTCGTAGAGCCACGTTGGTTTTAGTGCCCATGAGTAATTTATAGGCCGATTCATGTTGGCATTTCTAAGGAAAACATTCATTAGACCAAGTAGGCATTACCATGGAAAATACTAACTCCGATGTGGGTAACTAAAATATGCGTGCGGTCCTCCCATATTGACACGCAAATACGTGGTACAATATATCTAGGTTTTTATTAACAAAACGACCAAATTAAACAAACTTTGCAATTTTCAATGCACCGACTTTATTTGTCTTTTGTGTTATCGATACATTGAAATCTGTATCAATATTGAGTGCGCAGCCATTAACACGAATTGTATGTATAAAGTGTATAACTTATTTTTTCGGGTGATTAAAAATAGAATTCACGTACATACTCATCAGCCATCACATGTATCATGTCAAAACATCCGCTTCACTGTTAAGCTTTAAGTCTCGTGATGGAAGATTTAGATGATTATGTGCATTGAATCAATGCCCAAAACAAAGGCTAACATATTGCCCATTGGTTTTGAGAGATGAATGAATGAAGCACTCGATGCCATTGCCGTCAGTCCCCTCAGATCAAAGCATTAAAGTTGGTTCAACTACCAAAAATCACTAAAGACTACCCTTAAGCAAAGCCAAATATGATTAGACATGAGAACCCATCGAAAGCGACCCGGTCGAACGGCCCGACCAAACAAGGGCCCGAACTTTTATACCACTCACATCATAGTCACACGCTTTGCCAGTCACACGTTGTCCTGTCGCCTACATGGACGAATCACAGCCGCTCCTCGGCGCACACGTGTCCAGATGGGAATGGTTCCATCATTTTGCCGGTCACACGAGTTCCCCGAATGATGTAATACTAGACAGCGGGATGAATGAAAGGGTTCACATTATAGGCTAGACGCGTTGGTCAAGTTTATGTTGCCGTCTAAAGGCGACTCAGCAAGGAGATTTCATTTCGAGCGTAACCTGTGAGATCAAAGAGAGGAGAAGATGGCGTTGGAGAAGTCGCTGGAAGTCGGCGATAATCCGGAAGTGAGCTTGGAGGAGATCACTGAGCTCCGACTGGGGCTGCCGGGCGAGGCGAGGGGGAAATCAGGGGCGAAGCGGGGGTTTTCCGAGACCGTCGGTCTCGATCTCGGTGCACCAGCCGTCGGTCGCAACGAAGCCAAGAATTCTTGCGTGGGCGGTGTACGGATGAAGGATGGAGTTTCCGGCGGTGCAGCTAAACCTCCCGCAGCCAAGTAAGAAGTTTGATCCAGACCCCTTGTCTTGAACACTGATGTTTAGTATTAAATTCTCCTTAGTTTTACATCAGTCGCGGAGAAAAGAAAACACCATTCACATATAGATTGCGATTCAGCACAACAGTGACGCGATCCAAGTATCAAAATGATAGGAAAAAAACAATAATGTGCGAGCACGAGCTCGATAGGACACGAACACGTCGAATCTCGGTATTTAAATTACTGCAATATAGTTTCGTGAAGATGGACTGCACAACAAAAGATTTATAAGGACTGTATATTGTTTTTAACATGTATAGGACGCAAGCTGTGGGGTGGCCGCCGGTGAAAGCATTCAGGAAGAGCGTGATGAAGAGTTGCAAGTATGTGAAGGTGGCCGTGGATGGAGCCCCGTATTTGAGAAAAGTGGATCTGGAGGCGTACGACAGTTACCAGCAGCTTTTGACTGCTCTTGAGAAGCTCTTCTCTTGCTTCTCCATCTGTGAGTTATTTTAGTGCAATAATGAAAAAGTAGATTGATATAATTTAGTAATTGTATATTAAAATGAGTTCTTATGGGGGGTTCTTGGGAAACTATTGCAGGCAATTATGCAAGCGAGAGGAAGATCATTGATCCAGCAAACGGTGTTGAATATCTGCCTACTTATGAGGACAAAGATGGTGACTGGATGTTGGTTGGGGACGTGCCTTGGAAGTGAGTTTCCATTAATTTTCTGGGTTTTTTTTTCTTTTTTCTTGCTTCTTTGAGATATCGTGTGTTGAGTCGTTGTTCTCGGTTTTTCTTCTGTATCAGAATGTTTGTCGAATCTTGCAAGCGACTGCGGTTCATGAAGAGCTCCGAAGCCACCGGTTTAGGTAATCCATGCTTCTTCCTTTCGACCAAACCGACGGCTAAACAAAGATATCAAAGACAAGATGCGTGGACTCATCTTATTCATTCGCTTTAGAATTAGATTTCTTATTAGTGATTGTGGTTTGTGTTAATTGCAGGTCCAAGGACACAGTCTTTGTGCACAAGTTCAAGTTGAAACAAGAACAGCAAGCTTCCCAAGAGAGAGAGAGAGAGAGAGAGAGAGAGAGAGAGAGAGCATTCTGGGATTATATATGTTTGATGTACAAAGGGTTTTAGATCTCAGCTCCTAGGTTTAGGATTGTGCCACAGTTTTTGTATTTGGAGGGTTTCGATGACACGAAAATACACAGAAAATAAGAGGGTTTCGATCTCTCTATCATTTATCATCTCCGATCAGCTGCTTTTTTTTTTACTACGAACGTACATATAGCCTCTTTAATTTGATAATTTAGGGTTTTGAATTGGAGCTTCTAACACGTTCCTTTCATCAGAATACATCATAAAGACTACGCTCACGAACTGCTAATTAATGTAGAGCTGTAGATCGAAGATAACATTGCCTTTGCGTTCTAAAACTGTGGGAGCACTTCCCCAAGTGGAAGCATATGATTTGTACACCCCATGTTTTAGGTTTGGTATGGATGAAATTCAACTTTGGTAGAATGGATCAAGTGGACGAGTTGAAGGGGCAACTCTGTTTACCTGTTAATGCTATGATGGCGACCCCCTCGAAAAGGAAATTTTCCTGAATTAGAGAATAGGAATGCCGTCCAGGCTATCCCCTCTCTCCCTTTGCGGGGGTGTGATGACGATGACGACGCCGATAGATAAAGCAATGTCGATCGTGAAGATAAAATATTGTTGATGCATATTTCCATAAATGAGAGAATCCTAATCGGTCGGCGAAAATGTGTATATGGAATAAAGGTCGAAGGTGTCAAAAGTGACGTCGCATGCAGAGAACTTCTCTTTTACTAGTCCCGCGCGGCGTATAAATTGTGAGACTCAAAAGAAAAATAGAGACAACGACATATTCCTTAGATACCAACAAAGTTAACTTTATTGATATAAAGAAACTGAAGTGGTAAGGAATGAAACTGAATGAGCACATAGGTTTCGTTTATTTCATGGAAAATATTTTCAGCATTTAATGGCGTTTGGTTTGCTTAGGAAAATGAATATTAGAAAACGTTTTCTTAATCAACAGAAAACTTACATTTAAATTCAGGAAAATGATTTCTCTTCAAATTTTAAAATATCAGAAATCATTTTCAAAATACATAATTAGACACGACGATTGGACCAAAAATTCCGCGTTTGAACATGGGAACCCTAACGCTCGTTCACAGGCCCATCGAGACCGAGGCCCAAGTGCCCATGCAGGGGTCCTAGGTGCCCGAGCCCGAGCCCGAGCCCATCGAGGCCGAGCCCAGGAACCTTGGGGCCAGGCCCACCAAACATGGGTGATAGGAAAGATTCACTATCAATTCTTATCTTCCTTTATTTTTTTTAATATTTTTTTATTTTATCAAAAATGGTGATGAGAGGCCTATATGCCTTTTCATCTAAATCATAAAAGAGAGGTGGTCCGTCGGATTTTCAATTTTCAAACATGGATCTGGGCCTTCAGCAGTACCGAAAGGCGAACGGCGGAGACCGTTGGAGGCCCTACAGATCCAACGGTCGACAATCCCCTTTTCCCTTTTTTGCGAAACGATAAAAAGCCTCGCAAGGGCCCAACTGCAAATTCAAAAACACTGACAGCCGCTGCAGATGGTAAATAGCTCAAAGTGGCGAGGGCAAACGAGTCAATCCACACGCCTTCTCCCTTCCCCTGGTTCCTAACCGTTGAAACGTCGCCGTCGGGCTCGCTCCTTCCTGCTCCGCCGCGACTGGTTCTAGAGAGAGAAAGCTCGGAAGCTCTGGTTAGAGAGAGAGAGAGAGAGAGAGAGAGAGAGAGAGAGATTGATGTGAATCTGATCGAGTACTGGAGTTGCAGAGATTGCGTTGAAGAGAGAGAGAGAGAGAGAGAGGAGAGGATGGTGGGAAGCAATGTGGCCGGATTGCAGGATCACTTGAAATTGGCGAGGGACTATGCCCTAGAGGGTCTCTACGACACCTCCATCATCTTCTTCGACGGCGCCATTGCCCAGATCAACAAGTACTCCCTCTTTCCCTCTCCTTCCCCACCCCGCCCCCCATTTCTGCTCGGCTAAGCTCGTTTGATTCCGTGATTCGAAGTGGAGGGTACTTCCATTGTGGGGATCCTCTTTGTATGCCATTCGATGCGTAGTTTGTAGCTCCTGAATCTGTGGATGCTCGAGCAACTCGCGGGGGGGGGTGGGGGGGTGGGTGGGATGATGACTTGTAGCTAGTCGATCGCTGCTTGTCGGGCGAGTAGTGATTTTTCTCGAGGTTTTGGTGTAGGCTGTGGATGGATACTTCTTTCGAGCGAAGCTCGGATTTCTAATCCAATTGCTTCAGTTTTCGATGATTTCTGCGGCGAAAGAATCGAGCTTTGGATTCAATTTGACATCTTGGAATTCTTGGGTTGTGTCATATGATGAAACGGAGGATATGTAGGAATAAGGTCCTTATGATAGGATTCGTCTGGAAATTGGTGTCTAAAAGTGCATGCGTGCGTCCCTTTTTTTTGCTCCAATTTCTAACGTGTGTGTAATTTTAGGCACTTGAATACGGTTGATGATCCCTTGATCCGGGCAAAATGGATGAACGTGAAGAAAGCCTTGTCCGAGGAAGCAGAAGTCGTCAAACAACTAGATGCTGAGCGGAGGGCGTTCAAAGAAACTCCCAGTGGTCGACGCCCTTCTTCGCCTCCTATCCATGCCAAGTCTTCCTTTGTTTTCCAACCGCTGGATGAATACCCAACTTCCTCTGGAGCTCCCGCCATGGATGATCCCGATGTGTGGAGGCCGCCGAGTAGGGATCCTACTGGTAGAAGGCCTGCGAGGGCTGGTCAAGTGGGCATGAGGAAGTCACCACAGGATGGGACATGGGCTCGTGGTGCTACTGCTAGGGCAGGTGCCGCTGCACGTGGGGCAAAGGCTGGTGGTTCGAGCAAGAGTAATACCGGTGTCCGAGCGTCTTCTATAGGAAAGAAAGGCACTGGTTCTGGCAAATCTGCCAAAGCTGATTCTGGGGTAATTCTCTCTTACAAAGCTTTCAAAACAACGTAAAAGCAAAGGGAACCCTATGTACTTGGCAGTATAGTGATATCTATGGGGAATTTGATGTCTGTTACGACTGTGTAGGTTTGGGCATGCTTCATTCATATCCCATATGCTTTTAGTAGTTTCACCTTTCTTGCTTAAGAATTGCCGTAGCTTAGTTCACTCCATTCTTCCATTAATTTTCTGGAGGGGATTCTCCTATTAATTTGAATTTCTTAGCAGCTATGAGTTACAAGTCACTAGAGAAACTTAGTGTTACATATCTGCTGAAAAGTTGATCAATGTTTGGTTTGTGTTATATGCAAACTGTATTCTTATCCGTTTACTATTCTCAGCTTCTATAGTTTAGGTATTTACATTATTTCACAAATGAAATGTGATGTACTCTGTTTGCTTCAAGTTTGATTTAAGATGTTTTCATTGCGCTGACAAATTTGTGGTTGCAACTTTTAGAATGGTGATGCTGAAGATGGAAAGTCAAAGAAGGGACAGTATGAGGGACCTGATCAGGACTTGGCTGCAATGCTTGAGAGGGATGTCTTAGAGACTACCCCTGGAGTGAGATGGGATGATGTCGCTGGACTGAGCGAAGCAAAGAGACTTTTAGAGGAAGCTGTTGTGCTTCCTTTGTGGATGCCCGAATATTTTCAGGTACTGCTTGAGCTGCAGAAGTGCAATTTATGTGCTACTTTGCTTTGGGTAGGAACTAAATGCAAATACTTATTGATGATGCTAACAGTTTTTTTTATCTCCAAGTTATGTAAAGTTATCTTTTGAAGAGTGTGAATTTGAAATACGCTTTTATTGCTTTAAGAAAAAATTACTTTATAAATTAAGGAGAGAGTAAGCAGTAGAATGGCCACTGGCTATTATAGAAGTACTCGACAGCATCGATTACCAAAGATTGAGGAGCCCAAAACTGTGGTATCGAAGGTGATGGGTGCCTGGGGGAGTCTGTTGGGTGGGAAATGGGTAATCAAGCTGTAGTAGTTCCTGCTATCGTTGTCTAAAAAGTTGGAAATTATTTGCTCTATGCTTACGATGCTTTCATTCACAGGGAATCAGGAGGCCTTGGAAAGGTGTTCTAATGTTTGGCCCTCCTGGAACTGGGAAGACCCTTCTTGCAAAAGCTGTAGCTACTGAATGTGGTACTACATTTTTCAATGTTTCATCTGCTACTTTGGCTTCTAAATGGCGTGGGGAGAGTGAGCGCATGGTGCGGTGCTTGTTTGATCTTGCTAGAGCCTATGCTCCAAGTACCATTTTCATTGATGAGATTGATTCTCTCTGCAATGCTCGGGGGTGAGTTTGATACTCAGAGTGAGATATGATTCTTAGCCTAATGTCAGAAAAACGAATAAATCCCTTGGATCTTCCGTGGCATCTACTTGTATCTGACTTTCAAAAGGTGCCTCTTTTCAGGGCTTCAGGGGAGCATGAATCATCCAGGAGGGTCAAATCTGAACTTCTTGTTCAAATAGATGGTGTTAACAATAGTTCGACAAATGAAGATGGTACTCGCAAGATAGTGATGGTTTTAGCTGCAACTAATTTCCCGTGGGATATAGATGAGGCACTCAGGTTGATCATGTTTTTCAATAATTTTTAACCTGTGTTGGCATTTTGAACTTTGTTTTTACTTACAAAATCCATTTCCATAAATGCTTGCTGTTCAAGATTCCTTATCATGCATTTGTTGCTTCTTCCTAATGATGTGCAGGAGGAGGCTTGAAAAGAGAATATATATTCCCCTCCCAAACTTTGAAAGTCGTAAGGAACTTATCCGTATCAACTTGAAGACCGTTGAGGTAACCTACTCAATCACTGCCATATTACTAATTTGACAAACGCTTGATTGATCTTTCTTCACACTGATGTATGATATTGCTTGAGACCATTTCATATGAGGAGTGATGCTGTGGAGTGTTATGCATTATGTGTCTTATTTTTCACATTTTAAAAGGAGTGAATGTAAAGAGAATTATTTGAGTCATGCAGGAGTGTTTAAGCGCAACCATGTACTATTAGTTGTTACTCGAAGCCATTTGTGTGATGAATTTTGTAAGGAACTATCTAGGTTTGCCTATATTAGCTCAAAATCACTTTGAAAGTGTGCTTCATGGTTCTTTATCAGGTGGCTGCTGATGTAAACATTGACGATGTAGCTCGACGGACTGAAGGATACAGTGGGGATGATCTTACGAACGTTTGCCGGGATGCTTCCATGAATGGAATGAGGCGTAAGATAGCTGGAAAGACTCGGGACGAAATTAAGAATATGTCCAAGGATGAGATCTCGAAGGACCCTGTCGCGATGTGTGACTTCGACGAAGCCTTGGTGAAGGTACAGCGGAGTGTTTCTGCAGCTGATATTGAGAAGCACGAAAAGTGGTTTGCAGAGTTTGGATCAGCATAAAGAATGTCACTGCTTCTCAAAGAAATCTTGATCTCTTGGTGCTCATGGTAACAGTTCTTCCCCTGTCCACCGAATGTCATATATTGAGTCAAAAACCTCATCACGTACAGTGTGACGTGCATTCCATTTGTAACCAGTTATGTATTTGTACCATGACAGTTCTTCAGAACATTTATCAATTTTACATTGGTTCATTCCTTGATTGTATACTTTCTTGCGACTATTTCCCGTAACCCATCTCGTTTAGCTGGGAGTGCTTCAGGATCTCACGCCTCCAGACGAAAAAACGTAGATGGAGGACGCCACACGGAGTAGCTTCGATACCAAAGTTCTTTGATACCAAAAAAGCAAGAGAATTTCGACGAGCGGTCAAGAGCAGACAGAGACTAGAAATTTCAGAGAGAGCAATACTGAAAAAACTGACTGAGATTGGCGAGGAAGGTTAGAAAGGAGAAGGGGAAAATAGAGGGATACATGCAGGGATAGCTCTGGTCCTCCATCAAGTTGTTCATAATACAGCGATCTCAGCACTTGTAGGAAATCCCCAAAGGTCTAAACGAAATAAGATAATCAATAGACTGTTTATGCAAATTTTTCTTCACGTGCACTCACATTAACTCTACCGATACCGAATGTTAATTGCAACTTTACTCACGAATTAACTGTTAAATCATCGCAATTATATACTGGATAATGGTAATGACCATGCTCTGGGTGGTAACGCGGCAAGAACCGATGTGAGCACCAAAGGTTTCAAGGACGGAGGTCATGAAAGCTGAAATTCTAAGATGCTCTAATTTGATTGCCTCCGGCTTTGTTTCTTCTGCTGTCCTATATGAATTGATGTCGAATATTTTCAGGTTCGCCCGTTTTAGCTTATCCGATTACGTACTCCTCCAGGCAAAACTCGACTTATTTTTTTAATCTTTTACGAGCCCTTTGTTTTTCCAACCTCATTTGGTTAATTTACTCCTCTGATTTGCTTGGGTTAGAACTCAAAGATGATGATTTGGAAATAATTGTCGATGATTTCATGTGTTTTCCAGTACAACGTCAAACATTCATACAATTGGAGGAGACTAAACACCAACTAATTAAAACGCATAGCATGCCATGCGAACAATCGATGGATTGTAATTTCTTGAAGCAGGAACTGATCACTTTTAATCTTAAAAATAGATTGTTAAGATGAGTCGAGGAATAAGGATTGTATGGAGACGGATATATGCATGCGATGCTCACGCGATATTCGGAGCAACATAGCTCAAGCTTCCATATATCAAATCATGGATGAATGTACCCATAACTATGTCTAATAAGAATCTGAAGATCTTTATGTTCACTAGGTTGAATTGTTCTTTTTCTTTTTTTGTGCAAGATACTTTAAAACATATATCATTGGATTACCAATCATACGGATAGGCTAATCCCAAATGTCAATAAACCGCACATCCAGATGCATTGAGTAAGCATGCTCCATCAGAGTGGTCGGCCCATCTTCCAAAGTTATTAGTTATTCTGAATGAGGGATGTTGTAATTTAAATACGGATATGGCTAACCTCTTTGGAGTTATGTGAAGAATCTTCTTTGTTTTTCTCGATGCTAATAATGACTCTTTTTTCAAAACTACTTCCTCACTGTTTTTGTTCTCTTCCGCTTTGAATTTGCAGAACAATGCAATGGTGGTGGAAACAACCAAAAGATTACTTAAATTAAAAATTAAGGGTGACGATGTACTTTCAATGCATACAACATCCGAGTTCCAATCACGGTCGTCAAGGATGTTGGAGCTTAGTTGTGCAACCTGTCACTGGTTTGGATGGTTTCTAAGCCTAAGCATATCAAACAAGAATGTCTTTATCCAGAAAACAAAAGAAAAAACAGATCTGCAACTGCACAAATGATTAAATTATATTAGAGAGAGACAGAGACAGAGAGAGAGTTACCATCACAGAATAATCAAATCTGCATGGCGCATGCAACCACGATTAAGGAATACTTAATGAGTAGTCTCCCCATCGAGTACCAGGAGAACGTCCGAACATAAGTTAGAAGAGCAAACAAACTAAGAATGGATCCAAGCATAGGAATCGGCCAGCCTTCTGTCCACTAGTATCGCCCATTATAAAAACCCATCTTTTCAAATTATTACATTCTAGGGTTTCAAGCGAATAATCATTGATTTTATGTGGGGAACCCCAAAGAAAACATCATGCCTTCGTGCATGTGTTGAAACAAAATAAACTATGGCCGGGATATACATTATCTATGCACACAGACATGGACATCTTGGCTTGCCAACTCAGCTGTTTGTCCGGATCTTAGTTGGACATACATTAGTATATTGGCTAAAGTATCAATAATCCTCGCATATCTTGTCCCAAAAACTATACTAAAATTCATAATCCCTGCAGGAAATATTGCCAACCTGTGGCTAATGTGATTGGTCTGGTATTGGATGGAGAAACGACAAACGATCTATCATGCCATTCACTTTTGAACCGCTCTCATCTGCCAATGTATTGAGAAATTGAAATGAAAAGGAATGAAATAGAGAGGACATGGGTATCCTCATAGTTTAGATTATACTCATTTCCCTATTTCTCACCATAACTTTTGAAAGGGATAATGATACAAATGGTCATTGAACTTTGTTCCAATATGTAATGTGATCCATAAATTTTTAATTTGTTTAGTATGGTCCATGAGCTTTATTCTAATATGCACTATCATCCTCAAAATTTTAAATTATTCGATGGTACATGTTTAATTTGTTCAATGCAGGACAACATTGAATATTTTTATATAGTTTAGGGAATAAATTGAACATGTACCAAAAGTTTAGGGGATCATATCGAACTAATTAAAAGTTCATGGATCACATTGTATATTGGGGAAAGTTCAGGAACTACATTGAACAAATTAAAAGTTTAAAAACTATATTATACATTCATCCAAAGTTGAAAGACCATTTACGTCATTATCCTTTTTTGGAATCATTAATTTAGTAACGGCATCACAACGCCAAGTCATAGTTGATCAATTATGCAAGTATGAAAGAGTGTGATGACACTATATTGGTAAATCTGTATTTCTTTTTATTTTATCATTTGGTTCTTATCCTGCTTGCTAATAGAAACATATGTGTCCATACATGTCATTATCATGAATGTCAAAATGTAAAATGTAATTTTTTGAGAAAATCGAAATATAAATTGATATCAAAATCATTGGGACTCTATTATTAGGGTACTACATGACACAAACATCTCGTTGCTCTCTTGATTAAATCACTCAAAAGTCTTGGGTGGCAATATCAGAATCATTGTGCATGAGAAAGAAACAGATTGACCACATCCACACTTGAACTGAGTGCAAGTAGCTTTGTCTACAGAGCATTGGTAGAATCGATAACGCACATCTAATTGGCGAGGGAAATAGACATTAGCGTCTTCTCAATCGCTTTGCTCTGTTTGCACCTCACAGTACTATGGATTCTTTCCACCATGTTTTGTCAGTCCTCTGATTTGACAAATTCAAGCAAATAGGTTTTTGACTTTTGAAGGAGAATGATTTCGGAATTGAACATTGCGAATTGCCAAAAGGAAGGACTTGAAGAGGATACGAGAGGGGCAGGCAAGTTTGGATTTTGTCATCATGTGAATATATTTAGCTTTCATCTCAGCTTGTGTGTCCTAAAAAAATGGAGCATGATCTGCTTGAGTGACATGAAACAACCTCTCTCTCTCTCTCTCTCTCTCTCTCTCTCTCTCTCTCTCTCTCTCTCTCTCTCTCTCTCTCTCTCTCTCTAAGTGGAGCAATATAATCTCAAATCACATAAGTTCCTTTTTTTTTTTTTTTCATTTATGGTTCCTGCAACCTAACAAGATGACAACATTCATATGCAAACACATGATTATCGTCAAGAAATCCAACAAAAAAAAGGCATTGACATGTCAGATAGTCAAACACAAAATCTTAAACAAGCAGAGGGAGACCGCATGTACATAAATAACATATAAACCACGTAAACAGGCTATGTGTGATACTTTAACAAGAAAAAAAAAAAGAATCGAACTAGTTCTTTTTTAAATTATTTTCCCTTGCAAAGGTGCCGCAAACTATGTAGAACTAGGTCATCATCTACTTTTTAGTGCCACTTCTGATTGAAACTTTCATTAAGCTCGTTACCGGGCAAGAAAATGAAATTGTGAAGATCTGTCTATTGGTTTAGTTGTAAAATCCTGTTAGACACAGATTGGCACAAAGAAAGGAAAAAAGTCTTTTTTTTGTGGTGACCTAGTCACTCCACCTATTTTGGCGCAACTTACTTTTTTGAGGGGTTGAGATTAACGAGTCCAATGGCCTTCAAAGGAGCATCATGACAAAAACGAAGCATAATATGCGTGGACATCATCATGGTATTTCACTATGCCTGTCCTTATGGTCTTGCAAAGTTTCTGCTCTTTCACATGGCGCAGCATCTTTGGTACCATTCTGTTGGTCCAAATTTGAGGTCTTAGCTTGTCATTAATTAACCCCCACTTAATCAAAAGGTGCTTCCTTAGACCCACATTGGTAAGTGCTGCATACTTTCTCCTCAAACGTAAATCAGTTTGAACTTCACTTTCATTAGGAAGTAGACAAGTTTCTTTGCTTCCTTATAGGCCTTAACCTATCGTGACAAGAGATCTTTTCGTGTGATAGCCTACCACCTTTGGAAGCAATGATCAACTCAACGGAGATTTTAATCTCGAACACTATGTTGGTAAATGACGTCACCTTCAACATATAGTTAGAAACATATAATTAGAGCTCTAATGTAAGTGTAAATATCAGAGTCTCTTAGATCTATGCTGGCAAATTTGTCAGTTCGTGACTTTCTTTGGGAATCAAGCAATAATGTATGGTTTTACTGCTAATTAACATGTAAAATAACAGTGGTTACATGAGAAAACTGACCTTTGAGTGATGCTGGAGTATCCCCAATTAAACTAAAAGCAAAAGTCTTGGGGAAAAGTACCGATTGTGCCCATTTAGTCTTAAACTTTTTAATTGTGCCAATTTAGTCTTAAATATTTGCATATTTTGCCAATTGAGTATATTTAGTCAATTTAGGCCAAAAGTTGTAAGCAATCCTAGTTGGCATGGCTGGCACTGGCGTAAACATTTTTTAATAATTTTTTTCGATTTTTTATAATTTTTCTTTTTTCTTCCTTTCTTTTTCTTTTCCTTTTGCCAAGGGCTGATCATCGACACCAACCACAAGCCATGGCTAGTTGATGGTCGCCAACCACAAGCCATGGCCAGAAAGGGCGAGCGCTGACAAGGGCCCCCCTTGCCCAAGCTAGGTTTAGTGACGTCTACCCTTGAATGTGGTGGCAAGGGTGAACCTCACTTTGGGGAGGCCAGCCTTCGCCAGACATAGCCTGTGGCTAACAATCGACCACTGATAGAAAAAAGAAGGGAAAGAAAAAGCAAGAAAAAAGGAAAAAAAAATATATCAAAAAATTAAAAAAATGTCGACGTCAGCGATTTTCGACATAAATTAACCAGATGGCCTTATTTGGCAAAATGTGAAAAGATTTGGAATTATTAGTACAATTAAAGAGTTTATAATTGAATTGATATAAATGTAAAATGTTCATGACTTTTTTGGTATTTCTCCCAAAAGTCACCAAAAAAGTCATGCGTGACACAACGTTCCATTTCAAACTTTCATATTCCCTTCAATCACGGTATAAGACAATTTATATAATGTAAAACCCTCTTTGGACCCTACTTAAGTAGCAGAAATTTGTCAAAACACATCACATGAAACAGCACAAATGATGCTTTGTGACTGGAGATCACGCAGATATCACATTCTTTTCGCCACTCTGACTATAGACAGACCTAAACAGAACCGATCACCGAGTTTTTCCTGCACTGATGAATGATCAAATTGCAAATCTAGCCAATCATCCAATCTTTCATCCTTGCAAAGAGCGAGAAAGAATATTGAATTTTAAACGTTCAATTTCCATGAAACTGGCGGAGTTTTACCACAGCCGTAGTGTGAAATTCGTTGTGTCTCCTCTGAACTGCACTCTTGCAGGACTATTGTGCATGTGTAATAGCACATTTCGCATTCGTCCCATGTGTGAGGCTCATCACATGAATCCTGCAATCAGTTTCGCATGATGATGATCTCTACATGATTGTGTTGTTTCTGTTCTGTCATTGGATGCCAGGCTTATAGAATATAAAGAGAAGGCCAAAAAAAGAGAAACTGACTAAACGAAAATCTTTACTTCCTCCTTGTGCATGGATCAATGAAGATTTGACATCTATGCTGCTCTAACATTTCAAGAAAATTACTAACCAAAGCCAATAAACACTTGTATTTTTCATAGAAATAATCAGCTACAGTTTCATCATATACTTCCACGAAGGGCAAGATTCCAACCTTGTCCATGAGCAAAATGGAGAATCCACAAGCATCAGTCGAATGGTTTTTAACAGAAAAGGGAGAAACCCATTTATGTAATGTCTGAGGACGACCAAATATGTTCGTGGATTTGAAGGGAGTTTGGTAGCCCACTTGGAACATCTAGGACAAACAAACCCAAATGTAATATCAGAGTGCACTGAGGCTTTATTACTTTTCATGGAAATGATCGAATATACGTGAAGATATAAAAAGGAGCACTCACTGGTGGACAGACCAGAATGCCCTTCCATACGAATCTTCTGATCTCTAGACAAGAACAAGTTGAGACAACTAATCAAAGACCGAGTTACCATGTCCTTGTCATACTCATAGAAACTTAGCAGTACAAAAAATAAGCTGCAAGTGAATTTTGTGCGCCTCCGTGAAGGACCTTATTCAGTTTAAACAGGTCAAGTTGAAAACAAGAATCTCTCTAAACCTCAAAGCCAGTTTTACAAATTTCAACAGGGCAAGTGGAAGGGCAATTTGAAGAAATATCCAGGTGATAGAGGGAATTGTACTTTGAAAAAGGTTGATTACGACCAAAATGGGGGTGGATATTGATATGCATGTGTTCCTACTTGAGGACAAAACAGATGCACATGGAGAGAGAGAGAGAGAGAGAGAGAGGGACCCTCCCATCCATTGAAGCTCTGTGGCTTGTGAAGTTAAGATGCCTTTCCTTTCCTCGTCATATTGTTTGTAAAGGACAAGACGGTCCTCACTATTTTTGTTCTTTCTATTGTCCAATGTGAAATGCTCTCTGTTATTTCATCTGTTGTCTCCTTCCAATCAATGCCATACCCCAGCACCACTCAGCACTGAGAAACCACAACTCCATCATCTCTATATAAACTTAGTACTATACCATTTCATAACGAGTAACAAGTACATTCAGTTTACTCTGTCCATTTGTAAACTGTATCTCAACCTATAACCCGACATCCAACACACACCCTGTTTCTCCGCAAGTACTCTCTCCCTGTTTCTCTCCTCACTATGCCTTCCAGACTCTCAGATGCCTTCAGAGCGTATCCTGTTGAACTCCATCATAAACAAGTCGACTTCAGTTCAGTGAAAGAATTGCCCGACTCATATGCATGGACAGAACTAGATGAGTACCCTTCTTCTCACTGTCCTAGCAAAGAGACTTTGCCGGTCATCGATCTCAATGACCCAAATGCACTAAAGCTAATAGGCCATGCATGCAGAAGTTGGGGCGTATATCAAGTCATAAACCATGGCATACCAGAGGAGCTTCTTCATGATGTTGAGTGTGCTGCCAAGAATCTTTTCTCTCTGCCAGTGCCACAAAAGCTCAAGGCATCTCGTTCCCCAGAAGGCATCTCAGGTTATGGAGTCGCACGAATTTCTGCCTTTTTCTCTAAGCAAATGTGGTCTGAGGGATTCACCATTGTGGGGTCACCAATGGAACATGCTCGCCGACTTTGGCCTCAAGATTACAACGTATTCTGGTACTAAATTATGACCATGCACTTGTCATAACTCACAATTTTACTTTTTCAAGCTACTTACTATTATCAATGGAAGCAAATGATGTAATCACCAAGAAGAGTCTGAGGGACAGTGTCTAAAGATCAAACTTCCATTCACTCTTTGTTTAACCTTCATTAGTCTAGCACCATTACTATCTTTGAAGTGCTTAAGTTTCTCTGTTATTTGTTGCAGTGATGTAATTGAAGAGTACCAGAAGGAGATGAAACAGCTAGCAGGAAGGTTGATGTGGCTTATGCTTGGCTCTTTGGGGTTGACCAAGGAAGACATCAAATGGAGCGGCCCTAAAGGAGAATTCACAGGGGCAGTTGCTGCTTTGCAATTGAATTCTTACCCTGCTTGCCCGGACCCAGACAGGGCAATGGGTCTTGCCGCTCACACAGACTCTACCCTCCTCACAATTCTTTATCAAAATAACACAAGTGGCTTGCAAGTGCTTAAAGAGGGCAGTGGATGGATCACAGTACCTCCACTTTCCGGTGCACTTGTTGTTAATGTGGGGGACCTCTTTCACATATTATCAAATGGTTTATACCCAAGTGTCCTCCATCGAGCAATGGTTAACCGAACAGAGCAGCGGTTATCAGTTGCCTATTTATATGGACCCCCAAGTTGGGTTCCAGTCTCACCTCTACCAGAACTAATAGACTGTAATCATCCTCCACTTTACAAGCCAGTAACTTGGAGCGAGTACCTTGGGACCAAGGCAAAACATTTCAACAAAGCACTGTCATTAGTTCGGCTATGTGCCCTCGTAAACGGACTACCTGATGTAAGTGATAGTATCGTGAAAGTCAGCTAAAGTTTTCTAGCCATTGCCCCTCGAAGTGTGTATTGGTCGGCCAGATCAGAGGAACTGAATTCCTGAGCATTGTAGCGTGTTAGATAAATGATGAACCAAATGAGCTCCCTTTAGAATGACCCAAGGAAAACTTGTGTCAAATCATAAAAGCGAGATGCAAACAAAAAGACAGCTTTTTGCCCATTTGAATATTCAGGTGAAGGACAAACAAAAAGACAGCTTTTTGCCCAGATATGATTGAGGATCCTCCGCCGACGAAAATGACGAAGATCAAGATGAAAAGTGTAGGACTAATTATTCATCAAATGAAGCTTGGAAGATGACAAGGGACAAAAGAAGACAATTACAACTATTTCTTGCAAAGGGGAACTCGACCAATGACCTTTTTTAAAGCAGAAGTTAATTGAGAATGTAAGGCCATGACATTTGACAGCAAGAGTAACAGATCATGACTCTCATGACTCTCTCTCTCTCTCTCTCTCTCTCTCTCTCTCTCTCATGCAGGCACATGGGCACACTCACACACACAAAGATAGTGCGCATAGGCTTGTTGACCAACAGTACATGGACACATGTCAATTTGTCAACCCCATTATGACCTGGCAAAGACTTGCAAGTCGAAAATGATTATGCCCTTGAAGCCATCTCAAATATTCTGCACGTTGTCCACTTAAGAGATTATCAGGGAGCGTTTACCATTTTGCAACTTTTTGTTCCAAAGCTGCAGTCATGGAAACATAAAGCTTTCAAATTTTACTTCACCTAATCTGACGGACTAACTGCATCATACAAATGAACAATTTATGAGAATTTGCTGCAAATCATAACTACTAGAATCTATCAAATAATTTGCTTACAAAAGGAACAGATAACGAGGCACATGGCTATGCCATCATTAATTTAGTAAGAGTATCACAAGTCAGATTCTAAATCTGAGAAGAAGTGCCTAGAGCCTGGTGGCACAGAAAGCGGATTTTTGTCCTTTTGTTCTCTCCATACTCAGGGATCTCAGTCTTGACTCCATAAGTTGAAGATTGCACCTTTTGTAGAGGATACCCAGGGCTGTTCAGGCCATGAAAGCACATCATAATCAAATAAGAGATTCTGAAGTGAATGCTTTCAGCAAGAGTAGTTCTGGTTTATTCATAATAACCAGGTTCTGACTGCCATTGACAAACTTTGAGATAATAAAACCGACTGGTGAGAAACAGATGTAGTCTCATTTTCAGTATCTGCAAAAGTATGTAGTGCCTCCATCTTGCTTAGAAACACTGATTAAAGCATCGTACCTTATTAGTAATAGCAATGGAGTAGTCCACTACAAACGGTTTATACGATGAAAGCAGTGTGACTTAATTAGGATGGAAATCCTATGAGATGAACCAATTTTAGTCACGTCACACGTTAGCTAACTTCCACCAAAATCACCTTGTTCATTAATTAAAGCTCGACTTCACGGAAAACCCCAACTGATTGCAATTGTATCGAGCAAGGGGAGATTTTCTTGGCAAATGAATTTACAGTTGATTGACCATAACCTCTGGATAAGAGAAGCATTCTCCACTTATACTTCCAGACTAAAATTAATACTTCCAAAAACTCTGAAAATCTGAGCCTAATCAAAAAGGACCCAAGATTCAATGACAAACAGTAGATTCCTCTGCATAGGATTCATTATGTTTTATAGTGCTACTTCCAAGGTTGATGGCTATGCTATTCAAAAAGGTGAATCTATTCATGACTAGAGAAGCAAAAGTCATAAGCAACACAGCCTTAAGCAATAAGGTTCTGCTGCTTCCGCTCCCGAGGTTGTCCAACAAATTTGCTCGATTCTTTTTAAAAAAAAGGTTTTGCTCCTCCAGATCAACTACATGTCAGATGGAGTGTCTACGCCATGTGCAAATGCCGCGGCACAGCGGATTAATCATGACTCGGCCTTGCTTTAAATCGTAAACACGAAGCAACTCCTAACAAAACATAATTCCACCCTCATAATAATCCGCTTGGTTTTGCTCAATCATGTATACCGCAGAGCCGCCCGGCCGCTCCATCTGATAGTTTCTCATTGCGACCGGCCCAAATCGATTGCGAAACATCAACTATTCGATTTCCCACGCAAATAGCCACAACATTTTGGTTATTGAAAGAAACCCATATTGTCACACCCCAATCTCAACAAGAAAAAAATGGCATGACACGGCCATCCTTTTACCAAAGAACGCAGCCTAAACATAACCGAAACCCATCTAATATCATAATATATGCATCCACATATATATACATGATATAGAGTTTAACTGGTTACAATATCAGAGTTAATTACAATCCACCAAAAAGCTCAGTACACTAAACTCCACATCCAAGTATAACTCGTACCAAAAAGTCTCAACTATCAAAATGCCCTCCCCGACACCGGAACTCTCACGCCTACTAGCGCCTCGGTGAAGAACCTGAAAAACAAGTATAATGAGAGGAATGAGCTACCACGGCTCAGTGAGTAATACATTTCTTCTAAGTAGATCGAGCACCCACTATGCACACAGTTATAAAGACCAAACGAAAGCTCAATTAATCCAATTCCGATATATCACAAACTCCATATTCAAAATAAGTTATATGCTACTTCAAACGTCACATTTTCACAGTAGAAAAGGTCATTCAAATTAATAATATCAAAGAAGAAACCAATGGTCAAATCCATTGGCCAATCTCATGCTCAGAAATCTAAGTATAATCACGGATAACGCCCCGTGAAAAGCGACCAAGATTCCCCCCTTGGAAAGGTCTCCACCTATTATAAGCCGGTGGCTCGGCCCACAAGGATATCCTAGACTAGTATGCACATACCCAGAACCCCTCATTTGGGTTCACAGAGACACTGAGCATCAAAATCCACATCCTCCCATACCAGCAAATGCAATCCACAATCAAAATCACCAATATTCAAAAAGAGAAAGAAATCATTTCGCAAACGGGTATATAACCCTTTATAAGCCACATTCAAATACAAGAACTCCTCATTTGTCTTTCTCAAAAAGCTTCGCAAACCCATTTGCATTCAGTAAACTCAAACCGAAATCAAAAGATAATATTTCATTTCAAATACACAAAATGTCAGTAAATGCTCGATCTAATTTTATGCAATCAAAATGCCATTTCTTATATAGTAACATATCTCATACATATCATTTTCTAAACATGAGTTTACAAATTCAAAGAAGAAATAATACCACTCACCTTGAAAAGCTGAAAAACTAACCTACAGCGGTTTCTCGAGCCGACGCACTCGAATACCTAACAATAAGCCGAAAAACGGTATCAAAACCGAGTAAAATGATATTTCGACTACGATTCGGCTCAACTAGGCTTAGATGCTAATATAACGACTAAAAGACGCTCCCAAAACACTCGTCTAAAGCGATTTTCCAAATTCGTCCACGACGCGGAATTTGAGTGCGAAACTTGATTGCGCCATAACTTCCTCCACTAAACTCCGTTCTAAGCGAACTTATAGTCAAGAGAAAGCTTATTCAGAGCACTACAGGAACCCCAACTTAGCAGCCCCAAAATCGAGCCGAAAACCGACGAAAATCGGCCTAAAAACTACTGTTCGCGCACTGTTCACTGCGCGCACTCAACTTCAAAAATTCATATCCGGCAAACCGTAAGTCCAAATCAGGTTCCGTAAAATCCCATGGCTCCGCAACACCGTAAACTACCAATTCTATAAAAATACGCAGCTCAACAACTCAAAAATCAGACTTCGCCGCTCGAATTTCCTAAAATTCCGAATTTAAACCCTAAATCGGAAAACTTCTCCGATCAAAGGAACGAGGGGCGCGAATACTTACCGAGCGTTGCGATACAAAGTCGAATCGGCTAGGCGAGGTCCGCGCGGCGCAAAACCCTCCCTTTTCTTCTTCTTCTTCTTCTCTTCCTCTCTCTTCTCTTCTTTTCCTCTTTTCTCTTCTCTTCTCTTCCTTGCTGTGCACGAGCTCTCGGTTAAAAAGAAGAGCTGAGCATGCACTGTAGACACTTTTGACCTTTTTTTTTTTTTTTTTTTTTTTTTTTTTTTTTTTTTTTTTTTCGGACCCATATTTTACACATATTGCCCAAAACCTCGGAAAAATAACCAATTATATGTTCCTTAGCTAACATTATGCGGTTTCGAGCTACTAAGAACTGATAAGCAGTCCCATGCATCCATCTGATTCAAGTGATCATGAACCAACAATGCTTCCATGGGGACGACATGCACGTGCAGGTGCGCATAATTGAGGAAAGCTAACTCCAGAAACCACATAATTCCCACAAAAGTCAAAGGCAACTATATTGAAGATATCACCGCTTTTATCTCTCTAGATCTTTCTTGATTAGTATTGACCTTTCGTATTTCAATGACCAATTAATGTGATTATTTGTATTTGGTCTTGACCTTTCGTGTTTCGATATCTAGTTAATATCATATACATGTATAGTCATTTATGAGTCATATCAAGAGTCATGTATTATGCCTATATAAAGGCAAGTCTAGTTGAAGTATTTGTAAGGTGAATCAAGTCATAATAAAATAGTGTATTCCTCTCTTCTCCTTGAGTGTTTTTCCTTGAGAGTTACCAATTAAAGTTGTTCACCTTCGAGAGTTGCCGACGATAGTTATCGACGATCCAGCCTTTTACTTTCGAGTGTTGTGCTTTAAATCTCAACAAGTGGTATCAAAGCCCAGGAGCCAGGGACCATTGTACGTGAGCAACCGATCAGGGACCGGAGAACGCCAAAATTCTGTCATTGCAAAGATAGGGACTGTGATTCATTGGTCTGGGACCAAGCTGAATTGGTGTAGTGCCAGGCATTATATCCAAGTTCAATGGCGGATATTTCAAGTTCGATAAACGAGGTCGAGAAGCTCAACAACTCCAATTATAATAATTGGAGTTCCCACATGCAATCTTACTTGTTGGGACAAGATTTGTGGGATATCGTTGGTGGGGGCAACACCACAACACCCACGAACGATGGCGAGTTAAGGAGATGGAACATCAAAGCGGGTAAAGCTCTGCATGCTCTTTTTTGTGACTGTTGAAGATGAATTAATGCAGCACATAAAGAGCGCGAGGACTCCAAAAGAGGAATGGGATAACTTGACAGTGCTATTCGCAAGGTCGAATGATGCCAAGCTACAAAGGCTGGAGAACGAGCTGTTGTCGATGTCACAACAAAATATGATGATGAGTCAGTATTTCTCCAAGATTAAGTCTATTTGTAACGAAATTTCAAAGTTGGATCCCACTAATGCCATCTCAGAAACAAGAATGAGAAGAATTATTACTCACGGGTTAAAACTGGAGTATAATGGTATTATTACGGCTACTCGTGGATGGGCAACTCAACTGACATTGACCAATCTGGAGAGTATTCTGGCTAATCAAGAGACTTTAGATAGTCAAATGTCTAAAGTTTTGATTAAGAGAGAAGAAAGTGCCCTCCTCAGTGATAGAAGAGGGTTCAAGGGTCAAAGGCGAACCGATGTTGACAATAAAGATGGCAAGTCGAGGAAAAGCCATGTCGAATGGCAAAAGCAACCAGCTCGTGAAGAATGACAAAAGCGTCTAGGAGAGACGAGTCTTCAACCAGGGGAGCCTGGCGGGGCGATGGCAAAAGATGTAGTGAACAATGTTACATTTGCGGCAAGGAGGGCCACTTTGCCAGAGATTGTGGAGCGAAGAAAGTTGAAGGAAATGTCGTAGCATCATCGAAGAAGAATGATTTCGATGAAGATAAGGAATGGGATTTCCAAACGTCTGTTGCAATGGTGGTATCAGATGAGCTCTCTGCCTCTTCCACAGTCAAGTCAAACGATGCGATGGCATTAATCTCTGTAAGTGAAAAGTCAATTAATTATGATTTCGACTGGATTGTTGATTCAGGGTGTTCGAGTCATATGACTGGAGATCAAGACAAGCTGTCGAATATGCGTGAATATATCGAAGGACGTGTTATTATTATTGCAGACTGCTTGAGGTTGCTAATTACTCATATCAGCAAGACGATGATAACTCCTTGATTCCATTCATAACTAGTTGAATTGAAAAATATGTATCACGTGTCGGGAATGAAGAAGAATTTATCGTCTGTGTCCCAGCTCATAGACTCGGGTAATTATGTGGTGTTCAGTCCATGAGATGTTAAGGTGTATCGAAGTGTAAAGCCCACTGGTTGACCAATCATGGAGGGACGTCGGCTGGAGTCTGTTTACGTGATGTTTGCTCAAACGGCATACGTAAACAAAACCAAAAGAAATGATACACCTAATTTATGGCATGCACGGCTTGGGCATGTAAGTTATCACAAATTGAAGGTGATGATGCAAAAGAACATGCTGAGGGGTCTTCCCCAGTTGGAAGTGCAAGAAGATGTGGTTTGTGCCGGGTGCTAGTATGGGAAGGCACGTCAACTTCTGTATGAGGAATCTTCATTCCAAACTCGGATGCCTCTCGAGCTCATTCACTCGGATGTGTTTGGTCTAGTGAAGCAGCCGTCTATTAGCAGATTCAAGTATATGATCATTTTCATCGACGAATTCTCCAAGTATGTCTGGGTTGTTTTCATAAGGGAAAAATCCGATGCGTTTATTAAATTTAAGGTGTCTATGGAGAAGGCTGAAAGTGAAGAAGGAAGAAAAATTCGTTGCCTACGCACCGATAATGGGGGAGAATACACTTCTTACAAGTTCAAGAAGTATTTGCAAGAGTGCAAGATACGTCGACAATATACTTGTCCGTATACGCCGCAGCAGAATGGTGTTGCCGAAAGAAAGAATCGACATCTAGTTGAGACATGCAGGAGCATGTTGCACACGAAGAATGTTCCACCAAGGTTTTAAGCCGAATGTATGAAGACGACGGCTCACGTGATTAACAGGCTGTCACAAGCAAGGTTCAGTTTTATGTCACCATATGAGAAGCTATGGAATCGCAAGCCTGTGCTAAGTCACTTTAGAGTTTTTGGATGCATATGTTATGTATTTGTGCCTGATCATCTTCGCAGCAAATTCGACAAGAAGACAGTTCGCTGCATATTCGTGGGATATGATGATCAATGAAAGGTGTGGAAGTGCCGCGACCCTACAACAGGGAGGTGCTATACTTCAAGGAATGCGGTGTTCGATGAATTGTCGTCTTGGTCATCACCTCAAGCTGTCGAATTGCCAAATTCACAGCATTTCAATGAAGAGGTCAAAGAAAGGTTGAAAGAATTCGACGAGAATCAGCCTGTTGAAAAAGATATCGACACACTGTCACCAGGATTGACAAGTTCATTTGATGAGCATCCAAGGTCGACAGAAGAACTTCGACCAAGTTAGGTCGAAGAACTTGAAGAGGAGGAGCCTCAACTTTGGAGATCAACGAGGCAAAGGAAGCCAAACCCCAAGTATACCAATGCGACATTGACTGTAGATGTTGGCATGGTCAAGCATTTGACATATGAAGAAGCCTCGAAGGGTACAAAATGGAGGAAGGCCATGGAAGAAGAAATCCTCACACTAAAGACGAATGAGATGTGGGACTTAGTACCGAAACCTAAAAAGGTACGTCCTATTTCTTGCAAATGGGTTTATAAACTTAAAACTCGACCAAACGAGTTGATTGAGAGGCATAAAGCACGTCTAGTGGCTCGAGGATTTTCGCAAAAATATGGGGTTGATTATGAAGAGACCTTTAGCCCTGTAGCAAAGATTACCATAGTTCGAGTTTTATTAGCACTTGCAGCAAGCAAGTTGTGGAATGTGTGGCTGATGGATGTGAAGAATGCTTTCCTGCATGGAAAACTTGAGCGAGAGATATACATGGAGCAACCGGATGGTTTCAAGAGCAAAACTTATCCAGAATATGTCTGCAAGCTAAAGAAAGCGTTGTATGGCTTAAAGTAAACCCCGAGAGTGTGGTATGGAAAGATTGCAGAATTCTTGTTGAAGAGCGGTTATAATGTAGCTCCAGCAGACTTGAGCCTGTTCGTGAAGGCAGAAGATGGAAAAGTTGCAGCTGTGTTGATTTATGTGGATGATCTCATCATTACTAGAGATGATGAAGATGAGATATGTCAAATTAGAGCTAACCTCTCTATACGGTTCCAGATGAAAGAGCTTGAAGAGCTGAAACACTTTCTAGGGCTCAAGATTGATAGGACAAAAGAAGGATTATTCCTATGTCAACAGAAGTATGCACGAGATTTCTTGAAAAAATTCAGGATGCTCGATTGCAAACCTATATCTACTCCATTAGATGGGAACGCAAAGCTATGTACTGAAGAAGGTCGAGAGCTAAAAAATTCATTTATGTATAGGCAGCTAGGTAGTCTAATCTACCTTACTATAACTTGGCCTGACATCGCTTTTACAGTTAGAATAGTGAGTTGATTCATGGAGAAGTCAAGGAAGCCTCACTTGGATGTAGCCAAGCATATCCTGGGGTATGTAAAGAAGACTTTTGATTTTGGGCTTTTGTATAAAAAAGAATCATCGGTTGAGTTGGTCGGTCATTGTGATGCCGACTATGCTGGAGATCAACACACGCGTCGATCAACTATTGGATACTCGTTTCATCTTGGATCAACAGTAGTATCCTGGTGCAGTAAAAGACAATTGACTGTGTCTTTATCTACAACAGAAGCTGAATACAGAGCATCAGCAATGGCAGCTCAGGATAGCACGTGGCTAGTGCAGTTATTGGATGATCTTCATCAGTCGATAGATTATTCGACAATATTATGTTGTAATAATCTATCTGCTATAAGCTTGGTAAAGAATCCAGTTTTCCATGCTAGGACTAAGCATGTGGAAGTCCACTATCACTTTTTGCGAGAGAAAGTGTTGGAGGGCGAGATCAAGATGGAGCACACCAAGACAGGTGATCAAGTTGCTGCTATCTTCGACAAAGGTCTTGGAGCTGCAAAGCTCGAAGAGTTTCAAACTCAACTTGGTATGGTTTCAAAATCTATCCTAAGAGAGAGTAGTCAGTGAGGGGGAGTATTTAAGATATCATTGCCTTATCTCTCTAGATCTTTCTTGATTAGTCTTGACTTTTCGTATTTCAATGACTAGTTAATATAATTATTTGTATTTGGTCTTGACCTTTCGTGTTTCGATATCTAGTTAATATCATATACATGTATAGTCATTTATGAGTCATATCAAAAGTCATGTATTATACCTATATAGAGGCAAGTCTAGTTAAAGTATTTGTAAGGTGAATCAAGTCATAATAAAATAGTTTATTCCTCTCCTCTCCTCTCCTTGAGTGTTTTTCCTTGAGAGTTACCAATTAAAGTCGTTCACCTTTGAGAGTTGCCGACAATAGTTATCGACGATTGAGGCTTTCACTTTTGAGTGTTACACCTTAAATCTCAACAAACTGTGCATGTAAATCGATGCCAAGAAGTATATACATGATGAGCAAACGGAAATTACCCAAAAACATAGCTGAGATAGAGAGAGAAGATCACTTGAAGCTACGTAGCTCTGCAGAAGAAGCTGAAGAATTCACCAACGTGCTCGAATGAAAATGAAATGGATTAGACAAAAAGCTCCACATGGCGTCGTTCAGTCTCTGAAAGAGTGAGAAATTTAGTAATAATACTTCTATACCTTTCAATTTTGCTAATTAATTTTAAATGTAGTCTTTCCGATCAATTACTACCGAAAATTGCCTAACGATCCACAAATTGTCTCAGCGCAATGATCGAACTTTAGGTCGGCAATTTCCGATCGCAATCAGCCAAAATGACTATATTAAAATTTCATGCATAAGTGTAGGACTACAATAGTAAAATTGAAAAATTTAGTACTGAATTGATATACGTATAACAGGTTTAGTACTGATTCGGTAATTATCTATTGAAAAATATTTGTCCCTCTTTCTATTTATCTTTTTTCTTCTCTTTTTCATAAAAAGAAAATTTTGCTTTTTGCTAATTTTACGTAATTTTCCTAATTTCTTTAAAATTTCACGAGAATTCTACGAGCACAAACAAAATTGTACGCACTTATAATGTAAACATAAAGTGTTTAACTTTCGTTTGGAGTAAAATAGTTTTAAAGGCTTCTTAAACCGTAAATTTTTTTATTATATTACAAGGAAATGAGAATTAAACTTTAAAAAAAAATGGAAGTAATGTTACGAATGCCGATTATGTGCATATTTGGTTTTTCTTTCTCCCCCGCCGCCGAAAACATTTAACTTTATATTTAACTTTATACCCAACACAACAAGGATTCATTTAGCACGACTGGTACATGACATTCCAGCAAAGGTCATCGCCTAACTAATTGGAGAATGTTGAAAACAACTTTTTCTTACAAACTTGAAAGGAAATTGCAAAAATACAGACAATCATTCGTACGTTAGTGTTCATTCAACAACCATGTAGGCCAACATCAAACACCACAATAAGTTTTGAGAGCAGATTCAGCTCTTTGTCCAGCTTCAGTGTAGTAGAACCCCAAGAACTCCACATGATCAAAGGGCTTAAAGAGCAAAGGGTGCTCTTCATCCACCAATTCGTCGGGTGCTTTTACTATGTACCCGCCCTTCGGGATCGAGAATAGTCCAACCGAGTACCTTGCCTTGTCCCCGTTCATCTTGACTCGGTGATGCGGAGAGTGTAATCTGCCGTTGATCCATGCCTGTAGGATCATATCACGCATTAAGAAACGTATTCTCTATTATATGCCCCACAACAACGGTCGTTCTCTCGAGGAAAATTAAGTTTGACAATCGATATATCATATAACGGTTGTATCATGTAACATGTTAATATTTTATTATCAAAACCAAATATTATTGCACTATTACAACATCTTATCGGTTTGTGAAATGATATTTTGAATAAAGTTGAATACTTGATTGGTTGATGAGATGCGGGAATTCTCGTTATTCACTTCAAAAGAAGAAGAATAAGACTCACGTAAAGTGATTCTCCTATCATTACGATGAAAGAATTCGTCGAGGGCCGAGCACAGATCCACTCGCCTTCTTTGCTCTGGAGTTGGAGGCCGGCGACTTCGTTCTGACACAAGATGGTGAGGATGTTCTTGTCCGTGTGAGACATGAGGCCAAGCTTAGTGTCAGTGGTTTGAGGCCCTTCGTACTTCATGTCACGAAGTAGGTAGTTGGTCGAGTTCATGTGTTCTTCCAAGTACTTCTCGACGCCGAAGCTCTCCAAGATCATCCTCCTTATCATCTTATCCAACTCTGATAGCTTCTCAGAGAATGATTGTATGGTTTTGCTGCCACAGAGAGAGAGAGAGAGAGAGAGAGAGAGAGAGAGAGAGAGAGAGAGAGAGAGAGAGTTCATTCTCAGTCAATCACTTTTGTATGTAAACCATACAAAGGTTGATTCGACCTACATCCAAAAAGAAAAAATCTAAGAACTTCATTAGACGTTTAGACGAAGGCTCTATAATTCTTACTCGTTAAATCTATCGAGAAGCAAATTTTAACACATGATTTACCTAGGCCCAACCGAATATGACTTTTGTCTAGACAAGAAGCTATTTACCTGGATATAGGATTTTGCATTCCTAGATTCTAAATTAAATCGCGAGGCACAAAGTACATATAGTTAATCCTTATAATATTCAGGATTTGGCCGCTTCGGCGTGTTAGAGAGTAATTCCTCTTTTTGTAGGACTGACAAGACTTTGGACAAAGGTCCAAATAGAGGCGTGAACTAATGTCCTCTAGAGCCGCTTTGTTGATCAGAGAGATGGCGTCTTCCACCTTGTTGGCTTCGAGCGATCTGGATCGTCATGGTGCGAGCCGGTTGAACATAAGCTGCATTAACTTCTAGAGCAGGTTCTTTGTTCTTCCTAGTAGGAAACCTCTTAGTAGTAGAGGTCTGCCCATTAACTTCTAGAGTACGTTGTCAGACATATTTGGTCATCCTACCTAGATAAGTCTGCAGATGGATTTTCGGGCAAAAGGTGTCATCATATTTCTCAAAATCAGACATTTTAAACTTTGTTGGCATTTTGACCTTGGCATAGAGAGACGGGTCTCTCAAGCCTTGATTTTGCAAGCTTTGCAACTACCTGAACTTCTCCTCAATCTTTGCTAAGCATTTATCTTGCTCGGTTTTCGGCGCAACAACAGGTGGCACAGGTGTGTTTTGTCAACAGCGATTTGAGGCGAGTCCTCAATCAAGTCAGGCATATCATCAACTGATTGTCATGATAACACGACATTAATCTGTGATTGGGAGTACACAGCAGTGAGATGATATGAAGAGACTCGACTTGCTTCAACAATTGTGGAAGCACGTTGGAGTCTAACTATATCTCATTTTCAATATTGGCAACTCGGTTTTGCATTTCATGTTTGGACATTTTCACCCTTGATTGTTGACTGTCCATAATGCGTTAAAGTCACCCGTACAAAAAAAATTAGAAAATAAGCAGGAAAAGTACCAAAAAAAGCCATAAACCTATTGTATTAGTACAAACTTAGTCATAAACCTTTTAATTTGGTCAATTTAGTCCTAAAAATTTTCACATCGATACTAATTCAGTTTATTCAGCTAATTTTGGTCGAAAATCGCGGACATGAACGTCCGTCATCATACGTGACATAACTGGCATTGACGTGGACATTTTTTAAAATAATTTTTGAATGATTTTTTTGAATTTTGTTCTTAATATATAGCATGTTACAACCACTTTCATATATTACCATTGAAAGGTTGATTAAATCTACATCCCGAGAAAGTGTTGATAAAATCTATGAAAGTGTCTTTCTTTTCACTAGTTGATGAAAGTGAGTAATGCTTCATTAAAAAAGAATCAATGATGCACAATTTATAAAGAGACGAAATGTTAGTAGTCTAATAGACTGTGTCGTCACATATTAAGAAATAGTGACATTTATGTAACAAGTGGGCTTAAATGTATAAAACGAAAATAAGTCCAATTGCAAGTCTCACTTAAGCCTAAAGCCCTGAGCCCACTCCATCCTCAACCTATGTATAAGCTTTCTTGTAGAACTGAGAAGTGAAAAAAGAGAGAGAGAGAGAGAGAAAAACTGACAAAAGAAGAGAATGGGGTTTTACGTGTGCATGCCCAGTAAGGATATAATCGAAAGAATTTTTGGAGTAAAGCCCTAAATTTGGATCCATGTGAAATCTGAGTTTTTGGGTCCAATCTAGGAGTTGTTTGGTTGTGAAATTATATGAAAAGTTTTTGGGTCCAATATGAGTAAAGCCCTAATTCAGTTCCTCCGGTTAATAGCTATTCGCATGTCGAAAAACTAAATTGGCATAAATACAAAAAGTTTGGGACTGAATTGGCACCAAAAAAAAGTTTAGAACTAAATTAGCACAAATACAAAAGATTTTGGACTGAATTGGCATCAATACAAAAGGTTTAAAATTAAATTAGCACAAAAAAAAGATTTATGACTTAATTGGCACAAATGCAAAAGATTTATGACTGAATTGGCACTAAAAAAAGGTTTAGAACTAAATTGGTATCAATACAAATTGTTTAGGACTTTTTTGACACTTTTGCCCATGATTGGACATTTCATTGAAAAGAAAAGTGATGTTTAGAGTATATTTTTTTAACCTTTGGTTATACTATGAAATAGTTGGGGTTGATTATTTGCAAGTGATTCGAGGAAAGCTTCGTGAAAAGGATTTGTAAAAGACTATAAGTACTTATAAACCTAATTTATGAATGGTATTATGTTTGATAAATTGAATTGTAAAAGGTTATATATTTTAGTTTGTGAAACCAATTCATGATATGAATTTTAGATTGGTTTTGTGAATTATTGGTGGATGATGGTTTGATGCTCATTCTCACTCTAAACCCAATGAGAGGTTTGTGAGTATGCATACTGTTAATGATATCATTTTGGGCTGAGCCATCGAATAATAATAGGTGGAGACCCTGCTAAGGGAAGAATCTTGATCGCTTTGTCACCAAACTTTATGCTATGACCATAGTTGGGTATTAAGCATGAGATTGATTAATAGAATGGATCATTAATGTGTGATTTGAGATTAATCAATGACATGGACAATTGATACGTGATTCGATTCTACTAATTTAAATGATCTAATACATGTAAAGTTTTATTGAAATGATTTTACTTTTATTTAATTTGGTATGTGTGTTAGATGCACATTGCCTCGTGTGCCTTGGGCTGTTATATGCACGTTGCCTTCATTCTTTGAACCCTTAAGTTAAGTTCACTTTTTTCTAAATCTTATGCTAAGTATTATTTTTAAACAAAGGGAGAAACTATCAAAAAAGTCATCAACCTAATGTACTTGTGCCGATTCAGTCATAAACTTTTCAATTTAGCCAATTTAGTCCTAACTTTTTAACAATTCGTCAATTCATTCCTAAACTTTTCAATTACGTCAACTTAGTTCTAAACATTTTGACGATTCATTAATTTAGTCTTAAACATTTTAATGAATTATCAATGTAATCCTTTCGTCTTTTTGGCCAAAAATCACTAAAGTGGTGGTCTAGCAATGCTAACTGTTCTATGTGGCATGACCGGCACTAATATGAATAATTTTTTTAGTTTTTTAAAATTTTTTCTTTTCTTTTTTTTATTTTTTCTTCATAAGGCCGACGAGACCACCAACTATTGGTCAAGGGCCAATGACCTCCACCAGCCACTAGGTGATGGAGAGGGGTGGTGGGGGTGGGCGAGGAAGCCCAAGGGTTGACAGCCCCATTGGCCTTGTGAAGAAAATAGAAAAAAGAAAGAAAAAATAAAAAAAACTCAATAAAATGTTTGAGAAAAAATTAAAAAAAATATCTTTGTCATCGCTAGCCATGCCACGTCAGGGCCAGCCATGCCATGTATAACAAAGATTTTTGGTCAAAATTAGCCAAAGTAACTACATTGGTAATTCATTAAAAGACTTAGGACTAAATTGACAAATCATCAAAAGATTTAGGATTAAATTGACACAATTGAAAAATTTAGGACAAAATTGACAAATCATTAAAAGGCTTCGATTCTTGCAGTTGGATTGGAACCTTCTCGAACCGGGCTTCGAAGAAGCCACAACTTTCCAGCACCTACTTCACCTCATCCCTTATGGTGGTCCGTTGGGCCGTGCCCGGCTCAAGCCTTGGGCTCGAGAACTCAATGACCGGGAGCTTCAATTATGCCATTGACGCCATCTTCTATAAGCTGCTAAACTTTGGTTTTGGTCTCTATTTATAAGATTGGTGCAAAATGCTAAGCGAGAATGAATTGAGAACTACGAAATTGAACTTTTATGGAGGAAACGGCTGTTGACAGTACAGACAAGGAATGTGGGAGGCATGAAGACGATTGCTTTTGGAGGTGAAGATTCTCTAATTGCATTTACATAGACTTATTCAATTTCAATGAAATAGCCAACATAATACAACAACCTTCCCTGTTTTAAGCAATAAGCATTCAGCTGATCTTGATTCTGAAGGTGATTGATTCCGTATAACACTAAGTTCGTGATACAATCAATAAGTTGAACTTCTGAATATTAATTAATTAATTCCTTGTTGATTAGTTGAATTAATTTTATGAATATGAACTACTCTCGTGATATGCCAAGTAATATTCATCTCTTTTATAATTTGCCATTTCTTGAAATCACTCTTCTGATTTAAAGTTGTGTCATAACATGCGTCCTCCTTCTAGTCATGGAACAAATACACAAATTAAAAAATTATATTTTTGATCAAGAATGAAATCTTATTGGAACTGTCTATCTTCAGTTCATCCTTTGGAACCATATCACTTCCCGAATCTGATAAAATAGAATGAATTGAGACAATATTTGATAAGTACGTAATTATCTTGAATATTAACTGTTTCTTTATCTTATGAGTGCTTGGAAGGGAAAAACAAGAAACATCTCGTTCTTTCTTCAACAATTTCTAATCTCTACTGGATCTCTTGGTAGGATGCAAACCCAAATGAAGTTATGACTATCTATCAGAGAAAAAGAAAGAATAGATCTTGTAGGATTTCAGAAGAAATCTCACTTATCATATTCCATTGTAGAAAATATGATCTTTTCTGAATTATTCCCATAATATCTTATCCGTGCATAATATCATGAATAAAGGATAATTTTTTTTTTTATTGCTACTTAGTATTGGGAATCGGTTTGAAAAAGTATATGAAAAAATCTAACTTATATATTTTTCACCTTGTCAAGGTAAGGAACCATGGCATGTACATTTGAAACATATTTCATTTGGAGGGAGTTGAAAAAACACTATTTTGTTGAAAGATTTTATACACCCGTCCCTTCTTAGCGCTCTTCTTTAGACAAAATCTCTATTTTTTCTCCTTTTCGGATGGTAAATATTTCTCAGAACAGGAGTGTGAATCAAATCCATATTTCAATTTTAATTGAGATACTTATATACATTTTTCCCTTTTTAATCAAATCTGAAAAGAGGTTGGCAATAAGTTCTTTGTCCATGCACACGTATGATTAGTCATGGCCACGGTTCAGAACCGACCGGTTCCAGTTCAGAACTGGCGATTCCTGTTCGTGGCCATGTATGAACTAGAACAGGCCGATTCCGAGCCAATTCTGATCTGGTTCCAATTCCGGGCCGATTCTGGTCTGGTTTCGGCTTCGGGTCGATTCTGGTTCCTGTTCCTGCCGGTTTCGAGCTGGTTCCGGTTCATAATTTAAAATTTTTAAAAATAAATTATGAAATAAAAAAAATTATGAATTATGAAATTATGAAATAATGAATTATTCAATATAAATTGTAATCAAAATGTACATTATAATCAAATTTGGGGAAAAAAAGAGAGAAAGAGGAGACTTAATAAATTATTATTAAGTGTCTTACAATTCGTTACAATGATCTATAAAAAAAAAGGAGCACAATATATATGCCCTATAATGACCCCAAAACCTAAGCCTATCTGAACCCCTGCATTCCGTGCATAGGGGTCACATGTTGTTGGATTATTTTTCGATTTTCCTAAGCTCACGTGAGCGTACCCGGTATGAGAAACAAGGGTTCTTGAAATATTTGCCAACTCCAACAATTCTTTTACCTAGGGGTAAGCGCGGTTCCAGGGTAGAACCGGGAACCGGACCGGTAGATCCGGTTTGATTCCAGGTTCCATGGACAGAGGATCCGGTTCCCCATTTTTAGGAACCAGCTGTTCCGGTTCCGGTTCCCGGTTCCTATAAGAACTGGAACCAAAACCGGATCGGAACCGGGAACCGGAAGAAACCCTAATTCAGTAATTCCCAAATGCTCCCTTCTCCTCATGAATCACACCTTTGAAATTCCAAAGCATCCGTTCCGCCACACACGCACACCCCTAAACCCATCCACAGACTCACTCACTCTCACACACATGCCACTCTCTCTCTAAGCTCTCTCTCTACACTCTCGCAATCGAATGAATCTTCGACAAGAAGCGACGATTTCCTTGCCGTTCGCCGGCCCTCCGTCTCGCAGCTGCAGACCCCTGCATTTCCCGGCGGATTCCTCCAGCAATCGCCCCAGATCAGCCCGAGGTGCTTTTCCGGCATTGTTCTCTCTGATTTCTGTGCACTGTTCGATTTTCCCTTCCGCAATGTCGAGCGCTGAGCTCGATTTCAGCTCGAATGCTAGTCGTCGTTCGTTTTCGATTCGGTTTAGTCAGTCAATTCTAGTCTTTTGCCTCGTGTTTGGAGGCGAAACAAGTCGACCGGCGCGTGTCTGGAAGCGCTAGTCAATGCTCCGAGCTTCGCGCGTGTGGAGCATTTCGAGTAGCTTCTAGGGAGAGCAAGCTGAGTTGGGGGTAATCATGGTGGTCCTTGGTGCCATGGTGCTGAATTAGAGGGAAATGTAGCTGCTGTGATCGAGATGCTCTTATTGGGTGTTTGGTGTCGTGGCTCAGTTCCTTGTCTTGAGATCCATAGGGGTGTTGAGTTTGGGTCAGTTGACGTGGTAGTTTTCGTTTGTCTCGGAATGATTTTCTTTGGGTCTAGATCTGAGTTCAAGTTCAGAAATGTTAAATTCCTTCTCCTTACCACATGCATACCACATACTCTACCAAATGTTTGAATCAGACTCACACAAGCTTGTCTCTGTGTCATATGTACGAACTGACCACCATATGTTTGTAATAATGTCTGAATGAAACTATGTTTATTTTTAAGGAAAAACTTTTGAACCAAAACACTTGGTTGCCCATTTCATTACTTGAATCGCAACATTAGTCTTCGATTCATCTATATCACATTCATTCTCCCGCGATTTGAGTCTATGTTTGTGTGCCTCCTCATTTCATTACTGGCCGATTATGGAGAACATAGGGATCCGGCTTGTTGGACTGTCAGGATGCACATTGGTTTGTGATTTTTGAAGATGGTGTTGGGTTACATAATTTTCTAAAGTGTGTTGTTCATGATAAATGCTTTCGTTGTTCTACTCTTCAGAATAAAAGCACTTGTAGTCAAGCTTATGACTTGAGAAGTCCTTTCATTCCGTGTGGTGAAATGTGTACGCATTTTTCTTTCTTTGTTGTATACAGCTGTAGGTTGATCAAAAGTAACCCATTTTTGAATTTTTTTCTATGGTCCATAGTTGTGCAATGACTTATTGTTTCTCAAGAATTGCAACATACCACTTCTTTTCCTTGTTTTAATGCTTGTTAGTTCATATGACATCAATTAGAAAACTTTTTTGTTAGTTGACCACATTCATTACCTTCAAGCCAGTATGCTTCATACTTAATTTCTCTCTTTCTTTTTGCAAGTTCCGCTAAGAGAGTTAGCAAGATAGGACTACGATCGAAGTCTATAGCAGGTAATGCATATGCTTCCACTTCTAGGATGTCACTCTCTAGTCTACGTTGCATGGAGCTCTATCTAGTCTTTCTTTCACATAGGCATCCCAATTCCTATTATTTGCCCGTGTAAATGCGCATCATTTGCATTTAAGATCCATTATGGCTGCAACTTTGGAATATGGCTGCTTAAAATTCAAATTGCATTTTCTTTTCTGCTATCTTGTTCTATTCTTGTGTCATTTGATTGATTGTTTAAGTGCTCTCGGCTAATATGTTCTCGTGTTGTTTGCTTGGCCAGTGTTGTTTGATTGACATATCAACTATCAAGAATTCAAGATAACATGTCAATGGAGGTTGAGGGATGTGAGGAGATGACTTCGATCACAGAATTTGAATTATCGGGCAATGAAAATGAAGAAGAGCCATCCCCTACCACGAGTGCGACAAACAAGGTACTTGATTCTTGTCATCCTCCTTTTAATAACAAATGTACGTTCGATTGCTAGAATCATTTTGCAAGAATCAAAGATAGGGATGGAAAAACATATAAGGTGAAGTGCATTCATTCTGGGTCTGAGTTAAAGTATAATGTTGCTCATGGTACTTCCGCAATGAGGAAGCACTTGAAAACATGTAAGAAGTTTCCTTGTAATGTTGATAAGAGGCAGAAATTCTTTGCACCGCGTAATGTAAACTTGGCTGGCAAGGCAGAAGGAGGTTCTAGTACTAGTAGTATCTTATCGACATGGTCATTTAATCAAGAATGTTGTAGGCAAATGCTCGCTTAGTTCATCATATTTGATGAACTACCCTTTTCCTTGGTTGAGCGTGTTAGATTTCGTAAGTTTGTCACCGAGTTACAATATCTCTTTAAACATTTGTCACGTTTTACAGTGGCTAAAGATTGTATGAAGCTGTATTTTTATGAAAGAATTTGTTTGAAGATTTACTTTGGTCAGATAAATTCTAGGATCGCACTCATGACCGATACATAGAGTTCCATTCAAAACCTGAATTATTTGTGTCTCACTACACATGTTATTAATGAAAATTGGAAGTTGCATAAAAGAATCATCAATTTTGTGGTGATGCCTAGTCATAAGGATAGGGAGATTAGGAGAATGGTGGAGAAATGCATCAACGAGCGGGGAATAGAAAAGAAGGTATCCACAATCACCGTGGATAATGCTAGTTCGAATGACGTTGCAATTGATTATTTGAAGGAAAAACTTTCAAGAGAAAGGTTGTTAATCTTAGATGGTAGTGTTTTACATATGAGGTGCACTGCTCATCTATTAAACTTGATTGTTAGAGATGGCTTGACTACGGTACGGGAATCTATTGCACATATACGAAACGTGGTTAGGTATGTGAGGAGTTCTCCCATGAGAGCCAACACATTTAAATCTTGTATTAAGGGTGAAAAGATTACTTACAATGGTTCAGTTATTCTTGATGTCACCACTAAATGGAACTCCACTTACCTCATATTAGACACCACCATAAAATTTAGAAAAGCTTTTGAAAGGATGGAATAAGATGATTCAGCTTTTGTCGGTGAGCTTAACTATGATCTTCCTAAAGATGATGATTGGGAAAATGCCATTATTCTTTCAGAATTTCTAAAAATATTCTATGATGCCATCAATCGAATGTCGGGGAGTTCATATATTACCTCAAATGATTATTTTGAAGGGATAACTCTTTTGTATAAATATTTAAAAGATACGGCGGATGCCTCGGATCCTAAGTTTCAAGCTATGGGTATGAAAATGAAAGAGAAATTTGACAAATACTATGAGAGTTTGGATAAAGTGAATATGTTGGTTTTGATTGCGGTTGTGTTGGATCCTAGAGCCAAGTTGAGTTATGTGAATTTCTTGTATTGACAAATTTATGATGATGAATTAAAAGTTAATGAGATGCATTACAAGGTGAAGGACACATTGGAGCGTTTGTATGAATTTTATGAACAATCTTCTCTTGCTTCAAGTGATCGAAATTTGGGTGCCCAAAGTTTGAGTGCTAGTAGTAGTAATTCCAATGCCGATGCCAGTGGTAGTAAAGGTAACAGGATCAAGAAGTATGATGCCCAAGCTTGGCAAAGAACCTTTATGCACTCAAACCAAGTGTGCAATGACAACAAATCTGAGCTTGATCAATATCTTGAAGAAAAAAATGAAAATATTCTTGATCTTGACCTTTTGATGTGGTGGAAGATTAGTGGCTCAAAATATAAAATCCTATCTTTAATGGCTCGGGATGTTTTGTCTATTTTCGTAACTACTGTTGCTTCGGAGTCGACTTTTAGTATATCGGATCGTGTTCTTGATAGCTTTCGAAGTTCTTTGACTCCCAAAGTAGTGGAAGTTTTGATTTGCACTCAAGATTGGTTGAAAGCCGTTCGTGTGCCGATTGATGTTGAAGAATGCATCGAAAATGCAAAAAAATTTAAGATGGGTAAGTGATGTTTATATCTTTATATATTGTAATTCATTTTACATATCTAATAAGTGAATATTTTATTAATCTCTTTTTTTTTTTTTTTAGATATGGATTGTCTTAATGAGAAGATTATCGTCAGTAAATAAAGTTTACGAGTTAAAGCGGAATGGATCAATGAATACATGTGGTGAGTCTTTCTAATACTTATTTTCTAGAAAGAAGTTGTTCTTGTTAAATTTTGTTTATTTTGTGAAGGGCAGGAAAAATGATTTAGCAATCTGGAAAATTTGCCCATCTTTCATGCGAGAAAAAAAGATTGGGAAATGGAGGATGCTAATTTGTGATGTTGCATTGTTGCTACGATGCACCCTTTTGCTATCTGGATGATTCTACCACTGATTTGCTGCTTGTTTGGAGGATAGTATATGTTGTGAAAAGCTGTAGTTTATATATATTCAAAAGTTGAACATTCTATGTGCTATTGTATGAGTGTGTTTGAGTTAGGGTTAGTTGTTTAATGCACTCTCAATTCCATGTCTCCACATGTCGGTGCATGGGTTCCAGTGTTCATCCCAGCTCACTTCTTTTCTTTCTTTTCCTTTTCTCTTCCAAAACTTGGGCACTTTTGCACCTTATGTGAATGTGCACATTAACCGTGCTAGTGTGTTGCATTCTTATGGATGACTTAAATCTAGGCAAGTAGAAATTAGTGATCTTACTTTTGAAAGTAACATGATTTGGAAATTAATGTACTATTAGCAGTTTAAATGGAGTTATATGAATTTCTCAGTGGATTTAACTCATCTAGTTTCATATGACTATTTTTATATGATCTATGAAACAAGCACCAATAGCAATGTTTTGCTATTGGATATTAGTGCCCTTTATGAATAAGGGAAGGAGGCAACAACCATCCCTTGCCACCCCTTCCATTTTTCTCTATTAACAAACAAACTTTTCCCTTGCATTTACGAGCTATATCCTGAAATGTATGAACTCATGCAAATATTGAGGTTAGATAGAGTAAAACACAGTTTCTGGTGACAATTGTGTGCAATGAGATGTTGGAGTTGTATTATGATGTGGAAATGTAATAATTCAACTCAAAGTTAGTTGATTTCTATAGTTAATTGGTATGATACTTTGATTTAGGTTCTTTCATTCAGATATGATAATATCTTACTGCATAAAGACCACTAATAAAAGTTCAAGTGCTCCTGGCTAATATGTTATCATGTTGTTTGCTTGGCAGGAAAAGAGCAACTCCAATGGGTACCATGCATTTGCTCCTCGGGGAACAACAATTATGTCTAATGGCTGAAACTTAGCTCTTTTAGTACGAATGTCTTCATTTCAAATGTTTAAATTGATAGAAGTAGGATTTAGAGGAGTTGGTGATATCATCTTGCACGGCAACAGCATCCATTTCATTTTGTGATGTCCTCTAACAAGTCTAGTGACTGAAACTTGATTGACAAGTCTGGTGACTTTTGTTATGTTTCCTCTCTTTTATCTAATGAAATTCCTTGCCAAATAGCAGCCAATTTTGTTTCATCTATCGATAATTTTGTTTGTTTTGTATTCTCTCTTATTCGGTATTATTGCATTCATTTTTTGTTTTGTTTAACTAAAAATGAAATAAAAAAAAAAGAATCTGTTAGATCCTAGAACCTGTGACAGGGTAGGTTCCAAGTTTCACGTTCTGATGGGTAGGTTTCAGGTTTCTCATTTTGAGGAACCTATACTCGAGGGTAGATTCCAAGTTCCGGGTGGAACCTACCCGGAATTTGGAACCGCTCACCCCTACTTTTACCCTCAGTCGTCGCTACCCATTCTGGTACCAGTACCGGTAGCGATGGTATCTTTGTCGTTAAAGAATTCGAATTTATTATTTCGATCTATCTCTTGTTGTCAGTATTGACCCTTTGTCCAATTATCGACACAAGCTTGAGCCTCCACTGATTCTGAAACTAATCTTGAACGATATTCATCCAAAATATTACCTCCGGCACTAAATGCTTATTCGACCGCAACTGTGGAGCAAGGGGTTGCAAAAATTTGTTTTACAATAAGAGAAAGGATTGCGTATTGGCTTGCGTGCCTCTTCCACCAATCCAAAATTAAAAAACCTATGATACCTTCGGATTCAGTAAACTTAAAGGAAACGGTTAGATAAATCTCTAATTCAGAAATATTTCCTATTACTCCATTTTATTTTTTTTGTCTATGTAATAAAAGTTTGTACCATCTACTAATTTTACATGTACTCTCACTTTGTGTCTCGGTAGATTGAGAAAATCAAATATCACCTAAATTATATTTAGTATAAAATTCATTATATAATTTTATTATTACATTTTTAACCTCACTTAGTATGGTTGTCACATTTAGCGTATCATAATATAAACATTGATAATACATATGCAAATAATCACTTAAACCATCTAATTTGCAACGCGGATCAAAAACACAAACAACTAAATAAATAATAGAAATTTGGATATAATAATGTAGCTACTTCATTTTCATTGTTACTATAATATTTTGTAATTCAACATCATTTTCATATCTCTTAAAAACTCCGACAATATTAATACACTCTACTAAAATAAATGCGTAGTAGGATAATAAATATCGGACAAAGTATAAGTTGCATCATTAAAAACCTTTAAAATATCTAAAAAAATTTTGCAAATAATCCACTCTTGTTGGTATAAATTAATCCGAGGTATATTATTATAAATGAATGCACATAATAAATCTTTATATGCAAAAGATTCACTAAGCAAGTGAAAAGTAGAATTCCAACGAATTGGAACATCTCTTGGAAATCTTTTTGGCTTTTTGTTATTTGCTTTACAAAATCTACCCCATTCTTTCATTTTTTGGGGATGTTTTCATAAAAATTGAATCGCCGTTTTTATTGGTTCAAGAAAAATATCAAGAATTTTCAAACCATCTTATACATATAAATTTAAAACATGACAAGCACATCTAACGTGAAAAAATTTTCCGCCAAAAGCTGGTTTACAAATATTTTCTAAATCGGCAATTAAAGCGGTATTTGTCGAGACATTATCAAAACCAATTGAAAAAATTTTGTTAAGCAAATAATATTCTTCTAAAATTTGTCTAATTATTCTATAAATATTATTTGTTGTATGCTTACCATAAAAAATTCTAAATGCAATAACTTTTTTTTTAATATTCCAATCACCATCTATCTAATGACATATTATGCCCATGTAAGAATGAATTTGCCAATGATCACTTCAAATATTACTACCTATATGCACACATCCATTAAATTGCATAAAAAAGTTTTGTAAATCTTTTTTTTCCATTTTTATAAAGATCTTTAATTACTCGTTTAAGTGAATTTCTAGGAACACGATTTGCTTGTGGAGCATATGCTTTTTGTATAAATTGATTAAAACCAAATCTTTCTCTAAAATTAAATGATAAATGCTCAACGGAAACAAATTTACCTAATTCTTCCTTATAAGTTTTTTTTATTAAAACGAAATAAAGGAGAAGTGTTAGGACTGACATACCCGGAAATTTGTTGTTGCTTGATATTGATTTCCACTTGGGTTTGATATTTGCTCCTAAGATATCGTTTGAATGTTCCATATTCATGTCCACCTGTATATTTATATATTTTCCCACAATGTTTACAAATTATATCACACATTTTTTGACCAATATCAAACATTTCCGTTTTCGTGAAGTGGTCCAAAATGTGAGATGTAAATTCCCACTCCACCTCCTTTGTTGTAGATATTTCGGCATGAAGATGAAAACTTTCTTGCATCGGAACACACTCCACATCAGGAAAAATATTGATTTCATCATCTTGAAAATCTGCATAATCACGAGGATCAAAAGAATGATAGAATTCCATCATGATATTCTTACTTTTGTTAGTTGGCACTTGACTTCCACTTGCCATTTTTCGAGTGGATTGAGAGAATTAAGCGGATTGATTGGGAGAATTAAGAGATAATTGCATGGATTGAGAAAATTAAGAGAATTTGAGAGAATTTAAAGTATTGAAAAAATTTGAGAGAAGAGAATTTGAGAGAATTAAGAGTATTGAAAGAATTTATAAGAAAAAAATGAGAAGAAAATTTAGGATAAAAAAAAAGGCTAAATAACCGTTGCAATTTGCAACAGTTATCTTTTTATTTTTTTTATTTTATTTTTACTCGTTGCCAAGGCTGCCTACAAAAGGCTGCCTTGGCAACGGGCCCGTAGCAGGGCCTGCAAATGTGCAGGCCTTACTGTAAGTTTTTTTTTTAATTTTTTTTTAAAAATTTTTTAATTTTTTTTTTGGAACCGGGCCTGTAGGCCACGGGCCAGTTCCAGTTCCGAGCCACAGGCCCGGGTTTGACTAGATCGATTTCGGGCCGAAACCGGCCCGTGGCCATGACTACGTATGATGATCAATCATTGTACAATTGCATGGAGAGACACAATCATTATAGAAGGTTTTGATTCCTTCCCAGTATATAACGGGCATATGTAGATCGTCTACATGTGGTCACATGATCTTTTATTAATTAAGTCTGAATTTAGTACTCATTTTGCTGGCGATTTCCAATGGCGATCCAAGACATATTTATTTACATAAATAAAGTCCATGTGTTGTTCTTTGTTGTTTTTTTATGAGTTAATTATTGTAGACTGAAGCCTTCTCTGTATGGAACTTGATCCATGATTTATTTCAACAATTTTACAGCACAATAAGGATTCATTTAGCACCGTACGTACATGACATTCCACCAAAAGAGTTGAAAACAACTCTTTCTCACAAACTTGAAAGGAAATTGCAGAAATACATACTCATTCGTACATTATTTGTTTATTCAAAAATCACGTGGGCCAACATCAAACACCACAATAAGTTTTGAGGGCAAATTCAGCTCTTTGTCCAGCTTCGGTGTAGTAGAACCCCAAGAACTCCACATGATCAAAGGGCTTAAAGAGCAAAGGGTGCTCTTCATCCACCAATTCGTCGGGTGCTTTTATCATGTACCCGCCCTTCGGGATCGAGAACAGTCCGACTGAGTACCTCGCCTTGTTGCCGCTCATCATGACTCGGTGATGCGGAGAGTGTAATCTACCGTTTAGCCACGCCTGTAAGATCGTCTCATGTGTTAAGGAATGAATTATTTATTTTGTGCCCCACAGCCGATATGTTATGTAACATTGTATCATAAATAAGACTTACATAGAGCGAGTCTCCTATCATGACGATGTAAGAATTCGGCGAGGGCTGAGTGCTGAACCACTCGCCGTCTTTGGTCTGGACTTCGAGACCCTCGACTTCGTTCTGGCACAAGATGGTGACGATGTTCTTGTCCGTGTGAGAGTTGAGGCCAAGCTTAGTGTCAGTCGTCTGAGGCCCCTCGTACTTCATGACACGAAGAAGGTAGTTGGTCGAGTTCATGTGTTCGTCCAAGTATCTCTCGACGCTGAGGCTCTCCAAGATCATCCTCCTTACCATCTTATCCAACTCCGATAGCTTCTCCGAGAATGATTGTATGGTTTTGCTGCCACAGAGAGAGAGAGAGAGAGAGAGTCAGTATATATAAATTACGAGGCGCAAAGTACATATAATGATCCCCGAGTTTAAAAAACTATGATTACCTAAAATTCGGATGTCCCTCGGGCCATAAGGTAGTGGTAAGGCCATCCACCTTCTCGTACACGTCGGCGTCGTCGATCCCCATGCTCTCGTAGAGCGGGACCATGGGGTACTGCCCGACATAGCCGTGGTAGGGCTTCCTTGAGACGTTCCGGAGCTTGGTCTGCAAGGGCAAGTCGAAGAGCTCCCGGACGGAGCCAAGCGTTGACTTTTGCAGGTCGACGGGCACCTTCTCGAACCGGGCTTCGAAGCAGCCGTAAGTTTCCAGCGCTTGCCTCACCTCGTCCCTCACAGCAGTCCACTCGGCTGTGCCCGGCTTGAGCCGCGGGCTCGAGAAGTCTATGACTGGGAGCTTCAATTCTGCCATCGAACCCATCTTTTATGATTTGATGAACTTTGGTTTTGGTTTTGTTCGCTATTTATAAGATTGATGCAATATGCCGAGTGTGAATTGAGAACTGAGAAATTGAACTATTGTTGGGGGGAAAGGTTGCGGAGAGTAAAGACAAGGACAGTCAGAGAATGAAGATGCTTGCTTTCGGAGGTGAAGATTCTCTTATAGCATTTACATAGACTATTCACATTTTAATTTAATTGAGCCCATATGATATAACAAACTCTACATGAAATTAAGCACCAAGCAGTCGGCTGATCGATCCTCACTTGATTTTGATGGTGATTGATCATGTGCGATTCCAAGTTGGAGACATAATTAATTAGTCAAACTTCCGAATATCACTTGAATAATCGCCTGATGTTTAGGAGCCATTTGTGGCCTGGGTGATCGTCATGCTAAATGCATATTTACATTTCTAAACGGGAAGGATTAATTTGTTTAATTGATCATACTAGTATTGATGCACCTGATATTCGCGTTTGAGGTTAGCTTAAACATGTAGTACTATGTATCTCTTTGAATGCTTTTGCACACACAGAATTAAGGAATCCCGGCATCGCCAAATGCATGGTTTTTGTTTCCTGTTAATGTCATACGCAACCTAATCAGTTATGAGACAGGAACACTGATAATGCACATGTCAATCAAAATCAATTGAAAATGATCGTTGCGCTATGTCCTTGCACATGTATGTTGATCAATAGTTATGCAGTTGCATGGAGAGAGACAATCATCATAGAAGATTTGTTTCCTTCACAGAAGACAACGGGCATATACAGGTCGTCTATGTCAGATGTCACATGATCTTTTCTTGATTCAGTTTGATTTATTGCCGATTTTCCTAATGGTTTCCGATGGTGGTCCAAGACATATATGAAGATACATAAATATAGTCCATGTCTTGTTCTTTGTTGTTTTTTTATGAGTTGATAATTGTAGCGTAAAGCCTTCCCTGCATGTAAAGATCCATGACCTCATTCAACAATTATATCTCTTAGATTATGTCTAGAACTCGAACCTGTGACAAAAATCTAAATCCAAGTGGAAATTCTAAATCCAAATAGGACTTGTGATTTGACGTCACGATAAGCTAGAAATTATTGAAACACTTTTCACATTGGAGTTGGAATCTTAGTTTGAGTAGGCAAGTCACATAAAAAAAAATATATAAAAACGAAATCTATTCAGCCATTTCACAATAGATCAAACAAGACAAGTGTCGGGATTTTTCTCTCTATGAGACTTATGAGTAAGTTCTCAACGAGAAAGTGAGAAAGTGAGAAATCAAATAACACTCATGGATTTTGCTTTGGGTGTAATGTAGGGTTAGGAAACACTCGAACGATTGTTACTCTATAATTTGCCAGATTTATAGTGAATTTTTGGCGGCTAGCTCTTCCCCATAGTAGATATTGACACTTAGACCGAACCATATAAATCTCGAGTGCGATTCGATCCTCGTTGATTCTCGAGTAATTTCTTCTTTTTTACATTAAACTTGAATTGTAAGATCAGTTAGCTTCTGCATTATTCCACTACAATTAGTATCAGAACTAAGGTGAGGGTTATTAGAGGTGATTTGGAGTTGTTGCTTGTCTTGTCTAATCACTTTCTGAAAATGTTATATTTGCAATTATATCCAAAGAAGGAGTTTAGATTGAGAAGTTCAATGCGAGGAATAGCTTTAAGTTGTGGAGTATTAAGATGCGTTCCAAGTAACAATCTATGGTTTCATAAAGATGTTAGATGACAAGGATAAATTATCAAAAATGATGAAAGAGGCCAATAAGATTAGTTTATGGAGAAGGCAAAAAGCATAATCCTAGTGAATCTATTGGATAAGGTGTTGGAGGAAGTGCCCTAAGAGAAGGATGTCACAGTTTTGTGAGCAAAACTTGAGTTACTTTATTTGATGGGCGGTTTTTAATAATCGCTTGTACAAGCTTAAAAGGATGCGGGGTGTTGAAGGAACATCAATCAGAGTCCATTTGGACGAGCTTAACAAAGTCATGATACACTTGAAGAACATCAATGAGGTCTTGCCTGATGAGAAACAAGACATGATGTTGTTGGTGTCTCTTGCGGTGTCTCTTGCGGATTCTTTTGAGCACTTTACTAATTCACTTTTACACGGATGCACACAATTGCCTTGGAAGAGGTAAAGTCCACCTCGTGGCAAGAGAAGTTATGAAAAGATAACTTAGCAAAGGATATTGCGTAAAGTTTGGTTATTCGGGGCAGAGACAAACGTAGAGATATTGGAGGTAGGAGATGGAAGAGCCATTCAAATAGAGATCCAATGTTCAGAACCATCGATGCTATGCTGTGATGAGGTAGGGCACTAAATGAGAGATTGTTCGAAGCACAAGGGTAAAAGAGTTAAGGTGGAGTTTGCAAACAAAGGTAATAGTGTCACCAGAGCAGGTAATAGTTTCAGTGTTACTAATGATGTGTTAGCGGTCATCATAAGTTCATTTGGTGATGATTGGGTGGTTGACTCTGGATGTGTTATCATATGGTTTCTCATAGACACTGATTTACTAAATATCAGTGCGCGGAGGATGGTAAAGTGTTTATGGAAAATGGTGCTGCTTGTGAAGTTGTAGGAATCGGAATAGTTTAGATTAAGATGCACGAGGAAATGGTGAGAACATAGACTAATGTAAGACATGTGCCAAAACTGAGAAATAACCTTGCCTCGTTGAGTGCTCTTGACGTGTCCGCATGGTGTGTTTGTATATTGGATCTCCTTTGAATATAGAGTTTTGAATGTCTCTCGATGTGTGCTTACTCTGACGCAGGGGAGGATAAATTGCGAGTAATGTCTCCCGACGAAAACGGCACTGATTGTCTCAACTGTTAAATTCTCTAAGGCCTCAGGTCAGGAACGACACGACATACTCGTGGCATATGAGATTGGATGCATGAGTAAGACGGAGATGATTGTTTTGAGTCGAAGAGCTCTATCAGGAGGTCACCGGTCTGAGACACTGGAATTCGGTGAACATATATTCAACTAAATCTAGTACACCTCTTGTTCTTTGTTGTTTCTGAGTAAATTATTGAAGCGTGAAGCCTTCTCTGTATGCAACTTGATCCATGACCTCATTCAACTATTATATCTTAATAACACAATAATGATGCATCCTACAGTCGTTCAAGTTGCTATCGTCACTCAATTATGATATAATGCTACACACTCAAGTACCTTATTTCTTCAGCACATATAACGTAAGTATATATCATCACGTCACGAAAACGTAAACATCTTTGCATAAAACATAAGTTGTGAAGAACGTGATGCGTTATCAACTAGTTGATCCTGTGGTTCTTTTAAATGCCACAATACGCCTGGGCAGAGCTCACATCTTTGGGGACGTCGTCCTTGGAAAAGTAACGGAGCAACCCAAAATGATCGAACGCTTTGAACTTCAATGGATTCTCAGGATCTGCTAATTCTGGCGGGATTTCGATTATTCCACTGTGGAAGGCGAACAAGCCCAGCGAGTACCTGGGTGATTTCTTCTCCTTCATCACCACTTGATGCAACGGAGCATGTATCCTTCCGTTGCTCCATGCCTGTTCAAAAGCAGTTTAGTCATTTTCCATTGCTCAAGTCAAAAGAGACACTCTCATAGATGAGACAGACAAGACGCCGTCGATAATCGACCGAATGTGTTCGAACTTTTTGATGGATGGACGTCCTCTTGGAAACAGTTGCAATCAAGCTATGTTTGATCCACACAGAAAACAAGAAAATAAGGGAAAGGTACTACAAAGTTGAACTTGACATGAATTCGAATCGACTAGAGTCCTACAGATTAAGATAGACTATTTTTCATCTTTAAGTTGAAATTATTTTTGGCACAGTAATTAATCAAACATTACTAGCAAATCTGAGGTTGGCATCACAAATCTGTCTATTGATCACCTACCAAGAATGCATCGCCTGCCATGACCAAGAATGATGTTGGTGACGATTCAAAGGCAATCCAATCGCCATCCTTCGTCTTGAGCTCCAAACCATCAACTTGATTCTGGTGAAGTATGGTCATGAAGCTCTTGTCCGTGTGGACATCGCAACCCTGATTCGTCTCGTTCATCTCCGGAGCCCTATATTTCATTAACCTAAGGAGGTAAGTGGCCGAAGCGACATGTGAGTCATAGTACTTCTTCACCCCATAGCTCTCGAACACCATCCTCTTCACCATCTGCTCAAGCTCCGATACCTTCTTCGAGAATGCGAGCGCGCCATCACTAGGAACCGATAAAGTAGATGAATGTTTCCACAACAAAGATCAGCCAAAACACGCAAAATTCGGATCAGGGAAACACGGAAATAATCCTTCGAGAATTGCTATTCGTACCAAAACCGCTCGTTACCGGCTGGCCACAAGAGGTTCATGAAACTTTGCACACCTTCGAGGGTCGTCGCATTGTCAATGCCCAAGCTCTCATTCAGAGGAATGGAGGGGTGTTGCCCGACGTAGCCAAAGTAGGGTTTCTCGGAGGTGTTTCTCGACTTGACCTCGGTAGGTAAATCGAACAGTTCCTCAAGTGCATGAAAAATTTCGTCGTGAGCTTCTGAAGTGAAATCAGAGCACGTTGCTACGAAGCAGCCATACTCTTCTAGGGCAAAAACGACGCGTTTGGACGTGGAGATCCACAGATCCGTTCCAGGATTGAGATTTTCCTGGGAAAATTCTATAACAGGAAGTTCAGGCAATAGCCTAGACTGAGAACCCATTGGAATTAATTAATTATGAAAAAAAGGATTATTTTCTGAAGGACCACTGATTCAGGATGTGATGTCCGTGGCCCTAGGATTTATAAGGTCCCCGCTCTTGCGGACGCAAGACACCAGAAAGAAAATTTAGCGTAAAAACATTTTTTAATGAACTATGACACGAGGAACGATTGGGATTGCAAATAATTGTCCTCATCTCTTCTGATTAATTTGGAGGGTTATAAGCACGAATATTCTTAAGCGTAAGAATTTTTGTAGCTTTATTCTTGATCTCATTGTTTACGACAATGTTGGAAAAGTTAATGGCGGAGATGTCGATAAGATTCTATAGACGAAAATGTCTTTTATTCACCAAGACCTTTTCAAGGATATAAAGTAATGAGGATATTGGCTTTAACGTTATTACCTATGTGCCCACGTTATCATATGAGCAATAAAGTTCGATCCTAGCTTGATGTGCTTCCAAAACGAGCAACTTGCTATGATTAAGTAGATAAAGTGATTAAAAAGCACTTTTAATGAACGATTCAGTGAATTTTGCTAGGAGAAAATTTTATATAGAACGAAATATCATTAAATTTTTATCAAATATCCTGCTAATAGACATTGGAAGGAAGTGTTAGAATATCCAAATTATGAGCAATTCTTGTCAAGTTCAGATTTTTGGATAAATTGACGATGGTCATTTCAACCCAATGAAATGAAACCGACTTATGAATTTAAATATTTTGTTGTACATCAATCGACTCAGTGGTATGTATTACCCCCAAAAAAGTAAATGGGTGAGTCTCTTTATCATGCTAAGAGATGACTATAGATCAATTATTTTAGCAATTTATATTACCCAAAATTCAAGGCTTACATCCCTTTCATCCTCCGGGACCAAACAATGATTATAACGTTCTTTTTTCGATATAGCCCATTTTAATGGTCCAACCTGGCTTTTCATTTTATGCTTGGATCAGTTATTGTGACTGATGAGTCTACATTGATGTAATCGTCACCCGAGGTCCCGTGAGGCTAGGACTTATTCCTAGTCTATTATTATACAAAGATGACGATGACACAATCTAGAAGAAGAGAAAGATACAATTTATATCATGATTGAGGTCATGATTAACTATTTTGCCGATAAGTGATGAGATAACCTCGTGGCCTTTGTAAAACGCCACGAAATATAGGTGTGGCTCACATTTGATAAACTTTAGTAACAGTAAATTACAGAATACTATGGTCCCATGTCTAAAAATATAAGCTTTTTTGCGTGCTGGTAAATTTCAATAAGTGTTGGTAAATGCCATAAACTATTGGTAAAACATTGGCCGTGACTTTTTTCAGGTAACTTATTGGTAATTTTATCAATACTTATATAGAAGTATCGATTTGTTTTTGGTGATATTGCAGTACCAACTTTTATTTCTATAACTTATTAAAGCTTTGTATTTATTAACTAGTATAAAAAATTACCAACCTAAATTAGACTGATTTACCAAATTGTATGAATGAAAAAGGTTGGCTCACCAACCTAAATTAGAGTGATTCTCCCTCCTACAATACTGACTTACCAAATTAGAGTGATTCACCAACTCATAATTTTATTGTACAATAGGTTGGCTTCGTACCCACCTAAATTAGAGTAATTTTCCCTATGAGATTAATTACGCACTAGTTTTGGGTTAACAATTCTCATTTCGGTCATTTACCTACTTTTAATTTTTTATTCTTTTCTAATTTACCAACTTTATATATTGATTGATCAGTTTTCGTGTGCCTTGGTTAGCAACCCTTTACATTTACAAACTCTTTTAGAGATTACCAACCTAAATTAGCATGACTTACCAATTTTTTTTCCATGAAGTTATCACCTAGCTAATCTGTGAACTATAAAATTGAGTTAGAATTTAAAAGTTTTGGTGAATTACAAACAAGTTACTATGAAATCAAGTGATCCGTGAATATTTTTACTAACAGTTTTTTTTTTCATATCTGCTAAACTTTTACAAAAATCTACCAACACGAAAGAAAATCCTTTCTTTTTTTTTTTTCTCTTGACCGGTTAGAATCCTCCCAGTTGAATGTCCCTAGTTTACTTTGGGATCGGCGCATAAAGGTGATTTTATGTCTCCTTCAAATGGTCCTTTGTTTGTTATTTCTTTTTCCTTTTCTTTTTCTTGTTTTGCTAGGTGATTGATCTAGTGCTCATGGCGAGTAGAAATTAGCTTAGTGGTGGATCCGATGGCCTTTTGCTTTGTTGCCGCAACAATATTTTTTTAGATGAATATCAAGAAGAGTTTAATTTCGAAGTGTCCTTGAGATGAACACAAAATCCCAAAATGATTCCTCTAATTTTGTCTCAATTAACTCGATATGCATCACCCGAAATCACTTTGTCAAAAGTATGTGCTTTGGCACCAATAAAGAGCGCATTTATTCAAATGAGAAAAAAGATAAAAACAAAAAATTTATACGCTGCTAATCATGTCAGCTAATATTCGAGATTAAGATTATCTTCTTCCAAGTTATTTTTTATATTCCCAACTTACATTAGCCTACTTCACATGAACCGTTAAATCACGTGAGTCTAACAAATAATGTAGAGTTAACATAAATCAAGAGTACCTAGTAGTCTTCCCTTCTTGTGGCATCAAAGAATCACATTGGACGTACGTGCACCAACCGCACTTAAGTGTTCTCGTGATAAATTGATTGTAGGGGTGAAATTGACACGCTTGCCCGGGAAAAGTGCCAAAAAAGTCATAAACCTTTTGTATTTGTGTTAATTTAGTCTTAAACCTTTTTTTAGTATCAATTTAGTCCTAAACATTTTGCATTGATGCCAATTTAGTCATAAACCTTTTTTTAGTGCCAATTCAATCATAAATCTTTCGTATTTGTGTCAATTCAGTCCTAAACTTTTTGTTTTATTGCCAATTCAGTCATTCCGATCAATTTTAGCCGAATTTTGCTAGCGTGGACGCCGGCTGACCGGCAGCCAGTCACCGTCGCTAATGTGGACAATTTAAATAATATTTTAATATCTTTTGAATTTGTATTTATTTTTTCTTTTTTTATTTTCTTTTTTCTTCCCCTCCCCTCCCCTCCCCTCCCTCCTTCCTCCAACCAGTCACCGGACCAACAACAGGCCAAAGGCCAAAGGCCAGTGCCAACATGGCTCGCCATACCTTCGTCGGCCGCTAGCGAGGGCAACGGTGAAGGCGAGCCTCGCCATGGCTGGGTGAGGCACAACCTCGCCAAATCCAGTGAGGTTGAGCCTTGCCCAGCCATGGCGAAACTTGAGCCCTCGCCGAAAGCTGGGCAAGGCACGATCTCATCGGATCTGGTGAGGTCGGACCTCACCCAGCAAGAGTCCGCCCTTGCCAATGGCTAGCGAGGTCGGGCCTCGCCCAGCACAAGGCCGCCCTCGCCAGCCTCTAGCCTCTAGTCGGTCACTGGTCCGGTGACTGGCTGGAGAAAGGAGGGAGGTGAGGGGAAAAAAAAGAAAATAATTAAATAATTAAATATTCAAAAATATTAAAATATTATTAAAATTGTCCACATCAGTAAAATCCAACCAAAATTGGCAGAAATAAATGAATTGGCACAAAAACAAAAGATTTAAGATTGAATTGGCACTAATGCAAAAGGTTTAAAACTAAATTGGCGCCAAGAAAAGGTTTATGACTAAATTGGCACTAATGTAAAAGGTTTATGACTTCTTTGGCACTTTTTCCCATTTGCTCAATCAAGTTATAGGAGTTCATTGAAGAAATAAATGGATGTAGGGGCACTTATCGATTTTGGTTCCTCTTACATCAAATTTAGCACAAGTTTCCTAACTAAGGGTAGGGAAGATTTGGGAAAGCCAAATTTATGTTTTTGGAGAAATCTAACTCTATGATGGTGTTGACACCTATTTTAATTTGCCTAAAATTAATTGCACAAAATTTAGGAGTTAATTTTCTTTAATTTCTAAAACAAAAAATACTTATATGCATTGCATATAGAAATTAGGCACATTTGTATTAATAGGGTCTATTAGAGCACTTTAAAAAAAAATTCAAGTGGGGTCGAGTCGAGGCCCATTTAACCTAGCCTTTTTCTTTTTCTTTTCTCCCCCGCACAGACCCAGCCCCTTTTCTTTTTCTTTCTTTTTTTTCCTTCCCCCCGTGCAAGCTGAGCCCGGCTTGACCCAGCACCTTCTTCTTCTTCTTCTCCCCCGCGCCGGCCCCTAGCTCCCACTTGCCCTGTTCTCCTCTGTTTCTGACTGTCCAGAGCGATCGATGATGGAGCGCGGCTATGCCGTCCCTATCAGGCCAGAGGATGGCCAAAGGAGTACGCCAATGGGACTAGCATTAATGGCCAGTCCCATCCTCCCCGAAAACCTGGCCCTCTCTCCTTCCTTCTTCCTCTCTTCTTTTTCACTGAACCGGCCCCCTTGCACCGGCCTAAACAGCCATGAAAGTCATGGGACAAAGTAGGCCGGTGCAGGCCGTCGTCAGCAGATGTAACGCGGAGCAGGGGGCACGTCATTATCGGCTATATAAGCCGGAGAGAGAGAGAGAGAGAGAGAGAGAGAGAGAGAGGCCAGTCGGCCATTTTTTAGAGAAAAAACATAACAGAGCGAGAACATAGAGAACAAAGAGAGAAGAGACCATACCGAGGTCACGCCTACGCAGAAAGAAAAACCAGCGGCGTTGCTTTCACCCCCAGATCAACCGGAGACTCCCCATATGCGTTGTCGCCTGGTGAGCCTCCCCCCAGTCCCGACCGCCCCTATTTTACCCTATTTTTGTGCGAGGTTTGGCCAAGACTCGCACTGGCCGTTTCGCACGAATCTCGGCCCATACCGTCGTCTCCCACCGTTCGTACATCGTCGCCAAAGGTAAGTACAGATCGTCAGAGGATGGCGAGGCCTCAAAACAGGCCGAAACGCCCTTGTTTTAGTCCTGCACTCCAACTGTTTGATGAAATGCCCAATAGAGGCTCGTTTTGTTTGAGCTTCGGTCAGTGGTGTCAAGGCTGGCCGGAGGTTGAGTGACCCTAGGGAAGCTCTGGGATGACCACTAGAGACCGGGTAAGTCAAAATACGACCTGGGTCTATCGGCCAAGCTTCGACCAAAGTTTGGGCTTAACGAGCCCTGGTCAGAGCTCGGCCAGCGATTGCTCCGATCGGTTCTCCAGCGACCAAGTGCTGGGCTCTCTTCAGCTTGATGCCCTAAAGAGGTTAGTGCCACTAGCCGGATGAAACAACGGGCAAATCGCCGTAATTTCGTCCGGTTAGTGGCCTCTCGGCGTTTGAGGCGCAAGGGCGAATCGAACCAGCCAGTTCATTGGCTCGAGTCGGTCAAATCCGAACCGAATCTAATTACCCAATCCGAATAAGTCAATTCTGGTTGGTTTCATGGATCCGAGTCGGTCCTGATCGGATCTGAATCCAATGCCCGACTTGGGTCAACACCCTGAGTAAGATCCGTTGACCCAAGCCAATTCCAACCAACCTGGATCAACTGACCCGACCCGGGTCAACACCCTAGGTTGGATCCGTTGACCTAGGTCAGACCCGACCGACTCGAATCCGCCGACTCGACCCGATTTTTAATATTATATTATTATTTTTATTTAAAAATATTATTTTATATAAAAAAATTTTAAAAAAATTTCGAATTTTTTTTAATTAGGTTACAATTTGGATATAGTATTGTCTAATATTTTTCTAAATTATGTGACATATCTAAATGTTTTGATTTGTTGTTATATTATTATTATACATGTTGTTTTTAATTAAATTATAATCGCATAAATTGCCATGTTTAAATTAGATAAACCTATAGGGTTATACGTTAGTACTTTGCATGTTTTTTTTACTACTACTGTTTTATTATTATTATGCCTGTTTTTAATTAGAATACAATTGCATAAATTATTTTGTTTTGGTTGTTGTCTGCCTTAGTTAAGGTTAGAACCTTAGACTGCATATCTATCTTGACTGCTAATCGTTTATGATTATGCACTCGCTTGATCACCTCACATGTTAGGAACAAGGTTCAAAAATAAGTTCAAATTGCCTGACAAATATTTTAAAAAATAAACAGGGTAAAAAGGTATCAAAAGGGCATTAGTTTTCTAACTAGTGTAACCAAGTCCACAATCAATAGGTTTATCTAATTTGCATAAATTAATTAGATTTAGTAAATTTTAAATTTTTGTCATTTAATTTTAAATTCAATGTTTGTAAAAATAATCTCAAAAAACATTATTGGATTTAATACAAGGATCAGTTTGATAACATTATTCTCATGCATGTCATGTACGTTCGATGATACTCCCGGGAAAGAAATTATCCTTAATCAAAAATCGCAATTTTAGAAGGGGCTCTTGTTCTACTTCAGCAGAACGTGTCGTTGAATGTATAGATTCAACCTAATCGACAATCAATAGGTTTCACTGCAAGAGCGTATTTCATAGGGTTTAAGATTTATTCACCAAGGTGGAGTTTCACGTCACATAAGAAGAAAAACCAAAAGTAGTCATTCCTTGACTACAAGAAAGACATCACTCCCAAGTTACACCAAGACTAGAGCACATAACTGGGAATTTAGCAACACTTTATGATCAATCATGACCCTGCACGCCACAATAGGCTTTGATTGGACACTTGGATTTATACCCTTCGTCGGTACGAAAGAATTGGAGTAGACCAAGATGATCGAATGGCTTGTACTTTAACGGGTGATCGTCATCAACGAGCTCTTCGGGAACTTGTAGTGTTCCATTATTGAACGAGAACAGCGCGAGCGAGTATCTGTCTTCCTTGCCGTTAATGGTCACCTTGTGGTTTGGAGACTGTACCCTATCGTTGCTCCATGCCTGTTCAAATGCCAGTTCAATTGTTAAACTTGAAATTTCAGGCATATATGGATGTAACTGAGTGAAGTCTTGAACTTGACTAGAATCAAGAACTCAACGTTTTATGTTTGGCCCGGCATCGATCCCATATTTATTTCCGGTTATGTCAAGGTTAGCTCAAGATTTGTAATTCCATGCACTCATCAACATTTCGATTGAGTTCTGGATTTTGACAGAATGAGATTACCTTCAAACTACATCTACTTCTGTATTGCAATAATATATTAGTCATTTACATAGATTGAACTCTAAGTATTTAGTGGGCTTGAAGTACTTCAGGACCATTTTCACTCATTCCTCTAGTCTGAATTTGACTTACATGTTTTTCTAGGAAATAGTTGGCACTTATTTTATTGTTCTATGATCCCTCATTTAATGAGTGACTATCCTACTTTAAATCAAGATGTAAGACAAGCAATATCATATATTTCAATCATAGAAACTTGTAGGTGGTGAATTACACTTGTGGTCCAGTAAGCACTTTAGTTTTTCCTGCGAAATGTTTAATTTCGAGCTTATCATTTCTCATTCCTCAGTTTCAATAAGGAAATTTAGATCAGCACTCACCATTAATGCATCTCCAGCCATGACCACGAATTTCGAAGGCGACATCTCGACAGTGATCCATTCTCCGTCCTTGGTTTCGACCTCCAAGCCGTTAACTTCGCTGTCCTGATGAAGAATGGTGGTGAAGCTCTTGTCGGTGTGATTGATGAATCCAAGATTAGGCTCATTCTCTAGCGGTGCCCTATTCTTTAAGAGCCGAAGGAGGTACGTAGTTGATCCGATGTAAGAATCATAGTACTTCTCTGAATTGTAGCTCTCGAATATCATTCTCGTAACAGTCCGGTCCAACTCCGCCGCAAGCTTCGCATATGAATTCATAATAATGCTGACCAAACAAAGAGCAAAACGGTCACAAACTCAAACAAAATGCTCAAAATACACAGAAAGGAAACAAGTGGCTGAATTCAAGAAGGGAGAACCGAAAGCGATTGTTGCCACTAGGCCACATAAGGTCGGTGAATTTCTGAGTCGCCTCTAAAGATGTCGCGTCGTCGATGCCCAAGCTCTCGTGTAGAGGAAGCTTGGCAATCTGGCCGACGTAACCGTTCAAGGGTTTCTGGTACCGGTTCTTCATTTTGGTCTCCGTGGGAAGAGCGAAGAGTTCGTGCAAAACGCCGAAGATGGCATCATGAACTTGTGATGGGATTATTTCGTCGTAGTTCACCACGAAGAAGCCAAACTCTTCAAGTGCTTGGATCACCTTCTTGCATGTGGAGACCCAAGAAGTTGTCCCTGGTTTCAGGTCTTCACTAGAGAAACTGAGGATAGGAAGATTTGGTGAGCCTTCACTACCCATTTCGAGTGTTGGCATGCTCGATTGATTTGAGTAAACTCTGAGAGATTTCGAGGAGTATTAATAGGCGCGGAGGAGAATTAACAAGTCATTATTCGTAGTTTTACTGAATGTTATTCTTCCTATGACTAAAGAAGACACGGTATCCATGAGGGTAAGAAAGGAAGACATAAACTAAGGTTGAAACTTTGTCATTTGGGAGGTTATATATTTACGTTTTTTTTGGTCGAAATGTATTTACATGTTAGGTGGACATTTTCTTGAATATAATAGGTGCGTGGTGGATATTGACTTGGGAGTTTCCTTTGACACCTTGTATATTGACCTACGAAGACATTGAGTGACATGATAAAGGAAAATGATTTTTGAAAAAGCATTTAAAAAAATTATTTTAAAATTAGAAAATTTATTTTCCTAACTTTAAGCATGTATATTATCTTTAACTATAAATGGTTTTACGTTGATTGATCATTTTTAGCAAATCAAAAGCGTAAAAGCCAGGAAAACTAATTCAAGGAAAATTATTTCACTTGCACAAATACATGCTTAGTGTTTTCTATTCTATTGGACAGGATGGAGTATAGTGTAAATTTTTTAGTTGAACTCTCCTCATCGTTTTTGTTGATTATTTCATTGAACATAATAAATCAAGTTCCTAATTAATAATACATTAATGTATTAGGCTGTGGACATAGTGACTCCCATCTTACCATTATGAGATAATTGAGGTATTTCAAAAGCTTGGATTTATTCACCTAAGGCGGGTATATCGTTATAAAATATTGAGGGGCGACTGTAAGGAGTAGCAGAAAAATGTCCCACATCAAAACATTAACAGGGATATAATTTGATATATATATATATATTATAATTTAGGGAACTTGAATGCTGTTATTCTCAATCATCCTTTTAATTTATAATAATAAAGCATCTGAAAGATATTGAAAAAGCCTTTCCTAAAGTAAATTCTAGCTTTCAATGTATAAGATCTCCATGATAGATTCACGGTATAATTAGGAACCTTTGATATAGGAGAAGCAATTCAAACATTTTCTCCAAATCGCAGATGGTGGAGGTTTTGGTAGAATTTACAACTTTTCTTGGAGCCAACATTTGTATCAACATTGTTAAAACTTTAAGAATTACAAATTAACATTCTATTGTACACAATAAGTATCGCTGTTGCAACCCATATCTTTAGAATTTGCAGTCCGCATCCTATAATTTGTTTGTTGATTTACGATGTGCACCCCATTGAGCACCCGCAGTTGTAAAAAGCACTATGATACTAGCACCGTTTACCAATTTGCATCATCAATATAATGGGTATTTTAAAAATATATATAAATGTGTAGAAAGGAAAATTAATTTGAGAAAGAAATTTGAATGATTGTAATTATATGAGAAATATTTAAAATTCAATTTTAAAATATATAATATTTGTGGGAATATCTAACCTTTAACTTGATTAATTATAGTTTCGTACATTTCGTTGTACCTCATTCCATGGTTGTAATAGAAGACATGGACATTTCCCAGATATTTAGACCACATTTTGAGGTTGAAACTCTCGTATGATTTGCTTTCTATATGTTAATTATCAATTAATTTACTCGTTCATTCCCTCTAACTCAGTTAGCCTTTTAATCACTTTAATATCCTGGTGCCTTCATTCCTTCATATTCAAGGTGTAAAAATGATTGAGATATACAGCCATTATCATAGATATAAGCAAAAGTGACCCAAGCATCTCTCTGGCAAACTCAACGATTAATCAACTTTAAGCATTAAAGAAGAAAAAAGACATAGAATGGTAAGACGTAAGCATCTCTCTGTTATAACTTGTTCAGTTCCTCCAACTACGTACAAACTACTTTAGGCTAAGGTAAAATGCACAAGTCAAAAGCCAGGACTTAATCAATTCACAAGACTAGAAAAGTATTTGATGTACCACTAGGTAGCTGAAATTCTATGCTCATGCTCTTAGAATATAAAAAGACAGAGAATGGTAAGACTATAATATATGCTAATAGATAGACAACAGGGTAATTCAATTGAGTCAACTTAACTCTCGTCTTATCCCATAAATCTATGGGAAAATTCCAAATCAATACTCAAAGTGGAGCTATTTTCTCAAAAAAAAATTCAAAGTGGACATAGTGTCAAATAAGAACCGAAAGTTCCCAATCGGTCTCAAATAAGAGTCTGAAGTGCCCAATTAATCTTAAGTAAGGGCCTGGGTTTATCGACCGGTCAAATGCTCACCGGCCGGCAAACACATCATTATTCCGATCGCAGGAATAAAGGCAATGTCGTTTTTTACTTTTAAATTTTTTTTTGGTTTCTTTTTTCCTTTTATTGTTTTCTTCTTTTCCTTTTCTTTTTTTTTTCCTCTTTTCCCTCCGTCGGCCATAGCCAGGGCCAGCGGAGGTTGTCGGCCTCAGGCCGAGGCTGCCCTCACCAAGCACGAGCGAGGGTCGCCCTCGCCCGCCCCCGGCGAAGGCGGCCCTCGTCCATCGCCGGCGAGGGCAGCCCCTGCTTGAGGCCAGCAACCTTCGCTGGCCCCGGCTATGGCTGGTGGAGGGAAAAGAGGAAAAAAAAAAAGTAAAGGAAAAGAAAAAAATAGTAAAAGGAAAAAAGAAATAAAAAAATTTAAAAAAATAAAAGACTAAATTGCCCTTATTCCTGCGATCGGAACAGTGACGTGCTCACCGGCCGATGAGCATTTGACTGGCCGGCGAACCTAAGCCCTTATTTGAGACTAATTAAGCACTTCGGGTCCTTATTTAAAACTGATTGAACATTTCATGCCCTTACTTAACTCTATATTTACTTTGGACTCTTTTTTGAGAAAATGACCCAATTTTGGGTACTGATTTAGAATTTTCCCTAAATCTATTATAGATTATAAGGTTTTATTAAATCTTTCTCATATCTCTCTAAGAGCTCGTCTAGTCTAACTATAGTTGAAATATAACTGTGTCGTGTCGTGACTGTTCATGAAGCATTGTAACTTTTATGTTTGATAATACATGTTTGACAGTTGCGGCACCTCAAAAGTGGGTGAGAAGGATTCCTAAAACTGTTGTAGCTTTAAAGGTATTACAACCGTGTGGTATCATGAAATCTAAAGCACCCATTTTAATAGTTGAAACTATTGCAGTGTTCAAGTGCATTTGCGACAACCAACAAATATCACCTATTCTTCTCCTTTAATATTTTTTTTCATTGTTTGCACGCATTGTCATTTTGCTAGAGAGAACAATCACGCATGAGATGTTGTATATTAAGCTCCGTACATTTCGCGGAAAATATTATGTTTCAGGAAAATCTTTTCCAGGAAGCCATTTTCCTAGAAAATGGCACAATTTTCCTGTGTTCGGCTGAAATCTAAAAAAGTTTTGAAAAATGTTTTCTGTTGTTTGGTATAGAAAGCATTTTCCTCACTTTTGAAGGTGTTTTGTCCGTTGAGGGAAAATGTTTTCCATTACTAGTTTATTTTCTATGAAACGAGCACCGAAAAATTTGAAAAATATTTTCTTGGAAGTTATTTTCCGTAAAACGAACATAACCTTAATCTTTGAATATCTTTCCACGTCGAGTTGTGGTGTCAATGTCGATAGATATGGATTTTTTTCTTGATAAATAAACAAGTGGTGCTAAGATAGCTCATCATACTTGTTATTTTGTTTCGAAGTCTATTCATCACAAGGGGGACCAAGAGCGATATGGTCCCCCATTCTTTGATTCGAGACAAAAAGTTACACCATCAGAATAGTAACTGAATGACTTATTCGATTGATTCCGCACAAATTATATAGTTTTAGTGACACTATAAGATAGAAACCTAAGTAGTTTACGAGATAAGGACGACGATCATAGATGTGTTACAAGTCGAAATAGAGACATGCTAGGGTTTGAAATGTGACGGGCACATGTGTATAGTGTCTAGTGAATTAAAACGGCACACTTGAATTTAGCACGTCACAACCCAAAAACACTATAATAGCTATCTAAATTATCTAAAACAGAAAACAATCGAATCATGAGCTCTTGAATTCGAATACCTAATCCTTTTTTGCCATTTTTCATAGTCTAAAAATACAACATGAAATTACTCGCATCGATTATTCACGAGTTTCTGTCAGGTGGCGACTAGAGCTGCCATAGTGATCATGTTGATGCACGGTGCGCATGAGACAAAGTCTCTTAAAGGGGTAATTGTCATTGCTGCGTACAAACCAAGTGCCCTTGCCAAAGAGAGCTGAAAGAAGCTTCTATTTGTGGGCTTCAAAACCTAGCATTAAGGGCATTACGACGATATACAAGAGGAACAGAGAAAAACTAGTGATTGGAGTGGAGGGGAAGATCTGTTTATGATCAAGAAAGAGTCGAGCCTTGGTCTGAGCTAGGACTAAGGTGGTAGTGCTACCAACAGATTCTTCACTAGTAAGAAATTACGCTTTTTTTGGGAAGATCTAGACATCTTTCCCCGACCTTTGCTGTGATTGAACTGCTATCCGACTGGGCGAATGAGAGGATGGGTTTGAAATATTCTCGTGCCCTTATATGACTGTACATTAAGTAACCCTATATGATTCAACTGATTCTTGATAAATGATTGACTAGGTCCAGCCAAATAATTCAAGACAATAATCACGCAGGTCTTAGTGGCCGCTAAGACAGCTGTAATATAAAGTTCGTTCAGCGTCATTTCATCAACGATGACGAAGCTTAGATGTGACCACAACATCGGTTACCTAGGACCACTCTTTGTGCTAGCACAAAAAGTCGTGGGAGCTAAGAACTTTTATCATATAATAGCAAAATTATGGGCAAATTGAGATTGCAACTCCATCTTACTTTACATTGACATCACGAGTATTTTAATCTCCTATTTGGACTTCCCACCAAACAAATCCGTGTGCTTCATGTGTACGTTCACAATTTCCTTGATAATGCGAACTATATATTCAGATTTGGACTCTTTCCAATCATGCCGTCCCCAGGAAATTATGCTCTAAATACAAACAAAATGATCGATGTGTTGGTGCATCTTACAGGACTGCCAAAGAAGCTTCTGATTGGATTTCGTGAGATCTTGCCATCCATTAGAGTGTGCCAAATATACGACAATGATTTTTAATCGTATATTATGTGTTAAAACTTATGATTGGATCCCTTGAGATCTTGCCTTCCATATTAATCAGAATGCAGTACAAAGTATCATTTAAAGATGACCCTTTTTTATGTACATTTAAATTCTGCGTTATTTTTCAAACGTTTGATTGGATTTCATGAGATCCTACCATCCAAAAAGAAAAAAAAAAAGCATATTTTAAAGGCCTCGAATACAATATAATACACGAAATTCATTTCAGATTTATTTGTCGTGTGTACATACATGTGCTACTGTCGAGTTACGTCAAAAAAACTGTTTGTAAAATGGCTTAAAACTTGTTATGAAATTCAAGGGTGAATTTCCTAAAAAAACCTCAAACTTTATGTCAAGTCCCAAAGTTGTCCAAACTTTTTTGTCTCAGAAAAAACCCCAAACCTTAGGTCAAGTCCCAAATCTATCCTGAGCTTTTTTTGTTTCAGAAAAATCCCCAAACTTTAAGTTCAGTCCTAAATTTGTCCCGAATTTTTTTATGTAAAAAGAATCAGCAAACTTCAATTTATTTTTAAAAATATATCCCCATGATCTAGTCTCAACTTGACGTGACACTTCCATGTTGATAATAAATCCACATTCTCAAAGTAATAAGGCGATAGGTACATACCAACGTCTCCAAAATAAAACCATTCTATGATATGAAAGTTAGGGACGACAACAAATCTACCCAAAAAAACTTTTTTAATTTAAAAAAAAACCTAATTTTTAGATTCAGTCTAAATTTGCTCCAAACTTTTCTTTGTCTAAAAAAAAGCTCCATTACTTTATTGATATGGATTTGTTATCAACGTAGAAGTACCACATCAAGTTGAGACTGGATCACGGAAGTATATTTTTAAAAATAAATTGAAATTTTCTAATTCTTTTTACATAAAACAAAGTTCGAGACAAATTTAAGACTGAACTTAAAGTTTGAGGGTTTTTCTGAAACAAAAAAAGTTCAGGGCAGATTTGGGACTAGACCTAAAGTTTGGAGTTTTTTTTTTAGATAAAAAAAATTTGAGATAAATTTGGGACTTAATTTAAAATTAGAGTTTTTTAGAGAATTAGGCCGCAAAAATGAAAGGTAATAATTGGCGAAATCATATCATCGTGGATAAGTGGGATGCATGTGGCCCAAAAAAGAAGAGAAACACGTGTCCATCAAAGAATTAACAAATTTTCATTCGAGTGTTGTGAGTAGATCTGATCAATAGGCGGATCCAGACATGCCACGCCGGGCATTGAGGTAAAAGGCAAAAAATTATTCAAAAAATTATAAATCTATTAATCAGCAGCCAATTCAATTTTATATTTAATCGATTTAATCCTAAATATTTTGATAATTTATCAATTTTCTAATCAATTTTGACAGAAAATCGACAACGTGGATACTGGCCGTCCCATATGGTACAGTTGGTGTTTACATGAATAATTTTTTCTTTTTTCTTTTCTTTCTTTCTTATTTACTTTTTTTCTTCCCGAAGGTTTTGGCAAGGTTGTCAGGGCCTCAGTGATGGCTAACAACCCTTACCAGCCTCGAGCTATCGTTAGCCTTCATATCTGTGCACGGCTCAGCTTGCACAGACTTGGCAATGGTTGTGATGAGTGTCATCTCACTAAATTTGTGTGAGGTGACGGTCGTCACGGGTCTCGCCCAATGGCTAGCAACCCACATGGACCATTACCTAAGCCTCATCGACCCTGCCAACCCTTAAGGGAAGAAAAACATTATAAAAAACGAAATAATAAAATTTCACAAAACTTTTCAAAAAATTGCAAAAATTTGTTCACGTCAAAGTCGGCCGTGCCACACGTAGGACAACCGGCATCACCTTATTGATTTCCGAATAAAATTAGTCAAAATGATTAAATTGGCAAATCGTTAAAATATTTAAGACTAAATTAGTAAAATTAAAAAATTTATAACTAAATTGGCCACCTAACAATGTGATTAATATTTTTTGGACAATTATCCGGAGGTAAAAGTCATAGTCATGCCCACCACAATATAAATATACTAATATTATTGGGCCTGAGTGAAGGCCCATGTATACACATGCTCGAACCATCTGCAAACCATCTATATAGGGAAAAAAAAAGACAATTGCGCACGAGGACTTACGGATTATCAGATTCAAGAACAAATTGAACCTATCATTTCAATTTAAGTCTAATTAGATTATTCTCTTTGAGGTTAGATGTCTAATGAAATGATTTAAAAGGACTAATTCTAACATTTTGACATTCATTGAGATCAGTGGTTTGATTTGAAGAGGAAATGATCATGATATGCAACTATGTTCCTAAGTACGAAATTTGATCTCCAGTCTCAGGACTTCACAGTTTAATCCTTCTTCAGGAAGAGATTCATATGACTGAAAAGATGGAGACACTTTCTGGTAAAAACACGAGGGTTCATATGCTTTCTATTGCAATTAGATGCCAATTTACATGTACATTATTTGACAGAAACATGCTAGTTATCCGGATCGATGCAATGCTAAAGTCTACCGCCTCTGGAAATTGAGCACCTTGATGGAAATGGCGAAAATGGACGCAAAGAGCACCGCAAAGCCTAAGATCATGGCGGCGATCACGCCCAGGAAATCATGTCGGAAACCAAAGTAATCCCTCACGTATTCTTCCACCGTGCCCTCAGTGTCCTCGAGCATGTTCTTTAGATCGCCGAACTGAGAGACTACCAATCCATATAAAGTCCAAGAAACCGGGCACGCCCAATAGTACCATCTCCACCAGACAGGTATCCTCTGTTGAATAGGAAGTCACGAGGACGTTCATAAATCAGGCATTACACTTGTTGTTGAAAACAAAATCAGCAGAAACATCAAAATCGATGGGTTGCCATGGAACTTACAGTCCTTGGCACAATGAACCCCGAAAAGAGGTTCCACACGCCGTAGAATGCAGAAGAGACGATGGAAGCGATGTGGTGGTCCGGGGTCATGCCCACGGCCATCATACCATAGTAGGTGAAATACAACAATGTGAAGTACATCAAGAACAGATACCACAAAAATTTCGCAATGGTCCATTTGAATCCAATCATTGCGTAAACTATGATACCATATGATGTAGCTTGCGCGAGAACATAAGGGACTTCAATCAGAACCTACGAAATAAATATTAATCACATCAGCAAGCTTCCAATATTGATTTAGGCATAACACTACTTAGAATAAGCATACTCAGAATCGTTTCGAAGCAATTTTACCTGTGCTAATGCGTATGGCAGGGCCGAGTACATCCCTGCAGCTCGCTCTCTATAGAAAACCGTTCTCTCCACTGCTACAACTGGTTGCACTGAAGATGCATTTTGGATCCCAAGGAAGAGAACAGCCGAATACATGGATCCCATCGCATTGAACAAATCTTGTTGCCGGGTCCTGCAAACCTAACATTCAGAAACACACAACTTCGAAAATGACCGAGGCAAAAAATTGACGTTCTAGACAGAAATTACGTTTTAGAGCCGAGGTCCCAGAACATAGTCCCAAACATTAAGGCAATGAAGATGGTGAAGAGGAACCGAACAGCCGTATACAGCGGATTCCGCCAGTAAGACCAATGTTGCTTCCATAAGCAAGCCATTAACTGGGTGAAAGTTGGCTGAGAATACTTAGTCGGGAAATAAAGATCCTTAGAATTTGGGAGAGGTATGCTCAACTCTTTAATCAAAGCCTTGTTCCTCCTGAAAATCACGAAAATGTGTTTTCCCATTGACATTTTACAGGTCAATAGCCAGACTAAAAGTTGGACCTCAAGATGTGAGGTAAACCCACCTGTACAAATCTGAGTTTTTGTATAAATCAGAAAAATCAACACCCAAAGCGAGTTCTTGTGCTGGGCTTGTAACTTCGAGCATCCAAGTTGCTGGATTATAGCCATCTTTGATACCGCTAACTCCTTGAATTCCCTTCATTTTGAAGAAATATACCTTGGTGATTCAAGTAGCAAAAGGAAAGTACAATTGAAGCCGGATTATATTCGTGAAACAGTCTGTACCTCAAAATAATTTATTAGATGAGAAGACTGATGACCCAGAGGACCGACATATACCTCTTGTCCCCCTCGTTTCACTAAGAAAAGCTGCAAAACAAGCACAAACGCAATAGCTTCAAACTTCGAGAGCGCTGCAAAAACATTTTTCGTATTTTGAATGTGTTGACATAACTCACCTCATCGAATGCTTCAAATATATCAATGCTCGGTTGGTGAATTGTGCATACGACCGTTCTCCCCGTGTCCACTGTATTTCTAACTGTTCTCATGATGATAGCAGCAGCTCTTGCATCAAGCCCTGAGGTTGGTTCGTCCATGAAAATGATGGAGGGGTTTGCGACTAGTTCAACCGCAATGGTCAGCCTTTTGCGTTGCTCGGTGGATAGACCATCCACACCAGGCAAACCGACCAAGGCATGTCTCAGCGGATTTAGCTCCACAAGCTCCATGACTTCCTCAATAAACATCTGCAAAATTTTTTCCGTTAGAAATGATTTGAACTAGATTGATCCTCAATTGAAAACAGCTAAGCAGTAAGCACTTCCACAATTCATTTTAGTTAAGAAGACGATCCTGGTAGAAACAGATTGTGGTGGTAGATGCAAACCTTTCTAGTTGGTTCATCCACACCAGGTGGCAAACGCAGCCATGCCGAGTAAAGTAGCGACTCATAGACAGTAACATGAGGTGAATGGATGTCATTCTGTTCACAGTATCCGGAAATCCTAGCAAATGTATCTTGGTTCTTTGGATACCCAGAAATTGTTATGTTCCCCTTGATGTATCCTCCGGTTTTTCTCCCAGCCAACACATCCATCAGGGTAGTTTTACCAGCACCGCTGACGCCCATCAGAGCTGTGAGGACACCTGGCCTAAAAGCACCACTTACACCTTTCAAGAGCACCAATTTATCCTCAAGTACACCTTGATTCTTCATTTCCTGCCAAGATAACCACGAACACCTAGTTATACTTAGGATGAACATTTAAGGTTAAACAAATCGAAATCGTACTATGTTCACTATCTTCAGACTTTTCATAGCTTAACAAAAATACCCGTGGCATGTCAACTGAATAAGTTATTTCATCGAAAGTTATTGAGTGCTGCTCAAATGGGAGCACCATTCCTCTTTTCCTATCAGCGGCAACAGCTGTCTTGGGTCGGGTAGGTGTAGACTTGGATGACCTTCCTGCAAGACCAAAAAGAAAAGACAGGCAAAGAAGTAACAAGAGTCCTTTGATGGAACAAAACCTCTGTTCACCCCTTTGACGTCTTGACTTCTGCTAAATAGTAAACAATGAAAAGAAACTATCTATGCTTCATACCTGATCCATTTTTGTGACTAGAGCCTTGAGATTGCAACTGAATTGATCCTCCCATTCTATTAACGTCCTCATTGCCCTCAGGATCATCTGATTTTACTGTCTGGGATTGGCCAAAGGCTGCATCATAACATGGAGCTTGAGTAGGCAAGCTCTTGCTGACAGAAACCTCAACAAGAAGAAAAGCCACTTACGATTGAGAAGAGCAAGAGCCATGGAAAACCCAAAGTTGAAGAGGATGACAAACCCAAACAATGCCCCAACTCCTATCCAATACCAGTATGCTTCAGTAAAGAACCCACGGGACTTCAAAACTTGAATTCCTAGTGGTTCGTCTGAACTTGAATTCATTGGAATCTATTATAAGGAATAGCACAAGAGGAATCGGTCAGTCAAATTCACATCTATGAAAGATCAAAATATTGGCTTTAAGCAGTTACAAGACTCTACCTTATCCCAACTTGATCCTAAAAGCTCGTTAACGACTATCGCGTTCTGCCCATACATTATGGGAGATATCCAGTAGCCCCAAATCCACCATTTCTTCACGTTCTCTACAATTCAAAGAAATCGAGATTAGCATTTCTTATGAAGAAGTATGAACAAAATACAAAAAAGGTTGAACTCTAGTACATGTAATACCTCGGGAAATAACTACCCCGCCCAATGCAAAGAGAGTGAGCAGAGCAAATGCCCCGAATGTGTTGGCAATGATCATATTTCTCCCAAGTGCTGCGATCAATCGAAACAAACCAGAGGCCATCTGGTTAGCGACCACAAGCAAAAGATACTGCTTGAACAACCTGTAACCCAACATGGACAGTAGAATGTATCAACTAGGACAACGAGATTAGAATTTCCATTCTACCACCAAAGAATAATCACAGCTCTTTCTTACCTTCCAACATTTGGGTCATATCCAATGACATAGTAGGTGATGAACACCCAGACTGCAACCTCCACGAATGTGATAGGGATCTTGAGAATCCAAGTTGGAAGAGCATATGCCCATGCCGGATAGAAGAGGAGGTCTCTTTGCTTGTAGAAAACTGGGAGCTTGGCTATGGTCATCGAAAGCTCCACCATTCCATTAAACATGATTGAAATCAGGGTGAAGAACAAGGCACCAATGTAAACTCCTCCATCAGTTGCGGAATCCCGATGCATCTTAGTCCGTAAGAACAGGGTCATCATAATAGATGCCATAACTGTAAGCTAATAAAACAAGTCATATCAGATTATGTACATCAGACAATTTATGGTTGAAGTGAACTGAAAGAGAACGAAGTTGGTATTTACCTGAGTGATCTTGAAGATGTAGACAAAGGAGTTCCTTTTCATAAGCAAATACTCTCTTGAAATGCAAGCTTTCAGCAAATCCTTCATTCCAACACCAAATCTTTTCGTAGTCAAAGCGGCCGGGTGGTTCTTGTTCTTATCAAATGGAGTGGAAAGTTCATCCCCGAGTTTTCTTCCCACATCAAATGACTGGAACGCCTCCGCAAATTCCCGAACCGTAACAAAAGTGTAAGGCTCGTCTTTGCGTACCCAATACTGATGCTGATCTTTTCTTGATGTTACCTATCGAAAAGTAGAAAAGTACGTTATTGCAAGGGACTTGCTAAAGTATATATCTTTTATCTCCTAAAAGTTGCTGAAACGAAATTTTAATAGTTTTACTTACTTCCTGCAAGAAATCGGCAACGCCCTTCCTCCCAGGGCATTTGAATCCCATGGATTTGAAGAAATCTAGGGTGAGTTCACGTGGGCCCTGGTACACGACCTGACCATCAGACAGGAGAATGATATCATCAAACAGATCGTAAGTCTCTGGAGCTGGCTGGAGGAGGGAGATAACGGCCGTTCCATCAAGGATGTGAATAAATTGTTTCAGGGAGTTGACGATCTGGTATGTCGTTGAGCTATCGAGCCCTGTAGATATCTCATCCATGAGCAATGCCTTAGCAGGCCCAACCAGCATCTCACCTAGAAATTACAGATCAGAGAATCGAACATTTTCAGTTACTAAAATTTAATATGCTTCTAGTTCTAACCTGTGGTCACACGCTTCCGTTGTCCTCCAGAAATACCCCTCAGCATTTCATCTCCGACCATGGTATCAGCACATATTTCCAGCCCTAAAATCTGTGCAGAAAACATGTGCATTAAAGTTCTGCTATTTGTCAAGTGCCCGCATGATTTTGTGGTGATTCTTGTCAAAATTACCTTAAGAATATAATCAGTGACAACGTTAGCCTCCTGACCTTCTGTCGCTGCTGCCTGTGGAATTTTGCATGACCCATCGCATAAGAAAAACCAGACACCCACGTTAATCTAAGAATTTCAATAACATAGTAACTGCTTGCTGGAGTCCGACTAAAAACCATTTGTTCCTCGTTAGTTTCTTCTTATGGATTACTTAATTCATTTCCTTAGTGGAAAAACGAAAACGACTCTAAGTTCGCCTTGTATAATTACCTTCATGAAGATGTCAATATCAGGGTCTGGTTTTATATTTGCCGCTTTCTCTCTTCTCGTTAACTCTGACAACATATCTGCAGATGCCACCAAAGAATCAACATTTCTGATTCGAAAAAATTTGTCCAAGTCAAACTCAAACATGACATTATAAAAATATAAAAGCATTAATTCCAATTCACCAACCGTATCGTGATCCAACACCCTGACATCTTGCAGAGAAGGCCAAAGTTTCTCTAACTGTCATTTCTCCTATGTGAAGATCGTGTTGACTTGTGTAAACCGCGGTTCTTTGGGGCACAAACTCATTCAAGCCATGCCCATTGTAAGTTACCCTTCCCGTTGTCTGAGGAACAATCTTCACTCTTTCAATATAATTGGATGATGTTTTGATTTATCATATAAAAGTTGAAAATCCACAAAAGAAGGGCTGAAATTAAATGAAAGGTGACGTGCACTAACGTTTAGTTCAGGATCGAGCTTGCCAGCCAAAGCTAACAAGAGCGTCGTCTTTCCTGAACTAGGAGGACCCAGAAGCAAAGTCATCCTGCAAAATTGTCCATTTAAATGAGAAGAAACTTGCCAGAAGAGAAAGGAAATTATTAGTTCCAAATCGAATTTGAAGCACTAATCCAATCGACATGTTGAAAACTTCTGCCCAGCAAGAATTTGACAATTTTTAGTTGGGACTTTTGAATAATTACACAACATGTAATGCATCTATAGATACAGCACCAAGCTCAGAGATGGAACCAAATCAGACGAGCTGAAGTAAAATTAAGTTCAGTTCAATTCAATTTGGATGTTCGAAAAACTGGTTTTTGATTTGGTTTGATTTGCTCACCTGCCCGGTTTGATGATCCCACTGACATCTTGAAGGATAGTCAAGTGCTTCCTTCCACTAGGAAGTATGTGTAGAAAATTCAAGAAGCCCTTCAGCGGTAAAAAGAAACAAAAAGAGTAGTAAAGGTTAAACAAAGAAACCAATCAGAACATTGAACCAAGTCACTGAATATCATTTTAATCAGAAAAACAATATGATCCTAATTGCAAGCTATGTGACTCAAATAGTATGGGACTTGGATGTGTGGTTTATATTTTATTAGGTTCTCCCATCTCAATAGCTAGCTTTTGGGTTGTGGTTCCCCGAAAGTCTACATCGATTGATATAGGAGCCGTCCACCATATCTCCCAGTTGCATTATCGAGGGGCGCCGGTGGTGAACCGACATTGCAGTGGTTGCCCGAGACTAGCAAATGGTGGGTACAAAAGTCAACCCTACGTGTGCACCGGGATTGCGGAGCATGGTTGATTGTTATGATCCTAAATGGGACTTGCATATCACACATACGGTGCGGGACTTTGATATGTGGTTTGTATGGTCTTGGAGGTGAGAGAGCCAAGGCCATTTAAATCACATATCGAAGCCCATATCGATATGGATCTGAGTCCTACGCTTGAGTTAGGTTCCTGACAAAAATGAAGTTGCCTTTTTGGCTTTTACATTTAAGTTTTTTAGGTGGTTGCTAGCTTACCTCTAGAATATTAGTGCAGAAATTAATGAAGGTTGGCAAAGCTCTGCTTCCTTCGTGAGCCTCAGCCTCAACGTTCAAATGTTCAAATCTAACTTCAATTGTGGGAATATCGATTCCAACTCTGCAAATAAACCCAGATTCACGATCACCACAGTTGTTCAAACCCGAAATGACAAAAAAAAAAAAGGGCATCTTGAGAATACCAGGAAAACTTTCTGCGGAAAAAATAATACATGCATGATTCCTGAATGAACAATTACCACCATTCTGGACGAGAAAATTTTCACTAACAAGAGATGGTCCGACCTGATAAGGATCTTCCCTGGTAAATATTTTTCTCGGAAGCCAAACAGACTCCATTTCAAAGAAACGTTGCAGATTTGGTAAATTTTTCCTCTTTTCTCGGAAATCCTACAAACAGAGGTTCCAAAGACAGAGCAAACAGAGACAGTACCTATCAATGCGGTTCTTGAGCTTCAGCAAGAACTTCTCGTTGTCCTCCTCAGCGACCCTCACTAACCTCTCCATCAATCTCTTCCTCTCGTGAAAACCCAGGTTCTGGATGTCGATCTCGTCGGCACCGCCCCGCGAGGCCGTCAGGATCCCTTTCCGGAGGCGGTCGAAGGTGGGGAGCTTCTCGAGAGCAGCCCATCTGAGAGCTTCTTCGTCGTCCTCCTCGCGTGAGGACCTCGAGAACACGTCCATCACAGCTGCATGGCTCCTCCGCATGGTGGAGCTGGCCGCTCGCAGGCTGTTGCTCGCTCTGTATATATCTCCTCTTTCCATGGATGATGCTGTCTCCCAAATCGTTGCTCTTGCTCTGTTTCTGAAACACAAGAAGAAGAAGAAGAAGAAGAAGAAGAAGAGGAGGAAGAAGACGTGAATGAAAGCCTTTCGGGTTCTGTTTGCTGCTGATGCGTGCTAGCGCAATTACGTATGAAAAGTTGTTCTGTGAAAGAAGCTGCAATGGAGGAGAAACAGGCGCGAAGATGAAGTTTATATAGAGAAAGACTCTGCGTATGTTAGGTCCCACGGGGCGGCATTCGAATTGTCGACTCCATAAATGTTATTCCTGGGTTGGAAAATAAGAAGTCAAAATCCATTCTTCGTTTCCATACTTGACGACAAACTTTTTTTTTAATCAAATTTATATACTTCTCGCTAATCTAATCGAATCATTTTACTCTCACGAATTTTCTTATCAAATCCTTCTAATAATGAGATGCGTGGTGAGTGGGGGAGGACGCGGAAAGTGTTTGATGGAACTTTATCAAGAAAAGAAATAGATTTGGAATAGAAAAGTTCATCCAAGACATAAAAAGAGTAATTTATTTATGAATTGGATAAAAAGCCAAAGCACTTTAAGATTTACGGTAAAGATAATTGGACAAAAAACCTCAAAGAATTACTTAATTGAGAGGAATTCTCATATATTATCAACTCAAGACTTTGCATACCTGCAACTAAGAGAGCACCTCCTTTTTTTATAGAGGAACTAGGACGCTAAACTATGAAACATTGAATTAGGAATGTTAAAACCTTAAAATAGGAAACATCAAATTAGAAAATCAAAATCTAGATATATTAAAGGATTCGGCTAGCATGACCGTCCTCCATAAAATGACGGAGTGACGGTCAATTGTCAGCCACAAGACTTTTTTGAGGAAACCAGCTTCCTCAACCGGTTTCTTTTTGGCTCTATGTTTTGTTTTTGGTTTTTTTTATGACTTCCATGTTTCCTTACTGCAAGCTCAAATTAAGGGAGGGACAAAGTCAAAAGAGGGCCCACAGAATCAATTTTCTTGAATATGGGAAAGCAAAAATATATTAGATACCGAAATATAAAGAATTACAAGTAGAAAAATATAATCACTTGAAAGAAATCATTAATGTCGTTATATAGATCTATTAAATTTAAAAGATGCAAAAACACTTAAAACGTTGTCTTTGCAAGTAATAATAAAATCATTGTGCAGTGAATTGGCTTCCCATTCCAATCATTCAAATCAAACTGCTCTAGAAAGACTCTCCGGTGACATAAAAGATCGGTGATATCGATTATGCATAAAACAATTGAAGTAAAGAAAAGATCAAAATAAGAATAATGAATTAGTAGAGCAAAAAATTTACCCCAGTGATCCAAATCTCGTAGATGAAGATGCGTTGGGACCTAAAACATTATAAAACATATCTTCAACATTTGGTTCATTGAGAAAACTCACGCGACCATGAGGCACCTGACCCTATATCATTTCATACGAATTAAAAGTCAATTTATAGTAAGGTATTTTAAAACAAAATAATAACAAGTACCAATAACGATAGAAAACCCCTTATTCTTTCTTGATTACAAATCAAATTTTGAGAATAGTTAGGATGACTCATCTCATCCAAATTCCCAATTGAGTGAAAATCAATGAAATTCTTTGTACTTTCATTCTGATATATTGTATTCGTTGATTTAACTAGTAGAGGCTATGACATATATTGCCAAAGAATTCAATATGTTTCTTTTGATTTTGTCTCTCAATTTAAGCTTGCAATAAAGAATTACAAAAATTTCAAGAAAATAAAAAAGGAAACGTAGAGTCAACATTTGGAACCGGTTGAGGAAATTTACCAGTTTCCTCAAAAAATATTCCTGTGGCTGACAATTGACCGTCACTCCGTCATTCTACGGCGGACGGTCATCTCAACATTTTCCTATGTTAAATTAGGAAACTAACTTGAAATAAGAAAACTTTTGTTCAGCCGAATAAGTCTTTATTCTTTAATCTTCTAGCCGCTTTTATCCTCTTTTGACCGTTATATAATGTTGTGGCCAAAATATATCTTTAGTTGCATAACAGTAAATGGTCTTTTATGGAACTCGATGCTCCCGCATCACACTACTACCCAAATTCAATGCAAGTGGCCCTTAGACAATGTCGTAGTGTAACATGCAGAAGATTTTTCCAATGTGGACATCCATGTCAGACTCTATATTGACTAAATTTTACTCACATTATATGCTCCAAAGTTGTATACATCCCCATTTGTTTCAGGGAAAATCTTATAATTTTGGAAATTATTTTATGTCATTTGAAAACAAATTTTCCTAAATACACATACACTACTCGAGTGCTAATAATTTGCACATGAGTAGCCGAAAAACCAGGCACGGGCACAAAGATGCCAAGTCCAGCCTTGATGGACCCCGACCCAAGGAAGGCCACTTGGGTCCCAAGCAAGACCTCTGACATCGATCTCATGTCCGCAAAAGCCACAACTAAGAACCCGGTACCCGGACATGACTTCTTGGCTCCCAGGCCTGGGTCCCCAAAAGCCAAGTGTAGGACCCCAGTTACTCGGGTACAAGCACCGAGGTCCTTGATCTCCAACTCAAGCGTGGGGGATCCGGGCACAGACATAGGGATCTCGGGCCCGGCATGCAAAAGAGTACAAAAGAAAATGGAAAAGAAAATTACAAAACAAATCTTGATCATCCAAATGGTCTAATGATGAATTTAGAGGATCCCAATATCAATTCCAAAATGAAAAATCAAATCAAATTATTTCTTGACACGAGTTTTGACAAAAGTATTTAGTTTTGCCAATGTTGGCATGACGTTGTCCGTACTGTTGTAATAGGCAATAGCACTAGCGCACCAAACTTTGAAGAAACAATTATTATTACTTTTCTAAGTGGAAAATATATAATTGAAATAGAAATGCTGAGAAATTTATTTAAGATTATGCATATCAACGTTAATACATCTTACCACCCGCCTGGGTGGCGCTGCTGGAGTGCGCACTCTTCCTCTCGCAAAAGGTTGAGTGTTCGAATCCCGGGCGCCACTGGGTGACTTAACCGGTGGCACGTGTGTGGTGGCTAGCACGTGTCGCCTCCAGGGTTTACTCCCCGGCTGTCGGCCGTGCGGGGGTTCCCTGGGTTATCAAAAAAAAAAAAAAAAAAAAAAACGTCAATACATCTTACCTTACCAAAAAATAAAAACGTTAATACATCTTTGAAAATTTTCAGTTTTTTTTGTAATAAATAAAAGTCAAATTTCCATTGGTCTAGCGAAAAAAAAAACTCACAACTATTATACTCGGTGCTAACCCTAAATAGAGTAACATAGTTTTACTGCAACGAATTGAATAAGGAAAAATCGCACCAAGGATATATTTTCCCAAAACACTTGAACTGATTGATCAAAGCTAAGGTTGAATTGAACGTGCGAGACTTGTAACACTTATTTCTGCATGCATGTTTCATCAAAGATGTGCTACCTTCTTCTTCATGGAATAATCACCTATAAAATCTTACATTTGATTTACATCTTCGCATGATCCTGTTACCAATATAATCTTTGGTCCTCTAATGTGTTTAAAACTTTCACAATTTGCGACCACCTTTGATTAATGTCCCTCAACCAAGTATTACGAAGGATTTTAGACACCTACAATGGTGTACCGATACATCAAAAAGCTCGTACTATTCTGACAACTAGCAGGACATTTATCTTAGGAAGCACGACAAAGATCATATTATACTCTGTAATACAGTATAAGACCTAAACATAGGATGCAATAAAGTTGTAATTAAAACTTAGTATAGGATCTCTAACATAACCCTCTTAATTTTCCATAAAGCAATACTAGTAAGCCTGTTTGCCTTGCTATAGAAGCAAATTAACCAGAGATAGCCGCATGTGGTTAGTAAGGTTCTGTGGGTAATAGTGCCAAACGTAATGCATGTTGTCATCTGCAAATACAAGAACACTTGGTTACATTACGCCGTGCATGTGTATAATGTGCAGTCGCTGTGCATCTCCAAAAGGAGGCAGAATAAGAAGCAGAAGAAAAGTTTGCGATTTGAACTTGCTGTTCAAGCCTAACCCCTCAGCATGTCAGGCGGATTCTGGTCAAGAACAGGAACACTTGCGTGATCAGGAATGTAAAGAAACTCAAAAGAAGCCAACGGAGATTGACTCGGTTGGCGAAGATCAGGCACTTTGTATCGATCGTGCTTAGGTTCGATTTACACGGCCACCGGTCCGTCATCTCCTTGGAAATGGGTCATCGCCCCCCATCCTAAACTTTTTGTTACCAAAAAAGAAAGATCAAAAGGTTGCATTATGGTTTATGAGTTACAAGACAATCGTAGAGATTGTAAATAAATTAGGTTTAATCGAACTCTCGACCTAGCCTAATTCAATTAGGTTTTAAATGAGGTTTTCAACCTCAATATGGGCTTATGGTCCATTTACAAAACCTATAGATAGTGGCAAAGTCAGAGTTTTAGATTTAGGGAGTTCTCGGGCAAGAAATAAAAGACTCAGGGTGTCAAGGTACTTCACAAAAACTTGTTAAATCTTGGGGACGAATTGCTGGGGACGAAAATTAACAAGAAATTTCATTAAATACAGTACGTAATAAATGAAATCGGCGCCAAATATCCCTTTGGCCCGGCTTAAGTTTGACATTTTGTCGTCCGATTTCTCTTCTTCTTGTACCCACATTTACGTGTCTGACTTTGGAATGCCATCTTAGTTAGGATAGAAGCTTCATCAAATGGTCAGCACCACAAGTTACAATCGTAAACATACCGTTCTTATGCTTTAATTATTAATAGGTTTAACTATTCCATAGCTCCTTTTTGTTGGTGGCTAGTAACAGGTGTTCATCCTCTAGTATTTATTTGCACTTTTCCGGTAACAGGGATGAGGTCCTCTCACGAAACTTTTCAATAACGCTACGATTAAACCATGAATTGTGAAATGTTAATTAATAAGTCTTTCAACTTTTTAACAAGAGCTTCGTCAAACGATGACAATATTGATATTTTTGTGAAATTCAATTGTAAGATGGTAATATACCCAATATTTATACCCTGAACTTTGTGGCAAAATTCATATGTAAGTTGGTAACAGAATAGTCAACTAAATAGCGCAAGTCCAAATGTGGGTTAATTACTTCCTCGATTACAAATTAGTAGCGTTGAGATGCACATGTAAGTTGTGCTATAAATTTTCACATTGGAGAATTGATGTAGTGCGCAGCGGCTATCCATCCATAACTCATTAACTCAAGTTTTTTAGTGAAAATGGGTCTAACAAAACATGTTGACGAGCTCGAAATTAAGCTTTTTTTTAGCAATCTCCCGTGATGTAGGTATCAGGTTTCTACTATGCACTCCCAACAAATAGATATCAAAGTCGTTAGTTGATTGATGGTTTACTTCAATATGTATCGGTGTTTAGTAAATATCTCAAAGAAGAAATATCATGACCAACGTGGTTTTCAGGTAGCCTTCATGGTTTGGTCTAGCAAAAGAGACTTGGAGTGAAGCGGGCATTGTTGTTGCGGTTATGCAACAAAGTGGAGATCTATTTAAACATGTTGATGCAGAAAGATAGCTGAATTAAGAAGGAGCAGACCTAACACTGAGCTCACTTTTGAAGTTTAGATATGTGATGCAGAAAGATACCTAAATTAAGAAAGAGCAGACCAAACACTGAGCTTAGAGTGAAAGGGAGATTATTGAGATATACATGTGAATAATATTATAAAGCCTCACATGGGAGAATTAGTACGGTATGGAACAGTTAATATATCATCATAGACATGTGAAACAGTTAATAAATTATAGTAGATCTATAACTTATGGGCTTAAACTTTTTAGTGAATAGTTAATATATCCTAGCAGATGTGTGGACAGTTAATATATCCTAGTAGACGTATGAAACAGTTAATATATTATAGTAGATCTATAACTTATGCGCTTAAACTTTTTAGTGAATAGTTAATATATCCTAACAGATGTGTGGAGCAATTAATGTATCATAGTAGATTCATAACTTATTAGCTTAAACTTTTGAATGAATGTGGGTTCAATTAAATATGTTGATGCACTCGGAATTGAGCTCCCTCTTAGCAATCTCCCTAGATGTAGGTATTGGGTTTCTATTGCACGCTCTCAAAAAAGGATTTAAATGTAAGTTGATAACTTGCTAACAACTAAAAAGATAATGAAGTTTACTGGGTACAGGATTTATGTCACCGCAATTACAAATTACTATTATGTATTGGATTTTATTGATCAAGATAGAGTTGCCCTTATATCAAATTAACCTCTTTTAAGTAAGTCGATTGCTTAAGAGGGAACCATGATTCCTTGTCGTGGCTTGCAACCATGAATTGAGAAGACAAACATCCTACTTCGAAATTAAGACAAATGCTATGGTTCTAGCAATTTTGGCTGTGGAAAAAGGCACCGGCTTCATTATGGGAACGATAAGAGGTAGTTGACTATTGAGGAATCTCTCGCAAATTGAGAGTTTAGTCCCAAAAGAACTTATCGAAGAAGAATGGGAATGATGAAGTCACGGTTGGAAGATAAGCACATTCTTCTGGGGAAAGCAATGTCCAACCACCAACTAATACTTTTCTCCTTAAAAGCAGCAAAAGGAAAATTGATTTTAACGACTTTCTTTCTTCTCCACTTCATTTGTCGGCCCTCCTAATGTCAATGTAAGAATGTCCGAAGTGAGTGGACACTACAAAAAAACACCGGATTAGCGATCAAATTTGCGACGGAAAAAATTCCGTCACTACTAGCTCGTCGCAAAATTTTGCGACGGAAAATTTAAAAGTTCGTCTCAAATTTGCGACGAAAACAAATTCGTCGCAACACATTCCTCGCAAAATTCGTCACAAATTAGCCACTAATACTATCCGTCGCAAATATTCCGTCGCAAATTTCTGACAAACTATGTCCGTCGCAAAATTCATCGCAAATTCCGTCGCGAATTCCGTCGCAAAATTCGTCGTAAAATCCGTCGCAAATTTGCGACGAACTATGTCCATCGCAAAATTCGTCGCAAAATCCGACGCAAATTCCATCGCAAAATTCATCACAAAATCCGTCGCAAATTCCATCGCAAATTTGCGACAAACTCTGTCCGTCGCAAAATTCGTTGCACAATTAATCGCAAATTAGCCACGAATACAATCCATCGCAAACTTCGTCGCAAATGTCGTCGCAAATTTGCCACAAATACTATCCGTCGCAAATTTCGTCGAAAAATTCGTTACAATTTTCGTCGCAAAATCGACCGCAAAATTTAAACGTCGCAAATTAGCGACGAACTGTAATGATCGCAAAATTCAGCGTAAAATATTCGTCACTATTTTTACATCATTTCGGTCATAAATTCTTGTTCGCATCAAACAAAGGATATAATGACATATAATTGAAACAGAAAAATGAACAAACCATAGATTCTGACAAACCAGCCACAATAACATATAATTGAAACAAATAACTAAAGGAAAGTTACAAAGTCTGACATGATGTTATTTGATATCCAATCTTACAATACATTCAAAACATGAACTAAGAGACGGGACAACCATAGAAGACGCAGAAAAACCATACACAAGAAGACGCGACTTTGATACTTTGGCAGGACATCAAAAGTGGTCACTTTTCGAAACCTGAGGAAATGTTCATACATAAATCAGTCCAGATTATAAAAGAAGCGTTTATACATGGATGTAGAACTAGGTGTAAAATAACAAGAGAGTTAACAAAAATACGTTTCAGAGCGAACATAAATGTTCTTACATATGAATATGAGTGAAATTGTAAAAAACCAAGATTATGAAGCAAACTTATCCCCGATTTTGAGAATTTTAACTAGAAAATCTGGAGAAAATCATCATCAGCATCATCATCATCATCAGCATTCTTAGCATTAATGTGTTGGTCATCGTTGTGCCCATGATCTATTGGATTGGCTGGAGGTACAGGAGGATCATCATATCGGTTGAGGTTAAGGTGTTGCATAACGAGTCTCATTTGTTGCTCCAAGTTATTTATTTGTTTGTCCTTCTGAACAAGTAAATTATTCAGACGATGCACTTCTTGGGTCAATTGCTCGTCGTGTCGTAACCTCCTTCGACCAGTCGCAGTGGATGATGAACTTGCAGGACTATTCGGCATGTACATCCTTGACAACGATCCCATCCCAAATATTTTCCCTTTTTTCACCCCACCCGTTGCCTCCATCCATAATGCCGTATTATCAACTGATGGCCCGGACTCAGGACAATCATCACTACCACTAGCACTGCTCATTACAAGTTGATCATATTTTTCCTACATTAACAATGTAGATGAAAATAAAATCACTACCATAAATATTGAAAGCATTCACGGTTTTCATTATAGTTTACATATAAGTCAAAGTATAACCTTACATACCTTAATAGCTTTTGCTCGATCGCCAGTCCATGTCTTATCTTTCTTTTGAAATGTGCATTCAAATGTAGCTACAAATGTCGGTTCCGTCCCCAATTCTTGTGCCTACAAAATGTAAACATAAGTAATTGAATTAAATTAACTTATAACTCATTTAACAGACTTACCAGTCGTTTGCGATGCTCCACAATATTGATAGAGCCCCCAGCATATGTGGCTGACCCCTCACTAGAACTAGAAGATTGATTCTTCTTATTCTGCTCACAGAGTTGCCGACTCTGTTCAGATGCCCAAAATCTGTTAATTGCCGCACAATTGTCAGCTGTAAAGAAAGACAGCTTCACTTGCTTGATCTTCGCTCTATTCATGACATTTCGCATAAAATCACCAATTTTCTTATCGAAAATTCTTCTTACTTCATTGTCTTCCACTTCCTCCCACTTGTACTTCCGCTGCAATGATTAAAAACACAAATTGAAAGTTATTATGATGATCACCTATCCATAACCATGCACCAGACAAATATAGATAGATTTTGTAAAGTTCATGTCGGGGAAAATATTTGGTCCTTTAGATATCGAAAACTATAGAGTTGTTCCGGTCCCTTTACATCATTCTTGACCATCAATATACTACACCAAACTTAATTGGTGAGAAAATAAAATATGTAAAACTTACCTTGAATTCATTACACCACATTTGTTTCACTTCTTGTGGAACATTTCTGTAAGTAGTATACTCTCCCATCCAAAAGTTTCTTACTATTTTGTTCAATTCCTTCAGAACAGACGTAGCATCCGTGAATCTGCAATCATACAGATATTGTGCAACATCGATAATTCAGTTGACATCAACATCTAAAGCCGTAAAGATTACATATACTAAAATAAAATGAAGTACTTACGACTCTCCAAATGGACATATGAAGAATTGGTTATCTTCTTGACCTCTGTTTCCATCAATATTCGATTGTTCCACCGAATAATGGGGTGAAACGGAAGGAGAGGGAGCTAAAGGAGATTGAACTGGAGGACATTCAGTTCGCATGTGGCCAAGTCCTGTAACATGTTGTTCAGTGTTGGATGAAGGGCCAACATGTCCATATTATGATGAACCATATTGTGGTTGAAGGTTAGATGACAGGACAGGGGAAGAGAAAAGGGACGGGGACGAGGACGAGGAAGAGGCTTGTCTTCTAGGCATGTGACATCCACGTTTATACTGACAAGTAGGAAGGTTTTGCGAATATGTAAAGAACTATTGACACGTATTACTGACACATAGTGATGTACATGACGAAACTTACCATTTTGATGGAAAGACTGAGAAAATGTTTCCTTGAAATGACCCACTGTCGAGTGTTTATGATGTGCAATTTCCTACGAATAAATATACTATAAATCGCATTCATTTTGATATGAAACATCAATATATGAGTACGATATGGGTGGCCACAGGTATCAAACATCACTATATGAATCGCATTCATTTTGATTAAAAATTTTTTGACCACGTACAAAAAATTTAAATTTCACTAGAAGTGGGTGGCTATAGGTATTCCAAGTCATTCTATAAAATTTTGTAAGAGAAAAATTGTTATTATTGTTAAATTTTTTTTGGGATCTAAAAAAAAAATTTCATTAAAAGTTGGTGGCCACCGATATTCTAACACATTCTGTAAAATTCTGAAATTTAAAAATTTTAAGAATTTTTAAATTATTATTTTTTAATATAAACTTTTTTTTGTGAAATAAAAAAATTGGTACATACTAAAATTGGGTGGCCACAGGTAGTCTAAGCTATTAGGTAAAATTTCTAAAATTTTTCTCATTCTTTATTTTAATAATTTTAGGGCACGTAAAAAAAATTAAATATAACTACAAGTGAGTGGCCACAGATATTATAAGTCATTTCGTGAAGTTTTGAAATTTTTTAAATTCTAATTTTTTTTCGACCTTCTAAAAAAATTTAAATTTCAATACAAGCTAATAGCCACATGTTTTTTAGGCAATTCTGTACAGTTTAGATATTTTATATTTTTAAAAAAAAATTTCACCCATATTAAAAAAATTTCCATCCCAATAGGTGATCACAATTATTTTAAGCCATTTTATAAAGTTATTAAAATTTTTAATTTTTAAATAATTTTTTTTCCGGAACATTAAGAAATCTAAATTTTACTCAAAATGGGTGGTTACTATTAATTTTTGGCTTTTTCTGATATTATGAAATTTGAATTTGTTAAAAATTTTAAAAAACTTTTACGGTTAAATTTCATATTTGTTACCAATATATACCGTTGTTTTAATATTCCGTAATTTTTAATGATTTTTTATAGAATTGTTCAATTTTGAAGCATTTTTCGTGAAAACGTTTAATCAATCACTCTATTGTCATTCGACGCTTAATCATCTACATAATAGACAAATTAACCAGTCGACCATCTATCAAATCCACATGCAATCCTAAAATCGACCCGTAACCTAGCCAACGAAAAGTGATCATAAATAATCCCTAAACAAATCCGATTAATTACCTAATTATATTAACTAGGGTTTATGGAGTTGTTTATTTGGTTCAAAGACAATAAAAACCGGCCAATCGAACAGTGGTGGTCCCGACGCGGGTGTGGACCCAAATGGTGATTAGTCGGTCAAGTGCTCGGCTACAATCTGGCGAACAACGGGGGAGCTCGACCGCGACGGTGTCGATCGGCAGCGACGGCGTCGGGCGGCAACGACGGCGCCAGGCGAGGGCGACGACGTCGGCCCCCGAGTGGGAGGCAAGCGGCTGGCCGGCGAGTGGTAGGCGGGCAGCTGGCCGGCGGCGGGACAGCAGTGCCGGCGGGCGGCTGGCCAGCGACGAGACAGCAGTGCGGCGGTGGGACGACCAGGCTCGCCGGCGAAGGCGGGGGCGACGGCGACGAGGCGGACAGGGGGGTGGGCGACCGGCAGGGGGGCAGGCGACCGGCGGAGGGGGCTGCCGGGCGACCGGCGTCCGGCGGGGGAGGGAAGGAGGCGACGGCGACGGCTGGGACGGCGAGGGGGCGACCGGCCGGGGGGGCGAGCGACGGGCCGGGGGGGCTGCGGAGCGGCAGGCCGGCGACCGGCAACGGGCGGGCTGGCCTGCGGGGGCGACCGGCGACAAACGGAGGGCGTGCTAGGCGGCGACAGTGCGACGGCTGCGATGGCAATGGCGGCGATCGGCGGTGTGAAAGATCGGAGCTGTGAGCGTCGGTGTGTAGAAATAATTCGCAAATTTGCGACGGACGGCACTCTTCCGTCCCAAATTTGCGACGGCTGCGTTCGATTTCTGTCGCAAATTTACGATGGAAATTGTGCGTCCGTCGCAAATTTCGAACGGTAAAATTTCGCTCGCAAAATTTGCAACGGACTCAACTTATCCGTCGCAAAATTTGGACCGACAAATAATTTTCGATGGAAAAAAATTTTGACAAAAAATTTGCGACAGATCCTACCTATCCGTTACAAATTTGCGACGGACTTTATATATTCGTTGCAAATTTCGAACGGTAAAATTTTGCTCGCAAAATTTGCGATGGACGCAACTTGTCCGTCGCAAAATTTGGACCGACAAAAAATTTTCGACGGAAAAAAATTTCGACGTCAAATTTGCGACGAACGGTACTCGTCCGTCGCAAAATTTGCAATGGACTCTACTTGTCCGTCACAAAATTTGGACCGACAAATAATTTTCGACGGAAAAAAATTTCGACAAAAAATTTGCGAAGGATCCTAACTATCTGTCGCAAATTTCGAACGGTAAAATTTCGCATCTCAAATTTTGCAATGGAAATTAGAATATCGGAAATGTTATGACACGTTAATAATATTTGACTTGTCAGCATTTTGGGGCAAAATTTCGGACGATCAATTAAAATAAAAAGAATAATCGATGATAACAATAATAAAAAAGCACAATAACAATAATAACAAGAACAATAATGATAACAACCAAAATAGCACTTGTAGCATTAATAATTACACATATGTAGTGTTTTGTGACAAAAATTTTAATCTTCTTCTTCGTCTTGGTCTTCGTCTTCGTCTTCGTCTTCGTCCTCGTCCTCATCTTCGTCCTCTTCTTCGTCATCTGTCTGAAAATCAGATTCTGAACATTCTTGTACATTTAATTCGCAAATTTCAGTTGAATCCACATCTATCATTGCTCCACGCGGATCTTGTAAAGTTGGTATGTTATATTCCTCAATTTCAACCGTGTTACACACTTCCTCTTGTTGGTAAGCTCTATCATTCCAGTGTTCCTCGATTTTCCTCCGTGCTTTGATTTTACATACAACCCACCAATCAGCTTTGTCACGTTTCAAACTAGGATATGATGCATAACATACTTGAATTGCTTGTTGTGCCAAGACAAATGGTTCATACTTCATATACATTTTCTTGTGATTTATTTCAACCAAATTAAACTTCGTGTGCACCTTCAATCCTTTGACGGGATCGAACCATGTGCACTTAAATAACACAACCCGCATCATTAATGATCCAGGGTACTCAATCTCTATGATTTCATCCAACAAGCCATAAAAACCATCTTCTAAACTGCCACCATTGGATGACCGAACAGACACACCACTATTCATTGTGGATTTTCCCATTCCATATTCTTGAGTATGAAAATTATATCCATTTATGAAATATGATGGCCAACTTCGAACTTTTAACTGTGGACCCCATAACAGATGATATAGCAATCATTGCCCTCCAATTTCATCATAATTATTGTGAACCTAAGGTTGCACATGCAAAGCTTACCATAAATATTTTACTAAATGATGTCTATAATTTTAATAACTTGATTTTGATCCATAGGCAACTTACATATGTCTTGAACCATGCTGTAAATTGTTCATCGCACAAACGGTCAAACTCATTTAGTTGTAGTCCAAACATTTCATTTTAGAAAATCATAATATTAAAAACCATATAAATATTAGCAAATATTTGACACACAAAACATATATTTGCAAATTTACATTTACTTGAAGTATGACTCGATTTCTGGGCAGTTCAGTAAAATATAAGTATGGGCTGCATGAAATTTTTCGCCTTATAAGTAACGAAACTGGCATACGCTAATTGGTCGACCCGGATAATTGAAAATAGAGAATGCTATACAATTGGGATCAATGGGGCCCTCATCATTTCTGCCTGCTCTCCGCCTCTTGCACTGAACGTGCGGCTCAAAATAGTATGATGCAAATGTTGTCACTTCTTCCACAATATATGCATTACAAATTGAAGCTTCAACACATGCCTTATTCTTCACTTTTTTCTTCAAATGATATAAAAATCTAGTTGAAATGGAAAGAAACTTATCGAAACATATTATATGATAAACTAATTTGAACTATATTTTAAAAAAGACATTACCTTTCAAATGGATACATCCATCGGAATTGGACGGGACCTGCAACTTTGGCCTCATAAGGCAAGTGAACTAAGAGATGCTCCATCGAATCAAAAAACGCTGGAGGAAATATCATTTCTAAGTTGCAAAGAATAATTGGAATATCTCTCTCTAGTTTTTCCATATGCGATGCTTTTAACACTGTCGAGCAAATATCATTGAGAAAATTACTTAACTTTGTAATGGCGCCCCATACAAAGTTCGGTAGAACTTCCTTCAAAACTATTGGAATTAGTCTTTCCATCAGGATGTGACAATCATGACTCTTCAAACCTGTGAACTTGTATTCATTCAAATCAACACATCTCCCGAGGTTCGAAACATATCCATCAGGAAACCGTACAGATTTCAACCATTGACAAACAACTTGCCTCTGCTCCTTATCTAATGTATAAACTGCTTGCGATTTTGGTCCCCTGCTGCTTGCATCCACAGCTAGTATTGGCCGATTGCAAATATCTCTCATATCTTTTCTTGTGTTCAAGTTGTCTTTTGTTTTTCCGGCGACATCCATCACAGTATTTATGACATTGTCGAAAACATTCTTTTCTATGTGCATGACGTCAAGATTATGATGAATAAGATGGGCCTTCCAATATGGTATATCCCAAAATATACTGCGTTTTGTCTACTTATGTGTACTTCCGTACCCAAAAGTCGTGTTGTGCGAGTTCTCAACAACAGTTGGAAAGTTCTGCACACGCTCTCAAATTTGATCGTCGGTCAACCTCAATGGTGGACGCGTTCTTTCAGTCCTATTCTTGATGAACTCTTTCTTATTCCTTCTAAAAGGATGACTTGGCGGTAAAAATTGTCCGTGACAGTCAAAATAGGTGAGCTTCTTTCTATGTTTTAATCTAAATGACTTTGACCTCTCCAAACATATCGGACATCCTAAAATCCCAGCTGTACTTCATCCAGATAACATTCCATAAGTTGGGAAGTCATTTATCGTCCAAAGAATGGCAGCCTTCATTACAAATGTTTGATCGGTAGAAACGTCATACGTAGGGACACCTTCAACCTATAGCCGTTGTAACTCATCAATCAATGGTTGAATATAAACATCTATCAACTTTTTCAGATTTTGCGGCCCTGTCAAAATCAATGTCAGAAACATATAAGGTGTCTTCATGCACATACCAGGTGGAAGATTATACGGCGTTAAGATAACTGGCCAGCATGAATAACTTCTTCCTGTTTTCCCAAATGGAGCAAATCCATCGATACAAAAACCTAACCTGATGTTCCGAGGCTCCATCGCAAACTCAGGATATGTTCTATCAAAATGTTGCCATGCCTCCGCATCTAAAGGATGACACATTAGACCCTCTTATGTTTCATGATTTGCATGCCAAGTCATGTGTTCAGCTGTGGCTTTAGATGCATAAAGCCTTTGCAATCTGAGGATTAAGGGCAGATAAAACATTTGCTTGCATAGTCTACGCTTCTAATTACGACCCAGCCTCTTGTTAATCTTGTACCTAGGTTAGCTACAGAATTTGCAAGATTCTGCATTTTTATCATATTTCCAATATATCATACAACCCCTACTACATACATCAATCCTTATAACCGAAAGACCTAAGTTATCCACTAGCTTTTTCATATCATAAAAATCACTTGGCATGATGTTATCACGAGACAATGATTCCCGCATTATTTCAACAAAAGAGTTGAAATAATCCGTAGACACATTATGTTTTGCCTTTATATTTAATAGTCGAACTGTCACCGATAACTTAGTGTGGTCCTCACAACCTGCCCATAAAGGTTCATCTGCTGCTTTCAACACATCCCAGAACTGATTAGATTAAAAAGTTTCATTATAGACATTCTCAGCAAAACCCGTTACTCCTATATCTTCCAATTGTGAAGCATGACTAGTACTCACTTGTTCACGTGTTGGAGTAAAACTAGTACTTGCCTAATTTGATTCTGTGACAAAATTATTACTAGCTGCATCAATGACTATCCTCTCGTATGGGTTCAATTGCTCATAATAACCACAATCTTTCCTAACTGAAAATTGGTCACTTCTTTCATATCCTTCATCAGATATAAATGGTTCACCATGGGAAGTCCAATTATAATAGTTCGGACTAAATCCAAATCTAGTAAGGTGTTCTCTAACTTGATCACACACAAGAAATTTACCATTACCGCACTTTTTACACGAACACCTTAACTTATTTCCATCCATGAACTCATATTTACTACTAGCAAAGTTTAAAAATTGTTCCAACCCAGTACGAAACTCATCTGTCAATTCTCGACGTCCAGGTAAGTTCTTATTATACATCAAAGCTCTTTCTCTATGCATTGTGTCTGTATTAAAATAAAAAAATTCAGGAAAAATATTTAAAATATCATATCTGTTGTTCTTAATTAAAACCATAAAATTTTGAAAATTATATTTTTTGTTATTCACACAACAATTAATACGAAAATGCAAAAATAGACAAAATTATTATGTAAAGAACACTTACCCAAATATTTGATTGAAATATTGTTAGGACAAAGTGGTTAATTTGATGAGAATTGCAATGTCCACTTAGATTGTGAGACCTTCAATTAGACACATACCCAAAAAAAAATTATCAATTGAGAATTATTTTTTAATAATTTTTAATGTGCGATGGAAACGGAGTTTAACCGTCGCAAATTTGCGACGGATCACTTATTCCATCGCAAATTTGCGACGGAATTTTCATATATTCGTCGCAAAACAGCGTGGCCGTTCAGACTCATACAAGGGCCGGCGAGATGTCGTCAGTCGTTAAACCGGTGATGCAAATACGAAAAAAAAACAAACATAAATATATACAAAAAAAAGAAATTACAATCCAACGACTAATAGTCACGAAGCTAGCTATGATACTTACCGATACAAAAACTTCACTGAGATTAATACGTGCGTGCGCGGATTTTGCCGATTTCAGAACTACGAAGGAGGACGAAAAGCGAAAGAGAGTGCGAAAGACATATAGGGTTGGAATATTACGGGCTAATAAACTACAAATTTGCAACGGACGTTCGATTTCGTCGCAAATTTGCGACGGATTTACTTTCCGTCGTTCGATTTCGTCACAAATTTGCGACGAACTTTTTTCCGTCGCAAATTTCGGACGGATTTTGCGACGGTTATTTATTTCCGTCGCAAAATTTGCGACGGAAAGTAAATCCGTCACAAATTTGCGACGAAATCGAACGTCCGTCGCAAATGTACGACGGAATTATTTTACGTCGCAAATTCCGTCGCAAAATTTGCATCGGAAATATATAACCGTCGCAAATTTGCGACGGAAAATAATTCCGTCACAAATTTGCGACGGATTTACTTTCCGTCGCAAATTTGCGACGAACTTTTTTCCGTCGCAAATTTCTGACGGATTTTGCAACGGTTATATATTTCCGTTGCAAATTTTGGGACGGAATTTGCGACGTAAAATAATTCCGTCATACATTTGCGATGGAAAGTAGATCCGTCGCAAAATTTACGACGGTTTTTTCCGTCGCTAATTTGCGACGGGATTAGAAAACCGTCGCAAAATCCGTCGGAAATTTGCGACGGAAAAAGTTCGTCGCAAATTACATGTTTTTTTGTAGTGGGAGGGATACCGTAGTTGTGTATTTGTTGGTGGCAGCTCAGTGTTATTTTATATAATTCTCGTTGTTTTCTAAATATGTCGATGTACTTTTCAAACCAAACTAGGTAGTACATCTAATCATGAATCTAGCTGTTCACGGGTGTACCAACCCCGCTGATACCACAATATTCGGAAGGCAATTTTGGGCGAACCTAGTCGAGGGGTTTGTAGCTGCGTGGCCTTCATTGGCCTGCAAAGTTGAGATGTAAGTATAATTGTTTCTGTTGATAGGCGGGACTAAGCGACAAGTTAGGTTCAATTCTAAGGCTTGCCCAGGTATAGGCTCCAGCCCGTTCATTGATAATTTCTATCATGTGACGATATAAAAATGCAAAATAAGTGGAATATAAAAGGAGTATCGGAATTTGAGCATGTGATATGTGCTCCGCTATCATATGTTAGATGATTGTTCTCTCCTAAAGATCAAATTAGCAAGAAACTCACCCATCATGTCACATTGACAAGCTAGCTGGTTGATTTTGTGAGCCATCTTATTTTGTGCGCAAAATCAATCAAATTCAAATTGTTGACAAGGCAAATAGAGGTAGAGAAGTCTAATAGAAAAAGGACATTATAAGTATCATAACTTTTATATGACGCTCGTTAGAGGGTCATAACTTTTTTTTCGATCACTTAAGGCCATAACTATCTTTCCAATCACTTAAGTATCACATAACTTTTCAATTGATCATTTAAGTACCATAACTTTTCTAAAAAAGTTAGGCACAAGTGCTACGTCAAACATCGAATTTCTGACACTTGAGTGAACGTTTTTAAAAAAATTTGGCACTTAATTGATTGATTGAAAGTTATGGCGCTTCAAGTGAACGTTTCCTTAAAAGTTATGACACTTAAGTAGTCAAAAAAGAATTATGACACTCAAATGAGGGTTGTACGAAAGTTATAACACTTGTGGTGTCCTTATCCCAAAGTCTAATACAAGAGCCAAAGTTGGACTCAAATAGTAGAGGAAATAATGTAGACTTTCCCATTCGAAGGAGAATTTGAACTAATAGTCCCCAAAATTTAGCACAATGTCTTTGAACTTTTAATTCATTTAATGTGATCATTAAATATATGTTCATGTAGTCTCTAAACTTCTAAGTTGTTCAATCTAATCGATCTACTTTCCATGACAAAGTCAAATTAGTACTTTGGTACCATTCTTAAGTTTTCATAATTCTACTATTGCACAAATTTTGGATCATCTATTCATTTCAAACATTTTCCTAATTTCAACAAAAAAATACGATATCTTCTTATTATCTTTTAACCTATTTGGTCTTTACAAATATTTTGATTTTCTATTGAAGTAAATTTTCGCTTATAGCCTCTGTAATAGTAAAAGAACAAAGTCATTTAAAGTTATATCGGGTTGATATTTGTGCTATTTGATGCCTATGTGTTTCATAAGGATATCTAGAAACGATATTAATTTCATCTATAAATATTCGTACTCATATTAATATAAATTTATATCCGTACTTGTACTAATCTAATTCTTATTCCTTATCTTTTTGAAAACACGAAATACAAGGGATTGAAAATTTTATCAATCTAAAAATTAAGGGACAAAATTTAGACTAATATGAGTATGCATATCTCTAGATAGATTAGTATCGTTTCTAGATATCCTTATGAAAACACTTAGACCTAAAATAACAAGAATATCAACCTATATAACTCTAAAAGAGGTTTTACTTTTACAATTATATAAATCATAAGCTAAAATTTACTTAAATGGAACCACCATAATATTTATAAAGCTAAAAAAAGGTAAAAAGGATAATTGAAAGATTATATTTTTTGCAATTAATTTAGGAAAATGATTGAAATGAAAAGTTATTCTAAAAATTTGGGTAATAATGTAATTTTGAAAATTTGTGAATACTATCAAAGGACAAATTTGACCTTGTTGAAAAATGAATGAATAGATTGAGCAGATTAAAAATTTATAGAGTATATTGAATATCTAGAAATAGTTCAAGAATCCATTGAACTGAGTTAAAAATTTAATGATAACATTGTATGTTCGACTAAAATTTAAGAACTATTAATACCACTTTCCGCGTTGCAAATTTCAAACCATTCGAGGTGGGCACAAGAATTAAAACCACTTTCCGCATGTTCTACTCCACATTGATTGCAATGACAAAAGAGATTCCTGTGGCTAGTGCGAATTGGTTCCTTTAGTTTTCAGCACGTGGAGTTTTTGGGCTACACATTGGATGATACGTAATTGGAACATATTGACCCGAAAAAGAGATGAGGGAGAGAGAAGCCCGCTTGTGAGAGTATGTGTAGTATTGGGGCTACCCTCCGGTTCGTTTATTTCGTGAAAAATAAATTATTTAAAAGTTATATTTATAAATACGATCGTTCATATAACTAACAAAATGGAATATATGAAAAATATATATCCATAGTCAAACATGACTCATTCCAAACATTAATTATTAAGTGACTCGTAAGGACTCATCCTAAATATTTATTAAATTGTGACTCTTGCAAACATTTATTACAATCATTAATACACTTTCTATTCATTGATAATGAAAATATTTTTTATTGTATAATTATTTCAATTGATTACTTTTAAGAAAATACTTTCTATCGTTCATTTACCACGAAACAAACGAAGCTTAAATGCCTCAACATCCTTCAACATGCCATGTTGACAATAATCTCACACTATGCAAGAGCGTAAAATTTTATATGATGCTATGGTTGAAAGTGGAGAGTTTGGTATTCAAAGGCGGCCACTCCAAAGAGTAAAGGCCCCCCGCAAGGTACAAGATGACCTTAAAATACAAGCGAAATATAATCGACTACTCATAAGAAAACATAACTAACCGCGTGAATGACGAACAACCCAACAAGCTACAAACACGGTTTGAGTTCGTTTCACGGCGAGGACTTCGACGGGATCCCATTTTGACACAAAATGTTCTTGTGATTTCAGGCGGTTATTTCTGTAACCATGGCTACAAGTTACTCGGTTTCCTTTTTTTGTGGATTGAACCACAATTCTAAGTACCTATTGAATAGGCAGTGCTGCTTAAAACCTCTCGCATCGTACTGGAGGTGTCTAAATTATGGATGTAGGATTGGTAATGTGCCTAAATTATGGACCAAAAGTTTGGCTAGGTCAACTTGTGTTCAGACTTCTAGAAGAATGATCAGAATAATCACATTTTTTTTCTAACCTTCCAACAATTAGATCGAATCCAATGACGTAGCAGGTGATGGCCACCCAACTGCAACCTCCACAAAAGTGATAGGGGTCTTTAGGATCCAGGTTGGAAGAACATATGCCCATGCTGAATGGAAGAAGAGGTCTCTTTTCTCGTAGAAAAGGGAGCAAAGGTATGGTCACCGAAAGTAACACCATTCCATTGAGGATGACCATAATTACGGTGTAGAGCAATGCACATGCAGGACACGTGCTCGGCACATGTGGAGCACTTGCACGATACGTGCACAGTACGTGTATGGCACGCGAAAATTTCAATGAGGCTAAGAAAATAGCGGGGCTGTGCTCAATTAGGCTAAATTGTAAGAATTCAATTATTTAAGAGCCCAATCTGATTGAAATTCAAAAAATTACCTGGGTTTGAATTCAATGCCGACATGCAATTCATATACCAAGAATGTCCACAATCTCCTAAATGCAGGGAATGTTGTAAAGAATGTAAAGTTTTGCAATGTCGATATTTTTGTTTAAAACTCGAATCCTACCGTTATCGAGGGATTCGATCCCCTTTTTTGTTGCTCGTCACCTTTATTTTTTATGGATTACTTAAGTCATTTTCCTGCTTTAGAAAAGTGAAAAACAACTCTAACTTCTCCTTGTTTATTTACTTTCTTGAAGATATCAATATAGGGTCTGGTATTATATTAGATGCGCTCTCTCTTCTCGACAACTTTGACAACATAGCTGCAGATACTGCCAAAGAATCAACTTTTCTTATTTGAAAAAATTAGTTCAAGTCAAATTGAAATATGACATGAAAAAGATACAAAATAATTCATTTAAATTCGATAACCGTATTGTGATCCAACACCCTCACACCTTGCATAGAAGATCAAAGTTTTAGTTTCGCCGGAATTTAATCCTTTCGCCGAAATTCATTTTTCGATTTTATTAGCAAAAGACGGGTTATGTGGCGCTTCCGGACAAGAGTAATATCAATAGAGCCCAAGGAAACATATAGATATGCTTTGATGGAATTTAATTAGTGTCAAGATATACAAAACTTAGTCAGAATTCAATTGACGACAAAGTCACGTGAAAATACAATATTGAAATTTAATCGACAACAAAGACCTAAAAGCTACAACTAAGATAAATTTAATCGACGACGAAATATTTGAAAACTACAACTAGGATACAGGAATGGAAAGATAATAGGTTTGCTGTTGTTTGCTCGGGGGGTTTATAAAGAATAAGATTTGGTTTTAGAGCCTACAATTGACATTCACAAACAGTTACCGAAAAAAATTAACTTCTTAGTGGTTACAAGAAGTTACATTATCCACAAAAAGTTTCTATGCGGTCTCCTATTATATGGCAACACTTATCCATAAGAAGTTACAACAATCCTAAAATAGCAGCAAAATAACTACCCAGCCATTATCCTCATGTCAATTGCTCGCCATCAATATCGATGATTTCAATCAACTTCAAGGTTCTCATCAATAACTTCATGTTGCATGTCATCGATGACCTCACTGGCCAGTTGTCGATTCTCTCCAAGTTATCAATAATTATGTTCGTATATGATCAAATTCTACTCCATCAATCAAGTCTATCACCTATCGATAATAGCCAAAAGTTAGTCTTTATTTTTTGGAAACAATTTCTCTAACTGCCATTTATCCTATGTGAAGATCATGTCGACATATGTAAGCCGCGGTTCTTTGGAACACAGACCCATTTAAGCCATGTCCACTGTAAGTTACACTTTCTGTTGTTTGAGGAACAATCTTTACTCTTTTAGTGTAGTTGAATGAAATTTATTTTATCAGATAAAGGTTGAAAATCCACAAAAGAATGGCCGAAATTAATGAAAGGTGACTTGTATTAACCTTTAGTTTAGGATCAAGCCTGCCAGCCAAAGCTAACAAGAGTGTGGTCTTCTCTGAACTAGGAGTACCTAGAAGCAAAGTCATCCAGCAAAATTGTCCATCCAAGTGAGAACAAAATTTCCATAAAAGAAAAGTAAAGCTAGTTTTTCATCATTTCGTTCAAGAAAAAAACACGAATCCAGAATTAATTCAATTCGATTTCGTTATGATAATCCAATCAACATGTTAAAAACTTCTATCCAACAACTGCAATTATCAAGGAATGTGACAGTTTTTAGTAGAGACTTTGACGTAGTTACACTACATGGGAATGCATTTACAGAACACAGAAACAAGCTCATAGATGGAACCAAATCAGACATGGCGATGACATATCTTTTAGGATCGTGCATACATCGTGTATATCCTTGATTGATTCTGATTTATTATAATTGATATTCTAATATATTTTTACCTTAGATATTCATTTTATAAATAAATCATGTACTTTACGTTATGATTATAGAAATTATGCAATTCTTAACTAAATATTCTAAATTCGAATGCGAGTTTTTTTTTTTTTTTGGTCGAAAGAATGTGAGTTTAATAACTTGCTCGAGATTTCAATGCGATTTGATAACTTGCTCACTTGCTAACACGTAACAAGGCTATAAAGTTTACTGGGTGCAGGATACTTATTATCGTTTAGAATACTGTCATGTACTGAATCATATCGATCCCAGATAGAGTCATCCTTAAATCGAAGAGATCTTCTTCGTAGGCACAACCCTTTGGCGAAAGCAATGTCCAACCGCCAACTCTCACGTTTTTCTTCTCAAAAGCAGCCCAAGGAGGAACAAAAGGGGTGACTCCAACAATTTTCTTTCTTCTTCACGTGCTTTGTTGGCCCTCTTAATGCCCATGTAAGAAAATTGGAAGGGAGTTGAGGGATATGGTAGTTGGGTGGTGGCCTGGTGTCGTGATGCATTAATTCTTGTTAGTTTTCTAGATATATGTCTCCTTTTTTAACGTACGGAAATTGTTTCTTGAACAACATATGGATACATGATATGAATCTATTCACGTCAACCGAAAAAAGTTATAGACGAGTCTAGTAGTCCGCGGGCCTACCAAGCCCCGCTCATCCCACAAGAGCCTGAAGGTAATTTTTGGTGGGCCTAGGCAAGGAGCCCGTCGTTATATGGCCTTCCTTGGCCTGCAAAGTTGTGATTTTATTGTTATTGTTTTTGTTGGAGAAAAGTACCAAAAAAGTCATAAACCTATTGCGTTTGTATCAATTCAATCTTAAACTTTTCAATTGGATCATTTTAGTCCTAAACCTTTTCAAATTGATATCAATTCAGTCCGATCAATTTAGGCCGAGAATCGCTGACGTGAACATTTTAAAAAAAAATTAAAAATATATACGTCAGCACCGGTCATGCCACGTAGAATCGCCGGCATCCACATCGGCGATTTCCGGCCTAAATTGGCTGGACGGACTAAATTGATACCAATTTGAAAAGATTTAGGACTAAATTGATCCAATTGAGAGGTGTAGGACTGAATTGGTACCATTGCAATAAGTTTAGGACTTTATTGATACTTTTCCCGTTTTTGTTAATAGGCAGGCCTAAGCGATGAGTTAGTCATGCTCAGGCTCAAGCCCCATCCATTTGTCGCTTCTTACAAGTAACTTATAAAACATGCAAAATAACTCGAATATAAGAGGAATATCAGAATTTGCGCATGTTATCTATGTTTTGATATCATCTGTTAGATACCTATTCTCCCCCGAGGTTGAAACTAGCAGGACATGGACCCAATCGCATCGCCTCATGCACAAAATCAATCAAATTTAGAGTGATGAGAAGGCAAATAGAGGAAGAGCGTAACACAGCAGCCAAAGTTGAACTCGAAGAATAGAAAGAACATTGTAGACTTAAAGCATTCGAAAAGCCACAAATATGCACAGCACATTGCAATTTCGAACTCTTCGTGGTCTGATCAATGCGGTTCTTGACCTTCAACGAGAACTTCTTCTTGTCCGCTCCATCAACTTCTTCCTCTGTTAGATTTCATCGGCTTTGCTGCGTGAAGCAATCAGGTTCCCTTTCCTCAGGCGGTCAAACATGATAAGTCTTTTGAGGGCAGCCCATTCAGAGCTTCTTCATTGCGCTACGACCTCAAGAACGCGGTCAAACATGATAAGTCTTTTGAGGGCAGCCCATTCAGAGCTTCTTCATTGCGCTACGACCTCAAGAACGAGTCGGTTCGCCATGTCCAGAGCCTATAGTCTGAAGTTAAGGGTATACCATGCTGTATGCACCACCACAGTAACAACTAAAAAGATCAGGCTCAGTTGTGATTCGAGTTCCTACAATCCCAATCTCTGTTACTCTATTGAGCCCCCAACCTAAAGCACCATCAGCCGCCAATATCGTATTTCCTCTTCTATGTTCAACATGCTGACCTCTTGATCCTTTGCCACTTTATTGCAATGCCTTCATGACAACAACACAAGCCTCTGCTTCTAATGCCTAAATCAAAACCAACGAGGTACCAAGAATAACATCTCAATCTTGTGCATAGCATGCATACAACAACAACAACAATGATAGGCCTATCCCCTTTATATACAAGGAAATTAAGTAGCATAACCAGGCCTCATTTTTGTGTCCTCATCTCGCTGACTCCCACCGATACGACGCCCTGATTACAACTTCGGTGACCATTCCAGACACCAGGAGACAGCAGAGCTTATACAACATAGCTATTTATAGGTCTAACGCTAACAAGTGTCATGACCTCATGCATTCCTTGATTCCTAACAACCGACTAACAACAGGCTCAACAGGAGGGGATTCATGGAAATAATTAAACAGCTCCATCAGGAGCAATGCCCTATGATTTACTTGAAAAAGAACCACTTTAAACCCACACCATCAAAAGCCGGTATCAGACATGAAAAGTATATCCATTCAAAGAAGAGAAAGTTATCTCTAACTTTACATCTATTGTTACTTATTCCTAAAGTGTCTCCATTTAATCTTCATCGTCATTCTCTTTGTCATGCCTGGAAGTCCCATTTACACCAGATACAAGCTCTGCCTCGGTTGGATTGGACGGCAACCTCTCATAGGCTTTCGAACTCGACGGAAGCAGCTTACATTGCCCCAATCTAAGACTCTGGCTGAGCTTCTCATAGCCCCACCTCTGCTGAATATAGACTACAATCGCTAGTAGAACAGCACTCAAAGGTATGGCAACATCTCCAAACTTGGAGTAAAAATCCCAATTAGGATTGACAAACTCGTATTCATCCACAAAGTATGGATTGGGAGAGGGGGATCTCGTGTAATCATATAGATGAGGGAGGAGTCTAACCATAGTGATCCCGACATAATATAGCTTTCTGAGAGGATGACTATCAATCTGCCATAAGAAGTTGCCAATAACTTGAGGGAGAAGGAAAAAGTCGTGAGCGAGGCCAACGTACTCTTCCAATTTGGTTTCCCACACTGGAGATGTGTCCAAATTGCCAGCAGAATCATAGTATACATGCATCTGAAGCGATGCCTGGCTAGTTTTTACAGAATGAATTATCAAAACTATAAGGTAACCTATTAGGTGTATGGACAAGGTAGTAAGCAGCACTTTTTTATCACTTGGAACTCGACATGGTTCCAGTGGAGCCCTCATGAATAGCCTGATCCGAGATTTCCATACCTTCTGAAGAAGTCTCAAAGTAAGCAAAAATGAAACCATCACCAGAAGCTTTACGGCATAATCGATCACGCTAATCCACTGGCTTCTTTCCAGATTGTAGGTAGAAACTTCCGTGGATTTTGATGCTTCTCTCTTGAAAACGGCTTCCGCTCCAGTAATCAAAGGAAGGCTATACCCCACGGCTTGTACACCAAGCATAACCAACGAGACATAAGCTACAGAGTCCACATTATGGTTGATGTAGAAGAGTTGGCTCAAAATGCAAGAAATGGCCAGAGAAAGTGTCAGTACCCGAAGGATCCCCTCAATACCTCTGCGAGAGAGAATGTCCTCTCTTTGTTGCCGATAAAATATCGGGAAGGTCTCAAGCTTGATGGAATCAAAATGGAGAGGATCATCTTCATTTCTTTGGCTGCTAATGGAAATTTTGGCAGTGGGATCAACAAGCCACCGATCTGTGGTGGGAGGGTACGAAATGACTACCTCGATCAAGCAGTCTAACCCAGCTTCGAGATCCATACTTTCAAATAATATTTTCCATGAGGCACGGATATCTCTGCAACCAACAAGATACATCTTCCCGAAATGCAGGTCATATAGTCCCTCTAAAAATATCACTGAAAAATTGCTGTAAGCCTTTCCTGGAAAAGAAAGTTGGGCTGAAACATTTACAAGGAGCTGCCTTTCAGTGTATACAGCCTTAGTGTGGTAAGGGACCTTGTCTTCTGTGGAAGAACTGTTCTGTGAAGACCAATAGCGTCCAAACAACGGACCCAGAGAGAGAATCTCAATCTGCAGGTCAACTCTCGGAGATCTTGATTTAGGGAATGGATCAGGATGTGCAGACACATGAAGAGTGAGATCTTCTGATAGAACAGAGAGACTGACTAGGTATGATTCCGCATCTTCTAGTTTGGGGAATTGCAACAGCGACTTCTTTATCACGGACCTGAAACTGAAAGGTTCATTCTTTTCAAGGATAACACCAGCCATATCGATTTTCGAGTAACTATAGTATGGATTAGCCATCTTGAAATAATTCCACAACTCCGTAGGCTGCACTAGCTTCTCAAATGCCAAAGGGAAGAAGGATATGTTGTCAGTCTTTAAGCTAAAGAAGCTCCCAAGCACGATGCTTCGTTGCTTAATGGAAAATGAGGTAGGAATATACAGACAAATCCGAGACTTACACTCACTCCCTTCAGAATCACCGGTCCCTACACATCCAGCCATGCACAGCTGACCACTCGAAGACTTCCAAATTCCCTCGGCAGCAAGAGTCATATTGCTCGGACCGGATCTTCTTTCTGCAGTGTACTGATTCTCCGAAGGAGAAACAGCTCTGAACACAGCAGCAACTCTCGCAGAGGATGTTTCTTGTACAGAAGTTTGTTCGCACTTGACATCCTGAATGTAAAGTTTGACATCCTTAAAACTACCATCTGAAGCCCTAATCTCCTCATCCACCGCGAAAGGACCCAGCCTGCTACAAAAATCATCAGTAGAGTTGCATTTCCAGTTCGGCACAACGGTAAAAGCTTGTCCTATAGATTCCTCAAGAATCCTACAGAATCCAGTACCCTTATAGATTTCAATGCTGCCATTCAAAAACCCATCTTGGTAGGGGTATGGATTGCAGGATTTAGCAACAATCTTTTCAGAACCAAACTTGTAATGAGCCACCTTGCCCAACTGCGATGCAATATGTACTTCATCAAAGTGCTTAGCATTAGATTTTGGGTTAAGGCTCGTCATTCTGCCTTGGATCACCCTGCGTGTGAGACTGAATGTTGTAGGGTACCGGAGGACAAGCAAAATTCGGTCATCCTGCAAAAGAGGCGGCTGGTTGTAATTCAAATTTTTCACCCATTGCCATGGATTAGCATGATTGGATTCCCTCGACGGCAACATGGTGTTCCCCAAAAGACACAGCACTCTCTCTCCACCATTTTGATTGGATTCGCTGTAAACCCCTTGAAACAAAATCGAAAGCCGAGTATGGCCCGGCCATATCTCCAACTGATGGCTTCCCTCATAGGGCTTCTCCAAAAACATGCCGTCTACGGTTATGCCCATTCTCAAGAGCCCGCTCACGAAGACCGATTTCTTTGACCGGTGGGACCAATTGACGTCGGTGATCCAGAACGAGACCAAGTGCAAAGGAGCCCTTGACAAGTTGCTCGAGAGCTCGTGATCATCAAATGGCAGTATTGGGGAATCACCCACGTCTTGTTCCCAATCCCCATTCACAAAAAACAGCTCTTCCTTAATACTAAAAGCTCTGCTATCTTCAATTCTCAGTTCAGAAGCAGATTTCAAAGTAATCGAACACTCTTTCTTCACTTCATTGATCAGATCATTACTGTAAGTGGCAGCAGAAGACGAAGAGGAGGAAGAAGAAGGTTCGCCTTCAATTGCAACAACATCCCTATCTATCAAGTATCCACCAGCGAACTCAAGGGCCAAGAACAGATAGACAGTGGAAACAAGAGTGCCAACGCACAAGATCTTCATGATCTCCGACCACACGGGATCTAATCACTCCTCGAAAAGATAAATTCACAGAAATAAACAAGAAATGCCGCAACCCTTCAAACACCCATTTGCCTCAGAGGGTAGCTACAACCGGGAACACCCATCTGTTGTACTTACCAGCAAGACTTGAACATGCAGCAACCGCGAACCCAGTTCAGGCATTGGTCTGGTGCTATGTGTTGTGTAGTAATTTGCACGGACGGACAGGAAGACTGAGATCTCGACCCAAGAATCTTCCAGTGTGCGTATGAGAGAGAGAGAGAGAGAGAGAGAGATGGAGTCGAGTTGAAGATAATTAGGACACAGGTTACGTTCCGGGTTTGGTGCGATGTCTGGATCGACAAACGTTAGAGAAGGAAAGATCACGGCTTTCGCACACCATCCCACGATTCAAGGGGCGCGTGTAATGGATAATTTCTTTTGTGTTTTGGTCGAACGTGTAACGCGTAACAGAAAGAAAAGAGAACGCCACGAGGATCACCAAATTTTAGCTTAATATACAATGTCGTCCTTAAACTTTTAATTTATTCAATATAATTCCTAAATAGTTTGTATAAGTTGTTCATGAACTTGAATTAATAAAAGGATAGCTTTGAACATTTACGTACAGTTTAGAGACTACATTGAATAAGTACGAAAAGTTTATGGATCATATTGAACAAACTAAAATTTAAGATCCACAAATTCATGAATCGTATTAAATAAATTAAAAGATCACGAATCACATTGTAAATTAGATCAAAATTCATGAACCATTTATGTCATTAAGGAAAAAGGTAGATATATGCTCAGACTCCCGAACTTTACCACCTGTCAAGCAATTGCCCGCGAATTCTAAGAAATTACAAATTTTACCTCCTTCAACTTTGATGTTTATGCAATAGCCCCGCGTCCTTCATAAAGTTAGAGATCACCCAAACTTTAAATTTTTGTCACGGTGATTAGGTCTGCACCTATCTATATAGACTTTGAGTGTTACCAAATATGGCTTGTTTGTTGACACTTTTTTTTTTGCTAAAACCTTGTTTGTTTGTTGACACTTAATTAAAAGCAAAATTTTTTGTTACCAAATTTTTGTTCGATTATTGGCTGTATAAAACCGATTATTTTTATAGAAAGTACAATTGTTCGTGTTTGGCAGAGCCACTTTAAGTTTTTTTATCTTACAACAAACACTTGATATTAATTGCAATATAAACATGACGCTATGTGTTAAGGTTTTTTGGCCAGAGATGTTATGTAATAAAAACTAGAAGCAAAATATTGTGCATGACACAAAATAAAAAATGGTAGCGAAGATAACGGTTGCTGAGAGACGGAAAAATAGACTGTTATATTATATAAAGGAGAAAGATAAAAATATAAATATATTTAATATAGGGAGTAGCTCAATTGATGAAAGGAAATTGTTAGAAGATTTAGGATGCATTTGTTACACAGAAAATTCATGATTTGAAAAACGTCATTCTTATAAAAATGAATGAATGAAAAATATTTTTATTATTCATGAAATAATTTAGATATAAATTATTCTTGATTGTGAAAACATTTTTCATTGTTTAATTCTTTTAAGAAATATAACCAATCACTTTTTTCACGAAAACAAATGGACCCTTCAACATGTCAGGCGAAAGAGGATTCACCCAACCTTCAAGACCGCCGAATCAAATTATAATTGGCCAACTTTTACACTATATTACGAAGCGTGAGCGCGAAAAAAAATGCCAATTTATTTTAAAATCTCCCTTTATTCATTTGATGTTTTCAAAACTTTCCACCCACATTTTCTTTCTCCCCACTTTCCCCACTTTTCCAAGCATAGTTTCAAAATTTAAAGGAAGAGTCAGGAGAGAACATTACCCCAATCAAATATGCACTAATCCTACCAACTATTTATGGAGCCTAAGTAAAGAGAAGAAGAAGAATAGTATGTAGTCATGCGACATACATAAAGCGCGATGGTGGGGCCAAATGTTATTCATCAGTATGTAATTTTCATTTCGAATGTGTCTATGGTAGTGAATTGTGGAAATGAGAAAAGTTCTTTATAAAAGTTGTATTCATGTAAGAACTTTTGTATCATAAGAAGACAAATAGAAAATCTATTCCCTCCATGCGATTAGGGAAAATTGTCAAATCAGTCCTAAACCTATTGTACGGCGGTCAACTCAGTCCTAAACCTTTTAAGTTTGCCAATTCAGTCCTAAACCTTTTAAATTCCTACCAATTCAATCCTTCCGGCCAATTTTGACCGGTCGGTGCTAACGTGGCCGCCGACCGGCGCCAGCCGTCCGGTCAACACTGATGTTGCAATTTTTTATTTTTTTTTCAATTTTTTTTAATTTTTTTCTTTTTTTTCTTTTTTTTTTCTGCTCTCTCCCCTCTGCCGGTCCGGCGACCGACGATCGGCGGTCGGCCAGAGGGGAGGGCCGACAAGGCCTCTGGCAAAGCTCGCCCCGCCGGCCACCGGCGAGGCTCGCCCTCGCCGGTGGCCGGCGGGGCGAGCTTCGCCAGAGGCCTCGCCGGCCCTCCCCTCTGGCCGGTCGCCGGTCACCGGACCGGCCAGAGGGGAGAGAGCAAAAAAAAAAAAGAAAAAAAATAATAAAAAATTGCCACGTCAGCGTTAACCGGACGGCCGGCGCCGGTCGGCGGCCACGTCAGCGCCGACCGGCCAAAATTAGTCGGAAGGACTGAATTGGTAGGAATTTAAAAGGTTTAGGACTGAATTGGCAAATTTAAAAGGTTTAGGACTGAATTGGCCGCCGTACAATAGGTTTAGGACTGATTTGACAATTTTTCCCGTGCGATTAAGTCGACAGAACATCATTTTCAACCTTAGTAAAATTTGACCCTCATGGCTAAATTTCTGGCGAATAGCATCCATAGAGTTTAAACGATGGACAAAATGATAACAATAGACATGAGCAGTAGATGAGCAGCTCGTTAGGCTCACTCAGCCCTGAAGGCTAAGTTAGTGGATTTAGGCAACAGTCTTGCATTAAAAGGCCTTGCCCACCCATCTTTGGCGCAGGCCAGGCGTCTATTGGACTGAACATCTTAATGTAGATTTAAATTATGGATAGGCCTGAAAAACATAATAGGTCCGATTTCGAAACTAGTCAGTGACTGTCTCTTAAAAGTCGAGAGCTGAAGCCGCACGAGAGCTACATGTCTCGATTATGACCAAAAACTTCTTTTTGTCCAATAAAAAGCATCAACATTAGGTCAGATACTAATTCTAGCCCGAACGTATTTTTTGTCTCATAAAAAAGCACAAATTTTCATTCGGTACCCAGATCCATCCCCATCAAAATTCCATTCAATGATACCGTTAAAGAGCCAACATGTCATTTCATATGTACTTGACGGAAACTTAATGGGAGACAGATGTGAGTACTAATTGGAAGCTAGTGCTTTTTTATGAGGCAAAGAACTTTGAGCTAAAATTGGGATGAAAGTTAAAATTGGAGCTTTTTTACAAGACAAAAAATTGAGAACGGGATTAGGTCCCGAGCTAGAATCGATGCTTTTCCACAAGATAAAAAAAAAAAAAAAGAAGGATAGGCCAGAATTCGAACTAGAACTCGAGTTGGTGTTTTAAAGAGAGTTGGGCCAATTACTAAATACAGAGGAAAACTTTAAAGGTGACTTACAAGTAAATGATCATTGTGATTTCCTTCTTAGGGAAATTAATTTGCCTCTAATCATCGTTGCCATCTCCTAAAATTATTTAGGTTTCTCTCATGTATCATCACTAATTCTATACTGTTTGTTCGAATCAATTGAATTAATTAGTCATTTGGATACCATTCTGAGGGAGCAACTTTGTGTCTGGAATCAGGGAATGGAGGACATTTGGTCCCCCCCTTCTGATGAGTAGACTTTGTTACAAAATAACAAGTATAATAAGTCATCTTAGCACAATTAGTTTTATTTAACCAAAGAACAAATCCATAGCTATCTAGACTGACTCCACGATAAGACGTGGGAAGACATTCAAAGGCTTTTTTTTCAACTTCTCATGCTGGACTTTTCTCTCTACATGTATACTAGCAAAAAGACAGACTATGGGTGCAAACAAAGGAAAAAATATTAAGCAAATAAGTGATTTGGGTTGCTTTTCTTCCGGTGGTCTATGACCGGGTATTGCACTTTTTTTTGTGGTAATTTGGTAACTCGGAGAAGCAAGAAACAGACTACCATTGTCAAGTCTAGTGCAGATGCTAAATCTCATGCTATGGCACATATTGTGGCTGAATTGTTGTGGTTGAACTCCTTTTTCCAGGAGCTTGAATTTTTTATTAATCAATCTATTGATATGATGTGTGATAATCAGGCAGCTCTTTATATTGTTGGAAAACCTATTTTTCATAAGCGAACTAAGCATAAAGAAATTAACAGTCACTTTGTAAATGATGCTGTGAAGCGGAAGTTGGTTTCTACTCGTTACATTGCCTTTAGAGATCAGTTTGCTTATATGTTCATTAAAATGTTGTTTCTGTCTTGCCTTTATTGCTAGTTGTTCCAAGCTGGGCATGGGTGACCTATACGCTCTCTCAAGCCTAGCTTGAGAGGAGCGTTACATTATTTGAGTGGTATATTGCTGGGAAACTTGTTTTTCATGACTGAACTAAACATATAGAAGTTAACCATCACTTTGTCCATAATGTTGCGAAGCGGAAGTTGGTTGATACTTCTTACGTTGCCTCTAGAGATCGGTTTGCTTATATGTTCACTAAATCATTGTTTCATCCTACCTTTATTGCTAGTTGTTCCAAGCTGGGCATAGGTGACCTATATGCTCCAGCTTAAGGAGGAGCATTACGTTATTTGAGTGGTGTCAATTTTATTTCCTTTTATGTACATAAAAATATTATGGTCATGTATAATTTATATTCAATATAAATATATTGTGATAGGTGTAGGGTTTCTGTAACACAGAAATTGAGAGTCCCTTGTTGGTTTATACGATAGGTTTCTTCCTCTCCATTTCTCCTCTCTTCCTTCTTATCTCTTGACTATTTACTGCAGATTCTCTAATCAGCTTTGTGACAATTATATTTGAATCAATAGAAAAGCCAACACTCAAAATGGGTAGTGAAAATCTGAAACCAGGGACAACTTCCTGGGTCTCTGCATTCAAGAAAAGGGAAAATTACCAAAAAAAATCTTAATCATATTGCATTTATGTCAATTCAATCCTAAATTTTTCAATTGTGTCAATTTAGTCTTAAACATCTTCACATTTTACTAATAAAGTTAATCTGGTCAATTTAGGTCGGAAATCGCTGACGTAAACATCGACGATCCTACGTGACACGAATAACACTGACGTCGACATTTTTTATATTGTTTTTGAATTTTTAAATAACTTTTGGTTTTTTCTGTTTTTATTTTCTTTACTCTTTTTTTTTTCGACTCAGGGCGGGCAAGGGTCACCGGCCAACCCTCGCCAGCATGGTCGTTCAAGTTGCTTTCGGTTTATCATCTGATGCTCCACGCACAAGTACCTTATTTCATCAGCACACATAGTACGTGCACATATACAACAGCAAAGAACAAGACACGGACTATAATTTATGCACATACATATATGTCTTGGACCACCATTGGAAACCGACAGGAACGTTGAGCACTAAACTCGATCAAACTGAATTAAGAAAAGATCATGCGACGTCCCATATGATACGATCTGTTATATCCCCGTAATTAACTGTGGAGGAATCAAATTCTTCAACGACGATATGTCTCTCTCCATGCAACTGTGTAACTATTGATCAAAACCCATGCGCAAGGACATAAGCGCGACGATCACTTTTAATTGATTTTGATTGACTTGTACATTATCGGTGGTCTCGTCTCCTAACTAACTAGGTTGTGCATTAACAATAATAAAACAAAACCATGGGCGATGCCGGGATTTCTCAATGTCCATGCAAACAATAGCATTTTATAGACAACCTGGTATTGTGCATCGTAGTCAAATCACCATCAGAATCAAGTGAGGATCGACCAGCCTGAGTGCTTAGCGCTTGGAACATGTGAAGTTTGGTATGTTATGTCGGCACAATTTAATTGAGAATCTAGTTAGGCTTTGCGAATGCTCTTAGAGAATATTCACCTCCAAAAGCAAGCACCTGCATGCCTCCCCAGTCCTCGTCTTGACTCACGGCAACCTCACCATTCTTATGAATAGCGACCAAAACCAAACACTAAAACCAAGTATAGCAATCTAGAAAAGATGGGGTCTGTGGCAGAATTGAAGCTCCCAGTCGTAGACTTCTCGACCCTGGAGCTCGAGCCGGGGACGGCCGAGTGGACTGCCATGAGGGACGGGGTGAAGCGGGCGCTGGAAAGCTACGGCTGTTTTGAAGCCCGGTTCAAGAAGGTGCCTGTCGAGCTGCAGGAGTCCATGTGGGGCTCGGTCCGGGAGCTCTTCGACTTGCCCTTGCAGACCAAGCTCCGGAACGTCTCGAGCAAGCCCTTCCACGGCTATGTCGGGCAGTACCCTGAGGTCCCGCTCTACGAGAGCATGGGGTTCGAGGACGCCGACGTGTACGGCAAGGTGGACGGCCTTACCACTCCTCTATAATGGCCCGAGGGACATCCGAGTTTTAGGTAACCAAAGTTTTTTGAACACGAGAATCAATTACATATATATTGTGCCTCTGGGAATGCAAAATCCTATGTTCAGCTAATTGGCTTGTTGTCTAGATGAAATTCTTATTCCATTAACTTCGGTGACTCGTGTGTTAGAAGTTGCTTCTCGATAGATTTAACGATTACGATGTTGCTTCACTCTGTGTGCGGCAGCACAACCACACAATCATACACGGAGAGGCTATCGGAGCTAGATCAGGTGGTAAGGAGGATGGTCCTGGAGAGCCTCGGCGTCGAGAAATACTTGGATGAACACATGAACTCAGACCAAATACCTTCTTCGCGTAATGAAGTACGCAGGGCCGCAGACCACCGACGATAAGATCGGCCTCGGCCCTCACACGGACAAGATCTTCATCACCATCTTGTGCCAGAACAGAGTCCACGGTCTCCAAGTCCAGACCAAAGACGGCGAGTGGCTCAGCGCTCGGCCGTCGCCGAATTCTTTCGTCATCATGATAGGGGACTCACTCTACGTAAGTCTTGATCCCTTTTTACCTTTTGAAAATGATAGGCGAGGAGTTCCACATCTCATAACCTTATTATTTCGCATTCGAATCATATGTGGTTATGTTTACCATCACCGAGCAAGATGTTTTCAAGTAACCTCTGGTTACTAAAGTCTCGACGTGACATATCATTCACCGATCCGGTATTCAACTTTATTGTAATTCTTTATAATATGATTTTACATGCCGTGACGGCAAGACAATATTGATTTGATGATATAACGTTGGCATGTCACATGATATGACTATTACATAACGTACTGGTTCTCAAACTTATTGCCTCGTGAGGACGAATGGAGTTTTGGGGCATGGAATAGAGAATACGTTCCTTAACACATGGGATGATCCTGCAGGCGTGGGTGAATGGCAGATTGCACTCTCCGCGTCACCGAGTCATGATGAGCGGGAACGAGGCGAGGTACTCGGCCGCACTGTTCTCGATTCCGAAGGGCGGGTACATAATAAAAGCGCCGGACGAATTGGTGGATGAAGAGCACCCTCTGCTCTTTAAGCCCTTTGATCACATGGAGCTCCTGGAGTTCTACTACACTGAAGCTGGACAAAGAGCCGAATCTGCCCTCAAAACTTACTGTGGTGCCTGATGTTGGCTTCCATGGTTGTCATGTAAATTGGCACAATTTATGAGTGCATGTATTTCTGCAATTTCCTTTCAAGTTTGTAAGAAAGAGTTCAACTCTTTTGGTGGAATGTCATGTATGTACCGTGCTTCCAAATTGTTTCTTCTGCCTCGATCTCATTACTTTTTATGAGGATGCTTCTTTCGTAAGTTATCCGAAAGAAAATCCTTTTCGATAGTTTTTGGCTTTTGGAATTGTTTTGGACGTGGACTTTTAGACTAATCTTACAAAATGGGGAAAATTTGCTCAAAAAAGCCTTAAATCTATTGTACGAAGGTCAATTCAGTCTTGAACCTTTCAATCGTGCTAATTTAGTCCTAAACATTTTAATAATTTACCAATTTAGTCATAAATATTTCAATTGTGTCAATTCCGTTACAAACAGTTTGATGATTTGTCAATTTAATCTTTAATGTTTTGATGATTTGCCAATATAGTCCTTCCGGACAAACATCCAAATATTAAGTTTAGGACTAAATTGACAAATGTTCAAAAAATTTAAGATTAAATCGACACAATTGAAAGGTTTGGGACTAAATTGGCAATGGTCAAAAGGTTCGGGACTAAATTAGCACAATTGAAAGGTTTAAGACTGAATTGACTGTCGTACAGTAGGTTTAGAACTAATTAGACAATTATCCCTACAAAAGGGGGAGTAATTAAAAATTTAACAAGAAATATACCGTTAATCCTCATGACTTCTTTCAGTTTTAATGATTTGTTAACATGTCTAAGACTTACACCTTTGGTTGTCCTTAATTAACTTCCAAGATCAATCGCACAGGAACCTATTGGACTTTGAGTGATACTCAAACTTAAAATTGAGATTAACCATAATCATCATACTGCTTCTTGTAAAACTTAAATAAACAAGCCGAGGAAATTGTCCAGTCAGTCCTAAACTTATTGTACATATGTCAATTTAGTCTCAGAACTTTCCAATTTTATCAATTTAGTCATAATTCTTTACGCGAAATTTCAATATAATCCTTTCAGCTAATTTTCGCTGGAAATCGTTGACGTAGCAGTATGCCACGTAGGACAGTCGACAATGACTGGACCACCACATCAGCAATTTCTAAAACATTAGAATTTCACTTAAAGATTTAAGAATAAATTGACAAAATTGAAAAATTTAGAATTGAATTCATATCCGTACAATAGATTTAGGACTAACTGGGTGATTTTCCCAAATATTGACCGACTGAGGATGGTAATTTTGCCTCCTAAGAGGTTAGTAAATATTAAGTATGTCTTATATAATCGTGAATTAAAGGAGGAGAGACTGTCTTCTATTGGGCCATTGCTTCTAATAAATCGAGATGTTTTGTGATCGTGTTGGTAGCAGCATGTGTGTACGTATGGTTCTCTCTTTCTTTCTTTAAAGGAGCAGCATAATTTGTTGTAAATGACTGCTACCTCATACTTGTTTGGATCAGAACTCTGCTTTGAGAAGTTTCTGATCTTTAGCTCTCTGAGTAGGCTTTACTTAGAGCAGCAGTCGGGGAGATAGTTGCGGCCTGTCACGCTGGAGACCTTCACTGATTGGGTGAAGAAGGTGCTGTCGCATCACAAATGCTTCTGATACTTTGATCATGCGCATTGTAGAAACCCGTATGGCCTGCGATTAATTTTACGATTTCGGGATACCAGTGAAATAGGTGCTGCTTAGTTCAGGAGTTGATGCCTGGGAAGCAAATCGATGTACCCGTTAGGCATTTTCGCATTAACGGGCCGCGAGGTGAAGATCCATCTTCACCCTAAGATAGCCAGTCAATCATTAGCCTCCTGATATGCATTTCTGCACCGACCATGTTATGACCTATCCCAGCGGAAAGAGGACCGTGGACATGGGGATATTCCTCAGCTGCTGGAACCTGGGAGTCCTGGAACGAGGAACTAACGTGAGGTACCTTCATTTCACGAAGCATCAAGCATGCCCTCTTGGAGAACATTGTCTCTGAAAATGGCGTCTGTATGCCTCAGCTTAAAACATACTGCGCACATTCATTCACTTGCTGAGCAGCACAAAATCTTGATTCGGCTCGTACATAGGATAGGAACGTTCAACCGGCGCTGACATTTCCTTGTCCTTCATACAACACTGAAATCTGATTTAGCACTTAACAGCAGGCCATTCTATCACGATTACCAATCTATCTTGAGAATCAGCTTATCAGCAAGAAAGGGCAGATATGAAGATTTATCTTGGCCCAAAACTCCAATATGTGGATTTTATGCATTAGTACAGAATGAGGTGTATAAAGATTATTTGTACAGATACCAGCTAGCTATCATCTAACACCAGAATGGTGCACCATTAAACATGCCTTACGAACTTGCAAACAAGATTTGCTAACCCGCATCTCCACTGGAGCAGCTACAATCCCAATTATACAGCCTCAGGGAACAACTTGAGTCTCATTTCCGGAATCTTTGGTTGTGGATCTCTGAAACCTTAACGAAGAGAACTCCATTCGCCTCAACTTCAGCAACAAGAACAGCAGAATCCCGCACCCAAATCCTAGTGCAGCACTCGACCCCGTCAAAGAAACAGCAGCACACACCAACATCACGAAAGACTCCTCCTTTGTGTTCATATCTCGCGAAGCCATCGCCAGTTCGATCCCGGCAAACAGCAACAGCACCCCAAGAATCCCAACTGGGAATTGGTTCAATATCCTCACAAATGAATTCCCAAACAACAACCCGAGCACCAACTTCCCGATCCCCAGAAACACTACCGAGGCACCGCTCCTCCCCCCGAACCGGTACTGCCCTGCAAGCCCCCCGGCTCCATGGCATACTGGCATAGCGCCGAACCAGCACCCCACGAAATTCATGATCCCTACACTGATTGAAACCGATGTGGCCGACAATTCCCTATCTGGGAACAAATCAGCGGACAGTTTACACACCGCAATCACCGAATTGAGAATCGACAGCGGGATCTGCGGAATCGCTGCACGTAAAAACCCGCTCTTCCAGTCATCCCAAGTTATCCTCAACACATGCAGCTTCGAGGGGCCGAATTTGAGGCTGGTAAAGATTGAAGGGTCGCGGATAACGCACAACACCATTCCAAACAAGAACACTAACAGAGCCGATGGAATCGCAGACAACATCCTCAATCTACGGTCGATGTTTCGCTTAGATCGCGACAATTCAACATCAACTTCATCATCGTCACTTTCATCCATACAATCCAAACCTCGAACATCTGTGGAATGGCCGTCCCCAGACCCAGTACATAACACAAGGAACAGAACAGCAGCAATCGCAAGGACAAGGCCGTCGAGGCCGAGCCACGGCCTCGCGGGCCCGGACTTCGAGGTGACGAAGTCCTGATCATACCTTATGTACTTGATCGCGGAGAAGGCGAAGGCCAGGCCCTGGGACAGCTGGACGCCGCGGACGACGGGGAGGGGGATGTAGCGGTAGAAGAAGGACATGAGGCCGGTGGCGCCGAGGACGAGGAGGACGGCGGCGGTGGAGAGGCCGGCGGCGGCGATCTGGGAGGGGGAGAGGTGGGGGGACTCGGAGACGGCGACGGCGGCGATGGACTTCATGGGCTGGACGGGCATGGGGATGCCGAAGAGGACGCCGGTGGCGACGTTGTAGAGGGCGGTGAAGATGAGGGTGGTGGAGAGGTCGAGGTGGGACACCAGGGTGAGGGTCAGGACGATGGGGATGTAGGTGCCGAGGTCGCCGACGGCGCCGGAGAGCTCCGAGGAGAGGGCGGTCTTCAGGCGGAGGTGGCGCCGCCACCGGCCGTCGAGGAGGAGGGGCGTGGTGTCGCCCGCGGCGGCGGAGGAGGAGGCGCGGCCGCGGCGGTGCGGGTCGGACGGCGAGTCTTCCATGGTGGTCGTCGGGCCGTGTGCGCGATCGAGCGTGTACGAGAGATATTTGAGGTTTGGATTGGTTCAGTAGTCCGGATTTTTAAATAGGATAAGAATGGATAGAGTAAAACAAAAAATTTCAAGATTTCTTCGTATCTTATTCACTATTCAGTGGATTACGAATTTGAAGTCGAATATGATAATTTTTATTTTTTTTAGCTATTTAAGGGTCCAGATGAGTCGTTAAAGGAAAAAAAACCAAGAAATTTTTTTGGTAAAAGCGCATAAGGTATGGGAATGAAGATGACGGCGAACGAAATCTAAGGTTTCTGAAAAAATAGATATTAGAAATCTTATCCGGATTTATCTCTTCCCCCCCTAAGATTTTTTTAACTGGGCTATATTCGATCTATATCTGATCTTATTTTATCTTGAATCATCACTAAATACAAAATATGATAAAATATATCATATCCTAATTTTTATTCGTTCGAATCATACGCAGTTGCTCAGGTCCCATCAGTAGGATACTTGCAGCTCTTCGTGGCTTGGTTGGGGCTTCATGCGGCAAATCTCCCCAAAGGAGAGTTCTCCCTCTTTGATTACACTTTAACTACACTTATTGTTGGTGTTACAAATTACCTCGCCCGATTCATACAAGAGTGTCGCCATCCAAAACTGACCAGACCCTTTTAATCGATGCGATGTCATCGTGGAGCTCGGTGTCGGTCAATTTTGTTACCGTTAAGTGATCATTCGAAGAAAAAGCCTGTCGATGAATACTAACAATCGAGACGACACGAATATAAAGCCAGGTGTTGAGCGATTGGGCTCTCGATAAGATATTAAGGGCAAAGGAGCATGTCAATGATCGTGAATATCGGCGACTACGATCGGTTGGCGATTGACACTCGGTAAATTTGGCTATGTGGTAGAGGTGGAAAACTAAAAGCGATGAAGATGCCGATGGGGGAGTTATCGACAGCTAGCAGCAAAGAAGAGTGACGTGCAATCTTGGAGCTCGAAGATGAGCATAGAGACTACTGAAAATTGTAACCACTTATAGATATGATGAATGTGCAATAATCATGGAGCCAAAAATCATGGATATGCAATTATAACTTCTGATTTGAATATTAACTGCTAAAGAGCAGTTACGTTGTGTAATAAGCTATATAGGCTGTTTTTGAGTCGTTGTAGAGACCCTTGATCATCAACACAAACAATGTATTTTTCATTTATCAATTTGACTTTCCAATTGATGTACTCAGTTTGCCATGGAGTAATTAGCGCTAGTTCTTGTTGTGGTTACGCTTAATACTTCCTGTCCGAATTGCCATGAAACCCGATTAGATCCAACCTTAGGTAAAAGTTTATTTTTGTCACGTGGAGCCGTCCCCGGTGAAACAAAGTAAGACCTAAAGGTTTATATCGATGACATCAACATGAGATTTTTTAGATTTGCTTGAAGCTCTCAAAAGCATTCGTTCTTCCTATCGCCCTTACCGAATAAGGAGCACTGGACCTCACTTAATGATCCCTAGTTTATTATAGTGGAGGTGTCGGAAGGATTAGGGGTGAGCAAGATGGATCGCCCAAAACCGGAACCGGACCGGACTGGACTGGACCAACCGGTTTGGTTCGGTTTTCCGAAATATCGGTCCGGTTCCCGGTTCCTAAAAGTGGAACCGGTTTCCGGACAGTCCGGTTTCCAGTTCTAGAGTGAAAACCGGACCGATAAATACATATTTTTTAATTTTTCATATATATATACTTTTTAAATATATATTTAAATAACAAAAGAAACATTTAATAGTTCATTTTTATTCGGTTCCAATGGAACTAACCCAAAAATGCTTTTATATATTGGTCCCGAAAATGCTTCCCGTTTCTCTCTTACCTTTATCAATTGGTCCTATTGGAATCGAACCGACGGTCCGGTCCGGTTCACGGTCTCAAGATTAGCCGGTCCAGTTCTCGATCTTAGAAACTGAGAACTAAATCTTTCGGTCTGATTTCCGATTCTTGAGTTGGACCGGATTAAATTGGGAGCCGCTCACACTTAGGAAGGATGACGAAGGAGGACATTAAATCAAAAAGAGAAAGAAGCGTGCACGAAAGTTTGAATGGTCGTTTGAAAAGATGACAAAGAGGACGTCACATCAAGAGAAAGGAAGGAAGGAGTGTGCACAAAAGTTTGAATGTTAGGTGGAAAAAGTTAGCACTGGGCGAGAATGCTCGTGTCCCGCCGATACCCTCGGCCCTTCGAAACCTCTGAAAGTCAGGTTTGACTCTTTGGAGGCACGATGAGGGCGCGTGAGGGAGAGGGGCTTGCCCTTCGAAACCTCTGAAAGTCAGGCTTGGCTCTTTGGATGCACGATGAGGTCGCGCGCGCGCGAGAGAGAGAGAGGCTTTGAGGCCTCGTTTTCATTGCACACGCAAAAGCCCGTTTGGAACAGAGGGCTACTGGACCGAAACGAAAGAACTGTTGATCGGAGGGACTGGACTCTTCTCCCCTATTACAGCTTCCTCTGTCATGTTCCTGGAGAGCAATCTTGAGTTTGAGAAGGGTTTGCCGGGCCTTCGATTGAACGTGTTGCTGGCAATGGCGGCGGTGCCTTTCTCCGGCATGACGAACAGATAGCCCTAATGAAATGGGACGGTCATTCGAAAACGAGAAACGAAAGACATCAAGACATCTAGATGACAAAGAAGGCCACCTGATTGGTGTATGGTCAAGTCCGAATCCTCGAATACTAAAAGGTCTTCAATCTTTACGCTCAAGGCCGCCCTGGCTCTGTCAAAAGGAATTGCGGGCAGGGGAGAGCTTGGCAGAAGGTTCAAGAATGGGGTAGGTTCCTATTCTTAAAGATTCAGATGAAAAAAGAGTTCCAAGCCTTTCATACTGAACAGTGCTCAGTAAGCAATGCTTGGAATTTGATCAGGCTTAAGAAGCCCAGAGTTTGAGTGGCGTCATTTGACTCTGGTTTTCTCCTGATATCCCAAGGCACTCCTGTGTGTCCTGGCTTATCATCTGTAACAGGTTGCCTGCAAAGATCAAATGATCTCCTGGTGTTTAATTGTTGATCCCTCTCTGCTGTCTATGTAACATGTTGCAAATGAGACCAGGGACCACGTAAGGTGCATATGATTCGGCTTTGAAAATGGGCTTAGGGGCTCTAAACACCCTTGGGTAATTGTTGGAGTGTCTAATAAAATACTTTTAGGAGCTCATTCGGGAAGTGCTAGCATTTCTAAAGTCCTCCAAAACTCCCAAGACTCGTACCTCGAGGCTACTACCGACCAGCATTGGGTATTCAGCATATGAAATTTTTTATTTCACTTTTGCCATCATCAATTTTTCGTATTCCTCTGTTACCCCTTGATATTCCACTGTTTATCGACTTCCCAGCAGCTCGAGATCTGGCGACTTGTCAAGGTCGAGATTTGAAGTCTTGATCTTACCCCTCGGCGATTCATCGCCTGGCCTAAGTTTGAAGTCGAAGTCGAGATGGTTTCTGACTCGATCGTCCCCTGGCCTGAAGTCGAGATTTAGCGCACCTGAAGTCGCACGACTCTGGTGGCCCATCGCTTGGTTGCACAACTCTGGCAACACCCAGCCTGGATAACGCGACGGCCATAGCCAGAGCTTGCAGCTTCACCAGAGTTATTGAGGAGGGTTCCAGATGTGGTTCTTTGTTTTTTGTTTTTGTTTTTAAACCAAAGTTCTTTATGCAAATAGTGTTGTGTGTTATGCAAAGGCATTTCCCAGAAGCCGAACCAAACACGGCCTTATTCGCAATATGATCAAGAAGCATATGAGACTCGATTCTTCAGCCATGCAATATCCAAAGAGTGCCTGGATGGTGGAAAGATGAGTCTTCTACCAGTTTTAAGGGCAAACCTCTTCCTTGTTCTCTATAAAAACTTGCTTGGAATGCTTTTCACTGTCATGCGTGGAGAATTACGAACTCCAGAATCCACTCTTCTCCTAGCTACACCAGTGATAAGGTTGTTCATGCAATTAAACACGATGTTAGGTACCTCTACATAACACCAGGAACATTACTTTCGACAGAAATAAGGTTTGAACTAATGACCTCTTGCGTCGATGCTACTTGATAAATGTAGGACCACCGCCGGCTATTTGAACCGTTAGACGAACGCGGGATCTAATTCTAACATATCCGTCTTAACCGGGGGGATAGCTTGCTGGCTTGTTATTGCTTTCATGGGGGCTTGTGGCGGTGGAACAAAGCTTCCTTACTCACAGAAAACAAAAACGAAAGAGCAATTGACAATTGAGGCCCTCGAGGGAGAGCACAAACTCTTCTCAAAGTGACAAAGACGAGCTCCCAAATGGAGGAGGGTCCAGGAGGTGCGAATATCAAAGGATTTGAAAAGAGGGAGAGTCGCACCTTTTTGGTTGGGACAAAAGTCGTCGTCCCATTTTGTTCAAACTAGGATCACAAAATCTCCCAATTCCCATCTTTGAACGGGCACTTTTACATGGCCCAGGTTCTTTGGATCCAATGTTGAACGGATACAGGAAACAATGTCTGCTCGACATATTGTCTTTTACAGGCCAAAAAAATCCCATTCCATATGACCAGAAAAAAACATTTGAGTTAGAACTACGAGCGCGCTCGAATCAAGCGCTTTTCCAAGTTCGAGCTCGAACGCGATTTAGGTACCTCGATCGACTTTAACTTAATGAAATGAAATGCAACCGAGCAGGTCGAGCTCGCACCCCTTGCGGCGTAGCACGAAAAAGAGTATACGTCCTTCGTCAAAAGATTAAAAAAAAAAAAAAAGACGTTTCATGTGACGGCTATACAACGAGGGAATAATTACACAAATGGTTCAAAAACTTTGAACCCAACGTGCAATATCGTCCCTAAACTTTTAATTTGTTCGATGCGGTCTTTGAATTTTCCGTTCATGTTCAATCTATTCCCTGAATTAATCGAAATTGTTCAACGTTGTCCCCGAAGTTGATTGGTTAGTCAAAAGGGAGGAATATTCAATTCACTTTTTCAAGCAAAAAAGGAAACGGAATTCATCGCCGGGACCCACTCGGGAGCCGTTACACGTATGGGCCTCCACCGTTTTGCCAGCGTGGCACCGGACTTTTCGAAAGCGCTACCCCTTCCTTTTTCAAAATCAGTCGACCGTTACCCCCCCCCCCCCCCCCCCCCCCCCCCCCCACCTTCTCCTCTCCCATCAAAAGCACCCAGCGTCCCTCTCTCGTTGCTTTTCACTCCCACGCGCACCCACAGTGTCCGGTCAGGAAATGGCAGCCGAGCATTCCTTCTCCGAGCCGGAGATGGAGGTCGACGACAGCCTCGGGTACCCGGTCGCGTACGCGAAGCTCTGCCGAGACCGCGGCGCAGGCCCGTACGCCGACGGCCCGCCGTTCGCCTTCACGCCTCACGCTCTCCCGCCACATGCGGTAATTTGTGCTTGTTCCTTGAAAGAAAAGGAAGAAATTGAGTGGAAATGATATGATGTGAACTTGGTTTCTTTTTTCTGGGCAATTCTCAGTAAATCTGCTCATGGTAGAATTGAAGATTCTTGTTTGGGTTCTCTGATTTAGCTGCATCTAGTTTGCTAGCTGTGGAAAATTGAGGAAAATAGGTGTTGGCTAGCTTGAATGGAAGAGGGATTGCTCACATTGTGTGCTCCAGAGATCGATGTATCCACGCTTTCTGTGAGTTCAATTGAAGAAGGAACCAACTGTACATTGGTCTAAGACGACTGCCTTTAACTATGTGAAGCTGATTAGCCTGTCCTGAAATGGAAATTTTCATTGAGTGAAAACTGCTGCAATTCTGCGGGTGACGGTTCGGCTTATCGTATTTCTTCTCTTCTGTCCCTAGAAGTATTCAGTAAGTGAAGATGAGAACACATAAATATAAATGGCCTAATTGATGACTTCTTGCTGAGATGCCATGGCCTAACTAGTTTAAACGGCGTGTTCGGAGAAAATTCACACCACTTACACCCACATTGGTAGCTCTCAGCTTCCGCGAGAATCGTGCTTCCACCAGTGAACTCGATTCGATCCTTTTGTTGCCAACGTAGTTCGATTAATTGCTAGGATTTTATAAGTGGATCCAAAGTGTTTAACTTCTTGATTCTGGAAAAACAAATTAAAATGCCTAATTGTCTCTCAATCTCTGCTAATTGAAATGAAATGCGTTGGTTAGATTTTGCTAAATGTTATTGTAACTGTTGTCAGTAAGTCTTGCTGCATGTATGTGACTATCTCATGAATGAATTATTTCATTGCGTTTTCATGTTTGGTTTTATGACTTTGAAGGCTGCAATGGTAGAAGATTTGGAGCTGATGTTTCCGATAATCAACCCAAAAGCGAAGCCTACTGCCAAGCCGAAGATCTTTATCAGCCTCCTGTGGAAGCAACTTAACCATCTTGGGTATTCACTGGATTTACCAAAAAACTTCATGAGTAAATTTACCGCCAAAATGCCAAAAATGAGTTCTCATAAGTTAGCAAGGGCTAGTATAATCATCTAGTCGCAATATTTTGAGATATAATGTCTCTTGATGCAGGAATGCCGGCTTTGATCCTACGGTAATTCGAGTGGACCCTTATGGGAATGTTCTCTATTATCATGCTGATTCGGCATCTCCGCTCGCCTGGGACATTGATCATTGGTTTCCTTGCTCAAGTCTGTAAAATCTCTCTCTCTCTCTCTCTCTCTCTCTCTCTCTCTCTCTCTCTCTCTCTCATTCTAGATATGAACTATCTATTTGATATGCAGGAGGTGGGTTGACAGTTCCAAGCAACTTGAGGATATTGCAATGGCAAGCTTGCAAGAAAAAGCATAACAAGTTGGAATTGCTAGTTCCATGGTGGGATTTCCAATTAGGCATCTCTGTGAATCAGTTCTTATCAATCTTTGCTTCATCGAATTCAGATTTCAGGTAGTCATTGTACCATTAATTTGCTTTTCATATCAATGGAAGGCGCCAAAACTATGAGTACTCAAGACACATCCTTTCAATGTTGGCAGGCACAGAGCATTCTCGTTTTTGTTCTTGGAAGGTGAGAACGAAGAAATAAATGCCTCCCAAACGGTAGAATCACACTCTTTTCCTCAGCACTTTATCGAATCAAAAGAGAGAGTTGGCTTAGCTCCGGCTGCCATTGTGGTTTCCCGGAGGGAGTCTCGTGATTCCTTTTCGAATTTTATATTGACCGATTCTAATAGAAAGCAGAGGTCACACAAGGCTATGATGGGTAAGTAGGCTTCCCTCTCCACTTATGTTTTTAGTGCCTTTCTTATAGCAGAAAATTAATGAGACCTCTTTATTTTCATCTTTGATGATTATTATCTTATGTATCTTACTCACCAACTGACAGCCTAGAAAATTCACCAGAACATAATCTGAGTTAATTTTGATTACCCTGAGGGGGGAAGAATATAAAAGTTTAATGTTGCCCCCAAATGGGCATCTCATTATGAATTTGGTTCGCTATGGTGATGAATGACCTCTGTTAGTTTTATCGTTTCAGTGGCTAGTAAGCTGAATTCCAGCCCGCTGAAAGAAAATGAAAACCCAAATCAGTTGAGAAATCCGTACCAGGAGATTGTCTTGGCTAGAGATTCACTACGACGAAAGGACGAGGCGACAAAAATGCAGGCTGAACTAGCAGAACTTGATGAAGAAGTCAACCAGATGAAGAGAAAGAATGAAAAGGAAAAACTTGCTATTCAAGACTTGGAACTAACCCTGATAAAAAGGAGGAGGAGGGCTGAAAAGTGTAGAAGACTAGCAGAGGCACAATCTTCGTATAGAACTATGCTAGAGAAGATGATTCGAGATGCTATGCATCAGTAAGAGTTCTACACCTCTCTTTATCTTCTTACCTTTACTAAAATCCAGTTATTAATAATTTTCTGTCGGATCATCATTTTGCTAAACTCGGGAACAAACATGATTTTCGAGATTATAATGAGGTGATGACCATACTTTTACAGTTGATAACTTCCACCCCATTCCTCAATTTGTCGAAAGCAATCAGTAAGTAGACAAATCGCATCATTATTTTTTGTAGCAACGTTTAACTTATTGTCAATTTTCCTTGTCTTTTGGCTTCAGGAGTGTCATCTATAAGGAGCAGGTGAGACTGAACCAGGCTGCAAGTAATGCACTAATGGCAAGACTTGAAGCCCAGAAAGCAATATGTGACTCATCTGAGAGAGAACTCCACAAAATCCACAAACAGAAGGATGAAATTGAGCAACAGGTTCGTCCCGAGTGGGAGCAAGCAAGAAAGAGGTCCAGAATGGATGATACCTTACTGATTGACGAGGAAGACAAAAAACCGATCTTATATTTACCAGGAATCAAGCCGAGGACACCGTTACACAAGGAACTGAGACTCTTCCTAGAAGAGGAACATAAAGCAACCAAAGCACGATTCTCTCTCACTGGAAAGCAAAATCTAGAAGAAGCACAACAGGGACACCAATCAACTGCGAAAGATTCCCATGAAGAGAGTCCCGAAGATTGTCCTGCAGTGAAGGATCAATCTACAGGACAGTGTGAACCGAAGGTTTCAGGAGAAGGAGAAGGGAAAAGGCACAGCATTTTATTCCCTGCTTTACAAGAAACAGAAACTGAGGAAGATGGAGAGAGCAGGAAGCAACGTGGAAAAGCCAACGTCGAAAGATGGCTGCACATGCTGCTGGAGAATACTAAAGATGAACTGAGCCCTCGAAATGAAGATGAAGGGAAAAGAATGACCAGTGATGAAATAATCAGGAAGATGGACCATAAGTTCCCACAGAGAGAGGAGGAGAAAAAGTTCTCAGATTCACAGGATGAAGCGGGTCTTGGAAAAGCTCAGGTGGAGAACAAACAGAAAGAAACTCAAGGAAAAGAAAGTGAGATAAAAGAAGAGATTATTGAAACAACAGAGCTGGTTAAAGCGCCTTATGTAAGAGGCCGAAGGAGTGAAGTAAGCCACCCTGGTGTTGTAACAACTGTAAGTAATGAGAACATTGAGGGGAAAGAGAGAGGAGAAAAGTCTAAAAAAGAAAAGGGGCTCGTGAGATCGGAGAGTGCAAGGATCCTTCGACGGATTCCGTCGTCACCATCTGTGATCCTGGGGCTGAAAAAGGGTGTGGACTGCATCAGAAAGAAGCCCATGGTGGTTGATGACATTGATGGGGATGAGAATTATGATGCACAGAGCAATTTCATCAAATCATCCTTCAGGACAGTCAGGAGAGCCGTCAATTTATAAACCCCTTCGCTCAGCACCTTATGCATTCATTTGGACTTAAAATATTCCGTTTTATGGGGTGCTCGCCAACAACTCCATTCTATAAATAATTGTGTGCAAAGTTTGGATTTTATGTTTCATTTGTTCATTGAAACTGGTTGTGTAAGCTTGTTAACAGCTTGGTTCGATTTCAATATCTCGAGTTCTTGGCTATATTTTTTTTCAAGGTTCTGTCATTGGCAACTAAATGTGCAGAGATTTCCAATCAATCCTTTAAACTTAATTTTATGCATAACACAGTGAAGAAATACTAAAAGAACAGGGAAGCGTATCAACCTCCAAAATTTGATGTGTTAGATAACTAGTAGGGAATTGTACAATTAATTACATAAATGGAAAGATACAAGTTCAAACTGATAGCCTTTTACACTAGCATCTCTCAGCTTCAAGAGCCAGCACAATTGTCAGACCATACACCATCCAGTCATGATGAGCTTTGCATCTTCAATAATAGTAAGTTTAACTCATGATGAGCCAGTATCTTCAATACAGATGCTTTCTTTTGGGGGTAATTCTTTTTATTTCACATTACTAGTAAGTTTAACTCTGCGATGGCGAGGACACACAACTCACATAAACTGCTGTCTACTAGTATAATTGCAGTATTCCCCAGGAGAGAGTATCAAATGAAGAGAAAACCTTGCTCTAGCTACATCTATGTTGCTTGCTTTCCCCAGTAACCTTCATCACCACAAGAGCAAGCTCCGTCCTTAAAATGGTGAAAATTTTCTGTATCCCTAACAGATATTTGTCTGCGGACCACCTTAGAAATAAACTTCACTATATCATGACAGCTTTGGCACATGAATAGGTTCTTCGTCACACGTATAGGCATCCCAGGAGCAGTATTGGTGAGCCCAAATGCAACAGCTTGTCTCTCACTATGTCCGCAGAAAATTTCTGCCCTTGAAGCTTCAATCTTATCAACAGAACTATTATCTAATCCGCCAAAACCATCTATCTTCATTTTCTCATAGAATCCCTCTATAACTGCATTAATTTCTGATTTCTGAGGGTGACAATTATCACCACTGAGGAAAGCATGAACTTTCCCTTTCACCTCTATCCAACTGCACCCAGGATCTATAGTCAGTCCCTTCTCTCTCATAAATTTTCTGACTTTCGCAACTTCATCCCATTTGCCAACGTCAGCATAAAGATTACACAACAGAATATAATAGCCCACACTCTTTGTATCTTTTTCAAATATATGCCAAGCTGCAAGCTTGCCAAGATCAACCTGCCTATGAATTCTACACGCATTAAGCAAAGCACCCCATATGGCTGCATCTGGAGCTACGGGCATTTCCTGAATAAACTCATATGCATCCTCTAACTGCCCAGCACGACCTAGTAAATCAACCACGCATGCATAATGCTTCAAATTTGGAGTAATAGAGAATTCATACTGCATTTGCTGAAAGTATTCCAACCCTTCATCAACCATTCCAGATCTGCCACAAGCACATAACAGTGAAATGAAAGTAATTTCATCTGGGCATACACCAGATATGTTCATTCTATGATAAAGATCCAAGGCCAGCATCCCTTGTCCTCGTTCTGCATAGCCCGTCAAAAGAATATTCCAAGATGCAACTTCCCTTTCATGCAAGTTAAATTGATTCCATGCAGATCCCATCCGTCCACACCTAACATACATATCCAGTAATGCATTGGGCAAGAAACCATGGAATGCCAGTCCATTTCTTAATACATGTGCGTGAATCTCCTTGCCGCACATCAAAGCTCCTATTCGAGAACATGCGGATAAGATAGAGATCAAAGTAATGGCATTGGGCTCCAATGTGAGCTTCATTTGCCGAAAGAAAATCAGAGCCTCGAAGCAGCGGTTGTTGATCCGAAGCCCAAGGATGATAGAAGTCCATGATATCACATTTTTCTCTGGAATACTGTCAAAAATGTCTAAGGCCTTGTCTATGCATTTGCATTTGGAGTACATGTCAATGAGAGTGTTTGCAACTATTGAGCACGAGATGAACCCCGTTTCATTTGCAAGTTCGTGAAGCTCAGTTCCAACGTCCAAACGGCCTAAAGAAGCACAAGCAGAGAGAACGGTAGCTATAGTGATCTCATCGGGTGCCACACCGGCTTCTCCCATCATTTTGTAAGTCTCTATCGCTTTCTCATGAAGCAAATTATCCTCGTAACATGAAATCATCGATGTCCAAGATACTACATCTTTACATTCCATTCGAGAGAACACGTCCTCGGCTTCCTCCCACTGCCCAATACTTGAGTAAAATTGAATCAACGAATTAGCAACTGAAACATCATCACCTAATGCTGTTCTTATCACATAACCATGAATCTCCCTCCCTATCTTCCCATCCATAAGAATCTCACAAGCAGAGACCACACTCGTCATGGTCATGATATCAGGATCGATGCAACATTCAAGCATCCTAAAGAACTGTCTCAATCCTTCATAACATTCCCCATTCTCTATATACCCAGATATCATAGCATTCCATGAAATTCTGTCTCTTCTGGGCATTCTATCAAATAATAAACACGCACTCACAACATCGCCGCATTTCATGTACATGGTAATCAAGGCATTAAGAACATCCACATCCGATTCGAACCCATGTCTAATAACATGCACATGAACCTCCTTCCCCCTTGCCAAGTCAGGCACAGCACCACAAGTTCTCAAAACACAAGGAAATGTATAAACATCAGGCTTTATCCCAACCCACAGCATCCTGTGGTACAAATCCAAAGCCTGATCAAAGAAACCATTTTTAGCATACCCACCGACCATGATATTCCACGAAAACACATCTCTCTCGTTCATTCTGCCAAAAACGTACCATGCATCGGCCAAGTTGCCGAACCTCACGAACATGCTCAACAGAGCATTACCCAGCCTAATGCTCAGCTGGGTGTACACCTCCAACACATAGGAGAACACGAGCGCCCCTTCATCATAGGCCCTCTTGTGCTCACACAGCCTCGAGAAAGCGATGAAAGAGTCCTCCTCGACGCCAGACTTCAATTCATGCATCGAGTTCAAGCATCCCAGAGCTTGCTGGAGGTCACCGCGGAGGCACAGCTCGCACAGGTAAGAATTCGGGTTCTGGGTGTTGAGGGAGCCGGTGTTGAGGACCGACACTTCCCGACACTTCCTCAGACCAATTCGACGACTTCTAGGACCGGGAGGGAAACGCACGGTCCTGGGATGATGGGTTCTGGGGGAGGAAGGATTGGGATGGTCCTGGTGCGGAGAAATTGGAGATGTGTTAGCGGGGAGAGCCATTCTTGAAGGTGCAGAGCATGGTTCTTCTTGGTGGGGAGGAGGGAGGGTTTTGCGCGAGGTTTTGCAGGAGCGCAAGAAGATAAAAAAAAAATAAAAATCGCAAAAGCCACAGAGAAAGAGAAAAGGCACGAATAAACAAAAAGGATCCGTTCTTGGTTTTGTGCTTTCGAGATACAACGTCTCTTAACGACTTAAACTGAATCTCTCTCTTTTGAATTAACAAAGAGGCGCTCTAATCCTCGTAATGATGAGTCAATTGATACCTATAAAAAATAAGATTAGTCGAAATCTTAATATCAAAATCAATCAATTCATCGGACGTGAACTTTGATTTTTTCTTTTTATCATATACGCGAACTTTGATTTAGCTGCATGAAATTTGACGTATTTCGAATTTTTCGCGCGATATCTTATATGACATGCTAAGGGCACGTTTCGAAACCCAATTGAGCGATGAAAATCGAAAATTCGGCATTTGATGAGATTAAATTTATTTTGCTAATCTTAATTAGTATTGACGTAATAGACTCCTTTTAAGTTAGAAATCCACTCAATGTGGTAAATAAGGGAGAGGTTAATTGATTCACAAAAACAATTGATGGCAACTAAAATCTTGCTAAAAAGCATATCAATAGTTGTCGTTGCTCTAGCAGTCTTACTACGTTTTGAATGAGCATTTACTGTAACCTATCCCTCGCTAGTCCCAACTATGAATTCAAAAGCTTCTCTGTTTTCCCCTCTGCAAACCTCCAATCACCAGCAGCCTCCAATCCCTACCAATGAAGAATCATAAATACTGGGATTGAATGTAATAATACAAAGTCCATACATCAGCAAGCACCTAATCACTAGGATGCCAAAGGAACTTAAAAATATGCTCAGCTAAGTAAACACCTTTGCGTTCTTCTCCTCCTTTTAATCAAACAAATGTCGGTATGTCTATGGTTCTAACTCTGCCTCTCATCGGCATTGGCCGATGATTATTCTTTCTCACTCAATGGTACAAAAAACATGTATGACAGATTCATGACGATTTGCCAGGGGAGTCTCCTGCAGCGGGTTTCAACGTTAAATCGCTCGCCAGAGAACCATTCCCGCTCTCGTCTTGAGCCACGACCGGTATCTTTACTGCAGCTCTCTCCAGCTCCTTCTCAAGCTCTTCCTCCTGACGTAATGCGTTGAACTGGGAATCGAGAGACTTCGCCGCAGCCAACCACGCGAGCACGATCACCATAAGGATTCCTCCAAGGTAAGGAGTCGAATTGGCGAGAGAGCCGAAGATTAAGATCATGAATTGCTGAATCAGAGCACCTCCGGATTTCCCCAGCGGGTTGCACACAACATCAATGGCGGCTTTTCCTTTAACCTGAAGCAAGCATTTCAAAATTGCTGAGTGAATGATCATGCGGAAGGTATAAAAGTCTAAGCACGAGTTTTAGGTAATTTTCTAATGTTTTCATTTCTCATGAATTTCAACAGTCCAAATCTTCTCCTAAGGCAGCTTTGGCCATAGTTACGAAGTGAACTTCCTGACCATACTTCCATAAATAAGATGACTGAAATTTGAAGAGGAAACGTAACGGAGAAAACTCTTGTGAGGGAAGGGCAAGTAATTAATCTGAACCTTGGTGTCCTCATCCAAAGGAATATAAGCCATTTCCTTGCAGGGGTCAAACAAGCTGTACTTGGCGCTCTTGCTGAAAATGTTCTGCATGGCACCGACGTATACAGCAGCAAGAAGAGGAGTCATCCCAAACTTCGCAAGAGTAGGTAAGAGTGGATCACCAAATAAAATCAGAGAAAAGAATGCGACTCCTGTCACAAGCAGGACGGTCGGTGTGATCTTGGCTGCAACTCCCCATCCGTATTTGTCAAATACGTATTGACTCAGTAGCATCATCGTGAAGGTAGCTATTCCAGTTGCAGTTGAGAAATCGCCCATGAAGGAAGAATACTCATTCGGACTAGGAAACTGCAAGAAGAGTGGAAGGCACGAAAGTTACGAATTGAAAGAACCTATTAACAATGAGACAGGGAGAGAGAAGCTTCATGAAGATTTACCTGAGCTTTGAGCTTGGATTTCCATGTAACCTCAACTAGATTGATGCTAATACCATATGCAACAACCAATGTGGCAAGATCTCTGATGTACCTTGAAGACACTAAGAATTTCAAGCTCTCCATGGTTCCCATCTTGGGTTTTTCCTGCAAGATTAATGGAAAGTCCAATCAGCTTACTTCATTGGCTCTTCACTGATGGTCTGAAAACTAGGAAGTAATAAATATACTGATGTAGAAATTACCTTCTTCTTCTTGCTACGAGATGGCAGAGGAACAAACGTATTAACCCACCAGTAAAGTCCGCAAATAGCAAGCCCCATTACCACCACAATACTCATCATCGCTTTCAGGGAGATAGCCCAACCATCAACACCAGGACCTAAGTTCTTCCTCATATTGGAAAAGTATTTGACTGTCCGGCCTGAGAAAATAAGAGCAACATTTGCTCCAAGTCCAAAAAGAGGGTAGAACTTTTTGGCTTCTTCCACAGTAGTTATCTGCAGACAAAGCATTTCTGGTGCATTAGCGCATGGTGTTGAGCTAAAAAAAAACAATGCATAATTAATACACAGTGAACCCAATTCATCCAATATCAGAAACCAGAGCTAAAATGGCACATGATAACACAGACAATTGGAGCAGTAGCAGTAAGATTAATTGGCTATACTAAGCTATCGGCATAATCTTCTCCTGCGAGGAATTAGAGAAGGCCATCACAGAATAGCCCGGGATTATTTGGTCACTTAGAATAAAAGCAGGACATCATTTGCTCAACCTCCAAAGTAATACCAGAAAAAGCCCTAGAAAACACGGAAGTTGGAATTTCTAGGATAACAAAACATAATATTGACTAATGGGAGCACAAACAATCTATCGATCAAACTTTACCAAAAAGAAAAAAAAACAATCTATCGATCAAACACCGAAAGAGATACTCTTTCGTGACTCAATCAAAACATGAAGCACCCCCCTCGTCAGACAAAAGGGACGCTCGTATATTACTCAAATATCTTTGAATTATACAGAAATAAGACAACTTACGTAGCATATGAGATTGTGATATTGACTTCCTTCCTTAGCATTGACTTATGCGAGACTAAGAGAAACAAAATGCCCTCTAAATTAATGGAAGTTTCTACACACAGCACAAAATGAGATTCACTAGCCAGAACCGATGATAGAACTAGAATAGATACGATTCCATTCACAAGCCAGAAAGATAAGGAACTACATAAAATCTCATTCACTAAGCAGAGAGATTTTCTGTTCTTTTTTTCAACTGCAAGTGTACAACAGCAAGATAAATGTTCCTCACCTGATTGGCAAATCCCCAGAAGAGGACCGAAACCACAACGCTGCCCCAGAGCTCAGCCATAACGTAGAACAAGCAGAAGCTCCATATCCTCATAATGGCAAGTGGACCGAGAAACCTCGGCCCAAGCATTCCAAGAAGCTTGTCCGCAAGAGCTTCAGGGTGAATATAACTACTGAGAGGATAAAGAACAAATCCAAAAGCCCCAAAAAAAGCAATGAAAGGAACAATCACAGAGTAGAAGAGAGCCTGCTTTGTCATCACATTGGCCAATTTCGTGTACAACAACATGAAACCAATCGCCATAGGCAAATTGACCCACGTTTTAAGAAACGGTATGATTTCTGCACTGCTTCCTTTTGCTGTGACAACCAACACATCTTTTGTGTCCCTAAGGATTGTGTAATTGAACAATATGCAAAAGAACATTAACCCAAGTGGGATAATCTTCTTGAGCGTCACAGCCTCAATGCCCAAGACCTTGGGCTCCTCAGGCTCAGCAAACAAAGGCTGCCCATCAGCTGCCGCAGCTGCTTCAGCCTTGCAAATGTGAAAGCTCCTATTTTTCTGGTATATTCCACCGGGTTTGGAGATAAAGCCATTAAATTTCTGAAACCCATTTGAAGATAAAGGAAACCGAGGAAGCGCCTGTTGCTTTAGGGACAAAATTCGGTGCTTTAGGCCTTGAGATGGATCGAGCAACCTGCTTCTCGGGTTTGGTGGGAGAGATACGAGACCTCTGGTTTTGAGAACAGCTTCCATGTCTCTCTCTCTCTCTCTCTCTCTATACGTTATCCCTTCAAGAATCTCCAAAAAACTCTGGTTCTTCAAGAGGAGAACATGAGACGAGGGACGAGGAAAGGGGAGGCAAGGAGATAACGCGGCTGGAGAAGATTGATTTCTCAGAGAGAGCTGTGATAAAAATGATAGCTTTTATAGCATTTCACACACAAAACCCTCAAGGTTTTAAGAACAGAACGCCCATGTTCTCTCTCTCTACCCTCCCTCCCTCTCCTTCTGTTCTTGATTTTTAGCAGATTCTGATTATTAGAGGTAATCCGCTCATCAGCAATCCTAAAATTATGCAAATCCAACTTCCTATGCAACTTTGACTGTAAAAATTGCTCGGCTCAAGCCTGGATCTTTCGACGGAATGGCAAAGAGAAATGCATTTGCTTAAAGCACCAATAGGGAGAGAAAGAACAGAAATAAAGAGCAGAAAAAGGAGAATGACCAAGATAAGACAAGAGTTGCCGAGATTCTGATGAATTCAGAGGCAACCTCTTTAAGGAATTTGATAGTATTGCTGTCTGCGGCTCTCTTTCGTTGACCGAGTCACAGAACAGGACTGCTCCAAGCAAGTTTCCTTAATCAGCGTGCTTAGTGGGTAATTAGTCACGTGATTCCAATGGGCATAGGCACCATTAATTTCATGACTCCTAAGTTCTCTGTCCTCGCTCTCCTTTTATCTCAAAACCTAGATCCTTTAAAATTTGATAATTTGGCTGCGTTTATTTCACATAAAACAACTTTCAGGGAAAAATTTTTTATGGATTTTCCGGCATTTAGTTCATAGAAATATACTAGTAAAGGAAGATATTTTCGGTCAATGAAAAAAAATAACTTCAAAAGTGAAGAAGATGATACCATTTTTTGAAAAGGGGAAATCATTTTCCCCTTTTCCTCCTCGGTGCATTCCTATATCATCTCAGCCTGCAAATCTGCCCTTGAAAAGAGACCGCCCCCTTCGCCTCCGCCGCCGGTCCCACCCTCACCCCGGCCAATCCTCCCTTTCCCTTGCCTAGCCTCACCCTCTCCGACGCCGATTTCATGCTCCCTTTCCTTTGGTTGGCCTCACCCTTCTACATTATTGGGATGTTAGTGACTTGTACATGAATAATCAAGGAATTCAGTTCAAACACCAGGGTCTCAAGCTCAGATCCCTGATTCCTATGCACGAGCATGCGCACTGGTCTTGGGTCCACCGAAACCAAGCTCAAGAACTTGATGCCCATACTTGGCTCCCTAGGGCTTTGACCCAGGTCTACAAAGACCAGGCCCAGTGTCCCAAGGCTCGGCCTCGATGGACTCAGGCACAACCTTGATGGACTCAAGGTCCTCGGGTCAGCCACGATGGACCCAACCCGGGTGCCAAGGACTCGACTTCGTTGCCAAGGGTTTGGAAACGAGCGTTGGGTTTCTGTGCCCGAGCGCAAAAGTATTAGTCCAAATATCAATACCTAGTCATATATTTGGAAAAATGATTTTCAATTTTTTAAAAAGTAAATCATTTTTCTATTTTTAAGATTTGGTAGGAAAATATTTACTGTTAATTCATTTTTCTAAAACCATCTAAACGCCGAATTGCATTATTTTTGCGTTCACCTAAATCGTTTAACCATGTAATGTCTTTTGCCAGAGGGCTAGAGAGGGGAGAGGCCGATGTATATTTTTTCAACTTTCGAGGGACATTCACTAATATATTTTCAAGAATTTATTGACAAACAAACAAATCGAGGGATAGTTGCCTTGATTGAATCACAGATCTCCACGCCAAGACTCGAGAAGTTCATGTAATAAAGAAAATAACAACAGGGTAAGCAGTTTAATGAGAGTTTAGAATGACATATGCTCAGTTAATTGACTCAATTTACTTAGTCGAAAAGATCACGACACCCCATTAGCTCTTTGTAGGGGTGTCAGAAACCAAACCGAAAACCAAACCGAAACCGAAACCGAACTGAAATATCATGCATTTTCGATTCGATTTCGGTTTCAGTTCGGATAATAAGTAAAAAACTTGGTTAGTTGATGATTCGATTCGGTTTGGTTCGGATCGGATCAAATTCCGGTTCCATTTTGTTTTTTCTTCTCCGAGTACTTTTTCTTTCTGCTAATTCTGACCGTTCATTATTGCTCTGCTTTCACTCTCTTTTCTTTCTCTCTCTTTTCTTTTTCTGCTCTATTCTCTCTCCTCCTCTATCTTCACAAAACTCAATTTCCATCTCTCCCAAATCCAATCATTTGGCTCAAAGGCCAATGTCTCATCCTTCCCCTTTCCTTCTTCGATCTCATTTTGGTGGATCGTCACTGAACGAGAAGGATATCGTGACGGAGCTTGAGACCTCCTAATCTCGGGCCTTGAGCTCCACGCCGCCTCGAAGCTTGAGCTTGTCCAGCATGGCCGAGATCTCGAAGGCCTCCAGAATTGTCCGATGAAGAATCGTCTTTGTCCTTGTACTTGGGGAAGCCCGCGGCTTCAGCGAGGGACGACGGCGAGCTCGGCGTGGCCATGTCTCTGGTCTGGGTCAAGGAGGGGAGGGTGCGAAGGGAAGAAACGCCAAAAAGGAAAAAAAGAGGAAAACCGAAAATCGAACTGATCCGAACCGCATTTTTGGTTCGGATCATATCCGGTTCGTGTGCCCTTCCGTTCGGATCAAAGCACACCTCCAAATGGTTCAGTTAGATTCGGTTTTTCTAAAAACTCAAACCGAATCGAACCGTTTACACCCCTAGCTCTTTGTATTTACATAACATGTCATACGTCATAGAGCTTAAATTAAATCAATTTATGTTTCCCAAATATGTGTTTATATAATGTCATGTTTGTTATATACTGTTAATGCAGCATGCTGTCTAACTTTGTTTTAGGAAAAATGACATAAAACAGTTTTTAAATTTTGATTCAATATGCAATGTGGTCCATGAACTTTTAATTTTTTCAATTTAGTTCCTAAACTTTAGCACCATATTGAACATTTTCATATAATCCAGGAAATACATAAAATATATACTAAAAGTCCAGGGATTATATTAGACAAAGTAAAAATTTAGGGATCACATTAAATATCTAGTTAAAGTTCATATATTATATTGAATAAATTAAAAGTTCATGGATTATATTACATATTTGATCAAAATTTATTAATTATTTGTGTCATTATCCCATCGTTTCGTTTCATTTTTTTTCTTTTGTTAAAAAGCAATAAAGCCAAATAAAATAACAAATAAATGTACAAATAGATGGGAGACAGAGACAAGACCATCATCCCACCTTGGTAATCGAAAGCACGCAGCCCAACACGTTATCTCCGCTTAGCTCTGGTCATTTTCGACCATACAGATAAGACATGCTTGCACCAATAATCAACACCTAGAATAATTCAATCCGCTGCAAAAAGCCAATTACTTTTAGGGAAAATTTTAATTAAGGACCCATATGAAGTCAAATTCTCAAAAAGGGGTCTAAAATAAACATTGTGTCAAATAAGAGCCTGAAGTGTTCAATCAATCTCAAATAAGAATCCGAAGTATTTAAAAAGTCTCAAATAAAGATTTGGGTCCCTGACCGGCCAAAATACTTGCCAGCCAGCAAGAAAGTTACTATTCAATTACCAGAACAGTAATTTTTAAATTTTTTTTAATTATTTTCTTTATGTTTTTCCTTTTCTTTTTTTTTTTTTTCTTCCTCTGCCGGCCATAGCCGGGGCTGGCGGAGGTCGCCGGCCTCAGGCGAGGCTGCCCTGGCTAGCGTCGGGAGAGGGCCGGCCTCGCCAAATCTAGTGAGGGTTCGACCTCGCCCGACGCCGACAATGCCGGCCCTCACCCGACGTCGACGACCTCCGCCGGCCGCAGCTATGGCCGACGGAGGAAGAAAAGAAAAAAAAAAGAAAAGGAAAAGGAAAAGAAAAAAAAACATAAAGAAAATAATAAAAAAATTTAAAAAGTTACTGTTCCGATAACGGAACAGTAACTTTCTTGCTGGCCGACAGGTATTTTGGCTGGCCAGGGACCCAAGTCTTTATTTGAGACTTTTTAAGCACTTCGGATCCTTATTTGAGACTAATTGAATACTTCAGGCCTTTATTTGACACAATGTTCACTTTGGGCCCCTTTTTGAGAATTTGACCTCACTTGAGGTCCTTAATTGGAATTTTCCCTAACTTTTAATATGAAAATATCACAATTTGAATGAGTTTGCCTAGGAGAGGGAAAAATGATACGAACAATTCTAAATTTCGATCCAATACGTAATGTCATCTCTCGAACTTTTTATTTATTTAATTTGATCCCTCGACTTTTAGTGCACGTTCAATCTAATTCATGGAGCTATGCAAAAATGTTTAATATCATCATTCCATTGATACAAGTTAACGTAATTTACTGATTTGACTTCCAATCTAATACTTTGAATAGTGGGCAATCCACAAGATATTCTGCTCAAACTGCAATATAAAAATCAACATCATTGAATAATACGGATAATCATTTTTACTAATTAAAAGGATGACGGTATTCTAAATTGGGTTGAACAACTTACGTGGACAATCTACGTGTAACCTTTTTTTTTTTTTTTTTCTGTCCACCGTTCAAACTTATCGGATTGAAAGTCAAATCAACAAATTCCATTAACTTGAATTAATGGAAGGATGACATTGGATATTTTCATAAGGTCTGGGGACTAAATTAAGTATTTACTAAATATTCAAGAACCGTATTGAACAAATCAAAAGTTTCTAGATAATATTAAACATGCAAAGTACAAGGACGGTTTGCGTAATTATTCCCTAAGAAACTTGGCCAACCATGACTAGTTGAAGACCCATGATGCCTAATGTTTCTTTCCAAGAGACTCGATGGGCGAGAGATTATTACACGATAAGCAAAAACCCAATTCGGGATCAGCAATTGCGACCGAGAAATTGGTGCTGGCGTCATGGCCCGACTCATCCAAATTGAGCCCACCACCTCGAGGCTCAAATTGAAACATTACGAACTTCGGAGAACTCATCTAACTTTCCCCAAGCCCTAAATTTTGTTGTTCGGGTCTAGCCCGAGATAGCGGCCCAATCCCAAAAACGATCTGTTTTGCGAAAAATGGATAACTTAGAAAATATTTTCCTAAAAATTATCATTCTGCATTGCTTATAAAATAGAACGAACGAAAAATGTTCTCGCAACCTGCAAAAATATTTAGAAATAAATTGTTGTCGATGATTGAAGTATCTTCCATCGACTAAATTATTTCAAAAGATATAAACGATTATCTCTAGGAAAATAATTTTCAGATCATTTATTTTTCGCAAAACAAATAGAGCGGCATGAGCGCTTCGAATTCCGATCAAACTCGACCGGTTTACTTGGTAAAGCGTGTTACGTCAAAGCGACTCGGGACAGAATTTTTGGTTCTAGATAACTTCTCACGATACTCCATCGCAATCGCCTGGTTTCGATGACGTAATTCATACTCAAAAACCTTGCTACTCCAACTTTCGCCTACCCTTTACTTTCCTTAAGGTCTTACCAAACATTCTAGTGGGAAAAATAGGCAAACGGGCATTTCCCAATTTATCCGGAGACGATCTGTAAAGCGAGACCTTTTGATTTTTCAATGTTTTTTTCGACATTGAAAAGCATTAGCCTTGGTCAAAAGGGTCATCGCGGCGTGCCCTAGATTGCGTTGTATTCCACATTAACGGTCGAAGTGACTTTGTGGTGAAATTGACTTTATCGAAAGGTCCTTGTTTCTTTCCACTCTTCCTCTCGTTTTTTTTGGGGGGGAAGTGACATCTGATTCACGGCTCATCTCTTTCCGATTTCCAAATTGCATCATCTCGGTGCAAATTAACAGCTTTAGTTTCAATGATGTCATATGCCCAAGCCAAGCCAGGTGATTAATGGAGACTGGTGCAGGAATGCGAAATTAAAGATTGCACTCGCTACACCGCCGATGTAAAACAATCTCGTATGCACGAGAGGGTTCGGGCATTCGTGGACTGAGTTGCTGATGCATATATAGTTTTTGATTTGCTCGATCAGGGTTGAGGAACATGCGGACTAGATGCGCAGTGCCAATCTGATTGCCTACATAGCCGAATTCAGGATAATTAATCTCTGAGATATTTACTCGAGAATTTCGATCCGCGGCTTCCCTAACAGGCTAATATACAAAACTATTAGATAATTGCCGATGGTCATAAGTGAACTTCCTCGTGATTGATATGTGTGCGCACGTTCACTCTTATGGCCCCGTTTGGTTCAGCATTCAGAATGTTCATTTGGGTTTTAAAGTCCCTTTGGCAAATGCAAATAGTATTTGGCAACTTTTTTTACTCACTTTGGGGGGATGCAATTGTATTTAGAGTGCTCTCCAAGGGACTTTTGGCCAATGCAAAAGTAGAGGTGCTTTTAAAAGTTGCATTTTTGGAATACAACTTGCACTGTTCACTAACACTGTTCATTTTCCCCAAACCGAAGTTTGATGGCCGACAACCGCCGCCTAAGGGCTAGCCCAACCTCGGCGACCACCACTTGGGGGTCATGCGACCCCGGTGACCGTCGCCAGGGGTCGCCGGACCTCGGGCGGTCACCAAGGTCATGTGACCCAGGCCAAGCATTGCCTGGGTTGCGCGACCTTGGCGACACCTGAGGTCCGGCGACCCCAAGCAGCGGTCGTCAGGGTTGCGCGACCCCAGGGGGTGGTGGCCGACGACCAGATCTGGGCGTCGGTGATTGGTCGGCAATCAAATCTGGCTAGCGGCGATGATTGGTGATTTAGCTCAATCGGAGCTTTTTTTTTAAAAAAAATATTAGCAAAAATCCTTTAGCCCAAGTTGATTTTAAAAAATACTTACCAAACACTACTTGCATTTCGAAAAACCCTTTTAGCCCAAAAGGTATTTACATTCTTTCAAAGTTGAACCAAACGGGCCCATATGTATGGCCAGAAAAAGAAAAGGTTGTGCATATGCCTTTGTAGGTTGGATCCTATTCGTGCAGCTGAAGAAAGAAGAAACAACCTGCACCAGAAATTTTCTCTAAGAGGGTCCATGTTCTTTGCAACAAAGCACCCTAGGAAAAGCCAAAATCGGACCAGCGACAGAATCTCATCAAATTTGCAAATCCGGTACGACACGAGCCAAAAGCCAGGTCGGTGGTCCCGAATAGATTCTATCCGAACTTTACAGCCCGAGAATTCGAACCCTTGCCGTGCGTCGCGCTCCCTTCTTCAAGACCGGGCCGAGTTCCACGGCCGACGGGTGCTTCCTTCTGTCCACCAAAGGTCGGACCTTCACATCCTCGGCCCGCCGAAACGTTCATCCGACACTAATCATCCTCTCGAGAAAGAGAAAACAAGGGTCGTCGGCCACCGGCACGCGAAGGGAAGATAATGGGGAATGAAATGTAGCTACCTAATCTTTGCACTCATGATGTGCGAGAAAAAAACGAGGGGCGGGATTTCGCACCGTTGTACCAACCTGGATGACACCAGACTTCGTGTTGAAAAGGAGGCTCCAAAATTCAAACATGGCCTAGGACTTGCGTACGTAACGTCAAATCTGGTGGGGCTATCATCCGAATCAGCCCAAGCTGGAAAGTCCCTTCCCCAAGGGACCACCCTCCTCGTCAGTCTCTCTGTATTCTCTCGGGCAGGCAGAAAAGACTCCCTCATCTTTGATTTTTTTTTTAAAATTTTTTTTTAGCTATGTAATAATTATGTATTTAAAATTAATGATTGTGTATGAAAAACATAGAGAGAGAGAGAGAGAGAGGGGGGGGGGGGGGGACGCTGTGATTTGAAATTTTCTTTCCTCCACTGGAATTTCGAAATTCGACGCGATTGTTTTATCTCGAGCTCACCTAACTAATGATGTGGAGTTGTGATTCGAGAGGGGGCTACGTTGGTCCACACAATTTGCCCTTTTCCAACTCAATGGTGGCCCTAGTCCGGGAGGTTCATGGACATTTGCCATGAATCCCTTTCAAAGCTGTTCTTCGCACGAATTGTCTTTCGGTGGAAAACGACGCGACACACCCATTTGTCCCCAACATCAATCCTCAAGGGCGTGCCTGCTCGAGCGAAAGAATTTTCTCAGGAATTAGCGTCCCGGACTTTCCCGCATTCAAACCATTCACGGTCGAAGAAAATGTGCATGCTTAAAATTAGGAATATAGATTTCCTTAACCTAAAAATGGGAAGGCAAATTTTCTAGAACAGAATTTCTCGTAAAGCATTTTGCATCATCGGAAAGATTTTCTTTCAAACAAACGGACCCTAATTGGTCGAGCAAAGCAGAGAGAGAGAGAGAGAGAGAGAGAGAGAGAGAGAGAGAGAGAGAGAGAGAGTGGCTGTCTTGGTTTAACTGCCTTATCGACTCACAGAGGAACGTGGAGGGCCCGAAGCAACATCAGCAATTCTCTAAAGTTGGGATGACTAAGGATAATGACTCATGTCCATTTGTGCCAATGCTTTTGAAGCTTTGCTTTGTGGTCCAACCTTACGTCCCATTTTCATGCTCCAACCAGCCTTTTTGTCTCCTTGGGTTTTCCAGGAATTTCTTTTTTATTTTATTTATTTCTTTGTCTCAAAAAATATATATAAAAAAAAATGACATAAATGGTCTTTGAACTATGGCATGATTTACAATGTGACTCCTAAACTTTACCTCAATTTGTAGTATCATTCTCGAATTTTTAATTTGTTCGATATGATCTCTGAAATTTTTTGTACATGTTCAAATTAGTCTTTGAATTATATAAAAATGGTTAATACTGTCTCCGAGCTTAAATTAACGAAAGGATAATATTTGTTATTTTCATGTAGTCTGTAGACTAATTTGAATATTTACCAAAAGTTTAGAGACGACATTATACATTACGCTGAACAAATCGAAAGTTCAGAGACCACATTACACTTTGGGTCAAAATTCAATAATCATTTGTGTTATTCTTCCTTTAAAAAATTGTTGATTAAAGTTACTAAAATGACCTAGCTGTAAAACGGACACAATGTAGTCCAGCTTGGGAACGAGAGATGACAGTTTGCGAACATGATTGGGTACGACGAAGTTCTGTCGAATACGATGAAAGTGAGATACACTGTTTTGTACGTCGTCGATGTTCCCGACCGGCCCTCTCGAGCTGCTTGCTAGTTATTGGACAGCGAGGGTCAAACGAGACACGGCCACGAGGCCTGATCTGCGTTGGCCAAGAAACCAAGTGAACCAAACTCGCACCAAAAGATTGTTGTTTTAGAGAGGATCGAATTGCCAAGGAGATGCGGCCCAGCTGCTGGTAAAAGTATTGATGGATGAGGTCGGAGAGTATAAGGTCCAGGGTTTCGATTCTCGTGAACAGAAAAAAGAGGATCGATCTAGTTAGTGTCGTGCATACACATGACTTGTCACCAATTTTCGTTCTTGAAAGTCGTATGAAAATGGGATTATAGTGCACATGGTCCTTGAAGTTTAGTCAAATATACAATGTCGTTAGGGTCCCTAAGTTTTGGTTCAACGTGCAATGTCGTCCATGGAGTTTTAATTTGTTCAATATGGTCCCTGAGCTATTGGTAAATGTTCGACGTAGTCCCTGAACGATATAAAAATGTTTAAAAATTTAAGGATTGCATTAAACTTTGGACCAAAATTCAGAGATCGCATTGAACAAATTAAAAATCTAAGGACGACGTTGCATATCGAATCAAAGTTCATGGATCATTTGTGTTGGTTTCCCTCGTGAAATTCCATGCAATTAGTCAAATAAAACGACGTGTCTACATATAGAGATAGCTTATTACGGCAACCGTCGAGTTCTCAACGAACTCGGAGATCACGAGACTTGTTCGTCATATACTGAAACGCGAATACTCGACATTTGGACTCCGGAACGGTGAGTTCGTACTACAAGGATATAAAGGCGTGGACAAAATTTTAGAAGCAAAATATTTTATTAGACAAAGGGACCACGCCGATCAAATTCATTCGGATGAAAATAAGAATGATGCTCGCCTGCCATAAGATCAATGTAATTAATTACGAAGACAATAATTGATTAATTGATTAAAAGACAAGGTAAGGGGAGGAGGGTACGGGTGGAGCATCATCAGGAGATGCTACGCCTTGGGTACTGTTATTCTGCAGACGCAAAAGCGGCTTGTAGCTACGCAACATATGCACCGGGGTCCAAACGATGTCCAGACAAACCACAACACGACACCCTGCGAAAGCCGCGTGGGAGTAGATGGGAAGGACCCTTTCATGCGATTTGGCCGGACGCATGGGGTGCCAATTGGCCGCACTTTCGAAATTTCCAATATAAGGTAACTATTTTTGCACGGGACCAATTCATACAGATCGAAATTCGAGTTATTCCTATTTGGAGTGTATTTCATACTTTCCATCGACAGGAAGGCACGGGGGTCCCGCTTCTTAGTGAGCGGGCAGGGTCCGGGAGCTGTCCCGAGGAAGGTCGTAGTGGGGTCGCGCCATAATTTGGGTCCGTATTTTATTTATTTATTTTGGGACTTTGGCACATGAATAACTCATGAATATATATAATATCTCTTTTTCTTGTAATTAAGAGCTGTAACAAAAAAGGTAAGAAATGCAAACTATAGCGAAATATTCTGCTGAATTAGGATAAAATCTCGTGTTCTAATTTCTCTTTCGCGGCTTTTTACTCTCTATTCCGTTGCGTTTATGCGCTTAATCCTAACATTTCTTACCATTGACAATGACATTTCTAACGGTGTCAAGTTGCCGTACGAATGGCTACTTTCACCGAGAGCAGCCTCCTTCTTATTAAGTCGCAACGAGCCGAGCACAAGTCGCGAATCAACGGAGATTTTGCATATTCCGAGGCCATTCGAGTTGTCGCGAGACACTCGTTCGGATAGCGCCGACCCCGAGACGGAAAAGCTCATTACGCATGCGCCCCGAGAGACGCGTGCGCCCAGCGAATCCCGACCATCGAATCACGTGAACGCCGCGATCCAAATGACCCGTGTGATCGGTGTTGGCGTTACGGCAGGGGAAGGGAGATACCGCTACTGGCCGGAGGGGGGGGCGGGGGCAGCGCCGGGGCCGGGGCCGGGGCCGGGGGCCCGGGGCAGGGGCGGGGGGTGGCGCGAGAGCGACGTGACCTCGGAAGCACGTCGGGGGGCGCGCGGCGCAGATTTTCTGGTCCCGACCACGATCCGTCCCCGTCCCCGTCCCCCAAAGTCCAACGGTAAACCCCCCCAACCCCACTTTGTCTCGGGCTTCGCGCGGCTCTTTTCATTTTTCAAATTGACTCGATTTTATTTATTTGATTAAATTAATCAAATCTTTAATTTCTCGTCGCTTCAATTGCCACGCGCCGCTATTTAATCGCTTGGGTTTTTCTTCTCCTCTCTGGGGTTTGGGAAGCTAGTGTCGTGCGCGATTCTACTTCGTGAACGTTTCATACGGCACGGTATGCCCACAATCAATAGAGTGATTGGAAACCGAAATGCGCGCCTTATGGCTAGCGGAGCGAAGCCCACACCGTCATGCTAGTGCCGTCAGGCTTTAATATCTATCCATCGAACCGTTTCTTCCCTCTTCGGAAGGAAATATCTCGAGCAAATTTGTTCACTTTTATCTTATACGATCGAACCGATTGTCTATGTCGACCTATCGAGAAAACTACCTGATCAAAGGGAATTTCGCCGCTCGTACTGTATGAATTAAAAGCCGACCATATATTACATGGCTTTTGCCACAAAGAACATTACGGAAATTTGACCCTTTTTTTTTTCCCCAGCTGGTGAACCGCTCGATTTATTCAATCACCATGTAGGGTGAAAATATTTTTGCCCGGAAAATGTAATCATGAATCATGATCTCATCTTTCCGCCATTGCCACCCAACTTCCGCGACAATTCAATCTCGTTCGGTTCGGTATTTCCAATCCCTACTGATTACAAGTCGGGACCCAGGTCCCGAACAAGTTCATACACCTCAACGAGAAAAAGGAAAAAAGATTTCCAAAAAAATGAGCCGAAATAGAAAATCTTCCCAACCATCTAGAAGTGCTAATTAGGAATGACCATGTTATGATATTATTCTCCCAAATATGAAAATTCGCATGGCAATACGGTCCAAAATGAAAGTCTTGGACGATCGTTTTTTTATTATTATTATCCCCCACCCCCCCAAAAAAAAAATAAATAAAGAAGGAAAATTATTTAATTAATTAAATTTAATTTAATTTCCAGAATAAAGGGTAGTTCTGTCAAGTCAAACTGAAAAGGCCGACAGATGGGCAACAGGCCTGGAACCCAATGGAATCCTACGCAAACTATGTAATTAACAGCGTTAATTTCCCCCACTTTCCTTAATTAAACCCATTTTTTTACCTAAAATTTTCTTTAATTTTTTTTTTATTTTTTCCTTTAAAAAAAAAAAATCCGCGATCGATTATATCAAAGAGAGTCCGAGATAAATAACACCGTTCACATTCGAGGGAGACACAGACACAGAGAGAGAATTAGAATTCAAAATCTTTCGAAGCTCCGTTCGTCGCCCGCCGTCGAAATCTCCGGCGCCGCCCGTGACCACCGCGCTCCCTACGGGGAATGGCCACCGCGCCGCCGCGGTCGACACCGGCCAGGGCTCCGCGCCTCCCCCGATCGAGCCCGACCTGATCGCCCTCGGCGGGCCGACACCCCGACCACGGCCGCCTGGTCACCGGCGACGGCTGTGTCCCGCGTCCGCCGTTGGATGATCGCCGCCGCCGCCGCGAGGAGATGGGAGGGAGGGGGCTGGGATGTTGCCACCTGGTGGAGAAGCTGAGGAGGATCGTGCGGACGGCGTTCTTCGTGGTGGCGATGGTGGCGTCGCTGCTGGCGTCGTCGCTGCCGGTGCTGGTGGCGGTAGGGGACGTGCTCGTGCCCTGGGTGTTGATCTCGAGCTTCACTTGCGTGAGTTGCTATGGATTTAGGGAGCATTTGAGGAGATATTCGTTCAAGAGCTCTTTGACGGACATTCCGTTGGTTTCGATCGTTAGATCTCTGATCATCATTTGTATGTTCACCGTCCTGTTTGCACCGCTCTCGTTTCTCTTTTTCTTTCGTTCCTTTTTGGGTGGAGCTCGAGGGTTTGCCCTTCTTTGTCTGGCGTCAGTAACTTTCGCCTCGCTCTGTTTAAAGGGATGACGACACTTTCTTAATAGGACAATGCTCTTTCTTCGGCCGGGGAATGTTGTTGGGCTTTCAACTTTTAGCTCTGTTGCTGGTAATAGGAATGTGGAATTGCAACTTGGAATTTGCTATCGTGGCTTTTGATGAACTCTCGGGAGCGATTTTACAAGGGCGCGGGCGCGCAGCCATTTGAGATTTTGATAAATTCTGTCATTTGAGTCGTGGGTGGCTTTTGTAATTTGAAATTCCTAGAAAGTCACTTGATGTCGGTAACTGGTGTCGCCGGCTTGATAACTATGTTTGCCGTGTCGAACTGGTGTGGAGACTAGTCATTGATACCGTAAGGATTTCTGCAGGAGAATTGAAGGAAATGCATTCACGTGCTTGCTCTTGTTTACTCTGCAACAGGTGCCTATGCGATATGCGATGGTCCTGCTCTCTCTCACGGGCCTTATCTGGGAACCGTTACTCTGTCCTCCGTCATCTCCATCCTCGTTCTTTCGGTCAAGGCTTGTGTTTTTTCTATAAACTCTCAAATAGTAGCTGAAGCTCCATCTTCCCTTGCGAGGAAGAAACTTCATTTGAAGAAGTCATGGGGCATGCCTGTCTTGTTCCTGTCTTCGGTCGTATTTGCTTTGGGCCATACTGTGGTTGCTTATAGAACCAGCTGCCGGGCACGGAGGAAACTTCTATTTCACCGAGTTGATCCTGAAGCGGTAAGTTTGGATTAATTTTGCTGTTGCGTAACATAAAAGAAAGAAAATCTATCTTGTCCGAGCCAGCTATGAAAATCTTATCCGCGGCATAAGTAACTTTATCTTCTCAAGCATGAGTTGGTGATTTGCCTGAGTTATTTGTGGTTTGAATTGCTTGAGTATGCTTCTTTCTGAATGTATTCTTGCATACTCCAAATTTAACAGGTTCTCTCCTGCAAAACCATTTTCTCCGTTTACCAAAAGGTCCCAAGGTCACCGACTCCAACTGCTGGGAAAACTACAAAAAGTGATTCTGAAATGAGGCAGAAGCCCATGGGGTCTGCTCATGGCGAAGGTGATATCCCGATCAGATTCCTCACGGATGTTGACAGCTTATTTACGACGTGCCAAGGGCTTACGATCCATTATAAACTCTGCTCCCCTAGTTCACCATCCCATGTTTTGTCCTTGGCTGCCTTCTCGGCGCCCAATGTTAACTGCACCTCGCCACAAGCAGTGATGGCTCGGCTAAATATTGACAGGCAAGCATTTAGTGCTTTGCCAAAATCTCAACATCTGCAGAGGAGCTATAGCAGTCAATTCAACACTTCCTCGCTGTATGCTCCTCTTTTGGACAGCTCCGTACCTTATCCTATCCTTGCTGAAGAAATTCCTGCATTGAACCTGGATGATGCTGACGTGGAGGACCGAGCAAAAAATTTGAACTCAACTTTTGGGCAAGATTCCAATAGTGGTCAATTTGGAATTGTCTTAATACATGGATTTGGAGGGGGAGTCTTTTCGTGGAGGCATGTTATGGGAGTGCTTTCAGGGCAGGTCGGTCGTGCTGTTGTCGCTTTTGACAGACCTGGATGGGGATTAACCTCCAGGCCACGACGCAAGTCTTGGGAGGAAGAAGAAATGCCTAATCCTTACAAGCTGGATACGCAGGTAATTATGTGCCGCTGATTGTATCCTCTAGTTGCCTGCAAAAGTCTCTCAAAGTTCTCCCTATTTGGCACATTGATTATAATGTCTTGATCATGAAAAAAAGAATCGATGATGTAATGAGTTTGAATCTACTGTTACTTTTTTTTTTTTTAATGACTTATCAAGAAGAAGTTCTGTGTCTTCCGAATTATGCCCTAGAAATTGGCTGGAAGTCCCAGTTTACTATTATCCTGAGTTCCAAAGCACTACTTACCAAGGCACAATATAGAAGTCAAGAAACGACTTGCATTATAATGGACAAAGATATTATATCAAATTACTACTGTAATCTTTGGTGAAAAATAGATCACTATCGTGAGCACAAGGTAATACTGTCCAGCGTGTTGGTTTCAAAGATAGACTAGCTGGAGGTTTGATGATATGGGGAAAACGTCGCAAGTCCTTTTATGAAGTCTTAAAGAAAAGGGATGAAAGGAGACATATGATGGTCAGCTTGCATTGTCCTTGGAAATGACGAATGTTATATATTGTTCCATTAATAGGATCGTTTGGATACATGTTGCCATATATGTATGTTCTTTTGAGCTGTACTAGGTATATAGCTCTAATTAGGTATTTTACTTTCATTTAGTGGTATGTAGCATTAGCAATCCTGTCGAGGGTACTGCATTTACTTACTCTGGGTTCAGTGGGTTGGTTTTCATTTTCTTGATTTAGGATATGTTTTGATTCTGTCAATTTCAGGTAGATCTCCTCCTTTCTTTCTGTTCGGAGATGGGGTTTACATCTGTGGTGCTTGTCGGTCATGATGATGGTGGCCAGCTTGCCTTGAGGGCTGCACAAAAGGTTCAGGCGTCATCAAATTCTTTCAATGTAAGTAAGCCTCTTGGTCTTGTCTTCTTGCTTTGGAAATTGTTTCGAGTATGTGCTTGCGCTTGTCTAGAATTACCATTCCAGTCCTTTTTGGTAATACGGTACAGAGATTGCATGGATTTATAATTCTACGGTTATATGGCCTCAGTCAACTTGTTATCAAAGAATTGCTGATTTATTGGTTGTCTTGATTCCTGAGTTCTCATCAATTGCCAACATTTGATAACGATTGCATTTATAAGAGGAAATAACATGATGTGGTAGAGATTATTTCGTACACATGAGATTGGCTCTTCAGTCCTGTTTTGGAAGCTAGTTTAGCAAAATTAACAGCTTGAAGAATGTTTCGCAGTGTATCTTATATATGCCCATTGATTGGTCGCAAGTTTTCTTTACAGAATTATCTACGTTAATTTCTCATCATCATGACTTGTAAACTGTTGGCCTTCTGTGCATCAGATTGTAATTGAGGGCATTGTACTGGTTAGCGTTGGCTTGTCAAGAGAAGTCGTTCCTGGTTTTGCAAGGATCCTTTTGCATACTTCCTTGGGCAGAAAGCACTTGGTTCGTCCTTTGTTGCGAGCAGAGATTACTCAAGTGGTGAGTCGCTGTGCATGGCATGACGCAAGGAAGATAGCGCCAGAGTTTTTCAGCCTCTACAAGGTATTTCGCTCCTTTAGATCATTGCTAGCTGTGGTTTTGTATTCAATAAGAACTTGATATGGATTTGCCGTATTTTTGTTTCACTTTTGAATATACTTTTATAGCAAACTTTTGTTTCTATTACACAATATGTTGAAGACCATGCCGGTGCTCCATGAAAATTTTACCTCTAGAAGTTCTACTCGACATGTCTACCTGTCGTAATTGAACCAAGAGATTTTGCTGCTGTGTGCATAAATAACATGGGATAGTGGACTTGGAAACCATCCACATCACATTGTCCCTTGTCAATGGAAAACCAGAGCAGTTTCTTGGAAGAAAGGCATTTACACTAGCAGAAAACTAGCTTCTCTAGGAAAAATCAAGCAGGTCGAACATTGAGATGTCCCTACATGTACTGTATGTGCACCTGTATGAGCTCTCTCTTACATAGTCTGTCGGGACTGATCAGAGGGATCAACCTAGTAAAACATCTGGAAATTCTCTCTGAATGTTAGCAACTCTATGCTGTAGTTATGTTTCTCAGAAGAGATGGTCTTTCCCACGAGTGCTTCCTTTCGTCTTATATTTGCTCGTCGTGTCTGGTATCAATCAGGCGCCACTATTTGTAGAAGGATGGGATGAAGCACTTCATGAGATCGGGAAACTCTCTTACGAATTTGTTCTGTCGCCCCAATACGCGGCAGGCTTGCTCAAGGCAGTCGAAGACATTCCTGTGTTGGTTATTGCAGGGGCTGAAGATGCCCTCATTTCTCTCGAATCCACCCGATCAATGGCATCTAAGCTTGTAAATTCTGTAAGTTTTTCTTCTCATATCCGCACGTTGAACTTTACATGGTGCAGGACTTAGAGAAACATGTCTTCTTAACTTCGGTTGAGGCAGTTATGCATGCTTGAATAGGAAATGCAATATGTTGCCACCACGACCCCAAGGGTCCATTTTAGAAATGGGAAAATTCTTAAATCACGGCCTGAAGGAGGCTGTTGGAACTTAACTGCTTGTTTGTTCTTCGTTTAGGCTGTGATATGTGCAAGACGAACAAAAGGAAAAAAAAAATCTGCCCGTGAATCTTCCCCTAATTCTTTCTTTTGTGTTCTATAAGTGTCATGAAATCCTCTTGTTAAGATGGTCTCTCACAACATATCTACAATGCAGAGACTGGTTGCAATATCCGGCTGTGGCCACCTTCCGCACGAGGAGTGCCCCAAGGCATTAGTCGCGGCTATATCACCCTTTATAACCAAGCTCTTATCAACATTAGAATCAGTGAATCAATAGGTTGTTGCTTCACATTATAATAGAAGAGTAGACGGTGTTATCTATTGTAGGGGCTTTCTGTTTTCCTTTTCCCTCTCATTTTTGGGTCCTGCTCACCCCAACAAGAGGAAGAGAAGAAAGTTGGTCTCTCCGTTGGGTGTTTTTGATATGTTAGCTTGAAGCCTTTTAACCCTTTTTTCTCTAGGCTGTAGAGCAATCTCACCTCATTTGTAATTTTATCTCTATTTTTTTTTTTTTGCTTGATTTTGGTAACGCACATGCCTGTTGGCAAGACTCGTTTGTTGCGACAACACTGTAGAGTGAAAGCTACAAAAGAGAGATACCTGGCCAGGTGAAGTTGGACTCGGGATTCCCATGAAATTCATTCGTCTTGGTTCAATCACAAGGTTTAGTACTCGATTGATTTCCTTATAATAGGTGTAGGACTGATCATGCAATGTTCCCAGTCTAGGGACAAATGTTGCATTTGCACTCAAATGCGAGAATGTAAAAAAGAAATATATGAGGACAGGCCCAAAGTTGGATGACTTCAAACTCGGAGTGCCACGTATCAACAGCAGGATTTATTATTGGTGAGATGGTTGTTATGGATCGTAAATAACGATCTCGCTCTATTTCCAAACCAATCACCTTCGTCTGTAGTTCTGGAAAGAGGCAGGGGTGAGGAAAAAATTTGGACAAAACAATGAAGGGTTTTTTGGTGTCTTTGCTATTATGTTGACTATGAAAGAAGGTACATGAAGAGCATGATCGGAACGCAAGTCGGGATTCAACTCGAGAAACTCCAGAACGGGACACATGTACAAATCACCATTTGGCAATGTAATTTCTGGACCTTTATGAGGACGGGGCAAATTTTTTGAGGAATTCAAATCATAGACCGTATGATCAGTAGAACCAGAGTCTATTATCGAAATTTTTTTCCTTCGAGAAGAAAAGCAAGAAAAATATGCCTGCCACATAAGCTGTGAAGGATAGTACTTGGTGGTGGATTTAGAGCTAAGAGATGCTACACTGTCAATACAAAAGGCATGTTCCCTATCGAAGTCTTAGAAGAAGAGGCTCGTCGTACCCGTTGGTCTTGCCGTGGTTGGCTTAAAAAATCATGCCTTCGTTTTAGGTTACCCGATCGAGAAGCTTGGTGGTACCCAAGATTTCGCTGGCACCAAGGCTCGGCGTGACCATCTCTTCCACAAGAAATACGACATGCTCATTCCCCCATGTGTGGCTGCCACGGCCGGTGGATCATGATGGCGACTGGAATTAGCCTTGAGCAGGGATCTTCGTCGTTCCTCTTTGCAGTGAAAAGAGAGTAAGCTTTCGACACCGTAGGGAGGAGGATTCATCAGTGAAATTTGGTTCTAGTGGCAGCATAAGAATCGTTCAATCCCATGAGAAATGGAAACGCGATCTCATTGTTGAAGCGCGCTAAGCTCATGAGCAGCTCCGAAAGTCCACGGTAGCGAAGTTCATCCCGACGCGAAAGTTCGCCGGATTTCAAAGATGCGTGGAGCATACTGTGGAGAGAAGCGACCAAGAACCGCAGTCATATTATGGAAAATATTTAGTTTCCAATTTACTCTTATCACTCGTACCTTCTTTTCGTGTTCTGGGAAAACGAGTGGAGTGCAAATTAAATTAAAGTGCATCGTCCGTTACGCGTAATTTTCCCTTCCAAATACCGAAACGGGGCGTAAACGGAAGCAAACGAAAACGCCAATTTCAAGTTACTCAAGAAAACAGAAGCATGCCTCTAAAATCATTTCCAACATACGGCCCGATTGTTCAGATTCAGAAAGCCAGAAACAAGGGCTATAAATTAGCAATCCGTTAGATATCATGGACTCCGGAGTATGATTGATTTAGCTATTCACGAAGCAAAGGCATAACCCGTTAAGAAGGGGAGGATGCTGTATCGGTGTAAAAGTTGAAGAGAGAAAGTGAAGGGACATGCCAAAAGCAACGCAACTTCTGTTAAACACCACCACCTAAGCTAGCACAAGATTAACTAAGACAAGTACTTCCGATTTGTCACATGAAAAGAAAATAATAAAAAAAAAAAAAGCAGACCAACAATATCCTCATCTCCCTCTAACCGAAAAATTACACGGAACCCAAACGAAGTGATGACGAGAAGCGATCCTACTCCTTTGAAGATTTGTTAATGAGCGACTTGTGGATGTGAGGGATGACCCCTCCACCAGCTATGGTTCCCTTGATGAGGGTGTCCAGCTCTTCATCTCCCCGGATCGCCAGCTGCAGATGCCTCGGTGTGATACGCTTGACTTTCAGATCTTTGCTCGCGTTGCCTGCCAACTCCAGCACCTCTGCAGTCAAATATTCAAGGATAGCGGCAGTATAAACAGCAGCTGTCGCTCCAACTCTTCCATTTGCAGCAACCCTCGATTTCAGCTGACGGTGGACCCTGCCTACTGGGAACTGTATGGAACAAAAAGGGGCTATATCAAACATCTCACATTCAAATTTTATGTTCACACCACGATTATGTGGCCACCCCCCTCCAGTATATAAAACTAGCAAGCATAACAGGAGTTCCTTTGCCTTAAATACAAACGGAACCAACCTTCCAAAATTTGTCATACATCTTTTGTATGCATGCTCGTAGAAATAAAAGGACAACGAAAAGCTGCGATACAGGTAAGAAGAGGCGCTCGCAGACTCAAGACTCCTATATCTCCAGGCCTTAATGCAGGACAGCCAGAGTATTTTAACAGATTACCCAATTGCAACCATAAAATTTCCTAGAGATACTTCAATGAGTCAAATACAGAGACAACCCAAAACTGTAAGTTTTATATGTACTTCATCTGCATACACATAAATCAAAAAAAATTGCCAGCTGCTCTGCCCTTATACATTACTGGAGAGAGTGAATAACTTCACTTGTCCTTCCACTCCAAACATTCATGGTGCCATAAACTAAAAACTCGCCCCTTATTCCAGCGAATGTAAAAAGCTCTCATCAGGCCAATGCTGAATATATTTTTTCCATTTCTACAAACTACCTGAGTATCTCTCCTGCTCTATAGATTTTCTCCGCAAAAGTGTTCTTTAAACTATCAATCGTTTGTTTAGAGAAAGCCAGCAAACTGACCATTGTTGACTACTAACAGCTTGCGAGGCATCAAAACTACTCGTTGTGAGTTCCTCAATCCAATCATTTATCCACTTTGTTGGCCAACAGCATCCGATTATTGTAGTCCATTTACTCTAGATTCCACCAGGAAGCATCTTAAAGAGTTCACACATCTATTAAGATACTTAAGAAACAGCTGTAGCAGCGACCAAGCAAACGGCTCACCAACATATAAGGACAAAAAGAAAATGCATATATTACAAGGCTACTCGTTAATAAATATCCCCACTCGTTCTGTAGATTTCACATTCTTCTCACCTAGACAGAACTATTTGCAAGCTGAAACCATATCGCACACAAGCTACAGAAAATTGCCATTTGCAGTAATTTGCTGAGCACAGAAAAGAGGAGGGCTTTATGGTTAGGGTTATGCTTCAAGTAGTCGTGCACAATCAAGGGTGGGGAGATGCGAATATCACAGAGCACCAAAATTATGCAGAAGTGATCTCAGATAAATTACTGCCCGTTCTTTAAATGCATAACACTCCAAAACCATACTTAATGACCGACATCAACAATCTACTCATTGGTTTTATGCAACGGCATGCAAGAGAACATAGAAACAGAAAAGCTACGATCAGAATCCTCGACCTACACCTTTTTCTTTTAAAGTTGCGAGTGTAACTCAACACCAATCAACTGTTCAACATCTCATTTGTAGAATGAAACATCACAATTCTGTAAATCGAGGTACATGGCAATGACTAAAAGAATTGAGGATGCTGGCGATAAAGGTGTAAGCTATCATGCATACAATAGGTGCTATAGCACCTGATAACAAGTCAACCCACGTTCGTGTCGTGGACTCATGGTGGCCGTCTTCTAGAGCAATTGTCGTAAATCATGTCTGGGATATGTAAAAGGGGACTGGAATTCCCGATGACGGCCACAAGTTTCCATCCTTTCAGGTACGCATATTCTATCCTTAGCCTCGTTTGCACTAGATATACTTTTCCATAGTGGAAGCTAGCGGACGTTCAAAAAGAGCCCAACAAGGGGAAGGCTTCCCCGTGTAAAAGACTCAGAAAAACAGCCACGGCAACAATTCGCCTGCACAAAGTTTCCCAAATGAAAACGAAGCTTTCGGCTGTTGAAAATAGCTATACGTTCAACACTCCCGGTAAAACAGAGAACTATACGATCTTTCGATGCGATTTCTTCAGCCGTGTCACCACAAAATAGCATTTTACCCGAAGACAGTTGCTCGGAAATCCTTATACCACGGTGCTTCGGGGACATGGTAACTATAGGCAGCCCAGGACAAAATTAGGGTTTAAACAGTAATCGCGCGAGCCAGCAAACCTAATCCACGGATCGCCCCCTACAATTCGGGCTATTTCAACAAGCAGGAAGTCCCCACATCCAGAGATATTCAAATCCCCGCAAAAAAAAAGTCTCACGGCCCGAGAAAGCTCAACCACTCTCGGCAACAAGCTGTTCAACACGTGGTGCCAGCAGTCGGCCGGCAGAACAAGTCAAAAAGCGGCTCGATTACGACCTGCGAAACCAGCTACGTAACGAGCTGCTGGCGTACTACGTCGAGTCAATCCTCACCCCTACCCGTACACATACACGATCCATACGCGCACACGCACGTACACACAGAGAAAGAGAGAGAACCTGGAGGCCAGCGCGGGAGGAGCGAGAGACGGGCTTCTTCTTGTCCTTGTCCTTGCTGTTGGAGGCGGACTTCCCCATTATCAAGCCTTTTGCGCCCTTCCCCGACATCTTCGACCCCAATCGAACACCTCGCAGACCACTCGGTTCTGTTCTCCCTAGGGTTTTAGCTGGCTAGCTCGCCGGCGAGAGAGAAGAGAGAGAGAGAGACAGAGGAGACGCCGTCGACGGCGGACAGCGGCGGACCACGACGGAGCAGCCTAGAGAGAGAGAGAGAGAGAAAGGGAGAGAAATCGCGATCTGGAAGAGGAGACGGAGCTCGAGGATCGATGGCTTTTATATTTTGCGAAATTGCCCTCGTCCGCGTTAAGGAATCACGCTTCCCCTCCGTCCCGCCTCTATGGGCCGGATGGGCCCACTCCTCATTTCCCGATATATTGGGCCGAATCGAGGCCTGCTTTTCGGGCCCAAATTGGTGACTAGGGAACGTTTTTGAGCCCACCCCTGGGGACGCGCAGAAAATTGGGAAATGAAAAATCTGTGGCCACGATGCGAAAACCAAAAGGGGAAAATGAGGCCAACGGTCCCCTTAACTCTGGCCCGACGTGTAATGTGATTCCCGGACTTTCAATTTACTCGATATGATTTCTAGAATTTTGATACACGGTCGATTTTGTCCCCGTATTGTACGAAAATGTTCAATGTTGCCCCTGGCTTGAATTAATGGAAAGATGACATCGAATGTTTTCATCCGGTCCACGAACTAACTTGAACATGCACAAGAATTGTAGAGATTACATTGAGTAAATTTAAAGTTCGGAAACTAAATCGGACATGTATCAAAAGTGTACGGGACCATATTGAACAAATTGAAAGTTCGGGGGCTATATTATACATCAAGCTAAAGTTCTGGAACCGTTCATGTCATTATCTCAAATCAAAATGGCATGAAACTCTTAATTTACCAACCCTTTTTCTTGTAAAAAAGCATATGAGTCAAGACGTGGGCGATTTGGAAGCAAGTCAGCTTCGAAGATACGGCAGGTAAGCGAAGGGCAAAAGGGCCAAGTTGATGCTGTCCAGACAGCAATCGTGGTCAAGCTAGCTGCTGTTCCAGCTTTCTAACGCAGGCCCAAACGGCGTCGTTTGTGCCGTTCTTTTCCCCGGCCTCCGACGGCGACATCGAGCTGGTCCAGGTCCTCCGCGGCATGTAAAAACAACGCGCGATTGGGCGACGGGCTTCCTTGCATTTCCTATCTCCGCTCGAAGAACCGCGTTCGAGCCGACGTAGCTAATGCGTCGTACAGCCCCGATACGGACGTTTCCACTGCATTTGGCAATGTGCGACGACCGATGACAAGCGGGTCCGAGGCTCTAGCGACACGTGAAAACGACACACGAGTTGGAAGATGGAATCCGCGGATTCTCATGTCCGTCCGAAGAGTCGCAATCGTGCAGCGTTTTCGTTGGATCGGTCGTGGGAAAAATGAATTCCCCCGCGCACACGGCCCCTTTTGAGCCTTTGTAGGAGTCAAGTGGAGAACATTCTATACAATCCTCACGGACACGGTAAGAAATTGGTGCCAAAGATTGCACTAACGCGAGCCGGATTCCGGCCAATCCTCGCTAGGGGTGTACATCGGTCCTGGTCCAACTCGAGAATTGAACCAAACTGGTTGATTTTGGATGATTCCCAGAGAGACTGGTTCGATTTGGAATTGGGAATAACTAATTTACCTCGTTAGAGCCGATTTCCCGTTCTTGGAACTTGATACCTACCCTATTTGCCTTGATATCGACCCTGGAAACTACCCTATGTTTTTCAATCCGGCTTTGAAGTCTACCCGAGAACTTAGTTTTCTTTAATTCCTTTTTATGTTTCATCTTTTACAGCAAAGTAATATAAGTAACGAATTTGAAGTAAAAAGCAAATGAGGGTAAGCGAACAAAGGTTGTGAGGGTGGAACGAGTGAGAGCGAGCTGCGAGCAAGAGAGGATGAAGGTGATTCGCGAGTGAGACAAAGAGAGAATCGTGAAGTATCTGAGCAAGATTGGAGAGCACGGAGAAAAAGACAGAAATGGAGAAAAAAATGCCAAAAAACAAATCAGGGTTCTTCAACTTCATGAAACCAGTTTCAAATTCGATTCGGTTTCCAAGTGGTTCTTCACTCGGTCCTAGACTAGTTCTCACCGGTTAACCAATTACTGAAATGGTTCCGACGGGAATCTAGAATTGAATTGATTTTCAGGGCGATTAGGTTCAGTTTTCAAATAGAACTAGTTCGGTTGCGTAGCCCTAAATAATTTCCAACCATCAATATGCAATTACTTTATCGAGCAACGATTGATTTGCTTTTTTCTGAATAAGCAATAGGATGCACGGGAAATGAGAAAAAAAAGAAATTATTGCGTAGGCTCGGGTAATTACGCTTGCCATAAAATCGAAGCAGAATCAGATTCCGTGCGTATTTTCTTTTAATACGTGAATCGATTTCGCTATTACAGTGAAGTCTTCCTTCTTTTTTTTTTATTCTTATTCTGGGAAAACAATTGCTCCGCGAAATATATTGCAGAGAATTTAAAAGGTCGAGATGTTACCCAATAGGGAGCTGCCAACTGTCAGGGTGGGTGGTGGGGCCGGGGGGGGCCCACGTCTTGGACCTTCTTCGCTTGGGGGGTGTTTCTCTTTATACAAGCCGGCGTGAAGTGAAGCGAACTGTTGGCTCCTATTCCTCTCCCCTTTGCATGGTGCTGTGAGGCTGTTGCTCTCGTCTTCTCCGGCCGACCTATCAGGCGCCCCGCCGCCGCCGCCGCCGCCGCCTCGAAGGTGCCCGCGGTCTTCTGTGTACGTGCCATGCACGACCCGTCTCTTTCTTTTTTGCGTCAGTCCGTGTTTCCCCCGCCCTCTAGTTGAGTCTCGGATGCAGTCTTTGCGTGGCCCGAAGCCGGTTTGTCGTTCCGGACTTGCGTCGCCAAGAACTTGATTCTGAACCTTCTTTGGAGAAGACGGCTGTTGATTTTTAATGCGCGAAACGAAGCTAGCTGCGAGCAAAACAAAAAAGTCTTGTCGTTTATGTTCGAACTCGGAGAATAAAAGGCCGAGAAAATTCGCATGCCAGTCTCTCCTCCGGCTGCCTTTTGTCGACTATAGCGTCGAGAAAACATGGAAGATGGCATGGACGATTTGTTCTTTCTGTGCCGAGTGGAACCGGATGCAGTCACTTATATCCTAGAGAGACGTTTTCTTTATCAGATAATTCGAGCGCGAGCTTCTGCCTGGCGTGACAGATAAAATCTTCTTGGAGTCTCAAAAGTGTCAGTGGTTGTGATGGTTGGTTGTAATGGTTGGTTGTGAAGGTTTTCTTTAAAATTCTTTCAGAAAATTAGTCCCCGTTTTTTGTTTTCCTTTCCCTCCGTTCATCTCATTGGATTAATCTGGATTAATTGGTTTTGATGTTTTCGTTCTACTTTCTTAATCCTCCGTTCATCCTTATCATCATCGATTTTCTGCATTTTCGGTAATTCTCTTTGTTTCAGCAGAGATGGAGAGCATTAAATCTCCGTTTAAAGGCATAAGGGCAGATCTTAGAGGAAGAGCATCGTGTTACAAGCAAGACTGGATCAATGGCCTGCGTTCTGGAATTAGGTGCTCGAGTTTTCATCACCTGACTTGCATGCTACTGATACTTTTTTCTTAACAAAGAAAAAAAAAGAAAACTATATGTACTAAACTAGATTCATTCTTAATTGGCTGCAGCATATTGGCCCCAACCGCATATATATTCTTTGCGTCTGCTCTTCCTGTCATTGCCTTTGGTGAGCAATTGAGTAGAGACACAGGTCAGTCGACGGCAATTGATGGCTCTCATTTTCAGCATTTCCCCTGTTTTATCTTGTGAATATTTCTGCATATTTCATATCTTTCTCCGCTCTCAACATTTCCCCTGTTTTTCTTGTAATCAAAATATTCTTTTGCGTCCATGCCGCCGAGAATGAAACTGCACTTGGACTTCTTTTTCACAGCTTTTTTACTCTTACTTGACTTAGACTTTGTAAATTATGGCTCTTTGGTTTTTTGTTTCCTTACCAGAGGGAAGCTTGAGCACTGTGGAAACATTAGCTTCTACTGCTATATGTGGCATCATCCACTCGATATTCGGCGGGCAACCGCTTTTGATACTTGGAGTTGCCGAGCCAACAGTTATCATGTACACTTATCTGTACAAGTTTGCCAAAGGAAGGGAAGGTCTGGGGTCGGAGCTGTACTTAGCTTGGGCTGGATGGTATGCTAATAGCTATCAAGCCGAGTTACATTCCTTTAGGATTTTTTTCCCCTTCTTTTGTTGTTGGCCTTGATTCTCAATCTTGTCCAATGACAAAGCTCCTGAAAATAATGTGCAGGGTATGCGTTTGGACTGCTCTGTTGCTATTTCTCCTAGCAATTTTCAATGCTTCCAACATAATCAGCAGGTTCACGAGGGTTGCAGGAGAGCTTTTCGGCATGCTCATCACTATCTTGTTCATTCAAGAGGCTGTCAAGGTAATACCTCAGAACAAAGATGCTCTGCAAAGAGCGAATCACTGAATTGGAGATCTTTTCATGGCTGTCAGCAATTCCGTCGTCGTATGTAAGATAAATGTGTGAATTGCAGGGAGCGGTGAGCGAGTTTAAAATCCCGAAAGCCGAAGATCAGAACCTTCTGAAGTACCAGTTCCAGTGGCTCTACACAAATGGGCTTCTGGGGATTATTTTCACCTTCGGCCTTCTTTACACTGCTTTAAAGAGCCGGAAGGCAAGATCTTGGTTGTATGGCACAGGTTTGCAATAGCAACCACCCCATTGTCCACCAATGTGTCTATCAACTTTCTTCGCAACTTAACAATTTCTTTTAATATCTGACACAGTTCCTTATGTTCCATAGGATGGCTCAGAAGCTTCACTGCTGATTATGGGGTCCCTCTGATGGTTTTACTCTGGACAGCGCTGTCTTTCAGTTTACCAAACAAAGTCCCATCGGGTGTGCCGAGAAGGCTCTTTAGCCCACTACCATGGGAATCGGCGTCCTTACATCACTGGACCGTCATCAAGGTATTCTAGTAACACATGGTCGAGAAAACCGGGACTTAAAATCAATGGATTGCTTCAGTTGAGGATTTAACAGCCATCCTTTCCCTCTCCTGATTCCAATATTCATTAGAATGTCTCATTAGCAGATTATACGTAATACTATGCTGGGAGAAGATCTCAACTCTTATATTTCTTTCCCTAATTTCAATGTGCCTCGTCACTGAACTTTATTCAGGACATGGGAAGGGTCTCACCAGCTTACGCGTTCGCCGCCCTCATCCCTGCAGTGATGATTGCTGGCCTGTACTTCTTCGACCATAGTGTGGCTTCGCAATTAGCGCAACAGAAGGAGTTCAACCTGAAGAATCCCTCTGCCTACCATTACGACATCTTTCTTCTAGGTTTCCAGGTACATATACATTATCCATGTGTCATATCTTAAAGCAGATTCTTGAGTATGTTACAGTGAAAAGTTAATTGCTCCTATCATGTTTGGTTCTTCCAGACTTTGCTTTGTGGATTGATTGGGTTGCCTCCATCCAACGGAGTCCTGCCTCAGTCCCCTATGCACACTAAAAGCCTCGCTGTTCTCAAAAGACTGGTTGGTGGAGTGTTTTTCAGTTCAAATCTCAAAATTACTTTCAGGAAGTGGTGTCAGCTCATGTAGATTGGACCCAAATTTTTCACTCGCAGCATATTAGGAGGAAGATGATCAAGAGTGCAAGGGAGAGCATCAGGCAGAAAGCTAGCAACTCCGAAATATATGGGAAGATGCAAGATGCTTTCATCGAAACGGAAAACAATCCAGTAGTAAGTCCTATGGCTAACATGAACATGATCTCATGGCTGACACACGATAATCATCAGCAAATTAAGCTGTCACACTGGAGAATACTCCACGGTACAGAAATTTACAATCTAATTTAAGCCCTTTCAATTGTTTTGTGTATGATAGACTTCTTCGGTGGTGAAGGAGCTGGAAGACTTGAAGGAAGCAGTCATTCAAAGCAGCAAAGGAGATGAAGAAAAGGCTTCATTTGATCCTGAGAAGCAAATTGATGCCTACTTGCCTGTCCGCGTGAATGAGCAAAGACTTAGCAATTTACTACAGTCAGTCCTAGTGGCAGCCTCGGTATGCGCCATGCCGATGATTAAGCTCATACCCACATCAGTACTTTGGGGTTATTTCGCATACATGGCCATCGATAGTCTTCCTGGAAATCAATTTTGGGAAAGAATGCTATTTCTCTTCATCACTCCCAGCCGCCGCTACAGGTACATTGCCATAAATATAGAACATTACAATGTTTAGGCAGTCAAGTTGATGAAATGTCTTGAATATCCATTAGCATGAAATTGATTTCTTCCTTGACAGAGGATCTGCTGATTTTTGTTACTATGATTGTGTCCGTTGGCAGGGTTCTAGAAGGGGTTCATGCTTCTTACTTGGAGTCTGTGCCTTTCAAATGTATGGCTGCATTCACCATATTTCAGTTTGTGTATCTGCTACTGTGTTTCGGTGTGACAAAAATCCCTATTGCCGGAATTCTATTCCCCTTGCCGTTCTTTCTTCTCATAAGTATAAGGCAACATATATTACCCAAGTTGTTCAGTCCACATCATCTGCGAGAACTAGATGCAGCAGAGTATGAGGAAGTTGCTCGTACCCCACGATTTTCTCTCAGCCTCTCTCACCAAGTACGCTAAGCTGTTGCATTAGTTATTATAAATTAGCTCGCTGTCTATACAAGATCTCACTAGGTATTATATTAGGAGAGGGAAATACCACATTTTGGGAGCATGGAAGATGAAGACGAAAAATCGGATGCTGAGATTTTCGACGAGCTGACAACCAGCAGAGGAGAGTTGAAGGTTAGGACTGTGAGCTTCCCTGAAGATGGACGTAATCAAGTAAGAAAACATTCATGTTCTTGTACCTCTAACCTCTACTAGTTACGGCCGATTAAATCAGGTCTCATCTGCGTGTCAAATGAAGGGGTGGAGTTTAAGAAGTCTCCTAATGTGTTTATGCTTTGCAGGTGCATCCCGAGGACACTATCTCCCTGGAGTGAGATTGCATGACAAAAGAGATAACTAGCTCACATGAAGAAGGTAGAGAGGTAAAGAGTGTCGTCGCGGATTGACTTTAGACTATACCTATCAGAAACACTCTGCTAAGGAGGAAGTGGAGGGCAATGACTGTTCCGGAGGGAGGAGAGACAGACCTTACTACGGTATTTGCCCTTCCATAGCTTGGCAAGCAAAGTTGATTGTGAAGATGGACTAGAAGTCCTGAACAGTTCATAGCATACTAGGAAACTATCATTAATTTGAAATATGATAATTGATTGTTACATTTTCTAAACGAATGGAATTTTTTACGTATGGTCTAAATGAAATTGTTCCTTCTGTCTACATGTGTAGTAAGTAAACGAATCACAGTGCTAATGAAAATCTTCTCTATCATTGTTTATGGATTGGGACTTGTTATATTGAAGCTCCGAGGCCTGTGATCCTTAAGAAAACTCTTTTCGGTCTGAGTTGAAGCCCAACATTCGACTTGAGGGCTGCCCAGTCATCTACTGAATATGAAAAACAAACTGTACAGACGCTATTATTGGCTCAGCTCCAAGCCACACGGGCCATGTCTTTGATGTTCGAAAAAGGAGCTATTCTGGTTAGTGATAGTTCTATAGGTAAGTAGCACACCAAATCTCTCTCGTGTCCTGATATGGAACTCGCGGTCTTCGCGTGTCATGAGACTCCGCAACCGTCACGGAGCAGTAACACTTGAGGAGAATTTGTGATCAAGGAGTAGTAATTTCAATTGCATGCTTCTTGCGAATGCACCGGCATGAGTACCCTAGTTGGGAAACTCATCATAGTTCGCAAACTCTGTTTAGACACTATCTAAGTTCCTTGCTGACATTACCTAATGAAGGGTCAGCTCAATCTAGATTGAGCTGTGATCGAATGTGTCGTTTTGATGTGACTAGAAGTACCCTAAAACATGTTCACACTTTGTGATTGAGCCAGAGGTGCACCTGGTGGAGTTGGCTATGATATGCCCCATATCTGGTTCCCGCACAACACTAAAGGCAGGTATGCTTGGTGGAGTTTCTCCGGGCTTAGGAAACTATTTGTCTGAGGGCGACTTGTTAGACCAAACACATGCACCCATGTTACAGCATCCTGCTCTAACTATGCTGTTGTATTTTGCATCATTCAGATGTTTTTCAACAGCCCTTTTTCTAGTCAGTGCAGGCCATCGCATCGACTGTGTTAATTGTTAGCATAGCCGACCAAGCCAAGAAGGAGAAAGAGCTCAACTAGGGCTGGTTCTGTTGCTGAATTGGTGATTTCGTATCGCTGAACTCCTGAGAAAAAGACAACTAGATTTTTACCATTTTCTTGCCCATTGATTGGCAACCTTATAAAAAAATGATCACTGAATATTGTATGTCTATGCTTTCTTCTTGGAATAATGGAATGCAGGTAACCCTCTAATGCACGTGTTGTCTGCATAACACAATCTCAAGGTGAGAACCTCGCTAACCACATGGGTGCCAGAGAACAACCAAAATGAAAATGATTAAAAGGACAAAAGGAATCTCAAGGTGACTTGATTCACTGAAGTTTGTGCAGTTCTCATCCGCATGACAGAGTACAATCTAAGAACTAATGCTTGAATATGCGTTGCAATGTGCATGTGGCAATCAATAGCTTGTTTTCGACCTCCCCCGGAAACAATCTCTTGAAAAATTCAACGCTGTTGATTGATCTGCCCCTTAATTACGTGCAAAATGTGCATTACCATGCTTCAATCGCACGCGGGCAGATATGCATAGTTTTATCTGTCCGAGGAATTTCTGCTTTTAAAATGTGCATGTGGTGCTGTTAAGACACCGATGAAGAAACTGTACATTATAACCATCTTGACCTGGAAAAGAAGGGCAGAGGATAGATTAATGAATCCTAGAAACAATATCACAAAAGAATAATATGCAGATTGGATCATCTGGCCTGGCCAGTACCCTCTTGAGAAGACACTGCCATGCAAGGGACACCATAATACATTTGTATATTATACCCATTCCCGAAACTAGTGGGTTAATGTCGGGATTGGGTCCTCCACTGCCAAAAAATCATATAAAAGCCCAAGATCATGGAAGCAGCAGTAGCATTAGTTATCCCCACAAGTTGCAACGATCGATGGCGAGCTCTCGATCGGCAATGCTGGTGGTGGTGCTGCTGCTAATGAGCTCCATCTGCTACAAAGGCGAGTCCTTGATCGATGGTAAGCTCTCAAATGGCCATTGTTCCTCTATAGCTGGAGGAAAAACATGTTTTCCAAAAGTGGAAAAATGTACCTTAAGCCCAGTGAATAATGTTGTCGTGCTCGTTTCATCTGATCACAGGGCTGTTGCTCAATGGCAACTTCGAGTATGGGCCGAAGCCATGGCAGACGAAAGGCATGGTGGTGACGGATGGAATGGCCATACCCAACTGGGAGATCTCGGGCTACGTGGAGTACATAAAGTCGGGCCAAAAGCAGGGGGACATGCTGTTGGTCGTGCCCGAGGGCGACTTTGCGGTTCGGCTCGGGAATGAGGCCGCGATCAAGCAAAAAGTGAACCTGATCAGGGGCTCGTATTACGCAGTCACGTTCGCCATGTCTCGCACGTGCGCGCAGGATGAGAAGCTGAACGTGTCGGTGTCGCCGAACTCGAAGGCCTACGACTGGGGGATACTGCCGGTGCAGACCATGTACAGCAGCAACGGGTGGGACTCGTATGCATGGAGCTTTCAGGCCGACGGCGCGGTGGTGGACATCTCGTTCCATAACCCCGGGATCGGAGAGGATCCAGCTTGTGGCCCCTTGATCGACTTGGTTGCTTTGAAGACCTTGAATCTCCCTAAGCGCACCCAATGTAGTCTCTCTCTTCCTCTCTCTCTCTCGCTCTAAATTTCTATAGCAGATAAGAGAGTCCTCATCATATGATTCGTTCTGCTGCTTTCCGACAGATAACTTGGTAAAGAACGGGAACTTCGAAGAAGGCCCCTACATCTTCCCGAACTCGTCCTGTGGAGTCCTGATCCCGCCCCACGTCGAGGACGACCACAGCCCCGTCCCCGGCTGGATCGTCGAGTCCCTCAAGGCCGTAAAGTACGTCGACTCCGACCACTTCGCCGTGCCGGAGGGCAGGCGGGCGGTGGAGCTCGTCGCCGGGAGGGAGAGCGCCATGTCCCAAGCCGTCTTCACCATCCCGGGCAAGGCCTACGTCCTCACGTTCGCCGTGGGCGACGCCAGGGACTCGTGCGAGGGGCCGATGCAGGTGGAGGCGTACGCGGGGAGGGACAGCGTCCGGGTCCCTTACCAGTCGGCCGGGAAGGGCGGCTCCGTGCGGGCCGAGCTGCGGTTCGTGGCGGCGGCGGCGCGGACGCGAGTGATGTTCCTCAGCTCCTACTACGCCACGACGAGCGATCACTCGGGGTCGCTGTGCGGGCCGGTCGTCGACGATGTGAAGTTGCTCAGCGTGCGTCGCTCGAAGAAGTAGCGTGCAAGCATGGGTTCTCTCGGCTTAAAATTTGGGCGACTGGATCCAATTTGGCCATTTACTACACGGGCATACCTTAAATTCTTATTTCACGTCTCCGTATGCGAAATATTCTTGGAGAAAGGTCATGACTTGAATCTATGATTCTTCTTGAATTTCAGGTCATTAATCTGAATCTATAATTCTTCTCAGAATTTCAGCTGACAACTTCTTTTTACAATGGATTCAATAAGTCCATGGTACATCTTTTAAACGGGCGGATTAAATCGGATTCGAACAAGATCGAAAATGGCCTGATCCAAATAGATTTGTGTAATCCGTTTTGACCCAATAAATTTTTTTAATATAAATATCATGTTTAAATCAATTTATAACCTATTTGCAGTGATCAATATATCAAGTTAGCCCATTATATATATGTGTTAAAGAATTGATGGGTCTGGTCGCGAATATATTCCAAAATAAAAATAAATCTATTAATTAGATTCACATGATGTGCGTGTATCGTAATACTGCAATTCTAACCCGTCAACGTGGCGCCTTGCGGACCAATCCCGCGAATCGCCTTCACCACCTGGTGCCTCTAACATGCGCCGAAAGCGCACAGCGCACTTTAGTCTCCCCTACCCGGTCCACTACCGCCCACGTCGCTCGTGGCCACCGGTCATCACCATTCACGCGACTCGAGCGCACGTTAGCATCGCCACGTTCAAAGTTCGAGGCGCGAATCGCACCGGCGTCATTTTAACTTCAAAACTTCCACGCGGCTCGCGCTCGCCTCCGAGCTCGACACCGGCACAGATGGCGTCGCCTGCGTCGTCGTCGTCGTCGTCGTCGTCTTCGCTGATGTGGTTCAGGAAAGGCCTCAGGATCCACGACAACCCCGCGCTGCAGCACGCCGCCTCGCGGGCGCGGGGTCCCCTCTACCCGGTCTTCGTGATCGACCCGCGCTACATGGAGCCGGACCGGGCCGCCTTCTCCCCCGGCTCGCCCCGGGCGGGCGTGAACCGGATCCGGTTCTTGCTCGAGTCCCTGGCCGATCTGGACGCCGGCCTCAGGAGGCTCGGCTCGCGGCTGCTGGTGCTGAAGGGGGAGCCCGGCGAGGTGCTGATCCGGTGCTTGGACGAGGTGATGAAATGCGAATTTCGAGTTACGTGCATGTGCATGCGTGCCTTGTGGATTCAGTGCTCGGTTGATGGAATGTTGTATGCGAAGCTCATGCATGCTTCCGACTTGTCGTTAAATTATTTGATCACAATATGGAATCTGGCTGTTGCAGTGGAATGTCGACAGGCTTTGCTTCGAGCACGACACGGAACCTTATTACCAAGCTCTGGATAAGAAAGTTAAGGTGAGAAACTCTGTTTGATGCCTTCGTGGTAGTTCATTGCGGTTCTGAAGTGACGGAGCGGTTACTGTCTGAGCTCCGGACAAGCGACGGTGGGGGAGATTCGCTGCCATTTTTTTAGTGAATGGTGAAATTGAGTTGTTTATCTATGCTCGTTTTGTCTAATGAGAGATTGTCTTGTCTGCGAGGACAGAACTTTGCATCTGCTGCCGGCATCGAGACATTCTCGCCCGTGAGCCATACGTTGTTTGATCCCGCAGACGTTATAGCGAGAGTAAGTCCTTGTTTTAGGTGTCTAGTGAGCAGTTGATGCTTTTGAGCTTGTCTACCGGCTCTGTCATGGTACTCTCTGCTAATATGTGGCGGTCTTGTCCTGGTTTAATTTTTGCTACTTGTGGGAATGACTTATCAGAATGGAGGAAAACCACCTTTGAGTTACCAATCATTTCTGAAGCTTGCTGGAAAACCGTCATGGGAGGGGTCGCCGCTTTTGACCTTGCTTTCTTCTGTTCCTCCGGTTGGGGATGTTGGAAGATGCGAGGTTTTTGGAGTTCCTACACTGATTGAACTTGGTTACGATGAAACTGAGCAGGTTAGAGCTGCTGAGGCCTGCAATTTTCGATTGTCTTAAGACCGTCATCAATATTCAAGAAGCAAGCTTAATGCAGGATGAAGTGGCCCCTTTCCGAGGTGGAGAAACTGCAGCATTGACAAGAATGAAAGAGGCACTCAGTAACAGGGTAGGGTACTTTACAGAAGCTCATCGAAAAACCGAGCCCATCCCAATGTGCTTTCATTGTTTTATATCTGTTAATCTATTTGCAAAGCACAATTTCTGCTCAAGTAGCTATAATTGATGTCACCATACGTCGTCCGATATTATGGTACTTTTGTGGTTCCGGTATAGTTAATTATGTTCCCAACTAGTTTAGAACAATTCGACCCTCAAGCTATTGGTCAAATGTCTTTAACCAATAATCCTTGGTACTTTGGTGCTTTGCTGAATAGTTTGTTTATTGTTAGCCAATGGTCTTTCGTTTGCAAGTTTATATGTCTTTGGCTGCTCACCAAATGGGGGACATAACTCCGCCTTCAATTTTTGCTGCTCATATTGTATACGGAGTTTGATTGTTAGCCTGATAGTGCTCTTGCAACTGATGTAAGAGCAAAACAATCCAGCATCTCTGATTGACGAGATGCTGTAAGCCAAGATATAAACCTATGAATCTAAATTTCATTAGGTAATGCCAATTGTCTGTGGGAAGTATCATGCTGTCTTTTGGTCTGCTTAATCAGGACGGCGCTAGTATTCTCTACGTGATTTTTCCATCCAAATTCACTGAATGAAAGGTGAATGCTACATGATTAATGCGATTGGTGTGTCATTCTTCATGCTGTCGGGAACTTCTCGTAAAATGTCAATTCTTTCTATTGTCCTGAGCATTCTCCCCCTTGTGGTGATGTAGGCTTGGGTAGCAGATTTCGAGAAACCAAAGGGTGATCCTTCTGCTTTTTACAAGCCAGCCACAACGGTTTTATCACCCTACTTGAAAGTGAGTTCAAACCGAGACAGTCCTTTGACATCTTGTTTTATTTATTCTACATCCCAATATGTTTCGCTTCCATAAAATCAAATTCCATTGGTCTCTCCATATATTAGTTAACTTCTGTAGTTTGCACCACCCATTCTTTTCTAAAATTTGGGACAGTTTGGTTGTCTCTCATCCAGATACTTCTACCAATGCCTACAAGACATTTATAAGGATGTCAAGAAGCATACTTCACCTCCTGTTTCTCTTCTGGGCCAGGTCAGTTTCTAATGACTGTCATCTTAAGTGTTCTTGTTCCAACTGTAAAAACTTCCAATAATTATCTCTAATCATTTCCTTTTTTCATTTTAAAGTTGTTGTGGCGAGATTTCTTCTACGCAGCAGCTTTTGGTACTCCTAATTTTGATAAGATGAAGGGTAACAGGATTTGTAAGCAGGTGATTAGAACTTTTGGCTTACTGTAAACTGATATCAATAGAAACCTCTTCTATCCCTAGAGCAATTTGAATCCTTGCTAGACACTAGAAGTGTACTGTGGAGATATTCTCTAGAAGTACTATTTCGTACTTACTATACTCTCTGGCCGTACAGATACCTTGGAGAGATGACGAGCAACTGCTTGCTGCTTGGAGGGAAGCTAGGACAGGATACCCTTGGATTGATGCTATCATGGTGCAGGTTAGATGGGGAAAAGTTGCTGTGTTGTTTGGGCAACCTTTTTTTTTCACTGTAGTTATCCGATAATTAAACCACAAATGCATTTTTCTAATGGTCTCGTCTTGCCCTTTATAAACTAATCTATGTTGCTGACGTAGCTCCGCAAGTGGGGTTGGATGCACCACCTAGCTCGTCATTGCGTAGCATGTTTCTTAACACGTGGAGATCTGGTATGTGGCATTTATTCTGTCAGCATTTGTGTGCGTGAGAGCTTCCAATTTCTTTTCTTTAAATAAACAGCATCTGCATGCAGTTTGTTCACTGGGAAAAAGGACGAGATGTTTTTGAGAGACTACTCATCGACTCTGACTGGGCGGTCAACAATGGAAACTGGCTGTGGTTGTCATGTTCTTCATTTTTTTACCAGGTACATACCATCTATTACTTCCATTGCAATCACGAGACAGCTTAGTTCTTAGTTCTGATATTTACATGTGGACAAGGGAAATGACTTGCTTTCACCTCTGTATCCTGTATTCTTTGGATAAGATTCTCAGCATCATCACATGCTCGTCAACTGCTTTATCCATGCGATGCATGCTTTCTTATTCTATGTTAGTGATCTGCTACAAGTAATTTATAATTCGTACTTGTCAACTTAAATTTCCTAAATGAATTGTATATCTGGCAGTCTATAGAGTTCATATTAAGGTAAGTCGGTCTAATTTGGGCTGGACCATTGCACCTATCAGAGGCTTGTATTCTTGGAGCAGCATCATCTCTGTGGAAATATGGATGTGCTGTTTCGGGATGATTCTTTTCAACTAGACAGACATATACTTGAGTTTCTGAAGTTCTACTCATTGTTGTCTTGTGCAGTATAATCGCATCTATTCTCCAATAACCTTTGGGAAAAAATATGACCCCAATGGCAGCTACATACGCCATTTTTTACCTGTATTGAAGGGTATGTGTATACATTAGGACCATCTCTGTCACTTTTTCTTGGTTGAGGGCTAGCTTCTCATTTCAAACATATGACCGGATGAAAAATAATCAGATATGCCAAAGGAGTATATTTATGAACCATGGAAAGCTCCCTTGAGCATTCAAACTAAAGCAAAGTGCATAATTGGAAGAGATTATCCAAATCCAGGTTTGTTATCTGAACTCTGTTTTTCTCTAATGGAGATTTTTTACAGTTTCCTGAAGTATGCGATGGTGTGCATGCAACATATTTGAAATCATTCATAGGTCATTCAGTCAGAGGGCGATGCTTAACTGTATAGAGCATGATTTACATAGAAACAATTGGGATGTGCATCTGTCATCTAGTCTTGACCAAAGATCGAGAGTGTGCTTATCCAGTTGGTGTTGATTCAGCAACCAACTCATGCATAAACGCTAGCTTTTACAATTTAGGATGTTGAGCCGGGTGGGGGGCTTCGCATACGACAAATTTTTTTCTTTACATGGGATAGTTGGATCTAATTCTTGTGAATATGAGGTCCTAAGTTTAGAAAGAAATAATACTTGGATAGAAGAAATCTTTTGCTTCACAGTACAAGTTCCATCACAATTAAAAGAGACGTGCTAAAAAATTGCACTCTGCAACTATCTTCTTATTACTGTGCTTGATTGAGTATCATGTACCTGATTGGCTCAAAATCAATAGTTGTCGAAATAATATCAATAGAACGCCATAGGCCCTCTGTAATCTCTGCTCTCACTTCTTCTGTTATCAGTGGTCTCTCACGATTCAGCCAGCAAAGAGTGCAGACGGAAGCTGGCGGAAGCATATGCTGTAAATCAGAGACTGAATGGCATGGTGAGCGATGAAGATCTGAAGAGCCTGAGGAGAAAGCTGGAAGAAGATCAAGAAAAGGAGCCGAGAAATACAAAGCAAAGGCGAAAACACAGTGGCTGATTATAAAGCAAGGCTGACGAATCAATTGTGGATAGCGTCGTCATGCTTCTAAATTTATGCCGAAGGGCGTGGGAATTTATGGTCTCACGGATCAACTGGACAACTTTTGATTGTAACCAGGATAGCATCTGACTTGGTTGATGACTTGTTGTGCTCTTTCGACTCGATAAGCTAGTCGTAAATATTGTAAGTGAGCAGAAGTAGTTCCATGCCGTAACTCTCAGCAGAGGTAGGTTCATTTTTAACTATGTGAAATGCATTGGACAATTATCGAGATGGGCTTCAAGTTGGCCTACGGTCGATCTCTTAGAATCAGAGAACGGGAGTGGTAATTCACATTCATGATTGGTGCGTTTTCCGAGATTATAATTGTTGCATAATAGCCAAAGGAAAGCCTAAGTTGCCATACAATCTCGATCTCAAATGTTGGCCCGTGACATTAGCGTGTCAAAGTGGCTTAAGCGAGCTATATGTATGTATCCAAAACGAGCTCATTTGCATTCCGGGCCTGGGACTAGCCGAATAGGCTATCAAAACGGTCGGGCCCTCGCTTGAACCGGTCGAACCGTCCATCTAGTCCGGTTCTGAAAAACACCCCCGGGGAAAGAGTCCGGCTGGGTTGGGAGGCGGATCCTGGTGGGCCGCGCTGACGTGGAAAGCCGCGAAGTCGGGTCCAAGAAACGCAGCGCGCAGGGCGCTTTCCTCATTGCAGGCCGCCGTTCTTCCCAATCTGCGCCAACTCTCCGACTGCTTCGCCTCCTCAGATCCGTCAGCCGAACTCCCGCGTCAAGCTGCGACGAATCCTCGAGCATGTGGAGGAGACTCGTCTCTTCACACTTCCCAGCCCTGGCCGCTGCCGCCGCCGCCGCCGCGTCCACTTCCGGCCGATTCGCCCTGTCCGCCGCCTCTCGGCTCGTCGCCGACCGATCTCCCGTTCCTCCCGCTTCTTCCGCTTCCGTTCTCGTTCGCCGCTTCGGCGTCGGTTCCGGTAGGTGCTCTGATCCTCCGTGCTGCAATCGTTGCTGATGATCACGCGTAGGCTGGTCGCATTGTGGATATCGATGCGGATTTTTTTTTTTTGGCTTCGATGCCGGTTTGAGGAGGAGGCTTTGTTGGCTTCTTCTTCTGACGTGTGTCCCGGTGGATGCTGATGATCGAGTAGGAAAGGATGGCGAGAACAATTCGCATGCGCGTTTAGATTAGTTTGTTTCTCTAGATATCGTTGTTGGTAGTGGTTTTGACAATGTAGATGTAGCGTGAGCGCAAAAGGAAAAAAAAAAAAAAAAAGAAGCGAGGGAAGAGGTGTTGACCTCTTTGTTAGGCGAAGGCGTGTGAAATTTATGTGGATTCATTTGGTTGTTCAGCGCAAAGTGCTGTGAAGAAGAAGGTTGAAGATGTGATGCCGATCGCTACTGGACATGAGCGGGAGGAGATTGCGGCTGAGCTTGAGGTGGTCTTTCTCTCTTTCCTTTATCGGTCTTTCTGTAGCTGGATGGTTTCGGTAAAGCATTGATGGTTGTTTCCCTAAAGTTACTACTTTGTGCAGGGAAGGAAACTTCTTGATATAAACTATCCCGTCGGTCCTTTTGGCATGAAGGTTAGTCTCATAGAGTTGATTGCGAATCCGGGATTTGCATTTTATCTCTTCGACGTGTCTTCTTATTGCGAGTTGTGATATTTGCTGTCTATAGACTGATCTGTTTACCCTTGGAGTACATTATTGGTCTCATGCTGCTTTCGCTAGTTGTAGTTTACTTATTACCTTATAATTGTTCGTTTGATGCAATACAGTGACATCTCGCATTTGATGTTTACGTATGGATGTTTGTGCTGATGAGGTCCTTTCCATATTGTTGAGACATTAGAATCAGAAAACTCAGCACACCGGTTACTTTATTTCCAACTGCAGTTATAGCCTTATAGGCACTTCTAAATGTTTGAATGGCAGAGTTTTATGGTTTTGCTTACCATGTTGGATTAGTTAATTGGTATAATTTCAAAATGGTGCGGATGTTTTCTCTTTTTTGTTTCTGAATGAGCGCTTGCTGCAAACTCATGCTGCCACTTTACATTCAATTTGTCGATCCACTGAAATACAGTGATAAATGCAATTGACTATTTTCTTTCTATTTGCTAAGTGCTTCTCACAAAATGAAATCATCGACTCGATAGGACCAGTAAAGCTACATTGACCAATAATTCAAGTCAGACTAATATAGGATTTTTGGTCAATTATGCATTGTGACGGTGTAATTTGGAGGCTTAACATGGATTATTATGATATAGGTTAGTAAACAGAAAAAGCAACTCAGTATTGGGAGTTTACAATGTTGTAGAGGTATGTCGCTTGGTGGCTGATTGTTCATTTGTGAGTAAAAGGTTGATAAGCAATGCTGTTTACCAATGATTATCAAGTTCAGGTAGGAACCTTGATTTTCTGGAGAAAATGGTTCCTTAATTACTACAGATATCTAGGGTGAGTTAGTTTGCCTCTGAGTTTCTTTGGCTTACACAATATGACATGGTTTGTGAAAATTGAAATGTTTGAAGTTGTTTATCGGCAGAGATATTGTGAATCTTTGTCCAATCCTTTCATCTTTGCTGTTTAGGGGTGTTGAATGTGCTTTTTGTATTGTTTGTTAGGCAAAGCACCGCGAACTTTCTAAATGCATCGCTTACTTTATTTTGTGATAATTAAGTTTATCATTTTTATGTATGCAGGAAGCTCCAGCTGTCGTTAAGTCCTATTATGACAAGAGAATAGTTGGATGCCCCGGTGGTGAAGATGGCAAGTGCTTTTGCTTTCATTACCCTTTTCCATTCACGCCCATTCAGCCATGAGACACTTGCACTCATGCACGGGCACTTTTTACTGAAGCTTCTGTCAGATATATTCTAATGTACTTTTCATTTTCGCTTGCAGAGGATGAGCATGACGTTGTGTGGTTTTGGTTGGAGAAAGGCAAGCCGCACGAATGCCCAGTGTGCTCACAATATTTTGTTGTAAGTGGGGGAGCAGATTTCAGTATTTTCCTTTACCTTATTATGACTGGTGAAGACTGAGTGCATAATTTGAAATGCTGATACTACTATACTGAAATGATGTGTGCGTACAGGTAGCATGAGTAACTATCATTGCAATTGTATTTATGTCGTATATGTTCTGAAAGGGCTCCTTGAGTAATAACAGTTTTTTTTCTAGGCAACTTCTTTTAGATTGTTGAATGGACGGCAAATTCCTTTTCAATGTCAGCTACTTCTATCCTGGAAAAGGATTGATCACGTTCTTCATTTTTTTGTTTGGTACTTGTTTGTTTTCCTTTGTATAGTATGTGTTACTCAGCTTGGTTGTATGAGATGTGCCTTAGTTGGCAAAACTTTATGTGGATGAAATAGATTTTTTTGTAGTGTGATTTGAAGTAACTTCAGGAGGAAGTTTGTGTAATTATATTCTTCCTTAGCGAAATCAATGGAGAATTGGCAAAGACATCAATTAATTTGATTTTTCAACTCTATAACTTGTTCAAGTATTTCTTTTTGGTCTCAACCTTGTTCAAGTATATGTATATCAGTGGATCAGCGTTGCGGTTCATATGAACATTTGAGTGTCATGTGGGAGCTCTTCAATTTTCTTATTGTGTCCTATTCTTATTCTTAGTAGGAACTTCCTCGAACTGGACTTGTGTAATTAAACAGGTACTTCAATCACAGAACTTTCTTATAGTATCATTTTGACTTACAGTTGGAGGTTGTGGGCCCTGGAGGACCACCGGATGGGCATGGCGATGATGAGGACCATCACTGATTCATCTTTCAATTTCCTAGTGGAATAAAGCTTTTCCATATACGCTGCAGAGTAAGAATTGGGAGCTCTCTGTTATGTCAGTTTCTAATTGATCCGGTTTTTTGTGGCTGTTGCTTGGCAACATTTTGGTCAGTTTTTCTTTTTCATGGTATTCGTGAGGCAGTCACTCTTAGAAATACGAATCTTATTAGATTTTTATTTTTTCGCTGGAAAGCATTCAATAAATTATCAATACATATTGATTCTTTTGTGAACATTCATCAGTATCTTTAAGAGAATCACAGAACATTTGTTATTTGTTTCATCATCTTTCTGTGCATATTTATGCTCTCTCGGAGTTTTGACACCTGTTAGATATACCTGCTTCACCAAATTCCAAGAGTTAAACCACAAATACAACTGGGAAGAACTGGTGAAGTGGATGAGGAACAGATGCAAAGAACTTGCAGTGGAGCGCAGGCATGCCAGGTGTGGATTTGTCATGCTAAATTATCTATTAACCATTTCAATTAGAAGAGGCCCTTCTCAAAGTTGGTTGCCTTTATTCTACTGTCTTGTCCACGGAGTTTCTTTTTGGTGGTTTAAAGTTGTTTAGCTTCATCAGCTCACAAGCTTTTTGAGAACAAACTGGTGTCATTTCTTGAATCAAAAGAAAAACACCCGCCGTTTACGTCGCTTTCTTATGCGACAGAGTGGTGGGGGTGAGTAGGTGAAGAAAATGGGGGATGATTAGATATATTCTCGTAAAGGCTTTTGAGCGGTCCGTCCGTTCATGATCTTGGCTCACCAAAATGTGCATCAACGTGATGAGAATCAAAAGGGAATAGATTCAAAGCGTCCTGTCAAAATCATGCATATCATTAGTAGGACAAATTCAGCTTTTCTTCCTATAAAGAAGAAATGCATGGAGAAGTTCTGTGGATACACAATAAATCTGTGGAAATTCTGTAAAATGCCTCCCACTTGCATGCGGATTAAATTGTCAATATCGTTGTGCATGTTACGTGCACTCTCGAAGAGCCATAAAAGCCTTTGATTCTAGTGTGCGAATCCTTTCTTTGCTATCAGCCAATGGGACCTAAGTTTTACGATGCATTTTCTGAAGCAATAAGTAAAGCATTGCTTGGCTTGGTCATCCATCTGTTTTGAGTTTGAGTTATATTGTCGATGTGCCTCCCCGGCTAACTAAGAGAATGCTACGTCTTGCTCTTTTCTAAAGTCTCTCTTGAAGCTGAAAATATGGCTATACTTAAGCAACGAAAACCGAGCCATCATTGTGCCATTATGCTTTAGGACATGGCAAGTATCCTTACGTAATTTTCCTAGATACAATACTCTACCCAAGAGTTCCCATCCAGTAGCTTTAATAGGTGCCTGCCAATTCTGGAGTTAGAATGTACTAATGGATGCCTAGTAATCATATTCCAGTTCCATACTTCCATCCCTTTCTTTGAATAAAAGAAGGAAAAACTTTGCCTATTTGCCTACTTATGTTAATGCGGATCCATTAACGTAGCACATTGGAGTCTTAGTGCCAACAGCATATGTTGTCTAATCTTTAATTAATCCTAAGCTTTGTGCCGAAGACGTTCTTTTGTGGAAAGAAAATTTCACAGATTCTTCTAAAGAACGTGGGATTTAAAAAAGGAGTTGACGAACGAAAAGGGTTGCCCTTTTGACTTCATGCACATGAAGGAGGGGGGATAAGTTCCCACTTTGCATCTTCGAAGGTGTTGCTAATACTGTCCATATTCACACTTCACGTCTAACCAATTACGTCACTACCTCAGCAAAAGCTTGTCATCCTGTCCGCAATTTATATTGCTCAAGAGGGTGATATGATATGGCGAGTCTAATTAAAAATACCTAAGGTAGTTTATTCTACTTTCTTGACTCACCTGCCAAAATTATTCACATTCGCTCGAGGACGAAAGTCAATTTGTTACGTGAAAAGGGCCGGAAGAGGAATGTGTTGGTGTTCTCGGTGAGGTTTGATGTATACGATCAAGCGATGTCATCTGACGACACGAATTATTGTTTAAAAACGCGGTGTAACAAGAGAGAAAATCCCGCAACATCGCACAGGCACTCCCTGGTGGTACTCTTGCGGTTACAAGTAGTTGTAAGCAGTGTGTATGTTTGATTTCGCCTTCCATCAAAAGTAGTTTAGGTTGCAACACACCGTCACAACATTAACAGCACGATCAAATGACCCTAGGATGCGGTATAAACAGAATGACCATCCAATGATTTATTACATAATTTGGATTCATCAAAAACTAATTCGGAACAATTCATTCGGCGGCTCTTATTATATTCAATTAACTGAAAAAGGGAGAGAAGATAGGGGCAATTTGAGTTTGGAAAAGCTTGTTAGCATAGGATTGAGCATATTTAGATCTGAGATTTGACCTTTGAGCCACATTTGATTAAATGGCAAATTACCTCTTCCATGAATTATGGGTGAGATGTATCAGTAGAGGTAAGAGATTTATGCAGCACAGGAGACAAGACAAGAGACAGCAGATCAGTTAAATTGAGTAGGAAATTAGATCAGGTCATCATTTTGTCCGGAGACAAATGTCACATTGTGTTTTGCGCGGTTTGGGATTTTGTCGTGTGCTCTGTTCAATGTAAAAATGCAAACAAAGATCGGGACTCCACCAATGGCAGTAACCAAAAAGCACAGTAAGAAGCAAGGAACGGGAGAGGAAGGAGAGGGAAAAAGTTCAGTTCCTCTGTCTACTGTCTAATCTCTAAACAGGTTGGTAATTAATGAATGACCAGAAGCTTCAAAACTTCAATGTAAAATATGATAACCCCAGCTCTCTCTCTCGAAGTCTCCGTTTCCCCCCTTTCTTTTTTCCATATTGGGTCCTGAAAAATGCAATTTATGGGATGGAACTTCACTTTCCGACTAATGGGTATCCATCAGTCACCAGAAATCTATAAACTAAAAAAGGTCTGTTGAAAAGAAAGATATTTTCTTTTACCAATTTGGGTTATTCCTTCTTGCATTCAGAAATATTCCTCACTTGCTGTGGGCCTTGCTTTTGGGTTTGTTTTTCCCTCTGCCACTGCTTGCAAGCATTTATTCCTCTCTAACATTGTAAATCGGTAAGCTGGCTAGCTTGAGTGTGGACGATGGTGCTTTGCCCTGCTTTGATTCTCTGAGCCCCAAAAAGATATCTTGCTTTTTTTAAATGTTTTCCTTTTGGCTTTTTGTTGTCTTTGCCTATCTTTTTCAATGGATACCTCTCCCTTTCTCTCTCTTGTGAGTTTCTAGGTGTTTTCTTTGGAGCAATGTGAGCTGGTGCGGTCGCTACACATTCCTAGTGATGCATATTCATAATGTTCTATTCCTGTCCCACGTCGCCTTCGGTTCATTTGGTTATAAATACACACAGTCACCCTTTGTTTTTTCATTGCAGCTCTTCAATAGCAGTCATCGCATCTCAACTGCCATTTCCGTGTGCTTTCTAGAGCTAGGGGAATGAGCTATCAGCAGCATTCATCAAGTTCTGGTTTGTCCATCTTTAGTCAGACTAATGCTTAATCTTTCATGTTCTGCCATTCTTAATGATGCATGAGAACAAGAGCTAGATTTTTCTTTTATTTTTAGTGCATAGCATAAGAAGCATAGTGATACTGCTTTCCACTTTCACCGGCATAGCATGGCAGCATTGTCCCGTGAGAAGTTATCTTTTCAGTCCTAAGCGGAAATACCTCTTTTTCGCATTGTTGCCCCTCATAATGACCTTGTTTTTGCAACTAATTTCAGGTAATAGAATGTCCCGAAGAACATTTGAATTTGGGCGAACACATGTGGTGCGGCCAAGAGGGAGACACCAGGCCACTATTGTTTGGCTGCATGGCCTTGGTGATAATGGCTCGAGGTAGTCTTGCCCATCATCACTCTGCTTTAACTCTTTTAATGCGGTTTCTTTCTACGCCAAATTGCGTGAAAAAAAAAGAACTTTTGTCGAGGAAGAAGCCCTTTCTTCTTGGACAGAGCTCCATCCTTTTAAAATTTGCTTGAATTATTTTTTGAGTGTCTTTTTCTTCACTCTTCATTATGCTATCATTATGGCAGCGGAGAGAACAACACATTCTAGTCTAAGATATTCGTGTCTCTCGTTTATGCCCAGTTTCATTTTCACGAATGTTTGTTCTAGTATGTTCCCTGGTTTTTTCCAAAAAAGCCATGTTGTACTTTGTACATGGTCATTTTTTATTTTCATGCTTGAGAAAGAAAAGGAACTTATTAAAGAATATCAATGTCTTGGCATGTTCAACAATTCACGGGATATTGTGGTCCAGATGATGCAACTTTGTTTTGGAGATTCTAACTCGTGCTTATTCCAATATATCATAGACATTTGGGTGTATGTATGTATGTTTTCGTCTTGTCTTATCTGAAGCTAACCTTGGGCTTCTGCTTAGCCTGAATGAGAGTGTTTGCAGTAGTTTTTAATGACGAGGGACCACAAATCCACTGGGTTTCACTGCAGCTGAACGACTGCTCTCTAATTTTACATAAAAATATTCCTAACTTAAACAGATATAATGATCTGGGAGAGACTTTTATGGATGCTCAGTCTCAGATAATGTTATAGAGAGAACTCTCACTACGGTATAGCTATTTAAATGATTACGACAGATGAGAATGTCTGAATCGGGGTAGAAGAACTTTCTGTGGTGGCCATTGTAGATTCTCAAGTTCTTGAGATGAAACTTTCCCACTGTGTCGGTCCTAAGGCTATGCATATTTTGATGTCCTTCATCTGCATGAAAATTTCAAAATGAAGAAAACTCTAAATCTGCTTTCTTGGCTGCCTCAGCTTGTCCCAGCACTTGGAATCCCTCTCTCTTCCTAATGTAAGTGCGATCCTCCTTAATCTCTGCCGCTCAAAATAAGAATTAGTCTGATATCAGGAGGCTTATACATCTAGAAAACAATTTTCCTCAAGCAGATTAAATGGATCTGCCCAACTGCTCCCACCCGTCCTGTGGCTTTGTTAGGCGGATTTCCTTGTACTGCATGTAAGATGATTAATTTATTCCTATCTTTACTTTTTTCCAATATGATCAATTTTGCATATTGTAATTTAAAAGTATGTTTTGATGCATGTTCCCAGGGTTTGACGTTCGAGAGATTTCAGAAGATAGTTCAGATGACTGGGAAGGCTTAGATGCTTCAGCAGCGCATATTGCCAATCTTTTGTCGACAGAACCAGCTGATGGTAATTAAGACCGGAAGAAAATTTTGTAGAAGAAGCATTCCTTTAATGCGTGCAATCTTTAATATTTTTATTCTGGATTACCTTCTGGAACTAATTTTCAGATTGTGATCGTCAATTAATCAAAAAGTTGGTAGAAGAACTTCCCTTTTTCGCAACTTTTGAAGTAGGAAAGATTACTGATAGATAGTCCAAATACCCAAGGCAGTCACAATCATTTGCAACACCACTGTCTTTTTGGCTGATAGCATGTACCATGTGCTTCTCTGATATTTACTAGGTTGCTGATCAATAAAAAATTCCATCTTGAATAACATTTTGTGATTTAGCAACCACCTGTCATGTTTTTGCAGTGAAGGTTGGCATTGGAGGCTTCAGTATGGGTGCCGCCACAGCTATTTACTCGGCAACCTGTTTCGCTCTGGGTAAATATGCAAATGGAAGTCCATACCCAATCAACTTAAGGGCAGTTATCGGTTTGAGTGGTTGGCTTCCAGGCTCAAGGTAATTATTCAAAGCATTTTATATTTTCCATGTAATCGGTCAGTCCACACTCCTTTTCTCCATAGGTTCTGTTTAGACAAAAAAAAAATTTGTTTTGGGAGCAATTGCACCTCTCTTTTGGTTTACGAGACTCTGCGTCTATTGTTGTCAAAAGAATATCATGAAGTCTCTAGTAGCCAGAGTCATGCATAGTTCATACCAAGTCACCTTCTTTTCAGGAGAGAAGTAATCTGATTCAGTTATTTCTTCAGCATATCCGACTTATTTCTTGATTTTAGCATAGTACTACTAACAATATGAACCCTGCTAAAGTCATGTTATCTGAAGGAAGCCTAAATTGATAAAGTTGGAAGGGGTTACCCAAATATGTTCTTTCAGACAAGTTAATTCTCACTTTCTATCACAGGAGCTTGAGAAACAAAATGGAGGTTTCCAATAATGCTGCAAGGCGTGCCTCATCCTTGCCTATTTTTCTTTGCCACGGCACATGTTAGTATTTCTCGTAAATCTTGCTCTTTCAGTCTCTCTCGCAAGTTCTTTCAATTCTAGTGATTTTCGGCTCCTCTAAATGGGAAATAAGGGCGCTATCGATTCTGCCACAGGTGATGATGTAGTCCCTTTTAATTTTGGAGAGAGGTCATCCTGCTACTTGAGCTCAGCAGGATTCCAATACGTTACATTCAAGTCTCATGATGGGTATTGAGCTGATTCCCTTATATTAGGAAATAGTATACACTGGACTATCAGACTTGTACATTTATGAATGCTTATGCATGAATGAGCAGGCTCGGTCATTACACGGTCCCTAAAGAGATGGAAGACGTTTGCCATTGGCTTACTGCTAGGCTGGGGCTCGAGGGTTATGGCTCATAACTGATTCAATACCGAAGCTTCGGTTTCCTGGGGCATTGGTGGAAAAAGAATGGATGACCAACATATTACCAAGAGAGGAGAGAATAAATGAAAAGTAGGATAAATGCCGATACAAGGAGAAGTGGATGAGGGGGGGTACACGCTATACAGTTTAATTCACCTTCGCTATTTTCTTCCTGCCTATCCTAATAAAGTTTTTGGAAGTGCTGCTTACACATATGTAGCATGTAATGGTTGTAGAGATCTACTTTTTTCTGGAATTTAGAATTCTTTACAAAAGAAGAGTTTTGTTTTATCTTTCATCTCTCTCTCTCTCTCTCGATCTCAACATAGAAGCGCGCATGAATAGCCTAGAGAAACCATGGTACAGACTGTTTGGTTCGTTGAACACTTAGGTTGATGGATATGTGCTGAGCTTGATTCCATAAAGAATGAGGTCTTATCTAATGCTAGTAGTCTACCTGAAAGATCGATGGACAAAAACTCTGTGCGACTAGTGAGTTTCAGATAGATCCTACTCTTCTTTTGAGTGAGGTTAGGATCTTGATCTTCATGTGTGCTGTAGAAGTCTGGAAAATTTGGAAAGTTCAACAGCTGAAGAGGTCCTTCAAAGTTCACTTGCAAGGAAGGTAAATGAACAAAATGAAAGGGAAAATTACACAGTTCAACGGGTCCTGTAGTGTAAAAGAGGTTCAACTTTGCCGGCTGGTAGATAACGCTCAACAGAATTTTTAGGGTTAACTCCTGCAAAAATCAGCTACATATTCCTGCATGCAGACAGGACTGCCGGACTCTTGCTTGGGCTGAGTAGGACACTGGCCAATGTAGGGAAATGCAAATCCTCACTTGAACCTGCTGAAACTCTCGTCTCTAGGAAATGACAGAAACAGATAATGCGAGGAAATGACCAATTGGTGTGATTTATCAAACAATCTTTCCCGGGTTTCCCGGACCAGGTTCTGGTTAAGAAAACATGCGAGTTGATTTAAAGACAGGAAAAGCGGGCGGCAAATCAGCTCCTGAAAATCGTTCTGCATAGCGCGACACATTAGATTAAATCAAGAGAGAAACATTGCAAAAGTAATTGAAGAATGGGGGGATTCCTGCAACAGCAAAAACAATTTAAAACGTTATCATAAACTAGTCAGGTACCGAGAAAAATCATGGAAAGCACAATCTAAACGATTTAACCGATCAAACCAAACAAACTGAATAGACATTAGAATACTCAAAAATCAATTCATCAAGCACTGGCGAGAATCGAGGCGTATCGGGACTTCTCGGGAAGGAGGAGCATCTGATGACTCGGCCGGCTCACAATTGCCACCGTGAGCGTCCGTCTCAAGCACTCGAACAAATCAACATGCGAGTAACAAGCATCATATCAACGTATGTTCTAATGTCTGCCCAAAACAAACGCATAGCGGATCCATATCAAGAATGATGCATCAACATTGTTTGCGGAAATTGGCATAGAAATCTTACATTTGGACAAGTGGGTCACATCCAAAAATGGGCAAGAATCCATGACATTGGTTAAGTCTGCTAATCTTGCAAAAATTTATCCGAGCTACTGTAAATTCTGTAATCGAAGAGAGAGAGAGAATTCTCCTCTCTATTGGGCCTCAAGTCGTTTTTCATCTGTTCTTCAGGGCCCATAGTCGCTACAAAACTCCACCTTTGTCTGCTTGGAGATCTGATAAACCCTCCAAAAACCCCTAAGCGAAGTCAAAGTTCCGATTTTTGCTGCATTTTCCCTCACTTTCTCGCCGACCCGCCATGAACTACAGGTTCCACAACCTCCTCGGGGCCCCCTACAGGGGCGGCGACGCCGTCATCACCAGGAACACCCACCTCATCTCCCCCGTCGGCAACCGCATCTCCGACACCGACCTCCTCAAGTCCCAGACGGTCACCCTCCCCATCCAGTGCTCCTCCAGCATCGCCCGCCTCGCCGCCTCCCCCGACGGCACCTTCCTCCTCGCCGTCGACGAGAACCGCCGGTGCCTCTTCATCAACCTCCCCCGCCGCGCCGTGCTGCACCGGATCACCTTCAAGCACCCCGTGAGCGCCCTCGAGTTCTCGCCCGACGGCAAGCTCATCGCGGTCGGTGCCGGTAAGTTGGTTCAGATATGGCGGTCCCCGGGATTTAGGAAGGAGTTCTTCCCGTTTGAGCTGGTTAGGACTTTCGCCGATTGCGATGATAAAGTGACGTCGTTGAAGTGGAGCCCCGATTCGTTGTATTTGCTGGTCGGGTCGAAAGATTTGACGGCGAGGTTGTTTTGTGTGAGGAAATTGAAGGGTGGTTTTAATAAGCCCTTTCTGTTTTTGGGTCATAGAGATTCCGTTGTTGGCTGTTTCTTTGGTGTGGAGAAAAGGACGGACAGGGTCGATAGGATTTACACGATAACTCGTGATAGTTACATATTCAGCTGGGGTTACAGTGGGGATGTGGAAAATACGGGCTGCGAGGAGCCGCCTGCACCGGGGACTCCAGAGAGAAGTAATGAGAGGACTTTGGAAGTTAATGCGAAGAAGAGGAAGGAGCTTGGTGATAACGAAGATGGTGTGGAGGATGGTGAGTGTTTGTTGCATAGAGGTAAATGGGTGTTGCTAAGGAAGGATAGTTTTATGCAAGCACCGGCCAGATTGACATCTTGCGACTATCACTGTGGACTTGACCTCCTGGTTGTAGGGTTCTCTAATGGCGTGTTTGGCTTGTACCAAATGCCCGATTTTGTCTGCATCCACTTGTTGTCAATCTCAAAGGAGAAGATCACGACTGCAGTATTCAATGAGCTTGGTAATTGGTTGACATTTGGGTGTGCAAAGCTCGGGCAGTTGCTTGTGTGGGAGTGGAAATCCGAGAGTTACATACTGAAGCAACAGGGACATTATTTCGATGTGAACTGCCTTGCATATTCACCTGATTCGCAGCTCTTGGCCACTGGAGCAGATGACAACAAAGTGAAGGTAATTTCGATTTTCTCCATGAGAAAATCGTTTTCTTTGCATGCTTGACGTCCATTGGAAATGTCTTTTGATTTGGGTAGATATGTGTGCTTTGAAGATGTGTGTGCTTAAACCTGGACAAGAGTTTCTGGTGGTTCATGTAAAAGTTCTATTTGTATTTTGCCAAGCAAGCTGCACCTTAAGCTTCCTTTTGTGTGGCTGAGTGCTTGCATTACTTAGAGGTTCTCTTTTTAAAGCATCGAATCAACTTGACCTCCCTAGGAAGGGCTGGACTATTGCCACCCCCATTTTGGATGGAACCACTTTTTTTAATATAAAGTGACAATAACACCCTTATGCCATTGATACTCAGTTAAGTATTGATAACGTTATTAAAGGTCACTTACTTTCCATTCAAAGTTAAGGGTGGAAATTACCTCAGAATATTTTTTCCTTGATTATTGACCATTCTAAGTCCTGTACAAAAAGTGTGATTCTATAAAACAATTGGATTTTTTTATTTAAACCAAAGACTCTGATTTCATTCATCGACCATTTTCAAACATTATTAAATTTCGCTTACTTTCCATTCAAAGTTAAGGATGTTTTTGTCACTTTAAACAAAAACGTGTGGTTCCATCTAAAATGGGGGTGGAAGTAGCCCCACCCCCTAAGAATTGATAGAAGGAAATTTTTGGCAAATTGACTTTGCCAGCATCATGGTCCTGATTTTTTTTTTCTCATTTCTTTTCTATATACTGCAAAGATTCTATTTCTCAACAATTGATTCTACTTTGTGTTGATGGACACTTTGACCTGATGTGGAAGCTTCTTTTGCGTGTTCCAGGTCTGGACTGTTTCCTCAGGCTTCTGCTTTGTGACATTTTCGGAGCACACCAATGCAATTACTGCTCTCCATTTTATAGCTAATAACCACTGCCTCCTTAGTGCATCCCTTGATGGGACTGTTCGTGCCTGGGATTTATTCCGCTATCGAAATTTCAGGACATTTACGACCCCTTCTTCTAGGCAGTTTGTTTCTTTGACTGCAGACCAGAGCAGTGAAGTTATATGTGCAGGAACCCTTGATTCATTTGAGGTTTTTTTTTTTATCATGGCAAAGGAATTACTGCTTTGTAGTTATTTATAATCCTAACCGAATTTTTTCGCTTGTACCAGATTTTTGTGTGGTCGATGAAGACAGGCCGCTTGTTGGATGTTCTTAGTGGTCACGAAGGCCCTGTTCATGGCTTGATGTTCTCTCCCACCAGTGTGAGTAGCTTGTGCTTTTTGTCCATGTTTTCCTTATAACTACTGTTGATGATTTTAATTTTCACTTATTATTTGAGACTGCATTAATTCTGGTGTGCTTATTTCGAAGTCATTGCTTTTCTGGTGCCGTTATAATCTTAAAGCATGTTCAGTAATTGTTTATCCGAATTCTTGAATGTTCCAGTGTAGTTTGGATTTTTAACGATTGGTTCTGTTACATCATTTTGGCTGATGAATTTTTTGTATCCATCTTAGGCAATCCTAGCTTCATCCTCATGGGACAAGACTGTCAAACTGTGGGATGTTTTTGAGACAAAAGGTGCTGTTGAAACATTTCCTCACGCACATGATGTTCTTACAGTTGTTTATCGTCCAGATGGAAAGCAGTTGGCTTGCAGTACATTAGATGGACAGATTCATTTCTGGGATCCAATTGATGGCTTGTTGATGTACACAATTGAGGGTCGTAGAGACATTGCTGGGGGTCGACTTGCAACAGATCGTAGAGCAGCTGCTAACTCAAGTTCTGGAAAATACTTTACAACTCTATGTTATTCAGCTGATGGGAGTTACATTCTAGCTGGAGGAAGTAGCAAATTCATTTGTTTGTATGATGTTACCGAACAGGTGGGTTTTTAGAAGTTCTATTATGTCCCGCTTTGTCGATCCTCTAACATTGCAATGCTCTGAAAAATCTCTAGTCTTGGTGGTATGTTCCTATTTATTTTTTTGTATTCATACATGTGGGGCACTTTTTGTGATCGGAAGATAATATTACAGAAACTTGGATTGATTAATAAAATTAAACTTACACCTGTCCTAGGTCAAGTGTTCTTAACTCTTTATATTATAAATATAATTGCTTGTGTGCCGGAACATTTGTAATCTGATCAGAAGATTTAGAGATTTAACCTGGCAATTTTCAGGGAGAATAAAGGACTTTTCACATTGTTCTTACTATATGCTGCAAGTTAAGATCCGCTTTGTACTTGAGGCAGAATGTCTCGTCTATTTTTTCTGCATGTTGCCGTAGTTTCCTGTGCAAGTGAAAATGTGCAATAATTTCTCTCATTTTTTTAAGCAGGTCGAATTTGTCTATGATACATATCATTTATTTTATTTCTCGGAGCTCCAACTTGGTATGCATCTGATGCAACAAGGTTTTCTTTTGGTTACTTGAGAAGTGTAATGGTCAGTAAATCCAGTGCCCAAGATGTCTTCGCACTGTAATGGCTGCACTGCTCCAGATATTTGACTCTTTTGTGATAAATAATAATAAGTAATCTCATTTTCTATGAGGAACCTTTTTCAGGAAGGACAAAAATAGTACGGACCTTTCCTTCCCCCTTGTTTTAGGCCGAGTGTAGACAAAACTTGAAACTGCTTGTGGCTTGATATTTTAATTGGTCAGCAGTTGATTGCCTTACCAATTATTTCCAAATTATACACGGAGAAATACCTGTTTGTATTGCCTGTCTTGACGCATTCTTAGGTTTCTCTATCTTTCCTCTTATGTTGAGTGGGTGCATTTGTGTTCTACCTCTTATTGGCTATCTACTAATGCATTTTATCTATGATTCACAGGTTTTGCTACGTAGGTTTCAGATAACCCATAATCTGTCTCTAGATGGAGTACTTGATTTCTTGAATTCAAAGAAAATGACAGACGCTGGACCTCTAGATTTGATTGATGATGACGATACCGACACAGAAGAAGGAGTTGACAGACAAACCCGGGGAAAGTTAGGCTATGACTTACCGGGATCCTTGCCTAACCATGGACGCCCCATTATTCGAACAAAATGCCTGAGAATTGCCCCAACTGGTAGGAGTTTTGCAGCTGCAACAACTGAGGGGGTTCTAGTTTACTCCACTGACGACACTTTCATCTTCGATCCAACTGATCTAGACATTGATGTGACACCAGAGGTACAGCAGTTGGATGGTAACATCTGGTCTTAGCTATGAGGAAGGAATGTCAAAAAGTTTAATTTAGTTTTGTGATACATCTTAGGCAAAGTGGTGATTGCAAAAATGGCTTGTTGTGCTTATACTGGAATTTTGAAGCAGCAGACTTATTCATCTATAATTGTTTTCACCTTTGTTTCCCAGGCCATTGATGCAGCTCTAAGTGAAGGTTTAATAAAGAGGGCTTTGATTCTCAGTCTTCGTTTGAATGAAGATACACTGATCAAGAAATGTGTTTTTGCTGCAAGTCCGACGGACATTCCAGCTCTCGCTTCATCAATTCCTTCTAGATATTTGCAGAGGCTAATAGAAGCTTTTGCTGGTCTTTTAGAAAATTGCCCCCATTTGGAGTTCATTCTTCGGTGGTGCCAGGTATTACGTGAGGTCTTGAATGTTTAAACATATCTGGGTTCAATAGCTTGTTCATATGTTCAATTATAATATCGCTCGGCTTGTTTGGCAGGAAATCTGCAAAGCTCACGGTCAGTCTATCCAACAAAATTCGAGGACTCTGCTTCCTGCCTTGAAATCCCTGCAAAAGGCAATCACAAGAATGCATCAAGACTTGGCAGATACATGTGCTTCAAATGAATATATGCTTCGGTATTTGTGTTCTGCTGGCACCAGACAGAAGGGCTCACCATGAGATAAGAACCACTTTATCGAGTATTTGTTTGATGGGAAGGCTCATAACTTTTGTCTTATTGACAACATTACCAGATCATCATGCCATCCTTACAATATCTTGCGGAGAGCCCCTTCATATACAGAGTACTCCCAGCGTCTAAGAGCTGGAGTGCCATCTTCGAAAGCATTCTTTTCAGTCTTTGGCAGTCCACAACAGAACAGGGGCGTTCCTTAAAGTCCACGTCGCATTCATTGATTGTAGATATGTTTAATGATCCTCTGACATCTCGGGTTTCTATTGTTTGTAACTGCAACTCGGGCCTCGAGCATCTTATTTTTGTAGGTGGGTTGTTTCTTCTTCAGATGTTTTAATAGGACAGTTTTGTATTCAGGAAGAGTTTTGTCAATTCTTCCCATTATAACTGTGGAATCGTCGTTATGAATTTCAACAATAGAAACTACGGGTTGAACTACTCTTCTTTTATATGTGATTTTCCATGTTTTGGTCGTGCGTACCCAGATTGTGTTCAAAGGTGTAGCCCGCCGTGCGTAATAAGAACGAATTTGAATTGCATTAAGCAACGAATGTTCTTTAACGAATTGATCTCCACCATTAGATCACGTTAGGCCAAAGTGCCAGGCGACTTGTTCAGTTGGTTTTCACTTGAAATGGAAAGTTGATTTATTGAGAATTGTATATTTTAACCTCGTAGAAACTTTCGCAGTAATTAATGGGGTCACACTAACTGAAATATGAAAGTTAGCCATTAAGAAAATCGTAAATTGGTACAAGAAGATTGAACATATCAATATGTACGCTAAGTGAACATTTGAAAGTTGTTACCCGGTAGGCTAGCCATTCAATGATTAGAAGAGAGAAAAAACCATGGCATTCAAAGGCTAGAAGACATGCAAGAAGAGAGAATAAAAACATGCACGACAATGTATTGATTCTATGTTCTTCCAAGACGACAATGTACAGCAATTACACATCTAATTAAAGGGCTGTCATGTTCCGATCACCAAATTCCGCATCCACAAGGACCATGTTCTAGTAATCACCGCCTATTGCTAGATGCCGACCATCTGTGATCACGCCACCTAAGCCTCTGGGCATGACGCCTACCGGCAGCGAAGTCGTTGTCCCTTCGGACACTACCGTTGGACTCATATCCATATCTTCCCCGCGGTATCCTCCGCGCTGGAATCCGGCCTTGCATCTGTCTGTGGCCTTGGTCAAGGCTCTGCAAGAGGAACTCATTCATCATCCCTACCACAGACAAGGCCCAGGATAAATTGGCCGACCAATCGACCTCAAACGGGGACATTTGATCCAGACTCCAATTTTCTGCCATAAACAAATGGCCAGCATCCGTTTCATCTTCAAGAAAAGCTGAATCTAGGGTGCTCCGGAAATCTTCGAGCTCTGTTTCCTGTTCCAACCTCATCCAATCATGCCGCCGTGACGGATCCACTTCCGAAGGCCTGATATACGGGTGCTCAGATCTAGCGTGCTTCCTTAATTCTGAGTAAGCCCCAGTAAATGAACATGTCTCCAAGGAACAACTCCTCGGCTTGGAATTCATGTACTGGCGAGCAGCGTCAATGACAACCCAACCCAATATCTTCCCTCTACAAAAAGGGCAGACGAGCTTCGAGTCCACAACACTCCCACAAAGACCGCCACTACTAGATATCATCTGTCCCTCTATTGTGGCTGATGGAGGGACTTGTTGAGGTAATGCTGTTGAGGGAGACGGAACTGGTGATCCATAGAACTGATCGAGACAATTTGAATGGCGGTGGCTAGTGTTGCACATGTATGGCCGGCATCCATTTTCTTGAGATGAACATATCAAGAGGACCGCGTTGTGAGGATGCTCCATACAAATGGGGCACCTAGCTTCCTCCCATTCCCTGATGTTTTCAGCTGAATCAACTGTGTTGTTGGACTCGCACAACTTAACATGCTGGGGGGAGCAGGGATAAGGAGCTGCTGAAGACCGATGGTCGACAATGGAACGTACTGTTCTATCCTTTGGCATTCTAGACTGTTGATACTTTCCCACTAAGCACTTTTAAAATCTCTGTAACATACAAGCGACAAAATCAGTCAAATAACATAAAAACTCCTGCCGCAGGAGTTGGTTTCTTATTCAGATGTAAACCAAGCATTGTACAATCGGGATTGTCTAATGTCGTCTCTTTTGATTTTAACACATGAAATTTTGAATTTTATTTAGTATCGTATGCTTCTTAATTTCTTGAACGCATTAAGAACTGACATCTGAAGTCATCTAGGAATTTCAATTGATGGAAAGCCAAAAAGATACAATTTTTAAGCTGGCCCCGGACTCTACCGGATGATTCTACAGAAGAACAAGGCAATCACAAACAACTAAGATAATCCAAGTCCATTAAACCGAACAGAGCCAGATAACAGAGGAACGTCAAAATCATGTGAGAACGCGATTACAAACCCTACCCTCCACAATAATCTCCTAATTACAACATCATCCCTAAGAATCAGAGAACCCCAAACAGCGCACAACACGAGGTTGAGGTAGAAAAACATGACCCAGAATCTCAAAACGACGCGAAACCTCCTGGCTCTATCCAAAACCGGTTCTTTCGCCACCAACCAGAACCTACGACACACTGCGTAAACGGATCCCGACTTGTCGCGGCGATGGACAGTAGACAGAGCACGGGAAACGATCACGATTCACGACCACCCACGATCCGTCACATCGATTCGAACCCGGTGAAGAGAAATTCCAGAGATCCAAGCGACCGCAAGAAGACCGAACCAGCAAAAGGCCAAGACAATCAAGACGCGCCCATCAAACAGAACCGCAAGAAAAGGAAAACCCAGAAGAAAAGAATCGAAAAGAAGAGCAAAGGATCGACGGGAAGACGACGACGACGGAGCAGAGAAACCGCAGAGGAGCTCACCGGAAAATCACACGGGCGCCGGACTCCGACGAAGACTTTGCACACGAGAGCTTCAACACAGGTGGGGCTTTATGGGCGTGAGGAGCGGAGACCGACTATCATTAATAAACCAACATTAGATTGAATTAGAAAATCGAATTTATTACTTTAATCTTCGTTATTTCCTTAATATATCTTTTTCTTTGGATCGAAGTTTCCTAAAATATATCTCAAATTACCCTTTATTTTTTTTAAGCCAAAATTGGAGATGACGAAGTTTCCTAAACCTTAAACCTTCCGTTTTTCATTATTATAATAATGATTAGTGAAGGTGCACATGCAAATTACTTGTATGGTGTGTACAAGGGATCTTGCAATTTTTTTTTTATTACGGATTATCCGGATCAGCAGGTTTATTATAAATTAATTACTTGCACAATATACAGGAATTAACACTCTTAAGACTCGATAAAAAGAGATTCAAGAATTTTGAAATTGTCATACGTGACATAAAATAAAACTATACTATCACTCCTCCATCCATTGTTTAAATACTAATAAAATTAACTAATTGAGGATATTTTAGAAAAGAAACAATCTTTAAATGTAGAACATCCTCTTTCATGTTACATGAATATAGATGAAATAAAATAATCCATCGATGCAAACAAAAACAAACTTTGTTTCGTTGAGTTGATTTTTGTCTTACCATGATATATGTAAGTGGGTTAGGGACGAGCAATCAAATCGTAAACGGCCCAGATCGGTCTTATACAAGAGAGATCGGTTGGATTCTCGAGTTCATAAATTTCCTCCCGATGATACTCGTGGGTATTTTGCATTTCTTTCCCACCTTTTGTCTTGTTGAATCATTTTACGTTTTTTGGGAACTCATTGGTTGCATCTTTTTCCACCATTTTTTGAGTCCCACGGAACAAAAGAACGGATCCCCCAGAGAGAGTTGGCAAACAGAGCAAGACGAGGAGTCACAACTCGCAAGGACAGAGGGAAAGAATTTTTATTCCATTAGAAAAGCGGAGCTATTCTGTAGGGTTGAGCATGGTTCCAGTATCTATCCTAAAACCTGAAAACCTGATCAATAGGAACCTGTAGGTTTCATATTTTATAATATGCAGGGTAGGTTTAGATTTTAAAAATTGGGGAATTTGTTTCGACGGGTAGATTCTAGGTAGATGGAATCTGGAACCCGAATCTGTCTTATCGTGATCTTATGGTGTTTCATGGTATTATATGATGAGTGTATGATTTAAAACCACTAATTTGAGCTTTCATTTTTATGACTTGTTAATATTTCATATTTTTCGTGTGTCTAAATATAAGTTATAGTTAGTAAATTATAGCAATAAATGACAGTTATTAAAAGTGATCATTCACAACAATTGTTTAATTAATAACATAGGTGTAACCTGAGTAGACTCTTGAACCGACCCTCAAATCTATGATAGGATAGGTTCCAAATTCTAAAAAATGAGGAACTTATACGTAAGATAAAACTGCTCACCCTTAGTATCAATATTTGTGATGGGGTAGGTTTCAAGTTCCAAAAAATAGGAACCTGTACAGAATATAGAACTGCTCACCCTTAGTATCAATTCACCCAATGACTTTTCATTTTAGTTATATTTATTTGAATTGTAATGCTAGTAAAACTAATTTCTTGTATTCTTTTTGATAAATGACAAGCTTGTTTAATATTATTGTGTTTATTTTTATTTTGTTTAATTAAAAATGCAATAAAAAATAACCTGTTAGATCCTAGAATTTACTCTGGAACCTGTGACAAGCTAGATTTCAAGTTTTGATAGGTAGATTCTAGATTTTAAAAAATGGAGAACCTGTATATGAAGGCATGAAATTTGAAACCGCTCACTACTACTGTTGTGCATGAAGTGCAATGTCACCACCACAAGACAAACCGCAAACTTTCGAAACTCGAAAGACATAGGAAAGCACAGAGGACCTCTAAAAACACGTCCTAAATCTGAAAATCACAATGGAAAAACACACAGACTGTGGCGACCGTCGGCTCGCTTCCCCGGAGGAGCCGACTAGGTGTAGCGGGGCGGGTCATCCATATATAGGGTCGGGTCGTCCCTGTCGATGCGTTCGTCGCCGCACATCCTGAAGGTCTGCTTCACGGTTTCCTTGTCCCCCTGGGCCATGCTCTTCACCTGCTCTGTGGCCCGCGACGCCTTCTCCTTGGCGGCCTCAGCGGTCTCGGAGGCCTTCTGCTTGGCGGCGCCGGCCTTGTTGGAGATGTAGCTGCCTGACTGGTCCTTGCTCTCCATGGTCTTGTCCTTGGCCGCCTGAGCTGTCTCGTAGGTCTTGTCCTTCGCCGCCTCGGCCTTGTCCCTCATGGCCCCCATCGCTCGGTCCGTCTTCTCCTGCGCGGCACACCGAGATTCGAGTTCAGAGCCACAATAAACAACGCTTGGAATCCATCTTCTCCTAGCTTGTGCACGGAAGTCGCAACGCTTTCAAGAGCAGATGTAACACATACGTAAATACCTCAGTACGGCCCTTGACTTCGCTAGCTTGGGAGCTCTGGTCGTGAGACGCCATTGTTGGAAGGTGCTGAACGCTGATGCGACTGAACTGCGTAGTTTTAGAGATTGGAAAAGGAGGTGGATGAAGGCGACCCATTTGCAACGACGATCTTGGCCTCCATTTATAGGGTTCTGCACTGCTGCATGAAGAGCCCTCTGAAGGCGCACACGCGTCCATGTCGTGACACGTGGCGATACAGGTGCCACCAATGCAGCTGCAAGGCGGTCCGCTTTGTAACCTTTCACAAACAATTACGAGAAATTCTATCCAATTGCAGGATAACAACGTGAGCAAATAGGGCCCCCAATGTGGCTCAACCTGATCTTGATAATTTGAAAAAGAAAGAAGGTTTTTAATTTTTTAATCTGGGATACGACCACTGAGATTACAGTGAAACTGTAGTTTTATACGTATCTGCACGAATTTACTTGAGCAATTACTCTTAAACTAAATCTTCTGAGAAAGATGCACGACAAGTTGACAACTAGAAAGACTACACATCAGCAATTGGAAACAATTGACAACTGCACAAATTTTACATATCAAACCTTGGAAATTGAAAAACAACTAACAAAAGACATGATAAATACTAAAGATACTATAATACTCCCCCTCGATCTGAACGGGATGCCACCACCGCAAAGATATCGTCCTTCAAAAGTTGAAACCGATGAGAAGATAAACACTTTGTAAAAGAGTCATCTAATTGATCAGCAGTCGGAATATATATTACAAAATTATATCACTCGATGTTTCCGAACAAAATGGAAATCAATCCCAATATGTTCGGTGTAAGCATGGAAAACCGGATTAGCGTCTAAATAGGTGGCACTGACACTATTACCAAAGACTTCAACAAGTTTAGAGAAAAAAATATGTAGGTCGCATAAAATCGGTCGAATCCAATAAAGTTTAGATAAAATTATAGCAAGATCACGTAAAATTTGTCGAATCCAATAAATTTCTGCAACACTCCTGTACCTCTAGGTTGAGATTCTGCATTGGCGACACTCCTGTGTTTAGATTCTGCACTGGAGCGAGAGACAATGGGTCGTTGCTTAGGGCATTGTGATCAAGACAGCAAAACTCCTGTACCTCTAGGTTGAGCCTTAACCCCAAGGAAGAAATGCAATGGTCCAAATCTATCATGGCAAATGCAGACGAAATCTTGTGAAGGAAATTGTGCATATCTGTGGCACTGCTATCTGTTAAAGAATGTCATACCGTAAAGTAATATAACCAAGAGTCCCCAGCTTGAATGAGGCACAAACATGGAATTATCTGCCTCGTTGCAATTAAAAGATTCACCAAGCTGAAACTAAATATAGTGTTTAAACCATGCTCGAGGCGCTTGCTTAAGTCCCAATATTGCCTTGTGTAAACGACGCACATGGTTAGGCTATTTATAATCCATAAACATAGGAGGTTAAGTCAAGTATACTTCCTCGCGGAGCACACCATTCCGACAAACATTTTTAACATCTAGCTGATGAATAACCCAAGAGCAAGAGATAGTAATTGAATGGACCGTTCGAACAGTAATAGGCTTGACAACTAGGCTAAATGTCTTAAAGAATGAATGCCAGCTTCTTATTTAAAACATTGTGCTACAAAACGGGCATTATAATATTTATAAAACTGGATTGTCTACTTATCAGTTATCACTTTTCAAAACAGGAAACCTACCCAACGCAATGCCGCTTGATATCCAGAACTTGAGATAGGTTCATCCTCCAACTGTGTAATTCATAGCTTCCATATGGATTTCCTTGTAGTTCAAAGTGTAAACCCTTTAACCACAAGCAAAACTACAAAAAAATCACCCCATACTTTTTACTTAATTACACTTTGCGCCCTCTTACTTCCAAACCTATGTGTTAAACCATCTTTTCAAGACCCTGTACTTTGATATTCCGAAGTACCTTACACTATCTTCTTGTTGTTCGACAACTCTACGGTTTAAAGTGTAGATTTTTTTGAAACTTCAGGATACAATGGGTGGAATTTGGCATTAAAAATGGTGTAACCTATAGTTTCAAGAAAGTTTGAGGATGATTTTTGTAAATCAACTCTCCCTTCAATGTGTCGTGACTATAAAAGCCGAGTGCACCAAATAAATATGGGTTCCTTTAATGGTCTCACCATCAGTTTCTTTCTCAATATTCAGTGTATTCCCCATCATTTTTCAGTCCTCTTTTCATATGGTATTCCCACTCACGGGTTCAGTGTTTAGGTCAATTCTATACCGTATTGAAGGACAGTCCATCAAGACCACATCTTGAACATCAACACAGAGTTGGGCCCAATCGATAACACCACAAATTGAGTTATGGGCTACGATCCAATGATTTTTGCAACACGGAATGGCGCTTTTACGAAACTGCAATTAGGTTTGAGGGTCTGAGTAGTGTTTGGACAGAGAAGGTAATTTTCTTCCGAGGAGGCCGGACGAACTTTGTCATAAAAGAGCCATTTCACGATGAAATTTGGTCATTGCCTGTATGAGGATGAACAAGGGAGATATACCATCGTCTGGAGTCATGTAAGCAGAAGCGCTTGCATCTGGATACCATGCAACGTCAGAGGCTTCGGCAACCGACACAGCGACAGAGTAACTTGTCACAAGCATACGCGGGATCGGATCTGTTTTAACATTGAAGAGCAGTTTGACCTGGCATTGAGCATTTTCTGACAGAGATCGACTATGCCATTAGAAGGAGCACTATCCAGAGTACCATCAAAATTCCACGATTGAGAGAACGACTAGTTTCGACTTGAATCATGTGATCTAGAAAACTCCATGAGGATATTAAAAATACGTTGCGAGTTTGAGTCCATTGAACAAATACGGTTCAAGTTAAATCGGGTAGCTCTGGCGACCATCCTTTGACTTTGTTTGTTCATGCATTAATTTCTCCGTACCCGTCGCCGGAAGATGAAGAAATCAAGGTGCAGGAAGAAGACTTCCATGTCGTCGCACATGGAAGATCTGACATGTTCGGTGCAAGAGAAATCGAAGAAGATAAAGGAATGTGGGCTTTGTTTGTCTCTTTCTATTTGCACATTGATCAAAGGAAACCGTTTGGAGTTGATCTTCATAAATGCAAGCTGGACTTTCTGAACTTGGGAAAGAAGTGTTTATTTTGTCATGGGTTTCTTGAGCGCACAAAAGAGAGGCCAACGGGCAAGATGTCTCTTTCGCATGTGAGCATGATGACCGTTAGGTCATGGCCATTGAATGATGAAGACTCTCTCCTGCATTATAAAGGAGACCGAGGGACGTCCCATGAAGAAGTGCGCCAAGTTCCATTCAGTGGCCGAGAGAAGACAGAGTTCTTGTCGTGAGAGTTTGCTCGTTGTAATTATACCCTTAGTGATTTAACTAGTAAAATTTTTGTGAGTAGAATTTATTTAATTCCTTAAGTGAGATTTCACTAGAAATTATGAGAGGGTTAAACACTGAGTGGGTTATTAAATATAATTAGGGATGAAAAATACTAAGAGAGTATTTGAGTGCTCAGAATGATTGTAATCTCCGTTGTATCGCTTATTTTCTATAGTGAAATTCTGTGCCGTTCTCTCCGTGGATGTAACTTTTGATACTCGGATCGAACAACATAAATACAGAGTTCGATTTCCTTTCCTTCGTCCTGACTATTTTATCTGATTCACTTGGCTATTGTTCGCAACAAAGGAAGTGACAGATGCAGGTCTGAGCGCTGGGCTTAAAGTTTGAGTTATGAGAATCACGTGATATGCGACCTGGACCACATTCACGACCTCAACAGCGAGAAGAACCGCGGCTCCTAATATTACTGGCGCTTGCACGAGCGGCAAAGGTGGCATTATTTTTCGTGGAAGGAGAGCCATCGATTGCTTGCAAAAGCTGCTCTTCATACGATAATTTTGAACGTAGAGCATCAAAAGTCAAGATCGTATCATTGCTCGTGACTGCACTGACAAAAGATTCATACCCTGGTGGAAGACCGGCCAATGCACAGATAACCGGTTCTGTCGACGTAATAGCAGAATTAATGGCAGCCAATGACTCCGCAATAGTTTTCAAATTATAAAGATATGAATCCATAGGCTGATTACCCCTTTTTGAGAGATTGAAGCTGCAGTTTTGAGTTGCATCTCTTCAGCTGTGGACTCATCAAGGAATTGCCATTTAAGTGATTCAAACATCACGGGAAGCAGGATGCTGATACACCTCTTGCAAAATGTCTTCTGTCAATGTTGCACTGATCCAAGAGCGTAGACTATGTTGCATTTAGAATAAGCCGTCCATCGGCATCGGCAATGAATTGGGGCGGAGACGAGAAGGAACCGTCCACGTAGCCTGTGAGATCATGACAGATTAGGACAGAGAAACTTGCAGAATCCAGTTTAAGAGAAACAAGACGGGTTATATTCGGAGCGACTAACACGCGAGGGGGTGATGGAGGCTGAGGTAAGGTCATGTGAGGAAGAGAATGGGGTTTGCAGATGGGTGGGATGAAAGAGAGGAACAGAGGTTAATGCACTCAAAGAAAGGAGATATTGGGCTGGTAAATGAAAGGGTAAGTTTTCGACCAAAAAAAAAAAACGAATGAAAGGGTAAGTAGTAGACCAATTGGAATGGATGGTATAGGCTGAGAGGAAAGAGCAGGACCCATGAAACCAACAGAGAACGATCGAGGAGAGGAATCGACACTCGGACAGCATCAATGGACATAGTGAGAGGTGGAGCGTTCAGAATTCGTGTCTCTGCGGATGAAGAAGGAAAGGCGGTAGAAGGAATGATGGCAGAAGTTTTGTCAATGAGTAGAAGCCAGAGCCAGGGTGATGAGAGGAGATAGCATTCGATCTGTTGTAGCTCTCATACCATGAGAATGGTGCAATTCAGCTCAACAAATAGATCTGCGCTTGTCATTTATTTGGAGCATGGGTAGTCATAGCCAGATTTTCAGAAAAGATACGCAACGACTGGGAAAAATTGTATCAGAAATTGAGAATAATTCACAAGCAAAAAGATTACACATCAGAACATAGCACATTGAAAAAGAACCAGTAAAAGATAACGATGAGAGCAAAATGTGCACTTTTGATATGTGGAGCTTGGAGCTCTCCAGGATGAAAAGAAGCAAAGCCAAAGTTGAACAATTTCACAAGCAGCTTGACTCTCTTCCTCCCTAGTACTAAGGGTGCATTTGTTTCCTTGAAATTTCATGATAAAAAAGATATATTTTTCTATAAAAATCTTTATCAAGGAAGATATTTAAGTTTCATTTATTTTGTGATTTTGGGAGAGTGATTTTCATCTAACCAGAAAGGAAAGTCGTTTTCTTTCGATCTAAACTTATTGTTTTAGGTCCATGGAAAAGTAGATCGATTAATTTTTTGTCATCTAAATATCGGAAAGTCGAAAATCAATTTTTCGAGAACAAATTTCCCTTCAAGTAAAAGGACTCTAAGGCTCCTCTTATGTTCTCTTTCCCATCTTCTTATATCGAGCATCGAACACAATTCAAAAGGCTAAATCAAATAAAACTCTCACTGTTTTTTTTTTTTTTTGGGTTGAAAACTCTCACTGTCTAAAGGGGACCTTTTGAGATGTTCAATTCCTCTGTGATCGCATCATATCTCCAAACTGACTCAGAATTCACTAAAAGACATCCAAAACAATCAAAATAATTATTATTTATGAAACGAATAATTTATGTCTAAATAATTTCTTGGACAATAAAAATATTTTTCGTTTATTCATTTTATAGGTGATTCAAGCGATCCATTTTTGAAAAAGAACATTTTTCAAATTATTCATTTTCTACAAAAAAATCAATGATCAAATACTCGAGACCTAATTCTAAAAAAAAAAAAGCAACAACATCAGGTTAAGCGATAATTATAACCTCAACTTTTTTTTTTCTTTCGTAAAAAGTCATCAACTTTTTAAAGCCCAAATATGGCCTTCCTAACTTAAAACTATTGATTGTCCAACTTGATTATTCCACTTAAGCAATAAATCCATATGGCTTGGTGACTGGATTTAAAGCATTATTGTTTCTTTCTCCGAGTCACGGCTTGAAAAATAACGGTAAAAATGTTCATTGTTTCCTTCACTTTACCGGGAAGTAAAAAAGATCTTCAAATTGAATCTCTCCAACCGATCTTCGCCGTTTTGTCGTAATATGAAATTGTAAACCACCGCCTGTTGAGAGACGCTATAAACGAGATTCGCCAAGCCCACGATTAGAATATTTTTTTCTCAAGCAATGGTGACTTCAGACAAAGAGTCAATCGGGGGAGGCCGGAATTTGCGATACGGGTGAAAATCAGTGATTTTTCAAATGAGGCAAAAAAAAAAAAAATCTAAGATCAGAATTTTCGCCCGACCTAAAGTTTTGCGCTCTTTTCTCGAATCGGCCTAGCACAACGCTTGAAGGGAGAAAGGCAACGCATTCGCGAGAGCCCGTGATAGCTAAGCTACACCCGCGCGCAGGGTAGTAGGCCTCACCCCGACCGGAGCTAACCTCTGTAGCCTGGAAACCTTCTCGGGCAAGATTTCGCCTTTTTCTCCTTCGTCTTCTTCTTTTCTCTCTCTAATCTCCCCTCTGCCAGTAGCTAGTTTTCTTCGGGCCTTCACAGGAAGAGAGAGAGAGAGAGGAGGGAGAGAGAGAGAGCGAGAGAGACCATGTCTCTCACGAGCGTGAAAATGTCGGAGGAGGTCTGGCTGACGTGCCTCACCCACGCATTGTCCACGGAGACCGAAGAGATCATGGGCCTCCTCCTCGGCGACGTCGAGGTGAACTCTCCTGTTTCAAGAGCCGCTCCTTGTCTTCGTGCTCCCGCATTCCCTACTTGTCTCCCTTTCCTTTTCCCCGCAACCGATTCGCGTGTAGCAGAAATGGGTCGATGACGCGGTGCTGATTTCTGGGTGGACGATGAGCGAAGCGGTAATAGGATTCCAAGCGATCTTTCCTTTAGAGACCAAAAAAACAAAAAAAAAGATGGAAGAAGCAGCAATTTTGGCTGTCCCCGCAGCTCCATTCTGGACGAGCCGTGATCGATATGAGTTCCTCTCCCGATTAGCGGCACCAATTAGGCCGCCAGCGTTGAATCGAATGGCAAAGTTGGATTTTTTATTCGTTTAATTGCTTGGGTGTCGTCTCAGAGGAGGTGGGTCTGCGGCGAATTGGCAACCCTTGTTTGAGCTAGGTCGATGGCGTTCGGATTTTGGGGTTGTATCTTTTGCTATTTCCTGGCTGCTGATGAATAGTGTCGTGCCGCGTTTCGAGTAATATCTCTGTCTATGGATGCAGGGCAATCCGCGATTATGTGCCAAAACGTGTTTTTTTTCCTCCCCCATTTTCGCTCTCTCGTTGAGTTCCTACTTTGGAAGAATTGCTAGCTTGCAAGATTGTATGTCTGTTCGTGTGCTTACTTCAATGTTAGTTCATATTCGGATGAAGTGGAAAATTGAAGAATTAGGCCATATTCTGCCTCGACCGCCATAATTTCCTTTGAATCTAATCTTCGTCTAGAATATCGTGGCTTTCTCTTCTTTATGTCGGTAGTTGTGTGGGATTACATGCATTGCTGGAGGCTGGAGTTAAGTTGTTCTTACCTAAACTCGGTTGTGAAGGCAAAAGAAAAAAAAAAAAGAAATGCCCAAACTTGTATGTGCACTAAAATGTTTTGATATTGTCAAGAATATCTCTGTTTAGAAGAAGTGAATGAGACCTTGTGTGTCATTCTGACAAGTGCTTGGCATCAAGTGCACGAGGGACAATGCATCAACTCTTTGGCTGTGGGAAATTCTATTGAATAGTATATCATGGAATTGAGGTCAGTTAAGTCACGAGAATAGCAAACTTGATTATTTGACCTCTTACACGAAGCAGACCTGTGCGAACTGGTTCCTTTTGGGGCTGGGGATGCATTTGATAATGATACTCATATTGCACTTTACAAGAACAAAAGATTGAAGACATAATAACAGATGACTTGTATCGTGGCACCAGAACATCGTCCTTTAGCTTTTGTAGTTCTCCGATGGATTAGTGTGTAGATGACAAGCAAAATTGGCACTTAGTTGGGTCTAAATATCAGATTGACCTGTTCATTCCTGGAGCCTGGATGGTTAGAAGGGGGCTTAGTTTGCTTGAAGGTGTTGATGTCTATACATTTTTGACTAGTTGTTTAGCGTCATCTATTCCTTGTTTTCTTTGGTTGGTTTCTGTGGTCAAATTGACATTCGGTTGACCTGGAATAACGCTTGGTAAATCTCTGTTATTTGGAGATCCTTATCATTTCATTTTTGGCCCCCGGATTTGAAGGTGACAACATGCGGTCAGCCATGGTCAGCTAACTGTAGTTAAGTGATGTCTCTTATGTAGGTCGGGTTGCCATGGATTCACTGGGGGATGGATGGGGATTATGATTTTATGTATTTTTTTTTTTAATTTTCAAAACTCATAAAGCAGCTATAACTGAGTGTTGCACTAAAATTAAGATATATCTAGGAGAACTGGTCGTTTATCTCCTTGCTTTGGTAAAAGAATAGACCGTATTTAGCTGATCTACATCTTAGAATGAAATTCCATGTGCATTCTTCTTACCTTTCCATATTCTTTTGGTTTTACTAGAATTATTATGATAGTTTGTTTCTTATGTTGCAGCACTCAAAAAATGGGACTGTCACAGCAATAGTTTGGGGTGCATCGCCTCAAAAACGATCTGACCGGCAAAAAGATCGTGTTGAGACAAATCCCGAACAGTTGGCTGCTGCATCGGCGCTGGCTGAAATATCCTTTCTGGTTCCTTACTCGCTCATCAACCCCTTTAAAGCCTTCATCTCTTGAGCTCAACATTAATTTGCATATATGGATTTCATATTCTGTAATGAACAAAAATTGCTTGAGTTTCTTCATCAGTCTTCTTGTTTTAGCAGGTCATAAGATGTATCATCATGTTTTTTTTGTTGTTGTTTTTGGCAACTTTTTTGTGACTTTTATGGCTAGATTGTAAAAAGATTTCAGAAGGTATGTGTTTCTGATGGTTAAATTTGTTGATTTGATTCCATCTAGGGGAGCTTTTGCTCTCAACTTACTAAAAATCTCAATACCCTATATAAATCACATAATCAGAACAACAGGAACATATGTGAGTACCAAAGGAGGAAGTCTAACGTGGCGATTTTTTTATCAACATAGTTGCTTTCGACAGGCTGAATCTACTGTAGTTGATTCTGATTAAAAGGACTAATAACTGTTTCTTGCCCATGCCTATGGTACTTGAAAATACACAAATGTAATTATTGTTCGCTATCGCACGTCGCTAGCTGTTTGTTTGGATCTTGCCAATCATGTTCTTGGTTAACTAGACTAGATAGCACGAGATGACCATGTCAACAGGAAGAACAACAAGAGTAATTGGATGGTACCATTCGCACCCACATATAACGGTTCTCCCGTCCCATGTTGGTAAGCATCGCGAATCGCTACTTTTTGTGGAGTAAATTAATAATCAAATGCACATCAAGCATGATATATTATTTCTATAAGGATAAAGCATTGGCAACTCTCTTTATTGCACCAGGGCCTCACCATGTTTCACTTGTTTATGATTTACTTTACTTGATTCGGGAATTGAATGAGGCCATTTTCATTCAAACTTGATAGCGTTTTCTCAGTTTTTTTCTAAAGATGGTTTTTGAGTGCTACTTTGTGCAGATGTACGGACACAGGCAATGTATCAACTCCTAGATTCTGGATTCATTGGGTTGATATTTTCCTGCTTTAGCGAGGATATTAGCAAGGTATGTGGACTTTTTAAGTTTTCCCTCAACACGTTTTGCCGCTTTCAGATCGGTTAAGCAGTTCATTTGATAAATAGGTTGTGGATAGTTTGAAGCAATTTGACTGCAATGTTATGGGTTTTCAGGTTGGTCGAATTCAAGTCATAGCTTTCCAATCTTCGGATGGGAAGCAAAACCAGATATCAAGACCTATCCCTCTATCTCCGGTTAATAGAAGTTCAGTCATAGACTTGGAATCATCTTTGAGTTCCTCCGAGAATTTGTTGGCACGATCTAACTCTGGGAGGGGGGAGAACCCCGAAGAGGACACTGGCGATTCCAGAATCTCTGCTGGAGCTAATAAGGTGGGTTACTATTTAATGTAAAGCCAACAGGATTGGAGTCAAGGAATTGTAAGGCAGTCACCTCATTAGATTGTGGTCTATCAATTATTCTATCTAACGGTAGTTTATGGTAACATAGCTTGATGAATGTAATTTCGTATGAACTTCTAGGGGCGGGGAAGGTCATCGGACTTGGGGGGTTTCTTTGCTAACGCTGATACCAATTATCTTGGAAGAGAGATAATTGGTGAAAATTATCGCAATGGAAATCCAAGCAGCAGTGCCATTGTTGCTATCGATCCCATGGATATGACAGAAAGCATGCAAGAGGCTATGCATAGGTCAAACTTGGACATGAGGTATACATGAGTATGTACTCGGCACTTAATTATCCTTTCCTTTTGCACTTTGTCTTTTTCTCCATTCATTCTTTACCTTTTTTGGGGCCACTTCTTCTGCGTTCCGATTCCACCTGTCTTGGGCATGCTCACCGATCAATCATTGTACGTTTATTTGTCCAGTAGGCCGTCATGACCTCTCAATCTTAAATTTAGTATTTACATTGTTGGCTGGCAGTGGTGCCGAGTATGTGAGGAAAGAAGTACCCCTCTATGTGTTACCCAGCTCCTCTCTCCTTAATGTTGTTTCACCTCTAACTTCATTTACGGACCTGCAACGTGTCATTTATGAAGAGGAAAGGGCAGCATATGTTGAAGCCATCAGACAAAATATGAGGTGGGACTTGAGTACCGCCACTTTCAAGCATTCTGTTTCTGTTACTGTTCTCTTTGCAGCATTTATTTTGACTTTCCGCGCTTATTTTCCATCTAGGGACGGGAAAGCACATCCGCTTACTTTTGTTCATCACACCTCAACGTATCAGGCTTCCATGTGCAAGTTAATGGAATACTGGTGTGAATCTATTACCTTTGCTGCCCATTGATTTTCTGTGTCACTGTTGATTTGTACTGAATGCACTTATCCTTTTCGTTGGTTTTTTCTTTTTTTTTGCAGTTTAAGCCCTGCTATTAGAGTACTTCAGGATCGTGTGAGAGAGAACGAGATTCGGGTAAATAACTAACCTAAATTCAGTCATTATGGGACAGTGAGGATCAGTCAACAGTCTTCTGAAAAACCTCAAGTCTGCTCATGAATTTTATTTGTTTCTCTCAATATTAACAGTTGAAAGGGAACTATTTGAAGTCCAGTTTCAATAGCTTGTTATTGAGAGATCTGTTTTTGATCCTTCATTGCACAATTTATGCTCCGAAAATGTCTTCTAATGTCTGTAGAGACTACTTGCCTTGCAAACAGATACTGAAGCTGGTGGATGAAGCAAAGAATTTGGAGATGGAGGTCCAGAGAGGGAGTGATTCGAGTTCAGGTCACCGGGGAAGTGTATATGGTCAGAGAAGCGGGCCTAGTCCACCGGAGTCTAGCAATACAAGGAGCATGATCGGTAGCCCCGGCAGCCGAAGCAGGAAATGGCCCCAGTGAATTGCGAAGCTAGCCTAATCTTTAGTGCATTCTGCTAGGTGTTGTATCCGGGTGATATATTTGCTTGCCCCAATTTGGTTTTGCAATCTTTTGAACCGTCCGTGGGAAGTGTAAGATGTGAGGTTTGTTCGCGGTCCCTGTTCTTCAGCTGTAAATCGCGGGGTCCATTTTGGTCGGCCATTATACAAACATTAGCAAAAAGGCGGACTTTCCGCAGCCACATTGTAATTGTCCATCCGGCATCATTACTACATGCTAAGGCATGCAGACATTCCATCCCTGTGGCAGCTGCAGACGAACAGCTCGAACCAGGAAATTAGGAACGGTGGGATCTCATTTAATCCTCATCATGTAAAGGGGCCTGATGGCCAGTGACATAAACCTTGAGCTGTCTGATGAATCTGTCGTTTGAGCTTGTGGGACATCCACGCAATTCACCAAACTATTTGTGCTGTAGTAACTTCTTGTAGACCTCTACGACGACGGCTCTTAACAAGAGATGCCATGGTACATCTGGATTCACAAAATAGGTCCATCACGAGTAACCCTTAACTAGAGAGCTAAGGTCCAGAACTCGAGCGTTTCCTTTTCTGTATTGTGCAGGCTCAAGACCCTCAAGGTCCTGTACAGCCGACTATTCGAAGTCCCGTTGAGACCGCACGCTGAGATACTCGGTTCTCAGCAGCTTAAGCCTCGCCATTACTTAGGGCTCAAGGGAGAGAGATTCGGGCAATTCAATTAGCTTATTGAGTGTGCTAGGGTTACTACTATGGCGTGATTCTAGCATGGCATTGCGACGTGCAGTTGTGACTTATATTAAGCCTTTCGAAAGTTTAGCGAAGCTCGGGATTTGAAGATTGTTTGTGGATGGCGCGTTACAAGACTCATGCCACCACCAATTATAGTATGCATCGACACTAACAATTCGCGATCATCGATCATTGTATCATTTTCAACATTAAAATATCCGTGACCATGATGTGTATAAACCAATCTTCCTGGTTTTGTCATTTAAGATATGAACACCCACACACTTCATCCGTCGCCAAGTGTCAAACCCCACAAAGACCGAACTGTGTAATCATGGACGTAAACCTGCGTTGGTGCTAAAAATTGGAAAGAAAATCACATAGACCGCATGACATTGGGAAGAAAAGAAGATAAAGAGAGAGACCCAAGATCAGTAACCCCGTTTCATTTCACTGAACCACGATGATCATGTTTGTACACTAACCATCCACAACAGTGTTTCTGCCGAGGCGAATGCCATGACATGAACACAACGCTTACGCGACATGGAATCAAAGTAGCTGAGGAGACTGTCAAATTAAGCCGGAGACCTAAAGCAAAACCCTAAACAGAATCACCACCAAAACCTCCTTTTTTCTTGGTATGTTTGGTTCCATGCTAAGACGCTCGCCACAGAACCTCAACGATCACCCTATCCTGCACACGAGAAAACCGCGGACCAGACCAAGGCACACACGAGAATCGAGGACGAGACGACGAAGCATACCAGGTTACCCCAAGTCAGGGTTGTCGAGCCAAACATGATCTCCGCCAAGGAGGCCTCGTGATCCATGCAGTGCTCGAGCAGCCTCGGCCGAGCCGCGCTCAGCTTCGCCCTGACGCGCTCCATCTCCGCGGAGTACCTCCGCAGGCGCCGAAGCTCGTGGAGAAGTAGAAGCAGTAGGAGGCGAAGATGACGAAGGACAGCGACAGGGGCATCCACATAAACCCGCAGGTCACGTACGGCGACCTGGCGGCGGCCGTCACCTGGAACGTGCAGAAGAGGTGGATGGCCATGCTCTGGAAGGAGCGGAACGCGACGCCGTCCATACTGCGGTCGAGCTCCTCCATTCTCCGGCCAAGGCGGCCGGCCCTCTTCCGAAGGGCTACGTGCAACATCGCCGGAGAGCTCTCGGTGCAGAACCGGATGACGACTGACGGACGGTCCCCGTGACAACGGAGAGCGCTCCTTTTTAGTGATGAGGAACCAGGATCTAAACATCCGACGGTCGGTGCTGCCCGCGCGGGTCTCCATCTAACGGCTCCAGATCAGTTGTTCTGTGCGGGCAGATCGGAGGGCGAAAATTTCACGCGTTAACAAACTTGATTTACGATATTTTCTATTAGGTCTGCATCTATCTAATTACCTAACTTTAGTAAGTACTGCAGTTCCGTGTTGTCTCTTACGGGTGATCGGTTTTGGGATTGGTTGATTCCTACTTTGAATTTGAGAACCGGACCGAACAGGATTGATCCGCGATCCGTGGAATCACGAACCAACCCCATCACTTGGATTTGATGGATTTTTTTTTATTTATAAATTTTATTCTATGGTTTCTATGATATAAAAAAAAAAGGAAAAGCAAAACAAATTCACAAGAAATCGGGTACATATTGCTCGGTCAATAATTTATCTTAACTTTTTTTTTTTTTTTTTATGAATTCTAATGTATATACACTCTTAATTGTTTTCACTGATTCAGTTCGATCTAACCTAGCCGGTATGGTTCTTCCTAATGAACCGCAAGTTAGATCACTTATTTCCGGTTCAAAAATTTGAAATCGAGAACCGGACCGATTCTTGCGGGAGCCATCCAGAATCAGCATGCCCGGTTCAGTTCTCGAGTTGGATGCAGACCCTCTATTGTCGGTCGCTAGTAGTTAGTGCCACCAGCCGCCAATGCCGCCTCTGGTTGCCAATGATAGCCACCGGTTGAGGTCGCGGCTTGTTGGTCGTTCACTGCTTTTCGTCGTTGATGAGAAGTATTCTTCAAAAAGGTCAAAATTCATTGTCATCCAAACGTTTGAATCTTCCTTATTCATGGGACCATGCGAGGCCTAAAAGTAATCAATGTTGCTGAACGTGATCTGATTTCGTATACAACATTTATGACATTCTCTAAACTTTGTAACACGGGAAGACACAGAGACTGTCGCTCACTGCACACCGAGATCTAGCGGTGATGCACAGAAGACGGGCGAGCAGCTGCTGTTGGAGGGGGAACGCGAACCGGCGACCGGCATCCTCCGGCGCGTCGATCTCGAGCTTTCTCCGTTCCCTAAGTGAGGCTCTCGATTCTCCATATTTGGGCATCACTTTAGCGGTTGGGGGCGTTTAAGGTGCATTAAAGGCCAACGATGGCACCGCCACATGCACCTGCCTATGCCTCTTCCCATTTTTTGATCATGCCTTGCATTCAGACTCTGTTTTTGCTGCTTCCTATGCTTGCATCCCCCCGCGTTCCCTCCATAACTAGGCTTTTTCTCGGCATCGGCCTCGAGTCGTATCGATCCCTCGAGCTAATCCGATTTCGAGGAAGGATGGTCCCCGTTAGATAGGCCTTGCGGCTCAAGCTCGCCGCCACGAACGTGAGCTGCCGCCACCGCCCAAGTCGTCCGGCGACCGCACCGGGTTCACGTTGCTCGGCACGAACTCGTCGCCGGCGGCGAGTTGACTCGGCCAATCGGAGAAAACGTCGGGTAGGGCCCACCCACCTCGTCATCCTGGTCCCCGACCATTCGGCAGTCGACACGTGTCCCAGATGGCCCCACCACTCATATTTTTCGTCTCCCTCCATTGCCCTCTCTCTCCACCGTCGCCCGTCGCTCTCCGTCGCTCTTTTTAAACCCTCTCTGCTACTGCTGCTTTCTTTTTCTCTCCACCTCCTGTCTAGCTCATTTTTCAGGAAAGCTTAAGAGAACAAGAAACGAAAGCTAGAATACAGACCCAGGAAAGCTCTGAGCCATCCTCAACCTCAAAGTCACTGAGGTGAGGTAAGGCCTTCATTTCGAGCTTTCTTGCTGTGCACGCGTCGCTTGTGGCTTTATGATCTTCTTTGTTCATTCTCGGTTCTGCATTCCCCTCATCATCATCAAGTCTTTGCATAAAGGTCTCATTTTTACTTGCCTTCTTCGTTTACTTTTGACTTTCTAATGGTGTTTTAGAATTTATTTCTAAGGGAAAGCATGTTTCAGGCTCTAACTCGTTCCTCACGTTAAATTTGTGGGGATTTTTGTTTGTCTGTCTCAATTTTGCTGTTCTTGACGTTTTGAACTTGAATGACGTCGCTCTAACTAATGACTCCGTTGGTAGTTTCAATCTTTCTCCTTTACCGGTGAATGGGGTTCTTGTTTGAAAGCCTGTTTCAACAAAATGCCTGTGTGGTTTAGAAAATTTTTATGATGGGAGCTAGTTATGCTATCAAGTATTGAATTTTAGCATTATGCTGCCGTGTTTTTTTTTTTGGTAAGGATTATGCTGCCGTGTTTATGTTGTCCTGAGATGGCTTTTTTCTGCTGGTCTGTTGTGTCGCGTAAACTCAGGAGCTATATGGAGAAGGGGAAGCAAGTAATGGGAAATGAAGTTTCGAGCGAGGAGACAATGAAGGTGAACAATATGCACCTATACCCTGTGGAACCTTATACTTCGGGTGAAGGTTTGCCTTATGCTCCTGTAGATTGGCCAAATTCCAGCAATACTTGGCGTTGGCGGGTCGGTAAGAGAACCAATTTGTTTGGTTTCTATCAACAAAGGTTGTTATATCTTCCAAAGCGTCTCCGTATCCGGGGCAGTCACTCTTTTTGCCGTTTTCAGGGCAAGTCTTCGCTCAAAGCCTACATCTCTTTGCAGTTTCCGAACGCAGATGCTGAGGAGTTTCTTGCTTCTTTTAGCTGGATGGTTCCCTCTACAAATCAGCTCCAGAGCGAAGGTGAGGTTTAAGTCTTACATAGTTTTGGTTATATCGTTAACCTGACATTCAATTTGGAAGTCCAATGATTCAGAAGGTGGAAGGTCTTTTATGGTCACAATGTTTGTATAAGCTCTAGTTTGCGATCACTTGGCTGTTCATCTCTTTGGTGAGTTATGGCTTTAACATTGATTAAAATGTAATGATTAGGAGGTTTGATCTATATGCGATAGAAGATGCTACAGAAAATAGAAAATTTAGACAAGTAAAAAGGAGCATGAAAAGTTCAGAAGTGTCTGATATATCGGACCAACTTTTAGTAAATTCAATCACAAAGGAGAAGGATGAGCCCTGCTCGGGTTTAGAAGACAATAAGATGACAGACAGCAAGCTACTCACAGAAATGATTAACCCTTACCTTTTACACTCTCATATATACATTTTTGCTATCTGCATTGAGAACACCAAATATGTGGAGTTTCAAAATACTTCAAGGACCCTGCTATTTCCGTAAAGGGAATTTTGTTGAGTATGAATTCCGGCATTTCTTCTAGTGGGGAAATGATGTGAATGAAAGTTTCCTCTTTGTTTCGCTATGCCATCTGTAATCTAGCAACTGCTAGTACACATCGCTAAGGCTCAGAAAATTTAAGGACTCTGTCATTTGCCACTTTTGATGGAAAACCCATTTGCGTAAAAAATGTTGAGCAGAGACGAGCAAAATTTAAGATGCCATTCGACTTCTTAGTTGTTTCAGTTATTTTTGGATCACCCTGATATGCAGATTTGCATCCAGATGTCTTTCCACAGGTACCACCGGTTGAAATTGCATCTAAGAGGAGAAAAGAAGCCCCCGGTAATTCCAAGATGATGAAAAAAGCAAGACCAGCTATATCACGAGCCTTCCCTAGGCGCAGAACCCAGCAGTCTTACAAAATACCAACTCAAGCCAACACTGGGAATGACAAGTCTGTAATTGACTTGTGTTCCCTAACGGACGATATTACAAGTGATGGAAGTGAATATTTGTGTTCCCCAAAGGATGATAGTACAAGTGATAGAAGTGGATATTCGATAGGTGGCTCTGAGCCACAAATTGATCTTGAGGATGTTGCTCCTGACCAATGTATTGGTTCTAGCTGCTATGCATCCAAGGATTTCAAGGCACAAGATGTGCAAAATGTCCAGAAACATCATGCTCAATTTTGTGAAGAAGATGTTGATGACAGTCTAAAGTCTTTGGAACATGTTATTTCTCAGCACAATGATGAAGCTCAGGTGCGGACTCCTTTCACTTATGTAGGTTCTGATATGGCAGAGGAAATGTCTACTTACCGCAAGAGGCTTTCTTCCATTCTTGCCCTGGATTTCTCATGCTTGCTGTCCTCAGAGTTCCTAGAGGAGATTACTTTTTCAGTACAGAAGCTCGCGGCCGATCCCATCTTGACTGTTGATCAACTGCTTAAGTTGAAGTTGGTTGAAGAGATCCCCAAAGCAGGCAAGGTTTTTCTGCGCACTAAGGGAATTGCTGAGCAGGCTACCAAATTTTTCGGAGATCTTCAGGGCATGAAGGACAAGGTTTCTTCTATCAAGAGAAAGTTCAGTGAGCTGAAGAACGGAGCAGGAGAATTGCAGTCTCGGATAAATTCCAAGTCATCTCTTGTACGAGAAATAGATGAACAAATTGCCCAGCTTCAATCTAGGAAAGCTAAACTTGCTCATGACCTCAAGTTGACGACTAAGGTGAAAGTTGAGGCGGTTGCTGAGCAGAAGATCAAGGCTAACTCTATATCAACTGTCATGCGAGAGATCAAGACTGTCATTGCTGAAATCCCAATATGGGAATCGAAGAAGAAAAGTGCCGAAAAGCGAATGGCTGAGATCCTTGCCAGGTATGCACCTCTCAAAGGTTTCTCCTTTGGGAAATCCAACGGAAATTGATCCCTTGCATGACAGCTAATGATTTCAGCATTAACCATGCTTCGTAGCATTTGCGTTTCATTCCTTTGGAATTTTCTCAGTGTTTTCTCGAACTGATGTGGATATGAAAAGCTTAATTTGGTCGATTTAACAGGGTCACCAGTTATGTAATCTGAATAGCTACAGTTAATGGTAAGAGCTACTAGTAAAAACTCAATGTGAATCACAATTCACGACTCATCTCTTGAAATTGTCTCTGCTTGACTACTTTGTTGCCATTTTGGCATTTCTCATGCTGTTGTTTGCAACAGCTTGCACAATGTAGCTCGAAGTATCTGTCGATCAATGCGCTAGAAAGGGATACAATCCAATTTTGGCTTGCCATGGCATGTGATTCATCGGCTTGAGTCACCAGTTTGTGACAAGTCTTGCTTATCTTGGACCACGAAATGTAACAGTTCAGCTTATTGATCTTGTAATGCATGACACTGTACAACCTACTAGTCTTTGAGCTTGAAAACTCTTTTTATTATATAGGCAGCGAATTAGAAGAAAAATGTATGATAAGACTTAAAGGCTACTTGACAAGTCTTGTTTGTCTCAGATTTAAATGATTTGATCGAGGCGACTTACTTTCACGGGAAGAGCAGCAAAGATTTTCTCTATAAATTAAGCCATTAATCGGAAATTACAACCACACTCGTATCACTCAAACACTTTTAATCTCATAAATGAATTAAGCAAAATCTTAAACAAGATTTTGTATCGGCTATAAAACACTCATGGAACTTCTGAAGATGCAATTAGCGAAGCCTCTTGATGCAATTGAGTGCAACGCCCCAAATCTCGCGAAGAAGTTTGATTTTGCACATCAACTTCGCATGATGACAAATCAATAACCGATGGAAATATATACAGTTACTCAAGTCCAGATGAAGCCCCTTGCTCTGACCGAAAGTAAATATCTTTTAGTTTCCCTTTTGATTTTTCTTGACCAACTTCAATCAGGAAGTTTTTTTTTTTTTTTTTGGTAAGGATCAATCAGGAAGTTGATTCCCATATTTTCCAAAAACAAACCTGTATCCAATAAAATTTCCAGGTTGGATTCTTTTCTATGTTCTTTTTCATTACCTTTTATATCCTTCTCTTGCTTTTTCAAGTTGGGATGTTCCAAAACTTTTATCTCGGTTGGGTCGGTCGCGAACTCGAACTCGAATTATGACTTCAATGGTAACAATGAAACATATATACCAAATTTACCAATGTCACAATGCGTTCTATGTATAATTATGAATGAGTTCGAGAATTGGAGATTGATGAGTTAACATGTTTAGCCTGTTTCTTTTGGGATTCCTTGAATGTGAAGAAAGAAAAAGAAGCATAAGGAAATAGACAATTCTAGAGGAAATTGGATACTGTAAAATAGATAATCACAAGTAGATAAATATTATCACTAGCCAAAAAAAAAAAGAGAAATGACTATTAATGTCATTAGAAAGATTGACTAAATTTCAAAGATGAAAAAACACTTCAAATGTTGGCTTTGAAACTAATAATGAAATCATTGTGCATTCAAATGGCTCCTCATTCTTTTTGGTCAAATTAAGTTGCTCTAGAAGAACTCTCCAGTGACCTAAGATCAGGACTTGTGAGGCAGTGATATCAAATATACATACATATAAAGAAAAGATAAAAAAAAAAAAAAGATCACATCTTCTTATTGATATTGGTCACAATTAGATATCTTATTCTCAGATTAAAAGATACATACATATTCTGAACAAACGTACTAAAAACTATAAAAAAATTTTTTATACGCGTTCTACACAGTGTGTTAACAAAATTATTGTCAACAAAATTGTTACTAGATCTAATCACCTGGCTTTAGTTAATACTACAATTCCATTTATACATTTCTGTAACCATAAAACTATAAAAAAAAAATAGCACTTTATCGGCTGCATCCATCAGTATTCAGGTAAGAGTAATTGGTTCCAAGATGGGTTGATTCCCAACTTGGAATTGAGAATCAGACTAGGGTCGGTTCCCAATTTGTGGAATCAAGAGCCAACCTTGTCACCTTAGAGATGGCGGTGTTATTTTTATTTTATGGTTTTTACGAAAAAAAAATTAAAAAAATGAAACAAACTTGCAATGAACCGAGAACATACTGCTCGATCAATACTTTTTCTTCTTTTTTTTTTTTTAATGTTTTCTAGTATACTCTGCGCCGATTTCACCAGTTCGGTCCAATCAAGTTGGGTCAGTACGGCTCCTTCCCAAGAATCGAAAATCGGAAAGGTAGATCTGATAAGGAAAATGACACAAATAGTCCGTGAACTTTCGCCCTATGTGCATTTTGGTTCATGAACTTTTAATTTGTTTAATGTAGTCCCTGAACTTTTAATCTATTTAATGTCATCCCTGAATTTTTTGTACATGTTCAACTCAGTCTCTAAACTATATGAAATTGTTCAATACAATCCTTTCTATTAATTCAAGTTTATGGACTACATTGAACATTTTTATATAGTTCAGGGACTGAATTGAACATGTACCAAAAATTCAAGGATGACATTGAACAAATTAAAAGTTTGGGAACTACATTGAACACTAGCTTAAACTTCAGGGACTATATTGAATAAATTAAAAGTTCAAGGATCAAATTGTACATTAAGTCAAAGTTCAGAGATTATTTGTGTTATTATCCCATTTCATAAATGGGTGGGCAAACGGTAGGGCATATCAAACCTCAAGGACAAATGAACAGATTTGGGCAACACTCTTCAGTTTATATATTCAAAATCCCAACCAACTCAACTTTTGGCCCAAGCCCAATCCTACCCGACCTTTAACAATTTAATGCCCATTTTAACCTATGGCCGGGCCTAAATGACACGTCAAACCCGACATTGTGGCTCGGCCCGTCCGTCTGGGCCCTCTTAATATCACCTCTACCATGGAAAGGAAGGCCCCGCAACTAAGGCAACAACCAACCACTTCAAAATAAGTAAAAGGGGCTTTCTCTTTTTTCTCCATAAAGAGCACGACACCCTCAAGTTTTTGGTACAATGAAGGCTCCTACATGGAATGAAAAACGCATATCCTAAGCTGGAGAATAATGTCGGCATCGGAAGGATCGATTAGCAAAGCGCTTCGACATAATTCATTTGTCCTTACAAGCGAATTGATCGAATTAAAATGTAAGCTACATTTCTACCGGCATCCACCTGTATTGTGGCTTGTGTCATCTATGATCTCTAAATAGCCACCTTCTTTCTGTGTCCAATGACTACATACTAGAGCGTGGCTCGAAGTGGTGTGGGCTATGCTCGCAGTGCTCCAGCCACCCTCTTCAAATTCCTAATCGTCGTACTAACCAAAACCAGGAAAACTGTGAAGCCTAAAACATGCTATGAGTTCAGACATTACGGCTAGGTTTGAGTATGAACAGTTTCGAATCTAGAAGCTCTGTAAAAATACGGAATTCCAGAGAGACAACAAAAACAAAGCAAACTTGATGTCATAATCTCAAGGAAAAAAATCATCGAAAATCCTAAACTATACTTACCTTGACACGATTATTTAGATTTTTTTTTACAAAAAACCTAAAACTTATGTTCATATGACACATTTATCTCCAAAACCCCAAACTTATACCCGTTTGACATGTTTACTCCATTTTTTTTTTTATAATGCAAAAACCCTAAACTTGTATCCGTGCAATTTAGGGTAACTATGTCACATGGTACAAGTTTGGAGTTTTTGTATCACAAAAAGAAATTTAAGGTAAATATGTCACATTGGACATTATTTAAGATTTTTGGTGGCTTTTTCTCTAATCTCAAGTTGGATCTTTTCCGAGTGCCTATGAAGGTGAATCGATGCATGAACTTAGCTCCCACCGAGTGATCATTTCTCTTTGGCCTACTTTCACTGAAAAAAGAAGAAAAATGATGTTGTGAATCAGAAAATTTCTTTTGACCATCCATAAAAAGTACTAAAAAGAGAAAAAAAAAGCAAAGGGATATTGTTGTAATTACAAGGGTTTTATCCATTATTTTCTGCTTACTTACAATGAAAGACGAGGTCCAACATGACCTTATAATGGGATCTCTCATTACTCAAAAGATTGTCAAATTATTACGTTTAATTACACAAATCTTTTACCAAAAATTTAGCGAGCCAGCATTGTCTGCGCCGCTTACACTATGATCGTCAAGATTCGAGGCGCTATATGATAAAAATTGTCGAGCAATCTAATTTGCAGTACTCATGGAAAAAGGTGAGAGGCGCAAGTCACAGCCACCCTAAAACATAACCTAACACTATATCCTCTCGGCAAAACAAAAGCACGACGAGCGCACATTATGCGACTTTCCCCACCATCGTACGCCTATCCTGTGGAGGTTGCACAGTCTCGGGCTTCATTTTCCTTGCGGAGGAAGGATGATCTAGAAACTTCTTTTTTTTTCAAAAAAATGATCATTTGCATCGCTTTGAATGATTGATCAATGATAAATGTTTTCATTATCGATTATAATTTATGTCCAAACATTTTTATGAAAAGTGTAAGAAAAAAATTTATTCATTTTGCTTTTTGCAAGCAATAGAAGTGATTATTTTCGAATTAATATTTTTTAAATCATTCATATATGTTCTCGAACTTTTTCCTTAGGGAGAAAGAAACAAAAGGAGCAAGGACAAAAGAAAAGGAGAGGATGGTCTCGCAATTGGCTGCAGTCCTGACCTTAGGCTACACGACATCAGAGAACTGCTTTTAACGACATATTCATGGACAATCCCACAGCTTAAATTTAGTAAACCGATCTTAGCGTGCTCGCGCTAGTTCCCGCAGATTTCTTGTTTGTTGCTCCATTCGTCTTCAACCTACAATATGGCAGCTGCAACCGCATTCAAAGAGTGGCGAGTTGATACATCAAGAGCCGCCAATTGTGGGCCTAAAACTGTAATCTCTCTCTCTCTCTCTCTCTCTAAAAACCCCTCTGTTATCACCTCCCTGTGTGTTTTCGCAGTCACTGCAGACGATGCTCGATTCATAGCCCATCTTTTTTGCATAAGTAAAGGAAGGAATATCAGAGACACATGCATCATCTCCTTCTTTTGGTTCATTGATGGAGGGAGGAGATGTGTACAGAGCGAGCCAGGGCGTGCGCGCGAGCAGCTCCGGGATGTGGAGGAACCGCAGGATGGACGAGGTGTTCTCCAGGTCCTCGTCGCGCCTCGGCAACGAGGATGACGACGAAGAAGCTCTCAAATGGGCCGCCATCGAGAGGCTCCCGACGTTCGACCGCCTGAGGAAGGGCATCCTGACTGCCTCGGGCGGCGGAGCGGACGAGATCGACGTCCTGAACCTCGGCTTCCAGGAGAAGAAGAAGTTGCTCGAGAGGTTAGTAAAGGTGGCCGAAGAGGACAACGAGAACTTCTTGTTGAAGCTAAAGAACCGCATCGAGAGGTAAAAGATTTTGAGAAATGCCATACTAAGGGTGTCTTTGTTTCCGTAAAAATTTCATAATAATGAAAAATATTTTCGATGAAAGTCATTTTCAGGGAAAATATTTTCGATGGTTTTCCTTTATTTGGTACTTTAGGGAAGTAGTTTAGAAAAAAGTGATTTCCTTTTTGTCAAAAGAGAAAGTCGTTTTCTCCTGATCTAAGCTTGTTACTTTCGATCCATGGAAAATTTCATGTTGATCTATTAATTTTCCATCATCCAAATACCAGAAAGTCGGAAAATAATTTCTCAAAAACATTTTTTTTAAACAAACCGATCCTAAATGATGCATTAGATTTTACTATTTATTTAACCGGATCCACTTATTTTAAATATTCTACTCCCTTTGTGATTAGCCTTTCATAAAAGCAATGAAAATAACTTGTTCATGATATAAAATGAAGTAGCAAATGACTAGTGAGTATTAAAATGAGTGGATCATATCGGTAAATCCGTCATATTATGATATTCTTATACTTCCACAAACCTAGAGTTCCTCAGCAAATTACTAATCCTTGATTAAACGAAAGAGGAAATGGTTTGGACCTTGTGGAAAAACAAACTAATTGGAACAATATTATTACCGTATAGAGAATCACAAACTCGCTTGGTATTTATAGAAATCTATTATTTTGTGCCCAAAAATATGGTTTCTTTTATATGCCGGTAAAATTCAATAAGAATTGGTTCAAAATACTGTAAGTTAAAAACCTACCGGTGACTTTAATTTCTAGATAACTTGTAGGTGACTCACCATAAGTTTTTTGAAACTAGTAACCTTTTTATGGTAGTTTGCAAACTACCAATTTATCTACTAATTTATTGATTGTTATTAGCATGTATTGTCAATGCTTCCGATGTACTAGCTCTTATACGAAATTGCCAGCCTTAATTAGAGTGATTAGAAATTTTTGTCAAACTAAATTACCAGCTATTTTTAGGCTATTAACGTTTAATTGCTTCTTCTTTTTCGTAATTTACCAACTTTTCTATTGAGTTATCAATTTTTATTTGCTTTGGTTAGCAATCCTTTAAATTTATGAAATTTTTGCAGAGATTATGACCCTAAATTGGTGTGATTCAACAACTTTTTTTCCATCAATTTACTACATAGTATAGGGTTGTTAGCTTTTCTTAAGTTATTTATTATTTATTTATTCAAATTTGCCAACTTTTCTTATGTTTACAAACTTTTACGTGCATTTCTTAGCATCAACTTGAATTTACCAATTTAACATCGGTAACTGAAATAAAAGTTGGTAACATAATCGGAGAAAGGTTAGTAATCACTCTAAATGAGGCTGGCAATATCAAAATCAGTTGATAAATTTAAAAAAGTTGGCAAAGTGGTACCTCAATTGGAAAAAATTGTAAGAAAAAAAAGACATTGGTAAGGGACTTCAAACGATAGCTGGTAACCCAAAAATACTTGATAAGTTAATCAAAGAAAAGTGATAAATAAAAGATGATGAATGAATTCATATTAAGGTTGATATATTTAAAGGGCCTGCAAGAGAAAAACATTAAAGTTGGTAAACTATTACAAAAGTTGATAAATCAAAAAGTAGCAAATAAAAGTTTGGTAAATAATTCAAATGAGAGTGGGTATTTCAAAACTAATTGATAGTTTAATTAGAATAGAAAGTCGGTAAGCCGGTCAAATAAAGACGGATAAATTCAAAAGAGAATAGGTTAATTTAATGCGTTGGCAAGAAAGACAAATAAAAGTAACTAAAAGATTAGAAAAGTTGATTATTTGTAAACTGATTTAGGAGTTTTATGAAAGTGTTAGTTTGTTAGCAACAAATTATCAAGAAATCGGGTGACCGGTCATTTCTTTTAGCAACAGTATTTTGACACTTACCAACCCATTCAGAAAAAAAATTTCCTTTTTTCGTGGAAACAGGATGATAGAAGAATTGTCCTAGTCATTTATCAGCTCTGACGATTGGATTGCTAAGATATCGAAGAAGTTGCCAACTGATAGAATAGAAGTTACCAATGCACTACCTTACCAACTAATATGAAATTGCAAAAGTATTATTTTCCTTCGTTTACTACAGTATCTGTTCATACAAATGACTCTATGTTGTAATTAAGCATTTGTGAGCTAGTAATATTAGTGTGGCCCGTCTTATCAATATATGTATATATAAAATACGGTCAACTGTTGATGGAGTTTTAGTGACATTTTGTCCAATTTTGGTTCTTGTGAATCTGGGTTTCGTTGCAGGGTGGGAATTGACCTTCCTAAAATTGAAGTGAGATACGAGCATTTGAATGTGGAGACAGAGGTTCATGTAGGAAGCAGAGCTTTGCCCAGTTTCACTAATTTCTGTATCGCTATTGTAGAGGTAAGCACCAGCACCAGCTAGTACATCAAACATAACAAGCACACTTCTTATTTTTCATTTAGCAGAGACAAGAAGGCCAACCATTAATTATATACAAATGCTCAAATGTTCTAAATATGTTTCTGTGCAATATTTTCTTTTTCTCGTTCTTATTCTAATCATCGATTTTCTTTTGTTGTTGAAGGGCATCTTGAATTTCCTGCACATCCTTCCTAGTAGAAAGAAACACTTGACTATCCTGCAAGATGTCAGTGGGATCATCAAACCTGGCAGGTAGGCAAATGAAACCAAATTAAAAACAACTTTAAACCACAAATGAAATGGAATCGCATTTCTAAGTTCGGTTTTCTTTTTTGTTTTGTTTTTTTGGTTTGAACCAAATGATGAATATTTTCTTTTGTTCTCTTTCTTATTTTTCGCGATCTGCTTCTGATTTGCTTTCCGTTTTTGCAGGATGACATTGCTTTTGGGTCCTCCTAGTTCAGGGAAGACCACACTCTTGTTAGCTTTGGCTGGCAAGCTAGACCCCAAACTGAAGGTAAATTCACATAATTTTTCATTTAATTTCACACCTTTTTTTTTTCCGATTTCCAACGTTGAGCTGCTGAAACTAAATCTTTGTTTCAAAATTCACTAAAATAAAAAATGCTGTTACTTAGACGACAGGAAAGGTTACTTACAATGGACATAGCTTCAACGAGTTTGTGCCCCAAAGAACTGCTGCTTATATAAGTCAACATGATCTTCACATTGGAGAAATGACAGTTAGAGAAACTCTGGCCTTCTCTGCGAGATGTCAGGGGGTCGGAACTCGATATGGTATGTAGAAATCTTTCTTCTTTTATCATTTCATATTTGGGTTTGTATTAAAGAGATCTTTAGAATAAGAAAAGGTGGATCCTTTTGTTGCATTCTGTAGATATGTTGGCAGAGCTATCAAGAAGAGAGAAAGCAGCAAATATAAAACCAGATCCTGATATTGATGTCTATATGAAGGTAATCACAGAAGGGAAGCTTATAGTTGCTTTTCTCCCCTTTTCCACATCAAACACGGAAATGAAACGGATTATGCATAAGAAAAATCGACAAGGAACAAATGATTTTTGAATCCAACTCGGGTATAGTTCTTTTGTTTCCCATGGGCCAAAAACACTGTTGAGTTTACTTTTGGGGTCTTTCGTGGTGTAAAATCCCTCAGGCTGCAGCAACACCAGGTCAGGAAGCCAGTGTTGTCACAGATTATGTTCTGAAGGTAATCTTTGACAAGAATCACAAAAAATAAGTCATACAAGGAATTTTGGAATAATAAACGCGTTAACGAACATGTCCTTTTTCCACAGATTTTGGGGCTTGAAGCTTGTGCAGATACCATGGTTGGAGATGAAATGATCAGGGGTATTTCCGGAGGACAGAGGAAGCGTGTGACCACGGGTTAGAAGCAACTTGGATAGTTGTTGATACCACAAAATTATTGTTCAATGTTCCTTCTCTGGAAAAAGTGCCAAAAAAGTTATAAATTGGCACTAATGCAGAAGGTTTAAGACTTTTTTTGGCACTTTTCCCTTCCTTCTCTAGTCTAATAAACAAATTGATCCCTGACCTGTATTTTCTAGGTGAGATGCTGGTCGGGCCCGCAATGGCCTTCTTCATGGATGAGATATCTACCGGGCTCGACAGCTCGACGACATACCAAATAGTGAAGTCCCTGAAACAATTCAATCACATTTTCAATGGGACTACCGTTATCTCCCTTCTCCAGCCAGCTCCAGAAACTTACAACATGTTTGACGACATTATTCTGCTATCCAATGGCCAGATCGTGTACCAGGGTCCTCGAGACCTCGCCCTAGATTTCTTTGAATCCATGGGATTCAAATGCCCTGAGAGGAAGGGTGTTGCCGACTTCTTGCAAGAAGTAAGTTGAAACATAACAATTTTCCACCCTGCAGCTTTTAGGAGATGAAAAGTATTCTCAAAGCAAGTGTCTTGCAATAACACATACTTTTCTTTTGATAGGTAACGTCACGGAAAGATCAGCAGCAATATTGGGCACGTAAAGAAGAGCCTTACGCTTTAGTCACAGTTCGGGAATTTGCAGAGGCATTCCATTCGTTTCACTTGGGAAGGAAACTTGGGGAAGAGCTTTCCACTCCTTTCGATCGAAGCAAGAACCACCCAGCTGCTTTGACTACTGAAAAGTATGGCGTTGAAGTAAAGGATTTGCTTCGAGCTTGTGCTTCAAGAGAATACTTGCTTATATGGAGAAACTCCTTCGTTTACATTTTCAAGATGTTTCAGGTAAATGCTGACTTCAATTCTCATTTCCAGCTTGAACTAGCTAGTGTACTAACACGATGCAACTCATTTATCAGCTCGTGGTTGTCGCATTAATTACAATGACCCTCTTCTTTCGGACTAAGATGCCTCGGGATACCACAACCGATGGAGGGATTTATATTGGCGCATTGTTCTTCGCTCTCATTATGATCATGTTCAATGGAATGGTGGAAATTACCATGACAATTGTCAAGCTCCCAGTTTTCTACAAGCAAAGAGATCTCCTCTTTTACCCGGCATGGGTATATGCTCTTCCAATTTGGATTATAAAGATCCCTATCACCTTTGCGGAGGTTGCAGCCTGGGTGTTCGTCACCTACTATGTCATTGGATTTGATCCATATGTTGGGAGGTAAGAAAGAAAGGGGTTAATTTCACTGTTGAAGGACGGCAAATCCAACCTTGCATTTGTAAATTTTTTACTGTTTCGATGTATGAAGTGTCTGTGTCGTGTTTTCAGGTTGTTCAGGCAGTACCTTTTGCTCGTGCTTGTCCAGCAGATGGCATCGGCATTATTTCGGACAATTGGGGCAGTGGGTAGAAACATGATTGTTGCCAACACATTCGGGACTTTTTCTCTGCTCGTTCTCTTTACATTAGGTGGTGTTGTTCTTTCAAGAGGTATAGTGTACATAGAATTCAAAAGTTTTTTTTCCCTAGCCCTTCTGTCGTCAAAAAAGAGTGCTAATTTCCCTTCTCTATATGAATGGCAGAGGATATAAAGAAATGGTGGATTTGGGGTTATTGGGTATCCCCCTTAATGTACGGGCAGAATGCGCTAGCTACTAATGAGTTGTTATCATCAAACTGGAACAAGGTGAAGCCTTGTAATTGCTAGATGCCAGTATTTCATATGAATATCGTTTTCTGACCAACTGATTCCTGTTATGTATGCCATGTGATAGGTTCCCTTCAATTCAGGTTCAAATGAAACACTAGGAGTTCAATCGTTGGAGTCACGTGGAATTTTTACCAATGCCTCCTGGTATTGGATAGGAGTCGGGGCACAGTTTGGATACACTTTGCTCTTCAACCTCACATTCCCAATGGCTCTCACTTTCCTAGACCGTAAGTGGATTCCGGTTTCTTCTTCTTTAGGCTTCTGTCCATTACAGCTAGCCTAAGTTCTGTAAGCAATTTTGCAGCCTATGGCCGATCTCAGACGATAAAATCAGAAGATCATCAAAGCAATGAAAATGATAATAGAGAAGGAGGATCGATTCAGTTGCCGTCTTGGGGTTCTAGTCACCAACAAGTACCAGGTAAAAGTATCATCGTTTCTATTAGCCTTTATTGTCTATCTTTAGCAGATGGGGGACGAACAAAAGACTAACAGAGAAGACTGAAAAGGGCAACTTGTTTTATCGAGGACCTGCATTACGTCTTGACCAATGTTTTCTTTTCGGATTTGCAGTGGGTTCACCCAGATCCTCACTCACAAGGCCCGAGATGGCTGCCGTGACTACTAGGAAAAGAGGAATGGTCCTGCCATTTGAGCAACACTCTATCACTTTTGAAGAAATGAAGTATTCAGTTGACATGCCACAGGTAACAGGGTTCAAGTTGAACCATGAGAAATCTGAAGATAGTACTTCATCATCATAGAAGCATAAACGTTCCTACATATGTCAAATGTAGCTAAATAATTCATTGTTGTATTTATGATGACAGGAAATGACGAGACAAGGTGTTCTCGAGGATAAGTTGGTGCTCTTAAGTGGAGTAAGTGGTGCTTTTAGGCCTGGTGTTCTCACAGCTTTGATGGGCGTCAGCGGTGCCGGTAAAACTACTTTGATGGATGTGTTGGCTGGTAGAAAAACCGGAGGATACATCGAAGGGAACATCATGGTATCTGGGTATCCAAAGAAGCAAGAGACATTCGCTCGGATTTCTGGCTACTGTGAACAAAACGACATCCATTCACCTCATGTTACAGTCTATGAGTCATTGGTTTACTCTACATGGCTGCGTTTACCAGCCGACGTCGACAATGAAACCAGAAAGGTCGGCTTCTATTCCCAATATCTGTTTTTTAGCACAGTTGTCTTTTTTCCCTTGAAATAATCTCTTCAAATTCTTGCTTCTTTAAAAATCCCAATGATGGCTCTTTTTGGTAATTTAAGTTTGTCGTCTTCACTGGTATTTGGTTCATTTTGCCGTCATGAAGAGTCATTCTTCTCCATCGTATCATTTGTATTTCTAAAAAACGTTACAGATGTTCGTTGAGGAAGTCATGGAGCTTGTGGAACTAAATCCACTGCGACAAGCCTTGGTCGGTTTGCCTGGTGTCAATGGTCTTTCTACCGAGCAACGCAAAAGGCTCACCATAGCAGTCGAACTAGTAGCGAACCCCTCCATTATTTTCATGGATGAGCCAACCTCTGGGCTCGATGCAAGAGCTGCCGCTATTGTCATGAGAACAGTAAGGAATGCGGTGGATACAGGCAGAACTATTGTGTGCACGATCCACCAGCCGAGCGTGGACATATTTGAAGCTTTTGATGAGGTGAGTAATGTCAACACATCCAAGTACAAGAATTTATTCATAATGTTATAGATACATGAGCCATGTACTTTTACTTGTGCCGTAGCTTCTCCTATTGAAACGAGGGGGGCAAGAAATATATGTCGGTCCGTTGGGTCATCATTCTTGTCATCTAATCAAGTACTTTGAGGTACGACTTGCTTGGCTTCTACGGTTTCAGTTACCCTTTTTCACAAAGTTAACTTGAATCACCGAGAAGAGGTACCTTCACATGAAAGGGTATCCAAGGAGTTAGCAAAATTGAAGATGGTTATAATCCAGCAACTTGGATGCTCGAAGTCACAACACCAGCACAAGAACTTATTCTGGGGATTGATTTTGCAGCTTTATACAAAAATTCGGACATGTATAGGTGGGTTCACTGCATTCCAAAACGACCGAATTTTAGCCTTGTTAGTGACCATAAGAGGATGACTCAAATAGATCACAGGAGTTAGACTGACACGTTCTGCAATTTTCCAGGAGAAACAAGGCTTTGATCAAAGAATTGAGCGTACCACCTCCTAATTCCAAGGATCTCTACTTCCCCACAAAGTATTCACAGTCAACTTTCACCCAATTAATCGCTTGCTTATGGAAACAACATTGGTCTTACTGGCGCAACACAAACTATACGGCTGTTCGGCACCTCTTCACCATCTTGGTAGCCTTAATGTTCGGGAGTATGTACTGGGATATTGGATCTAAAACGTAAGTCCTGTCTAGACACATAAAATTTTCAGCCCGTGTACCATCGAACTGATGTGTGTTCATAATTTTTTAATCTTGCAGGAACCGAACAATAGACCTGCTTAATGCAATGGGCTCAATGTATGCTACTGCTATCTTCCTTGGGGTCCAAAACTCATCTCCCGTGCAACCAGTTGTATCAACGGAAAGAGTAGTTTTTTATAGAGAGCGAGCTGCCGGGATGTACTCGGCCCTGCCATATGCTCTAGCACAAGTAAAATTTTTCTTCGCAATGATCCCAATCTTCTCTTACAAATCAGTACACTAATTAAATGCTCCTTATGTGGTTTGAATGCCGATATCGTAGGTTCTGATTGAAGTCCCCTACATCGTTGCACAAGTCATAACGTACACCCTCATAGTTTATCCGATGATTGGGTTCGAATGGACGGCCGAAAAATTTTTCTGGTTTATGTTCTTCATGTTCTTCACCATGTTATGTTTCACCTTCTTTGGCATGATGACAGTGGGCTTGACCCCGAACCATCATGTCGCCAGCATTGTCGCCTTTGCATTCTTTTGTGTATGGAGCCTCTTCTCAGGGTTCCTAATGCCACGAACGGTAAGTTCTATCTAGCAACCATTTCGATGATTTTGCTGGTTCTCCTCTTTTTCCAACATGATAGTGATGCCTGACGATGAGAGACTACCCTCCCTTGCTATTTAACAGAGGATGCCTGTTTGGTGGAGATGGTACTATTGGGCATGCCCCGTCGCTTGGACTTTGTACGGGTTGGTGGCATCGCAGTACGGCGATGTGGAGGACATGCTCGAGGACACTGGCGACTCAGTGAAACATTTCGTCAAAGATTACATGGGTTATAGACACAACTTCCTGGGCGTGGCTGCCGGCGTGATGGTCACGTTCCCCATCCTCTTCGCTTGCGTCTTCGCTATTTCCATCAAGGTGCTCAATTTCCAGACGCGATAAAAGCCTTTTTAGCATTCATATTGACGTAAGGCGCAGCTAATGGCATTCCCATCGTCGATTGAAGAGGCACAAGTTCGGCACTCATGTCCTGAACAGGATGTTTGTAGAGATCATATCCAGTTTGAACTACTGATTTTCATGGAGGGCAAACTGATCGCAGAGTCAGTCAGTCCTATATCCATTTCTCAACCGGATCGGTTCGTGCAAAATTTGGATATCAAGTATGATTACGGATGTTCATCTCATGTAGATGAAATATTTTAGAGGAAACAAAAGACTGGACAAGAACAGAATTACATAATCTGTCATTTCTGAATGTATAAACTTCATTTCTTTAGCCAGAACACAATTTGGCGAAAAATTTTAGCTTATACTGGAGCTATAGCGAGATGAAGGTAGAAGGTGTGTGTCAATTAGACATACTTTCGTGATCGCTAGTTCAATCAACTCTTGTTTTCCCCTTTAACCTAAACATCATCTCTTTTATCATATATATTCAAAGCGACATTGAACATTAAATATAAAAGTAAAAAATTCAAAGGAAAAGCACTTAACTCAATCTCTAAAAAAGTGTATAACTATGGTTTTGATTTTTTATATGTGGGTAATGAAATAGACTATGTAAAACTGTTAGAATATTTAAATATTAAATTACACATTCATCTAACAACTTAAATTTTTAAAACGGTTGGCAATGGTCCCTTAAAATTTTACAATAATTTACAATGTGATTTAGAGAAGTCTTTAAATATTACTGAGAAAATTTTAATTGAAGAATATTTCATAATGTCAACATAGTCTTAAATATCATAAGTTTAAGTATAATTGACCATATTAGGCCTGACATGTCATGTTGGAAAGAGAAAAAATGTACAATTGTATAGGTACAGAGAGAGAAATTGATTTTGTCATTTGAAATATAACTTTTAGTGTAATAGGCGGACACTATAAGAAACCATATGACGGAAATTACAGAAATAAAAAATGCAACTTTCCATCCCTTTTCTCCGACACTTTTTCTCTAATTGAGTCCACATACTTTTATTTTATCTAATTAAGTCCTTTTTTTTTGGTTGAATAATTAAGTCCTTCTGCTTTCTCAATTTTTCTACTTAAGTCCATCCGACCTTATTTCCCGCTAAATTCAGTTGATGTGGCTATCGAACTACGTCGGAGTATGATGTGGATGAAATTTATCCAACATCGACGGTTGCATGAACATCATTGTCAATGTAGATAATATTAAGCCAATATAGATGCCTATGTGGTCTTCAATGTTGGAAAAAATCATCCACATCAGAGTGGGAGGCCACGTCTTCTAGATTTATCGGCTGGCGTAGGATCAATTTGATTAGAAAATTTGTGAAAATAGAACTTGATCAATAAATTAACTATTTTCACAAATTAAAACTACGAAGACTTCATTGGAAAAGACATGAAAATATAGAAACGAAAAGTGGAGTTTATCCGAGAAATCTATAGCAGTATATTTTGCTGTCTTTCTACATTATATTATGCGACAGAGGAAATATAGGTAGATATTTAACATGAATCAATCCTATAAGATAGAGCATAAAATTATTTTGGGTCAATCCAATAGAATTTCCTGGAACACAATATTAGAGTTAATTTTTATTAAAATAAAGAATGATGATTCCTTAGAAAATGACAAATAATTGTGTCGAATTAAAAAGAAAAATACTCTGTGATAAATTCAGTTTTAGTAAAACAGGGCATATAAGATGTGTGATAAGTGAAAGTGAGCTTATATGCTAGACAAACGAACTCAGCAGTTTTATCCAACTTCATTAAAAAATTTAGCCAATAAATTATGCCAACTAAGATACATTAACTACTCCAATTTACACCATCCCCGATGTGCGATTTCTTTCTCCCCTTTTCTTGGATTAATCTATCGTATGTCAGGAAAATAGCATTTGCTTTTGGAAAATTGACTCGAATAGTCACTAAAATTTGGCTCAATGAGTAATGTCATCTTTGGACTTATAATTCGTTTAATATGATCTTCGAACTATTTTTAAATGTTCAATCTAGGCCCTAAACTTTCAATTTTTAAAAAAATTTATAGTCCCTCAACTTTCCACAGTAAAGTCAAAACTTTTCCTAAATCAACAAAATATAGGGCTATCTTTCTATTTCTCTATTCACCTTTTTGGTCTTTATAAGTATTACAACGGTTCAGTAGACAACATTGGTTCAGTAGACAACAGTTAAAAATGTAGAAAGTCTGATATAGAAGAAGAAAATTAGCGGCAACCGTCTTTCGTCTTATATATCTTGAAAATTCAAGTTAGGACAACCAAACCGTTTGCCCAAACTCAATCTGACCCGACCTGAATTTTATGAACGTACATTTTAAGTTATGGGCACAACTAAATTACACATCAAGCCCAACATTTGGGTCGGTGCAACCAGGCCCACCCAGCATCACCTCTACCCGGAAAGGAAGACACCGCAACCGAGGCAACAAACAACCGCTTCACAACAAGTAAAAATGGGCAAATTTTTTTTTCCTCTAGAAAAAAATCGCCGATTCACTTGAGTTATAACTACATCGAGGCCTCTTACATTAAATAAGAAATGCATATAATAAGCTCGGAGTTATAACCTCGGGGACACATCCATCTATTGTCATCTCCTTTTCGGTTCATTCATGGTGGGAGGAGACGTCTACAGCGCGAGTAGCTCGGGGATGTGGAGGAAAGGCGGGATGGACGAGGTGTTCTCGAGGTCCCTGTCGCGCCGAGGTGACGAGGATGACGACGAAGAAGCTCTCAAATGGGCCGCCCTCGAGCTCCCCACGTTCGACCGCCTGAGGAAGGGGCATCCTGACCGCCTCGCGCGACGGGGCGGACGAAGTCTGACATCCTGAGCCTCGACTTGCAGGAGAGGCAGAAGTTGATCGAGAGGTTGGTGAGGGTGGCGGAAGAGGACAACGAGAGCTTCTTGTTGAAGCTCAAGAACCGCATTGAGAGGTAAATCTTTTTTTTTCTTAAAATGTTGCGCTAAATAATTGGTTAGATTGTGACTTGTTGTTGAATAAGATTCACTTGTTGAAATATTCGACTCTCTCTTTTAAAAATTCCTTTTTTTTTTTTTAAGAAATGTTGGGTTTCAACTGATTTGTTTATAAGATAAAATGACTAGGAAAATTATTTTGTGACCGAAAATAGGGTTTCTTCTGTGTTGATAAATTTCAATAAATGTTAGTGTCAAAAGAATGTTGGTTACAAAAAATAATATGTGACCATTTCTTTCAGCTAACTTGTAGCCGATTTACCACATCGGTTCTACGAAATTGCCAACCTTATATGGTGCTTTTGCAAACTAACAATTCTTGTACTAACTTACGAACTGTGATTTGGATAACTTGCCAACGCTTTGAAAGTAATAGCTCGTATGTGAAATTGCTAACCTAAATGAAAGTCATTTACCGGTTTTTGTCAAACTCAATTACCAGCTAGTTTTCGGTTATTAATGTTTAATTGTCTCTTTTTTTGTGATTTACCAACTTTTCATTTGAGTTACCGAATTTTATTTGCCTTAGTTGGCAACCCCTTAAATATAATAACCTTTTTAGAGTTTGCCAACCTAAAATTAGCGTGACTCACCAACTTCTTTTTCATTAAGTTACTGTTTAGTATTGGGAAACCAATTTGCCTTTTGAGTTACTTGCCGACGTTTACTATTTTTTCTTTTTTCTAGTTTGCCAATTTTTTTTTATCTTTTACTAATTTTTATGTGTATTTCTTAGTTACGCTTTAAATTTACCAAAATTTTCAAAAAGTACCGGCCTTAATTAAATTTACTTACCAACAATTCGTCGATTAAGTTGCTGACTCGTTGGCTTACCAGCCTTTTTTTTTGAATTACGCCTTAAATTTACTAACTCTTATATGAAATTACTCGCTTGAGTTTCAATTGTTTTTCAAATTTTCTCCAATTAAATTATTTACTCGTTTTGGGATACTAATTTTTATTTTAGTTAGTCACCAGCGATTTTTTTTTTTACTTTACTAACTTTTCTATTCGGTTACTTAATCGGGAATAAAGGTGGTAAGTAAACCTATAGAGGCTGGTTATTTTATATGGTAGTTGATGATTTGAAGGTGTTGGTAAGAAAGCTAAATAAATATTGGTATATAAAAAGAAAGTCGGCAATTAAAAAGAATCAAATGAACGTTGGTTATTGATTTCAATAAGAGTTACTTATCTAAAAATTAGTTGATAATTTAGTCATTGAAATTGATGGGTTAGTGAAGAAAACAAAAGTAGTAACACGATAGATAAGTAGGTGAATTATAAAGAAAAAGCCAAATAAACATTGGTAACAACTCAAATGAGAACTGGCAACCTAGTCGGTAGCTAGATTAGAGAAAGCTCGTATGTTACATGAAAAATATTTCAATATAATAGCCAATCAATTAATGCGTTGCTAAAAAGGAAAACAAAAGTTGGTAGAGAATAAAAGAAACATGTTTTGTCAGAGATAATAGAAGTTGGTAATTAACACAAAAAACAATTGTTAACACGAAATTAGTTGCTAAAGCAATTGGAGAAAAATTAGTAATCGCTATAATTGAGATTGATGATTTCTAATTAGAGTTGGTAAATTAAAAAGTACTGATAAGTAAGACAAATAAAAGCACAAACTTAACGAAAATTTGGTAAATTCAAGGGAAAAAAATACACAATAAAAAAACTCAAATGAGAGTTAGTAATCTAGAAATAGTCCCTATACTTGGAAACAATACATAATGTTATACTTGGATTTTCAATTCGTTCAATGTGGTTCTTAAAATATTTCTCAATATTCAATTTAGTTCATAAACTTTCAATTTATTCAATCTAGTTCTTCAACTTTCCCTAACAAAGTCTAATCAATTCTTCGGTACCATTCGCAAGCTCTCATGATGACGCAATTGGCCATATTTTACAATTTCTTTTTACTTTAATTGATTACAGAATCAACAAAAATCATACCATCTGTTTATTACCTTTTTAGTTCTCATAAATAGTACAACGGTTCCATTTAAGCAAAATTTCGCTTATGATCTCCACAATAGTAAAAGAAACTCATTTAGAGTTATATCAGATTGTTGTTCCCGCTACTTTAAGTCTTAACTATTTTCATTAAAATATCTAGAAACATTATTAATTTATCTATAGATTCCTGTACCAATATTAATTTAAATCTTGTTCTTTACTTTTTAGATTAACAAAACTTTCAATAATCTAAATCTCGTTCCTCATTATTTAGATTGATAAAATTTTCAATCTTTTGCGTTTAGTGTTTTATTTAGATTAATATATGTATGAATATATATTGATAAATTAACATCATCTTTAGATTCATTATGAAAACATTTAGTCAAAAAATAGCAGGATGTTTAATTATGAAAACTTGTCAATAATAATGAAGAACCGATTTGACTTTGTTGGAAACTTGAGAGACTAGATTGAACAGTACGAAAAGTGGTGGATTACATTGAATATTCAAGAATAATTCAAAAATAATATTGAACAGATTAAAAGTTCAAAGAATGACATTTCACATTGGCCAAAAATTAAAGGACTGTTAATATTGTTTTTTCCCTATTTTGACATTTACCAACTTTTTTCAGAAATCTATTGGCACGAAAAATAAATCCATTTTTTTTTAAAACGGAATGATAGAATCATCCTAGATATTTATCTGCTTCAATTATTGGATTGAAAAGACATCGAAGGAGTTGTTAACCCACGGTGGAACAGAAGTTACCAAATGCACCGCGTTACCAATCTTTCTAAAATAGCAAAAGTGATAATTTATTTTTATTTTTATTTTTGAAAAAACATATTCACCTGATGATGGAGTTTTTTAGTGACATTTTGTCCCCTTTTGGTTCTTGTGAACTTGGGTTTCGTTGCAGAGTTGGAATTGATCTTGCTACAATTGAAGTGAGATATGAGCATTTGAATGTCGAGACAGAGGATCATGCCGGCAGCAGAGCTCTGCCCAATTTCATTAATTTCATTATTGATTTCGTAGAGGTAAGCACCAGCACCAGTTAGCACATCAAACACAACAAGCACACTTTGAATTTTTTATTTAGCAGAGACCACATGACTGGCCACTAATTATGTACATATGCTCAAATGTTCTGAATATGTTTCCGCCAAATATTTTCTTTTTCGTATTATTTTTATCTTTTTCCTGTTGTTGTTGAAGAGCATCCTGAAATTCCTGCACATCCTTCCCAGTAGAAAGAAACAGTCGACTATCCTGCAAGATGTCAGTGGGATCATCAAACCTGGAAGGTGGGCAAATCAAACCAAATTAAATGGAATGGCATTTCTGAGTTCAGTTTGCTTTTTCGCTTTTTGGGTTGAACCAAATTATGGAGATTTCCTTTCCTTTTCTTTTCTTTTCTTTTTCTTTTAGCAACCTGCTTCTGATCAGCTTTCAGTTTTTGCAGGACGACATTGCTTTTAGGTCCTCCTGGTTCAGGGAAAACCACACTCTTGTTGGCTTTGGCTGGCAAGCTTGACCCCAAACTAAAGGTTAATTCACCCAGATTCTCATTTAATTTCACGCCTTATTTTTGTTTTGTCCGATTTCCAATGTTTAGCTCCTGAAGCAAAATATTTGTTCCAAATTTTACTAAAAGCACGAATATTGTTACTTAGATGACTGGAAAGGTTACTTACAATGGACACAGCTTCAATGAGTTTGTCCCCCAAAGAACTGCTGCTTACATAAGTCAACACGATCTTCACATTGGAGAAATGACAGTTAGAGAAACTCTAGCCTTCTCTGCAAGATGTCAGGGGGTCGGAACTCGATATGGTAATTAGCAATGTTTTTTCTTTAATCGTTTCTATGGTCAGATTTGTATTTGGGAGATCTTTAGAATGAGAAAAAGGTGGATCCTTTTGTGGCATTCTGTGGATATGTTGGCAGAGCTATCAAGAAGAGAGAAAGCGGCATATATAAAACCAGACCCTGATATTGATGTCTATATGAAGGTAATCAAAGAAGGGAAGCTAAATAGTTGCTTTTCTCCCTTTCTCCAAATCAAACAAGGAAATGAAACGGATTATGCATAAGAAAACTCAGACATGGAACACATGATTTTTGAATCCAACTCTGGTATAGTCCTTTTCTGTTCTTCTCTTTTCCGTGGGCCAAAAACACTGTTGAGTTTGCTTTTGGGGTCTTCTCAAGCAAATCTTTTGTGGTGTAAAATCCCTCAGGCTGCAGCAATACCAGGTCAGGAGGCTAGCGTTGTCACAGATTATGTTCTTAAGGTAATCTTTGACAAAATGTTCAACAAGCATTTTCAGAATTATAAAACTTTACTGAATATGTCCTTTTTTCACAGATTTTAGGGCTAGAAGCTTGTGCAGATACCATGGTTGGAAATCAAATGATCAGGGGTATTTCCGGAGGACAAAGGAAGCGTGTGACCACGGGTTAGAAGCAACTTGGATAGTGGTTGATCCACTAAATTAATGTTCAATGTTCCTTCTCTAGTCTACTCAACAAATTGATCACTTACGCATATTTATCAGGTGAGATGCTGGTTGGACCCGCGATGGCCTTCTTCATGGATGAGATATCTACTGGGCTCAATAGCTCAACAACGTACCAAATAGTGAAGTCCTTGAAGCAATTCAATCACATTTTCAATGGGACGGCAGTTATCTCCCTTCTCCAGCCAGCTCCGGAGACTTACAACGTATTTGACAACATTATTCTGCTATCTGATGGCCAGATCGTGTACCAGGGTCCTCGTGATCTCGTCCTAGATTTCTTCGAATCCATGGGATTCATATGCCCCGAGAGGCAGGGTGTGGCCGACTTCTTGCAAGAAGTAAGTTGAAACGTAACAATTTTCCACCCTGCTGCTTTTAGGAGAGGAAAAGTATTCTCAAAGCAACTGTCTTGTAAGGACACATTTTCCTTTCCTATTGATAGGTAACGTCACAGAAAGATCAGCAGCAATATTGGGCACATAAAGACGAGCCTTACACTTTTGTGACGGTTAGGGAATTCGCAGAGGCATTCCATGCGTTTCACTAGGGAAGGAAACTCAGAGACGAGCTTTCCACTCCTTTCGATCGAAGCAAGAACCACCCAGCTGCTTTGACTGCCAAAAAGTACGGTGTAGGAGTAAAAGATTTGCTGCGTGCATGTGCTTCAAGAGAATACTTGCTTATGAGAAGGAACTGCTTTGTTTACACTGTTAAGATCATTCACGTAAATACTGACTTCAAGTTTCAAACTTGAACTAGCTAATGCAATAATACGATGCACCTCGTTTATCAGTTCGCAGTTCAAGCGTGTATTGCGATGACCCTCTTCTTTCGGACTCATATGCCTCGAGAAACCACACGCGACAGAGGGATTTATATTGGCGCATTGTTCTTCACTCTTGTGATAATCATGTTCAATGGAATGATGGAGATTTCCATGACAATTGCCAAGCTCCCGGTTTTCTACAAGCAAAGAGATCATTTCTTTTACCAGGCATGGGCATATGCTCTTCCAATTTGGATTTCAAGGATCCCTCTGACCTTCATGGAGGTTGCCGTTTGGGTGTTCCTCACCTACTATGTCATTGGATTTGATCCACATGCTGGGAGGTGAGAAAGAAAGGGGATAATTCCACTGTTGAAGGATGACAAATCCAACATCGGGTTTGTAAAATTTTATTAAGTGTCTGTGTCGTGTTTGCAGGTTGTTCAGGCAGTACCTTTTGCTTGTGCTCGCCCAGCAGATGGCATCGGCATTATTTCGGACAATTGGGGCAGTGGGCAGAAACATGATTCTTGCCAGCACATTCGGGTCATTTTCTCTAGTCCTTTTCTTTGCATTAAGTGGTATTGTTCTTTCAAGAGGTATAGTGTACATTGAATTCAAAACTTTTTTTCCCTTGGCCTTCTGTCGTCAAAAGGAGTGCTAATTTCCCTTCTCTGTATGAATGGCAGAGGATATAAAGAAATGGTGGATTTGGGGTTATTGGGTATCCCCCTTAATGTACGGGCAGAATGCGCTGGCTGCTAATGAGTTGTTATCATCAAACTGGAACAAGGTGAAGCCTTGTAATTGCTTGATGCCAGTACTTTATATCTCTCCCTTAATATCATTTTCTGACCAACTGATTCCTGTTGTTTATGCCAAGTGATAGGTTCCCTTCAATTCAAGTTCTAACGAAACACTAGGAGTTCAATCGTTGGAGTCGCGTGGACTCTTTACCCATGCCTACTGGTATTGGATAGGAGTGGCGGCACTAGCTGGATTCAATTTGCTCTCAACCACGCATTCCCAGTGGCTCTCACTTTCCTTGACAGTAAGTGGATTCCAGTCTCTTCTTCTTTTGGCTTCCTTCCATTCGAGCTAGCCTAAGTTCTGTAAGCAATTTTGCAGCCTATCGAAGATCTCAGACAGTAAAATCACATGATCATCAAAGCAATGAAAATGGCAATAGAGTAGGAGGATTGATTCAGTTGCTGTCTCAGGGTTCTGGTAACCAACAAGTATCAGGTACAAAGTCGCAATAGTTTCTTTTAGCCTCCATGGTCTGTCTTTAGCAGATGGGTGATGAACAAAAGACTAACAATAGACTGAAAGAACAACTCCTTTCATAAAGGACTTGCATAATGTCTTTGCCAACGTTAATTTTCTTTTTGGACTTGCAGTGAGTTCACCCAGATCCTCATTTACAAGGCCCGAGATGGCTGCCATGACTAATAGGAAAAGAGGAAAGGTCCTGCCATTTGTGCAACACTATCACTTTCGATGAAATCAAGTATTCAGTTGACATGCCACAGGTAACAGGGTCCAAGTTTAACATTGAGAGATCTGAAGATAGTACCTCATCGTGCATCATGATAGATGCCCTCATCATGATAGAAGCATAAACGTACCTACGCAAAAATCCCCATGTCAAATGTAGCTAAATAATTCGGTTTTTCATTTATGTTGGCAGGAAATGATGAGTCAAGGTGTTCTCAAGGATAAGTTGGTGCTCTTAAGTGGAGTAAGTAGTGCTTTTAGGCCTGGTGTTCTCACAGCTTTGATGGGTGTCAGCGGTGCCGGTAAAACTACTTTGATGGATGCGTTGGCCGGTAGAAAAACCGGAGGATACATCGAAGGGAACATCATGGTATCTGGGAATCCAAAGAAGCAAGAGACATTCGCTTGGATTTCCGGCTACTGTGAACAAAACGATATCCATTCACCTCATGTTACGGTCTATGAGTCATTGGTTTTACTCTGCATGGCTGCGTTTACCAGCTGACATCGACAATGAAACCAGAAAGGTTGGCCTCCATTCCCAATATCTGTTTTTTAGCACAGTTGTCTTTTTTCCCTTGAAATAATCTCTTCAAATTCTTGCTTCTTTAAAAATCCCAAGTGACGGTTCCTTTGGTAATTTAAGTTTGTCATCTTCACTGGTATTTGGTTCATTTTTATAGCTAGATGTGAAGCCGTCATCAAGATATCCATCATATCATTTGTACTCCAAAAAACCTTTGCAGTTGTTCGTTGAGGAAGCCGTGGAGCTTGTGGAACTAAATCCGCTACGACAAGCCTTGGTCGGTTTGCCTGGTGTCAACGGTCTCTCTACCAACCAACGCAAAAGGCTCACCGTAGCGGTCAAACTAGTAGCGAACCCCTCTATTATTTTCATGGACGAGCCAACCTCTGGGCTTGATGCCAGAGCTGCCACTATTGTCATGAGAACAGTAAGGAATACGGTGGATACAGGCAGAACTGTTGTGTGCACGATCCACCAGCCGAGCATCTGTATATTCGAAGCTTTTGATGAGGTAAGTAGTGTCTACATACCAGTAGTACAAGAATTTATTCGTAATGCTATCGATACATGAGCTATGTGCTTTTACTTGTGCCGTAGCTTCTCCTATTGAAACGAGGTGGGCAAGAGGTATATGTTGGTCCATTGGGTCGCCATTCTTGTCATCTAATCAAGTACTTTGAGGTACTTATTTCGGCTGATACGGTTTCAATTTCCCTTTTTCACGAAGTTACTAGAATCACCAAAAAGAGTTATCTTCATGTGAAAGGGAATCCAAGGAGTTAGTAAAATCAAAGATGGTTATAACCCAGCAACTCGGATGCTTGAATTCACAGTGCCAGCACGAGAATTTGCCCCGGGGATTGATTTTGCCACTTTATACAAAAGTTCGGACTTGTACAGTTGGGTTCACTGAATTCCCAAAGTACCAAATTTTAGCCTTGTAAGTGACCATGGGAGGCAGACTCACATGGATCACAGAGAGTTAGATTGGCACATCCTGCAATTTTCCAGGAGAAATAAGGCCTTGATCAAAGAATTGAGCGTACCACCTCCTAATTCCAAGGATCTCTACTTCCCCACTAAGTATTCACAGTCAACTTCCACCCAATTCATCGCTTGCTTATGGAAACAACATTGGTCTTACTGGCGCAACACAAACTATACAGCTGTTCGGCACCTCTACACCCTCTTCGTAGCCTTAATGTTCGGGAGTATGTTTTGGGATATCAGATCTAAAACGTAAGTCCTGTCTAGACACGTAAAATTTTTAGCCCGTTGTACCATCGAACTGGTGTGTGTTCTTAAACTTTCGAATCTTGCAGGAACCGAAGAATAGACTTGCTCAATGCAATGGGCTCAATGTATTCTACCGCCATCTTCATTGGGGTCCAAAATGCATCTCCTGTGCAACCGGTTATATCAGTGGAAAGAATAGTCTTTTATAGAGAGCAAGCTGCAGGGATGTACTCGGCCCTTCCATACGCTCTAGCGCAAGTAAAATTTTGTTTCGCAATAATCCTTATCTTCTCTTGCAAATCAGTACTCTAATTAAACGTTCATTATGTGGTTTGAATCCCGATATAGTAGGTCCTGATTGAAGTCCCCTACATCCTTGCACAAGTCATAATGTACAGCCTCATAGTTTATTCGATGATTGGGTTCAAATGGACAGCTGAAAAGTTTTTCTGGTACATGTTCTTCATGTTCTTCGTCATTTTGTGTTACAGCTACTTTGGCATGATAGCGGTAGGCTTGACCCCGAACCTGCAAATCACTGGGATCATCTCCTTTGCAACCTTCCCTCAATAAAACCTCTTCTCGGGGTTCCTAGTGCCGCGAATGGTAAGTTCTATCCAGCAACCATTTGGATGATTTTGCTGATTTTCTTCTTCCTACATCCAACACGATATTGACGCCTGACAATGAGAGACTGCTTGCTGCTATATCTTCAACAGAGGATGCCAGTTTGGCGGAGATGGTTCTATTGGGCATGCCCCACTGCTTGGACTTTATACGGGATGGTGGCCTCGCAGTACGGCGATGTGGAGGACATGGTCGAGGACTATGGAGGCTCAGTGAAACAATACATCAAAGATTACTTGGGTTATAGACACGACTTCCTGGGCGTGGCCGCCATCATGATGGTCATGTTCCCCATGATCTTCTCTTGCATTTTCGCTGTTTCCCTCAAGGTGCTCAACTTCCAGAGGCGACAAAAAAAATCTTTTAGCATCTGTATCAGCATACGGTGCAGCTAATAGCATTCCCATTGGGGACTAAGGAGGCACAAGTTCCGCACTCATGTCATGAAGAGGATGCTTGCAGAGATCATTTCCAGTTTGAACTACTGATTTTTTTTTTTCTTTGGTATTGAAACTACTGATTTTAATTGAAGGGCAGCTCATCACAGAGTCAGCCAGTCCTAATAATCCATTTCTCAACCTTATCAAGTTCGTGCAAAATTTGGATATCAAGTAAGATTACAGATGTTCATGTCATGCAGATGAAATATTTAAAGGGAAACAAAAGTACAGACAACACCAGGATTGTATAATCTGTCATTTCTGATGGTATTAACTTCATTTCTTTAGCCACAACACAATTTGGCCAAAAATTTTAGCTTATACTAGAGCTAATATTAAGCGGAAAAGTAAAAATCTAAAAGGAAAATTTCTTAAAATCTCACTCGATTAGCAAACGTATAGTTATAGTGTTCATATTCTAATGGTGTAGTGAAGCGGACTAAGCACAACCACTATTAGATTGAGAGAAGAATATATCAGATTATCAACATAATCAGAAACATCATATGTATTTATATATATTTGTGTGTTATTATATTCAATCGAAATGAGTAGTATAATTATTATGTTGTGGGATTGCAAACATATTTGTGCTTATAAGTTTAAGTAGAGTTGACTATATTAGGCACGACATGTTATGTGATAAAGATAAAAGAAAATATGCAATTACATAACTACAGAGAGAGAAGTTGACTTTGTTATTTGAAATAAAATTTTTTAGCATAATAGGCCAACGTACGCCATACAAAACCGCATATTGGGAATAAATGAAAGAAAAGGAAGAATACAACTTTTTATCCATTTACTTTCGCGCCTTTTCTAATCAATCCCTTGTTCTTTTAATTAAGAAAATTACCAAAAAAATCATAAATTTATTGAATTCATGCAAATTCAGTCACGATATTCCTAATATTTTGATGATTTGCTAATGTAATTCTTCTGGCCAATATTGACCAAAAAACGTTGATGTGATCGTCCAATCAGTGCCGATAGTCTTATGTGAAGTGACCAACACTAACGTAGGTAATTTTTTTTTCTTTTTTCCTTTTTTTTTCTTTCCTTTTTGTTAGTGGCCAATCTTATGTGATGTTGGCTCTTGCCCAGCCTAAACTTTTGGCCTTATGTCTCATGTTTTAGCTGCGCCATCGCCATTGACAAGAGATAAAATATTAAAATAATCACGTCAGTATTTTCCATCAACCAAGTTGAACGGAGTTAATGGAAAAACTCGATTACCCCAATTTGACAAGTTTTAAGACTTAATTGCACTTTTTTTAAAATTTAGAGCTCAATTGTATTTTAATGACAAGTTTTAAGACAAAAAAAACAGAAAAACCAAAGGATTAAACCACGTAAGAAACCCGAAATTTGTGCGATTGTGAAAAATTTATCATAAATTAATTTTTTTATCATAAAAAATTCTAAAATGGTACATTTATGATAAATTTACCCCATATTAAATTTCGTTAAATTTTACAATCAAATTGTTGAGTTGGATGATACGTGACAGTTGACGAGTGTACTCGTGATTTAAGTCTACCAGTTTATGATTTTTCGTAATATTAATTCAATTTAACAGAAATTAATGAAACGTAAATTTTTTACAAATATATCAATTTGAGATTTTATACTATAATAATTATATCGATTTTAGATTTTTTTATAGTTAAAAAATTAGCTTTAAATAAATTTACGACAGATACACCACTTCGGGTTTTTAGCGTAATTAACCCAAAACCAAATAGACAGAGAGCATCACGCCTGCAAAAGACGAGCTTGTCTCAACCTTAAAAAACGCTCAGTGCTATCCGCAGCTTGTTTCTCTGTCGCTCTCGAGTTCAATTTGTTCTGCAATTCACGTCATCACGTATTCGTCACCTCCACTACGTTCGTTTCGTCGCTTCCATCTCCGGCCATGGCGGCGTGTTCGCATCGGTTGCTGCACTTCCCATGGCTGCTGCTGCTGCTGCCGAAGCCCTCGAGCCCGACAACCTCGGCTTTTGCAAACCCGGATGGACACAGGCGCATGGGGAGGCTCTTCTCCTGCTGCTCCGCCGCTCAGGCCCTTTCTCCCTCGCCGCCTCCGCCGCCCGCTCCCGAGGCCCACGGCGCGCCGGGAGAACCGGAGCCGCTGAAATGGCGGGCCTTTCGGAAGAAGAAGGTGGTGATGCGGGTCGGTTACGTGGGCGCCAATTACAGAGGTGAGCTCAAGGCGCTCGAGCAATGCCCATGATGCTGTTTGCTGATAAATGAGGCCTTTTGATCTGTTTTTTGATGAACTAGTTTGCTTTCCTTTTTGGGTTTTTGCCTCAGGTCTTCAGATGCAACGAGATGAGCACTCATTGGCAAGTAAGTTCATGTTTGTGTTGCTTTCTCTTCGTTTTTTTTTTTTTCTACTCTGTTTACTTTCGCTGCTGAAATGTTTCTTTTGACTAACTGCTCTGTTTATATTCCTGTCTTGATTTGTACTCAGCTGAAATTTCTGAGCTTTCGGTGTTTGACTGGATGTTTTCACGCATTGTACTGAGAATAAGCAGCTTGTCCAATGTGTAGGCTGTCTGGTTTAATTTATGCAGGTTGCACCTTATCATATACCGTTGTCTGTCATTACGAAATCACGGAGCGAGTCAATGAACTGTTTTTTTTTTTTGGTAAGGTAAGATGTAATCACAGTATGTGATTACATCTTTGCCATTTTAAAATAATTTACAACAGTATGTGAAAAGCTATCATGAGTTGGTTGCATTTGATGAGGACTTTTGGTCATTTGATCTTCATTATATCTCTCCTTTAATCTCTTGGTCCCTTCTTTAATTCTGCTCTTTCGAGAACCTTTCCCATGCTTTTGTCTAAGATGCCAGAGGGCCCAACTAGTGGAACAAAGTCTTCCCGGCCAGATCTCTATTGTGGAACTTTGGTCCACTACACCTTTACGAACAAAATGGAAATAACTCTTGTCCAATTCACAAGTCCATTCGAGACGAGACATCTTTTTACCTCTTTTGAATTGCTTGCACCCTCGTGTTGCTGCCATACTTGGGAGTTAGCCTCTTCAAAGTTCATGTTGACAAAGGCCGTTGCAGGTCTGTAATTTATGAACATGTGTGCACAAGTTGCACTCTACTTACAGAAGTCACTGTGGAAGGGGAAATTTTTATAGCCACACTTCCATTTGTCTGATCTGAATGAGATTCTGATGATGAAAGCATGTTGTGCACAAAATAGACAATTCGATCATGGCTGCTTTAATTCATAAATATAGCAATTCACGTTTTTATTGAGTGGCGATTCATGTTTTTATTGAGTAGTTACTTATTTGCTTGTGTGTCTTAATATATCTCAAAACATGCTTGCCGTGGAGGTCATGTTTGTTTTTACCCCAGATGAGACCTGGCTAAGCATGTAAGCTCTAAATGCAGCTGTAGAAGAAGAATTGGAAAATGCTATCTACAAGGCTGGTGGAATTCTAGAAAGTAACTATGGGAATCTGAACAGAATTGCCTGGGCCAGAAGTAGCCGGACCGATAAAGGAGTGCGTTCTCAGGAAATCCTTGACATTGATAAGTATCTCACGTCTTTTCATGTCATCACTTAGGATGAGAATTTGGATGTCTTAACCCTTATGGTGGTGGAAAACTTTCTAGGTTCATTCACTGGCGACTACCATATCTCTCAAGATGGAAATTCCTGACAGTGCATGGAAGGGAGACCCTTATGGTATCCATCTCGCCAGTCATATTAATGCATATCTTCCTGAAGATATCAGAGTTTTTAGCATTCTACCTTCAAAAAGGTGGAGAATTGATTTTATAATATGTTCATCACTTTCATCTAATAAGAATTACTTTTCTGTGGGTCATATGTAATGCTACTTTCAGCTCTACGCTCGGTTACACTACTAAAAACAGCATGTCACGAATGCTGTAGGATTTTCTTCTCATAGTTTTTCCTAGAATGCTTCATTTTCTGTTTTTTACTTTCTTTCACATGAGAATTTAATTGGCCAATAAGCTAGCACAGACTTGTTCTTGTCCAAGTGGATTTAGTCGGTTGTTCCTTTCTGATGTGGAACCGGCATGAATAATCTTCAGGATTATTAGTTGGTGGAAAGCTGCTGGGGGTCTCAAACTTATTTGCTTGAGTTTCTGTCACTGAAAGTGATGTTAGCATATATCATTGAAGAGGATCTCTGGTTAGAATTCTATAGAAACAATGATGCCAAATAAATTCTAAGAATGTAAAGCATTTGAGACATTCTTCAAATGCTGCCTGAAAACAAAATCATAAGATGGGATTTGGTGGGGCAGCATCTTTGTATCTGCACTGAAGTTATTCCAAGTGGGGCTTTGTAATAATTCAGTGTTACTACTTTTGTTGGTTGAGTGAGAAACTGTCTTTAGAGCTGATATGAATCCTACTGATGAACCTTCTCTTTGGACATAGGGGAAGGGAGTTAAAGAGTTCGAATAATTAAATGAACTGTAAATACTATTTTCTGCGGGACGTATATCCTCAGTATGTTTTTAGTATGTCTTTCCATCAGAAGCTTCATGTAACCTTTCATTAACAGTAAATGTCCACATTTCAAGGTGTTGAAAGAAGTGGAAGTAATGTGCCATTTGTGTTTGTTCAAAATTTTGAAATGTATGCACTTGATACTGATCATTATTCTTTAGTAACCTTGATGAGCATTCATATATTATCACCTATTCCAAATATTTTACGTTTTGTGGAGCTGCTCACTACCGCAGCATTTTCAATGGCCATTTATGTGATGTTGTGTTGTGTCTATTTTCTCTCCCTATCGATCGTAACTTTTGTTTCTGGAAAATCTCCAGGAGCTTTGATCCAAGACGGGAGTGCAATATCCGGAAGTATTCGTACCTTCTTCCTGCTGACATTATCGGGATGAAAAGTAATTGTACCTCCAGTGAAGTTGATCATCACATATCGGATTTTAATGATATATTGAGCACTTTTGAGGTTCTGTACTTGTCTCCCTCTTTTTCCCACTTATCCTATCTTTGCTGTTCTCGATGCTGTGGTTGCCTCTGTTTTACAGAAGGAATTTTAACAGGCATTCATAAGGCCCTTTCTGTTTGTATATGTCCTCTTTGCAGGGAGAGCATCCTTTTCATAACTATACTGTACGTTCTAAGTACAGAAGAAAGTTGCCCATAAAGAAGTCACAGAGAGACAAGCGTTCAACAATGGAAGAAAAACCATTTGATGCAGCATCTGCATCTGAACAGGAAGAAAGTGATGAAGAGCTTATTGAGAATGAATTTGCAATTAATTGTAATGGAGCAGATGAACATGCTCTGCAGGGAAGTGGCCTTGATGAAAATTTAATTGACTTTTGCCAAAATCGTAGGAATGATCTACGGAGCAGAAGTTCAGATAATGTCATTAGGGCAAGATGGTTACATGAACCTGATGAGAAAGACCGAATTAGTTCTTCTCATTTTAGAAAGATTCTTCACTGCTCTTGTGGCAAATTGGAGAATCTGCTTGGGTCAGGTTATGTTGAGCTCTCCATCTGGGGAGAGTCTTTCATGTTGCATCAGGTAAGGCTTTTCAAAGTAGTTTGTCTTAACTCCAGTGGTTTCCGCTATAAGCTATCTAGTTCATACAATTGATTGCAGGAGAAATTTTGTTGGCTCTAGCATAGGGTAAACGATTTGTTTTCTTTACTGCACGGTTTCGTTTGAAAATTACCTTCATATATAGTGCTTCTGTATTCCTATAATAAGGAGGTCTTGTGCATTTGATAGATCCGCAAAATGGTGGGGACTGCTGTAGCTGTAAAGCGTGACTTACTTCCTAGAGATATTCTCACATTGTCACTGACCAAATTTTCTCGTGTTGTGCTTCCACTTGCTCCATCTGAGGTATTGATACTTAGAGGGAACAAGTATGTCATGAGAAAGGGACCTATTGATGTTGTTAGGCCTGAAATGATGGCATTAGCGGAGGCCGAAGCTGTGTTGAGCACCGTCGACAAATTTTACAGATCAGTAATGTTGCCTCAAGTTGCTAGATTTCTTGACCCTTCAAGACCCCCTTGGAAAGAATGGGTTGAGAAATTGGATGAGCACACTCCAATTCCAGACACACAGTTGGACGAACTTAGGGCTGCTTGGGAATCCTGGAAGGAAACTGCCGAGACTCGAAAAGGTGCCGTGTCTGTTGTTAGTCGATGATCAATGGACATGTATCACAGCAAGCATCTTGCAATATGTTGATTGGCTTCACCATCTTTCAGACAATTGCGATCACGTCCATTTAACAAGACCATAGTTTCTAGTGCTGCGCTGAACCCATGTTGCTGCGGCTTCTTGTAATGAGACCTCCGTGTTTTTTGTTTGCTTCAATTTCAGCCCCCCAAGGAATCTGCGGTGCCTAGGACATGAACTCTCCTCTGCATGTCTCGTTTCGTCGTTGACGTTTATTGGAGGAACTTTCCCAAGTATGGTGCGACAAACCGCACAAAACCGAACATTTTACATGTCAAATCCGGAGTGACCGCTCTTTGCTTCTGAAAGATGGGAGATTGAAGTTTCTGGATTGCTGATTTGTTATGTTGTAGTCACTGCTCAAGAAGAATTTGACATGACGCGTTTACAGAAGAGACGGGAAGCTTTTCGGGCATCCAAATAGCTATTGTTTCGCCTTCGCCTTTTTTAATCGAACACCGTTTCTGCTTGGAACTTAGTAGTGTCAAGTGTAAACTGCTGAGCCATTGCTCGGAGGGGAAGAATGTGATGAATGACATTTGTTTGATGTACTTGTAACTTAGCCTCTTCTCTTTCTCACGGTGATAATTTGATTATCTCCAACAACAACCAAAATAAAATGAATTGATCATCCAGAATATGATTTAGGACTTCACATCCTAGGAAATGGGTGGAATGAAAAACGCAAGTTTGTTATTTGAGTAGGGGTTAGCATAGTCTATATGCTTATATCCTAGTAAGACAGGAAAAGAACAAACGCCACCTGTGAAAAAACAAATCTTTAGGACAGGTAACTAATATTCATAATCAAGTGGAAATATGGATCAGATCAGACAGCTATATATATTACAAGCGAAGATGTTGGGCCCGACCAATCCAATTGGAGCGACACGCACATGGCGAGTAGGCAAGTCAAGTGGTGTTTTAGCGCCTTCTCTCTGTGCGATCTGGAAGGTCAGTCCTCCAGAACGCTCAACGAGTGTTTCTGTCTCTCTGTCTCTTTCTGCCTCTCTCAGACTCCATAGCCAGGGGAAATATGAAAAAGTTTGCAACTTTTTACTGTATAAGCTTCTGATTCTTGCGCTCCACCACCTGTTGCTCAGTTCAGTACTCACCCACGCCTTCCTCTTCTCTTTTTCTTTCCCAGGTTGATGCTTTGCAACCCTGTCGCTGGTAATTCGTTCCTCTAGTTCAGCTCCGCCGCCACCCTCAGTTGCCCTCAAGTTCAAATGCTACTGTCAATGGCTTCTTGTGAGTCTCTCTCTCTATTGCTTTTCGGGTCTCGCCCATGACTTTCATTGACTTTTTCTACGTGCGTTCTGTTCTTTCGCGTTGATAAAATCTTGGGTAGTAGGAAATTGAGTGTCTAGTGTATCAGGGTCTCTGCAAGGACGTGCTTTCATGTCTTAATACTCTGGAGCGTCTTTGATTAACTAATTCTTGTTTCCTGCTTGTTTGTGTTCTTTCCATAGTACTCTCTGGTAGTATTTGATCTTGCAAAGCAACAAGAAAGCGAAAAGGCAAAGATAGGAGATTCTGCTGTATTTTCTGTGTTGGGCTTTGTTTACTTTCGCACATTCTTTAAGTGCACATCCACCGCACTGCTGTTGCATGAAAGATGGCTCGAAAGAACAGACAGCTACTTAATTTTTTAAGGAAAAAAGAGTCAATTTGTCTTCTTTTATTATTAGTTCTAGACTGTGTAGATGACAACACTGCACTTTCTTGCTCTTTTTATGTGGATTGACACCAGCCAGTTTTTATCAAATCCATGCAGTACTGCCATTCCAATTGACTTCCTGTTTGATGCTGGATAGTTAGTTGTAGGGTTCCATAGCGGGTTGATAGGTTATTAAACACATATACTGCGCTAATATAATGGCTGCATAAGAGGATTGTTCAATGAACTTTTTAATTTGGCCCCTTATGAAAGCTACTTGTTAAGGCGTGCTTTAAATTTAAGTCAGGATTTTTCATGGGCTATGGCTATGTCTTTGCTACTTGTTACATTTGAAGAGACCACAACTTGGTTACTGTAGCCGGCATGTAGAACTTTAGGTTATCAAAGCAAGTGAGTAGACCTCATGTTAAAATGCTTTAGACTCTCTCTCTCTCTCTCTCTCTCTCTCTATGGTGAACATGTAGATGTATGGAATCATCAAAGTTTTCAGTTTGTAGCCTTATTTCCCTGTCAACACATCGAAACAATTGTGAGATGGCCTGTTACTGCATATTTTATCTCTGGTTTAGCTATGGATCTGTGATAATTCCCTTATTTTCTTTTTCAGGTAGCTTAGGAGCTTCAAATGTTAAAATATCTAACTTGAACTCTGGTAGACTAAAAATTGGTGAATCACATCTCTTGTATGGTAGAACATGGATAGTGTTGAAAACACCGAAGTATGCAGGTTTGACCGTACAGCGGTTGGATAAAATTTGCCCTGATTGCTGTCATCCATCTTCTGGAAGTCCATGTAAGCAGCATTTGTTGATGCTTACACTTCTCTTCTGCTGCAAGCATCCATATTGAGACTTCTGTTTTTCATTTGAAGTTTTCACCTTTGCTTATTCTGAAAGTTCTCTTTAACCCTGCAACAGCTGCTACAAGTCTGTCAGATGATTCTGAAGATTCAAAACCATCCAGTTTAACTAGCCAGCTCATACCAAATTCATCTGAGGTTAGTATTTGTTATTATTTGTCAATATATATAAATTTATGAATGTTTCAGTTAGCTAATTTCTTTGCATTGTTTTCTCCTGTCATTTGCTTTTTGTCATACTTGTACAAAATCATGTACTGCCTAGTGCAGAGTTGATCACCATAGCTTTTTTTAGATACAGCGTTCTAGTTTATTCATCGAAAGCAGAGTTATGATGATGAGATCGTACTATAATCAATTTTAGAATCAAACGGAAGTGGATATGCCATTTTTGTATGCCTTTTTTCATACACATGTGGTGTTGTTTGAGCATAAGGCCAAATTCCGTGAAAGTGTTCATCTTAGTCACTTATGCTTCTCAATCAATGTATTTACCAATACTTTTCCTGAAAGAGTACCCTTCATTCAATGTTTATGTAGAGCTCCCAATCTGTTTGCAACAGCTAGCTTGAATGTTCTTTTTGGACTGTGGCACTCCCACACAGAGTGAAAAGAGCTTGCCCAAAGTGCCCTCCTTTTATGTTCCACTTCACCTGCTTGTGCATGGGACGAGCTTGTTAGGCACTAAATTTCAACATGAGCAGTGTGGTAGGTTTATAATGTCCCATATAGAAGGGGAAGGAACTTGAGATGCGATCCTCAGTTGACAGTGCCAAATTGCACTCTTTTTACTTCTTTTGGAGGCTTGACCCACGTGGTATTGGGCAGAACAACTATTTGTTGACTTCCACATTGCCCCTCAAGCTAGGGGCAGCTTCATGAAATTAAACTTCCTATATTCTCGGCAAAATCACATGGTTTTATGAGCTCGGTATGGACGAGATTTTTGCAACTCATCCCTCCAAACTTGTCTTTCGTAGAATAGGGATGCTTTCACTACTGCGTCCTTCCAGTATTAGAGTTTGCAATTGTCTCCACATTCTTTATTTGTAGGTGGAATCTCTGCTCACAGATATATGCGAGACATCAATTGCAGAATTCGAATTGAAGGTTAGCACTTAGCAGCCAGTTCCTGTGCTTGGACTCCACAAATTGGATTTTATAAATTTATTTCCTGTACATTTTCCCCAGATGTTACATATTCCTTGCAATTCTCTCTTTTGATTTTCAATTTTTCAAAATTGTCAGCTTAATGGATTTCGGCTATATGTGGCAAGGGATGTAACTGGAGGACACAAGCCTCTTCCTCCACTTTCCCCAGCCCGAGCACCAGTCTATGCAAATCTTGAGGCGACTGATACAAATGGTTCACTTTCAAAACCATCCTTGGCCATCTCCAAAGCACTAACTTCTTCAGATGGAGGACCAACTTTGCTCGATAAAGCAGCTGATGCAGGCCTCGTGATACTCCAGTCTCCAAGGGTGAGAATTTCAAACCTCTCTCTCTCTCTCTCTTTCTCTCTCTCTCTCTCTCAAAAAAAAAAAAAGAAAAAAAGAAAAAAATAAAGTTTGTTTTGTTTGTCTGCGCTAAAATTCAAATGATGTAGGTGGGATTTTTTCGGAGATCTCGAACCATCAAGGGGAAGCGTGCCTCACCTGCATGCAAAGAGGTAGGTTTTTGCGTGCCCATACAAGGAGATAGTTTCATGGAATGAATTGTTCACTTCTCCGCTTTCAAAATCATTGAAACATATATGCCTAGCTCTATTAGGGAGAAGGGAATTTTTAAGGCAAAATTTTTAGATACTTTCTTGTATATATCATATCAGGTGAATAGTACTTTTTTTGTTTGGGTTGGCAGTTAAGCCAATAGCTCCCAGAATGATTTCACTTAATTTGCAATTAGATATAACTTCTATAAATAATATTTGACCTTAAGTGTTGAAATTTGGTCTGAACTTTGGCATTGAGCAAGTCCATAGGATGTCCAATTTAGAATGCTCTGGTTATTTGTTTCTCATTAAACTAAACGCTTTCAAAAGTAGCATGATGATCGACCGAAAAAAAAGTAGCGTGATGGGCAAAACAATGTTGATATGATGCTATGGACAATCAACTTATAAGCTGCTTATGAAATTACTGCCAGTCCTTTTCTGTATACTTCTTTCATGGCTTCTGATGATTCTTGTGGATTGACAGAAGCAAATAGTGAAGGAGGGTCAAGTAGTTTGCTATATCGAACAGCTTGGTGGAGAACTTCCACTTGAGGTCAGTCTTAACTTTTGTTTCTGCGCGTTTGAATGGGGTCTTTTCTTGTCCTAATTCAGGTCACACAAAGGGCTCATCTTGGCATCAAAGTAGTCTGGTTTCTAATCTATCTACTTGTGTTGATCCTTTCCAGTCTGATGTGTCGGGAGAGGTTGTCAAGATCCTGCGAGAGGATGGTGGTACGTACCATATGTACCATTCTCTGATGTAGTAGCCGTTTTTAAGTTGCTATTAGATGCTTGGTTTACTAATATTTTCTTGCTCTGTTTGATTGACAGATCCAGTTGGATATGGCGATGCCCTCATCTCGATTCTTCCTTCATTTCCTGGAATCAAGAAGCTGCAGTAGATGGTTCTTTTCACCTTGTGTTGCATCTTCAATAGCTTCAGCCCTGGATAGAGTGTACTTATCGCGGCTTATTTAGCTGTTCTAACTTTCAGATTCATCTTTATTGATGGTACAATGTTCACTTCAGTGAGATAATTTTTTCCCCTTGTCTATTTCAAATGAAACAAGGAGATCAAAAATGTTGGACGTAGCCCTATGTCTCAACAGTTTTAACACATTGCTGCAGAGAATACAAAGGCGAAGGTTAGAAGCACGAACCTTTATGGCAACAATAGATTAAGATTGGAATTATTCAGAATTAAATTACCAGTTATACCTGGCTATCGAGATGCTGATAGGTTTACTTCTTCAGCCTTTTGTGCTTGGGCCATTAAAATTCTTCATGTAAGTCAATCTCCACGCTAATCATAAGAAAGTTCACCTGGTATCATGCCTCGTAAATATTTCTTGAAAAGTAACAGTAAACGACCCCTTTTCATTGCCGTGCTTTGTCTATTCCTTGATTTAGCAATAAAGAGCATTTTAGTGAAATCACCAATTTGGGCAAGTCTATGTGCCGAAGACGAGTAGACTATGAAAGCTTGCTTACGAAGCTGCGCACATCTGCGATTAAAAACTGAACTCAAAATATATGCTTTCTTGGCGGGTGATCTTGAGCTCAGCCATGCTAGCATTCCTTTTGATACATTATGTTCTCCCACAGAACAGAAATTGTCTGATAATCGATGATGGCTTGGGTTTTCCAGTCAGAGGGAGAGAGCAAAACTTGTGGACTGGTCCTAGTTGAGTTTGTAGCTAGTCTATTGAACAAAATAGGAACAACACATTCCAAGAAGTTACCTCAAGTTGCCTGATATTCTGCCTCAAATTGTATCCACGTTTCACTATTGATGCAATCAAGGACCGTGGGGGATTGAAAACCAACTTCGTATGCTTACGAAGAGAGATTTAGTGATCGTTTGAATCACCCGAGACAGAAACAATAACCGAGGGAACTATCAGTAGCTTAATCGAAAGCAACCTGTTCATAAATGAATTACAATGTTGACTCTCTCTTTAATTGACACAATAGCTAAAGATTAATGTAGTAACTAGTTCTTGTCGCCAAAGTTCCCTGTACACGATATCAATCGATGAAATAAATAAACTATACAGGTTTTCAACGAAAAACAAGCATCGACCACATACAAGTATTCAATTTTCTATCTAATCTAAAGAACGTCTTTCAACGTCCTTTGCCCACCTGATAGTTGACCTGGCCAATGCATCGATGGGGTCTATGCACTTCTTAAGAAGAGGGTCATCTTGAGGCAAAATGTCTCGCAGGTCATCGGACGCAAGGACGACAGTGTTCACCGCCCTTACTAGGAGAACCTGAAGGGCGATCCTCAAAAGATTTCTCGCCCCTTCCATGTCCTCTCTGTTCGAAGCTTCAATTGCAGGAACTATAGTGTGCTCCATTGTTGCTTTATCCGGCAACACGACCTCAAATCCCTGCATGAAAATGGCCACTCAGACGATAGCCCAGATAGAATTTGGTCTCTCGGATTTACATCACAAGAAAATGATATGAAGGATGTCCTGTAACCTGTCGTGCTCAAGTCGAGGATTTAATACCCTCTAAAAATCTATAACGGTTGCTGCCAAAACTGTGCTAGAAAATCAGAAACAAATGCTACTCCACAAGTCCATGTGAAAACTCTCGCAAATCTTCTTAGGAACCTAGATGTGTCATCAATTAGGGCAGTCAATACTTGTAATACCCACCCCATCACCAGGGTAGACTGCACAACTTACTAAGAAAACAAGGGAGTTAAACAGAAATGACCAAAACTTAGTGCCCTCATCTAGGCCACCCACTCCTTCAACAAGCAACTTAAGGCACAAGTAGATGAGCGGGAAGATAAGGTTTCCTGCTAGTGCTATCATCAAATTCACACTATATATGTAACTAGACTGAGCCCACAACGGTGGACATAGCAAAGCTTCTGTGCATAAGAACAAAAAGTGGAAAAATGCAGTCAAAATCCATCAAAAAGCCTAGGTTTCTACTAAAAATGTCAACATTTGTGCTGACTGTTTTACTTGATTCACATTTAAGTCAAAGGAACAGAAATTTCATGAAACTGGGTATCTCAGAAAAATCAGACAGAATTGCTTTTTGAGGATTTAATCTTTGCCATCTTCCATTGGTACATAAAAAGTCCAGAAGGTGAATAAGGCAGTATGAGGAGGAAACAGAAGTGGCAATTAACACAGCAAGGAAATTGTGGTGTTTACTCAGTGGAACCTAGTCATGGTTGACGCAATCTCATAGTAGAGGCAGCAAATAGCCGTGGTAGAGGAATTTCAACGAGACAACATACTTCTCCAATATCAGCATTTACTAAAACACAGTTTGTGTATTGTATGTTTCTTCATCAATGACCTAAATCATACCTGTATACAGAATTTCAATTTTTGGGTCCTCACTTCAATCTATATTATCAACACAATATGCTACACAAAACTCCAACAAAATATTTGAATGGTGTACATGAATAGCATACATCAAGGGAATATTTAATTATCTTTCACCAGGGATTTCCAAATTAAAGCATACTAGTGGACAAATTATGACACATTGTGCTATACAAAACAAGAGGAATGGCCCGTGCAGGAAAGGGAATTAGGCCCAGACCAGTAGCATTACATTTTACTTGATAAACATTTCCCATAAATATGCTTTTGAATAGCATGATAACAAATGAAATTCCCTTCGATTCTGAGGTGTCACACTGTTTTTCACAATTACATCTGACGACATACAAAGATCATATGATACACCTGAGCCATATTAGTCATCTGTACTCTCCTCTTTATCACATTGCAAATACTGCAATCTCCGTTACTATGAAAAGCCAGTTTTACAGAGGACCTCTACAATTATGAACCCGCCATCCTTCTCACTCCTAGGCGGCAGTTAAGCAGCTTATTATTATACATATTTGGAAGTCAACAGAAGAACTCGATATAAATTAACATATCCAGCAAATGGTGAGAGACTAATGCAATAGGCAAAAATATTGCAGCAGCAGGCCTTCAACATAGTCAGGAGGTGCCCTTTCCTTTCTGGAAAGCCACAAGCTTTCAGGATTTCGGTGGATACTGATTTAGTAAAAAGTCAAGTGAACCAAATGGGATCTGTCGTGTTTGATTCCCTCCAATTTCAAAATGAATTGCTAAACATTCACACCGACTCATTGTTTTCCAGTTATACAACTTCAAGGGAAGTCCTTGACCAATTATGTCATGATACAGAAATGTAAATCACATGAAGATGCAGAGGAGAGACGGAATGGAATTACCTCATTTTCCAGTTTTTCCTGATAAAATCCTGCCTCTAGAATTGCACTTGTGGCAAGCACACCAATCTGAAGAGGGCTTCCAGCTTCAAGTGGCTTCATTTTCACTTCACTAAGCTCTTTAGCAACACACTCAGCCATGTTAAGGAAGGAAACAGAACATCCATGACTTATGTCATCGTGCCAAGAATGCAAAATATGACAAGGCATTACTATGCATTGAGCTCCTGATTTCTCAAGAAAGACACGCTTCTGGCGCAGGTTTTCCACAATCAGTTTATGGTCCATCTTGGAAACTTCACTTTTACAGCTTATCGAAGGAAATGAACTTCTTTCGTGTGATAACAGTTCCTGATGCAAAACCGGGTCAGAGCAAAGTACAAAAGGAAGGCAATTTTCTCCGACTTTTGAACTCCAATTCACTAGCTTTCTCACAAAGTCCAGGCTTGATTCAACAGATACTCCTCCAATTATGCCCACCGAATCTGCTTGACTGAGCATCGAAGCAGAAGAACCACAACTCGCTGAAGCTAAGTTTGAATTTTGGTTCTTCCGTAATTCTGGTAAATTATCACTCTCTTCAGTTTGAAAAAGAACGGAAGATGGTGGTACAGCTAAATCTGGATTTGATCTTCTCTTATACGGTGCTCCGTGCGTACTAACAAACCCGAATGTCCGAGCCGGGTAAGTCAATGCGGGCAAAGACACTGTGAAGCCTCTGTCAAACATTCTCCTATCCCGCAGAAAACCACTGAAGTGACAAATTTCGAATTCTGATCTCAAACAACCTGGGACCCCAAAATTGCAAAACCAGCCTCTAGCAACAGGAGAGTAAATGAACTAAAAGACCATCAAGAAAGCCGAGACACTCTCAAGATTCTAAGACGGACCAAGAAACATCCAATCTGTGCTCTTATTTTCCATCCACAACCAAACCCAATTCCTAAAATCTGCAAATGACCTTGCAAAATTCAATCTCGAAAGCCAAAGATTGCAATACGCCCCTAAACAGACAACCCCAGCTACAAGAAACTCACCTTCCAAGTGAGAATGTTTACTCCACTAGAACCTCCCGAGAATCACAGTACATTCTTCTCCGAGAGCAAAAACAAAACCCAGGCCCTAAAACCCAGAGACTCTCCAAGATTCAAGCCACAGACAAACTTGTGAAGTAGAAGGGAGAAGTGAAAAGCTCCCCTAGTTCCGAGGGATTTTACGGGGACCAATCAACCCCGGAAGGGGGACCCAGAACATAACATGGCAAGTGGAAGGGGAATCTTCTGCTAGTATGACAGTAGGAGGGAGCCATTGTTTCATCTGAAATTTGAAATCTATCTTTCGATATAGATTCTTTATTTTTTTTTTATTTCATCAAAACGAAAATGAATGTTAAAATGCTAAACAAACTTGTCATTCATAAAAAAGAATACAAAAAACTAGTTTTCCTAATATTACAGTCCAAATAAATATAACTAACAAGAAAAGTTATTACATAAATCGATATTGGGAGTGAGCAATTCCATGTTCCATATAGGTTCCACCCATGATAATAGCTTTCTCATTTTTTCGAACTTGGAACCTACCCTATCAAGGTTCAAGGGTCAATTGTAAAGTCTATTTAGATTCCACCTGTATTATTAATTGAACAATTATAATGAATCATCAACTTTAATGATTACCACTTACTACTATGATCAACTAACCACAACTTATATTTAGATACGCGAAAAATATGAAATATTAATAAGTCATAAAATAAAACTCAAGCTAATGGTTCTAGATGACATACTCATCATCTAACGCCATGAAACACAGCAGAATCACACAAAGATGTAAATCAAGAAAAAACAGAAAAAACTTATTTAGGTTTTAGTTTCCAAGTTATAGGTTTCATATTTCACCTACCTAAAACTTGGAACTTACCCCGTCGAAACAGGTTCCCCAATTTTTTGAACTTGAAACCTACCATGCATACCTTAGAACCTGAAATCTACAAGTTTCCACAGGTCAGATTATCAAGTTTCAGAGTAGAACTTGAAACCATAATCACCCCAAACGGTGTCTCCCTCCTCTTCTGCAACAACAACAACTTCACATTTTATTCTCGCATCGACATTCATTTTTTACATTCCAAGAAAAAAAATTGTTCTTCTTTTTTCTTTGAGCAAAAGCTACCAAAAATCCTAAATTATGCATACTGTGACGCAATTTCCCTAAACTCTTTTCCTATGACAATTTCAAACTTGTACATGTATAACACATTTACCTTGTGTCAAAATTCTATAGAGAACCATTAAAAATCTAACACCAGAAAACAAACAGTATTAACATGGCGCCCAAGTAGCATAAGTAAAATAAAAATGACTTGTTTTGGCTAAAAAATCATCTAATGAAATTTTGATAGATGGTAAATATATTACATAAGTATAAATTTGGGCTCTTTAATATCACGGTGGACATATTTTGGAATTTTTTATGTTACAAAAAAATTCAAATAAATGTGTCACAATGGACATAATTTGAGATTTCATGTTGTTTTTTTCCCTTTTTCTTTTGGAAAATAACACAAATAACCATCAAACTTAAAATTTCCATTGCTCCGTGTCGATTTTGGTCGTGTGGATATGTTGAACCATAATTATCCAAGTTCACCATTAAACTAGGTTACATCTAATAGAGCACATTACACATCTCTGTTACAACTATCAATTACAAGAGAAAGAGATTGTATATATGCAACAAAAGAAAATCCTAACAACCGAGAAAGCCAAAGGCCACTCGATAGTTATTCTCGATAGTTATTCATGAGCTCCAACTAAAACTATCAATAAGATACAAGTATAAACTGTAAAAACCCTCTGCAGTCTTGGGGATGCTGCCCCTTGTGACCCCTGCCCACTCACTGAGGGGAGAGGAGCCATGCCTTTTTGTCAATGGGAAGTACAGATCACACTCAACAATGGATTGGTGTTAAGTCTTGAGAAGAGACAGACTAGTAATACGCCAATGACGAGTGAGTTTGCAACACCCTTTGAGTCTATCCAAATCGTAAATCCTTATCTAATGAGATGATCATGAACCATCAATCTCTGTTTGTCCCATCTCCATCTCTTGCTTCTTGTCCATTTGAATTCGAGCCATTGAAGGCTCCAGATTAATTTGAGCTGGTAGAGAAAATGGTGTTGAAAAGATTGGATTTCACTGATCATATCAACAATCGTTCACATCCTCGGCTATGCCAATCAGTCAAGCATCCTGTACATGGGCCATAGCTTGCCACCAAGGAAAGTAGAAAAACGTCAAATGCTTCTTGTCAGGATAGTTTTGGCCTATCTATCTCGGATGTGGTCGTGTGCTGCTGATGATGATGATGGTTTCTCACCTTGTACATCTCGGCCACGTCTACCGATCTCCAAGGTTGTGTGGTTCAATCAGCCGATGATTTTCCATCAGAAGCAGTGATCATAGTTATAACCTCATGAAATGTCATATCCCTTCCCTTGCCTTTGTCCCATCAGCATACAAGCACACTAAAATTGAAACCATTCGATCAACAGGATATTATAATATAGGCATTTTGTCAAGGAGGCCATCGCGGGTTCTAACATCTGAAGCTAGAGTGGTTTTTGAGTGAGAACATCCGTATTCATGTCCAAGCTCTATAAAGTTAGGAGCCCAATTCCAAATTTGAAGCAGCAGCAGCCATCGCTGCCATCATGCCGACCCTTTAGGGCGAGGACGAGACCAATGGTATCAAGAAGAAGGAAGGATGGCCTTTGATGAATCATTGACTTTGCGATTAAATTGTCATGACTTTTATAATATATGTAAAATATTTGAAGGAAAAATAATTAAGAGTGCTTATTTAAGGTCGGTATTAGTTAATTTGAATCAATTCGATATCACTCTAAAGCACTAAAAATTAGGGTGAGAAGAAAGCAAATAAAAATGGAATTGCTAACTAATAAAGTATTCACATAGATGGCAAGGAAGTATGTTCCTCTTCTTGTGGTCTTGAGAGCAATTTATAAGTAAAATCCTCAATACACCTTCTCGATATGAGGGCGTGTGCCCTTAAAAATGGATTAGTAAAGTATGCGAAAGTTGAGCCAGCAACCACTTGACCCATTATACTGAAAAAAAATTTGAATTGCTTAGGTCACACGAACAAATTTCATTTATGTCAGCTTACACTTGGAAAGGATAATTGATGGAATGTTTCTTTTTAAGTATATAAGTTTTTTACCAGTACTTGAAGATCCAATAGTTAGATACCAACAACATATCATACATATATGTGAAGTCAAATTATCAAAAGATATCTTATTAGAAAAGGTTTAGAAAGTCTAAAAAGTTGGCTTATTACTTCCAACTTTTAGTAATTTGGGTGCAACACCGTTCACAAACATGTACCTTTGAAGAATTTTCTGAATGGTCAAATGCAGAATCAAAATTTTAATTTTTCCTTAACATAGACCAAAAAAATAACAATGGCAATATTTTATTCTCTAATTTTATATTGTATTGATCAATGATTTTTTGAAAACAAAAATAGTCATAAAAATCACCTGTCAACTCTAATACCAAAAAGAAAACAAAAGACAAAAGAAAATAACAGATTGAACATATGTACAACTCTCTACCCGAATGAAAACATAAAAATTTCAAAAAATAAAAATGAACAGTAATAAGAGTTGGATTCCTAACATTCCTCAAGGATTGGTATAAAAAATATGATCTTGAAGAATCATTTACCACTTCTAATATAAAAGGAAAAAGAAAAGGAAAATACTATGAAAAAAATTCACCTACCAACTCTCAACCAAAAGTAGAGAAAAAGGACAAGCACAAAAAAGTATGGGTAAGCCAAATCAATCTTTAATATTCACAACGCGTTCACTTTAATATATATATATATATATATACACACACACATGTAGAATATGTCAGAATAGAGTAATATATCATGTCAATAATAATTCCCATTGATCAAGTTTTGTGGTGAGAAATTATTTTTCTGAAGTCATATGATGGGCCGAACAGAAAGCCCATGGGCGAAGGATTTTAGATGGGCCGTACCCAGATAACGGCCCCCGTCGAGTCGAATATCTTAGAATGTGTCAAGTGCGAAGCAGTGGTTCCAATCTTAGCTGATTTGCATTGAGCATCTGCGCTGGAAACTAGGACTTGATGGTGTATGACTGATTGAGTGGAACAGCGCAGTGCACTATCTTTGTTTGCATTATGCTGATAAGATTCACGGGTCTTTGTATCTTTAGAGGAAATTTGCAAGTAGAGGGAATGAAGGTTCTTACTGATGTAGCTGTCAAAAAAGTTAGATTGGAATGGAGTGTGGGAGCTCGTGGGGGTTCCTTGATTTCTAAACTGAGTGTGAGGTTTCAGCTGGTATCTTCATTCTTGTGAGCAGGAGAGTTTGCCACTTGATCATCTTCTTGGGGCTCTCTGATAGCCTGTTGCAGACTTATCTCGACAGATCCTCGTGCGGCTTGTTTCATCTGACTATATTATCATGTTCACTGCCCGATGGCTAAATCTGTTTCGGTGTTGAGCTTAAGCTTTGATGATTGTACCTATTATGTAGGCAAAGAGAATGATCGTGTTCTCTCGATCTCTGCAGGAGAGTTCTGCTCCTTAAATTCCTTTGATGTTTGGTTTCCTTTTGCATTTTGCAAGCTTACCATGGGGTTCCTCAATGGCCCTTTGGTCTGGTCTATCGATGTTACGAATTTGATCGAAAGTTGAAGGGTTGCCACTGGAAAAAATGGAAGCTTTGCAAATTGCTTCTACCACCACACAGATAATTTGCACTTTGCAGTATGATAGCGGCAGTAGCAAGTTTGCAGAAATTACAATGAACCTCCTAAAAGAATTCAGAACTTGGAGGAACCGATGCATAGTATTGAAAATTTGGCACAACAAATTAAGTAGAAAAATGCCAACTAGCTTCATAACCCCCACCTAGATCGCCCAATAGATACCACCTTTGAACTCACTGATACAGCTACATCCAAAAATCAGGAACAGGAGAAGGGTATTGTCTAAAGGCAAGCTTGAGAAATTCGCAGAGCTGTATGGAGTCCTATGACTGGAGATCCCTTGGAACAATGGGTAGGTTCAATCAGGGGCGACTTAAATTGGTGGCTAGTCTCAAAGGTTGGTCCAGAGTGTTGGGAAAGTCATTGAGTCAACTGCTTAGGATGTCCCTGTTCGGTCAAAGATAGGGGCCGAACATGGCTATGCAGCTTCAAGCAGGTGTGGGCATGTGAATATTTACAGGAATCATCGAGTCGCCCTGATTGTTGGGTCATAAACTACCTCCGATAAAATTTGTGGATGGATCAGTTGGACTTTAGATTTGGACAACGGTGCAGTAGAGCTTCCAGCATTGGAAGCAAAGCTGCATGCCAGTGATGTTGGCTAGAAAAGCAAAGCTGAATGCCAGTGATGTTGGCTAGAAAAATTTGCATCGGGGCTATTCATGCTCATCCTTGGACGATTCACTTGCCACCACTAAGATGAGAATCCAAAGACGGAACCCTGTTCTATGCTGATGCGGACGTTTTGCCTATCATAACGATATTTGGCATTGACACTTGGCGTGACTATTTTCATCTGAAGGAGCTGGAATTTGAATCCTTCCATGCATCTCCCTTCCTGCTCAACTGGAGAAGATTTCTCTAGCATAAATAGCGGTCCCAATATTCGGGCTTAGCCGCCGTATTTGATTCTTCCCGGAGTTCTACAGCCTCGTAAGAACCTTTCATCTTACTGCGAAATGAGCACGGTTTTCATTGCAAAGTTACGAAGCTCATTCTGCCATACAAGCATAAGTCACAAAAAGAATGCTGGCTTTTGACAAGTGCCCAGAAGTACTCAACACGACTCGAGCTAATTAGGTTTCTATCTCATGATAGTCTATTCGTAACACATTGATTGCAGTGCACCGCACTCTGGTCTATCCGACTCATGACCTGTGTTTTTGGCTTGGTCTGAACCCTCTGTACATTTCCAATACTATAGTGTCATTCAACATCAAATTTTTCAATGCAATAGCACTGCTATTGAATGAGCTCAATCAGGTCTTCTCATTTGTATCATCAAATCAAGGCACCATTAGTCTTAATCTGTTCACTGCAATATCAATAAGAAGCTAAGCACTCAGAGCAGTGCAAGGATCAGAAACTGGGAAAGCAAAGCTTTTCAAATCTGCATTAAGATGTCAATGGGTGCATAATCTATTATGATTACACCAAATTTTGAGTTGACGAAGACAAGGAGGGGTCTTCCTTGTAGCTTTCTTTTATCCTTGAGGTCCGTCTTAAATAATGTTCACGCTTAGTCAAACACAACACGGACGGGCCCATCCAAAATCAAACTTCACTTGCAAAGCTCAGTGCAATTCCTAATTTCACAACAATAAGGTTTTAGTAGTAAGTAGTGGGAAGGGTCCCCTCAGTCTTGTGGGTCAGCTTACTAAATGCTTCAAAACATTTCTGAGGCCCACCACATCTGCAGCAGCAAAAGTCTTGATTGATTGCCTCATCATCATCCATAATTGCAGTGAAGGATTTGTATTGCCCCTCGCAAATTTGCATAGTATTCATCCTTATCTTACCGTGTGCGGTGATGCTGATCTTATCATGACAATGATGATGAGTCACACTTCAAATTAGTGCTCGATGCTGTATTTGACAGCAAATCACATGCCGGGCTCCCCTTGTTGCTATCATTGGAAGTTGCCACGTTCAATGAGCTCGATCATGACGAGGACGAACATCGATTCCCATCTTGACTTGCCCTTGAATTTCAGAAATTCTTGAGACCCCATTATCTGCAAGACTGCCTTGAAAGATTGCAGAAAACCTCCAGTCCATGAAAGAAACCCATTTTCCAATTTCATACCCTTAAAATTCTCTTTCAAAAGAGGTGCGCGGTTCACGAGTTTTGTTTACACATACGCCTTTGTTGACTCCGACAAGCAATTGAATGAGCTCATGCGTATGGTCCATGAATGTCATTTACTCAGATATTTGAGTAAGCTGGTTGAACATTCCACTGCTGGAAAGAAAGTCAACCCATCAAAGAAAAGTCGAGTTCCTAGCTGCATTGCACAGTTGCTCAGAGACCCATCAAGCTATATAGCTTGAACTTCTCTCCAAGTTGGTCCAGTCTTCTTTCTTTAATCACATGCAGATGAGCACTCTCTCTTCTGTCATCATGTGTGCGTATGAGGTGAGGCTGAGGACTGAGGAACATCCCTCATGTTTCTCCTCTTTGAATATTCGAGCGAAGGGCATGATTTCGGTGGCTAAGACGCGGTCTAATCCTCTCCATAAGACAGATGCTGTTGTTCTAATCTGACCAGCTTAGAATATAGAATTTTGATGCATTGTGGGGTTGAACTGCCTGAGACTCCAAAGAGATTCCAAAAGCCCCGTCGACATAGTCGCGCCCTGACAAAGCGTCCGCGTCTTGGACGACGGCGTGCTTAAAATTACCCTTTTCCTTTGCTTTTCTTCTTTTCTTTTTACTATTTTCGTTCCATGTTTGATTTTATTAACCAAGTTCACTTAATTTAGTAGGTGAAATTCGACCTAGGGAATATGCACTAAGCTTCATAAATTAGCTAAGAGAATACCCAAAACTTTGATGGACATAGTAAATGGCTAAGCATAGAATGATTTGTGCTCTTTCCATCCATGTCAGGCAATCGTACGTTCATGCGTCGTGTATGTAATCCGTATCCATATTTTTGTCTAAAAACCATTACTAAGCCAATCTCGTAAGGTCGAATACTTGAATGACTCATCACGAATTGGTGATAATTCCGTTATCTCGATCTTGTTGGAAATAAAAATATTTTAACCACAAAAAAACCCCACCTAAATTATGCCTACTATGAGAAAAATACTCAATAGAAAATTCGTGTCGCCAAAAATCCTAAACTTGCTCACTGTGACAAAAATATCCCCAACTTCTTTTTGTGTCGGGAAAAAATCCAAACTTATACATGTGCAACGTGACATATATACCATCTATTCCAGTTTCATCCGGTGTATATTTATCACACTGGTATAAGTTTGTGGTTTTTATGACACAACAAAAAAAGATTAGGGTATTTATGTCACAATAGGCAAGTTTAAGGTTTTTAGTGACATAATTCGGGGTATTTATATCAGTGGACATAATTTGTGATTTTTTGTAGTATTAACCCTTACATAAATATAACTTGTAAAAATATAATTAACAAATTATTTCGCTCGGAAATACGTAACTCCAGTAAAATTCAGCTTATGGGAAAAATTTTAACATTTTTAGTCCTTAATGGATTCGATGAAGTTCTGCTGAAAACTGTTATGATTATCTTTAGCATCAAGCCTTAAACGTGAAGATTAATTGAGTTAAACCAACTTGAAAGGGAGGTGGAAAAGAAAGAAGAAAAAGATATGTTGACTAAGCTAGCCACAAGATCACTTTTCCCACTTCGGAATGCAGCACCAAACCTTCATATTTCATCATCTCCTCGCGTATAAATATATTGGCGCAGAAAAAAAGTCCAACATTGCAACTGCTAGCCCGCAGAAAAGCAAGAAGAAAAGGCAAACAGGAACAGAAAACACGTCTCGTTCTTCTCATCATCTCAGAAACATCCACAAAGAGAGAAAGAGAGAGAGAGAGAGAGAGAGAGAGAGGGAGAGAGAGAGAAGGAGAGAGATTGATCATGGACCAGATGGGTTTGAAGAGATCTGAGGTGTCGTTCAGGAGGCAAGGGTCGTCGGGGCTCGTCTGGGACGACAGGTTCCTGTCCGGCGAGCTGAGCAAGATCGTGAAGCAGCACGAGCAAGAGCAAAAAGAGCAAGCCAGGGACGGCAAGCTCGGCGGGGACCGGGACGGCAACACGGACGCCACGGCCCGGCCCTCAGGAATCAGCGTGGCTCCTGCGGCGCTGGAGAGTAGCCAATCCAACGGCGGCGGCGGGGGTCGAGGCTACCGGGCCTCCACCGGGAGGGTGCCGCCTGCGGTGGAGCCACCGTCCCCGAGGGTCTCCGCGTGCGGGTTCTGCAGTGCGTTCAGGAAGCCGCCCGGTGGTCATCACAAGGCCAGGAAGCACACGAACAAGCACGGCAAGCGTCAGACCAGATGAATCTTTCCTTAAACTCGTTAGGACTTTCAATTGTGAATTCTAGGAGATGTTCGAGTTCTTGTGCTGGAGCAAGGGGCGGTCCGGTCATTTCGTTAGATCGTATCACGAGTAAGGTTGAGGATTTTTGGGAGAACAATTGGAAATTGAGGGTGCGTATGCTTAACGAAAAATTCGAGAATTGAAAATATTTTTCAAAAAATAATTGAGTATATCGCTTAGAAATATCAATTAATAGAAAATATTTTTACTATAAATAATAGTTTATGACTAGCTATTTTTTTGGGTGATAAAAGTAGTTTTCATTCATCTATTTTTATAAGCGATATAATCGATATTTTTTCAGAAAATATTTTTCAAATCTTGAATTCTATCCCGAAAGTTTTTTTCTTTTTTTCTTTTTTTCTGGGTTGTGTATATTGTTTTGGTTGCAGTGCTATTTCAATGTTCAATTGATTTATACTTGTTTAGATTTTGTCATATGCGATTTTCTGCATAAGTCCCATCGTTAGATTCACCGTACACATAATCTTTGTAAAAAGTTGCATATCAAACTTTGATAATCCGAAATCTCCCATCGACAACCGACCTGACTCTAAGAATTTTCGAGGGTATAATTTATCTCGTGACTAATTTCTCTTCAAAGGTTTCTTTTCCTAATTTTCTTTTTTTTCTTCGGATTATTTACTCACTCAATTACGCCATATATTAACCCATATATTCTTTTTTTTCGATCGATCTCGCACATAGCGGGATCGATAAGATCATGTCATTTTCTCGAAGCTTACATGATTAATTAACAATAGAAGCCTGATGAGCCAATATTCAAATTTTTTTTTTTTTTTCAATTTTGGATGGACATGAACATGGTATCTTCCTGGGGCTCGCCGACGAGATTTGGGGGGACCATGTTTGCCACAAGCCAAAGTCGAGCAAAGGTGGGGACGCATGACGACGCTTCTCTAACAAATCCCCGTCACGATCTGGTCCGAAATCAATCCACACATCACCAACCCCCCCACCGGCCGCCCCTATTTTTGGATATTCTATGGTTCACAAATTAGAGAAAAAGATAGGATGCAAACAAAATAGAGATGGCGCCCGAGCTTAGCGCGGTCCCAAAAACGACCCATTGATTTGTGCCGGTTCCAACAATCCCATCGGCGGTAATCGGCACACAAGAATAACGGGGACAATTGTCTTGCAAGTCCTAAATCAATCGTGCGGCGGTTAATTCGGTTTTAAACTTTTCGAGCTCTGCCAGTTTAGTTATGAACCTTCTAACAATCAGCCCATTTAGTCCTGAACATTTTAGTAATTTGCCAATATAGTCTGACCACACATCACCCACCCCCACTGGCCACACCTATTTTTGAATATTCTATGGTTCATAAATTAGGGACAAGATAGAATTCGAACAAAATAGAGATGGTGCCCGAGCTTAGCACGGTACCGAGATCGACCCAGTGATTTGTGCCAGTTTTAGCAATCCCATCAACGGCAATTAGCACACAACGAAAAGGGGGATAATTGTCCTATAAGTCCTAAACTTATCGTTCGTCAGCTAATTTAATCCTAAGCTTTTCAAATTCTGCCAACTTAGTCCTACACATTTTGACGATTTACCTATTTAGTCTTAAACCTTTCGTGATTTGCCAACGTAGTCCTGACAGCCAATTTTGGCAGGAAAAGCGATGATGTGGCAGTCGTGCAATGTAATTTTGGTCGAAAAGACTACAATGATAAATCATCAAAAATTTTATAACTAAATCGATAAAATTAAAATGTTGGGGACTAAATTGATTGTCGAATAATAGGTTTAGAACTTTTCAGATAATTTCCTTCATAAGAAAATGACTCAGATTGATGAGCTCTCGACATAGCAAGAGAGTGTTCCTTTGCTCTCAAGCGGGTCTCATGATAACGACCGCCGACTAAATGTTCCATAATTAATTTAGATGTCCGATTAATCATAGGAAGATTATCTTCTTATCAAATATTCGTCAGTGTCGGTACATTGTATTGGGGCGCGTTCGTGATCCTTTACTCCTTGCCAGTACACCTAATCACGGACTGTTATTAGGAGTTTTGACGGGTAATCATGCGATTAGGATTGTACATACTTCTCAACGAGCAAGACTTTGTCGATAAATTAATGGGTTTAATCGTAAGTGGGATTAAACTTATTGTACGCGGCTAATCTAGTTCCTCAACTTTTTCATTTATCCAATTTAGATATAAACATTTTAATAATTTCTCAATAAAATCATTTCAGCCAATTTTAATTAGAAATATTTGATGTAGCGATCAAATCAGAGCTAACCATATATGTGGCACAGATAATACTAATATAAATAATCTTTGTGGGGCCTTTACTTGCGGCTTGGGTGAGGGTTGCAACCATCACTTGCGACCCGAGAGAGGGTCACATCCCTCGTCGAAATCTTGGCGAGGGCTGTGATCTTGGTGACCCTCACCGGCTTGTCTCAAGGAAGTGAACAGGAAAAGAGAGAGAAGAAAGAAAAAAAAAAGCCAAAAAGATTTTCAAATTCTTTTTTAAAGAAATTACAAAATTCATCCGTGTTAGCCGTCGAACTTGCCACGTACAATGACCAACACTTTCTGGATCGCCACGTTAGCGATTTTTAACCAAAATTACCCAAGAGAATTATAGCAAGAAAACCTTCGAAAAGATATAAGACTAAATTGACCATTTAAAAAAATTAGAATTGAATTGGCCATCGTATAATTAATTTAAAACTTTTTAGATAATTTTTCCTAAATCCTGACAAGGTGCATTTTTCTAACGGCTTCCACGCATTGCACAATCTTCGCCCTGTATTAGCAACGTACTTGCATGTTTTTTTAATTATGATTTGAGAATCAATTCTCAAACATGTGGTAATAATTTAGTAGGTGCCTTAAGGGATGATTGTCAATTTATCCAAATTTTTCATCGTAAAATGTTAACCGATATGCTATATATGGATCACCTTAAATATTCAAGAAATCTAATCCACATGCGAAATTTGTTCTTTTCGCTGCTAAATTGCTGATAAGAAGTTGGCAAAAAATGTGCTGCAAAAACAGCCGATGAATTATTTGGGAAAAAATAAAACAAATAGAAAAGAGCAGGACATCATGTTCTGAGACAGGTTCGTCTCTCGAGGAGATGCCGATCCCATGAAAGATCGGGTAACTCGACACGACACGATCCAAACGTGCTGTGGACCCCACCTCGGGCTATACAGGCTCCATTTTTCCATTTAATTTAATATTCCGGCAATTAATATTTCCTAAATCCGATGCCACGGTTCGACCCGAAAACCAAAGATGGGGAGGACCGTGTCTCGATTTCGGGACACATGCCCGCAGGTCTCTCTCTCTCTCTCTGCGTTTTGCAGAGCAATCGCCGCGAACCCTAAGAATCCATGTCGGTCCAATTGTTTTCTTTTTATTTTTTGGTGCCGCGTCTCTCTTCTATGTATATATATATATATGCAGTGTTTACTGGAATCGAATCCGGGACCTAGTATTATCCAACCTCACCCCCTAATTCAATTACCAGCAAGGTGGTATGTCGATCTGGTGTCAAATCCCACCACATTTCGCATTTGATTATGGGGAACATGGATTGCACATGTAACACAATTTTTATTTAAGAAAATTGTCCGATCGATCCCAAAGTTTTTCAATTTTGTCAGTCTAGCCCTAAACTTTTGCACAAAATTCCCAATGTTTTCCTCTCGACCAATTTTCGCCCGAAGCTGTGGGCATGGCATTGTGGCACGAAGGACAACCAGTGATGATTGTCAGCGATTTCTGGCAAAAATCGAGCGAAAGAACTGCATTGTAATTTCGGGCAAAGATTTGAAATTAAACTGGCAAATCTGAAAAGTTTAGGACCGAACGGACGCTCACGCAGTATGTTAGGGCATGATTGGGTAATTCTACCTTTTAAATGGGCTGAAGCGAGAGATCCTGCTGGCATGCACCTAGCGCGTCCTCGCGACACGTGTAACGTTCGTGGGCCGTCGGTGAAGTTAAACGAAAGGGCGAGGACATTGATAATTATGTGAACGCGGATAGGCATGACTGTAGTAGCGCAGGACGAGGCGGCGAAGTACGTGTGGGCCGACATATTTAGCAGCCAAGTTAGAACCGTTGGAGCCGTAATTGACCGTTAATCACGCCCCCTCTCTCGCGCCCACGTTTGACCGCTTTCTTACTTATGCTCCAATAATTTAAAATATATATATACTTTTCTTAAAAATAACCATTTGTATTATTCGCAATAATTAATAAACATAACATTTTCGTCAACGGAACATTTTTGCACGCGATGATAAAATTTTTCAACGACACAAATGGTTTTTCTTCTTTGGCTTTTTCTCTTTGTCGCCCACCGAGCTCGTGTCATCAGAGTTCGCATGCAGGTTGAGAACAACGCAGAAGAGGGAATCATGGCGTGTATATCTCGTTGTGTAGAGAGAAGAATACATTGAGTCTATTTATAGGTTTTGTTAGATGACTATATGAGGTAATAAGATAAACATAACACTAAATATAATCAATCAATCAATCAACGATATGCACCATCAAAGAATATACATGCATAATCCCGAGAGGTATGCAGAGCCAAGTAGATAAAATATGATTATAAGATTCTATGGGTTTCGGATCATCGATCTTACTATCTCAAAATGCACTGATCTTGTAACTTCGTAAGTCATTATCGAATCTGTATAGTTAGTGAAAACGAGAGGTCGATATACCACCCCATGTACCCGGCGGGCTGGCGAGAAACTGTGCCGTCTCGCTGCCGCGGCTGCCGCAAATGGGATTGTTGGAGGGGGCGCAAAGTTTTGGGCGTGGGTGTTGAGACCCTCGAAGCCCACGAGCCCTTTGTTTATTGTCTCTCTTTCCGAGAACCATGGAAGCCCACCATCATCGGATCGGGCTTTCGATCGGTTCGAGGCTGAGTGCGCTCCTTCTCGTCCACCGCGCGAATCGGAAGAAGATGGGGATGGGTGGGATTCTTTTGCCTCGCGCAGACGCAAAGACAGATGCCCGAATTGACAAACGAAAGGAAGCAGTGCGTTTAGCACGATAACACAGACAAAAGGAGCATCAATGACACAAAACGCAGAATATAGGAACTGGTCTCCCTCGACTTCTGATTTTGTTTGGCAAGAAACGAAACGCTTTTTGGGTTGTCTAACGTGACATTCGGATGAAACTGTGTTCGAAAGTACATATCAAAGCTCACTCTTTCTGGTACGGAGGGTCGAATTCATTAGAATTCATAGATCCGTGAGGATTCAACCAGAAGTATGATGCTTACTAACATTTCAATTTATGTACGATGCGATAATGACAAAAAAAGATTTGAACTTTGCTGAATTCGCTGGCTAACTTGGCCCTGGTTAGAAAGCAAGATCGTGGATAAAGAACAACAAAAGCCAAAAGCAGGTGATTCGACCAACGAGAAGAGCTGCAGGGTCCAATGGTTTGCGGAAACTTCGTCGCTGTACTTGCATTTTCCGGAACAGCGTTACAACGGTGAAGAGGTGGGGCAATGGATTCCGAACTTTCGCACTCGCTGACAATTTCAAGCGCATCGTCCCTTTCATTCTTTAAGCTAGCCGTTCGGCAGCGGCGAAAAGACAGCGCGTCCCTGGATTTCATAATCTCCCGCTTGGATCCGATTACGCCTGTACAAATCCCCGAAGAAACTTGACATCTCCCTCTGTCTCTCTGCCCTCTCTTCTAGCTGACTGATCATGAGGAGACGAAGGTCACGTTTTACTCCGGGACGCGTCGTTCTTCACGTTAATGTCCTCTTGTTTGTCTGCTCAAGCATCGGTCTTGCAGAGAGATTCGATTCTCTGCTGCGGCTACCACGTTCTGGGTCGATCCCGAGCCGGCCCAAATCCAAAATTGTTCTGTCGGTCGACGATCATGGTGCTAGAGGAGATGGTATTAGTGATGATACTGCGGTAAAGTCCTGAACTTTGTCTGTGTCTGTCTGTCTTGTGAATAAATTGGGGATCAATGGGGTCCCGTTCTGCTGCGGCTTTCCAAATTGTCAGGAAAATGGTGGGTAGTTGGTGGTTCGTTAATTAACGTAGCAAATTTTGACCTTTTTGAGTTCGTTGAGCGAGGTATTATTTTCTATGACCGCTGCTTCAGCTGCACTTTGTCTTCTTGATTATGATTTCTCGGAATATTAAAATGAGGAAAGTTTGTCTGGAACATGGAACCGTTCTTGTTCTAAGGGGAACCGTGTCATTTGTAGATGTTTTTTTCTTTTCTGGAGGATCTGAAAGCTCCGTAACTGATGAAATCTGTGATCCAGTTCTTTCCTATTATATCTGTTGCTGCAACAGTATTGCCTTTCTTTTCTTGTCATGTTGAATCCAGTCTGAGGACCCGGCTGGTGTGAAATAGCTTGAGATACTACGACATTGTATGAACAAGCAATTGATGTAGAAAATTTAAAATATTATTTCTTTAGAATGAAGTAGGTGCAAGTAAGAACCACAGGTAGTAACCGGGAACTGCCTACGAGACCCTTTGCATATATTAGCTTTCAGCTCACCTTCATCTTTTGTAATGATGATCTCGTGCTTTCAGGTTATTGGAAATGTATGGAAGTTGGCTTGCTCGCTTTCTGTCCCAACTAGAATTCTTCTCTCAGCTGGAAAGACTTACTTGTTTCGCTCAATTGATTTTGCTGGACCTTGTCGATCGAAGGTCACCCTAGAGGTACTCGTGACGTATGAAAACTGGATTCCTGTAAAACTTTACCCTAACTCTGCTCTTCATGGGAACCAATAGTCTGTATTTAAACATATGAAGAAATCGAACTTATGATAGATTGCAGGCAGCATTGTTGCTCCCAAAGATCCTGAAGCCTGGGAAGGATTAAATCCCCATAGATGGATATATTTCCACAGAGTGAAGCACCTTACTCTGGCAGGAGGGGGCAAAATCAACGGAATGGGGCGGGAATGGTGGGATCGGTCTTGCAAGACAAACGCAACTAATGTAAAAGTTTTATGCAGATCTCTCATTTTTCTTGAGTTTCTCAAAACTCGCATCCATCTAAGCTTCTTATTACTTCTTATGCAGCCATGTCATCCTGCTCCAACGGTTAGTGACGATTTATCTGGGATGCTATGCAGTCAGCAGCAATGTTTGCTTTACTCGATGTCACTGTTTTCTTCAATGTTTAAGAATTGAACCTTTATTTTATGATTTTAACGTTAAAAATTTCATATCCAGGCTGTCATTTTCCATAGATGCAAAGATTTGATTGTGAGGAACCTCAGGGTGATCAACAGTCAGCAGATGCACGTAGCATTTACCAATTGTCTACGGGTTAAAGCATCAAACCTCAGAGTGATAGCCCCTCCTGTGAGCCCTAATACTGATGGAATCCATATAAGTGCTTCCCGTGGTGTTCAGATTGAGGATTGCATTATTAGAACAGGTTTGGCTTTTTTACTCATCATAGCACCATTCAACTATGAGTGATTTCATGTGTTTGGAGTTAAAACCTATCTCCTGGACTCCCAACTGACTACAGAAGATAGAGGATGCGAATAACAACTTTATACTACTTTGAAGTGACTCCATTTTGATATTTTATTTTGTTTCTTTCTTTTGCTAGTATCTTTAAGCAAGTTTGTCTTGGGGCTTACTCCTGTTTGAATTATCAACAATTAATATCGCCTTAATAATGAATATGTCTGATTCTCATAAAAATCTAAATTATTTCTGAAACATAATGAGAACCTTATCCAGGAGATGACTGCATCTCTATAGTCAGCAATTCTTCACGGATCATGGTCAGAAACATTATCTGTGGACCAGGACATGGTATTAGGTAAGAAAGAATTTCTCCGTTCAGTCAACTGTAATTTAAGGAACATGAGGGATAACGCCGACCATCCTTCACTATTTCAGTATTGGGAGCTTGGGGAAATTGAACTCTTGGGCAGACGTTCATGATGTAGTTGTTGACGGAGCGCTTGTGTCCAACACTGAAAATGGTTTGAGAATTAAAACATGGCAGGTTAACTTCTCTTTTATGTATCATGGCATATGAGGTTTCTTTTCCAAAACCTCTTCTTCAATAAACAATCCCTCATGCAAAGTAGCTTCCTTTATTCTGAATTGTCATCCTGCACTTTCTTCTTGTCTCTCAGGGAGGTGGTGGCTCTGTCACCAATGTAATCTTCCAGAATGTGTGGATGGAAAATGTATCACATCCTATGATCATAGATCAGTATTATTGCGATTCTTTTCAGCCTTGTCCCAATCAGGTAATTCACCGTTCTACTGGCTCAAATGGCTGTAAGTGCCTTGATGTTTGCTATGCAGGATGTAGTCCTATGCAAACTGTAGCTAGTATATCCTGTCTTACTTGACTTAGGGTATATTGTGGATCAAGCAGAAGAAGTATATGGATGGAGTGGTCCTTGAATTCCATTTGTTTTCTAGATTTGGAGAACCATGCAATTTTATAAACAGAAATCCCGTCGAATAATGGAATTGTTCCATTTTCATACATTTAAGCCTCAGAAGTTGTGGCATCATGCAGAATGAGCTATTTCATAAAGCCTGCCAAAAATTGAATCAAGAATTGCTGCACCCTTTGCAATTGGACAAAGAATGCTTACCTTTAATTTTGGGAATACAGGACTATCTTCCATATGCCTGCTTGACCTCGAACTACCACAATTAAAGGGACTTCCCTTTTAATGAGTCTTAGATTCAGATCCTTGTCTGCATCTTCTATTTGTAGTGCCTGCCTCAACTTTGTACGATGCGAAACCTCAGCACCATTCAAGGGTTTACATTTCATTTCTTCTTGATTGATCTGGTGTAATTTCCCTTCATCTGCAACTTTAAAACGCTGTTGAAACTCCCATTACGTAATCAATGCAGACATCGGCTGTTAAAGTGGGAAATATACAATTCTTGGGGATCAGAGGGACATCAGCTACTGAGAATGCTATGATATTTGCCTGCAGCGACGATGCTCCATGTGAAGGGCTATATTTAGAGGACATACATCTCTTTTCACATGCTGGTGGTACTATAAGATCCTTTTGTTGGCAAGCACACGGTTCTGTCTCTGGTTTAGTGCATCCTCCTCCTTGCTTATCATTCGAAAACAAAGACAGCTTTCATTAAACGGAAAACTCAGTCTGGCTCTGAAAATGTTCATCCCTTCTGAAAGAAGAGTCTATGATGTTTTTCCTTCCCTTTGCATTGGGGCTTGCATAAAGCCGTTGCATCTCCAAGGTATGGTTTCAAGGACTGTGCATTCTTTTCTGGTTATAATTAGAAGCCAGTCGGGAAATAAAAGCAGGCTCGTCCATTGACCAACCGGGGACGGACATTAATGATGTATATATCTTCTCGCTTTTTAGGTTGCTTTTCAACACGAGATTGAGTGGAAGAGATTTCATTAGTTAACAAGTCACGCTCTAATACTTCTTGTTACTGTAATTTGTTCATGCTGTTTTTAATCCAGGAACAGAAAAGAAAATGTAAACGAAATGGTCAGCTTTGCATGATTATTTGTCCCGCAGCTTTTTACGTGTGAACAGTAACTTCTCCGCCGAGCAACAAATTGGGTTTGCTCTGTTTGTTTTCCATGGTTTTTGGAATTTCCTTCTAAACCCGCCCCTTCATTTTTTTTCCTGGTTATACTACTCTCTCACTTGACACAGGACTCTCTCTCTCTCTCTCTCTCTCTCTCTCTCTCAAGCATAAACTCCAAGGTTAAGAGAGAACTGTGTACCTCGACAATATGCATGGCTCTTTCCATGATTTTGATCCCTTGCTCAGATATAATTAGATTATGTTAAGAAAGTTATTAATACTAATGGGAAAAAAACTTGATTACTTGTCAACTCATGCAGTAATTTTGCCACATAGAACCTCTCTCAAAGAGAAAGCCATCATGCAATGAAAAGTTTCGTAGATTAAGCCCATGGTTCTGAACCTCCAACGTGACAAACATGATCAACGATGAAGAGAACAGCATGAGAGATAGAGAGTGATTCTGTACAGGTCCCATCTTATTCGTGTAAAACATGCTAGACAGTCTTTTTGACATTACAAATTTAAAAACTTGGACAAGCAATGGTGAAAATGAACTGGACACAAAACTCAGAATGCCGTCTATTATTGCTGATCAAATCAAGTTGTCATTCTGAGATAAACTAGTAATATAACAACTAAAAAGAAGAGAACTTCATTACTGCTGTACCACCTGCTTGATCTGCTGCTGCAACATCTGGAGGTTAACACGAGAACATGACCGCGCCATCTCGCCGGCCAGAGGGATCACGGGGAGGCTATCGCAGTTGCAAATCTCGATCATGAACCCATCTGGGTCATGGAAGAAGAGCTGTTCCACTTGGATCCCGCCTTCCTCTACAGTCGCCCGCACAAAAGCCATCTCCATCTCCTTCAGCTTCTTCGCCACTGCCCCTATGCTCTCGCACTGTACATCACATTTTGATTTTCCAGCGATTAAATGCTTTCAAAAAGTTCAAAATATTTCCCCTGGTTTTTCTTGTTTCATACCCAGTAAAAGTTACGTTTCTGAACGTTTTCTTCAACGCAATACCCACAAAGTTGATATCTATTTATCAGCAGCAACGTAATCTTTTCTGATCAATATGGATATTTGTATTCAAACGACTATTTCATAGAAACCGATTTTCTCATCAACGTTGAATAGAACATTAACATAGTGAGACAAGACTGACAAATGACGATTTGACTCCAACCATCGGTATCGGGTGCTCCTTTGTGCACATAATTAAAGGAAGTTATTTTAAGAAAGATATACCTGAAAGGAAATATGATTATCCTTGGGGTTGATCTCCCTTTTCTTGGGCATTTTCTCCGGATCTTCCGATTGCAACAGATGTATTCCGATCCCATATCCGAACAGCCTGTGTAAAGAAAAAAAAGGCTTATCCAAGAGAGAACATTCGTTTTTCGCTAAGAGCAAAAGACACGAAAGATTAACACTGCATTGTTCTTTAGTTTTTTCTATTAGCCTCTCATTGTATAAGGAGAGAATGAATACCATGCACCATCAAAGTCAAACGATCCGGGCCTCATGATGGGGACGAAACCAAGAACATCCTGATAAAAGTTCATGGACTTCTCAAGCGATCGACAGACGAGCGAAATGTGGTTCAAAGACTTGAGATGCAAAGGATTCTGCGAGCTTTCCTTCATCTCTCTCTTCTTCAAGAAAATGGCAAACCCAAGTTCGAGAAAGACACCACACCAGATACTTAAAAACTTGAGAACTTTCAGTCAAACCCAACAAAAACAAGATTTTTCTATGGTTTCTCTGATAAAGAAGAGAGAGAGAGATGTGGCGCTTGTGGTTGTTTCAGATAAGCATGCACCGAGAAAGAGAAGTACACGGAAGTGTGTACGGGGTTGAGAGAGAGATGTGGAGAGGGCTTTATGTATATACAAGGCCATGGCATTCATGAGAATATCAACAAGAGCCACGTGGCGCCACGTGAGAATTGTTGATAATGTTGACACGTTGGTTCCACGGCTGACTCGGATTACCATCACTGTGATCCGTGACTACGCATGTAAATGCTCAGATTGACCAGGTTGGAACAATATTGGTGTTAGAAATATATTGTCTCATTCTGCGTATCTCTTTTATCATAATCCTGATTGATCTTAATTTTTATGTACTGCTTTACAATATGGCTATCTATAGTAATATAATATTACGATTGAAACTACAATCAAAAGGAATAATTCGAGAGATACACATAATCGGATAATATATTTCTGACAACTGTGATAATCTCTCACGATACTACATGAGAAATTTTGTTTCTTCTTGTATGGTTTGCAAAGGAAGGGACCATCCTCATATTGGCACCTATAATGTATGAAGGAAAAATGAATCAAATGATCTATGAACTTTAATCAAATGTGCAATGTGGGTCATGAAATTTTAATTTGTTCAATGTGGTCCGTCAACTTTAGCTTAATGTGTAATCTGATCCCTGAACTTTCAATTTGTTTAATGTAGTTCTTGAACTTTTAATACATGTTCAATTTAATCTCTAAACTATATGAAAATATTCAATACTACACATCCTTCTGTTGCTTTTTTTCTGGCTGGCTTTCAATCATCATGACATTTCATGGAACCAAAGATGATTCTGTCACGTTTTCTGCCTTCGTTGAATTGTACCGCAGTGTGCAGAAAGGAAACTCCATGTTCGTGCGTGGATACTTCTTCCTTCTCTGATCAACTCAAGTTACGCAAGGAAAAGATTGCTCTTTGCATGTAGAAAGCAAATATAACAACCATCTCTTGTGAAGTTTGCCGAAAAAGAGAACATGCTAATTATGTTTGAAGGACAGCTTTTACGTTACCGGCCCAAATAGAGAGCTTTCTAGAGGCTTCAAATTGTTGAATGTGACGTGTTCCGTCTTTCAAATGTTGCGATGCAAAGGTTGTGCATGCACTCGTACGCTCCATAACATTCGACACTGATTGGATTTGGAACCATTTGAAAAGTACGCTGAAGCTAGAGAAACTGTTCTTCTGCTTCTATGTCCACTACAAAAAAACAACGGATTAATGACGAATTTTGCGACGAAAAATTTGGCAAAATCCATCGCAAATCGAATATGCAACGAATTTAGCGATGGAAAAAATTCCATTGCTACTAGGGTGTCGCAAAATTTTACGATGGAAAATTTCAATGTTCGTCACAAAATTATGAAGGAAAAAAATTCATTGTAAAATTCGTCGCAAATTAGCCACGAACACTATCCGTCGCAAATAATTCGTTGCAAATTAGCCATGAATACTATACATCGCAAATCATTCGTCACAAAATAGCCACAAACTTTATTTATCGCAAAATTCGTCGGAAATGTAGTCGCAAAATTCGTCGCAAATTCCGTCGCAAATTTCGTTGCTAAATAATTCGTCGCAAATTAGGCACGAACTTTATTTGTCGCAAAATTTGTCACCAAATTCGTCGCAAAATCCATCGCAAATTTAACATGAACTTTATTCGTCGCAAAATTTGTTGTAAAATTCGTTGCAAAATTCGTTGCAAAATGTATTCGTCGCAAATTGACCACGAACTTGATTCGTCGCAAATTAACCACAAACTGTAATGGTCGTAAAATTTGTCTCTAAATATTCGTCGCAAATTTTACACCATTTCGGCCATCAAATATTGTCCATATCAATAGCTACGCATTAATGAACATTATGTAATACATTTAAAACAATCAAATGATACGAGACAACCATAGATTCCGCTTCAGAAACAGAAAACGAACAAACCAGACACAATGTCATATAATTGAAAAATATAACTGAAGGAAATATGCTAGTTTGCAAAAAATAATGATATATGCAAAGTTGCAAAATCTAACATGATGCTATTTGATATCCAATCTTATAATAAATTCAAAACATTCATAAGAAGCGAGACAATCATTGATTCTGCTTAAAAAACGAAAAATCGACAAACCAGACACAAGATTTGGTAGCTTTAGTACTCGGCAGGACACCAAAAGCAGTCACTTTTGTCGACACCTGATAAAATGTGGATACATAAATAAATATATTCAATCAGTCCAGAATATAAAAGAAGCGTTTATACATGGATGTGGAACTAGGTATAAAAAAACAAGTAAGAGGGTTAACAAAAAAACATTTCAGGATGAACATCAATGTTCTTACATATGAATATGAGTCAACTTGACATCCATTATAGTTTTTTCACTCTTGTAAACCGTATTTCTGTCACCTAGGAAAAATTAGATCCTTGTCCAAACAGCATTCAACAATTTAATGACTTAGAGAGGTGAATTACCAACACCATTTCCCAGGAAGAGAGTCCATCGCAAAATTACGACGGACCTTTTTTTGTCAGTCTCAAATTTGTGACGGACTTTTTTTTGTTCATCGCAAATTTGCGACTGACTTTTTTTTTTCCGTCGCAAATTTACGGCTAACTTTTTTTGTCCGTCGCAAATTTGGGAAGGAAAAATTTGCAACAAACCTTTTTTTCTCCATCGCAAATTTACCATAGAATTTTTTTGTTTGTTGCAAATTTGGGAGGGAAAAATTTGTGATGGACTTTTTTCTTCCGACGGAATTTTTTTGTCCGTCACAAATTTGGGAGGAAATTTTTTCCCGTCGCAAATTTGCAATAGATTTTTTTTTCGTCGCAAATTTGCTAGGGTCATTTTTTGTCCGTCGCAAATTTGCGACGAATATTTTGTCCGTCACAAATTTGGGAGGAAATTTTTTTCCCGGCCCAAATTTGCGACGGACTTTTTTTTTCTGTCGCAAATTTGTGACGAACTTTTTTTCCGTCCTAAATTTGCAACGGATTTTTTTTCTGTTGCAAATTTGGGAGGAAATTTTTTTGTGTCCCAAATTTACGATGGACATTTTTTGTCCATCGCAAATTTGCAACGAACTTTTTTTTCCGTCGTAAATTTAGGACGTATTTTTTTCCGTTTTTTAATTTTGCAGCGGATTTATTTTGGATTCAAAAAACAAAGGACATTGTCGAATCCGTCGCAAATTTGCGACGGATTCGGAAAATTGCCTTGAATTTCACTTCCGTCACTAATTCTTCGATGAATAGTAACCACAAATAAGTTGTTGTCATGAAATGAGCGATGAAATTAGCAACGACTCAAATCCAATGGAAAATAAAATATCGCAAATATCATTGCACGAATAATATTTGACTTGTCATCATTTAGCGACAAATTTTCCGACGATCATTTAAATTAATAAGAATAATCGACAACAACAATAATAACAACAACAATAATGATAATAGCAATAACAATAATAACAAAAACAATAATAATAATGTTGACAACCAAAATAACATTTGTCGCAATAATAATTACACATCATTAGTGTTTTGTCACAAAAATTTTAATCTTCATTTTCGTCTTCGTCTTTGTTCTCGTCTTGATCTTCATCTTCATCATCTGTCTCAAAATCAAATTCTGTACAATTTTCTACATTTAATTTGCAAATTTCAGTTGAATCCACATCTATCATTGCTTCACATGGATCTCGTAAAGTTGGAATATTATATTCCTCAGTTTCAACCGTGTTACAAACTTTCTTTTGTTGATAGATTATATCCTTTCAGTGTTCCTCGATTTTTCTCCGTGTTTTGATTTTACATACAGCCCACCAATCAGTTTTGTCACATTTCAAACTAGGATATGATACATAACACACTTGAATTGCTTATTGTGCCAAGACAAATGGTTCATGTTTCATATATTTTTTCTTGTGATTTATTTCAACCAAATTAAACTTCGTATGCACTTTCATTCCCTTGACGAGGTCGAACCACTTACACTTAAATAACACAACCTACATCATTAATGGTCTAAGGTACTATATATCTATGATTTCATCCAACAAGCCATAAAAATCATCTTTCAAATTGCCACCATTGGATGATCGTACAGACACACCACTATTCATTATGGCTTTTCCCATTTCATATTCTTGAATGTGAAAATTATATTCATTTATAAAATATGATGGCCAACTTCGTACCCTTAACTGTGGATCCCATGACAGATGATATAGCAATTCTTGCTCTTCAAGTGCATCCTGATTACTGTGAACCCGAGATTATACACGCAAAATCAATAATATATATTTTAATAAATGATGTATAAAATATTAATAACTTGGCTTTGGTCCATAGGCCACTTACATATGTTTTGAACCATTCTGAAAATTGTTCATCGCACAAACAGTCAAACTCATTTAGTGGTAGTCCATATATTGAAGTTTGGAAAATCCTAGTAATAAATACCATTTAAGTATTAGCATATATTTGACACATAATACATATATTTGCAAATTTACACTTACTCAGTATAGCTCGATTTATAGGCAATTTAGTAAAATATATGTATGGGCTACATGCCATTCTTCGCCTGTTAAGTAACAAAACGTACATGCGTCACTTAGTCAACCCAGATCATTGAAAATAGAGAATGATTTGCAATTGGGATCAATGAGGCCCTCATCATTTCTGCCTGCTCGCTGCCTCTTGCACTGCATGTGCGGCTCAAAATAGTGTGATGCAAATGTTGTTATTTCTTCCACAATATATGCATTACAAATTGAAGCTTCAACACGTGCCTTATACTTTACTTTTTTCTTCAAATGATATAAGAATCTAGTTGCAATAGAAAGAAACTTATCAGAACATAATATATAATAAAGTAATTTCAACTAACTTTTTCAAAAATAAATGTACCTCTCAAATGGATACATCCATCAAAATTGGACGGGACCTGCAACTTTAGCCTCATAAAGCAAGTGAACTAAAAGATACTCCATCGAATCAAAAAACGACGGAGAAAATATCCTTTCTAAGTTGCAAAGAATAATTGAAATATCTCTCTCTAATTTTTCCATGTGTAATTCTTTTAACACTGTCAAGTAAATATCATACAGGAAATTATTTAACTATGTAATGGCGTCCCATACAAAGTTTGGTAGAACTTCCTTCAAAGTTATTGGAATTACTCTTTCCATAAATATGTGACAATCATGACTCTTCAAACCTATCAAATTGCATTCATTCAAATCAACATATCTCCCGAGATTTGAAGCATATCCATCAGGAAACCGCACAGATTTCAATCAATGACAAACAACTCGTCTCTGCTCCTTATCTAATGTATAAACTGCTTTTGGTTTTGGTCCCCTGCTGCTTGCATCCATATCTAGTGTTGGTCAATCACAAATATCTCTCATATCTTTTCTTGCGTTCAAGCTGTCTTTTGTTTTTCCGGTGACATCCATTACAGTATTTATGACATTGTCAAAAATATTCTTTTCTATGTGCATGACGTCAAGATTACGATAAATAAGATGGGCCTTCCAATATGGTAGATCCTAAAATATACTGCGTTTAGTCCACTTATGTGTACTTCTGTACGCAATAGTTGTGCCGTGAGAGTTTTGAACAACAATTGAAAAGTCTTACATTCGCTCCCAAATTTGATCGCCGGTTAACCTTAATGGTGGAGGTGTTCTTTCAGTCATATTCTTGATGAACTTTTTTTATTCCTTCTGAATATATGATTTATCGGTAAAAATTTTCTGTGACAGTCAAAATAGTTGGGTTTCTTCCCATGTTTTAATCTAAATGACTTTGATCTCTCCAAACATATCGGATATCCTAATATCCCAGTCGTACTCCATCCAGATAACATTCCGTAAGCTGGAAAGTCATTTATCGTCCAAAGAAGAGCAACCTTTGTTACAAATATTTGATCGGTAGAAACATCATATGTAAGGACACTTTCATCCCATAGCCATTGTAACTTTTCAATCAATGATTGCATATAAATATCTATCAACTTTTTCAAATTTTGCGGGCAAGTCAGTCACAATCAATGTCAAAAACATATAAGGTATCTTTATGCACACACCAGGTAGAAGATTGTACGGCATTAAGATAACTAGCCAACATAAATAACTTTTTCCTGATTTCCCAAATGGGGCAAATCCATCAGCACAGAGACCTAACCTAATGTTTCGAGGCTCTATCGTAAACTCAGGTTATGCTCTATTAAAATGTTTCCATGCCTCTGTATCTGAAGGATGACACATTAAACCTTCTTCTGTTTCATGATTTGCATGCCAAGTTATGTGTTCAACAATGGCTTTAGACGTATAATGCCTTTGCAATCTAGGGATTAAGGGCAGATAAAACATTTGCTTGTATGGTTTACGCTTATGATTACGACCCGCCCTCCTGTTACTCTTGTACCTAGGTTAGTTACAGAATTTGTAAGATACTGCATTTGCATCATCTCTCCAATAGAACATATAACCCTCCTACATACATCAATCCTTACAACAGGAAGAGTTAAGTTATCCATTAACTTTTTTATATCGTAAAAATCACTTGGCATGATGTTATCACGAGACATTACTTCCCGCATTACTTCAACAAAAGAGTTGAACAATTCGCAGACACATTATGCTCTGCCTTGATATTTAACAGTCTAGCTGTCACTGATAATTTAGTGTGATTCTCATAACCTGCTCATAAAGGTTCATCTGCTGCTTTCAATACTTCCAAGAACTGATTAGATGAAAACATTCCATTATAAACTTTCTCATCAAAACCCGTTTCTCCTATCTCTTCCAATTGTGATGCATAACTAGTATCCACTTGTTCAAGTGTAAGAGTAAAACTAGTACTTGCATGATTCGATTTTGAAACAAAATTCTGACCAGCTACATCAATCATCATCCTCTCGTATGGGTTCAATTGATCATAATAGCTACATTCTTCCATAACTAAAAATTGGTCACTTCTTCGATATCTTTCATCAGATATAAATGATTCACCATGAGAAGTCTAATTATAATAGTTTGGAGTAAACCCAAATCTACAAAGATATTCTCTAAGTTTATCACACACAAGAAATTTACCATTACTGTACTTTTTACATAGACACCTTAACTTATTTCCATCCATGAACTCATATTTATTACTAGCAAAGTTTAAAAATAGTTCCAACCCAATACGAAACTCATTTGTCAATCATCGATGTCCAGGTAAGTTCTTATTATACATCCAAGCCCTTTCTCTTTACATTGTGTCTATATAAAAATAAAAAGATCTCATAAAATATTAAAAATATCATATCTACCGTTCGTAATTAAAACCATAAAATTAGGAAAATTAAAAAAAATTTTGACGCAACAATTACTTTGAAATTGAAAAAAAAAATGACAAAATTACCATGCAAAGAAGACTTGCCCAAACATTTGACTGAAATATTTGTAGTAGAAAGTGGTTAATTTGATGAGAATTGCACCATTCACTTGAATTGCAAGACATTCAAATGGACACATACCTAAAAAAATCACTTAAGATTCATTTTTTTATAATTTTAAATTTTTTCGAAATTTTTTTAAATTTTTTTTTTCTTTTTTCCCTAATATGTTTCTCCGGTTGCCGGTTCGGCGACCGATTGCGGCCGACGAGGTTGACCGGCGGCCACTTATAAACATTTCGTCGCAAATTTGCGATGGAAAAATATTTATTCGTCACAAATTTGCAACAAAATTTTTAGTTATTCATCGCAAATTTGCGACGGAAATATAATTTCGTCGCAAATTTGCAACAGATAAAATTTCCGTCGCAAGCTCGGCCTCCTTCCAGGGCCAGCGAGGCCACTTGGGCTCCCCATGGCCAGCGAGGTCTCGCCGGTCGCCGATCATTGAACCGGCGACGACGTTACGAAAAAAAAAGCAAAAAAAATCCATAAAATAAAAAAAATTCCAATCCAGCAATGAATAGTCACAAAGCTTCACCTAGATTGATTTGTGCGCGCCCGGATAGGTTTATTGAGACATACAAAAGAGAGAGAAAAGCAAGAGAGATATGAGGAATTAGTACAGAGAGTGAGAGAAATTGACGAGTGGAATGGAATATCACGGAAGTCATTTGCCTTGATAAATTAAAAATTAACGACGAATTCGTTTTCGTTGCAAAATCAGCGACGGAAATGTGGTCGTCGCAAATTAGCGATGGATTTTTTTTTCGTAGCATCCATCGCAAATTTGTGACGGAAAATATTTTCCATCACAAATTTGCGATGACTAGTTTTCCGTCACAAATTAGCGACGGATTTTTTTTCTGTCGCAAATTTGCGACGGAATTTTCGACGGATTTATTTTCCGTCGCTAATTTGCAACGGAAAATGAAATCCGTCGCAAAATTTGTCGCAAATTTAAACGTCGCAAAATCTATATTTTTTTGTAGTGGCCGTTGGTGAAAGCTCCATCTTGTTTACGCGCCAAGCTTTGTTAATATGCACTAACTGTGAAAAAGAGTGTCAATAGTGGAAAGTTGGGAGTGAATGACAGCGTTTGATGATTAATAAAACAAAAGGGGCTGGAGTATACTAGAGGCTTCACTTTCATTTGTGGTTCTTGTACATGTGGAACTGTCACTGCAAGCACAAAAGGTGGAAATGATGCGTGACCATGTTTTCTGCTTTTTTCACCACTTTGTTCTGACAAAGGGCCTTTTAGTTCTTTATGACTGAATGGCCAACCAGATGATTCGAGAAATTTGAAAACAGACACAGAAAACTCAGGAGATAAAGTTTATGGCAGATGACTGCGAAGAGCACATCTCCTATGTCAAAACAAAAAGGTCTGGGAGGATCTTGGAAGATGAGTCATGTTCTTAACTGGGGATGTGTCAACTGGGCCAACACTATGCATGCATTCGAATAATATTCACCCAATCCACTGAACAATTGATTATTGTAACTACCCACCTCATAAGTCCTTCTCAGGTGCTGTGGGAAAGGGACTTGCTGCTGGAAAGAAAAAGGAGTAATAAGGCAACATTCGGTGGAGACCAGTTTCCATGTAGAATGGTCAGCCTTTTTTTTCTGACTTAACAACTTGCAAGATAGACTTCCAACATACATATACCATATCTCAATCAATCATAATCATTTGTTCATTTAGCAGAATTTGATTTCTTATACATACATTGTAAGCATCTCTGGTAATTACTTGGTATGTACGTACTGAATGGAAAGACCGTTATACTCGATAATGATTAGTCGAGTGATCAAAAAGCTCATCACCCCGTGAAATATATATATAAAAAAAAAAACAATATTTAGAACGCTTTCTTATCCCTACCTAATCATTCGTAGTCATTGATGGTGAGTCTCACATAATCAAACGACTACCGAACATATTAGTACATCTCAATGCAGATCAAGCACCAAGCTAAATCAACTCTTTAACATGTGAGAAAGATTATTCTTCTCAGCAAGTAGTTGGCTCGTCACTACAGAGACAATACAAAATGAACGTGGGATTCCACTGTAAAAAATATCCCGCAGCATTTCAGAGGTTGTAAGAACAGCGTATCGTAGATAGTACTTTTCCTTTTTTTGGGCCGAATCATAGATAGTACTTGAACGGCAGCAAAGTGGCCAAAGAATTGTATCCAGGGAAAGTATTTCCATTGTGGAAAAGTGGGTGTTGAAAGAATCCATCGGTTTGCCATGGCCCAGCCCATGGAGCTTGGGCCCAAACGGGCTTGAGAGAGCTCTTTAGGTGCTAGATCCATGATCATGTCTGTATTAGATCATGCTTGGCTCCGCTGTGAATATCAGCCAATTTTAGGTGGTGCTTATCTGCTTGAATAGAGCTTTTCTTCCTAGAATCATGCCACCCGGCAATATCTTCGGCATAAAAATATTCGACAAATTATATCACATCATACTATGTCGCATTATATTACGTGTCAACGCGATATCATGCGAGAGATCAATTAAATATGTGTATTTACCATAACGATAAGCATCCATAATAAGTCGACATTCAATTGAACAATTTAACATTAATTTACTGTCATCTCCTGCTTAAAACTTCGGATACGTAGAAATGAGATTTCGATCTCTCAACAATGTTGATGACAATGGACAAGTAACCAAAACCCTCGCTGGCAAATTGGCACACGAAGTTCAACTTTTTTTTTCCCATTTTTCAGATTCTAGACCTCCTCCAAGTACCAAGGAACCGAGCGTACAAACAGACAGGCCACATACCTTCGCATGTTGCTTCAAATCAAAAGACCAAATTTCGCATTATCGTACCATTCGATTCTGACGAAGTCGGCGATGGCCGTCGCTTCACTGTCCTCCAAATCAAGAACCCTGCACTCTCTGTTCCACGCTCTTCGCAACCGGCCCTTCTGCTTCCTCGCTCCGTCTCCTCCCGCCTCGCATCCAGCGTCGGACCCACCATTGCGCGAGCTCGTGAACGACATCTCCCGCGTCCTCAGCGACCATCGCAACCCTCACCACGACTTGGAGCACTCCCTGTCCGCCTTCTCCACGCAGATATCCGCGAACCTGGTCGAGCAAGTCCTCAAGCGCTGCAAAAATCTCGGCTTTCCGGCTCACAGGTTCTTTCTCTGGGCCAAGAAACTCCCGGGCTTCGAACACAGCTGCGAGAGCTACAGGATCTTGGTTGATGTGCTCGGGAGCAGCAAGCAGTTTGCTCTGCTGTGGGATTTTCTGCGAGAGACGAAAGACTCCGAGAACTTCGAGCTGAACCCAGAAATCTTTTTTATCGTTTTCAGAGGTTATAGCAGAGCTAACTTGCCTGGTGATGCTATAAGGGCGTTTGGTAGAATGAGTGAGTTTGGGATTGAGCCGAGTACTGCCGATTTTGACCAGCTTTTGTACGTTCTGTGTAAGAGGAAGCACGTGAGGCATGCTCAGCAGTTTTTCGACAAAGCTAAGGTGGAGTTTGAACCGAGTGTGAAGAGTTACAGCATTCTGATTAGAGGGTGGGGTGATATAGGCGAAGTGAATGAAGCGCGTAAGCTGTTCGACGAAATGCTGGGGAGGGGCTGTTCGTTGGACGTTCGGGCGTGGAACAGCTTATTGGAGGCTTTGTGCAAAGGAGGCAATGTGGATGGAGCATATAATATTTTTAGGGAGATGGGTCCGAAAGGATTTGATCCGGATGCTTGTACGTACTCGATATTCATCCGAGCATACTGCGAAGCAAATGACTTGCATTCGGTTTTCAGGGTGCTCGACAGAATGAGGAGATATAACCTCGTGTCTAATGTGTATACTTACAATTGCATAATACATAAACTATGCAAGAATGAGAAGGTTGAAGAGGCTTACCAATTACTAGATGAGATGGTTGAAGGAGGGATCATTCCAGATGCATGGAGTTACAATGCCATTCAAGCTTACCATTGCGATCACGCTGAAGTCAATATGGCTCTGAGACTGTTATCTAGAATGGAGAGAGAGAATTGTGTGCCGGACCGGCACAGTTACAACATGGTGCTCAAAATGCTGATCAGAGTGGGGCGATTCGATAGGGCAGAAGTTGTTTGGCATAGTATGGGGAAGGTAGGGTTTTATCCTTCGGTCTCGACTTACTCCGTTATGGTCCATGGTCTGTGCAAGAAGAAGGGCAAATTGGAGGAGGCTTGTAGATATTTTGAGATGATGATTGATGAAGGAATACCTCCATATTCTTCTACGGTGGAGATGTTGAGAAATCGACTTCTAGGTTTGGGCCTCTTGGAGCATATCGATGTTCTAGCTGGGAAGATGGATCGTAGCACTTGTTGCTCGGTTCAGGAGTTGGCAAGCATGATGAGAGGTAACAAGGTGCGTGCAAGATGGAGAAGCGAAGAAACTGAGCCTGAAAGTGAGTGAACTCGAGATACAATTGGAGCTGTGACAGCCTCACAGGTTCTTGGAGAGCGTCTTATTCAATGTACCGGTAGTCGTGCTCGTAGCTACCCCCATAATTATGCAATGTCGATGATGCAAGCTGAGAAAGTTAAAATAGGTTGCCCTAAGAGGATGTGCCTGCTCGACAGCAGATTTCCGAAGGCACCTTCCCAAGTTGTCAGGATAATCGAAACTGGAAGAGTTTCTCTTAACAAAAATATTGATTGTTCTATTTTCGACTAAATAAGAAGCTGGCAAATAGTGGAAGAGGGTTCACTAATTCTCATTTTGTCAGTCACCCATACGTAGTGTGGTTGACCCGCTTTGATGTTGAACGAAATTAGCCTCAAAGCCCAAGGGACTATAGGACCGTATATGAAATATTTATCTCATCTCATAGCTTTGTATTACAGTATATACATTTATCTTAAAGAAAGTCAGTCGTCTTTTGATTGATGTAGCTTGCCTTAATCAGGACTCAACTTAACATTCCCGAATAAAGCTTGCTTCGCAGCTGACGGCTGCTCTAAATATGTAATTGATAAATAGTCCTGCCTCAAAACCTATTACCTTATTGAGCAAAGCAACCCGACCTGGCTAGCGTTTCGTTTAAACCGCTTGCCTGGTCACAATGCTTATATTTATCAAAGACAGGCTGTTTCCTGCAGTTATCCACATTTGTTATGCTCCGGAATCAACGGGAGGATAATTTGCAATAGGCAGCATCAAAGTTTCTGCAAAAGAACCCTGATTTGATGTTAGTCTTATGACAAAAGCAGCTGCTAGTCTATTCATTCACTGAAAGTTGCTATTAGAAAAAGCATCTACCATCATCAAATCCAACTTAATAACAAGAGTGAAGCAGCTCCTCAAAACTCCAAAGGAGGAACCATCAAATGACAGTTCAAAGCCAGATGGGACTTCACTTAACCTGAAAGGCGTTTTAAATTTACAGTCCTCACTCTGGAGAAAGCAACACTGAGACAGCAATGTCAATCCATATCTATTGAATCACACCCAGGTCACAAAACTTTTGTCCTAGAAACACACCGAAGAATAAAGTCCTCTTATGTCACTCCCACCTCATGCACCTCTAGTTCACGAGACCCATGGTTTGCCACCAGAGTTTGCAAAATATAAGAAGCCTCTGAACTCCTTCCCTCATACATGTATTTGTCCAACATCGAAGAGTATTTTGAAGCTACCTTAAGATCCTCTTTGCTCAATTTACATAGATTTAGACCCTTCAGGGCCTGTGATTGACCTTCTAAGGAAATTCCGTGAAGCAGAGAAGCCAATAAGACAGGATCTGGAAGTAATCCCTTCTTTGTCTCCTTATCGTACAACTTTAGAGCATCTTTAACCATTTTGTGCCGGCAAAGACAAATGAGTATAACACTGTTAGCAGCAGCTTGCGGTGCCCATTGATCCAATATCATATCTCTAAAAAGTTTTAGGAAAATACATTTCTCCTCTTGATATATATTAGCTATCTTAGATGTTGAGCTAGATATGTTGTTGATGAGCCCACGGACAAGATAATGAAGTGTAACATCATTAGGACCGCAATTATTCTCCAGCATCAGTTCAAAAAAGGAGGCCGCTTTTTCAGGCCTTCCCTCCTTAAAAGAACTGCCTATTAGTATACTGTATGTTACCACATTGGGCTCTAAGCCAGAAGATTTCATTTCAAAAAACAAATCTTCAGCTTTATCAAGATTTTTACTGCGGCAAAACCCATCTATAAGAGAGGTATAGGTGACCACGTTTGGCTTGCAATTTCGCATAATCATCTGCCTGAACATCCTCATTGCTTTTTCCAAGTCTTGCTGCTTTCCGTACCCATCGATAATCGTGGTATAAGTAATCTCATCTGGCATGAGCTGCTCCTTTAACATTCGATGGAAATAAGACACTGCGTCCTTCATCATTCCGAGCCTGCAGTAACCCCTAATCATCGCGTTGTACCCAACAACACCTAGATTTAGACCCTTCTTAATTGCAAATTCGAAAATATCCTTAGCTTCTGCGATTTTTTCATGTCTTGCGTACCCATCAACTATAGTAACAAAAACATATTCGTCAGGGTTTATGTTGTGGTCAAGCATCTCCATGAGTAGCAACTTGGCAGCTTCAAGCCTGCTTTTCTTGCAAAGTCCGCTCAGCAAGACATTGTATATCCCTGCATCAGGGAAAACTCCCCTTTCCATCATTTTTCTGTAAACTGTCAAGGCTACATCAATCTCACTAAGGAGAACGCTTCCATGGATGAGAGCTCCATAAGTAATCATGTCAAGTTTCTCTCCTCTTTCTGTAATATCAATAAGCAAATTGGAGGCTTTCTCATGTTCCCCTTGTCTGCAATATGCTAGTATCAGCGGATTGCAGGTTAACTTGTTTGGTGTGAATCCTTTTGCAAGTGCCTTTCCAAGAAAACCCTCAGCTTCCCTCAGCCTCCCATCCTTACACAGAGAAGCAATCAGGATATTATATGTCACAATGTCTGGTTCACAACCACTTTGAACCATATTTTCAACCATTTTCACAGCTTCCTCTGCGCGACCATGCTTGTAGAGACCACTGATGATCGTGTTGCATATATACAGATTGACACCGAGACCCCTCTCCTCCATTTCAGTGATGAGCTTATCAACCAAATCAAATTTCCCCGCATTGCAAAAACCTCTGATCATGGACCCAAAAGTTTGCTGCGTGGGCAAAAAACCTTTCGATACTAACTCCTTGCAAAGTGCGTTGGCCTTGCCGACATTCCCAATCTTAACATATCCATCAATAAGCGTATTATAGAAGACGACATTCGGTATACAACCATGTCCCCACCTTTCCTGGATCATTTTCTCACCTTCCTCGGCTTTGCCTTCACTACACAAACCCCTGACCATGATGCAAACACTAAAATTATTCACGGCGTCAACACCCCCAGCATTCTCTCTATCGAGCATTTCATCGAAAACCCTACGGGCATCCCGCGTTTGCCCACGATTCACGAGCGCGTTAAGCAAACAATTACAAGCGAAAACGTCCGGTGACCGACCACGGACTTTCCACGCGGCATCATAACACCGAAGCGCCTGATGAATCATCCCGCAGTCCGCATACGAACGGATCAGAGCATTCACGGCCTCGCGGGTGGGCTCAATTTCCTCACTTGCCATGCCGCTCCGCACCAGTTCTACCTCCGGGAACAGCCTGCATTTGGCGAGGAGCTTCAACAGCGAGGAATAACCGCTCTCCCCGAGAGACCCACGTTGCGGACGCTGCTCAGACGCCCAACGGAAGAACCTCAGCGCTAATCCCGCGTCGTACACTCTATCAAACACGTGGTGGGCAACGTCGGAGACGAGGATTTCGGCCTCGGTGAAGTGGATTCCGAGGGAATCTTGCCACCGGGGAGATGGGTCGCTGAGGATACGGATGGCTTCGTTGACGAATCTCTTGAGGTGGGGTTTGAGGTAAGATGAACTGGTTGGGTTGTGAAGGGGTTTGATTCGGGCGAGAACGTTCTTCGACATGGAAAGGCGACACCTTGGAGTTCAGTCATTGAGGTTTAGAGACGTTCTCTTCGCGTCCATGCCCGGGAAATCAATTAGCTTCACTTCCTTTTTCAAGATGTAAATTACACAATAGTAAATGAAATTTAAAAATTCACACACGCACGCACCGCACGCGCACACGCACGCACTGCGCGCGCGCGCGCGCACACACACACACACACATATATATATATATTGTTATTCTTTTCTTTCTTTTACAAACTCCAAGACCAAGACATTGATTCCATATCCTTCTATATTTATTTTTTTCTCTTTTATTATCCCAGATCTTAGGCCATTCATGGTATCAGAGCCAGGGGTAGATAAAGATATTTTTTATAATTTCATTCGCAGTAAAGACGATTTACTTCGTGGAGGTCTTTTCACGAGATTTCTGAATGTGTTCTAGGTAGTAAAGCTCAGAGAGGTAGTAAGTCCGTTAGTAAGCATCACCAAAATCAATTGAAAAGAAGAAAGTAGTCTTTTGCGATGAACTTATTAAGAAGATCTGAGTCTTCTTCTAGATCTTTATCACAAATGTCCTATGATCAAGGACCAATAAATAGAGAAGAGATTAATATAGAAGATTTCAATAAGTCTATTGAAAATTGGTTCATTCTAAAAGTTAAACTTGATAGAATTTATAAGCATTCAAAGTTTAAACTCTTTGGACACAATGACTATGTCATTGTTACCGAAAAAAGAAATGTGTCACTTTCTAACTCTTTTGCTTCAATACAACTTTTGAAAAAAGATTCTATAAAGAAACATTCCCAGAAATGGAATTACATGTATATAAGATTAGTATAGGTTGGTACAAAACCCCTTACCAAAGAAGGATTAGATACTTATTTACTTCTTGTTTTGAGAGATGCCAGACTTCTAAACTATGATAAATCCATTCTTGGAGCTGTCGAAATAAGTTTTTGCAGTAGACCTATTCATTTTAATAGCCATCCTGGTCTCACTATTTCTCTTAAAGATAAAAATATTTTAAAATCTCTAACTTTTCGGATAAAAACTCATAATTATTCTATAGCTGAAGGATCAATTCCTATAGCACTTATATATAGAGTTTATTACAAAATTATAAACTTTACATTTGACAGCAAAGCTTTCAAATTGAATTCCAAGAGAGAAACATTTCTTTTACAAACAGATATTTCTAAAGTTAATGTGACCATTCCAAATACCATTCCTTAAAATCAAATAAACCTTCCTGATCAGTAGAAATTGGAAAACCAAATTCCCAACATATCATTCAGAATTATGAACCTACCAATATCATTCAACATCCAGAAAGAAGAGTAACAATTCAATTTTCCAGAAGATCTGTTGATATTCCTAAAAGATCTTGTGACATCCGATCGATTCCTTCTTGGCATTCTACTTATTCTCGAAGGTGAGTAGATAATAATCCCAATATCCCTTTAAATAATCCAGAGGAAGCATCAGCAAGTGCTCCATTTCTTCCAAATATCAGCAGAATAAATAACAGATCAGGAATCTCCAGACTAGTCTATCAGCATACTCCTGATTTCCCTGATCCAACTCTTTCTGAAATAGAAGACCCTGAAATCAATGTTTTAGAAATAGTTTTTGAACCAGACAAAATACTTTTAAATGAGGAATTTAATTCTTTCAACAATAAACAAATTAGAGAATGGTTTTTTGAAAATTTTCGAAACCAAGCTCTTGACATCAAAAAAGAATATTATGAATACATGTATCGACATGAAATCTAGGTATTCTTCTTTAATTGGTTTGAAAATAAATTTCTAGAAGAAAAACAGATTTTTGTCTTAGATCAATTTTATAAATGGAAGTTGGACGATGGCCATGTTATCGAGTCCAATCATCCTCCTCTAAGGAAAATCAAGATTGAACATTGAGAAACTGAAATAATAATTTCTCCTTTCAAAACTGCCTCTGAAATAAATGGCATAGGAATCAAAAAGACTATTAACAAAATAATTTTTCAAATCAACATCTCCATACTATAGGAAAACAATTGGATCGGATAGAAATCTCTGTCCAAAATCATTTTCCATCCTCTTTGATATCCACTCCTAAAAGAGATTTAAAACCCTCACCTTTTAAAAATTTTGAAATTCCAAAAAATCCCAGTATTGTATTTGTTAAAGCCTTAGAGGATAGGAAAAAACTCCTCAAAGGTAAAATAGTCTTGGTCCCCAAAAATCATATAGTTTTAGATATTCCTTTGATACAAAGCTCGAGTGTCAAAGACACCCCTGATCGCATTGAATCTTCCAATCAAATCAATTTTTTGGATAAATCTGATACCGATTCCATAGCCTTCTATATTTATTCTTTTCTCTTTTATTATCCTAGATCCTAGGCCATTCATGGTATTAGAGCCAAAGAAATTATCCTTTTTTCATGGTATATCTCTGTGTGTGTGTGCGTGAGATGATAAGATTACTTTGTTGGTCAATATTCATCTTAGGATAGAAGTTGCCATTGATTTTTCTTTTTTCTTTTTGTGCACTGAAAATTCTAAAATTTGTTACAAAAGTATAATTAAATACTAAAACTTTCAAAAAGTGCAATCAAATCCCAAAACTTATCACAAAAGTATAACCAAATCCTAAAATTTTGAAAACATGCAATCGAGTTCTAAAATTTATCACGAAAATATAATTGAGTCATAAAACCTTTAAAACGTGCAACTAATGGAATGACTTGGTCGAACCAATTTGACAAATTTTAGAACTTGCTTGCACTTTTTGAAATATTTACGACTTAATTGCATTTTTTGAAAATTTAAAAACTCAATTGCATTTTCATGATAAATTTTAAGAGTTCCAATGCACTTACAAAAGGTTGATCTTAGATTGATTTTCGACATACTTCGTTGGAAAGCAATTTCTATGATATAACATTGTTATGTGCAAGGTTTTTTTGAATCTCATAACTTTTCGTGTATCCACGACGTAATAAAAGATAATTATACGTCACGATTAGGGGTGTGCGAAATAATCGGAAACCGCCCGGACCACTTGAAACCTTACCGGACCAGCCCGGAACCGGTGGTTCCTAAGGGAACCAGTGGGTACCGGTCCGATTTCCGGTTCCAGGTGTGGAACCGCTCACCCGGACCGAATCGGTAATATGATAATATTTTAAATTTTTATTGAATTTTTATTTACAAAAAAAGAGAAATCCTAATACCCTAAACGCACGAGACACTCAATACTTGAAACTCAAAATTTGTATCAGTAGCAATTTTTAAGTGCCATTCAGTCTTTTGAATTAATTATCCATATGGTGATCCTCTTTTTCTTTAAGGAGTGCTGATGATCCTCCTACATGTGGTTATTTCACAGATTATAGGGACCATATGCGAGCAATTGTATATCTCATCTCGGACGGAGTGATCCCGTTGAACATAGGAAGAGGATATGTAGTTAGGCATCTTATTCGGAGGATTGCACGTACTAGCAAGTTACTAGGAATAAAGTGGTGATGGCAGAGAATATCTTGAAGGGGCACTTTTACTATGACTACTGCATCAGACCATTTTAGATGGAAGGCTCATTAGTCACTTGGACAAGAAAGAATTGGTGAAATCAAAAGCCAAAGGACGATTCTATACACTAAAGATACATCATACACGTGCACTAAGGTTATAGTGGAAGTAGCATGTGGTGAATACAACCCACCAACAGACGGGGTTAGATCGATGCATTTTCTAATTTTTGTGGAGAAACTCGGTAGAACCAGTTTTATGGACTCACCCGGGAATCGGACCGGACCGCCATTCCAGTTCCCGAGTGGGTCCATCAAATCAACAGGCGGTTCCCAGTTGCAATTTTATGGAATCGGTCCTTAGTGGGCAGTTCCCGGTTCTAGGGTGGAAATCGCCTACCCGAACCATATTCACCCCTAGTTACGATAGTTTTACTTAATTATAACTGATCTCCCTACAAGAAATAAAAACAGTTTTTGGATTGTTAAGGCGAGATGTATGCAAATCTACAAGATACCAATTCAAATATTGATTTAGCGTAAGGGTAAAGAAGTTGAATCTTAGTCACGTACACAATACAAATTCATGATTAAATTGAGCAAAATTATTTGATTTAGCCGGCTTAAATGCAAGAATTTATAGCCTAACTGCCATTCCTCTTCCTCCTACTTGCGTGAGCTTTCTCATTCATCTTCCAAAATCCAGGCTTTCCCCCACGAATAGATTTAAAAACAATGCCTTGAAACTACAACACTTTGCGGATAGAAAAAAGAAATCTATGCAATATCTAAAGAACAAGAAGTGCCGTTAATATGGGATTTCAACAAATCAATGAATAGTGCACTACTCAAATTGCCTTGGCAAGCAATTCAAGAAAGGCTCTCCATGCTTCCTCATCGACAAAATAGTAACTTGCTTGGCAAGTTCTCCTTGACCCTGCCTCTTCGTACAGATCCAGGTAATACCAATCCAAATTTTCAATCCCATATGGGTTGCATTGTACTTGAGTCGTCAACTGTGTGGAGTCCAATTAAAAGGCTGCGACTCTGAACAAAACACGAGTTCGTATAGGCAAATGGATAGCCCAAACTACGCGCTCCTTCCGCAGCGCGTGGTCACTTAGCATGAAAAATAGGCTCATTCTCACATTTTACACTGCAATTACGCACCCGGGACACAGCTATCTGGTGCATTCTCTTTGCAACTCCATCATGCCCGCCATATACCTTTAGTATATGATCAAAGATAACAAGTGGAAATGTTGCATGTTTGTGGAAATACAATGCATCACCACAACACTGTTGGGAAGCCATGACTTATAAACAACATTATTAGTAACAAGAGTCTGACTGAACCAATGGTCAGATCTCAAAGAATTACAGCATTTCCACGAAAACACAGTTAACAACAAAAAGTATGTCTCTATATTGCTCTGGAACTTTCCACTTTCTCCAGTACTTGATTATTCAACTTGAAGCCAAAGGCTGAACCAAAGGAATCTGTTGATGGTGTGAGACTGAAATTGATGGAAAACAATTTTCAAACCTATTGCATTAAAGTATTGACAGGTATATAGTAAGCATTCATCTCCATAACAAGACAAGTGCTAAGGCTGAGGATTCAAGAGGTTGGTAGCAATCACTTATCTATTACCTTCATAGAGGATCTAGGTCCATTTTGCAGTGGCAGGGCTTAATTCCCACACAACCACCACGAAAGACTTGAGCATCGTAAGGAAGCAAGCGCATCAACCGTTTCTTTTTAATCTGAAAAAGAAAAGAGTTGCATCTGTTGGTTATTTGCTATATGCTCTCGATCAGTATCCTAACAGAGGCACCAGCAATTCTCGTGGAAGTTGTATTAAGCTCGATCTTGTCCAGTTGATCCAAACTTCTGCATTTACATTTGCATTAAGTAAAAGGAAATCAGAGAATTAGCAACATGTTTGGTCTCTGTAAATGGATTAGATACAAAACATATGTTGATCCAACAAGCTTAGAGAATTATTGCTTCAGCTAAAGGGATGCAAAGTAATTCTGCACCAAAATTGTTAACCTAGGACAACTTCAAGGCTTGAGGCTCGAATTTCTCTCTTGCTTCATTTTCCAAAGAAAAGTTCAAAAAGCCCCATAATTCCAATTTTCTATATGTCAAAAGGATTACAATGTGATCAGCCAGATGCATGGGAAAACCTTCTTCCAAAAGGAGAGTTTAATTGCAGTATAGAAATTGCATTGCATCCCTACCAGGTCTCAGCCATTCATGATATCAAACAGGCCCACATGATCTGTTGATGAGTGCTTTCTTACTTTCCAGGTAAAATTCAAAGGTTCAATATCTTTGTACTCAGTAATCCAACTCCAGTCCAAAATGGTAGACATTAACACGGTCACAAAGTAATTCTCTGCATAATTTTACAAAATTCTTGATATTGCATAGCTTGTGTAATACCTGAGATCTCCCTTGTGAATAAATTTCATCTAATACAAAAAGATTACTGATACCATAGACCTTGTAAACAGGTACTTGTGAAGCCTACATAAAAATTCAGACTAAAAGAAGCAATTTAGATTCAGAAACAAATCTAGCTTCCACTAAGTGTGTGCTACTACTCAGGATGGAACCTACTTTCAAAAACATAAAAAAGAAAAGACATATTACTTCAAGATTCAAGCTTTTCTCAAGGGCGGATACTTATGTAATCAAATATCATAATAATTGGCTGCATGGATACATACTAAACGTGAGCAAGGAAATATGAGATATACCGTGCTAGTTATTCCTACTAAGCCTGTCTCTCTCACCATGCCTTGAACCTCTGACCTTGAGGTATGGTAAGTCCAACCACGAGGCTATGAAGAAGGCTGGTCATCCCATGCTAGATGTACTGAGAGCCCGAGGGGGTCCTCCCTCTGTGTCCATCGCCATCCATTCACAGAAAAAAAGCTGAATTGACAAGCCCACTGAGAAAATGCAGAAGCCAAATCTATCAGGACAAACACTGGGGACTGGGAACAAGTTTGAGGTGGTAGCTAGTGTAAATGTCAAATTCATCCTCTAATTCCCACAAAATAATTCTATTTGGAAAAGTCTATTAAGCCATGGCCTTAACATGGAAGGGCCTCTTCATGCTCATGTTCATGCAAGTGCTCATGAGAGAGGGAGGGAGGGAGGGATGGAGGGAGAGAGGGAAAGAGAGAGAGAGATTACATTACAAGCAATGGCAATCGCATGGTTGTCATCCACCTGGAATACTCATTTTGTAGCAAAAACCAAGACCCATGGGCTGGAGAAACCAATGTTCCTTAGAATGATTATGATATACTCTTGCTCCTTTGATCTGATGTGATGACATCACAGTGCTCTAAAATTTCAAGTCAGGCATGACGATTCTGACTGTCTGAAAAAATTTTGAGAGGTTCATCATCCACCCAAAATCAATTCTAGGATAATTTGGACTGAAAAGAGTCCATCTGAATCTCAGAAAAAGGTGGTGCCTTTTTCCTGGCCAGTGCTATGATCATCTTAGCTTTCCCAAGCTGCCCACTTTTCTTTAGGCCTTCAAGAAGTGCAATAATGGAATCGACGCTAGGAAACCAACTTTTTCGCATGCAGTCCTTACACATTGAATATGCCAAATCCAAATCGCCTCCCTTACAAAGGTAATGGATCATGGTCTGGTAAATCTTAATATTGGGTCTGTATCCATTGCCATGTAACGCAGAATAAACCCTCTTGGCCATTTCAGGATATCCAGCAAGGAAGAACCCTTTAATCACCAAATTATATGTGACTTCATCAGGGTCAATCCCGATTTTGTTCATCAAAGCGGCCATCTTATGAGCATTCCAAGCTCTTCGCCTCTTTACCAAGTACTGAATTCTGACATTGAAAGTTGCTAGATTCGGCAAACAACCCTTATGCACCATAAGATTCCACAAACCATTACCAAGTTCCCACCTATTACTCTTGTAGGCCGCGGACATTAGTGTAGTATATGTAACTATGTCTGGTCTGATACCAGATTTCTCCATCTCTACCATGATTAAATAAGCCTTATTCAAAAATGACATTTCACAGAACGCCTTAATAACAATGTTAAGAGAAATTATATCCAGCTCTATACTAAACCTTTGTGGAACCTCGCTAAGGAGGGCCTCAATAGCTGTTAAATCACGGGCTTCTATCAAAACCTGCAATGTAGCATTGAAAGACTTGACAGACCTTTTACAACCAAACAAGTGCATGTCATAGAAAGTATCGAGCGCGTGTTTAACCATTCCGGCCTTACCATACAGCATGATAATCCTCACAATGAACCCTTCACGCCGACCCTGTGGAAGGGCCTTCTGCTGCTCAAGCAATTGCTCGATGTAGTCAAACCGACCAGCGCCTGCTAGCCTAGAAACCATGTCCTCAAAAGCAAAACGGTTCTCAATGACGAGGCGGTTGTGAGCATTCGCCCTAAATAGGTGAAATAGCTTATCAGGGTCCCTTTCACATTTGAGCTTCACGAGAGCAGGTTCCTCTATTGCCTTTGCCTCTGCCTTATGAACATGGCCCGATACAGCCGCCGGACTACTGCTCAACGCAATGGTGGCGGCGGTGGCATGGCAAAATCTGCGAATGGGACGCAGAGAAAGCATGTTCTGGGATTCTCTTCACATGGAAACATACCCACGAAGCGAACTCAACAATCCAAGCACAAACTCCGGACGATGTTCACCGCCCATAAATAAAAACCAAAAAGAGCAGGAACCCGAATGCCGCCCCAACAAACAAATTCCAGCGCAATCACCCGAAAACGTTAGAAATGCCTCCTTTCCAAGACTCCCCGTGAGCCCAATGCCGAAGAACATTCAACCCCGAGCAGTCAGAATGTCTTTATCCAACTTACATAAAAAGAATTCAAGAAATCAGCTGACTACTGCTGCAAGAACGTCTTCAATGTCGGACGAAAAGAGAAAGAACACCAGCAACGAAGACCCGTATGAAAGAAGAACACAGGGGAGCGGACGGCGGATCAGAGCGACCATTCATGGCCCGAATCGGATTGAGGAACTGGGTCTTCTCGGACCCAACATGGGAAAACGGGGGACGACCCTACAGAAAGAAAGCGAATTGGTAACGGGAAAGGGAGAGATTGAGATCACCGTGGAACACGGTGGGATCTGGGAGAGGCCGAGCTCATCTTCTTGGTGGGCGCTCGCTCTGCGTCTCTGGTGGCTCTTCGCGGAGGGGTTTTGGGAGCCCCGCGGGGGGGGTTTTTGATGTGGGGGTGCACGGTAAGCAACTGTGGACCCGCTTTCTGACTGGGCTCTTAGTGGAACCCGTCGTGGCGTAATGGGTACCCCCAGAATAAATCGATATGTTTTCTTTCGATATTTTCTTCCATTTTTTTTAAAAAAATAATGATATAAATAGTTCCTAAACTTTAGCGGGCTAATTCCAAAAAAAGGTACCTAAACTTTAGCGGGCTAATTCCAAAAAAAGGTATCAACTGTACCTTGAGTGACAACTCTGATCCGAACTTTTTTTGTCTCGATAAAAAACATCAAATTTTACTCGAATCCCAAATTTAGCCCCCGTGAGGTGAAAATTTTAAATTTTTTGAGTTAAATTTGGGATTTAAGTGAAATTTTGTGATTTTTTATGAGGAAAAAAAAAAAGTTCGGGCTAGAATTGTGGTAAAGTTGGTGTTTTTCTTGGGAATTAGACTAAACTTTGGCCCAATATGTAATGAAATCAATGAATTTTTAAATTATTTAATATGGTCATTAAATTTTAGCCCAAACTGTAACGTGGTCCATAAACTTTTACTTTGTTCAATACGATCCTTGAACTTTTGATACATATTCAAACTAGTTTACAGATTATGTGAAAATATTCAATGTTGTCCATGAACTTAAATTAATTAAATGATAGTATCGAACATTTTCATATAGTCCAAAAACTAGTTTGAACGTGTACCAAAAGTTTATGGACTATATTAAATTAATTAAAAGTTCATGGATCACATTAAATATTTTTATATAGTCAAAGGACTAGTTTGAACACATACCAAAATTTCAGGGATCAATTATGCCATTTTCCCTAAAAAACACATTAACAAAAGTTCGACCTTTAAATTTCTTGAAATTTGACATGGCACACGTCTAAAATGTTATTTTCAATAAGATTATTGTCGCTAATAAAATTCCTTTAAGTAGAAAAAAATGATCTCTGCATGGACATTGACATTGTAGATAAAATCAAGATGATCTTAATGTAGCATCAACTATTATAATCACGTAGTAGTTAATTATTGGATCTCACGCTTGAGATTGTATCTATACGATGAAATTTCCTAATGGGGGCTTGATAAGCTTCTTTAGACAGAACGGCGGTAGATAAATGTTTAAAGTATCCTCATTTTTTCAAAAGATGATCGGAACTTGTTTTAAATAAGGATTCGAAGTGACCATAACAGTTTCAAATAAGGATTTTACCTCGTTGGTTGGCCAAACGTTCCTACCGATTAAGGGCATTTTAGTCCAAATACAATCATTTTCTCTTGCTCCCTCCTTTATCTTCGTCATCCAACAAGATGAACAGGGAAGAGTGGCCAAAGCATCATGAAAAACCATGGTGAGGATCGGAGGAGCTGTGTGATATGCTCCGGTACGGGGCATGTGTGTTCGGAACAACCAACCCGAGTATTGTAAGGGCAGCACCGGCCGTGGTTAAGGGCCACAAAGCCCTTGCCGGGCCTAGCCTAGATCCAAATGAGGCCACCGCGGCCGTGGGCGAGGCGCTGCAATGGCCTCAATTCGAGCCCCCTCCAAGCGATGCTAGGCGCCCATCAAATGCGCCCGCGATCGCAAACCGTAACCACGCCTTCGAGAAAGAGAGGTTCTTGACGTGCGTCGTCAACCTCATGAACCTCCTCGATTTGGAAGCCCTCCAAATCGCTCCCCGATTTCCTTTTATCGCAGAGCGTAGAGATGCCTTCTCCATCCTGATGCGGCCCCCCCCCCCATTGACTCAAATGTTCAACGACACCTTTCGATTTTCATGGAGCTCTTGCCCGGGACCATCGGGGTCCACTCCCATGTCAAGCTCAGGGATGAAGCTTTTTGGAGCCGGAAGCAAAAAGAGCAGCTGGTTTATCAGAGAAGAGCTACGCGTAGGAGGTCAGCATGGCCTCACTGGTGCCCGACGGGGCATAGCTCCGGCGGCCCTCGCCGGCCCTAGTAAAAATATTAAACGGAAAAGGGAAGACGCAATGAAGAAGAAGATGAACAGAGAAGAAAAGAAAGAAAAATAATAATTAATATATATATGTGGACAAAGATGCCATTGAGCAGCCGAAAAATTTGGCCTGCCGGCAAGATTAGACCCTTCTTTAAGACTCATATGATCATTTTAGGTCCTTTCTGACATTCGAGAAAATATCGAGATGATCTTAAATGCAGCATCAATTAATACAATCATACAGTAATTAATTATTAGATCTCATTCATGAGATTGTATCTATATCTATACGAAAGAAATTTCCTAATGACTTGATAAACTTCTATAGACAGATCAGCTGCAAATATTAATCGTCGCTACGTAACTTGGTCGGTTACATCATCGTGTGTAACATCGATGTAAAGTGTACCGGCGAAATATACTAAACTTCCCTCAAATAATTTCTTCCAGGGTCTCCATCTCTTTTCTATAATACATGATTTTACTTGTATTAACGAAAAAAACTTAAAATATCCTTTGCCGAAAAAACCGTGACCAATAAAGACTTTGCCAAATACTATTTTCACATGACTTTTTCAATACGGCGAACCGTATTGATGCGTCGCCATGATACTATGGTCCGTGCATAACTAAAGTAGCCATATTGAATGTGCAATAGGGATATATTGAAATTACTAAAAAAATCCAAGGAGTAGCCGAAGCTTCCAATAAGAGTCGCACTGCCTGTTCAGGTATATACACCTAATGGGTAGATGAGTTTATATTTCTTATTTTAACGTGCCGGTGCCGCACGCCTAGCTCTCTAATTGGGGGATAGTTTTTCTTCCTTACCCTCGAGGAATACTACTGTATTTAACGTCTCAAAATTCAGACCAAATAATTTTAGGACTTAGTTTATTCCTTACCCTTGAGGAATATCGCTGTGTTTAACGTCTCAAAATTGAGACGAAATGGTTTTAGGACTTACTTAGGTCCCGGTACACATTATTTATTGGGCAAAACTCGCCCTTTCATCTCGATCCCTCTAATTAAATCTCCGTGCTCCTTCCTTCGTCTTCGTCTCTCCGGTCGCCGGAACCCTAATCAGCGGCGATGCTTCAGCACCAAATCTCGCATTCTCCGGCCAGGCTCGGCCTCACGAGCCCCACCAGCTCCAGCTCCCCTTCTCTCCCGAACCCCAACCCCACCAAATTCGCCTCCGCCGCCCACCAGCAGCCGCACCACCATCCCGGCCTCCCCTCCTCCGCCGCCGCCGCCGCCGCCCCGGGGGCCACCTCGTCGACCCTGCTGTCTCTTCTCCCGCCCCTCCCGCGGGCCCAATCGCTCCTACTCCAGATGTCCTCCCTCGCCTCCAAGCTCTTCGACGTCTCCCCCAGCCGCGCCCTCTGGCTCTCCTCCTTCCGCGGCTCCCTCCCTTCCTTCCTCTCCTCCCAGTCGCCGCCGCAGCCCGCCCAGCCGCACGCCGCCCTCCCCGATCCGCCGCCGTCTTCGACGAAGGAGATCCTTTCCCTCTTCACCTCCCTCCAGACCCAGCTCTTCAAGGCCGTCGCCGAGCTCCAGGAGATCCTCGACCTCCAGGACGCCAGGCACAAGCTCGCCCGCGAGATCCGGTCCAAGGACTCCGCCCTTCTCTCCTTCGCCAACCGCCTCAAGGACGCCGAGCACGTCCTCGACGTCCTGGTCGATGATTACGCCGACTATCGCCGCCCGAAGCGGTCAAGATCCGCCGCCGCCGCGGAGGATGAGGAGCACGGGGACGATGATCTCAGCAGCTCCACCACGGTCGCCTCGCGGCTGAATCTGTCCGACATCGTGTCCTACGCTCATAGGATCAGCTACACCACGTTCGCGCCGCCGGACTTCGGCGCGGGGCAGGCTCCTCTTAGAGGGGCCCTACCTCCTGCTCCCCAGGACGAGCAACTGCGCTGCTCGCAGCTGTACAGTGTCGAAGACATCCATCTGCCGAAATCGGCCGTCCAGGATGATGACAAAGCGGGTATATCAATTGTCGAGCCGCCTCCGACCACGAACGTGCCGGCAATTCCAGGGTTACCTCCGAACATCATCATCCCGTCCGGCTGGAAACCGGGGATGCCGGTGGAATTGCCGACCAACTTGCCTGTTCCACCGCCCGGATGGAAACCGGGCGATCCCATCGCATTGCCCCCGATGGACGCTCTTCCTGTTCGCAGGCCCGAGGAGCCGCAATTGCAACCGTTTGGTCCACCGGGATTGCATAAGGAGCCCGAGACAATACAGGTCCGGCATGTCGACCTTGAACTTCCAGATAATTTCGACGACAGCAGTGACTACAGTAGCGACGACGCGAGCTCCGAAGATGATGAGTGAACTGATGATATTGGGGTCTCTGTAATCAATTGCCATTGGAGAATAAGTCTGAGTGCTCCTTGTATGAACTTGATAATTTATTTAGAAGGATGTTTTCTTACTTCCTGGTAATTCTTTCGGAGGTTCGGATGGTGCTGCTTGAGAATGTTTCATCTTAAATCTTGAAACTTTGAACGTTGATTACAGAATTGGATCGGGATCAGAACTACATTGAGAAGTTCAAAATACTGGCAGTCTTAGCTTCTGTTGCTGTCTTTTGTTCTTGTGGTTTACAGGCTACAAGCTGCATAAGTTGGGTCATTGCTCTGCTTGTGGAGGCTCCTATTGAATTTAAAGCTTGTTAGCTGGAAGTTGAGATCCTGGAGCCCTTGGCCATTCTTGATGCTGAACTCATTAACATGTGTTGCCAAGTTTCATCAAAATGAGTTTGGTAAAATTGTCTTAAAAGTCCTGCTAAATGACAGTTCATTTGGATCTGCAAAGGAAACAATCGAATTCTGAGGTTGCGTTTTGCGGAATCAAACAGTAATGAGCCTCTCTAACACGATGGATGTTCCAAATCCCAAACTTTGTCATGAATCGCGGTTTTGTATTCCTCTCATCATTTTGACTACTAATGGGCACTTCATCTCCCAAATATTTCCTGCTTACGCACTCCTACCGCAATGCTTGTTACGGAATGTCCCTGAAAGGGTATGCCGTCATCTCACAAAAGGGAAGTATGTTGTGAGAACGGCTACTCGGAACGAACTCAAAATGATTAGGGAGGGAGGGTAAAGTTTTATCTAAAACTCGAGACCGAACCGCCAGTTGAAGTTCTGCTCCTCGAGAAAAAAGCCAAATTCGAGCAAGTTATTATGCTTAACATGATCAAGTAGGCATATGTTTTGCATTATTGTGTACAAACTTTCGGTCTTCCAAGATGTCTTCCGATGGCCGCCTTCACAAGTCTTCTGATTTTGCTGCTTTCTATGTAACCTTGAAAAGAATCACAGTTTTGACATAAAAATCGGATGAGATACAGTGACATGTTCTGCAGAAAGCAAGAGATGCAACTGTTCATTGGAGCGACGAGCAAAACCAGATATTCATTAAGATACTACCGAACTAGCATTACATATAAACTGGCGTTTCGAGATCCAGTGACACGTATATACAATCAACTCAAAACTTGTGCGATATTTGTTGGCATGTTGCCACCTCCAGCAATTGATGATGCCATAAATTTTATTTCAGCTATGGCATAGTTAGAAATGCGAGAGAACTTAGTTCGGTACCTGCTATTGCTCAAAAAATAGGGGGTGGGATCGAAACAATGGCATCATCCATTCTCTAAAATGGCACATTCTTCAGAGCCTGGCCATTGAACAGCTTAGCCAATCCTGAAGCATATCTGTCATCAAATCGAAAGCATCAGAGGACTGTTGCGTTGAAAGCTCTTCGGTATTGAAGTGAAGGATATCCACAGAAGGTCAGTTACCCTGCAACTAAGAGGATTAGAGCCGTCACCCATAAACAATATTGGTAGCTCTTATGCTTGGACTTTTTGTGCTTCACATCGTATCCATCGGGGATGTACCTCCTGCTTACGTACCCAAATTGGGGACGAATTAGGAGAACAAACCCTAGAAGGAACCCGGAGATGAACCCTCCTATATGGGCTGAGTTATCCACGTGAGGTATGAGAAGCCCGACGGCCAGATTTATGGCGACCACGATCACTAGAGTGAAAAGAGCTGTGCACTGAATGGACAAGAATTAAAAAACCTTGCCCTCTGAACTTTTTTTTAAGGCCATCCTTGCCCCCCTGTCGAGGTAAGGAACCATGGCATATATGTTGAAATAGAAAGTCTACAATCAAGCAGGTTCAACTTACTGTTAGAGCAGCGTCACTGGAAGATAGAATTACCTTATTCGCATAAATGGTCCAGTTTGTGATCAGCTCAGAAAGCATAGCTCCCAACAGTCCAAAAAGAGCACCGGATGCCCCGACTGATATTTTCGAGTCTTCATCGATGGTTAGTGTAGATAACAAGCTTCCCCCAAAGCCAGAGAGCACATATAAAGCTCCCATTTTCACTGCACAAGCGTGGTACTCGGGATCAGTAACTATTAGTAAACATTAGTCAGCTTAATTCTACTCTCTAGAGTCCATAATTCTTACGAAATCCGAACTCTTGCTCAAGTCCTATGCCAACAACCATGAGGCTCAACATGTTAGTAGCCAAATGTAAGACTCCCGCATGAAGCCATATGCAGGATATCATTCGCCATCCTTGAGCATCAACTACCACAAGTTTTCGCTCGAGGCCTCCAAGTTTTTCCAGCCTGCACATTGCAATTAGATTGTTCAAAATGGTATCTAGTCTGAGAATGCTCAGAAGCACAAGATTACTATCATCAACTATGCTGCGCAGAAGAATGTACTGGGTATATCCGAAATGACATCCTCCTCGAAATTTCACGTTCACATCTAATGCATCTGGGGCTTTTAACCCACTTTCGAGACGTTTTTTGCCTAACCTCTGCCAAAACACCAGGCTAAATCGACTCTGTATACCCGTGTGCCCGTCCTTTGGATGGAAAACTGCTTTTCCAATAGAGCATTTTTTTTTGTCTCCGTGTTAGTAGAATTTAGGCAGGGTTTATCAATGAGATGAAATCTTTTTTAATTATCTTACAAATTCTAGTGAACTTGAAACTGCATGACAATCGTTTCTCGTCCTTCACTGAACAAGCCAAAGCATTTGGCTTCAGAGAGAACTTCTATGCTCGAAATGTTTTTTTTTTGGGTAAAGTTCTATGCTCGAAATGTTCATAACACGAAGATGGAAGAAAGGAAAAAGAAATTTCTGAGCCCTCGGTTGTTGGCTTATCAGAAGGGTTTAGAAACTAGCATTAATGTAGTGGTTTGCTATATTGAAAGAAATTAAAACAAGTGGAAGATGGAAAACGATAAATGATAGATCAGAAAATAGAGAGCCTTCTTACGTGAGGACGGAGGGGCCTAAGAGAGGGTTCTCCTTCAATGGCTGAAAAGAGAACCTCCCTAGCAGAGGATACATGGTGCAACCCTTGGGCTTTTTTCTGGGGCAGTCGTTGACGTACATCGTGTACACGAAGAGCCCGATGTTGGCCAAGAAGATGAGCGGGATGAGCCACGAGAACCACTGCTTCGGAGGCGGCGGTGGAGGAAAATGGTGATGGGCGGGACGGGGCATCTTGGTGCCCTTCTCTATGTCTGATGCTGGCAATGGCGACGAGGACGGCAAGGGGGACGACGAGCTCTTCCCCATCAAGGAGAAGAGGAGGCGAGGAGTGCACGAGGCACCAACCCTTTTGATGGTGGTTGACGGGGCTGTATTGATAAGTTCTGATGCAGAGGAGGAAGCGACGAAGGAAGGAGAGAGAGAGAGAGAGAGAGAGAGAGAGATAGATAGAGAGAGAGAGAGAGAGAGGGAGAGAGAGAGAGAAGGGTTGGATGGTGAAGAATGAATCTTAGGTGGGATGGGAGTTAAGTTCGGTACTTTTCCCGCTAATAAAAAGGGTTGTTTTGGTGAAACTATTACATATTGTAACTGATGGTATTAATTTTATACGACTTAAGCTAAAATAATTCATGATCATCTCATATACAATCAAAGTTTTATACTTTATGGTATTGCCCACCTTCCCTGTTAGTCATTGCGACTTTTTTGATCCGTCAAAAGTATACTTTTTTATGGTAAATAACTCTAGGATGAATTGCCTACACAGAGATAAATATTAGTTGCTTACATGGGAGAGTCGATTCTGCGAAAAGCACACAATGCGGAGTGTTCTTGAGAAATTACCAAATGATGAAGGTTTTGCTTGTGGCCCTGAAATATTTAAGAATGTAATGGTAACAGAGACGAATACATTCTAATCAAACTGAGATTGCATTTTAACTGATGCAAGATGTAGGTCTTATTGTCTTGATCTCATCCTTATTAACCGAAGCATTAGTCTGAAAATCAGCTCATCAACCCTGCCCAATACAAACCACCAGCAGCCCACCTAGAGAACTTCACCAAGCAGCACATGTGCAAGCAGATACTACTACATTGCGGATGAGGATACTGATGATGCTAAATAGCTGCCACAATGGTTGAAACCGAACCAAACGCCGTTCGGAATGAAAGTGTTGTAGTAAAAGGTCACAGTCTTGGTGTAATAGCCATACACGGTCACGGTTTCGGGTTTCCACCCGTCATATCCGCTCCGGTAGAGGTAGATGTAGCAGACTTGGTACGTGCAGGGTCCATATATGTCAAACGTATCCGTGGAGCATCGCTCGAATGTACGAGTCGATGGATCGTCCAACCTAGGCGCATAAACCTGGTCGGCCAGATCAAAATGGACGCAGAAGTTAGATTTCATTCAGCTAAAAGAAAACAGGGTTTGCAATTTGTTGGCCAGAATTGCAAACAGTAACGAAATACCCAATTATCAAGAAATGAACTTCTTGTTTTATGGGTTGTCATCAGATCAGCTTATCAATGCACTTATTGCAGGAACAGGTAAGATCATTATGGTCTTAATCATCCTTAAGAACTGAAATCACATGTACTATCAAGGGATGTCATTGTGCGCCCACCGGAAACAACACGAACCAAAATCACTTGGAGCAGCAGACATAAGATCAAGCAGTTTACCTGATTTCCATAGGCATCCCCAAACGCAAGACTGATCTGGTCACGAGTGTACGAAGTTGAAGAGCAGCTCGTCTTTATCGACACTGTGTAAGAACAGCTTTTCGCACCCTGAAATGCAACGCCTCAAAACTTACTTTCTCAACTCAAGAGAGTGATTTTCAAGCAAGAAACACGAGTCTCCAAAAGAAAGAACGAAAAAGGGTCGCTCAACTTTCTAGCAAATTGCGGACCCATATCTTCTCTCCCTCAGAAATGGCTTTATCAAAAGGGGTTGGATCCATTCACAAAAACTAGAAAACAAAGAACGAAAATGGATCGGAGAGAGTGTTCATACCTGAGTGCTATTGACCTCGAAGGATTTGAGGGCATGAGGGACTGATCCCGACCCATCTGGAGTGAAGGGTCTGCCATGGGAAAGAATCGAGAGCAGAGCGAAACAGAGGACAAAAGTCAGAACCCGGCTCATCTCTTTTGCTTAACCCTTAAGCTTGAAGAAGACGTTTGAAGAAGACCCGTGAGGAAGAAGAGCTCTTGTTCTTGGGCTATATATGGAATCTTGAGCCAGAGGTTTTGTACCTTTTTGGTTGATGCCAAAGAATCAATCTGTGTAGTCCATCTTGACAACTACGAACTGCATTGTTTATAGAAGGAGAAATGAGAAGGCTTGGTCATTGATTAGCAAGATTCCAAAAGGACATTCGCTGGCTCAATTATCATTAATCATCATTCCATTTCAGCCGCGCGGGGCAGCCCGGCGGCCACCTTCGTCCTCCGTCACGGACTGCTGGCGGCCCTCCTTCCTTGCCACTTTCTCGTGGGTGGGGAGGGCCCAAGAAGAACAACCCCAAAAGGCCCAAGCTGCACACTTTTCATCAATGTCGGCCGAAGGAGCAAAAATCAAGTAATGTTTGATATTAGATGCTAGGGACTTGGTGGAGATTTGTGCTCGACATAAGCTCTATTTGTTTCGTAGGAAATGAATAATTTGAAAATTTTTTCTCTAAAGATGATTGCTCGTATCATGTGAAATAAGTAATCGATGAAATATGTTTTATTATCGACAACAATTCACATCTAAACATGTTCGTGAATTATGGAAAAAAAAATTTGTTCGTTCATTTCCTAAGCAAGATAAACGATTATTTTTATGATAATATTTTCTAAATCATTTATTTTCCACAAAACAAATGTATCATTGCAACTAGCGGCATCATAAAGTTGACTTAGGTAAATATTACTTTAAAATATTCCGTCCTATCATGAGCAAATAACCTTTGTTTATATATTATTGTAATATCTCTTGCGTCACTGCCATTCAAAATGCTTCTCTTAAGCGATAACTTGTACCGCAATGCAAATTTTGGGTACAACTAACAATTCATCTTTCTTATAGTTATATTATGTCACACACTTAATCAGATGGAATCCGAATATGACATATTGAGTAGATATGTTACACGACATATGTTTGAACATGTATAAGTCTCGTTCGGTTCGTTACAGAATTTGATATATAAACTATTTCACATAACATCACTTATTTGACGTGAGATTTTTTTAACACTATTTGCACGCATATTTGAATAGTTCTGGTGAAATTAAGCCCCATCACTACATCCATGTAGGTGGCTAGCCTTGCGTGATCTCTGACCTAGGGCCTCGTATTTCGAGGTTGCAATCTCCATAGCCGCAAGTCGCGAATTTGGCATTGAGAGAGAGAGAGAGAGAGAGAGAGAGAGAGAGAGAGGAACAGATGAGTTGAGTGGGCAAGGGGTTGGTGTCGCCGACGAATAGAAGCGCAACGGCAAGGGCTCTTGGCAGCGTTGGTTAGCGACGGTGATTCGCCCTCGATCTCTCATTTCGTAAGCCCCTCCATCTCATGAGAAGAAAATATGATCAAACATGGAAACAAAATGAAAAAGAAAACAACAGTACACATATCAGCCATCCAAAGTTAAACGATAAATATCGTACCATCATGGAAAAAAAATGTCTAATTTAGCTCCAATCATCCAAACGATGGACGAAAAGGGATGCTAAGGGCGTGCATGGAATCCATTATACTCTAGAAATCAAATTTTTACCAGAAATTGATTTATGGAATTCTTGTCAAAAATTGATTTTTGAAGAAAAAATCTGTTTGATAAAACATGACTAATTCTACTCCGGAAATTGGTTTCTGAAAGAGACATTTGTTTGATGAAACAGAAGGAAATTTCTGCTTTAGGAGGTGCCCAAAAATTTAAATTTCACTCAAAATGGATAGTTACAGGTATTTTAAATCATTCTATAAAGTTTTAAAATATTTTATTTTTGATTTTTTTTGGCACCACAAAAAATTTAAATTTCACTCAACGTAGGTGGCAACAGGTATTCTAAGTCATCCTAGGAAGTTTCGAAGTTTTTATTTTTTGATTTTTTTTGGGCACCTAAAAAAATTTTAATTTCACTCAAAGTGGGTGGCCATAAGTATTTTAAGCCATTCTGTGAAATTTTGAAATTTTCTTTTGGGCACCTAAAAAAATTTAAATTTCACTTAAAGTAAGTGGCCAAATGTATTCTAAGCCATTCTATGAAGTTTTAAAATTTTTGATTTTTTTTTTTCACCTAAAAAAATTTAAATTTCACTCAAAGTGGGTGGCCACAAGTATTCTAAACCATTATGTAAAATTTTTTATTTTTTTAGGCATATCAAAAAATTTAAATTTCACTCAAAGTGAATGGCCACATGTATTCTAAGTCATTATGTAATTTTTTTTTATTTTTTTTGGACACCTAAAAAATTTAAATTTCACTTAAAGTAAGTGGCCAAATGTATTCTAAGCCATTCTATGAAGTTTTAAAATTTTTGATTTTTTTTTTTCACCTAAAAAAATTTAAATTTCACTCAAAGTGGGTGGCCACAAGTATTCTAAACCATTATGTAAAATTTTTTATTTTTTTAGGCATCTCAAAAAATTTAAATTTCACTCAAAGTGAATGGCCACATGTATTCTAAGTCATTATGTAATTTTTTTTTTATTTTTTTTGGACACCTAAAAAATTTAAATTTCACTCAAAGTGAGTGACCGCAAGTATTCTAAGTCATTCTGTAAAATTTTGAAATTTTTGATTTTTTTGATTTTTTGGGGACCTACAAAAATTTAAATTTCACTCCAAGTGAGTGGCCACATGTATTCTAAGCCATTCTGTAAAATTTTAAAATTTTTTATTTTTTGATTTTTTTGGGCACCTCAAAAAATTTAAATTTTAATAAAAGTGAATGGCCACATGTATTTTAAGCCATTTTGTAATAATTTGAAAATTTTGGGACAACTAAAAAAATTAAAATTCCACTCAAAGTGGGTGGCCACATGTATTTTAGGGCATTCTGTGAAATTTTAAAATTTTTTTATTTTTTGAAATTTTTTATTTCTCGTAAAGAAAGAAATTTGGCCTAGAATACATTCTGGAATAGAGAAGCTACAAAAAGTAGCTTCTCTTTTTTGGATCAAAACTCATTCTAGAAGCAAAAATTCATTTAGAAGCCAAAAAAAGAGTAATGTTTTATTAAACGCATTTTTATTCTGGAATGCAAAAATTACTTCAGATTGCATTCTGAAAATTTTTTAACAAACGTATTTCTGTTTTAAAATGTATTCTGAAACAGAATTTCTGCTCCAAAATGGATTCCATGTGCGCTCTAATCCTACGTCTCTTCTAGAAGTCCACGACCGGGTTGAACATTGACTGTTCTTAAAGGCCTCTCCTCTTTCGCCGTTGCGTGCGGTGCATTGCATTGGAGAAGGAAGCCAAACCCAACACCAATTCTTCACCCACCACCACTTCCTCACCCTTTTTCAGTTTGGAAAAAGAGAGCTAGAAAGAGACACAGCTGGAGATGCCCACGTCTGCTCTCTAATTCCCCCCACGCCTTAAACTATACCTAAAAACCCACCTACTCCTCACCCATACATTCCCCAAATCCATGAAACTCCCCACAAGGATTTGGACATTACCCCTAATTTTTCGTCCCGAACCTAGGCCCTAGGATGGAAAAAGGGGTTCCGGAACTGGGTCTCATGTCGGCACTGGAAGGCTCGTTAAGAGATTGATATTTCCCATGATTCTAACTCGGTGAATCGAGCGACCACTGGACCCTTTTTACGGTATATGATCTATGGGAGAGTCCATAGTTTCTACTTCAGTAATTTTGGCATTGCATTAACCACAAATCAACTCTACTTTCCCAGTCCAACCAAGGTGTCAAGTTCCGAAGCAGAACAAGCAAAAAAGGAGAAAAGGAAAAGACAGAGACTTTCCTCGGCTTTTCCAAAGGTGCCAACAAACAACAAACCCCTGCCCTGCACATAAACAGACATCTCCCCTGTTCACGCCTCCCGTCACATGCAACGGATTCAACTTTGTCCTCGCTCTCTGGCTCTTTCCCTCCTCCCTCCTCCCTCCTCCATCATCATCTTCATCACTGCAGTCGTCGTCATCATCATCTTCTACGATGAACTCACCGAGTCTGGTCTTAGCTACAACGGCCATGGCTGCTGTCTCCAGCACCATCCTGTTTCTTGCTTTTTCCAGGCAAAAACCCCCGTTTCCTGACCAAGAACCTCAGCCCCCTGAGCAAATCCTGCGATCTTGCTTATGTTCAGGTACTTGGTTTCGTGTTCCTTTGCGTTCTTGGGTGGGCAGTGTTTCTTCTCTTCACCTGGTAGTTCTGTTCCCCGGTTTTTTTCAATCAAAAAACAAGATTGACCCATGGGTCTTGTCTCACATCATCTGTTCTGTTTGGCAGATGGAAAAAAGAAGGAAAGAAAGAAGAAGAAGGTACGGTTTGCGGCTGACGTGAAGGAGCCCAGAGGGAATGGGGATGAGTTCAGGATGAAGATGAAGAAGATCAGAGCATCAAGTCCTGTCGAGAGAAGTTGCAGGAGCGAAATTCCTGAAATTCCTGCAAACAGAATCGCCTTGTACAGTGGAATCCTCAGGGATCGAGCAAACCGGATGGAGTGCTCGCACTGATCAATTTAGTTCATTAACTCCAATCGTTTTTCCTTTCTTCTTTTCACTTTTTGGTGTACAATCTAACTCTAGTTCTTCTTTGATTTTCCACGTCTTTCCCGCTGTTGACTCGTGGAAAACAGATGTGTGGCTCTCAAAACAGAGCAAGAAGGGGGCAAATAGTTTTTGTGCTCGTTCTTCTGTGGAAAGAAAAGATCTGGGCCTTTTTGTGTGGATGTAAATAATGCTTGTCGATGACTTTGGAAAATGAAGATTACTTTTTTCTTATGACTACTTTAATTGTCGCTGTCGTTTGGTTCATATGAGTTTCTAGGCTTTTTCTCCAACCTTCATCAAGATCAGAGCTTCCATCACATTCGCTTGATTAAAGCTGTTCAGATGGCTCTGGAGCAGAAAATCAAAAAGTTAATGCTTTTCTCATTTGATAAGAGAAGGTCGTGTTAACTGTTAACAATTGCATGATCTGATTTATTAACAGTATATTACCAAGTCCATATAGATAAAACCTTGATTCAGCTTATACATGAATAGATGTGAAGCGCCTCTTTTTTGTTTTGTCCAAAAGCAAAATTTGTGCTCGGAATGTAGATATCTAGTTAAATGAAGCTATAAATGGTTGGTAAAATTAACGCCATACGAAAAATTGGGTTATCTTTCATAACACCGCCGAAGAAATTGAACAACTATGCTGGCATTGCTGTGCAGAACACACCACACATTTTTTATAGACATGTCCATACATATCTCCCATCTTCCAAATATATAGCTGGCTAGCGAGTTGGGCAATGTGAAGGTGAACTGAATAGAGCTGATGGGGATGGACCACAGTGAGAAAGAGGAGGTAAGCTGGCACCTTGTGGGAAGTTGCAGCTCACCAGTTCTTGCCCTTATGAGGCCAATCAATGTGTGATGCAAGTTGGGTAACGAGCCATCTACTTTGACCATATTCTCCTTTCAGACAGCTTACATGAATGTTGTTCACGGGTGATTCGGGGTTCATACGCGCGACTATTTCACCAGACCTCAAGCTATAGGGAGCCGACTCCATATGGGATCCACGTGATTTGATGGCGCATACACCTTGTTTCGCCGGGAGCTATGGCTTTTAGTTGTAAAGACAAGATCAAACATCTCCGAATTTGCAAGCTCCTTGAATCACTTTCGCTCTGTTATCCCTTTTTTCCCAACTTATTATTGGTCGAAATGTTTTGGTGAAACAGTTTTATAGGATCCTTAATAAACTTATACCCACTTCATCAAAATGTTGATAGAATGAAGCCAAGACCCATGGACATTTGAGATTGGCGAAAAGTACCCTATTGGAATGTTGAAAATGGCAAATTAATCTGCGAAAATTATCTGCAAATACGTTTTCTTTTTGTTGAACGATCAGGTGGTGATGTCCAGATCAACTTTCGCGTACTCCCAAAAAGTCCACATTTCCTACAAATCCTAAAAGCGGACTCCTCCATATCAATATAGTGCTTTCAGAATTACGATTTTATCTCCGGACGCTCTCGATAAGACTTGAACCGATATCACAAGGAGACAAGCAAACTCCCTTGTCATTTTCGTAAAGCGCCCCCCTACCGATTCATTAACTAAGGATTGACGTCTATATTTCAACAGAATTGCGTCCTATTTTAAATTCTGTATGCCTTTTTTTTCCGGAGCCATCAAGAAACTTCTGCATAAAAGAAAGGTCGTAGTCAATTAATTCAAACAAAAATTAAATTATGTTGAATTAGTGATGATTCATTGTGTTTATTATATATTAATTAAAATCGTTCGGAGATGTTTCCTTGACACACATTCATTGTATTGCACGCAAACATTAAATCTATTGTCCTAGGAGGTGTTTTGCCGGATCGGTCCGTATAAAATACGGGCCTTTGGATTTAAAGCCGCACAATTTGGTCCGTTAGATCAATTTTCAGAAAACACACTCCATTACCTGTTCAAGCCGTAACTTACCGGCATTTAAGGAAGTTTACTGAAATAGGGTTGCAATTTTACAATTAATTAATGGAAATTGCAGCAATGAATGATTATTGCTTTGCGTTAATATCACGAAAAACCTCAAATTAATTTTTTAACCATTAAAAACCCCAAACTGGTATATATGTGATAAATTTACCCCAAACTAATTTTTTGACCATCAAAAACCCTAAACCGATACATTTGTAACAAATTTACCTTCCGTTAAATTAGATTAATATAAAAAAATTACAAACTAGTACACATGTGATAAACGGAGGAAAAAACCCCAAAATTAGTACATTTATCAACTGTCACGTGTCATTTAACTCAGCAATTTAACAATAAAATTTATCGTAAACTAACGAATGACAAATTTGTCATAAGTGTACAAGTTTAGAATTTTTCGTAGTATTAACCCCATTACTTTTGAATAAGCTCCATTGATTACGGATTTGGGAGGAACGATGTTAAGAAAAGGAAAATAGGAAGTTACAGTAATTTTTTAGGGAGAAGATATAAAAGATAAGACTAGCAAGAGTACCGCACTCACTTGAATGCCATAATTTTTTTTTTGCTCACTTAAGTGCTACATCAAAGTAAAATCATTCATTTGATGTCATTTCCTGTAAATTATTTTACGTGGATTTTTTTTCTTAATTTTCCATTCCGACTTAGAATTTTTAAAAATAAATGAAAGTTCAGCGTGGAAATTTTTGTTCAACATAAAACGACGACATCCCCTCTCTCTCTCTCTCTCTCTCTCTCTAACAGAAACAACAACGTTTACACTCCGTCTCTCTTCCTTAAACGACATGTCGTTCTGTCTCTCTCTAAATCTCAGTAAGCCCAAAATCCTAAATTGAGCTCTCTCTCTCTCTCTCTCTCTCTCTCATTGCAAATTAGGGCTTCTCGATCTTCTTTAACACTTCGTCTCTAAAGCAAATTGAGCCCTCTCTATAAGAATTTAGGGATTCTCAAGTGAGCTCATTTCTGAAAAACTGCAAATTGAGCTCTCTTTAAGAAATTAGGGCTTCTCGAGTTAGGTCTTGCTCATCATCGTCTCTCACTAGACAGAGACTAGAAAGGCAACAGCTTGGAGGGAAAACTTAGGGCTTATCGCGTGACGAATCTTGCCCAATTTGAAGAATTGGAGTTTAGGGTTCTTGAAGATGAAAATGGAATTTTGCCCTAATTTGTTGAGTAAGTGACATCGTTAAGCATTGGAGTTTAGGGTTCTTTCATTAGATGAGTACGTGACATCGTTAAGCATCTCAATTGTTGACTTTAGCTTGCCGGCATGCCACATCAGATGATTTAATTTATTTTTAATGCCACTTCAAATTTTCCGGCGAGGAAAATCATCAATAACACTTAAATGATCAATTTTTCAAATTTAAAGCACTTAAGTGAGCGGAAAAAAAAAAGTTATATCACTCAAGTGAACGTCATATAAAAATTTTATGACAGTTATGTTATTCTTATTCTGAAGATACAATCATGAGAACCTATATGCTTGTGAAAGTTTGAGGTAATTTAGTATCTCCAAAGGTAGATTGCTAATCATTATTTACATGAATTTATAAGTGAGTTTACGGTTATCGAGGTCAATTATTGATCATAAGTTCTATCTCTTAAGACGATTGAAGGTACCTTACTAACCCTTCAACTAATTACAAAGTGATAGGAATTTCTTGTTATGAACCGTATAGATAAATTACCACGAGTAAAAAGGAAAGTTACTATGAGTGCAATTGAGATCACGAAGACTTCAGGCAAATTACCAATAGTTGGAGGTATAATAATTAGGGAAAATACCACAAAAAACCTCAAACTATGTCATTTGCGGTAAATTTACCCTGAATTTTTTTTTTGTAATACGAAAAACTCCAAACTATGCCACTTATAACAAATTTACCCTGAACTTTTTTTTGTAACACGAAAAACTCCAAATTATGCCACTTGTGATACATTTATCCTATAATACTTTGACCCATAGACATTTTCGTCTTTTTCCTTTTTCTGTTTTTTGTCTTTTTTTTTCTTTTTTTCTCTAGCCAGGGCAGCCTCACCTGACGTCGAATCTAGCGAGGGTGACCCTCACCCGACGCCGGCGAGGGTCACCCTCGCTTGGGTGGGCGAGGGCGACGCCGGCGAGAGTCACCCTCGCCGAAGAAGAAAAGAAAAAAAAAAAAAAAATGAAAAAGACTAAAATGTCCATAGATCAAAGTATTATGGGATAAATATATCACAAGTGACATAATTTGGAGTTTTTTGTGTTATAAAAAAAATTCAGGGTAAGTTTTTTACAAGTGACATAGTTTAGGATTTTTTGTATCACAAAAAAAAAGTTCAGAGTAAATTTGTCATAAGTGACATAGTTTGAAGTTTTTTGTGGTATTTTTCCTAATAATTAAGAACAGGAATTATAAGTTATCACCTATCGAGGAAAATTACAATTTAGTAATTCCATAAAAGGGAAGTTATTACTACTGATAGAAAATTAGTAACCACAGTGAACTACCCACTCCGGCTGAATGAGGAAAATTACTCACTGCTGGATAATTACTCATGGCAACGTCCTCAAGTTAGAAGAATTTTACTATATTTTATGAAACTTTACTAATTCAATGAGTGCAGTCAAATTATTAAGAATTTTAACTGCACGAAAAAGCACTTAACACTATTTTCTCTATTTATAACTATACAAATATTTTTCCTGAATTATGAAATTATTAAATCAACATTTTCGTCATATTTTCAATGATTGGAAACTGATATTTATTTAAAATTTCAATAAATAAATAAAAGAGAGAAGCATTCTAAAATCGTTCCATAGAGTGCGGGATGAGGTTGACTCCACTATAAGACAATAAAGTAATTCTACTAAGTGCACTTTTTTTTAATAATAAGCGAGTGGTTAATTACTTTATACATTTTTTTCGTCATTTTTCTTGGGTTAAATTTACGTTTGTTTTTTATTCTCTCTCTATCTGGTATAAAAATAGGAAAATAAATGTATAAGGGGTTTACTGGAAAGTACAAAAGCGAGATAAAAAGGGAGTTTTTGACTTAAATAAGGCAGATAAATTTTTTATCAATAAAATATTCTGTTCAGTTATAGCGTGGGCTACGTTCCCCAGTAGCAGTACGGCACAAGAGGAGCGACAGAGAATCCAAAGAAGAGAACCCATCCGTTCTGTCCTGCGTTAGGTGATCAGAACTGAAGAAAAAACGGGCAGGAGATCAAAGGAGAAGAGGAGAAAGAAGAAGACGAAAAGATCACATGGACAGTTTCCGAGGTGGGTATCTTCCCATCTTCTTACCCTTTTGAATTTCTAACAAAGATTTTTCTGATGATCTGTTCCTCTGTTTTTCAGGTTTGTGATTGTCTATCTGTCAGGCCTTTGTGGTGGCTCCTTCCTGGATACACGCACAGGCCAATCTGCTCCAGCTTCCGGATTTGTTTCTTGACATATTCCATGCATGGGGTAATTTTCCCACTTCAAAGTTTCAGTTTTGGATTTGGAGTTTGCATAAAGTTTCTTCCTTTTTTTGGGTGAGAATGGTGGAGAACTGCGTTCGGTGTGTGGAGTAACCGAGTAATCTGTTTTCGTATTTGGGGGTTTTTCAAGTGCTCCTTGTTTTGGGGAAGTGGATGAGGAATCTGGCCAGCTTGTAGTAGTCAGTGGTAGTGGGGGGAGTTTCTTTGTATGCGTAGGTCTCGATGAAGTTATGTGTTAATCATGGGATGGGGATCAAAAGATTGCAATGCACTGATCGCATCCTTGCTGCTTCATTTGCTGACGAATTTGATGAGTGATTTTTCTGTTCCTGCGAGGGTGTTTGCTCTGAAAGTAGCGAATTCTTCACGGGCGGTGGGGCAAATTTACTTGAGCTCACAAGTTGTTTGGTATTAGCGGTCATGTGGCACTTCGTGCTGCACATGAAGTTCTTGAGGTTTTCATGCTGCATATGAAGTTCCTGAGGTTTCTTTTCCGTTGTGTGTTTGTCCGTATAGTTTGCTATAGTCTGTGAAGCACTTCTTCAGAATTTGTTCAAGAATGGACTTTCATGGGACAAGGTTTTCCGGAGAAGTAGGGATATTATCTGTTTCTTTCGTTACGCAGTCTCTAGTGATCATTAGATATGAGAGACGATGCTGTTCTATCCAGTGATATGCTTTGCATTTGGTTTATCCTTTCCTAGAGGGAATGTTATGCTTTTGTGATATTTGGAAAATGCATCTATGAAAGAAGTATGAAATTATTTATCATGTAATTCAAGCTCTCTTTTTTGCCTTCAAGAAAGTTTGTAAATGATTACACATCATAGCAAGGTTACTGGTTATGGTCAGGATGTTTGTCATTCCATGGCAATTAGGAATTCTTTCTGTAAGCTAAGCCTTATCTTTTGGAAAGGGTCGCCGAATATAGGCCTCGTACATAACTTCTTCTGGAAGGTTTTTTCTTTTTAACATTCTTGTTTGCTGCTGATGATTTAGATGTCATGCTTTCTCACCAACGACCCCTTCCTATCTAATGAAAAGGGAAAAAGTTAGAGCCGCTTCTTGTGCTCTCTCAGCCTTAACCCCTTCCTTGTTATTGTACTCCAGTCGCATAAGAAAACGAATATGCTTCTTATGCTTCTTGACTTCTTCTAGCCTGGATTTGCTTTGTTGTATGTTCCTACATGAATTAATATGATTTGTAACAGAGCAGAAGTTGTTTTGGATGCTGTTTGAAGCCCAAACTGACTACTGCAGTGGATGCGCCATCAAAACGGTCAGAAGTTCATGATCAGAAGTTGAAAAATCCAAGCAAATCAGAAGACTTCTGGAGCAGTAGCACATTTGATATGGACAATAGTGCAGTTCAGTCACGGGGAAGCATCTCATCAATCAGTACTTCAAACCAGACTATCGACCCACAAGCTGGCAATCCTGGGACGCCTTCTGAATTCATTAATCATGGTGAGTTTTTTTCGATTGTGGATTGTCCTTTGGGTCAGGCTTCCATTAACAAGAGAAACAAAGGGTGCATGCTAGAATGGCTATTTTGATACCATTTCAAAATGCGAACTGTCGGAGTGATGTGAAGAATGTTGCCTCAAAACTGACATACCATGATCTGTCTTCCCAGTTGGACCATCTTTGAAAATAAACTTGCTTTCTGATATCCTTAAATGGTCAGATACATTAAGATACCATGCAATGACGTGAAGATAATGTGTTGACATGCGTTGTTCCACTTTGCTGGGTTGTTTTCTGGTCTATGGGGATAATTACCGCTAGAGCATGCATGTCTGTCTGTTTTTTTACCTGACATGAGAAGTTTTGCATGTAGGTCTTATGCTCTGGAATCAGACTAGACAGCGTTGGAGAGGTAACAAAAGGTCTGAGAACCAGACGCAACAAGTTCAACCTAAATTAAAGTGAGTTTCTTGTGACTAAATTACAATTTAGCAGAGCCAATTAGACTAGCATTTTCCTACTTTTTGCCTCAATTAAGCAAAGCAATCTTCCCACTTGATTTCAGTCTTGTGTGACTAGAAAGATTTTGGAATTGCTGGATTGCTCTGTCCCATTTAATTGCATCATTTTGACATTCTTTATCTGTGGACATCACTCATCATCTTACATAAATGTGATTTTTAATAATAGCATATTTTTGAGGTCACTATTGTGTTGCTAATAGTTTGTCTGATGTGTGGGAACTCTCTGTAGAGTAGATATTGTCATCAAAGTCTGGTTCTCTGTGAGAGTGCATGGACAATGTGTGGTTGTTTTATGTGAAACTTGCAGCCCCCGCATTGTTGAATCAGTTTCTGTCTGGCTTTGCAGCTGGAATGTTACATATGATAACTTACTTGGGAGCGACAAGCCTTTCCCGCAGCCTATCCCTCTCTCGGTAAGTCTTTGACTTGCGGGTTAATTTTTTTCGGAGATGTATATTATGCATGAACTTTGTGCAATTTCATCATCTGACAGGAAATGGTGGATTTTCTCGTGGACACCTGGGAACAGGAGGGACTATATGACTGAAGAAATCACGCGAGCTTAAAAAGATGTTTGGAGGTTCCAAATGCTCTTATCGGCTGCTGTAACATACATTCTTTGCTTGAAAGAGAAGTTACTAATCAAGAAACGCTTTGTATACTGACTATGAGGAATCACATGATAATATGACTCCCTAGTTTGTTGGCATTTGAGCTTTTTCCCTGTTACTCATTTTGAATAGATAGTAGGGAAGCTGCCTATGCTGTTTGACGGGAATTAACTAAGTATCTGAATATCTTGAGATGCCGCGTAAATTCTCTGATGCACCTGGCAGATGCATAAGATATTTGGTAGCTCTCTCTGTCTCTCTCTCTTACATGCGCGCACGCACAAACTTCATTGGTGTTATTCTATGGAAACTGGTCATGTTTACAGCCACAGCTGTAACTTTTGGGATCGTGGGTCTTCTTTTAATCAGGAAAGTGAAACTTGTTTCGAAAAAGTTTCTCTATTTTAACTGAGGTCGCAAAGTCTCTCGTTAGGAACAAAAGGAAAGTAAGGGTTCGTTTGTTAACGTGCCAAAGAGTAAAAATTTCTGTTTTTTTATTCCCATAAATAGTTTGAAAATAAAAATACGTTTGGTAAACTTTTTGTTTCCGGGCACATTTTTACAAAAATTTGTGCCCAGAAACAGTTTTGGAAGAGAAACAAGAAGTAAAAAAAAGTTGTTTCTTGTTTCTCGACACAATTTTGAGAATGAATTCTTTTTCTTCTTTGTGTTGTTCTTCTCTAAGCTGTGGCCAGTCGCCGGCTGCTATGAAAAAAAAGGTATTATTAATAAAAAAATATTTTATTGGCCATGGCCGGCGATATAGCAAAAAAACAGATAAAAATATTTTGAAAAAAAATGTTAATAAAAAAAATATTTTACCGGTCATGGCTGATGACCAGGCCATGGCAAAAAAGAAGGAAAAAAATATTTTAAGAAAAAATATTATTAATAAAAAAATATTAATAAAAAAAATATTTTACCGGCCATGGCCTGCGACTAGGCCATGGCAAAAAAAGGAAAAATATATTTTAATAAAAAATATTATTAATAAAAAAAATATTTTACCGGTTACGGCCAACAACCAGGCCTTGAGAAAAAAAGGAAAACAATATTTTAATAAAAAATGTTAATAAAAAAAATATTTTACCTGCCATAGCCGGCGACCAGGCCATGGGAAAAAAGAAAAAAAAATATTTTAATAAAAAATATTATTAATAAAAAAAATATTTTACCGGTCATGGCCAGTGACCAGGCCATTGGGAAAAAAAAGAAAAAAAATTTAATAAAAAATATTATTAATAAAAAAATATTTTACTAGTCATGGCTGGCGACCAGGCCATGAAAAAAAAATAAAAATATATTTTCAATAAAAACATTTTTTATTAAAATATTATTAATTAAAAAAAATTATTAATAAAAAAAATATTTTACCAGCTATGGCCAAAAAAAAGAAAAAAAATTATTAATAAAAAAATTTTACCGGCCATGGCCAAAAATAATAAAAAAAAAATTTTTAATAAAAGTATTATTAATAAAGAAATTTTTTACCTGCCATGGCCAAAAAAAATTATTTTAAATAAAAGTATTATTAATTAAAAAAAATTTTACCGGCCATGACCAAGAAGGAGGAGAAGAAAAAAAGAAAAGAAAAAAATATTAAAATATTTAAAATATTATTAATAAAAAGAAATTTTATGCTATTATCAAAAGCATTTCTGTTTTTTTACTATTTCAAGAATAGAAATTTTGAACCGTTACCAAACACTTTTAAATGCTCAAAATCAGTTCCCGGACACAGAATAAAAAAAAATCATTTCTGTTCAAAAATAGTTCCCGGGCACAAAATGATTGTCATGCGGAATGGCCAAAGAACAGTATGCTTTTTTCTTTGCCCGATGGCGCTGGATGTGTTTTGCAGCTGAACTAGCTTAATCTGGAAAAGTGTCAGACGAGACACACATGTTCCTGTAATGAAAAAGAAGAAAGTGCGAATTTTTTGGAGCTACCTCAGCGTAACCTTTTGAGGCTAAGTTACGAGGAAGTAATTGATCCAAGTTCTGCATTCTCGAACGTACATATGTGAGAAATTTCACAGAATAAGGAGTAAAAAATATACACATAGAGAACTTGACCATTCTCTGAAATTCCCTGCTCCACCTCAGCAACGTTTGAGAAGCAAGAACGATCATCAAAACGTCAGCTTTGGGGTTTCGTTTCGCATCATGTGGTCAAATCACAGGCATTTGTAAAGTAACGTCAATATGTGGTCAAGTCCCATGCGCTCATTGAAGAACCAGGAACCACTCCTGGGTGTTTCGGGTTTCGTTTCGTATCATGTGGTCAAATCAATCAACAATGCCCAGGGGCATCGTTGTACACTCATATATTCTTTTTTTTTTTGGTAAAGACACTCATATATTCTTCTTTTCTTCATAAGCTGATAAAAAAGAAAAAAGGCACCCGGGGCCATGCATGAACTTGTTTTATCGAATAATTTACTCACCTGTTTGGTTGATATGGACCTGTAGCACGAGGGATAAACCAAATATCAGGCAAAGATTGAATCACAACATGGTTTAACTATGAGAGAAGTAAATGAAAACATCCAAAGTAAAGAAAGAATATCAAGGAATGTAGATAAAGTATCTTTTTCTGAGAGGAAGGAAAAAAGTGAGAGCAAAGGAAGAATCTATTCCAAGCCCTTTTAGCTTAGCCAAACCAACCTTTTCTTCTTTAGATTAACGTCAAGAATCTCCGCGTGGGGTGGCGTTTTTGTCTCTGTCACCATCTTTGGACTAAGGTTAAGAATCTGGGTTGGTCCAATGGCATGCCTCAAGGAAAAGCATTTGAATCATCCAAAGAATTGTTTTATGGGTTTTTTGTCACAAGTTCTTGAGTTACTAAATACAGGGTTACACTGCATTTCATCCTTTCTACAAGTGGAATGCTATTCTCTGCATAACCTTGTTTTCCCCTCCTCTCTAACAATGAAGGATTTCTCCTCTTTCTTCCTCTGGCTCCTTCTCATTTTCTTTTTCGCAACTCCGAATGGTATGCACAATCTTGACCCTCTTTCTAAGTTTTTTATTGCAGTCGCACTTGCATTCAGATGTTCTGTCAAGAATTTGACATTTTGCGTAGAAAAGTTTTTTAATTGATTATTGATTACACTTTGTGGATTTTGAACATTTAATGCTACCGAGAGGATGGAAATGCCATGATAGAAGTTCATTATCTGCTTAGAAGGAAGAAGTCTTCATATGAATATAAACATGCAGTTTTAGAAGTTCATTTTTTAATGCTTGGCTCACAAGGCTCTCCTTCCTTCAGTTATTTTGACAGCGCATGCTTTCACGGGGACATATGGAGTGTGCTATGGAAGAATCGCGGATAATATACCTGCGCCTAGTAGCGTGGTGACCCTCCTCAGAGCGGCAAAGATCAAGAACATCAGAATCTATGATGCCGATCAGTCCGTCCTTACCACCTTTAAGAACTCTGGAATTGAAATAGTCGTCGGCCTTGGCAACGAGTATTTGAAAGATATAAGCGTAGGTGAGGACCGCGCAATGAATTGGATTAAAGAGAATGTCCAGCCATACCTCCCAGGGACCAGCATCCGTGGAATCGCTGTAGGAAATGAGATTTTAGGGAGTACTGATCCCGAACTTTGGGAAGTCTTGCTTCCAGCAGCTGAAAATGTCTATAGCGCGCTTCACCGTCTAGGCTTGACCAATAGCATTCAGGTCCAGACTGCACATTCGGAAGCCGTCTTTGCGACTTCATACCCTCCTTCTGCAGGGGCTTTCAAGGAGGATGTCCTTCAATACATGAAGCCTCTTTTACAGTTCTTCTCCCGGGTTGGATCTCCATTTTACATAAACGCATATCCCTTCCTAGCATATAAGAGCGATCCCGAGCACATCGACCTAAACTACGCCCTGTTCCAATCAAATCAGGGCATACATGATGATAAGACTAATTTACATTACGACAACATGTTTGAGGCTCAGGTAGATGCAGCATATGCAGCTCTTGAAAAGGTCGGGTTCCCAAAAATGGAGGTCATTGTGTCGGAAACAGGCTGGGCTTCCAAGGGTGATCCAGACGAAGCTGGGGCCACAATGAAGAACGCCAAGGCGTACAACTCTAACCTGCGTAAAAAGCTTGCAAAAAAAAAGGGCACGCCTTACAGACCTAAGATCGCAGTGAAGGCATACGTGTTCGCGTTGTTCAATGAAAATTTGAAGCCAGGACCAACCTCCGAAAGGAACTTCGGATTGTTTAAGGCCGATGGGAGCATCTCGTACGATATTGGGTTTACTGGTCTTGTATCTTCTAAAGCAGCCTCGACTCGGATCTCTTTCAAGGTACAGGATCTCTCCGTCAGCTGCTCTATCCCATCCTTCACTTTTTTTTCTGTAATTGCCAGGATGAATTCTTCATAGAGAAAGTTTCAGGACTCCTAGATTACTAGCTGGGAGTGTACTCACGAGGGCTTGAATTTTGATGATCACATTTAGCATTCATATTCTCAAAATCTCGATCACACATGTTGACCAAACTTTTGCTACTTCTATTAATTCATATCATCATAACAATGGGAGATTTTACGTGGGTATTTAGGGCTAATAACAAGACGATACCAACGTGCCATTTTTGTTGTACCCGTCTATTGGCAGCTTTATGCACAGCGAAATGTTGTTCTTGCTCTGATGCATTGTTCTTTTACATGATGTTTTTCAGGAGTTTTTTAGTTCTTCCTACATGTTGGCTCTCACAACTGGTGCGGCTGTGCTCCTTCTTAACTCATTTTCGTAATAACAAGACAGTCCGGAGTTCTCTCAAGTCCTAGTTCACATTTGAAGCCAACCCAGAAACCAGAGCATTAATGTTCTCAATTTGTATATCCATGTGTAACTATCTGATTCATTCAAGTAACATCCAATTCTTTCAAATATTCATCCAAACAGTACAGACTAGAGACCTGAACGCAATTGTGAATTAACATCTCCTTATTCTTGCTTCTGCAAATCTGGTTTTCTTAATCTGTCATCGTTACAGATATATGACATTTCATTTGTGATTGTAAGCGTTCAACGTAGTGGGGGTCTTTATCCATGCAAAGCTCAAGTACATGGTGAAGTTCACATAATCGAGTTTCTCTTCTCATTGGAATTAAATCCAGCAGAATGCATATAAGTTTTTCTATGATATACATTCAGTAAAAAATCAGTGACTTTTCATGCTTGCAAAGGCCTTTTAAAAGGAGGTCAATAGGAAATTGGAGGTAATCCATCTCAAAACTGTTGAAATTAGGCCTTCGACTAGACTTTCCAGATTCAACTGGTGGTGCCCATGTTCAATGCCAAGCGCTGCTTCTGTGCTTCATTGGGCAACTTCACATCAGTGGCCAAGCCAAGAGCTTGAAGAAGCCTCACCACATACCATGTCATGTCAAGCTGCCACCACTCTAGCCCATGCCTAGCCGAGTACTCAAAGGCATGGTGATTGTTGTGCCAACCCTCACCAAATGCAAGAACTGCCACCCACCTGTACGAAACAAAAACCCACATCTGTGAATAAATTAACAACCAAGAAGCTGCTCCGAAGCTAGAGTTCGAAAGTAATAGCTTATCAGTATGTGGGCCTATAGCAGGCATTTATCCAAGCTCATGGCGCATCTGGACTATTATCAAGAATTGCAAAAGGAGTTTGGCCCAGTTAAAAGTACTCGTTGGTCCATTGCCCGCGCAAATCACATGGCGGACTGTATCACCAAAGCCCTTCATCAAAACATCTTCCCCTCCAATTAGATTACTAAAACTCCCAAACCCCTTTGGGATCTTTTATGTTTTGATATCGAACATCTTTATTTTAATTATGGCACTTACTGAGGTACTTTTTCGACCGAAAAAAAAAACCAAGAAGAAAGAATATGTGAGAAATTGGGGACAAAAATTACAATACCAATTGTTCCTTGATAAGTCCCCAGTGTTCCATGCTTGCTTTCCCCAGACATGGCAAGCTGAATTCACAAGCCATGTGATGTGGTAAACCCATACGATTCTGACACCCTACACAGCAAAGAAAGCTCATATAAGAGACAAAAAAGTTAATGAGCAATTTCAAAAAGCAGCAAGAATTTGGAAAAGAAATCTGAAGTTGAACCAAACATTCACAAAGCACGCTCATAGTCCACAGATTCCAAAAACTAAAATGGTTCTGTTGGAAAATCATGATTAATGGAATGCTTGGTATTTTCTGTTCTAGCTTAAAACAGCAACTTCTCAATCCCAAAACACCCTAAAGTAAAGAAACAAGTGCTTTGTTTGAACAAACAAGAGTCCAAAAAGTCTACAGACCCAGCTCATGGAGTCTGCGATGCCTGAGCTGGCCCATCAATATGAGTGGCCGAAGAAAAATTAGGCCCACAAGACTTAGCCGATGCCTTAGACATCAGATGGCGAGGCATCAGATGGCGAGGATCGTGAGAGAAGATGACAAAAATGTGGACAAATCTAGTGGTGTTCAGTGACTGTGTTCAGATATAGAAGATGAGATCGGAGAAATCATCTTTCATTTACCATTCCCCACACAAGGAAAGGAACTCCTCCCAATGCGTAGAGCAGAACAGCAAGTGCAATGGGGTGTGCAATGTAGGTGCTCTGCAGGGACCTGTAAAATGGCTGCTTCTGTAAATCCCCCACATTGTTTGGTCCTCCACACTGTAAACAAATGTCATTCGTATATGCATCATTCCCCTTATAATGTGTGTGTGTGTATGTGAGAGAGAGAGAGAGAGTTTCATGTCTGATACCCTTTGAACAACAGAGTTGGTATCAAAGAGCCAACTCATGTGGCTGAACCAAAAGCCTTCAAGGGGACTATGAGGGTCTCTCTCCGAATCACAGTACTGGTGATGGTACCTGTGTGTGCTCACCCAATCTATTGGATTACCCTGCAAAATCCCATTAAGGAAAATAGCAAATTAACCCACAAAGAAAAGCCCATCAAAAATCAAACTTTTTCCCCATTTCATCTGTTTCTTATCTAACCTGAAGAGCCAAGGCACCACAATAAGCAAACAAGTATTCCAGCCACTTGCTCAGCTTGAAGCTCCTGTGGGAAAGGTTCCTGTGAAACGACAGCGTAATGCCTAACAGACCAGTAACTACGTACAACGAAACGGCGACCCAGAAGGCGCTCCAAGAGAAGTAAAACGGCGCTAACAAGCTGAGCAAATGCATTGCCAAAACGACACAAGCAGTCCCAATGTCCAGGGAACTCCACTTCCTCCCCGAAAAGACTCGCCTTTTCCTCTTCACCACCACGTCCGACAGCAAAATCCTCCTCCCGCTGGCGGCCCCCGGCTTGGAGACTCCGACCGACCCGGCTTCTGCATTGAGCCGGGACGTTCTGTTTTTGCTGGGGAGATTGCTGGGGATTGCGAATTCGCGAAGCGCATTGTGTTGGATTGGCGGGCGGAGAATGGGATTGAGTTTCTGACGATTATTGAACGAAATCGGGTGTTGGGTTGAGGAGCGAATTGGGAGGCGACGAGGAGAGAGAAGGAAGGGTTTGGGGTTGGCTTGAAGCAGAGCCATGATGCGTCAAAGTGGAAGGAGGTGGCTAGGGTGACAAATGGGTTGGAAGTGGGAGAACAGAGGACATTATTGGCACTCTTGTGGTTGCACATTCGGTCAAGAAGGACATGAATGAAGCACTATAATTTATAGTGGAGCGACAATGAGAAAGAGACAGAGAGAGTGGAAGGGAATTGGAACCAGATATTGGTAATCTGTGATGGATTGCGAGGGGATGCTCTGTTTTGTCATTTTCCTCTGTTTCGCTATCGCTAAGGACGTCTCTCTGTATCATGTTTAGTCATTTGCTTCTCTCTCTCTCTCTCTCTCTCAAAGAGCGATGAATTCAACTTACTTGAGGCGTGAATCATTCATGGCTGAGCTTTTTTGTGCTTCGTCCAACTTTGCGTCTCTGAGCATATACCATTTTGCTTTTCGTCATCTTCCCTTCTCCAGCAAAACAGAGTTTACGGAAAGGTTACGTACATCCATATAAGCACAGTTGAATTGAATTTTGACGGGACAACAACACAAATAATCCTTAAAATGTTATCCAATATGCAACATGATCTCTGAATTTTAAATTTATTCAATTTATTCAATATGGCATATGTAATATTATCCTTGAACTTTTAATTTGTTCAATGGGATCCCTGAATTTTTGGAAAAAGTACCAAAAAAATTCTAAACCTTTTACATTTATGCCAATTTGGTCCTAAATCTTTTTTTTTGTGTCAATTCAGTCCTAAACCTTTTGCATTTGTGTCAATTCAGTCATAAAACTTTTGTTTTTGTACCAATTCAGTCCTAAACTTTTTGCGTTTTTGTGCCAATTTAATCTTAAACCTTTTATTTTTGTGCAAATTCAATCCTTCTAATCAATTTTGGCTAGATTTTGTTGACGTGGACGCTGACCGACCAGCGGCTAGTCATCGGTGCTAACATGGACAACTAAAATAATATTTTTTTGAATTTTATTTATTTATTATTTATTTTCTTTTCTTTTCTTTTTTCCCCTCACCTCCCTCGTTCCTCTAGCTGGTCGCCAGACCGCCGACCGACCAGGGGCCAGAGGTCAACGCTAGCGAGGCTTGCCCTCGCCAGCCACTGGAGAGGGGGGCCTCGTGCTGGGTGAGGCTCAACCTCACCAGCAGTTGGGTGAGGCTCGCCCTTGCTAGCGACAACGAAGGCAAGCCTCGCCATGGCTGGGCAAGACCCAACCTCGCCAAATCAGGCGAGGACGTGCCAGTCGCCAGTGAGGCTCGAGCCCTCACTAGCGGCCTCCGGAAAGGGCTCAAGCCTCGCCAACGACTGGGCGAGGCACGACCTTGTCGGATTTGGCGAGATCAGGCCTTCCCCAGCACAATGGTGAGCCTTGCTAGTGGCCGGCGTGGGCGAACTTTGCCGACGCTGGCTAGAGGAAGGAGGGAGGGGAGGGGGGAAAAAAAAAGAAAAGAAAAGAATAAAAATATTAAAATATTATTAAAGTTGTCCATATCAACGCCTGTGACCGGCCGCCGGCCGATCGACGCCCACGTCAATAAAATCCGGCCAAAATTGACCAGAAGAACTGAATTGGCACAAAAACAAAAGTTTTACGATTAAATTAGCACAATGCAAAAGGTTTAGGACTGAATTAACACCATAAAAAGGTTTAGGACTAAAATGGCACCAATTCAAAATGTTTATGACTTTTTTGATACTTTTTCCCTGAATTTTTAGTAAATGTTTAATTTAGTCTTTACATTGTATGAAAATGTTCAATATTGAGGAAACGCATTTTACATTGAATCAAGTTCATTAACCATTTTTGTCATTTACCCAATTTTGAATTCACGAATTCGCTATCATTTTATGTTTGCCGGTAGCAAACAGGGTATGATTGACATGACCAAGACAATTCGGCCACGCATAGTACAAGAAACATGATAAACACGATCTATACCGAAGCTATAATTGGGTCTGTGATGTTCCAATCGGTCGTACCACCTAATTCAGATAAATGTTGCTATCGTAAACGAAACCGAGAAGTTTTCCGTTTCTTTCCTTTGACAAATCATGAAACACATGCAGGATTGCGACCCTCCAAAAGGGTTGGACTCGGCTAGCTTTGGACTTTATAGTCCTAGAAGGTCAAAATGCAAAAGACACAGCATGCTTCTAAGGTTGACAGGTTGACCTGCACAAGATAGAGAGATTCTTGTGAAGCTTTCCAATGGTCTACATCAAGCTTCCAATCAGTGGAAAAAACCTGAAATTTGCCATTGAAGCCGTGCGCCAGAAAAATCTTCACTAGCATTGCAAAAAACCCGCGAATGTTGGACAGGGGCCTAGCGCTAAGCCGACAGTAGTGAAGCCCTGAGGACTCTGACATGTCCGTGAGGGACACGAGCCCGGCCAGTGAACCCTGGTGATCCACCACCCACACCCTATGCACGTGTTTATCCACGGCCTTGTCCATCACCTCGGCGAGCGGGGTGTCGTCCCTGCAAGTCACGAGCTCCCATGAAGGAACCCCCTCGCTAGGAGTCGAGTATATGGGGCTCATCGATATCTTCTCCGTGAACTTGAGCACGGTCACTGATAGCCACGGTTGCAGCGCGGAAACGTGGCACCTCCTCGAGTCTGTCGCCGAGAACGTGCCTATGAGCTTCCTGCGTCTTCCCTGTGTGAATCACAATCGAGAGGATAGGATAAGAGTGATGGCAATACTCTGAAATGCCATGCTAACATTTTCATAAGCTATGCTACTGGCGGCAAAAATGTCAAAGTGATAAATTTGACACAAAAATCTACGCCCACGAAAGGTGATGCATTGTTTGTTCCCATGATTTGCCAAAAGCTATAGATCGAGGCAGTTTTCAATCTCCAGAATCTCAAAGTGAACCCATTTTGAAAATGAGAAAAAGACGGGCCTTGACTTGCAAAGTCGTCAAAAACGCGATGCCGGAGAAAGCTGAAATAATAGGGAACTAGCAGGATGAGAAGGCCATACATCCACAAGTTGGCTGTGATCTTCCTCCTCAAGAACACCCGAAGCCACGATTGGGACAGCATTGAGCAGAGCAGCCCTCATGCACTTGATGGCTTCAATGACTCTTGTCCTGTCGGTTATGGCGAAGACGTTCCCATTTATCGCTCCTAGCTGCTCTAGGGATTGCCACAGGATGGCCGCGGTCCCGGACTTGTGTTCCTTCAGGAACCTGAGCACATCCATCTGCGTGAGCATCTGATAGCTCGACGCTGACTCCACGAGCTCGACCCCTGAAATGTTCTCCATGTGGCTGCCTAGTGGAACCAGGGCTCGGTGTATGCCTTCGCTGAACACTTCCATACAATCTAGGATGCTGCGTATTTGTAGCGTAACTCATGGGGATTAGTTTTGTCTGATAAATTCCGTAATTAGTACCCAAAAGCTCCTTGATATTTTCCAACACTGGAATTTCGCAGGCCACAATAAGAGCTACAATTGATTACATGATCGAATTTTCCTCAGATTGACATGATAAAGATTCTTTGCAGCGACCTGAATTATATAGCATCCTGAACTAATGATTGAGTTCATACACATTAATTCCAATATAAGATAATGAAGTCAAACCTTCGTATCACCTTGTGTTGGGGTTTAGAGTGCAGAGGCTGAGACCCTCAAGACAGTGTCCTATGATGTTAGACGCTGGAACGGCCATCTTCTGATCGAGATCCGACGACCCGTCACCACTGCCGCCGCCATTCACTTTGTCGTCTCCGGCGATGTGGGCGAGTATATCGAGCATGGTCACCATCCCTATGTAATGCTTCCTGATGGTGCCCGTCTGCTTGTCAGACTCCACGATCATGGACCCGCCCACGCCGATCCACTGGCCAGGCGGTGCCGACACAGGCAGTGCCACCACGCTGTTCGCCACTAGCTCGTTCATGGTGTGGGCGAGCGAAGCCATGTAAGGGACCTCCACAAGCCGCCTCGCGTTGACGACCATGTCCTTCACTTTCTTGTCTCTCAAGGGCTGGCTTGGATCGGTCGCGACTGGCCTGGGTGACGACGCACTGCTGATTTGTGCCATTGTTTTTGCTTTGGGTTCGGTTTCTTTTTTGCAAAGTTACCGAACTTGAAAGTACACAAAGGAGGTTGATTCGAGCATCGAAGGAGGACACGACGTGTCACTACGTACATGTCGAGACTATGACTTGCATGGATGTGCTTAGCCTTTGCCACGTGGGTTTGCAGGGGAAAATGAAACACTGCGCCTTGTCGGTACAGGTCACAAGAAAGATTCAAATTCGATCTCGGTGTTGTATGTTGGTTTCAAAATTCAACTCAAGCATACCCGGAAAATCCTCAGTAGCAGGATCGTTCATGGATCTAATGAGTCCAGTATCCACGTGTCTACATCAAACCATATCCACATTATAAGAAGCTTTTGTTAACTATGTCGACGCTTGTTGTGAATTCATCATTAATGGCGAACTTGAAATTCTGAGAGAGACAGTGATATAACAAGAGACTGTCATGCACTTAAACCTCGGAGCACATACTTCATCCTCTAATTTGTCTCCTTTTGCTCACTGTATTAGGAAAGACACTAGGTACCTGAGCTGCAGAGAAAAAGAGGGTACATGACAGAATGCAATTTAAACTGCTGATAACACAATTTCCTTTCTTGAGGGACAGTCAAACAGCATCCTCTTCCTGTACAGGGTTTGGCATGAACCAAGGAGGAAAATGTACTCACATTCTGCATTTAAATGCTCGTCGGGTGTTACTATGTATATCTCCCACTGTATGATGAGATTTGTAGAAGCTTTTGTTTTTGCTATACTTCTGGTGAGTTAAAACTAAAAAGTTCCCAATCCTCATCTCCTAAGTATCTATGTTATGTCAATATCTGTACGTTTTAGTCTCGACCCATGATTTGCACGGAGGGAAGTCCTTGTGAGCCTCTAGAAATCCTATGCACCAAGCACCGCATCGTCATTACAGCTACTTTTGCTCTATTTACTTAGAGATGAGCAACGTCCCCTGGGCAGTTTGTGTGATTCAGACCTGGATGGGCTCTGGCCCCGAACCATTTGGAACAGAAGGAGCCGTGCCCCATTCCCGCTCCGATTCTGGAGGCTCCAGGACAACAACCCCGCCATTCGTGAGTCCCAAAGCAAACTGATTAGGTTCAGAAGGGTGAGCAGCGACGACAACTGGATATACCAGGGAGCTGTCATATAGCAGCATCAGTAATAGTACACTTTAAATTGCAAAATAGACAAGGCCTCGCATTTTTAAAGAATGCACCTGGAATTAGAAGGCAGATAAGCAGTGGCGCTGATCCGACACTTCAATTGGAGCATTGAGGAGGCAAAAATGCCCACGCTTCCATCTTCGAAGCTTGTGTAGATCGACATGCCATCACACGAATACATAGCATCCGTGATTGGAGCATCAGACTCCAGAGGAAACCACTGCACAAAATAAGTACTTTAACCATACGAAAATGTAAATAACTTTTTATTGGATGATTGGATCTAATAAATGGAGATGCGTGTCAGAGTCAGATCTTAAGGAAACAAAAGGAGAAAATTAGTTTTTGGGGACACTTTGGGGTACACTTATGATCCCAAGAGTTCTATAATTAGCACATTTAACTGAAGCAAAAAAAAAAACCATCGAGTATGCGAGTGGACACCTGCTTATGACAATCCAACTTTGGAGCTTCATATATGGCTATTTGAGTCTCATGAACAACAAGGAAGTGCCGTAGATCTTGGTGAAATAGCACACGCGTCTTTGCGAGAGTAGAGGACATAGGCCGAGTTGGGATTTGCAAGAACTTACTGGCCAGGTTTTCCCACTTATCTGTACTCCACACACACAGCTGCAAAAGGAAAATTTAACCAAGAAATCCAGGCAATCACTTGTATTCAACCAAAGTAAAGCTGTGAATTTAGTTCATATATGTAGCACCACTTAAAATGAGTAACGAAAAGCTAATACATCATCACTCCAGACAGACAGCCACCTCACAAATTCAAGAGGTAAAGTTTCTGTTGGAGTTTTAGCTAGCACTAGAACAAGTACATCAAGTGTCTGATTTTGACAACAAAAATCCTAGATTGCCACTGTGGGTTCTTCTCAGTTGATGAAAGTCACAGATGTCCACCTATAGGTAGGAGACTCGTAAAATAGGAATTACCTCAAAGATGACTTCCAGCCCCGTGTCCTATAAAGTTGATCTCATAGCAAGAATGGAATCTAAACTCCAGCTATAGGTAGGAGCCTCGTAAAATAGGAATTACCTTCAAAGATGACATCCAGCCCCGTGTCCTATAAAGTTTGACCTCATAGCAAGAATGGAATCTAAACTCTCACATAATAATTTCCAGACTGAGAAACCTATCACTTCAATGTTAAAGCAAAATGATGCAACCAAATCCATATTTGACCGCTATCTCTATGCCAAGCCACCCACCCACAGCTCAAAGAGAGAACATACACATTATGGCACTACGGAGAGCACGAAAACGTGAGACAAAGAGAGAATCGACACACATCAAAACACTATTCTCCATCATATCATAAAAAACATACCTGAGCATCAGCTCCTGACGACACAAGAACATTCAAAATGTCAGAAAAGGCAAGACCAGTTACTCTCTTTTGATGACCTTTAAACTTACTTTCAACCTACAAAGTGGTCACAAGAAGAAAATTCACATCTGACTCTACTAAGTATGAAACTGGCAACCATAGTTTCTGATGAAGCCAAATACCTCATTAACTCGGACATTGAAGATTTGGATGGAAGAATCCTCCATGCCTATGGCTACAATGTTATTGTCTCGAGGGTGGAACTCGAGGCACGTTGCTGCAGGGGGTGGCGGCATGAAAGTCGTCATTGTCTGCAGCAAAAAAAAAAAAAAAGTGGAGATTCACCTTGGGTCAAGAAATTTCAAACACAAGCACTATAATTTCTCTAGTCAGCACCAAACCAAGAAACAAAACTCCATAAGATACCACACCTTAAATGTCATCATATTAAAAAGAGAAATTTTCCCTCCCGAAGTGGACAGTAGATAAGAATCATTCTTCGAAAGGGCAAAGTAGGGGTTGGCATCGCCAACAATTATGTCACTTATATCATTTGTCATGATTATTCCGCTGGAGGGTTGCCATAATTTTGGTTCGACAGCACAGGTTGCCTACAACAAATTCAGGGCTTATTAAGTGGAAGATCAACAAACAAACATGCTAAGCAACTATTTAAACACGTGACATACCTTTCCTGATAGATTAAACTCATTCTGTTGCCATTTCCAAAGTTTGTGCACGGCATTATATGTTAAAGCAACTATAGCACCTCCTGAATTTGTATATATCATCCTGATAATCTGAAATATGAAGTATGAAATATTTTATACATCCACAGTTGTAATCAGCTGTGCACATCAAGCACGCATGGATCTCACTGCTGTGTCAATAAATATGATCATGCAAGTTCGCAAAATGTAAAACTAAAAAAATGGGTCCCTATCTCTTGGTTAACTCTACAAGTATATCCAAAGAAGCAGCATACAAAAGATGAATACATATCTACCAAAAAGGAGATATTCTAAGTTGAGATGAGAGAAAACTAAAGTCCTCTTAATTTTCAGAAGAGATATTTGCTATATGAGCAAATCTTCAGGGAAGTAAAATATGAGACCCAAAATAATAGAAAAAGGTACATACATCCAACAAAACTAAGCTCTCTGCTTATGCTGATGTCTGCAAAATGACCAAACTCCCTTAAAAATAAGCACACATTAATCCAGAAGGTAGATCAAACGTTTAACCTACTAGATTCACAGAAAAAGCTGAGCCAATGAATAAATAGGCAGACATTCAACCCAAAGGAGCCAAAGGGGAAAAAATAAATATATATAAGGACTGCAAATTCCATTGAGGTCCCCATAGGAGCTAATACATACTCTAGTCGGCAGCAGCCTATCTGGAAGCCGTAAAGACTGAAACTGAGACTGTTCATTATACTCCTTTAGCTTCCAGGTTTGAGAATTCTCTAATTCACCATTGGTTCTTGTTTTGACACCTGAAAAGTTTTCGGTATCCCCATTCTGCAAATTGTATGTATTAATGCCATCCAGTTTGATGGTTCTTACTTCATTAAACAAAAACAGATAAATGACACACACATCTGACACAAGTTAATGAGAAATTAAAGAGTACACGATGACCTAATCAAAATCACCATGCTCTCAAAATTTGAACCTTGATTTTCTGACTTTCAATGGGGGAAGGATGTTCTTACCATTCCAAATATCAAAGGTGCTGGGGAGTTTCTACTGCTGGTGGGAATGCTTGTTCCAGCTGATGAACCAGAAGCATCCAAAGACCCCGTTGGAGGACCCTGCATGATGAAACTGCATAAATATGATGACTCATATGTGGGTCAATCGAAGAAATATAAAACTCACCCTACCTTTGCTGTGGTCCCATAAAAAACTTTAGACGCATCCAGCACACGACTTCCATTGGATTGAAGAAGGTGCACAACTTTATCACTTGCAAGTACTTTGACAGCATTGTCACTTGTGGAGACAGCCAAGAGTAAACCTTCTCCATTAAATTTTATGCACGGAGAAACCTAAAAGAGATTTTGAGATTGTCAAATGAACAATATTCCAACTCCCTTCCCAAAAGAATCCTGGCGTATTAATCAAGGGTGACCTCAGCAAGCATACCGGTAAACCACCCTCGGCATTGATAGTTGTCAAGACATTATCACTGTCCATATCCCAAATTTTAATCAGAAATTCATCACCAGCAGCTAAGAATCGATTCTTAACTGTATCAAATTGGACAACCCCAACCGAACACTTTCCTAGGCCATGATAAGTTCGTTTAATGGCCCCCTCACTTTCAATCCACTCGACAAGGTAAGATTCCCCTTCCTTGTTAGTCCCACATGAAAAAACCCTGCCAAGTGCATAAACAAAGGGAAGAAATATTTAAAGGACTTGACGAACTTGCATATCTGATCCTAGAGCAAAGCAGACATTACCTTGTCCCATCAGCAGAGTACATTATTTTTGTGCAAGAACGGCCAGGAGCATCAATATCAAGTCTAGGACCCAGGTTATCGTACAACCATACCTTAATTCTCCCATTAAGTGTTGCTGAAAAGATGAACTAAGGAAGAAAACACATGACCAAGGGTAAGAAAGCAGGACCAGAAGAAAGTAAAAGGTCCTGAAATGCTTAGAAAGTTTTGAGGAACCAATCATAAGACACACTACTTAAAATCTCGCCCCCTGTGCAATTATTTACTCCGAAAGCAGAAATAAAGTTGATACCTGAACATTGTTCCTGTGATGGGGGCACACCGAGTAAACGGGTGATTCATGACCTTCAAAAGTGTATCGTCTATTGCCATTAATAGCACTCCACACCTAGACAACGAAAATGTTTTAGGACGCCAATATCCTTGAAGATATAGGATGAAGAGGGGTTGAGGTCCTTTTAGCCAAACCTTTACTGTCCTGTCTTCACCGCAAGTGACAAGGAGCAGTTGCTCTTTTAATTGTGAAAAAGCAAGATCGCTGACGTTACCAACATGAGCATCCATCTGAAAAGCATTTTGCGAGAGGAAGAACAGACAGTAAAAGATGAAAGAGCACTACAAAAAATACAAGTCGGAACAGAAGAAAAAATAATATACTGTGGGAACATATTCAGACACATGAATAAAACAAACCTCCAGGTGGTTCTGTATGTTGCCACCATGATAGGAGTATATTTGCACTATGTGCTTCGAATAAGCAACACCTAAAAGAGAAGCCAGCAAGATCCTCAGCAAATAAGGGACAAGTCCATTTTTCATCTAAACGGGAAATAGAAACCTTCAAAGACACTGCCCTAAGCATGAATTCATTAGTTGTCAAATGCTAAGAATAAAAAGCATAAATTTATAAACATGAATGAGAATAAATAGTCCTTAATGATTCACTCTGAAGGAAATATCAACAAATTTTCACGAAGCAAGTTGTAAGCACTCTTAAGCATACCAAAGAGATCTCCATCAGGACTCCAGACAATTCTGTTCACTGATGCGGTATATTCACTGGCCAAGGATGCCTATTACACAATTCATAACTGACATAAGCATGATAATCACTCCTAAGATTTGGAAAATCATATCATCAACTAATTAAACTATTTTAGGCATGAAACACATACTTGCAAATTCACTGAACACGCTCCAAGGTCCCAGACCTTAAAATTCCGCAAATGAAGCATTTCCCTGCTGACAATCTCCCAGATTCTGATATCACCAATGTTTGTTCCAACTTAAAATTGACATGTTAGAGGACTTAATGAGAATTCAACAGTTGTTTATTTAAGGGTCAAAAGAAAGATTTGATGATACAATGTTCGCACAGAAAGGTTGCATAGAGACAAGAACTAACCAAGAAGTAGGGTTTGTTGTACTGGATGAAAATCCATGCTCTTGACAGCAGATCCCTGATTCAAATTGCAAACAACAGTCTTTGGCAAATCATCAGAAGAATGCAGCACAGCTGGATGGTTAACCTGCAAGAGAAAAAAAATGGCATGCTTCCCAGAATTCTAACAGCATAAAGCAAACCAAGCGTGGTGTGTGGTTATCGGCTAGAAACAAAATGAAAATTAACAGCATGCGCAGCCACAGTAACAATTGATCAATCCAAAGATAGGTGGCAATGTTTAGAACCTAAAGTTCTGAACCTTAGGGTGAAAGAAACCGCTTGACCTCAAATCTATCTTGGATTACCCTGAGCTACTATTTTATAATTACAACTTGATCTTTTTTATCTGTGGCAATTAAAGCTTGACCTCACTCTTCATTGTTAATGTGGCAAAAACAATAAGTAAATAAAAAAAAAAAGGCAAAAAGATGAGCATATACATTGCAGGGAGAAATACACATAAGCACTCAATCAGGAAATCTTTAGACCAAAAAAGAAGCCTGATGTCACTTCTCAATTGTCAAATCTCCCTTTCCTCTGTAACTCTACCACCACAATCTACATAGGTTGGAATCCAAAGGAAAAGGACAATGACTCTGGTGGCACAAAAGGCGGCATCCATGGAGTATGTATAGCAGACATGTAACCTCACTCCATGGACCCAAAGTTGGGGGTGTTAAAAAACCAAAATCATATAATCTGAACCTTTGGTGCGATCAGGATATAGGTTTGGTTTAGGTTGAGCTGTTTTCTCATTTATTCAAATTAGTGGTTCCGTGTCTGTTTATCAGTCCAAAAACCAGTAAACTGATTACTTTCATTAATATCGTAAAAATGACCATGGCCCACCAACTAATCTGTGAGTTGACAGTGATTGTATTATGGAGTTTGTCCTAACAACTTTTGAGTCACTTTTTCAATGTTTAAGGAGATAATATCTGGTTTTTCAATTCTCAGTTTGAGATAGGCGGTACAATCGTAAGTTCATATGAATTTTTTCATTTAACGTGAAGGATTTCCAACCCAACCAAATTGAATAAATTACCTCATCTGATATCTCAATAGGTCTGGATCTCTTGATAATGTGCACGTCAAATGTTGCTGGGCTGTAAGGAGGCGTTCTAAGGCGTTTATTCACAGGTGCTGCTCCAATTATGTAACATGCCAAATGGTAAGACACGACCGAAAAAGCATAAGAATCGAGAGTTCGCATGCGATGACATCCTTCACATTCACAAACAGTAGTCATATCATGTACATCAATGGGAACCACAAAGCAGCCACACCACATATAAAGCCCTACATGCATATGGAAGTAAACCACTTATGTCAACTTTTGTTCAATTCACACAAAACACATATTTGCATGATCATATTCAGTATGTTTCTGTCACACTCTGCTTTTCTACGTAAGCTGGGAAAAAATGGAAACTCTTTTGATGAAAAACATCGAATGTTTCAGACAAGCTATTTAATTGCCTAAAATCTATTCAGATTGAACATGACATATTATGATTTGAAAGGCATGTTGCATTAATCTTATCAAGAATGTACACGGTTTAGCATACTTCATTCCTGAGAACATAAGCATAACGAGAAGGAGAATTGTTTTTCAAAAGTGTAATTCCAACCTGCAGGCCTGGGAGCAGGTACTACAATGGGACAGCCAGAGGCTGTTGGTTGCAGTGTCAAGGATGGATCAGCCAGCCATCCTGCCAGAGACGCCATCGGAGCTGCTAGTGCTGGTGCTGGTGCTGGTGCTGGTGCTAGCTGGAAGAACCGGAAAGGCTGAAAGAAATAAATGTCTTGTTAATTAATAAGAAAAGCCAAACAAAATAACCGACATTTTGTTCATAATTCATTTAAAGACACATAAGAGCTAATCAACTCGTGTCCACCTCCACTTAATGTCAAACGTACTTTTAGGTTTCCCAATGAAATGAAAAGATATTATATTCCTTTCTGAAAGATTAACAAAAATATTTTCTACATAGTATTAGTAAAGCGTTCCATCTTAAATAAAAGCCAAATTCCAAATGTCAAAGCAAAGGTAAATGTAGAAAGCCAAAAGCAAAGACCTTCGAAACACACACTTCTAAATTACAGTAAGAGATTCTACCGCTGAGAATCCACCAATTTTAGGAGTGCAACTCAACAAAGGATTCATTACAGGAGGTGGAGCTGGAGCTCCATTTGATGTCCCACAAGAATGATCGACAAAGAGGGTCTTTATCTCAGGGTCAGGCATGGGATACTTGCACATCTGGTGCTGCCAATTTAGACTGCATCTTGAATGCAACACAGTAAAGCTATGCAGGATAAACAAGTTTAAAGAAAAGCTGCGATATGGAAAACCTTAATTACTCAACTGTAGATTGATTTACCTCTGATTTATAAGTCCCCTCAGCCTGGAGTTTTTTGAGCAAGGAAACTGTAGCTTATCACGAAAGAGTGGATTTGCCCCAAGCAACCTTTTAATTTCAGTTAGCATTACGGCCCTCGCACTCTTAGAATCTACGTACTTTGATAACTGTTCAATCTCCCTGAAATTGTCCCAAAGAAAGAAATGAAGAAGCATAGACCAAAAAGGGCAAAAACAAGTACCTAACTGTTATACTTCATCTGGTTGTCATCCCTTTATTTGTTAGTTGTTACATTCTCGAGGTGTAATGACAGGCAAGTGGAAACCTAAGTCTGCCCCTTGAGGTTTTTGCAACTACTTTATGTTGCCCTAACCTTCTACCTCCCAAAAAGTGAGACATCATGAGGCTCTATGTAAGTGACACGTTCCCGACTTCAAGAAAAGCATGCTTGTTGAAACCATTCGGTTTGGCACCAAAGTTGCACTTCTTAAGGCAATGGAAGAGTTTTATTGTGCCAATTCATTAACATACTAACAAGAGTGGTATGTAAGGCTGAAGATGATGGTAGAGTTTCACAGCCGCGAAGCTAGGTGGAAACAAGGACACATTAGATCCATGTAAATCCAGGAGGGTGTTTCCACCATAAGCTTCTCACATGCAAGTAAAAGTCTCCCAGGTTTCACTAGTCCAAGATGTCCCTATGGCAGTCTTCTTTCGACAGAGGCAAAACTCTACCATCTTCCTTAGCTTCATTTAACCTCATCTTTTGTGGCAAATGAAGTATTTTCACAGTGAAACACACTTTGCTACTTAAGAAACATGCCGTCAGGACCAACCGATGGTTTTCATGAATGTACCCAACTATGAAGCTAGGAACAAGTCCAGTGAGAAGGGCATGCCGATTTCTTTCCTGAAAAGTCTCACAGACAGAAGCTTGGGAAAGATAAAGCAGTTGAGTAAACCTCAAGGGGCAAATTAACACAGTTCAGTTTCCAAGGACAAAAAACTAGAACTTTCGTAAAAATTCAAGGTGCAAATTATATTCTCTAATGGAAAAGGACTTAAAAGCAGCGAGATTAGATGTTTCTTTCTTCCTCTTTTTTACACCCATTGGTGTCATTATGTTGACAATAAAATGGCTCATCTTTCTAATATTGTTGAACATATAAAGTTTTTCCTGCTCTCCAAGACCATTTTCCAGAAACTGCAAACGTCACTCATCAAATGGCCAATAGTGATTATTCAACGAGTTTGGCTATTTATCTAGATGTCCACATTTTGTCCGACAGCTTACAAATTGCAAACTTTTGCATCGTGGATCATGTATCGTAATTAGCTGCAGACAAATCAATAAAATTACACAACGTACCTAAAGTTATTTAAGGACATAAGCATCGTCATTTCCTTGAAAAGTTCTTCATTGTAAGTGGAAAACATTTTGAGGTCCTTACGAAGAATTTCTGCAGCTTTAGCATCATCGCATCTGAAAAAGACAAAGTCAAGATGCCATAAAAAATAGTCCCAGAAAATTTAAACCTCTTAAAGCACACACGAAGAATCTCTGGTTTACCTGTCCAATGCTTCGAGATATTTCTGCTTCCTAATCTCAAAGAAAATCTTCGTCGAGTATCGATTGTCATCAAACTTTGTAAACCCGGAAAGATACTTCTCGACCTCATCCAACTCCCCATTGGTCACAAGATCCTCAAAATAATTCATATTGAAGAAGCAGCCAGATTCTTCCTCTAATCTTCACGTGACAACAATGTGAATCAGAAAAAAAGAAAAAAAAAAACCAGAGAGGGAAAAGGAAAGCAAGTAACCATTGGCTCTCACTATTTTTCCAATGTGCTCAGCAATCAACCAACCAAAATATACTAATGCGTGACAATTTTACTCAAGCATCTTCACCAATCATCACGATGTCGTGACGTTCGATCAATGACAGGACCACAGGAGCCCTAAATAACTACCCTGAGTTCTCAAAATGCTCGTTTTCCACCGAACCAACCATCACCAGCCTTCAAGATTCCCACGGCTTCTTACATCAACCAAACAGAGAGAAACATGACAGTCTAATTCCTGATCAAAACCGAACTAACTCCAGCACCGGGAACTTACTCCAGATGAACAAGGAAGCTAAAGGGCTCCATGTTCCAATACAGAGATGCAACGAAGAAACGGAGTCCAAAAAACACTTCCAGCAGCACATGAATGCGCAGTCGCCGTGATCACACAAAGAGAAGACCTGTTCTCTCCATTTCCCTCGTACTTAAAACAAGCAAACAGAGCCGATCACACAGGCAAGCGCAAAGGCGCGCAACGATCTGGACACGGCGAGCAATTCCCCCCCACCGACAGGAAGCTCACCTGTGAGCAGTCTCTTTCAAGTTCTCTTCGTTCAAGAACTGAAGTATCAGAAGCACCAGCTCTTTACCCAGCGACGACATGCTCGAGCCGACGCCGATCAACTCGATTCACTGCCCAAAAAAAAAAAGAAACAAAACAACGAAACACCCAACAGAAATTAGGGCTCCAGCTTCCGCATTTCGCCACCTCTCAAGACACGGGCGACGATCAAGAACCGCAAAGCAAGTGCAAGCACGCGAACAGCGCGCTGCCCGACAAGAACATGGCCGAAATGGAACAGGAACAGGGCGTCGAAATGCCCGTACCTCTGCGGGACGAACCTTCGGCTCCTCGCCGCAGCTTCGGCCGAAGACCGACGAAGGCGAGCGAGGCAGCGCTCCCGGGGGGCTGCGACCGTACGCCCTTGCCCGCTCCTCCTCGCGGCGCGCTCTCGCTTTCTCGTTCTCTCTTCCTCTCCAGAAACGGAATTCGGAGGAGTCCTTTCCCGGAGAGAAAAATTTTCCTGGAAAATGCTGAGCAGGAGTGAGGCTTGGCGCCAAGGCGTGTGATAAAAACGGGAGCGATCTTGATCAGGTGCGGGCGAGCCCACGGGTCCTCGTGGGCCTTCGCCCGCCGCCGCCGTCGATTTCGCATCGGGCGGTCGGGCACGTTGCTTTCCCGTGCGCATCGGATCTTACGCGTGCGCGCGTATCCAACGGTTGATATGGATCGAGAACAAGGCTACCGAGGGCACTGAATAAGCTGCACTTAATAGCTGGCCTTTCCATCTTTGCATGGATTTACGGCGACACGCTGCTTTAAATTGGATTGTCTAATCAAATTTTTAAAATTGCCTAGAATTAGGAGAAACCATGGATGGTAAGGCCACACAAATTCGCAACAACGTGGCAAACCCATGATTTGATAACATAAGTGAATTTTTCGTATTTTTTATATATATTTTTTACTAACAACGAGCCTTACGAGCAATCAATCCCTTTTTCTTACATGACCAATGTTTTGAAAAATGAAAATTTCATTTACCAGCATACTTTAGACGGTCCCTTCGAGATGCATGTTAATTAGCGCGATCTTCAGTAAGCTCTTTCCAGAGGAGTTATTATATAAGACAAGGAGGAAGCGCAATATGCGTGAATACCAACAGAGAGTATCGGTCGTGGCGGGAGATGCGACAAGTGTTGCACATGACGGAACACCGGAAAAATTATTAACTGCTACTCGCCTCATCTGCAGATGGACAGTACTCACGCAAGACACGGTACTTCTGCGGCACGAGAGAGTGCGCTCTGGTGGCTTAATTCAGGTTGAAAAGTAAAATTTCCTTTAATTATATATTTAGCTAATCTTTTTTAGATCATTTGTTAGCATGACTTTCTGTAAGCTCCTTTTAGAAGAGTTGTTATATAAGACATGAAGGAACGCGTGATATGCATGAACATTGGCAATGAGTACCATTCGTGCCGAAAGATGCAACAATTGTTGTATGCGATGGATCAACAGGAAAAATTGTTAATTGCTCCTCCTAATTCAGTTTGAAAGGTAAAATTTCCCTTAATGGCATATTTAACTAATAGCTTTGAGATACTCTGCGAGTATGACCTTCTGCGAGCTCTTCTTAGAGTTATTACATGAGATGAGAAGGGATGCACGATATGCGTGAATATTGACGATGAGTACCAGTATTGCCGGAAGATGCGACAAGTGTTGCGCATGATGGATCAACGGGAAAATTGTTAATTGCTACCCCTAATTCAGTTTGAAAAGTAAAATTTAGCCGATCTCTTTGAGATACTTTGTTGGTATTTAGGAGTTATTATATGAGACAAGAAGGCATGCGTGATACGTGTGAATATTGACAACGAGTAACAGTCTTGCCGAAAGATGCGACAAGTGTTACACATGACGGATCAACGGGAAAATTGTTAATTGCTCCTCCTAATTTGGTTTGAAAAGTAAAATTTAGCCAATCTCTTTGAGATATTTTGTTAGTACAACCTTCTGTAAGCTCTTTTTAGAGGAGTTATTACATGAGACAAGAAGAAATGCGTGATATGCGTGAATATTGACAATGAGTATCGGTTGTGCCAGAAGATGCGACAAATGTCGCACATGATGGATCAACGGGAAAATTGTTAATTGCTCCTCCTAATTCAGTTTGAAAAGTAAAATTCTCTATAATAGCATATTTAGCTGATCTTTTCAAGATACTCTATTTGTATGACCTTATGTAAGCTCTTTTTAGAGGAGTTATTATATGAGACGAGAAAGAATAAGAGATATGCATGAATATGACAATGAGTACAGATTATGCTGGAAGACGCGACAAGTGTTACACATGACAGATCAACAGGAAAATTGTTAATTGCTCATCCTATTTCAGTTTGAAAAGTGAAAGTTCCTTGAGTGGCATATTTAGCCGATCTCATTGAACTACTTTGTTAGCATGACCTTCTGGAAGCTCTTTTTAGAGGAGTTGTTATATGAGACAAGAAGGAATGCGTGATATGCATGGATACTGACAATGAGTATCGGTTGTGCCCAAAGATGCAACATGTGTTGCACACGACGGATCACCAAGAAAATTGTTATTTGCACCCCCTTTGTTTGTAGCTGGACACTACTAAAGTGAGACATGTACTTGTATGGCACGGGAGTGTGTGCTTAGGTACAGGACGAAGCACGATTTGGTTTAAAAAGTAAAGACTTCATACAGTGGCATATTTAGCTAGTTTCTTTGAGATACTCGTCAGCATTAAATTCTTTTTAGAGGAATTGTTATATAAGACGCAAAAGAAATGCGTGACTTGCGTGGATATTGACAGCATGAGTCAGTCGTGCTGGAAAATGTGATAAGTGTTGCGCATAAAGGAACAATGGGAAAATTATTAGCTGCTCCTACCTTGTTCGTAATTGGATATGACCAACGAGAGACACTGAGAGTGTGCTCGAGTACAAGAGCGACCACGATATGGTTCAATTTAAGTTTCATTCGTTTCGTGGAAATTTGCATGATTTGAAAAATATTTTTCTGAAAATGATCAGTTATATAGCTTACAAAAATAAATAAATAAATAGAAGATATTTTCATTATTCATGAAAATAATAAGAAATAATATTTCACAAATTCGTATTCACTTGCGTGAAATAAACCACATACATCTAGTTCAAATCTAACTAAAATAACAAATAAAAATTAGGCATTATTAGATCTGTTCATTGGGCGTGCTCCTGCCTAGTCCTGCTCGGGCCCGAACCTCCCAAGGTCTTGCAGGCTCGCCCATCAAGCCACCTTTCTTTTTTCTATTTTTAAGTTTTCCAGCTAAAAAGATGAATAAAGATGGAAAACAAATTAAAGGGAAAAAGTACCCAAAAAAAAGTCATAAACCTATTGCGTCGGTATCATTTCAGTCATGAACATTTCAATTGAATTAGTTTAGATCTAAATATTTTCACATTTGTATCAACTGAGTCTATCTGGCATCACTGACGTGGACGCTGGCCGTCCTACGTGACACGAATGGCACTAACGCTGACAAATTTTACATTTTTAAATTTTTTATGTTTATTTTTCTTTTCTTTTCTTTTTCTTTTTCTTTTTTTGTTGTGGATGGCCCTTGTCCAATGCTTAACCAGGAGTAAGTGATTTTTGGTCAAAATTGATCGGATTGACTTAATTGATCATAATGTGAAAATGCTTAAGACTAAATTGATCCAATTAAAAATTTTGAAATCGAATCGGTACCGATGCAATTTGTTTAGGACTTTTTTATTACTTTTCTCAATTGGGCACTATCTAGTGCATTGCGGCTCTATGGAATTTCATAAAAATTTGAGACCAAACCAAATTACGAAAAGTGGTAAAATTTGGTATGTGAACTTATTTCTCTTTTTCTTTTGACCAAAAAAAAAAGAACTTATTTCTTTTCCCACTTGGGAAGGGAGAAGTTGAGAGTTCGAATCCTCACTTTTTCAAAGGGGTCGGGGATGTGAACATTTAGTTTCAAGTGTGAAGTTTAACTTTAATGTTCTACAAAGAGGTAGAACAAAAGTCTGGAAGTGAATTAAGAGTTAGAGTAATACAAGACCAAAAACAAAACTTATTTCTTTGAGAAAACATAATTAGATCGTCAAGAACTTGTGATTTGAATTTTTTTTTTTTGGTTTAATTTTTGAATTCGTTCACAAGTTATTAAAATAATATGTCGCGCGGCCCTTCACACGAGAAAAGAAAACGAGCCAGTGATAAGATAGTACACTTCTCAGTTGTTTTCTTCCATACTCATATTAACTGACTATCGATTAGCACGTGCGGACATCCCGCGAATTTGCACGCTTCTAGAAGCAAGGTCTAAAAAATGAAAAGAAAACATAAATATTTGTCTCGTGAAAATTAAAAAATTTGTAAAATATTTTCTTAAAAACTATGATGCAATTAAATCATTCCATTAATTCCGTATAACATAACTAACAGAAATGCTGCTATAGCTTTTTTTTACTATTATCTGTTCTATGTGACGATGACGTGGTTAAAACACGAAATATAATGCTATAATGGCAAAGCTTTGGTCCAAAAATGATTTTTTATACAAATTTCATTTTGATTAAATTTAAAAAGCTAAATAAAAAAATAAAAAAAGGAGGAGAAGAGTTAGAAGAGCCCTTGTCACTTGGTTTCCAACTCTTCTTCTTTTTTCTTTTTCTTTTTTTAATTTAGCTTATTATTTTAATTTAAATAAAATTTGTATAAAAAATCAAATTAGACCAAAACAATGTCGTTTTAGCCATTTCATCGTCACGTAGAAAAAAGAAAATATTAAAAAAAGCTATATCAGCATTTTTTGTCAGCCAAGTTAAACGGAGTCAATGAAATAACTTAATTGCACTAATTCAACAAGTTTTATGATTTGATCACACTTTTTATGAGTTTTAAGACTCAATTACGCTTTCGTAATAAGTTTTAGGACTTCCGATGCACTTATTCCTAACATGAATGAATACTTTGTTGAGGATTATGCAAAAACATCAATAAAGCATATATAAATTTGGAAAATAAGAGAGAGTGACTTCAAAAAATATGGACGAAAGGACAAATTTTAAGATGGTGTGTTGCTTCCTACTAGTTCAATCACTTTGTCCGCGGTAAATCAAGTCCATTGACAATTTACCTAATATACACCCAGTTAATTTCAGAATATAGTAGGGAGAAGTTAATTGAGGGGACATTGTAAACTTGTATCATCCTTATATTCACTTGATTCGTCGCGTGTGTAGAATGTGCACGTCAATCAAGAGGAGGTGAATTGATTATTTTAGAAACCTTGAATTTTTTTTTTTCGCAAATTAGTGATGGATAGTGCATAGAATGTGCACTTGTGCCGTAAAAATTACCAAATAAAACTTGAAAAAGTTTTAAGGGATTAAAGAAGTACTGATTAGATTTATAGTGGTCCAATCTTCTGCTTGGCTTACTCCATTCTTCCGGCTCTAACAATTCCAACAAGGCCATAACCCGCTACGTAATTCTCAAGTCGTTACAGTTCGTACAAAACGTGTTATTTTCCAGTCGAAACTTCTAGAAATGCATATACAGACTCTAGCATCTCTCACGACACTATATCACTCCTCTTCCATCATTACAAATGTTCAAGCTCTTTATATAGAATAACAATCAGAAATTCCTCGACTTTGATAAGTGCCACCCACCACTTTGACCAATAGAGGAAAGCAAGAGATTCCATTCAATAGAGAGAGCGCCGATGGTGAGCTTCGTAAGTGTCACCTGCCACTTTGATCTATTCTTTTTAAAGACTTCTAAACTTAAAATAAGCGTTGGAATCTTTGTCGGGTCACGTACCCGTTGGTCCGACCTTCTTTGGTCATCAGAATGTCCTGCTCTGCATTGAAAGCCATTTCTAAAGCAGGACACTTTGCTTCTTCTAACACTCTGCCTGGCATCTCTTCTCCTTATCCAAGAACGGAAAGACAAGTCCGATTTACTCCAAGCTGCCTTTAGTGGATTCTAATTCTCGAAGACGATTGTGAAACACCAACTTGAGTCCAATTCAAATCGATAGAAAGCTCGGTGCACTCAATCAAGGCTTTTGCGAGTCTAGCATTAGACAGGTCACAAGACGGGCCACCTAATTCAAGAATCGGTTTTCGATCAAAAAAAAAAAAAAAGTCAAGAATCGGTGCATGCATGAGATCTATGTGCGATTGATTGGGGGCTGTTGATTAAGCTTGCTTTTTGGACGAGATTGTATCCTGATTGTCTCTTACCAAGAGCATCGATCTTAACAATTGGGGGCATGGTGAAAACGTGCGCCAAATTCTTGTTGGATCTTAAAGATTTGCCAAAACTCTTGCAATCTAATCATGTCGCTCGCTCCAATTCTCATTGGCCGCACGATTTGCCAAATTTCCCTAGCTCAGTCATTAGGAGAAAACTAGATAATCGGTCTTAAATTTATTGTATGGATGCCAAATCAATCATAAACTTTTCGATTTTATCGATTTAATCTAAATCCTTATGCGAAATTCTAATGTGGCCGGAATTGCCATCGTGGCGGCCCCAATCATTGCGCAAAGATTTAAAAATGAAATTAGCAAGACTGAAACGTTTTGAATACCATACAATAGGTTCAGGTGTGATTGAACAATTCCTCCCAATTATTAGTAGGCAACTTTTGAGTGAAAATCGGTCTTAATCTTGTGTTTAGGACATCCCGAGCCTGTCCTTCGATTCGTATCCAATTAGATATATAGGACCTCGAAGCAGCCCAAGCCGAGTAAAAGTCCCGTGAAACTCATTGAATGCTTTGAGAATTCCGTACATTTATTTCGTTTCCCCTCCATTCTCGTGAGCCCTATAATTAGCTCACTTCAATGCCCGCACCAACCTTGTTCAATCTCATCCTCCATCCCCTCCTTATAACAAGGCGCGCACGCACGGTTCAATCAAAGATCACTCTCTCGAACTACTTTCGCTTCCCTCGTCCTTCCCACAAAGATGAAACTCCATCTCTTCCCACCAAATTTGGTCTTCGCGGTCGCCGTCCTCTTCTGTCTGGTACCTCTCGCGGCACCGTTCACCGTGATACCCTCGGACTCCGGCCTAGTCGACGCCCCGCAGAACGGGCTGAAGAGCGGGGCCCGGACCGACCCGCGGGAGCAGGAGGCCATCTACGACGTCATGCGCGCCACGGGGAACGGGTGGGCCACGGACATCGCCGACGTGTGCCGCGGCCGGTGGCATGGCATAGAGTGCATGCCCGACAAGGACGACGTGTACCACGTCGTCTCGCTCTCTTTCGGAGCGCTGTCGGACGACACCGCGTTCCCGACCTGCGACCCGAACCGGTCCTACATCTCGCCGTCCGTGACCAAGCTCCCTCACATCAGGACCTTGTTCTTTTACCGTTGCTTCAGCTATAATCCTCAGCCAATCCCAGCATTCTTGGGCCAACTTGGCTCCACATTGCAAACCTTGGTGCTCAGAGAAAATGGGCATGTGGGTCCAATTCCTAGTGAAATTGGGAACCTAACCCGCCTGAGGGTCCTTGATCTCCACAAGAACAACCTCAATGGTTCGATACCGGGTTCCCTGGGCCGGGTCGCCGGTTTAAGGTCACTTGATTTGAGCGGAAATAGACTGACCGGGTCGATACCGGGCTTCGGCTTCCCGTCCTTGAGTGTACTAGACCTGAACCAAAACCTCTTAACCGGTCCAATCCCATCAACCCTGGGAACATGCCTCTCATTGATCAAAATTGACCTCAGCCACAACCATCTCACTGGTCCGATCCCCGAGTCGATCAACCATCTCCGAGACCTCATTTTGCTGGACTTGAGCTACAATCGCCTTTCGGGTCCATTCCCCGACTCGCTCGAGGACATGACTTCACTCGAAGCGCTCATACTGAAAGGAAACCCGACGGAATCCGTAACCATACCAAACGACACCTTCGCAGGCATGAACGTTCTTACCATTCTAGCACTGTCAAACATGAACCTGCGTGGACCCATCCCCGAATCAATAGGCCGGTTGCCGAGCCTGCGCATGCTCCACCTCGACCGGAACCGCCTGAATGGCTCGATACCGGAGAGCTTCCGGAACTTGAGGAGCATCACGGAGTTGAGGCTGAATGACAACCAATTGACGGGGCCAATCCCATTCGGGAGAGAGATGGTCTGGAGGACGAGAAGGAAACTGAGGCTCTACAATAACTCAGGACTCTGCTACGATGCTGGCAGTGGCTTTGAAGATGGTTCGGACGCTTCTTACGATGCAGGCGTTGGCTTGTGCGATGATGCCACAGCAAGAACTGGGTCCGCAAGAACCGTGCAGCATATGTCTGAAGGCAACGATGGGGACACGACAAGAACAGTTCAGGCGTCATCATCGGTCGAAGCCCACCGTCGTCGTTCTCTACTGGTTTTGCCGCTGGTCTTGATGACTTGGATTGTATTTATTCCACTTTTGTCGTAGAGGAGTGTCTGAAGCCTGTGTAATACATCGTCATACAATTTTTAATTGTTTTCTGAAGCTGACGACTGTTGACTATTCCTATAGAAGAACCATCTACGAACGATTTAGTTTTCAATTTCGAACTTTGGTCTTCGAGATGACGATAGTATCATATGAGATTTTTCTTTTCAACACCCTCCGATACGTTACAAGGCAATACTCCTAGACCAATGATAGGGTGTGTTTGACAACAGATTTGCAAAGCCCTCGGGAGCAAATGCAAATGTGTCTGGCAAATATTTTTTGGAGCCCATTGGAAAATGCTAACATTTCCAAGGGCCTTTAGCTCAAGGCGGCTTCGGACCTGCTTTGGAATGTTTGCTTTCTCAACGTGCAAAGGCTTGAATTAATGAACCTTTTTGAATTTCCCAGTAAACATTATGCACATTAAAAAGATGTAAATACATTCTTTTTTGGCTAAGGGATGTCAATACACTCTAAAATTACTACTGTGATTTGCATTTCCAAGGGAAAAAGAAATCCAGTCAATTTTGTTGGGCTTTTGAAGATGCTTTATATACAAATACAAAGGGAAAGTTCAAGATAGGTCCAATGTTGGGTCTGCACCAGCAGGTTTTGCCATTGCTTATTGGTGTATCGTGCCCCTTATTGGGCCTTCTTCGGGACAATTATGGGCCCTGCAAAAGTATGAATTCAATAGTATTCCTCTTCTTCAAAACAAAAATAAAATAACTAAATAAGGATATATACGCTTTCAATAGAATTTTGTTTTTTCAGAGGTTGCTGATCTTTGTCTTTGTGTGGCAGCTGTAAAAGAAATAATAATAATAATAAAAGAGTAAATTTCGAAGATTACAGAAAAACCCATAAACCAATTTGAAGACAATTTTCGAATTCATCACTTTCCTATTAAGATTATGTGCATAAATACAACGAAATAGAGTATAAAAGCGAAAAAGAGAATCAAGACACAAAATTTATCATGATTCGCTCTTAACCTAGGGTTACATCTGACGGATAAATCACATTATAATTATCATATCTCACATCTCTATTACAACTCTCAATAATAAGAGAAAGAGATTATATAGGCGGGCTTGAAAAAGTCTTAGATTACTCAGTAATTATTCATGAGCTCAAATCCAAACTATCAATAAAATATTAACCCAAGTTATAAAAATCCTCTAGTGGCCCGAAGGCACTGACTCCGGACCTCCCGACTGTTCACTGGAGAGCATGATCCCTTGTGCCTTTTTGTGAATGAAGAGTATAAATCACATATCAATATTTTCCAGTAATAAAAGCTAGCCGGCAAGTTAAATAAAGAAAAAGTCCAAATGGATGAAAAAGAGAAGAATTGCACTAGCTTGTCTGGATTTCACAGCTTTTGTCTTGCTAGTAAGTTTGGCATGGACACCGAGGATAGCACGATAGAATGATTTAGGGCAGAATTTGTCTTGTAGGAATGGGGAGACCTCTGATATTGTTGTGCGCTTTTTTCTGACATCAATCATTGGTAGGCGCACCGGCCCAGAGACTTTGGAGCCTTGTGCAATAAGTGGTTGGGCATCGAAACATGCCGTCAACTTGCTGCTCTGCAATTCCAAGATAAGTCACTTTGTTAAAAAAAGATAAATATCACGAAAAATCTTAAATTAATATATTTATAATAAATTTACTTCAAATTATTTTTTTAATCACAAAAAACCTTAAATTAGTACACCTATGATAATTTTACTCTGAATTATTTTTTTGACCATCAAAAACCCCACATTGATATACCTGTGACAATTTTACTTCCGAACTAATTTTTTGGCCGCTAAAAACCCCAAACTGGTACACCTGTGATAAATATACCCTCCGTTAGTTTCCGTTAAATTTTACTATCAAATTACTAAATTTAATGACACGTGATAATTGACATGTGTACCGATTTTGAGTTTTAGCCCTCTGTTTGACACAAGTTTACAAATTTATGATTTTTTGTAATATTAACATAATTTCATGGATACTAACATAGGGTAAATTTGTCATAAATGTATCATTTTAGAGTTTTTAGTGGTCAACAAATTAATTCGGGGGTAAAATTGTCACAGGTATATCAGTGTGGGGTTTTTGATGGTCATAGAAATAGTTTTGAGTAAAATTGTCACAAGTGTACTAATTTGGGGTTTTTTGTGGTCAAAAAAATAGTTCGGGATAAATTTGTCACGGGTGTACCAGTTTGAGGTTTTTTGTAGTCAAAAAAATAGTTTGGGGTAAAATTATCATAGATGTATCAATTTAGGGTTTTTCGTGGTCTTAACCTTAAAAAAAGAAAAGAAAAAGACAAAATCTCACAAAGCCAAAGGAGTCTTGTAAAATACTCAATGGTTTTCAGTTTTTTTCAAAGATAATAAATTAATTTGCAGTATCATGACATCAACAAATGCACAATTTAAACAAATATATAGTCGAAAACTATAATTTTCGGGCATCGAAGCTGGAATTAAGCTCTGAACCCTAAATCCTATCAACTTAATTACCGAGCTTTGCAGTACTTAGGAAAGTTGGCCGAAGATATTCATCAAGTCCTTGTACACTCTTGTCATTTTTGTGCACTTTTAGAAAGATCTGATTGAATCTCTTCACCCACCTCCCGCTCCCAATGTCCTTATCATTCCCCAGCACTTGGTTAGAGTGATGAGAAAGCATTTATAAACCAGATAACCAGACAAAGTTGAGCAATCATGTCTTATTCATTGCTTTGTTATGTTAAAATAAAAAAAGGAATCCTATTTTGAAGTTTCTAGCCAAGTAATGGCAGAAAATAACAGGGATATATGTACCTATGAATAGTTGACATTTTTTAAATTTCTTATTCATTTGTTTCGCGAAAAATGGATGATTGTGAAAATATTTTCCTAAAACTAATCACTCGTATCGCTATAAATGATCAGTTAATAAAAATATTTTTATTATCAATAGCAATTTTTGTCAAAATATTTTCATGTACGATGGAAATGTTTTTTTTTTCATTAATTTATGTAACAAATACGAGTGGTTATTTTTATGAAGATGTTTTCTAAATTACTCATTTTCCTTGAAATAGACAGATCCATAATTACACAACTAAGTGCCCATCTAGCATCTTTTTTGAGTCTCCAAAACAGTTTTACTTTGGGTCAAGTGTACTCTTACCAACTAAAGAAAAACATCCATTTGGAATTTATATAAAGATGTAATTGTTAATAAGTTCCCTAAAACTAGAATCGTTACTATTTTCAATACGTTGTGTCTCTTGTATCGTGTGTAGTTAATGCATGGAAAATCGAAATATTTATTTACTAAGTATAATTAATAAGTGTTCCGACATCACTCGTTTACAAGACCGTTTATGTAATTCTTGAATTATGCAATCATTATTGCAATATAGGCCTACATTTCAGCTCATCTCTGCCAAAAAAGATGAGGACTTCAAAGTAAGGATATGGTGGGTAATGTATAAAGTAGAGAAAAGATACGGTTTAATTAATTATATTATCTCCTTTTTTCTCCTCTTTTCTCAGCCAGAAAAGAAAGCGGAAGAGATCCTACTTTAAGGAGCACGAACGTCCACCGTAAAAGATAAAAAAGATAAGCCATCAAAATAAGAAAAGAATAATACCACGAAAAATTTTAAACTGATACATTTCTGACAAATTTACTAAAAACTAATCTTTTGATCACAAAAAACCCTAAACTAGTACACATGTGACAATTTTACCTCGAACTAATTTTTTGATCACAAAAAATCTCAAACTGGTATACTCGTGATAATTTTACTTCGAACTAATTTTTTGACCATTAAAAATCCCAAACTGATACACATGTGACAAATCTACTTTATGTTAGTTTTCGTTAAATTTTATAATCAAATTGCCGAGTTTGATAACACATAATAGTTGACGGATATACCAGTTTTGGGTTTTACCCTTATGTTTATCGCATGTTTACGAATTTGTGGTTTTTCATTATATTTATCCAATTTAAAGGAGGCTAAATTTATCACAACTGTACCAATTTATGGTTTTTGATGGTAAAAAAATTAGTTTGAGATAATTTGTCACAAAAGTACCAGTTTGGGATTTTTAGTGGTCAAAAAATTAGTTCGGAGTAAAATTGTTACATGTGTATCAGTTTAGTACTTTTCGTGGTCAAAAAATTAATTTGGGGTAAATATGTCACATATGTACTAGTTTGGGATTTTTTTATGGTCAAAAAATTAGTTCGAAGTAAAATTATTATAGGTGTACCAGTTTTGAGTTTTTCGTGGTATTAACCCAATAAGAAAAATATATGTCCATTGGGTGAATTATTTATTTAATTTGAATTGAATGGTTTAAGTAATTGCGTTAATCGAATATTAATTAATACCCGTAACCATATTTGTCATTTCTAACGTCCGTTCAATCAAGCCCCACACAATTCAATGGAATTATTTGTAAGGGTGAGCAACTTAGACCGCCCAAACCGGGATCGGACCGAATCAAACTGGAATGGACCGACGGGTTCGGTTCGGTTTTCAAGATTATTGGTCCGGTTCGCGATTCCTTAAAGCGAAACTAGTTTCTTGGTGGTCCGGTTCCCAGTTCCAAGGGAGAACCAGACCGACTATTTAATATATATTATTATTATTTTCTTTAAAAAAATTAATAAAATGCGAACTAAACTTTCAGTGAACTTCATTATCATATATTCATTGATAAAAATTAGTAAAATGTGAATTAAATCCTAAATGAACTTCATTGACATAAATTCATTGACAAAAATTAGTAAAATATGAACCAAACCTTAAGTGTTTAACCAAAAAAAAAAAACTAAACTCTAAGTGACTAGTTCCATTGAACTGGACCGGAACCGGATCAGACCAGTGATCCAGTTTGATTCCTGGTCCTAGAATCAATCGGTCCGATTCGCGGTTCCCAAAATTGGGAACCGGTTCTCTCGGTCCAATTCTCGGTTCCACCTTGGAATCGGACCGGACCGGGATCTGATTATCCCTAATTATTTGTCGGTTGCAATCTCTAGCAAAGCTTTTCATTATCTTGCCTTGCCAATTTATCCACGAAATTAACGAATTAAATTCTTCATTATATTTCCAAGCACGTTTCTCTAGTGAATTTTTTTCCCCATTTGATATTTTAATTAGGGAATCAGTTCCCCAATTGAATAAGTTGAGTATTTTTCATTAACAATTTATCTTAATCTAATCACTCGTCCCATTGAAGAACTCAAAGGTTTTGGAACAACATTGTAGGATTCGGACCAAGTTGACCGCAGGTGATGTTGTTTGGATTAAACTAAGTTATGCCTTGATTAGAACAAGTGCTGCACTAAGATAATAGACATTGCCCAAGAAAATTTTCGAGAAAAATGCTAGTTTTTGGTTCCTCAAAAGGAGGAAGTGAGCGTTGTGTTAGCCACTTAAGAAGCACATCGCCCAACAAGATACCTGCTCTGTCCTTCTTTATTTTTATTTTTTTTCAAATTTTATACTTTTTTTAACTTTTTGGTGTCGTTTGGAAGACCGACTCTTCTAGCCAAAACCAATCAAATGAGAGGGTTTAAACAATCAAATTGGGATTACTTTTTCCTCCTCACATTGGCAATAAGACAAATTAGCTTTCTTGGAGCATGTTAAAATGGATTATCTCATTAAAAAGGGAATCATTTGATGTTTCAAACTAACTCTCTCTAAGTAAACGGTACGAGTGAGAATCGAACCTGAAACTTCACGTTGCAATGTATAAGATCTCAATTACTTTACCATTCCATTGACCCTCGATTTTTAACAAATGGATTTCACTGGTCAATAAGATATAGAGCAAGAATGTTTCTTGAATCCCAATAATAGTAGTTGCATGGCGAAGTCTCTAATACTCCGCATGCGATTTCCTCACTTCTACATATAACAAAGACACTAGGCATGCAAAGACCACTCTAATCTAGGAATCAATGCTATCCCACATCTCCAATAATGAATCTAGCCTTTGACCTACCTAAAAAATGGGACATCGGAATTGAATACAATCGCGAAAATGTAACGGTGTACTTACTTAAATATGGAATCATTATATAGAGATAGCTAAGCAAACAAAATATGCGGATATTATGCTCTATTCATCCTCAAACTATTTCAGGAGTATAAACTCGAACCCCCAAGATCCGATTCAACAAATTTCAAATTTAAAAATCCTTGTGACCAAGCTGTGAAGAAGATTGTGCCCACCCGCAAACCAAAATTCTCACCAAAGACAATTAAAAAAAGAAAAAGAAAAAACCAATAATGAACCGAGCCGAACCTCAAAATTGGTTTTATGTCATTGCACAACAGGTACAGATGTGATTAAAAATTAAGGAATGGGCCCCCACGCGGGGCCCAATTGGGGGGGGGCAAATTTGAAAATTGAAATCAGCTCGACCGGAAAAAACCAAAACTTCTAGAGAGAGAGAGAGAGAGAGAGGGACAAGAGAGAGAGCAGAGAGAGACTTGGCTTACACACTTTCTTGTCCAGCGAAACAGAGGCGCTTGCGCGACATTCGCTTGTCTCTGCTTTTTTCCGAGGAGAAGGAAAGAAAGCAGGCAAGAAAGAAGAACGAAAGACGGGCGAATGTGGAGCGCGGTGTTGCTTTCGCGAGGCTCACGCTTGGCATCTCCTCGTCGGTTACGGTTGCTTCACTTTCTCTCTCTCTCCTCCGCTGACCGGGCTCCGTTCTAGAGAGATAAACGGCAAGGAGGGAGGGGGCCTGTCCACAAGCTAGCTAGCCTGCTCGGGCAGAGGAAGGAGCCGAGAGAGGAACAGAGGAGTGACAGAGACAGAGACAGGGAGACGAAAGGGAAGTGGGTTTTGATTGGTGGGTGGGTGTGGAAATGGCGTTTTGCCCCTTGTTCTGTTGTGGGAGGGGACTGGATCGGTGAGTTCGCCCGCTCTTTTTTCTGTAATGGATTGTTGTGCCGGTTCTTGGAGCTCGCGGGTCGTGCGATTTCGGGGTCTTTTTGATTCGTCTGTTGGTGAATTTTGATTGCGGACGAACCGTGCTCCGTTGTTGATTTTCCTTTTTGCCCAAGTCAAATGTGATCTAGGGAGCGTTCAGATTCTTGATCCGATTCGGATTTCGCTGATTGTTACATGGGTGTTTGAGAAAAGTTCTGTTTTGATGCTCTGTCTAGTGTCCAGTTGCTAGTCGAAGCTGGAGATGACCAATTTTATTTTATTTTTGATTGGAGAGGGCCATAGACAGAGACAAATTGAGCTTAACAGCCATTGTTTGACTTGATTGAGACGAGCGGCACTTGTATTGTGATTGTCCCATTTACATGTTAATATCTTGATTTCTCTGGAGAGGTGCCTCTATATTTTACTTCTGGGTTTCCTTAGCAGTGTAACGATGGTCTGATGTTGTGAGTTGCATCACAGAAATCAACGGGGCAAGAAGCAGCCGACATGGAGGATATTCTCATTGAAGGAACTGCATTCAGCTACGAATAATTTTAATTACGATAATAAGCTTGGAGAAGGTGGTTTTGGCAGCGTTTACTGGGGACAGCTATGGGATGGATCTCAAGTAATAGCCAATTGCTTCATTCAAATTCGCTGTGATTATGTTGATTTTGTATTGCTATTTGGTTATGCCTATCCATTCTTGGATTCCTTGCAGTGAAAAATTCTAAATTATGAGGCACCAAATTTCTTGCTCAGTAGAAAATGCATTGTATAGTGCATTATTCTGGATGAAGCTTTCCCAAAGTAATTAATCTTGACCAGTGAAGTCCTGTACATTTTGACTTTTGTCTAGGACATGGAACTAGATGAAGGACAGCAACTTCAGTAGAGTCTGAGTTATAATGTATGATAGTTTTGGCCACTTACGAAGTGTGGTGTAACTGAACTCCTTTATTTTGACTAGGGCTCTTGGTGGTGATTGTATCTGGCTAAGACGACTAGGGTGATGGAGCACTATGTAGTTCTCTGAGATTTAACTCCAAAGATCTCTACATTCTTAGGATGTGATTAATTTTTTTGGACTTTGCTAGTATGACATCCTGATCAATAGTCAACTGAAATCAGAGTTTTCCATAGGAGTTTTCCTCAACATTGGAAAAATTATAAAGTGTGTAAAAATTGCACAACCTTTGAGAGGGAGGGTCTGAACTCTTTAGTAGCCCTCTTCTCTGATTTCCCTCCTCCTCTGTGTTTTTCTTTTTCTTCTAGTGACATTGACGGCTCGTGCCTATGGGAAAGAGATCCTTTCTTTTTGTGTGCTTTTTCAGAGTGCATGTTCAATCACTGTCAAAAGAGATCCTTTCTTTTTGCGTCCAGACATTACAATGGATCTTAACATTTTGCACCTGCGTTTAACATAAAATTTTCATATTTTGTGAAGTATCTTCTATTCTTAAAGTGAAATATTGGCAGATTGCAGTAAAAAGGCTGAAGGTCTGGAGCAACAAAGCAGAAATGGAATTTGCTGTTGAGGTTGAGATACTGGCAAGAGTACGGCATGACAATTTGCTTAGCCTTCGTGGCTATTGCGCGGAAGGCCAAGAGCGTCTGATTGTATATGATTACATGCCAAATTTAAGCTTACTCTCCCACCTGCATGGGCAGCACTCGTCAGAATGCCTTCTTGACTGGGACAGGCGGATGAATATTGCTATAGGTTCTGCTGAGGGAATTGCGTAAGCTTTGAGCAACCCTGCCTGTCTTTTTATGTTTGATTTAAACCCTTATGTTGGTGTTGAATGACCACTTTGGCTCTATAATTAAGCTAAACTACTGATATATATTTCACTATATTCTTTCTTTTTGTAAGATGGTTCTGCTTTCTACCATATCAAAGATCTACATGAAGTTCTATAATTCGAGTCAAAAATGATCAAGTCTTGTAGTTCGAGAATAGAATATTATTTTAGCTATGGCTTTGTATAGAGGTGTCATTAACTGCTCATTTTATTTCTTTTGTCAATCTAGGTATCTTCACCACCATGCAACCCCACATATCATTCATCGGGACATCAAAGCCAGCAATGTTTTGCTGGATTCTGATTTCAAGGCCCGAGTTGCTGATTTTGGTTTTGCAAAGTTCATTCCTGACGGTGCGACGCATGTAACAACAAGAGTTAAGGGTACTCTTGGCTACTTGGCCCCGGAATATGCTATGCTAGGGAAGGCATCGGAGAGCTGTGATGTGTATAGTTTTGGCATTCTATTGCTTGAGCTTGCCAGTGGGAAGAAACCCCTCGAGAAACTGAATGCCACTACAAAGCGTACGATCACTGACTGGGCTTTACCACTGGCCTGTGAAAAGAAGTTCAGTGACCTGGCAGATCCGAGGATTAATGGCAAGTATGTGGAGGAAGAGCTTAAGCGAGTTGCACTTGTTGCTCTAATATGTGCTCAGAGCCAGCCAGAGAAGAGACCCACCATGCTCGAGGTGTTGGAGCTTCTGAAGGGTGAAGCCAAAGATAAAGTAGCTGAACTAGAAAATCATGAGCTCTTCAATTGGCCAAAGCCTGGGGAATATAATGATGGGTTATCAGTTGCTGAGGACAGTTTGGACTTCATCTCAGAGGATAAGGAAGGGAACAAGGAGGTCAAGGAGGAGATTACAGCAGAAAATACAAATCCTAATGCGTGAAGCTATTTGGCCTGAGAAGTGGTGTATTGAAAATTGAACCTCTATGGCTTGAGACTTAAACTGATGCAGGGTGACACTGGCTATGTTATTTATTAGATCTGCCAGGAGAGACGCTGCTCAGTGGATCTGATAGATTGGTTTTTTGGGTGGTTTGAGATTCGTGTTTACCATTTTCTTCTGCAATGTCCTTGTTTTTCTGGTCCTTTGAATGATATTGACTGCTTATTGCGTGGGTTAGGGGAATTCCAGGTTACTGTAGAAAAGCTAGAACGGCAGATTGCTTTCTTGATTATCACCCGGTGCATGTTGTGTATGCAATCTCTTGTTCTATCATTGGGAAGTTCAGATACATGGAATAGCGTTGTTAAGGTTCTCCTGTTTGTTCTGCAGGTTAGCTTTGTGGCTTATCTGCTTTGAGATAAATCTGTTTTGTGCTACTGACAAGCGCTTGAGTATTGTTCCACCACTATCTGCAGTTCAGTTTATATGCTGTGTTTGTTCGACCCTTCAGGGGAAGTGGCTATTCCTATCCATGTGTAGGTTATAGACACTTCACAGGAGGTTATGTCCTTTCTTTTTACATGTTATGCAGATCTCACCCATGCAAGGCCGACTGCTAAGCGAAGGAGGTAATTAGAGCATACCCTGTTAGGCGAAAAGCCCGTGGACCCTGCAAAATCCTCAAAGCCACGATTTACTCTTAGGGCCCGTTTGGTTCGACTTTGGGGGAATGCATTTGAGGGAATGCAAATGCCTTTGGGCTAAAGGGGTTTTCCGAAATGCAATTAGTGTTTGGTAAGTATTTTTTAAAATTAACTTTAGTTAAAGGATTTTTGCTAATATTTTTTTATAAAAAAAAAGCTCTGGTGGTGCTTAATCACTGGCCACCGCCACTGGCTAGATCTGATCGTCGACCAACTGCCGATGGCTAGATCTAGTCGTCGGCGACTGTCACCTCGGGTTGCACGACCCCGGCAACCGTCGCCTGGGGTCGCAGGACCTTGGCGATCGCCGCCTAGGGTCGTCGGACCTCGGGTGGCGGTTGCCATGGTCGCGTGACCCCCAGGCGGTGGTCGTCGGGGTCGAGCTAGCCCTTAGGCGGTGGTTGTCGATTGCCGCACCTGCCTCTGGGGAAGATGAACAGTGTAAGTTGCATTTCGAAAATGCAACTTCTCAAAGGGCTCGTTTGGTTCAGCTTTTAGAATGCTCATTTAGAGAATGCAAATACCTTTATATGAAAACCACTTGAAAAAATGCAAATGGTATTTGGTAAAAAATTAATTGAAAGCCACTTGGGGAAATGTAATTGTGTTTAGTTATTTCTTTTTACAAATGGGCTTTGGGAGGTTTTTTTTTTTTATTATTTTTAAAAGTACCTTTTGCCGGCTCCGACAAAGAGCTACGGCCGCCGGCGAGCTAGATCTAGCGCTAGCGGCCGCCGCCTGGAGTCGTGCAACCCTAGGCTGCCGTCTCTTGAGGTTGCGTGATCTAGGCGGCGACGGCCTGGGTTGCGTGACTCAGGTGGCGAGGGTCGTGCGACCCCAGGCGGCCGTCGCCTAAGGTTGCTCGACCTAGGCTGTCATTGCTCGGGGTCGCGCGACCCAAGCGATGGTGCCTGGGCGGTCGTGTGACCCCAGGCGGTCGTCGCTTGAGGTCTTGCGACCCAGGCAGCAACGGCCTTGGTCGCGCGACCCAGGCGGCGAGGGTTGAGCGACCCCAGGCGGCCGTTGCTAGGGGTCGCTCGACCCAGGCCGTTGCCGCCCGGGGTCGTGTAACCTAGGTGACGTCGCCTGAGTGATCGCTCGACCCCAGGCAACGACGCTTGGATGGTCGCGCTACCCCAAGCAGCTGTCGCCTGAGGTCGCGCGACCTCGCTGGCCCCTCGCCGGCCGCCCTAGCCGGCCATGCTTTGCTGAAGAAGAAATTTTTCTTTTGGGGGAACAGTCAGCATTTCAAATGCTACCAAATGAGCATTTGGAACTCTAATGCTAAACCATTTGGTTCAGCATTTTGGGAATGCTTGTTTAAGGCCAAATAAGCATTCTCAATGCTGAATCAAACGGGGCCAAAGCACTTTCACTTTTGCATTGGCCAAAAGTTCCTTGGAGAGCATTCCAAATGCAATTGCATCTCTCTAAAGTGAGTGAAAAGAATTGCCAAATACCATTTACATTTGGCCAAAGGACTTTAGAGCTTAAATGAGCATTCCAAATGTCGTACCAAATAGAGCCTAACTACCCTTAGGACTATTATACCCCGAGTTTTGCCAACAAAGTTAGCCACTTATTACTCAGTTATTGTGCCACATCTTTCATTTTCAACCATATTTTTAAACTATGCAATTATATCATACATCAGATCATTTATTAACTCTAACCTATGAATGCTTAAATGATTGCTACTCAAATCAAGCTTCTCATTCGTGTACTTGCCTTGGCCGAATTATGCTCTCTCTCTTCCTCTTTCATAATTACTTATCACTCATTCATGTTGCCACATCTCCAAATTCTCAACGATATGCTTTAACAAAGTGATGGCATAATCCATGACATCACTTTAACCTTGGTTAGTTGATACATTTAATGTAAGAAATGTGAGACTTATTCCTCGTTTCCTTTCCAACCATCATCTTTCTTCGAATGATATTGACTGCTCGTCATGTGTGTTAGGGATATTCCAGATCACTGAAGAAAAACTAGAACGACAGATTGCTTTCTTGATTATAACCCGGCATACGTTGTGTATGCGATCTCTTCTTCCATCACTGTGAAGACAGCGTTCTTAAGGTTCTCATGTTTGTTCGGCAGGTTTGCTTTGTGACTTATCTGGCTCAAGATGAATCTGTTTTGTGCTACTGATTTGCATTCAAGATTGTTCGACCACAATCTGCCGTTAAGATTATATATGCCGTGTTTGTTCGTCACCTCAGGCAAAACGGTGCGATCCTATCCCTGCTCAGTTTATAGTCACTTCACAGGAGGTTATGTCCCTCTTTACATGTTACGTAGATCTCACCCATATAAAGCCCACTGTTAAGTGAAGGAGGTATGATTCTCGGTGAACGATGATGTAGTTCATGGAAAGTAGAATGATCCGGATGCTCGATGAATGAGGCTGGCAGAAGCACATTTTGAACACTGTAATAATGATAATATCTTGCGGAATAGAGTATGAGAAGTGTAATTTAGATGAACAAAATCAAGCCAACCAGCCAAGGCATAATTGCACATAAGAAAGCAACATCTATGGTTTGTGACTCCGTATATTCATTGATAGTTGCTAATCGAACGATTTTGGTTGGATCAACATACAACTGCACATTTCTCAGTAATCTGTCCTAAGTGATTATGATTTTCTTCGCAACGTAAAAAGCATAACTAGTACAAATAAGATTCTCCCTATCAAGCAACGAGCCTACATTAAATCTTATTACAACGCGAGTTTCGGCGGAGAACTATTTCCTCAGAAAAGACAGAAAAGGAAAAGGCCCTCATATGGGAGATGTAATTTCTGCTCATATATTTTTATTGCTTTTATGATTTTTAGTGGAGTCTCGACGAGGCGGATTGCCCATCACCGCACCCTTCTGACCTCGTGCTCCTTGTGCTGCAACAATCCATGCCACGGCGCAAGTCGTTAAACGGAGAGAAAACTTGCCAGAGTAGGGCAGAATCGGAACCTGCAGACCAGCGGAGCTCTGAGGGAGGAAGTTGAATGTCGTGACCAACAGCAGGCAACAGATGAGGGTGGTGAGAGGCGAAGAAGAGGAGGAAAGAGCCTTGCTTTATGCCATCCTTTTAGTTCTTTTAACTTGTTATGGAACTGGATGCGAGATGGTAAAGCACTCTTTGCTATTTATAACAAGGGTGAGACTTATGGTCAACAAAGAGAAGGATGAGATACAAGCACATAAAGTTGTTTAGGGTATGAATGGTAACCATTCTGCTCCAAAAATCAAATTTTTGCCAGAAATTGATTTATGAAATTTTTGCCAGAAATTGATTTCTAGAGGAGAAATCTGTTTGGTAAAACATGACTAATTCTGCACTATAAATTGATTTTTAGAACATAAATCTATTTTTATTTTTTTGGGCACATCAAAAAAAATAAATTTCACTCAAAGTGGGTGCCTAAAGGTATTCTAAGCCATTTTGTGAAGTTTTAAAATTTTTGAGTTTTTGATTTTTTTGGGCACCTAAAAAAAAATTAAATTTCATTCAAAGTGGGTGCCCAAAGGCATTTTAAACCATTTGATAAAGTTTTGAAATATTTTTATTTTTTTATTTTTTTGGACACCTCAAAAAAATTAAATTTCACTTATAGTAGGTGCCCAAAGGTATTCTAAACTATTTTGTGAAGTTTTGAAATTTTTAATTTTTTGATTTTTTTGGGCACCTAAAAAAATTAAATTTTACTCAAAATGGGTACCCAAAAGTATTATAAGCCATTTTGTGAAGTTTTAAAGTTTTTAATTTTTTGATTTTTTTTGGACACCTCAAAAAATTAAATTTCACTCAAAGTGAGTGTCCAAAAGTATTTTAAGCCATTTTGTAAAGTTTTGAAATTTTTAATTTTTAATTTTTATATTTTTTGAAAAAAATTCACAAAATTTCCTATTTTCCCGAAATCTAACTTTTGTTAATATTTTGGAAATTTTTATGAATTTTTTATGGAATTTTTCAATTTTTATGCATTTTTTGAAAAAAAAATTAGTGAGAAAAAGAGAGAAAATATGGAGAATGCATTCTGAAAGAGATAAGCTACTAAAAATAGCTTCTCTTTTTCTTGTCCAAAACTCATTTTGGAATAAAAAATGGATTTTGGAATCAAAAATGCATTCTGAAATCAAGTATTTTTAACAAACGCATTTTTATTCCAGAATGCAAAAATTGCTCCAGAATGCATTCCAGAAATTTTTTAATAGACGTATTTCTGTTCCGGAATCCATTCTGGAGCAGAATTTTTACTTCAGAATGAATTCTATGCGCGCCCTTACAGTTGAACCAGACAAATGCTGGTTATTTAATACCTAACCCACTCTATTTGGGTCTTATTTTTATAATCTTTGGACGGGCTCTCATTTGCGCATTGTGACTATGGTTGAACTCTTATAATCATAAAGATTAATCAATACTGCTTCCATTTTCCATCCACTTTCCCTTTGCTCTTCTTGTCATATTCGAAACATAGTCTTACTAAAATAAAAACGCCTATAATAATTAACCGTCTGATTCTTATGCCGCGTGTTTCATAAGTGGGCATAATTTGGAATTGGTATTTCTATACAGAGTGACTCTCCTATCTATCACAGTCCCATAATGATGGTCATCAACATCTTGGGCATCTTGTGATGCAACGATCCTTGTCACGGCGTGAGCCAACAAACAGGGAGAGAACTTGCCGGGGTAGGGCAAAACTGGAACTTGTGGATTGGCGGAGCTTCGAGGGAGGAAGCCGAAGGTCATGACCAGCATTGGGCAACAATGAGGATGATGGGAGAAGAGGAGGAGGAAAGAGCATTGCTTTTTGCCATCCTTTTTAATCCAGCAATTATCATGCCAGTGGCTAGCGAGGGTCTTTGGCCCTCACTCGTGATTGGTGAGGGTCGGCACTTGATAGAAAAAAAAGAGAAGAAAGAAAGAAAAGAAAAAAAAAAAAATTATAAAAAAATTATACAAATTTATCCATATCAGCCTCGGTCGTTTTATGTGACACTACCGGCATTCACGTCATCGATTTCCAGTTAAAATTGATCAGATTGACTCAATTGACAAAATGTGAAAATGTTTAGAACTTAATCGATAAAATTGAAAGGTTTAACACTGAAATGGCAAAAGTGCAATATGTTTGGAACTTTTTGGACAATTTTTCCCATTTATTTTATTTCCACTCCGTCAATAGTTAAGTCAATCATGGTTCCTTCGTCGATTAAGTCGATATTCATTTGTCGACATTTTGCTCCAAGACTTAATTGCCCTATTGACAATCTCTATCGGCAAAAACCACAACCCATAGGTTTGTTGGCCAACGCCTCTAAACACTCAGGCTACGTTTGGTAGTCGGGATAAAATTCAGGATAAGATAGATTTTATCCTATCCTGTGTTTGATGTTTGTCCAAGATAGGATAAAGTTGGATATGGTAGGGATATAACCCGAATAAAATTATCCCATGGGGCAGGTGGGATAAATGTGGATAGAATTTCTAATATCTATAATATAAAAATTAATTTTCTCGAATAACAAACTTGTTAAATTAATAAAATTAAAATAATATTTGAATATAAATATTATTTTAATTTTAATATAAAAAATTCAAAATAACAAAAAATTCGTTTTTATTTATTCTTATTTTTATTTATATATTTAAAATTTCTTTATATCATGTGATATAAATTTCATATATATAAATTAGTACTAATATATATATTTATTACATATTTTAGGTATATTAGTATAGTTTACTATTTAATAAAATTTTATTAGAGAATGATGAAGGGGAAAAAGAAATAATAAAATAATAATAAAAAGGAGGAAAAATAATAAAAAATAAGCAAAAAAAAAAAGTAAGTAAAAGTGTCGTGAGAGATTTTTATTATCTCTGTTTGTGCAATTTTTAGATTTATTTACATTAATATGACGTTCATAGCAAATAATGGACATGGCAAGAAGTTAAAATATCCGGCTTTATTTTCGCGCTTCACCAAATAGTAGATAGGATATAGCAAATCCTTTGGATTTCATATCTTATCTTATCCAATCTTGTCCTTGTTAGAAATCTAGATGACCAAACGCAACTCAGTAATTTCTTGCCTCTATCTCTTCTAATCCAGCCTCTGCTAGCCGAGTCATTGATTGGGGATTTGGAGATTTTTTGGTGTTGATAGTTATACAACATTATTTTGAAACCGAATGTGGACACGACTTACGATGAGTATATCTCATATTAATTCTTTTCGAAACAAAGAAAAAAGCTTTCAAGAGTAAATATACACATAGTATAGAAACAACCGCCCAGAATGAACACTGAGGCTTCATTACCATACGTGTTTAGCAAATATCGATATGTGTATAAATGAGTTTGCCTTTGTGATAAATGGGTAAAAAAGAAATTAATACAAAATGAACTTGATAATCAACATAAATTTCCAAAATCTGACAACACTAAAGTCCCCATATAATATCAGTAATGGACCCCCAGTAGTAGATATGCTTAGTGGACATCTTGGGCATTGGAACAACAATTGTTGCTTCTGTCGGTTTTCTCCTAACCAATTTGCAACACAGCAATATTGATTCAAATTCATACAAAAAGTTTATACAAGGTCGTTATTTGCTGATAACTAGAAACTTTTTAAAATGAATCATCTAGCATTGCTTATGACTCTTGAGATGTTTTGCATCGGATTCTCCAAGTCCAACCTCTCCTTTTTACCCACTCATTTATGAAATCTTTTTTTTTTATGACCACAAAAAAATTTATGAAATCTTTTACCTTAATAGACTCTGGTGAAAGAGAGCACACAAACACACACTCTCCGAAGAAAGTGATGACTGCATGTTTATAAATGATCCGATTTTGGCTCGAAAACAGATGTTGCAAGTTCGATTCTTGTCCTAGGGAAATCAAAACTAAGTGGGTGGAATGTCGGTGTGTTGCCCAATTGTAAGGAGTTTAGGAGAGGGATGAGGTTGGACTTGGCTGCCTTGGTTGCTCTTGGCTTTTGCTGTTCCGAGCTCTCATGTCGTGTTGTATTCATTTTCTTTGTGATTCAACGTTGTAAAGCTGGTTTTCATAGATCCACGAGGAAGACGTAAATTTCACAAGCAGGGTTGGAAAAAAAAGGTGACAACGAAAGCCAAGGACAAGGGTGAGGCAACGATTCCCGTATGGTTGGTGGCTTTAGCGAAGACTGCATGTCTTGTCTTATTTAACGATTTATTTTCTGCTTATGATTTCTATGGACATTCAATGAAATTATAATCGTTAAAGTCTGATGTGTTGAAATTCCTTCATATTAGATATATGTCTCAATTAATCTTTACCTATCCATAATAGGTTGACATGACCCGCTTCAATATTCAATAAAACGATATACCGAGCATTGGCCTTGGTGTGAAAGAGAAGTGTCATGTGATGCACGGTATGCACCACAAGGTGAAGCTTATACTGGTCCAGTAGATAGTAAGTAGGGAATGCAGTAGTGGAAACGATGAAAAGCAAGTGCAGGTGTTGAAGGGTTCATTCAAATTATGGACATTCATCTACAATGCTAAGCGAAGATGTCAATCGTAGATAAACATCGCATTATGGTAGATGAGAGGATATGATTGTTATTTATTATGATTCATCGGGGGCTTTTAAGCGGGGGATGCACATACCGTCAAGATACATATGGCGATTCAACTTTTTGAAAATTACCAGCTAATTGATAATGACATATTATAGCAACACCATCGTCTGAGACTGCTTAAGAAACGTCACTAATACCTCCGAAGTGGCCATTAGAACTTACTGGTGCACCCTCTTTACTTAGTTGTGTGGAAGAAGTAACTAAGCTAGTGGCATTATAACCCGGCCCTTTGAAGAATACCCACAAAAAACTATCTCGTGCAATAGTTGCATAGTTGCAGATGCATCACAGAATAGAGCTTAGGGTTTTAAAATTCAAAAGGATTTTTTCTAGTTATTTCCTTTTGTAGAAATTCATTTTCGTGAACAATAAGTGGCTTGCTTTTCTGCATAACAATGCATACTATTGTACTGGAAATTTTCCCCTCAGTGCGTGTTGAGATGCATTTGCTTGTGATGTTTCCCAACCAACTATATTGTGAATAGACTATTTTTATTCTGTCTTGTGGCAAGACATTATCGTCGTATGCTTATTTTCTATCAAAAGTCGCAATTTCTTTTGCATGTAAAGGCTTCTAAGTTAAATTTTAGATGAATGGATAATGGTCTTACCATCTTTATACGGTATTAAAGTAAATTGTTTTGAGCAAATATTTTTCTGTCTTCTCATTTATGTCTACTTCCCGTGCTCTAACATCAGACCAAAATATGCATGAAGAGGAATGCTAATAAGCTAAGCTTAAAATGAATAGGACAATAATCCCACAAAAGTTTACGGAACATCAATATTCTCATAATAAAAACAACACCAAAGGGATCGAGAGCAACTATCATGTTTATGGACTATGATAACATTAGTAAGAACAAAACATGATTTCCTTAGTCCTTATGGAGGAAGATACAGATGATTCCAAAATGATTCATGCTAGGGGTAATCAAGAGCTTTCCACCAAAAAACACACCAGTGTTTCTCCATCTCTCCACATTTTATTACTTAAGAAAAAGGTCTTAGTATGTAATGCCCTCAAGGATCAAATATGCTCACGGTGGAACCTTCGGCGCTGGAACAGCACACGGCCTCCATCATCAACCATCTGCAATCCAACCATTAATATAACGAAGTTAACATACTTAAGTAATAATAATAATACATAATTGTCTCGAGGGTTTAATGAGAACTTACGACGACATCCTGGGGAATGTATTGGGCTGCTTCCACCCACACCACTTGTGGCCCCGAATAATCATTCATATAAACTGCTGATTAATCTTGCTTAGGAAAGAAAGAATATTGCCTAATCTGCTATCAGCACATACAATCTACAAGAATTGAACCGTGCAATATGTACAACACATTAAGCAGATTAACTAGCTAGTGCTTAGATACATCCGGCTTCATGTGTCGATATAAGCTAGTATTCACTGACCCATCCATAAAATAGAATCATCATCATCATCACTCATACACTCGCAATGAGAGAGAGAGAGAGAGAGAGAGAGAGAGAGAGAGAGAGAGAATATATTTACTAGCACATTCTTGAGGAGTGATGGACCTGCTACAGAGGTGAAATGGCGGTGGAGCAGCAAAAACACAAGTAAGTAACATATGACGTCAACAAGCAAAGCTCTGCTCACCATTTTCCCTCAATCTTTATGTCTTTCAACTTCTTTCTTTCCATCCTTAATTTATAGAAGAGCAGTCGTGTTTCGTGAATGCATCTGTAGTGCATCTATGCTATGATAATCTAGATGCCAGTGCCACGTCTTAGGTCTTATTTCCTTTCTTTTTTTTTTTTTTTTTTCTATTTTGTAGAATGATGTGTTGAAGAATCTTTCAAATCATTTGCAAGTCTTTGCTGTCTGCCCTCGTCAGTTGACTCTTTTGGATATAATTGATTTAGAGAGCGCCGTAATGGACTATTGTTGAATACAAAATATGACCCAATTATATAAATATTTATATACAATATGCCTCATCAATTGGTAGATTAATTTTACATAAACTAATCTTGATGGTGCTAGCGGTGAATAAATTCAAGCATTTTTTGCTTATAGCCAACAAGTGGGGAAATAACCAAAAAATTTCTAAATTTATTGTATTTATACAAATTCAGTCATAAATCTTTCAATTGTGTCAATTTAGTCCTAAATATTTCATGTTATGCCAATTGAGTCAATTTGACTAATTTTGGCTAGGAATCTCTGATGTGTAAACCAACTGTCCTACGTGGCATGGCTGACGCTAATGTGGACGTTTTTTTTTATAAGGGTGTCGCAACATCCTCAATTGGCCCAGATTTGGGTGATAGGCCTTGTGCCTTTTCCTTGACTAGTGAGGGTGTTGCTACACTCCTTGGCCACAGCAAGGGCAATGAGCAAGAGCATTGGGCGAGGTCCTGCGAGCCCTAGCTTAGTGGTTGGCGAGGGCATTGCGCTTCACCCAAAGTTCGTGGGGGCTGCGACGCCCTTGCTTGTGGCCAACGAGGGTCGGTTGGCAACCCTTGCCAACCCTTAGTCCAAAAAGAAAAGAAAAGAACCCAAAAAAATATTGAAAAATATAAAAAAATGTCAACATTAGCGTTGGCTGTGCCACGTAGGAAGTCAACATCTATGTAAGAAATTTTTAGCTAAAATTGGCCAGATAGATTCAATTGATGAAACGTAAAAATATTTAGGATTAAATTGGCATATTTAAAAGGTTTATGACTGAATTGACATAAGTACAGTAGGTTTATGAATTTTTTGGCAATTTTCCCACCTGAGATTGAAGCAATGTCCTTTTTTTTTTCTTTTTTATGGTTAAGACTTTCTATGGTGAATCCTAGAAAGTCTAGATTGATTTGAGAGAAAGCGACCTCTCGTATTTAAAATTTAATTTCACAGACGATACGTATTACAGAAAAATATTAGTTTTAACAAACGGACCAAGTCAGAAGTATGACCGCTTTGTAAGATGAAAGAAAGTATTTTTTTTCTATACGTGTTCTACGTAGGTGCAATTTGATAATGTATATGTTATCGATTGTATCATCTTTTGGAAGATGAAGTACGGAGGAAATGAGTTTATCAAGCAAATAGATAGAAAGGGAATAACATGGATATATTGAAGACTTCAACAATGTAAAGCCAACAAGTTTCTTCATCACTGACGCCAAAGTGGACCAACAATCCTCAAACCTTACAATGAGTGACATACATCTATAACTTTTAGGCGTGATTATACCAAAAGATGTACATCTGGTTCTTTTAAAGGATAAATACATTGGAAGTCCTAGAACTTGTTAAGAAAGTGTAAATAAATTCTAAAACTTATCGCAAAAGTGCAATCAGAGTCTCAAAACTTTCAAAAAGTGCAATGAATGGAAGCATTTAAGTGGACTAATTTTACAAGTTTTAGGAATTAATTAAACTCTACGGAAGTTTTATGACTTAATTATACTTTCGTGATAAGTTTTAGGAATTCTAGTGCACTTATCCTAAATATAAAAGACCGAGTCCAACGGATGGCGGTGTTCTCTTACATTTTTCACTCATTTCATGTGTCTTGTTCAGACAAGATACTAGACCACTAACCCAGGCTTTGCACAGGAATGCAAATATGTGTATTTTCACTACTTAAACTTCTATAGATACATAATATGCAAAGTATGGAAATGGCTACTGAAATCAAGCTCAATTTGGGTGGCTTAGGTGCATCGTTACTTAAGAAAGTAGGAGTCCTTTCAGGTTATTGTTCCTAAATCTGATTCGACACATGCCTGGCGAAAAATATTAAAAGATATTGAAACCTCGTATCATTAGAAACTGATGTCACTGTTTGTGTTGGCTTGTATTGCCCGGCAAAGCCCTCCTCTTTGATGTGTGGTTCAGCTTAATCATGCCCCATCTGCCATCCTAAAAATTTATCAAGAGTTGCTCCTTGTTCGAATCTTCTTGCGTCGGTTATCATCCTAGCCCTTGTTGAATTGAGTAAGAGTCGGATTCATCCGCGGACGACACTGTTGTTGAGACTATATGAAAGAAAGACGAAGAAGTGGAAAGCTAAAGAAAGCTTAAAGTCTTCTATACGAATCAAATATTGATTCATGTTCTGCGTAACTGATTTTTGTTCCTTGAGCTAAGGGAAAAACAGAGTAGTTGATATTCTGTTAGTTCAGTTGTATATATTTGTTCTTCTGTTAGTTTAGTTGTATTTCTGGTAAATGAGCTGTAACTTGAGCAACAATTTTAGCTTGAAGAGTTGTACGTGTTATATAAACAGTAAGATACCCATAAAAACGGATGCTCTCAGATGAAGTTCTGAATGTAGTTCAAGTTCTTCAACTGTAAATTTCCTTTCTTTCTTCTTCATTTCTCAAGTTCTTCACACGGTATCAGAACTTGTCTCTGAGAGCAAAGTTATGAATCTTGATCTTTTCTCTTGAAGAACACAGCAATGGCAACAAGAATACCGAGATATCCTTTTCCTATCCACGTAAACATTGCTAACTTCGTTACAATCAAACTTGCAGAAGACAATTTTCTTCTCTAGCAGACTCAGATTCACAGATTTCTCTGGAGTCAAGAGCTATTTAGTTTTGTCAGTGGAGATATTCCACCACCATAGAAGTTACAACTTGATATTGAAGGGAATGAGACTGAAGCTGTGAATCTTGAATACAATGATTGGGTGAGAACTGATCAACTGGTATCATCGTGGATTAGTGGTGCAGTTTCTGAGCATATACTAGGGCTGATCATTGGCCTGGAAACATCTTTTGAGGTATGGCAAACATTACTAAATCGTTTCATATAGAAATCAGTAGTTAGAGGGTTTAAACTGAGGGGGAAACTTCAAGCATGTCAGAAGCGAAATAGAAAACTTTCTGATTATCTTAGAAAATACAAACTGATTTGCGACCAGTTAGATGCAATTGGGAAGCCTGTTGATGAGATAACTAAAGTTTTTGGTGTCTTGGAGGGCCTAGGCTCAGAGTATGAGAATTTTCGAACAACTATATACTGCTTGAAACCTCAACTTGATTATGATGAGGTGATATCACAACTAGAAAGATTTGAAACAAGACTGCAAAACTATTCCTCGAGCCAATACAATCCTAACATGGCATATTATGGAGAAAGAAGTCTAGAGATGGAACCGAAGGTGGTACTTAACAGAGAACTGCATCAACAGAATTTTGCTCTTATAGGCCAGAAAGGGAACACTCGTTGAGGATGTAACTACGGTAGAGGTTGTCTATTTGACAATCGAGTTCATGGTTATGGATATCAAGGAAAAGGTTAGAATTATAAACCATTTAATTTGAACCAATATCAGGGGGTTCAACATTTTAGTCCAAGGAATAATTTCTATGGTTCAAATCATGGCTTTCGACCGTATGCTAGTTCATCACAGAGGTATCAAGATACTAAATCCTATCTATCTCCCAACTTAGCAGTTCACAAGAACTTACAGGATGAAAAAGCCATAGATGGAGTTCGAGTAACTTGCCAAATCTGCAAACGTCCAGGGCATGATGCTCTTCGATGCTGGTATAGATTTGATAACTCTTATCAAGGTACATATATTCCACAAGCTCTAACAGCAATGCATCTTGAGGATTCTACAGGCAGTGAATGCTATATCACAGCCAATATAGGTATAATTCATAACTTCACAAAGTACACTGGAACTGATTCTGTAATGATAGGAAATGGATCATGTCTTCCTAGTACTCATACTAGTGATGCATTGTTACTTACTGAAATTGATGCATTACCTCTCAATGATGTGTTGGTAGTACCTGAAATCAAGAAAAATCTTCTTTCAATTTCAAAACTAACTGATGACTTTCCTTACTCCTTTGTGTTTGATAAAACTGGTGTCTATGTTAGGGACAATCGCACCAACTCCACAGTGCAGCTTGGGTTGAAAATTGAGGGACTTTATCGAGTGGATCAGAAGGCAACACAAGCTCTGTTTACACAAAGACATAAAGCTGTTGGAGAGGAAGTATGGCATCAACGACTTACTCATACCAACATAAAGACCTTGAAGTATCTTCAACAACAACAGTGTATCAGCTATAATAAGAAAGCTTCCTCTGTATGTGGCAGTTGTCAACTTGTTAAGAGTACTAATCTACCTTTTTCTTTATCCCATTCTATATCTGAACTTCCTTTAGAAAGGATACATTGTGATATCTGGGGTACTTCACCAATAACCTCTGTTCAAGGCATCAGGTTTTATGTCATTTTTGTGGACAACTTCTCTTGATATAGTTGGTTTTATCCAATGAAATACAAATCTGAGTTCTATAATATTTTTCTTCTGTTTCAGAAATCTGTAGAGACTCAGTTTGACCGCAAAATCAAAGCCTTCCAATGTGATGGTGGTGGTGAATTCACTAGTACCAAGTTTCAGGCTCATTTAGAAACTTGTGGTATTAAACAATATATTTCTTGCCCTTATACTCTTGAACAAAATGGAATTCCTAAAAGGAAACATTGTCATGTGGTAGAATTGGGCCTCACTATGCTCTATCATGCTCGAACACCATTACACTACTGGGTTGATTCATTCTTAACTATGAATTGTATTATTAATCTGCTTCTAACTCCAACGCTGTAGATAGACTCACTTCATAACAAACTTTTTAAACAAGTACCCAACTATGATCATTTCATGGTCTTTGGATGTGCTTGTTATCCTTGTCTCAGACCCTATGCTCAACATAAATTTGACCCTCGATCCCTCACTTGTGTATTCCTCGGGTATAGTGAGAAACATAAAGGGTATCGCTGTCTGCTACCTACTGATGGTAGAATATATATCAGTCGACATGTGACATTTGATGAAAATTTCTTTCCATTTGCCAAGCAATTATCTGCAGATTATCTTCACCATACATCTCTGTATTGAAAATGGGTTGATGAGGTAACTTTTCTGGATTCTACCAGGGCAAATATAGTTAGACAAACTCACAATTTTCACACTGGCCATCCACATGACAATGGTGTTCTGGAGGTAGGCCAAATTCGTATACCATACAATTCTAACCATTGCACAGATCTGTCTTCTTCACATTCACAAGCTGTTGCTGCTCTTGGACCATCAGACTCTTCTACTTCGCATATTATAGAACCTAGCATACTTGTTGATGATCAAGAACGTCAGTCTTCCTCCCCTCCTCAACATCGTGATATCTCTGTTCATCTTATGAAAACTTGACTTAAGTCTGGCATAGTGAAACCAAATCCCAGATATGCCTGTTTAGCTGAATACACTGTCCCTCCTGAACCAAAATCACTAAGTCAGCCTTAGCTCATGAAGCTGGACTTGTGCAATGCAAGAAGAAATGGTTGCCTTGTGTGAAAATCAAACTTGGGTGTTAGTTCCCAGAACTGCTCAGATGAATGTCATAGGCTGTAAATTGGTGTATAAGACCAAGTTAGCATCTGATGGGAGTCTTGACAGGTTAAAAGCTCACTTGGTGGCTAAAGGGTTTCATCAAGAAGAAGGAGTAGACTATCTTGAAACTTTCAGCCTTGTTGTAAAACAAGCAACCATATGTGTTGTCTTGTCAGTAGCTATGGTGCAGCATTGGCCTATTCATCAACTTGACGTAAAAAATGCATTTTTACATGGCACATTGACTGAATCTGTTTATATGGAGCAACCTCCTGGTTTCGTCCATCCTATATTACCTCATCATGTCTGCTTACTTCAAAAGTCTTTATATGGACTTCAACAGGCTCCGCGTGCATGGTTTGAGAAATTCAGCAATTTTTTACTTGAATCAGGCTTCTTCTGCAGCACCACAGATCCATCTCTCTTTGTGTACTGTAGAGGTACAGACACAATTCTTTTGCTTCTTTATGTTGATGATATTGTACTGACTAGTAACTCTTCTTAGCTTCTTACTAACTTAATCAAGTCTCTGAGTCTTACTTTTCACGTGAAAGACCTGGGTTCTCTTCATTACTTTCTGGGTATTGAAGCCACTCGTAGTACTACCGACCTCTTTCTTTGCCAGACTAAATATGCTCTTGACCTTCTTACACGAGCTCACATGCAAGATGGCAAGCCAATCTCAACTCCTCTATCTGCCAGGTCTATTCCTACGTCAAATGATGCCATCCCTCTTGATAATCCCCTTGAATACAGAAGTCTGGTAGGAGGTCTTCAATATCTCACTATTACTAGACCTGATCTTGCATATGCCACCAATATTTTATGTCAGAAAATGCAGCGCCCTACCATTGCTGATTTTCTTAAATTGAAGCGAGTACTTCGATATGTAAAGGGAACAATTCATCTAGGTATCTTTCTTCATCTGCATAATACTCTAAACTTATATGGCTTCTCAGATGCTGACTGGGCAGGATATCTTGATACCAGATGCTCTACTACTGGTTTTTGCACATTTCTTAGTTCCAATCTTATCTCCTGGACAGCCAAAAAACAACCCATTGTTTCTCGTTCCTCCACTGAAGCTGAGTATCGTGCCCTTGCCTCTGCTACGGCTGACCTTACTTGGATCAGCTTTATCCTGCATGACATTGGCATTTCTTTAACATCACCTACGGTCCTCTTTTGTGATAATCAGTCTGCCATTTCACTTACTACTAATCCTATTTTATATGCTCAAACCAAACATATCGAAGTTAACTTTCACTTTGTCAGAGAAAAAGTTTCCTTGGAATCATTATACGTCCAGTATGTTCCTAGTCATCACCAACTTGCTAACATTTTCACCAAGGCATTGTCACGACTTGATCACTCCACTCTCCGAACCAAACTGGGCTTGGGGTTTAAACTTGCACCTAGTTTGTGGGGGGATGTTGAGACTATAGGAAAGAAAGACGAAGAAGTGGAAAGCTGAAGACAGCTTAAAGTCTTCTATACGCATCAAATATTGATTCATGTTCTACGTAACTGATTTCTGTTCCTTAAGCTAAGGGAAAAACAGAGTAGTTGATATTCTGTTAGTTCAGTTGTACATATTTGTTTTTCTGTTAGTTCAGCTGTACAGTTATATTTCTGGTGTATGAGTTGTAACTTGAGCAGCAATTTTAGCTTGAAGAGTTGCACGTGTTATATAAGCAGTAAGATACCCAAAGAAAGGGATGCTCTCATATGAAGTTCTGAATGTAGTTCAAGTTTTTCAACTGTAAATTTCCTTTCTTTCTTCTTCATTTCTCAAGTTCTTCACAACCGTTACTAAGGGGGGTTTCTATTACACCATCTATAACGACCTTGCCCTTTCCATGTGTTGTGTCATTACACTAGTGATAGTTTTAAAGCCACAATACATTGTGATAGATGCTATCATTGTTTCGTCTTATGGCAAAATACATTATTGTGGCATGCTTAATGCCCTTTGAGATTTAGCTTTGTGGCTCATCTGCTTTGAGATGAATTGGTTTATGCTACTGACATGCACTTGAAGACTGTTCAACCACTATCTACAGTTCAGATTATATGCTGTGTTTATTCTGTCACTTTAGGCAAAGCGGCGCGGTCCTATCCATGATCAGTTTGTAGACACTTCGTAGAGGAGGTTATGTCCATCCTCTTTACATGTTGTGCAGATCTCACTCATAGAGAGAGCTGACTGTTAAACGAAGGAGGTAATCTTCTTGGTGAACGGCGACATAGTTCACTGAAAGGAGTATGATCTGGATGGGGAATGAATGAGGCTACCTGAAGAACAGTTTTACGCTCGCGATACAATTCAAGGAAATGGAATGGTGATTCTTGCTGTGGCTAAGGAATAACATCCTTTCTGATCCCTTACCAAAAAAAAAAACATCCTTTCTGATTTCGGGGATATAGCTACATTTTCTCCAATAGAGTACGAGAAGTGCAACAAGATGAGCAACTCAAGCTAGCCAGCTATGGCATAATTGCCCATAAGAAAGCATCATCTATGGTTTGTGACCCCGTATATTTATTGATTTCGGTTGGATATGCATACTATTGCACATTTCTTATGATTGAAGTTTCTTTGTCACTTAAAAATCATAACTAGTACAAATAAGATCCTCCTAACCAAAGCAATTAGCCTGCATTAAGTACTGCCATAACGCGGCGGACTATCCTCGAAGAGAAGACGCAAAAGAAGAAGCCCTCATATGGGAGGTGTAATTTCTGCTCATGTAGTCGTATTAGTTTTAACATTTTGAATAGGGGCTTGACAAGAATGGCTGCCTTCCGCATAATAACCGCCTTCGGCTTGCCGATAGCCACGATGATCACCTTTTTGTCCTTGTGCTGCGACAATCCATGCCACGGCGCAAGTCACGAAATAGAGAGAAGACTTGCCGGAGTAAGGCAGAATCGGAACTTGTGGATGGGCGGAGCTTCAAGGGAGGAAGCTGAAGGTCGTGACCAACATAGAGCAACAAATGAGGATGACGATACGAGAAGAGGAGGAACGAACCTTGCTCATTGCCATCCTTCTAGTTTTGAGCTTGTTTATGGACTTGTTGGGATGTGAGATTGGTAGCCACTCTTTTGCCAATTTTATAATGAGGATGAGATTGTTGAATGAGGTTTATTCCTTAGTGACAGGCATGATGAAGAAACTAAGGTGGGTTAGACAACGACCCACTATATAGTGAATTGATTATAATATTGACCTATGACCGTGTTCAAACTTTTAAGATTATCCAAGAGACTAATTTCGACCGACCTATCATGTTCAACTTTGATTAGGTCCTTTGCTCGTTTGTCAAGCAGGTCCAGGTGAAATCGTAACCGCCTCCACTTTCTTCCACTTCCATTTTCTTCCACTAATCTTTGGACAACCTCTTGCCAAGAAAATTTCATATAAGGGTCCAAAGTGCCCTTATTTTCTCAAAATAGAGCTCAAAGTAAATATTATTTCAAATAAGGGCTTGAAGTAGTTGAGTGATTCTCAAACAAGGGCATGAGTTTGATTGGCTAGCGAGCAATTGATTTTTCTAGCAACTGGAGCAAGGCATTTTTGTCTAGAACAAAATTCCGAGTAAAGATTAAAAAGAAAAAGAAAACTAAAAAGTCAAAACGAATAAAGAAATTCAAACCAAACGAGAGAGATTGTAGATGGTCATCGATGTGCGCCGTGGCCGTTCGGACTGTAAGAGTTTTTCTGTATATGGGCTACATTAATTGAGATTGTAATTAACTGTTTACGGGTTTGGTTTAATAAGGTTGGATATAAGGATTCTTAATCAGTCTAATATGAACTTGGTTTGTATGGGCTAAATTGAGCCTGGCCCGTTATGAGATGGTATAGCTGGAAACTTTATAAATAAAGTTGGAGGTCCCTCTCCTAATCCTAACTCTCTCTCAAACACTCTCAAACCTTACATACGGTACTCGTGAGGGCTAAGGCGGTCTCATAGTGCTAGGGACTTTGGGGGTTATAGGAGAGAAGAGCTCCGGCACCTGTTTGTCGTCATTTCCACATCGAGAGGCAATGGATTCTAAAACAGATGCATAAATCTCGTCTATCCTTTTACCATACCATCTATTTTTTGCTATGGCGATCCTAGGGCGCTCAGCCGCGCCTCACGGCCGGCCAACATGTGGTATTAGAGCTGCCATAGTTGAGAACTAGATCGTACTGTTTTGTATGTGATTTTCGATTTTTCGTCCGATGAAAGTTAGAATAAATCACATAAACAGATAAATCGACTTGAAATGAGAATTTTGAGTGGTCGCTGGCCTCTGGGGGGCCGCCGGATGTGGCCGCATGTGCTGCGGCATTGATGACACCGGCGGCACACGTGTGGCCACGCACGAGTGTTCCCAGTGCGAGCAACGCACATACTAGGGTATCTGACTGACTTGATCTGACTTCGAAACCAACTTGGGGTTGACCAGTTGAATTGTTGACTGGGTGACCGGACCCGAAAGTTGACCGTTGACCGGACTGGTTAAAGGTCGAACCGGTTGGTGGTTGGATCGGTTTAGTCATAAACCTATTGTATGTTGGTCATTTCAGTCATAAATATTTCAATTGTGCCGATTTAATCCTAAGTATTTTGATAATTTGTCAATATAGTTCAAAATCTTTCAATTATACCAATTTAGTCCTAAACCTTTTAAGGACTTACCAATGTAGTTTTTCCGGCTAATTTCAGCCAGAAATCATTGACATGACGACACATGGCACACAATTGATGCTAACATAGACAATTATTGCAAATTTTTTTGTAAAAATTTTCTAATTACTATTTATTTTTTATTGATTTTTTATTCTTTTCTTTTTTTCCTTCTTTTTACATAGGGCCGAAGACGTCCGCCGGCCACTGGACGAGGGCTGAAGACCCCAGGCATGCCGGATCTAGGGAAGGGTCATATATTTTATTTCACGAGAGTCGGTTACTCTCTCCACTTCCCCCTTCTTCATCGAGTTTAAGCAGTGTGAAGGGTTGAAGGGGAGTGTTGTGACAAGGGAAATCGGAAAACGTTATAGCATTCAAATGAGTAGCATGTGATATCCTTTTCTTAAGAGAGTCGAGGAGGGTGCTGGCGGTGGTGGCGTCCAAGTGAATAAATGGAGTGAGAGCCACATACTTGAGATTGGGAAATAAGCACATCAACTCCTCAAAGGATTTTGGAACTTCAAAGCAGAAAATCCATGAACAGGTCAATATAACGATCTTTATTTCTAACTCAGACAGAGGTTTTCAAATTCATTAATAGATAAATAAAAAAAGGTGCTTTGTCATTTATATGATCCACTATTGTGCGTCTGTAATCATTGCGAGGACCTTCCATTCTTTTTGATTTGGCTATGGGCTTCAGTCGTTCGCGTCATGGACGCCCTGCAAAAAAAAATTATGATAAAGAAAAGATGTTCATATTAGCATTTTTAGAAATTCATAGTACACTAATACATGCGAGAAACATTTAGGTACTCTTGTGACATAATCCTGACCCAATCGACGCATGTACCTCAAGTTATGAATTTCCTAATGTTGATATAAATTGATATGATGACACCTTCTCATATGACAATTGGTTGGCGGAGTAGAATATCATCTTTCAATAGCACCTATAAAATTATCTCTATAGACTCATTTTAAAGAAAGATAGTACTCACTGCATCCGGGGCTCCGGGGTGGGTCGCCTGGGTCCACTCCACCTGCAACATCCATCATTTACTAAGTTTTACTTAAACCCATTGACACAGACTCATTATGCTATCAGAAGCACCAGTTGCCAAATAACCCTTTGTGATTTCATATTTCAAAAATTACCAAATAACCTTTTGTGATTTGATATTTCAAATAAAGCGAAACGTACTTCAAATTTCCAAGTGTTCAGATATCTCGATTCGACTAAGAAGAACTACCGAACTGACCTCATATGCTATAAACAACACAAAATTGCACAACTCGTGTTCGACTACACATCTATGACCTTTATATATATCCAATGGAATAAGCTTAGAAGAAATAACTAGAGAGCAAGACTAACCACCGCAACCTCGCGCGAGCAAGTGAAGGGTCATGAAAATCAAGAGAAAGCACAACATTCTGATAAGAGAGGAGGAGGAGGGAGAAGAAAGCAGTCGTGCCATTTCCTTGAATTCCTTGATGTGCTTTTCCTTTTTTTTACGTCTACCTATATATATACGCACCACAAGATCATTAGTCATACATTGTATAATAAATGACAACATTGTCCAGAATTATTTAAAATTGCAACTACCCTGACTTGGTCTTTGGCCGCCAGCAGGTCGAGCACCGCATGCGAAAGAGCCGTGCTCAAAGAGCGAATCCCACCTAGTCTTGTCACGTCAATTTCATCCCGTTCAACCAAAACACGCCATTAACTTAAAGCTCATTTAACAATATAATTTCGTTTTTCCAAGTCATAGATTACATAGGCTGAATTTTTCTGGAAGATCGAAAGCTCAGACCCTGTCCCCTTCTCATATTCAATGCTTTTGAAAATTTGATAAGATGATTTTTCTTAGTGTAAGTCTTTCGCAAATTTAATTCTGACCTCTATGTTTGACCGTCATATACCCATTTGAAACAGTCAACTAATGCATACAAATTAAAATTTTGTATGAACGGGCAAAATCAAGTTGGGAGAATTATCAAAAAAGTCATAAATTTATTGTAATTGTGTTAATTCAGTCACAAATCTTTTTTTTTCTATTAATTGAGTCATAAACATTTTTACGTTTTATCAATTCAGTCCATCCGGTCAATTTTAGCCAGAAATTGCTGATATGGATGCCGGCCAATCAGATGACCGGCACTGATATGGATAATTTTAATAATATTTTTTCAAACTTTTTCTTTTCTTTTTCGAACGTGGCGTATGAATATGTATGTAAACATTTGTAGTATATTATGAAAGTTTTGGGTGTTTTGGGTTAAGAAAAACCAGAACTACGTACGTTGCAAGATTTAGATTAAGCAATAAATTAAAAGTAAAAATCTGTCTAGGCACACTCAAAAAAATAAAATAAAATTCATTGGTAGGTTAACAGTCTACGATGAAGAACTAAGGGAGAATATATAAAAATTGTTTTGTCGGATGACTTGATTATGCATGAACTTTTCTTCTAAAATTCTTTTAGCTATGTTTCATTGTGTACTATTTTGAGCAACAAAAGTGTCGCGACCTAAATTTCTCAGGCTAATGGATTATTAAGTCTTGGCTTAACTTGGGCCCTCCTAAGCCTTACCAATTCACAACTTAGGGTTTAAGTTTTTAACATGCAAAAGTTTTCATGTTTGGAGTCGCCACTAATCTATTTGTGGTAGGTCAATTAGAAACCTAAATAAAACATAGAGAGATATGTTTTATTCCTACGAAACAGAGATTCTAAGATCGGAGACTTGATTACGCTAGATTTAGTCTAACGCTCTTTCGGTACATTTTCTTTTCAAAAAATGTCTATGTAGGCAGTCCGAATCCATTTTATTACCTAATCACTAACATGTGAGGTGTTCATGTGGGTGCGCAAACTACCAATTTAACACCCAAGAAAACGGTAAATAGATTGTAAGATTTGGAGAATGACGTACCTTAGAGTAACGCAAATATCTGTATTGTTAGTAGAAAATCGCATAGACAATCTTAAAATGATTTCTAATTAACAAAGCAAGGCACTCAAGATGTTCTTTAAGATTTGCGCTTTATTAAAATGCAAACTAACCTTTATGCAATGACGTGCAAAAACTGACATGCGATTAATGCAACTTAGCATGCGAATTATATGTCATACGATGACGTGACCTAATTCTAATGATGGACAAATGATTTATTTTTGGTATTTTCCAATGAAATTCGAAATAAAAAATAACCTAAATAATCTATTAGGATTAGAATAACACCTAATTTAAGCTAGGAAATAAATTATCTCAAGTCATAATTTAATTTAAATAATTATCCTATCTTCTAGATACATTTAGAGTTCCTTAAACATGCAAAACTTCTAATTTAAATCCTAACTAACATATTTTTGGATTTTCTTTATTAGAAAAATCAAACAAAGATAACAACCTCATTCAAACAATCCTCGTAATCGCAAGATTCTTTTTATCAAATTTGAATTAGGAGAAAAAATCAAATTAACAGTCATATTTATAGGGTTATAGATATCGTCAGAAAGTTGATTGTTTAAATTTGGAAAGCAAAAAAAGCTATTATTATATCTAAGTGATTATGGACAATACAATGATTTTCCGTATCGCCCGTATCGTACCTTAGGAATAAGGTTGAATAGTTGTCCAAATACATTGCCAAATTATGAATGATTGCTAATTTCGGGTGTTTTCGAATATTGCGGATACCACAAAATTGTCCTAAGATATCTGGCTATCCACAAAATATTTACGGAATATTCTAAATATTCAAATCAAGAATTTAAATATTTTGAAAATATACCGGATAGAGATTTTTACCTGATTTTTTAATTACTTTCCAAATTTGAATCACCGGCGGATTGGGATCGCAGAATGGTTGGAATCACTGGCGGATTGGGATCGCAGAATGGCCAACGGAGGGTTTGGTTCTCAGAAGTGCTCAACATGTGATTATTAGAACTCTCAGTGCATTAGTGATGGCTTGGCCAGTCACGAGAACAGGGCACCTGGGTCTGCAAAACAAAGCAATATGCAGAAAGGTTGTCGTGGCTGAACATAGAGCATCAGAATCACTACAAGTTGTCCAGTAGTGAGGTGGCAAAAGGATCAGCGTGCTGGAAGTGTTGCTTCACGGTGGGGACTCGCTGAAAGAATGGGAACCACGAACTACCGGGAGAGAAATTGGGTGTTCGCTAATGGAACCAAGGTATAGCAGCAAGGAATGTTGATGCGGGTAGGAATTCACTTGAGGTGTGACGTCAGCAATGAGATCACTAGGCAGCACGTCGACGACGTTTGGAAGTGTGGCTAAGACGATGTCGGGCTGAACCTCTATGAGAAGGAGTAGCGGGGTCATCGCGGGACAGAGCAGCAATGTCGATGAACACAAGCGACGGCAAACAGGTCACGGCTATAAGGAGGTGACTCGGCCACGTAAGGTGTCTTGGCGACGGTTTGGCCACAAAACCACTCCTTTCTTCTTCACAAGGTATGCGTCTTTTTGTAAAAAGCTCCCACAGATGAAGACAATTCTCTCTCTCGTGTGTATCTTAGTGTGAATAATGCTATTGATCAGAAGAGAGCAGAAAAGAGCCCCCTTCTTGTCTGTACGTGACCCTTTTATGGGTAAGGAAGACTCGGGCTTTTAAGAAATGAGAGTAAATATACTTTCCTCTTATGAGTGTTTTAGAATATATTATATTTTAACTCATTCCCATTATTGTGGCCTTTTCTTTTTGTTCACGCCAATGGATACATGAAGACCACCTTGATATTGATAAGAATATATGTCCCTATATTGACCAGATTCCACTTTCCCCTTCTATCTTCTTTAAATTGTTTCCCCTTTGAACGGAGATACAAATTGATCCTCCTCCCTTTTCCTTTTATTTCCTTCCTTACCCTTAACCAAGAGGATCACCGCCTCAAGTATTCGAAAGATTGTACCCATATGCTTAATTCAATTTATTCTATTTCATAGACCCAAACAAACTAATTGGGCTCAAAACCCTATCCGTACCAGTTCAATAAATGTGCAAACTATATAGATCTAATTGACTATTAATGAAATGCTCCTAATATCTATATGCAATTTAATTAATTTTTTTTTGTCTAGGGACCGGGATTGATTCCTAATTTTGTTTCATGCAATGAACGACTGACTGGATCGTCAAAATTTAGGTGTCAACAAAAAAAGTCCATCGAGATTGTTTCGATACCATTTATGAGGTGAGTTACAGCTTGATCCCGTGGACGAAGAGCGGCGTGTGACCACGACAAAGAGGTGCTGCGAGTACCAGAAGGCGTCGAAGCCTGTGGGCTTCTTCAAGGGCCCGGGCACATCGTTCTCGTTCTGCCTGTACCACGGCATGGCCCATGTGAAGGCAATCGCCAGCAGAATCACTGTCATGATTCCCCGCCATGCCCTTCGCTCCCTTCACAAACCACCAGTGGTTTGGGGGCTGCTCCTCGCCGAAGCAGGGGCTTCATGGGCGCATACACCTCAGGGCTCGTGCGCAGGATCCTCGGGAAGTCACTTGTCAAGTGCTCGATTGCATGCAAGCCAACCCTGACAGAGCTATACCTGCCGCGATCACCTGCAATTGTATACGTATAAGGAATATGACACAAGACCAAGGTGTTCGTTGAGATCTCAGCAGTCAAGATTATTTTGAGCAACAAAAGTCCGTGAAGTTAGCGAGGTATAAACATTTGCGAGAAGCAAAATGTTAGTATGAATTTCAAGCAAGAGATTGTGGCTAGGGTCTTTTTGGGTGTATATCATTTTGACATTTACTATTGTCATAGTATGCATCACTATGGACAATAATAGATAATTCCCACGATATATCCATAGGCTAATTATTTAAAAATTCTAATGTGGAGTCTCTCATTTCATCATTAGATTAGTAATAATCACTGTAATTAAAACAATAGAAATAAACTATCTCAACCTCATCGAAAATAATTTCGGCATTACCTTGTGAAAATTAAGGTTGTTGTCGAAGGGGACATCGACGCCCAACCAGGTCATGTTCCTGATCCACGTGGTGGTGGTGTTGCGATAGACAGGCAACATGATGAGGGCCACATTGAACTCGAGCATCTTAGAACCGCCCTTCGCGATGCAGACATAGTAGCCCATCATGTCGAAGGCCGCCTTGTTCCAGTAGTGGACGAACTTGTAGGTGAAGAGGCCCAACACGATCACGATCCACAACACCATAACGCACGGTATGTGTTACATATGGATGGCTATTTTATACGTGGCTAGTGAAAAAGGTTCATTTTCATTAAGTGATGCCAAATCAAAATGACAGTATTCTCAATAATGACAATATTAAATTTCGTAAAAAAGAGCACACTTGTCAAAACTTACATTTGATAGATATAATATTTCAGTCTTTAATAAACGAGAGTGTTCAATGATATATACCATGATGTATCTTATTACCGGGGTCCGATTCCTCCATGATGAAAGCTACATATTCCTGAGCTTGCTCCTAGATATTTGATAGCTTATTCACTGATGCACTCAGGCTGATGAACTACAAACCAAGGATTTATTTTCTTTCAACAAATTGAACAATTCCAAAGTCCGAACAACTTCTACTTATTAATTGACTCGCAGAAATAAATTATAAAAAAATAATAATTCATCGACATTTTTCAGATAATAGGAAAAAAATTTCAATGTGGCCCCGATGACCCAGATGGGCTAGATCTTAGTTTTTAGGTGGAATTGCATATATACCACTCTAACATCTCCCTCTGCGATTTTCTCCCATCGGCATCTTTGTCCACCCTAACATTGCATTATACCACCAATCATTTCATTTTAATAATCAAGAAAACTCTTATAATAATATTAACTTGTTCTGTTAGAGATAATTAGGGATTTCATTTTATTATTTTGTTGATTATTGTATCTCTTAAGATTGCACATGTATGGCATGTACACTGCACGTATATTACACGTACACTGCACGTATATATCCCTTTGATTTTGCATATCATGATTGGGATATTATCATAAAATATTTATCTAATAAAGCCTATAAATAGGCTGATATATTCTTCATTAATATATCCCTTTGATTTTGCATATCATGATTGGGATATTATCATAAAATATTTATCTAATAAAGCCTATAAATAGGCTGATATATTCTTCATTAATATATAATTATACATATAATTATCCAATTCACCTTTTTCTCATCATTCTCAACTTGTTCATACCTACGTGAACATAAAATCTACTACGAACCGTTGAGTTTTTTCTCCTTTTTCTTTTCTTCTTTCTCTTTTCTTTTTTTTTCCTTCCCTTCTTTCGCTGGCAAGCAAGGGCAAGGCTCGACCTTGCTGGCCTTTGCCTCTAGACAGCTGCCAAGGTCCGGTGATCGGCCAAAGGAAGAAAAGAAATAAAAAAGAGAAAGAAAGGAAAAAAAGGTAAAAAATAAAAATAAATAAATTTAAATATTATTAAATATTGTCTATGTTATCGGCTGCTACACCACATAGGACGGCTAGCATCCTTGTGAGCAATTTCTGCTCAAAATTGGCTGGATGGACTAAATTGATACAAATGTAAAAGGTTTAGAACTTAATTAGCAAAAAAATATTTATAATTAAATTGACACAATTGTAATAGGTTTAGTTTTTTTTTGGTAATTCATCTGAAGGAATGACGGCTCGAATGATGACAACTAAGGAAACTCGAGGTTAGTCGCCCTGCCAGCAATCTACACACTGTGTACGGCAACACCATCGTCTCGGATGTTGAGGGTGATCTTGGCATACGGCTTGCCATCATCTCCCTTGGCTTTCAAGGCGGTACTCGCACTTCGGAGCCCATGGTTACAGATATAGATCATCTGTGCCACATAATTTTCTAAAGAACTCTTGAATACAACTACCAAGTAGGTAGCACATACTTGTCAATGACTATTTATGGTGCGTTTGTTTGAGGGAAAGTGTTTTTTGGAAATTCGTTTTCCGAACTTTCACCGGTTTGGTTCGCCGAAAATGATAAGTCAACTGAAAATACTTTCTAGTCAATGAAAACATTCATGTATAAAATTAAAAAATTGAATTCCCTAATCTAAGAAGATGAAAATACCTTTCGGAATTATTCATCAGAATTATTCATCTTGAATTTGTTAATATTTTTCTTTTCTCTTCTTTCTTTTTTTCTTTTTATTTTCTTTTTCTTTCTTCCTCCCTCCGCCGGTCACTGGCCTTTCTTTTTCCAAATAAAAATAATTTAAAAAATAAATTTTTTTTGATAATTTTCACTATCAAATTTTCCTCACCAAACAAATGAAAATACTTTTCAAGTCCTTTTTAGGTTTTAGCTAAACACTGGAAAATGAACTCATTTTCCTAGAAAACGAGTTCCGGAAGAGTATTTTTCAGAAATTATACATTTTTCGCAAAATAAACGCCATTTATATCATGTCCCACCGGTAAGAAATTATTTTATGTGTACATCAGTTGATTTCGCGCTACCACTGCATGCGAAGGAGCCGGGCTTATAGAATGAATCCGACCCATGTCCTCTCACATCAATCTTATCCCGTTCAACCAAAACACACCATTAACTTAAGCTTATTTAACAAGACAATATCGTTTTTCCAAGACATTGATTACATGGGCTGACTTTTTCTCCGATCCTGTCTCCTGCTCATATTTAATGCTTTTGACATTTTAACAAGATGATTTTTTATAGTGTTGCTGTAACTACAGCTGGTGCAAACATTTTCAAAGAGTCTTTAATCGACAGAGTTGAAAGTCTTTTTCAAATTTTAATTCAGGTCTCTATGTTTGACCGTCATATACCCATTTGAAACAGTCAACTAATGCATACAAATATAAATTCTCTATGAACGGGCAAAACCAAGTAGGGTTCATGACATTCATTTCAAGACAGTGACATTACAGAGATACTGACGATATTCTTAATATCACCCGCTTTATTAATTATCAAGTCCACTGAGTATCCATCTTACAGTACTATGATATTTACGTTAATTTTCTTCAAACCATACCATGAGTGACATGCATTGTCAACCACCGGACGGGGTTATGCTGAAGGATGCACACCTGGTTCTTTTAATGCCGAAGCAAAACTGACAAGTAAAATGTAAGATGGTATGGTTTATAAGCCAAAAAAGAAAAAAGCTAAAATAATAAAGATTTGTCCAGTCTAATAGGATGAAGTAATTTTTCTGCTTTCCTGCAAAAACTATAAAATATTATTTAAATTTGAAAAAAACTATTAAAGAGTAATTAGATATGAATATGTATGTAAGCATTTGAAGTATATTATGAAAGTTTCGGGTGTTTTGGGTTAAAAAAAAAATATTGAAACTGTGTATGTTTCAAGATTTAGATTAAGCAATAAATAAGAAGTAAAAATCTATCTACTATTGTATATGCATCCAGGGATGAGTTAATATACAATCGTTTGGAGATGTTTCAGGTGGAAATAGTGCTTTACGAACTAGTTAAATTGTTGATGTAGAACAGACCCAAAAAAAATTTGTTGACGTAGAAAGAAGCAAATCAATTATTTTGTAATAAAGGCTCCATTGTGACGTGACATATCTGAAAAATATTTTCTAGGAATTCATTTTTCAAGAAAATAATAATACTTTCCGATGTTTGGATGAAACTTAAAAATGAATTAAAAAATATTTTTCATTATTTGATAAGAAAAAGTTGCTTTTATTTTACGAAAGAGACATGCACTATTTGTGTGATATAAGGAATACGCATGATATATCAAATTATTTTCGAGTGCCAGGCTCGAGCGTCGGAGATTAAGCCCTAGCCTCAAGGGACTTGGGATTGGCCGTAGGGATTCCCGAGCCCAAAGTACCTGGTTCTTGGTCGCATGAATTGGGATTTCTCTTACCCAGACTAGGAACCTAAGCACGAGCGCCGAGCACTCGGCCTAGATGTCGTGGACCTGGGCTCCAGTGGCCGCCGGTCAATCAAATTTACCAACAGTCGTGCATTCTTTTTTTACCAACGGTATTGTGACACTTTGAGAAATTTACCAACAAGAAAAAAAGATTATCCTTTTGGGCCTAATTCCATTAAAAAGTACCAAATTTGGGTCACGCTCTAATTCTGACCCAAACTATTTCTTTGTCTCATAAAAAAAACGAATTTTAACTCACGTCTCAAATCTAGCCCAAACTTCTTTTGTCCCATAAAAAGGCATAAACGTTCAGTCAGTACCCAAATCTAGCCCCGACCAAGCTTTTGTCCAATGAATGCTATACAAAAATTTGACATGTCATTCCACGTGTACTAAGCCGAAATTTGATGATAACGTGACAGGGCAAGATTTATGTTCCGACCGAAAGTTTATGCCTTTTAATGAGGGAAAGAAAAGTTTGGGCCAAAACTAAGGCCCGACCTAAAGTTTATGCTTTTTAATGAGACTAAAAAAGAGTTTTTGCGAGAAGTGAGATTGGACCTTAAGTAAGTCTTTCTTTATGAAACAAAAAAAAAAATTGGACGGAATTGAGGCTCGAATAAAGTTAGTGTTTTTTTAAATGAATTAAGGAAAAAGTTCAGGTATCATCCGGTGGGTTATGGACTAACCTAAAAGATGAAAGTTATAGTTCCATTGCGTGGCGCCTGAAAGTCAGGCTCTCAAGCATCTCCACCACCAATCATGGAGGATTCGAGCTCAATCTCTATCGAATCAGCTCGTACAAATTCATATTTTGATGTGTTACTTCGATTTGGTACCCCCTCCCGCACCCTTGAACTAAGCATGCACGATATGATAATGTGGAATATCACAAATTTCTCTTGTTTGATTGGAATTCAAGCAGCCTCACTCATAACCATCGCAAACAGAGTTGAGGATTATTACACCATTACGTTTTGTGGGTCTTTGTCTATCCACATGGAAGGGTTAGTATTCGTATGTGATATCCATAGAGGAAAATTGTCCAAAATATCATAAACTTATTGTATGACAGTTAATTCAATTCTAAACTTTTTTTTAATTTTGTTAATTTAGTTATAAACTTGTTGACAATTTCGCAATGTAGTCTTTCAGGCCAATTTTGGCCCAAGATCACTAATATGGATGATTTTTGTAATTTTTTAAAGATTTTCTTTCATTTTTTCCTTTTCTTTTCTTTTCTTTCATTTTTCCCTTTTTCTTTCTATTTCCCTATGCCGTTGCTAAGGCTCGGCTAGGTGCCAGAGGCAAAGAAAAGGAAAAAAAGAAAAATTTAGAACATTTGCCAAAATCATCCATGTCAACTTCGGTCATGCTACACGTCGTCCTACATGTCAACCATGCCATATAGGATGACCAATGTTCATATAAGTGATTTCAAGCCAAAATTAAAGAATTACATTGACAAATCATCAAAAAGTTTAAAATTAATTTGGCAAAATTGAAAATTTTATGACTGAATTGGCCGCCATACAATAAATTTAAATCTTTTTTTGATAGTTATCTCCATTTTAATATATTCGTAGTGAAAACTTAAAATTTCAAATCATATGGCATATGTCGTAATAATAGTAATGTTTAAAAATAGGTTCCATCCATCCGCACTAAACCAAAGAAAATCCTTAATATATTTCCAAGTGAGTTAATGGAGGGAAAGCCACATACTTGAGATCGAGAAGTAAGCATATCAATTCATCAAAGAATCCAAACAGTCTGCCTTAAAACTTCAAAGCAGAAGATCCATGATTCGATTAAAATAACGATCCTAATGCTTACATTACACGCTACTTCCCAATCCAACTTAAACAGAAGCTTTCATACATTTATAGATAGTAAAAAGGGTGCTTGGCAATACATATGATCCACTATAATGCGTTGCTAACCATTGCGAGGACCTTTCATTCTTCATAACCTGGCTTTGTGCTTCAATCGTTTGAGTCAGAGACGTTCTGCAATAAATATTATGAGAAAGAAAAGATGTTTAGATCAGCTTTTTGGAAATTCATAGTACGCTAATACAAACGAGAAACATTTAGGTACTCTCGTAGCGAAATCCTCGTCTGCCCAAAGCCAATTGCCACATATGATGAATCTCCTCGTTTTGATATAAATTGATATGACGAGGCTTCTCACGTGGCAATTGTTTGGAGCGGACGGGAACATCGTCTTTCGAGAGCACCGATAAATATCTCTTGATATAGTCGTTTTGAAAGGAAGCAGGTACTCACTGCACCCAGGGCCTTGGTGTGGGTTGTTCCCGCCCACAGCCCCTGCAACATGCATCATTTGGTTAAATTTTTCTAAAATCCGTTCACAGACTCGTCAATGCTATTAGAGTAGTATTTATCATAATAACCTTTATGATTTGAATTTTCTAAAAAGGTAAATATACTTCAAACAGCTACGATTCAGACATCTCGATTCGAGCAAGACAAACTATCGAACTCAACACGCATATATATACAGAGTACGCAACGTGAACTGCACCACTGATGTTGGACTACGCCGCTACGTCTTATGTATACGATGGATAAGCTTAAAAGACAGAAGAAAAGGATAGGGAGGAAGACTGACCGCTGCACCACAGACGCCGTGGGCCTCGTGCGAGCAGGTGAAGGGTCATGAAGATGAGGAGAAAGCACAAGATTCTAATAAGAGAGGAGGAGGAGGCGGAGGGAGATAAAAGCAGTCGTGCCATTTTCAGCTTGAGTTCCTCGATGCGCTTGTCTTCTTTACGTCTCTCTCTATATAGGCACCACCAGATCATTCATCATACACTATAAAAAGAGCAACGTCATGCCTAATTACTTGTGCTGCTACAACTGTGACTTGGTCGACCACTGCATGCGTGAGAGCCGTGCTTAAGGAGTGAATCACACCGAGTCCTCTCCCATCAGTTTCGTCCCGTTCAAACTCGGGCAGTCTTTTCCGATCAAAAAAATAGAAAACAACATATTGAATGTATGTATCACGAAAACAACCATTTATATCGATGCATCGACAATTACACTATCTGTTTATTCAGTTGTTTAAGGAGTGTTCCGAGGTGGTCCTCAACAAGATTAGGAAGAGGGGCTGACTTTCTATGGAAGACCAAAAGCTCAAACCCTGTCTCCTTGTCTTATGAAATGTTTGGACATTATAATAAAATGGTTTCTTTAGTGTTGCTGTAGCTATTGTTGCAGCAGAGATTGATTGGCAAAGAGTGTCTACCCGACGGAGTTGAAAGTCTTGCCCCATTTTAATTTAATTCTCTATGTTCGACCATCATATTCATATTTTAACAGTCAAGTTGTGCACACAAATAAAATTCCCTGTGAACGGGTAAAACCAATAGGTCAAGAAAGTGACATTACAAAGATACTTACGCACTTGAATATCACCTGCTTAATTAATTATCACCCACTCCGTATTCTTCTTATAGTCTGATGAGCACAATTTTTACAAATTTGATTATATTTTTTCTTTTGCTTTTCTTTTCGTTCTTTTTTTTCCTTATTCCTCTGCCGGTCACTGACCCTTGGTGATAGCTGACAACCGGCCACATACGACGAATGGCAAGGGTGCCCGTCGGCGAGGTTACCCTCGCCAAGTGACCTTATCAGCCCTGTTGCTTTGGGCGAGGCTCAATCTTGCCGGATCTGGCAAAGGCGAGCCTCGCATGAGGCTAGCTACGTTGCCCCTTGCCAAATCCCTGCAAGGTCAATCCTCCCCCGAAAGTGGTGAGGCCAACCCTCGCTGGCCTCTAGCAAGGGCAAGCCTTGCCCGAGGCCGGTTGCTAATTATCTTTGAGGCTTGGCGATCAGAGGAGAAAGAAAAAAAAAAAAAAGCAAAAGAAAAAAAATTTTAAAAATTCAAAAAAAATAATTGTGAAAATTGTCTACTTAGTACTAGCAGTGCCACATAAGATGGTTGATGTCCACATTAATGATTTCTGGCCAAAATTGATAAATTATCAAAAGGTTTTAAGACTGAATTGGTCAATTAAATGATTTAGGCTGTATTGGCACAGGGACAATAAGTTGGGACTTTTTTAGTAATTTCCCAATTTAGAAAACGATAATGGAGTCGAAGTGCTTAAGTACAAGATTACTCCCTCTTTGTGGGCTCGACAACCTGAAAGGACGAACCGACCTGTGCCTACATGACCAGGTGCTCCTGCAACTCCTCGAGCTAGCGCTTTTCTCGGAAGATTAGTGACCACTAGATCGAACAAGAATAAACTGCATTGATCTGGCCTTTGGGTCAGAGCAGTCAGTTGGGGCTGTAAGGAAATTCCAATTTAGAATGACAAAATCCCACCAATTATTGCAAACTACGAAGGATTAGGACCGCTTACACAGACCTTGGACTTAACAGATTCTTGAGATTTACACGGCATTTTTGGGGCTTTCATATATAGCTGGGCCTTTATGCTTGGACCCTCGAATTGTCAAAAAGAAAAATTTTTCTCACCTACTTATCATAAACGTTATTAAACTTATTCGTGCTATAATACTTAGAGTAAGAATTAGGAAAAAAAAAAAGACATGCGATGACGATGGGACCGTGGACCTTTGAAGCACGATGCGTTCAGGCCCAATTCAAAAGACCCGGAACTTGCGACCCGTCCGGCCCAATTATTTATTGGGTCCGTTAGTAGGATGGGCCTGGCCCAACTCAATAATGGACGGTAGTAATTGTAATTTCGTGCTGTACAACAAAATAATAAACAAAAAAGCAAAAAAGAAAAGTCCCACCGCACGAACAAAAATTAAAAAGCCATTTTATTTTCCTACCACACCTTTTCATCCACATATAAAAACCCAATTTTTCCATTTATTCCTTTTTCTCCGCCCACCTGCCTCGCACAAGCTAACGCCAAGTTCATCTTCGCAGCTCGCTCTCTGCAACAACACCATGGACGACGGTACGGTTCCTCCGTTCCTGCTCTTCACCCTCTCGTAGAAGATTCCACCGCGAAGTGAGCGCAAAGAGCGCCGCGCGAAGACCCCGATTCGATGGCGGCGACATTATCCGCCTCGCTCCTCCCTTCTTCCCAGCCGCTCGCTCCCTCCGTGCCGCCGTCCTTATCCTCGCCCTCCGCTTCGCTCCACGCCGGCGGAATCCTTCGCATTCGGGGCGGCGGGAGCTTCTCGCCTTCTCTGCCGCTTCGATCCTCGCGGCTCGCCTCGAAGGTCGGCGCGAGGCGTTTGCGGACGGCGATTAGAGCCTCGGCCGACTACTACGCCACTCTCGGGGTGCCCAAGTCCGCCAGCGGTAAGGAGATTAAGGCTGCTTACCGGAAGTTAGCTCGCCAGGTAAAGTAGTCTCCGTATTTTTCGTTTTTTTCTTCTTTTCTGGTTTTTGCTTTGTGCAAGTTGATTGCCGAGTGAGCTCTGCGAAGATCGAGCGGGCGATGAACGGCGCGTCGTTTTGTGGATTTTGGGAGACGACAGGAGGAATGATTGATTAGGGAATGCGAATTTTAGTGGCTGGCTTTGTTAGCCAGTTAAGTTTTGGCAGTAGTTCGTACTGGCTACCGGAGTATTTTTCAGGACATGGTACGTCTTAGAGTTGTCTCCGAGTAGTTTTAGTGAATATTGAGATTTAGAAGCTATGGATGTGGATAGTTTAGTGAGCCACTCAGGATTTCTCTGTTTGTGGACAATGGATGCAGTTTGGCTGTTTGTACTGCTGTACCAGTATCGGCATTCAAGCTACGGGCGAGTGCCTGTAGGTAGAAATGCTGCGCATTACTTTGATCCTCCTCCTGGAAACTCAAGTCCTGTTGCTATATTTTGCAGTACCACCCCGATGTCAACAAGCAGCCGGGAGCTACAGAGAAGTTTAAGGAAATCAGTGCTGCATACGAGGTATGCATCAGCTTTGAGGAACAAGAATTTCCTATGTTCTCTCAAAGTTTTCTATACTGAGCAAAGTCATCTCACAATCTAGTGGAATAGATGTTCACTGCATGGTAGTTGGTGATGATTGTAGATTAAAAGTTCGGTCCGGTCCTTGGCTTGTTGTCAACTGGTAGGAAAAAAATTGGCATACTGAGTCAGTTCATCTTCGGTTGCAATTTTGGCTTATGACTAATATTTGCGGGCCCACAAACATTTGGAGAATTTTACTGATCATTGCTTTTGTAGGATATATCTCTATAGGGCTCAAAACTTTGCTATTGTTCTGCTGTCGATTTCATTCTTTTCTGATTTTGTATTATTTATGCTGTTGAATCTTTGCCATCATCAGGTGCTTTCCGACGATAAAAAGAGGGCTTTGTATGATCAATATGGTGAAGCAGGAGTAAAGAGTACAGTGGGGGGCCCATCAAATGCTTATACGGTACTGGAGAGATCATAATCAATTGCAAATGCATAGTTTATACATGAGTGACTTGCTCTATAGTGCATTAGAAAACTTTATGATTTCTGCGCAAATGCAGTTCTTTCCTCACATTTTCCATTGTCCTTCACTCAGACTAATCCTTTCGATCTATTCGAAACATTTTTTGGCCCAAGTATGGGTGGTTTTGCGGGTATGGACCCAACTGGATTCAGAACAAGCCGACGTAGCACTGTTATGAAGGGTGAAGATCTACGGTGAGTGCGGGTAATATTTGTTTAACTACTGATTGGCCCCTTCCTTGCTGTATATGCACTTCTTGCTTCAGGAAATTTGACCATTGTGTGGAACATTGTAATCCAACTACTCTATTGATGTCTATTTTCTTTGTGTTTTCTTGTGCAACGATTCTTAATTATGTTTTAGAATTAAAAGTTGATCCGATAACTACGTTTTTAAATGCGTGTCAGTAAAGGACATCCTCCACAAGGGTATAATTAATAGGAAATTGATGTCGATCTGTTTTTCTTTCTCTTTTGTTTTCTTTTTGCTTTTTCTTGTCTCCCTAGGCAGGGGTATAAAGTAAATCTCTACATATCAACTCATGTTTCCAAAGTTTTCAGTTATGACATGACTCTACAATTTTCTGAGACCATATTCGGAGCGGAAAAAGAATTCGAGCTCTCCCACTTGGAAACATGTGAAGCTTGCTCTGGTACTGGAGCAAAGGTTGGTTCCAAGAAGAGGATATGCTCAACATGTGGTGGCAGGGGCCAGGTCATGCGAACAGAGCAGACTCCTTTTGGCATGTTTTCCCAGGTATAAGCACTAGATATCAGTCCTTTTAGGGTGACTGGACAAATGCTTTTGACTTCCCTTGTCCTAGGTTTGGTTGTTTGGTGCTTGCAATTGGCTAGAAATAAACTAGAAATCAGTCGTTTCAAGTTATATGGTTCTTTGGAAATCTGTAGTTTTTGTAATCGAAGTAGTACTAGCCATAGGACTTACATGTCAGGTCTAAAATGACATCTTTTTATGGTTGTGTATAAGTATACAGGACTAGCAACTGCTTCGACATCAGGAGATGTTATCTCTACCATTGGCGAAATAGACAGATATTGATAGAACACCTAAGATTCAGACGTGCTAACACCGTCTACAGAAAGGAGATTATAGGAGGTTAATTGGAGTTATGTCCAGGAGGATGGGCTGACCCAGAAATTCTCAGTGCAATTGGCCATGTCCATTTTATTTACTTTGTCGTGTTTTTTTACTTCCTTGAGAGAAGAATTTAATCCTTTGTCGAATTTTCGTCTTCTTTAGTTATTTTACAAGCTGAGTGTCACTTCAGAATACTGAAAAACATTTCTGTTAGGTGTCTGTTTGTCCCAACTGTGGTGGGGATGGTGAAATCATTTCTGAATATTGTCGAAAATGCTCTGGCAAAGGGCGTATTCGGGTCAAAAAGGACATGAAAGTGAAAATTCCACCTGGAGTCAGCAAGGGTAGTATCCTCAGAGTTGCTGGAGAAGGTGATGCTGGACCAAGAGGGTATGACATATCATTTTGTAAACTAGGAATCTGTCTTGCACTGTTAAGGAATCGCTGGAATGGATTTTTTGACAAATTTATATAGGCTTTAGGAAACAAACTTTGAGAATTGCAACGTGATAGTTTTCTGGCTGGATTTAATGAATATCTGTAGAATCAATATTTATAGCTATTACAATTTTTCGTATAACAGATTGGAATATTTTATTGGCAATTCAGCTGTTCACAGTTTCATATTTGACAAAAGCTGGCCAACTAGTCATTAAGCTTGCGGTCAAACAGGGAAAAAAAAAAGATCTCATGCAATTGCTCATCTTGACTTCTTGTCACCCCAATGATGTTGTTTCTTTAATTTTCCAGTAATGGGTATAATCTTTAATATGTTTCATGCTTTACAGAAAGTCTTCAGCATGATTAATATTTTGAATAGACTAGACACTAGTGATGGCTCAATAAGCAAGGGATTGTACTTCGCCTTTCCTCCACTTGTATCCAATGGGTTGCATCCCCCTCATTTTCCTTTTTGAGGGGAAAAGTCTTGAAAATTAAAAACTTAATGAATTTAGTAGCTTTTTCGCCTGACAAAAGAATTTTTACTTAAAGGCAGTCGACAAGATATACTTCTCTATGCTCATTTCTATGCAAATGGCAAAAGTTTCTTCACTCTCTTATTTGCGCCGCAATTATTTCTCTTCTTGGGCATTTTAAACTTCTTTTGTCCGATCATTAGTTTTGAATTCTTTTCTCCTCTGAGTTATTTTCCTGTTTTTTTGGCCTTTGGATTATGAGTTGCATTCTCCTCCTTTTGTGCCCTTGCCAACCTCATTGGATCAGGGGTTTTCCACTAACCAGGCCCTCTTCCCAGTCAGTTGTTGAGGAAGGTTGTCATAATCACCGTCTCTCTGCACCTTGGATTGTATGTTTGTTTTCTGGACTTCAGTCTGGAAGCAGCCTCATTGCCATTAAAATGGACTGTTCTTTCTCTGATGTTGTCACATTGGAGGATAAAGTAATATTTCGCCACTTCTGCCTTTCAATTCATGGTTCATGGAAAAGAACAAATTCATTACCCTTTTATCAAGTCATTTCTTTCTTCAAAGTCTATTCTAAGACATTCATGTCTTTTTATTGTTTACGTCTTTTTCAGTTTAATTTCCCTCATACAACAGGGCATTGCCTTTGTTTATTTTGTTTCTTCCTTATGCGTATAGAAACAATCACATCAATGGAGAAATTGACAATATATTGCATGACACCATAAACATGATAAGTATTTGAATTGGTAACTAGAAATCCTTTGCAGAATATATTCAAGAATTTTAATTGTTTAATGTTCACGTCATCAGGGGTCCTCCAGGTGATCTTTTTGTATATCTTGAGGTTGAGGAGATTCCAGAGATTCAAAGAGATGGAATAAATCTCAATTCTACAGTAACCATTAGCTATCTAGATGCTATATTGGGTGCGGTGGTGAAGGTAATACTTCAAATTTCCCTGATAAGCTTTGCTCTTTATCATTTTGTATTTATAATAGAGAGAATTGTTAGAGGGAATGTAATGCAGTTATAGGGAGATTAAGGCATGCTGAATTAAATGTTTCGACAAGGAGAAAGACAAATTTGAAAGGTGGAGACCTCTAACTGCACTGAGTTTCAGCAAAGCTATCCCTTCAGAGCTGATAAGCTAAAAAATTGTCAACCTTCACCAAATTAAGTCAAAGCCTTGGCCCTTCCTAGTACTTTTTCCATCCAAGTACATGAAATTAATTGTGGTTATGTCATTGATGCTGATCAGATGATTTTTCTGATCGTGACCAAACTGCTAATATCATTCTCTAAATATTGTTAGAAAAATTTTGCTGCCATCTGATTGATAAATTTAAAAGTTAACGTTTCTCTCACAGAAAATAAGTGGTGCCAAGGAAATTTTAAGGGATGTTGGGATTCTTGCACTTGATTTTTTATTAGAAGTTACCTGACTAGATGAAATACCTTTTGATGGTCAGAACTACAGAGTCCCCACAGGGAAGCAGATTGTAATGCATGGGGCCACCTATGGCTTGGAGATAATCGAGAACAAGTTTCGTATAGCTTCAGACATAGGATCATGTGGTGGTCCATCTGTATCAGTGCTTTGCTGAGGCTTAACAGATTACCTATTGATTTTATGTCTTGAATTTCAACAGGTTAAAACAGTTGAAGGAACTTCTGAACTACAGATACCTCCAGGTGCACAACCAGGGGATGTTCTGGTTCTTGCTAAAAAAGGTGCACCGAAATTGAATAGACCCTCAATACGTGGTGACCACTTATTTACAGTTAAGGTCACTATTCCAAAGCGTGTGAGGTATATAAATCTCATCTTATTACTTCTTTCTCTTGTATAATTTGTCGAAAAATTTTATCAGTGTATTTTAAATTTTGTTCATTTTTACATGCATCTCTCCGGTGGGTTACCAAATCGTGACTTAATTCGTCTCATGTACACATTAAAACGGACACATCCGAAACAAGGATCTTGGCTACATGTTTTTTGCCTCTACATTATTTGCTTTACCTTAGATCAATGTGATCTAATTAATGGTGCTTGTTGGAGGTTGTAAGTCCATCCATTCATCTGCTTAATTTTTCGATTATATTGAGGGACTCTCTTAAGCTGGCGCATCTTTTAATATCAGTCAAAATCAGGCAATTTTGCATGTGTCTGTGAGTCAATAAGTTGACAAAACATGTTCGGTTATAAGTTTTTACTCTCTCAAATTTTTTTTCCTCTAAATTTCTTTTTAGTTAGTGAGATTTTACTGGTTTCTGCACTAGTATCTTTTTAATGAGTGGCATACCTTTTTTTTTTTTTTTTTTTTTGGTAAAGTAAGAATAGTGGCATACCTTTGTTTGTCCTCAAATATACCATTAAGAGGGTAGTCTTGCATGGACCACGAAAGAGCTAAGGTGTGTCATTTTATTAAAGTTATTGCCAATATTTTCAGTTCAAGTGAACGGGAGTTACTTGAAGAGCTGGCTTCCTTGAGTAGCTCTACCACCAGTCGCTCAAGAACTCGCCCAAGAACACCACCACCTGGTAAGATGGTTGCTTTATGTGTTCTTCATAGGCTTAACGTGGTTTTCCTTGGTGTTGAAAATGTCTGTTTTGTTATTGCGTAATATACTACTAGATATAAAAAAAAAACAAAACAAAAAAAAGTACTACTAGATATTATTCATGAAAGAAAAAAGAAAAAAAATTACTGGATGTGGATTTAAACAAAAATTCGCATATTATATTCAGTATTGATGTGAGAAACAGCCTTTGGGCCTTGAGCTTAATATCAAGGTCCAGTACCTATGCAGTACTGACTAGTGTATTCGTGCAAGTTTGAGATCGGTTCTATCTCTTACGGTAGAGCTTTGTCTCTGCAGCTCCAACTCCTGAGAAGCAGCAGGTCGATTCTGAGATGGAGAAAACTGAAGATTCTGGAGATGAAAATGACTTGTGGAAGAAGTTGAAAGAATTGGCTGGGTAATTCTTCCTTTTCTTTAATTTGAGTAGTTTCTTTATTCCGCTAAATTGTGTTGAATGCTTTGAATCCATAACAAACGAGTTGCATATAGTGGAGAAAAACAGAGGTTTGGGGTTAATACACTTCTTATCGAATGGGTTTCATTAAGCAGGGAGTTCTGTGTTATTACTTAAGGCTGGGTTCTCCAGGTGCATATGTTGAGACTTTATTAGTCATTTTGCATGCTACCCCACATACTTATAAGAAAGCTTGATATACTGTCCCTCCAAAAGTTACAGACTTCCAGATGTTGTTGAGTACAATTACCCGATCCTCATATATCTAGGCAGGTACAATACTTTGTGTTTTTGTTCCTTGGGTGCTGAGATATTTGCTCTTGCATTCAAGTGCTAGTTTTATTTGGTGAATCTGCATCTACTTCCTCTTCATATTTGGGGGAGCGTGTGATTCTTCCGGCTGAGCTCGGTATAGAGTCCCTACAGTAATGTTCAGAAAGATGTAGTTATGCAATGATCTCTAATCATCGTAACTTTTCTGGAACCTGACCTGTTTCATTCGAGTATTAGTCCTTTAGTAGTCGTTAAGATGTAGCTGTCTCATGGTCTGATCATCCTAGTTTGAAGTGCTAGTCTTTTATACTTTGAGACTGCATTTTCACATGCATGCACAAAGGATCGTTGACATAATAAAGATTTGACCTCCAGGTCTGTTGCGAATGGAGCTCTAAAATGGATGAAAGACAACCTGTAATTTGAGGTATATCCTGTATACTGAAGTCAAAGCTCACATCCGTCCATGCACATTGTAGTTGCCCTGGAATTTTGTCTGTCCCTCGAAAAATTTGCTGGCAAAAGATGGAGCTACCAATTACTTTGGGCATTCGAGTCTTCTCAGAGTTCTCCAGAAAATCAAACGATACAGCCCCCGGTGGTTATTCTTTTATTTTTTTTCTTTCAACTGTAAATTTTAGCCATTGATCAGGTGATAACGGGTTCATCTGTGCAATTACACATTATTTTGTAATTGTTACACAGGCTATGAGAGTTAGGGCTTGAGAAATGGGGTTCTCATTTTAGGGAAGCACGTTGGCAGATGAAATTCCCCCCAATTGCACGTATGGATTTGCAAATATGTGAGATGTCGATTTAGAACATGAAAAAGCAAATGACTTCCAGATTTCGCTCTCTTCTTTTGGGATTTCAAATGGCGCGACTTTCTTTCAAAGACAGGTGGACGCATCTGCGGAGCGTAATTTTTGTTAAGTGCGAGTTTGAATGTTTGGATCATTGATCTCATGTATGATTAGATTAGTCAATCCAATGATAAATGCAAATTTTCTTTTTTGATTACTATAATAGCGTTCTAAAATGAGGGTCATCTCATGCTAATGACAGAATAATTTTCTTCTTTCACAATTTTGGGAACAGAATTCTTCCTTCGATTTAACTTTTTCGAACATAGGATTTGCGTGCTTTTAAGAAACTAAATTCGCCGCTACGGAAAATAACTGAGAGAGATGCTAATTCTGGAAGACGATCCTCACAAAGGATGTGTAATTTACCCGTCTCTGAAATCTCTCCCCTAAATCGACGTACCACCAATTTAAACAAAAGATTTCTACGCATAGCTTTGGCCCACAAACACTCCCACAAAGAGGGGAAGAAAGCAAGTAAATAAATAAATAAATAAAAGTATTACAGCTGCCGATAACGGGGAAAAACTCTTACAGAAAAATCATTTAAAACAAGACCCACAATCGTCGTCCTCGTCAATAATCAATATCCTAAATCCAAACATAAATTTGTCTACCGCGACAAATTCCACGTCAGCTTCCGTAACTTCTCTTCTGGCTTACTTCCGCTCTCCGTCCAAACGCACTCCCTCCGGAGCCGGCCACGTTTCGGGCGCGACCGACACCGGCCCCAGGGGCACCGTGCGGCGGCGCAACCCGGCGGTCAAATCGTCAGCTCGGAGAATCTCTTCGCGTTGTCGTCTTCGAGGTAGTGCTCTTTACATTCCAGCGATCGCCCGTTAATTTTTGACAGAATTGAAGCTCGAGGCGTTGGCGAATTGGGTTCGCATGCATCCGCGTGCTAAGTTACGCGCCCCAGACGTTTGATGAATTGGTCGTACCGGTTGCTACGAGCGTGTGTTGACTGATTACTCGCACCTGTAATAATGAATCAACGATCATGAACTGGACAAAGACTTCACTGTCGCCCTCGGATTGAAGAAGGAAGGGTGTTCCTACCACACATTGGTCGCTGATTCGGATAAATCGAATCATCGACTCGTCACTGCGGACCGAACTACTTTTGCCGTGCCCGTTCGAATAAATGTTCGGATTGGTGGTTTGTTAGTTTTTATTCTGAAGTGAAAGTAATGTAGATTGGTCAATGGTCACCGCCCTCTGCTTTTTGGCTCAAAGGAGGCATAGAAAGCTAAATCTTGCAACGGTCTTTTGTTAATTTTGATGTGGTTTATAGGCAGTTGGCAACATCAGATCGAGACTGGAGTTATCTGGAAAATTTCAACGTGCGCATGCCACCGAAAAAATCATGATCCCACTCCAAGATACATAAATAGGAAGCAGAGAAACTAAAGACCAATTGAAAGAAGTAATATATTGTGGAAGCAGTAAATTTTGCATGACTGTAATCTGTGCGCACGACCACACGAACTGTTTGAAAACTTCTTATGAGTTGATGGGTTTCCGCAGGTTGCATCTTATCATGGGATTGTTGTGCTAGCTCCCTCCTCTTTGTAGAGATGGATGAAGTCTCTCTCAATGCTGAGCCAGTGGGTGATGATGAAGCTGAGGAACTTGAGATTGAGGGAGACTGCGCAATGACTGAATTAGTTGGTCAGACTAGTGTAATTCGAGGAGAGAACCCCCTGCCTCCTGCTGTCGGGATGGAATTCGAGTCATATGAGGATGTATATTACTTCTACAGTTGCTACGCTAAGGAACATGGGTTCGGGGTTAGAGTAAGTAATACATGGTACAGGAAGAGTAAGGAGAGATATAGAGGAAAATTGAGCTGCAGTAGTGCAGGTTTCAAGAAGAAAAGCGAGACGAACCGCCCAAGACCAGAAACGAGAACCGGGTGTCCAGCGATGATAAAGTTCCGGTTGATGGACAATACGAGGTGGAGAATCATCGAGGTTGAGCTCGAGCACAACCACTTAACCAGCCCAACTGGTGGGAAATTCTATAAATCACATAAGCTCATGGGTCTTGGGACCAAGAGGCCATTGGAGTTGGAAGGTCCTGAGGAAGTAGAAACGATCAAATTATTTCAGACTGTCATCGTAGATGCCGAGGGTGGGGAATTAGGTGTTGATGATGGTGACCTTAGAAAGAATTCTGACCTGTCCAATAAATTGAAGCTAAGAAAAGGAGATGCTCAAGCTGCTCTTGATTTCTTCTGTCAGATGCAGCTCATGGATCCTAATTTCTTTTATGTGGCAGACCTCAATGAAAGAGGATGTCTGAGAAACTTGTTTTGGGCTGGTGCGAGGTCCAGGGTTGCTTATCGCTACTTTGGTGATGTAGTTGCGTTCGACGCGACATTTTTCGGACAAGAATTTGATGTCCTGCTGGTCTCCTTTATTGGGGTGAATCACCATGGGCAACCTGTACTGCTGGGTTGTGGTTTGTTAGCAGGTGAGACTATGGAGTCGTATGTATGGCTGCTCAGGGCTTGGCTCACGTGTATGCTGGGACGCCCTCCCCAAACCATCATTTCCGACCAATGCAAAGCCTTGCAAGCTGCTATCTCTGATGTGTTCCCCAGAGCTTCTCACTGTATAGATTTGACAAAGGTCATGAGAAGAATCTCTGAGAAATCGGAAAATAAATACCACTACGAAGCGATCAAAGCTGCAATATATAGAGCAGCATGCCTTTCCCAGAGGGCTGAAGGATTTGAAGCAGCTTGGCTGGATATCATGCATGAGCATGGACTCGAGGATCAGCAATGGTTCCAAAGTTTGTATGAAGATAGGAACCAGTGGGTTCCAGTCTACTTGAAGGAGACCTTTTTGGCAGGAGTGTTTACTATCCAGCTAAATGAAGAAGCGACTTCATTTTTCAAGGGATATATAGGGAACTGCACCTCTCTGAAGGAGTTTCTGGACAAGTATGATCAAGCAATGCAAAGGAGTCACCAGCTTGAAGCACTGGCTGATCTAGATTCAAGAAATTCGAGTTCTATGCCGAACTCGAGGTGTAATTATGAGTTGCAGCTCTCCAAATTGTACACGAGCTACATCTTCACGGAGTTCCAAAAAGAGGTCGAAGGAATGTATTCTTGTTTCGGCACAAGACAAGTGAATTTAGATGGGCAAGTTGCAACCTATACAGTTCAAGAACACGTTGAGCTTGAGGATGGTCAGAGGGAAGCAAGAGATTTCGAAGTTTTGTTCAACGGATCCGAAATGGAGGTCTTCTGTGCTTGCGGTTTATTTAACCTGAGAGGATATCTGTGCAGGCACGCACTATATGTCCTCAACCAAAACAGGGTAGATGAGGTCCCACCTCAATACGTGCTTCAGCGCTGGAGGAAGGATGTCAAGCGCGGTTACGTCCTGGACCAGAGATCCACGGGGATCGATGTCGACAACCCAGTTCGCCGGCACGAGCACTTGCACAGATGCATCGTGCAGGTCATGGACGAAGCTAGGAAGTCGCAAGACCGCCATAAGGTGGCGCTGCAGGCGTTAGACGAGATGCTGAACAAGCTCCAACTCTCGCAAAATCACCCGGAATGACTGTTTGTTGATTGAGACCCCGAAATCTTGCACGTACAGGAGGAGGTCTCTGCAAAATGCGACCCTACATCATGTTCACTGCTGATATTTGGATGGGAAACAATGGCATTAAGGTGGCGGAGCATGGATGTTTTCTCGTCGTAAAGCCAAGCCGACACATACATACATCCCATCGACCCTTTGTTAAAAGAAAGAGGACGACCGTATCATCGCCTCAACGGAACCTGAACAGATTCGAGTATTCATCCGAATGCTTGAAAAAATGCAGCAATGGCATGACGACAATCTGATTAGTTCATTCGAAAAGCAAGGACGGTTTCAATCGGATCAAAGAGGTCGGGGCTCCACAAGTTGATTGGGCCGGGCCTTGTCACAAGCTTCAAAGCCCAATGGGCTTAGCCCATAACTGAGCTCGCCCTCCGCTGCAAAAACCCTCTCTCTCTCTCTCTCTCTTCCCTCGTCGTCTTCGTCCTCAATCTGATTTTCCCGCCTCTGACCAGCGGCTCCAAGGCGACGGCGACGACGATGAAGTTCAAGGCGTTTCTCACGGACAACGGCGTGGCCCTCCTCGAGAAGCGGTTCCTGCCGGCGCTGGACAAGATCGACCGGACGTGCCACCTCTACCTCACCAGGGACCACGCCGTCTTCCTCCACAACCTCCTCAACGGCGACGGCCTCCAGTCCGTCGCGCAGTTCCGCGTCGAGGCCCTCTTCGACGGCTACCGCATCTCCAGCCAGAACGACGACCGCATCGCCTTCGCCATCGACCTCTCCCTCCTCCACCGCGCCATCCGCAGCGGCGTCGGCATCTGCAACGAGCTCGCCGCCGCCAACGCCGCCGGAGGATCGGACTCCGAGCGGCTCCAGATAAAGCTGGTGAAGAAGTTGCCGGCGAACAGCACCCAGCCGATGCCCTTCCTCACCTTCGAGACGAAGGGCTACAAATCCGCGGTCGTCCAGGACGTGCCGATCTCGAAGCCGATGTCTAGGGCTCAGGTATCGGAGCTCCAGTCGGCGCTCGACTCGGCTCAGGCGCTCCCCAAGACGCTCGTCCAGGTTCACGACCTGAACCAGCTGCAGAGCTTCGTGGACAGGATGAGGCACGTCGGGGATGTGCTGAACGTCTCGATCAGCAAGCACGGAGACCTGCACTTGCAAATCTCGACCACTCTGATCACCCTGGGCGCGGAGTTCCGGAAGCTGCTGGTCCTCGGGGAGCGAGCCGAGGCTCCCGCGGAGGACCAGAGCCTGAGCGCGCAGGCCCGGTCCGAGAGGGCGGTCTCGAGAGGCGACGCCGAGGCCGTGCAGGTGAGCGTGAAGCACTTCGCCAAGAGTCTCCAGCTTCACATGGCGAAGCCGGATTGCGCCTTCTACGGGATCACGGAGCAGGGCGCATGCTTGACCGTGATCTTCCAGTTCTTCATACCGGGGACGCGGCTAACAGACAAGTCGATCAGCTTGCACTGCAGGCTTCCTGTACTTGACCCTGGCACTAATTGAAACGCCAGAAACTGGTTCATCACTCAATCCTCCATTGGTGTATGATTCGGAACTGTCGGATACAAATTGATGTCTTGGCATGAACGCCGGAATCGGTTCATCATTCAATTCTCCATTTTTAATCTTACAAGTCCTCATCTTCACGATATCTAAATGTCGATACGATTATTCACATTCAATTTTTTTCCAGAATGTTTCGCAATTTGAGTAATATTTTAGAGCAAGGCAGGAAAGTAAGAAATATTAAGTTGCGACAAGCAGCCGATCGAATTCGACATGGTGCAAGCAAAAGTTCAAGAATTTGCTGCGCAGCAGGTCTTTCTCGTAACATTCTCAAGACACTTTCAACGTTTGGCCAAGACATTCAGGCATTCTGCTGATGCAATGAACAAGCGATTGGGTTGGAATCAGGATGGCAGCGTGCATACTCGAGATAAATAGAGGAGTTCTTCAATAATATTCACAAGGAAACGTTGATATCACAGGACTTGGGTTACACGATGAATTGGCAGACGAGTGTCGGGTCACCTTCATTCTTTCTTCTCCTCGACCAGATGAACCCTATTCAATGCGTCTTCGAATGTCTGTAATGCGGCCCTGTAATGTTCAGGAGAGATCACCCCCTCCTCGACGATCTGCAAAGCGCTTCGGTACAGCTGATTGAGCCACTGCATGCGATCAGCAGCGCTGGAGTTGCCGGGGCCTGGATCAGGGATGTGCAAGCGCTTATAATCCTTTTTCCATCTTGGGAGGATGTACTTTGACGGAATCTCCTCCACCCCGTTGAAGTTAAGAACGCATAGGGCGTGCCTGCATAGATAGCCATATAAATTAAAGCAGCTACAGATGCAACGAACCTCCGCTGCCGCTCTGTTGTACAGGACCTCGTAATCCCTTATCTCCCTTCTACTTCCTTCCCCCGAGACCCGCTCCTTGACCAGGAATATAATGACCGGTCCATCGACATACAGCTGTGTCGTGCTAAGACAAGAATACATCTCCTCTACCTCATACTGGAACTTCTTGAATATATCTCTTGTGTATACCTTGGAGAGCTGTAACTCAAATGAACATCTCGTTTTCAGCTCATGGCTTGAGCGCCTCGAATCATTATCCGCAAGGGCTTCTTCCCTGTGCTTCTTTTGTAAAGCTAACTCGTACTTGTCAAGAAATTCTTTCAATGGAGTTTGTTTATGCACATACTTATCAAAAAATGCATTCAATGACTCGCCCGGCCGGGCAGCAGACATCCCAGCGAAGAACGTGTCCTTCAAGTAGACTGGAGCCCATCTGACTCGGTCCTCATATAACGCTCTAAGCCATTCATGATCACCAACACCAGAATGCTGGACCATGGTCCCCCATGCTGTCTCGAATTCACTCACTTTCAGAGATTCATACACTGCTTTAGTCAATGCCCTCCGGATTGCATCATAGTTGTTCAACCCTCCTAACTTTTCCGGAACTTTTCTCATGATGTGTGACAAACCAAAACGATGATGACATCTTGGAAACACCTCCTCAATTGCAGCAAGCAAAATCTGGCACCTGTCTGTAGTTATAGTTTGTGGGGAGCATCCGGACATACATGAACTCCAGGCTTTCAACGCCCAAGTATAAGACTCCATTGTCTCGCCTGCAAGCAATCCACATCCTAGCAAAACTGATTGGCCATGGTGGTTCACTCCCACAAATGCCACTAGAGGGATCTCGTATTTGTTAGACAGGAACGTTGTGTCAAAATATATAACATCACCAAAATAAACACATGCAGCTCTAGACCTAGCATCAGCCCAGAACAAATTCCTCAAATTCCCCTCATCAGTTAGATCCATGAGATAGTAGAAATTAGGATTGGTCAATTGCATGCGGCAGAAGTAATTATATATAGCCTGACTGTCACCTTTCTTAAGGTTCAGATGATTAAGATGGTCAGACAGACTCCTAGCTTCATTTTCACTGAAACTTTGGTTTCCATTACCTCCCGCATCAATGACAAGTGCCCGGTATAACTTAATTGTTCTTTCTTCAGCATCAGCACTGGACTGTGACTTTCTTTTGGTACCAGCACTCATCTTCTTAATTGTTCTGTAGCTCTTCGAGCCCAACAAGTGGTTGTGTTCGAGTGTCACTTCAAGCACCCTCCATCTTCTGGAGTCCACTAGCCTCATCCGAATCATTGCTGGACAGCCAGTTCGAGTTTCTTTTCGAAGACGATTCACATCTTTAACTCTTTTGAAGCCTTGGCTACTGCAGCAGAGTACTGCACCGTACTTTTCTCTACTATTTCGCTTGAACCATGAATTCTTCACTCTGACACGAAATCCTGCTTCCTTAGCATAACAGTTGTAGTAGTTGTACGCATCATCATACGACTCGAACTCCATTCCGACGGCAGGAGCAACAAACTCCTTTCTTCCAACAGATATGCCATTCTGATCATCAGATACTGCTGCGGCGCCATCTGTCCCTCTTTGACTAGTGCTGCACTCACCATCATTACCTTGCTCACTTGCAAGGGGAGCCTCCTCCATCTCAGACGTAAAGTGATGTCTGACAAGCAGACGGCAAAAATGAGAAGAACAGTATTCACAAAGAAAAAGGCCAAAGTGAAACTTACACCAGTCTAAGATCGTGCGATCATCATCTAAACGCGAGAAGGTATTTGGGAAGAAAGAATGTCTGGGTTAGAGCATGCAATTTGGCCAAGCTAATCAAGTGTCTATCTCAAGTTCCTCTCTTCTTTTACCCTCCATTTTCAACAGTTCCAATCATTGACCATACAAATCTTTTTCAATTCCCGTGTAGCAAACACAAAGGTCCAATCAGCCCATGCGCACAGTGAATTGTGAAAGAGATCACTGAAGCTAAATGTGCATTCTTTAAGAGCCAGTTCAAGAGAAACCGAGTTCCATAAGGCATCCCTGAAACTGTTGAAAAGATGGAACATTCCCAGATTCGGACTAAATCATCAAAAGTTTAACCCGAGAAAATTTACCCAAAAAAAATAAAAATTTCACAAGCAGTTTAGCCCCAGAAAATTTCAACCAAATGCACCAAGTCCCCACAAGCAATTCCATTTCAGCTTCACCTCCCCTGACTTTGAGCCTTCATTCTCCAGACATGCATTTACCTCTGATACATCAATTACAGAGACGATGAATCTACTTCAGACATGATCTTCACAAGCTACATAAGCACAGCTAATCCGTGGCGACACATGTTTCTTACGGAAGCACCGCACACCCACATCAAACGACGAATACAGCATCTGAATTGAAACTACGAACGACAAAAGGAACAACCTGCGCACCAAAAAGTCCCATCGACATCACAAAGCACAAAAAAACTCGATAAATCGCCACTGTCACGGACGCGCACAATTCGGCAGCTGAGCGAGCTTGAAGTCTACACCAGCCTGCAATCAACTAAACTGTCTCAAAACCTAGAGAGCTTTCGAGATTACCTTCGACGAAAGCTTGTTTCCTGCGTCCGCCAGATTTCGCCGGAATCCCCGCCGCTTCCGGTGAACCTCCGGTGATTCCGATCTCAGCAAACGGAATATAGAGAATTCGAGAGAGGGAGCGTGTTCTCATAAATGGGTGTGTTTTGGAATACGTCACGTTGTTCTTCCGGTCCGAGCTCTGATTCCTGAACGGAACCGGTCCAAAATTTCATCCAGGAACTGGGGACTGAATTAGGAAAACCGGTTTCCAATTTATGGAACCGGACCGGACCACCTTGGGATCGAGAACCGGACAGATGGTCCTGTTCAGTATAATGGAACTGATCACTTATTGCACATAATTTATAATAATTATTGCAATTTGTGTTCCCGTCAAGTTTCTTCCCGCTGCTAGGTATGTTCCTTTTTCCTATTTGAAATTGTTCTAGTAGAGAGTAGCTCCCGGATGAGTTAAATTTGTTTGTGTTAGTACTGAAAAAAGTTTTGAGGGAGGAGGATTAAAGTTCACTTAAAGTTTCGTTTTACTTTACTTAATTTTTTCAAGAAATAAATATATATATATAGCCAGTTCGGTCTGATTCCCCCTTAAAATCGGAAATCGGACGAGGACTCCCAAGAACCGAACCAAACCAGGCGATTCGGTTTGTCCGTCTTGCTCACCCCTACTGAAAAATCTCCGAAAAATCTCTTTAATTTGCATTTTTAATCATTTTAATATGGCGTTGTTGTTTCAATTTATATCTAATTTTTGTACTAGAGGATATTTATCATATCAAGTATTATATAAGCTAAAGATATCTAAAATCATGGTTGTTTTCCCATTTTGGGAGAATGAAATAAATAAGAGTCCATAACCGTCTATGACTTTCTGATTTATTTCCTTAATTAGTTTTTTTCCAAAAATCGTGTTATTTTAAATCGAGATAGCCGGTAGGAAAAAGAAATGAGAAACATATTTAGGAGCAATATTCGAAAACTATATCATCAACCTAAAGATATTTCTGGTTGATAAATTTCGAGAGTTTGATTGAGAAGCATTTATTATGAGCAATTTATCGTTGAACTTTATTGCAATTTGATTTTTGTTTTGCCAAAATTGATTGTATGTGTATGAATGTTCCTAAGGGAACATATCTCCAATTTTATTATAATCGGTTTACAACATAATTAACAATTATTTCAAGAAGTGATTACCCCAAAGGGTCATAAAACAAAAGTCACAAAACCTATGTGCTATTTTCACATCCACAAGGGAAGTTGACCCTATTTTTTATTTTCATATCAGCCTGACATTTTACTTCACAAACCTCTCTCTCTCTCTCTCTCTCTCTCTCTCTCTCTCTGTAGGACCCATCAATCAGAATTTCATGGCTCACATCATCTCACAGAAGATTCAGATCACTCAGCTTTGCACAGCACACACAATTAGCAAAACCTGGTGCACCTTCAGTCACAAAATTCAGTGCCTTTACTTTGGTAAGCAGCGACCCAAAAATGGCTGCTTTCTCCCTGCCTATCTCTCCTCCTCCTCCATTCACATCCCTCTGCTCTTCTCCGCATTACACATCCACCACCAAACTCAACACCAGGAAACAGTTGACTGCCAAGAAAAGACACACCACCCTTACGGTTAAAGCTTCAGAGAAGAAGGAAGAAACTGACGAAGACACACCAGCATTCAATCCCTTTGGTTTCGTGACAGATAACCCGTCGAGCAGGAGCGCCATTCAGCTCCCTGAGAGCCCCGCCGAAGACGGCAATGTTGGCCAAATGCTCTATGTAAGTGAAGTGAAGTGAATTTCTTTATGTAATTGTGTGTGTATGCAGTATGCGATTTCTTGATTCAAGTAAAATGTTGTTCGGCTTGTTCATGTTGATTCAATAATTAAAGAACGGTAAGTTCATTGACGTTTTTTGTATTCTTTTCGCACTGGCAATTGGATTTCGGTTAGTTTCATCTTTTGCTTCTATTAATATATTATTGGCTCAGTGAATTTCGTCAAGTAGGCATTACATTATTATTTTCTAGATGTGATTGTTGCATCTCGAATAGATTTTATTCATTTCTAGGAGTCTCTTGGAACCATTATATGGTTGTTCTTGAATTCTAGAGGATAGAGGACAAGGGAAAGGAATATGGCTCCTACATTAAATCTGGCAAGTTCAGATGGTTTGTTAGGGAAACAGGTGAATCTTTCTGTTTCTGCTGAATTGTTCTTGGATTTTCTTCCTTAATTCTTACAGCGCACTCTGATAAGTGAACATTACACCTTGAAGGGTCACCTGAGAGCCGGCGTGGGACAATAGTCTTCCTTCATGGCGCTCCGACACAATCTTACAGCTACAGAGTCGTCATGTCTGAGGTATCTAGCTTTCCTTTGTTATCCTGAAATTGTGGTAGCCTTAAAAACTCTATAATTAATGCTTGGTGAATATTTGAGGCTTACTAAGCTGACACTCTCTTTTCTACAGTGGTGAAGACATGACTTTGTAGAAGATAAATTTTGTTTTTGCCACCTAACTAGCACTCTTCTTATGCTCTCTTCTTGGAATTGATACCGGCATACTCAGAAGCATTTCTGTCAGAAAACTTCCTAGAAAGAGCTTTAATTGGCTCATCAGGCATTGCTGGAAAATATTTTCACATGCACATTGATCTTCAACTTTTGCCGTTCTATTTCGGTTTCTAAAAGATGATTGCTTTCTTGTCGATTCAAATAGATGTCCGATGTCGGGTTTCACTGTTTGGCTCCTGACTGGATAGGATTTGGTTTCAGCGACAAGCCACAACCAGGATATGGTTTTAATTACACAGGTTTGTGACTTTCAAGCAAACAAGATTAATTAGGGAACACCGTTCTTCTTCTCATTAAGTTCCAGTATTCTGACACGAATTGAGTTTTTCCCGGCAGAAAAGGAGTTCCATGAAGAGCTTGATAGATTACTCAATGTCCTGGGGGTTAAATCCCCTTTCTTCCTAGTTGTTCAGGTTTGAACAAATTGATTTCTGATCATGTAAGACCTGTGAAATTGATGAAGATTAGACTAACATAATAACTTGACAAGCAACTAAAGATTAAGTTTCAGTTCAGAAGCTCTGCCTCTAACATGTGCATCTGGTATTTTTTGAAGGGCTTTCTTGTAGGTTCATTTGGACTGACATGGGCCTTGAAAAACCCAAGCATGATATTGAAGCTGGCGATATTAAACAGTCCATTAACGGCTTCATCTCCCATCCCAGGATTGTTTCAGCAACTGAGGTGAGATTTTACACTACTTAGAAATGAGATGTTATTTATCTATTGTCTTAAGGACCATATCTCCACTTTCATAAATTTTTACCAAATTATTTTACTTGTTAGAAAGTGAGAGTTGAATTATTTCAAACCATTGCATTTTGCGACTTAGCCGAACGATTGCAGTTTCTTCTGTGCTTCCCTCTCTCTCTCTCTTACATTTTTTTTCTACGTACAGAATTCCTCTGTTTGGTGAATTCACATGCCAGAATGCTGTGATGGCTGAGCGGTTCATTGAAGCAGGTAGCGCGTAGGTATCCAAGAAAGCATCTTATATTTTATAATGCCATCAATATTTCCCCTGGATCTAAGAACTGCGATACTCTAGTCTGCTGTCTTTGCTAAAGAATCATATTGTGCTTTACAAGATTGCTTATTACTGCTTACATGGTTACCATGTCAGACACTTGTTATGGTTTTCAAAAGAACTTAGCTGGTGCACTTTTTTCTACAGTTCATGGGGGCTTTAAGAAGGCTTTTAGAATAAGTGCAATACTACTATTCGACATTGTAACAGAGATACCTTAGTTAGCTCTGGCCAGAAAGATTAGTTAAACTTCCTTTGCCTCGAAGTAGAATAGCTGCACTTGTGATTTTTTAATGGACATATAGAGTTCCAATTCTAAGTACAAGCATATGTGTATGAAATGTGGAAACAACCGACTGGACGAATGTCCTCTTAAAATGCAGTTGCATAAACAGCATCCTCATACTTTAGTTCCTCTGTGTCTGAAAACTCATGAAGCACCATAAAATTCTCTCTTTTGTATATTTAAGCAGACAAATGAATATCTTCTCTTGCAGTTATGCTCTGAAGGTAGAAAAGGCAGATGTCTACCGGCTACCATATTTGTCAAGCGGTGGACCTGGATTTGGTTTGTAACTTGTTTCTGTTTTGCAATACTCTGGTGAAAGTTCTCAAAATCCTGGAAAAAAACTGAGTTTTTAAGAAATAATATAATCTTTTGCACTAAGGTCCGTATTCTGCCATCATATTGACATTTCTGCAAGAGACATTGTCTCACTCATGTTATATGAATACAAAACATCAGTTCCAAACTCTCTGTCATTTGATTGACGGGAGATATGGATGTATCTCAAATTCTCAGTAACATAAAAAAAAGTTGATAGAATAATTAAAGTTAAGAGTATTTAGTCATCAAGTTGGTAAATTTATGAATGCCTGTACTAGTGGCCAATGCGGCAGGCATAATTCTAATTTTTAAGCCTAAAGTCTCTTTTCTTTCACTTTGACAAGCCTTGCTTGAAGCTGCAAGAAAAGCGAACTTCCAGGAAATAGCAACTCAAATTGCTTCTGGCTTTTCGTCTGGGAGGTATGATGTTCTCTATCCTCTGGCCTATATTTTCTCCTCAGAGACTACTATGCAGCAACTCAGTATAAAATCTCTTTCTGCTAAACTTCTCTGTCTTCGTATCTTCTTGCATATTTTTCTATGCCAAGACTTCGTTATGGGCAATCTTCTATATTCACTACTGCTGCATTGGTAGAACGTAGTGTGGAGATAAAAAAAATTGCCGGCCAGTTTCCATTGTTCCATCTGAGATTGCCTTTTTTCTCTGCTTATATTGCTATCTTTTTCCCACTCATAGCTGGGATAAACCCATATTGCTCGCATGGGGTATATCAGACAAGTATCTGCCGCAATCAGTGGCTGAGGAATTCCAGAAAGGAAACCCTTTGATGATCAAACTTAAGTTCATAGAGGGTGCAGGTCATATGCCACAAGAAGACTGGTGGGCTTCTCCGAGTTCTCAAGGCAATTTTATCCTTAGCCGATTGTCTTTCTATGTTTAGTGTTGACAGTTGCCGTGTTTCTCAGGCCTGAAAGAGTCGTGGAAGCTTTGAGGATGTTCTTGCTATGAAGATATTCTGTCTTGATTGTCTTCCCTGTTAAAGCTTTTGCTATTCTTAAAGGTAAGTAGCTATTTCCAAGACTTGCATAATATTCAGAAGTTCATTGAATCTCTGAGATATGCTTTTGTCACCACTGAAAGGAACCATCCAACATGCCCAGTGGTAAATAGACAGATTGTATCACAGTGCAAAAACTGTATGGGAATTTTTTTTAGTGGAACCAGTATAATTTTTAATTTTATCTTGACATGTGATTGACATAGTCCATTAGATTAAGTTGTTGCACATCGTCTTGGTAAACAACACACATTAATTGACTGTTGGTATATGTGGAGAATGCAGGACATTGGTCAGTGAACAGCCAAATCAGATTTATTTCCAGAAGCGATTCTGAAGTTCCAATACTCGACAAATATCCATCCTTAAGTATCCGTACAGCGTGGATCTCAGGAAATCACGAAAGGGTGTGGCAGATTATTCATTCAACCCAGTCTCATGGCATAACTATGATACAGTGACTGCTGAATTGCTTGAAAAACGCATGCTCCAGAACCTGTATTATATGCATCATATCTCGTTAAGTAGAGAATATATCTACTTTAGGACGAATAGGATCTCATAATCTTTCAAAAAGTCGCATTTTCAGTGAGAAGCATGAAATATGTGTTGGCACTCGCAGTAAACCGATTTCTCAACACCGAAAAGTACAAAAGCCATTCTGTACAAAAAAAAGCGCACAAGACGCAAGAATCCAAAAGACTACTGCCAACTCTTTCTGACAACCAAAGAACATGATAATCTCAATCAACCTGCCAAAAACAGCAAAAGAACCATCGTATTTGAAACTTGAACAAATTTAAAGAATTGGAGAATTAATTTTCTTTTCCCAAATCAGTTAGCAAACTCAAACAAGTTCCTCAACATATCAATCTCTGTTGTGATGATCTTCATGGCAGCAGAGGGCGCAATGTTTTGTCAATTCAAAGTGCTGAATAGATGACATTTCAAAACTCGTACAATGGTGAATTGTAGGAAAATTTCATAAAAGTCTTATAAAACGTGATGCAGTTACCATTAGTTTCTTAAACACAGAAGAGAGTAAGAGATGGGATACGATTCAGAATTTCAGACTCTAGCTAAGAAGAGTAGTATAAACAGGTGGTGTCAATCGTCCACATGAATAAATCGACCCGAACGATCTCTTATTAAAGTGAAGAAGAGCATGACCTGTGACACTCACAACACGGAGACACAAAAGCTGAACAGTAATGTTAATTACATGGAGCTTTAGAGAGAAAGATCAGCCAGATCGAATGTCCTCGAGACAGCTTTGCACCAAGAATCCACCTTCTTCTTCCTCAGCTCCTCATCTAATTTAGGATGAAAAGTAGTTGCGTTACTGCTCCTTGCTCCAGAATCGAAAATTTCATCCTCAGTCCATACACCGACGGCTAATCCAGCAGCATACGCTGCTCCAAGGGCAGTTGTCTCTACGTCAACTGGTCTCACAACTGGGTTTCCCAATAGATCTGCCTAAAAAGCACAGAAAACGACACTTAGCATAATAGATATCTTCAATAATACCTAGAACATAAAGAATTTAACTGCGCTTTTGTTTGTTTGGTTGGTCCACTAATTGTCCTTTTTGGGAGGTGATGGGGGTGTGGTACTGGGGTTTGGGTAGGACTTGTTTACCAACCACCTGATCTAACGGAATCTATTCAAGTAGTTCTTCTGAATCAAGGGCTAAGGAGAGAATGCCCAAACCGAGCTGGAGCAAAACAAATTCTTCACACATAAAGCAACACAAGAAATTGTACTGTGAAGCTGCCTCAACAATTTCACGGCACTGGTTTGTTTATATCTATAGATCCCATGATATAATACAACCTAAAATTTTGACATCAAGAAGCAAATATCCCCAGTTGACTCATATGTAAACAAATAATGGAGCGCAAGTCATGAACATGACAACAGACGTGGAAAGCTCATTACCTGGATCTGCATCAAGAGGTTATTGACAGTGGCACCTCCGTCCACTCTTAGCAAGAATTCCCCTTTCTCGTTCTTAACCTCGCCCTTCTCTCCTGCATCTTTGTGCATGGAGTCCAACACATCCTTCACTTGAAAAGCCATACTCTCTAGCACAGCTCGAGCAATGTGAGCCTTGTTTGTAAACCTTGTTATCCCGATGCAAACCCCACGAGCATCATCACGCCACCACGGAGCAAAAAGTCCGTTAAAAGCGGGCACAAAGTATATCCCTCCGGTGGAGTCAACCTGTAATGCTAACTTCTCGATCTCACTGGCGGAACTGATTATCCCAAGACTGTCTCTGAGCCACTGAACAGCAGCTCCAGCAATCGCAATAGAACCTTCAAGGGCATAGTTTGTTGGCGCATTTGGTCCAAGCTTAAAGGCCAAAGTGCTCAGAAGCCCATGAGTTGAATGAATCATCTCCTCGCCGGTGTTAAGAAGAATGAAAGCTCCAGTCCCGTATGTGCTTTTGGCCTCGCCCTTTCTACATGCTTGTCCCACCATGGCAGCATGTTGATCGCCGAGGCATCCCGAAATTTGAACTCCGGTAATTGGCCATCCCTTGGCTATTTTGCCAATTATTTCTGAATTGCTGATAATTCTGGGGAGAATCTCTGGAGGAATTCCCAGAGTATCTAATGTGGGCTTATCCCACTCAAGAGTTTTGAGATTCATTAGCATAGTTCTAGACGCATTCGATACATCAGTAACATGTAATCCACCGGTGGTACCTCCAGTTAGATTCCATATTAACCAGGTGTCTATGGTTCCAAACAAAGCATCCCCTTTCTTAATGGCCTCCTTAACAGCAGCGACATTTTCCATCAACCACAGAAGCTTAACAGCGCTGAAATATGTACTAATGGGCAGTCCACAGGTCTCGACAAAATGGGTCCTACCCCCGGGCAGTTCTTTCTCCAATTTTCTATAAGTAAATTCAAACGCATATCAAAACTGTGTGATTCCCGACAAAAAACAAAAACAAAAACGAGAAGCGCAAAACAGTTAGGAGTGCCTTTGGCCGTTGATGATGTCGAACTTCCGATGAGTCCCATGGATAGTCCAATTTTACAACGACAGGACCAAAAACTAGCCGAATATGAAAGAAAGGGTTACCTGCAAATAGAGCTAGTACGAGCATCCATCCAAACAATGGCATTGTAAAGAGGGCGACCGGTGGATTTGCTCCAAACAAGAGCAGTCTCTCTCTGATTAGTCAACCCAACGGCTTTCAGTCCACCATCCACGTTGTGGCCGTCAGCCGAGGCCTTATCTAGAGCCTTGGTCGTACATTCCCTCACGCTCTCCAGAATCTCCATCGGATCGTGCTCCACCCATCTTGAAACCAACATGCAAAGCACGTAATTTACACTCTGGGCATGCTTAAAGATGAGTTAAGAAGGGCAAGTTCTCTTCTTTTTATCAAACACACGACAACCATCATCGCGTTCTCTTACTCGAACCATTTCCACGACACAATCTCAACAGACACGGATAAAATGTACAAGCTCACAAATTTGGAATGTTTAGAGAGAGAGAGAGAGAGAGAGAGAGAGAGAGAGAGAGAGGGTACCCGGCTTGAGGGCAGAACTGAGTGAACTCGACCTGGTGAGATCCGATGGCACGAGCGGTCCGGTCGTAGATGATGAACCGGGTGCTCGTGGTCCCTTGATCGATCGAGCCCACGTAAACTCCCCCACCCGACATTGCCTTTCGCTCGTCCTTTGCCCGGTTGCTCGCGAGAGTGAAAGAGAACAGAGCGCGCGCGCGGAAGGGAGGTCAAAGACGAGACACCAAAAGGGAACAGAAGCGGTGCTTAATAGAGTGAGAGTTACGGGAGTCAGCTATGCAGATATGGAAGAAGATCCAGATAACAGCTGCAAAGCCGGAGAATTTGCATATTATATAGATAGCAGGAAGCAATCTTGGGAATCGTTGGCCGGCTTTATCCAATCATTTTTGGCTTGGGCATTGCCAAAAAAGAAATCTTCCCAACAAAGTTGATCCAAATCATTCAATGTTTCATCGCTGTCGCTGTGTCATCCGTTTCAACGGCGGTGTTATCTGGTTCTTTTTAGCGATAAATTTTAATGGATATGCTTCGACAGCGGAGTCAACCATCACGTGGATGACGACCATTCGTCCAAGACGATCGAGGTTGGGAACTCCTTTGACCTCAATCCCGATATTTTCGGGGCCCCGCGATAAAGGCGTGACGCAGCTAAAAATGGGATCGGCAATCGTCGCCGACGTCGAGCGAGACGACGTTGTCCCACCGTTCTTGGGCGGAAGATACGAGGATGTGCCATTAATGGAGGGACAAGCCTCCACGTGGGCGTGTCTGATTGGGTGATAGTGTTGACGGGGCGGTGTAGTCAGTGACTTTGACATTGAGCAAAGTGACCCTAGAGGGCTCCAATTTTAATCCCGTACGATCCGTGACCCTGAGCCTTATCCGACCGTTCCTTTTGTTCTGAATTTTGCATTGTTAATATACGTGAATCTCGATATACGTGAGATTTAATCATTTCAGTAACAAAACAATTTAGCTCATCCATCTAATTAGCAGAACACATGCGTGATCAGTTAATCTTTTTATATGTTAAAGTAACTTTCAAATAATGTATTAGCTATTCAAGGCTTTATTTATTTCGTGAAAAATAAATGTCTTGGCTAAAAATAATCATCTGTATCACATATAAAAAATGGACAGACGAATTAAATTTTTATTATTTTCAAAAATATCAAAACATAAATTATTATTGATAATGATTACATATCTCGCTAGCTAATTATTTCGATCGACACAAGCAATCGTTTTAGAAAAAAAAATTCAAATTTCCGTTATCGCAAAACAAGCAGAGGTCAAGTATAATTAGACATTTCTGGATTCTGTTTAAAGGGTCAATCTATGTTGGAATTGCCGTGAGTTTGAACTTTGAAGAGTTCCAGAATGGATCTGACAGTCTCGTCATTGGACGTCACACGTTTGAAAAGTCAGAACCACTTCGACAAAGATATAACCCCAAACGCTACCAAAAACAAAGAAGCTGCTTCAACTACCAAGGCAACCAATAACAAATGAACAATTTATTTTATTAACGTTTTTGGGTTAGAAGCTGATAAACGACCTCACCCGACGCCACCCGACTTTGTTTGATACTTGATGCTATTTACAAGTTCTTTCAGGGAAAAAAAAAAACGAAAGATAGATTTTGGGTTACTACTACCTAAGCGCTGTTGTACAAACTCCACTACATATGCCAATTCATTTGGCATAAACTTTTTTATCATTTCAACTTATTTTCCGACCGTCGATTCGGCTGAACCTTCATCACGACATTCTGCCCTCAAACTATGTACCGAGATCCACGTGATCTAACGGTCATCTGAACTTGCCGAGCGGGACGTGGCGGAAGGAGGGAACGAAGTATGCAGAACAAGAGAAGGAATCTTTTATTGAGCAGACAAGAATGCACCGTTAGGCCTAGGCCACGAAGAAGGCCCAGGACTAGGAAATAGAGCCTCTCTGGCCCATGACCATGACCATGACCATGACCCTTTAATAGGAGGAGAACATTAGGTGCAGGGGTGAAGATGTCTCTTTCCTATGATTGAATGTCAAATTGCTGCGGATGGTCAGACAGTGTGTGCTTCTAGGGGAACGCAGAGATGGCAATGATGCTCAATTTGCTGTTCCACAACAATGTCTTCGTGCCACTTCTGCTACTTTCCAGGGACCAAGGGAGGAGAATCTCATTATCACTGTAATTGATCGTGGGTGAAAAACCAAAGTCGGGTGAACAAATGAAGGGAGGATGGTTTGTCAGCAGTGCCTTTTCATGATATGCATTGAGTAATGCTGCTCTCAACATGGCAAATCCAAATGAAAGATGGTTGGGTTATGATGACATTCTCTAGATACAAGTGTGAACGTATCCAGAGATGGTTCTGATAGCTAGCTGGTGAAAATTATAATATATTGAAGAAATGGGATTGGGGTGATGACAAGGGAGGCAATGTTGCAACATAACAAAGGTCGTTCTTTTTTAACAACTTAGAAAATTTTCCTTTTTACTAACGTAAAACTTTCAAATACAGATTGATCGAACTTTGCATCGAAAATGAGAAGCCCATCTTCCATTCCACAAGAAGTTTGATTAATCTGAGCACCAAAATCAGGTCGCATATGTTTCTAGTATAATGATCACGATCAGATATCTGACAATTATCGAAGCATACGACTCCATAAAAATGCGACGCGAAGGACTCACTTTATCTTTAACTTCTTTTTACAAGATATTAAATCAAGTCCTTTCTTTGTCCGATTTTTTTTTTATTGTCGGTCATTCCGTTGAAAAACTAAAGGAAAATCCCGATATGATTGTTTAAGTGATGTGCCGGCATCATAAGCCGCATCCTCCGGTAGAAACCTTCACAAAACAAGGAGAAAATTTTTGAAATCATGTAAACAGAAAAGGAAAATTAAAGAAAGAAGAGGGAGGGGAAGCTACGACTGGGGCTACGGCTTGTGCACAACTAGGATCCGACGTCTCACTTCTCTCGATGTGCATGTGTGCTGGTGAGTGCTTGCACATGAGCGATCATGTGTTTGTGCTCGGGCAAAGGCCAAGATCCTCATCGCGACATGCGATGCTAGAGGTGATCTACTTTAGGGTTGGCCAATTCCCATCTTAGAACCAAAAACTGGACCAAAAAGGCCGATTCACAATTTGCAATACTGAAAACTGACCCATTTGATCTTGAAATTGGTAGAGATTGGATCGTTGGGTTGGGCGCAAGATGATAAGGTTTGCAACCTCACTCCACCGAGCCTGTAAGTTGGCACGGTACGGACCTCTCTCTCTCTCTCTCTCTCTCTCTCTCTCTCTCAATTTGAAGTTTTCTTTTGCTTTTTCTTTATTGCACCTAACAATTTATCTATTTTACAATTGTTGTGGCACCGGCTTGGTATTCCCCGCCAGTATTTTCTTTTGTATACTTGTTCGAAGAACTAACATGAAAAGAATTATATAAATTTAGAATTCAAAAAAAAAAAAATGGAAGTTCCGAAATTTGATGGCATTTTTTTTCTTGGTGCTACGGGGAGTGAAAGAGGAATTTTAAATCTGATCTTACGGGCATGACAACTAACCAGCCGGTTCGTCTAGGCTTTAGCTCGAGCCACAAGGGCCAGGCGCATCTTTGGCGTAGGCTTACCAGGGCCATAAAATTATAGGACCCGGTTGGGCCGAACTGATTAGGACCAATCGAAGCTTGGCTGACCCCAAAAAGTGTTGCGTATGGTTTTTGGCGATGGGCGAGTCGGAGCTACACTTTTGGCCGGACCTGATGGCCCAATTGAGTCCTCCTATTGATCACCTCAAATTGCAAAGTGTGATAACATTTTTTGGACTGATCATATCGAAGAATTACCATCGGAGGTTAGGCTAGATGAGATATAGGATAGAAAAATCCATACCCGTGAGACCAATGCATCCTAACCTCTTAAATCAGGGGGGTCTCCTTGGATTATCAGTGTTCGGTTAAGAGGTAACATCATCAAGGAATGAAGCTTCCATGGCCTATCCCCATCCTACAGGGCGAGCTGCACGAATATATTACTTATTTTAATATTTCAGTGTCCGCACTTCTTGTGCGTCTAATTTTTCATGTATCTTGCTCTTCCCTAGAAAAAGCGAATTCCTTCTCGAGCTTTTACATTTTAGAGATTTCGAAATCCGATTAAGGCGAGGCCCGCAGCACCACGACCTTTTATGCAATTTCTTGCAGTTGCACCATCCTCTGTCTCTTTTCCTTCGACACGATGCAAACAACTGCAGCCATTCGCTAACTTCCAAAACACAAATTGCGCCCAACCCTACCCCCCACTCCCACCACGTCGCATGCGAATATACTTTGGTGTCGATTAGATAATTTAGATGCCCTCCAATACATTGTTAATCCCGCTCCGTAATCGCATGTGATGCGAAGAAAACAGTACAATTGAGAGGTGCAAGTACTTATCGATATGGTGACCGGACAGGTCTCTCGATGACGGCGTATCAATAGATCGGGAATCGCGACATATCTGTGAATCATCAAGTCATGATTTCGGAGGTGGCAATTAGTGGATCCGTCCGAATTGGAAAGATTACGAAACATAAAGGAGATGATTCGATCATCGATTATTAAAATCGATAAGTTGAAAGTCGATGAGTAATGGACACTAATTTCTCAAATGTGAATTTATTATACGAGTAAGGGATATTTACAAAAATAGTTCATGAACTTTAGCCTGACAGGTGATATCATTCCTGAAATTTTAATTTACTCAATGCGGTCCCTTAACTTCAGCCAAATGTGCAATGTCGCCCACAAACTTTGAATTTATTCAGCTTGGTCCATGAACTTTAACCCAATCTGCAGTGTCGTCCTCGAACTTTTAATATTTACTCAATATGGTCCCTTACATGTTCAGTCTAGTTCTTAAATTAGACGAAAATATTCAATGTTGTTCATGAACTTCAATTAATTGAAGGATAACACTGAACATAGGGACTGAATTGAACACAAACAAAAAATTCGGATACCGCATCGAGCAAATCAAAAGTTCAGGGGACTACATTTCACATCGTGTTAAAATTCAGGAATCATATCGAAGTAATTAAAAGTTCAGAGCCGATATTGTAACGTCGAGCCAAAGTTTCCCAGGACAATAGCTTCTCCAAATTGAAATCATACCGGGCCTACAAAGGAAGGGATTGCTCAGGGACGAAGGAAAGTGTCCCCCGGAGAATCTCACGGCAAATGGAAAAAGATGAGTGTGCTATCCGATTGCGGTCGGGAATGGGATGCTCTGCACGCTAACGTCACACAGGCTCGCGAGCCGTCCCAAACGCCGCCGTCGCGATATATGGACATGGAAGGCTTTTATAATACTGTCATTGTGAGAACGTGCTCCTTACCCCCGTCTAAGATTCTACTCATCGTCAAAGCATTTCTCGTGATTTTTGAGCTCCAAAAATTCCTCTTCCTAATGGGAAAATGTTAACCCGATAGAAAAAATTCAGAAACTTACGGAGTGCTGTATTACAAATAGATAGATTTCGAGTTTCTCGATCGTAGATTTTTCGAGCATTCACAATTAAGGTTAATACCATGAAAAAAACCTAAATCGGTACACACGTGACGGATTTACCTTAATTTAATTTTTTTGATCATCAAAAATTTCAGACCGATAAACTTGCTATAAATTTATCCTCCGTTAATTTCCATTAAAACTTATCGTCAAATTGCTAAGTCGAATGGCAAGTAGTAGTGACGGTTGTACTGATTTGGGATTTTACCATCTGTTTACTACAGATGTACCTGATTGTGATTTTTCGTGATATTAATTTGACTTAACGGAAATTAACGAATAGTAAATTTATCAAAATATGCCAATTTGAGATTTTTAATTATCGAAAAATTAATTTGAAGTAAATTTATGATAAATATATCAATTTGAAATTTTTTATGCTTAAAATATTAATTCGAAATAAATTTATTATGTATATATTAATTTGGAGATTTTCGTGTTATTAATTCCCATAATTATGGCCAGAAGCTTATACATGTGTGGACGAAAAGACAGCAAGCAGTAGTTTAGCCCGTGTAAGTAGGACTAAAGGGACGAGCATTGATTAAAGCGAAAGATGTCGGACGGAGGGGTTTTTCCCCCATAGGAAAGTGAGAAATCCCATTCCGACATCGATGCGTCAAATATACGCCGCGAGATTGTTCTCTCTCTCTCTCGCTTCTTCCGCCGTCCGATTATCCTACTCTTGAACGACTTCCCCATCTCTCGTCAATCCGACGGACAGCATCAAGAGGCCTGGATCTTCACTCTAAGACGAGATGCACATTACCGTAACCTTTACTCTCGCCACTTCCCATGTAAACGAGAGCACACTTCCCATTTCGCTCTCTTCTCTGCGCCTCTCCCTGTCTCTTTCTCTCGCTCTCTCTAGCTTTGATAGGCGTCGAGTCCAGGGATTCCGGTGACGCGGTCTAGGGTTCTGGCCAGCGAGGGGAGGATGGCGTTGCTCTCGGCCCTCGCGACGGAGATCGTGATCCCGGCCTGCGCCGTGGTCGGGATCGTGTTCTCCCTGGTGCAGTGGCTCCTCGTGTCGCGCGTGAAGCTCACCCCGGAGCCGCGCGCGCCGTCGTCTTCGTCCCCGAACAGCAACAAGAACGGCTACGACGACTACCTCATCGAGGAAGAGGAAGGCGTCAACGACCAGGGCGTCGTGGCCAAGTGTGCTGAGATACAGAGTGCCATCTCCGAAGGTGCGACCTTATGCTGATCCTATAAGCTTCACGACTTGTCCCCTTGTTGAAGTTTTCTCGTGTCGATGTACTCTGGATTTATAGTTTTAACTTCTTAAATTATTTTAGATCTTTCAGTAATATGGTCTTTCGAGTAAAGGTCATGTTCGTTGTCCGAGAGAGAGAGAGAGAGAAAGAAAAAGGCAACAGAGAATGAAGTAGATTTGATTTTCTGGGTCGCGCGAGTCTTTCCTTTTCAGTCACTATGTTTTTTTCTTTTCTGGGCTTAGAGTGGTTTGGATTTAACCACCCCCTTCTTCATATGTCTCGCTCACACTGTTCATCAACAGATTTATTTTGGGTCGATCTAGCATCTGCTTGAACAGTAGCAACAAATTTGGGTCTTGCAATCTGACGATAACCCGAGCAAAAGCATGAGCTTGTGCTGCTTGTGACGCGAGTAATTTCAAGGGTTTGTAACAGCTGCTAGAGCTTTTAAGAACGTATCCGAGCAGAGAAGTTTGATAATACTCGTGCAGATCTCTCCTCTTTAAGTAATTTAATTATTTTATTAGGGAACGGTGATTTGAATAATGTTGGTGGTCTCTGTGGTTTCTTCTTGGGAGGAGTGTGAACTGGTGGAGCTCTTGCCCTTTTGGCCTTTCGCCATCTGTAGGGGGTAATTATTTTCGTCTTATGGACATGAAGTTCGCCGTTTCTTTGGAATAATGAAACGCACGTGTTGTGCACGTGAATGTTGGGACGCACGGTGTGGGCCATGTGGGCCTTCTGTGTTTTCGTCTCTTTGCTAGCCCCACTTGCTGCTGCTGCTGCAGGCTCCCATGGGACTGGGAGGCGCTTTATATCATGGCATAACATGACAACAATGTATATAATATAGCTGTTTCAAAAGTATATTTGATTAATGTTAGAGAATATGCTCTGGATAATTACATGTTAAAGGATTAATTGGTTAATTCCATGGGATCTGTCATTCATATTTTTTTTCCACCAAGGACGTTTTATAAAACTCTAGGACCCCCCGTATTCTCTGAAAGATTTCGTGTTAAAAGATTAGTTGGTTTATGAGCTCAAGAGCTGGTTGGCTAAGTCAAACTCAGTGTCACATCTGGGCATATGTACATCTGTAGACTATTACATTTGATGATAGGTTAAGTTTAATGAGCCAATATGAGTACATACACAAAATTATTCTCGGTAAATTTGATTCATTTCAAGTTATCTTTGTGATAGATTTGAGTTTAATTTTTTCTTCCATCTGTTTTGTATTAGTTATAGAAGCTTGGTATATGACGCCAATGACTCAACATCGAGTCAATGAAAATTAGGATTGTAATTTTCATATGTAATCAGCTTTAGTAGAAAGCACGTTGTATTAAAAGGTGAATTGCTGAGGACTCACAACCTTCTATTCTAATGTATTTGTTTACTTCATCAGTGAATGTGTTTCAAGAGGTCCGGAATAATTCTAATTTTTTGGATATTTTCATTTTTTATTTTGTCATACTTGTGATGATACACTAATTCTGTAGGATTAGTTAAGAATATATAGGTAACGAACCGTTCTTATATTTCTCTAAGGCTCTCTTTTGTGTTACATTCTTGCTTCTCCTAACTAAACTCCTTATAGGCGACTATGTTTCAAACCTATTTCTTTTCATTCTGATTTAAATAATCCTTCGAAGTTGAGCATCATCAGTTCTAACATGGAATCGATTTTTTTATTCCTTTTTATAATCATTCCCCCTGTTAGTAGTTCAGCCTTCTCCTCTTCTAGTTCTAACATCTTTATTTCTAAATTTAGTTCTGACATTTTCCATGCTCTCGGTTTTATCTTCAGGTCCAACCTTCTGTTTACTATTGTAGGTGATAATCTGTTTCTAGTTTCTAGTTTTTTTTTATTGCTTTAAGCTAAAGTAATGTTTAGATGTATATACAATAATATTCTGGGTCTGGGATGATGTAATTTATATTTAATTCTTTTTGTTCGATTAATTGTTTTGCAGAACTGTGTACTATCGTCATTCCTTTTCTAATCTTGTCCTCCTCATTATGTTTTTGTCACTCTTCCACCGGTGGGATTTAGCACTTACACTGTCTGGCTTGCCAGAGGTGAATTGTAGCAGAAACCATATCATCTTTTAAGTTACTCTTTTGGAGGCACTTTAGGTTAGGCTTTTTTATTTGTTGGAACTAGGTTGAACAAAACTAGGCAACGGATTGATGTAACTGGATTTAACTATGTACTTTATTTTGTCACACATAACGTAGAATGTTGAGATCCAAAACGTAGAATGTTGAGATCCAGATTTGTTGCTTTATTTGTTTAATAGATATCCTAAATTATGGTTTATGATTGTAACAGGTGCGACATCTTTTCTGTTCACGGAGTACCAGTATGTTGGGGTATTCATGGTTGCTTTTGCGGTTCTAATCTTCCTCTTCCTTGGCTCTGTTGAGAGCTTCAGCACCCAAAGCCAGCCTTGCACGTACAATCCTTCAAATATGTGCAAGCCTGCACTTGCCACTGCCGCTTTCAGTACAGTTTCATTCCTGCTTGGTGCTTTAACCTCAGTCCTCTCTGGTTTCCTTGGCATGAAAATTGCTACCTATGCCAATGCAAGGACTACCTTGGAAGCAAGAAAAGGTGTCGGAAAAGCTTTCATTGTTGCTTTCAGGTCTGGTGCAGTTATGGGATTTCTTCTTGCTGCTAGTGGTCTTCTTGTGCTCTATATTGCAATCAATCTGTTCAAGTTGTACTATGGCAATGACTGGGAAGGTCTTTTTGAGGCCATTACCGGTTATGGTCTTGGTGGATCTTCCATGGCTCTCTTTGGAAGAGTCGGTGGTGGAATTTATACCAAGGCTGCTGATGTTGGTGCTGACCTGGTTGGAAAGGTTGAGAGAAATATCCCAGAAGATGATCCAAGAAACCCAGCGGTATGTACTCTCTTACTATAGCTCCATCTCCTAAGTATGTCTTTCACTTATAGTCATAAATGGGGTTGACCTTAATCATTCAGGTGATTGCTGATAATGTTGGTGATAATGTTGGGGATATTGCTGGTATGGGGTCCGATCTTTTTGGCTCTTACGCTGAATCATCCTGTGCGGCCCTTGTTGTTGCTTCCATCTCTTCTTTCGGAATCGATCACGACTTCACTGCCATGTGTTATCCCCTGCTTATCAGCTCCATGGGTATCCTTGTATGCTTGATTACAACTCTCTTTGCAACCAACTTCTTTGAAATCAAGGCAGTGAACGAAATCGAGCCTGCATTGAAGAAGCAACTTATTATTTCCACAATTCTAATGACTGTCGGAATAGCTATTGTTAGCTGGATTGCTCTGCCCTCATCATTCACAATTTACAACTTTGGGTTGCAGAAAGTTGTGAAGAATTGGTAAATTCTTTGATGATACTTATCTCTTTCCATTCCTAAATACTGCTTTATTCTAATATTGTTCACGTGACATGCTTTCAATTTCAGTGGACTTGTACAGGATTGGATCAATACATTGAGCGTATCTAGTCGCTAATTATGGGTATAATCTTGCAGGCAGCTGTTCTTGTGTGTTGGTGTTGGTCTTTGGGCTGGACTAATTATTGGGTTTGTCACTGAATATTACACCAGTAACGCCTACAGGTACTGAAATTGCTCGAGTTAATGAATGATGAATCTTTATGACTGTTGAGGATTATGTGCTGACCACGTACTGATCGTTTTCTCTGCAGCCCTGTCCAAGACGTTGCTGATTCCTGCAGAACTGGTGCAGCGACCAATGTTATTTTTGGCCTTGCCTTGGGATACAAATCTGTCATTATCCCAATTTTTGCCATTGCCATTAGCATTTTTGTGAGTTTCAGTTTTGCTGCCATGTATGGAATTGCTGTGGCTGCCCTTGGAATGCTAAGTACCATTGCCACCGGATTGGCCATAGATGCTTATGGTCCCATCAGCGACAACGCTGGAGGTATTGCTGAGATGGCTGGCATGAGTCACAGAATTCGCGAGAGAACGGATGCCCTTGACGCTGCTGGCAATACTACTGCTGCCATTGGAAAGGTACAGGCAATCCTTTCATATGAATATAGTAACAGACGCTGTCCTGTTGTCTTTTAGTAGCTTATCTTGATAAAATTGGTAACATAGCAGAGGAAAGATTGTCTCTTTGTAATAATTTTTTCATGAGACCGCGTTCGTATCATCTGGAGTGTGTGCACATTGCCCAATTATTTTCTTTTCCACTATGAATGACTAAATATATAGGTGAATTGTGCAAGTCTTTTCGGATTCTTGCTGGTTTGGAATGATGTTTGGCTAAAAATCACCTTTTTTCCTCGATTCTTAGTATTAGTCCTAGTGTGAAATTCTACTTTCCTGTTCAATCTAATATCGAATTAACCTTTTTCTGTTTCCTGGTATGTAGGGATTCGCCATTGGATCAGCTGCTCTGGTGTCTCTTGCTCTGTTCGGTGCATTTGTGAGTCGTGCAGCAATTTCTACCGTTGATGTGCTGACACCAAAGGTCTTCATCGGTTTGATCGTGGGTGCCATGCTTCCTTACTGGTTCTCTGCTATGACCATGAAAAGTGTGGGAAGTGCAGCATTGAAGATGGTTGAGGAGGTCCGCAGGCAGTTTAACAGCATTCCAGGGCTCATGGAGGGTCATGCAAAACCTGACTATGCTATATGTGTCAAAATTTCAACTGATGCATCTATCAGGGAGATGATTCCACCTGGTGCCCTCGTCATGCTTACACCACTTATTGTCGGGATCTTCTTTGGTGTGGAGACACTGTCTGGTGTTTTGGCTGGCTCTCTTGTTTCTGGTGTTCAGGTAACTCTTAGGAAAATAAGATGTCTATCTATTTTGGTAGTTTGCGGTGCTCAAGGTATAGCTCTTGATAGACTGCTTGTTCAGCATGGCTAAGATATTGCAGTTTCTTAATTGTTGAACAAAATCTGTAGGTTGGTACACTAGGCTTGCTGATTAAATGCTCTTATCATCATCATATCTATGACAATGCTGGAGCTTCACATTGGTTGTCTCATTTGATTGTGGTATTTTCCCAATGAATATTATTTGTTGGCCTTGGTTTTCAACAGATTGCAATTTCGGCATCCAACACTGGTGGAGCATGGGACAATGCGAAGAAGTACATCGAGGTATGCAGCTGCTCCAACTGCTCGAAAGCTAGAGTTTGTCGATATACTTGTCTGTGGTGGTTCAGTGACCTGCTAAGTAAAGTTGTGTGACTTCATAGATTTTTTTCCTTAATATCTTGAAATTTGCTTTCAGGCTGGTGCTTCCGAGCATGCAAGGACCCTTGGCCCTAAAGGATCAGAGCCTCACAAGGCTGCTGTTATTGGAGATACCATTGGCGATCCACTGAAGGACACTTCAGGCCCATCTCTCAATATCCTCATCAAGCTCATGGCAGTGGAGTCGCTCGTGTTCGCTCCCTTCTTCGCTACTCATGGTGGTCTCCTCTTCAAGATATTCTGAGGGTGGGATTGGACGACTTCCCATTTGTAACGGCAGCATTGTCATGAACTCAATTTGCCCTTGGCATCTATTCAGTGTTAGTTCTCCATAGTTTTAGCGATTCTGATTCCTAAGGATGATGACGATGACGATTATGATGGTTAGGAATTTATATTGACATGCGAATCTCAAAGTGAGTTGTAAGGTTTAAACTGGCAATTTTTTATTCATGGATTGGCGGATTCTTCACTTGTAGTGTATTTTTTTATGTTTTCCCCTTCAAAAAAAATAGATATCGATGCCTTTTTCCATGCAATAGGGGTCATTTTTCAGTTGATGATCTTTGTGGTATTCTGTAAATCTTAGTATTGACGTCCATATTAAAACTTGAAGTGTCTACTTGTTATTATGGTTATGTTTGGAATTGTTATGTTCTTCGAATGTTTTGAGTGTATGTTCGTCTCTCCTCCTGTACTGAGATCTCCTCGCACCAGAGGAAGATTTGAGGGAAATATCTGTGCAACGAAGCAAAAGAAGCATGAGCAGGACCACTTTTCTTCTAGTGGGACAGTGCAGGACCAGTGGAGCATTTGCTTGGACAGTCTTTCTTCTTTCCGTTTTCGCCAGTCGTGACTGTTAGTATTGTTCTCCGCCTGGCATCCGTCGAGGCGATGATGGCGACGCGCACTTCATTTGTCGAGGAGATGAGGCATTGAGAGATTGGATGCCATGAGATGAAAAGGGGGCACATTTATGCTGGGCGAATGGCAATGATCTTGATCATCAAAGTCCTCAAGAGTCTTGCATCATCAGAGGCTACCTTGCATTCTCAAGTTTTCACCGCATGGGGTAAAATTCCGGAGGTAAATTTTCTTGCAAGACGTCGTCAAAATCTTCTTGAACAGAATAACATTACATTTTGAGGGTGCTCTCTTGAAGATCCCTGTGTTCGTTCTCTATATTGACATCCATTTTAAGTGTTTTACGAGAGGTTAAACACTGTGGGTTTCGGGTGTAATTATAGGATTGGGAAACACTTGAGCATGAGTGACTGTGAACTCCTTAATTCTCCTCTGATTTAATGGTGGATTATTTGCTGGCTCTCCCTGTGAACGTAGGTTCCGAGATTCAGACCGAATCACATAAAATTCCTCGTGTTGATTTTTCTTCTTCCACTGTTTCGCAACCTGATTCCGTCACTCTCCATGCTTCTGTTTGAACACAACAAACTGGTATTAGAGCCAGATTGAGGTTCTAGGAGCTATGAGCTATAGGAATTTCAGTCTTTTGTTCGAAATGACATCTATCAAGTTTGAAGTTGCATCCTTCGATGGCCAAAACAATTTTGAGCTATGGGGGATCAAGATTAAGGCGTTGTTGCGTTGGGAAGGTTTAGTTAGAGCCTTGGACGGCAAGTACCCCGACAACATGACTATGGTCGAGATTGAGAAGATGGAAAGAGTCCGCACATCACCATCCAATTGTCGTTGTCCAACAAGGTGCTTTGTGAGGTAGCCGATGAAGAAACGGCTTTGGGATTGTGGAAGAAGCTCGAGAGTCTCTACATGAAGATATCTCTTATAACAAGATTATTCTTGAAGCAGTGTTTTTACACGCTAAAGATGCAAAAAGGTATTTCTATCCAAGAACATCTAGATGAATTTAATAACATCGTAATGGATATGAGAAATATAGATTTAGAGTTAGATGATGAAGACCAAGCTCTAATTGTGTTATGCTCACTACCGAGCTCGTATGAAAATTTTGTAGATTCTATGTTGTATGGAAGAGAATCCATAACTCTTGAGGATGTGAAGGCCTCGTTGAATTCCGCTGAGATGCGTACAAAGTTGAATGCAAGTGGTAGCGGTGATAGAGCCGATGGCTTAGTTGTTAGAGGAAGGTCTAATCATCATGATAGGTGCAAAAGTAGAGGGCGTTCTGTGTCTAGGTTAGGCTAGGACAAAAGCAAGGTAGAGTGTTACTATTGTCACAAATTCGGACACTATAAAAATAAGTGTCCTTTGCTCAAAGATAAGGGGAAGAAGTCGATGGAGAGTTCCGATTTGGCTAGTCTGGTGAAGAGTATCGAGTCAGCTAATGCTGAAAATGTTCTTATTGTTTCGTCTCTTGATTGTGGTGTTGATGACGAATGGATTTTGGATTCGGCGTGTGCATACCGCATGTGTCTAAATAGAGGTTGGTTCCACAAATATGAAAAAATCAGTGGTTGTTCAATTTTGATGGGCAATAATGCAGTTTGTAGGATTGTGGGTATTGGTACGGTGCAGATCAAATGTCATGACAACATAGTAAGAACTCTAACAGACCTCAGGCATATTCCAGACTTGAAGAAGAACTTTATTTCGTTGAACAGTTTGGATTTGACTGGATGCATGTACATCGGTGGAGGTGGAGCTCTAAAAGTTTCAAAGGGCTCCTTGATCGTGATGAGAGGTCAAAAAAAAGAATAACCTTTACATTTTGTAGGGAAGTATCGTTGTGAGTTCTTCAACTATATCAGCCTCTTCAGATTCTAAGAAATCCAGGCTGTGGCATATGCGGTTGGGCCACATGAGCAAAAGAGGAATGAATATCTTGAGCAAACATGGTTTACTCTATAAGGAGCATATAGTCCCACTTGATTTTTTCGACCATTGTGTTTTCGGGAAGCAGCATAGACTTAGTTTCAGTACCGGAGTGCACTCAATGAAGGGCACAGTTGATTTCATTCACTTTGATTTGTGGGGACCTACATAGGTTATATCTAAAGGTGGTAAAGTTTATCTTCTAACTTTTATTGATGACTTTTCTAGGAAAGTTCGGGTTTATTTCTTGAAGCTTAAGAGTGAAATTTTTGATACCTTCAAGAAGTGAAAGGTGTTGATTGAAAATCAAATCGGGAAGAAGATAAAACGTCTCAGAACAGACAATGGTCTTGAGTTTTGCAAAGGTGATTTCAACAAGTACCGTGAAGATTTAGGGATTATTCGACATCGAACAGTCAAGCACACACCTCAACATAATGGGGTGGTGGAGCGCATGAACCGAACACTTTTGGAGAGTGCTAGGTGTATACTCTCTAATGTTGGACTTGGGAAAGATTTCTGGGTTGAAGCCATGAACATGGCGTATTATTTGGTAAATCGTTCTCTTTCGTTTGCGATTGATTGTAAAACTTCAAATGAGGTATGGTTAGGTAAACCTTATGATTATTCAGTTTTGAAAGTATTTGGTTGTCTCACTTATTATCATGTAAAAGATAGTAAGCTTGAGCCTAGGGTCAAGAAATGTATTTTCATTGGCTATACAGACGGGATTAAGGGACATAGGTTGTGGTGTTTTGACCGTCAGTCACCAAAATTTATAATCAGTAGGGATGTTACCTTTGATGAAAATTTCATGCTTGATCAGGGAAAGGTTGTTGATGAGTCTACAGGAATTCAGGAGGAGAATGCTGTGAAAACGGTGGAGTTTCGTGTGGACCCTCCACGAAGAACATTTGAAGATGCTCTTATTTAGCCTGAAGATGATAGTGAGCAATAAGACTTGGATAATGTAGAAGAAGCCGAGCAGCCTCGGACCTTGGTCGCAAAGAGGGCTAAACGACAAATTAAGCCTCCTTAAGGATATGGTTATTCTAATTTTGTAGCATATGCTCTTATAGTCGCTGAAGAGCTTGGTAGTCAAGAATCTTCTACATTCCGTCTAAATCTGAGAAGTGATTTGTTGCAATGAATAAAGAGATGAAGTCTCTTCTTTTGGCGAAGCCCGAGCTCTGCTTGAGCTTAATTGGCATCTCTAGAGTATAAGAGCATGTCGAGGAGCTTGGAGAGCCGACATGAATAATTAGCACTATGATTTGATTACAAATATCGAGCCAAGGTGGAGAATTGTTAAATTTTATCTTGAGTTTGAGCCGGTATATGATACTCGACTCGCATGCATGGCATTTACGTTGAAGGGAAGAAGCGTATCCCCGGAACATTTAATGAAATGTGTTCTGCATTTAATTAATCTTCACATGCAGACGAAGAATTATCCAGCTCGTTCCATGGCCAACGTGAATTCTTCCTTGACCATACACGAAAGCTCCTTCAAAGTAGACGTAAGAAGAATTGGCAAACAATAAAGTGTGGGCTTCATTTGTTTTCTTTGACACAAAGGAAAGAACAGGTCTGCATTTAATGAAGAGCTCTTGGAAAAGAAAGAGGAAAGTTGAAGAGCCCATGTACGTGTCTCTTACGACCATTCTTCCCGCGCCTCATTAAATGCATGCACACGACCGTGCATGCATCGCCACTGCTTTAGAGATTGGTCTTGTGGGCGCCGAAGTTGCGGCTTGATTTGTCTTTTGGCAACTCTTCTGTTCTTTGCTCTTTCTCGTATAAGACATAGGAGGTGTTTGGTTCAGCTTTGGAAAGATATTTTGAACATCGAAAGTTTCTTTTCAAAATACTAGAGTGTTTGATTCAGTATTTAGCCGCTAATGCTAACATTCTAAATGCTGAAAGCTCAAAGCTGATCCGGATTAGCCTTGGACTTTCAGCTGATCCGGACCAGTCTTGGCCAAATGCTACTATTATTCATCTTCTTCAGCAAGGGAGGGCAACCGGCACTTGGATCGCGCCAACAAGAGGCCGGCGAGGTCACACGACCCAGGCGACGGCCGCCAGAGGTCGCGCTACCGCCCAAGCGCCGCCAACCTGGGTCGCGCCGCTTGAGTCGCGCAACCTCAGGCAATGACCTAGGTGGCTATGGCCTGAGGTCGCGCGACCCAGGCAGCCGTCGACCTAAGTCGCGCGACCCAGCAACCGTCGCCTGAGGTCGCGCCGCCTGGGTCATGCGACCTCAGGCCACGCAACCCAGGCAACGGTCGCGTCGCTTGGGTCGCACGACCTTAGGTGATGCGACCCAGGCGACGGCTGCATGAGGTCGCGCGACCAAGGCGGTCGTCGCCTGAGTCGTGCGACCCCCGCCAAGGGTCACCTAGCCTTGGGCGACCCCCACCGAGGGTCGCCTGGCCTTGGGCAACCGCCGGCGAAGGCAAATCTGGCTCGCTAGGGGTTGCCCAACCTTGGCCGACGGCCGCTGGCGCCATATTTATCTGGCTGGCAGCCATAGGTCATCGCCAGCGGTGGGTAGATTAGTTTTTTCTTTTAATAAATAAGATAATTCTCAAAGTCTATTTGCAAAAAAAATTCACCGAACATTATATTTTGGCCAAAGAAGCTTTACAAAATATTTTTACCAAACACCATTTACATTTCTCTAATAGATTTTCACCCAAAGGTATTTGCATTTCTTCAAGTAGGATTTTCAAAGTTAAACCAAACATGCCTGCAGAGGAGTCCAACGAAGGAGAGGGTCAAGTCCTTGGAGGCGAGAGAGAAAAGCCAGAGAGCTCAAGAAGAGAGGAGAAAGAGAAGCTGTCATCAGGAGGAGGTGAGAGCTGTAGCTGGCACGGGCAGCGAGAGCAAGGAGGTGCTCTCCTGAAGATCCCTGTGTGCGTTCTATATATTGACATCCATTTTGAGTGTTTTATGAGAGGCTAAACAGTGTAGGTTTCGGGTGTAATTATAGGACTGGAAAACACCTGAGCACGAGTGATTGTGAACTCTGTAATACTCTTCCAATTTGATGGTGGATTATTTGCTAGCTCTCTCCGTCTCGAGACTCGTACTGAATCACGTGAAAACCCTCGTGTTGATTTTTCTTCTTCCACTCTGTTTCGCGTCTTGGTTCCGTCGCCCTCCACGCTTCCGTTTGAACACAACAAAGAGCAACGCGAACACTGAAACAGTAAGATTGGTTTATAAAAATTGAGTTCATTAAGTAATGTAAATTAAGGGTGTGTCTGTTCGAGTTCGAGTGAAAGAATTTCTCCTTTCCTCAAAACTTTTACGAAGCTTTTGCCTAAATGATCAGCAATCTTTCAGTCCTCTCTCTCTCGCACAGAAGCTGCCATTTTCCTCCCACATGCCCACGCTCCTCCGCTCCCTCTCCTCTCCGCCGCCGCCGCAGGCAGCCCCTCCGCGTCCGGTCCCTCGACGCCGCCCAGCCCTTCGACTACGAGGCCCAGCTCTGATCCCACTTCCACCGGTCCTCCCCCGCCCTGAAGATCGCCATCCTCGGGTTCGGCAACTTCGGCCAGTTCCTCGCAAAGACCGTCGTCTCCCAGGGCCAAACCATCCTCGCCCACTCCCGCTCCGACTACTCCTCCGTCGCCTCCGAGCTCGGCGTCGCCTTCTACGGCGACCCGCACGACCTCTGCGAGCAGCACCCCGAGGTCGTCCTCCTCTCCACCGAGCTCGTCCTTCGCTCCATCCCGTTCCAGAGGCTCAAAAGGAGCACCCTTTTCGTCGACGTCCTCTCGGTAAAGGAGTTCCCTCGCGACCTTTTGCTTAAATATCTGCCTGCCGAGTTCGACATCCTGTGCACGCATCCCATGCTTGGGCCCGAGAGCGGTAAGCATTCGTGGGCGGGGCTTAGCTTCGTGTACGATAAGGTTAGGATTGGGGACGATGAATCGCGGGTCAATAGGTGCGACAAGTTCTTGGATATCTTTGCTAGGGAGGGTTGTAGGATGGTGGAGATGAGCTGTGCCGAGCATGATCGGTACGCGGCCGGGTCGCAGTTCGTGACCCACACTGTGGGAAGGGTGTTGGAGAAGTTGGGATTGGAGTCGTCGCCGATCAATATCAAAGGGTACGAGACCCTGTTGGATTTGGTGGAGAACACGTCCCGGGATAGCTTTGATTTGTACTATGGATTGTTCCTGTATAATGATAACGCGATGGAGCAGCTGAAGAGGTTGGACATGGCATTCAAGACGATACAGAATGAGCTGTCTGGGCGATTGCATCGGATTTATCGGAAACAGTTGTTCTGCGATGCGGAGGGGGCGAGAGAATTGGGCATGACAAGATCCATGGTACAGAAGTTGCTCTCTAATGGTGCTCCTCCACATGCCGAACCTCCTTCGGATCCAGACGATGCTACATGATCGAATACCTGGAAATGTCGCCCGCTGGGTAATAGTTCGCTTTGCCTTGGGCTGCATTGTAAAAGATGTTTCCTTTTGCTGTGTTAGGCAGTCAGTACGATCGGTTGTGGCTTCTTATCTATCTATTGAAAGGCCATGTTTGTTCATCTGGTGACCAATGTGTAAATTGGTTAGGTGGTCAGCTAATAGTTTTGAGACTTTGTCCATGTGTCTCTTAGAATAGATCGGCTTCTGTGTAGCCAAGTGAAATTCGATTGTTATTACGCAATAAAAAGTTGCTCAACGATTCCAGTATGTCTCGAAAAATGTCCGAGATCCTTCTTTGTCTTTTGAACGCAAATGAAATGTTTGGTGATGAGCAAAGTTTATTGTTTAAATGCTCCTGTAGTTGTGAACAAGTAAGAAAAGCAGAACAAAAGAAGGATATGCAGAACAGCAAGGAGTTGGGAAAAGCGCCTTCTGAGAAGGCAAAAGCATGAAACTCAGAAGAGCTTAAGCAACATGTGGGGTTGTACAGGTTCAGAGCCTCCTCCCACGAGTGCTTCTTCATTTAGATGCCCATCTCTCCTCTTGGAAGTTCGAATGGTTTCACCTTTTCTCCACAGTACACCTCCTGATTTATAGGTCACTCTCACTAGTCCGAAGATGTATTGCGAAATGTAAAAAGATTGCAATTTCGGCATCCAACACGATGTACGCTGAGGTATGCAGCTGCTCCAACTTCTCAAAGCTAGTTTTTGTTGACATACCTGTCTGTGGTGGTTCAGTGACCTGCTAAGAGAAGTAAACACGAGAGCGTCCACCCCCCAACCCCTCCCATTCTTTCAAGTACGCTGCCTTTTCCGGGAACACATTTTCGAAGCTGAGATAACCTTCGTTTAGTCGTGTGGCAAACTAGTTGGTGTGAAGCCGAATGCCGCGTGTAAAAAGTTTTATAAGAGATGGGAGAACTGCGGCTCCACATTTGCAGTACCACTGAGATCATACGATCTCTCTAGACATACCACAGCAATATAATGAGTGTTTTCTTTTTTAAATTGAAGTAGGAAATGAGAACTAGCAGTGAAAGGTCAGATGTCAAGAGGGAGTCTTAGTCCAAACCCACTAACATATTTTGTTGGACCAATTTCTATTCAAAAGTTTAAGTCAATGAATTATAGATCAACTAGGATATATTAATCACTTCATACCACACCAATTCTCTAATGCGAGACTTCTCATCCGGAGGAAAGACGAGCTATTCATGCCTTTTTCATGCTACTCCATTAATACACACTTTTACTAAAGATATTTAGCAAAATAACATTTTCTTATGATGGTAACTTTACACGTCTTAACACGATATAACAATTTACTCACTTTTAACTGAAATATTGAACATGTAGTATGATAACCTTTGGAATCTCTAGTCCTTAGTAAGATTAGCCTCATTTATATTTACAATCTATCGTTATATATTTCTAACAATCACAATTTCATTCAAACATTTAAAGATTTAGAATTGCATTGATTTAATGGAAAAGGTTTAGCTCTTGATTGTATTCCGTCTTAGATGTTTAGTTTTGGAGCACTATTCCCGAAAGTAGTAATGGTGCGATAAGTGAGGATGGCTTTCGCTACTGTTTTTTTTCATTTCTTTTTCGCTAAATTGTATGAAGATAGAAAAACGACACAAATATGTAGGACACTGGTGAAGCTTAAGGCACATTGACCTTGTTCATATGGACTGGTTAAACACGTGTTTGCTTCAGCGAAGGATCCTGGGATTTTAGTGCGGTCTATAGAGTTGGGTAAAGTGAAGCCGAACCATCGTGACAAATAGCGATTCGACGGGATGATAATGAGTTCGAGAGTCGTAGTATCACGCTCTGCTTGAATGGAACCAAAAGTTTGCCTGCCGAATACGGCAAAGAGCTAAATTAAAAGCTGCTATATATATATATGCTTCCATGGGTTTATCACGAAGAAACCGACTCAGGAGCATACAGTCAAATTAAGCTGCATTTTTCAACCCATAATGTTGAGCCACAGTCATAGCAAACTTCTGCTTTCTGCAACCGCTTGGAAATTTCCACCCCACAACACAATCTTCTGCAGTACACAGAAAATGCATGAAAATGAAGTTATCTTCAGTAGTAAGGTTCCCTGGAACGCACACCAACTTTAGTAGTAATCGGTCACTTGTACCATCATGACCAGTGTGGGTCGTCGAAGATCAGTGCTTGTAGATGGAGTTGGCGCAAAGAAAGTACTAGTATGCCTTGAGCGTTTGGAAGAAGGAGCTTTTGGATGACAAAGGCACGGAGAGGACTTCAGCTGAGCTAGAGAACTACTCATTATCAAGGAACAATCCCTCAAGGTTTAAGCCTTTCAAGCCTTCAGGCAGAACAGGTACGTGTGATGGTTGATGACAAATCGTTTGATCTCAAATATGGCCGCGACAAAATATTATTCCTGACCATGAAATGGAATTTGTGCTTTTCGACGCGGCAATGCAGAGGTAGGAAAAGAGATACAACCACACAACATGGAGGAGCCTAGCAGTGAAGCTCCAACATCTGGTTTGGGGGATTTGGTTATTAAAGAGGCGGGTGGGAGTTCATCGACTCCTCAACGAAGTGATTCACGTACCGCGTTATGGTGGAAACAACAGGCAATTCGGGTTGCTCAAATCAAAGTGTTCGATGAGCGATTAAAGATTCTTGAAGAAGAAAATAATACTCTCAAAAGGACATTCTTTGAGGCTGTGAAGGATCGAAGACGGTTGGCAGATGAGATATATGAGCAGTTCTGGATCGTAGATCGCACTCTACATGCTAGAGACCAGTTTCGTGGAACTTCCGCTCCCTCAGCTGTCAGCAAATCCAAGGTAAACCACTTTTATGGACTTCTCCCACTTACTTCAAACAAAGCAATCATGAGGAGTTCATACACAACTAGAAGGAAACATTTCCTATTCTTTCATAGAGGCTTTCCTCTTGGTGAAATTAAAATAAGGGACATTTTCTTGCCCAATTGATTGTTGCAGATAGATCTGCAGGGTGATCAGATTGAACAATGCTCGAGAAGTCGGCGTTTTCTAGATATGAAATCGCATCATATGCCTTTCTTACCGATACGTTCTGCTTTGGCATTTAAACAGGACTTGGAGATCAGAAGAACTGGGACTGGCCTCTCACTAGTTCTCTGTCAGTATTCAAATCCGCTTGTGTTGAGCAAAGAATGTAGAAGTACCATACCGATCTGCAGAAGCAACACATGATTCTTGGATGAGAGGAAACCCTCATCAATTGTTTCTTGAAGCTGTACACAAGCATTTAGATGCATAAGCCAACAAAAGAGGCGTCATCCACAATATCGTCGAAGTGGTTTCAAGCTCTAGAGCTTTGAAGCTTTGGAAAGATTTGAACAAACAGAGATATATAAATGTGATATTTTTTATGCTCATTGTTTGTCATACAGTACACAAGTGTATTCTATACAACAATGCCCTGATACATAACATGGAAAAAGAACCCTACAGAAAATAAAATTTCCCATGCAATGTAACTGTAAAGAAACTCTGACACTATTAATAAAAGGAAATAGATAAACTGCACATAGTAATTAATTAAAGCCAATAACCCATTCGCTTTAGTTTCGAGGAGGTAACGGTAATGAATATGCTAAATAGGCATGTAATCCCATGAATATTTAATAAATTAACTTTGTTGAAATTTGTTTGTCATCTTCAACAATTTAAACCTGTTAATGTCAAGTATGATTGTAGTATGAGATCCCTATCATGTACATGACAAGTACTACAAAAATACAAGGACACTTCAAAACCATAATGCTTCTTTTCCCACTGAACTACACTGTCATATTACCATTGAAGGGAAGCAGCCCCAAAGCAACTATCAACTCATACAATGCACAACTGATAGCGAGATCGATAAACAAGTAGACAACAAGATGATACATACAATAATATTGGAAATCTCAAATTTCCCCTCTGTATCCTCCAGATCCAAAGTAATCCCTCCTGGAGCTAGCAATTTGCATGCTTTTCTGATGCTCCAACTTTGGACAATCACGGATACGGTGACCAAGACCACCACAATATGCACATCCCTTCACTCCACTGGCATTAGCAATCGCCTCAATATCTTCCATTGGATCATTCAGCTCAGCCAGCACAGGAGGAATCCTCTGTTTCGCTTCTTGCAACAGGTGCTTCAAATCGAGAAGTGTAGTTTCGCTCTGGTTCTTGTTTATGAAAGTTGTAGCAATTCCTGTCTTTCCGCATCGACCTGTTCGACCAATTCTGTGAACATAGTTCTCAATTTCTGCAGGCATGTCATAGTTGATCACATGTTGAATATCAGGAAAGTCCAACCCCTTTGAAGCAACATCTGTGGCAACCAAGACATCTTTTTTGCCTGCCTTAAAAGATGAAATAGCATATTCTCTCTCTTCCTGGTCTTTGCCACCATGAATGGATACTGCTTCAACTCCTTTTAAAAGTAGATACTCATGAATGTCATCCACATCGGCCTTGTTCTCACAGAATATAAGAACAGGTGGTGGGGTTTTCTGGAGGCACTCGAGAAGGTAAACGATTTTCGCCTCCTGTTTGACATACTCGACCTCCTGAATGACATCAAGATTTGCAGCACCTGCTCTTCCCACATTGACAGTGATGGGCTTCACTAGAGCACTTCTTGCAAAATTCTGTATCTTGGTAGGCATAGTGGCAGAAAAGAGGAGTGTTTGACGTTGAGCTTTGAAGTGGTCGAACACCTCCCTTATATCATCTTCAAATCCCAAGTCCACCAATCTGTCAGCCTCATCTAAAGTAAGGTACCTGCAGAAAGCAACAGATCAGTATAGTGTCCCCACAAATATTAAGTTCAAATTTTTTAAGACGAAAGTGCACAAACAGAAAATCAAGATTGAGGCCAATTTAGGTAAAAGTTCAAATGAAGAATCTTCAGTTTGGTGAAGCTCCACAGCCTTAGGACAAAAGAGGCAAAAACAAAAACTCAAAAAGCAATCTCAATCGACGTCCCATGCCACATTATTAGCATTGATCATTAGAATCGAAATGGTGCACATAGAACTCAAGCAAAAAAATAAAGCACAAAGAATGCAAATGTGCTTGACTTAAACACTATCGAGTTTTTTCCAATGCAGATTCATTAGTTATTGAAGATTCGATGTACCTGCTTCAGACTTGGGATAACAATTAGAACTCGGCAGTTTCAAGCCTCCTGTCCACTAATAACTTCCAACCAATAGCAAACCAATCAACTTGCCAATGCATGATCATACACCAACGGTTGCAGATAGAATTATTCAGAGAAAGCAAGATGTTGTGGAAAGCAGTGTATAGGTTCAAAAGGTATATAAGGGTGAACTAATGGATTTTACCTGCAATTGTCAAGGCTCATCTTTTTCTTTGCTAGCATATCCTTCAATCTACCAGGAGTGGCAACAACAATGTGCACTCCCTTCCTCACAACCTCCACCTGCGACCGCATATCCACTCCACCAATACAAAGCAGAGCCCTCAACTCTGGATAACCGGCCTCTCTCATTGGAACCAAAAACTGCTCTACAACTTCATATGTCTGTCTCGCGAGCTCTCTTGAAGGGCAGACAATCAATCCGAATGGTCCTTCACCGTGTGCAATGGGCATCATCATCTCCTCCTGAAGAGCAATCATGATCATCGGCAACACGAAAACCAGAGTCTTCCCCGATCCCGTGAATGCAATCCCTATCATATCTCTCCCCGCTAAGACCACGGGAAGACCCTGCACCTGAATTGGAGTCGGCTGCACGATTCCCTTCTCTTTCAACTTCTTCAAAATAGGGTCTGGAAACCTCATATCCTTAAAATTCTTTATTGGTGGCAGAATATCCTCTCCATCAACAATAATATGCCACTGCTTCCGAATCAAATCGCACTGCTTTCTCGACATCCTCCGAATCGGGAGCGGCGGCTTCCAGCCTGTCAACAGTGGTTGGCTGTAAGTAATTCCCTTTGCCAACTCGCGCACCGACATCAAGGTCTTGCGATCGGATAAGTGCTCGATCATCTCCTTCTCTTGCTGCACCATTTGCTCCGTGGGGCTAATCTCGGGTTGGTCCCGCTTCAGCTGCGTCGCCTTCACCAGAAGGCTAGGTTTGGCTTCCGCCAGCTTCGCCTTCTCGTGGTCTTCCTCGAGGGAAGAAGAGTTGCCCTTGCGCTGGAGGATCTTTTGAGCTTCCAGCGCCCTGCGCTTGGCGACGGGGACGTACTCGACGTAATCGTCTTCCTCCTCCATGACGGAGGAACCTCCTGCGGCGATGGACATGCTAAAAGCACTTTCGAGATCCTCCGGCGCAGAAGCGCGCGAAACCCTAATCTGATGTTACTCGGGCAACGATGGCCGGAGCTATAGAACCGGTTGAACAACTTGTCCACTGAAGAAGCGAGTGGATTGAGGAGATGGTACCTAGAGTGATTGGCAGAGCTCGGCGAATCGCTTCGACGGCCGAGCAGGAGAGCGCAGCGGCGGCGGCGACAGCTGCTCCGGGGACCGGAGGAGGCGGCGACACTCTGCGCGAGCGAGTGGTGAGAGAGGGATTGGATTTCGGCGGATGGAGATCCGACCGATATTATGAGACCGACCCGGTGACTTGCCGCCAAGTTTTCTGATTGCATCAGAAAATAAAATAGAAAATATTTGTATTTTGCAATGCATCCCACATTGTTGTCCGGTGTTTCTCTTTTTTCTCATTGTAAACCGCTTCTTTTCTCTAAATCTCCGCATTAACCCATTAATTCATGTATCTTCGCATTAACACATCAATTCATGTTAATTTGTGATAATAATACTAAAATAACATTTTTAAGAAAAATGACATAAATGCTCCATACACTTTAATTCAATATGTAATATGTTCTCAAACTTTTAATTTATTCAATTTGGCCTCTAAATATTTGGTACATATTCAAACTAATCATTGGATTATATGAAAATATTTGATATTGTCATTTCATATAGTTTGGGAATTAATTTGAACATATACAAAAAATTTATAGATCACATTACATAAATTAAAAATTTAATGACTGCAATGCATAGTGAGTTAAAGTTAAAGTATAAGGACGACATTAAATTAATTAAAAGCTCATGAATTATATTGTAAATTGAACTAAAATTCATGAATTATTTATATTATTATCTTCCATTTTTGTATTGCGTAAACATGTAATCAAATCACTCGATCAGCAGCCAGGCTTCTTCCCGAGTGCTCCCTGCTTTCCTCCCGCCGCTCGCTACGATACCGTCCGTATCCTTCTAGTCTCCTAGAAAGACAAGACGCGTGGTCGGCCTCGAGTTTGGCTTGCAGAGAATCTCCCGAATAGAGCAAGCAGATAGCAATCGTGTGGCAGAACTCACCGCCACCCATCAGAACGCTGGCCCCTACATTTGGACATCGCCCTCAATGCATTGACGTCCTTCAAGCCTGTTCGCTGTTCGTCCTGATGCTGAAAAGTTCAGGTGAATTGCAGAAATTTGAGTAATTTTGATGTCATACTCATCGAATCGCGCTTCTATTGAGTTAAAAGTCTCCCAATTCTGACACCCACATTCTGAATTTGCCCATGAATATCTGAAACAATCCTTCAAGTTGACTCATTTGGCCGGTTTATCTCTTCCCGGTAACCTCTTGCTCTCTCTGCCTAAGTTTGCTATCAATTTTCACCCGCCACCATAGCTCTATCAGTCTCAACTCCTTCCTCCCTTGTTGGGTTGGTGGGAAAATGGAGGACGGCCCACCAAAACAAGAACTTGACCCGCCCCCTCCGTTTCAGCACCACCAGCCAAGCATCGTTTCCAAACCCTAAGAGCTCCGCTGCTCCCATGGAGGTGGAGATCAAGCTCCGCCTCCCGGACTCCACCGCTCACCAGAAGCTCTCGGACGCCCTCTCCCCCTTCCACGTCAGAACCCTGGCCCAAGAGAACATCTTCTTTGACGGCGAGGGCTCGGAGCTTGTCAAGAACCTCGCCGCACTGCGCCTCCGGTTTTATGACCTCGATTCCCGCTGCGTCCTCTCCCTCAAGGCCAAACCTGTTATCTCGAGCGGCATCAGCCGCGTCGAGGAGCAGGAAGAATCGGTAGACCCTTCTGTGGGCCGCGCGTGTGTCGACGAACCAGGGCGCCTTTTGTTGTTTGGTTCATCGGATATAATCAAGAGAGTGAGGGAAGATTATAATGTGAAGGGGTTGGTGTGTCTGGGTGGATTTAGGAATGTGAGGGCGGTGTATGATTGGAAGGGATTGAAATTGGAGCTTGATGAGACTCTATATGATTTCGGGACGAGTTACGAGATTGAATGTGAGAGCGCTGAACCAGAGAGGGATAAGAAATTGATCGAAGGGTTCTTGGAGGAGAATGGTGTAAGGTATTCTTATTCAATTGTCAACAAGTTTGCAGTTTTCCGGTCGAGGAAGTTGCCTGACTGATTGATAATGCGTTGTAAAAGCCTCAGTTATCGTGCTTCGGTTGGTGTAGGTATGATCTAGTCTCTTACGTATTTGTGACCTTCTGGCTATAATATCCCTACCCATAATATGGGATTTCAGCAGAAGAAATGCAGTGTGAGCATTCATTAATTGATTGGAATATATCTAGTTGTTAATCTCGTGGTCACTGTTTCAACTGTGGTTTTGTATCTAGCATTTGGTCGTGGCAGATTTATGAAAAAATAGTGAGTAGATCTCGTCTACAATTGATTATGCATGTAGGATTTTGCACTGTCGTTTGTCTATACTGGAAAGGTGATTCTTCCTTCGCCTTTCAGATGCAGTTTAAAATAAAAATCCTGAGAATTCACTACTTCTGATGACTTTTCTTCTGTATTTGGTTCTCACACCGATTCATAACCTCATCCATAACTCTATGTATTGCCCAAAGCTGCTTTTGCATTTTGAGGATCATTAAGGAGGTCATCAATTTGGCGAAGCTGTAGTGGGGAAGGGAAACATAAATAAGCTCTTAATAGGTAAACTGTGGATAATTGTTGAATCGGTTCTTGAAGTTGGACTCTCCTATACTTCTGTTTGCTAGCATAACTGTCCCATAGGATCCTGCTTCAGAGTGTTGAAGTGCTAGCAAAATCATCTTTAAGACAAGAGTTTTAAAGCGCGGTGGCGGCTTGATTTCCAAAATAGCTTTAACTAAATATCGTGCCGTGCTGCTTTCAAGTTTCACTCTCTTGCCAATGAATTTGATGATGGCGGGTGATTGCTCAGTTGCACAGCAGCAGAAAGCATTCATTTTTTAGCTCAAAAATGGCATGGAATTTCAGGCCACGTAAAATTCGTCACTTCCTTGTGCTTCACTTGTTACTCGTCTTTTGTTCCTGGGATTGTCTCGGTCAGAAAGCGCAAATCTTAAGATCAGTCAACCAATCCAGAGGTTGTCGATTGGTGGCTTATGGGCAGGTTGAACTGCAGACAATATGCTTCAAATCGCATCGCTTGCCCAAATGAGGACCATGTGATTTTGGTCTGTACTGTAAATTCTTCTTCTATGGCTTTTGGCTGTGAGGGCATTCAGTGAGGATCAGTATTTTGGGACAACTTAGATCTATGAATCCACAATAGATGTACTGGGTTCAGTAGTTTCGGTTGTCATCATTTGCCAAAGTGATTCACTTTTACAGAGGTAATTTTAGGGTGTCAACTTATTCATGCGATTCTTACATTAAGGGGGAAAAGAAGTTGGGTGGTTGAGACCATCATTACTCACAGGAAGCGAACCAACCGGTCAATCCATGAACCTGTGGAGAGAATCACGGTCATGGGTTTCCGATCCATGGTTTCAAGATAGTGCAATTCCAGTGGACGATGCACAAAGAAGAAAGAAGTCTTCAACTCCGAGCACAATCAACAAGATCGACTCCATCCCAGAAAAAAACTGTTTTGACTTTTAGGACGTTGTATCGAACAAGCAATCTCATCATCCTTTTCCCATTTCGTCGTCCCCCTCCACATCGACGGGGCCGGAAGCGAACGTTTCTTCGCCGCACATTTAACCCATGACGTGTTGTGAGGGTTTCTGAAACACAAGTAAACAAATGGATGAGTGAGGGAAATGGTAATGCTCAGTGAGCTTTTAAGTAGGCGCATTGACTGCACTTCTGGAGCTACGCCCAACTCTCGCCTACCCTGTCCGTCATCATATAGGGAAAGAAACGTATCTCGGCCACTGCGGATCAGGTCGAAGAGTGTCTTTCAGAACATTAACATCTGCTCAGAATATCTAATCATCACCTCTAAAAATTTAACCAAATCGTAAATGCCCAGCCTCAAACCAAAAAAGAACGCCCCATTTACATCCAAAACCCGCCGATTTCAAATCTCGCGATTTCCCGAATTATCGTTATTTATTACGTACCAGATATTGCGGTGGCTTACGTGATCAACAACCCATTTTCAATTTTGTCATACGGATTGATGGGGTGATGGAATTTCCATGGCCTTTTCCCTTTTTCTTCCCATCAAATTGATGCTCGCTTCGAAGGAAGAAAGAGCTCGCGGTGGAAAAGGGAACGACAAAGCCGCCCAAACTCGTACCGCTCGCGAAACGTCAGTGATCGGTGGCGGACAAATGGTACTTCTGGGGCGGCACGCAGATTTTACGACACGGCCGTCTCGTACGACCCGCGTTGCCCGATTAAATTAAATAAACAATCGGGTTTATTCATTGAATGGCGCTGGAGAAACTGTACACTAATTAAATCACGCATCATTAGATTTTGGCCGCAATTTGGGTTCCCATTCGTCCATTAATTTAAGCAAGTCACGCAAAATCTTGCGTGCATAATCCGGCAAGGGGCGAAGGGTTGTGGGGCCCACGTGCAAAGCCCCGTGGATAAAGCAAAGGCGGGGACGAAAACGATGCCCCCCGGAATGTGGGGCCCGGGCTCGCCCGCCCTTATCTCCATCGCCCGAACTCCGAGCCTGGCCCCCACTCCCTCACTGGCACTGGTTCCGAGCTCCGCGTGGCGCTCGTCCCTTGCTTCGGAGCTCCCCCGAAGCTAGAGAACTGGGGCATACGCAGTTGGTGATACTTCCCTTCTTCCTCAGCCCTCACTCTTTCTCTCTCTTCTCTCTCTCGCGCGCGCCGTCGGTGGAGGTCCGGCGCCGAGTTCGATCGTCGTGATCGCGATGAGGTATCGATCGATGGCGATGCTCTATCTCTCTCTTTCTCTCTCTCACTTCGCTTGCTCGAAAGGTGTAGTTTAAGCGTAGGATGATGCCGGCGATGCCCTCTTTCGTCGCGGTTTGGAGGATTGAGGTGTCGGAGAACCATGATCGAAGGAGCAGATTTTGCCGTATAGTGAGGACGTGTTCTTTTTTTGTTTCTTGTTTTACGGTTCCATTGCAGCCTTAGATGATCGTGAGTTTATCGTTGTCTTCTTCTTCTTTTTGGCTTTTTAATAAATTTCGACCTCTCTGTTTGTTTGCCTTATCGTTTTTTACGCTTTGCTGCTTTGCCTTAGTTCGAACTAGCTCTTTTGAGCGCTCGCTTGGCCGCCTTCGTGTTCTTTTCACTCGAATTTCGTCCGCGGTTGCGGACGACTTTTCGTTCCTTTCTTCCCAAAAGTCGCTCCTTCTCACGAGTTAAAGTCGTGGAAAAAGTTTGAGATGCCGGCAAAACAGTGTAAGTGCCTCGTTAGCCGGTAAAAAATGAAAAAGAAAGGCGATTTTGATTCACCTCACCGAGGCCAATTTGCTTTATAGCTCCCCCTTTTAGTGGTATTTAAAAAAGAAGAAAAAGGGTTCTGGTTTATCCGGGGTTTATGCTGCGGAGGGAGATGCTGTTATATCTGTGTAATCCGCGTGTGCAGATGCAAAATTTGCAGTCGATGGGTTTGTTTTGTAACTTCACCTTTCTCCCAATGTCTATTGGTCAGACTGGGAATGGTTAATTTGTCTCTTCTTTCCTTTGCCCCTGTTTGGCTGAGCCCTCTATTTGGGAGTTTTATGTAACTTATTGAGAAGGCATGCCAATACAAGCAGAGTAATCATTAATTTCCTTGTTATAAAGAAAAAAAGGAGTAATCTTTCATTTCCCCTCGTATTGATCCTATATGTGGCCTTGAAGAGAGTGATGAGATCGAGTCTTTATGGTAGTTTTCCTGTCAGCGACTATGCGCTCTTGGACTGCCACTATCATAAGCTGAACACTCATTTTCTCCTTATACGGTCATTGCAAGTTGGTACATGTGATGGGTGTTCATGTAATAAAATGCAGCTTTTCTTGAGGGGCATGTCTGCTGCATTTTGTTGTTCTGAGCAATGGGCCGTTTTATTTCATGGTTGAATACTTCATTGTTGGCGCCTGATAGTTCTGAGGACAATTGCCTGTGAGCTGACTGTTTGGGCTGACTTGTTATGCTGTGATGTCTCTTTTATACTCTACAGGGGATAATAAATGCCTGTTCATTTTGGGTGATACAACGGATTGCGGTAGCATTGTGCTCTATTATTCACGAGGCTTATGTTGCATTGACTCGGAGAATTTCCTCAATGGGGGGAGCTTGTTCTAGGAAGAGGAATCAACAGGACGATGAAGATGTCCCTCACGGAGGTGTATCTAGTAGATATTCCAAGAGTGCGAGTTCAAAGTGGCTGTCAACTTCATTTTCTCGTTCCTTCAGCGATACACGGCATGACAGAGGAAAATGCCCATCTCTTATGGACTTATGTGTCCAGAAGATAACTGAGGTACTTTCAATTCGCATTTTTCGACGTGGGACACGGCTTCCTCCGTTGGCCCAATTCATATGCCCTTCCACATTTTTTCCTTCCCTTCCCTTCCCTTCACATATTTCTCTCCCAACAGGATATTGGAAAGTATAGGACCTTCTCAAGGCTACCAAGGGATATTACTCAGCTTATCTTCAATGAATTGGTCCTTTCTCAGCGTCTGACTGATGTTTCTCTCGAAGCATTTCGAGATTGTGCTCTCCAGGTAATGCCTTACAATACGGCCCGCGTGGTTTATACCTAAATGGTCCTGCTCTGTTGATGTTATTATGCCCTGTGATATCTAATTGATGCGTCTCTCTTCTGGATTTGACAGGATTTGCACTTGGGCGAGTACCCTGGAGTTGATGACAAGTGGTTAGATGTCATTTCTTCTCAAGGATCATCATTGCTTTCTGTTGATCTTTCTGGATCTGAGGTTTCTGACCATGGAATAACTCTTCTAAAAGATTGCACAGACCTTCAATCTTTGAATTTTAATTACTGTGACCGGATATCAGATCGAGGAGTGCATCTCCTTAGTGGTAAGCCCTGGCAGTGTTTCCTTCTCTCTAGGTGTTTGTTTTCAATTTCCATGCTTGTTATTTTGGTCCTTTGAAGACTGTTTTTGCCCCCATAGAAGCTGGAGAAATGGTTCTTGGCAGTGCAATACAGTTGATTAAAATAAGTGAAGTATTATTGTCTATGCGATACATTCGTAATGCAGTAAATAATCTAGAGAAGATCTCAAGACTCATCCCTTGTAAATCTCACATGCATGACCATGGAGTTCCAACAGAGGACCGTAACATGCTTGCGACTCATCTAGTTCCATATGGATGCTAAGCAGAACTGGTACTTGCCTACTGACTGCATGAACATGATTCCGTGGTTTGAGTAGTATAGCTCAATGCCGCATGATTTCTAAACTGCCATGAATACCCTATGTAGCCTATTAATCTATTTAATGTGCGTGTCTTTTTAGCTACTTGTGTCTTTGAAGTTCGTCTTAGAATGAACATTCCAGGAAATAATAATTCTTAGTGGTATTGTTCAGCTAAATGTACACTGTGGATGGCTGTGTCGTGGACCTTCTGGTTTGGTCTTGCATCACAATGATATAAGTTCTTGGAGATCCTGCTCCATGGATAAATGTGACACCCTTTTCATTCTGCAGGCCTCTCAAACTTGACTGCTCTAAGTTTTAGGAGAAATGATGCAATTACAAGTCAGGGAATGAGTGCCTTTGCTGGCTTAGTTAATTTGGCGAAGTTGGATTTGGAGAGATGTCCAAAAATTCATGGTGGACTCATTCATCTTGAAGGTGTGCACTTGAAGTATTCATTGGGTCTGGTGTGAAAATCATTGATGACCACTCAGAATAAGCATGATGTGATTCGACCTATTCTTTTTCTCATCTTTCTTGTTCCTATGGTAAATGTCTTGCAGGTCTATTGAAGTTAGAGTCCCTTAATATCAAGTGGTGCAATTCAATAACAGATGGTGATATGAAGCCACTCTCTGGTACTTATGTTTTGTAGAAATGTCTATATTTGTTGTTACTGTTAGTACTTGGGTGAAGGTCTTTTTTGTGTCGAAATCATAGTGGTCGATCACTTTAATACCTAGTTCAGCTAATTTTAATTTGTTTGTCCATAATATGGTGACTTATTCTCTGATATTTTCAATGGGTTGTGAACCCTCATTGGTCTCCCTTTCGATTATGTACAGTTCCTTTCTCCTTTTGTGAGTGTTGTGTAATAATCGCATGAGTCAATTTTGAAATTTTGAAATCAAAGAAGAAAGAACTTGGGAGTTGGATTACATATATGGATGTGTGCTGTGATGCACGTGCATTAGATTATCGCAATTATGCAGAAGTGCTTCACTAATTCTTCTTAATTGTCTGCGACATTTCAGGCCTTACAAACTTGAAATCGTTGCAAGTTTCTTGCAGTAAGATCACAGATAATGGGATCATGCATCTTAAAGGTAATTCTGGTTGATCATATGGAATTAACTGATGACCAAATCTAGTGTATGTGAAGAGTAAAGCGTCAGTATGAAGTTCTGTTATATGCTTCAGCATAATCATATGTAATGCATGCATTGGGTTACACATTCAAACCACTTCTTCCTACTTTTTGACTTTTACGTACAACCACCCTTGCACCTGGTTGTATTGGAGAAGATCCAGTGCTTTTCACGTAGCTGTGAGTGGTAGCTGATATCGCATATTTACATGCTTAAATGTACCTACAAGCTTTATTCAGAGGCAAAGGGTATGTAGGCTGCAGTAGGCGACTTTGCTTCCTGAGGAGCAACTTCAAAATTCACTGTGTTTACAGATGTCTTAACATAATATAGACGTGCAGAGCTCTCAATGACTGATTGAAAAGATGGAACATATAGAATTGAGGATGGATTTATGGAAAATTCGGTCTGTTATTTTAGGCAAAGCATGGCTAGCCATGACTGATTGGTTTCTGGCAATGTTTGTAAAATTCATTCCGTCAATGGAGAAATAATGCAAAATCTTCTTTCCATTGCATTTTCAAGTATAATTTCTTTTTTAAGTTTGTTGAAACCAGGGTTTTTATCTCCAAAGAAGTTGTTGATATTTCTGATTTAACTAGATATTTTTGCTTGCATATAGCTACCTGAATTTATTTGTGTAGCTATCTTCTTTGGCTTCCGTCTTTAATTAATGTACTCCTATTGCTGAGCCTCCTCGCCTGTGCACCTGAGTCATACAATGATTATTTTATCATTGCAGGCCTCCATAAGCTTTCTATGTTGAACTTGGAGGGATGTCCTGTTACTGCAGCGTGTTTGGACTCCTTGGCAGGTTTGCAGTTTATCAATTCTGTAATTTACCAATCATAATTACTCATTAGGGAGAGAGGATGATGTGGATGGATATAGATTTCACATTGCCCTACAAGAAACTGGAGACTGCTGCGTGACTTTTATAATGAGAATGGTAAAGGATAATCTATTAAAAAAAACTAATATTCGTATCGGGTAGGTTATGCTTTTTATTTTATTGAAATGTTAAACAGTGTGTAAACGATATGGAAGAAAATAAGCATTCCTTTTCTTTTTCCAAATTTTTGCTGGTTGGTTTGGGCCATAGCTAATAATCTTGATGATCAAAGTGGTCCTCGACTCATCTTTAGGTATTCCCCAGCTCAGACAGGTTAACTTACATACTAATAATAAACCTTGCATTTGGACTTTCTCTGCTTCTGAGTATCGTTTCATTTTTTCTTTTTTCTTTTTAAGCTGACCGCCTCTTTTCATGCAGCTCTCTCAGCCCTCTTATATCTGAATCTTAACAGATGCCGTCTCACTAATGAGGGATGTGGCAAGTTTTCCCGTAAGTTGCATGGAGTCATCATTTTGGTTACATCACGTTGCCAGTTATATTGAACGCTTTGTTGCCTGCACAGGACTTGGTAATTTGAAGGTGTTGAACTTGGGTTTCAATGATATCACAGATGGTTGCTTGGTGCACCTGAGAGGTACTTCATTTCCCTTTGTACAATTCAAAAGTCTGAAGTTTTTTTTTCTAGAAATCTCTATCAGTGTTACTGGTATAAGAGATGTATATGCGAAATCTCTTACATTTGTGGCTGACCATGTGTGGAGGTCATTCTTGTTTGTTTAATGCTGTCTTTTAGCTTTGATTGGGAATTATCGTATTTTTGCAGTCTCTTGGTCAAAAGCTGCACGTAAAGACTTAACGTTTGTGGTCAATATACATTATGGTAGTGTTATAGGACAATTTCATTTGTAGAGTTGCCACTACTTTTGTCTGTTAAGTATGTACTATGTACTGTTTTTATTAGATTGTATTCTGATTATGTTCTGTATTTAAAGCTGTTATTATGTTTTACTTGTTAAAAAAGTGTCTTCTGCAGTTAGCATAGGTTCTTATGTGGTCTGTACACTACATCTAATAATTTATTTTGCTAAAGCAGGGTTGAGAAATTTGGAGAGCTTGAACTTAGATTCTTGCAGAATCGGTGATGGAGGTCTGGTTAATTTGGCAGGTAGATATTTTTTTATGCTCTTTTTCCCTGAAATCTCTGCATTACTGAAGTGAACTTCACTGGCACAGTTGCCTTGGCGGTCTCATAGAATCACCAGGAGTGAACATTCCCCCCCCCCCTCCCCCCTTAAAAAAAAAACCACCACCAAAGCCCCCCCCCCTTCCTTCAAAATAGGATAAGCAGTTCAACAAAAGTCAGTGTTGTTCAATTTCATGTGTAATGTTTAGGGATAGAGTTCACCATATTGGAGTGACATACATCTTTATTCTGGTTTAATCATTCAACCTGTGATTTATTGTTTTTATTGAAGTGATATACACTTTTATCCTGGTTTAATTATTCAACCTGTGATTTCTTTGTTTCTATTGCATTGCATAGACATCTTTATACTGGATGATGTAGAGTTAAAGCCCCAAAGTTCCTTAATCTCATTTGGATTGCTTCGGTTCATGTATAATTGAAATCAATGTTGAATTTTATTCATTTGTCCTTCTTAACCTGGTATTTCATGTATGTCCTTTTTGTTGTACTTTCTGTTCATGCTTTTATGAAAAGCCTCGTTGCTGAACTTTGCGCTGTGAATTGTGTTTCTTTAGACCTTAGGCGTTTGAAATGCTTGGAGTTATCCGATACTGAGGTCGGGAGCAATGGGCTCCATCATCTGTCAGGTGAGGCAATTGCCTATATCTGAAGTCAATTTGATAAATGATAGATGGCCTTTTTTTTTTTTTTGGGTCGTGTATAATAGATGACTTGTCTGAGTACTTTGTACTTTTTCTTTAGTGTCGCATGATTGTATCGAGCATTCTTTTTCTGATCTGTCTCAGTTGCTTATTTATTCTAGGAAATGAAAAGATAACAATCTCAACTTTGTCTTACTGAATATTTTCTCTTGTTGGATTTTCATTCTTTTTTGTGCTCTTATCGGTAGAGTTATTTGTTTTTCTGGCATATAAGAACAATGGAAGAGGTCAGCTTGTGCCTTTTAGGCATTATTGTTGGACTGTTTCTTTGAAAGTGGAGCTAATCATTCCATAAATTAAGAGAGACTATTCATTTCCCCTGTATCCTTCCATATAGGGCAATTGTCAAATTTGAACTAAATCTAGTTTGTTTGGATTTAGGAGGGGCAATAAAATTTAGCCTATTTGAACTGAGATCGAAATAAGCTTTATTATGGAGCGTTCTTCATTTGTGAGGCCTGCAATTCACATCTCCCTAACAACGACTTGAATTTTAAGGTGTTTCACTAGGATGCTGCGTCTTTTTGCATCTCTACTTAGGCCTTAGGTTCCTGATCCTGATCTCTTGACCGATTGAAGTGCTTTATTATATAAGTTTGTCATTCTTAGTCTTTCTACCCATGAAAATACTCGTGCTTTCTCCATGGTCTGTCTTGCAAAAAAAATCAGGTACCGCCGATTAATTTATTAAAATTCATTATGACTGATGAGGTGATTTCTTCTCTGGTTGCTGTTGAATATTAGAAATTCATTATAGTTAATTTACTTGAAGTTTACTCACGTCAAATTTGTATACCTTCCTTTTGTAGGTCTGACCAATCTAGAGAGCATCAATTTGTCCTTCACTGCAGTTGCGGATGGAGGTTTAAGAAAACTTTCTGGACTTTCTGCCCTTAAATCACTTAATTTGGATGTTCGCCAAATCACAGACGCTGGACTTGCTGCCCTTACTGGCAAGTTTTTTTTACTATTCTAATGTTAGACTTTATTTAATTCTCCTTGAGCCAAGTTTGGATTATTTTATAGGATAGATGTTGTCTATGGGTTGGGGGTTGTGATTGCTCGGACTCCGTATCTTACTAAACAATCTACTGAGAAGAGCTAGCACGGGTGTATGTATTTAATTGTTTGTTATAAATGTGCATTTGCTTGTTCTGACTGCTGCTTTGCATTGGACTTGCTGTTTTACCTTTAGCTAATTATATTTTGGACAGATGGAGTTGTCTTAACAGCCTATATTTTTTCAAGCTTTTCAAGTATTGCTTTGACCTTCTGAACTTACTGAACCATGATTTGTACGACACTTCACGATTTCTATGGTTTACTGATTTCTATGTCATTGAGTTTACTAATGCAGGTTTGACTGGATTGACTCACCTCGATCTTTTTGGAGCTCGCATCACTGATTCTGGAACCACCTACCTGCGAAGTATGTTCCTATCTAATTGTGGGGTTTCTTCTTTTTCCTTACCAAGTGTGTATGATGAACTTATCTGGTAGTAAAAACACAATCTGGTAGAAGCAATTTTTTTTTAAAATAAAGCATGCAATTATGGTCTTGCTGTGATACTGGCATGCATATATGGACCTGTGAACCATGATACCTGAGAAATATTGATAGTGAAGATGGTTCTAATTATGAAACAGATACCTCAAATTTGAGCAGCAGTGTTTGTCATGCCGCTGATTGGGAAACCTTATCTATAAACAGATTTAATTAAATGTATTAGAATCTATGCATTCTGGGTATCAACAGCTCAACTTCCTTGCTACGTCATGGACCTTTCCTGTGTATATTCTGGTCAATGGATGCTATTTTGAGTGTTGACTGATACTTCTACATATTTTGTGATACCTTGCCATTTGTGCTTATGGACTCAGACTTAAAGAAACTCCAGTCCCTGGAAATATGTGGTGGGGGATTGACTGATGCAGGCATGAAGAATATCAAAGATCTTTCTTCTCTCACTCTCCTAAACTTATCGCAGAACTTCAATTTGACGGACAAGACCCTGGAATTGGTTTCTGGTACTCCCTGACCCCTGCTTTATGAAAAGAATATAAACTCAAGATCATCCAGATTTAATGTCCATTAACTTGAATAACACGACCTTTGTGCTCAGTTGAGCTTTGAATGTGCTTTGTGCATAGAACTATCGGCTGTAAGTCAATAAATCGCAAGTTTTAGAAACGAGTAAAAACTGTAATAGTTATGAAATGCATAGTATTTTAAGGGATATGATAGAATCTAGAATTCAGTGAAAGTGAAGTGAACATTATTTACTGAAATTTCAATGGAAACTGGTATATGCTAGTAGATTGAGTTATTCTCATCAATAATTTTTTATTGGGAGAAATATGCTTGCTGAGTTACATATACATGGACTTATTTTAGCTTCTCTGAGATAAATCTGTGGTTCTATGGATCATAGTTAAGCGAGAGTGGGATACTGCAACTCAAATATATCCTTGGATGATATGTTGAGTTGATTCTCCACACTCTATTAATAATGTTTTTGTGTGGATGCAGGATTGACTGGACTAGTGTCGTTGAATGTGTCTAATTCTCGCGTGACAAGTGCTGGACTGCGGCATCTGAAGACACTGAAGAATTTAAGGTCACTGACATTGGAGAGTTGCAAGTTGACTGGGGTTGACATCAAGAAACTTAAATCAACTGATCTCCCCAACCTCGTAAGCTTCCGACCTGAATAGCTCTCTTCCTTGTAGATAATTGCTGTGAAGTGGAAGGATGATGATGTAAATATGGGATTGTGATACATTGGTTGCAAGGGGCCGCCAGGAAACTGTAAATATTTGCAGGCCGGAGTTGGACTCATGCGTGGCTTGAGTACTCAAGGCTTGTGCGGGATGCTTCTAGGTTATCTATGCTCCACGTGAAGCTTTCGTTTGCACTATATGTTTCTGTGCGAAAGGAAAAGCTTCCTAAGCGTGGGTTTTTAACGCTCTTTCCAAGAGACGTTGTTATGTGATTATCTGGTATTATTTCCTAATGAAAACTGTTTAAAGAGCAGTCTTCAACATCCTTAAATGCCCATGATGCTTCATTGCCTTTGAATGATGTACGTCTAAAATCCAGTAAGGATGCCAAGATTTGTTGGCTTTTTGGCAAAAGCTAACATCGAGTCGGCAACATAGTGGAGTTACAATGTCACTCGTGAGCTTCACTTAAATGAGATGCTCTCGTCACTGAGTGGTCCGGTCATTCCCTGACGTGGACTTGCCGTAGGCAAATCATATGCTGTTTGTACTTAGTACGCACAGGTACAGCAACGGACGCTCTTGAAGGTTCGCTGGAAATGAATGAGCTAGACGATTGGATCCTGAAGTCCTGGATAGTGATCCCCGTGGCTTCAAACTTACACCCTCGGGATAGACGAGGAAAGTTATGGGGCGTTTCGTTTCCATGATTCGGATCTTAAACGTTTCAAAGCACCATTGCGGAAGAGCTATGAATAAATGGTTCGCGTAACTGAGTGATTAAGTGAATGAAATTTACCTACATTGTTCCATTTGATCGTGGAAGGTCCATCCTTCTTATTCATATGACACCAGAGAGGATCTCGGTTACTATTGTATTCCTCCATATCCATATCATGACTGATTCTCAAGCAGGATGGATGAAAGTGACACACTGATCCAGTCCCTGACATGATATATATGGCTCTCGCGGCATGCCCAAGAGATCAGATTGCTTCTTTGGTGAGTTTCAAGAGCTGGAAGAGATGATGTTTTAATGTCAATTATTATTCCACTTTCATCTCAAATCTCTGTAATGATCATATACTAATTTCTGAATCTTACTTTAATTTCACACACGCATGCATTGGGGGGGGAGGGGAGCAAATTCTAGAGAAACCCATCTTTATAATGACCGTTAAGAACTTCCACGCATTGTTCGATTAGAACTATGGGAGTTGGTTTGGTTGGGATGATGATTGCCCCCACTAAAGAACTCTATGCACAGTCATGGTGATGATTACTCTCACCGATATCAGTAGTATTTCCTCGAGCATTTTATTTTTTATTTCATTTTATCTCTGTTTAAAAAGTTAGTAGTATGTCTCCACCATGGAGTCAAACGATGACAAATAATTTAACACGTACCACAGGAAAGGGAAAAGGCAAATAGACACTGATACAAAGATTATTATGTCGGAGTTGTTGGCTTGCTGCACCGGTCATTACGTCCAAACTCAACCTCTCGTGGATCGTTTCAGCTTTTTGCATACGTGGTGGACTCTCATATGGCTACTGATTTTCAAATGTGAAGACGTCAATCTTGGTTTTGGTCGGACGAAGGAATAGACAAGTAGACTCATTTACTCGTCGGGCTGACAGAAAAACCTACAAAAGTTTATGTCATTGATGTCATGGATGCGATTAGTTTGTGAAGATGTCTGACTCGATCCATGAGGATGAGATTGTCGGGGCAAAAGCTTTTCTCTTCGAAGAATCGATTTGGGATTTTGTTCACGTCTAGTTCTCTCTCTTTTAACAACACGGGGCGATGCGCACGAATTGTCCCGTTCACTTGCTTTGGATGAGACTCCAATTATAAAAGGGACGCAATAAATGTGTTGAAGAGGGCGCAGCTCTTCACATGGGAATAGTACTATGAGGGTCTAGTCACGTGAAGGCCCTTTTTAAGTCCAAAACCTAAGTTGATAGAGCCATGTGAATGCCTGTAGGCAAAATTGAGGACAAAAGGCACGGGGCCTCGATGCTTCCAAGTGACAAAAGCAGTTAGTAATGGAGTATAGAATTGACTGACAGCTTGCTACAATTATATAAGAACAAAAAGAAAAAAGGGACCAAAACAAAATCCCCATCAATCTTCAGTATTGAGATAAAGCAAGTGCTTGAGATTCAGACAGAGAAGAAGACATCATTTAGACTTGGGCTATCACAAATACGACGGTTGATACTAGTTAGGAATCATTAATTAGATGAGATGCCTACACTTTTCCGCATAATTCAGTACAGGCTTCAAGTTGATTGAAGAAGTGTACTCGGTTTTAGTCCATCAAGTCGATACTAGCAATGCTAAGGCTATGCTAGTCTTACTGGTCTAGTTAGTCCTGTTCCATTCAAACCCATCTGAGTATCTTTAAATTGAAAGATGTTCATAAAGGAATCCTCTTCTTGTTGATGCTGCTGCCTACCGCCGTTAGCGATGCCTTTACTGCCTCGCGAGCTTTTTCTAGACGAGGATTTGTCGGAGTCGAAACTGAGAATAGATTAACAAAGACCAGACGCTTGGAAAGTCTTAGTCAAAACTGGGTTTTCTCAGAAATTTCCAAAGACATGGTCAAGTAGTTCAGCCTCAAAAAAGCTGTAGACGGCAAGTTCTTTATCAACTTTTGACCGAGTACAAGCCAACCTCAGCCTTTTCTTTTTACGGTTTCTTATTATACTATGGAAAGAATAATTATTAAAGTACGGATGACTCGCCCATAATAGACAGATCAACACACCAATATCAATATTGTGCAGTAGAATTCGTATTCTAAATTCACAGGCCACTGATTTAGAAAAGTCTCCTGAGTACGAGTAGTTAGTGCTAGTGATGGTGGAACTGATATGAACTGATGCAATAATCCTCCTATTTAAAACAAACCCCGTTGTATTATACTATTACCGTAATTATTCTCAACCTTCCATTCCCTTTCAGAAAGTAGATTCTCAATTTACAAAAGGAGTCAATCCGGGGCCGATATCAATCTTTGCAAAAGAAAAAAAAGCTTCCACAAATTGGTCGGTGACCAATATGCCTGACACATCTCCAAACTTCTTCACGAATCAATCATACTCGAAATACCCAATGACTCTTGACAAATCCTTGGTAGCAGAAAAGGGTACCTTGAACCTGGATATATATCGAGGGTCGAATTAAGAAAATAAGAAAGCTTATCTCTCTGCTGATAATAATTGCATGCGTGGCTAACAAGTTCGAGATTTAATATTCGGTATTCAGGCTAATTCAGAAGTGAATATGCCCTGCACTTGTGTTAAAATTTAGACTGAACATCATGAGACACAGACAGACGGGTATTGACACATTGAAGTAATATCTGCAAATACTAAATATACCCCTCAGACAAGTCACACCCATTTGGCGGGTCAGAATTTGAAGTCCTCAGCCCATTCAGTCCACACATACCCGGAAATATCCATGAGACAAGCTAGTATAATTGGGGAGACCCACCAAGTTGTTCTTTTGCTCTTTGATCCTTTCTTTCCACATTGCCATAATTGATGGGCAATTGGCTTTCAGTGAGGATTTTCGTAGGCCTCACTCCTAAGGAGTTTGATAACACACGACCTGTTTTTGGAGGGAACATGACTATGGACAATACCCCACACACTTTTCTTTTTCTCAAGTCACTCTCAAGTCTCAACTAATATCCAAGTTCAATCAATAAAACCAAATCTATTCCTCAAAAAACAAATGATCGGAACTCCCCAGCAAATTCACCCCCTCCCCTGCCGGTTCTCTACTATATAGCAGCCTTTCCAGTAACATTAACCCTTGTTTCTCTTTTGCTCATATCAGCCATGGACTGGTTCTCTTGGCTATCCAAAACAGGCCTTGACCCTTCACTTGTATATGAGTACGGCATTGCTTTTGCCAACAATGAGCTGGAAGAAGAAGACATAAGCTACTTCGACCATGAGTTCCTACAGAGCATGGGAATCTCCATAGCCAAGCACAGGCTAGAAATCCTCAAGATTGCAAGGAAAGACAAAGGGTCGTCATCAAGATTCTCGCCGCGGCCCATCTCGAGGTTCCTTGCAGCGATCAAGAGGACCAAGAGGTATCTAACCAAGTACGTCCGCACATGGGTTCATCAGGAGAAATCAGCACTTGTGGTTCCAAGGCCTACTTACAGCACTAAATGGAGAGGTGCGATGTTGAAGAGAAATAGGAAGCAGACTTTGGTCAATGCTAATAGTAAGCCACCAAGGCTGCTTCTCACAAATGGAAGTGCCTCAATTGATTATCCAGTGGTCTATGCATTCAGCAAAGAGGACAAAGCGGATGTGGATGATGGGTATTGGTCAAATGGTGTTGAGGAGATCAGGTGGGATACAATGTTCCAAGATTTGAAACCGACATGAAGGTCTTGCAGATTTTGGTAAATTCAATGTTTCGATTACTTTTCCCCCTTTTGAAGATGGGTTTTATTTAATATAGTTGGTGAGAGATGGGCTTTGGTTCTTCCACCAAAAAGAAGTCTCGGTAATTAATAGTGTGTTCCTGTGTTTTTCAGATTAGCTTGCTCCCATCCCTTGTATTCTCTCTCTCTCTCTCTCTCTCTCTCTCTCTCTCTCTCTCTCGTGCAGGGGTCGTTAGGGAGTGCACATAATTCATCATTTAAGCTTCTGTATCAGCTATCAGATTGTCTCCCCTGCTTTTTATGTGTAAATCATATCGCTGGCTATATGTGCAAGACAGAACAGAGCAGTAGGTGATTTGTCATGCTTTCTCGCTGCAAAGTTCTGAATTTCAGATGATGCCAAGGTTTCTCCAATTTCTGCATCCCCTATTAGTTCTATCTTGGAATTGGCATAATAGTAGTAATAAGGACATAGCCTTGTGCGGCACATAATACTAAATTGGTTGAGCTTGAGCCCTTCAAAAGACGGTCCCTGCTTGTTATTACATTATACTCGAGTTAATTAACTAGGAAGAACACAATTGATTGAAAATCGGGGAGTAAATATGTGATTGCAGCATAGTTTTTTGATTTGTTCGGAATATGGTTTCCTAGGTTGCCACTTACAATGTAACATCTCTAGATTAATTCATCGAAGTATTGTCCATTTTGACATGTCCCTTATTGAGCCTCATAGCTTTGTTCTTTGGTGTACGAATGGGCACTTTCCCACGAGATCACTCATCATAGAGGTGCTTCCACTTGAACACACTTAATTTTGGAGTTCCAAAACTAAATATTGTTATTATGTCAAAAGGCACCTCCGTAAATTAATTCCAGTTTTCACACACATATATATGTCAAAATCACTCTTCTCTTGTTCAATGCACAATTTAGTTCATTCTTGCTTTCTTCGCCATCCTAAAAGTCTGTTAGAAATCGCATTCTTGTTCAGACCCTCAAGCCCCAGTAACCACTCCCCACCCTCCTCGGACGACATCGTTAGAGGTTTCTAAACAACAAACCAAACAAACCGAAAGATTTTCTATTTATCGGCTACAGAATACCAAAATACAGCTACTTAACATAAATACTTCCATACAGATGCTTGCATTGGGATGTGAACTTATAGTTTCTCTCTATATGACAGAGCCAACGTGGGTTTGGCCATAACAGAAAGCCTGCAAAAACGAATCCAAGCTCAGAATAAAAAGTGCAGGCTGCTTTGCAATCCATGCCCTATTAACGGAGCATAGCTATAGCTTGTCCAAATGGACATACTTACTCTTCACTGCACAGCAACCCATGTAGTCTTCTAACAGATCTTTACTTTCTCCCACGCGTTAACTTTACTTTAGGACTGCAGATATCTTTGTTTCCGAAACACGGTCGGCTGCGGTACCCAGTAATTTTTTTGTGTGCTAAATCCGCGGTGCACAATATTGCACAGAGTCAATTACTGCACCAAACATCTGTGTTGTGGACAGTGCTCGCATAAGCACACCCTCTTTTCGTGGGATGGCGAATCTAATAAACATGGTGCACTTAAATTAGGTTGTCTTTGTAGAAGCTGAGGGTCTCTTGAGAAATTGAGCAGGGATGACATAATTCTGGTAACGAAAGGAATGCTCTTCAGGGCCTTCAACTGTATAGGCCCGATTCATTTCTGATGTCTCAATACAGCACATAGTCAATTTGGGCTCATGTCAAGTGGTGCGAACTGAAAAATGAAAGTGCCCGTCTCACTGGTGAAGTTGTGCTGTACATACAGCAAAATCTCTATTAGTTTCAACTTCAAACTTTTATCTACGGCTTGGTGTTTATCATTTAAGTTGAATCCTAAACTGTTACAGAAATTCTTAAAAACCTCCCAACACTCAAAATTAATCATCTCTCATGCACAATATCTCAGATTCAAGCCTATTGAAATCTCGTGAATTGTCTTTATTGATGCTTGCAAAAGCAGAAGTTTATTCTTTACCATCTCGTCCTAACAAAGATAGCCATCTGATCAAATCCTGCACAAGATCACGAGACCACAATCAGTCAGTCCAAGGCGAATTCTTTAGGCAGTGGAATCCAGAGGGAGGTGAAATGGGACGGCTATGGTAGAGCCTGATTTCAACTTGTTCCGGTGCGGATTTTTTCCCAGACAGGCTTATTCGTCAATGTAATGCTATTAATAGTGTCGTCAAGAGGCTGATTCTCTCGTTACAAAAGCAAATGTCAGAAGACACAAAGCACAAGGCAGAGCCCCTAATTTAATGTCGTCTGTGTAGCCAATGTCCCCCCGGATTAACACGGCCATCCACTTTCTCAAACAAACCTGCAAGATTGTCCCCCTCTGCTGGAACAGGAACAGGAACTCCCCTGACGGAGTGTTAGATCTCGTTAACGAATACTACTCACGCTTAACCAAGAACGCACTTTTAAACTAAACCCAATTGAATTTCATTAGAGAGGACCATCCAAGGTCAAAAAACAACGGTCATTGGAAGATGCGAAAAACCAAAGGAAAATTGCCCCTTGTTCTGTAACTACAGCATCGAAGATCTCACACTCTGTTTCCGGTTTTCAATGTTGTAGTATCGGTTCAAGAACGAGATTGCAGTCTCGTCCTTTACAGAAACACACGCGACAGTATATGTACAGCGCAACAATGTCTTACCCCGATACCGTCTTCACGTGCAGATCAGCGGCTAAATCAACCCCGATGAATCGTCACGGTTTGTATTCAATATCTCTACAGACCAGTGAAAGAAAAAGGGACAATTTCTTTTCGTCGTCCCTTCACATTAACACCAAAAACTCGCCATGTTCTCGTCTATTTACAGCAAAAAGCCGCGATCTTTACTGATTTGATCCCCTCTAATACGGGATCGAATTCAATATTAAAAAAAAAAAAAAAAACTAGCAGAAGCCGTTACGTCGGTTACTTTCTGCCACAGACTCAATGCCAAAAATGATTAGGAAATTTTTTCGCTTCGATCCACTGGGAAAAAAAGATTCAGGAATCCTCGGCTCTGGACATGGTCGACAGCCGGCTCGGCCTCGGCTTGAAATCGGCTGGGCGCCTGAGTTGATGCGAAGAAGGCCTAATCAAAGCAGCGAGCGCTCTCTTCACCAGGTCGCCTTCCACTCCGCCAATCCTCACCAGCGAATTCGTCATCGCCGATCTCCTGAAATTCAAGCTCCTGCTCGAATTGTACGGCGCGGAGTGATGCTGGGCGTTGGATCTCGAGTTCTTGTGCAGCGAGCACCGGAACGACCCGGGATGCGTCGTCGGAGAGCACATGCACGTCTTCTTCTGGTTCGGCACGGTCGACGCCCTAGCCCCGCCGCCGCCGCCGCCGATGTGGTTCCTGACGGAGATCGAGCGGCCGGGAGACGTGGGCCGGTCGATCGAGAAGCGGACGGACGGGGACGACTGGCTCGAGTGCTGCCCGGACATCCGCACGCGCGGCGGGGAGGCGCCGCGGGAGAAGAAGGTGGACGATCGCGCGGCGAAGCTTGAGCTCGACGAAGCGAAGCCCGAGGACGACGAGCAAGCGATCGAGGGGGAAGAGGCGTGGAAGGTGGAGCAGAGGTGGCCCCTGGATCTGCTTCTCGACGAGGACGCCATTGTTGCACCAGTAAGGAAGGAACTCAGTGAAGAAGAAGAAGAAGCGGCAGCAGCTTAAAGGTTCCTTTTCTTTTTCTTTTTCTTTTTCTTGAGCGAGGGTTGATCTTTCGATTTGGCAAATTAAACTGCAGTGCGAAGAAAGCAGGGCATATAAAGGGGGTCGAGAAGAAGGAGTGGCACGTTCGTAATTTACGTGAAGTTGCGGCCCTGTTTTGGATTCGGGCGTTGGTGCAGTAACAGCATTGGGTTCGTTTGTTTTTGGATGGAGCGCGAAACCGAACGTGGTTAGGCTTTCGCTTTCCGCGTCCCAATCCCGGATTTTTCCATTGATCACCCGCCCTCCATAGCGCGTGTGATGCACGCGACGCTTGCTCGATAAGGAAGGCGGGTCCCTAAGGACACGTGTCGCTGTCTGTCGGGTACGAAATTACGTCGGGGGGAAAAAGGTTAACTCGCCTCATGTGAAGAAATTATGACGCCATTCAAATCTTATGCTTTCAGCTGTTAGATTTAGTAAGGCATTCAAGGTTTGATACAAAATTCAAACGGCCTAAATGAAGATGGTAAATTCCGATACAACACCGAATTCACGAACTTGGGTTGGTGTCGATTACGTCCAAGTAATAATTTCAAACCTGTAAAAGTTCAAAAAATCTTTTTGCTTTCTCGTCAAACTCGAAATTATTAATTCAAATTTCAAACCATTACAAAAGAAATTTATGCATTTGTGTGTCAATATTTTGATATTGTGAATGTTGAAGAGTTTTGAATGTGAAAAAAGAGTCAAGATGCACAAACCACAAGAGTTTAATCAAACAAAAAGCAAAATGTCATAAACCCTTTGTCTGACTTGTTTGACAAGATTCAAAAACAGGACTTATTCAACTTGTATGATTTAATATAGACTTGCTTGCCCTATTTCTATGGATCGTATCAACTTAACAATTACTCGATTAAATTTACATTGGCTTTTTTGGTTTGTATTTATTTAGATTTTTCTCAATTTGACTAATTATCGTTGCACCAAAATTTCTATAGATATGATATTATAAGCAAACCGATCTATTTCAACTTATTTAATCAAGTCAATTATGCGAATCATGCTCGGTTTATCTTGATTTTTCTCAATTTTACTAATTATTAATGCACTGCAATTTCTATATAATTATATTGTAATCTAATTTGACTATATTTGGTCAAGCCAATCATGCAAGTCGTGCTCGGTTTATCAACTTGTTAAATGAGTAATGCGTTCAGAGCTGAGCTAGAAAAGCAGTTGCCAAATCAGCTATGAGCCACGACCACAAACGATTAGCGGACGCCAATATGCTCCCCTAGAGCTTTAGACAACTCGGGGCATCGATTTAAAACGCCCTTATTGTATTACAGACTAATTAATTTGATTAGACTCTTCTAATTTGGGCGGTGTAGCGAACGCGCGCTGCGGATGAAATGGAGGGCCGGGGGGAGGGGGGGGGGGGATTCCTTCAATTCATGTTAGGCGCCGAGATTGGCGCCAATTGGCCAACGGAATCCGGAGATACCTGCGAGCCCGCCACTTACGAGGGAAAAATACAACGTGCCCGCCCCACCTGCCTTGCCTTGGTTTTGTTGTGTTCGAAAACTAACATGTTCTCGACACGCTCCGCGTGGGCCCCATCACGTCATTTAGCAATTGCAATTTGCGAAAAGTTGGCATATGATAATGGTCCTAATTTTGAAATGCTTTTTTCCTTGCTTCCGTCTTCTGTCGACCGGCCTTTTCCCCTCCAATCCGGCAAACTATCATCGACATGGCACGTACTTGTGAGGGGCTTACTAGGGCCTTCCATGTTCCTGAGCTACGAAATGCAGCAATACAAGTGGCCAACCAGAAAAAAATACATTAGAGCAAAAGAACTGCCAAGTTCTTGTGAGGGACTCTCAATATATAATTAATCAGTGAACTTTTAATTCACAAAGTATCAACTCTTTTTCCGTCGATGCAAGTGATCGATAAATATCTCGAAGCATTCACATAACTTATATCATATCTCGAATTAGGTTGAAAGGGAAATTGTTCAGAGACCATAACATAAGATTCAAGAAATAAGCATGGGAGATACTAGAAGTCCTGTACCGATCAGTAGTTTGCAATTTTTCCATACACTTGCTTTATTCGTACCGCACGTAATTAACACTTTGAAAATTAAAGTATTCCTTATTAAGTACGTCACGCTCGTTAATAAGGCCCCATGCGCACGTGGTGTTTTCCAAATCTGAAATGTTTTTTCTAGAATAATCATTTACTCTATTGCTGCACATTATTTGAATAAGAACGAAATGATTATTCTATCATTATTGACCGCAGAACTAGAGTATTAGAATCCGACATTGGCTGAACTTGACTTTTCCGGTCAGCAACTCCATCATTGAAAAATTCAAACTCAGTATGGAGAATAAGCCGTCACTACCACATTGCGGCATGGTTAAGCTTTAGAACTTCTAGTTCGAGATGGAGATCTTTCCTCCAAATGTTGACTCGTAGCCACCTTTGTATACCTTCGCTCCGTAGGATCGATGCATGAGCTTTCAAAGAAAAATCGGCTACGGCAAAACAGAAGACAATAATGGGAAGGAAGGTTCTCTTTTTTTTTTATCAATGCCTAGGCATTGACCCCCGCGTTGCGTGACTTATCACACAAAAATTATTAAAACCGAGTACGAAACATTTTAGCATAAATATAATATCATTTTAGCGCATTATTAGTTGTAGAAGGTATAAATAAAAGGAATTGTCGAAGTATTGAGTAACTCATTTGTATAAAAACAAAAATTCACAAACACGATGTTTTCTAAAACGTATATTAGCAACAAAAATCTACGTCTACTAGCTAAAATAGGAGTAACTTTGGATCATGTTATCATACTAAAATTAAAAAAAATATCTCTTGAGCACTTATACGTTATTATACGATTTTTTGGTACTCTATGGAGAACATGCAAGAAACTTTTTCTTGCAATGGGAGAGGTCAATTCTACTAAATTAGAATCGTAAGGCGCGCACCTAAAGAGAATCTCTAATGTAATTATGAACTTCAAGAAAGATAATCTGGGGATGTCGCTTTCATAATCGCAGCAAGTGGGTAGGACTAAGCACCTTTTTATAAAATAAATAAAAAGAATACTAAGAAAAAACAGGATAATATATGGAAATTGAAAATGATTCCTTGGAAGTTGGGCAGGCAAACGGCCTATCTGGTTGGACAGCTCACCGGTCTGAAAACCTGCACGAACCGCCGTTTTCCATCGCGACTCTTATGGGGTCCAATTTCAGGGGGATGGGGGCACACTGGAATCCCAAACCAACGAGCGGCTGAGCACCACGTGTCGCCAGGTGTCGATACACTGTTTGCGCCGGTCCTTGACTTTTTTCTTCCTACCCAGGTTGTCGGTTTTTCGGAAAGTCACGTGGGTTCCTTTTTGTTTTTTGTTTTTTCTATTCAAAACTGCCTCTTTAAGTTTTATGATTTTATCTTCTTTAATCATGACACGTTAGCAATCAATTAATTGAGAAATTAAAGGTGTTACGTATAGTTCCACCCCGCAATCTATATGATGCGGATTATCTTATATATCTTAATAGATTCATATATGACTTATCAACTTCAAATTTTAAAATGAGCGTACATACAAATAACATATTAATAAATTCGACATGAAATTTTTCTCTTGATAATTTCCGACTTCTACTACTCTGCCTCGATAGCGGTATAAGATGCCCACGGTTGAGGCATGATCAAGAGCGCCCCTTGATCTGGCTACAATCGCTTTGCTATATATGATATTCTATTGAATTTTTGCTAATACATATCCTTAAGTCACAAAACAAACATCAAACTAAGAGAAGATTGTCCCGTCAAATTATTTATTTTTTTCGTCATATTAAATTAAATACTTATTTCTTGATATAGATATGGTTTATCGATAGATTTGACACTCTTGATAAGATTCTTTTGTATTATAACTAGAAATCTTATTTTAATCTCTCTTCTTATCCCTTTTGAAAGTATCATCTATAAAATAATAAAAAAGAATCAACAGATCCACTCTCCCCTGAGACACGCGCTCCCCCCACCAAAGCAATAATTGAACTCATTCGTTCCTCCGCTTGAGAGACTAGCATCATTTTTCATTTTTTCGAAGTTAAACACTCGATCAACTTTACATAAGTACTGTCGTTTTCATGTAGACGACTGGCAGGTGTCTTAGAGAAGTTATGGAATTTGGAAAACTGAAGTTTTAGAGACATCTAGCGAAATGTATAATACATCTCGTTTTCTTAGTTGCTTCATATAAGGATCAAACATACGTATGCATCCCCTGATTGATCGAATCTTCAATCACAAAATAAGATTTTGAAAAAGGATTACTTTCCGTCTGTCAACTTGTATTGCTTGTTAATGCCGATTTCTTTTTGCGAGGAATGAGACACCGTATGAAGTACAAAAGGAACTTCAAATACGATGATGCGATACAATATGGTCGACTGATGTACAGACAAGATTTAATACGTATTTACGTCAAGTAAATCACATAGCTTTCTAAATAAAAAAGCTATATTTTTTGTAATTGCCAACAATTCATTATGCAAATCACTAATACTTGCCATGAATAAGAAGCTCGTTGGAGCTGATCTTTCATTTTTTTTTGGGGGTTCTCACATCTTTCTTTTTGCCAAAGTTTTTTTTTTTTTTTTGCTTTTTTGGATTAATTTGGAACTAAAACATGGGGAGCACATTGAATTGAGAAGCAGCCTATCGTTTTAGAACAGCGAAACTCCTGTTTGAGCCCATGGAATTCCAATGGTAATTCAGTGTGCCGAAGCTGACGGGGTTCAGATTCGTTTATCTTTTATTCTTTCTTTCGCACGTTCACATCGTGACTGTTTGACCAATTTAAGGGTCGGTTTAGTAACATTTTTATTCCTAGAAATAATTTCTGTTTAGAAATAATTTTTTTTATTTCTATTCTATAGACGAGTTTCTGAGTAAAAAAACTTACTTAGTAACTGTACCAAATTTTTATTCACGAAATAGAAAAAAAACATAAATGCGTTTGGTAGGACACTAAAAATTTCTACTCCCAATTTTTTCATTTAATTATAAAATTATCGGTGGAGACTTAACAATTCATGTTTGAATAAAATTGGACTAGAAATATAATAAGATTATATTATTATATAAAATTGGATGACCTTAATACAATTATAAAGAAAATTACTCCCTACAAACAAAGCAAATATCGGATGGTGGTCGAGGAAATTGCAGTTTAGGGGACTTGACAATTCATGTTTGGATAAAATAGGACTAGAAATATAATAATAATATATTATGATATAGAATTGGATAATCATAATATAATCATAAAGAAAATTACTCCTTATAGACAAATCATATATCGAATGGTGGTCGAGAAAATTGCAATTTAGGGTGTAGGATTTTAGGATTTGCGATTAGAGGTTAGGGTTTTAGGATTTCAGTTTTGAGGTTTAGGGTTTGGGGTCCGAGTTTTAGATTTCAGATTTTATGGTTTAGGATTTGGGGATTAAGTTTTAGAGTTTCGAGTTTGGGATTTTAGGTTTAGCATTTCGAGTTTCGAGTTTGGGGTTTTCGGGATTCGAGTTTTGGGAATTGGGGTTTGGAATTTAAGGTATAGGGTTTAAGGTTTATAGTTTAGAGTTTGGGATTTATGGTTTAGGGCTTGGGGTTTTGCGGTTTATTTTAGGATTTAGGATTTTGAATTACAATTTTAGGGTTTCGGGTTTGGAGTTTTAGGGTTTTGAGTTTCAGTGTTTCGGGTTTAGGATTTGGGGTTTATAAGGTTTAGGGTTTGGATTTAGGGATTTGGGTTTTAGGGTTTGGGGTTTTTCATTTTAGTGTTATGGGTTTTAGGGTTTGGATATTGAGGTTTAAGGTTTTTGGTTTTAGGGTTTACAGTTTGAGGGTTAAGATTTAAGATTTTGGGTTTAGGGTTTGAGGGTTAAGGTTTAGGGTTTTAGGATTTAGGATTTGGGATTTGGGGTTTTAGCGTTTAATATGGGAATATCTTTTTGAAGAGGGAGAGCTGATATTATTTCTCTGGTGTTTCTTTTTTTATTCCAAAAACAGAAGAGTAAATTTTTTTTATTTCTTATTTTTGTTCCAAATCTATTCCCTAACCACTTTTCTAGTTCGGGGAACAAAAAAACTAACTGATGTTACTAAATGGATTTCTGTTCTTTTTTGTTCCGAGAAACAAAAGAATAGAAAAACAGAGAAACAGAAACGTTACTAAATATGCCCTATGTGACATCCTGATTTTCACCTAACCGATTAATAAGCCAAGGAAATTTATTTGGTGTCGATGATCAAATTCATTTAAATGATACATTCGTAATGGTCATTGCATCATTTAAGGAATTGAGGTATGATGGCACTTAACATATGCTTTGTCCGGATATTATAAGAGCCTTAGTTACACGATATAGGTCACACTTGTGACACATTTTACTCACCATGCATGGCCAATCACCACTAACATCACTACCCCTCATTTCACAACCTTTCTTCCATTGTTTCTCCTCACGCATGCATGAAGAGTGTTACTTGGCATGAGACAAGTGTCAAGAGAATAAGGCCACTTGTCAAGACACATGCAAGACAATAGAAGGCCAACCTGTGAAGCAAGACACTCATTCCCTCCCTCTCTTCCACTCTCTCGGCCATATCTCTCTCTCACTTTCCCCCTCATTTTTCAAGAAGCCAACCAAGGAACTCTCTTCCTCACTCTTTACTCCCTCTCTCACGACATCTCTCTCTTCCCCTTCTCATCTTCGTTTCTTTGTTTTTCTTTCACTTTAGAGCATGGCCAGCAGCTCAAGAGGAAGGATCTCGGGTTTAGAAGTGTTAAGGCAAGGAGATAAGGCTTGTTTCTAAGCCAATCAATCTTTCTATGCCCTTGGTTTTGCTTGTTTGTTGTTGTGGATGGATGTTTGATCTTGCATGTGGGTTTCGTGATGTTCGAAGGGCATGCATGTGGTTGTTCAGACCTGGATTGAGTGTGTTTGAGGCTCTAATGGTCTCGCATGTGGATGTTTTGGTCTCTAATGGCCTCGCATGTTGGTGTACTAGCTCCTAATGACTAACATGTGAGAAGGACGGGTTTAGCTTGTTGAATGAAGGTAATAGTGGTTGTTGCATGTTCATTTAAGCTTTTGAAATTGAGTTGGATCAAAATTTCGTGGGTATCCATTTGGACTTGAATCTTTGAGGTTTGTTTTGAAACCCAGAACTCGGAACTACAGTACCTCTTCTATTTGTTATTTTTGTACATGTATTTGTACGTCGAATTTGGGGTTGTGTTCTTCACAAAAGTTGTTCACCACATCTTGAAGTTTAATATATTTTAAATCTGAAATTTTTTGAGTTGATTTGGTTCGTACGAAAGCTTATCTTCAAACCATGTTTAGACTGCCCAAAAATACAATTTCTATGATCCTCACGTCTTTTTGATTTTTTTATAAATTTTATCAGATCTATTTTCAACAAGATTCCTCCACAAAAGTTGTTAAGGACTTTTCTTTCTATGACATATAAAACTTTCGAGGATTTTGAAGGTGAAATGGGTACTGAAAGAGATATTTTGAGGATCGAGTAGTCTGTTCTGACGAGCTGATTTCGGGTCTAACTTTGAGTGACAAAATGACATGATTAAAGATTGAATTGGGTTTGTGATCTTCACAAGAAATATTTATCAAGGTGTTTTCTGTGACATACCTGAAATTTAGAATTTTTGGAGTTAATTTTCTATTTTGGAGAGATTTTTGTTATTGTGCAAAACTGCCCAAATTTACCCAATTTAAAAAATTCACTATTTTTTACATGAAAATGTTCAAATTATGATTCAATGTCTTCTAGAGATAAACCCGCACACTTTGGGCTTTCCAATGAGGTATGATTGGCCTCGATGTGATATCACATAGTGGTGTAAATTGGGTTACCATTTCATATCACATAGTGAGGTAATAGATTTTGGAAATTATGGTTGTGAATAGCTTGAGTGTGTTAATGAGGTTTCTAATTGTTTGGTGAGACATGGTACCATTTCATATGAAAAGTGTGCTGAATGAAATGAGTTACATGATCTAGGAATGTCATGTCATTGCATACGTATGATATCCCTGAGATGTGAGTGAAAGAAAGATGTTGTGTGACGCCCAAGGCTAGCAAACCTTGGAAGTTCGGCCAGTATCCTAGAAGTGAATGCCTCGACGATGCTTGGTTGGGTGGTGGGATGCTCCTGTGCTGTGTACTGGGATGCCGGGATGCCCCTGTGCTTGTGCATGGGATGCCTCGGAGTGAGATGCCTGTGGCCAGTAAGCCATGGAAGTCTGGTCAGTAAATCGGAAAATGTCCCGAAGGAGTCGGGATGCCCCTATGTTGTGTGTTGGGATGTCCTTATGCTGTGTGCTTGGGATGCCTCGAAGTGAGATGCATGTGGCCAATATAAGTCATGGAAGTTCTGACGGTAAATCGACAGTGACCTGCACGGACCGGCCAGCAAATCGTGTGATGCATACAATTCATGCTAGCATTATACATGTGACTATCAATGCTACATTCGGATCGCGTGTATTCATTATAGTGTGCATCGATTATTTCATGTTAGATGTGTTCTAGGAATCAAGAGTTAGTTAGATAGGTTGGTTTATGAGTTAGTTTTATCTCTTGTTGAGTGTTAGCTCACACCTTTTGATATTCATTTTTACAAATTTTTAGACATACCGCTGATCCCTTATCCTGATAGTGACCATAATGACGATGGTGATGACAGCGAGTAGTGAGGTGAAGTTGTGGATGTTGCTGTATATAGTAGAATTATTTTGGTAACATGGTCGTTACTTTTTGGCTATGACCGTGAGTATGAGTGATTGGAGATAGTGGAAACCGAGGGTTTCACTTTGATGGCATTAGGGGAGTAGGGGTTTCACTTGGATGGCATTAGGGGAGTAGGACACCATTTTAACCTCCCAGGTGTAGTCTTTTGCTGTCATGTTTAAGGATGATGTTGCCCAAATCACCCTTGTATACAAAATAAAAATATGAATGAAGATGCGGTATTTATGTTGTGTGTGAGTCTATTGAATGAGAAATGTTTACTTTGATTGTGTATTGTCTTTTGCTTGTACTATAAGTGAAAAGACCAAATAATGCCTTAGTATGTGACGCTCTGGGACAAACCAAATAATGCCTTAGTATGTGACGCTCTGGGACGGCACACCCTAAGTCTCGACCTCAAAAAATGAATTACTTTTGTTTTAAGTAGTCCTCAATGAAAAAATTATCTGAATTTCATAGATTATAAAGAACCCTAAGATCAAGCCCTTCAAAACCACACTTAATCATCTTCTTTTGAACCATCACGGAGTATTTCAACCCCTTATTAAAATTAAGATACGATATTTTGTTTCCAACAGATGTAAAGATTAGTGAACTCTTGTCCCACCATCTTTCTAAGGATGCTTTTATTTCGTGAAAAATGAATGATTTATAAAATATTTTCTTAAATTTTTGCTTGCATCACTTATAAAATGAATGAAGAAAAATATTTTCATCATCCTCGAAAATGTTTGGGTATTAAATGTTTGGGTATTAATGGTTGTTCATAGTAAAAATATTTTCATTGAGTAATTATTTCAAGGAATACAAATGATTATTATTGGGGAAAATGTTCTTCAAATTATTTATTTTCCGCAAAATAAATAAAGTAAGAGTTATTAGATTTTTTTTTATAGATTTCTTCAATTAAAGTTTTATCTAAGAGTCCTTTGATTTATTTTCTACGGATTTCTATTAACTCTTTATTCCTAATGACTGTATTATAAATGTTTTTTTATTAAGACTCCGTTTGTTTTACGAAAAACTAATGATTCAGAAAATACTTTCCAAAATAATGATCACCTTATAAAAATGAATAAACGAAAAATATTTTCATTGTCCACAAAAAAATGATTAGACATAAATTATTATTGATAATGGAAATAGTTTTTATTGAATAATAATTTTAAGTGATACAAGTTATCATTTTTAGAAAAATAAATTTTAAAACATTCATTTTCTATTAAACTAACGGAGCCCAAAATGAAAGGTTGTTTTAAAAAATTTTCTATTAGTATGAATTTTAGCTTTCAAGAATGGCTAGGTGCAGTAATTCTTTCTTTTCAAGAAAAGATGGTGAAGTTAGTCTTATACTAACAATGAGTCCATCCCGATCGAAGGTGCTCTCTCTCCCTTTACTCATAAGTAACAAAGAAGTAAAAAACGACTTGGTGATGCGAGCAAAGTCCCACGTCAGACAACTTGAAAAGATATTTCAAATTTTACAAGTTAACTTTACGGAATGAGTTTTTCCATTCCTCGTAATGCATCAATATGGTATCAAAACCATTGAGATTTCGTCAACTTTTCTAAATGAGTTCATTTTACCCATTATAAATTAACATTGGAATGGCAATTTTAGTGCGAGACTCCACTATTGGAGTGCGGGTCCTTAACATGCCAATACGATACCAAACTTTCGAAATAGAAGCTCACTGGAGATATGGAAACAAAACACTTCGACATTGGTATTGAATATGCTTTCTCTTTGGTAAAGAAAGTTTTCCTTATGTCTATAGAATTACTTCCTTTATGTTTTTGGGGCCGTCAATAAAATCGCTCTTGACATTGTCAATTACAAGTCGGCACATAAACAAATCACCTCGTTTAGTGCTACTCCGACCCGACCCGACCCGACCCATCGTGGATCCGACTGTCATTTGGCCCGTCCATTTTCAATTTCCTTTTAGGCGGTTAAACTCCTGCCCGTCGTCGCAACACCATCGCACTCTCTTCTCTCTCTCTACAACCGCAACCCGATCATTCATTGCCCAATCTCATCGTAAATCTGAAAACCCTCGCCCGATCGCTATGTCAACGAAACCTAGAAAGCGAACGATCACGCCGCGAGGTTTCTCCTCGCCGCCGTCGAGGACGTCCGGCGACGCCGAATGCATCGTCGTCGTCAGCCTCTTCGACTGGATGCAGAAGAGCGAGTCCGCCGCTCCGAAACGCTCGCTCCGAGTTTCCGCTAGTTTCTCGACACCGTTTGAATGGCCAGGGACTACTTCAGCGCCGTTCTTGCCCGAACTTCCCTCTTTCGATCGCGAACGCCGGCACGTAAGGCCTCGAGGAGTCCGTCCTCGCCACCTGCGCCGTCGAACGCTCTCGGCATATCCCGCGACGCCGAGGACGCTATCCGACTCTTCGATAGTTGCCTCGAAGGCCACAAGTCCAGTGCCTGTGCCAGGGCGTGCGATTTCGCACTTTTCGCCGCTGAGGTATGGCGTTTTGGACTCATCAGAGACGATTTGATCGCTCGATGTGCTTCTGATTCTGCTGCTGTTGCAATATATGAATTAGGTCGTCATATGAGAGTTAATATGATTTTGGTCATCCTCTCCTTGTGGACGTGTGTTGTGGTTCGATATGATGTCGGCGTGCTAGCCGCTTCTCTCGTAATCCGTCTTGACACTGTTCTGAGTTGCCGAAAATTGATTTTATATACCTCACGAGAGACGTTAAATATAATCTCCCATTGGTTTAGGAAGTTGGAGGTATTTGGTTGGCGTTTCAACTTGCATGAGATTCATTAATCCCTTTTTATCAATACGATGAATCCTATAAAGGTGATCATGTTTTTTCATATAGGTTTTATCACTTAAGTAGCAGAGTTATTGCATATATCGTCAATTGTTCTAGATTTAATTCACTTGTGCTTTCTGGCAATGTCATTGGCATCGAAATGGATATCTGAGGTGCATCAAGTGAAAACAGGCGGGCTACTTTCTCATTGTTGTTCCCTGTGATTATTGTACTCTCGAGTTGTTCGATTTTTATTCCACACTCCAGATATTTTTGTGGCTTTTGTCTTTGATTAAAATAATTGTCTCAAGGCATAAAGTTCCTAATCCTCATTTAGGTGATATACATTTCTACATCTATTGGTTTCACGCTTTTGGTGCTCTATACTGATATTTACACTTGTGTGCTGCTTCTTTCTAACAATTTCCGAACAGGGCAGGAAAAAGAATGTATTGGAGATGAAGTGGATTATCATGATAATTGTTAAAGGTATTGCCTTTTGACTTTATTTTTGTTAGGATCTTGCATTTTATTTATTAGTAATTTTTAATTATGTATCTGTGCATATCTGAATATAGGCGTCAGCAAAAGGGCATATTTCCATGGATTATCCTGATGCTGAGGATTTGTTCAATGTCACTTGTGATCCGAAATTTGTCTGCAAGAAGCTTAGGGATTGTGGCTTACGGCATAAGCGAGAGGTTTCCTGCTTAAAAATCTTCCCCCTGCTAATATTGGAGACCTCATATTGCTTTATGATTGATCTTTTCTTACAATGGATGTAAATGGTGCAGTTTGTGCAGGACTTTTCTGGATCAAACACAATATGGACCGGATTGTTGGATACTATAAGCAATATATTGTGGCCAATATGTAATCATGTTCTTCCCTAAACTGTATAATTTTCACTGTCAGATAGTTCTTTTTCCATTCATCTTTCTTCTAATTGGCTACAAAAAGAAAAAAATGTAGGTTCTTGTGTATTTTTATTGGAAGTTCCGATTGGGCCTTTGACATGGCATATGAATTTCACAAATTAGTTGTGCAGTATATGGCAATCTTTTCATTATTTGAGGTAGGGAGACCTTCTATTATTATGGTTTGAGCCCATTTAGGAGCCGATTGAGAAAAAAATTTATTTTTCTTCTCTTATTAGTTGAATGTGAATCTAATAAAATGGTACACAGTTGTATATACCTACTGCTATGTTAAATGTGGACGAGAACTCCAAATATTGGATTTTTGACATCTCCTTTCCCCTAGAACTTTTCACTGAAGAGTAATATACCATCGGGCGTGGTAGATTTCACGGGAATCATCATTATGTGTGTTTAGTTTGGATGGGAATTGACAAACTTTGTAGACAAGAGAATTGCAAACATTTCACTTCTTTTAAAATGGGGATAAATATCTTGGAAAGGTGTCAATTAAGGTCATTTGGGTTGCTTGAAGAGATCGAGTGAGTGTGCATTGCTCTGACACCTTGATTTTAAATGGAGCACTACCTTTATGTAGTATGATTTTTTTTCTTTACTAGTTTTCCTGATTTGGGGCATCTCCTTTTCTACTGTGATTTTCACCCATTGAGATGGAATGGTCCTTAAGAGGACATTGCTCACAACATTATGTGACTTAGAGCCATCAGTTGTAGGTTCTGTTCTTGAGATTCAAGGATTAAGAGGGAGGAAGGGAAGGAGCCTAACACGTTGTCCTCCTATATTTATTATTGTCCAGGTATTATTAGACAAAGACAGTAATACCCCTGAACTTACTGACTTTAGTCATCATACAACATATGAAGGTTAACCTACAAGAAGTGCTGCTTAAATTCCAGCATGTTGTAGTTAATATACAATGAGAACTAAAATTTTCAAACTATTCAACTTGACTTAAAAGCTTTCTTAACACCTAATGCCCGTATCTTTTTCAATCACGTTAACACTATTAGGGAGTGTAAGTCGACCGGTGAATGGGACTATTAGTTTTCCACATAACAGTTGGTAAAAAGGAGATTGAAAGATTTATTTTGTAAGGGGTAATAATCGTTTCCTTCCTGTGTCAAGCTGCATTTTTTGGAATCATCATTGAACTGTTTTATCCCCTTAAGCCCAAACTATTATCATTATCCTCCTGCAGCCATCTCCCTTTGTTTGGCTTTCAGGGGGGCCTTGTCAGTCACTTGTTGCTCATGCTATGGATGAGTTGAGAGGTTTTTTGAACAAACAATTGAGAACACGTGAATATACCTTCTTTCAGATGCCTTCTCCTTTAAGTTTGGGCTTCAAATAAGGCTTTCCTTTAACCACTCGTTTGTGGTAATTTAAATTAATGCTTACTTGTCTCTGGTAGCGTGTAGATTGTTAGCTCCAACCACTGGTAGATAAAAAATTTATTTTTAGTTTTACAGAAGATCTTGTTCTGGCTTTCTTCTTAATGAAGCTTGAAAAGGAGCGTTTGTAGTATGTTTGTGGAGACCAAATTTCTGGCTTTCTTCTTGAAGAAGCCTGACAAGGGGGCACACCCAATATAGGCTGTAGTAAGGGAGGATTCAGAAAAATTAAATGAGGCATTAGCAGAGTGGGATAGGAAAAGATGGTGATTGCCAATCTGTAGAGGTTTAGAAGAACTAGACACTGTAGCCTGGTTGTTATGAAATGCTTTCTTTTAAGTAACATTATTAAGTGAAGGGATCTATCTGTTTTGTTTTGAAGGCTTTTGAAGATGAGTATATCAATCCAGTTAACTTTAATATCACATGAGGAATGTTATAATACACTGAACTTTATATTTTAAAAAGTGAACCTGTTCTAGTAAATCAGAATTTTACAAGAGTGGAGAATAAAGAAAAGACGAACTACACTAATCATCAGTATAAAGCCAGTGCATGTATCAAAAAATGCTTAAAAATAGCAAAATCAGGAGAATAGAATTTGATCCCGAACAATCTTCTCTTCCGTTATTTCCAAATTTACCGTATAAGGCATAAGGATTTCATGTGATCTCACTATCTTTTGACTTAGGGCACAAGACTTTCCCTTAAGAACATCACATGACAAGTGTCTCACCATCTCAACATACTGTGATGGTCTATATGTGTTTCTGCTAGTTGAAGTACTTCTGAATTTTAGAGATGAAGGAAATTGAAAGATCTTGGTTCCAAATGGGAGCCATTAGATAAAAGTGGAAAGTGGTTAAAGCTGAAGCCCTATAATATTTATGCTAGTACAGATTTAGATGTTCTTATCATAGGTAAAATTTATTTCTGCTAAATTCTTTCCTGTTTGGAGCATCACATCCTATTATGTGAATTATACCCTGATATGATGGTATTATGGATCTGGGTGTTGTTTTTTTTTTTTTTTGGAGGAGGGGGGGGGGGGAGGGAGGGCGGGGTTCTGTTTGCTGAATGTCCACTTGCAAACACATTTAGGGTGTGCACGAGAACGTTTTTATGCTCCGGAACTATTTCTGAATAAAAATGATTTTTTTTTATTCTGTGCCCGGAAATAATTTTTGGGTATTTGAAGGCGTTTGATAAGTTGTCCAAAATTTCTATTCCTAGAGTAGAAAAGAACAGAAATACGTTTGGTTAACTACACAAAATTTCTGTTCCCAAATAATATTTTAATAATATTTTGAATTATTTAATTTTTTTTTTCTTTCTACTCTTTTTTTCTTTGGCCATGGCCGATTGCCGGCGACCGGCGGCTGGCCACAGCCCAGGCCCGGCGAGGGCGTCACGGCCCTCACCGGCGGCCAGCGGAGGCGAGGGTCGCCCTCGCCGCCTGGGCGAGGCGGCCTCGCCCAGATCGGGGGAGGCCGAGCCTCGCCGTCGCCACCTAGGCTGAGGTCGGCGTCGTCGTGGGTCGCGACGGCAAGGCTCGACCTTGCCAGATCTTGGCGAGGCCGAGCCTCGCCGTCGCGACCCAGGCCGAGGTCGGCGTCGCCGTGGGTCGCGACGGCGAGGCTCGGCCTTGCCCTGGCGGCGAGGGTCCAGCCCTCGCCCTCGCCGGCAAGGCCGAGCCTCGCCTCCGCCGGCGGCCGGTGAGGGCCGTGACGCCCTCGCTGGCCCTGGGCTGTGGCCGGTGGCCGGCCGCTGGTCGCCGGTGGCCGGCCGCCGACCGCCGGTCGCCGGTGGCCGGCCGCCGGTCGCCGGTCGCCGGTCGCCGGCCCAGCCCTGAAGAAGAACACAAACATAAGAAAAGAAAAAAAAGAAAAAGAAGAAAAAAAAACTGATTCTCAAAATTGTGCCGAGAAACAAGAAGCAACTTTTTTTTACTTCTTGTTTCTCTTCCAAAACTGTTTCTCGGCACAAATTTTTGCAAAAATGTGCCCGGGAACAAATGCGTTTACCAAACGCATTTCTATTCTCAAACTATTTCTGGGAACAAAAGAACAGCAATTTTTACTATTTGGCACATTGCCAAACGCACCCTTAATGTCTAACCTGTCTTAGCTGTATCCTTTCTATGCAATACAGTTCATGCAGCCTGTGCAACAATAAATCCTTACAAGTGTTGCAGGATAGTTTTCATTTCTGAGTGAAAAGCCTGATTAAGTTTGCTTGAAATATAAGGGATCATCAGATTCTTGTAGTGGGGTGGCATGTATGTCTCGGTACCTAATTATTGAGATCATACTGCATTCAGGAGAAGAGGGTGCAGAGATGATGAATGACTGTAGCCAGGATGAGCCACAAACATATCCCGTCACATGAATGTGCATGTAATTGAGTAATTTGATGGCGGCATGCAGTATATGAACTCCAGCCTACATGAATAACATACTATGTGATGTTTCAATCTTTGTTTTCCTTCATCTTAGTCGCTGCCAAGTTTTTATGAAATGAACAAACTATTTGAAGGAAAGGCGAGATGTCTGGAAGTGTCTTGAGAAGTTGGTGATTCATTTTCTCTGAACAGTGTGTGCGTTATGCATTCTTGTGGATCAGTACAAGCATGGGCATGGCATATCAATGATTCTTGAGTTTGTTTAACACTAAAGCCATTCTTGTCTTTTTCAGTCACTAGATGTACTTATTTCTTCGTTACAGATCTATTAAAACCAGTTCTGAGGTTTGTCGTTATAGGTGTATTACTTTTTCTTTATTTACGCCAAATATCTGTGGACTGAAGTTTACCTTCTGTGCCTGCAGCCATACAGGCTGCTTGCCTGTTCTTATTTGTTTTGATCTTTGTCCAGTTTCCGTATAGGTGTTTCCTGCACCATTGGGTCTAAGATTCACATGCATTGACAAGAGTTTGATGGGATAAAGCTTCGCATGAGTGCCTTGATGTCCAATGCAAAAGTTTTTGGTGATTTGAAGCCTTTTTAATGTTCCAACATAATCTTATATGCTGAAGCGTATTATTTTTTTCTTGTTTACTTTCATATCTGATATGAATCTTCAACTAAGGAGAAAAGATTGGGTTGAATTTTGCTTTTCTCTCCCCTTGTGGCTGCAGCTTTTGTGGAACTAGTACCCATTCAAGCAATGGTACTACACATGGTGCACTGGAGAACAAAGCAAAACCTGGCAAGTGGGCAAAAACAGGAGATCTTCTGATAAAGGAAAGGGAGAGAAAAGGAACTCGAACCTTGTCCCTTTAAAGTGGCGCTATAAGGATGTTACTGGAGAGCTGCTTAGAATTCTGTCATGTGCAATCGTAGCGTGCTAAATTGGAGTCTCTGTAATTTATACGATCAATGAGCTCTTCATCCTTCAATAGTGTCTTTTTACGTGTTCTAGTTTTCTTTTTTTCCTTTTCTAAGGTTGTACATATTAGCTAGTTTAGTGTATAGTTTCCCTACCTGGGTTTGATTTTTGAGTAGATTTACTGTCCTTTAAAAGAAAAAGGGGTTAGATTGTACCTGCCTGGGTTTATACGCGTATGCTGAGAGGCAGAAGAGTAATGCAATTTAATGGGCCCAAATAACTTCTTTAGGCCTTTATAGTCTGGACTAGCACCTTTGGGCATAGGATAGGAGCACCTGGCCGTCGGCCCAGCTAGGGGATAAAATTGTTTTTGGGTCCACTTTTGCGCTTAGTGGACCCGGTGCAGAGCATTTTGGACCTGCATCGGGTATAATGGACCTTCTTCGGCCCATTCAATTATTCTAGGCCTGGGTACGTTTGTCTTAGTGGGCCTACAGTGCCTTCTTCGTGCCCGAGCAACTCTTTTACAATCCTTTTTAGCAAAAAAGAAAAAACTCTTTTACAATCCTATGCGGTCTGGGCCTGACGTTGTGTCAGCCTCAACTTGTCTATGAGCCCAATATGATGGGCCATAGAAAAAGGGCCACATTGGGCCGTGGCTGAACTTGCAGTGGGCCTACAGTTGGGTCCAATATGAATGGGCCTAACGTATATTATTGGGCCTAAATTAATGGGTTTTAAACCCGTCCTTGGGCCTAACATGGGCTGGGCCTGAACTATCTCACAGGGCCTAGATTTTTGGCCCAACTCGTCCTGTAATTATATGTAATGGGCCAACATTGGGCCCAATAAGGGATGGGCTTGAGGTATCTTTTGGGCCTAATATAATGGGCCATACTCCCATATTTGGGCCTTACATCGGATGGCCCTAGAGTTTTGGCCCAACTCGCCAATGGGCCAAGTTTTGTTTGGACCTATAATTTATCTAATGAGCCCAAATATCTAATGGGCCTACATTTGGGCCAAATGTGGACAGGGCCTAAATACTGGGATTGGGCCTTACGATAAGGGCCCAGTCCAACTAGCCTTTTGGGCAAAATATGGGCTGGGCCTAAAGTTGATCTTAATAGGCTTACATTTTGGACCCAATGCGGGCTGGACCGGAATTCTCGTATGGGCCCAATGGAACAAGGGCTGGCATGAATTGTGTTAGTGGGCTTAGAATTGGGCTTAACACAAGATGGGCCTACATGTTCTACTGGGCCTTAATAGAGGCCAAGGCCCGAAGATGGTATGTGCAAGACTCTTGTTGGGCTTGGAGTTTGTCGTCACATTGGGCCAAATATGGGCAGGGGCCTAATTCAATCTTAATAGGCCCATTGGAACATGGGCTGGCCCGAATTTTGTGTTAATGGGCTTAGAGTCTGGCCCAATATGAGATGGGCCTGAGAATTCTATCGGAAGCTGAAATGCCGTACAACCCAGAAATTTGGGCTTAATGGGCCGATGACTGTTCGGGCACATGATAAATATCGGGTGGGCTATCATTCGTTTGCCAACAATGTTAGCCTAGTGGGCCTGAACATTCAGTTTAAGTTCAGTGGGCCTTCACTAGGAACTTATCAATTTCGGTTTGCTAAATCCTGGGGAGCAACGGCACGTTTGTTTCACCTGTAGCGTTGGCTTTACTGCATCATTAGTAGGCCTAATAATCTCGGCCGAGGCCCGACTCACACGTTCTTGTTCTGCGCGAATATGACGTCACCCAAAACCTTATACAAATGTTCTCATACCGCGTTAGATTTTTTCAGTCCTATGCCACATGCAAGCCAGTGAACCTCAGTCTTTCTGGTACCTAGCGACATCACCTGCGAAACACTTGGAATATGGTGACAGGCACAGTATCTAACATCCCACAAAAAACCTACGACAATGCCCATGGACAATTGCTCAACAGTCTTAACTTTTGTGCTAACTGCTAAACCTTTTTGCCTCCTTCCTATTTTCTGTGTTATCAACAATCTCAGCAGTAGCGTCCGCGTCCATGAGCTACCGGGAGTTGATATGACCTACTAGCAGCCCTGCCCCACCAATAATTTTCTTCACATCGAGTTCATCTTCCACCTGGCAAACATGAGCAATTTTCCAAAATTGAAACATTAAAGTACACAAACTTTGATTACAGTTCAACAACAATGCCAGTAAAAGATACATGTTCCAGAACTTGGGATTGCCGCCTTACCGTTGTTTTAAGGCATCCTCTTTGAGTCACGACACACCTCGCAAATCACCATCCATGCTTTGCTAGTGTTTAAGCCTTTGTAGGAAGCGTCTTGTACGACATTCTGCAAGCTCCGTCTCCTTCTGCTTCATATGATAGTAGAGCGAACCAATCCGATGCCTTCTCTTATGCCGTTTAAAAGGGAAAGGCTTTGCTAAAGCAGGCTAAAAATTTTATGTGCAAAAAGAAATTAGCATGAAAAACACATCTACATATGCTATGAAAGAGCTTCAGGGTATTCAGCAAAGGATATGAAATTCAAAGGTATGACTTTCTGAAAACCCAAGTAATGTAATGTGATATGAATATCATCTTATTGTGAACCCGTTTCCAAAAGATTTCCATATGTATAACAGCAGCAACATGAAACACTAGTAATGGAAGGAGTGTTATGCTTGACACAACTTCTAACCATCTGTGAAGGAGATTTAACAATTTATGCTAAACTAATATCATTTATTCTTCTTCAGAAGATTTTAATGATGCATTACACCAGGGACTAAATAGCTATAAAATATAGTTCGTATTGCCAGCTGAACTAGTTATTGTCCATTAATCTTAATTACAAACTCAGAATGAAAGACCACATGCACAAACTAAGATGACAACCATTTTCTACAGCTAGGCCCTCAGAACCACGACATTTTCCAAATGGCCCTTATACTCAGTTTTTAGTCTTTTTCTCTAAATCAATGAAAGGAAAAAGATAAGAGGATAGGATTCGCTCAAAATTTTCGACATATCAAGTTACAAACTCAGAATAAAAGATCTTTACCAAAAAACAAAAAAAACCCCAGAATAAAAGACCACATGCACAAACTAAGATGACAACCTTTTTCTGCAGCTAGGGCCTCAGAACCAGGACATTTTCCAAATGGCCCTTATACTCAGTTTTTAGTCTTTTTCTCTAAATCAATAAAAGGAAAAAGATATAAAGATAGGATTTGCTCAAAATTTTCGTACATCAAAAAAGGCTAAGGAAATGTTTCCTACAGAAGTTTTTCGAAAGGTTTTGAGGGAAAAGGGTTTTTTTTTGCTTCCAAACAAGCAATAAAGAGTGTGGATGATAGAACGTCAGTGACTTCAATCATGACACTGAGACAAGCAAAGCATTTTCCAATAGCAATAGCCTTACATCAATGATTACATTCAAGTCCTTATATTTTAGCTTGGAAAAGAACAAGCTTACCTAATTATAATCCAAAGTAATAGTCCTCAGTATATGCTTCTCCTAGATGATACTGTGCTAGTGGACGAAACTCATGACAAAAAGATGCAAAAGAATGATTGTTGAACATGGAGATAAACTTCAGAATTCGACTTGTTCAATGACAGAATACATGAAAGGCAGATTTAGTAAAGGGAAAAGTTAAAATTGGAGACCAACAGTATCCAAAGAGCTGATTGTTTTTGCTTTCCTGTGACCGTTTTCCAAAAAGAGGAGAAAGGGGAATGTTACCCATCATACAAGAAGAATACATGCAATAGAGAAGCCAATATATGGTATCTTGTACAAGAAGAAAATATCGCTGAAGTTAAAATAAGCAATATCTTCCAGCAGCAACACCGTCTTTTTACAGTGCAGAAGAAAAAAGCAGTTCAATACTGATATGGGAAGAATAGTTGAAAATAAGTTTGGCAGAATGGCAAATGCTCTAGTGGACATGCAGATACTCAGGAAAGTACTAATTAGAATTTAGTGCAACCCTTAAAAAAGTTTGCGTGACTTTATTTGAGGACGCGATGAGAGAATAAAATAGGAATGAAACTTGTTTGGGACGGTTTGGACCTGTCGTGAGAAGATGTGCTGAAGACATGAGATAAAAGGCTCAAGATGTGGTGTATATTTGAAGAAAAATACCGAGTATCAAACATATAGAAGATATAGTTCTAGTCAAACGAAAAACAGAAACTAGATCCATGTAGGAGACCCCGCTTAGATAGAAGGGGCTCAATGGTCAGTGATGATGATGATGTGGAGATGAAAGAGAGTACATAACATGCTACCGGAAACTATAGCAGCAGTGACTACATGCAAGATATCAGGAAGAAAGATAAACAACTCATACAATTCTTCTTGCCTACACCACACTAAACATCGGTAATCAAACTCCAACCAGAGGGGTAGCCAGCTGAATTAATGTTTGTACTGATACTGCAATTGGTAAGTTTCTCTTTTCCAACAAAAGAAACACCAACGGCTTAGTCGATGGTTATTATTAAGCAGCTGCACCAATATCCACTAGAACCAGAGGCTTCACCTAAGTTTCTCACAACACATACGAACAAAGGAAGAGAAACGCGGCCTTCCTCCTTTCCAGAATGCTTAAAAACAAGCTGTGCTTCCCATGTAACTCCACAAAATTTTACCTGATCAGCAATCTGCCTAGTTCGAACCTCAAGATAGTGTTGCAAAACATATGGCCCCACAGGATCTCCAACTAAGAGTTCAATTTACAGTTGCAATCACAAACGCGGCATCAAATAAACTTTCACCAGAAACCGTGATATATAGTGCAAATGATATTCAAGAGCCTGGTTCTTCATACCTGATAAGAAGAAGGCCCAAAGGCTATCCCAGCCAATTCACTCGATCCTCCCCGGGTCGATTCTTCATCACCTCCTCCCACTTAACCTCCACTATTTCCGCCGGAAGATGATTCCTCCCTCTCTCTCTCTCTCGCCAGAAACTCTCAGTACACTCTCACTCGTCTCCTGCACCACCCCAGCCGATGCACTCCCACAGAGTTACTGCAGTCCTCGTGTCCTCCATAGTACGAAACATCACCCCGGCTAACAGTCCGATCATAGCCGCCTCGACAACTTCCACAAACCTCGTGGCACTCACCAGCCCCCCCCCCCCCCCCCCCCCCCAAATTTCCATCTAGAGCCCGAATCGTAAGTCTCATAACTACTATAATCAAGTACACTTCGATTATCGCCCGCACTGCTCGATTAGAAGCGACTAGAACCCGCTGCGATCGCATTTGTTTGCCAGATCCGGCGGAAGGAAGAGCGCCGAAAGTGGAAGAGGCTCGGTTCAGATTCCCTGCGCCGCCTTCTCTCCTTCACTTTCTCGCCCTCGCATCTTCCTTCTTCATCATCGATTGCGGATGGCTCGCGAGAGAAGGGTGAACGACACGGGAGGTCCGAATTCGCGCTCATCGAAGGGCGATCGGAGAGCGACGGCTGCCGTTTGGGCCGAGGAGGAGGATCCGGACGCGATCGGTTTCGCCGGAGTGAATGGTGCTGGGTGCAAGAGAGAAAGGCGAAGGAGGAGTTTGGGCTCCGGTCGGGTGTCGAGAGAGAGAGAGAGAGAGAGGAGAAGAGAGGAGGCTTGGGTCGCCCATCGCAACGAAGCGCAAGGCGGTACGGAGAGGCTTTTGAAATGGGACGAGGAGAGAGATCTTTTCCGTTTTGTGGGCCCCACCGACATCATTAGCTGGCCGGACCCACATGATGCCCCCGTTCGATATTTCCCGTCCCCCTTTTGTGAGCCTCTTTGGGCACTTGAAAAGACAAATCTACCCCCCCCCCCCCCCCTTTGCGTTCCTTGAACTTCACCAAGTTGTTCCCCAGCCATGGATATTTGGTAAATTGAAACTTTGATTTTGATCTTGACATATTATCAGCCTACGCCCACGCCGACCAATTATCGACAGTATCAACTTTTGGAGAGATTTTCGCATTTTCCTTTGCTAATCGGTGTTGCGGTTACATTCCACGGTGAGCACGATTACTTTGTATATATAATATAAAGCTTAGATTAGTTGTTTGCATAAGAATTTTCCTTTTACTAAATTTCCTCTTCTTCGGACAATTTTGAATTCACATGTCTGCGGAAGAAAAAACCCAGCATTTGCGAGTTGGATTCAATCATTTATGCATGCATGTTTTTATTAATTACGAATGATTATTACACTGTGAAGAATGATTATTTGTAATAAGCACAACAAAAAGAGGAAAAATCGAAAGAAAGACGAGGATACTTTTGTAATTCTGAACATTTTCATATTCAGCGTCCCTCTTCAAGCACCGTTCGTCATCTTCGGATCGGCGATTGACCGACCTCGAAATTGTCACGAAAAAACTTGAAACTTTTCGACATCATCGACAGTTTACGCAGCGATCTCCAATCACGTCATCTTTCCGACTGATTTCCTGGTAAAGTAGCGTTTCTTCAGCTATTGGGTGCTTCATTTTCCTTAATATTTTCTACACCGTCTCGTGTTTTTTCCCCTGTTTTCTCGTGCCATCGCGAGAATACCATGTGAAATTGATGCGGCGTGGATGAATTCTTCGACTGGCCTGCGCTGTAATTTGAAGTTTAAAGCTTTCTTCTGATGGATAATTTCACCTGATGACTGTGTAGGATAAGTATTACACGTGTTTTTGAATGATGGGTGATTACCCTCGCGGTTAGAACTGGTGGCATCATGAATCAGTGAACTATGATTCTTAATGTATAGGTGTTTTTGTTTGCAAATTTTGTTGGTTTTTCTGGATAATGGAAATGTAGCGTTTGAGGATACAACATGTAGACTTGGTTGCGAAATTTGAGATATTTAGATTGCCTAGTATGTTTGGCATGATATAGCGTGGCAGGATTTCTCTCTGTTTTCGTTTCTGATGCGATGAATTGCGATTCTTTCAAATTCTTGTGCTGGTCATATTAAGGGCATTATATCACACTGCTTGGTTGAACTTTGAAAGTACTTAGGTTCCGTTTGTTTCGCGGAAAATAAATGATTTGGAATACATTTTCCTAAATATAATTGCTTATATCGCTTGAAATAGTTAGTCGATAAAAAATATTTTCATTGTCGACAATAACTTATGTCTAAACATTTTCACGGACGATAAAAAAAATTTCGTTCACTCGTTTTCAAAAGCGATACCAGCAATCTTTATTGGGAAAATATTTTCCAAGTCATTCATTTTCCGCAAAATAAATGCACCATTGATTTGATTTTCTAGTTGTAACTGAATGCTTTTGTAGCTGCTAATGTTTTGTCTGTTTATCTTAGTTGTATTAATCATTTTGACTGCTGCAAAACTTCCTTGTCAAAGCTTTTGTTGATTTTGTTACCCTATGTGTCTGCTTTTGTAGTTGTTGTTTCATTCCTTCCTAGACTGATTGAGCCATTTTAAGGTTTGTTTTGCACATGATTGACAAATATATCACTTACCAATAATTGGCGAACTTGGTCAAAGAAAGTAATGATTGGCGACAACTTTGATGTGAATTTGTCTCATATGGTTTTAGGAGAGAAAATTGTGATCAGTTGATTGATATGGATTTTTCACGTCCTTTTCACTCATCAATCTATGTTTCAATATTTTCAGATCATTTCTACATTGTCTTGCATGTAGCGAGAGGTTACCTGTTCCTGATGGATGGTTTACCGGATCAATTGGTTTGGGAAATCTTGGACAGGATCGTGAAAACCACAGACAGGAATGCTACTTCTCTAGCATGTAAAAGGCTTTACATGCTGGCCAATGAACAAAGACATTCTCTTCGTGTTGGTTGTGGATTAGACCCTGCAAACGAAGCTCTGACTGCTCTCTGCATCAGGTTCCCGAATTTGGCAAAGGTAGAGATAAGTTATGCGGGTTGGATGTCCAAATTGGGGAAACAGTTGGATGACCAAGGGCTTCTTATTCTTTCCAACTATTGTCCCTCTTTGAAGAATCTCACCTTAAGTTACTGCGTGTTCATAACGGATGTGGGTCTTCGCCATTTGACTTCATGTTCCAAGCTCTCTGCTTTGAAGTTGAACTTTACACCACGAGTTACTGGCTGTGGCATATTATCTCTTGTGCTGGGCTGCAAAACTCTCACTGTTCTCCATCTTATCCGCTGTTTAAACGTTTCAAGTGTTGAGTGGTTAGACCACATTGGAAAGCTTGAAACTCTAGAAGATCTTGCAATAAAAAATTGTAGGGCAATCGGTGAGGGTGATTTGGTTAAGCTAGGTGCTAGTTGGAGAAAACTCAGGCGTTTGCAGTTTGAAGTAGATGCTAACTACAGATACATGAAGGTTCATGATCGCTCAGTGGATCGATGGCAAACACAGCAGGTCCCATGTGAGAATATGGTGGAGATGATGTTGGTCAATTGCATCATCCACCCTGGGAGAGGTCTTGCTTCTGTGCTGGGTCAATGTGAAAACCTAGAGAGTATTTGCTTGGACATGTGTGTTGGGATCAGGGACTGCGATATCATCAGTTTATCGCAAAAGTCCACAAACCTTCGTTCTCTGTCACTTCGAGTCCCGTCAGACTACTCACTGCCACTTTTAATGAATAACCCATTGAGATTGACAGATGAGAGTCTAAAAGCTTTGGCTCAGAATTGTTCGATGCTTGAAGAGATTATGATATCCTTCTCGGACGGGGAGTTTCCTTCATTTTCTTCATTCACATTGAACGGTATTCTTAGATTGGTTAAAATGTGCCCCATCCGCAAACTAGCCCTCGATCATGTGGACTCCTTCAATGATGATGGGATGGAGGCACTGTGCTCTGCTCAGTATTTAGAGCTCTTGCAGTTTGTTAGATGCCAAGAGGTAAGTGATGACGGACTGCAGCATGTGATCCACTTTCCTTCTTTGCGCACCTTGCGATTGGTAAAGTGCCTGGGAGTTACCGATGATGGCCTGAAGCCACTTGTGGGATCACAAAAGTTAGAGTTGCTTGTGGTGGAAGATTGTCCTCAAATTTCAGAAAGGGGACTTCAAGGTGCTGCAGAATCTGTTTCTTTCAGGCAAGACTTGTCATGGATGTATTGAAGCCATTGTGGCCCTTGTTCCATCCTTGGACCTATTTGGTTGAGTAGTAAAAATACGTTTTCTTGCAGTTGTTCAATTGATTTGTATATGATTCAAAAAATCGTGCTGTCAGTGGTTAGAGTAAAAAACTGTTGTGCTGTCATTATTTGCTGGACCGATGTTGTATGTCCATGCCAAGGCATCTAAAAGTTTATGCCTTGCCTTCTTTTTCGTTGCTTAAGCAAAGCCCCTGTTGATGATGTGCAGTTGAATGCTCTTTACTATTTTGCGAGGCTTGTTGACTTTACCAATCCTATGCACAATTTGTTCTGGATATTGTTTATCACTTGCACGAGTTCACGATTGAATTTTGCTTTCTGGATTATTTCAATCAGACGTAAAATGTTAGAGATCTTCCAGCCTGAGGACAACTTTGAAACAGTGTCATGTCACCAAATATAAATGAGTTGTCATATGGGCAATTTCCTGCCTTCAAATGTACAGTCAGCTTCGATATCTAACTCGGCTGATGGATGATTTGCAATAGATTTTTCTCCTTCTCTCGTGTCCATCGGTGAAACGAACTATAATCCAATTAACTGGAAAACTCTTATCTACACTTAAATGCACTGATTGTCGTTGTTGAATGAGCTAAATTACACCATATTACACACAGTATCGAGACCCGTAAATAATAAGCAATTCAGAACGCCAGAGGAAGAGTAATGATGAATAACCACCCTTTATCCTCAAATGCTATCCAAAGATTCCGAACCAAGTGTCTAGGGAGGGCTGGATGAAAAGACTCTTTTATGATAAAGTCGCCAATTTATAGTGAGCCAAGTGAACAAAGGACGTATTGCTCGACTATTTATGCTGTATTGGTTTCTGGAAACTCAGTAGTCGGTGACCTTGCTAATTCATAAACCTTCAATCCACAGCGCCAAAGTTAGGCTCATCTGCAAGTAATTGACACCGATAACTCTCGAAGATAAAAGGCATCTTACGGCGTACAGTAATACCAATTAAGTTGTCGAGAACCATTCCTCGGAAGGCATGCATTCCCAGTCAGAGAGCCACACCATTTAGTGGAGGAGATATGGAACTGAAACAGGAAAAAGATTTGACAAACGGCTTTAAAGATGAGTGACCTCTACCTCCTTCAGAAAGATAATTATGTCCCCATTGCAAGATTCTTGAGTGTTCTACAGGTTCTCAAAATCATGCAACCGCAGCCGTATACAAGGAGAGACATGCACACCCCCAACCACATTCGCACACAAGCATGCATGCCCAGCAAATCAAAGCAAGGTTTACACCGATGGCCATTATCTCTCCATAAACACATGCAGGGCATTTCGCTTGCTCGGTCATTTCTCTAACAGCAAGAGTAGCATCTGTGAATCACAAAATCTGTACAACTATCTCTAGGAACAGTAACAATGAAGAAGATCGCTAGTGAAGGTGCCATTAAATTCTTGGGCAACAAAGGATTCTCAAAAATTGCCACCTTGTTGTCTTGTTGGCATTACAGGTCTAACTACATCTTCGAAAGCAACAAGAGCATCTCCAGCCCCAAAAGTAAGTTGCTCCAAACTTGACAAATAATAGAAGACCTGTCAAGAACACTTCAAGTTTTTGGCTTCTTTGGTGCTCCCAAATTACTAGGCTCAGGCTTCCGCTTTATCCCCAAGAAATGCTCAACCTAGAATACAGCCGAACATCAGAACCTATGAAGTATGAACAAAGGGCAGGTGCTTTAAAAGCCAGGACAGAGGACTGAGGGCATAGATGGAAAGAGAAGATTCCCAGGTAAAAGAAACAAAACGAGAAGAGAAAAGCCCTAATACCATCTGACAAACCCAGCTTGATAAAAATATCACTAGAATTGTTATGCCTAAGACCTTGCTTTTCTTCTAAAAGTCTAGTGACTCAACTAAAATGTATCTGGAAGCAGAAGTACAAAAATAATCAGATGGTGGCAAATACTCATAAAAATTATTCCAAGTGGAGTTAAAAGTATAGCCTGGCAATGCCACATGCATAGAAAACTTTGAACCTGAGATGCATCGTGATAATTGGCATCAAAGATTATAGTGCAAAAAAACTAAAGCCAATTTCCTGTTTGCAACAAAATAATAGTAATCCTACATTCAAACTTGGGCCGACACTGACCTTCCTATCTCCAAGCATGGGTGTTAAGCTCCCAGGATCTTTCTCAATGGTGGCAAAACCACTTCTCGGATCACTGTTTTGACTGCAAACAACCCAGAAGAAAAAAAAATCAATTAAATAAACAGGCACAAAGCAACAAAAATCTAATCATTATTTTATCATTCAATTACAATAGTAAATATACATTGCAAAAAGTCTAGCCTAGACTTCTTATATGATGTCTGATTGTCTTCTTAGATATAAATTGTTTATGATCAATCAAGCAAGTCAGACCACTCAAATTTCCATTAAGATGCCGCCTTTTTAAATATAATGAGAGAGGCATCTATAGGCTGATCTATGATGCATGGTCATTGGTTATGATTTATAAGTTAACAAATTCACAAGTCTAGGAACTGGAGATTCCTCTCAAAACGTCTGGGGAAATATAATCCAGAAAGAGTCGTCCGGGCAGTGATCTACGGAGCTGTACATAAGCAAACAGAAACATATCCTTGACAGAGCCCAGGCTCCAAGGAATGTGGGACAAATAGAAAATCTGAAGGAGCAAATGAAAAAAACAGTTGAGCACTTTGGTCGTGGAACAAGACACTCCACATTGACATCTTATAGAGTCAGGTTAATCTAAGATGCTACGTACTTAATTGCCAGTGAATAAATAGCAACTTGATTATTTAACACAGGAAAACATACCCCGGCTTAACATGACCACTAAGCACAAGATAAGGTGTCTTCATTTGAGCTTGAGCTTCCCTCATCCTCTCTGCAGATAAAGAAGGCGTGTCTGAATTCTTCATCTGCTTCAACTTCAATTCCTCATGGTATTGCTTCATGCGCTTCTCTTGCTTCATTTTGCCAGGCCCTTTTCCATGAAATTTATGGGAAATCAATCGGAAAGCTTCCTTTGGGGTTAACTGTTGCAAAACAATCAAAACAAGAAGACCGGTAAAAAAACATCAAAGTAATGAATTGGCTTTCCATTGTCATACGCAAAAAAAATTATAATGGAGAATTTAGTATTACAAGGCTATTTTATGATATCTAATATTTTTTCCTTTCAACAACTTACTATTCGGCCAAATTCATCCGTCCTCTCAATACGGATCTCTTTCTGTCCATCATCTGCAATGCCTACAAGCTTGCTTTTCTTCTTATCCATGTTTCTACCACCCCACTCAACAGTTTCTTTAAGCGTTCCCCGTTCCTTGAGCAGCTTTAGGGCACCTGACAGCCCTTTCCCCACTGCAGCTTCATGAATTGTCTCATCTGGGACAGCTTCCTCCATATCCTCATCAACAGGACCTTCATCATCACCAAATTCTTTAAATTCTGTCCAGCCTCCAGGCTCATCTTTTATTTCATTATCAGATGTTACCGGTGCTTCATCTTCATCCATGAAGACACCTTCAGTGTCAGGCTTACGAGATGCTGGAACATGAGGGGTAATGGCAGGATTTCAGTAACTCGATGAGAAAGTAACATCACATATTCTTTCAGACACCAAAGGCCATATCAAGTGACTATAATAAAGCAACTGGTGGATATAACACCAATTTGAAGAGGAAGCAAATTCAATTACATGAATGGAATCTCACAACTGCAATGCAATCCCAATATGCACGTCCCTCTCTCCTTCAGTAGAATTAACAGCATTCTTGGACAGCATATATCCTGAGTACTTGTTGTGGTTTTAAAACTAAGCAATTCCAATATGGCCTAAAAAGTTTAATAAGTCCACCACTCTTTAAGACAGCAATCCCCTTGACCAGCAATTAAGAATTTTATGATAGTTCAAAAGTTTAAATGCATCCCAAATAAACAAGCTAATGTGACTGCATGAGCAACAGACTGCAAATTGAATGTGAAAAGTTTGCTTGTTTGCAAGTTTTCCAGTATGTTGTTCTGTGAGGCATATCAAGTGCACTGCTAGTTTGCACAAACACAAAATGCGAGTTCTAAAAGAAGTCACTTACAAACAATCTTTCAGTATGCATACAACATGTTGCTCATTGAGCATCCGAACATTTCCAGGATCCTAAACTAAACAGCCAACTTAAACTAGTTTTGACCCAATAAGCAGAGGTGCTACCCAAATCAGCAAAAGGCAGTAATCTAAAAATCTGGAGAACAAAATAAGGGTTTGACAGTTGAGAAAGAAAATATGATTGCATATTGTCCAGGCCAACACAGAATTAATCAAGCGTATACCTTCATCAACCTCGAGGCCTGAAACAAACCCTTCTATTTCTGTCATGACAACCCTGCTTTCCTGTGACTCTCCAGTTGCAAGACTCTGATTTTCTGCATCGTGTGTGCTGGGAATACTAGCGGCACGAAGAGCTATCGCTTTAGGACCAGAAGCTCCCTCCTCTTCTTGCTTCTTTAGAGCCAATTTCCTTGCTCTCTCTAAAGATTTATAAAGATCTTCATCATCGTCGGCAATGACCATGTTTTCGTCATTCTCTGCCTTAACAGGAAGAGTTTGCTCCACCCGCAGTGACCTAGATGCCTCCTCTGCTTTAGTATAGGCCAATTGGTAGGCATTCTTTCTCATCTCAGCCTCAATTTTCTCTTGTTCCTCTCTGCTAGCCTGCCTCCTCCCATCCTTACGTGATCCAAGATCTCCAACACCCAACCCTGCTGAAACTGCTTCCGCTTCAAGGGCATCTAAGTCCAACTTCTCTTTCTTCCGCAAGGATTTCTTCTTCTTGGGCTTTCTGAATTGTAGCATTTCTTCTTGAGTGTAATAATCGGACGATGTCTTGGCAGATGAGCTGAGATCTTCATAATGACTACTTGAAGAAGCACTCTGTAGCCTCCTTCTTAGCTGTATATGAAGCACATGAAACTTCTTTAGAACAACCAAGCAGACCACATTCCTATTCTAACTAATGCTGAACCACAATATGCAGAAAAACTAGTTACCTCTTCCAGTTTCTTTTCAGCTTCGTTGGTGAAACGTCCACTTGAGTCAAGAGTTACCCCCTGAAACCATCAAAAGAAGTGGGAACTCCATAGCTAGATATAACACTTGTAATCAGATAAGAGAAAAAAACTAACCTCATCTTGAGCCGGATCATCATATTGTGGAAGCATTTTCTTCTCCAATGCAGGGTCATCACTGAACCTGAAACGACAGTGCCAATAATAAGTTGAGTGTATGCAAATACAACTAGGGATAAGAATGTTGCTTACTTGTCATCATATATTCCAGTTTTCTTCTTGGCAGCTTTGTAAGCATCATCCCTCTGTTTCTGCTCTCCAATTTCCACGTTCTCAAGCATATCAACTTCTGCATTTACAAGCAAAACTAGATCAAACATAAAATTAAACAAGTAATAAGGACCAAAGATAACACGATTGCCAAAGGCTTACCTTCATTGACGTCTCCATTTGCAAGTATGTTCTGATCTTTGAGTGTCAAAACAACTGCTCCACCTTCAACAACCTTATCAAGTCCGTGAAGTACTTTCACCCCCGCTAGATCATCTGTCAACAAAGTTGTTCTATATGCAATAAGATCAATCTTATAGAAGCTTAAAGCACAATAAAAAAATACGTATCGATATTCCCTACAACAACAAACAAGGACAAATCAAGTAGAGACAAGACCATTCTGGACGGAATAAGCAACACTTAGCAAGTGCATGAATGAAAAAGAAGGCTGAGCAAATACAACAGCACGCATGCACCATTAGGTCCTAATAATCTCATGTTCTAGTGTTCCCAACACAATTGCAAAGCATGAGTGTAAGTTTGACAATGGCATATAGTCAACTCATCACATGCTTCTTAGTTCAACAGAAGTCATAAAGCAGAAACTATAGAACATGTACATGATGTAATTCACAAAAGTTCTCTAAAAGACTAATCTTTATCCAGGAGTTGAAGAAATCATACGAGCATTTCTGGGAACTTCTTCCTCATCTTCGCTCTCTCCGTGACCAATATCATCCTGAGAATGAGCACGAGAGGATTAGTTACCTAGTTACCTACATCAATTACGTATTTATTAAAAGGCATCTAAAATCACAATCTGACCTGCTCCTCAAATACTTTCGATAGCCGCAGGACTTTCTCCCTTTCTGCATTCCTTTTCTGTTCAAGCTTACGACTCCTATTAACCCATGCCAATATCTCAGACGCACCCTCAGACTCGGGCTGTCTTTTCAGTCTCTCTTCTTTTGCCCTATATAGAAGACAGATATTCAACTTCTTTCTTCACATCACAGAAATAGAGCAGTTAAAAAAAGACTGTGACTTTACATGTTAATGGGTGAAAGAAAATGGTAACAGGTTTGAGGATCAGACCAAGTAGAAAAAACAAATGCATATCATGCAAGTCTTTAGTAAAAATCCATGGAGCAAAAAAATCCAGAATGTTTAACCCCAATTGTCCTTGAGCTTTGAGGATCAGAACAGCATGCCTTAGTGAAGTTGCAACATGTACTTGGGAACAAAAAGGTTGAAAACCTAGTGCAATCGAGATTCAGGTACAACTTGACTGAACATAGAAAACCAATTCCCTAAAAGCACAATGAATGTTCACTTACTTTGAGATGCGGTCCTGTAGTTCAGAGGCGGACAACCTAGTTCCATCCGAAGCACTATCAGGATTTTGCCCGTGCCCAACATCTTCCTTTTCTTCGGCAATGTCAAATTCCACTCTATCACCCTTGCTCCTATCATAGTCGTGTGCATCCCCTTTCTTGATTACCCTTTCTTTATCTCTAGACCTGTCTCTGTCATGATCTTCCTCCCTGTCCCTCTGCCTATTGCTCTTCTCCTTTGCTTCATCTGTCAACCTGTCCTTCTCCTTTTCTCTCCCTTTGTCTCTATACTTTTCTCTCTCCTTCTCCTTTGGCTTCTCCTTTTCCCTCTCTCTTTCTTTCTCCCTGCTACTCTTCTCCTTCCCCTTCTCTTTGTCATCACTGTCCTTTTCTACCTCTCGATCCTTCCGTCTATCCTTTCGATCTTTTTCCCTCTCGCGCTCGCGCTCCCGCTCCTTGTCTCTATGTTTGTCACGCTGTTCATAATCTCTCTCTTTCTCTCTACCCTTAGTAATCCTGCCCCTATCCTTCTCGTGCTCTTCTCCATCTTCCTTCCTCCTATCCTTCTCACGCTCATCTCTATCATCCTTCCGCCTATCCCTAATTGAGAGCCTATCATCTTTTGCTTCTTTATCTTTTTCTTTGTTCCCTTGATCCTTCTCTTCTCGGTGACCACTCTTTTTCCGATCCTTATTCCTATGCTTACTCGAATCTCTAGACTTATGCCCACCAATTTCCTCGGAATCACCGTCTCCCACATCTCGCTTCTCTCTGGAGGGAGATTCATCTAATTCCATCTCCTCACTCTATTCAAGTTTCGAACCCTTTACGCCAATGCTATAACCTTCAGCCAGGTGCTGCCAATGATGCCTGTTCAAGGAGGGTTGTTTGTATAAGATGATTAATGCGAGGACATCAGTCAGATGGAAATGCTACTACTTCCTGTCAAAAGCATGAGAAAGAAATGTTCGGCAATGTAGTTTGATATTCCCATTAATTGATGAAGTTACCCTAACTTTTCCAAAATCAAAGGCACTCATCATCAACATAAATCAAACTTTTCTCTTATTATCTATTGAAGCAGAAGTTCTTTCTCTGCATCTTCCTTACATGCATAAACACGATAGAGATTTTACACCCGTTTGCCACTTCCGATATTTCATGTTCCGTGCGCGAAACAATCATTGCCCTCTTAAGTAAACAAGAAACACAAAAGCAGGCAATTATCTATTTCGTAGAATCAACAAAGAGCAACACGAAAGCAAACTCAAGGCAGAGCTCAACCGATTCAAACCATCGATTCACGACAGGAACAACCGGAAACTAGGGCCGCAATCCGTTTTTACGATGATAAAAAAGATTCGACCGACATCAAAAGGGGAATTGAAAAGCCCAAGCAAGAAGAAACCCTAACAGCAAGCAAAACTCCAATTCAGGAACCAAGTTGGTAAGGTGACTAACCCACGAACTCCCCCAATAAAATGAAGTTCAAAAAAACACGAGCTGAAACCCGTCTGAAATCGACCAAATTTACCTGATTGAGACGACTGAGCACGCAATTCTAGATTCGCGATAGATGGAACAGAGCAGGGCGAGCGTAATGGGAAGGTGGATAGAGAAGAAGACAACCCTGTGGCTTCTCAATCGCTGAAGAGCGTCGGCTGCGCGACGAATGAATATCGCGGAGGACACACCAAATTAACTCTCCGCGAGCCCTAGCTTGAACTGGACGCACTTTCTCTGAAGATTTGAAGGCAGAGAATAAGCTCGATGAAGCAGCAGCCGACGCAACAGCCGCACGTCGGAGGAGGTCCCAGTGCCCGCTAAAACGCAATGTCGTAGTGATGGCGAGAGTCAGACTCGCGCCTGTTATATTCTGACATTTACAAAATCTTGATTTATGCACCATACGAAATCTTGATTAATTAGGCCAATTATGTCGTACCGTTGTCCATAAGAGGTTTATTTTCTTTTGACAGTTAATAAGAAATTTTGATTGGAAAAAGAAGGAAAAGGTACATTTCATATTTATTATGGCATAAACCTCACCAGTCACGTGTGGATTAAGGCTGCGCATGACAACCATTCTGTGCCCGGGAACTATTTATGAACAGAAATGATTCTTTTTTATTCTGTGCCCGGGAACTGATTCTGAGCATTTAAAAGTGTTTGGTAACGGTTCAAAATTTCTATTCCTAAACTAGTAAAAGAACATAAATGCGTTTGATAACGGCATAAAATTTCTTTTTATTAATAATATTTTAAATATTTTAATATTTCTTTCTTTTCTTTTTTTTCTTCTCCTCCTTCTTGGCCATGGCCGGTAAAATATTTTTTAATTAATAATACTTTTATTTAAAATAATTTTTTTTTATTTTTTTTGGCCATGGCCGGTAAAAAATTTCTTTATTAATAATACTTTTATTAAAAAATATTTTTTTTATTATTTTTTGCCATGGCCGGTAAAATTTTTTTTATTAATAATATTTTTTTCTTTTTTTTTGCCATGGCTGGTAAAATATTTTTTTATTAATAATATTTTTTATTAAAATATTTTAATAAAAAATATTTTTATTGAAAATATTTTTTTATTCTTTTTTCATGGCCTGATCGCCGGCAATAGCCGGTAAAATATTTTTTTATTAAAATATTTTTTTTCCTTTTTTTTCCTAATGGCCTGGTCACCAGCTATGGCCGGTAAAATATTTTTTATTAAAATATTTTTTTTCTTTTTTTTTCCCATGGCCTGGTTGTCGACCATGGCCGGTAAAATATTTTTTTTATTAGCATTTTTTATTAATAATATTTTTCATTAAAATATTTTTTTTTCTTTTTTTTCCCATAGCCTGGTTGCTAGTCATGGCCGTTAAAATATTTTTTTTATTAATATTTTTTTATTAATAATATTTTTATTAAAATATTTTTTTGCTTTTTTTTGCCGTGGCCTGGTCGTAGGCCATGGCCGGTAAAATATTTTTTTTATTAACATTTTTTATTAATAATATTTTTTATTAAAATAATTTTTTTCCTTTTTTTTTTTGCCATGGCTTGGTCGTTGGCCAAGGCCAGCAAAATATTTTTTTATTAATATTTTTTTATTAAAATATTTTTATCCTTTTTTTTGCCATATCGCCGACTATGGCCAATAAAATATTTTTTTTATTAATAATATCTTTTTTTTCATGGCCGCCAGCAACCGGCTACAGCTTAAAGAAGAACTACACAAAGAAGAAAAGAAAAAAAGAAAAAGAATAAAAAGAACTCATTCTCAAAATTGTGCCAAAAAATAATAAACAACTTTTTTTTACTTCTTATTTCTCTTCCAAAACTGTTTCTGAGCACAAATTTTTGCAAAAATGTGTCCGGGAACAAAAAGTTTACCAAACGCATTTCTGTTCTCAAACTATTTCTGGGAACAAAAGAATAGAAATTTTCACTGTTTGGCACGTTATCAAACGAGTCCTAAGTAAGCAATATCAATTCGTCACGACTTTTGAGAAGAAGTTAATGGTGCCTTATTTTTATATTTTGCATGAATGCATTTGAGGGATTTTTTTCCATCTCTTTTACATTTTGCTATTTTCTTTTCACTGGAGTATTTAAAATGTGCTCAAGACTCGCTAAATCTTCATAAGCATATAAATGCCGACATTTGAAAGGTAGAGTTGGCAAAATGGGTTAACTCATAATTAATGAGCTCCTATAGAATGCGAACTCATTTAATAGTAAAGTAGGGCAAAATGAGTTAATGAAAAAATTATGCCCTATAAAATGGGTTATTTGGGGTCATGATGGGTTGCCTAAATGACTCATATTTTAATTCAATTGACCTTTCAAGATTAAAGCGGGTGTGGAGACTCAAATTTAAAGGAAAATCGATTTTGTTAATTTGAACATAAGAATTAAATGGATTGCAAGTAAAATGATCCTCATTGTTTGCACGTTCAATTCTGATGCAATTATTGGATTATTCGTCAATCAATTTTGACAAACCAAACAAAGATATCATTGTAAAACACAAAGGAGGTTAACATCCTATCAAAATACACAAAGGAGGTTAACATCCCCTAATAGTAATATTAAATAGTCAGCATTGACATTTATTAACATTTCGAATGCAACAGAATAGAATCGGAAGAATGGAATGAAATAGAAATTACCACCGTTTTCTTTGGTTGTAAAAAAAAAAACATCTCACGAGCAAGGTGGGGCAAGCCACAACAAGTGAAAACTTTTTATTTTATTAATCTACTTTTTTTATTTTAATGTAAAATATTATCTAAATAGCACATTTTTTTTTGTCTAACAAGTATCACAGTTTCAAAGAGCTTAAAGTGGATTAAATAAATAGGTCAGAATTTTCACAGGATGAATTAAATATGGAGATATTTTAATACTATACGTTGGATTCAGGTCGAGTATGTATTGCTAAAATTGTATTGAGTAAAAATGGATAAACATTGATTAAATGAATCAATTTAGATCGGACCATTTTCAACTTAACTTGATGCGCCCATTTGACAGGCTAATGAAAAGAGGAGGAGTTTTGACAAGTATTCATAGACCCGCAGCAAACGATTGAAAGGTGTTCACCAATGAAAGGATATTGTTACTTCTAAGCCAATGATCTGAAACAATTTTAGCGACCAGGAAAGTCACATCACTAAAAGACCCTGTATACAAGTACAACGTAGAATCGATGTTACCATAACTCCAAATGTATCCAACAAATCTGCCAACAGATTAGAGGACAACTAATCAAAGGACTAAAATCAGGTAGGACTCTCCCTTCATATTACGAAAACTTAAAGACGAGAAAACCGACCTTGACGCATTAAGATCTACAAACCACTCCCCCTAACTCGCGCAATTAAAATTTACTTACATGCAATTAGAAAGGTTAAGAATGGACCTAAAAGTGTGAAACCCTACTAATGGATTGTTCCTGGATTCATCCTACGACACAATCGAGACTCTCCAATTAAAGACCCGGCCCTCAACGGACTCCCCTACCACATGACTGCATGAACTCTCAGCACATCTCAGGTGAAAGTCTCAGCCGGAACCTTCCACCGGCAAATTGAGATCAGGCAGCTCAAAGAGTCTTTCACAAGTTTCGACCTTGCATGTTTTCGATGCGCTGCTGCACGGGGAACAGGAACTGACGTTCTGCGGTTGCTCTTTGGGAGTCGTCTCGGCTTCCCGCTTACATTGCATGTCAAGCTGTGCAGCGATACAAAATCACCATCAGCGTCGAGATTCAAAGAATATTTCACTAATCCGAATCTGTAGCCATTCCAAACAAGTTGCCCATAGCAAGACAGTTTCATCAGTTACAAGGTACAATAGCCACTTCGCTTCTTTGGTTTCTTATAATGTTGACTCAGATACAATTAATTAAGGAATAAAAACATGAAAAGGATTAAGCCTAAATAATGATTTAAGTTATTTGCCGATCAAACAGACATGAGAAATAAATATGCATAGCTCTTAATGTTGGAAGACCCAACTCTACGATTTGGCATTGATCATTGATGTGAAAATATATCTTGATTACTGATATAGTTCCTTGATACCCAATCGATAGACTAACAGACCTTCAAAATTATTACAAAAAAGATACAACTTCGTACAGCTTAGCACGAGAAAGGAAACCTCACCTTCATCTTCTTCAAGCTTTCGTTCGCAAGTCTTTGCTTCTCAACAACACGACGCAAGTTTGCCAATCCCTGCCCATAGAGAAAAGCGAAAACTCATCCATCTAAGACAAAGCATTCTACTCCGATGCTAAAGAGCGGCAACTCGCAACACGGAAAGAAGAAAACATACCCATCTTAGTCTCCTTCTTTCCTTCAAGAGCTTGTTCTCCTCCTCCCTTAGTTCAGCTAGTGTCTGCCACACGTGTCAGAGATATATCCGCACAAATTAGAGGGAGTACGACGATGTATAACAATTTTAAACAAGATGAACTACCACAATCTCTATGTAACACGTCACCTCGAGTACTACTCTAACTGTATGTCTGTGGACACTTTTCTAATAACTTCACTTGTATTACCGAGACCACGAAGAAATTTATAAGACCAAGAATTTGTCACCTTTTTCTTTCTCGGCCTCTTGCTGGGTGTGGCGGCGCTCGTGGTCGTGCTCCCATTGGTGGTCTGGATGACATTTCCCACAAGTCAGTCAGTTGGTCCGTGATGAAATTAAACAACAGCAAAAGCAAAACTGGGAATGTCAAGCACTTGAACTGGAAAGCATCATCCGATTAGATAAGAAGAGCAACTCGCAGCTGGAGAGGGACAAAAAAGAAAGAACGTGAGTGGATAACTCGAGCTGGGTTTGCTGACGATCGGCCATTGTATATGCTTTTGGTCATTGGCCATATCGGGCAACTCAAATTGGGCCCGGTAGCTCAATACCCGAAGAGGAGCCCACGCAAGTGTCAAAAAGCCCATGCACGAAAAGAAAATGAACAAGGTTCGGAAAGGGGGTCCCTTTACTAGAATAACAGCAACTCCAACGCCTCTGACTCAGGATGACAATACTTCCGTGGTACCTTTTTGACCTTAAAAACAATTGAGAAAAACCATCATACATCACGAACTCGGGGTATAGAAATTTCACGTGCTTAGACCCAATCAAGACCGTCCATCGAGCGTGCCAAAAAAGGCTTAGCATCCCCCGACTTCTGACCATGTCTGTTGCCCATTTGTGCAAAATCGGTGACGGGGGGGTTGTCATGCAAATCAAGTCCACACAAAAGCGACAGCCAGTCGTTGCTATGCAGCACTGCTCTGTCACGTGAAAAGTAAGCAAAAAGCAAGAGCAGGAAATGGAGACCAACTATTTCCTGCTGCGACGAGATGAAGATCGAGCTGATCGTTCCTTAAGGGAAACGATTTCAGGGTCGTAGCAAGTACGGAAAAGCTGTTCTTTGAGATGATTCGGCGGTACTTGCCATCGATACATGAAGAAGCTTCCCCCATGGACGCGAGCGATGGCCGAAACAGGGCCAACTTGCATGCGCCCACAGGGGACCGTAAAGTGAGGCGGAACGCACCGAATAATTCGGCTCCCGCAAAGCAAAGTTCAACATAAAGCACACAACCACTACCCAACCAAAACTGCACGCACTCCCATTTTTTTGCCACGACAACACGCCACCCCCCCCACCCCCCTAACAACGTATGCCCATTTTACCCAAATGCCCCTGTACCTTGCAGACCCACTTTAGCAAGGCGCGTTGTGGGTTGACCCCTCACAAAAGGAAAGACGCTGAAAATCTCGAGAGCTAAGGAAAGAGACCCTTTTGTTTGCACCGTCAATATCTCTATACGAGCATATTGGACCGGAGCAAAGGATCCGAATGGGTCAGTCACGACCCGGGGAAAAACAAGCAGTCCCGTTTTCAACGAAGCGTCTCTTTCTAAAAGCTTTTCTTCTTCTTCTGCTCATATCCACTCCACAGGGTAAATACCCGAGGACACATGGGTCATTTTCGTCCACAGCTGGGAAACAGAGAGACCGCCCAACTGTTACTGCACTCGGACGCTGACAACCGTAAAAGCCCGAAGCCAACACCGATGTCCACCGTTGAATTTGGTGACGCCGCGGTCAGCAGGCCGTGTCTCACGGTTCGCGTGTTATGAGAACCGACGCGCCGATCTCCTCAAACCGCCGGCTCAAAAACAACGGGCTCACACTCTCGCACAAGCCTTGCGAATCAGATTCGAGCCTATCGAGAGGCGACACGTGGCCGCGAGAGCCGACGATGTAGGAAAGAAGGTGCACGAGCGCAGTACGATTACAGTACACACCTTAGATCTTGCCTTTTCCGGTGACTTGACGACGGGGACGCCGCTACACTCCTCGTCGCCTCCTCCGCCTCCGCCTCCGCCGCCGCCGCTGGTGGAGGTGGCGCCGCTCCAGGAGAGGGGAGTCGTCGGGCTCGCTCGGGCCGGCTCGCCGCCGCGCTTCTTCCGCCCGGGTTCCTTCGCCGCGGGCTTGGAGTTGGACGACCTCCGCTGGCGCACGGTCCAGTCGAGCTTCAGGGCGCGGGCGGCGGCCGCCGCCGCGTGAGGCGGCGCGCCCGCGCTGTGGATCCGGAGGAGGAGCTCCGCCACGGTGGAGTCGTCCGTCATGGCGGTGGCCAGCCACTCAGCCTCGTCGTCGCAGGCCATGATGCGGGTCGTCTCAGACAGAGAGAGAGAGGGAGAGGGAGAGAGGAGAGGGAGAGAGGCAGAAAAGCGCAAAAGGGACGGATGGTGGTGGTGGTGGAAAAGGAGGTGGAGGCTAAAGAAGGAAAATGGAAACGTAGGTTGTGCTGAATGTCGTGAAAAATAAGAATTTAACAAAAAAATAAAAAAAAGAATGCCATAATAATAATAATAATAATAATGGCGTTTGATGATGGAAAGGTGTTGGTGTGTGCTCGCGTTCGTTTGTGGAGGGATTTGTGGGCTTTGATTGATCATCTTCCCTTCTGCTCGTGTGCGCGGGGCCCACCTTGCGGGGGGGACACGTGGCATCATGTCCCTTTCGCGTTCCGTTTACTTCTTCCTCCTGGCTGTGGAATGGGGGCGAAAAATCTCACGACGACTCCGCGACCGTATTGGAAAGGTGCTGCCGTGGAGGTTCACGACGAGATCTTACCACTCCACCATACATGTTCAGCACGATACCATTTGATATTTGTCCGCAGCTAAAGGCAAAACAGTGGAACTGTGAAGTGTCGTTCCCCCCACTTTTTTTTTTTCCATTCCTTCGTTTGGTTCGACCAGACTTTCCTGTATCGTCAAGAAAATCGAATCGGGACATAGTTTTGGCCGATGTCAAGAGGCCGGAGCGCAACTCAATCCATGATTCCATATCGTAAAAGGAAAACGTGCCAATGGGCATTGGAAATATAAAAATCGGAATTGATTATCTTCTAAGAGCAAACATACTAAATTCACCTAGTGTAAAGTCGGAAAAAATGAGGCGTTTGGTTTGGCGTTTGGTTCGGCTTCTGACCAAATGCTAGATTTGGGCTTTCGACATTTTCGAAATGCCATCTCTATAGAATTTATTGACTTTTTTTCTCCCCATCTTGCCCTCATTAGCTTTCTCATATTCTCCTTTTACCCTCGTTAAGGATAGATTGTGGCTAGTTGCTAGCAAGCCCAAGCGTTGCGCGTCACCCGCGACGGTGTCTAAGCTTGTCGATGAGGGCCGCCTGAGGTCGTGCGACCCTCACCAAGGGCCGCTCGAGGTCAAGCTATTTTGGTCAATGGCCACCGGCATCATATCTGGCTTGCCGACGGCCTCAGCTCTTTGTCGAAGCCGGCGAACAGTTTGATTTTTTGTAATAAAAAAATTGCAGCCAAAGGCCTATTCAAATTTTTTTTTTGGCCAAACACTACTTTTGTTTTGTAAATATGTTTTTACTAAATGCAATTTGCATTTTCCAAAAAGGTTTTATGCTTTCGGCATTTGGATTTTGCCAAAATCCATATCCAAAGCCAGCCTAAGAGGGCCCTCGGAGAGAAACGAAAATCTGCCAGTCAAGCCGGTCATCATCGTGCAAGGCAACTTGAAATAAGAGGTGTGGTTAGACTTCCAGTACTCATGCAGTTGAGAAGAGGTGTCGAAAGTAATTTGGAAAGCCCAATGCCCACCTAAAATGCAGGCATCATTTGTGGGGAAAAGTGACAAAAAAAAAAAAGTTCTAAACTTTTTACATTTATGTCAATTTAGTCTTAAATCTTTTTTTGATGTCAATTCAGTCCTAAACCTTTTGTGTTTGTACCAATTCAGTCTTTCCGATCAATTTTAGCCCGATTTTGCTGACATGGCTGCCGACCGGCTAGGCACCAGCATTAACGTGGACAACTTTAATAATATTTTAATATTTTTTTAAATTTTATTTATTTATTTATTTTTCCTTCCCCTCCCTCAAGCCGGTTGTCGGATCAGCAACCGGCTAGAGGCCAGAGGCCGACGCCGGCGAGGCTCGCCCTCGTCAGCGACAGGGAAGGCAAGTCTCGCCATGGCTAGGTGAGGCCCTATCTCGCCAAATCAGGCGAGGCTTGACATGGCCAGATCCGATCAAAATTGAGCGGAAGGACTGAATTGACACAAAGACAAAATGTTTAGGATTGAATTGACATCAATGTAAAAGATTTAGGATTGAATTGACATCAATGCAAAAGATTTATGACTCAATTGACACCAAAAAAAGGTTTTATAACTGAATTGACACAAATGCAAAAGGTTTAGGACTGAATTGGTGTTAAAAAAATATTTAGAATTAAATTGACACCGATGCAAAAGGTTTAAGGCTTTTTTGGCACTTTTCCCATCATTTGTGCTGCCAACAAGAAGTTATTACTAGGGAAGAAGAAGCAGGATCCTCGTTTGCCTTTCTGCTGGGAAAAGGCGACCGTGGAGCATTTGCTGTTACCATGTGCTAGATGTAGAACTATTTGGTCTGGGTGTGCTGGCATCAGAATTTGTGAAGATCAGTACTACTTTTGATGCGTGGTTAAAGGAGTTGACCGAGGGATCTCGTTCAGATGTCAGTATAGGCCTGGAGATTGTGATTAAAAAAGCCTTTTTGTTGCTGGTATATGTGGAAGAGTAGAAATGAGACGGGCATTAACCAGGCTGAACAACCTCCCCAAGTTGTGGTCTCCCTGATTAATACTGCGGCGAAGGGGTTTGTCCATGGCTGTGGAAGCAACAGGCAAGATTAGGAATGGTACTCCTACAGTAGTTCTTTCTACAGAAATGGAAGAAGCGTTTCGGGGACGTTTACAAAAATAAATTGTGATGGGGCTCTCGACGTGATACTTCATAAGCAGTTGGAATAGTGGCTGGGAATTCGCATGGAGAGCTTGTTGGTGGCAGAGGCTTCGCGGCTGATGCAGACTCGGTTGATATAACAGAAGCTCTTGTTATGTGGAACTCTATAAACGTGGCTAAGGAAAAATCCTGGGGGCAACATCTGCATTGAAATGGACTCACTCGTTGTGCATAATGAGCTAACACAGTGGCATTGTAGAAAGTCTTGCGAAGCCTATTCTTGCAGCCATTTCTAAAGAATTAGAGCATCTGCTGTTCCTAGAAAGCTTAAACAACATGTGTGGGGCCGTTGGGTAGATTCGCACTATAGGAGGAAGAAGATGGAGCCAATCAATTGGCATCTTGAACTCTCTATCTCCTCTGAAGTGGTTGCTAGTTTCTGAAGTGGGGGAACTTCCTCTATGAGTTTGTACTCTGGACTTTCTCTGTTATGAATATACGGAAAACTTTCTATGGATGGACCGATCGATTACGGAGCAGCAATATGATTCGATTTTCACTGAAATTTCAAATGTACATGTTGGAATTATATGGTTAACAAGGCATTGAAGTCTTGACACTGTTCAGCTTGGTGATCATTTTCTTTTTGTACAAACGCCACAATCGCTTGCAAATGTTTCTTAACTTAATCATTCTTGAACATGCAAAACAAACAAAAAAAACAGGTACTCGTTTACACCAAGAAGCCAAAGCAAACGGATCAGTTCTTGATTGACGACGAGTCCGACGGCGGCGAGAACTGAAACGGAGGCAAAAATGGAATTGGCGGCGCCGACCATGTCGGAATGTCAGGGAACAGCGGAGGCGGCCAGACGAAATCCGGCGTTTGCGGGAGTTGAAATGCCGGTGGTGTTGGTAGTGGAAGTTCCGGTGTCAGGAATGGAAAGACAGGCGGCTCAGGCGCTGGAGGAGAGAAAATGGGGACGAGCGGGATCATCGGCGGTGGCAGGAAGAAGTCCGGTGGCGTCACCGGTAGGCTGAAAGGAGGCGGTGAGGACAGCAGAGGAAGTGGTGGCGCCTCTGAGGCGAAGTCAGGTGGTGATAGCCACGGGAACCACGGCGGTGCTTCCTGGACTACTGGCGGCGGAGGAGAAGGAACCAGCGGCGGGGGGAAAATGAACTCGGTGGGTGGAGACAAGAACCACGGCGGCGGCGGAGAGGCCACTGGCAGGAGGGGTGGAGGGAGCTCTTCTGGCGGGGGCGGCGACGGCACAAGTGGGGGCGGAGGTAGGGAGGGTGGAGGTGGGGAGGGCGGCGGAGAGGACGGAGGGGGCGGGGACGGGGAGGGCAGTGGAGGGGGAGGGACGAGCGGGGGTGGCGATTCCGGCAGCGGTGATGGCGGGGGCGAGGAGGGTATAGGAGGGGGTTGCAGGACGGGCGGAGGGGACGAGATTAGCGGGGGCGGGAAGGGGATGGGGGGAGGAGAGAGGACAAGGGGCGGGGGAAGCGGACGTGGGGACGGCTGAGGGCGAGGGCTAGGGCGAGGCCGAGGCCGGGACCGCGAGAACGGGTTGTCAGGAGAGGAAAGGGAGGTCGAGAAGGGCCATTGGCCGCAGCTTCCATAGAGGAAGCGGTAAAAGGGGTCGCAATTGGCTCTCGGTCTGGTCCTTACCCCTCGGCCACCGCCGCTGCCGCGTCTTGATGATCGGCTTCTCTTGTCTTGGGTTAGTGTTGATTCTTGGTGGCTTGAAAGTGCTTCTCGGGCGGGGATGGATTGCGCGGTCGTCCGGGTTACGAGAAGCAACGACACTAGCGCTAGAGCTGCGACTTTGACGACTCTCTTAGCCTTCATTGTCGATGTCTCGTGACCCTACTCTCATCTCTCTCTTTCTCTCTCCCCTCTTTGGCTTCAACTTTTTAACTTCTCATCATGCATTGCCTATGCACGAAACCCGGTGGTGTATATATAAGGGGAGCTTGCAAATCGACGGTGTGAGCTGCATGTTGACCGTAGCTGAACATATTCATCAGGGATTTTCTTGAGATACGTGCATATGGTTGTGCAAATTTGGCGTAGTAAATACGGGAAGGTGCAGCTAATGAATGAAGGTCGAAATGCGTGTGAATGGACATGGTTCGATTCCGTCGCTGCCCTGTGTCCCGCAAACGAAGGCACATTAACTCAACGCATGCCCAACAGAGGTACCACAGAGAGGGGCTGAACTTTAGTAGCTCCGGCTGGAAGAAATGGCAACTGGAAGGAGGGCAGGTTGCGTCGGTTGATGTGCCTTTTTGGAGACGATGGAACCCTCTTTCAATGCGATTGTGCAGAAGCAGAAGCAGGGCCGGCCTGATTCTGCCCCGCGTTTAATGCTTGCTTTGCTTTTCTCGAGGTTGTCTCGTTTGTTTGGATTTTGGTCAATAGAGGGTGATCATTCGATTCATTCCGCTCGTCAAGCAAATCATACGAGAAATAGCAATTCATAAATGGGTCATTGGACTCTCGAAGTCACACGAGGGCAATCGCGTATTAAGAATCGTAAAATTTTCTTAATTAGTCACTTAGCATTATCCTTGGTAAATTAACCAAAATCAATCGAGGTCAAGAGATTAAAGAACTAGTGATTCCTTGTGGTAGCACCACCCGGTAAGTGTCGATGTCAAACAAGAAGAAAGGACGAGTTTGTTGGTGAAGTTCAGAGCCAGGCCCATTGGCACGGAATGCAACCTAATGGAATTGATGGGCTTATTATACCAATGGATTAGGAGAGAGGAAACATTTTCTCCAGGCCCATCAACAAGTTAACCGGAGACCAACCGGTGTTGGTTGAACTTCTTAGGGCCTGTTTGGCAACTTGCCAGATAGTAATCGATTCTGTTCTTTTATTCCCAAAATCAGTTTAGAAACAGAAATTCATTTGTTAAATTTTTTGTGCCCGAATTGTGTTCAGAATCAGTTTTGAAACAGAATCAATAATAAAAAAAATGTAACTTCTTGATTCTGGAATAAGTTTTCCGGAACTGATTCTTCTTGGTTTTCTTTTTTTTTTTGGTTTGTTGTTTTTTAGCCCCGTCACCCGTCGGCCACCGGCCAGGGTCGGCGAGGGCATCGCAGCCCTCCTCGGTGGTTGGCGAGGGCATCTCGGCCCTCCTTGGTGGCCAGCGAGGGCGGCTTGCAACCGTGATGGCGAGGTCGACGTCACTTTGGCTGGACGAGGCTCGACCTTACCCAGATCTAGTGAGGGCGGCAATGAGAGTGGTGGCGAGGGCCGCGCGCCCTCACTGGCGCTAGCCTGTAGTCGATCGCCGGCCATGGCCAAGAAAGGAAGGGGAAAGATAGAAAAAAAAGAATAAAAATTTTAAAATATTATTGATAAAAAGAAATTTTGTATAGTTACCAAACGTATTTCTGTTCTTTTTCTATTTTAAGAATAGAAATTTTAAGCAGTTACTAAACGCCTTCAAATATTTAGAAATTATTTTCGGGCACATAATCAAAAAGAATTATTTCTACCTAGAATCTAATTCTGAGCATAGAATGGTAGCCATGCAAAACCTTAGTCTCATTTAGGTTTCATTCGTTTGGTGAAAAATATTCTCCCGGAAAATATTTTTCGGGTTTTCCGGTGTTCGGGGGGCGGAAAACATTTTCCGTGGAAAAATATTTTCCTTCCTCCCTCACAAAATAGTCTAAGTCTATAGAAAATAACTTTCATTTTTGAAAAGCGAAAATTATTTTCCGCCAAACTCCTCCTTCCCCCCTTCGGTTGCCAGCCGTCGTCGCCGCCGGTCGCCAGCCGCTGCTGCTAGTCGCCGGCCGCCGCTCGTCGGTGGCTGCTTGTCCGCCGCCGCGGCCGCCCACGGTGGCCACCAGCCGCCACCGGTCGCCGCCGTCACTGCCGATAAAAAATATTTTCCGAAACTTTTTTATATTGATTGTTAAATACCGAAAAATTATGTTCCGAAAAAATATTTTTCAGAAAAATGACTTTCGAGAAAATATTTTTTAAAAACACAATATTTTTCGCCAAACGAACGGAGCGTTAAGTGCATTGCATTATCTTTGGCCACTTTTTTGACAGATTAACTGATCCAGAACATCGGTAGATATATGCGCCATTCAGGCAAGATGCCACTTGCACGGCCTTCTGACGCAATTTTTACACACTGGAGTTATCATCAGAGAGAGAGAGAGCGCGAGCGAGAGAGAGATGAGGATGAGTTGGTGGTGTCATGCAAGAGCAGATGGAGAAGAAGCATTCCCACCCAAAAAAGCTTCGACCTTAGAAGTATGCCTCCCATTGATCCGCAGCACAACATGATCACAAAGCCACATCTTCAGGTAAAGAGCTTCATTCGTGCTAGCTGACCTTAAAAAGGAAGGGAGTATCTATTGCCAACTCTCTCTCTCTCTCTCTCTCTCTCTCCATCCTTCTGTTCTAGTTGTGGCAAAGCCAACTCTGTAGTATCTATTGCCCCTTGCAAGTTACAATATTGTGTCGCTGTGTGTGTTTTATTCTCCTTTCGGTACCAAAATTATGATTTCGGTTTGTGTGAAATTGTGCTTTTGTTAACGACGAACTTCTCCAGAACAAGTTGGGTAAAGCCAGCAGCGCCAACCAGTACAGGAAGGCGGTTAAGGCAAAACTAAGCCCAGTAGAAAAGCAAGCTGATTCACAGCAATCACCCATAAATCCAGATTCTTCTTTGATGTCCCCTGCACTGTGCACGGAGAGCAAGATCATCGCCATCAAGAAAGAGAAGGACACCAGTGAGGCAGAGGCAAGTCCTCTAGGTATAACCTGCTCCATAATTTGTCTTCCTTCTTATCATACCAGCTTCAGTGCATGAAAGTTGATTACCTGATATTAATTTTGAGGGCATACCTAGAACCTTGTTGTTTTGATACGGAAGCTGTTACAAAATGAGAATTATCTTTAGCGTACTGGATAGATGGTCCCATCTGATGTTTCTATCGAAAGAAACCTACAGTCCCTGAAAGCGAATTTACGTTGAGGTTCCTAGCATCAGCTGCATCATATCTTTAAACAGAGAGCCTTATATTGTGGCCACGTTTTGAGCTTGCTTAATTGAACTTTGATCGAGTTGGATTGTGTATTTATTTGTTTCTGATAAAGGGTTGTAAAATCCTTTTGCTCTTTTGGCAATAAAAGGTCTAAATAGATGCACTTGCATATCTAAATTTTAGGTGATGCTGAGAGTGGATCGGCGAAAGTAAAGTTGTATGAGATATGTGCTCTGAACAAGTGGAAGCTCCCTTGCTTTGAGTGCTACAAAGAGGAAGGACCAAGCCACTTGAGACAGTAAGCTTGTTTTAATAGTAATGGGAGTTGCATAATAGATTTGGGACGGATTAAAGAACCATGATCTAACTTAGTTTTTAAGAAAGAGAGACTATCAAATTTGATTGGTGTCTGATCTTATTCTTGACATCATTTCTAATTGCACATGCACTATCTGCTTCCAAAGGTAATTTTCCCGTTGCAATGTGACTGCAGATTCTCATTCAAAGTAATCACAGAGGTTAAAGATGAATCCCGAGTCACAATATTAGAGTGCTTTAGTGCACCTAGGTCAAAGAAAAAAGATGCAGCGGAGCATGCAGCTGAAGGGGCACTCTGGTACCTGAAGCTTCTGGGGTATTCTCCGAAGAAAAGGTGAAAAGAAAACAGAGAAATTGCGATGGTTTATTCATTTTGGTTAGTCGTATTCTTTTTTGCTTGCCACTGGAAATTGTGACTGTGATGGGGGATTGTTGTAATGATAGGTCTCAGCTCGTAGGATGGGAAGGTTACACTGCTTTGTTGTGTAAATTGTTAATTCACAAGGCTAATGGAAGTTGTTTAGTTCCTTGGTCCTGCTGGCATTCCTTGATGTAGCTTTAGCCCTTGACGAACCCTGAGATTTGTTGCAATGGCGCTAACATTTGGTAGAGATGATCGGAGTCATCGTCCTATGACTTGACAGCACCTTCTTGAGACCAGAAGGTTCTTTCTATGGGAGCATAAAATGACAGTTACTTTGCCTCTGATTTTGCTCAGAATGGTCTCAATTAGCTAAATAACAAGTCGCATACTCCTATTCCGGAGATATGAACTTCACAGAATGATAATATCCGGTTCTTCCTACCACGCTTGGACTTCTTGACGTGCGAAATCCCTGCAAATATCGTACTTGCTTAATTAGTCAGGTACCATGTCTGTAAGGTGGGTTTGCTTGTTGAAGGATGTTCTAGAGATGCACCACCGCCAACTTAAGAAATGAGTCGTCTTCGTCTTCTTCTTCTTCTTCGTCTTTCTTTTCCCTTTTGAAAGCCCTTCGTCTTCTTTTCCCTTCTGAAAGCCCAAGTTCAGTTCGATGAAAGAAAAGTCTGACTAGAGCCCAGGGTAAATAGGGAGACAGATGCTTTCTCTGAAATTGACGGGGAATCCTAAGCGACAAAAGGTTTACGAAATTAACACTGCTGTGGGGGATGCAATGAGAGCGATGTTGCTAACAGAGCTAGCCATGACTTCTCCTTGGAGGAGCAAGTGAAAGAAGCCAAAGGGTTTGTTTTCGATTTTATCACAGTATTTCTCAATGGTTGAACTTTCTTGAGACACTTCTGCACTCCACATGTAAGAAAACACCACAAAATCAGTAGCTCCTGCTGAGGAAACGCTTGGATACCCTATTGATGGATACTGTATAACTACGGAGCTAACAAGCATACATCGATTAGAGGCAAATATATTGGCACTCCATACTGACAGAACATTATGGTTCGCTCCATTGTTCTACTCATGATTGCCTGTGGCAATTTCTTGATGTATTATTCCCCAATGGCTTCTAATGAAAAAACAGAATGAAAATCGTGCAATCAATATAGTTCCTCTTTCTATCTCCATGGCCAATGCCTATAAAAAATGCAGTCATCAGCTACAACTTAGCCGGCGTCAATCAAACGGTGTAATGCTGTTGAATTGTCTCGATGTCAAGCCCCTTAAGTTTGACCACTGATTCAACATGCCCCTTGAGGGTATGAAGCTCTCTTAACCTGGGGAAGTATAGGAACAGAAAAAGAAAAATCAGGATTTCTGGCAAAAAATGTCAAGTTTTGATGTAATTTGTTCCTTCAGGTCTGTACCTTGCAACCTCAGCACGTTTTTTAGCCTGTTCAGCAATTTCGGACAGCTCTGCATAGCTGTTTTTATCCTTAAAAACTTCAGATGTTTTGGGTGGCTGGAGGCCGTGTAGCGTGCGTTGATCCCTTGCCCATTGAGCCTCTCTCTCTTCTTTTCCATAATCCTTCTTAGTTGTGAAAGCCGTCTGCAAGGGAAAAATTTATGCAGTGACAAGCAAGCTACAAATGACAGACTGCAAGAGAGGCATAATGTGTGAAGTTCACCAACTTCCTTCGCATAAGAGAAAAGCTTGATGGATAGGTACCTTATTCTGTAAATTGGTCCAAGCCCTGCCGCTCAGTGTGTAGCGGATGATGAACTTGAGAATATCTAGAGGTATATAAAAGATAATGCTGTACAGCCATATAACACCAGCCCATCCCCAGCCGATGCCGTGTACTCTTGCAAAACCCCATTTTGCATAGACGGCTAGGAGAGTTGCAATCTGATAAAGCATAAACCAGATCAAAGAGTCTGTTCAATGATAAACTATCTGTTATCAACATCAAGTTTTTATTTCTTACCAGCTGTGCAACAATGAAGGCAGACATAAGCAGGAGACCTGGGCGTTCAATGTATGACCAGCTGCGAGATCGAGTAACAAAGATGAGTGCCTGGCTCACGATACTCACTTGGAGGTAGACAGCTGCTGTAAGCTTGTGGGGATTGTCCCTAATTGACCTCACTCCAAATTTATTCTGTGAAGTTAGGTAATGAGTTAAAACTTTATTCATAAAGGAGAAAGGCCAAGGAGGACTATTTTGATAATTATCCTTTTGATTTAAAATATAAGCTTACCGAGAAGAAGTCAGTTTTATGTGCAGCCCAGAAGAAAACAACAGTCATGACAGCTAAGTAGGTTCCAAGGACAATGCCAGTAGCAAAAATCTCCCTGAGCTTCCAGGAGTCAGGTACAGGAGATGGCTTCACCCTATCTTTAGAGATGGTCATGATAGTTCCATCATTCAATATGGCAATGATTAACACCATGAAAGGTGAAAAATCATACTTCCATATAAGAGCAAGCAACAGAAAACCCAGCACAATACGAATTGTAATCGAGACTGCATAAATGGTGTAGTTTTTCATTCTCTGGAAGATTGCTCTGCTTGTTAAGACAGCACTGACAATCACACTCAGCCCTGGCTCGGTGAGTACTATGTCAGATGCACCTCGGGCAGCATCAGTTGCATCAGCGACAGCAATTCCAATGTCTGCCTTCTTTAAAGCTGGTGCATCATTCACGCCATCACCAGTCATCCCGCATATGTGCTTCCTTTCTTGTAGCCTCCTCACAATCTCGTACTTATGCTCTGTTTGTTTGGCACAAGACATTTAGTATCTTTCAGCCACTTCGATAGCAAAGTTACATGAAAGGAAATAAGAACTTGCATGTAAGATCACTTGCAAGTTGGAAGACTATGGCTATGCGTGCGACATATCATATAAATCATCATATTTTCATTATAAGTCTATTAGGCCAAAGTAGGTGCTACGTGACAAGTTCATACCAGGAAAGACACCGGCGAAGCCATCAGCTTTCTCAATTAGCTCATCAACAGGGAGGGCAGCAATTGATTCATCCCTGTGCTGGCCTAGGAGTGAGGAGGAGGGATACATGTTAGTCCCCATTCCTAGGCGGCGACCTGTCTCCTTGCCTATTGCCAACTGGTCTCCAGTAATCATCTTGACGTTGACTCCCAGGTTAAGTGCTCGCCTGATGGTCTCTGCACTATCATGCCTTGGGGGATCGAAAAGAGGTAACAGACCTACCAATTGCCAGGGTTCTCCAGCACTATCCTTGGTTTTCTCCTGCACAGTCTGCGGGCAAAAAACATTATCGCCATGAAGTTATTTATTGATGTCCGTAGTAATCAAGCCTAACTCTTTGGTAAACTTGTGGCTCACTTGTTTGGCAACTGCTAGGGAGCGAAGACCGCGGTCAGCAAACTTATCAATGATATCATGGACTTTTCTCTTCACATCTTCCCTAACCTTGCAGAGCTCAACGATCTGGTAGATATTTAAAAACTAGTTTAAACAATGAATATGCAAAGAAAGTCACCGGAAAAAACTATGTATAGTTGGAAGAAAAGAGCAATAGAAAGCCCAGATAGGAATTTGATCCAGAACAAGAAGGATGCCTAACTAGCAAGAAGTTTACCTGCTCTGGTGCACCTTTGCTGACTCGATGCCAGTTACCATTGGAGTCCACATATGTTATAGCTGTTCGCTTGTCCACAGGATTAAAAGGTAAGAAATGGACCTCAGTGATATCAGCTCTAGCCTGTGTCAAGTATGAGCATTCATGGCCAACAAGAGCAGTTATGTCGTGTCAAAATTAGAAAAGATACTTGGAGGCACTTCAGTAATCTTGGAACGAGGAGAGTAATCTTTCTATGCGTATTATTAAAACCGAGATAAAATCCTCTAAAAAATGGGGTACTTGTGTATCCGGTTGACTATTGCCTAAAATATTATGTTGGTTCAATAACTCAAAACTCAATATAGTCAGGCACGTCACTGAAACTTCTGTTTCCCTCACTATGTTCATAAAATACACTAAATCTTTGCATTTTTTCTCATTTTCTTTTTGCTCTTTTTGGGGTTTTGAAAATGCATACAATGAGAAAATCACATGATGCTCCTGGAACAGTAGATCTAGGACATGTGGCGGAAGATCATTGAAATGATGACAGAAAACCGACATTGTCCGATGAGCTTGAGCAATGCAGAGCAAAGTTTGACAAATTTATATTCATAAAGTTAAATACCTCCTTCGGATCAGCTAACATTCCAACAATACAGGCATCAATTGCATCCTGATTCTCAACCCGGGAAGCTCTAGCGCCGAGCAATATTACGCCGTCCTTGTCTACATCCTTTGCAAATACCTGACGGTTGATTTTTCATAACCATTACCAGCATGTAAAGTAACAATACTTTGGGATTATCTTAGTATCTCAAACCTATTTTCCCATTTGTTTTTGGCTTTGTCAGATGCTTAAAGACTGCTTTTGAACCGTGAGGTACTGAATATCGGATTTTTGGACACTGTTGTTCTATTCTCAAAACTTCAGTGTTTCCAGTACTAACCTCAATCAGGTTCTTGTCTACCGTCAGCTTGTTGAGTGTAAGAGTCCCAGTCTTGTCACTGCAAAGGACATCCATCCCAGCCATCTCTTCAATGGCTGTCATCCTCTTGGTGATCGCACCTTGTTGAGACAGCCGGTGGGATCCAATCGCCATCGTCACTGACAAGACTGTTGGCATGGCAATAGGAATTCCTCCAATAAGGAGAACCAACAGATTGTCAATACCATCCCTGTACTTTCGGCGCTGAATTGGGTACATGACTATTATCTCTACTATCATTCCCACGGCAATTGAACATATGCAGAAGTTCCCGATGGCAGTCAGTACCTGGTTTAAATTGTCACCATTGATTACACGTCAGACTTGGAAAATTTTAAAAAGAAATGTCGTTCCCAAATATAATGCCATAGTCAGTAATTTGCCGCCAGAGTGTATCATCATCATTGTCATCATCAAGATTTAGTAACACCATAAAAAAAAAAAGATAATGTAGCAAAGAGCACATTACTTTGATAACATTTGCAACATTTTGTGCAATCACTTCACACTCATTTTGGCACGGTCATTCTACTTTAATATTTATCATGCTTTAATCATAGCCGCAAGCTTAATCAAGACATAAAAACAAGGACCTTTTGGAAGTGCCCCACTTGGTTGGTGCTGTCAACAAGGTGAGCAGCCTTGCCGAAGAAGGTACGAACCCCAGTAGCAATGACAACCGCCTCTATTTCCCCTTGCTTGCAGGTTGACCCAGAGAAAACTTCATCTCCAGGATTCTTGGTCACAGGCAGGGATTCACCAGTTAGAGCAGACTGATCAATTTTAAGAGGGTCACCCTCCAAAAGACGAGCATCTGCTGGAATAATATCTCCAAGCTTAATACTGATCACATCTCCAGGAACCAAAATTGCTGCTTCTTGCTCGCTCCATTTTCCATCTCTGAGAACCTTCAAAGTAAAGCAAACAAAAACATTCAGTTTCGGTATGCTCTCTGATGCATTTATGGTCACTGAAAAATGTTATGTGCAACTTATAAGTGAGCGACCTTTGTTTTGGGTGCTAAGCCTGCCATTAGTGCTGCTGCCGCATTTCCTGCATTATTCTCCTCAATAAAGCTGATGGTAGAATTGATGATAAGCAAGGCTAGTATGCCCGTAAAATCCTGCCAGTCTGGTGGTCGTCCCTGCATGAGACCAACTTCAGTCACAATTGGCTTAGAATTTAGGACGGATAGATAATGGCACTGATAACTACCCCTCCATTAGCCAAAGCAATAGCCATGATGGCAGCCATCTCCATGACCCAAGAAAGTGGATTCCACATAAATCCCAAGAATTTCAGGACCTTACTTTCCTGTTTCAGGTGGAAAAACAATTAGTCAAGTTAGTCGTTTTCTGACAAAAGAAATAATAATATTTCAAAGGGGAGAAGATGTAAGATGCAATGCCTTCTTCTCTTCTAGCTTGTTTGGCCCAAAAAGTGGGAGCCTCCTCTGCGCTTCGTCAGTGGACAGACCCTCTCTTGAGCATTTCAGTTGTTCAAAAACTTCATCGACTGGTATGCGCTCCTGGGAAGAATAATATAGACAGTATCCAGTAAAATATTCAGGAATTTACTACGGAAATTACTCTATTCAGATTCATGATCCTTTAACCAAACACTCCTTTAAACCTTCACTCTTCAAGGTGTAATCCTTAGCACAGATTCATGTCTAACTCTTGCAATAAAAAAGATGCCACTAGGCAATGCATGGTAGAAGCTAATTTCATTGGATGGTAATGAGGTGTACTTTTCTGATGTGAAAAGTAGAGATCTAAGGCAATCCAATTCAAATATCTGACAGAAGGCGCACACATATAAACCAATCATGTGGGAACATAATGCTAAGCTGAATACATTGGAGGGACTGACTCAAAACAAACTAGTCAAAGATTGTCGTCAACGTATAGTTAAAATAAAGCGACTGAAACGATGATCCCCATGCAGTTTGCACAATCAAATTTGTACGAGGCAAAGATGGTGTTTCCCACTGAACGCATTGCTCAGGAAGCGGTGGATGAAGTTTAGCGAAAAAATATATCGACATGAATTTCACTGGCTGCATTGTACACCGGGACAATCTAGCAGAAGCCTACACAACATAAAAAAAAGCAGCCAAACGTTGATCCAAAAAAGCTAAACTGAAGCCACAGAAGAGGAATGCTAAATACGTAAAGGCTAAAATTTAGATCCCAAGCAAATGCACGCGCAGATTAAGACACAGAACAATCTGTAACACCGCAAAGCAAAGAGGCGATCGCTAAAGCAGGAACGGTACAACGAAGGACCAGTGACCAAAACTAAAGGAGGAGGAGGAGGAGGACAAGCGAACGTACGAGGTCGATGTTTTCGTTCCTGATCTCTTCCAGGCTGTTTCCCGCCATCGCTCCGCCAAAACGAAAGCTGATCCCGACGCTTTTCCAGCACCGCGGCTCCGATCACGCACCGGCGACGAATCCGCTTCTAAGTATCCCGAAACCGATCGATCCTAACGCACTCTTTTATCCGAAAATCTACACGGGAACGGAAGGAACGCGACCGTGCGATGAGGTAGGCGAAACTCGTCTGTTTGTATTCTTCTTCTTCTTCTTCTTCGTCTTCTGAGCAGCAGAGCACAGTGGCGAGTTGTTTCGCCTTCTCTCTCTTGAAGTGTTCTCTCTCTCTCTCTCTCTCTCTCTCTCTCTCATAACAAACTCTGATTCCGTCTTTTTATGGGAAAACTCCAATTGAGCGAACGAGCGGGACTTTTGTGAGCTGCTTAGCCCAGGTCGTTCGGTTTCGAAAGGGCCAAAGTCCTCTTCCTCTCTCACCCCGGCTGGTTGGTTTCCGCGGCTGAAGGTCCAATCGCGATGCGCCACGTATCGGGGCCGCGGGCCCCGGCGGCTCGCGTGGAGGGCGGCGAGTGGAGGGCGATCCCCCGGGGGGCCGGGGGGGGGGGAGGAGAGAGGAGTGCGCCGAGCGAGTTCCTGAATTGAGAGAAACCACATGCACGAGCGACGTAGACGTGAAAGAGCAAATCAAGGAATGACCCAACCTATTGGCTGACGTGGCTTCTCGTTTATTCTCTTCTCTCTCTTCCTGCCTGCGTCACGAGAGATTATTTATTATTTATTTTACTTTTTTTTTTTGGTCATATTTGATTTTACTCGAAAGAAAGATCTTCTCTGTTCAAATATTAATGGAGTTGCGATTACAATCGGATCCTAGATCTGACATTCAAAAGTTGGATTTGGGTAAGTAAAGGAAGTATGGATACGTTACTTAGGAAAGATAATCGGAGATTTGGTTCATCTAATTAGTGCTATTCTCGTGGATTTTTCTGTACGCACATTCTATCTTTTGGAGTTATGTTAAAGATATTTCCTAGAGATACTTCAAATATTTACTATGATTTTTCATATCTCTTTTGACCATATATATCTGATACGATTCTCTTAATAATCATTCAATAAAACCTACTCATGTACTCTCTCTCTTATATAGGTATCAAAATAGTGAAGTGAATGGTCGAAAATGAACGGTCGAAATGCCATGTTGATTTTTGTGACAATTACTGTGCACACGACCGGTTCCCTTCGTGAAGCGTGTGACTAGGTCATATTTTTCCGTGGTATATCGTTTGTGGGACCAACACGCTAAATTACCAAGCAAAAAGGCCAATGCGACCATGCTCCTGCATGAACATTCGACTAAGCAAAACATGTTGCATCATTTCTGCCTTTCCAGTCACTTTCGAGCTTCAATGGACAGCTTTCTCGAGATTGTTCTTATGGGTAAAGTGAAGCTTTCTATTTCCCACAAAGGTCAACACGGATTACAACCTTCAAACGCCATGGAAAGCAGCAGAGGAACAATTGCAGAAAACCAGACGAACACCAAGGCCGTACATGAACCGTGACTACAAGCCCAATACACGATCAGCACAGCGAGAAAGCCATCGTACTGGATTAAGAACATCCGAAAGCAATATACCATCTTGAGCAATGCAAGAAAATCCACAATAATGGCCGTACCTCCGATGCTGTGTTTTACAGCAAGCATAATCACACATTAGGCAAAGCTTTGATTGTGGAGAACCTCATTCCTGGACCTCAAATGTAACAGATGCTAATATTCCAAGCCAATCTCAGTAAAATAGATTGAAAATTAGTACCCTTGACATGCTGCTTTAACCAATTGAAACTCAAAATCCCAGTCTACAGGGACCTATCAATAGAACAGTTTCTCAAAATGGTGCGGGGAAACTACAGCCAACATAAAACAGGTGAGCTCAAGACTGATTGCATTTTTTACAGCATCTACCTTTCATGTACCTTTCAAGCTCAACCGACAATTTCTCAAGCTTGGCTACTTGATGATGATTCATGGGATATTGTACATTAGCAAATATTATTAACTATGATCACAGTAAAAGCAGTAATCAAGGGCATGTTATGATTGGCCACTAGCTGAAAAAGGAAGTTCGGGGATAAGTATTGGTACTCCGTATGTTAAGGGACAAACGCAATTCATGCAATGGTGAGCAAGTCATGCTCTAGACATCTATTATTTCTGATGATACTTGCAAACATTTTGTTTGTGTTCCTGAGAAGTACGAAATGCATTCATCCTTTAATCATCAAGGTGATCGACATGACCTGACAAAAACAACACTGAAATAAGCGCCACCCCATACAGGGAATAGAACTTGGCCTATCAGAGACAGCAGAAGTTACTAGTACATGAAAATGACAAAAAAACATATCGACAATGGGTTACTATGGCTGAAAAAACCACAATGAGAGGAAAGGACCATTCCTATCCAACAATTTCTAACAAATGAATAGCACCATTTTCTTCACTGCCACAATTTCCTCAAACTTCCTATTTTAAACTAATCAGCAACTTCACTTCCGGTTAGTTGTTCCAACCCGGGGCTTTGCTTTGACCTCTGATTCCTGCAATCCAATCAAGATGCATGTAGCCACTTATAAGTAAACCACCCATTCAGGCACTTCTAAGTACAGCTAAAAGAGCAGTCAATGGAAAGGAAGATAAAAATACCTGTGGTGAGTGCAAGAAGATATAGGTCTTTGCTGTAGCAGGATTGTGATTTTCTGCCCCCTTGCTCCAGTCGTAACAGACCTAGAGGCAAGTTGAACCACAAATTTCAGTGCTAGTCAGATCCCTAATTGTCCTTGATACAATCATAGTCCTCTTGCATACATAAGAAAAACCAAAAGGAGAGCACTGCCTGGCCATGCGTGCAGATCACATCATGACATATTCAAAATATGTAGTTGGGGTCACTGTACAAATTCTAAATCAAACAGTATACATTTGACTAGAGAGAGAGAGAGAGAGAGAGAGAGGGGGGGGGGGATAGTATGAGCAGAAGGCTGAAGGAGCCACATAGGTAGATGCCATACAACTAGAGAACAAGTTTAATGTTTTCTAGCAACCTCTAACTGAACAACCTGTACAAGCACAGAAATGTCTTTATGATCAAATTATTCAATATTCCAGACCTTTTTAGGATAAAGCAATATTATCACAAAGGCTTGCTTCCTCCATATTCGTCTCAATTTATATGAGAAGATTTGGCAATTGAGAAAGTCCAATCATAGGCAACCAAGAGAATAACCAGAAACACCATGAGCTTGAACCCATTCTAAAAGCAAAGTGGCTATGCAATAAGAAACTGAAAGAGGGGGTGGTGGCTAAACGAGTCGAGTATGAAGTGAAGTGAAGTGAATCTACACTAAAATAGTGAAGTGAATCTACCCTAGTTTTAGTCTATATTGATATGTCGTGAGACAGAGTTGGCAAATACCAAGTATACAACAATGACATCTCTTTCAGCACAGTCAAACATTGGATGTATTTACACATGCACATAAGAACATCTCTTGATATGTTCATACGAGGAAGTGGTATGATTGCCTCCTTCACCATGCATCTCTCTTCTGAAGATAAAATTGATTACAGAAACAGGATGGACTAGGAATCTATCTACAAGGTGAAAAGAGACTCACCGAATATGCATATATTGTGCCGTCATTATTGAAGGCACTACAAGGTATTGGTTGGCTGCATCTTGACATTGCCTGAGAATTGCACCAAAGTAGTTCTGAAACAATTACCAGTCTAATCCAAACGAGAGCATCATCAAGTACTTTTTCTATTCTGACAAAAAAAAAAGTACTTTTTGTACGCTTTTGAAAATTACTTAATTGGATACCTTCACCCTTGAAGTGACAGTTTCAGAGGGAAATCATGAACACCAGAGGTTTGCAAAAGATAAAATGAGTGCTTAGATGAATTAAGATGACTCAAATATATTTCATTTAGACTCTACAAACATGGTCATGTCTAACATAAGCAAAGTCTCCCTAAGGCCTAAAAGGAAAGGAAATGAAGATGATCTACTCAATACATTATGGGTAATCAGAGTGATAGCACGAGAGACAGGTCAAGAGCCCTAAGACCACCCAAAAAGTACTCTTGGTTTATGAAGGCGCTGAAAACCTTATACTAAGATATCCTAAACAATGTCAACCTGGGACCTTACCATCATTTAACCAGCCGATGGTCCTTATGATGTATTCAGGAAAAAAAAACAAAATACAGCAATACTTGTCAAACTCAACCACAGAGAGAGAGAGAGAGAGCGAGAGAGAGAGAGACCTTAAGTCTTTGTTTGCTATCCTTGTCCCAAAAGTTAAAAGCACCATCAGATCCAGCAGTGGCAAAGGTATGATACACCTGAAGTAAGAAAGTAAGACTAGATGAATAATGACTATCTGGATGAGATTGCCAATATGGATTACCGAAGATTGACTTACTGGATGGAAATTCAAGGAGTTGACTGAATAAATGTCGTTGTTATCTCTATGACACTTAAATGTAAAGTTTTTACTGATCTGGGAATCATCCAGGTGATGAACACCAACCCTCCCCTCGATGGATCCGACCTAGAGAATTTTACCATTACCATTAGAGCAAAAAGTTAAAGGACCGCAATAAGAATATAGTACAAGATAAAGAATATAAAAATGTCATGAGTGACAAAGACCAATATACTTAATCATCGAAAAAGGTTGACAAGCAAGGTTTAAACTGAATTATATCACAATATAAGGTTTAGAAGCGATTGCCCATCTTTTCATTCTCATCATGTCAACGTATTCAACCGTGCTGGGCGTTTTCTCTCTAAGTACATATTCTCATCACTATAAGTCATATTTTATTGAGAAAATGAATAGCAGAAAATGATGCACATCATATACATGATAATCTAGCTGCAACTAAATACTTACCAGGAAACCTTGCTGGTCAGGGAAAGCTGCAACACATCTTGTCTGGTACTTTAGGGGTGAAGTAATTCTCTTGAACTCAGCCTGTTATCATTTCCAACAGTAAAACTTTGATAACTTGAAACTCATTCCAGTAGTATTGGAACATTGAGGTAAAATTATTAACTGTGAGTAAATATCAAAGATGACTTCCTTTCTATCTCTTCTTGAAGGAAAAAAATTTGTTTTATAACTGCCATTAGCAAATTCAGACCATTAAAGAAAATAGAGAAAAGTTGTGTGCAACAACAGGCAAATAGGCCTTACCAAAAAAAAACAACAGGCAAATAGGCCATTATCATGAAAAATAATCCTGGGTAGAAAAAGCTAACTGCCATCTTATGTGCGGAGTAAAATTGTATTGTCATGTGTTAAGTGATGTATATGTACTTCAATCAAGAGCCCTATGAACAGATTAAATTAATTAGTTGCATTAGTCTGCCTGGGAAATAGGTCTAGCTAGTGGAGGAAAACTGTGCCTGATATCCATTATCTTGAGTCTAAGGTCAACGTGAGCAAGAACCATCTCCAAGACCTTTATCAGCGTACAAGTACAATGGATGTGCAAAGTATCCTATTGCTCTTCCGTTTTAGTCGACAGGTAAAGTGGTTGCCAAGGTTACATAATTCCTGGGCACACAATTAGCAGAAAATGATGCAAACAAGCATCCAATGTCTTTCTCATGCACATCAAAATCGTTTCCCATAAAAAGGGGACCAATATTATCCTGAACTGTAGCTTAAAACACATATAGCGGCCACATATGGAAGAGAACAATTGCATTTCCAAGTAATATTCCATGGGAACAAACATGTTAAAAGAAATGAGAATATTCAATTAGATGAAGAATCGAGAAGGTTTTACCTGAGGATTCTGCAGATTAAAGACAATGAGATTCCTATCTGCAGTGCCAACAACCATCAGGGGATGTCTCACCGTAAGTGCATAGCAGCGTTCTGGGAGCTGTTGAGTATGTACTGGATTTGACTGCCTTGTGTCCCAGTACCTTAATTATGTCATAACGATATAAAGAAATTTTTCACCAGTATTGAAACAATTTGCATCAAGAAATTTCTCCAAAAAATAACATCAGGCTGCAGACATCATGGATCAACAGGGAAGAAACATTGCCAGTCCTATCCCAATGGTACATTGTTTGAATAATTATATGCACACATCTTCACGCAAATAATGTAAGGTCATTAACCCCCAGAATTGATACAACAAACACAGAAGAGCATGACCAATGCGAGTCTCAACATAATATTCCCACTATAGCAGCAGAAAATAAAAAGATCAAAGCAACTATATAATGCAGCATCGGCTCAGTCATGAGATAGTGCTGCTCCATCCATGCACTACAATTCTATGCTAGAATTGCAAACATAGGAATTATGAGAAAAATTTGATTGCTGCACCACTGCTGATACTTGTACCACCTAATGTACATCAATTAAATTGACAGTTAAAGTGCAACAGATTGTGATATAATACTCCTATGCCATGCGCACAGATGAAAAGCAAAATAACTCATACTTCAAGGTCTTGTCCCAGCTTCCCGTAACTAAGACATTCATCTCAGGAATCCAAGCAATCTCCTTAATGGGTGCATCATGCATGGCAACTGTCACTGGCTGACCTCCAGACATTAAAGACCACATTTTTGCTTGTTTATCACAGCCTCCGGAAAATACGGTCGTTCCATCATCCTTCCAAGCTGAACAAAGTACCTTTTAAAAGGAACGGAGATATTTCCCAGAGAGCATATATGAATAAATATTAGCTCATGGAAAACCAAAACTCAGACAAATCCTTTTAATAGGAAACCAAAGTTAGACAATCACCGGTTGGTCATGTGACATCGACGCCTTGGGCACGCTAGTTACAGAAGCCCCGTTCCTCGTAAGTTCCCAGCACCGTACCTACAAAGATTTTCGAGACATCAACAGGAAAAAAACAAATGGGCGTCAATAAAAAGCTGGAATACGGCAATTGATTTTCGCCTGTAGGGTTTCAGCGATTACAGACTGAGCTGTGCGAACCTGATTATCCCACGAAGTAGCAACCAAGTGGTTGGCCCTTGGGCTGAAACTGAGGCTTGAAACGGAATCACTGGGAGGTTGAATCACCTGACATTGTCACATTTGAAAGAGCTTAGCCGAAAGCATCAAACTACCTCTCCAACCAACCGTCTCATCAGAACTAATTGAAAATCCACAAAACAGCAATCAAATCACCAAAAACAGGCACTCGATTACTTCCCCCACCTGATTACCCACACGTATAACGCAGAATTCACCAAACGTACACCTACGAATCGCAGCTCGCTAATAGAAATCCAAAAAACACCGCAAGCAATCCGAGCAAGACTGAACTTATTCGAGCATCCAAAGGAGCCGCGGAAGCACGCACGAATAACACCCTAGTTCTCCAGCTCGACACCGATCGATCATCGTCGTTCAGGTCTAACGCCCATCTCTAACTGCTGACAATACAGCGAAAAAAACCACGGACATCGTAACGACAAGGAAGGACAAGTACCTCGAAAGACTTGTTAGGGTTATGGTTCCCGGCAGGAGCTGCTCCGAAACCGGCCATTGCGGCGGCGGCGGCGGCGGCGGAGGGCGGGCACGGTCGCGCCTTCGCGGCGAAACTTTCTCGGAAGAGGGAAAAATATTTCAAGTTCGGGCTTGGAGGGGTAAGCTTATTTATAAGGCGCTTTTTGAGCGTAGCGTGGTTGCGACGACGCTCATCTCGCGTGAAAGTGAGGCTTTGATCGAAATTACGATGCTCTGAAAATTCAGTTTTCTATAAAGTCATCGTGGAAAACATTTGTATTTTCGTAATATATAAACTGCCACTATTATTTCTTGACCGGACAAAAAAATAAATAAATTCTATTCTATTCTTACTGGTTGCTTTATTTATATTTTGGATTTGGAAATTCTTGTTAGACGTATTTAATGATTTTTCAAGACATTAAATATAGGGTTCGCCTCGACTTTTTCACTCGAGCTTTTTTAAAATGTATCGATCGATCTGGTAGTCGGACAATTAATATACAACGATCTAATGTATTATCTTGATTATACTTGTGCGATTAATTTTGACGATCGATCTAACCTAGAAATGTACGAGTGGAAATAGATCCTGAATCAATATATAATGTGCCCCACTGAAAGCTTGACGATGCTAATTAGTATCCATAATTTTTAAAATAAAGTCCGTCCATATGGTTAAATGGGTGGAATAACTGAAAATAGGATGTTTAAATGGTTCTGAAAGTATGAAGGGGCGTACATTTTTAGAAATTAGAAGTACGTTTAAAATATCATGTGCAACAATTAAGTAATTAAATCATCTCTTCATTGAAAATCTTAATAAAATTCTAGACATGTTGAAATTAATAATTAAACTTCAAAAGTTCCAAAAAATTATCCGGTTTCGTGGGTAAAATTCTAAGAAAAATAAGTTCAAACATGACGTGCTATGGATATTGAGATCCAAAGTGACCTCATTCGGTTCAAAGTTTTCATCTCTTTAATGCAATAACTTATTATGTAATTTTAAATTAATCGCTTGAAAATTACATGTTTAAGTCTTGAAATTCGTAATCAATAAATAGTATTTTCAAAAAAATTATTCTAAGAAAAGTCGGGCTTGAGCATGAGCACTAAATATGCTCGAACTAAACTTTTCCAGTTATCTATACATAAGCCGACTTGACTTAAGAAAATGTTTCGAGCCTAGGTTAGGCCAAGCCTACTCGAGCATTGACTCGGGAGCGAAGGGGTAGTGCCGGGCACGAACCTGCATAGGGCCCGGGCAGACACGGTCCGATGGCCATTCCTAATAAAAAAAAAACATTTTTACACATGTAAGTTAGATCCTGAAAAAAAAGAAATTAGATCCTGAAATCAAATCGAGATCAAACTGATTTCCTCTATTCAAACAATCCTAGCAAGTAGGAAAGGCTTTCATTTGTGAATCCAGCCCAACAATCTCCGGCCCATCACAAGCCCAACTTCCAGCATACCTCAACCCCCCCACGGCAGCTCAAGCGGACGACTCCACCACCGACCGCCGCCACCACCGACCGGTGCGACACCTCGAACTCGCTTCCCTCGATCGCCGTCGACCTTGCTCCGCGGCGGCCTGGTAGGTTTCAACCTCGGTCATTGTTTGCGCGTGGTTTTTGGGTGAATCGGAAGTGAAATGGTAGGTGTTCATGTTTGGTAAACCTCCGAGCGTTTCCCACTTTTGAGATGGACCGGGGACTGATTTGGCGTGGATGTGTTTTGATGGTCTTTGTTGTTGATTGGGAGCATTAGCGGATTTCATAGCCTTTGAAGTTGCAGTAGACATAGTTGCGAAATGGCCTCCGGTGCAGTGTACCGAAAGCAAAATTCGCCGCCTCTTTTGGTTTGCTGGGCTATTTCATTCAATCCTTACCAAATGGTATGTCTTGGGTGTGCCTTAATTTGAAGAAAGTGAAATTAGAGTACCTTTGGATTCTTGCAGAATGTAGTTCAAAGCGAGAGGGGATAGCTAGTGGTGATGTTTTGTGCCCAAAAAGCTTGGGTTCATCTCACCAGGAGATACGGATTTGGAGGGGTGAGATCGTGTTCCGGCTCCGGCAGCAAAAATGGCGGTAAATCCAGCACCTCCATCGCCAATTCTAGCAATGGCGGAAATGCTGAATCGAGCATCAGCACTTACAACGCGGCCTATAGGCAGCTGGACAAGCTGGATTTCATGACTGCTGCCAAGATCTTGTTCACTGGTCCCCCAAAGAAAAAGAAGTTCGGGTAGGTTAGGTCTAGATGTTCCTTTTCGTGATTATGGAATCAGCATTTCTCGCTTATATTGCTCCACTAGACACTATGATACTCTTTCTTGATATATTAAACCCGGGTTGTGTTCTTGTCATAATTATTGAAGCCAACGTGTAATTTGAATCGAATGTGAGATGAAACTGGGAATGCATATTATAGGAATCTTCATAATGCTGAATTGTACTTGGTCTGCAATTTGAAATACTTCAAATTCTTCCAGTTTTATTATTTTTTTCTCACTTAATGTCGAACTTTCTTTTTATGCAATTCTTTTTTGCATGGTCAGGATTGATTTCCATCTGGTACAGCTTTTCTTTGCCTGCATGCCTTCACTGGGTATTTCGAAGTCTACCAACTATCGAATTTCAGATTTACAATGTTGCCTGTTGGTTTGGTGCTCCTGTCTTAAAGCAAATGGTTTGTGTGACAGCTGTTTACTTGGTGGCCCAGTATGCTCGATATGAAATAAGAAGAATGGAAGCTGTAAGCCAGACTCTTTTACATACTTAGCCATTGAACACTGATACTTGACTTTGCAGTTCTTGTCAGTCAATAATTTATTACGTGCATGGAGACTTTCAGTCTGCTTCTGCTTGACTTGTGAAAGAAAAAAGGAGGATGGTTTGTGTCTTGTCGGAGTGTTGCATGTGTGATGATGGCTAATTGAAGGGTTGAATCTGTTCTTTCATATGCTCAATTTGAATCTCCAGCAACCTAATCTTTGCTATACCTACGGTATATCATTTTGTCGTTTTTGTCACTATCTCAGGAGCTGGAGCAGAAGAAGCTGGAAGAAGAAAAGAAATCGAAAGAGATGGAAGTGGACACTCCAGAAGAAAAAAAAGTGGATTCAGAAAAGGAGCTTTCTGAGGTAAAAGTGAGACTCGACAAGCTGGAAGAGGCTGTGAAAGATATAGTTGTTGAAGCAAAGAAACAATCAGGTGGCAGCTCTCCTGCAAAGCAGGAGCATGCAATGAAGAAAGAAATTCAATCATCGGCCAAGCCCAGCACCGCAGAACCAGAACCTGGAAAACCTGTAGCTAAAATCAATGATGGTAAAGAAGAGGGAGGTGGTTCGGCTTCAGTTCCTGTTTCTTCTTAAAAGGATCAAGACCAATTAAGACCCAAAATGGATGAGACTTCCATGACGCTAAGTTTGAATGAAGTTTTTGCCAAGACCGATTTCTTTTTTCTGGAAACAGATGCGCAAATTATGCTCCGGCTTAACAGAAATCCATGTCCAAAAGTTGCTTAACAAAGGTACAGACAGGGGAACTGACATGCCTACAGAGATAGTTTTCTTATTGATCTGAGCGGTTGTTTAGTCTGGCAGCCTATACTTACAGTATCAAGAGTTGATCGTGTGCCATGGGCTAAATTTTGGAATTTTCGTCCATCATCTGTCCTTCTTACTAATTTAATGAGAATATTTGAATAGCCTTTAGGTTGAATTGGCGGAATGCTATTATTTTGTGATCTGGGTTGTCTTGTTTTCTGTGTAAATCAGGAAGTCATTGAAGGTAAACTCATAATTTTTTGGTCATGATATATGGTATATGAAGAAAGGCTGGTGATTTATGGAAGAATGATGGCGAGCAGAGGTTAACGTGAATAAAGGAACAAGTCAAGTGGCCTCCTCTGTGAATGTATCCCGATTCCTTGTCATTCTATTTGTGCTTGATATCGAGTAACTAGTTCCCTAATGCTGCATTGTGCAATATGCATATCTACAAGGTTCTGAAGAATCTTACTCATTTTGAATGTGATATAAGTCTAATCACTTGTTACCCTTGCAAACTTTAGTTGCTTCCTGGTGCTTCATGGTTGCAGTAAACACGCCACCTCCTCTCATACAAAAAAGGCTGCTATTAAAACTTGCCATTTGTTTCTTTAAATGGAATTTACTATCAATTGAAGTAAGCATGGATGAATATGTGCTTCCAGTCCTACTAAATGATCAGTTTGATCCATTTATGAGTTTGATGCTTCACGCATGCTCTGAAATGTTGATAATTGAAAGTAGAAACAAGGAGATGTGGGAGGGAAAACCGTGTGTGCAATCCGGTCTCCAATAATTTAAGATCCTTCAGTTTGATACATTTGTGTTAAAACATAATTTATAATGGCATGGTCAAGCAATCTGATTCATGGATATAAGACGATGTGTAATTATTAGTCTTCTTCAAGTAATTTAAGAAGTAACGCCCAACTTGTAGAAACTAACAGTCCATTACACGTATTAGGATGATATTACAAAAGTGAGGACCATTTTCTGCAGTAAAGCTTTCCACCTAATCTTAGCCAATGATGACTCCGTTTTGAACACAGACATCTTCCTACTTGTAGTACTTTTTTGGTGTTTCTTGCTTTAACTACAAAATAATTCGCTTCCTATTTTTGACACGAAAAAAGGGACTTTCCACCTGAAATGCCAACTTTGGTGAGCATTCATGACTTGTAACTTTCCATTGTGACTTGCATCTAACTCAATCATGGTCCTCATTTAGCGAAAAAAAACTCAATCATGGTCCTCACTATTGTCGGATTATTGGGGCAATTAACTGTCATAACGATGGGACTGTTCCTGTCACATTAACTCTTGATTGTGGAAAATCCGAGGTGCATTATGACTAATGAAAAGATATAACTAGTGCCCAACAGGGTTTGATGTGGGCCTCCTGCTTTGATGGCCATAGTCAAGAAATCTTATTAGGTGAGAAATCAAATGAATGTGCAGATTTTACCCAAAGTTTGTGTATGGAAAATGATGTGATATCAGAGCTTTTGTGGGCCATTCATCTCACATGGCCATACCAAACCAAAATGGTCTATAATCAACTGTAAGTGGGTATCTGTAATGCTATCCAGACAAATCACAACCATCCAACTCTAATATGTTCTTTCTTGAAAAGCATTACGGATTTAGTGTTTTAGGACAACAAGAGATGACAAGAACATGCTTTCAGATTACACCCCTGCCAGTGTGGACCAACAGGTCCGACCGAAACTAACAATGTATGTGAAAAAAAGCTTTCTGTTCTTAATTAAAAAACTTTTGTTGCATGTAATGTTCTGGAGGACTCGTTCTATTCTTTGTCCCCCACTCTCCTTTTAAACTCCAACTAGTGTCCTCCACTAATTTAATAGCGGCGAAATTCAAATCTTAACAGGTGAATGCAATGTTTACAAATTCCCTTTGCACTGGTTGTCTAAACCAGCTTTTACAGCCAGCGATCATCCATGAAAATCTCTTAATATTGTGAGCGGTACTGTAGCTGTAAAAAATTGAGTTGTTCTTCTTGTGCTTATCACTTGATCGGCTACTGCTAAGAAAACTTAATTCTGAATCGAGAAACTCAGATTTCCAGTCTATAGGATACAGTAGAAGCGTACTAGAAATTAGTCTATCCCACAGTGATTTATGTCTATACTCAGAAAAGAATGTACAGAATGATAAAACTAAAACAAAATAAACCAACTTTGCCTGAAGAAGTAAGATAATGCCAGTACTTTTGCTTGGAGAGGGCAAAAAAAGGGGCAAAAGGAAGAGAAAAAGCAGCTCAGAGTTTCAGGGACAAGTCAATGGTCTGCACTTCATCTCGTTTGGTATCCAAATGGTTCACACTGTCCCACCAGAATCCTCCCATCCCTTCAGCAGCAGAAGGAATCTTCCTGACTCCGTCGAATCTGCCGATCCCGGAATTTGATGATGGTCCTGTGGTGGTTATTCCCACATGAAAAGAATCCTGTACCACAAGTTTTCCAACTGCAGGCTGCTGATTCAGTGATTGCCGAGTCCACCTGTCTCGCCCGTAAGTGTGAGACGGCTTGTGGATCATAGAATGCACTTGAATGCCAAGAGATCTGTCATAAGAGCCATGCAGAGGCAGGGAGGCCATGCTGGAATAACCAAAGCCACCGATTCGGTGACGCTTTGCTAGCGTCCGCTCTCGCTTGTGCGCATTCTGGTGTCCTCCGAGTGCTTGAGAGCTGTAAAATTTCCTCTGACAATAGTTGCATGAAAACACTCTTGGCTCGGTTTCACTACCTTGAAGGGTGTCTTCAGAGTTGCGATGTGAATCAGAGTCGAAACCTCGGATGAGATCCAGTTCCGGATTTGACCCGTGACTCGAATCTTCCCTAGTGAGGCTTAGATCCAGGATAAGAGCGGAATTCTTGCTTTCTCTGTCTCTCTGATAATCTTTCTCTAGTTGTTGCATCCCCTCCATGGAACTTCAGATGATATAGGCTGATGTTGGGTTTTCTGAATGACCTGCTCTCACTTTGGAGGGTACGTGTGGAGGAAATTAGCAAAAGCAATTTACTAGTTATGTGGCATGGAGATAACCTTTTGTAGCAGATAAATATATTCAAATTCAAAAGCTTTTTGATGGGCCAGTAATAAAAGCTCTGAGATATGTATGGAAGGAACTGCTCCTGTTTTGCAGTTACAAGGTCTTAATATAGAAGGACTAGGATACTTGGACTAGGACATTTTTGGAAGAGAGAGAGAAAGAGAGATGTTACAAACTCTTGATTGAAACTCATGAGCGATATCGGGCACATATCCTTGAATGCACTAAAAACGTGTACATTTATTCTTCTCTCTGCCTCAAACTCTCTGTCTTCTTGCCATTCTGTCTTTGTGTTTTGCGGTCCTTCTTTGTGAATGTCCGTGGCTGCGCCATCAAACATTAAAACCGAGACCGAATAAATCCGCCTTTTTGGCTTTTGGAGTTATGCGAGTCTTGGAATAGACTCATCTTAAAAAAGATGTGGCTTTGTAAAGTTTGGCACCCAAATGAAGGATATGCAATATCTTCACAGAAAAGGTCATGTCCTTACCTTGCGTAAGAGTTCATTCATTGTAGGAGCAATCACTTGTACATACTTCGCACTATAGTATTTCAGCGCACACTAGAAGTTAGTGGGTGCCTACGCAAATATAGTTTAAAATAGGTGCTGTTGTTCATAAAATAATCACCATATATGAGTTGTGGACCAAGATAGTGTCATCATTTTGAAGTCTCAGCAGTCAGCACAGTTTGTGCAGATAGCCAATCTCTTGGATCAACTAATTAATTCTAAAAGTTCTGCAGGTCAAGCTTCTGATTAGGTTTTTTGATGATTGTTGCTTTACAATTGCAGATTATAGACCCCGAGAGCATAACAATGATCTCCTTGTTATTGCACCGGATGATTTTTGAAAAGGTTAAAGCATATTGAAAATAAAAGCTCGCATCAGCTGCTTGCGAGATGCCAGCCAAGAAATCACCCGAAGGGGTTCTCGTACTAACCAGCCTTAGCTAAACTAAGTTCCTTTAACCTTAATCTTTTGTCAAATTGCCATTTCATCAGTTCATGGGAAACTTCTATTTCAAGTTCAACTAAAGCAGGAAAAAATATGGGAATTTCTCAACATCCTTCCTCTCTCCAAACTGTGGCACCAGAAATTGCCACAGAAAGTTCGTCGACATGTTTCGCACATAGAAGTGATATATATTTGTAATGATCAGTGCACATTGTTAGGTAAGCTGCCACGCTGAGAAAGTTAGAGGCTACATATATATATCGTTTTCTATGCCTAGGGATCTGCTTTAGTCAATAGCTAATCCTCTGTGAGCTAGCAGAATTGATGGTTAAATACAAACCTGTGCCTTTCTTTTTCCATCTTAGTAGCCTCCTTGGGAATCAATTCCAAGACATTGGATAGCAAATTGAGAGTTGGAAACACGGGTTGTACAGGTAACTCTTTTTCGGTATGTGTCCTCTCTGCGTTTGTAATGAGATAGTGACAGAAAGCAGTCACTTGTGTCTGTGTTGGATTTTAAGTCTGTAGGCCAGAGCTTTGCAAGAAGACAAATACAGGTAGATGGAGTGGGAATGTCAGAATTTACCTAGAAGACGTTGGGCACCAAAGTGCTTCTCCATGGTAACTGGCTAGTGTTCCAAGGGTTCTTCAGATGAACCATATCAATATCATCCATCAAATTGTGGCGAGCGTCTTTACCAATGATTTAATGATACAAATATCAATTATCTACAGATAGATCATGTCCATGTAGATCTTATTACTCGGAGAACATTGGAAACAGCAGAGTGACTAGGATGCAATAACCAGAGTCCAAAGTCCAATGAGACAGTTGCCATAGCATGCTTAGACTAAGGTTACTCTATTTGACCCTCATACATCTAACTTGACTTCTAATTACATGGCGGTTTGAATATGATTTCTTGCCCTCTCACCACGGGTAGTTTGCATCAAGTAAAAAGGAACAAAGACACCTAAGATTACCTTAAAAGTTTAGCATCATCTCCATTGAATTCCATGGAGCCACTATCAAAATTGTAAAGGGCCGTGTGCTTGTAGTTGCGGTTGCAGTTTGTCTTGCAATTGCTGGGTGCCTCCCTTAGTATTATACGCTATCCAGTAATTTCGCAAGTTATGACCTAGAAGCAAGGGCAGAGATATAGGTATCTGTCAAGAGTGAATAAGTGTAAAGCTGTGCCTACTTTATGTGATTTTTTCAGACCAACATGACCTGATTTTGACAAACACCTAAGTATGACTCCTAAGACCCTATCATCATCACTTCAACTTGGGGCATCCTTCTCGAAGTAAGCTAGCTTTCCATTGGCCTTCAGGCCTTGAAATCCTGATTGAAAGGAAGACTGGAAGTACAAATCCCTCTCTTCAAAACTTTTGTCTCTATTGCCCACACTACCAGTCAACTTTGGGGGGGGGGGCCGCTTGGTGTTGTGGTCCCCAATCAAAAACTTCATGTGCACAAATGAAAAGTCCAATTCAATCCACATGGAAACAGAAGATTCGTTTGTCGTCTCGCAGTGGCAAAAGTTTAGTTCACAAACAAGTGGCAGACAGGTGGATGGAGGAGTTGATGGAAATGGCCCTTAACATGCTCCCGGATTGCCGTCCTACTCATGTTAATCCTCATCAATCATGCTCATTTTCCTGAAATTAAGCCCGAGATAAAACAAGAGCTGAGACAAATTGTTTGATCAATCAGGAAGAGTGAATGATGGGCATGCATAACAGTCTAACTGGTTGTAAAAGCACTTGCTTTTGAACCGTTTGATCTTCTCCTGTACATATGTTAAACATGATTTGTTAGGCGATGTTAAGCCTGCCTTGTCTAATCAAATTGGAACGAGGTATCTCTCTAGATATCTCTGTCCGTTCATTTTGTATATTTAAAGTTTGTCATGTAGTTTTAAAGTTACAGGAACTTCAACCTTATCCAACCAAAGCAGTGACAACTTCTCTTCTCCTTAGCACCTGAAAGAAATGGAAACCCATCTCTTTAACACCTACCCTCGGGCTTTTACAGGTTCTGCAAAGGTACAGAGGCAGCGTTTAGAATTAGCTTTGCCAAAGGGCTTTGGATGCTCAAATCCCCTTGGGCTAAATTTTGGTATATGGCAAGATTTTTCACAAACTCATTGAGCCAAAGTTGGCCTTCAAAAAGCCAAAAACCCAAGGAAACCTTGGAGGTACCTTGGCATTTGGGCAATCTCAGTAAGCAACGGTGCTGAGTAAGTGACAAAAATTTTCTTCCAAAACTACTCTCATCTAATTTTTGATTTTCCGAATTTAGCCTCGTCTGCCACTGTTCATCATATTATTCACTTACATCTTGGCCAGTGTGGTCGCGCAACCCGACGACAGGCCGAAGGGGGGACGACAACTGGCCAGAGGGGGGCCGGTGTGGTCACGCAACCTGGCAACTGTCGCTTGGGCTCGCACGATTGCGGTGCGGGGCCACACGACCCAGGCAAGGGCCGCTTGAGGTCACGTGACCTAGATGACCTTCGAGGGCTGCCGGTGACCTAGATCGGGCGCCGTGCGGCCCTCGTTTGAGGCCGGATGACCTCAAGCAGCCCCCCGCGATTGTCGACAAGGGTCACAAAACCCAGTCGAGGGCAGCCGGTGACCCAAATCTGATGTCGCACGGCCCTCGTCTGAGGCTGCACGACCTCGGGCAACGTCGACAACCGTCAACGAGGACCGCAGCTGCCTTGGTTTCGCGCTGCCTCAGACAAGAGCCGCACGGCCTTAGATCTGTGTCACCGGTTGCCCTCGACCGGATTTCGCGACCCTCGTCAAGGGTCGCTCGACCCCAGGTGGCCCTCGTTAGCTATCGCCAAGGGATGCCCGAGGTCGTCCAGCCTCCGACGACGGCCACCGGCGCTAGATCTGGGTCATCGGCGGCCACCTGTCCTTCGCTGGAGCCGGCAAAGGTTTCAATTGTTGTTTAATAAAAAATAAAAAAAAATGTATTGCAAGTATATTTTTTCCAAACGCTATTTTACCCAAAGTTACTTTACAATAAACTTTTAAGTTACAACTTACCAAACATAATTTGCATTTTGAAAAATTCTTTCAACTTAAAGTCCTTTGCATTTCCTTAAAGACTTTCTCTCAAAATGTTCCCAAACGTAGCCAGAGAATAGATGTCATAATTTCCACAGCTAGAAACCCACAGCTATCGTTTATACTATTGAAAGTGCAGTTCTATGATGACCCTCAGAGAATGTCATTCTCTCTCTCTTGATTTGTTTCCCCGGATTATTTAGAACAGATGTACAGCAGAAGTGTAACAGAACGTCTCAAGATTGAGACGTTCGAATTAGGCCGGCCTTTGACAAAGTCCTCTAATTATTGAACTCCCTAGCCAATCATATTGAACATATCATTTTTGCGACGTATTGAATAGGAGGGAATCAGTGGAAGTACATGTCTCTAAGCAAGAAGGATTGTCCCTTTCAGATTTGAACATCAGGCACCAACCTAATGTTCATGGAACTCTTTTCTCTAAAGGGTGCGTGCGCGCATCACGGTGTCGCCGCATCCCCCTTCCTTGCCTCTTCCTTGCAAGTTGAGTGGACCTTGGCCAGCTTTATGTCTTGGAGAGGTGGTCCTAAGAGTCGGTCACTTTCTGGCTCGGTTGAAATACAGATGTACTTGTAAGGGTATCTTCTTAGCTTATTCGCTTTCAGGTTTCAGCCTCACTTGACGGCCGACTTGGAGAACAATTCTACTTCACTCATTTTAGTGGTAAGATATTAAAGGGAAGTTTTTCTTTCCACATGGACATCACAGGTTTTCAAGTGAAATAATCTTTTTTTTTTTTGTCATACAAGTGAAATAATCTAAACAAGCTCGAGTGTGACATCAATGAGAGTTAGTTTGAATGCGCATTTTCGATTGATTTACCAAGTGAGAATAATTAAAAAGTTATAAATGTCAACAAAATCCTCATAGCTGGAAAAAAATTACGGCAGTGACAACATCATCTTTACCGCCAATTCATCCTCAAAATACCAAATCAAAATCCAGGTCAAACTCAAAACATTTGAGAAAAGCATAGTTCCAACTCGATAGAGTGAAGATATACAAACGATATGCCACACTGCTCATTAAGCGTATCGTCATGAATATCCCGCATAACAAACATTGAATTTAATATGTCCTGTAGCCTTGCAACGAAAACAGATTCCCCAGGCAAAGGCAAGTAAATGACTAAACAGAATGTGCTGTAGGTTTTCCCAGTTGTTGGTCAAAGTTGGGATTGCCTCAACACCATTATGGCATTATCACATTATTCTCTTCAAGCAATGGGTAATGGGGAATGAGTTCGAAAGCTCTACAAAGATAACGGTGGACCCAAAAGCCTTGAAGTGCATCGGGCATTGTCTCTATAAACAGTAAAATGCAGATACAGAATCCACTTGGAGGATAAAGAAAAGGTATAAAAAGACAGTTGTCACATTCTAAAGAACAACTAATTACAAAACATCGAGAAATTGACCCATACTGACAACCCACTAGTAATGCTAAAAATGACATCGTTACTTCCTCAGCCAATATATAAAAATGAGAAATGTGCAAGTAGAAGCAACAAGAGAGAGTATAATGGTATCCATAGACTTTTTTCTCTTTATTGCCGAGAGAATTTGATTAACCTGCAGCAACATACCAGAGACAATTACATCGGTTCATAACACATGTAGAAATATTACATATGAGCTAAGAAAATATAGAACCATCCGTCCTTCATACTTGATCTATTACTTACATAGATTTTGCTTCCCATCATGTTTACCCTCTTAATATCAATATCCTTCAGGTCTTCTTTTGGTTAAACCAAGAAAAAACTTATTCAAAGGCACTATAATATTTTACATCATGACATCACTATAACGTTTTGTGGCTTCATATGCAACCATTCTTTCAAGTCCCCAAGGGTGTTTTTCCTGCTACATGTATTGATGTTAGCATATTTAAAAATTAAACTGTGCCTTCATCTAGCAATTTAAACCTTTAGAACAGTCGGTTGTGATCCCATAAAATCTCACAGTATCAAACAGGATGGTCCTGAGCTCAGGTCATTCCAGATCTCTTATCTGCCTCCTCATTATATATTTTCATCCTTTAATCTTTGGTCAAAGTCCAGCTTATGTGTAAGAGAAACTATTACAGTGTTTAATTGTAAATCACGCATTTATCTTACAATTTAGACTTTTAGCACAATTGCATGTGTTCCATAAAATTTATAATTGAAATGATCACTTACTGATGGGAGGCGGCTGCTGACATTGCTAAGTTTTGAATTGATGCCCCCAAAAGTGGAACGTTGCAAAACAAGGGCACCAATTGTTGCTTGTGCTTGGGATATGACATTGTCCATCTGGAGCAAAGGAACATGTTTAATAAGCTGGTCGAACAAATTACCAAGGCTTTTCGTTTTGCCAATAATTCATCCATACAAAGTACCTAAGTTAAAACCTATATTCTTACAGTTGGGTACAAATTGGCATTCCCACACTACACCGAGCTGATCACCTAAGGTTGTCCAGCCAGTGGCTTACAAACGTAAAGCTTCATGCATCCATTGATACAGTAAAAAAAAAGCAATAATCACAGAAGAACACGTGGACAACCATCACGTTATTTGACATCAAGGAAGCCCAGGTGGTGAAAGAGTAGATGAAACTAAAAATTGATACTAAAGAAACTGGGACAGCACATAATCAGATTCTACCCAACATAGCAAAAGCGAAAAATATAGAGTCATGATTGAAGCTGATACCTAATGGTGAAAATTCCAGTCGAATGTTTCAAGAGATCTCCATAACAACCGCAGGTTACGACTAAAAACAAAATAGCAAACAGTGAAATGACCACGAAATTAAGAGTTGTTGATAACACATACGGGATGTATATAAAAGCCATGCCAAGCTGTTCTTGTCGTAAGGTCATACCATAATGTCAATACCCTATAAGATGAAAAAAACTACATGTGACACCTCATCAACCAAAACAAACAATAACCTCGCTACCGGCACACTGTGCATCATAGTTTAACTTCATTTTCATCAGCAATAAGCAAATTGTTGCACCATAATTTTAGAAGCCAATATTGCATACCTGTCCTGTACTTCTGCCAATGGATGCACGCTCCTTAAGGAGGGCTTGCTCTGCAGAACCATGGCCATCTTCCAAGTCCAGCCTTGTCCTATCAAACTCCCTAAAATCCTCGAGGAGTGAAGCATGCTCTTGTTTAACTCTTAGGCTGGATCGAAGTCGATAGAACTCCTGCATTGATGTAAATTAAGGTAATTCGGCCAATTCAGTGAGGAATAGAACTGGAAGTTCAAGGGAGAAGTTTCCTCAAAAACCAAATGAGTCGTGATAATTTACCCCAAAAGAAAGTTAGTCATGGCAAGAAAAAATCCCTCATCCGTACTGGAAAATTTGATTAATAACATTCCACATCCCCAACAAATAGGAGATTCCAATGTAAAACAAATTACGCTGGTTCTTCTTACATAGAGCAACCAATATTGAGAGAGAGAGAGAGAGAGAGAGAGAGAGAGAGAGAGAGAGAATGCATATAAGAGGGAAAGTTAAAGAGGCTAATTTTATTTTTTGATCAGTTAAAGTGGAAGATACAGGATCAAGAAAGGAGGTATTTTAATTAAACTGAGAGACTTGAGAATGACAAAGTCATGCCCTTTTAAGAAAAGATGGTCATGTCTTGTAATCTTCATGAACTTGAGCATCTCATATCTAAGTACAAGTGACCTTTTCTATCTCTACTAAATATCCAAATACACTAGAGTGCCAATAGAAATAGGAAGGATAAGTCCGTTAAATTGCCCAACTAAAAATATCCCACTAGAATACTAAACTCTGTTCAGAATAACATATTGCACAGCCATCTGACCAAAACAATAATATTTCAGTTACAGGTACTAGGTACCTAGCAAGAAAATTATCCCCCACAGCCAAGAATAACAGCAAAAGTAAAGAGCAAAATGCAGTACAACTTTTTTACTAAACTGGCAATGCTAGCATGAAGGATAATCTGAAAGTCAGGAGGGAAGAATTGAAGTTTGCAGGTAGGCATATGGAAATAAATTATGTAGAACAAGAATGGAGTTGTGACCACTGCTGCAGTCAAGATGCGCCAGAAGAAACATTCTCATTAAGAAGGACATGGTCAAACATCAGCAACTAATGATAATCTGCAGGGTCTTTAAAATTGGCAAGTTTGGTGAGGGTGCAAGGGAAAAGGAAAAGGAAAGACCTAAGAAGGCGGAAACATGAAGAATATTTTGATCATATTGACATTATGCAAAGTGAAATTTGACACCACTTAATAGTCAAAGGCTATGTTGTTACTTTTTATCAAATGGAAAAGAGTGGTGAACGCTGAGGTAGCTCCACAATTTGTGGCACAACAGGTGGATAATGATTTTATCTGCCATCCAGTATGTAGCCAATTGAAGTTAGTGTGATTTATGATTATGTCTAGTCACCTTCATGAAGCAGATTTGAATCAAGAAAGGAGTGGGCAGTTCATCTGCCTATTTTGATGGTTTGCACTGATTAAAGATTTGCCAATAAATCAATAATTTCCTACAGAAGATTCAACCATTTTTCAAAACGTGTGCATTTTTCAATTAGGTTCTTAAATTTGCTCCGACTTATCCTATGATGCACACCAATCTGTACAATATTATAGGAAATGATAACTTCGAGTCCCTGATTTGATTAGTCTACTGGGATGAGCTTATAACATACGAGCAATCAAGAAAAATTCTGGCACGGTCCTATTCTATCTTCTCTAGTCTGATATTCTGATGTGCGACCGAAAACACGGCTAAGACTCAAAGATCTCAAGTTGACTGTAAATTAACCAACATTGAAGTATCATTCGGTGCTTAGGCCAAATTAAATCTTGAAACAACGTCCCTACCAAGCAATATCAAACTGCCAAAAATACCTGCGTAAGATCTTGTAGAATTTCTTGATGCCGTGTCAATGTATGAGAAACCATCTCAGATCCTCCAGATGATACCCAAGCTTGCATTTGTATATTTACTTGTTCAAGCTGTTTCAGTTGTCGATCTATCCCAGTTTCAACATCCATCTCCGTCGCATCAGCTTTAGAAGAAGCCTTTGCAGAAACAATCCTCCTATACGAATTCATCTGCTCATCCAACTGAGCTTCGATCTTTCTCGCCTACACTCAAAAGGTCAAGAGACATTAGAAGCGAAAGATACATGCAGCAGGGACAGTCATAGGAATCACGATGAGAGGGGAAAATAAGATCCAGGAACTGTCATCGAGTCATTCTGACAATTATACTTATTCTAAGGAAATTATAAATGGGTCAGGATGCTCAAGGAAAATAGTAGCTTCACTAAGTGGGGAACATTAAGATCATTTCCACTTGGGCAACAAAAGGTCATCCTCCCCTCGTTAGCCCTTGTGGTATAACTGTCGTTACAATTCACAAACAGCTGCAAAACATTTGTATTAGGAATTCGAACACTCCTACAATCTCTGTGGCGCCTCGCACACACATCCAACATTTCCATGGTCCTTGGCTTTAGAACAGGAATACTGAGCAAACAACTTTGCACTCCCGACGTCTCTCGTGAAACACAATCGAGGATATCGAGACGAAAGTGATCAAAATCCAGCTTTACCGACTTCGCATGTAGATGATCTGGAGTGTCGAATACTCAAGGAACAAAGATCCTAACTTTCCAGAACCGTTCAGTGGAATCCTCACTAGATCGGACAATCAACCTTAATCAACTAATATCCATAAGAACTGACTCCACCGTACATCCTAGACTTCTCGTAGATCAGACGTCGGAGACAATAAAACGAAATTGGAGCCAAACGAAATCCCAAATCGAGCAAAAACCCGAGGCCTGACCGAGAGGATCTCCAGCAAGTCGACAAACAAATTCACCCATTCAACATCAGCTAGGCAAATCGATCCCGACGAGGACAACGAGGAAGAGAAACTAGAACCTGCTTGCGAAGGGCGTCCCATGAGCTCGGCACATCCATGAATCGAACAGCCTGAACCGAACTTTTGTCGCCGGAATGAATCGGAGAAGGGCGACGAAGGCGACGAGAATCCTTCGTGCTGGATCCCGATGCCGGAACGTTTCTCTGGTTCTCGAAGCAGAATTGAAACGGCAGGTAATCGGAGGTGTTCTTGTTGCTGATTTCGATTTGGGTTTCGTGAACTTTGTCGATAGAGCCGGAGACAGGTCGCCTGATCCTCACCGGCAATTGGTCCAGTTCGCTTCTTCCTCAATTCATCACTTATTATTTTTGTTTTTTTTTTTTGGGGGGGGGGGTTTCTGGATTTCTCCTCTTCTTCTATTTTTTTCTTTTCTAATTGCGGCAAATTGCCGCCATTTTCCCCCCGACCGGTCGCAAGTCATTTCTTATCTCTACCCTTAATAAATCAACCTCAACCTATACAATTCACATAAATGAAAAATTTATGGAATTTCGTAAAAGTTAAATCCAACGGCTAATTAAGTCTTAAGACTTTCAAATAACATAATTATGTATTTCCATTAAGTAAGTCCATAATGAGTAATAAATTCTGATGTGCTATGCTTTTTCAAAGACCATTAGTTCACGACTTTTATAATAAATTAGAATTGTGCTCCCCAAAAAAATTATGGACTTGTTAAGCCGAATCCAACTCCAGGGGTGATCAATTCTCGGTCCGGTTCAATAGAATACGTCACATTTTTTTTTCTCACTATTTGATACCGTATGTTTTGAAACTAGAATTGAGTTTTCCATACCAACTACACATAATTACAACGTGCAATTTGAGCCAATATAATGATGAGTTGTGTTCCTAATACCAACTACATATATGTTTTAAAATTGGAATCATTCTCCCCATGTCGACTACACATAGTCGGAAAAAAAAAATGTAGTCTATCCGGTTCGGTTCTCCCTTGAAAACGGAAATCATATTACCTAGACATCGGTTTTACTTTTAAGAATCGGGAATCGGATCCAATTGGTTGATTCGATCCGGTCTAACCTATTCTTGGTTCGTGCTGTCAATTTTACACACCCCTATTTAAATTCATTCAATCGTCCTTTTCTTGAACAGCCCAGATAGAGTCAAAGTATTGCGATCCTTTTTGACAGCTCGGGTTGATTTTTCCATATCAATTACCATTTAAAATCATTATACGATGTTAGACAAAAAAAGAATAGGGAAAAAAACCCCAAAATTATGTTATTTTTAACACATTTACTTCATTGTACTTTAGTCCATGGATATTTTCGTCTTTTTCTTTTTTTTTTTCCCTTTCCGGCGAGGGTCGCCTCGCCGATGTTGGACGAGGGTGGCCCTCGCCTGAGTTGGGCGAGGGTCGCCTCGTCTGGGTGAGCGAGGGCGGCCCTCTTCCGACTTCGGCGAGGTGACCCTCGCTTGACGTCGGCGAGGGTCGCCCTTGCCTGAATCGAGCAACCCTTGCTTGACGCCGACGAGGGCCGCCCTCGCTCGCCCAAGCAAGGCAACCCTCACCCAACTCAGGCAAGGGCGACCCTTGCCAGAGTTAAGCAAGGATTGCTTGACTCAGGCGAGGCCCTCGTCAGCGTTGGGCGAGGGCCACCCTTGCTTGAGTTGGGTGAGGGTTGCCTCGCCTAGGCGAACGAGAGTGGCCCTCGCCCGACTCTGACGCTGGCGACTCTCGCCTGACGCTGGCAAGGGTCGCCCGACGTTGATGAGGGCAGCCCTAGCCCGACGCCGGTGAGGGCAGCCCTAGCCCGACGCCGGAGAGGGCCGCCTTTGCCCGACTCAAGCGAGGGTGACCCTTGCCCGATGTCGGCGAGGGTCGCCCTTGCTCACTCAGGAAAGGTGACCCTAGCCGAAAAGGGAAAAAAAAAGAAAAAACAAAAGAAAAACGAAAATGTCCATGGATTAAAGTACAATGAGGTAAATGTTTTACAAATAGTATAATTTGAGATTTTTAGTGTTACAAAAAAAGTTCGGGATAAATATATCACATGTGATATAATTTGGGGCTTTTGTGGCTTTTTCCAAAATGATATCATATGATAATTGCCGTATTGCAGCATTGCATGCCCTTGTTTTGTCAGACACACGAGTGGGGATTGTTAGAATTATTTATTACTTAAAAATTACAGCGGGAAAAATACAGTCGGCAGCGTTATTCCTTTTCCCTTAAGCCTCTCGGCCAAACCCTAGTTCGCCACCAGAACTAGAAGCACGCACTGTGGTCGTTCTTCTGCGCTCATCCGCCGATCAGGTAGCTTCTTCTCAACCTGTTCGCTGCGATGGTTACCGTTTCACTGGCTCATCGACGCTTGTGTACTGTTCTTAGTCCAGGGCTCTTTGATTTGGGGGAATTCGATGGCGGAAGAGGCGGCGGCGCAGCCATTGACGTACGTGCAAGAGGCGATACTAAAGAAGAGGAAGAGCACCGAGGAATTGGCCCTCCGGAGGAGAGCCCAGCTCCAGCTGAGCCAGAAGAGGTCGAAGCAATCCAAGTCGAGCGACTTCAAAATGCCCGAGCAGTTCATCAGAGATTATAGAGACAAGGTACTGTCTCTTTTTTAACTTTCTACTCTAGTTTGGATATCATCGTGGTGGTTCGTTACGTCCTGAGTAGCTTGTGTGGATACTTGCGGGTTTACTGGGAATTGGAAACAGGAATTTGTGATTGGGTTCCTAAATCTCAATTATCATGGAAGAAGGTCGTGTAATTCAATTGCTTAGGCTTGCTTGGCTAGTGTGTGGATGGCTATCATAGTTTGTCCTCTCGGTGTATATCCGTTTGGGACCGATTTAATAGGTGCTTTGGAGACATTCGTGTATGATGGTGGCTGCTTCGACAGTACAATTGTTGAGAACACTCGACTTTTGCTCTATGAAGAGTCAGCTTCGTGGTGTTGGCCACAATGATTTTGGAGGCTAATTGTTCGTTTGTAACACCTACCCAGTAACCTAACCAGTGGAATGAGAACTTTGCTGAGAACTTCCATTAAGCTCTAGAGAACTTCCATTAAGCTCTAGAGGTATTTGGGTATTATATGGACTTTGTTACACCTTCAGCTTAGTTGGACCCTTTTTCCTCTCGTGTTTCAGCCATGGTCTTTGTCCCTTTCCTTTTGTTCTTTCCTTTTTTTGTTTGACTATGCTTACTTTTGAATTAACTGGTGCTACAACTACAATTTTGCGGGAACATTCAGTGGTTTCACAGCATAGTTTGTGTTTGGTTTCTTGATGATGTCCATGCGGTCCTCTGTTGACTTCTGAATGTGGAAAATAAATGAAACGGGACACAAAATCATTTACCTTACTTTTTTTTGTGTAGGAACTTGATCTCATCCGAATGAAACATAGGGTTAAGAGACGAGTGCCGCCTGTAGCCCCATTGAACTCGAAGCTGCTCTTCATTATCCGCATTCAAGGGTGGGATTCTTGCCTATGGAGGTTCTTTCTTATGGGTAGTTTGCTAGAGTTGTCCTTACAATCTGAACTCTACCTTCTCCTCCTCCCAGGAAAAATGACATGCATCCAAAAACTAAAAAGGTCTTAAACAATCTGAGACTAAGAAGAGTCCTTAGCGGTATCTTTGTGAAGGCAACCGATGCAATCCTGGCGATGCTGCAAAAGGTGGAACCATATGTCACATATGGGTAGGCAACTTAAATTCTGCTTCACATCCTTCTTTGATTTTGTAGTAGTAATTGTCATGTTGCCGACAGCTATACGAGCTGGTGACATTTTTGGGATTTGTTCCTCGACTTGTGGTTCAACTGCAGAAGACCCTTTGAAGTCGACCAAACTGAAATTTTTTAGAGTGGATAGAAATACAAATTGTCCTTTAAGGCCCTGCCTGTTTGGGACCCATTGATCACATGCTGCTGAATATTAGTGGAGCTGGCCTAAAATGCTTAGTAACATCCCTCAGCTTGAGGAGCATTTGATAAGTCATAAGTACTCTTAGTAATTAAAAAATATAGGCCTTGACTATTTCCACATCTCCATCTTTGACAGTTTTTAATAAGAATTTATCGGTCATTGATAGTCGTCTGCCCTTGGAGTAGAGTTTACTACCTGACCTTAGTTGAATGTTAGCATCACAATTAGCATTTGAATGCCATCTTCTACATATGCCCTGTGAGTATTTTGACCCCTGTTAATGCCTTCGTGATTATCCTAACCTGACTTAGTCCTTTGCACCTGGGCATTTCATGGAGGATCTTTTTTATTCCTTTTTGAAGGTGTCCTAACCTTGCCAATGTGAGGGAGCTTATTATCAAGAAGGGATTTGCAAACATTGACAAGCAGAGAGTTCCTTTGACAGACAATAACATTGTTGAGCAGGTACTTCATCATGAAATCTAGTCGATGAAATTTGTTCATGAAGCATCTGCTTTCTTCCCTTAATTTTGTTGAGACTTTTCCAAACCCCTTTGTATCATCATGTGCCGTCTTGTGTTTCGTGTGTGTGAATAACCTTCTTTTGGGATTTTGTTTTGAGCAGGAATTGGGCAAGTATGGCATCTTATGCACGGAGGATATAGTCCATGAGATCGCAAATGTGGGTCCACATTTTAAGGAGGTTACTAGCTTCCTGTGGCCTTTTATGCTCAACAAGCAGGACGGAGGCCTAAGAAGAACTAAAAGAATGTACAAGGATGGGGGAGAGACTGGCAATCGAGAGGATCACATCAATGAACTAATCAGCAAATTGAACTAGCATAGGCTGATCTTGCTTGTGAAGACAAACATGGACTAGTGATACAGTTTTGTAATTTGTGGCTCTTATCTAAATTTTGAAATTAATGCTAGTGGTATTGCTTTCTTCTGTCTGTAGTGATAAAACTCAAGGATGATTGTGCTCCTCCTTCCCTCCTCATTGATTATAGGGATTTGCACTCTGTGTAGCCACAACCATGTGGAATGCTGAGCATTTGGTGGTTGCATACCGTTTGTGATTTTGGAATATCTCCGCTGCTAGCTATCATCATCTTCAATCTTATTAACCGGAACCGAGAAATATGTCCTCAAACCATTACGAGGCGAAACGTACCGCTTGCAATTAGAAGGATTTGGGTATGTCTTCAGGTATGACACCAGCCGCATAAATTAAGAAAATGCAGTAAGATGTTTCAATTTTAGTACTCTATACTTGGTGTTTCGACTTCATAATTTGGGCAATTAGGATTTTGCCACGCTACAAGCACTTGCGTTTAAGTTTAACCTACGGCTATTAGCAAAAATAAGATTTGCTTGTGCATCGACTCAAAGAAGAAGGAAAGAAAAGGGCAACTCTCATTTTCCCTTGGGCTAATTCCAAAAAACGCACAAACTTAAGATCGAGTGATGATTCTGGCCTAAGCCTTTTTTTGTTCCATAAAAAAATACCAACTTTAGATCGAGTAACAATTCTAATCCAAACTTTATTTTTTGTCTCATTAAAAATCACAAACTTTCACCATTATCCCAAATTTAGCTGCTCATTGACTTTCTATATAAAGTTACCCTTATTTGAGAAAAAAAGTTATGGTCATGAGCTTGGCATATCTCGTCCGTGGCGTCTATCGACGGACGGTGGTCTACAACTTCAAATTATGACAAAATGACAAAGTCTGATTAAAGAGATTTAATCTGGAGATCTTTTTGACTTGGCACTAAAGTGAAGGAGATAGAACAGTTTCGCTATTATTCTTCAAGTTATGGTTCAAAAAAGATGACAATGAATACTATTTTTAATCCAGTCAGCAAGTCACGTGGTTTTATTGCTAAGGTAGAATATTTAAATTGGATAGCCAATGGTTCTAAGGCCCCATTTGGTTAGGCTTTCCTAGGAGGCTTTGAGCCCTAAAGCTCTATGGAAAAAATATGAGGTGTTTGGAAAGCATTTTTGGGACTTCATTCTAGCATTGAGAAGGTTGAAAAGTCCAAAGCAGATAGGGAGATGCTTCGGGCTTTTAGCATTTCCGAAAATGCTATTAAGGGAGGTTTAATGACTTTTTTACTTTCCCTTATTGCCCTCGTTGATAATCGTGTGTTCCACTTTTGTCGTCAAAAGTTACTATCTTCTTCAATCATTGTCTTTCATCTTCTTCAACCCATGCTCAGTGGCTGAGTAGTCGCCGGTCACTGACGTCGAGATCCCGTAGGTCGAGGGTTGACGTCGAAGTCACGCATCCTCGCGGCACTTGCCTGGGTCGCTTTGAACGTCGAAGGGCCAGATCTAAGTCGCCCGGTGGTAGCGCAACCTCGGCGTTGCTTGCCTGGGTCGTTTCGACCGTCGAAGGGCTAGATTTGAGTCGTCCGGTGGTCGCGCAACCTCGGTGTTGCCTCGCTTGGCGTTGCGCATCCTCCGCGGCCCTCGCCTGGGTCGCTTCGACCGTCGAAGGGCCAGATATGAGTCGCCCGACGGTTGCCCAACCTCAACGTTGCCTCGCCTGGTGTCGCACATCATGCGCGGCCCTTGCCTGGCTCGCTTCGACCGTTGCCCCCGCATCCGTGCGACCTCGGCGTTGCCTCATCTAGCGTCGCGCATCCTCCACGGCCCTCGACTGGCGCGACCTCGACAGCATATTGTCTGCCTGGTGTGGCACGATCAATCTCAGGTATCACATAGTAGCCAACACGAGAGAGTTTGCAGGGATCAGGCCTTTCAAATTGAGGATTTGCAGAGAGATGGGGGATGGGAGAGATGCTGCAAACTCAAGCCCTTGCTTCAACGAAGAGGATGAACAGTGCGCGTTTTTCTTTTCTTTTTATTTAATTTTAAAATAATTTGCAAATGGCTACACTAAAAACGAAACAACTAATTTAGGAACACTTTGGGGAAAGATTTTGGCAAAATGCAAAGCACTTTAAGTTCAAGAAGTTTTCCAAAATGCAAATTGTGTTTGGTACGTTGTAATTTAAAAGTCTATTGTAATGTAATTTTGAATAAAATAACATTTGTAAAATTTATACTTGCAAGGCACTCTTTATATTTTTCATTAAAGAAAAGTTGAAATCCTTCGCCGGAGTCGATGAAGGGCAGACGGCTGCTGACGACTTAAATTTGGCATCGGCGGTCGTCGTCCGAGGCCAAACGACAAGGGTAGCTCCCGACGACCATCGACGTGGACTGCCTAAGGTTGAGCGACCACCGACGATGGTCGCGAAACCTAGGCGAGGGCCACCGACGATCTAAGTTTGATGCCACGCAGCCGCATTTGAGGCCGAACGACGAGGGCAACCACGACGACCACCGATGAGGGCCGCGCGAAACCCAAGCAAGGCAACGCGCGAAACCCAAGCAAGGCAACCCAGGTCAGTGGTTGCTGGGGTTGCCTGAGGTCGTTTGGCCTTAGACAACGGCCAGGCGGCATCACATGTGGGTCATCAGCTGCTCTCGCCTGGATTTCGCGACCCTCGTTGGGGGTCTCTCAAACCCGGGTGGCTCTTGTCGGTGGTCGCTGGGGCCTGCCCTCATTGTTCAACCTTAGATGACGGCCGCTGGCGTTAGATTTGGATCACCGACAGACCTCAAGGGTCGTCTGAGTAGCACGTCCTTAGCCGAAATCATGTATCACCTCTCCGAGGTCATGCAAGTTCTCGATGAGGGCTGTCCAAGTCGCGCAACCTCAGGTGGCCATTGCAATGGTCGTGCGACTCCAGATGATGGTGGATGGGTTGCGCAACCATGTCGGCCCCTCTCTGGCTTGTCCCCGTCCACTCACAGTCACGCCGCTGAGCTAAGCAAAGAAGATGATGAACAGTGACAAACGAGGGCAAAATCGGAACATCAAAAAATAGATGAGGGTAGTTTTGGAAAAAATTGTTTATTTACTTAATCGGTACTGTTGCTTACCGAAAATGCTGAAATGCCAAGGGACCTAAGAGGCTGCCTTGGGCTTTTGCCAACTTTGGCTCAATGGGGTTTCAAAAAAAAATTCCCAAACACCATATTTTAACATAAAGGGCTTTAGATGCTTGAAGTGGCTTCTCAAAGTCATTACCAAATGCACCCTCAATGCATTTGCCTCGAGCAAAATACCCTTGGGCAAAAGAGCCTCGAAGAAATGGCTCTGCATTCTCTAAAAGTTGAATCAAATGAAGAGTCTAAGTCAAAAGGCTTGGGATCAGAATTATCACTCGACTAAGTCAAGGCGTTTTGTTTTTTGGAATTAGGCCTATTTTTCTGCATCTCCATTTCGCCCTTCAAATCCCAAAGTTTCAGCTGGAGCATGACGTGAATGACAATGGTCTCTCGAGACGACCCATGGCTCGCGCGCGACAAGCTCTACCACGTCCTCTTCTGCCTCTTCCTCGCCCTCCTCTTCTCTCACCTCGCCTCCCTCACCAACCGCCCCTTCCTCCGCCGCCACCCCCTCCTCGTCGGGTCCATCGCCTCCCTCCTCGCCGGCGCCGCCAAGGAGGCCGCCGACCAGCTCGGCATCTTCCCCTCCGACGGCGCCTCCGCCAAGGACGCCTTTGCCGACGTCCTCGGCGTCCTTATCGCCGCCTGCGCCCTCTCCCTCCGCGGCCGCAGGTCCTCGACCCGACCCACGCCGGAAACGGGTCAGCCCAGTGTTGCCTCGATGGTTTGACTCGTTTGAGCGGTTGCTGGGTCTCATTGCTTCGTTTTGGTGAAGAATTTGTGGCTTCTTTTTATCTCGATCTGATTGCTACATCGGAGAAGGATAGTTGTGAAGCTCTGAAATGCTGGATCTTCTAGCGAGGTACTCGAAAAAAGCTTGAATTTTGAGGTAGGTGCTATTTGGGATACCAACTCTTTCTGCTTAGCGTGGTCCAGTTTTTACGGCATTGAGTATGTTGTGTTGCTTAGAATTTTGGGACAAGATTCGATTTTTTCATTTTGCTCCTGTCAAGACAGCAGAGTGTAGTCTATGGTTCAGTTAATCACAGGAGCCAGGAGGTGTTGGCATGTTCGTTATTGTCAATGGAGACATAATTTGAATCCATTTAAGTTCCTGTGATGATTGCAAAAGATTATGCCAAGAATGATGTTCCTCTCTGGAGTAAGATGAATATCAAGTAAATGCATTCCGAAGTTTAGATTTAGTTCTTATGCTTAGTGACATGGCAATACAGATATCATTGCTTAACTTGTGGTTTTCTTTCTGCCGCTGAGTAAGTTAGCTTTGCGTTTGTAACAATCGATGTCGGGGACTGTTGCCAACTACTAGCCTAAATGTGTGATCTAAAACAAACTATGTTTGCTCGATTCATGGTTTTGTATTTTCTTTCCAATACATGACTTCCATAAATAATGCAGTCGGGTATATATGAGTGCTTGACACATTTCCTATTAAAAAAATGTTTATAAACTTCCTTTGTACATCTAAAGTTTACTTGTTTTTTCATAGTGTTGCACTGATGTTAAGACCCTAATAGTCATATCTTAAAAATCATATAGAGTTCCCAAGAAAGCCGCATAAGATTCTACATGGATTGTGCACGGTAATCAGTTCTATAAGCCTCATAAGCATGTTTTAAGACCATACAAAGATTGCAAATTTCACCTGCAATGTTGTTGAAATCCATAATTATCAATCATTTACCAACAATCTACTCTTTGTAAGCATGAGATTTCCTTGTTTCATGACCGTGTTAGCCTTGATGAATATTATTCTATTACATATGTTCTCTGCGATCCCAAATACATAGATCAAGAAGCCAAATGTCCAAATGTATGCATAACTTCTCTTCACTGTAGTTACAGACCAATATTCTGGTTTGAAGCAAAAAGGGAATAAAGCAAGATAGAAATGAAGAGGACAATATAGTTAGCTCCATCTATATACATTGCCAACCTAGTACATTGTTGATATTGTAGATCTATACGTCATGCTTGTTTTATTGGAGTTTCTGTTAAATGTGGCAGTATGGTGTTGTCTTTGCCTGTTGCCTCCTGAAGCTACGTACAAGTTGAAGGCTTTTCGTGGTTGTTTCCTCCATCATCTGGCAACTTGACAGCAGTGTATATTCCAGCTCCACTAAGCGCGCCAAGTATGGGAGCGGTGAGGTAAATCCAAATGCCTCTGTACTTTCCTGCTGCTATGGCCGGTCCCAATGTCCTTACTGGATTCATTGAAGCTCCTGTGGTTGGCCTGTGCAATGAAACAGAAAGAGATGCCCCTGTGGCTCATATTGATTTCTATGTTCCGTAGTTTCCAAAACCTACTCTAACAATATTTCCTTTTCCTTTCTCTGGTCTATCAGGTCTGTCCCTTTCAGTGGTTTTATGTATTTGTATGAGCATGAGCTAAGGATGAAAAGTAAGTTTTATCACGTTTGTTCATCAGTATCCAAGAGAGGTTTTTATTCTTATTGATATCAATGTGCTTTCATGCTGTTTTTTTTTTGTTTTCCTCAAGCTCCTTTGGCTTGATGGAGTAATTTTGTCTCGAAACATACAGACAGCAGTATTTATATCAACGTTGCCTGTTGCCTGAAATACACAGAGATGCAGTCTTAAGGTATTACATATTCAGCATGCAGGAAAGACCTTTTGTGTTGGTCACACAAAACTTCTCAGGCATTGGTATCTTCGGAGGTCTAATAGATTTCCATACAAGAGAAGTATGGACAATACCTAATTTTGCCGGCTTGGATTGATTTTTACTTCTCGTTTTTTGCTTAATCTAAAGGTGATTTACAAGCTGAGTCGGTGGTGGAAATCTTGGGAATCATTTGCATTTATGTGGCATGTATTTAGGACAATAAAAGTTCCATAATCAATTAAAATCTAAAACCACTAGAAATTCCGAGTTACCCGGCGATGAGGATGTTGAGCATAACAGTAGCTCCCACTGCGATTCCCGACAACTCTCCAACCTGCATGTACATTTTCAATCGAAAATTGATTAACTATACCGATGGGTAGGCGAATGGATCTTTCATTCTATTTCATTTTGTTCATATGTGCAAGTGTTCTTTTTACTCGTGAAACAAACAGCAGACGAGAACTTGAGATCAGGAATATTATAAGTGCAAGCGACCATGCATTGCTGCATCTATTACTGTTCAGTTACCTCGATGTAGAGAGACGAAAGAGCCAGGTTCCTTTTAGATACCTGATGTTTTTTGCCATGGGCACGTGAGAGCCTGAGAGGTCAATCTCTGCACTGGTTTGAATTTTAATTTCTTTGCAGTATTACTGTGCCAAAGAGGCACTTGCATTTGACCATTATTTGTGGATTTCGAGGAAATGCAGAAGGAAACACCGAAGATGTCTCCTTTTCCTCGGATTAAACTAAGATGAATTGTCTTGCATCGAGGACACAATGCATGTTGTATCCAATTAATCACAGATCTGCACACCTATAAGGAAATAATATCCACCCGCATAAATGAGGACTGACTGGACACAGATCATGTATAGATCATGTGCACTATCAGTGAGATGATCATCATCACAGAAACCTTCGCTTTGAACCGAAATGAGGACTGACTGGACAAAGTGATGGCGATGAGTCCAATTATTTGTTCTTTCGGAGTTGTGATGGCTTGTTTATGAGGACTGATATTTCAGACAAAACAAAAGAGAGTAGCTCAAACATGAAGAGTCCCTTACAGCTTTAGTGTCGGTGGCCACTGCAGTGACAACCAACATGAGGTTGAAGCTGATGATAAACTCCAGAGCAAAAGCTTGACCATCACTAACACCTGCTGCAGGAACAGTCACTCCTCCGCCCATTACCGGGTGAAATATCCCTTTCAGCGCAAACGCCGCACACAGCGAGGCCACTGCCTGTGCTCCAATGTAAACAGGCACCTATACCCGAACGAAATTAGAGCAAAACTGTCAGTACCTGCAGAACATTTTTCGTATTGGTAAATTATGATATCTTGGTAACTTCTATACATGTTTCCATGGGAAGTGCTTGAGAGCTGCAAAGGAAATGGTGAGAGCCGGGTTGAGATGGGCTCCAGAGATGTGGCCGGTCGCAAGTATCACAATCATGACTGCGAGACCCGAGGAGGCGGCAAGGCCGAGGAGTGTCTCCGATCCATTAGTCTTCTGGTTCACTATGGGTGTGGCTGTTCCAGCAAATACTAGGATGAGGGTGCCAATGAATTCTGCTCCCACCTGGTTTTTGCAATGGCACAGGATTCATACGAGGCAATGAAATAATGGGGCAGTTTAAAAATCGAATTTTTTAACACAATGAGTACCTTTCTTGCAAGTGAAACAGGTGGGTGTAGCAATGAGCTAGACAGAGATCTGGGCATTCCTCCTTCCATGGACCAAGGTTCCACAGAGAAGCAACCGGAGCAGTTCCTGAGAAGTGACTTCCTTCCATGACTTCTCACTGCCTTATGACCACCTCCAAAGAGTGGAGCTCCAGGAGTGCCTGGAGTAACAGGAGTTGAAGGAGCTGATGGGACTTCCTCATTCTCCATTTTTGAGTTTCCAACTTCACTTCAGATAAGCTGTAAGAAGTACTCTTTTGGGAACCAGTTATGCAACAAACAGTAGGTGGGTATGTACTGAAGCTTTGGGTACTTGTTTGTAACTTGTTTTGAAAAGCAATAACCCTGGGTGGAGGTATTTAAAGTAGGAGAAAGATGGGTTGACTTGGAGAATCCCAAGACAGCGAGTGAGAGAAGAGAGAGAGAGCAATTAGTGGTTGGAACTGGAGATGCATGAATAAATTGCCATGTAAAATTGTCTTGTTTTTCGACAAAAAAAAATTGTCTTGTTTACATTTCCCTTTTCTCCTTTTCTGATTGGGTCTTGTTTTCATTTTCTTTTTATCTCGCTGTTGGTTATGTGTGCGGAGGATACGGATCTTGGCAAGTTTCTCTGCAATCATGTCATGTGCATTTTTCACTTTATCTGCCATAGTTATGCAAAGCGAACTTTGGATGACATTTTGAGTCGCATTTGCTTGGTTAAATATAGCTTGGATTGAGCTTTTTTCGGGGTGTTAATATTTAGCAACTAAGCGTTCGAGGATTAATCAAAACTTATATAAGTACACGAAAAATGTGCATTATATTTTTTTTATTGTAATTGATTCAGTCTATCATATTAACGAAAAAAAAAAAAAATCTATGCCACATGCTTTGATAGTGTGGTAAACCGAGTTTCACGTATTCAGTACATGTTGTTCTTAGACATGCATGCAATGTGGAAGTTACATCTGTTAAAGGGAATCTTCATTTTTTTTAAGTGTGTGAGTCGTAAATTGTGCACCTAACATCTCTTGAATTTAGTTAATAAAAGGATTCCAGTGATCCGGCCACCGCTGGTGTCAACCATTGAAATAATTAAACAAAGTGCTTTAATAAACTTGATTATAATCAATTCTTAAGATTTGCAAGTACTAAGCTGACTGAATTAGATGCCAATCAACACATTTTGAAACTCAAATTCAAGGATAATTGTTCCTCATCAGTCCATGCAAGACACCGAGATCCTCGAACGTGTCGACATGTTTTTGAGGTGGATCTGGAAGCTAAAGGCTAAGAATGGTTTCTCCACTTTGTTATCGACTCTGGAAAAAGTAGCCCGAGCTTCGCAAATAATGTCCTTGTTCTCTCTCCTGTGGGCATGTGTTTCTTTAGACTTAAAGTGAGCCGTTCATGATTTTCTGTTCTCTCTCATGTACTGAGCTAATTTCTTATTTTCTGCAACAAGGTTTTCAGCAGAGGACATTTTCGTTAAGCATGCATAAAACAAAGTGTACCTCAATGTCGACAATCCATTCATCAAATGAATAAGACCATAATGCTTGAGGTAGGCATCTGAATCCAACTGAATTACTGAATTAAGTAACAAAAATGGAGATGGGATTGGGATGCAATGTCCATAGAGACAGGTAAAAATGATTCGATCCCCAGTTCTTTTGCTAGCCATTACGACCTAACTTATGAAACTAGGAATCCACTATCGGCAGCTTGACCATGGTAGAGTCCACGTGGGATCCACATGGCTCGATGACTAATGGCACGGTGGCCATGACTCCATGTCTTTCTATGAAACAATCTCTAGTTGCACATCACATCCCGTGAGAATCAGCAGAGGAGACTGTTTATACCTACTTGTTACCTAAGAAAATGCCTTTAAACCTAGGGGGCATAAATTCTCCTCATCCAAGGATGTGTGGTCTCCCCTAGATTACCTGTTTCCTTCTCCACTAATCTCCTGGACATCAATTCAGCTTAAAATCAAAGCTCCGTGCCTTAAATTCCCTTCCTCACTTGATAGCAGTCTCCGTCAAAGCTTTGAGATCGTGTAAGACTGTAGGAACATCCTGTGCGGAAATAAAGGATTATTGTCAAATCAACCAGTTGCACAAAAAGAACACCAAGAGCATTCTAGTGAGGACCATTATTTTGTTGTGCAAGTTAACAATGGAAGAGGAATATGTAAATCAAGCATAGAAATTGAAAGCCATTGCTAGCCAGTCATTTTGGACAAAAAGAGGCCTTTAGAATAAATTTATTTCTTTCATGGGGAGACATCATAGAGCCAAAAATGCTCTGTAGGGTTCACGGGACAATTTCATAAAAGTAACTGGATGCTATACCGAGAACCCCAATGTTATCTGCATATGAAATATCGGGAGGTGATAATAGCCAACTATTTTCAGGGAGAAAATAAGCAGCCTAAGTGAATATAGAACAGCAACAAATGCAAAACAGGCACCATCACACTCAATTGTAGAAAAGGAAAATCATCCTATCCCAACAAGTACACCAAATGATCACATCCCATTGCTCAACACAGCACTCAATCATGCTGGAACTGAGAGATTACTGCATTCGATGGAACTAGCAGTGAGGGTGCACAACAAAACCTGGAGAGAATAAAGTTTTAGAAAGGACTACAAGTTTACCAGAAAAAATGAAAACAAGAACTTTGTTTAAAACTTCAACTTGGTCACTTTACGGCAGATATTGGTGGATTTTTGACCTGAAAGTTAAAATTCCCAGCAGCAGGGATAACACCAACATTTTTTAACGTGTTCTGTCACATCAAAGTAACGTAACAATGCCTTAAAAGACCAAACAGCAAATGAACTAGCATTCCTAAATCCTGAGGACAAGTTCAACAATGATGCATATCATTTATAAAAAATCTAGCTATCAGCTCGGAGAACTTCAACATATATTCTCTAACATATCATTCAGTAGTTTGAACCTCAATAGGTTACTCAATCAGATATCAAGGACATTGCACGATAAAACTTCTGTAGGACACATCAAGAAGCAAAAAAATGGACACAAATCCCATATACCCCTATAACTGAATCCAAGAACAACCATTTCGGACAGCAAGATCTACAGATAGCAAGAGTGGCTGGCCCAACATGCAGTACAAACTGTTTCGTTGTTAGGTAATGTACTTGAAACATGATGGTAATCTATATGTGTATTTCTTGTTCAACATCTGGAGAATTCACTAATACACGAATTGATATATGATACTTCCGCAACATCATGGAGAAGCGGAAGATGGTACAACCAGCATCAGAAGAAGAGATTTCAAAATCCAGGAGTACAGCAAATCTTGCCAGGTATTTTACTTTCAGATATTGTGTCAACATGTATTCTTGAAAATAATTTGTACACTCACAAGATGACCTCGTTCAGAACATAATTTGCTCCTCAAACATGTCTAAGTGCAAAAGCTTCTTTGAGATGTAGCAAAGCCAAAAACAATTCTAAACCAGCTTACCTCATCAATTTCAAAACAACCAAAAGATAATGGTGGACCTATTATAGCAAGGTGAGACTTTTAACTTACAAAAACTCCGCCAAAAGTTCACAGAGCAGAGTTTGCATAAGACAAAGTAGAACAAACAGCTTCAAAAACAACCCTTCTACTAAATTCTATTTCATGTTCATTGTGTACTTTGTCCATTTTCCACACCTAGACCATACAATACACCAGCATATTTTTCCAGTGATCCACTAAAGAAATTGTCTTTCAATTTTCTAAAAGTACAGGATGTCAACAAACTATCTGATCCCGCTTGGTGACAAATCCCCACTCTTTCCACTTCCAACAACTCCGCGAGCCTGTTCAGACCTCCATGAAGACTATTGCAGAACTTCATCAGGTGCTTGATGTCGTATAACATCGGGAAATACATGTTTATCAACTTAAAGAATTCTGCTTGTGTGTTGGGTAAATCCTGACATGTCAACAGCTTGAGCACGTATCCAAAATCATAACCGCTGTGGAAAGTCACCCAATAAATGCTATCATTCAGCACGATGCCAGACGACATCAATAACTCCCCAAATTGCCTTGCATCAACGCCCTTCTCATTGTTCTTCCTGAAATCTATGCCACACTGCTTGAGAAGCTCGATGGAATCACTTGCGAAGACATCCTCGTTCAAATCGAATTCCCAAAAGTTGAATTGCCAAATGCAACACTTATCCGTCCCGCAGGTAGGCAAGTTCCCTTTCTCATCGGAGAACGTGAGACCCAGCTGAATCAGCTTCAGCAGATTGACATTGTCCCTCAATGTTTGGTAGTGGTAGTCATTCAGGTTCTTGAAACTGCCCACGGGGCGAAGAACAACGCCAGGGAACTCGGTGTCCATCGCGATGTATGGATAATCGTCGACTATCGCACGTATTAGCTCAAATTCTTGCTCAAGGTTATCGTTCCACACCTCGCGGATATGAATCGGGTCGCTCTTGGGCAACAGCGACATCCCTCCGAGGCATAAATGGAACCGAAATGGACGAAATTTCAGGGCCTCTAAACAGAGACTTCCGCGATCGACACGACAAAGAAAACTCAGAAGCTTATCCGAAAGCCTATTGGGTTGAACCGGATCTGCAAAGGGTCACGTAAAGTTCTATACTTTAAATACGAACAACGAAATTGATTGACACCCAACATAGATCCGTAAAGTAAAGAATCAAAACCAACGCAAAAACATGGACAACATGCAAAACAACAAAACTGGAACATGCGGTTATCGAAACCGACCTTCGGAAGGGATTAGTGACGAAGGGTCGACGCAGGGAACTCGAGCTGGAAAAGATTGGCGACACCGGAGCGGGAGAACAGACAGAGAGAAACGGAGATAGGGAATGAATGGCCTCCCTCCCTTTCCCTCTCCCTCTTTCTAGAGGTTGGATTTAATAGCAGGGCGTGTTCATTTGAAGGCGGTTATGAGACCGCAAGAACAAATTTTTATTCAGTCTTTTTGAATAATCAAATTTTGTTGTTGCTGTCGTGTTTCTTTCGTCGACGGTCGTTCCTTGCCTCGTCCTAAATCCACTCCTATTTTGGCTGTATACCCACCCTAGGAAATGACAATGACGAATGTACCCAAATTGCGGGTTTCCCGGTCGCGTTTCTTTGCTCTTACACTTCAACATCTCATCTTTTCCTCTCCTCACGGCTCTCGTGGATGGGTTGCTTTTGGGCTGCTATCCCTGCCTCCGCCCTTGTTACTTCGAGTTCCAAGTTCGCGCCACGGTGATTGATGGGATGCCATTATAGGTAGTTGGCCGGAGCGAGCTGGATCCAAGGTGGTGTGCTCGGAGATAGCCTCCATCCCCAAGCGTGGGGCGACGGGAGCAAAGTGAGAGAGAGAGAATGCCTGTGCTGTAGCCTTAATGGTACTTTGGGATCCATATTGTGGGTATATTTGTCATTTTTAATTCCTTAAGGTGTGCACGGAGCCAAAGTTGGGGTGAATTTAGTGTTCTACCTTTTTAAGGGTTAATATTATTAAAAATTCTAAATTATGTCTACCGTAACATTGGTATCTTAAAACTTTTTTATGCCACTAAAAACCTAAACTTTGTCTATTATAATATCCATATCCGAAACTTTTTGTCACTACACTATTCCTACTGTGAAATTAATACCCTAAACCTTTTTTGTACACTAAAAACCAAAACTTGTATTAAAATGACAAATATAACCTTAGTCATGGTTTCGTCCAAAAAGAACTGTTAAAAATCTTACGGAGCAACTTGCAAGGACAACAATACGCATACCAAATTGACTTGGGATTAGAAATCAAAATGACATCGTTAGTATAGTTACTAGAGGGAAATGACGTCGTTTCGTAGCCAAATTGTTAGTACAGTTACTAGAGGGAAATGATGTCATTTTGTAGCCACATTGGATTATTTCCTTCTAGAAACAATATCGTTTTGGTTTTACTAAAGCTTTACCAAAGGATAACAAATTACTAATTGGATGATAAGTGATTGAATATGAGCTACGTAGCATAACTATGTCATGTAATTTGTTACATGGCGATTATAAAGGTAAAGTTAAATATTGCTTGAAGAGCACGGGAGTGAACATGTTTTTAGCTTTGATCTTAATATAATAGATATAGTGCAGATTAATTGATTTGGGCACACAAGGAAACCGTAAAGAAAACCCAAATTCAGAGTCCAACTGAAGAGCGATTAAAGTACAAAAATCCTGGAGAAAAACTAGAAAGGAAATGAAATGGAAAGTGAATTTTGTGTTCCAAATTCCTTAAGTGCCCAAAGACTTGACATACCTTTAAAGCTCTTATTTTTATTATTATTTTCACTCAAAAGAAGCAAACGTGAAAGCGCCAATGAAGAGCACAGTCCCACAGTCGAAGGAGCCAGCCGAGGAACCAAAAATGGGAGCGCATTCAAAACCCAAGAATTCAGACCAAATTCATCGTATTGGCGGAATCCGAATATGGGTGTTCCTTAATTTCGTTCTTGGATGCATCCCCGTGCATGGTCTACACTTTGCTTCGAATCCCCAATTGCTGCCTTTCCACTCTTGCTCTTGAGTTGCCCAGTTTTGATTCACCTCTAAAACCACACCATGAGTTTCAGATTGCTCTCACTGCGAAGTCTGCGAGACAGTATCGGTGATCTTTGTGTTCTTTTAGCGTAAGGGTGGGTGGGTGAGTGACCACTCCAAGTAAAGAGAGATAAAAATGGCGTCTTGTTCTTCCTCGTTTGAGAGAAGTCTGGAAGTGAAGCTCAGACTGGTTGGCAATGGCCTCCTCAACGCCCCTTCTTCTGCTGATGAGCTTCTCTCTCTTCTTGATGTATGGTGCCCAATTTGCCCATTCATGCATTTGTATACGATGATCTGGTGTGCAGTGTTTCTTTGCCTTACTCGCATTGGGTTTTTATGCTGTGCTCATTGGGATAAAAATGATAGCTTGATGGTGTTTGAATAGTTGTTTGGTGGTGTTCAGTATTTGTGCCGAATTACTACTCATCAGCGTTCTTTGCCTTTGGAACTGATTGTCATTTCTGTTCTGAATTTTTCCATCATTCTTCTGTATCTCATGGACTGATTCTTCGTATGGTTTTGTAGATTATGTCCTTTTCCTTCCAAGATTGCAGCTTTAAGCTCATTTGATCGCCTTTTGGCTACATATGATATCTCTTGTCATCTGACGTTATGTATTCAGTCCCCATTGTGGTAATTTTTTTTTTTTGGTCGCAAAACACCCATTGTGGTGATTCATATGGTACTTTTTTGAGTGAAATATGTTAACTTTGTACTTCTAGTTACTCATTTATTAATTGTTATGTGTCAAATGTCCCCTTACTGTCTTGCTGGATCTTCTCTTGCTAAACGCTGGCAATTGGGACATGTCAAGAATCATCAGGAAATAATCGTAGCAGATATGCTAAGTTTTCTGGTAGATAAAATTTTACTCGGAGGCCTAGTTCAGATAATATCTACGGTCTACTTTAAGGTTGTATAATGGCTTTCAAACTCTGTTCTGTATAATAATATACCAGATATGGTGTTTTAATTAATTAATTTATTTTTTGTTGCGGACGCAACTGAAAGCTTTATTTACATTGCTCGTTGTGCTTAACGTTTCTGCAGCGTTTGCTTCTTAGCATGATTAATGATGTTTGTGCCACCATGAGCTTCAAAACTCTGTTGCTAATTGTGACTTCTCATCCCCTTTGTATGCTTGATGATTTTTTATCTGTTCAATGACATCACTTATCTGCCTCTTTACTATTTTCAATGAGTGCGCCTTTTCTTCTTGTGATTTTGGAAGCATTTCTCTTATCAGGTACGTTATTGCTTTGACTTACATGTTCCACTGCATTTCAGGATGCTGAGGATCTGTTAGCTAACATGGAGCAAGGACCATCAGACCCTCTCCAAGATTCCCTTCTTCCAGTTATGAAGGCACTAATTGCCGATTCTCTTTTGAAACATTCTTTTGAGGGTGTTAGAGTTTCTGTAACATATTGCTTCAGTGAGGTTCTGAGGATAAGTGCACCTCAAGAACCATTCAATGATGACCAGATGAAGGTGTAATATCTGATATCGTACTTTGATGTGGCCAACACTTTTCATTCTAGTTAAAATTAGCTTGTTGGTATCAAATGGTTTTCATATCAATCCATTTCATTTGCATGCAGGTGATTTTTGAGTTAATTGTGGAGGCATTTTCTAAGTTATCTCAGCCATCCACGCAATATTATGAAAAGGCCCTGTCCATTCTTGAGACTGTTGCAAGGGTCAAAGCATGCCTTCTCATGCTTGACCTTCAATGCAATGCGCTAGTTGTCCAGATGTTTCAAATTTTCTGGGCAATCATTAGGTAAAAGGCTTACTGGATTCATTTGTTTACGAACTTATATTCTATCTTTCATATAATAATTGGATTTTTTTTGAGAGACTGCAAGCTCTTCTGTTGATGAGAATATAAGGGAACCTTTTGTAATTGACTGATAATTCTATTAACATTGCTCTTTCGAGTCCTTCAAGCTGGCCGTAGAAATTTGGTTTGTCCTTTTGTCTAGTAACCTTACTTCTGACTCAAATATGTTGAGCCTGACACTATGAAATTTGCTGATTACATTCACCAAAGCTAATCTACGCCGTAGGTTACCTTTTATGGTTGGAAAAATCTGGTTAACCAGTTCACATGGTTTTCCTCGGTACTTATGACCTTCTCTTTGGTAATATAGGCATAGATTCTCTTGCTAAACTCAATTTAGGGGGGTCTGCACTAAACATTTGGCCTTAAGCCGATTATGATGGCAAAAAAATTCCATTGTAAATACTAAATGACATTATGGTGGCTGGGTTATCCTAAAATCAAATTAGTGAAGCACAAGAAATAGTAGTAGAATACATCTTACCTTACCAAAAAAAAAAAAAAAAAGAAATAGTAGTAGAAAAGTCTATCTCTTCTTCTCTTGATTTTGTTATTCTGTCTTCCTGTTTCTTTATCATATATTGCCTCTTCCTTTCATGTGTGCTTTTGTTGATGCCAACATTGAAAAATTAAGTTCACCTTTCACTAGTGTGAATGGGGCAATGTCTACGATTTCTATATGACACTTTTTGTTATCTTTGACAAGAAGAGTACATGCTTGAACTGGTAAGATGTTGTGATCATGAACAATATACAAGTAGAATGTTTATGAAAAGGAAGCAGTCCCCAAGGAAGGATTTTGTAGTATATTGTGCATTAAGTAGTGATCCTATTCATCTTGGAGAAAAGGTGACTATCTAGTTTGAATATCAACACTTCTTTGAGAGGACACTCTGTCAATGCTCTCATTTGATGGCTTACTTAAATAAAATTATAGTTCTTGACATATTTCTATCTTTTCTCAGTAGTGTTCACCTTTGATACCCTGTCATTTTTTTTGATGATCTCTTCTTGGTCAAGGTCGGATCCCACAGATGATGTACTGTGGGCTGTGGAGCAAATCATGACGGACATCCTCGATGAAAGTGAGGATATCTCCTTGGGGCTTCTTAGTCCTCTTCTTGCTAGTGTTCTAAAAGAAAATAAGGTAATTGTCTTGTTCTTTTCTGCCATTTCAGTGTGGTTTCTGTGTGCTTTAGCTTCTGATAGGGTGTATAATGTCATTTAGAATGCCGCACCCTTGTGTTGGAAGCTTGGAGAGAGGGTCATCGCCAGGTGTGCAGCTAAGCTTGGACCTGTTCTTCATGGAGCTGTACAATCCAATGGCACCACTGTGGATGATTACTCTCCTGTTGTGGCTTCCATATGCGAAAATGAGCCTACAACTATGGAGAATAATTATGCTAATGGTTCTTCACAACCAGCGGTGCGTCTCTTGATTTTTATAGGACCCCATCCTTTCTCTTTATGCTGAATACAATTGTGTTGCTTCTGATTTGCCATCCCTCCATGGAATAGGTTCTAGATGAAATGGAACTTCGGCGCTGACTATTTGTTGTCTTTTCCAATAAAGATTTTCCATTGCCCATGATAAGCTGCTAAAATCTTGAAACTTTTACTCTGGCTCCTTCATCTCATTTTTGTTCTCTTGGATGGAGGATATACAATGCTTTTCCATACAAAAACTGATATACAGGGCTTGATTTCTTGGAATTGTCCCACTTCTTGTCTAGCTTTGTGCATTTTTCTGTCATTAATGTATTTTGAGGTGCTTCATGCCATATTAAGTGGTTGTATGAGCCAGAAAAGACTTTAGACAAAAGATAAAAGGTAAATAGAGAAGTATGATTGTATCGAACCCTTCTCCAGCCCATCTCCACCATTTGTCTAATGAGCCCTCCAGGGTTGGCTGTTATAATCAAATCCCTCATTATATATAATTTTGTTTTTAGTCTTCCACTCCAGTAGGCTTTCTCTCTATCTGTTAGTCTTCCCCTCGTTTTCTTTTCTCCTTGGCTGAACTGAACCTATTAAATGGCTGAAGAGAATCATTATTGTCACATTCGACTTTTTGCCATCAGGCGGCTCATGGGCTTGATTTTTCCCCTGGAGAAGTTGTTCCTGATCTGGATAGTGCTCCTGGATCGAGTACAAGTGATGCTGCTGCCCTTCTTTTCTCCAATAATATTGTTCCTGTTACTAAAACAACTACAGACAAGGCTGATACTGTAGATTCCAAGGGTTCAACCAAGCTAGAAATTGACTTTAAAGCGCTTCCAAAGAAAAGGGAACGGAAGCCAAACAAGTTGATGAACCCTGACGAAGGCTACAAAATCTCTTGGCTATGTGTAGATGGGAAAAAATTTGGTCGTAGAAGGGTCCTTACAAATGGCCATGATCATTCAGCTACCCCTAAAATTTCTTCGAGAAAGAGAAGAACCCGGCAAAAGGTGAAAGTTGAACCAGATGCAGGTGAGAGCACCGTTGCTCACGATGAGGAAGCTCCACTCCCTGGTGATCTTGCAGGGAAAAAATCAAAGCTCTCGATAGTGGGCGAAAGGACGAGCAATTTCAACAAGGCCATATCAGAGGTATATTTGTAATTTTGGTTTGATGGTGTACTTTTATGATTGTTCTTTATTATGAAGTCTTCCTTTCTTTCAATTAACATAGTGAAGTATATCAAAAAGTTTTTGTTGAACTTTCAATACTGTCATCAAACAGTCTGGAACTGCTTCTCTTTTTCTTTTTGCTGTACAGCATATTCTTTGCCCCTCAGTTTGATTTTCACAAATTCAAATTCCTTTATTAAATTTATTCAGGGGTCTGGGGTGCCTGGCAGACGATTAGTGGGTCAGAAGATAAAGGTTTGGTGGCCATTGGACGAGATGTGAGTACTCGAGGACCTTCACCTTGGGATATTACATCTTCATTTGGGTTTATCATGTTTATTTCTTTCTCAATCCTCTTGCTCATGCACCCACTACTGCTGTTGCTTTATTGTGAGGGTCAGTAGCACTAATGGTAGTTATCAATTACTTCCTATTGCTTATTTACAGGTTTTATTATGGTGTCGTTCAATCTTATGACCCTTTTAGGAAGAGGCACAAGGTGAGATGAATTTCATATGTTAAAACTTCTTCAACTGTCATTTGCCATATGTTCTTGTCAGTTCAGTTAGCTTCCTGTATGCATCTGGATGGTGCAGATCGTTATTTTCTATGATTATCCTCATTTCCTGTCTAACAGGCTTCTTTGAACTAAGACATGTGCTCAACTTGTCTATCTTGTCCCTTGCGCTGCTTGTCGCTACCTCCTAACTTTGCTCCTACCCCTTGCAATCTAGCAATCGCACGTTCTTTGATATTGAAGTATATTTCACCTGATTGTGGACTGTAGGTCTTGTACGATGATGGGGACATAGAAACGTTAAACCTTGAGAAGGAACGGTGGGAGTTCGTTAAGGATGATTTGCCAGATGAAGTAAGTGTTGACTTTAAGTCGTGCTGTCTATGTTTCCCCACAAGTTTGAAACTTAGAACTAATTGCTATGAAATGTCCTTTTCTGGGTGTTTTATAGCACCGACAGGAGGCTGATCATCCGAAACCTGAACCTCCACCTGTCATGTAAGTTTTGCCTTTCACTCACTATCTTTGCCTGCATTCACTTCTTGTGTTTCATGGTGATATCACTTATTTTGTTTGGTTCTGATTTCCATCAGGCGGGAATACAAAAAGGGCAGCAGCAAGAAGTCACAGTCACCGAGGAAATTAGTGATAGAACAGAATGTTGAAAGGTCTGATCTGGATACTGTACATTTTCATGTTGTTTGCTTCACTTGACTAGAGGTTTAATTGCAATGCTTTTGTTGCAGGGCTGAAGCATCCTCCAGAGTCCCAGAAGTTAAAGTTCCACAGTTTGGGAACCGAAATGTGGGCAGAGACGAGTCCAGTGATGATGAGAGCACTGAAGATAATTTATATGAGATCAGGGTCCGGTCGAAGGATGTCCAGCGAGAATATCCTAGCTCAAGCACATCGGATGATTCGACTCCTGAAGCTAGCCCTCCTAGACCTTGGTGGCTGAAGTGAAGCTTTGTCGTCATCAGCTTGGAAAATTTTGAGGCTGCTTTGGAAGTAGAGTAGCTTTATGTAGTGGTAGAACTACTAGAAGTAATGCGCAAGCTCTTACAAGTTGGGTTCCTTACACAAAGTATAGAGGTCTACGTGCAAGTGCTTGTAGTCTTTTGGCCCTTCTATAGGCATTAGTGATTTGTCATTGCCCCTGGAAATGTCTGCAACGATGGAAATGCAAGTATTTGTGAGGCTTGTAAGAGCGATGGCTTATGTTCATTCCATATGGTCTAGAAATGGAATTCGTATTTATTTATTCTTTGGAAAGCTAGAAGTGTGATTCAGTTCCTTTGTTAGTCATGTTACTTGATCTCTTTCTCCCTGCTAATTGGGGAGGCCTCCGATATGATGGATCCCCAGTTTTCTTGACCCCTGGCGATAATAATACACATGAAACGAATGGCGGTTCTTTGGAAAATAGTTAAGGCAAAATTCTAGTAAGCTCGATAAAGTGTGGCTGTTTTCTCAAAGTGCTCTATGAACTTGAGTTTGTCTCAAATGATCTCCTTACTTGGTAAGTGTCCTAGAATCAGCAAGGGGCTTAGGCGAACGAATCCTAGAGATAGAGAGCGAAAGAGAGGGAGAGAGGGGAGAAGGGCCAGGGGCCGGTAGGACGGTGATGGTGTACCAGAATCAGCAAGGGGCTTAGGCGTATGCCCCGGCCATGTTGCTGTTTCGAGCGCGGTGGCCCTAGGCGTTGACATTGCTGGAGTTCCGAGCGTTTTCTGTGTTTTTTCTCTAATAATGGTTTTGAGTTGCGAGCACTTTCATCTTTACGTCGTTAGGACAAATAGAATTCTACTCCTTTTTCAGCGTCCATTACGTGGTCGTGTCTGAGATTCTGCGTGGATGAGGAGCGAGAAGAGAACCACGCTGTTCTGGTATGGGCGATGTCTTAGTGGACTCGTCATGGATGCTCGGTATTGGAGTGGGGCTCTAATGGGTTTGCTTTCAACAAGTGAGTGGGGCGAGTTGCCTCTTTGAAACTTCTTTGTTAGTGGGGTATAGATGCATCTAAAGGAAATAACAACGAATGAACTGGTCTTGCTTCCTATAAACAAGACCGGTTCGGATCACGCTTTTTCCATTACTTCTTTAGCTAACATACTCCTTATAATAGCGTTTTGACCATATTATCCTCCATGGGTTTCACATTTTCTGCATCCTCCTTTATTTAGTTTCTTTCTTCTTCTTTTTTCTTCTGGGTCTCACCTTCCTCCTCCTTAATTCTCTTTGTTCTCTCTCATGGAGGTAATTTTAGCCCTCTCTTATTCCTCTTAATTAAATCTATCATGGTTAATGTCTTGGTGGTAATTCATCAATTATCCGGAAATGAAGATAATCCCCTCTCATCTCAATTCCGCTCCAAAAAAGATTCACATTTTCCAATTAGCCAAGAAGATGGAAAGAAAGGGGAAAATAAGAAGAAGCTTCAATACAATTTCGTTTTTCTCGCTCTCATCGGAAGCAATTGGTGGTTTGATCTTTTTATACTTCTTTGTTTTCTTCATCAGCTATTGAATTATGACCATGGCCAACATGACTCTCAACATAATCATCGTCGATTGAATTATGACCATGAACTACAGGACCATTAACATCGTAGTCCTGCTCTTCTCTCTTCTCTCTCTAGCTTTGATCTCTCCATTTCTTCTTCCTCTCCTTGTTCACCGTGATAGACATACTATCTAACCTCTGTTTTAGCTAACCGCTCTTTACTCTTTCTCCCACAGCCTCACTTTTAGCACACCATTTCTTCTCTTTCATCTCCCCCCACTTCACTCCCTTTAACCCGCACAAAGTATCCTTTTAACCTTCGCACAAGCCACCTGGATAAAACTCTACTGGTATTTGGATTGAGAGAGAGAGAGAGAGGGAGAGAGAGCAATTATAGGGAAATCAATCAATGATGTCGTCTCCCCTTCTTTCAAACACCACTCCGAGCCCGCTCCTTATACTCCTGCCACCGCCATCATTGCTACTCCCTTGGGGTCCAACCGGAGGCCATAGAGTCGAAGCGCAGTGAGTCTCCATTCAAACCACTAATATGATCACCAATATCGTTTGCTAAGAGAGATTAGATTGAAGATGGAACCCATAAGAAAAGAAAAAGAGAAACCTAACAAACATCACATTTGAGAGAAAAGAATGGGACACTAGGTTGCTGAAAAAGTGAGACTCATGAAGGATAATATGATCAAAACACTAAAATGGAGAGTACATTAACTATTAAAGGAGTGGAAAAAGCGTGGCCCATTCTTGGTGTTTCTATTGGTATCTCTTGTCACTTTGGTATTGAATCGTACTTGGTTTTATGGTTCATGGATCTCCCGATTTGAAGCACCGACGATGGCGTTGAGTATGCATGAGTCTGGTGAGGTTTGCTTGTCTTTGGCTCTGGGACAGCGTCCCCGCCAGCCGGCCTTACGCACCCCTTGTCCTCTCTCTACTATTCTAGGCTTCATCATTTTTTTTATTATTTTGATTTTCTGGGCAATTTTTTTATTGGCGGACAAAGTTGCCGCTAATACTGACGCACAATGTGCACGCGAGATGCATATGTTCGGCGGCCGGCCATTTTTTCCTTCCGCGATCGCCGCAGGGTGCTACTTGATGTACACTTAGGGAGCTAATTGCATTTTACGAAATAATAATGGGGTCATTCTATAAAATAACGGGTATCTTTTTCTGGCCCCAAAAAAACAGAATCTCCAATTAATGGAGCCAAATTTTCATATGGGCTGCGTTACGATATGAACTGGCCCATCTACTAAAAATACAAGAAGATTTAAGACGGTCTCTCTCTCTCTCTCTCTGTCTCCACTCCATAGCCTCTGCTGCTCTTGCATGAACTTGTGGAGTCTCCGGAAAGAGGAAGACAATGGCCAAAAAAGCAAGAAACGAGAAGAAGAAAAGAGGAAGATGGTCTCACCCGACTGCTCTGTTCCTCTATCTATTACCAGGTTCGTGTTTATCTATGATGGTTGTGATTCATTTTACTTTTTTTTTCTCTGATTGTTGATTGGCATGGCAGCTTGGTTCCATCAGTGTAGGGTACTTTGGCGTTTCCTTAGCTCCCTTTTTCTAGGAAAAAACAGAACAATGCATTCATCTCTTTATGGTTCCAAACGAAAAGATACCTCTGTTCTGCTAAAAATTTGTTGATTTTTCTTGCCATTTGCAGATAAAATCAGGTTTTTTGCCTACTTATTATTGACAAAGCCAAGCTGCAAAATTTTCTAACAGAGTGTGTTTCAACAGGTACGTGTGCGTGCTTAAGTTGATTTTTTGTCGTTTTCCTATTGAGTTCGATGAAGTTTTTTTCTTTTTTGTTTTCGCGTCTACATAACTTGTCAATTTAAGCTTCTTCGATTGCAGACCATCAACATTTGTTTTTTTTTTCTTTCTAAGCAAAAGCACTTACGCCCATATAGGGCTATCATGATATGAGTAATCATAATGGCATATGTCTCGTTTGTGGGTTGATGTTTTGCTTCTCGAAGTTAAAAGTCAGTCCTTCCTCTGTGGGCTTTATTGCATATGATTTTCTTTCTATGAATTATGAAATCCCTTCTCACAATAGTATGGATTCTGGGTTTTCTCAAATGGTTTGAGGAAAAGCTGATACGAGTCTGTGGCTTGGCTAATTTAATAGCATTTTACACCGACCTATAACAAACAAACTTTTGGGTTGAAGTGGAGTCCAGAAAAGGTCTGTCCAAATTTTCTGTGAACTGAAATCTATTGCATTTTCAGATGTGAATTTTAACAAAAACCTGAAAAATCAGGTGTTTGTCGATATTAACATGTAAACCAATGATATAATGGAGTGAGTAGTAATCAATGCCGTGGGTCTTAACCCGAAGAGCAACAGTTATGCACTTACCTTTAGCATGAAACTTTTGCGACTAAGATATCTCTACTTATAGTTCAAGTTGCACTTGCTTTTTCCCTCCTACAAGCATGGCATATTTTTAGAAATGGTGTTCATATAGTTAACTGTCTTAAGATCTCTTTTTTGGTCACAATTTTGCAGAAGCCTTAAAAATTGGAATTCTAGTGAACTTTAATAGGGATTAGTTGTCCATGCAAAATATTTGCAAGTTGTTTGCTACACCAGCTACCTCTATTACCTTTATGTAGGTAGTCATAACTTTTTGAGTTTACTAATTAATGGTGAGGCTTGAGGCATGTGTAAAACAACGGTTCGGATATATTGTTGTGTCCATATATCCCTTTAACTTTTCTGAAATTCGGATTTCGCAAGCCAATCCAAACCCAAAAGCCAAACTCTTTAGAGAGCCAAGACCAGATAAATAGGAAGAAAGCTGCTCTTCTTTTTGAGCCTCATGCTTTGGTGTCTACATAGCACAAATTTCTTTAAACAGTCAACCTTTGTAGAACATTAGATTATCACAAACTTTATATATGATCTGCAGTTCTACATTATTTGAGGAAAGATTCATACAGAAAACAGTTTTGCGAGTTAGAACATCTGGTGTCTAAGTAGATCTCTTAAATATTTGGGTTACAATGTCATATGGGGATAAGAGGAGCAATATTGTCACGGGTCATAAAAAGATACTTATACAGAGTACAAAGGAGGATAGGCATGAATATGGGGAATAAGAGAAAAGTGGAAAATGAAAAAAACAGTAGAAAGACAGTACGTATGCTACTGCCTGGCTAACTGTAATTCTTCCTTCCTACCACTGGCACCACTGGTCTGTGCTAGTATTGCACCAAGATATGTCCACTAGAATTGCCAAGTCCTCCATTTCGTGGCTTTCACTCTGTACCACTTCATCACCACTCCTATGCACTGATATTCTCCAAAATAATGGTTTTGACTTGATAAACCCCTTTATATTTAGTTTTGAGGTCATGGAGTTTGAAACTGTGACCTTGTGTGGCCATAGCAACATCCCTGAAAAATATGGCCAACTGCCTAGCACATGGTTTTGGAACAACTATTCTTGTTATTTATTTGTTCACAATATAATGTGTGTTTCATTTTTCAATACTCGCAGTTCCAACTATACATATTCATTTTTGCATGTTGTATTTAGAGTATGGAATTTCAAATTAGAAGATGTAGAATTATAATTGAATAAGGACCACATGAAAGGTCACAGTTTTTTGTGTTGGGTTTGCATGAGGAGGTCATATTATATAAATATAAATATATATATTTTATCACATGGAAATATAGAGAATTTTATCTGACTATGAAATGAGTAACTTCAATTTCCAGGCCTACACACACACACACACACACACGGAAATATAGAGAATTTTATCTGACTATGAAATGAGTAACTTCATCTTCCAGGCCAATGTGAAATGGGTAAGTACTAATTCAAACTTTTTCCAGTTGTAGATATTATTAAATAACTTCTTGATATGCTTATGTGGTTTTGTCAATTTTGTTTTGATAATAACGAGGTTTCATTTTGAAATGATTTGTACAGCCAAACTGGCTTCTTCTTATTTAATCACCATATCATGAGAAGGGAAAAAACGTTCAGATTTGATGACTAAATGAGAAGGTATTTTTCCTTTTCACACCTACCAGATAGGGTAAGTTAGAAATCAACCATTAATAAATCTTCCAAGAGTAGATGGTGGATAATTTTTCTTTGATGCGGCTTTCCAATTCATTGTAAACATTGAGATTTTATTCTTAATTGATAGTGTATCCATAATCATTTCCTCCTAATACCCTTCTTGCCGAAAAGGGTTGAATTGCCAAAATATTGCACCCGTGTGAGACTTTGTCACCTTTCAATACTTGCTGGCATATTCTACAAAAAACTGGACGAAGTTTTATCATGAAAATGTTTATACAACATGTAAAATAAAGAAGTTTATCCCCTGCAACAAGTTCAGGTTGTGAGGGTAGTCGAAAATCCTTCAGCATGTATAATAAGGCGTGTCATCTTAATTTCACTGAAAATCAACATGTATTATAAGGCTTAAAGAGTTTGGACAAGCATCGTCTTCTAAATTTCATTGAAAATCATCTTAGGTTGCAAGGCAAGTTGAAAAACTTTTTAACCCAACCAATGAAGGTGCTAAAACTAATCTTTCATATTATTGAATAAAATCATCATCAATGTTTGGTGTCATCTAGGAAAAGAAAGACTAGTCTTGTTACCAAAATTTGCCGATGAAATCCACTAAATGGAGGAATTCTTGTTTTAAATGCTGGCTAGTTTTGTACTCCACAATCATCTTGGGTTATGATCTTCAGAGTTTCTCCAATCACTCCCTATGCTATGCTTTCTCATCAACTTTCAAAACCTATCCTCATTCCAGCTGTTTTTTTTTTCCTTGATGCAACCGATATTAATTTTGTTATACATATTTGTTGCCGAAAAAAAAAAAAGCTAATGTGGGCTAGTGTCACTTTGTATTAGTTGTTAAAATAATAGCTTTTCATGGGATTGCTAATTGAACTTCAAAGAAGCTAAATAAAATATGATTTATAAACGAGTCACATGACATGCCACATTCTCAGCAGAACTTACTGACATGAGCATGTCACGTGCGGAGTTAACCAACGAACAATTTTAACCTAGATTTATCTTGAGAAATCGCATTGGAGGTGGCGGCACACTATGGCATATCATCCCTTATAAATACCCGTATGTCCTCACCATATCACCTCACTCATAGCACCTTTGATAATCTACTATATTGATCTAGCTTTTGTTCTTCATCCTAGGTTTTGTTTTCGTTTTGTTTGAATTGAATAATTTTGCTGAAGGGCTCTGTTGATCGAAAATCCTTCAGATATAGGTGGAGTACTACTGTTTATCATCCAAAAGCAAGCAAGAAAGAGTTTGCAGATATTTGGTTGGAGAAAAACTTGAAGATGACTGTCTTTGTTATTAGACGGGATAGGTATCTACTTTCATCCTTGTTTGTTAAAATGTTTTTTTTTTTTTTTGGTAAGGTTTGTTTGTTAAAATGTTACTGCACTGATCACACTATTTTTTTTATTTCTGTCTTTTTAAATGCCCTTGCAGCAATTCTCGTTGTGTTACAAAGATAAGAAGGAACTCTATATGATCATGTACCTACTTTTTTCGTTTTCAATTTGGCTAAAGAAATAGCCTAGAGAGCTTTTGTTTATTAACAATGCGCCATGCATATAAATTGCTATTGCTTCCAATGTACATCGAGATCACTTTCAGATCTAATTGTTTTCAGAAATTTAACATGATGTAAGAAGCGAATCAAACAACTGAGACTAGAGTTGTGATTTTTCAGGATTTGTAAATCGTTTACACATGTTCTAAGTTCGAATGGAAGTTGGGAACTGGAGCTCATGTGCATCTCTAAGCAAGAAAAGAATCTGATTGATTGAGACTATTACTGTCCATAATTCAGTAACTGAGGAAATTGAGGTGACATATAATATGCACCTTAGGATCTTCATAACAGCTTATAATGTAGAGATGAATCTGTTTGAAAGTACAGTCTGAAAATTATACGAGTAATGGTTCATTGGTTTTCTGAAATGCGACTCATTGACGCAAAGGTTACTTTATTTTTGTTTTGTTACGGGAAGGCAATAGCAAGTTAAACTCTGCTTCTTAGTGGTGTAACCAAGTGGAGTCGATGCAATGCACTGCTTGAACTATAAAAAACTGGACAAATTATGTTGATTTCTCATTTATGTGCACTATTTGACAATGTAAGTTGAGTTGAGATGGACTCGGCTATCCAACCTATTTTTAATTATGATGAAGTTTGAACCAAGTTAGAGATTGACGCAATCTGAATTGAAATCTGGTTGCTTTGTCATGTTTATTAGCAATTTATGTCATTTCCTTTGGCTTTATTTAGAGCACAAGTATTGCACATGGTTAAAATGATTTTGTTTGAAAGAAGAAAGTCAAAATCGCGAGTCATTGTGCTTGTGTCATGTTAAAATTGTAATTTTTTTGTAGTCATTGCTGTACTTATCTCCAATTTGGTTGTACCATTGTATGTTCAGAACTTTCAGCTTGATACCAATATTTTGTAAAAAAAACTATTATAAACATGTTGAATGGAAAGACTTTTCATGCTAAGCAGAGTTGGTTATGTGAATCTATTTGTGTTCTTTGCATCTTACCTATTAAGACATGTATATTCACATAAATTATAATCTAATGCATTAGTTTGCATGAAAAATGCACATTGAACCATATATCAAAGTCAATTATCTATCGAGTGAGTTCTAGTAGTGAGCAGCTTGATTTGTATGCACTCCTCAGGATTGGCAAAGTCAGTGTAACGCATAAGACAACTAATTGGCTGAAAGTACTTGATGGCAGAGACCTCATGGGATTGCCAAATTAATTGGAGAAGCAGCTTGTGTGAGTTTCTTGAAATTTTCTCTTTCAGTGTTATACAAATATATTGCATTTGTTGTTAGATCAAATAAGTCAGCTATTACCTTGATTTGCTTGTCATCAGAAAATGCAGCTGATGTAAGTTTTTTTGTGACTGAAACCCCATTCACTTTCTCTTTATTGTTTATCTGCAATCTACCTGGACATACCTGTTAAAAAAGGATTGAATGATTGACCTGTATTAGGGTGGAGAAAGATGTATGACACAATGCTGCAAGTATTGGGATTACTTAAAAGTTGTTGAATAGAACTTCATTGAAGCTTATTTAGGCTGTCAATTTTCTACTGACATGGTAATTATATAATACTTACCTAGCTCAATATGCGAAAAATTTCTTGAGAATCAGTTAAAAGGGCATACTGAAATAGCAATACATTATGATGGTATTAGCCTCAGGACAAATTCGTACTAAGACTCGCACTGTTGTACAAATAGCTCATCTTTACAGATCAGCTTCAAAACATAAATATACTGATATCTAGGTACTTTAAGTGTTTAGATTCATTGTTCTCAGGACTTTGCAATCAATATTATGTGAAGTTCAAAACTGGCCTAAGAGGTATTCACAGTTTTTGAAGCATATATAAGTCAACTACATGATAGGGCAGGTGGATACACTCTATTTGACTTCAAACAGAACCTTAATATTTGTCGACATCCATGATGTACAAAACCAAGTAAGGACTTGTTTGTATAGGACTAAGTAAAAGCAAAAGTACATTTTTGTTTTCCAGCCAAAATTTGAGACATTATCTGAAATTTTAAAATATTACGAGGAGCTTACATGTGAATCTATGTGTAAACATTCAAATGTTGTAAAGTTTTGGCGTTTCAGGTTAAAAAAAATTTTAAGTTTGTTTGTCACAAAATTTAGATTAAGCAAAAAGCAAAAAGTAAAAGTCTATCTAGACATGCTCTAAAATAAGACAATCCAAATATGAGGGAATGGCGAAAATTGACATAAAGAGAACGTTTCTCCTAGTGCGTGGCTTAGAAACTTTGAAGACATCCCTAATCATGTACCTCCACCAAGTTTATTGGTTTTTGCCAGTATTACAGTGGTTTATGTGTAAGGTTTTCTTTTCAGGTTATAGAAGAAGGTATTCTACTTTCAAGTAAAAAATCCAGTTATTCTGATTATATGGCTCAGTTAGTGGAAGTACAGAAATCAGTCCCTTACAGAAAATGGAAATAGGAATTGTAATTTCATATAGATCTTTTGGTAATAAAAAAATTAAGCTTTTTAAAAAATGGATCAAGAATATGCATATCTTAAGCTTATTTGCTTCTTGTAATATATATCAAACTCATCCTGTCAAAATGCATCTGAATCAGATCCTAGGGGCTTTAATGCCCTTCCTTCTTTACCCTTACCAAATTTGTCTCCCCCTCCAAAAAAAGAAAACATAATCTATTTGACATGATTTCAACCTTACAAGTCAGTCATCACATACACCAAATTGCAATGCTTGCGCCTTTTCATGTTAGGCATAATATGTCAAGCGAAGAAGTCTTTGCCTGCCAATACTCAAATATTGTACATGGATATGGGTATATGAGTGTGATTTTTAATTATTTTTTCTAGAAAAAATAACCAAAGGATATAATAAAACAATTTGATTTGCGTAACAATCTTTTAAAAAATGAATTTGTTAATTGCATGTCCAAGTCTTTGTTTTGATGATATTATATACCTTGTTTTTTTTTTTTGACAAGCTCGTATTGTTTTATCATCATATCATATGGATTTTATGATAAAAAATGGAAATAATGTTTGCTTCTGCCTCGGTCGTTGATATATAGAAACCAACATTGAGCAAGTTAATAATTAGGAAAACCGGAAAAACCAAAGTGCTGAGTGCAATTTAAGAGTGATTAGGTACAGAATCCAGTGCAAAAGCCAATGGAATGGCAAGTAATTGGTCCTCCTAAGTCCCCAAGATTTGAAATGCCATTTGAAGCTATCATGTTCATTTTTTGTCACGAAAACAAAGAGCACACAGTCAGAGCCCAACCAAGAAACCAAAATTGACAGCTAAATCAGAACCCAAGAAATAAGACCAGGTTCATAGCATACGTGGAAACTTATTGTGTTTCCGTTTATTCCTCTGAATTGCCCAGTTTTGATTTCCCTATAAATTGTAGATGAGTTTCTGATTACTCTCTGTGCAAATCTGCAAGAATATACTAGTACTCTCTGTGTTTGTTTGAGCTTTATAGCGTGTGTGGCCACCCAAAATAAAGGGAGAAAAAATGGCTTCATCTTCTTCTACATTCAAGAGGACTTTGGCAGTGCAGCTTAGATTGGTTGGCAATGGCCTCCTCAATGCCCCTTCTTCTGTTGATGAACTCCTCACTCTTCTTGATGTATGCTGTCCCAATTTACCAGTTCATGCATATAATGATTTACTGAGCCGTAAAGCTTTACTTGCATTGGGATTTCTTATTTGTGTTTCATTGGGATAAATTTGAATACTTGAGGGTGGTTGATGGTTGTTTGGGGAATGATTGATCTCCTGTCTTTGGGTTTCTCATCAATTTGCTGATCAGGCATATTTCTTGTGTTAGTTGGTTGATTTGTGCTAATCTATTTGGTGGTTATGCTTGTATGCAAAGGCATCTAGTTCATATGGAACAGGAGAGTGAGTTCATGTAATGGCTTTCAAACTCCTTTATAAACGATACAACTTTGGTTTCAGCATATTACATCAAGCGAGTTAAATAAATATCGTTTACATTGCTCCTTGTACTTGGTGTTCTTTGTTGTCCACTTCTCCATCCGCTGGATGATATTCTTGTGCTACCATTAGCTTCAAAATCAATTCTCTAGTTTTATCTTTTCCCTCCCCCTCTTTTTGACCTCTTAAAGGACAACATCACCAATCATTGGAGCATCTGAAAGGGTGTTCTCTTTCTACGCTTCCAGAAAGATTTCTGTACTCTTTTATGTTGTTTATTTAGATATAGGAACTGACTTTTGCTTTCATCTACATGTCCCCTCTACATAGAATGCTGAGGATCTCTTGGTGAATATGGAACAAGAACCATCGGACTTCCTCCTAGATGCCCTTCTTCCAGTCATGAAGGGTCTCATAGCTGAAGCTGTGTTCAAACATTGTAATGAGGATGTTAGAATTACAGTGGCATCTTGCCTCAGTGAGATTCTGAGGATAACGTCGCCAGAACAACCATTTAATGATGATCAAATGAAGGTGTATAAAACAAAACTCTGGAAATTTTCTAATACAATGAACTCACTCCTCTCTAGATAAAATTTTGTTCTTTCACTGCTTCTTAACTATCCGTTCATAAGCAGGCAATTTTTCAACTGATTGTGGAGGCCTTTTCGAAGCTATCTCAACCGTCAACACATTGTTATGAAAAGGCCCTCTCTATACTTGAAACCATTGCAAGTGTCAAGGCATGTATGCTAATGCTTGACCTTGAATGTGAGGTGCTAGTTACTCAAATGTGCCAACATTTATGGGTATTTACTAGGTAACATTATCTTCAGTGACATTTTACACTCTTTTTTTTCTTTTCGCTTAATAGTTAAGACACTTTTGTTATTGGGGACTGGAAACTCTTGATTTCATAAGAAAAGGATAGCTTTTTTAACCTTTGACCAACAACAGTAGTTAATGGGAATTGCTCTTTTGATTTCCATTTTTAGTTTTCTGGAAAATCACAATTTGGATTGTCTTGCTGTCTAGTAACCTTTCTTATGACTCAAAAGGATGATATTTGTAATAAGTTAATTGTGGATGAGTTTCCATGTACATCAGTGTTCATTTTTAAGTTTGTTTGCCTTTCATGATTAGATGAATCTTTCATGTGGTTTTGTTGTGGTACCTTAAACCTTTCAATTTTGTTGAGGAATGTGCTTTTAAACTCAATATTCTGCCTGGTGTAGTAAGGACTTTTTATTTAAAATGTTACACTTCTGGATTCTTTACAAGAGAGATTGAGAATAAGCAATATCTGTGCAAGCTCTTGAGCTTATTTCTTGGGTAGTATAAAATAATGGCACCTAAATGGCTTTGTGGTAGCTGGATTATAACCTGGCTTAAGAGTTATGAAAGACTGCAGCAAAGACTTTTCTAAATGATAGTTCTCAACATCCTTTTATCTTTGACATTTTAGTGTTACCTTTTTTATACTCTCGTACTTTTTGATGGGCTCTTTTTTATTAAGGTCAAATCCCTCTGCTGATGCATACTGGGCCACGGAACAAATAATGGCTGACATCCTTGCTGAAAGTGAAGATATCAGCCCAGATCTTCTGATCCCTCTCCTGGCTAGTGTGCTTAAGGAGAATGAGGTCATTGTCAATTTTGACGTTTGGGCTGTTTTAGCTTGGTTGATTTGTTCATTCTCTAATAGGGAATATACCATGTTGCAGAAAGTGGCACCTTCCTGTTGGAAATTGGGAGAGAAACTGATCTCCAATTGTGCAGCAAAGCTGAGACCTATTCTTAGGGGAGCACTTCAATCCAGAGGCACCACTTTGGATGATTATTCTCCTGTAGTGGCTTCATTATACCAAAATGAGTCTACTACCGAGCATAATGATGCTAGTGGTTCTGCTAAACAAGGGATTGCTGATTTCCTTGACTCCAAGGGTTCAATACTTCTCAGGGAAAGGGGATGGAAACCCAATTCATCTACGAGACCTGAGGAAGGTTATGATCTTTCTTGGCTGTACAGAGAGGGTCAAACTACTAAACAGCCCCATGAGAGAAGGATCTCCGTAAGCAGAACTGATCTTTCAGATATGCCTACAGTTTCTACAATAAAGAGAAAGACTGCACTGAAGTCAAACGTGGAGACTGTACGAGCTGAGGCAGCTCTGGTCCCCACTGATCTTAAAGAGAAAAAAATGAAGCTGCTAACCAAAGGAGGAAACAACACTAATAAAGGCACCTCAAGGGTATGATTGTAACTGCTGCAGTATACTTTTCATACACTGATTGGATCTGACATTATTTATCTATTGCATTCTTTGTCATTTTATTATTAAGTATGCTTTCTTCGATTTTTATTATTATTATCATTATTACAAAACTGAAGTATCTTCCAAAGCTCTGCTGAATTTTGTGGTTATGGTTATTAAAGAGGGTTGACGCTCAGTTTTCTTCTTACTTTTTCCTGATTGCTACGTGGCGTAGTCTTTGTGCCTTTTTTTTTTTTTTCATAAAGTCATGTGCTTTTCTTGACAATTTTCAGGAGTCTGGTTTGCTTGCTGACGGATTAGTTGGTCAGAGGATAAAGGTCTGGTGGCCATCAGATGAGATGTGAGCACTTTAGGACCCTCACTTGAGATACTCTGTTTCTGTCTCGGTTGAGCATGTTATTTTTCCATCATCTCCTCCTTGCACTTGCTACTGCTGTTCCTTCAGTGATGGCCAGCTGCTGCTGTTGCTTCAATGATGGTCTACAGCACTAAGGGTTGTTTATGTCATTTCCTATTCCTAATTGTTTATTTTACAGGTTCTATGGTGGCCGAGTTCAATCTTATGACCCCATAACAAAAAAGCACAAGGTGAGATGACTATCATCGTCTTCAGAAGCTTCTGCAACTGTGACCTATCATTTGTTTTGATCAGCTCAGTTAGCTTCTTGGATGTATCTGCATTATGTAGATCAGTTCTTTTTTTTTATCGTATAGTCTTGGTTGATAGCTTAACTTTTTAGAATTATATAATTGTTTGAGCAGGCGTCTCTCACTCTATGCGCTGCAACCTCTTATCTTTAACTCTGAGATCTTGCAACTGCATGTTCTTTGATATTGTGTTAAATATATATGGCCTGATTGGGACTATAGGTCCTGTACGACGACGGGGACAAAGAAACCCTAAACCTTGAGAAGGAATGGTGGGAGTTCATTGAGGATGATTTGCCAGATGAAGTAAGTGTTCACTTTAATTTGTTATCTTTCCATGTTTCGTATCATTAATATAGACATAACTCCCTGCTTATGTGCTTCTTGGATATCTTGTAGCATCGACAGGTGGCTGACAACCCCAAACCTATTACTTTACCCATCATGTAAGTTTTGCCTTATTATGATATTTGTGCCTGCGTGTTTCTTTTTTGTCCTAATGAAACTACCTGTCTTATTTGGTCCCGATTGTCATATCAGACTAAGAAAGCAGAATGGGAATGACGGAAGTTTTCAGTCCCCTATTATATTGAACTACAGAAAATATGTTAAGAGGTTAGATTTTTATATGTATAATTTTACAATCTTTATTGTTCCCTTGGCTGCAAGCTTATTTCTCGTGTTTCTTTCCAGGGCTGGAGCAGCCACCAGATTGCTAGTTGAAGAAGCTCCAAATTTGGGCGACCAAAATATAGGTGGAGATGAGTCTAGTGATGATGAAAGCACTGAGGATAATGTCTTTGAGTTCAGGGCACGATCAAAAGATGTCCAACTAGAGAATCCTAGTGCGAGCACATCTGATGATTCAACTCCAGAAGCTAGCCCGCCAAGAGCAATCAAGGTTGGATCAAAGGATTTGCAACTTGAAAATGGTAGAAGCACATCTGATGATTCGACTCCGGAAGCCAGCCCGCTTAGATCCATCAGGGCAAAATCAAAGGATGTTCAGCTACAAAGCACATCCAATGATTCAACTCCGGAAGCCGCCCCACCTAGATATATCAGGATGAAATCAAAGGATGTCCGACTACTAAGCACATCCGATGATTCAACTCCAGAAGGCAGCCCACCTAGACCTTGGGGACTGTGGCGGAGTCGGCGTCACTAATTCGAAAGTCAAGGGTGCAGAAACAGCTAAGTTTTGGTAAAGTCATAGAAGTAATAAATCTCAAGAAGGCATCAATATGCAAGAGCTAGGCGCCTGTACAAAGATACAGAGGTTGAAGAAGTTCCTGATGTCCAGGAGCTTTTTAGTTATCATCCCTTGTATAGGCATAGATTCTTTTCTTACTTCTGTAAATGTGAGTCGATCATAATTCTTAGCAACAAAATAGAAAAGCAAGCTTGTAATAAGTTACGGCTCATAATTCATTTTGTCTAAAATGGAATCTATATTCCACGAAAAATACTATCTAACCTATGTCTACATTGATAATGTAAATTCAGCTTTCCACGTCCTCTAATGTGTTCTGTTTTATTAAAAAGAAACCTTCGAACATTGTAAATTTGTAGCTCCTGTAGTTAGTGATTTCTCCACATGGCAAGATATGAAAATGAAAGATATGCAAGAATTCCGCTTAGTTAATCTTTTCATGGTGATTATTGATTAACATTTTTATGATAATTTTTTTATTAATAATCCTGTCTTTGTTAATAATCCTGTCAATTTTTATATACGATCAGTAATTTTAAATTAGGAATTTTTTTATGAAATTTTGTAAAATCAATAATAGATAAGATCAGAAAAATGATAGTAACTTTTCATATGAAAAAATAGTTTGACCACTTGATTATACGTAGTGAAGCTTACCCATACCCCAAAATGAAAAATTCAGCTCCCTCTGTCTCTGTCTCTGTCTCTCCCTCTCCCTCTCCCTCTCCCTCTCCCCGGCTCTTGCATGAGCTTGTGGAGTAACCGAAAAGAGCAATATAATGGCCAAAATGACAAAAGCAGAACAGCTAGGAAGAGGGTCATTGGTCGTAGATGGATGTTTATTGTTTTTTTTTCCTGAATTTTACTGGTAACTCTCTTCAATTCAGAGAGCGAGCGAAATTTAAGAATAGCCACCTGACTCGGTTTTCTTTGAAGTTTGATCGCGGTCTCGTCTTGATCATTTTGCCATAGTGATGAATGGTTTTAGAACCATGTATAGTGGTTTTGAAAGCATTGCAGCTTTGTTTCGTGACAGTCCAACGGTACGGTAGAGGATTAGAAGTCGGTCATCTTGGACATCTAATCCTAGAACCGGCTAGTTTTGTAATTCACAATCATCTTGGATTATGATTTCAGACTTTCTCCAATTACCCCCCATGCGGCGCTTTCTCCTTAACTTTCAAAACCCATCGTCATTCCCGCTGTTCCTTTTTCTCTTGATGTAACTGATATAAATTTTGTTATACATATTCTTTACCCAAAAAACGGTATAGCTAATGTGGCCTAGTGTCGCTTTGTATAGTTGTTAATATAATAGCTTCTCATGGAGGTGACGGCGCACTATGGTCATCCCCTATAAATATTCATATATCCTCTCTCTATCAACTCGCACATAGCACCTGCGATTATCTACTAGGCTGATCTAACTTTAATTCTTCATCCTAGGTTTTGTATTCGTTTTGTTTGAATTGTATAATTCTGCTGAAGGACTCCGTTGATAAAAAAAATCCTGGAGATATAGGAGGAGTGCCACAGTTTATCTTCTAAAAGCAAGCAAGAAAGAGTTTGTGGCTAACTGGTCAGAGAAAACTTTGAAGGTGAATGTCTTTGGTACAAGACAAGATACATATATTTCCTAGCTCACTATGTGACAAATTTATTGAGGCTTATTTAGGCTGTCAATTTTCTTCTCACATGGTCATATACTTACCTAGCTCAAAGTGTGACAAATATCTGAAGAATCAGTTAAAAGGGCATACCGAAGTAGCAATCAACTACGATGGTATTTGCCTCGGGAAAAATTCGTACTCTTACTGGCACTGTTGTACAAATGATCAAAGTTAGATGAACTTTAGAGATGAGTTTTAAAACAACATAAATGTAGTGCTATCTGGTTACTCTAATTGTTTAGAGTCATGTTTTTTAGGACTTTGCAATCAATATTTTGCTGAGTTCAAGACTGGCCTAAGAGCTATTCACAATTTTTGAAGCATATATAAGTCAACTATATGATAGGGCAGGTTAATACGCTCTATTTGGCTTCAAACAAAACCTTAATATTTGCTGAAGTCCATGATGTACAAAACCAAGTAAAGGCTTGTTTATAAAGGATTAAGTAAAAGCAAAAGGTACATTTTTGTTTTCCCGCCAAAATTTAAGACAATATTTGAATATTAATATATTACGAAGAACTTTGTTTTTTGCTAAAAATATATTACGAAGAACTTGTATGTGAATATACGTGTCAACATTCAAATGTTGTAAAAGTTTAGGGCGTTTCAGGTCAAAGTGCGTTTGTTGCAAAGTTTAGATTAAGCAAAAAGCAAAAAGTGAAGTCTATCTAGACATGCCTTAAAATAAGACAATCCAAATATGGAGGAATGGCAAAAAATTGACATAAAGAGAATGTTTCTCCTAGTGAGTAGCTTAGAAACTTAAAATACATCCCTAATCTTGTACCTGCACCAAGTTTATTGGTTTTTGCTAGTATTACAGTGGTTTATGTGAAATCCAGTTATTCTCATTAGGATGCTTAGTTAGTGGAATTACAGAAATCAGTCCATCACAGGAAATGGAAATATGAATTGTAATTGCATATAAATGTTTTGGTAATAATAAAATTTATGAGCTGTTTTCAAAAAATAAACCAAGGATATACATAAGTAAAGCTTATTTTGGTAGTTTGGTTCTTGTAATTATGCGATGAGTCATAGACCGTGCATAAAACTTATCCTGTCAAAATGCATCTGAATGACCCTAGGAACTTTAATGCCTTTCTCAGTTTTCCCTTACCAAATTTGTCTCCCCCTCCAGAACTAGAAAATATAATCTATTTAATATGATTTCAGCTGTATAAGTCATTCATCACACACACCATATTGTAACACTTGCATCTATTCATGTTTGGCACATTATATCAAGCCAAAAAAGTGTTGCATGCCAATATAAAAATATTATACATGTATGTATATCACTATGATTTTAACAAATGTTTCTGGAAAATACAATCAAAGAATAAGAAGAACATTTTATTTGTAGTTGCATGACTATCTTTTAAAACATAAATTTAATATTTGCATGTCTAAGTCTTTATATTGGTGATATAATATACCTTGTTCCTTTTTGACAATCTCATTTTGTTTTATGATCATATCATATGCCTTTTATGACAAAGTATGGAAATAATATCTTCTTCTGTCTCGTTCTGAAATATATGGTAACCAATACAGAGCAGGTTGAAAACTAGGAAAACCAGAAAAATCAAAATCTGGAGTGCAATTAAAGAGTGATTAAATACAGAATTCAAAAGCAATGAATGGCAAGTAATTGGTCCTCCTGATTTGAAATACCTTTTGAAGTTATCGTGTTTATTTATTTTCATGAAAGTGAAGAGCACATAGTGAGAGCCAACCAAGAAACCAAAATTGAGAGCTAATTCAGAACCCAAGAAATATGAACAAGTTCATAGCATAGGTGGAAACTTACTGTGTTTCCTTTTCTTCCTTTGAATTGCCCAGTTTTGATTTCCCTATAAATTATAGATGAGTTTCAGATTACTTTCTGTGCAAATCTCAAGAGAATACCAGTGCTCTCTGTGCTTGTTTGAGCTTTTTAGCGTGTGTGGCCACCCAAAGTAAATTGAGAAAAAATGGCACCATCTTTTTGTTCACTTGAGAGGACTTCGGCAGTGCAGCTCAAATTGGTTGGCAATGGCCTCCTCAATGCCCCTTCTTCTGTTGATGGGCTTCTCGCTCTTCTCAATGTATGGTGCCAATTTGCCCATTCTTGCATTTGCATGTGATGACGTGGTGTGCTGTGTTGCTTTACCTTACTTGCATTAGGTTTTATTGTGCATGCTGTGCTCGTTGAGATAAAATGATAGCTTGATGGTGTTTGATAATTATTTGGTGCTGTGCAGTATCTGCGCCAAAGTACTCAGCAGCGTTCTTTGCCTTTGGAACTAATTGTCATTTCTGTTTTGAATTTTTTTTTATCATTCGTCTGTATCACATGTACTGTTTCTCATTTGGTTTTGTAGATTATGTCCTTTTCCTTCCAAGATTTCAGCTTTAAGCTCATTTGATCTCCTTTTAGGCTACATACAATATCTGTTGTGGTGATCAGCTGATGTTATGTATTCAGGCCACATTGTGGTGATCCATGCGTTGCATTTTTGGGGGCGAAATATTTTAACTTTGTACTTCTAGTGACTCATTCATTAATTCCTATATGTCAAATGCCCCATTGCTGCTTGCTGGGTCTTGACTCTTGTTAAACGCAGGCAATCGGGACATGTCAAGGACAATCAAGGACATAATCGTGGCAGATATGCTAATTTATCTGATAGATAGACTTTTATTTGGGGGACTGAATCAGATAATATCTACCTTCTACTTTAAGGTCGTGTGAAGGCTTTCAAACTCTGTTCTGATTGATACAATATCAGATATAGTGTTTTTAAATATTATTTATTTTTAGTTGTGGAGGCAACTGGTTGCTTTATGACATTGCTCGTTGTGGTTAATGTTTCTTTGGCATTTGCTTCTTTGCATCATTAATGGTAGTTTGTGCCACCATGAGCTTCAAACTCTAGTTTCTACTTATGTTTCCCTCGTACACGATGACTTTTTATCTGTTCAATGACATCACCTATCCACCTCTTTACTGTTTTCAATGAGTTTGCCTTCTCTTCTTGTGATTTTAAAGGATTTCTCTTATTATCTAATGTTGTTGCTCTATTCATAAAAACAACTGTTTGCTTTGCCTTACGTGTTCCACTGCATTTCAGGATGCTGGGGATTTGTTAGCTAACATGGAGCAACGACCATCAGACCCTCTCCAAGATTCCCTTCTTCCTTTCATGAAGGCACTAATTGCTGATTCTCTTTTAAAACATTCTGTTGAGGGTGTCAGAGTTTCTGTAGCATATTGCCATAGTGAGATTCTGAGGATAAGTGCACCTCAAGAACCGTTCAATGATGACCAGATGAAGGTGTAATATCTGATATTGTACTTTAAAATGGCTAATTTGATGTAGCCAACACTTTTCATTCTAGAAAAAAATTAGCCTGCTGGTATTGAATGGTTTTCACATCATTTAATTTCATTGACGTGCAGGTGATTTTTGAGATAATTGTGGAGGCATTTTCGAAGTTATCTCAGGCATCCTCGCAATATTATGAAAAGGCCCTCTCCATACTTGGGACTGTTGCACGGGTCAAAGCATGCCTTCTTATGCTTGACCTTAACTGTGATGCACTAGTTGTCCAGATGTTTCAAAGTTTCTGGGCAATCATTAGGTGAAAGGCTTACCAGATACATTTATTTTCTAACCTATATTCTTCTTTCGGTATAATAATTGGACTTGTTTTGAAAGACTGAAAGCTCTTCTATTGATGAGAATAGAGAAAAACTTTTTCTTATTAATCGATAATTCTAGACGATAACATTACTCTTCTGAGTCCTTCCAGTTTGCCGTAGAAATTTGGCTTGTCTTTTTTTCTAGCAACCTTTCTTTTGATTTAAATATATTAAGCCTGATACTATGAATTTTGCTGATTACATTCACCAGAGCTAATCTCTGAGGTAGTTTGCCTTTATTAATTGGAAAAATCTGGTTAACTCAGTTAAAAGAATCTGCGCTAACCATTTGGCCTTAAGCTGATTATAACGACGAAAAATTCCGTTATAAATGACTTTGGGGTGGCTAGGTTATCCTGAAATCAAAATATTGAAGCGCAAGAAATAGCAGCAACAAAGTCTCTTAACTTTTCTTTTTTTTTTTTTTTTACTGTGTTGTTTTTTTTTTTTTTTTGCCCGGGGGGGAGTAAGTGTGGGGGCAGGTTTTAAGAACAAAACCTACCTTTTTGGATGGACAAGGTGGATTCTAGGGTACAACTGCCAGTGCCTCCTTCATTTTGTTATTCTGTAATCCTGTTTCTCTATCATATATTGGCTCTTCTTTTCATGGTGTTTTTTTTTTTGGTATGTTGATGCTAACAATGAAAGATTAATTTCACCTTTTATTAGTGTGAAATGGTGCGATGTCTATGATTTCTACATGACACTTCATGTCATCTTTGGCAAGACGAGTAGATGCTTTAACTGGTAAGATTTTGTGATCGTGAAGAAAATACGAGTAGAATGTTCATGAAAAGGGAACAGTCCCCAAGTAAGGATTTTGTAGTATATTGTGCATTAAGTAATGATCCTATTTATCTTGGAGAAAAAGGTGGCTTTCCAGTGTTAATATCAACACTTATTTGATAGGACACTCTGTCAATGCTCCCATTTGATCGTTTATTTAAGTAAAATCGTAGTTCTTGACTTTATTCTATCTTTTCTCCTTTTCTTGTCTCTGTACTTTTTTTTTATTGGTCAAACTTGTCTCTTGTCTCTGTAGTGTTCACGTTTGATATATTGTCATTTTTTGATGATCTCTTCTTCATCAAGGTCAGATCCCACAGATGATGTATTGTGGGCTGTGGAGCAAATTATGATGGATATCCTCAGTGAAAGTGAGGATATCTCCTTGGGCCTTCTCAATCCTCTTCTTGCTAGTGTTCTAAAAGAAAATAAGGTAATTGACTTGTTCTTTTGTGCCATTTCAGTGTGGTTTCTATTTGCATTAGTTTCTAATAGGGTTTATACTGTTATTTAGAATGTCGCACCTTCGTGTTGGAAGCTTGGAGAGAGGGTCATCGCAAGCTGTGCAGCTAAGCTTGGACCTGTTCTTCAAGGAGCAATACAATCCAATGGCACCACTGTGGATGATTACTCCCCTGTTGTGGCTTCTATATGTGAAAATGAGCCTACTACTGTGGAGAATGATCATGCTAATGGTTCTGCACAACCGGTGGTGCGTCTCTTCATTTTTATAGATGTCTTTTTGCTGGATACAATAGCAGTGCTTCTGATTTGCCATCCTTCCATGGAATAAGTTTCTAGGTGAAATGGACTTTAATGCTGAACTTTTATTGTCTTTTCCGATAAAGATTTTTCCATTGCCTATGATAAGCTGCTAAAATCCTGAAATTTTTTGCTCTGGCTCCTTCACCTCATTGTTGTTTGCTGGGATGGTGGATATACGATGCTTTGCCAAACAAAAGCTGATTTACGGGCTTGATCTCTTGGAATTATCTTACTCCATGTCTAGCTTTGCGCATCTTTCTGTTGTTCATGTATCACTTACCTTCGTTCTAAACTGATTTGGGATAATAGTGACTAGTGAGGTGAACCTTGTTTCTGGTCTCTGGCATGGTTGATGACAATTATATTTGTTGCTACATTAATTGGACTATATCGATTTTGAGGCACTGCCATGACATATTAAGTGGCTGTTGGAGCCAGAAAAGACTTTGGACAAAAAAAATAACAAAGAAGGTAAAAGACTACAGACAGAATAAAAAGGGTCAACAAGGAAGTATGCCATCCACAACGTACCTTTTTCAACCATTTGGCTGTTAACAATCAAATCCCTCATTTAACACAAGTTTCTTTGTAGTTTTCCATTCCAGTAGGCTTTCTTTCTATCTGTTAGTCCTTCCCCTTGTTTTCTTTTCCCCTTGGCTGTACTGAAACCTATTAAATTGCTGAGCAAAATCATTATTCTCACATTCAAAGTCTTTACCTCAGGTGGCTCATGGGGTCGTGTCTTCCACTGGAGAAGTTGTTCCTGACCTGGATGGTGCTCCTGGATCGATCACTGAGTGATGCTGCTGCCCTTCTTTTCCCCAATGATATTGTTCCCGTTGCTCAAACTAGTACAGACAAGGCTGATTCTGCAGCTTCCAAGGGTTCAACCAAGCTGGAAATTGACTTAGAGTGGGGCAACCGGAATTTTTTTACTTTGGTTAAGTAATGTTTATGATATAAAAATAATAAATGATTCCGGATTTTTCAATAATGTTGTGAATCTCAATTAGGTCACTAATTTTGTGATGTGTGGAAAATTCGAAAGATATTTTCTGTGTCCGTGGTTTTCCGGAATGCGATTCCGTTAGAGTTAGAAAACTAGGAGAAGTTAAAATCTGGGGAAATAAATTAAAAATATATATTTACTAGCTTTATATGATTAAATTAATAGATAGTAATATATTTGTGGATTATATTGAGCTATGGGGAAAAACATATCGACATAGTATTTGTCGATGGGGATTGATATGTCCCCAAATAGGTATCGGATGATTTTTTAAGTTAAAATTTATTGAGTTGAGATTTTCCTAATGTTCGATAACTTAATTTAAATGGGCTAAAAATATTTTTCTGACTTACAGTTTTTAGAACGAATATCGATTTTCCTGTCTATTTACGAAATGTAAATAATCATCCCATATTATCAAATTATCTTCATCTTTTCACCATAATCAAGTCACTTGTTACTCAAATAATATGCTCTTAATTTGTGACATTGAACTAAGCCTGTCAAACGTTGACAACCTAATTTAATCATGGTTTAAAGTAATCATTGACGGTGAAGACAAGAAAAGAAAAGAAAACAAATAAAATCATCCCATTTCCTTCTCTTGAATGAATCAGAACTTCTTCATTTCCATTTCTTCAAGTTCAATTGTTTTATGGGTGCGATCATATCGGCACCAATGCACTGGATCCCATTAGAACTTAAAGTTAAGCATGCTTGGGCGATAATAGTATTAGGATAGATGATCTTTTGAGTAGTCCTCGGTGTTGCACCCCTCTTTTTTTTCGACCAAAAAAAAGTCCTATTGTTCTTACCTTCCAATCTTCAACAAAGAAAGCCTTCGCTCAACTTTCAACCAAACACAAAGTCTATCCAATTTGTGTTGTTCCGCCCATCAAGTGTCTTATAAGGTAAATTCATGGACTCATTTTTATCGAACTAGCTTTGTTGTGAAAAATAGATAGTTGTTAACTTTTATTCTTGTTTATTTTCTTGTTAAGATTTTGAGTTGTTCAAGTCTTTTACTCAAGGTGAATGAAAACTCTAGTTCGATGTTCTCCACTACTTTTATGTGACTTATTGACCCGATTGGCGTGTATGGTACCAGTTATTGACGTTCAGCATTATCCAACGTAACATAGAAGACAATAAGTCTAGCTTGCTCACAAGAAATTTAGAAATGGTCGTCATATGGCATGATTGATTTTGCAAAAATTGACTCGTGAGGAACATGCCTAATGTGACGTCCTGAGAATTAATCCATTTGGGATTTATAAAATACTGAGTTTTATGAAATGTGCTCGTAGTAAATTTTCGCCCGAAACTGATCATTCCTGGGATGTTAACCAATAGAAAAAGACTAATAGGAGAAATTAAATTCGCACGACTAAAGAAAATTTAATCTCGGCCGTCGGTTTCAGGATAAGATTAAATCTAAGCCATCGATTTAGTTTGTGAGAGAGGGGCGTGATCGTCATTTTGACCTCCCAATAATTGCCTTGACTATTTAAAGGCCTAGACCTCTTTAAAGGCCTAGACCTCTCTTTCTCTCCTCATTTCCTCTCTCTCTCATCTCACGGCATCTCTCCCTCTCCCTCACCCACCGAAGCAGCTCCCTCCCCTCGCCGTGCTGCCGCACGCTAGTCACTGCCTGACTGGATCGCCACCGCCGTTTGCCATCGCCACCGCCGAGCTGCGCCGATTGCACCCGTTTCACTTTAGCCGAGTTAGTCTAAAGTCTAGTAAGTCACAATCTAACCCTTACCTAGGACATCGGGTATTATCGGACTCGTTTAGATGCAGTTTAGGGTAATATAGAGGTTGATTAGGGTGTTGATCATGATTGTTAGTGGCTGATCATGGCTGTTAGTGGCTATTGCGTGTTGGATTAGACGTCTGAGAATGAGTTTTGGTGGTTGAAATTTGGTAGAAATCAATTCGGGTTTGAAACCGTGAGATTTGGTGTGATTCTCTGACCTGTGATTACTGTACCCGTCCGGTTTGCTAGTTTTGTAGAGAATTTTGTGGGACGAATTTGAGAAAGTTTTCTTCATGAAAGTTGCTCCTAACATCTTGAAGTATAACATGATTTAATTTGGGAATTTTTGGAAATCATTTGAGGCCATTCAGAAGTCCATCTTTGGACCGAAACAAAACTGCCCGATTTACTATTCACTCGATCTTCTGGTCTGTTCGAATTTTTATAAATTTTTTCAAGCCTATTTTCAAAATACTTCCTCCACAAATATTGTTGGGGACATTTGTGGCTATAACATATAAAAATTTCAAGGCTTTCCAAGATGATTTGGGTACTGAATGAGTTGTATTTTGATGACCTAAGGGGCTGTCCGAGCGAATCGGATTTTGTCCGATTTCGAGTGTCAAAACGAGATGTTTACAATTAGAACTGGGTTTTAAGTTCTTCACGGAAAATATTTATCAAGATGTTTTACGCAACATATCTAAATTTCAGAATTTTTGGAGTTCGTTTACTATTTATTTGAATGTGATTTCGGTCACTGTGTAAACTATCCAAATTTATCCCGATTCTTTGGATGTTTGTTTTTATGGGCGGAATGGTGGGGGTGTCGGGATTGTACAGTTGCTGCCTCATGACCAGAATTTAGGCTTAAATTGGTGTTATATGAGTTGATTTGAGGATGAAATGAGAATGTTTCGAGGCTGAGTAAGATTGAATAGAGTGTCGGAGGTTGTGTGATGGAATTGGCGAGCTTAAGGCTCGATTTAAAGACAAATAGTGTCGGTTTGGTGTGTGATAGTATGGCTGGATTGTGGTGTTTAATGTGCTTGGAAATGTCGAAATTATGTTTATGAACGTGGCTGTGTTTGTGGGCCCATGAGTGGCCTTGTATGTTTATTAAATCGTGATTTGATGGATTGAAATGCGCTTGATTATGTGCATGCGTGGGCCGAATCGAATTAGTTGTTAAATTGACCATGTCAAATGCTTGGTGAGCATGAATTGTGTGTGAACTGATGCGTGCACGGGCCACGTGTGATTGGCCAATTGAATGTGGCAAATGATTGTTGAGCATGTGCATGAATAAGAGAGTGAATGTGGTATGGCATGTGCAATTGTGGGAATTATGTCGTCCTTAGGTGTGTACTTCAACGCGAGACGATACCCGGTATTGCCGGAAGACTGCTAACCTGAAGCGTGTACTTCAACGCGGGTTGCGCAGTAGGTGGTAAGTGTTGAGCCTGAGGCGTGTACGTTTACGCGGGTCATTGGCGAGTGACGTGGAAAAGAGAAAATGAGAACAAAATGAGTGCACGACCCAAAATTTGCATATGCTTGTGATTATATGAGAAATGCCTGCTACGTGATGATCTGACGCGTGTGGTTATGTATTGTGATTGTCTGGAGATATGTGGTAGCCTAGGTAGGGTTTATGTTGCAACTTATTGAGAAGTGTCTCATGGTTGTATAAACCAAACCATTTCAGATAACCCGCCCGAACAAGGAATTAGTCGCCATCGCCGCCGTCAGAACGTTTTGGTACAGTCATGCACATCGAAGATAATTTCGTGGAGTACACCATGAATGGACGCCGTACCAAGGACGCAAGGACTAGTGAGGAGGCGATGAGCTAGTGTTCGTGTAGTACCATTTTTGGTAGATAAGGTAATTGCCTCTTTTTGATGTATGGTTTTTAAGGTAATCATAATGGGTGTACATATAAATTTTATGGACTCATAAAATGGCGGACGGGTATAAGTGTAGTATATATATATATGATAATGTAAGGTTTGTAAGTATTGGCGGTTGGGCGTGCAAGTTTAATTCTGGTATTCTCCAATTTATTATCTAGGTTTAATTATTTGTTTCCGCTACGACTGACTCTGATGCGAGACCATTGAGTCGGCGACGTATTCTTGGAATGTTGCACCGTTCGACTTATGGAAGTAAGGTATGGATAGTATTAGATTTGAGTCGGGGCGTGACACCTAACATGAACAAGAAGAAAATGTTGACATCTTATCATCCAAATCTTGACATGACACTAAATCTAATAGACATTATCTTTTGGTGTAATTTATGAGTAATTACAGGTAATTTAATTTTTCAAATTAATTCAAAATGTACTTGTATTTTTATTTAATTTAACTGAAATAGTGCTTTCCATTAATTTTCGTCAATTAATTTTTATTATTATTGAAATTTCGAAAAGAATTAGTTTAAATGCTTTAAAAAGAAAACCAGGCCGTGCCTGGTGTCCGGCCTGGTCAGCATTCTCTCCCTACACGACACGAATTGCTGTTTTTCCAAGTCAGAAACAGAATCCATCAACTGAATCACTTGTTGAAATTAACCAAAACCATTCTCGATCATCATTACATTATCCAATGCTGCCTTAGCCAAGAAACATATGATCTCTGCTGCGAACCACCTGCGGAGGATATTGGCCTATCGGTACTCCTCAGAACTTCAACAATTCATCGATACTCCCGGTCCTTCAATTTCTTGCTTCCTTTGGGCTTTACAATGGGAGCATCCATTCCAGTCATCTCCGCGTTGTACTTTGCCCTGAGAGGGTCATTGTCGTTCCAACTGCATTCCAAGCAAACATCAAAATAAGTTCCTATCAGCATTTATGAATCGGTAGTAAATTTGTTCTCTTCGAACTTTCAGTCCCAAGTAGCGTACTTGAAACAAGATGGAACGCCATATTCGTAGAAAGATGGCATCCGTAGAGCCATAAAAAACTTCCCTATGCAGTTAATGAGATCAGGGTCCGCTCGAAGGATGTCCACCAGGAATGTCCTAGCTCAAGCACTCCCAATGATTCGACTCCTAAAGCTAGCCGCTCCTAGACCTTGGTGGCTAAAGTGAAGCTCTGTCGTCGTAAACTTGGAAAATTTTTTAGGCTGCAGCGCAAGTAAATAGCTTTATGTATTGGTAGAATCACTAGAAGTAATGCGCAAGATGTTATGAGCTTGGTTCCTCGCACAAAGTACATAAAGGTCTGCGTGCAAGAACTTGTAGATTTTTGGCCATTGCATAGACATCGGTGATTTTTCATTGCTCCTGCAAATGTCTGCAATGATGGAAATGCAAGCATTTGCGAAGCTTGTAGCGAGCGATGGCTTCGTTTCACTTGGTCCAGAAACGGAATCTGTGTTTATTCATTCTTCGGAAGTTAGTGATGTTACTCCACTTCGACTCCCTGCATAATTGGAGAAGCATCCGATATGATACAAATCCCAACCCAAGTTGTCTTGGTCCTGGATAATGGTGACTTTTCATGAAAATAATGATGGAAAATCCTACCTAGCCTCATTATTATTTTCTCCGAACGACCCCTGAACTTAAATTTGTCCCAGATGATCCCTGTACTCGTTAAGCGATGATGGTGGTATTTTCCGTCAGCGATTATGGCAAGGGCTATCTGATTCTGATGCGCTCTAGTCAAGTCTATGGGCTCATCTCAGATGAAGTAACGGGGCTCGTTCACTGAGATTCTAGGTTTTGATAAAAAAAAAAAACACTCCATTTAATGGGGCGACGTCTCCTGTGGGTTGTGTAACGATTCAAATGGGCCCATCTACTAAAAATACTTAATTTATAAGAGTCTCTCTCTGCACTCCACGACGCAGCCTCTGCTGCTCTTGCATGGACTGGTGGAGCCTCGGAAGAGAGGAAGACGATGACCAAAAAAGGAAGAAGAAAAGAGATGAAGATGGTCTCGCTCGACCGCTCCGTCCCTCTCTCTCTGTTCCCGGGTTCGTATTCTTCTATGATGGCTGTGAATCTTTTTTTCTTTTTGCTCTATTTGTCGATTGGCGTTGCACCTTCGTTTCATTAGTGTCGGGAACTTGCTGTTTTTCTTGGCTCCTTTTTCTTTTTCAAGAAAAAAGAGAAATACATCCATCTTTTCGTGGTTCAATGCGAAAAGATGCCTCTGTTCTGCTTGCAAACTTGTTGATTTTTTCTATTTGCAGATAAAATCCGGTTTTTCCTGCTTATTATTGACAAAGCCAAGCCTAAAAATTTTCTAATCGATTATGCTTCAACATGTACGTGTGCAAGCTTAAGCTGATTTTGTCATTTTCCTATTGAGTTAGATGAAGTTTTTTTCTTTTTGTTTTCGCGTCTGCATAACTCGTCAATGTAAGCTTCGTCGATTGCAGACCATCCGCATTTGCTCTTTCGCTAAGCAAAGAAACTTCACCCATATAGGGCTACCGTGATATAGGTAATATAGTTGCATATGTCTCCTTTATCGGTTGATGTTTTGCTTCTCCAAGTTAAAAGTTAGTCCTTCCTCTGTGGGCTGTTGCATATGATTTTCCTGAGATTTATGAAATCCCTTCTCACAATAGTGTGGATGATGGTTTTTGTGTCAAATGATTTGAGGAAAGGTTGACATGAATCTGTAGCTTGGCTAATTTAATAGGATCCACTGTTCTTACACCATCCTATTACAGATAAATCTTTGGGTTGAAGGGGAACTCAAAAAGATCCATCCAAACTTTCTAGTGAACTGAAATCTCTTGAATGTTCAGATGAGAATGTCAACAAACACCTGAAAATCAGGTATTCATCGATATTAACATGTAAACCAATGATCTCACGGAATTAGTAGTAATCAAGGCCGTGGGACTTAACCTGAAGAGCAACAGTAAAGCACAAAGCTTTAGCTTGAAACTTTTGCGGCTAAGGTATCTCTAATTATAGTTCCAGTTTAACTTGCTTTTGCCCTCCTACAAGGATGGCATTTTTTCAGAAATTGTGTTCATCTGTTTAACTGTCTTAAAGATCTCTTTTTTGGTCATAATTTGCCCTTCTTGCATCTTGGAGGGCTGGCTTGAATGAGTGGAAGTGGATGTCTAGTGAACTTTAATAGGGTTAATCCTCAATACACGATATTTGCAAATTGTTTGCCATACCAGCTACCTCCCTTACCTTGATATAGGTAGTCGTATCTTTCGGAGTTTACTAATTATTTGTGAGGCTCGAGGCTTGTGTAAAACTTCAGTTTGGATATGCTGTGTCCGATCTTTTCACTCAAATTACATCATTCTTCAATTTATTTCCGACTACTCTTTATTTTCTTATTATACTTCAAGTGTTCATGCTCCATTTTGGATGCCTTCTAGCTATTATGAGAAAAAAAGTGTTTCCTTGGTCTCCAGCAACATTCTTTTCTGTATAAGAGCCTTGCATATATCCCTCCAACTTCTTCTAAATTTTAGATTCTGCAAGCCAATCCAAACCCAAAAGCCAAAATCTGAAAAGAGCCAACACCAGATAAATAGGAAGAAAGTTGCTCCTCTTATTTGTGCCTTGTGCTTTGGCTTCTACGTAACACAAATTTCTATATATGGTCAATGAAAAACAAAATGTAATACCTATAATACCACCTGGCTAACTGTAATTTTTCCTTCCTGCCACTAGCACCACTGGTCAGCGCTAGTAAGATGCATCCACTAGAATTGTCAAGTCCTCCATTATGTGCCTTTCCCTTTGTGCCACTGTATCACCACTCCTATGCACCAATATTCTCCAAAATGATGATTTTGACGTGACAAACCCATTGATGTTTAGTTTTAAGGTCATGGGGTTTAAAGCTGTGACATTGTGTGGCCATATCAACTTTCCTGCAATCAGGCGAAGTGCCTAGCACATGGTTTTGGAACAACTTATTAGCAGTTTGTTCACAAGATGGCTTATAATCAACACTTTAAAGATACCTGCTTTTGGATTTCCAACTACACATTCATTTTTGCATGTTGTATTTAGCGTATGGAATTTCAAATTAGAAGATGTAGAATCTTTATTGGATTGAAGGTCCACAAGAAAGGTCACTGGTTTTTGTGTTGGGTCTGCATGGAGAGGTCTATATGTATAGATGTATTTATGTATGCATATGGAAAAATAGAGAATATAATCTGACTGTGAAACGAGTAACTTCGTTTTTTAGGCCTATGTGAGAAGGATAAGTACTAATTCAAGCTTTTTCTAGTTGTAGATATCTAATAATACCTTCTTGATATGCTTACGTGGTTATTCTCAATTTTAGTTTGATAATAATGGGGTTTCATATTCGAAATGAGTTGTATATCCAAACTGGTCTTCCTCATTTTATATTACGGTATCATGCGAAGGGAAAAATATTCAGATATCATAATAAAATGAGAAGTTATTTTTCCTTTTCACACCTACCACATAGGGTAAGTTAGTATTCAACCATTGATGAACCTTCCAAGAGTAGATGGTGGATAAAGTTTCTTTGGTGCAGCTTTCAAATTTGCCATAAACGATGAGATTTTATTCTTGATTTATGGTATATCCACAAACATTTCCTCCTAATACCCCTCTTGCCACAAAAGGCCAGATCGCCAAAGTCTTGCACCCTTGTCACCTTTCAATAGTTGCTGACATCCTTCGTAAAATAAACAAAAAGCTGCAGAGGCAAGTTGTAAATTTTTCAGCATGTATAATAAGGCGAGTCATCCAAATTTCACTGAAAATCAAGGTTTAAACAGTTTGGACGAGCATTGTCGTCTAAATTTCATTGAAATTCATCTTAGGTTGTGAGGCAAGTTGAATAACTTTTTGACCCAACCAATGAAGGTGCTAAAACTAATCTTCCATAAGATTGAATAAAATCATTATCAACGTTTGGTATCATATAGGAATAGAAAGACTAGTCTTGTTCCCAAAATTTGCCTTAAAAAACCACTAAAAGGAGGAAGTCTTGTTTTAACAATTTACTACTTTTGTAATTCACAGTCATCTTGGATTATGATCTTCAGAGTTTCTGCAATCGCTCCCTATGCTATGCTTTCTCCTCAACTTTCAAATTATCCTCACTCCTGCTGTTCTTTTTTTTTTTCTTGATGCAACTGATAGAAATTTTGTTATATGGATTTTTACCTAAAAAGAAGAGCAATAGCTAATGTGGGGTAGTGTCACTTCGTGTTAGTTATTAGAATAATAGCTTTTCATGGTATTGCTGGTTGAACTTCAAAGAAGCCAAATCAAATATGATTTATAAACAAGTCACACAACATGCCACATTGACAGCATTACTTATTGACATGAGCATGTCACGTGTGGAGTTAACCAACGAACAATTTTAACCTAGATTTATCTTGAGAAATCACATTGGAGTTGGCGGCGCACTATGGCATTTTATTCCTTATAAATACCCCTATATCCTCACTGTATCACCTCACAAATAGCACCTTCAATATGACAAGACTGATCTAGCTTTGATCCTTCATCCTAGCTTCTGTATACATTTTGTTTGATTTGCATAATTTTGCTGAAAGACTTCGTTGATCGAAAATCCTTCAGATACCAGAGGAGTACGACAGTTTATCATCCCTAAGCAAGCAAGAAAGAGTTCGCAGATATTTGGTCGGAGAAAAATTTGAAGGTGAATATCTTTGTGATCGGCCAAATTACATTATCGCTTTTCATTCTTGTTCGGTAAAATGTTATTCCACTTATCACACTGTTCTTTTTATTTCTCTCTTTTAAATGCCCTTGCAGCAATTCTCCTTGTGTTACAAAGACAAGAAGAAACTCTATATGAATAGGTACCTACTCTTTCTCGATTTTTCAATAAGGAAAATGAAATGGCACAGAGAGCTTTTATTTATTAACAATGAACCATGTATATAAATTGCTATTGACTCCAATGTACCTCAAAATCACTTTCAGATCTAATTCTTTTCAGAAACTTAACGTGATGTAAGAACCAATCTCGCAACTGAGACCAGAGTTATGATTTTTCAGGATTTGTGAATCATTTACACGTGTTCTGAGTTCTAATGGAAGTTGGGAACTTGAGGTTATATGCATCTCTAAGCAAGAAAAGAATCAGATTGATGGAGACTATTTCTGTCCACAATTCAGTAACTGAGGAAATTTAGGTGATATATAATATGCACCTTAGAATCTTCATAACGTAGCTTGAAATATAGAGATGAATATGATGAAAGTACAGATCTGAAAATTACACAATTGAATAGTTTATTCATTTTCTGATATGCAACTCATTAAGGCAAAGTTAGATTATATATGTTTTGTTGCAGGAAGGCAGTAACAAGTTAAAGTCTGCTTCTCAGGGGTGTAACCAAGTGGAGTCAAGGCAATGTGCTGCTTGAATTTAAAACCTGAACAAATAATGTTTGATTTCTCATTTATGAGCTCTATTCGACAGTTTAACTTGACTTGAGATGGACTTGGCTATCCAACTAATTTTTAATTTGGATGAATTTGAGTCAACTTTGAGATCGACTGCATCTGAATTGAAATTTGGTTGCTTTGAATGAAAAGACTTTTCATGCTAAGTGAGTTGGTTATATGAATCCTTTTATGGTTTTTGCATCTTACTTGTTAAGACAAGTATATTCACATAAATTAAAATCTAATGCATTAGTATTCATAAATAGCGCACATTGAACAATAATCCAAATATCAAAGTCAATTATCTATTGAGTGAGTTCTAATAGTCATGAGCAGCTCGATTTGTTTGCACCCCTCAGAATTGGCCAGGTCAGCGTAAAGCATGGTGCAACTATTTTTTGGCAGAAAGTGCTTGATGGCAGAGACCTTCTCGTGGGATTGCCAAAATAATTCAAGAAGCAGCTTGTGTGAGTTTACTGAAATTCTCTTTTGTTGTATCACACACACACACACATAAAGACATGCCCTAAAATTCGGAGTGTGTTTGTTGCAAAATTTAGATGAAGCAAAAAGAAAAAAGTAATAGTCTACCCAGACATGCCTTAAAATAAGATGAGGAGGAATGGCAAAAATTGACATAAGGAGAATGTTTCTCCTAGTGAGTGGCTTAGAAACTTTAGATGCATCCCTAATCGTGAGACTCCATTAAGTTTATTGGTTACAGTGATATATGTGTAAGGTTTTCTTTTCAGGTTATAGAAAAAGCTATTCTACTTTTTGATTAAAAATCCAGTTATTCTCAATAGGATGCTTAGTTAGTGGAATTACAGAAATCAGCCCCTCACAGGAAATGGAAACTTGAATCGTAATTGCAGATAAATCTTTTAATAATAATAGAATTTTAAAGCTGTTTTAATAAAAATCCACCAAGGATATACGTATCTAAAGCTTTTATTGTTAGGCTGGTTCTTGTAATTCTGCAATGAGCCACAGACCATGCATAAAACTTATCCTGTCAAAATGCATCTGAATCAAAACCTAGGGACTTTGATGCCTTTCCAATTTTTCCCTCACCAAATTTGTCTCCCCCTCCAAAAAAAGAAAATATGATTTATCTAATACGACTTCACCTTTATAAGTCATTCATCACATACACCAAATTGTAATACTTGCACCTATTCCTGCTTGGCACATTATGTTAAGCCAAAAAAGTGTTGGACATGTATATGTGTATGTCACTGTGAGTTGTTAATAAATGTTTCATGATAATATTACCAAAGAACAAGGGAAAAAGTACTTCATTTGCATTTACATGACAATCTTTTAGAATATATATTTATTGCTTGCATGTCTATGTCTTAATATTGGTGATATAACATACCCTGTTCTTTTTTGACAAGCTCATATTGTTTTATGGTCATATCATATTTCTTGATAAAAAATCGAAGTAATGTCTTCTTCTATCTCATTCGGGAATATGTAGAAACCAATATGGAGCAGGTTAATAATTAGGAAAACCAGAAAAACAAAATATGGAGTGCAATTAAAGAATGATTAAATATGGAATGCAGCACAAAAAGCAATGGCATGGCAAGTAATTGGTCCTCCTAAGTCCCCGAGATTTGAAATACCATTTGAACCTATAATGTTTAATTTCTGTCATGAAAGCGAAGAGCACACAGTCAGAGCCCAACGAAGAAACCAAAATTGACAGCTAATTCAGAACACAATAAGACCAAGTTCATGGCATATGTGGAAACTTACTGTGTTTCCAATTCTTCCTTTGAATTGCCCAGTTTTGATTTCTCTATAAATTATAGACGAGTCCCATAATACTCTTGTGCAAATCTGCAAGAGAGTACTAGTACTCGCTGTGCTTGTTTGAGCTTCTTCGTGGGTGTGGCAACATAAAGTAAAGAGAGAAAAAATGGTGTCATCTTCTTCTTCAATTGAGAGGACTGGGGCAGTGCAGCTCAGATCGGTTGGCAATGGCCTCCTCAATACCCCTTCTTCTGTTGACGAGCTTCTCGCTCTTCTCAATGTATGGTGCCCCACTTTACCAATTCATGCATATAATGATTTACTGAGACATAAAGCTTTACTTGCATTGGGATTCTTGTCTGGGTTTCATTGGGATAATTTGACTGCTTGATGGTGGTTGATGGTTGTTTGGGCAATGGTCAACCTCCGCTGTGTAGGTTTGTCATGAATATGCTCATCGGGCATCTTTGTTCTTTTAGTTGGTTGATGTATGCTAATCTATTTGGTTGTACTTGCATACAGAGGCATCTAGTTCATATGGAGCAGGAGATTCGGATCATATAATGGATTTCAAACTCCTTTCTAAATGATACAACTTTGGTTTCAGTATATCACTTTAAGGGAGTTAAATGGCTATCGTATGTTATTACTCCTTGTAGTTGGTGTTTGCTGTCCACTTCTTCATCCGGTTGATGATATTCCTGTGCTACCATGAGCTTCAAAGTCAAATTTCTAGTTTTCTCTTTTCCATCCCCCTCTTTATTTTACCTTTCAAAGGACATACATCAATCATTTGAGCATCTGAAAGGGTGTTTTCTTTTTATGTTTCTGGAAATATTTCTGTACTATTCAATGTCGTTTATATGGATATAGAGACTGACTTTTGCTTTCATTTACACCCGTACATAGAATGCTGAGGATCTCATGGCAAATATGGAGCAAGAACCATCGGACTTCCTCCAAGATGCCCTTCTTCCTGTCATGAAGGGTCTCATAGCTGAAGCTCTGTTCAAACATTCGAATGAGGATGTCAGAATTACAGTTGCATCTTGCTTCATTGAGATTCTGAGGATAACAGCTCCACAACAACCGTATAATGATGATCAAATGAAGGTGTATAAAATAAAACTCGAGACTTTTCTGATACAATGAACTCACTCCACTCCAGATGAATTTTGTTCTTTCACAGTTTCTTAAGTATCTATCTTGTGGGCAGGCATTTTTTCAACTGATTGTGGATGCTCTTTCCAAGCTATCTCAACCATCAACATGGTGTTATGAAAAGGCCCTCTCCGTACTTCAAAATATTGCAAGGGTCAAGGCATGTCTGCTAATGCTTGACCTTGAATGTGAGGCACTAGTTCCTCAAATGTGTCAACATTTCTGGTTTATTACTAGGTAATTTATGAGCAGTACATTTTTATGTACTCTTTTTCTTCTTTTCTCGTAATAGTTTGACAGATATCTTTAATTTTTGGGGACTGGGAACTCTTGTATCCATAAGAAAAGGATAGCTTTGTTAACCTTTGACCAAAAACACTAGTTAATGAAGTTGCTCTTTTCAGTTTCATTTAGTTTTGTGGAATATCACAATTTGGCTTGTCTAGCTGTCTAGTAACCTTTCTTATGACTCTGGGTATGATATTTGTAGTTAGTAAATTGTGGATGAGTTTCCACAGACATCAAAGTTCATTTATATATTAGTTTGCCTATTAATGATTGGATAAATCTTTCAACTATTTCATGTGGTTATGTTTTGGTATTTTAGAACTTTCAATTTTAATCTCCTGCTAAAGTCAATTTTCTCCTTGGTGTACTAAGGATTTTTTATACAAGATGTTACACTTCTAGATTCTTTTTGAGAGAGATTGAGAATAAGCGATATCTGTGCAAGCTCTGGACCTTAATTCAAGGTTAGTGAAAGATAAAGGAGCTTAAATGGCTTTGTGGTTCTGACCCAAAAAAAAAAATGGCTTTGTGGCAGTTGGAATAAAACTTGGCTTAACGTGTTATAACAAACTGCAACAACACTCTCTTGATGACTCTTCTAAATGATAGTTCTCAGCATCTTTATATCTGTCATCGTTTACAGTATTTACCTTTTCATACTCTCTTATTTTTTGCGGGTCCTTCTTTATTAAGGTCAAATCCCTCCGTCGATGCGTACTGGGCCGTGGAACAAATAATGGCTGACATCTTCACTAAAAGTGAAGATATCGGTCCAGATCTTCTATTCCCTCTCCTGACTAGTCTGCTTAAGGAGAATGAGGTTACCGTCTTTTCAACGTTTCTGCTGTTTTAGTTTGGTTTTGATTTCTTCATTCTCTAGTATGATATATATCGTCTTGCAGAAAGTGGCACCTTCCTGTTGGAAATTGGGAGAGAAATTGATCTCAGATTGTGCAGCAAAGCTGAGACCTATTCTTAGGGGAGCACTACAATCAAAAGGCACCACTTTGGATGATTATTCTCCTGTAGTGGCTTTTATTTGCCGAGATAAATCTGTTACAGAGTATAATCATACTAATGGTTCTCCTAAACGAGGCATCGATGATTCTGGAGACTCCAAGGGTTCATTAATTCCCAGAGAAAGGGAACCAAAAGCCAGTTCATTAATGAGACCCAAGGAAGGTTATAATCTTTCTTGGCTGTACAGAGAAAGTCAAACTACTAAACAGCCACAAAATAGAACAATCTCCGTTAGCAGAAGCAATTTTACAGCTGTGCCTACAGTTTCTTCGAGAAAGAGAAAACCTGCACCGAAGTCAAACGTGGAGACTGTGCAAGACGAGGCAGCTCTGGTCTCCAGTGATCTTAAAGATAAAAGGATGAAGCTGCAAACCAAAGGAGGAAGCAACACTAAGAAAGGCACATTAAGGGTATTCATAGTAACTGTTGCAGTATAGTTTTCATACAGTGATTGGTATCTTATAATGCATATTTATTGCATTCTTGTCATTATATTATTAAGTATGCCTTCTTTGATTGTTATTTATCACTATTATTTTTACTATAAGACTGAAGTATCTTTAAAAGCTCTGCTGAATTTTTGTGGTTACAGTTATTTGAGTGTTGACACTCAATTAAGTTTTTTTTCTTTTTTTTCCTAATTGGTACGTGGCATGGTCTTTGCACCTTTGTTTGATCTATTACAAAGTCGTGTATTTTTACAACGATTTCCAGGAGTCTAGAGTGCTGCCCGGAGTATTAGTGGGTCGTCGAATAAAGGTCTGGTGGCCATTGGATGAAATGTGAGCACTCTAAGGCCCTCACTTGCAAATACTTTATTTCTGTCTCAGTTGACATTATTTGTCAATCCTCATATCCTTCTTGCGTTGGTCTTCCCTAAGTTATGAGTGGCTGCTGCTGTTGCTTCAATGATGGTCTAGAGCTAATGGTTGTTTATATCATTTTCTTCCTATTCATAATTATTTGTTTTACAGGTTTTATGATGGCCTCATTCAGTCTTATGCCCCCGTAATGAAGAAGCACATGGTAAGATGATCATGATAGTCTTCAGAAGCTTCTTTATTTGTGACCTACCATTTGATTTGATCGATTCAGTTAGCTTCTTGCATCTATCTGCATTATGCATATCAGTCCTTTTAAAGTCCCGTACGATAGCTAACGGTTTAGAATTACGTAATTGTCTGAGGAGGCATCTCTTGCCATACGCGCTTCTAGCTCTTATCGTTAACTTTGATGTTGTGTTAAATATATATGGCCTGATTTGGGACTATAGGTTTTGTACGACAACGGGGATGAAGAAACCTTGAACCTTGAGAAGGAACGGTGGGAGTTTATTGAGCATGATTTGCCGGATGAAGTAAGTGTACGATTTAATTTGTTTTCTCTTGCTGTGTTTCATATCATTAAGTCAGAAGTAAATCCCTGCTTATGTGCTTTTCAGATATAACATCCACAGGAGGCTGAAAATCCCAAACCCTTTACTTCACCCATCATGTAAGTTTTGCCTTTCATCGATATTTGTGCTTGCATATGTTTCTTTTTGTCCTAAAGAAATTATTTGTCTTGTTTGGTCCTGATTGTCACATCAGACTAACAAAGCAGAGTGGGAGTGGCAAAAATTCGGAGTCAATAAAGTTATTGAACTACAAAGAAAATGTTAAGAGGTTAGATTTTGATACACTTTATTTTACAATATTTGTCATTCGATTGGCTACAAGCTTATGTCTCATATTTCTTTCCAGGGCCGGAGAAGCCACCAGATTACCAGAAGTTGAAGCTCCCAAGTCAAGCAACCAAAATATAGGTGGCGACGAGTCCAGTGATGATGAAAGCAATGACAATAATGACTTTGAGAACAGGGCTCGATCAAAGGATGTCCATCTATAAAACCCTAGTATGAGCACATCTGATGATTCAACTCCAGAAGCTAGCACGCCAAGAGCGATCAGGGTTCAATCAAAGGATGTGCAACTCAAAAATCCTAGTATAAGCACATATGAATAATCGACTCCAGAAGGCAGCCCACTCAGATATATCAGGGCGAAATCAACGGATGTCCAACCACAAAGCACATCCGATGATTCAACTCCGGAAGCTAGCCCACCTAGACCTTGGGGACAGTGGCGGAGTCGATCTCCGGGTCACTAGCTTGAAAGTCGAGTTGCAGACCATGGGTAACAGCTATAGTTTTGGTAAAAATAATAGAAGTTACAAATCTAAAGAAGGCATCAATATGCAAGAGCGAACAATTAGGTCCCTGTACAAAGATACAGAGGTTGAAGAAGTTCCTGATGTCCAGGAGCTTTTTAGTTATCAGCCATTGTATAGGCATAGATTTTTTCTTTCTTTTGCAAATGTGTGATGATTGTGGACCTTAGCAACAAAACAGAAACGCAAGCTTGTAATGAGCTGTGGCTCATATTCATTTTGCCTGAAATGGAATCTATATTCTTTGATGGATCATTAAATAGCAAGTGTCAGTCAACTGGTTCAGTCATACTTCCATCTTTCCCCCTGCATAGTTGTGGTTTTGGACCATCAGATGATCCCTAGTAATATATACCCAGCGGCTTTGAGAATAAAAGTCCTTCCCCAAAAATTAATAACATGAATGCGTATTATCTAACTTATTTCTGCATTTTAAACCGAAAAAAAAAACGTATTTTCGCATTGATAATGTACATTCAGCTTTCCGCGCTTTCTTTTAAAAGGTAACCTTCGAGCATTGCAAGTTAGTGGCTCTTGTATCTACTAATTCCTCCACATGGCAAGATATGAAAATAAAAAATAAGTAAGAAGTTATGTTTTTCCATGGTGATTTACATTTTTACAATAAGAATATGCTTATTAACAACCAGTAAATTTTTATGAGTGATCGGTAATTTTGGATAAGGAAAATGAACGTGTGATTGTTACTCTTGGAAGCGCCATGTGACATGCTTCCTAGGCCTCTGCCCCCCCCGGTTCCCAGACTTACTCACATAAACAAACATACTCGGGAAGGTACTGAAAGATAGCGCGCATACAAGTATGGCACCAGAAAATAGATATGTCGTGATTATTAACTGATTAAATTTGATTTCGAACATGCTGGACTTCTTCCAACGATCGAGATTGCATCAATATTTGCATCTTTCGTGCGTCAAGGCCTCTTACATTATCCAGTGTTGCCTCATGGTAAACACCATAAGGATAAAAATCTGGCCTATGGGTACTCCTCAGCACTTCAACAGCTCATCGAGACCACCAGTCCTTCAATTTCTTGCTTCCTTTGGGTTTCGATATTGGAGCATTCATTCCAGCCATCTTCGCATTGTACTTCGCCCTGAGAGGGTCAATGTAGGTCCAACTGCATCACAAGAAAACATCAAATTAAGTTCCTATCAGCATTATGAATCAGTAATAAATTGTTCTCTTTGATTTCCAGTCTAAGGTAGTGTACTTGAAACAAGACAGAATGCCATAGTCATATTAGAAACATGGCATCAATAGAACCCAAAAAACTTCCCTATGCAGTTAATGATTTTTTTAAATGTCCAGACCAAAGATCACATCAAAGGAACTTTGTATTTCCATGAAGAACTCGGGAACGAGAAATGAGTTCTCATGTACAATTCCACTCGAAGAACATTAGATTGTAGCATTTAATATAACCATAATGTTGGTTCAATTGGTGAACAAGGAGGGTGCCTTTTTCAACGAAGCAGCAGTGGCCATGAAGGTGAATTTCACAAATATTAGGACATTCTGCATGGTCTAGCGTCCAACGTCTTGGGTAAACTTGTTAAAATGAGTCATAAACCCATTTTTTAACTCATATTTGATTGGGTGAGTTGTTATATGGGTTGGTTATATTTTGTAAATGGGTCTTAAATAAGAAAGTTGAGGGTTTAGAGCATGGGAAACAACAGTAGTTTTGTGAAAATCATGTCAGTAATAAATCTTAAGCAGGCATCAATATGCAAGAGCTTACAATTAGGCCCCTGTACAAAGATAGAGGTTGAAGAAGTTCCTGATGTCCAGGAGCTTTCAGTTATCAGCCCTCATATAGGACTAGAGTTTTTTTTCTTGCTTTTGTAAATATGTGTTGATTATAGTCCTTAGGTACAAAACAGAAATGCCAGCTTGTAATGAGCTTTGGCTCATAATTTATTTTGTCTAAAATTGAATTACATTCTTTTATTATTCATAAAATAGGAAGCGTGAGTTAACTCATTCAGTCATTTATTCCAACTTTCCCCTGCATAGTTGTGGTTTTGGATCATCAGATGATCCCTGGTAACATAACCAGGGGCTTTGAGAATAATGAAGACCTTCCCTGAAAAATATTAACACGAATACATATCATCTAACTCATTTCTGCATTGATAATGTAAATTCACCTTTCCGCACTTTCCAATATGTTTTGTCTCATTAAAAAGAAACCTTCGAACGTTGGAAAATTAGTAGCTCATGTAATTAGCCTCCCATTTTCTTTAGGTGACCCATGAGATGATCCTGTGTACTCCTTAAGCAATGATGGTGGTTTGTTTTTTTTTCCATTGGCAATTATATTAACACTTAATTGATGCACTGTTGCTCAGGATGAGGAAGCTCCGGTCCCTGGTGATCTTGCCGGGAAAAAATCAAAGCTCTTGATGGTGGGGGGAAGGCCGATCGATTTTAACAATGCCATATCAGAGGCATGATCGTAATTTTTGCAGTAAAATCAGCTTATATCAATTACTATGATGGTATACTTTTACTATCTTTTCTTAATTTTGAAGTCTCCCTTTCTTTCAATTAACATGCTGAAGTATGTCAAAAAGTTTCCATTGAACTTTTCTGATACAGTCATCAAGCAGTACTGGAACTGCTTCTCTTTTTCCTTGCTGTGCAGCACATTCTTCCCCCCTCATTTTTATTTTGACAAGCTCAATATCCTTTTGACTATATCCAGGGGTCCGGTTTGCCTGGCAGAAATTAAAGGTTTGTTGGCCATTGGATGAGATGTGAGTACTCTAGGACCTTCACTTTGGGATATTACATATTCGTTTGGGTTTAGCATGTTTCTTTCTTTCTCAATTCTCTTACTCTTGCACCTGCTACTGCTGTTGCCTCATGTGATGGTGAATAGCACTAAGGGTAGTTGTTAGCAATTACTTCATATTGCTTATTTTACAGGTTTTATTATGGTGTCGTTCAATCTTATGACCTGTTTAGGAAGAGGCACAAGGTGAGATGAATTTCATATAATGTAACTTCTTCCACTGTCAATTACCATATGTTTTTATCAGTTCAGTTAGCCTCCTGTGTCCATCTGAACGATGCAGATCTATACGTCCTATGGTTATCCCAAATTCCTGTCCGATGGGATTTCTTTGAAAACTTGTCTATCTTGTTCCTTGCACTGCTAGTCGCTATCTCCTAACGTTGCTCCTACCCATTGCGATCTGGCAATTTTAGGTTCTTTGATATTGCGGTATGTATCATCTAATTGGGGACTGTAGGTCTCTTACGATGACAGGGACACAGAAACGTTAACCCATGAGAAGGAACGGTGGGAGTTAATCAAGGATGATTTGCCAGCTGAAGTAAGTGTTCAGTTTTATTCGTTTTCTCTATGTTTCCCTGCAAGTTTGAAACTTAGAACTATGAAACTTAGAACTAAGTTACTAACTGCCATGCAATGTCCTGTTTGTGTATTTTATAGCACCGCCTTCACCCGTCATGTTAGTTTTGCCTTTCATTCAATATCTTTGCCTGCATTCACTTCTTGTTTTGCACGGTGATATCATCTACTCTGTTTGGTTCTGATTTCCATCAGGCTGGGATACAAAAAGGGCAGCGGCAAGAAGTCTGAGTCGCCAAGGAAGTTATCGATCAAACAGAACGTTTAAAGGTCTGATCTGGGTACTGTTTATTTTCTGGTTGTTCGCTTCACTTGACTGGAGGCTTGTTTCCAATGCTTTCATTCTAGGGCTGAAGTATCCTCCCGATTCCCAGAAGTTGAAGTTTCACAGTTTGGGAACCAAAATGTGGGGATAGACGAGTCCAGCGATGATGAGAGCACTGAAGATAATGTATATTAGATCAGGTTCCGATCGAAGGATGTCCAGCTCCGACTACAAAGCACATCTGATGATTCGACTCCAGAAGCCAGCCCGCCTACACCTTGGGGACAGTGGCAGAGTCGATTTGAGCGTCACTAACTTGAAAGTCGAGGGTGCAGAGCATGGAAAACAGCTATAGTTTTGCTAAATTAATGTAAATAATAAACGTTAACTAGGCATAGATATGCAAGAGCTTACAATTAGGCCCCTGTACAAAGGTACAGGGGTTGTAGAAGTTCCTGATGTCCAGGAGCTTTTAGTTGTCAGCCCTTGTATAGGCCTAGATTTTTTTTTACTTGCTTTTGTAAATGGGTGTTGATTATAGTCCTTAGCAACAAGATAGAAAAGCAAGTTGTAATGAGCTGTGGCTCATAATTCATTTTGTGTAAAATGAATCTATATTCTTTTATTGGTCATAAAATAGGAAATGCGAGTCAACTCATTCAGTCATTACTCTCATCTTTTCCTCTCCATGGTCGTGGCTGTAAATCATCAGATGATCCCTGGTAATATAGCCAGGGGCTTTGAAAGCAATGAAGTCTTTCCCTGAAAAATAATTATATGAGAATGTACTATCTAAGTCATGTCTGCATTGATAGTGTAAATTCAGCTTTCCACGCTTTCTAATATGTTTTGTTTCATCAAAAAGAAACCTTCGAGCCTTGGATATTTGTAGCTCCTGTTTCTAGTAATTTCTCCACATGGCAAGATATGAAAATGGAAAATAAGCTAGGATTCTGCAAAGTTAAGTTTGCCATGGTGATTACTGATCAACATTTTCATGATTGATTTTGTTATTAATAATCTGTTTATATATGTGATCAGTAATTTTTAATCAGGGAACTCTTTTCGATGAAATTATGTACGATCGATAATAAATAAGGTCATCAAAATGATAGTAACTTTTCATATAAAAGAAAAATTAGTTTTACCACTTAAGTAGTGAAGCTTATTTGGACCCCAAAATAAATGGGAAAAAGTCTCTATACTTGGTCTCCAATGACATTCTCTTCTCTCCAAATGCACTGTATGCATCACCTGCAAGTTTTTATGAATTATAGATTTTCAAGCCAACCCAAACCTAAAAGCCAAACTTTGTCAAGGCCAACACCATGATAAATAGGAAGAAAGCCACTCCTCTTATTTTAGCCTTGTGCTTTGACTTCTAAGTAACATACATATATAAATGATCCACCTTCGTTTAACCATAGATCATCACCTATGTTATATGATGTACACTTGTATATTATCTAAGAAAAGCTTTGCGGGAGTAACTTTTTGAGGGTTTAGAACATCTGAACTGTTTGGATATTGATACGAATGGGGATAATCGTTGCAAGAACTGTCTCGGATTCCATCGAGCAAACCGAGCCATTCCGTTTTCTATATATAATGTTGGTCCAATTGGTGAAAAAGGAGGGTGCCTTTTTCAACGAAGCAAAAGTGGCCATGAAGATGAATTTCCCAAATATTACCAGAAGATTTCGTATCATCTTGAGTAAATTTGTCAAAATGGGTCATAACTGGATTTAGATCTAACTTTATGGATCCTAAATGGGTTTAATATGTGTGTTAAATGAGTTTACAACTTACTTATATAATAAATCTAGCTTGTTTGCGAAAAATTTAGAAATGGTTGTCGTATTGTATGATTGACTTTTGGAAAAATTAGACTCCTAAGGATAATGCCTAACATGAACAGTGATGATATCGTATCATTCCAATCATGTTGAAGGACACAGCACTGAGCATATTAGACGTTCTCTTTTAATGTAATTTATGTGTGATTATTATTAGGACAACCCATACGGGGTAAATGTCCTTGTGTTTCAATTTAATTTAGCTAACTGCTACAAGCTCGATGTAGATGCAGTTTTCTTCATCAAGACTCAGGTTGAGCTCCGTCTCGGAACCTTGCACGGCAGCTAATATAGATGAATAAAGGCAGGCTGGAAAAGTAGAAAAATAGCTCCACGCTAGAATGATAAAAAGCTTAACTCTCATTATTATTACTACCCCATCACATATATTGAAAAAGAGTTGCGAAAAGTTCTTGAGAGCATCTGAACCGAATTAATTGAAGCGAGGAATCAAACCGTATCAATTGTTTTATAGATCGTTTTTCATTATCATTATTATTGCATTTCAAAAGAAAAAGATTAATTTTCTAAAAAGAACGACCAGGCCGTGCCTGGTGTCCAGCCTGGTTAACATTCTCTCCCCACATGAATTGCTGTTTTTCAAGTCAGAAACAGAATCCATCATCAGAATCACTTGTCGAAACAAACCAAAACCATTCTCGATTTATCCTTACAACACTCGGAGGTATCATGTGACGTCATGCATTGCTTCTTGCTTCCTAAGCCTCTCTCCCCTGGTTCCCCAACTAACCAACATAGACAAACATACTGGGGAAGGTACTGAAAGTTGGCGACCATACAAATATAACGCCAGAAAATACATCTGTCCAGACTAATCAGTCACTAATTAAATGTAAAATATCTAACGTGCTGGACTTCTTCCAACCATCAAGATTGCATCAATATCTGCATCTTTGGGGCGTCAACCCTTCTTATATTTATCCAGTGCTGCCTCAGCCAAGAGAGACATATGGTCTCTGCTACAGAACACCTAAGGAGGATATCTTGCCTTATGGGGTACTCCTCAGCGGTTCAACAACTCATCCAGACTCCCAGTCCTTCAATTTCTTGCTTCCTTTGGGTTTCGATATGGGAGCATTCATTCCAGCCATCTTCGCATTGTACTTTGCCCTGAGAGGGTCATTGTAGGTCCAACTGCATCACAAGTGAATGTCAAATTAAGTTCCTATTGGCATTATGAATCAGTAATAAATTGTTCTCTTCAAACATCCGGTCACAGGTAGTGCACTTGAAACTAGATGCAATGCCATATTCATAGAAAAATGACATGAATAGAACCAGAACAAACTTCCCTACGCAATTACTGATTATTTAAATGTCCAGAACAAACAAAGGCACTCCGTTTTTCCATGAAGAACTCAGGAACGAGAAATGAGTTCCCGCATACAATTCCATTTGAACAACATTAGATCGTCGCATTTACTAAAACCTAAATATTTTGTAACAAAAATAAGCAGACCGATGAGTAAATTCAACATGCTCCATATCAACAGCTGCAAGTTTATTTCATAATACAATGACAATATAAATTAATTACGACAAGCATAATGCCCAGTTAACTTTGCTATAAACACCCTCCATAGCCATCAAATTACTATTAATGCACTTCAATCTCAATTATGCAAATAAGAGAGGCGTACACAAGGTCGGATGCGTAAGGAAGGGAAACAGGAGAGCTGTATCAGAGTGAAACAATCAATAGATAAGTAAGACTTACGGATTGTTCCAATCAGTTGTATCTTCATTAACAAGATGAGTCCACTTCGTCCTTCCACTCCGACCAAAGTGCTTGACTTGCATGACTTTCGGCAAAATAGTTTTGTCCATTTTATCCTCTCCAGTTGGAGCAGAGAAATCGCGGCTGTAAATGTAATCCGATCCAGCTGTTCCAGCACGGTCATCGGTTTCTGACTGGAAGAAGGCACCCTTGTGGTAATACTTCTGCATGAACCTCCACTTCTGCTTCGGCGCCGAAGCAGCTCTGGGATTCTTTCTTTCCCACTCCCTCCTTTCCTCCTCTGTCATGTTTCTCACCTTCTCAATCTCTTCCTTCGCCTTCAACATTGCTTCACGGTCCTCTCTATCCCTCTTGATCCTTGCAATCTCTCTTGCTTTCCAGGCTTCATACTCTTCAGCCTCATTAAGCTCATCATCAGTCTCCACATCAGCAACGTTCGCCTCCATTTCCAGATTCTTTTGGATTTCTTCGTCTTTCCGGATCTCCTCAACCACAATCTGCTTCGTCTCCACCTTTCTCTCCTCTTGCCTCCTCTTCATTAGCTCCTCGATGGCTCTTTCTTCTGCCTCAAGCCGCTGTCTTTCAGCTATAGTATCCCTCTCCGACTTGACGACAAAAACCGGCTTCACCATGGCAATACCTTTCGTCTCTTCTTCTGAGTCCGTCTCGTACTCAGATTCCTCTTCTTCCTCCTCCTCTTCCTCCTCCTCCTCCTCTTCAGGAAGGAGCGCTGCGTCTTCTTGTTCCCTCAGAAGCAACTTTGCCCTTATCTTTTTTCTCCGTTCTTCTAAAGCCTCTGCATCCTCTTCTTCTGCTTCCAGACCCTCCTGTCTATTGTTTTCCTCTTCAATGGTAGAAATGATCTCAGCTTGTCGAATGCGACGGTGATCAGCTCTGATTTCATCACGGTTATCTATCCTGCTCTCGGCCAAACGCCGCAACCTGGGATCATCTTTTGTGCTAATATCTGAATCTTCATGAGTAGGAAAAGCTTTCTCCAGGGCAGCTGCCCTGGACATCCTGATATCCCCTTCTTCATCAGCTTCCTCTGCCCACTCAGGAACTTTACCAGGCCAATACCTTTTGACCTTAGTCTGTCCAATTTTACCCCTAAGTTTATCCCTAATGGCAATTACAGTGTCACTCACTCCCGCTGTCACCGACATTGTTGTGTATATTGTATGGCACAAAATGATTGAGAAAAAATATTTATGACCAGCAGACCACGTTGTACTATTACTCTTCCAGGACCAAGTTATGCCGCAATTAAAGCTGTTCTGTGCACAATGAAAGAAAAAATCTGTAAATATTCAGCGGATAATATGGCATATAAACCTTATTTTCATCAAAACAGAAAGTGTTTTGGGATTCCCGGGGGGGGGGGGGGGGGGGCATCTATCAAGAACATACAAATCCTATTGCAAATAGGAAAAACCAGAACATCCAAAACTAAATCGAACATCAATTGTGCAATTATAATTTAGAAGCCGTTAACACACTGTTCAGCTATATTTAGATCCGATCGATGCACTGATCAGATCAGGTGCAGACTCATCAAGCTATCCACAAGTAGTTTGGACTCTGCTGGGGAAGCAAGAATGTGTTATTTATGTTTTTTGGGTGATTGTGCACCTAGTTCAACCTCACACAGACACGGATTTGTCAAACTAGCTTTCCTTATTACGTATTTTAACTCCAGAAAGAAGTCAGATTTTCCTGTGGCAACAGATGCAAGTGCCAACCGGTTGCCTGATGCGCTAGGACTGCTAGTCCCATCGAGCTCCAGTTCAGGGGGGCTTCCACTCGTAGTATCATCACCAAGAATTCACTATTAAAATAACGTAAATCATCAGAATGTCAGTGATAACGACGGATGCAGGTCTGAAAGAAACTGCAGTTTTCGAGAACAAATCTTCCCAGCAGAGAAGAATTCCTTCCCAGAATTACAGCAGCTCTACTGCGTACAACTATCAGCGAGGAGGCCCCTTCTCAAAAGGGGCAAGTGCATAAAAGCATAACGAATTCTAAAGATGCAAAAACCTCCTTTCAAATAAAGCGCTGCAGTAAAAATATGTCCCGAGTCGAAGTCAGAACAGAGTTACCCAAATCCCCCGTGAACCTGTGATTCGCAAGCGCCCTCCGGCAGTCCCGTTATGGAAGAAAGTGATGGAAACCCTAGCTCAGAGAAAGGGGAAAGCTAGCTCAAAGTGCAGGGGGCTCTCCCTTCATTTTCAAGATTTTAGAGCATTGCGAGCTGTAACCAAAAGGCAAATTGGATCCTTCTTAAGAAAATCGCAACTTGCGATCAGGGCTGCTAAAGCAACGATTGGCGTTCCCATTAAGAAAAAAGAAAAAGAAAAAAAAGAAAGAAGTGATCGGCGATCAATGTCTCACGAAGCAATTCACGATGCACAAAGAGTCGAAGAGCACCCTGAAACCCTAGCATCGGTGTCGCACTGGCAACAGTCGAACGCAAGTCGCCGAATTAAAACTTAAAGAAAGCATCACAGAATCGCCGCTTGAACGATCATCATCGGCAATCGTTGGTATGATTTTGCCTCCACAAAAGATTTCGAAAGCCCGAGCTTTTACCTGGTACAGGGATGCGGATGCTCCCTCTAATCGGCGGCAATGGATGGAGAGAGAGAGAAATGAGGCTCAAAAGAAGAGGGAGGAGACGACGGTACGGAGGAGTCGGGTGGCATCAACTGCTCACGTCCTGAGTTGTGCTGTGGAAGAAGCCATGAACAGACCTCTCGACCTCCTCGCTGCTTGTATCGTCGTTCTTCTTTACTATCCCACGCATGAACCGCTCGACCTCCGCTCCTCGTCTATTGGGTGTGTGTGTGTTTGGATTGGAAAGTGCGTCGTCTGCGTCTGGCCCAATTGTGTTTCGGCCCAACAGTTCATATTTTAATTTTTGGTAAAGTATCAAAAAAAGTCCTACACATATTACATCGATACTAGTACAGTCCATCTTACCAATTTAGGTCGGAAGTCAATGCATGGAGACTGGCGTTCTTATGTGGCATAGCCGAAGTCGACACAAATTTTTTTAATAATTTTTTTTATAAAATTTCTCTTTTTTATCCTTTCCCCTTTATTTTTGGCAATGGCCGGTCGCCGGCCACCGGCTTCAGGTCATGGCCGGCAAGGGTGACCCTCACCTAGGCCGATGCATCACTTGGGCGAGGCCCACCCTTACAAATTTGGGTAAGGCTTGCGGGGTCTTGCATTTCCCCTCACCCAGGCAATGCTAGGCAAAGCCGCCCTGGCCTGGGGTGAGGGTCTGCCTTGTCGGCACTCACCCTCGCCAACCACTGCCAAAAAGAAAAGGAAAAAAAAAGCTATTAAAAATGTTCGCATCAGTAAGGACGTTCGTGTTCGCGTCAGTAATTTCCAACCTAAATTGATCAGGTGAACTGAATTTATATCAATATGAAAATTTTTAAAATTAAATCGGTCCAATTGAAAAGTTAAGAACTGAATTTGTACCAATGCGATTTGGGACTTCTTTTTTATACCTTTTTCCTTTTCTTTTTTTGAAAATTCTCTGTTTCTTGGACTCGATTGCCGTCCTCGACGAGCCCACCAACTCCACTAAGGGTCTCCTGGGTTCTTTAGGTGGAGACGCTGGCCTGTTTACAAGCTTTATGTTACATAAGCCCAACCTCCATGGTATCCCAAGGCCCTCCTCGTGATGATGGCCCGGTTCCTGAGATATTCGAGTAACCCGTCGCTCGCGGGTTTCCAATCGAGTGGCGGACCGGATAGTCAAAGCTGGCAAGCTGAAAGCTTTGAAATTGCAATTGGGTCAAGATAACTCAGCTAATTTCAATTACGCTTTTCGTCCAATTTCTCGGTCGTCCCAAGATGACCAAATTCTCCCAAACCAAAACCTATCAGAAATTGGAGGCCAAACAAAATTCATGAGACAGGGTTTGACCAGGCCTAGCTCGCCGGCGGTCAATCGCTAGATGCCGTAACTTATTCAACGAGTCATACTTCATATGACCACCCATTTTCAACCAACGCAATATCGCAAATAATTTTCATTGACCCGAGGATCGGGGGTTGGTGATGTAAGACGTCGACTCTTTCCAATCTGCCAACCATCAACTTTCAAACCGGTCCAGGAACTTTCCCGGAAAAAGGAGGACAGGGAAGGAAAAGCAGCCGAGAAAATCGATGCCCCGGAACGGGGAGAAGAAGTGGCACGAGAACTGGAGATGGATGCGAAGACGAAGACCACGTGAAAGCGGGAGGCAAGCACACAATTAGTATAATAATGGGTTGTTTCATTTGATAAAAGTACAATATAAGAGAGGTGGTTGTTGGCAAGTTTGGACAGTGATTGAGATTGATGAAGATAACAGCACGTCAAGCAGTGTTTGAATTAGACACTCTCTAACTCCGAATCCGATCCAACACAATCTTTTTATTTCCCTTAAGACGTTGAACAAAATCCCTTGTGTATACAGATCAAATCGAGGGGTCATTTCCATGAAAAAATCGCACCTGACCATTTCACGTTACGATTAGTGCAGTCACAATCACGGCTTTCTTGGTCATCACTCGATTCAGTGAAGCGCAATCCCACCCCACCCCCCACCCACCCACAAAATCTTGGAAACCTTTCGCTCAGAAACCGAAATGGATCTATGGATCGCTGTCACATTGGTGATTTCCAATGAATGTAGACATGCATGACGTCGTTCCCCCATCACTCGATTCGACGAAGTGCAGTCTCTCCCTCACCACCAACAAAGTCTTGCAAACTTTACTCACCAAATTAAAATGCCGATCTGATTCATAGAACCCACCACGACAATAACTCGTCTTGGTTGTCCATCCATGTTAGCGTATACTAGTGCACTCTCGCGGATCATTTTTTTCGTGTCTCTCGGACTTGGAACAACGATAAAATTTGCTGGGTTTAGCTAATTTAGTACGAATTGAGCTCTTCCTCTTTGATCTGTCTTCGATGAACTGCCTTTTGAATAAATGAAAGGATGTCTTCTTTAGGACACGCACTCACCCTCCCTTTCTTTCTTTCCTCCCTCACATGCAATTTTGAGAATTCAAGTGATTATATTAATTGGAGACACTTGCCATGTCGGTCGAATGGCATATGTATACTTACTTGTTTGAGCACTAATGAAAACACGAGGTATTCTTGTTGGTCAAATATCGATGGCACTCCTAAAGTATTTTTGGCATTTTGATTGATCATGTAGCTTCATGCCATGAGTGCACTAAAAACCACGCTCCAAGTTTAGTTTAGTTTTGTCCTAAAACCTTAGGCTATGCAATTTATTATTAAAAATGTGTAAGTTTCGTTCACTAATAAAAAACATTTATAAGCATAGGACTTGCTTACACCATCTTAAAATTTTGGATTTTTTAAATACACGTGTTGTATACAAATTTTAGGATATTTGGGGCAGTTGTTCGTAGACCCATCAAAGGAATATTATATCGAGTAGGTTTCCCGTCCTTTGTTCTTTTCCGATTCTGAGTAGGTCTTATCCTGTTCGAACAGCATCGTGTGGTGTCGGTCTGTCAATTAAGAAATGCTTTAGGTGTGGAGGATTTCTTGCCATTGTTTACTTGTAAGAATAAAAGGGCTTTCCCAAAGATTTGCTTGAATGTATGTTTTAGAAGCCGATGACAATACAAGCTCATTGGATCCGAGAACAGAAAGGGAAAAAATTACTATAAAAATCCTAAATTTATTGTACTTGTGCCAATTCAATTTTAAACATTTCAATTTATCCAATTGTCTCTTCAACCTTTTGATAATTTGTCAATTTAGTTATTCTAGCTAAGTTTGATCGGAAATCGCTGATGTTGGATGCTAGACGTCCTACGTGGCATAATTAGTGCTAACGTGAATAATTTTTAAAGATTTTACTAAATTTTTTTGTTGTTTATAATATTTTTTTATTCTCTTCTTTCTTTTTTTTTTCTTTTTTCTTTCTATTATTTTTTTGCTTCTAAGCCCGGCTAGGATCGCCAATCAACCCTTGCCGGTCAATCTGCGAGGCCCGCAACTAGTGAGGGCTTTGCGGCCCTCGCCTAGTGGCCAATGAGAGTCGGCTGGTGACCCTTGTTGGTCTTTGTAGAAAAAAAAAGGAAAAGAAAGAAAGAAAATAAGAAAATAAAAATTTTGAAAAATTTAAAAAACTTAATAAATTATAAATAGTATCCACTTTGGTGCTGCACAGTCTTACATGGCAGTATCGACATCCATGTTAGCGATTTTCAATCAAAATTGACGGGATGAGACTTAATTGGCAAATCGTCAAAATATTTAGGATTAAATTAGCTAAATTAAAAAGTTTTTTTGTCGGCTAAATTGAAATGTTTAGGACTGAATCGGCACAATTACACTGCGTTTATGATTTTTTATTTTTTTTTGTAATTTTTCCCAATAGAAAGGACACGCCTCTAATTAGAGCCAGGACAAAGGAACTATGTATTTGTTCCCAAATGACCTAAATGTTTGTGCATTTTAAGTACGTTATGTAAGCAAATTAGGCGAGGATCTTGATAACACTCGTTTACGAAATGGCAAAATTCCTTATGCACTTTCGGTGCAGCCGAAAATAATGCTTTAAAAAAGAATATTTCCGCAAGAGCCTTGCGAACAACAGTCACGGGGGGCACTCGACATGATTACCAAAAATAGTAAAAACCAACACACATTTCAAAGCACCTTGAAGAATTGAAATTGAACATATTTAAGCAAAATAGATTTCTAAGAAAAAAAAATTCTCACAATTCAAAGCACAATTCCCTAAACCAGTGCCCTTAAGAGTTATCTTGACCTTTTGCTTCGAATAATTGCCTCTTCTTACTCCTCCAACATACCTAACAAGTGGGTATGGTCCAACTTTTACGGCATTGACCACACACACACCAGACAAAAATACAAAAGAGAGAGAGAGAGAGAAAAATCGATCCTTGAGAGTTACAACCATTTCCCATTTGTATCGTTTAGAAAAATTACTCGATCAATTTTTTTCATTTAACAATTACAATTTAGGGTAAAAGCCACTAAAAACTTTAAATTATGCTCACGATGACATATTTACCTTAAATTTTTTTCCATGACACTAAAAATCTCAAACTTGTACCTGTTTGATACATTTACTCTCCACCAAAGTTTTATAAAAGGAAAAAACTATCAAAAATCCCAAATTTTTCTACCTGTGACACATTTATCCTGAATTTTTTTTTTTATGATACCAAAAACCCCAAACTTTACTATTTGTAACATATTTACTCCAATGTACTTTGTCCATAAGCATTTTCTTCTTTTTCTTTTTTTTACTTTTTTTTTTCCTTTTCAACAAGAAGGGCATTCGTCTGATCTAGCAAGGGCGGCCCTCGCTGGCGTCAAGTGAGGGCCGCCCTATCTAGATTTGGCGAGGGTGGCCCTCACTCGCCCAGGCGAGGGCGACCCTCGCCGGCGTCGGGCGAGGGTCGCCCTCGCCGGATCTGGCAAGGGCCGCCCTCGCTCAACGCCGACGAGAGCCCCCCTCTCCAGATCTGGCGAGGGCCGCCCTCCCCGAAAAGGACAAAAAAAAGTAAAAAAATAAAAAAGACAAAAATGCCCATAGACAAAATATATTATGGTAAATGTATTACAAATAGTAAAGTTTGAGATTTTTTGTGTCACAAAAAAAAAATTCATGGTAAATGTGTCACAGGTAGCAAAGTTTGGGGTTTTTAGTTGTTTTTTTCCTTTTATAAATGAGAACCGTTAAAAATATGCCTACATGGATGCCAAAAAGCAAACAGAGTTAACATGGCGCTCACTGAGTTTAAGTAAAATAAAAATGACGTTGTTTTAGTTGAAAAATCATTTGACGAAACCTTGACAGAGGGCAAATGCGTCACGCAGGTACAAGTTTTGGGTGTTTAGGATAAATATATTACGGTAGGCATACTTTGAGATTTTTTTTAGCTTTTTCCCTACGATTTATGCATCAATGACCGATTGTTCCAAACTGTATGAATAATCATTTTCAAAAAATATTTCCCAAATCGTTACTCTTTCGTAAGGGTGAGCATGGTTCGGGCAGGTGGTTTCTAACATGGAACCTAGAATCTTCCACTAAGAACCGGTTCCGAGAACTTGGAACCAAGAGCCATCCGTTAGATCCATTGATCCATTATGTCCGGTCCGGTTCCTGGGTGGGTCTATAGAACCGGTCTCATCAAATTTCACACAAATGGAGATGGTCGAGAGTGAGAGAGGGAGGCAATGAACAGCTAGAGACACGGCTGTGAGTTAATGGAAGTTGAAAGTCGAGTTTCAAATTAGAGAATTTATGGTTTTCATTTTTTTTTAAATGTTTTCTTTTCATTTTTTTTTTGTTGAAATTTCTTTTAAAAATTATATATATTACCGATCCGGTCCGAATAGGCTGGTAGGTGGTTTTACGCTTGAAATCAAGAACCGGACTGGTACTCACTGGTTTTAGTTAATTAGAACTAGGAACCGGACCGGTCCTCACGGGAACCGCCGATTCCAGGCCAGTCCGATCTGGTCCGGTTCCAGGCGATTCTCGATTTCTTTGGACACCCTTATTTTTTCGGGGAACAAATGCGACCGCAAACACGAACTCTTGGAATTCCTTGCTTGTGATACACAAATCCAAACACAAGAATCTCATCGTTTTGATCGTGGACAATAAGAGCTCTCTCTCTCTCTCTTCTCTCTTCGGAAGAGTTCTCATTGGGATGGGTGTGGTTTCGTGTGGTAGGTGAGTCTTGGTAAGCACTGTTTTTTCCCTTATAAATAGATAAAGTGCTGGGCAGCTTCGAACCAGGCCATCCCCCACAAGTCCTACTTTTCCTGTGCATGCCAGACAAGAGAGCCTCTCCTCATCTCTCCCCTCTCCAGCCACCCTTCAAAAGGAAGCGTCTCCCTTCTTCCCCGGAGCCCCGCCCTCCCCTCGCCGGAACACCCACCATGCCCGTCGACACCCTCCCCGGTTCCGGCCAGACCATCTGCGTCACCGGCGCGGGCGGCTTCATCGCCTCTTGGATGGTCAAGCTGCTCCTCGACAGAGGCTATGCGGTGCGTGGAACCCTCAGGAACCCAGGTAGACGATGAACAAACAACGCGAGTTCGATGCGGTTGATATGTGAGATAAGACTTTTTTTTCGGGGAGATAATCCGTGTGGTTGTGTACAGACGATCCGAAGAATGCGCATCTGAGAGAGCTGGAAGGAGCCAGCGAGAGACTGACGCTGCACAAGGGTGATCTGCTGGACTACGAGAGCTTGAGGGAAGCCATCATGGGGTGCGACGGCGTCTTCCACACCGCCTCTCCGGTCACCGATGATCCTGTGAGTCCCCAACCAACCATCTCTTCACCGTCCCCTCTTAGCTAAGTCTACTTCCGGTCCTGGCAACGAGCAATTGCAGGGTTGGAGTGGGGGTGTCTAAGCTTTCGACGCATGGCATTTCGTTCGGTCTTTTCGAGGGATAGATGGCCGAGACACGTTCCAGTTCACAGGGACTACGTTTTGGAACTGATTACACGAATCCTGTGATCTTGAACTGATGAATTTGCGCGAAACTGGCTTTTCTTTTTGGCAATTGTAGACGACCCTTCTCATCCCATGTTGCATCTGACGAGTGTGCATGCCTTGAAAGATCATCCGACCATCATTCGGGTCGATTTAGGGAGGTATCATCGGAGAGAGGAGATAGAATAGAGTAAAGATTTTGACCATGAGTCCTCTTTCTTCTGGTTTTTTATCTCCTCCCACCAACCAAAACCATATGGACGCCAGACCAAACATCAAAAGCGACATCAAACCTAATACGTGCCGGTGCTTGATTGGCTTACCTCGCTATGATGTGTTAGGTGGCCCCCACTTAAAAGAGATACCGGTATCTTTCTCACCCTACGATCATTGTGACGTCGACCATCAGACATGTATTTGATAATTGATTCATCTCCGCACGTTACTTGCATTTTCATGAAATCCCACATTAAACGTCACGCGCGACCCCATAGAGATGTTGTCACTACACTCATAACGTTTCGGTGGTCTCAATCTGTTTGTCGTTCGAATTCGAAGGAACAAATGGTGGAGCCGGCGGTGATCGGGACAAAAAACGTGATCGTCGCGGCGGCAGAGGCCAAGGTCCGGCGAGTGGTGTTCACCTCCTCCATCGGCGCAGTCACCATGGACCCCAACCGAGGTCCGGAGGTCGTGGTGGACGAGTCCTGTTGGAGCGACCTCGAATTTTGCAAGAGTACCAAGGTCATATTTGATTAGTTATAATGCTCGTTACCATCCACTTATCTGGCATTTGCCCACACGTACTGATCGTCCATGATTGACATAGATCCTATATTTGAACCTCGCAGAACTGGTATTGCTACGGCAAGGCGGTGGCGGAACAGGCCGCTTGGGAGGAGGCGAAGGAGAGAGGGGTCGACCTCGTGGTGATCAACCCCGTGCTAGTGCTCGGACCGTTGCTTCAGTCGACGATCAACGCGAGCATCATCCACATCCTCAAGTACTTGACCGGGTCGGCCAAGACCTACGCCAACTCGGTCCAAGCGTACGTGCACGTCAAGGACGTCGCGCTCGCTCACATCCTCGTCTTCGAGACCCCATCTGCCTCGGGCCGCTATTTGTGCGCCGAGAGCGTCCTCCATCGCGGCGACGTGGTGGAAATCCTCGCTAAGTTCTTCCCCGAGTACCCCTTCCCGACCAAGTAAGTAATCTTTTATGGACGGTTCACTTCTATTCTCGATGCTTTTACTACGATCCTCAACAAGCATTTTGATAAGAGATTGCTAAAAACTTAGGGAGTCCTGAGATTGATTGCTGCAAGTGTACATGATAGTTAAAACAAAGGTTACAGCCCATGGTAGAGTTGGTGGAGCCTGACATTTACATACTGAGCAAAATGATTTCAATGTTTAAAATAGCTTTGAACGATAAGTTCTTAAAATTACTCAAGACTAATGTGGTCCAAGCGTCGATTTTGCAATATTTTTGGACATAAAAGATTGGACCGACTGAAGGCGCGGGGTGCCGGATCATCCATGGAACTATGGAAGTTCCAATTGCCAGGTGCGTCGCAGTTGGTGAGGGCAACAGGGAGGAAATTTGAGATAATTCTGCTGAGAGCTTCATGACGCAAACCTATTATCATCATCTCAAAACTAAGAAGATGAACAAAGAAAGGTAAAACAAAACTAAAAAAAAATTGTAATTTTTTTATAGGATCAATATCATGAAATCCCAAACCGGCACACCTGTAATAAATTTATCCTAAACTATTTTTTTTATCACAAAAAACCCAAAACTATTATTCCTGTGACAATTTTAGCCCGAACTAATTTTTTAATCATAAAAATTTCAAATCGGTACATCTGTGACAATTTTACCCCGAACTAATTTTTTGATCACCATAAATTTCAAACCGGTACATCTGTAATAAATTTACCCTCCGTTAGTTTCCGTGAAATTTTACTGTTAAATTGCTAAGTTTGATGACAAGTGGTAATTAACGGGTGTACCGGTTTGAGGTTTTACCCCTCTATTTGTCACAAGTTTATTAATTTGTGATTTTTCGTGGTATTAATACAATTCAATTGAGATTAATATAGGGTAAATTTGTCACAAATGTATCAGTGTGGGGTTTTTAATGATAAAAAAAATTAATTTGGGATAAAATTCTCAAAAGTGTACAAATTTAGGATTTTTAGTGGTCAAAAAATTAGTTCAAGGTAAAATTGTCACAAGTGTACCGGTGTGGAATTTTTGGTGGTCAAAAAAATAGTTCAGATAAATTTGACATAGGTGTATCAATTTGAGATTTTTCATGATTAAAAAGTTAATTCGAGATAAAATTATTATAAATGTATCAGTTTAGAGTTTTTTGTGGTATTAATTATTTTTTATAAGAGGACCAAGATACGGAGGGCGGCATATTCTTCTCCTACGGACACCATTATTGTTTTTTTTTTTTTTTATCTTTTCTCGGGTCCAGTTTTTTCTTCTAAGGTAGTGGGTGGTTGTTGTACCGACCTTTTTGAATTTCCACACACAGAAGATAATGATTCTGAGACATTGATGAGATGCAAGATCAGAAATGGAGTCTGTGTGGACGAGAAGTGTCCTCACCTAACTCCCCCAACCTAATCCGTGTCTCCCTTTCTCTGAATTGGTCCCCGCTGTGCATCTTCACCTACCGTTTGTACACGTCATGCTTCTTCCATCCCACCATGGAGAAGCTAAGCTTGCGGGGACCATGGTTCGATCGATGCTTTGGACTTGAATAACTTTGATCAGTCATTTTCTCTTCCCTCCTTCCATCCTTACAAGACATCACATGTTGGTGGACAATTTTTCCATCAAATCTTGAACGTATGAAGTCGCTTTAGTTCTTGTTTGTTTGTTGAATCCATGTAATGTGTTGAGAACAGGGCTGGGTCATTTTCAGCTGAAGTACTAATGGCCCCCACGTGCAGGTGCTCTGATGAGGTGAATCCAAGAGCCAAACCATACAAATTCTCCAACCAGAAGCTGAGAGACTTGGGACTCGAGTTCACCCCGGTGAAGCAGTGCCTGTACGAAACCGTCAAGAGCTTGCAGGAGAAAGGTCACCTTCCTGTCCCTCCCCCGCCGGAAGATTCGGTGCGCATTCAGGCATGATCTAGATCCGTCATGGTGCACATTCTTAATTCGGAGATATGAGACCGATGCGTGGGAATTTGTTTGTACTTTTTCTTACTCAAACCAGGGGATATCAACCCTGAGTTGCGTATTGGAATGGAAGTTGTCGATCCATTCATTGTAAGTCATCACCGGCATAAATGGAATATCAATTAACATCCCGAGCAGCATATTCACACGTTAGATTTTCTTATCTTTCACGGTAAAATCCATGTTGAAGGTAAGTCTATCATGTTCTTCTCTACTGTCTCAGATTTTCTTCCTGAGATCTAGACCTTGAAATACATGGGATTCGTTGCCTCGATTTGTCTGTCCACGGAAGCATTTTCCACGGTTTGAGACGATGAAATTGAAGACTGTCTCTGGCCACGGCTCGAATCCTAATCTCTCGAACATACAGCTACAATATGTCGAGTCAAATGGTCGAATACTGACCCACTTATATTTTAAATTACACATTCATAAGAATGTTTTGACCTCGTTTTCAGTAGCTGTCCTCGTGATACAGGTCGTGTTGGTAGTTGAAAACGTGATTAGGAATTGCTATTATTGAACGGTAGAGACAAGGCTTTACAGGATTAACAATAAACTACAAGAGCTCCATCCTGAATCTAATCATTATTATCATATCCATTAATTTATGTCATTGATTTATAAGGAGGGTTGGTGGGTGAGCGTGTAGTGTCCTATACTCCATCTTACAGTCTTAGGCATTGTCAGCATCTGAGGCACAGTATGCAGAATCTGCCCCCAAAGAATCTTAATGGGAATGAAGCCAAGTAGTCATCTAGAAGAGTTTCATCCTAAATTGTACAGGGTGTCGGAACGTAGAGAAGTACTCTCAATGTGAAAGGACCGTAGCTTCTAACAGGTCTGACAAATACTCTTTGATTGCATCTAAAAATACTGCCAAAACAAGTTAAAAGAGTGGAGCAGGTCATTCAGAATTTACAAATGAAAAACCTTGGTATTTCATATTAGAGTCAACCGTGACTAATGTTATGTCCATCTTTATTTCTGAAAGTTAAAGCTGCTCTCTCTATCTCTCTGCATTCCCAACAATGATTAGTCAAGATCCACCCGAGTCCTTTGAGGCAACTGCATACTTACTATATCTTCTCGTGGGTGACTGAACATTGATGCGTCGCCTTGTCCATTGTCCGATTGCTGGCTTTCGGCTGTTGTCAATGCCAGAAGATGAGAAGCCTCCTTATTCTTGCGTAGTACCAAGTATATGATTCCAGCCAAGTACACAGCCATCCCCGAAAAGCCCAGAATTCCGCAGAAAACCTTGGCCCCGAGTTTCAAATGGCTATTAAGGAGCAACTTAATGAAGCCACTCACAAGGTAATATACGTTTATGCCCATTATCAGAGAACCAATCATCCAAGTAACTGCAGCTACCTGAAGAGAATACAAAATCAATGAGAGGAAGAAGACAAACCACGGGGAGGGAGGGAGGGACGGACTGCAGCTACCTGAAGAGAATACAAAATCAATGAGAGGAACAAGACAAACCATGGGGAGGGAGGGAGAGAGAGAGAAAGAGAGAGATGGCAAAGGCATGAGCAGTCTGTAGCTTCTCTGATGCCCCGCTTGAGTAATCGAGGACACTAGTCACCTATATCATCATGCTTAGTACTGATAACCATGCAAACTTCTACATCCACTTGAGAGGGAGATTGTTCACAATCTACTCTAATTAATAATATAACATCCAGTACAGTAGCATTTATAGCCATCTCGGCATTAGGCTTTACCGCTACTGAGTTTGCATATTGCCCCATCTTGGTATTGCTACTGGTGAACTTCAGAAGTGGAATGAGAGCAAAAGGCAGTTCAAATGATAAAATCATCTGCAAGAACAAATCAACCAATGGAATATGAAATAGGCACCTCAAAAAATTCCTGCACATTCACTCTCTTTGGAGTCAAAAGTTGTGATGCCTCTAGGACACCTCATCAATTGGCCATACTTCAAAGCTTAAAGCCATAGTCATTTGTTATATGACCAGCGTATTAGCAGTCAAAGAGAACTATAAGGCAAGGATTGTTACCGATGCAATAATAATTAGTTTTCCAGCTCCTGCAGAGCCACCAACCAGTGCAACAATCAAACTGGGAATTATTGCTAAGCATCTCGTTAGAAAGTTCCGAACCCATGGCGTCAATCGTAAATCTAGGAAGCCCTGGCAGTGACATCCAATAAGCAAAAATTAGTAAGCAAGCTAGAGACTCGAGAAAGGCCACTAAACAACTCAATCACAAAATGCACAAGAACTCGCAGGAAGCAAAAAGCTTGTCAAACAAATTGATTGTGAAAGGTATGTTGAACTGCTTTAAGCCCTGATTTTTATTTAAGACTGTTCAGGTAAAATATAGATATTCCACAAAAAGAACCTAGTTACAATATTTTTTCGTTCTCTCTCATATGCTTTAATTGACCCCAATGCCAAGTGTGTTCGAATTTACAATGGCAAAATTGAACTGCAAAAATGGAAGCAGAATTAGATTATTTCACCTCCATACTGTGGAGAATTAATTCACGAATACCTGCATTACATACTGCCCTGCATATGTTCCTGTTATGGTAGAACTCTGACCCGATGCCAGCAAAGCAATTGCAAAGAGTTTGGAACTCCAACGACCTAAAACATTCTGCAAAAATTCATTCAAATTTAGGACATACTTCCTTCAACTGACAAATGCATAACAAAAAATCCAAACAGCACTTGCAAGATATTTCTTTTTTATTATCTCGCTAAAATCACATACTCTTAGCAAAAAGGAGGCTTTGTTCAAGTCCAAATCCTGGCAGCTAGCCTGATTTTGTGGATTCAAGCTTGTTGAGTTGCAAACTGCACCGCTTACGGATATTACTGAGATATTAATGAGAAATGCCAACATGAGAGCAAGGGCACTTTCTATCATATAGAACCTGCACGCTTCCTGCCCGAAAGTGCCACAAATGCTTATCATTAGTTTGCTGAGCTAACTATCACAACCAGAGAATGACACCTGAGAAAAAAAATAAATTTCTCTACTTCTTTCCATTAACCTACTGTATGAAACAAAACAAGCGAAGGATCATTTTGGGTTCAATAAATGCTTGTTTTTATGATGATGTACATGAATTTGTCAACAAAGAGCAAAGAGAATGGCTAGATATGAGTCGATCTAAGTAGGAGTGAGCAAGATGGACAGCTCAAACCGGAACTGGACCAACCGGTTTCGTACAGTTCTCGGGAATATCGGTCCGGTTTCTGCTTCCTTAAAGTGGAACCGATTTCCAAGCGGTCTGATTCCCGGTTCTAGGGTGGAAACCGGACCGGACCGGACTGACCGGACTAAACTGATAAATATATATTTTTCTAATTTTTTCATATATATATATTTATTTCCCTTTTAAAATTTTTGAAAAAAATAGAAAGCCTAATCTAATTTCCCCAATTCCCTCTTGCCTTTACCAATAAATGATTGGTCTCATTGGAACTGGACCGGATCGGACCGTTCGGTCCACTGTTTCAAGACTAGCTGGTCCGGTCCTCGATCCTAGAAACCGAGAACTGGTCCTTCCGGTCCGGTTCCCGGTTCTTTGGTTGGACCGGACCAGACTGGGAGCCACTGACCCCTAGATCTAAGATATTTGATGGACATGGAGTACTACGGTGATTTTAATTGTCTTAGGCTAGGAAGCACCAACACTCTACGGGGGCCTCTGTGTCGTGTCGGACACCGACACTCATATGACACTTTTATTTATTTATTTATTTGTGGATTAGAATCAAATTAATTTGATTGCAATAATCATAAAAATGATAATTTATCATGCATGTATAAAAATATATAATTAATATATAACGTATCTCAACGTATTGGAATTCTCATTTTTTTAGAAATGACGTGTCGGCGTATCGTGTCGTGTCGTATCGTCACATGTCATGTGTCGGTGTCGGTGCTACTTAAGTCTTAGGGCTTTGGGGTGATCAACACAGACTTTACCTTCGACAAAAAGGACTTCTATGAAAGAGGAGACATCGCAATCAAGCCTTTGAGCAACTCAAAGAGGTACAGGCTAAAGGTGAAAGATGGTTACACACTCAAGGCACCACCGCATGAAATTACTACGATTACACTGTAGATACCGTAGAGTTACAGAAGAAATTACTTTGATGCCACGAACAGATCGTGGTATTTTCCGTGAAAGCACCAGTGCTGAATGGAGGAACAGATTATGTCTGAATAGAACCCAACAAGTATCAGGTGAATTTTGAGCAGAAAAAGATCATAAATATATCTGCACAAGTAAGATACTTACGGCATAACCATAGCCCCGAGCAATGATATTGCAAGCCCTGTTGCGCCATCTCCTTTTAGTTGGGGAACAAAAAGCCCACCAAGAACTTCATTAGCAACTGGTTTTGCATAGCCAAGCTCCCCAAAAAAGCAGGCCGCGATTGTAAATACAAGAAAAGCAATCAAGAACTCAAGTTTCCTGACCTGTAAAATGTAAAACTCATGAATGGTAAACCCAAAATCAAGTTCGACCTTTTTAATCTATGATCTTCTCACGACATACACCTGCATTAACATGTCCACTGCTATACTTTTTTCTATCTTATTCAATATCAAGAACCAAGGAACTAAACTCTAGCCTGAAATGAGATAGCCATGAATAATTGTCATCATACCCCATACTGCTGCAATGCTAGAAGCATCAACGTGCTGAGCCCTGTCAATAGAACACCACACCATAGTGGAATCTTGAAGAGCATGTTTAATGCGAAGGCAGTTCCAATCACTGGAGCGAATAAAAAGACACTTAAAAGTTCAGTTTATGAGCTGGATATCCTGAAAAATAAATGTAAGCGACGAATGTGGAAGATGCAATGTGCGTAGGTGCGCAGACATGGTAATTGCATCTATCAAAGCCTCTGACCAGTGCCACAAATTAGATCCACTAAAATCTGTCGGGGCCAACAGAGAGAATATTACCTTCAGGAATGTCACAGGCAACTATAGCAATTTCAGCGAGAACCCATAATATGAAATTCGGCAACTTAGGATATTCCATCCTGAAATGTTCTGCTAGATGCTTCCCTGTGGCGAACAATTTAAAAAACAGAATTTTAAGAATTCGCGTAGGGGGACATGAAAGAAGAGCATGCCGGCATTCGTAAAGATACAGAAAGTAAGTTGTCTGGAGATCTTACCTGTAACAACCCCTAGTTTGGCTGCAAGAGACTGAATAATCAGAGCAGCACAAGAAGCCACTAAAATGATCCAAAGCAGCTGCATAGAATGAAGTAAATTAATTATGTATCACATACAGATGAACCATGCAGCAAGCTCCCTGTAATTCTCTGCTCAAAACATCATTGTTTGATGTATCAGGCCATCTTATGTCTCGACAGCAGTGAAACTAAAGACAGCCATTCATTCATCAGTCCGCGCGAAGTATTGCAGGAACTTCATGCTCACATGCCACTCTAGCAATATGCTATTGCTGGGGGACCCTCACTCTTAATTTCGAAGACTACGCTACAAGAAGTTCCAAAGTTACTAAATCTCGGAGTCCGAGTTCCACAATGAGAGGGCCATGAATCGATAAATTACACGTACCCCATACTTGTATTGGGCTCCAGCCTGTAGATCCGTTTCAACTGCATCATTGGAGACAAAAGGCTATTCTAAGTACCACTGCAGAAGAGTTAGTAAGTTGTGACAACAAAAGATTTTCTTGAATGAAATAATCTTACAGTTTCCAGGATCAATATAAGCTATTGAAACGAGAAATCCTGGACCGATATATGCAAAGATGTTCTTCCAGCTCTTCCTCTGCATGGAAAAATTGCACATGGAGCAGTTAAGTGACGTCAAATTTATCGTTCCTAGAAGTTGGTAGGAATGAATGATTGATCGGGCAGGCATCCCATCCTATTTGTCGCTCAGCGACTTATTTATAGACAAGCTAAAATGGGCGCATGCCCGACAGAAAACTCTATCTGCTATGGGAGTGTTTCTAAATTTGAGATCTTAGCTAGAGTTCTCTACCCCTCAAGGCGACTCACTGAAAGATGGGAACACCGAAAACAGTGCTTCACTATTCTGAGCAACAGATTGCATGAAGGCACAACGATTAAGTTCACATGGAATCGTAAGCTGATCACCCACCCCAGGCTGGAAAAAGAAAAAGACAAAATGGGATGAAAGTGACGATGCTCAAAGTATCGGCTCTCACGTCGGGTACGACGATCTGATCTTCGGAGTCCTCGATCAACGGGGCATCGAAGAAGCCGTGATTCCCCGTGCTCGCGATGAACTGCGGCTGCCCAGACGCCGAAGCCATCAAAGACGTCCTCTTGCTGCTTTATCCTGCAAGCCCAGGATGGACGAATCAAAGCCCAGAGAAGCAAAGTGCAAGAGAATCACCCAATCAAGTAAGCAAGAGAACCATGCAGTACGGCTAGCTCTAGTCAATCCAACTCATTGCTCCATCAAAAAGTAATCACGGGAACGAGCCCCGCCCGCCCGCCCATCAATCGCTATCCCATCAACATTCATCAGAGCTCAACAAAAAATAAAAAGAGAGAAAAAAAACAATAACGCTCTCTCCTCTTCGCGACTCCATCGACACGGAAAGGCAAACCGCTGGTCGCGAAACCCGCGGCAACCGAAAATGCTCCGGAGAATCAGAAACCGGCGATTGCTCCGGGCAGGAAAACATTGGGCAGAGGGGACACGCACCTCGGGTTCTGCGAATGGAGGAAGAGGCCGCCACCGTCAATCAACTGAAGAGCGCCGAGGAGTCGTCGTCTTCTTCTTCTTCTTCTTCGAGAGCTCTGTGACACACACACACACCCACACTCTCTCTCTCTCTCTCTCTCTCTCTCTCTCTCTCTCTCTCTATAGGGAGGGAGAAATGTCGACCTGAGCTTCGCTCATTCGGTTCGCGTGAATTTGAACTCGGGGTTGGGAAGAGTCGAATCCGCGCAGGAGTCGTCGGAGATAAGTCCCCAACAACCCCCGCGCCGCCCCCCTCGTCCAAACCTCACTCCAGTCAGAGGGTCTGGTCTTACAGGCCGCGCTGTTCGTGCGGCCAGCCAGTGAGAATCCGCCACGTAGGCAAAAAGGGCGGAGGGGATGGATGGCCCTGGGCCCCGGGCGCCGCCCCCCGCGATCCTGCTCCTGCTGCAGAAGCAGAACGGGAGGTCCGCCCGCTCTTTTCGCTGTCCACCTCTGATGTTGCGCATCCGAGTCTCTCTTTTTTTTTTTTTGTTTTTTTTTTAGTCCTACGTTCCCGCAGGGGACGATCCTTCGGGGCCCCACCCGATTTGTACTCCCTTCGGCGGACGGGCCAGATTTGGTCATGACGTGGGCCAACCCACGAACGGACGCACGTAATCGGTGCGGTTCACCCGCACCGTTCGTTTGATGAGCGGTGGTGATTCCGTCTCCGGATTTGATTGGGACCGGGGTTTTCGTCGCTAACGGGTCTTGTCGAGTTGGATTCTCCTCTCTATCTTCATACGCAGATGGAAGTACTTTTTGTTTTGGCCAGAACCGATGGAAGTACTTTGCACCCTTAAATTTTTTGTGGGTGGACAGCGACAAAAGCACCCTAAACGACAAAAACCCACGAGTGCCTACAGCCTTTAGGGCTGTCGAAATGACAAGAATAATAATAGTAGGGGCGAGAGGCTGCCACCTTCGTTATAAATATTCGGGGTAACGCTTGGGATTCTCCGATCACTAATTTATTTAGCGGGTGCAAATGTTGCACTGTGGACTACACTGACGAGCACGTCGCAATTGGGCATATATGTCTATCCGAAAGCAAGATGACCACTTGACTCTTTTGCTGCAAAAGATTTGAGGAGATCGAGGAGACAAGGACACCCACTTAAACGCAAACCGATGCCGAACGTGATCGTGAATCTCGTCTTCGAAGCTCTCCATTTCGGGGGCATCTGCCCGCCAAAAAAATGAAACCGTTTTTCCACCCCGGAACATATTCGCATCGGACGGGGGGGCTCCGGGGTAAAAGCAAAGAAAGAAGAAAGAAAAGCAAAAAAAAAAAACTATGGTTTGGACATGGGAAATTTGCCTGCTGATGTTTGGCGTTGATCGTCGAGGCGGGCCATGAAATAAGTTGTTTATGGCATCTAAAAGCGGATTAGTCTCAATCTCAAAGGTGATAACCTAATTAGTCTCTTTGTACGGGTTGTTTCGTGAATTGGTTGACACGGACTTGGCGGGCGACTCTACTGTGTAGCGTGGTGGGCCGTCTTGTGATATTTTGCTCCTTCATTCATAGTTGCGCGGGCCTTGTGATTGCAATCGGGCCTTACAATGCCTTTGACGTGGTGCAACTATTCAAGGCCCAATGTCGTATGGGCCCGTAAGAGAATTCTAGCTCTCGGGCCAGATTGCGAGGTTTCGGCCACTTCGCTTCCCACGTGGCCCAATCCAATGGAAAACAAGAGATTGTTGGGTGGCCTTTTTCCCTAGTCTCGTCGAGTCACCACAGTCTGTCAATCCCGCAACCGTCGGGTAAATCGCTCGAGCGAGAGATTCGTGGGGCCGATAATGGTTGCTATACACGATGTTATTACATGTTCGATCATATCATTTGTGGCTAAGATAAAAATTATCGTTCCTCGAATAGAGAAAGAGATTCGAGATTGATTATTGCACGTGACAGCACGATACAATAAAGTTACACGATGATTTTTCATCACTTATCCGTCATCAAATTATATATAAACACGAAATACTACTCATCCCACATAGCCTAACAGTGTTTTGCGCTAATCCTCGCACTTCGATTTTAATCTAACTTCGCATTTTCAAACAGGTTACATGTCATAATTGGAAACTCACAAAAAAAATAAAATAAAATCAACTTCGATTTAACGGGAGATCATGTTAAAATATGGGTGTAGATGTCAATTTCTCTCGATAGTATTGGCCCTAGGTGTATCTTATCGCTTCGCTCACATCAATCGCCATTACACAGGTGGCAAATACATGGAAAGCCAGCGGTAATCAAGCAGACGAGCTACTACCACGTCATGCCATCGCTTGGTGAATGGATTTGAATTTGACATCCTGATCCGAATCAAATCCATTGCTTTTGTCGTCTCCCCACTCTTTCCCTTTATGCAATGCGATCGACTTAATGTCTGCATCATCCCATCCCCGGGCCTGATAATCAAATAGGTTATCGCAATCATGCATGGCCGCCCATGATTCATTTCTCAGGAACCCCTTGAATTTTGCATCTTTGCAATCAAAAGCTTCACCGATTCTGGTGAGCCAACAGGTGTCAGGTCCACGTTAGCTCCAACAACGCTCGACGTTGCCATGCCTTGCAGGGGCCCCCGACATTTGTGGACCGACACGGATAGGTACAGGTACTGAAACACGATGGCTATTTAACTTGCAACCGACGTGAATTGACATGTTTTTGCTCGTTCTTAATGAAAAAAATTGTGTAACAACACGAATTGACATGTATAGCCGTCATGAGCGAGCATGATCAACAAACACGACTCGTCGGCTCACGGATGTTGCGATGTGATCTCGCCAAGTGTTTGCTCTGGCAGTCGTATGATCAAAACTATGTGAAAGATGGTTACAATACCGGGGGTGCCCGCGTTAGAAAGGCGCCTTCCTTCCTCCATGCACCAACCTTTGGCCAGTGATTCCGGGAAATCGTTTTATGTGTTCGTTTGTACTATTTTCCTCGTTTGGCTGCTTCTCCTCCCTTTTACCCAACTTTCATGTATTACAAATTTGGTGGGAACTAGGAAGTTACCCAAAGCAATATAATCATAAAACAATTGAGGGTATATTTGCTTATACTTGTTGCTTTCCCTTACTTTTTTTCAAAAAGGTAACCTTTCAATTTTTTTAAAAAATCAATATTTGCATATTTCAAAAACCTTTTGGATGTTTTGCAATTAAAAGTTAAATGGTGCAAGCCGTAACATTTGGAAAAAAAAAAAAAACTTCGAAAATTAGTATTAAAAAATCACTCTCGATGGACCCGTAAGCTTAAGTGACACTACAAAAAAACACCGGATTAGCGACGAAATTTGTGACGGAAAATTTGAAAAAATCCGTCGCAAATCGAATTTGCGACGAATTTTGCGACGGAAAAAATTCCGTCATTACTAGGTCGTCGCAAAATTTTGCGACGGAAAATTTAAAAGTTTGTCGCAAATTTGCGACGAAAATAAATTCGTCGCAAAATTAGCCGCAACACATTCGTCGCAAATTAACCACGAATACAATCCATCGCAAAATTTGTCACAAATATTCCGTCACAAATTTCTGACGAACTATGTCTGTCGCAAAATTCGTCGCAAATTTGTGACAAACTCTGTCCGTCGCAAATTTCGTCGCAAATTTGTGACGAACTCTGTCCGTCGCAAATTTCATCGCAAAATTCCGTCGCAAAAATCCGTCGCAAATTTGCGACGAACTTTGTCCGTCGCAAAATTCGTCACAAATTCCATCGCAAAATTCGTCACAAATGTTTGTCGCAAAATTAATCACAAATTAGCCACGAATACAATATTGTCGCAAATTTCGTCGCAAAATTAATCGCAAATTAGCCACGAATACTATCCGTCGCAAATTTCGTCGAAAAATTCGTTACAAATTTCGTCGCAAAATCGACCGCAAAATTTAAACATCGCAAATTAGCGATGAACTGTAATGATCGCAAAATTCAGCGTAAAATATTCGTCGCTATTTTTACATCATTTCGGCCATAAATTCTTGTCCACATCAAATAAATGAGACAATGACATATAATTAAAACAGAAAAACGAACAAACCATAGATTCTGACAAACCAGCCACAATAACATATAATTGAAACAAATAACTGAAGGAAAGTTACAGAGTCTGACATGATACTATTTGATATCCAATCTTACAATACATTCAAAACATGAACTAAGAGACGGGACAACCATAGAAGACGCAGAAAAACCATACACAAGAAGTCGCGGCTTTGGTACCTTGACAGGACATCAAAAGTAGTCACTTTTGTCGAAACCTGAGGAAATGTTTATACATAAATCAATCCAGATTATAAAAGAAGCGTTTATACATAGATGTGGAACTAGGTGTAAAATAACAAGAGAGTTAACAAAAATACGTTTCAGGACGAACATAAATGTTCTTACATATGAATATGAGTGAAATTATGAAAAACCAAGATTATGAAGCAAACTTACCCCCGATTTTGAGAATTTTAACTAGAAAATCTGGAGAAAATCATCATCATCATCATCAGCATTCTCGGCATTAATGTGTCGGTCATCGTTGTGCCCATGACCTATTGGATTGGCTGGAGGTACAGGAGGATCGTCATAGCGGTTGAGGTTAAGGTGTTGCATAACGAGTCTCATTTGTTACTCCAAGTTATTTATTTGTTCATCCTTCTGAACAAGTAAATTATTCAGACGATGCACTTCTTGGGTCAATTGCTCGTCTTGTCGTGACCTCCTTCGACCAATCGCAGTGGATGATGAACTTGCAGGACTATTCGACATGTACATCATTGACAACGATCCGATCCCAAATATTTTCCCTTTTTTCACCCTACTCGTTGCCTCCATCCATAATGCCATATTATCAACTGATGGCCCAGACTCAGGACAATCATCACTACCACTAGCACTGCTCATTACAAGTTCATCATATTTTTCCTACATTAACAATGTAAATGAAAATAAAATCACTACCATAAATATTAAAAGCATTCACGGTTTTCATTATAGTTTACATATAAGCCAAAGTATAACCTTACATACCTTAATAGCTTTTGCTCGATCGCCAGTCCATGTCTTATCTTTCTTTTGAAATGTGCGTTCAAATGTAGCTGCAAATGTCGGTTTCGTCCCCAATTCTTGTGCCTACAAAATGTAAACATGAGTAATTGAATTAAATTAACTTATAACTCATTTAACAGATTTACCAGTCGTTTGCGATGCTCCGCAATGTTGATAGAGCCCCCAGCATATGTGGCTGACCCTCACTAGAACTAGAAGATCGATTCTTCTTATTCTGCTCACAGAGTTGCCGACTCTGTTCAGATGCCCAAAATCTGTTAATTGATGTCCAATTGTCAGCCGTAAAGAAAGACGACTTCACTTGCTTGATCTCCGCTCTATTCATGACATTTCGCATAAAATCACCAATTTTCTTATCGAAAATTCTTCTCACTTCATTGTCTTCCGTTTCCTCCCATTTATACTTCCGTTGCAATGATTAAAAACACAAATTGAAAGTTATTATGATGATCACATATCCATAACCATGCACCAGACAAATATAGACAGATTTTGTAAAGTTCATATCGGGGAAAATATCTGGTCCTTTAGGTATCGAAAACTATAGAGTTATTCCGGTCCCTTTACATTATTATTGACCATCAATATACTACACCAAACTTAATTGGTAAGAAAATAAAATATGTAAAACTTACCTTGAATTCATTCCACTACATTTCTTTCACTTCTTGTGAAACATTTCTGTAAGTAGTATACTCTCCCATCCAAAAGTTTTTTACTATTTTGTTCAATTCCCTCACAACAAACGTAGCATCCGTGAATCTGCAATCATACGGATATTGTGCAACATCGACAATTTAGTTAACATCAATATCTAAAGTCGTAAAGATTACATATACTAAAATAAAAATGAAATACTTACGAATCTCCAAATGGACGTATGAAGAATCGGTTATCTTCTTGACCTCTGTTTACGTCAATATTCGATTGTTCCGCCGAATAATGGGGTGAAACGGAAGGAGAGAGAGCTAAAGGAGATTGAACTGGAGGACATTCAGTTCGCATGTGGCCAAATCCTGTAACATGTTGTTAAGTGTTGGATGAAGGGCCAACATGTCCATATTGTGACGGACCATATTGTGGTTGAAGGTTAGATGACAGGACAGGGAAAGAGGAAAGGGACGGGGACGAGGACAAGGAAGAGGCTTGTCTTCTAGGCACGTGACCTCCACGTTTATACTGACAAGTAGGAAAGTTATGCGAATATGTAAAGAACTATTGACACGTATTACCTTACCAAAAAAAAAAACTATTGACACGTATTACTGACACATAGTGATGTACATGACAAAACTTACCATTTTGATGAAAAGACTGAGAAAATGTTTCCTTGAAATGACCCATTATCGAGTGTTTATGATGTGCAATTTCCTACGAATAAATATACTATAAATCTCATTCATTTTGATACGAAACATCAATATATGAGCACGATATGGGTGGCCACAGGTATCAAACATCACTATATGAATCGCATTCATTTTGATTAAAATTTTTTTGACCACATACAAAAAATTTAAATTTCACTGGAAGTGGGTAGCCACAGGTATTCCAAGTCATTCTGTAAAGTTTTGTAAAAGAAAAATTGTTAATATTGTTAAATTTTTTATGGGATCTAAAAAAAAAATTTCACTAAAAGTTGGTGGCCACCGATATTCTAACACATTCTATAAAGTTTTGAAATTTAAAAATTTTAAGAATTTTTAAATTATTATTTTTTTAATATAAAATTTTTTCTGTGAAATAAAAGAATTGGTACATACAAAAATTGGGTGGTCACAGGTAGTCTAAGCTATTAGGTAAAATTTTCAAAATTTTTCTCATTCTTTATTTTAATAATTTTAGGGCACGTTAAAAAAATTAAATATAACTAACAGTGGGTGGCCACAGGTATTATAAGCCATTCCGTGAAGTTTTAAAAATTTTTAAATTCTAATTTTTTTTCGACCTTCTAAGAAAATTTAAATTTCAATGCAAGTTGATGGCCACATGTTTTTTAGGCAATTCTGTGCAGTTTTGATATTATATATATTTTTAATTTTTTTTCACCCAAATTAAAAAAAAATTTCCCTCCCAATGGGTGACCACAATTATTTTAACCATTTTATAAAGTTATAAAAATTTTTCATTTTTAAATAATTTTTTTCCCGGAACGTTAAAAAATCTAAATTTTACTCAAAATGAGTGGTCACTATTAATTTTTGCCTTTTTCTGATATTATGAAATTTTAATTTGTTAAAAATTTTAAAAAACTTTTACGGTCAAATTTCATATTTGTTACCAACTTATACCGTTATTTTAATATTCCGTAATTTTTAATGATTTTTTATAGAATTGTTCAATTTTGAAGCATTTTCCGTGAAAACGCTTAATCAATCACTCTATCGTCATTCAACGCTTAATCATCCACATAATAGACAAATTAACCAGTCGACCATCGATCAAATCCACATGCAATCTTAAAATCGACCCGTAACCTAACCAACGAAAAGTGATAATAAATAATCCCTAAACAAATCTAATTAATTACCTAATTATATTAACTAGGGTTTAGGGAGTTGCTTACTTGGTTCAAGGACAATAAAAACCAGTCAATCGAACAGTGGCGATCCCGACGCGAGCGTGGACCCAAATGGTGACTAGTTGGTCAGGTGCTTGGCTACAACCAGGCGAATGACGGGAGAGCTTCGCCACGACGGTGTCAATCGGCGGCAACGGCGACGACGTCGGGCGGCGGCGAGGGCGTCAGGCGAGGGCGAGGGCGTCGGCCCCCAAGTGGGAGGCGGGTGGCTGGCCGGCGGCCGGCGGCGGGACGGCAGTGCCAGCGGTCGGGCGGCGGCGACGGCGTCAGCAGCGGTTGGCCTGCCGGCAAAGGCGACCGGGCGAGGTCTGCTGGTTGGCGGCGGCGTCTGTTGGTCAGCGGCGGCGAGGGCGGGGGTGGCGAGGGCGACCAGGCGAGTTGGCGAAGGTGAGGGCGAGGGCAGCGAGGCGAGGGCGACGACGGCGAGGCGGACAGGGGGGGCGAGCGACGGCTGGGGGGGCCTGCCGAGCAACCGGCGTCCGGCGGGGGAGGGATCTGCGAGGCGGCCGGGAGGGAAGGAGGCGACGGCGACGGCTGGGACGGCGAGGGGGCGACCGGCGAGGGGGGGGGGGGCGGGCGACGGGCCGGGGGGGCTGCGGGGTGGCTGGCCGGTGACCGACAACGGGCAAGCCGACCTGCGGGGGCAACCGGCGACGAACAACGGGCGTGCTGGGTGGCGACGGCACGGCGGCTGCGATGGCAACAGTGGAGATCGGCGGTGTGAGAGATCGGGGCTGTGCGCGTCGACGGCAACAAATAATTTGCAAATCTGTGACGAACCGAACACATCCGTCGTAAATTTGCAACGGACATCCTACGGCCGTCGCAAATTTGCGACGAACATCCTCAGGCCGTCGCAAAATTGCGATGGACGCGTTCAGTCGGTCGCAGATTTGTGACGGACGCGTTAGGGCCGTCGCAAATTTGCAACAACCGTAGGATGTCCGGCGCAAATTTGCGATGGACAAGATATTTTCCGTCGCAAATTTGCGATGGAAATTCTGCGACCATCACAAATTTCGAACGGTAAAAATTCCCTCGCAAAATTTGCGATGGATTCAACTTGTCCGTCGCAAATTTTGGACCGACAAAAAATTTTCGATGGAAAAAAATTTCAACAAAAAATTTGCGACAGACTCTATATATCCGTCGCAAATTTCGAACGGTAAAAGTTTGCTCGCAAAATTTGCGACGGACTCAACTTGTCCCTCGCAAAATTTGGAACGACAAAAAATTTTTGACGGAAAAAAATTTTGACAAAAAATTTGCGACGGACTCTATATGTCTGTCGCAAATTTGCGACGGATCCTACCTATGATCTTGTCCGTCGCAAAATTTGCGACGGATTAAATTATCCGTCGCAAATTTCGAACAGTAAAATTTCGTATCTCAAATTTTGCAATGGAAATTAGAATATCGGAAATGTTAGGGCACGTTAATAATATTTGACTTGTTGGCATTTGGGGACAAAATTTCGGACGATCAATTAAAATAAAAAGAATAATTGACAATAACAATAATAAAAAAGCACAATAACAATAATAACAAGAACAATAATGATAACAACCAAAATAGTACTTGTAGCATTAGTAATTACACATCTGTAGTATTTTGTGACAAAAATTTTAATCTTCGTCTCGTCTTCGTCCTCGTCTTCGTCATCTGTCTGAAAATCAGATTCTAAACATTCTTGTACATTTAATTTGCAAATTTCAGTTGGATCCACATCTATCATTGTTCCACACGGATCTCGTAAAGTTGGTATGTTATATTCCTCAATTTCAACCGTATTACACACTTCCTCTTGTTGGTAGACTATATCCTTCCAGTGTTCCTCGATTTTCCTTCGTGCTTTGATTTTACATACAGCCCATCAATCAGGTTTGTCACGTTTCAAACTAGGATATAATGCATAACATACTTGAATTGTTTGTTGTGCCAAGACAAATGGTTCATACTTCATATACATTTTCTTGTGAATTATTTCAACCAAATTGAACTTCGTATGCACCTTCATTCATTTGACGGAATCGAACCACATGCACTTAAATAACACAACCCGCATCGTTAATAGTCCAGGGTACTCAATCTCTATGATTTCATCCAACAAGTCATAAAAATCATCTTCTGAACTGCCACCATTGGATGACTGAATAGACACACCACTATTCATTATGGATTTTCCCATTCCATATTCTTGAGTATGAAAATTATATCCATTTATGAAATATGCTGGCCAACTTCGAACTTTTAACTGTAAACCCCATGACAGATGATATAGCAATCCTTGCCCTCCAATTTCATCATAATTATTGTGAACCTAAGGTTGCACATTCAAAGTCTACCATAAATATTTTACTAAATGATGTATATAATTTTAATAACTTGATTTTGATCCATAGGCAACTTACATATGTCTTGAACCATGCTGCAAATTGTTCATCGCACAAATGGTCAAACTAATTTGTTTGTAGTCCAAACATTTCAATTTGGAAAATCCTAATATTAAAAACCATATAAATATTAGCAAATATTTAACACACAAAACATATATTTGCAAATTTACACTTACTTGAGTATGGCTTGACTTCTGGGCAGTTCAGTAAAATATAAGTATGGGCTGCATGAAATTCTTCGCCTGATAAGTAACGAAACTGACATGCGCCGCTTAGTCGACCCAGATAATTGAAAATAGAGAATGCTGTATAATTGGGATCAATGGGGCCCTCATCATTTCTGCCTGCTCTCCGCCTCTTGCACTGAACATGCGGCTCAAAATAGTATGATGCAAATGTTGTCACTTCTTCCACAATATATGCATTATAAATTGAAACTTCAACACGTGTCTTATTTTTCACTTTTTTCTTCAAATGATATAAAAATTTAGTTGAAATAGAAAGAAACTTATCAGAACATATTATATGATAAACTAATTTAAACTGTATTTTAAAAAAAACATTACCTCTCAAATGGATACATCCATCGAAATTGGACGGGACCTACAACTTTGGCCTCATAAGACAAGTGAACTAAGAGATGCTCCATCGAATAAAAAAACGCTGGAGGAAATATCTTTTTTAAGTTGTAAAGAATAATTGGAATATCTCTCTCTAGTTTTTCCATGTGCGATGCTTTTAACACTGTCGAGCAAATATCATGGAGGAAATTGCTTAACTCTGTAATGACGCCCCATACAAAGTTCGGTAGAACTTCCTTCAAAGTTATTGGAATTAATCTTTCCATCAAGACATGACAATCATAACTCTTCAAACCTGTGAACTTGTATTCATTCAAATAAACACATCTCCCGAGATTCGAAGCATATCCATCAGGAAACCGTACAGATTTCAACCATTGACAAACAACTCGTTTCTGCTCCTTATCCAATGTATAAACTGCTTTCGATTTTGGTCCCCTGCTGCTTGCAACCATAGTTAGTATTGGCCGGTCACAAATATCTCTCATATCTTTTCTTGCGTTCAAGTTGTCTTTTGTTTTTCCGGCGACATCCATCACAGTGTTTATGACATTGTCGAAAATATTCTTTTCTATGTGCATAACGTCAAGATTATGATGAATAAAATGGGCCATCCAATATGGTAGATCCCAAAATATACTGCGTTTTGTCCACTTATGTATACTTCCGTACCCAAAAGTTGTGCCGTGCGGGTTCTCAACAACAGTTGGAAAGTTCTGCACACACTCCCAAATTTGATCTCCGGTCAACCTCAATTGTGGACGTGTTCTTTCAGTCCTATTCTTAATGAACTCTTTCTTATTTCTTCTGAAAGGATGACTTGGCGGTAAAATTGTCTGTGACAGTCGAAATAGCTGAGTTTCTTTCCATGTTTTAATCTAAATGACTTTGACCTCTCCAAACATATCGGACATCCTAAGATCCCAGCTGTACTCCATCTAGATAACATTCCGTAAGCTGAAAAGTCATTTATCGTCCAAAGAAGGGCAGCCTTCATTACAAATGTTTGATCGGTAGAAACGTCATACGTAGGGACACTTTCAACCCATAGCCGTTGTAACTCCTTAATCAATTGTTGCATATAAACATCTATCAACTTTTTTGGATTTTGCGGCCCTGTCACAATCAATGTCAGAAACATATAAGGTGTCTTCATGCACATACCAAGTGAAAGATTGTACGGTGTTAAGATAACTGACCAGCATGAATAACTTTTTCTTGTTTTCCCAAATGGAGCAAATCCATCGGCACAGAGACCTAACCTGATGTTTCGAGACTCCATCGCAAACTCAGGGTATGTTCTATCAAAATGTTGTCATGCCTCTGCATCTGAAGGATGACACATTAGACCCTCTTCTGTTTCATGATTTGCATGCCAAGTCATGTGTTCAGCAGTGACTTTAAATACATAAAGCCTTTGCAATCTGGGGATTAAGGGCAGATAAAACATTTGCTTGCATGGTCTATGTTAGTGGTCTGCCCTAGGAATCAATCAAAGTTAATACTCTAATATTAGTTATGGATTAGGTTGTGTCGGAATATCGACCTTCACTATACTTAAGTAGTTATAATGTCTTGCTAGAGACCGCTTATGACTTGTGGGCCAAAAAGGGTTTTGAGCACACTACTAATGTTTAGTGAACCTACAGGGTCGCACACAAAAAGCGAACTGAATTAATATTTTCTGCGCGCCGGAATCTACTTAAAATAAGAAGTAGATTTTAATTTATTCTCCTATTCAATTTATCTACGCGGTCGTGCACGTTATGAGATAACGATTAAAGGTGGACGATTTGGCGGGCCCAAATCGCCCAGCCCACTTCTTTTAATTCCGCTAGATAATGAGGTTGTATAAATAGATAGAAAATCGTTCTCTGTCTAGGGTTTTTATTTTTCGACAGAGTATCGAAAATCAAAAGGCATTAAAGAAAAAGAACTTCACGATCTTTAGCTAGCACTTAAATCGTCGGAGACTTTTGTTCGCGTGTGTGGATACCGGTAGAGGCGCAACACTTGGGGCGCTAATCTAGACACAATTAACTGCTAATTTTCGTTCGATTTGCAAAAGGTACATACCGAAATTTTATCTCGATTTTAATATACACATGAATCCTATCTAGGGTTCTATATTCCGCTGCGTTGTTTTTAGTTGATAAACCCTACAGTCTACACTTCTTATTACAACCCGAACTCCTGTTAATCTTGTACCTAGGTTGGCTACAGAATTTGCAAGATTTTACATTTTCATCATCTCTCCAATATATCATACAACCCTTACTACATACATCAATCCTTATAACCAGAAGACCTAAGTTATCCACTAGCTTTTTCATATCATAAAAATCACTTGGCATAATGTTATCACGAGGCAATGATTCCCGCATTACTTCAACAAAAGAGTTGAAACAATCCTCAGACACATTATATTCTGCCTTGATATTTAATAGTCGGGCTGTCACCGATAACTTAGTGTGGTCCTTACAACCTGCCCATAAAGGTTCATCTGCTGCTTTCAACACATCCCAGAACTGATTAGATTGAAAAGTTTCATTATAGACATTCTCAGCAAAACCCATTACTCCTATATCTTCCAATTGTGAAGCATGACTAGTACCCACTTGTTCACGTGTAGGAGTAAAACTAGTACTTGCCTAATTTGATTCTGTGACAAAATTATTACTAGCTGCATCAATGACCATCCTTTTGTATGGGTTCAATTGCTCATAATAACCACATTCTTCCCTAACTGAAAATTGGTCACTTCTTTCATATCATTCATCAGATATAAATGGTTCACCATGGGAAGTCCAATTATAATAGTTCGGACTAAATCCAAATCTAGTAAGGTGTTCTCTAACTTGATCACACACAAGAAATTTACCATTACCGCACTTTTTACACGGACACCTTAACTTATTTCCATTCATGAACTCATATTTACTACTAGCAAAGTCTAAAAATAGTTCCAACCTAATACAAAACTCATCTGTCAATCCTCGACGTCCAGGTAAGTTCTTATTATACATCCAAACTCTTTCTCTTTGCATTGTGTCTGTATTAAAATAAAAAATTCAGGTAAAATATTTAAAATATCATATCTATTGTTCTTAATTAAAACCATAAAATTTTGGAAATTATAATTTTTGTTATTCATGCAACAATTAATATGAAATTGCAAAAATAGAAAAAAATTACTATGTAAAGAACACTTACCCAAATATTTGACTGAAATATTGGTAGGACAAAGTGGTTAATTTGATAAGAATTGCAACGTCCACTTGGATTGCGAAACCTTCAATTAGACACATACCCAAAAAAAAATTATCAATCAAGAATTATTTTTTAATAATTTTTAATGTGTGATGAAAATGGAGTTTAACCGTCGCAAATTTGCGACGAATCCCACTTTCCGTCGCAAATTTGCGACGGATCACTTATTCCGTCGCAAATTTGCAACGGATCCTAAATTCCGTCGCAAATTTGAGACGGAATTCTTAATTCCGTCGCAAATTTGCGACGGAATTTTCATATATTCGTTGCAAAACAGCATGGCCGTTCAGCCTCATGTAAGGGCCGGTGAGGTGTCGCCGGTCATTAAACCGGTGATGCAAATACGAAAAAAAAAAAACATAAATATATATAAAAAAAAGAAATTACAATCCAACGACTAATAGTCACGAAGTTAGCTATGATACTTGCCGATTTCAGACCTACGAAGGAGGGCGAAAAGCGAGAGAGAGTGAGAAAGACGTATAGAGTTAAAATACCACGGGATAATAAACTACAAATTTGCGACAGACGTTCGATTTCGTCGCAAATTTGCGACGGATTTACTTTCCGCCGGAAATTTGCGACGAACTTTTTTCTGTCGCAAATGTCCGACGGATTTTGCGATGGTTATATATTTCCGTCGCAAAGTTCGTCGCAAATTACATGTTTTTTTATAGTGTTAAGTTTGACAAGATGACTCAGCAGGTTTTCAACATTCGCATGATTACAAAGTCTCAATTTTTAATGAACTGAGATTATAAGAGATTTTACTTATACAACAACAAAGCACGGACTCTTCCACATAAATTTTGATTCGACTTATTTTATGAAATGGACCTAAACCGTGAAATTTTTATTGGTGCTTCCATTTAAATTTGTAAGAGCTTATGATATTGTCTTGTTGTTTTGTGGCACTTTTACTTTAATGCTTTAGTTTCGGATCCAAAAAAAATGAATGTTTTGGTCATTGTGTTAATTGTGTTGCTAAAATGAAAGGACATCGACCCTGAATATAATTGAAATTTTTCTGAGCGAAATTAATGGTTGAAAGTGATATCCAGTTCAATTTCTAATGTGGAGATGTGGCACATCTCCTCGGCAGGACTGAATATCACTGTCGACCACAAGTTTCGCTCGGAAAAATTTCGATTATATTCAGGATCGATATTCTTTCATTTTAAGATAGATATATCCTTTCTTTCATTTTAAAGCGATATTCAGTTCGATTTGTAATTTTAGAGAGGTGGCACATCTCCTCAGCGGGACTGACGGAATGTCGTGATGCTGTCCCCATCCTAATTATTAAGGGCTATAGAAATTGACAAAGGGGATGCTCAGAATTCCAACAAACGCACATACCAAGAAGAAAAACCAAGTTGCTGGCCACCACTTGTCTTCAGGATAAGCAGAGGAAGGCCAGGCCGACGAGCCTTTCACGCTTACCTTTTCTGGGGTCTTTCACACTTGCTTTTTTCTCGTGGGGTCTATTTCCACAGAATAGCCATGGACCACAGAGGGATTGACAAATCAAAACACCTCTATTTCTTGGGTCCCTCTTGCAGGCAGGGTCCAGACCCCCGATAAAGCCTTGAATCTCTGGGTGATCAGTGGCCACCACATAGCATTGGATGAGGAACAATTATGGCGGGAAACGAAAGAGAAACATTAACTACCAGTCAATCCTTCACACCCCAACTGCAAGCATAGCAACCACTAGTCATGGAGACCATCTTTAGGTCTCTCCCTTTCCTTTTTGTGAGTCCTCTTCCTGCCTCCTGAACATAGTTGCACTATTTGGAAGGAACAGAAGAGAGAAGAGACCAGACCACAGATTGATTGCTTACAGTGCCACTCGTGTTAGATTCTTCCTGCGGTAGTTTCTAATTGTTAAACAAAGTGTCGTTAGAAATATGGCTGCCCAAGAATTGCATCAGAGTAGAGGTATATGCGACTATACTGGCATGACAGAAAGTGACAACCCGGTCGATGTGCCAGCTGAACAATCTATCCAAGTAACCTGTCGATGATGTCTAAGCAGGGGAGAACAAGAAAATAGCAATAAAGAAAAAGGTTAGCAGACAACAGAAGTCACACCCTTGTGATTCTGAGATAGTATGATTGGCTAATTAAATATTAAGAGTAAGGTTTAGCGGAGACAGGTATTTTCACCTTGCCATATCATTTTCTAATTCCCTGACAGCATTTTGTTTTCAGGGCATCATTTTTCAACCAGTGTGCTTTATCAGGAGATCAAATTCCATTTCCTTTTCTTTTTAGCCTTGATCTCCAAATCCACCAAAAGCTTGATTGATAGACTGAGCCTCCACGGAGGCCCCAGACTGCAACGAGAGACTATGCATCTCAGTTCCATCCTTCGGCAAATCGGCCGCCACCACGGATATCAGATAAGATTCACATGACTTAAGGGCCAACTTACACGGAAAGAGAGCTATATCATCCACAATCCAATTTCCAAAAACCAGTAGATTACAATGAAGATCACCCAAAAAGCTATATTCCCATCCCCGGGAAAATCTGTGCCGGCTTACTGACCACACGAGTTCGATATGAACAATACCCGATCGCATAGGAACAATATTTACATAGAACAAACTGTTGCATAACCATGGATAAAAATGAAAGTGCAAATTCCCAAGAAATGGAATGTGAACTGGTTTTATCCGGTCTACTTTACGCTCCTACTCTAATGGATGGCCCTTGAGTCTTGACCTCACGGTTAGTTAGTGACAGTCATTCTCCCCCTGCCAACTCCACACGATGTCCTTGAGCGCAGGCCTCACATCCTCCTCGCAGAACTTCTTGTACTCGAGAGTGTCGCCGGCGCACTTTGAGAACTCGACCACCACGACCTCCGGCGCCACCTCAAAGACTTCCGCTGTCACTGCCAGCTTCCCTTTCCTCCCTTCCTTCTTCCCCTGCAGCTTCAGCTTGAAGTCCTTCAAGCTCACCACCCCAAAATTCAGCCTCCTGGCCAGCGCCTCTAGCTTCCCAACTATCGCCGAGGCCGAGCACTTGGAAGTGAACATGGAGCCCGACTTGCGTTGGCTCTCAAACATGTTGGACAAGTCGAACCCCGACGACATGGATGAAATCAACTCGAACGCGTTGTAAAAGGGCGGCTTTGAGTTTGATCTCACCAGCTCCAACTCGCAACTGCAGTTCTCATCATTTTTCTCCAATTCCTGTTCCTCAATAGAGAAAGCCACCGGCCTAGTGAACCCATTTTGAAACCATGAGGTCCTCATAATCTCTGGAATCGAAATTCTCTTTTCGGGGTCTGCAACGAGAAGCTTGGAAACCAGTTTCTTAGCATCAGGCGAGAACCAAGGTGGGCACTCATACTCAGCCTTGAACACCTTCCTGTACATTCTCATCATATTCTCGTCCTGAAACGGCAAATACCCTGCAAGCAGCACATACAGGATCACCCCACAAGACCACAAATCCGCCTTCGGCCCATCGTACCCCTTCCTCCGTAAGACCTCCGGCGCAACATACGCTGGAGTCCCGCACTGCGTGTGCAACAACCCGTCATTCCTGAGCTGCTCCGGCAAAGCCGACAGGCCAAAGTCGGAGACTTTAAGGTCCTCATTCTCGTCCAGCAGGAGATTTTCGGGCTTCAGGTCGCGGTGCGACACGCCGCGGCTATGGCAGAAATCAACGGCGCTAACCAATTGCTGAAAGTACTTCCTGGCCACATCCTCCTTCAATTTGCCCTTGGCAACTTTGGCGAACAATTCACCGCCTCTTACGTACTCCATCGCAAAGAAGATCTTTTGCTTGGTGGCCATGACCTCCTTGAGCTCCACTATGTTGGGGTGACGCACCAGGCGCATCACGGAGATCTCGCGCTTGATCTGCTCCATCAGGCCTTCCTTCTTCACCTGGTCCTTGCTGACCACCTTGATGGCCACGCTCTCTTGGGTCAACAGGTTCTTGCCATAGTAGACCTTCGCGAAAGTGCCCTTACCCAACAGCCTCCCCATCTCGTACTTCCCAAACAGAACGTTCCTTCGAGGCTCTGTTTTGCCATTCGGTGCTCCATCGTGCTCTGTCTGGTCACCCATCTGGGTCCTGAGGAGGGGGCCAAAAGCTCGAGAACTAATGGAGTCCCTGTGAAAATAAGCAGGAAGATGACGGGTTTTCAGTCTCTAGGACAGAACTCAACACAGAGCTTATCGACGGTGGATGCGAGTCATCTATTGGTGTAGAAGTGGATATAGAGGGAAAGAAACGGAGCGATTCTTGTCCTGTACCCATAGGACATGGTTTCAGAGCAGTGGGTCAATCTGTATGGTCGCGGCAAGCACATAGAAATATCTCGTGGTTTCAGATAGTTGGGAGGAGAAAATAACAATTTGCCATTTGCGAGGTGGAGGACACCTGGCGGTTGGGTGGGACACGACTGAGGTATGACATCTCTGGACTCGGTTCAGCCATTTCAGGTTTACGGTTGTGGCGAAGCTTCCCCATCCAGTGAAGTGAAGTGGCGGGGTAGGCCATATCACCGTCATCGGAAACACCACAAGGTTTCGATTTCAATGGACATTATTATTCCTCGGTTCCGATTCTGAAGTATTCCGAATTTACCATAACAGTTTGCTCCGCTTTCTTTTTAGGTTAATATCATCAAAAACTCTAAACTGATATAAATGTGATAAATTTACCTTGAAATTTTTTTTACCACAAAAAATTCCATACTGGTACACCTGTGATAATTTTATCTCAAATTTTTTTTTTACTACTAAAAACCCCAAACTAATACATCTGTAACAATTTTACTCCAAACTGGTAAACGCGTGACAAATTTACCCTAAACTATTTTTTTAACCACGAAAAATCTCAAATTGGTATACCTGTGAAAATTTTACCCCGAATTAATAATTTTTTAATATTATATTTTATTTTTTTGAATTCTTTTATTTTTTCTTTTAGTTTTTTCATCTTCAACTTTTGGCCGATCCCCGGACCGACGACCGGCCAGAGGTGGAAGCTAGCGAGGTCGACCCCGCCGGCACGGGCAAGGGCCGCCCTCGCTCTACTTAGGCGAGGGCTGCCTTCGTCGCCTCGCTGCCGTTTGACCCTCGCCCCGGCCAGCGAGGACAGCTCTCGCTCGACTCAGTCGAGGGTCGCCCTTGCCAGATTCGGCGAGGGCTGCGCTCACCGGATCTGGCGAGAGAGGCTCTCGCCCGACTCGCCGGATCTGGCGAGAGAGGCCCTCACCTGAGTCGGGCGAGAGTCAACCTCACTTGGGCGGGCGAGGATAGCCCTTGTCCGACACCGGCGAGGACCAACCTCGCTAGATCCGGTGAGGGAGGCCCTCGCCAGCAGCCGGCGGGGCCACCTCATCGACTTACGCCTCTGGCTGGTTGCCGGTCCGGCAACCGGTCAGAGGTTGAAGATGAACAAAAAAAAATTGAAAAAAATAAAAAATAATAATATTAAAATTTAAGTTCATCGTAAAATTGTCATATGTGTACTGGTTTAAGGGTTTTTTGTGGTATGTTCAGGGTAAAATTATCACAAGTATACTAGTTTGGGGTTTTTTAGAGTATATTCAGGGTAAAATTGTCACATGTGTACCAAATTGGGGTTTTTGGTTGTAAAAAAAAAAGTTCGAGGTAAAATTATCACACGTGTATCAGTTTTGGGTTTTTAGTGGTATTAACCCACTTTTTTGAGGAAATGTAATGTCCAAAATCATAATAAAGACCAAGGACAGTAAGGAGGTTTAGTCAGATTCATGGCATGTTTAGGAGAGCGAGACAACAGTATGGGTCATCTCATTGGACCTTATTCACCGGCCCACGCATCTATAACCCAGCATTAGGGTCTCAATTCGGGCACTAGGGCCGAACATGAGAAACACAAATTGAGTGCCAAAGGCTCGATCATGATAGAGGCTATTGTTTTGGGATCATGGTCTATGCTCCTGAGCCTAGCATTGGGGACTTGGGTCTTGGCAGTAAGAACCACGTCAGGACAATCAAGAGGGTCAACGACGGCGATGCTGTCTTAGTAGTCGGAAATTGAAATTGGATCAAAGCGTGGATAGTTTAATATTATTTTACTCCAAATTGGTACAGATGTAACAAATTTACCATAAACATTTTTTTTTTACCACCAAAAATCCCAAACTAGTACATCTGTGACAATTTTACTCCAAACTGGTAAACCCGTAACAAATTTATCCTAAATTATTTTTTTTAACCACGAAAAACCTTAAATTGGTACACCTGTGACAATTTTACCCTGAATTAATAATTTTTTAATATTATTTTTTATTTTTTTGAATTTTTTTATTTTTTCTTCATCTTCAATCTCTGGCCGGTCGCTAGACTGGCAACCGGCTAGAAGCGGAAGCCGGCGAGGTCGGCCATACCGGCGCGAGCGAGGGTTACCCTCGCCTGGGCAGGCGAGGACAGCTCTCGCCCGACTCAGGCAAGGGCCACTCTCGCCAGATCTGGTGAGGGCGGCCCTTGCCTGAGTTGAGCGAGAACCGACTTCGCCTAGGCAGGCGAGGATAGCCCTCGCCCGACGTCGGTGAGGGCCGACCTTGCCAAATCCGGTGAGGGCGGCCCTCGCTAGCAGCCAGCGGGGTCGACCTCATCGGCTTTCACCTCTGGCTGGTCGCCGGTTTGACGACCGGCCAAAGGTTAAAGATGAACAAAAATAAATAAATAAAAATTCAAAAAAATAAAAAAAATATTAAAATTTTAGTTTATGGTAAAATTGTCATATGTGTACTAATTTGGGATTTTTTGTGGTATGTTCAAGGTAAAATTGTCACAAATGTACCAGTTTGAGGTTTTTTAGGGTATGTTCGGGATAAAATTGTCATATGTGTACCAGTTTGGAGTTTTTTGTGGTAAAAAAAAAGTTTGAGGTAAAATTGTTACACGTGTATCAGTTTGGGGTTTTTGGTGGTATTAAACCATTTTTTTGAGGAAATGTAGTTTCCAAAATTATGATAAAGACCAAGGACAGTAAAGAGGTTTAGTCAGATTCATGGCATGTTCAGGTAAGCGAGACAACAGTATGGGTCATCTCATTGGACCTTATTCACCGGCCCACGCATCTATAACCCGGCATCGGGGTCCCAATTTGGACGCTAGGGCCAAACATCCGAAACACAAATTGAGTGCCAAAGGCTAGATCATGATTGAGGCCATCGTTTTGAGATCGCGGTCTATGCTCCCAAGCCTAGCGTTGGGGACTTGGGTCCCGGCAGTAAGAACCACGTCGGGACAACCGAGAGGGTCAACGATGGCAATACGGAATAAATCTTAGTAGTCGGAAATTGAAATTGGATCAAAGCGTGGATGGTTTTGGTGAATGGGAATGGTGGTTCGAAATTAGATGTTGATAATATATTTTTGGTGAGAAAATAGGGATAGAGCATCCCGGAATTAGTGGCAAAACGGATGACTCCAGTCAACCCAAAATGAGCCATCAGATTAGGAGCGGTTACTTAATTGATTACAATACTATTTGAACCCCATTTAATGAAATAATTTGAACTTAATTAAGGTTGAATCTGCTTCTTGGAGTGGACCTAAGATCATTCACGGCCACAGCCCACAGGTCAGTTTTATACATGGTACAATTGGGCTAGGCTTACGAGGTTCTCCTCCTCCCGGGGGTTTGGTAGAGCCCATTAACGAGAAATGGGCCCTTTAGAAACTCAGATCCTTTCTGCTTTTGCTTCTCTGGCTCGTTAGTTGTAGACTTTATCCTTGAAGAAATGTCAGATTACAGCATGTCATATGTTCGTAGAAGGTACTTCCGTATGCTTTTCATTAGGGCAATAAGCACTCCAATCATTGTGAGAATCGACGGGTCAGGAGAGACCGATGTCGAGCATTTTCAACACGACGTTCTACAGCTCATCGGCACAATACGTCACGTCATTGCCGCTACCCTCTGTCGTGCGAATACGTCTCGAGTGCTCAAACTAAAATTTAATATATGTGCCACGCCTCATCGAATAGTATGCTCGTGTCGCACGAGAAAAAGGGGGAGCGCGTCGCCCTCTCTAAGTTCCATCACGTATGTGGATGGAAGACCGTCGTCAACCCCAACTAAAGAATACTTGCTACTGCGTAACAGCTATAGGTGGAGTAGAGTCAGCATCTGCACTATCCTTTGCCCAAGTTTTTGGACTGTCCAAACACTAATTGCAGCATGCAAGATATTTGCGGTGCTCCATGCCTAACAAAAATTTTAAGTCTCCAATGTTATGAAAGCACAAAGTAAATGATAAAAGTCCTCTATTTATATACGTATTCTCCTTATTTGCTATTGACTTTTTATTTTTAGCTTTTACTTTTTTCCCCAAATCTTTGTATCTTCGGCTTAGACTTTATTGGGTGCAATTCAGATCAAAGCAGCGAACGCTAGTGGAAACCCTAAATCACCTGCGAGCACAAGCCGGAGAGTTTTGGGAGAGTTGGGGTCTGAGAACTCTGAACTGATGAGTAAGGTGTCAAGCGCGAGAAAGATGGGATGCAAGTGTGCTTCTTACTGACGCCCGAGCCATTTAAAACTCTTCTCTGATCTCAATCCAGCCCATTGCGATCATGAAGCTGACCGAGTGGCAGGCTAGGTCCGCTAAAACCCGAAGACGAAACGTTCTCCTTTCAAGCCAGGTTTCTCATCCTCCTCCCCCTACAAAGTCCTTTGGGCTCTTATATGTTCTGAAGCTTCCATTATGTATGCTCGAGCTCAAGTTTTTTCTATGAGAATTATCTTACGACCCAAAAAGAAAACACTTTATTGGGTGCGATACAGTCCGGGATCTTTATAATTACAAACATATCAGTATGCAGAATGGTACACATCTCCCACGAATTTTTCCAATTTTGAACTTGGTTTTTTCCCTTGTAATTTTTCAAGGGAAGGGAAGGGAAGAGAATTTCCTTTGTAGGGTAACCCAAAACAGAGGAGATGGGCTGACCTTATCCACATTCAAAAGAGGGTTGCTGCTGAACGTGAATTCTGCAGAGGATTGATTTTCGCCAAGTCAACCTTTCCTGAGACCCACGGTGTTTGAATGGGATTCGCCCCTGTTTTTTACCCTCCGGGTGCTGTCCTTTCAATCGAAGGAAGGTGGTGGACCGGCCACCAACTTGGCCACTTGCTGGCGTGCGGTGGTTGCCACTGTTTGGTGTAATTTTGGGTCGATCTGGTCTTCTCACGACTTTCACTTCACAGCGATAGGGAGGGGATGATGGTTTGACTCGGGATACGGGGTGACCGGTCATTTCAAGACCGACGGTGACCTCACTCCCGACGTCGCGTGGCACTGGCGGCACCGCCCATTTCAATTCGACCGTAAATCGCCGATCTCCAATAATTGTCAGGAACGGTAAAAATAGATAATTTCGAAAATATTTTTTGTTGAAAAATGATTGCTCAAATAGTTTGTAAAAATGAACGGACGGAAAATATTCTTATTGTCCACAAAGATGTTCGAAAAGAAATCATTATCGATAATAAAAATGTTTTTCGCTAGTTAATTATTTCAAGTGATACGAGTTATCGCTTTCAAAGGAATAGTCTTTCGCATCATTCGTTTTTCAGAAAACGGTTTTCATTTTTTACGAAAAAAATGGAGCTGTATCGCTGAAAATGAATTATTCGGAAGACATTCTCCTAAATATGTTCACTCGAATCGTTTACAAAAATGAGTGAATGAGAAATATACTCATTGATCACGCAGTTCATAGCGAAGACATTTTTCATTAGCTAATTCTTTCGAGCGATATGTGTTCGGGAAGAAGTCTCCGGAGAATCATTAATTTACCACGGAAACAAGGAGAGCATTAAGGCGATTCAACCGAAGGTGGAGAAACATCACAAAAAGAATTAGGCACGTTCTATAGGGTTGACTCTAGCTTTGAAGGTGTAACGCGAGCCACATCCTTCAAATCGAGTATTAAACTACACAAGTCTCGTCCACCCTTTTTATAAACTTCATTCCTTGGACAACTCTTCTCGGAACGAAAACATCCAATTTCAAAAGGTCAAGGCACAATCCCACGCGACCTTTTGCATCATCAGAGAAAAACCAGGCAACGCGAAAAACGTTTTGCCGAAATCGAAGAGGCCAAAACCGGTTCCTTGTCGTCGCCATCCACATTCAAATTGGCCATAAAGCCGGTACTTCAGGTCAACGCTGAATGTCGCCATGCGCATACTTTGTCTCCCATGTCGTGCTTGACTTTGACTTTTCCTCCCTTTGGTGCCGAGAATTGACTCCACCGACTCGTCGTTTGAATCGCATCCTCACCCACCCAATCCCCAACTTGTCTTTCCTTGAACGAATTCGTTTGATTATTGATTAGGATAAAAAGGTGAAATGAATTTTGGGATTTTCAGACCAATCATTTCTTTTTCTCTCTTTTTTTTTTTTTTTGTGTAGTCGATACTTATGAGATCCTTTTTTCTTTTGGGTAAAGAAAACTATGGCAGAATACATATAAAGCGATTATATCGAAACCCATTTGCGGAATTCATGTATAGAATAACATGAAATATTATAGACCATGGTATACCATGTTTAGCTTCGAAATGTCATTTTGTCGTGTTGATCGATATGTTTGTGTGGATATGATTAAGGAATGTTTCGAGACACTTATTATGAATTTTTCATTAATTGCATAGGAAAGATCCGTTGACAAAAGCCTATCAATTTTATAAGCGAATCATGGTAACACACACACGCATATATATAGCAATCGTTCATGGTTTATATGCAAACATTCTCATTTATTTAATAATTGTGATTTCAGCAATTGGATTCCTCTTTTAAGATCACGTGGGAAATAAAGTGTTGACAGCTCTTTTACAGCTCCCGACGCCTCTTCCCTCCTTCCTCCCTCGTTCCTCAAAGCCGGCCCGAAGCCTTCTAGTTGGTTTGCGCTCTATAAATATGCGCGTCCCCGGTTCAGCTCCGCACTTGGTCAATTTGCGATAAATTCGGCGCTTCGGCATTCGAGAGGATTGTCTCTGAAGAAGTTTGCTTTTGCTTTGGTCATCGTCTTCAACTTGCTTTCTGCGTGCGAGGTCCATCTGATTCCGCAAGAACAAGAACGCCGACCCTTGTCTTCCGCGCCTGTGCTGTTACATGGGTTCTTCTTCCTGGATTACTTCGTCCTTGGACCTCAGCATGAGGCCTTTGCAAGGTCCAGATCGAGCTCCGGTAAGTTGCTTTGTGCCGTTTCCACTCAAAACATCTTGGCAAAATTGCAGAAGCATCGGCCTTTCTCGTTTCTTGACGCAAATCTCTGATATTTTTTCTTCCGGGTTCTTGCTTTTTCAGACCAAAGTGGTGGAGTGCAACTTCATGGAGTTGGGAAGGACTTGTTCAGGGACCGAAGATCAGGTTAGCTCCTTTTCTCTTGCTGTATTTTATTTTGTCATACTCGAGTCTCAGCCCATAATTTGTATGCATGTCGTGTAAGTGCTTAATCTTAAGCCTCTCGTGATGATCCTCTGAAGCTTCTTAATCACCCAGCTTTCCCTTATAGAAATGATAATTTCCAAAAAGAAAAAGGACATTAAGTATGTTAAGGTTCATGTTTTTACTAAAATCTGCTTTGAATTAGTGATGGTGCCCACTCTCTTTTTGAAGTTATTTCCAAACGAACGCCTGTCGCTGTAACGATTTCTACATGCTTCAAAGCAGCAACTTGTGTCGCGTCATTGTTTTTGTAATTTCGCATACTAATCGGCGTTGCTAATTTTACTGTCATGTTTTGTTTCCATATTCCAGAGTGGTGCTTTAGTGGAGGAACTGAATCGGCTGGCTGCTGAAAACAAGAAGCTCACTCAAATGCTGATGACGGTTTGTGAGAACTACAATGCCTTGAGAAACCAGGTGATCGGAATTATGAGCAAGAATGCTGAGAGGGAGATCAGCCCATCATCCAAGAAAAGAAAGTCCGAGAGCAGCGCTGACGACAGTGGCAATGAGATAGTAGTTAATAAAGCCTCGGAGAGCAGCTCGACGGATGATGATGAGTTGTCCAAGAAACCAAGGGAAGAAACAATCAAGGCGAAGATCACGAGGGTTTATTATAGGACCATAGCATCGGATACTAGCCTTGTAAGTCAAAAATGCTTTCATGCAGTCTTGTTCGAGAGTTGAGCTCTAGCTTCTCAAGTTTTTGCTCATTGAGCTATCTCGTGTGTCTTGCAGATTGTGAAGGATGGACACCAGTGGAGAAAGTATGGACAAAAGATCACCAGGGACAACCCTTGTCCCAGAGCCTACTTCAAATGCGCTCACGCTCCAAGCTGCCCTGTCAAGAAGAAGGTCAGCCAACAACATTCGCACGTTGTTCATTTTGGGAAATTTCATATTATGACAGGACTACTATTTGCCAGCTGCTTGCTTTTTCTAATTTGGCGTGCAAATGAAATGTGACTAAGAAGAATACTCAAAGAATCACTCTTGGGATTTCAGGTGCAAAGAAGTGCCGAAGACCAATCGGTCATAGTTGCGACTTATGAAGGCGAGCACAACCACCCAAGTTCATCTCTACTTGAGGCAACATGTGGCTCAAATGCCCGTGCTGCTCTTGGTTCAGTTCCCCGCTCGGCCTCTCTTAGTTCATCTGGACCAACTGTAACTCTCGACTTGATGAAACCCGAGCTGGAAACCGATGTCAAAATTTCGCAACCGAAAGTAGATTCACCAGAACTGAGGCAGTTTCTGATAGAACAGATGGCATCTTCCTTGACAAAAGACCCGAGCTTTACGACCGCTCTCGCCGCAGCTATATCGGGGAAAATCGTCGGCCCATATCCAACCGAAAAATGTTCATAAAATAGCGAGACCGGGATGATTTTCTCATTGTTTCTCCAAAGGAATTCCAGGATGTGTCCGTACATACAACAGTAGTAGGAGGGAAAAAGCCAACAGGAAAAAGTCTCAAGCTTCAGCTTCTGTCCAACTTGACCATTGACTGCTGCTTGGGTTGGACATTTCAATTGGGAAATAGTTGAAGTTGTAATTCAGAACAGAAGTCGATTGGTTCTCGCCATTGTTGGATGTTGAATTTCCAATTCGGCGGACATATTATTTATCACGAGGAGGATTGTAACTTGAAAGCAACCACTTCGTGTACTCCCTTTTGACATTTTATGAATATATATGGCTAAGCGTACCTCTTTGACATTTCTGTCGTCTGAAATATTTCCACGCTTGAAAGTTGAAAAGTCGATGCATGAAGACGACAAGTACGACTTATAGACTAACCCGGTTCCACTTGTTTTTCCTCTTTGATTTCATCAAAATCTTCTCTTGAAATTTGACCATTATAAATTAGTTTTCGCGAATCCGTCATTGCAATCATTAACGATTTACCTCTAATTAGATCGAGAAGTGGATAGTAGTTTATTGAGCAGGAAGAATGGAGAATCATATGGTATGGAAATGAAATTTGTCATTGATATAGTGTGAGATCCATGCGTAGAGAAACTCAATGCCACTATTCCACTATTCTTGAACAACTTGAAGCCAGGCCTTCGTTTCGCACTATTACGGATACGAAAATAATGGCAAAAATTGAATTCAATTCTCAATTGCGCCTATCGAAAATAAGATTGAATACTGATTCGAGCCACATAGAACATGGTTTCATAAAACTGTACGATTTTCCCTATCTAAATCAAGCAGGTTTAACACGAAGAAGATTTGGCTCAGTATATTCTATTCAATACAGACAAGAAAAGCAGTATTTTTAAAAAATAGAAAAAATTAGAATCAAGTCACAATGATACGGGTTAACACCTTCTTCTTGCACTAGTGTAAGGATATGCATTGCGACCTCTACAGGGAGAGAGGGAGATTGAGAGGACATGGCGTGACATGGGTGGTCAAGTGTACAAAACGACAGTAAATTAATGTGTTGTCGTCCATGTTAGCTAACATCTTTAGCCCTTTTTTTTATATATAGAAAGTATACATTGAGCGAAACTCCAAAAGTTCGAAGAGTAAATTGAAATCAAAATGAAGAACATTATTGAATATCAAGTAAAAATTCGGAGATTACCCATAATATTACTCCTTGATAATATATAATTTGGTGAAATATTATGAGATACTAACATTGATAAGCATATGGAGAAATTATCACAATGCTGCCTATAATACAAAAATAATGAGAGTTTCCCCCTTCATATTACGAAGGTAACACTTACATGTCATTTGTACACTACATTGAAAAATTGCTTCTTGTTTCAATGCAAATACGACAAAAGATGCCCTTTTTAATGACCTAATTCCTTAAAAAATCTCAACTTTAGATTCAATATAATTCTATCTCGAACTTTTTTTGTTTAAAAAAAATTGCCGACTTTCATTATAGTTCCAAATCTGTCCACCCGTTGAAAAATTTCCACTAATTTTTTCAAAAAATATCAACATCAAAGCCAATTAAAGTTTCATCAGCAGAAGTTGCATTTTCATCAACAATAGGTTTTTGATGTTGATAATTTTCATAAAAAATCAATGACGATTTTCAGATGTGTGGGCAGATTTGGGACAAGAGTAAAGTTGGGAATTTTTTTTTTTTGTAAAGTTCAGGATAGAATTATGATTTGACCTAAAATTGAGAATTTATTAGGGTTTGAGCCTCCTTTAAAGTGTATCCCTTAAAAGCATTTTTCTTGTCACCATTGATTTTCTTTTGTCATAATGTCATCATTCAATCATTCACTCTAATACATTAAAACTCAACAAATTGAGGTGTAACGACCTAGTCCGACGAGAATGGGCAGTAGTAGCCGGGGCCAGAGGGTTTGGACAAGTAGCGGCTCCTAGCAAGCTTCTAAGATGGCGAAGGAGGCAGGAATTAACTGAACTGTACATCGAACAGGGAGATAACGATTTTGGAATATATATGTGAAAACTGAAATTAACTCACGTATGTGCCTTTTGATGTAATGGCAAGCTTTGCTTTGGAACTCCAAAGTTAAGCAAGCCCAGGCCAGAGCACTATTAAGATGGATGACATTTTCGAAAAATGTCTATCTGTATGCCAATTGACAAAACTGTGAGGCTTGATATGAGACGGCCAAAGCGGACAATCCCTCGAGTGAGTTAATCTAGGGATGTCACACAAGGTGCTTCAAAAATTTTAAATTATTAATAAATCGACACATTTAATTAATTTTGGATCGCATGCTATAACACCATTACATTATTCTCATATGAAATGTGGACTCTACTCTCAAGTAGAAACAAAATTACATAAGAAGATGGTTCATACATTTGATATTTATTCAAAAAAACTTATAGTCTTCTAAATACTTACAAAAACACAAATCAAAACAATATTTCTACTAAATTAAAAATCCATGGTGATTTTCTTTCAGGGAAAATGACACAAATAATTTTTTTAATTTTGGCCCAGTGTGTAACACGATTCATAAACTTTTAATTTGTTCAATGTGATTCTTGAAATTTAGTACAATGTGTAATGTGATCATAAATTTTTAATTTGTTCAATGTAATCCCTAAACTTTCGGTACATATTCAGTATAGTCTATAAATTTTATGAAAATATTCAATATTATTCCTAATTAAGAACTAAACTGAATATGTATAAAAAATTAATAGATTATATTAAATAAATTAAAAGTTCATATATTACATTAAATAGTATATTAAAGTTCATGTATCTTATTCTCTCTCGTGGGGACTCCACAGTTTCGCTTCCACCAGAAAACGCCTGCTCGAGCGGGCGAAGGAAGGGAAGAGAAGAGACGAAAATCGATACCCAAAATGGCGAGCGAAGCAAAGACCGACGGTGGAGGGGGAGCAGGCGGCTTCAGGGCGAGGATGGAACGCTATTTGTACAGCGGCGACAAGAAGCACGTCCTGGCCGGCATCGCCGTCATCACCGTCATCTTCGGTGCTCCCTGGTTCCTCATGAATCGAGGTTCCATTCCCCCTTTCTCCCTTTCTCTCTCTTTCTCGGTCTCTTGCAGCTTCCTTGTACCAATTTGGTTGCACGTGGGGGCATCATGGTGGAAAAAGTTGAGACCTTTCGCGGTTTCTGATCCCTTGTCCTGTGTTTTGGGCTTGATTGGCTTCTGGGGCTCCTGCTGCTCTACGTAATTCTCTGTGTAGCATTGGATTGAGGTGTTTTTTTGTTTGGAGGTAATGTTGGGTTGGATGGTCTGTGAAGTGATCGATAGGTGGGAGCTTTAGAACATCCTTTTAGATGGATCGGATTGATTTGGAGGAGGAACTGCCATTTGAATGTTCTGTGCAGATTTATTGGAAGCTTAGGCAAAATGCTGCTACTTTGGCTTACGGGACACAACAGAAAAGAAGGATTGTTCTTGATTTCTTCTTCTTCGGCAGGATGTTTGCGGTTGGCCTGGGTGCCCTGCATTTATTGCCCATGGTTTTTACTATAGTTCGGGGAAGACAAAATTTTTGGTCATCGGTAGATTTATTGGAAGCTTAGGCAAAATGCTGCTACTTTGGCTTACGGGACACAACAGAAAGAAGGATTGTTCTTGATTTCTTCTTCTTCGGCAGGATGTTTGCGGTTGGCCTGGGTGCCCCGCATTTATTGCCCATGGTTTTTACTATAGTTCGGGGAAGACAAAATTTTCTGTCATCAGTAGATTTTCATGTATTCATTCTACCTCATCGAGGCTGTTCCTCAATAGCAATAGCTTTGATTTGTATCAAAGCTTTCGGAGAGGAATATGCGGGTAGGCGACTAGAGATGTGAAAGCTTTCTAAGAAGCAAAATGTCGCTCAATGTTGGGCTGAGGAGATTTATATAAAAGCAGTTAGGGTTGGAATTCACGTAGCTGACGAAAATGGCACATTTCTTTGAACTCCTGGATCCATACTTTATATAAAAGAAGTCAAACTCTTGTTTATCATGAATTAGCCCGGGAGTTCCATGTTGTTGATACTTCATGTATATAACTACAGTCACTGGAAGTGAAATAAAAAAACACATATATGGATTCCATTCTGTCTTTTATGGATATCATAGTTCGCTATTCCTGCTTTTGTAATGTGCTTTTATTAGTATGAACAAGGAAGATATTGGGTGGATGAGAACTTTTCAGTTTGAATGCTACTCAACTCTATCATGTTTCGGATGTTTTATTGTTTCATGAGTTGAGATGTTCTTATGTTGTCAATATTTGCCATGTAACTATTTTAGATGATGTGATATGAACTCCATGTCCTCTCTGGTAATTAGTTTGACATTGATAGGTGGTTCTACCTGAAAGATTTACTAAACAGGGTAATTTTCTCAGGTAGTTTGTGACGTCATTGATCTCGTGAACTTATGGCCATGTGTTAGTGTGATGGGAAGATATCAATCTATCATCCCTTCATCTTCTATTCAGCTAAAAGTCTGTGTCAATACCTATATAGAAAATTATTATGCTGGACATCTGGATATTTATCTAACTTGAAAAGACACAGAACCACACAAACCCCGCCCCCCCCCCCCCCCCCCGCCCCCACTTCCCTTCCTCTGCCCCCTCTTCTCAAACTTTGCCAGAGGAATAGGACGACTCATTCATTGGAACAATTTGGCTGTGACTGTGATCCACGAAAAGATTGCTCTCAATTGTCCATTTGTTATGATGAAACTTTGTGCAGAGTCTAATTTTTGGACATGTAACATATAGGAAACAAAAAAAAAAAAAAAAAAAAGGTTTAGGGCAGGTTTGTGGTTGCTACTTTTGGTTGGTAGACCGAGTATCCATACTGTGAATAACCTGGGGAAATTGTGTAACATTGAGATTTGGCTTGTTTGTTTGCTTAATTTTCTAGACGAGTGTTATATTTTCTAGTCTGGTGGGAGAGAAGAAGGCATAGCTTCGTATGATTTCAGTTCAAGATTATTCATTGTCGTGGTGGTTTTCTTCAAGGGTTTGAGTACCATTTGGAATTCAATCGAAGCATGTTGTGACTGATTGCATGGACATATGTGCTGTTTTTTTCCTTATAGCAGTGCTCTATGGCTTTGAATGTAGATAAGAAACTTGTACATACGGAGTCTTCCATGCATACTTACCGTTTTGTCATTGTTGCGATGGTTTTCTCAGAACTGGGCTTTTAGTGCCGTATAAAAGTCATAACATGCATGTGGTGATTATTATTTGGACATAGATGCTATTTATTCCCATTGTATTAGTACTCACAGATATTATTGTGTTTAAGCAACTCGTTGTACGTATGGAACCACAGATCCTTATGGACTGCAAACTTGAGATACTGACAGTGTCAAACTTAATATTTCCTTTGAGAACTAATTGCAGGAATACGTCGCTCTTAGGTTTTTGACATATATTCGTAATAACAAGCTGACAAGTTCTCTTTCTATTGTAGGGTCAAAGCACCAGTCCCATCAAGATTACATGGAAAAAGCAGACAAGGCTCGGAAAGATAGACTTTCTTCATCTTCTAAATGACACTATAGAACCAGTGGTGTTTTGCTGACCAGTTTTGATTGTTGAGGATGTAAAAGTGTTTGTCGTTAGAACAAGATAGAATTGATAAAATTTTACCAATAAGGTTGTTTCGGTACTGTATTTGCGAATTGCTATTGAGGCAGGTAGCAAAGTTATTTTCTCTTCTTTCGTATCTTGGTGGTGCAACAATGTGAGCTCACTATTTTAGTGTTCTACCATTCAACTTTGCGCACTTGCTGGTGTCCGGTGTTGCCTTTTTCGCTTTAGAATGTGTCAATTTATTTTCAAAAGTGATAATCTGGAAATCTTGACCATCAACTTATGAACTTAACAGCGGGCTATACATTTCCAATCTGATTTATCATTAACGCAGAAGTGATGAAACACGGTAAATGCCCTAGCACAACAGCAGGACGATCTTACTTGATGGCTCTGAAACAAGATGAGCTACAGATAAGAGCGAGTTTATGACACCCCCACTGACAAGTCTAACGATGATAAAACCTAAAATTGCCGTCAATCTGGGGTGTCTATACAGAAGTTTCAAAAAAAATTCACCATTACTGTTGGTCGAGTCTCACTGAATAAATCTTATATGGCAAACAAAACTTGTTCACGTCTCCTGAGACAAAGCACCAACAAGACAGACACACATGAAACTTTACAACAATTGTGTGTGCTGCCTCGGATCCATCGGTCATCTGCTTACCTCTGTTACTAGCAATTGCTTTGCACAGTGCTGTCATCGTCTTTCACTCCACTTCTCTAGAGTTTTTCATAGGCCTAGTTGAAGAAATCAATGTACGCATCAAGGTCAACTTCAAGAGCTTCACGAATGGTCATATTCTCGTGCTGGCACAAATTTCCAACTGCAAATTCATCGACATTGTCATCATAAACAGGGAAAATACTTCCTCAGCGGAAGTTTGACATCCCTCATTCAAGAGGAGAACATAGTAAAAGTAGACCGCAGGATAGTCAGACCAAGTTGACAGCATTTATGCTCGAGAGTAAGGAAAACTGCCTAAAAAGTAACAGCCATTGCATGAATTGTCTCCACTGAGCCATCAAATATAAACCACTCCCCAAGAATATATGCGCATTCACTTCTCATGTTGTTTCAAGACTACACCTCCAGCGCAAGACATGCTTGGTGATGTTAATTTGTCACCACAGTGTTGGCATGAAGTGCTTCTTTCCCCATAAGTTAGACCCCAACTGCAACTTCTGATTAGGCATTGACATTTAATTTGGAAACACAGTGTAATGTCCTCCCATTCTCCATGTTTGATCTTCTACAAATTTTCTTTGCTATCCCGATATAGTTCCTTTCTCAATTTTCACACCAGCCCCACTCTCGTCTTCTCCGGCATGCCATTTCCTTTTATCCTTCTTACGTCTTGCAGTTCTGTACAACAGTTTCTTCAACTTTGGATCATCTGAGAACCCTTTGGCTCTCATCTCAGAATAAATTTCCTTGGCTTTAATGAGATAACCAGACGCAGCCAATCCATGCACCACTTTGAGATAATGCGCAGCAACTGGCACTATTTCATGTTGCCTCATTTCAACCCAAATCCTCAAAGCATTCTCCACTTGGCTCTGTTTGAAAAACTTCCCAAGAACTAGGAGGAATGTATCTCCAGTAGGACCTACACCAGCTTTCCTCATTATAGAAAGAACCTCCAGTGTCCCTTCAAAATCGGTGACTTCAAGAAATGAATGGTAGGTTTCAACTGTTGGCTGAATGTTATCACCTATCATGGAAGATAGAACAGCTCTTGCCTCATCTAGCTTTTTGGCTTCACATAGAGGACGTATCATGGAATCATAAGTGGCGTGATTTGGCTGCAAACCCGCTTCTTTCAGTTTCTCCAACATTTTTAGGGCCTTGCTAAAGCAATTCTCCCTAGTCAGCACGTATATTAGAGAGTTGTACACCTCAAGTCCAGGAACCCAACCTCTTTTCTTCATCTCATCATATAGTCTCAAAGAGTCAAAGAGGTTACTAACCTTCGAGAAGCAGGAGATCATGTGAGTATATGATGTCACATTTGGTGTGATGCAGCATCTCGACATCTCTCTCCAAATTCTCTTGGCTTCAAGCACGTCAACAGTAACATTAGACCAACCATTCAGAATAATGTTGAAGCTCTCAGTTTCCAGGGGGAAGAGCTTCTTATTCAGAAACACGAACTCTTCTGCTTCTTCAATGTTTCCGTTCTTACAGAGAGCAGTCAGGAGGGCACAGTACGCTTCCTCATCCGGAGCAGCTCTGAATTTCTCCATAACGTGAAATGTCCAGATTGCCTTTGTCGGATTGTTTGCAGCTGCATACCTAGAGGGAAAGATCCATAACCAATTGTGAATCAGCAAGTCTTGAATTTAACTTTCTGAGGCTTAATTCAGAAAAAAAAAAGACTACTGAATTTAAGCAACGCATCATCATTGAAAGAAACAATTGCACAACAACAAAACTTCATGCTTGGTTCTTTTGCACTCGAGTTCTATGACCGAAACTCAAAAGTAATCGGAAGAAACCCATCTCACCGATCAATCATAACTAGCATTGCCTGCCTCGTATCCACTGAAGACCGATGCAAATCCCGTATCAAGCACCAGGCGATATTGAACTTTCCGTGACTTCCCAATACCCAAGTCATCAAATTGAGAACTTTCTCGTCAATGCAGCCCCGTTTATCGCCCCATTTGAAAGCCAAAAAAGCCAGCCTCCACTCTTCCCTCAACGCCCACACCACCGAATATATCAAGTCTCCATTCGGGACAATCCCAGAAGTCTTCAAAGATTCCATGGCCTCTGCTTCCGTGGGAAGCAGAGCTACACTTTTGAGCAATTCGATCACTGTTGACTCTCGGGAGTCACTCTCTGCTGCTTCCCGGTCGCGGAATACAACTGGGTCGCCGCAAATCTGGATGGAGAAGAACCTGAGGCAAGCAAGACGGGGACATCGAGAGTAATCACAAGATGTTCGACGAAATGCCCCAAAGAGTGAATGCCGAAGCTGATCGTAGCCGGGATGCGAGGGAGGCGAAGCTGATGGAAGAGTGGAGATGGGGAAGATGGAGAGGGAAGGGAAGGCATGAGGACATGGCACTTGACGCAGTCTTCTTGTGAGGGCAAGGAGTGCCATCAGCAGCTACCATTTGCAGCGACAAGCTTCTGCGCTTATTCGCGACTAGTGAACCGTCGCTAAAGCAGCAAAGCCTTATGCTTATGGTTAGGAAGGTCAATAGAACGAAGCATTGTTTCGACGGTAAGAGCTCGATTTTGTATTGCCTAGAAAAAAAAAATGAAAGAAAAATATATTCTATCATGAACTTTTAATTTATTTAATATAATCTTTAAATTTTATTTCAATGTAGAATGTCGTCCCTAAACTTTTAATTTGTTAAATGTGGTTTCTGAATATTATAAGAAAATGTAAGTTCAAGAATCACATTAAATAATGAATCAAAATTTAAGAACCGCATTAAATAAATTAAAAAATTATGAACAATATTGCGCAGTGAACCAAGAGACCATATTGAACAAATTAAAAATTTGGAAATGACTCTATACATTGAATCAAAATTCATGAACCATTTGTATAATTTTCTCGAATCCCGATGGTTTGCTATCTTTAAAGTGCCATCAAATCCATCTCATTCGTCCACCCAATTTCGAGTTCAATTGTAAGACATTGTGTTCACAGCATAGGATTTAATTCAGGAATTACATTTTGCGCCGAGTTACGAAACGTGAGACATTCTCCAGCCTGATATAGTGAGAAAAACTATAAGAATGATGCTGATGAATCGCCAAAAGAAAGAAGCACATTCTCATTTCCAATTATGCTGTCGATGAATTACACATCGACTAAATTATAAGAATGATGCTGATGAATGATTATACAATTCCTTTAATGGCAAATCCAATCCTTGCAGATCTGTCTATAGCGGCATTAATCTTCTATACTTGAAGAAACAACAAAATGCTAAGAATATGGTGATCCCAGTCACTCCGGTAATCATGAGGACCCACTTAAAGGCCTCTGCATCGTCGAATAATGGTATCGCAAAGTTCATCCCGAAGATCCCAGCCACCACGCCAAAGATGGCTACTACAAAAGTCGCGGTTGTCAGCAGCAGCTCGAATTGGATTAGCTGGTTCCGGACATTGTCCTGCAAAAGTTTTTCAAATACACCGTGTGAAGTTGAAGAAGAGGAATTTCAGACATCAAATTATGTCCTTCCACCGGATATACTGGTCTACTCCTCTGAAGACTAGTGCGAGAGTCTCGAAGTCGATAAATGAAGAATGATCCAAAGCCTACTTATTTATTCTTGCAAGGCTTTGATAATGTAAAGATGAGCAAATTACATAACATAAATAGCATTGAACAGGGATGTGTCATCATCTGCCCATCTCTACTTCAGTGATCTAGGCAAATTTCGCTCAGATAATAAGCCAACCTAAGAAACTACAAGTCGATGAGATGCAACAAGCAATGAGAAGAGGACTGAAACAATTACCAGCTGAATATTGATGAAATCTTCTGTGTCATCAATGTACTCCTTCAGCTGAAACAAGAGGCAATAAGAGAGTTCTGAGTTTTTTTTTTTTTGGTAAGGAGAGTTCTGTGAGTTTCCGTCCTTCAAAATCATACAAAAGAGAATCATTGATTTAAGATGACGGCCAGGCCATACCGAGGTCAACTTGTTTAATGTGCTATCGATCACAACAAAATATGCTTCCAGCAACATCTCAAGTTCTTCAATGCTGTCCATCGCACTTTCTGAACTCCTCATGCTCTCGTGCCGGCTCCTGGCAATACTCAAGCTCTTCTCCAGCTTCCGCCCATCTGGAGGGGAACCAACGGGAGAAACTGGTGCAGAGACAGATAAAGCACCATCAGTTGATCTGTATCCCAACAAAGACTGATCACCATAAATTGTTGACTCCATCCTTCGTTTCTTTTCAGTGAGGTACATCTCTGCCATGTCTCCATCATCATCCATCAGCTGCTCTATCTCATCTCTAACCTACATACATTAGGGCATTTAAGAGTAAGATTAATCCCAATAAGGCTGAGAGAGAGAGAGAGAGAGAGAGAGAGAGAGAGCTGATATCATCCACCAGCACAAGTCATCACAAGAATAACAAATATATCCCGGTACCTTCTGCACTCTCCTAGTTAATGCAACGAGTCTGCTTTTCAATCGACGGACACGCTCCAAGTTCAACGTGCTAATCTTCGAAGTAAGCTCATCTAGCAAGGGATAAGCTTCAATCTCGAGTTCTGCTGCCTATAGAATATGAATATGATGGTGTTACTACTTTGCCCAGCTAACTTCGAATCAATCAGAACTGCTTAAATTAGCGTCAAAATTTCGACCAAAAAAAAAAAATTAGCATCAAAATTAGGAGAAGCAGATCTTCAAATTCTGATACATTATGAAAGCAAGTGCAATTTTAATAATCAAAGCGAAGCCTTCCATGACAGCTTTTTAATGCACAGAAAATAACAAAATCAGCTTAGAAGATATCGAGACATCAGTCATGATTCATTTAAAGCAATTCAGTCCGGACACAATACTAACATTATCTTAACATAAAAACAAATCCGACTGAAGCTCTCAAAAAATGAAGTATGGATCTATGTTTCGATCAGCATATTTCACAAACCTGAGAATCAAGAAAAGTACAGGCAGCTTCAAGCGCTACTTCAAGGGCCCTGAATTCAAAAGGAAGATCATCTGGGGATGTATCCCCAAAAATATTGTCAAAGTTTCTGCTTCCTCTTCTCCCGCTCAAGTCAGCACATTCAGCCTTCCAGACTCTGCCCACCCCAGCTGTGGTCAACCGGCGTTGTAGCTCCACAACGTACTGTAAAACATAGCTATCAAGGGAATTCAAAAGCAGAACCTCATCTGCTGTGATGATACACCGAATCTGCTCCAAGTTAACCACAATTGCCTTCTCTCGACCAAGAATGGTGGAGGGGTACACAAACAATGGATCGAGCAAGCGTAAATCACGGGCAGGAAGATCACATCGACGCATCATCGTGAACTTGTCCACCTCAATGACCTCTGAGTTACCAGAAGTGTCGACACGAATCCAAGAGCGAAGGCCTTGACCCCGCTTTTTCAGCCCTAGAACATCCACACCATGGTAAGGTTGGCGTCCAGACGCGGATAGTCTATAAGATGCCTCCCTAAGGTTTACAGCAGATGCTGGTTTTGGTGGGAGGAGACGCTCCTTCAGGTCTGCCATTGATGGCTCCAGAGCTGAAATTAAGCAACAAGCAAGAGCATAACTCGCCAAAATACAACAATCAGCAAACAAACAATAAATTGTGGGGCCAACGAAAGACCAACCATTTGGCCTTAAAATGAGCCTAGCCATTAGCACATAACAAAGTGGAGGCTCCAGAATGAAACAGTAGTATGCGCACAACCAAACAGGTAGCCCTACAATGTAGAGTAAAGATAAGGGACACAAATGTGGATCACCAACGGACATCTAGCATCCAATTGAAGAATTATCCGAATATCAGTCTACCTCAAATAATATATCTAGTTTTGGTGTCAGGAGCAAACTAGAAGGGCCAGTTATAATGGTCCAAAGCGCCCCAAGTCCCCACTCCAATTCAAGAGAGAAAACAATTGTTAACAGACTGTTTGTTCTCAGAAGCCTGACCAGACAAATGAATCTCAATAGCCTCACATTTTATTCAGACCAAGTTCGGCCACATTTACAGTTTCAGAGAAAACTCAAGCATCATCTAGAGCACAAGCCAACACATCTCCCCTTTTCTGACTGACCCGGACTCATTGTCTTCCAAATGTCTTTCCAATTCTTAGCCTCCGAAAGGATGGATTCGCTTTCTCACGCGTTCCCGAAAATGAATCCAAAATTTTCCCGCATCCCTCCTTGGCAAAGCAAACAGAATCAAAACGATTTCTCATTTCTTTTCTGTGTGGAGAACTTTCTTCTCCGCGATTGAAAGTCACCGAATCAATGTGACTTACACTTTTCTCTGAATTGGATTTGTCGCATTCTCATTGCTCATGTAAGTGGTGCTGGCTATAGAGTCTTGGCAAAATCGGATCACACCAAGTCTACGCACACCTAGTGCATTTTGGTCATGGAAAGCGCTTTAACTGAACAAATCACATCCCAAGAACTATACAAACCGATTAATTCGGATACCCATCCACAGCAATCCACAACATTTCTTTCCAACGGGTATCACAGACACCGTTCAGCTCAAGCAAAACTATAGAACCAAACCATACAACGATCGCCCAATGAATTAACAGAAAACACTAAAAACCAAGAGGACCGATTAGGAGTAGAACAACACAGAGCACCGCCCACGAAGCAAAGAAGCCAAATCAAAGCCCGCATACCCCAAAGATCGAATTTTTAAACGAAAGAACGGGAACCGGACTCTGTAAGTACCTGCGAGAGACAGAGCTATCGAGGGGAGCACGAGGCGGGGAGGGGAGAGAGACGGCGGACCAATCCCAGAACGCCGGAACGAGCACGGTCCCAATGCGGTGGGATTGTTTCAGGAGCGCAGCTGAAAATGAAATGAGCCCACCATTGAGGGGACAAGAACAGAGTCGGGATTTCGATGTCAGGGGCCTCTCGAATTTGAATGGAAATTTTTCCAAATCGAATTGAATGCGAAGGCACGAAGCAGACGCTTGCGGTTCGGGAGACAGCGCCCTGGGATCGAAGACGAAGACGAAGACGACGATGACGACGGTGAATTCGGCAAAGGGGGAAGTGCGTCGGACCACCAAAGACTCTCAAAGAAGCAACAACAGCAAGCAATTCATTCTTCCTTTCTTTGGAGAGTTTTATAGTTTAAAATGATTAAAAATAAAAACAAAAACAAGGAAATGAAATGGGTGTAAATCAAAGAGCCAGCCGACCTCGTAAATTTTTGTTTCTTGTCGAGGAATCTTCGGATTTGAGCACGTTACGGAAGGAACTTTCCCTGAGCTTTTGCCCCCATTCCTTCCGTACCCCCACCACACGATATCCTGTTATAACCAATTTCGTCTCAGAATTGGCTGCCTTTCTTTTGGGGAAATATACGGAAGTTGCGCAATTTGTACAGGAAAGAGGGTGTGCTCGGGCTTAATTCCCTTATAAAGCATCAGTTTTAGAAAATAGTTCTAACGCTTCTCCAAACTTCTCTTATCTCGCGAAAAAGCATCAATTTTAATTCGTATACCAATTTCGTCTTAAACTTTTCTTTTGTTTCGCAAAAGAAGCTCAATTCGGAATCAAATTTTAATTGTCCTATAAAAAAGTTTTGGCTTTCGGTCGTTATCAAATTCGACCCCCATCAAGTTTCCATCAAATAATGCACTGAAAGATTTGACGTGTCAATCAATGTGCACTCGGCGTAAACTCGAGAGAAGCCAGATTTGGGCACCGCCCTAAAGCAAGGGCTTTCTTATGAGACAAGAAAAGTTCGGACCAGTATTAAGACCCGTGTAAAGTTGGTTTCTTTTTTTTTTTTTTTCCAGAAAAACAAAAGTAAGTTCGAGCCAAAATTTGGACCTGAGTTAAAGTTAGAGTTTTCAAAGAGGATTGGGCCTTTGTTCTATTCTAATCAAAGCTCATCTTGGAATTGAATATGCTTTTCTTAAGCTTCTTCTTGTTGGAGTTGGCGAATACTTCGGGGACCCTTATTTTTCACACCGGGTACATCCACGTAAGCTTAGGGAAACCGAAGTGTTATCTAACGACATATGACCTCTGCATGTGGAATGCGGGAGTTCGGGGGCAGCTCCCCCGAAACCTCAACGGGTTTTGGTTTTTATTTAAGCTGGCCCGTATGATGCGAGAATAAGAAATTTCATATAGGTTTAAGTTTTGGGCCCGTTTGTGGCACATATATATTTTACTTGTTTTTCTGATCATTGTAACAAGTTGAGTGGCTGTAAACCGAAAAATATAATGAAATCTCTTTACAGGACATAGCCCTAATTCAAGGGTGAACCTGGATAAAATTCGTACATCGTCTAATTTTTCTGTCTTCTGCGTGATCGTTCTGTTTTGGTTCTCGGTACATCCCTTCAATTGGTATTAGAGCCGAAGTTGTTCGAGGAATTAGGGTTTATTCGAGATGTCAGGAGGATCACAAATTGAGATAGAGAAATTCGATGGAACGCGATTTGATCTGTGGAAGATGAAGATAGAGGATCTTCTCTGTGATCGAGAACTTTAGTCGGCAATCGAAAAGGAAAGGCCTGTTGCTGCGCAACCTGGTGTCGTGATAGGCAAGGAAGCAGTGAAGGAAGGGGATACAACTTCCAAACAGGCAGATCCAAAGGAGATTGAAGACTGGGATCGGATTGATCGAAGAGCAAAGGGGTTGATTCGGCTTTGTCTTGCAGACTCAATTCTAACGAATGTGATGAGCGAACCTATAGCCAGAGATTTGTGGCAGAAATTGGAGTCGCTGTATCAAAGTAAGTCGCTGGTTAATAAACTGTTTTTGAGGAAAAAGCCGTATAATCTTCGGATGCATGAGGGCGACTCGTTTTCTACACATATGTATAACTTTAACACATTGATTAGTCAACTCGTATCAATCGGTGTTAAGTTCCAGGATGATGATAAGGCAATAGCACTGCTCTGTTCACTGCCGGATTCATGGGATAATCTGATTGTGGTGATCGGTGGTGGGGATAAGGAATTATCGTATGAAAGTGTGTGTTCTGCCTTGTTATCAGAGGAGACACGAAGAAAGGGATCGGGAAATTCCGGTAAAGAGACATTGACAGCTAGGGGAAGGCCAGCAGAGAAGACTCTGAATCAAAGAGGGTCCAGATCCAAATCTCGTGGGTGATCGAAGAGTAAGGAGAGGAGGGTACAGTGCTGGAAATGCCAAGAGTGGGGCCATGTGAAACGGGACTGTAAAAACAAGCCATCTTTTAAGAAAGAAGCTGAATTGTCCTCAGGTAAAAAGGAGGTCGATTCAGGAGATATGTATTTGGTTGCTGCGTGTATGACGCAGTCAGACAAAGATACATGGTTGATTGATACCGGTGCTTCATACCACATGACGCCTCGTAGACATTGGTTTTGTGAATATGAGCAATTTAATGGTGGAGATGTCATGCTCGGAGATGATATTGCAGTTTAAATTGTCGGGCGTGGCAGGGTGAAGCTGAGGATGAGTAATGGCTCGGTGAAGACTATTCCAGACGTGATGCACATACCCTTGATGAGTAAAAATTTGTTATCAGTCGGTACGATGACTGATTCGGGGGTTATTTTTAGCTGTGATAAGGATTCGTGCAAGATGACTCGAGGTTCTATCGTGATTGCACGGGGAGTCCGTTACGGGACATTATATAAGCTACTCGGGAAACAGTGACTATTGGTAGCGGGTTCGTTTCTGAAGAGGCCAAGGAAGATGGACTTGATACATCCATATTGTGGCATCAGAGGTTAGGGCATATCAGTGAAAAGGGACTGTCTACCTTTGCTTCAAGTCAGATGGTAGAAGGAGTTCCAAAATGCTCTATAGGTTTCGGGTTCTGTGAACACTGTCTTCATGGAAAACAGAACCGAGTTAGCTTCCAACACACTGGTACAAGAGCAACTGAGGTTCTCGAGCTAATTCACAACGATGTCTTTGGACCTGCTCCGACTCCATCTATTGGAGGATTCAGGTACTATGTATCGTTCATAGATGATTTTTCGAGATATAGCTGGATTTATTTTATTAAAAGTAAATCAGATGTATTCGAGAAATTTCGAAAATTTAAGGTTTTGGTTGAAAATTAATTGGACAGGAAAATCAAGGTCTTTCGCACAGATAACGGAGGTGAATTCTGTTCAGATAAGTTCGAGCAATTTTGTGTGAATAATGGTATTGCAAGGCAGAAGACGACTCCATATACACCTCAACAGAATGGGGTAGCCGAAAGATTAAATCAGTCACTCATAGAAAAGGCAAAATGCATGCTGAGTTGGGCAGGTTTGGGGCCAGAATTTTGGGCAGAAGCTGTAACCACGGCCAGTTATTTGAAGAATCGGTCACTGACTTCATCAGTGAAGGATCGTATACCATATGAGGCAGTATTTGAGAAGAAGCCGAATCTGTCGCATGTTCGGGTGTGAAGCATATGTCCATGTACCCAAAGAGAAGCGGGGTAAGCTTGACAACAAGTCTGAGAAGAACATATTTGTTAGATACAAGGAAGGGGTCAAGGGCTATAAGCTGTGGAATTCAAAATCAAAGAACATTGTATACGGCAGGGATGTTGTTTTTCATGAATCACAACCCCGGGTTGGCACACCGAAAGGTGATGAGCCCAAGAAAGTGGTAGTGCTTGAAGAAAGTCCTGAAACTGAAACTGTGGAGACGGTTCCACAAGGCACGCCAGTAGAGTCTGATATTGAATCGGTCCAAGGGGACTCGGTTAATGAAGTCGAGGATGTAGATTCAGATGAAGACCTGGATATAGATAGCATGCCGGTTCTCAGGAGATCGACGCGGGAAAAAAAGGTACCACTTCGATACTCACTTAGTGCTTTGAGTACGTTTCATGCTTTGGGCATTATCGGGGATGATCCTAATTCTGTAAAAGAGGCGAGATCTATGGATAATGCAAATCAGTGGGAGCTCGCGATGATAGATGAGATGCAGTCTCTTGATAAAAATGAAACATGGAGCTTGTATAAATTGCCTAAGGATAGAAAGGCAATTTGGTGTAAATGGGTGTTCAAGCGAAAGCTGAAACCGGATGGGACTGTAGAGAAGTACAAGGCTAGGCTTATAGCCAATGGGTACTCTCAGATTGAGGGAGTTGATTATGACGAGATTTTCTCTCCCGTGGCGAAGTTGACCTCGATACGGTTTGTTTTGTCTATAGCAGCTGCATATGATCTTGAGGTAGAACGGATAGATGTAAAGACGGCATTCCTTCATGAGGACTTGGAGGAGGAGATAAATATGAGGCAACTAGAAGGCTTTGAAGTAATAGGAAAGGAGAATTTGGTGTGCAAATTGAAAAAGTCTTTATATGGGTTGAAGCAGTCACCGAGGATGTGGTACCAGAAGTTTGACACGTACATGCTCCAGCTTAATTTTGTGCGTTCAAATTCTGACCATTGCATTTATGTGAAGAGAACGGGCGATCAGTTTGTCATTCTCACGCTATATGTGGATAATATGTTGTTGATCGGGAATAGTGTGAAGATGGTGAATTCCATGAAGAGTTTGTTGGCCAAAAAGTTCGAAATGAAAGACTTGGGGCCTGCAAATTTTATTTTGGGCATGCAAATTAGGAGGGACCGTGAGAAGCGGAAGCTGTGGCTAAGGCAGGAGAAATACGTAAAAGAAATATTGAAGAAATTCAATATGATAAACTGCAAGCATGTTAGTACCCCTGTACCTTTAGGGATCAAGCTATCTGTGGAATAATGTCCAAAAACGGATGAAGAAGCTGAAGAGATGGCCCGAGTTCCATACGCGAGTGCAGTGGGTAGCTTGATGTATGCTATGGTGTGCACGCGTCCGAATATAGCCCAAGCAGTGGGAGTCTTGAGTCGATACATGTCTAACCCAGATAGAAAACACTGGAATGCAATCAAAAGAGTTTTCAGGTATTTTTGTGGAATTTCGAATTTTTCTTTATGTTTTGAAGGTACAGGAAATATAAACATGCTTGATATCGTAGGCCATGTAGATGCTGATTGGGGCAGAGATATTGATAGTAGACGGTCCACTAGCGGATATGTTTTCACATTGTTTGGTGCTGCATTGAGTTGGATGAGTAGAATGCAAAGCGTGGTAGTGCTTTCTTCTACGGAGGCTAAGTATATGGCTCTTACTCATGCTGGAAAAGAGGCCGTATGGTTGCGGCGGTTGTACTTGGAGCTCGGTTTTGAGCAAGGTGCCATAGAGGTGAAATGTGATAATCAAGGGACTATTTATTTAGCTAAAAATCCTGCATTTCACTCACGCACAAAGCATATTGATATACAATATCATTTCATTCGAGAAAAGGTAGAGAAGAAAGATGTTTGGCTTGTAAAGGTCGACACGATAGAAAATAGTTCTGACTTCCTTGCTAAAGCCGTCACAAGTATAAAGTTTGAATGGTGCTCTGTAGCGACTGGATTAAAGAAGAATGATATTGGAAAGACTCTCATTTGTGCGAAGTATCCACCAAGTGGGAGAATGTTGGAGTTGGCGAATACTTCGGGGACCCTTGTTTCTCACACCCGGTACCCCCACGTGAGCTTAAGGAAACCGAAGTGTTATGCAACGACATATGACCCTTGCGTGCGGAATGCGGGGGGTCGGGGGCAACGCCCCCGACACGGGTGCCTCACTGCCCGGTCAGCGGACGGGGGTTCGGGGGTAGCGCCCCTTGACGGGGGTTTCGCTGCCCTGTTAGCGGACGGCTACCTCGCTCGCCGGTGAGCGGGCGGGGGCTCGAGGGCAGCGCTCCCGAAACTTCAACGGGTTTGGGCTTTTATTTAAGTTAGCCCATATGGTGCGAGATTAAAAGATTTCATATAAGTTTAGGTTTTAGGCCCGTTTGAGGCACATATATATTTTGCTCGTTTTTCTGATCATTGTAACGAGTTGAGTGGCTGTAAACCGAAAAATATAGTGAAATCTCTTTACAGGACGTAGTCCTAATTCGAGGGTGAACCTAAGTAAAATTCATGCATCATCTAATTTTTCTGTCTTCTGCATGATCGTTCTATTTTGATTCTCGGTACATCCCTTCACCTTTTGCGTCTTGTTTGTTAGTTTTTCATAGTGCTGCTTAATTTTGTCGAGCATTTTTACCTTGGAATCTTGCCGCATCATTTTTCCTCAACCACGAAAAACGATGAAGAAGGCTCTTCCTTTGAGGTTCCAATGTCAAGCACGCGATTCGAAACCAAGCCAAGTCAAAATGAACGAACCCCACCTATGTCCAATCTACTGAGGGAGGGAGCAATATGATGAAGTCTTTTACTTCATTAGAGAATTTGCGAATCAGGGAAGTAGCACATTGCTTTTTCTATGATGGGTAAAGCATAATCAAAGATAATGAAGAATACTAGGGCCACATCATGTCGACGGATTCTCCGTCGCAGTCAAGTCAACAGCAACGTTTCCTACCAAAGAGGCAAGCGACCCGATAACGAGGGCATCATAGAGGAAAGCTTACAGTTGAGCGAAATTAACAAAGAGGAGCATCAAAGTTTGATACACATAAATATGAACAAGAATCTGATGATAGAGAGTCGGATAAGGTCGATCATAGCTCAGGATTTTTATCCGGTTTTTACTCATACTAGATTGTCGATCAATTAATCTGACAGAGAGACTAACGACGGTTCGAGTTCACTATTACTAGCTGCATAGATGTGGCCAAGCAGATAGGGGTGATCGGTTTCAGGGTGGATTGTGTCCAGACCTGAAACCTAAAACCAACCCTGTTATAACCGATTCTCAATTTTTGGAACCTGAAACTAATACTGTTTTCCCAAAATCCTGTTTTGGAACCGACCCTATTTTTTCGGTCCGATTTCAGGGTCTACCCAAGAATTTGTTTTTTTTTTTTGTTCCTTTTCCGATTTTATTTTTTTCCAGCAAAATAATATAGGTAGCAATGAAATGATTCAAAGTAAAAGATAAATAACAAAAACCACTATCTGCCAAAAGTAACAATCCCTAAAATGAGCAATTAAAATTACAATCCATCAAAATCAACAATCCAAAAACATTATGTGGCAAGACATAGTCCAATCGCATAAATCTTTAAAAGTCACATTTCTAGGGAATCCGTTCAACATGTTTAGCTCTTTATTTTGCGCCATAATGAGAGAACTCTGCACTTTTGTTTCCAAATGAAATATCTTGAAAGGAAAATCAAGAGACTTAGCAGTAAAACATGTGCTTTCACTAGAGAAATGTTTATATATCTCATCTGAATAATACAATATTTAGATGACTTTAAAGGCCGTGCCGTTTCGCTCATAGTTGTGAAATGGATCCCAATATTAAACCGGAAATCGGTTCTAAAACTAGTGAAGTAGGGTAACGTGATCTAGGGTTTTTACTTTTTTTTACATTATCTCAAAACCGGTTCGGGTTGGTTTTTACTTGGAACCGGAAACCGAATCATTTCCCAAAAAATAGAACCGGTTGTTGTTAGAACCGGTTCCTGGACCTATTTTTCGAGTGGGCCAATCCGGTTTCAGAGTAAACTCGGTCCGGTTGCACACCCCTACAAGCATATCATTACAAGAGCGTGCAGAACATATGAAAATTGGGCCGAGCCTGCCACTTCTTGAGATGAGATTAGGCTCAATATTTAATAGGCAATTTGGCCAATGGACCTTTGAGCTTCAAACTATGCTTTGGGAACATGGATCGACTTGTACAATTGCCTCTGGCTTATTTGAACTTGCTTCTCGTCGAAGCCCATTTTTCCACATAAATTTGTTGAATATATCCGACCTAGAGAACCATCAAAAGAGGCTTGGCTTCATCCAGTGTTTTATTATGGACCTTTCACCCAGCGAAAGAAGGAACGTTCCTTACTTGTAGACGCCTTACTCAGCGCTGTACTTAAAAGATTGTTTCCAAATTCCCACTGGATTTCCAGATACATGCATGGCCCTCTGACATTCTCTCTGAGTTGCACGGAAATAGAATAACTCCAGGACTCACTCTTATGCCAAGTTCAAGCATCCTCTCACTTGCAATCAACTTTTTAGGCCAAAAATCATGGACAATTACCGCCTACAATGACTGACAGAAAAGAAAACACACTCCAACTTGAGCCCCCCCTTCAGAATATCTGTAGTTTAAGCCGTCTTTTTTTTTTTTATGGATAATGCAGAAATGACGATGGGAAGACATGAAACAAAGTCTCTTCGATACAAGATACCCCCCAAATCATTTAAACTCTGGGGACTTTCTTCCACTGGAGATTGCATGATATATACAAAGAACAATGACCCCATCACTCATCTTCCACTTACATACACAAGAAGACCCCATCTTTTTTTTGGGGGGGCGAAATGCGGGCCACCATTCATGATTTATAAAAAACAGAACACAAGAAAGAAGCAAATAATTTTCAGATGTAGGGATTGATGTGAGAGGTGTAATCACGAATTCCAGCACCCTCCCATCCCATCCACTCTTCCCACATGTCCCACTCAGGATCGTTCATCCCTCTGAACTCCTCATCACCTCCTTGTTCATATGCACATGGTGATGATGATTCATACATCACTTGCTCACTTGATTCGCCCCTCAAACTGCTCATCACAACCTGCGCACATTATTAACATATCGATACAAAACAGATTCAGGCAACCAATTTTTATAGACATAGAGCACAATACCCCCGGAACAAGGCTCAAAAGAAAGCAGTTCTTATGATTCTGGATGTTTTTTCTTTAATCTTGTTCATTTTCAGCTTGCTGAGGGAAAAACCGATCTCCAATTCAAGCATCAGCACCAGCGCTATTATTAATTAGAGAACTGACTAATCTTAGATATCCCCCAGCTTGTAATCCTTTTGAGTGCTCATTTCATTGTTTGTTAAAGAAGTGATCAATCTTGCAAAATCTTCCGGTCAAAGCTTACACAAGCCTTTGGAGTGCTCGTCTCTGTATTCAGCATCGTTTAAGGGCCTCATCTTTATTCTAGTGCAATTTCATTGTCGAATACCCATAAAACACCTTTATTCTAGTGCAATTTCATCAGACAAGTAGCAAAGTATATCCACTCTGCACGACTTAAGATTCCATTGACGCAATCAGTACGAAACAGAACAGAACACCAAGTCCACCTGACCCACCATGTTCAGGGAATACTAAAACCTTTAAAGATGACCGCGTTGGTTCAGCACTTCATCAATCACTAAAATCTATAAACCATTTCAGATAAATGGTACGAGATTCATTGGAATGGAACGAGAAGCCGTCGGATGAATGTCCCACCCGCCTCAATCGACGCCTATTTATCAGCTGAAGACAGAAAAAAGAAAAGCCCAGAGCAACATGACAGGGAAAATGGAAGTCTTACATCGTACGCTTCATTTATCCGATGAAACTGCACCCCGCAATTGCTCCCTCTGCAAACGTCCGGATGATACTGAAAAACGAGCCAAGAACAACCGAACGTCATAAAGTTCCGAACTTTAAGCCAGAGTCCTCCTGGAAAAAGATCCGGAAAACGCGGAACAAGGAAGGAAGGAAGGAAGGAAGGAAGGGCACGAGACCAAAAACAAAAAAAAAAACCAACCGAACCTGGAGAGCGAGCTGCCTGAAGGCCTTCTTGACCTCGGATTCAGAAGCGCCGGGTTGAATCCTCAGGGTCTGGTACGGGTCCAGCACCGACGAAGAGGAAGAAGAATAAGAGCAAGAAACTTTGACCCCTCGATTCCTATCGGCCCCGTTCTTCATCTTCCGGCCTCCGACCCGAACCCACTGGGAACCGGTCTTCCCGATCACGCCAACAACAGAAGTAGCCATTGCCTGCAATCTTTTGCGTTCACTCCCCACCCACCCACAACGATCGAAAGGGAACAAACAAAAGACGATGTCTTCAACCCCGAAAAAAGGAGCGTTTCTTGAAATATGGATCCGCAGGAAGGGAGGAAGAGCGGTTCGTCTATGGAAGGGTTGGGGGACAGTCCGATGGGATCTTGGTCTGAATAACCTCAACGAGAAATGGATAGATGACGATGGGTCTGATTGATGGATGGATGGATGGAAGGAAGGGGGGGCGTGTCGCTGAATATAAAGAAAGCGAAGAACGGATGGTGGTGGGCTTATCTTAATGCCTGGAGACGTGTGATGTCGTTTTCCGTGGAACGACGAAGACGGTCCTCCATTTTTCTTTCTCCTTTTTTTTTGGTGCTGCTTCTTATCCGGGCTTTCGTCTTTCGTTGGGTGCCTAGTCAGCTTCCCCTATCGGAAAACGACTTTTCTCTTGTGGGTTTTTCGTTTTTTTCCTTCTGTTTCGTTTTTCTTTTTTCCTATAATTTTGGGGAATATTCGCCCGAATTTTTGTACGATTTATTGCGCTCGTTTTGTTTGCGCGCAATGAGTCTTCACTTCAAAAAAAAGAAAAAAACAATACGAAATATAACGTGAATTTGTGGAGACGGCAGAATTAGCTCGATGGGCACGTTTTTGTTGCTTTGAATTTAAATGAAGTCCCACTTTATAATTGCTTAAAGAAATTGCAGACATGAAGACCATACTATAGCATCACATGAATCGCAGGCCTTACATCTCGGGAAAACCACCGAAAAATCCTAAACTTATTATGCGGCGGCTAAAATAGTTATAAACTTTTCAATTTTGTTAATTTAGTCATGAATTTTTATGATGATTTGCCAAGTCCTTTCGACCAATTTTGAAGTTTAAAACTAAATTATAAAAAAAAATTTAAAATTTAGGACTAAATCGGCTGTCATATGTCTCCATTCGGCCTCATTATAAAATCAAAAGTTTCGGGTCAAAGTTTATAAGGGCCGTTGTATGTCTCCATTCGGCCTCATTATAAAATCAAAAGTTTCGGGTCAAAGTTTATAAGGGCCATGTGGGTCATTTTCCTTTCTGTTCTGCGACTTTTAGGGTCGAAATGAAGAAGCGGGTGGGTCTTGTTCATAACGTCCTTAATTGAATTTGGGCATGGAAATTGAGGAACTCGTGGGGGGGTTGGTTCTTCTAATAGGCGCTTGGCGACGTGGCCTCTTTGCTCGTGAGACAAGACAAAGGCGAGACCCAACAAAACAAAAGAAAATACATCCGTTTCCTAATTTCGAGGTCTGAAAAGTCCAGCCATGGCTTGATTTGAAGGGGGGAAAAGGGTCGAGATCGGCGTGCTAGGGTTTTGCTTTCCGGGTACAAGTGGAAAAGAAGGGAAGGGAAGGCACAGAAAGGACACGTGTTTCGCATGCGGGAATGAGGATTTTTTTAGATCTAGCTGTCTGAATTATGTCAGGCACAGCCAATGGTCATGCTACGCGTCGTACGTTGTTAGAGTTAAAAGCCAATGTCTCCTTTTTGTTTTTTTGCACCCGCTCCAATAATGCATTCAGGTTTTCATATGGTGCTCATTCATTTAAGCTCTATAACTTATATATTAATGCTCCAAATTTTTTATTAACTTTTTAAAACCCAACAAAAATCAAGAAGTGGTCAATTGAAAATTATGATATGTAAAACGAACGTTTTTTTTTTTTTAAATTATACCATTGAAGTGATTGAAAAAAAAATTATAGTACTTGTGATATCCTAATCTTTCAATTTTTCGATTGAATTCCTCCATCTTGATCCATATCTCATCAGTTTGGGAACCTAATATCTCACCCCTTTCCGACAAAAGGGCAAAGGGTAAGGGAAACGGGATAAGAGGACGAACCTCCCCACCACCGCGAGTGACAGAGTGTTTTTGTGGGGCTTTGCGCTTTTCAGAGAGGTGGATGGAGGGATAGATGGATAAGAAGAAGGGGGAAGGTAGATTGACACGTGAATCCAATGCGGATCTTCGCAGCGAACAACGAGGAATATCTATGTACGCGGAGATGGCTGCCACGTGTCGAGGTCAATGCCACGTGTACGTCCACGTAAAAATAGAAAAAGTGAACGAGAGGCATCGAAATGGGACCACCCTCCTCCTCGTCTCCTACGAATCTGGCCAGTCAAAAACACTAAACAAAAAACACATGTGAAGGTATTTATGTTTTACATGATTGTACGAAAATAGTCGAAACTTGATGCGTCCGATCGATCTGATGGCGTTCAACCGAGCAGCCAACTTTGATGCTTGGGTTTCATTAGAGGCTCCTCTAAGGAGGATAAAAAATGAATTCGCAGATATACTCAACAAGACACAAAAGAAGCACAATGCTGTTGACAAATACAAAGAAGAAGAAGAAGAAGAAACCATTAACATCCGTAGTGTTTCTTCGAGGTGAGAGCCTTGTCCTCCTCCGAATATCTCTCCAGTGATTTTGTCAAACGATTACATTATCTGTCTGCAGATTCTTTTGAGATTGAGCAGCGCATTCACGAGCTTAAACCCTCCCTCAAATGGATTTCCAGGCTAGTTAGCCACTCTTTATAGGGAGCCACGAAGGAGATGCATCCGCAGCAGGACTCCTCCCACATGCTCCACTGCCACTCAAGAAAAGAGGAAACTGGTTTGCAGAAGTGCCATCCTGAAGGGCGTCGGATCTAAAAACCATGTTCTCCTAGACCTTCTGGATAGGTGGCCCTTCCATTCGTCAAAGGGCTCGGACCTTCACTTGCGACTCTTCCAAACGCACGTCGGGCTCGGAGAGATGATTGGACGCCGCATGTTGTCGCACTTCCACAGAACTGCTGGATGTAGAGGATTTCTTAAACTGAACTAGAATCGTGGTCATGTTGTCGCATCCTTCACCGCCAGCAGAGGGCGCCAAGCATCTCTCGAAGACTCTCTCACAGATAGCTGAAAGTTTGCTTTCCTGCAGAGTTTTCCATTTAGCAAATACCTAAGTTCTCTTCTATAGTTTTTCCTGCATTGCCATCAGTTTGGGAACCTAATATCTCAAGTGTTAAAAATGTACCATGTGTAACTAACTGTTCCCTAACGTAGTCCACCAGCTGCTGGCTTGACATGCAATCCCTGACGAGCAAGATAATTTTCGTCAGACAGGATTCCCAAGAATTAACAAACTACAGACACTTGAAATAAAATATACGCCAACAATTCCACCAAGTCATATAACTAGCTGATTTAATTATAAGGAAAAGAAAATAAAAACTCTAGATGGAGGGGGTAGATTTTGGAAAGGATACTCCAGTATGGTCCCTTCACTTCTGAATTTAGCTGATGGGAAATTTTGGTTGCAAAAACACAAGCCATAAGGGATGAATATTGCAAGAAAAGACGTGACAACTTTTTCAGTGAAAAGGAGGTTTACTTGAGTATAAGGTCATAGCATAAGCTTTTGAATTGGAATCACTATCAACAACACATCGCCTACTAAGAGAAGAAAAATTCTCTTCGAAGTCATATACTCGCCAAAGAAAGTAAATCTATTTAGTAGAGTCAACAAAATGAAAGCAGCCTAATCACTCCTCATATCCACTATGCTGTAGCCATTTGGTAGCCGAAACAAGTTACACCCTTGAAAGCAATGGAATTAACTACAGGGCCATACGTAATTCAAATGTTCGTCTGGTATTTCAAGTCCACACTAATTATTAATGCATAGTACTCATGTCATGTGTAGCACGTCTGTTTCAAGTTCACTTCCTCTAGCTTATGGACACAAAAATAGTTCTCTGTCAGATTATTTGTTGGTGGATAAAAATGATATGAGCAAAAAGTCGTAATGAATTACCATGTTCCGTCACATGCCAGTACAACAAACTCATCATCTTTGCAGAGCTCAGTCTACAAGATTGGACAAAAAAGAGGAAAAAGGATAAATAGAAGCAATTGTGAGGGTAAGAAATAATATCACGTTAACACCTAAATTTTACGTAGTCATTTAAGGTTTAAGTATACAAAAAATTAGGGATTAATTTTAACTCCTAAACAAAAATATTTTCATTAAATTACATGGCACATAGATAGTAGGCGCATTTGCATTAATAGAATTTAATAAATCATATTTTTCTTTTTATTTTATATAAAAAATCATTAAAAAAAATTTTGTCCAATTGAAGATGGAAATGACTCGTGCCATCTCTCATTTTGCAGATAAAAGAATGTGTTTGACCATGGCGATGACTTCTTCCAAGAAAGCGTCTGTCCATAGGGGCAGTGCCTCCCGCCAACAAATCGTGACAAGGCCATCTAATTTAGCACAAAAGGATGTATCGTTCCTAAATTAAGTTCAATCGAAAGTGGAGATAACATGTTCCATTTCCTTTCTTGCAGGGTGATAAATCGAGCAGGTCACTCAAAGGGTAGTAACCTTCACCCATGATGCAAGATAAAGTGGAGTCATTGGATTTAGCACAAAAAGGGCGTACCATTCCTAAATTAGTCCAATTCAATTTTGGAATGAAACTGACATGTCTTGTCGCTTATAGGCAAAGGCGCACATTGACCGTGGGAGCATCGCACTTCTTACCAAGGAAACATGCAATAAATGGGGCAAAGCATCCAAGGGACAATGCCCTAAAATATCGAAACAATGCCGAAAAATCAAGGCGGAAGAAAGTGGATGAAGGGAGTTGCCAAACACACAAGAAAACAAATTCAAATGAAAGGAGTTGTCAAACACCCAAGAAGGCGAATTCAAATTAGGGTAAATTGTATCGTTTCCAATTGTTCATTTCGATTCCATTTTGGACATGATTCTCTTTTCCTTTGATAGGAAACATCAAAGATCCAAAGGACAAATGCAAGTGAAGGGTAATGATGTGTCGTTTCAAATTATTCAATCTATAAAGATTCATGCACTAACACGTTCTTTCTTATTCTTTACAAGGTTACCGAGTCGCCGTGCCGCAGGCAAGTACTCTTCTTCCAAGATTTAAATGAAAATCAAATGGAGAATTTTCATTACAAAAAATAGTTTTAATGTTTTTGTAAAAACAAGCACAAAAATGGAAATTGAAAAAAAGAGAGCACAAAAGTAGAAATTGTTAAAGCAAACTTTTCACAAAAATTTTGAACATCATCCTTATCCAAAGGTTGTCTTTATGCCTGATGGATCATTCGTTTTGAATCAAAATTCCCTATGGAGATTAATCAACTATATTGATCTCAACAAAAAGAAAAGAGATGTTAATCAGCCAAGTGAGAAATGCTTAGGATGGAGAAAGGCAAGCTATTCCCAAACACATCCCATAAACACTTTGAGAGTTGAGTGGAAAAGGAAACCCGTGTTGTTTAAGGACGAGGTGTCAATAAATGGACAAAATCATCTAGAATTCCTGCATTTTATCCACAGGAGTTCAACCATCTTGATATGTAGATAACCTCACTAGACTGCAAGATTATATCTCGGCTAGCTATCACATACAATAGTTATGCCAGGATTTGCAGTTACAATCTGTCTTTCAGCTGGGTGTGATTTGTTCTGCTTGAATTCCACATCTCCTGCAGCCAACAGATATTACATCCCCAATTCACATTAGACTGTGTGAACCCAATAAACATCCACAAACTCACATGCATACATGCGTGGGCGTGCTGAGAGAGAGACAGAAACAGAGACAGAGAGACAGAGAGAGTCTCCCTCCACTCTATCAATTGGTCATCGAGAGTAAAATTTAGAAGCAGTACCAATAGCTCCTGCTAGATTCAAACTTCCATTGACCCGCCCAACTTGAATGAAACCCCCAGCTTGAAGAATTCTCTCTCTCTCTCTCTCTCCCAATCTCAAGGTCCGGCTTGTGATCTTTAGACAAATTATATGCCTGCGTAAAGCTAGTTAGAAACACTTGCCTTAGTTACTGTTCATTTTTCCCTAATGAAGGCAACCAGAGAGTCACTGTCCTATCCAAGATACAATCTTAGCTACTAATGATAACACCGTTCACATATTACAGCACAAAACCCAGGCATTTTTGGCATATTCATGGCTGATGCATGAGTTCTCCTGGTGCCAAATTACCGCACAAATATCAATTACAGCATTTCCGAGCTTCCCCAGAAATCAAGTTTTGTATCCAAAGCAAAGATATGATGTTGGAATTGAGTGCACAAACTTGGCATTAAACATCACTGATTTTATTAATCGGGGCAGGCTATGCTACTTATGATTGATCGGTGAGTAAGCACGTAAATTATAATTTAGGGCCTCACTAAAGCAATTCTCCCGACTAAGCATGTAAATTAGAGAGTTGTACGCCTCAAGTCTGGGAAACCGTCCTCTTTTCTTCATCTCATCATATAGTCTTGAGGAGCCGAAAAAGGTTCCCAACCTTCCAGAAGCAGGAGATCATGTGAGAATACGATGTCGCACTTGGTGAGATGCAGCATCTCGACATCTCTGTCCGAATTCTCTTAGCTTTAAGCACGTCGACAGTAACATCAGATCAACCATTCAGAATAACGTTGAAGCTCTCGGTTTCCAGGGGAAGAGCTTCCTATTCAGAAATGTTGAAAGGATAGTTTTGTCTTCTTCATAAGTAGTGAACCCTAACGCTCACTATATATATATATATATATATATATATATATATATATATATATATATATATATAGTATACAAATATATCTATTTCGAAAAGGATATGGGGATTTGTATTAGAAAGAAAAGAATAACAAAAATGTATGTAATCTTTAAGCGTCTTTCTATATAATCAAAATAGCTAATATATTCACTGAAAAGGTATAAGACTCTAGATAGATCTCTATTATATAAAGCTATAGCTATAGAAAAGATGTATAGCAATATATTGATGCAGATTTCTACATAGAAAATTATTAAATAAATAAAATTAAATAAAATGACAAGCATTATAAATAATAAAGAAGCCGTATGCAATATATAAAACAAGAAGAAAAATTGCAAGAATTTCTAAACCAACCATATAGGTGGTATTCAAGATGAAAGAGCAAAACGGTAAGAAGAAGTAAGGATATTTAACAGATATAGAAATTTGCACTTAAATTAAATTACAGACCATCCACAGGCGGTTCGACCTGCTGTTTGTGGGGTATGTAAATATAGATGCAAAAATTTAATTGCAAGACATATAAATAAAGATTACTATTTAAACAACATTAAATATTACAGTAACAGTATTGAAAGTTTATAGCTGAATTGCAAATATCGAAATACAAGTGCAGGTATAAAACGAGATTGAAACAAGGAGGGTATGTAAGGTGATAGATCTTATTAAGTTTCGAGTGAAACTTTTTTTTCTCGAGAATAGTACTAGCAAATGTTTGCCGACTATATTTCTTGAAGGGAAACTAAGATCTAGCAAGAAATATGGAATTTTCAGGGATCCACGAAGTAATGGTACTTACTGGACTACGGAAGAAATCTGGGGGAGGTATTTCCTCTCTTATTCCTTCGAAGAAGGTTTGGAGATTCAAAAGAGGTGAAGAGGAACTATGAAAGGTCCTGAAAGGAATTCAGAGAGAGGTTTTTTTTTAGTGAGTTTTGTCTCCCTTGAGGAATGAGATTTCCTTTATATAAGCAGATTGATTTCTGTAGAAATTGTTCACGAGTGGTACTGTAGTAGTAAGTGCACAGTATTTACAGTGAATAGTATTCTGACATAATTATGAAAGTTTTGATAAAGAAAAAGACTGGCAGACTCCTTTCGGCCTAGAAATGATGACAATGGCTGGAATCTTTCGGCGCCTAATATCACGGTTTAGACAGATCTTCAGCCGATTCGTCTTCTTCTTCTTGATCTACTACATCTCCCTATGGGATTCTTGGGAGGATTCCGTAGCAGTCATCTTCATTGGAATTCCCACTGTGGTGTGAATGGGAAGAACCGATTTCTTCAAGCTGAGAAAGGGTTTATCTTAACATTTCTGCTAATTGTTGCTGAGATTTAGGTAGCGAATGATAACCATTCTATTCCGGAATGAGTTCCTGAACCAGAAATAGATTTTTCTATTTCTGGTTCCTGGATGAGTTTCTGAGAAAAAAAACCCGTTTGATAATGACAAAAAATTTCTATTTCTGGAACAGAAACCCGTTTGATAACAGCACAAAATTTCTATTTTCTGAAACAAAAACTCGTTTGATAAACAACAGAAAATTCTATTTCCAGGAACAGAAATCCATTTTTTTAGAAATGGAATAAAAATAATAAAAAATCCGAAAAATTCATAAAAATCTTTAAAAAAATTCAGAAAATCCCAAAAAATTGAAAAATTCCAGAAAAAATCATCAAAATGTCGAGAAAATAAAAAAAAAATTCAGATTTTGGGAAAATAGGAAATTTGTTGAATTTTTTCATAAAAAATCAAGAAATCAAAAATTTCAAAACTTTACAGAATTGCTTAGAATACCTGTGGCCACCCACTTTTAGTGAAATTTAAATTTTTTTAGGTGCAAAAAAAAAATCAAAAAATCAAAAATTTCAAAACTTCACAAAATAGTTTAGAATACATGTGGTCATCCACTTTGAGTGAAATTTAAATTTTTTAAGGTGCCCAAAAAAATTCAAAAACTCAAAAATTTCAAAACTTCACAGAATGGCTTAGAATACCTGTGGGCACCCACTTTGAGTGAAATTTTAATTTTTGGAGGTGAAAAAAAAGAAAAAAATCAAAAATTTCAAAACTTTATAGAATGACTTAGAATACATGTGGCCATTCACTTTGAGCGAGATTTAAATTTTTTTAGGTGAAAAAAAAACATAAAAATCAAAAATTTCAAAACTTCACAAAATGACTTAGAATATATGTGGCCATCCACTTTGAGTGAAATTTCAAAAATTTTTGATTTTTTGCTTTTTTTTCGGCACCTAAAAATATAAAATTTTGCTTAAAGTGAGTGGCCACAAGTATTTAAGTCATTCTGTAAAGTTTTGAAAATTTTTCTTTTTTGCTTATTTTTATTTTTTTTTCGACACCTAAAAAGATTAAATTTCACTTAAAGTGGGTAGCCATAGGTATTCTAAGCAATTATGTGAAGTTTTTTATTTTTTATTTTTTTTACTTTTTTCGGCACCTGAAAAAATTTAAATTTCGCTCAAAAGTGGATAGCCACAGGTATTTTAAGCAATTTTGTGAAGTTTTGAAATTTTTTATTTTTTATTTTTTTTCGGCACCTAAAAAAATAAAATTTCGCTCAAAATGAGTGGCCACAAGTATTTTAAGCCATTCTGTAAAGTTTTGAAATTTTTACTTTTTGCTTATTTTTATTTTTTTTGGAATTTAAAAAAATTAAATTTCGCTCAAAGTGGGTGGCCACGGGTATTTTAAGTCATTATGTGAAGTTTTTAAATTTTTTATTTTTTACTTTTTTTTATTTTTTTTTGGCATCTAAAAAAATAAAATTTCGATCAAATTGGGTGGCCATAGGTATTCTAAGACATTCTGTGAAGTTTTTAAATTTTAGATTTTTTTGATTATTTTTTATTTTTTTTGGCATCTAAAAAAATTAAATTTTGCTCAAAGTGGGTGGCCATAGGTTTTCTAAGTCATTTTGTGAAATTTTGAAAATTTTTATTTTTTTATTTTTTAAAATTTTTTCGGCACCTAAAAAAATTTAAATTTCACTGAAAGTGGGTAGCCACAAATTCTAAACCATTCTGTTAAGTTTTGAAATTTTTGATTTTTTACTTTTTTTTCTCACCTCAAAGATCGTGACTTTCATATGAATGTGTGTTGAAGAAAATGAATTCCTCAGAAATGGTTCTCACTTTTGTTCCAGAAATGAAAAACCAACTTTTTTTTTGTTCTCATTTCTGGTTTCAGAATCAGTTTTGGAAGCAAACTTGTCCCGGAAATAGAAAAATGAAATTGCGTTACCAAACGGGTTTCTGGTCCAAAACTGATTCTGGGAACAAAAAATCAGTTCTGGGCAGAACCAGAATGGTTTTCATGCAGTACCTTAGCAGATGCTAACTTAGAAAGTACGAACCCTTTTATCATGTAAGAAATGAGTGATTTCCCTAGGAGGGGGTGGACAACCAGGAATTGATTGTCTATCATGGAGCCATATGTTGGCTGCTCTTATAGAAATTCTGTCAAAAAATTTGAAACCAACCCATCATTTAACTTTGAATCGTCTTATGAGGATAGGGATTCCTGTATTGGGGGATTTTCTGTAATCAAAATACCATCCTAGAACCTATGATACTCCAAAATAATAGAAAAAAAGCGTTAGTTTGGGAAAATTTTTCTCATATGGAAGCGGGATGAATTTTTCAAGGAAGAGTTTATAATTGGGTTGGATTTTTGGACGGATGAGTTCATCAGTTGGTCCTAAGTATTCCCACCATCTTAGGAACCAATATGGAATAGTTTTGATATCAAAATCTTCGAAAAAGAATAACCAAGTATGTGAATTATTGGCATTCTTTCTCAAAAAATTATTCCACCAAGCTTGTTGGTAATCAAAATATGAGAAAGAGGATCTGTATGGAAGAGTATCGGCCATTTTGACATTAAATTTATTCAAGGTCAATAGATCAGGTTTCCACTGAGAATGGTGAATGACCCTGTGTATCCTGGCTGTAGAGTAATTCACATGGCCTTTATCAGAAAAATATCTGAAAGTGATAGACTTTGTTTCTACCAAAATTTTCTCATAAAATTCAAGTGTTTTATAAATATCATGAGGAGTATATAAAATTTTTTTATAAAACATATTTTTTGCAAAAACATATGGGTTTTCATCATAAAATCCGTTCTCAACATTGCAGATATTTTGAAATATTGTTTTATGGAAAAATTTTGATTTTGGAAGAATTGTCTGGGTAGACTGAATGACTACCTCATTAGAAATTGTCTTCCCTTTTGCTCTTTAAGTAGCTATAGGAGAATGATCGGGTTCAACCGCTGTAGAGGATTGTGGTTGGATATTAAAAGTCTATTAAAGTAGCTGTAAGGCTCCTTCCTTTTGTGATCGGTTATTAAAGGTTTGTTGAAGAAGCGTGAAGGCTTCTTCTGATGAGAGTTTGGCTATGTCCGCCAAAGGTGGTAGTGGTTGGTTATTGAAAGCTTGTTGGAGGAGCCTTAAGGCTTTTTCTTGGCTATTGGAATCAAAAGTGTGTTCGGTAGAAGGAAGGGGTTCCTTCTTGACTAGATCAGAAGAAATATTTAATGGTCGTTGGGCAGCTTGGAGCTAGGTCCTAATATTAGTTAACCTTGAGGGTTTCTTTTTGGAGGAGGACTTTGTAATTTGCTTACCCTTGTCTCTCCTGGTAGGCTTGTTAGGAGGTTTGGGAGACATTTTCTCTGCAAAAATTCTCTTGTAAGAAAATCTGGGAGAGAATTTAAAGAACCGTTTATAAATTATATATCAAAATCAAAAACAGATAAAATAGCTTGCCATCTGGCAAAAATCTGCTTAGAAGCAACATTTTAAACATCTTTTTGCAAAACATCTTTTGCAGATTTGCAATCAATTCTCAATAAGAATTTTTGATTTAAAAGATTTCCTTGAAACTTAGAAATAAAAAGTACAATAGCAAGAATCTCTTTTTTATTGGTAGAGTAATTCTTTTGGCAATCATTCCAGTGTTTGGAGACAAATTGAATAATTTGTTCTTTGTTGTCTTTGGATTGTTTAAGAATTCCTCCATATCCAATATCAGAAGTATTTGTTTCAACAATTTTAAAAGCAAAAGGATCAATAATGTGTAAACAAGGAATTTCCTTGACAGTACGTTTAATCTGTTTCACAATGTCAGTATGGACTTGAGTCCATGGTGGAGAATCCTTTTTGAACCTCTGATAGAGTGGTTTACAGATTATATTTATGCAAGGGAAATAATTATTGATAAAATTGAGACTCCCGAAAAATCTTTGTAATTGGGTTTTATCTCTAATTTCATCAGGAAATTTTTCAGAAAATATTATTGACCTTTCAATAGGTATAATGGTTCCCTGGTGAATGTAGTGTCTTAGAAAGCGAATCTTGATTTTAAAAAGAGATATCTTGGTAGGTGAAACTATCGGACCATTCTTTTTCACTATATTGATAAAATGATTATTGTGTTTGAAGTGTTTTTCTATAGAAGTAGAAAATACTAAAACATCATCAATATGTACAATAATATAATCAGAACAATGGTTGAAAATGTCATTCATAATTCTTTGGAATTCAAAAGGATCATTTTTTAATTCAAAAAACATGACATTCCATTCATATTGGCCAAAAGGAACAGTAAAATCTGTTTTATATCTGTCCTTTTTGCTAATTTGAATTTGTCAAAAGTTTAATTTCATATTAAATTTTGAAAAGATTTTTGCTTCAAAAAGTCTATTCAACAAATCTTTTTTGTTAAGGATTGGATATCTTATCCATTTTAAAACTGTATTCACAACTGCACAGCTTCACATCTGGACCAGCGGAGTCGCCGGCGCTGTTGTCTAGGCTCACTCGTCCAAGCCAAGCCCTCTCCGCCGTCCCTCGTGGCCATGGACGAGCCACCATCTGGAATTTAGCAGGCCCGATGTAGAGGCACAAACTCCAGAGCTGGACCAGCGGATTGGCTGATGCCATCGTCCAGGCCGACTCCATCATTCAGGCTCTTGTATTTGTTTGGTGCCAAAGTCACTTCCGTATCAGAAAATGGCTTTTTGTTTTTGGATTTTCTTTTGTATCGTTTCGTGGCATCATAGTCCGCCGATTTTGTACTATTTTTGTTGCGCTTGTTTGCGGGTATTGGTAATAATCGTTCCCCGCAGCACGAAAATGCGACGTGAGTTTGTTTTTCTTTCTTTTAATTTAATAAAACACACTTCACAATTGCTCGAAATTATTTCGTAGACAACAATAATATAAACGATCGAAATATGCACACGAGATGTCACTCATAACATATGGCTAGACTTGCAGGTCACCTTCTCGCTTCGAGCTTTATGATCAGTACCCACACCTCTAATTCTTCCTTTTTAGGTTTCTTTTTTGGCAATGGACGAACTGGTTTTGAGATATTTGTACATTTTTCTCTCGTTATTTCATGAAAAACAAACAATTTGAAAAATATTTTCATAAATATAATAACTTTTATCTTTTATGATCGAACGAAAAACATTTTGGTGATTCATAAAGGTTTCTAGACATAATTTTTTTTCATCGATTAATTATTTCAAGCGATCATTTTTAAGAATATATTTTTAAAATTATTTATTTTTCACGGAATAAATGGAGCTTTACCGCGTGATTCTTCATTTGATACTGTGGTCATAGAGACGAGGACAACACCATGTTCTAAAGCTCCTCATCGGACCCCTGAATAAATCTAGTAATTGTGTCATTTTCAACTCTACAGTCCAGGCCGTCCGTACGGCTTATTATATAGCATTAACGAAGAATCGTGTTCACCCCACTTCCACGATTCGTTGATTCTACGAAATTCCTCTAATTTGAACTATTTGTCTTCATAAAAAAAAAAAGAAAAAACAAATATTTGTCTTCGTACGCGGTCGCCTCTCCCAAGTTATCGACAGAGGGGTTTTCTGTTTCTGGATTGGTTTGTCCTTTTTTCAGCTTCGCTGTCAAAACGAAGCGGGTTGGGGCATGGAAATAGAGGAACTCGTGGGGGACCGAATTGTGAATCGGGCTTTAATAGGTGCTGGCAAACGTGGCCTTTTCGGCTCGTGAGACGAGCAAAGGCGTGACCCAGCAAAACCAAAAGAGTACGACGTTTCCCAATTCTCAGGTCAAGTCAAGCCACGGTTTTGCATGCAGAATGAGATCAGATGTAGCGGTCTAAATTTAATTTCAGAGTTGCCAGACGGCCAGCGGTCATGGTACGCGTCGTGTGAGGTAAGGTTACAGCCCATGTTGTTGAACGGATCGATCTCATCGCATTAATTCAAAATCATCGCGTTTAAATAAGACCCCTAATTAGATGGTGAATGGCGAGTGTCGTGGATTTATTAATTGTCTTCGCCCAAAATAAATTCGCTCGATTGTACGTGTGAACTCCCCTTTCCACCTCAAAACACGTCCCGCGACTTTTCAATTCTATTATTAGGCGGAATTATTCCTCCACGTAACCTAGAAAACAATAAGTGAATAAGGCATTGAAATGAAATGGGACCCCCTCTTCTTCTTCGAATCTGGCCAGTAAGAAATAAACAAAACAAAAAATAAATATAAAATAAAATAAAAAAAATTTTGAGAGGGAGGGAGAGACAAAATTGAGGGTTGAAATTGGACAATTCAAAGGTTCCCAATCGTTTGTCATAAACGGGATTTTGTAATCTAGTAATGTTATGGCTTCTAGTTTCACCATCTAATAAGAAATAGGAGCAACATTTATTTTTATCCATGTGGGTCTGGAGTGATGTCATTAAACTTTTGCTTCCCCATTGAAAAGGACACGCTCACGTATATCACATAAACAAATATACGAGTGTCGTTTACCGGCGGAGATACGCTGGCCAGCTTGCGGGAGCGATCATGTATATCTGGATGTGAATATTCTCGGTGGAGATGCCTAAATTACCCTTTAACAGAAAGCATAATATTCGAATATAAGGAAATATATATCAATCTGGGGATCTGACCGTTTTCTAATTCTTGCTTTTGCCCGGGCTTTGTTTTGATTCCTTTAGAGTGACATGCCGTGGGGAATATATCGAAGAGTGGCCAACCGATCCGCCTAAAGTGAACTCTTACACAAAAGTGTCCCGTCCCATTATCGGGCAAACAACCCCGTCTCCAACACCTAACCTCGGTTAATCTTGGAAAAATTCCAAATAAGATCTACAAGTAAGATCATTTTATCTAAAGAGGATGCAAAGTGAACATTGCTTCAAATAAATACCTGAAATTTACAAATCAGTTTCACCTTAGGTCATAAAGTGAATAAGTCAATCTCAAACAAGGAACGTAGAATATCGGCCGGAAGAATCAAGTAATTGCCGCTCAAACTTTTATTGAGACCAACTTGGCCACTTAATGCCCTTATGAGAAACAAAATCCGCTTTGTGCCTTTATTTGAGAAAATCTCTTCACTTTGGCCTTCATGTAGAATTTTCCCATAGATATTTGAACTAACTAAAAACGCTTCATCTCATCCCAACAATAAGAGATCAAAGCTATCACTATCCGGCATCCACAGAAGATGCTACTTGCAACGATAAGTTGCCCTTTTTCCTGTGGCAACCAAACCCAAGAACACAATGCGATGGATGCAGTTTTGGTTTCATCAGGCTCCTCTAACGAAGACAAAATAAATTCGCAGATGCACAACTCACAAGACACAAAATAAGTACAACGCTGATGAAAATATAGAAAAACATTAACATCCACAGTGTTTCTTCAAGGTGAGCCTCGTCCCCCGAGTATCGCGCTCCAGTGAATTTGTCGATGATTATATTATCTGTTTGTAGATTCTTTGAGATTGAGCAGCGTATTCACAAGCTTAAACACCCCCTCAAATGAATTTCCAGACTAATTAGCCACTCTTATAGGGATGCCCGGAGGAGATGCATCCGCAGCAGGGCTTCCCACACATGCTCAACTCCTACTCAAGAAAAGAAGAAACTGATTTACAGAAGTGCCACAGATTGCTACCCAAAGGTGTCGGATCTAAAAACCATGTTCTCCTAGACCTTCTGGATAGTTGGCCCTTCCATGGGTTCAAGGGCTCACACTTCTACTTCTGACTCTTTCAAACATATGACGGGCTCGGAGAGTTGATTGGACGCAGCAGATTGCACTTCCACAGAACTGCTGGATGTAGAGGATTTCTTAAACTGAACCAGAATCATGGTCATGTTGTCACATCCTTCACCACCAGCAGAGGGTGCCAAACATCTCTCAAAGACTCTCTCACAGATGGCCGAAAGTTTGCATTCCTGCAGAGATTTTCAGTATAGCAAATACCTAAGTTTTCTTCTCAATCTTTGCCTGCATTAGTTTGGAAGTGTTATATTGTATGTGTTAAGAATGTACCGTGTGCAACTGTTCCCTAACACAGTCCACCAGCTGCTGGCTTGACATGCAATCCCTGGTGAAAAAGAAATTTTCGTCATACAGGATCCCAAGAATAAGCAAACTACAGATGCCATAAACTAAAATATTCCACCGAGTCATAGGACTAGCTGATTAAATAACTAAACTAAGGAAAATAAGAGCTCTAGATGGAGGGGACAGATCTTCGAAAGGATACTTTAGTATGGCCCCTTCACTTTAAAATTTAGTTGACAGGGAACTTTGGTTGCAAAAAACCACGAGCCATAAGGGATGAAAATTGCATGAGAAGATGTGAACACTTTTTCGGTAAAAAGGAGGTTACTTGAGTGCAAGGTCATAGCATAGGCTTTTAAATGGGAATCATTAATCAACAACACATCACCTGCTAAGAGAAAAATTCTCTTTGAAGTTATATGCTCGACAAAGAAAGTAAATCCATTTATAGAGTCAACAAAATGAAAGCAACCTAATCAATCCTCAAATCCACTATGCTGTAGCCTTGGTAGTCGAAACAAGTACACCCTTGTAAGCTATGGAACTACAGGGCCCCATGCAAGTTACATATTCGTCGGGTATTTCAAGTCCCCACTTATTATTAATGCAAAGTGCTCATGTAATGTGTGGCGTTTCCGTTTCAAGTTCACTTCCGCAAGCTTATGGACACAAAAATAGTTGGTTGTGAGATCATCCGTTGGCAGAGAAAATGATATCAGCAAAAAGACGTAATGAAGTACCATATTCCGTCGCATGCTAGTACAAGGAACTCATCATCTTCACAGAGTTCAATCTACAAGATTGGAGAAAAAAGAGAAAAAAAAAAGGATTAAATGCATTATAGAAGCAATTGTAAGTGTAAATAATAATGTTAATAAATGGACAAATTCATCTAGAATTCCTGCATTGAATCAACAGGAGTTCAACTATCTTGATTAAAGGAATGTAGATAAACGCACAAGACTGCAAGATTATATCTTGACTAGCTATCACATACAGTAGTTATGTCGGGATTTGCAGTTACAATCTGTTTTTCAGCTGGGAGTGATTTGTTCTGCTTGAATTCCACATCTCCTGCAGCCAACAGGCAGTACATCCCCAATTCACGTTAGATGGTGTGTACCCAATAAACATCCACAAACGCATGTGCATAGGAGCGCGCACTGAGAGAGAGAGAGAAAAAGAGAGAGAGTGCCTATCCACTCTATCAATTGGTCATCGAGAATAAAACTTTTACCAATAGCTCTTGCTAGATTCAAACTTCCATTGACCCGTCCAACTTGAATGAAACCCCCGGCTTGAAGAATTCTCTCTCTCTCAATCTCAAGGTCTGGCTTATGATCTTTAGACAAATTGTATGCCTGCATAGAGCTAGAAACACTTGCCTTAGTTACTGTTTTTTTTCCCTAATGAAGGTAACAAGAGCATCATTATTTTAAGAGACTACTCCTTACTAATGATAACACTGTCTACATACTCCCGCACAAAACCCAGGCATGTTTGGCAGATTCATGGTTGATGTATGAGTTCTCCTGGTGTCAAATTACCGCATAAAAATCTATCACAGCATTTTTGAGCTTCCCCAGAAATCAAGATTTGTATCTAAAGCAAAGATATAATGTCGGAATTAGTTACTCTTATTATAATGGGTAATTAATTGAGTGCAAGAACTTGGCATGGGAAAATTGGTCTCATCTTCATTCGTCTCAATCCTTGATAGCAGGCATCTCTTTTTTCTGCAATTATTAATGTTTAAATCCACCGGTCCGGGTTTTCCCAGGGTTTGAACCCATGTCTTGCCCCTATCCCCTCTCCTCACTTTCCACCAGGCATTTAAAGGATTAACAGCAAGCACCCTTACTTTACTCGCCATTACATCCTTTTCATTCCACAGATGAACAAGTGCCAATTGAATGTACAAATGAAAACCGCAAATACATATGCACTATTTGGACAACATGACTTCATACTTAAAACCAAGTTAACACTTTTGTCCGATCTACTCAAGGTGAGTTATAATTTAGGGAAATACATTTGCCATTTAATATCTTAGAGACGTTCCCTGCACATGCTCAACTTTTATCCAATCAAAAGCAGAACTCTGATGATTTAACTTATGCGAAAAGAATTACCAGACCCTTCCGAGATAGCACGCAACGAGAATCGCCAGCATTTACTACAATTAATTGTTTGTCCCGGATGATCGCAACACAAGCAGTGCTTCCACATGTGGGTCCAGGAAAATCAGAGTGAGGCCCCTAGTTTTGACATGGAAATTGAACACGTCAATTGTCTGCCCCAAAAAATTTGGAGACAGAAATGAATAAAACAAACAGGAAAATGAAAGACTACACTAGCTTATAATAACCTGTCAGTAGCTTTGAAAAATCTCATTATCCAAATAATTTTTGTCTAATATTTACTCAAAAGAGTAGAATTACAGTTTCTTGTCAATGAACAACAGTACAACAGCAATAATGAAGTTCAGCATTCCCAAGAACTCAAAGGCGCTTCATGTCAACATAGTCGACATTAAATGGCAAGTTCACCAATGAGATAGCTATGACTTATGATCCCAATACAAAGAATGGATCATGTCACAGAAGGAAAGATGCACGCTGGTCCCACACTTAGGTCTCTGTCTAGCTTGGTGGAATAGGTAAAATCGTTCTGTCAGATGCAATAATTGAAGACAATGGACCAAGTGATGCAGTTAAGACACAATCAAGTTTAGCTTATTAAAAAACTGGTTCCGGAGATTTGCGGTCAATATGTTAAGGAAGCAAGAAGCCTGTAGGAGTGTTCATTAAAAAAGGCTGGCCAGGCTCAGGTGCAGGTGAAAATTTTGTCCGGCCTAAATAGTAGGCCTGGCCCGATGGAAGGGAAAATGGCCCCAGCCTGAATAATCACCATTCAATCAGTCCAGTCTGGGCCTAGCCCAAACTATTATATGAAAGATCTGCAGGCGTGGCTAATTCACTCAAAATAATCAAGGCAAAACCCAAATAAAAAGATCAAGACCTGATCATTTTTGGGGCCAGATCTAAACACCTTATTCAAACAAAATAATGAATATTAACATTCGATTCACCAACAGATTAACCACATTCAACTTTTGATACACCAACTGTACAAAACAAAACTAAAGCCAAGATATGCAGATTGTGGCTTCATAAAACACCAAATCCTATACTTGTTGATCAGAAGATGGGGGGTGAGGTGCTGTGCTTTTTGCACATTCTAGATTCACTAATTCGCTCCTCGCATGAGGGTTAGTGGTGCTCTAGTAGGCGGCAAGGAGACGGCTGAGAGGTCGATTGAGCGAGACGAGAGGGATTTGAGAGATCAGAGGGATTTGAGAGGTACAGAGTCATAGAGATGAGAGGGAAGACGAGTGCACGAGAATGAGAAGATTTGGGAGGAAGTGTTAAGTTCTGGTATTATTCACATGTAATTTTGTACCGGGTCAGTTTTCTCCAGGCCTATGTCCTCAGGGGCCCAAAGGTTGAACCGGCCTGAGAGTGACCTGAAATTCCGGACCGAGTTTGTCTGGGACCGAAAAATCGGGCTGGTCCTGTTTAGGCCGACCGGGTTTTCAGGCCAGCAGGCTTTTTGAACACCCCTACTTTAAAGTACTTCTTTAAGATGACAGTAACTCGATAGCAAAAAATGCCCTTTCAACTTATAAGTAGTACAAAATATGTAATTTTGGAAGTCAGATATATGATATAGAACCATCTCATTAGCCTTATTTCACTTTTTGCTACTGTTTTTTAAATGGGCGTGTGGGGAGACAGCAAACTTGATGTGTGACATACCTCTTCGGAACGCCAATCGCCAGTCTGCTCATTGGTGTCAGTACTCCTGGGAGACCAAATAAATCCTTCTATCATTCCAGAAAACTTGTCTATCTTGTCTCCTAATATTGCTAATTCCCTCCAACCTCTTTGCCCACGCATCATCTCATCCATTCTGTACCAATAAAGATCATTTGGTCAGAAGCATGAAATAAGTAAACCACAAGATGGCATGAACTGTTGCTTCCGGTCATAAAGAAGTTGCCATAAAATTAGAGAGAAACAGAACCTTAACTACTAACAATTTAGGAAATGATACAGAATAGCACTGTTCTTAATGATCAAGCGGTCGTAAAGACTCCAAAAGAGACCTTGATTGTGAAAATTCCGTTATGGTGCAATTAAACCCAGTGTACAAACCTGAGAAAAGCTCTCCGTGCAGGAGTGCTCAAATCTCCAGCAGCATAAGCTTCATGCTTGAGTACCTGCTGATGGAGAAACTTTGCACAAAACTTAGCAACTGCTTTGCCTGTAAGCAAATTGCTTCCATAAGTATATAATATGGTCAATAACATCGGAAAAATTGGAATGCAAGCTTCATCAAATGCTTTTCAGAAAAAAGTCCATTTGAATGTGCAATAAGCAAAGGCAGAGTTATGATAGAGTTGAACGAAATCACACTTCGAAAGGAGCACAACGCTTTAACGTGAATGTAGTAGTTTGTGGGTGGTTGGTGGTTATGGGGATGGGGGTTATCGGGACCAATCTGCGAACTATGCTTTTGTACTACACGTGAGGTGTAAAGACCTCAATGTGGTAGTCCTGATTGTTAATTGATAGCATAGCTTCCTATTCCATGCAAGAAGCACCGATCACATTGAAAAAGGAAAGACATACACAACAGTCAAAGAACGCGAACAAATAGATCTATTCCCAAAAAGGGAAGTGGAATATGCATGGCCATTCTAAACCAATCTACTTTCAACACATTGTCTTGTGTACATATAAAGATATCATAACCTGCCTGCACTTTGAGTAAGTTCCCTTATTCGATATGGTCATATATTGGTTAGAGGATGGGAGAACAAGGGTGAATGTCGACAAGACTTATTGAAAAAACAATGATAGAAAACGGTTTTGATCTAAAATGATAGTGCAAGCGCAGGAAGAAGAATATGAAATGTAGCTAGGCATTCTTTTTGGCCAGATAACTAGGCATAGGTTGAATTGGTCTCCCAAGCATATAAAAAAAAGAACCAAGTGAACTAGTTCTAACCTCCATGACCATCGTAGACTCCAAAGAAAGACGTGGAATCATCAAGATCTGGATAAGCTGCATGCTGAGAAGACTACATATCAATGCACTGTTGAGTGCCAAGATTGAGCAAGCTTGAGAGTGCATAACATAATGAGTTCATGAATAACTTAAAGTAAGCTCCAGCTTGGGAGTTGGGGGCACTAAAAAGGCCCAACCATAGCCGCTGGCAGAAAAGGTGCAAGCAAAAAGTTACTTCAAAAGCTGAAAATTACAAACCACAGCAACCTAAACACAAAATAAGCCAATCTTTGGAGAAACTACTTCACAAGTGGCATTGACAAATTTTAGTCGCCTCACCTTATAATTGCTAATTCTCCCAGCAAATTTCAAAAGCAGATGAAGGGCACTCACAAGCAGTTTTATTAAACAAAACAAAGACACACCTAGGATGCAGCATTTGAATTAACTTTAGAAAATTTTGAGCTACAAAGAACCAGCTACCGAGATTCGCCAAACTAATTTAAAACAAGGAACGCTAGTTTTCATGGAATAGGTCGTATAAAAGGCAAAGCAAAATATCGGACCTCAGCTAGCAATATGCAGCTTAATTAAGAGCATAATTATATGGAAACAACATTAACCAGCATAGAAAGAATATTAACCGCATCTTCCATGGTTGCGCGCCACCCTTGCATGGAGGACAGCCCATAAGAAAGCCTATCGTTCCCACCATCTTCTGAGAACTTGTCAGTTTTTGGAGAGCTGAGGTATATGCCCATATCTAGCTGCAAAACAGATAAAACCTCTGCAGCCAATTAAAATGCAAAAGGAAGAACTTGTAACCCGACTTTCTCTTGTTAATAAGGTACAAGCCAATATATTCCCACGGCCCAGAAACTATTACGTATAGGCACAGGAATGGAGGGAAACCAAGCGGCTATTTCCCTCTTCTATTTAGCCGCATAGGAACTGCTGTTCCTTTCTAAGTCGGATGGCAAGAAGAAATGAAAATTTTGTAATTAAAACAGCTTATGGAGTCAATTTTCAGGATTGAGCAAGATCCTCAAGAGCACTAAATACTTCATCGACTCGACTGCAATCAGGAGTTGAACTGACTGCTGAGCGCCAAGGAAAACTTTCACTCAGCAAGCCGGCACAGCTCCAAGTTCATTATCCGTACACACATACATCACATCGAAAGCTGCGTGCTTGACACCTGGACTCAACATCGCACATCAGCACGAACCAATCCAATCGGCGCCTTCGACCTATATACGCTCGACACGTTCGTACAGCCACTGCAAACACGCCGAAGCAAAGCTAATCCAGCTGAAAAGACCGACCAAGCGATCGCTTCAACCACTACACATCGCCATACGACGATCGAGGAGACCTCAGAACACACAACCGCGCCAGTCATCCTAAGCTATTGCTAGGCGAAGGAAGCGGACGAGCACGCGAGGCCCGATGCGACGCGATCGACGGCAAAAACCAAGGGCGCGAGGCGAAATCGCATCGAGATAAGAGCGAACGAGAGCAAGAATTTCAGGTCGATGAACTCACTCGCCAGATTAAGGACGCTGCGCTTCTTCCTCGAGCGCAGACAGAGAGAGAGAGAGAGAGATCGGCCTTTGAGATGATTGTGATCTTCGCCGGATCGGCGATTCCGTCGTGTTACTGCCTGACCAGCGTGCGGTGGCGCTACGACCTCACACGAGTTTAAAGATTTTTTCTTGTTCTCGGGGTCGAGATCGGGCTTGACAGTCGAGGCCCAATGGGCTCGACTGTAGGGCCCGGTCTTTATTGGGCCTTTGGTCCGTCATTTTGCAGAATGGAACCCCGAAGAGCCCATTGCGTTTTCGAGCTGGCCCTCGAGCTCCACTCGATTACGTTTTCGATTTGCTCGAGCCAGACTAAAGTCATCGATATTTTAACTCTCATCTCGGGGGTGATTGCGTTTTCGAACTTCTCTTAGCCCTCCAGCTCGACCTCAACGGAGCTAGGATTCTCGAGCTCGAGCTCCACTCGGTTTTGTTTTCGATTTGTTTGGGCAAGACTAAAGTCATCGAGATCTTAACTCTAATTTTAGGCAATTGTATTTTCGAGCAGAGCGAGAGATCTTTTCTGTTAGTAGAAGTGTAAACGATTTGTGATTTTCGCTAATTGGCGATTGTTCGTTTCTGCCTGACCAATGTGCATTGGTTACACCGTCGCACGAGTTCCGATTTTTCTAATCTCGGGCCGAGATCGGGCTTGACCAGCGAGGCCCAATGGGCTTGACTGTAAGGCCTAGTCTTGTTGGGCCTTTGGTCCATCATTTTCTAGAACGAACTTCGAGGAGCCTTTTGCATTTTCGAACCTCGCTTGGCCCTCGAGCTCATTGTTGATGAAGTTGGGATTTTCGAGCTCGAGCTACACTCGACTATGTTTCAATTTGCTCAGCTAGACTTAAGCGATTGGAGACTTCATTTTAATCTCGGGAGATTGCAGTTTCAAACCTCTCTTAGCCCTCGAGCTTGACCTCGACGAAACTGGGATTGTCGAGCTTGAGCTCCACTCGGTTATGTTTTCAATCCGATTGAGCTAGACTTAAGTCATCGAGACTTTAACTCTAATCTCGGGTGAAGCTCAAACTCAGTTATTATAAGTGCACTAATGTTGCAAGATAATATCCATTGACCTATTCATTAATTGTGCACGAATTTATGTCAGTCGAATTACGATAAAAACACAATTTCACGATTCGACTCTCTTAATCATGAATCGAGTAGTTTCTAATTTAAGCTAGACTCGATCGTGATTAATGTTTGTCATTAATTGTATGAGGATTTCCTTCTTCATTTAGCACAACTCCACTTTATTACGTTCTTTGTCATGTTTGTGAAACTATAGGGTTGGGGCGCCCCTACCTTAATTTAATTCTTGCCGTCTAATTGAAGAACCAGCAGCTCCTAAAAGTTGGTTCTTGTGTGCAGTTGGGAGGTTGATGGATGGAAAAGTAGGGCCAACGGCACGTGTTGGAGTAATGCAATGTTGTGATTGCCATCGCTTCTAGAAATTCAGATCTACAACCACAACATCTTGTTCAGATCTACAACTACAACATCTTGGTGGGACGATCATCTTCACGAATTAATTCAACTTGAATTCACTAGAGTCCTTCCCTCCCACCCACTTCCCGCCACATATTTATTATCCTGTTGTCTATGTTGGTAGCATCGCCCATAGCAACCTTTACGGGCAACTCCTCTATTAGTCCAACTTGAATTCACTAGGTTGGCCGAGACCGAGAAGTTTCGTTTGGCTTTTGACTCCTTCAACGGCGCGTCCATTCTCCCCTGCACCGAACTTCGTGTGATCCCGAGTTCACCTGAGGTCATGTGCAGCAGGTGGGAGCTGGTACTGTCAGGGACGACTAATCAAATGTTCTGCTCTACATTCTTTGACCAGGCTTATTTGACATTATCAAATCGTCATTCCCACGCAGATGCACAATCGTGCATTTCCAATCTAAAACGATCGAATTAATTAAGGTCTCATTAAGGTGACCATGCTCGTATAAACTTCATTATGCGTTTTAATTTCTTCTCTTTTCCCCTCGTCCTCTTCTGGGTTCACGGTATAACTTAGATTTTTACGCTTTTTTATTCTTCTATGGAGCAAATTCACCTGCAAAGCTTTGACTTGGAAAACATCAATCATGATTAGCCAAGTCGTCTAGATTGGAGGTGAGTATGTTGAATTGTTTAGTTCAAATTATGCGCATCGTACTGAATTCCAAAAGAAAAAAGAAAGCAATTGCCATTTTGTAATCTAGGGATTTTCCATGAAACTCTCCACCGACTACATCTCTTCATAACAAGAGGCACAAGACGACAAAACCAGGGGACTTTGACTTGATGCCATCACGATGGCTTCGCAAAACGACTGCCGTTGCGACCGATCCAACACAAAGTGCTACCAACCCCGCCACGATAGTGACACGTGGCAGGGCAATGGCGCCGCGGAGGGGCTTCACCGGATCGGATTGGGGGCGGGTTGGGGCAGTTCCAACTCCCACCAACCCCAAAGTGGGCCCCCCACAAAGGACCCCACGATGGTTTTTTTTTTTTTGGGTCAGAAATGGGCGGGAGGGGTTGGGCGGGGGTTTTTCTCGATTCCCTCAGATGATTGGGCTGTTCCACGTGGGGTCCACTACCTGGGACTTGCCCCCTTGTCCTCCGATAAATTTCTAAAATCGCAAAATTCAAATAAGATTACGAAGGGTTATCATTTTCTTAAATAAAAATTTAGAATGGATTTTATTTTAAATAAAAATGAGACTCGTCGGCTAAAAGTAATTTTCGTTCTTTACTTTTTTGAATTTATTATTATTATTTTTTTCCATCTTACTTTTGCATTTTGCTATTCTTTTCTTGTTCTTTTTCCCTCTTCCCATCGTTCTTTTTCCCTCTTCCCATCGTTGGGCCTTGTCATTGGCCAGCGAAGGTCGTCGGACTCAAGCCCTTAATTAAGAAAATAATGGCACTTTACGTCCTTATTTGAGAAAATGATGACTCTTTATGCCGTTTTTTGGGATTTTCCCTATCTATTACGATACGAATTGCGTTTCGAAAGGCTCGTCAAACATTCTCTGCTACAGTAATTGGCACTGGACATGCGCTACGAGGCGAAGATATCTAATATCGATCTACTTTCGACTACCGCAATGCAACGATCTCACGTCCAATCCGTGAGCGTATTTCGGGTCCGCATTGCTTCGTACGTGTCAAAACCAAGGTCCCAACAACCCAAGCCCTAACAATAAATGAGGATACGATTCACAGACAAGTGTTTCGGATTGGGGATGACACGACGTAAAAGGATTGGATAAGTTTTGGGGTGAGGGGGGGGGGAGGGGAGTTCTCGAGGTGGGTGGAGGTGGGGCCGGAGCTTCGTGTTCTTGCAAGTTTTCGATTGGGTCGCTGTCTCACCAACCTCCATCTCGGGGCTTTTCTCCCCCTTACGAATTTTGTCCATTCTAATCCATCGTGACCAGAAGCGTTTGATGTCGTCGATCTTATCTTACCAACCCGCCCAAAAAGTCAAATTTTATACTTGGGGGATCCATCTTCCCCAACGTCAGCCCACGCGATGACCCGGTCTCCACTTTGACCCCTTCTTGATTCATCTCGTGAATTGTTTTGAGAGAGAGGATAGCAATTGGACTCCCTCTCTTGGAATTGCATTTGGCCATTTAAAAAGCATGCAAATGGATTGACATATGATATGTTTCACGAATACTTGGAAAGGTTGTATTTTGCATATGGTAACTGTGGCGGCATGATTAGTGTGAACTGGATTTTCGGGGGTTCGATGCACATTCCTCTTATTTCGATTCATGAGGGACAATGCGGTTGGGATAAGAGGAGAATGCGTGCTTTCATTGGGTGCTCACCGACCTATGTTAGTTGCTGAAACCACATGATGTATGGCGGTCCTTGGAAAGTTTTTGTATAGGAAGGAATAATTTGTAGCGGACGAACGAGTCTGTTACCTTCTCGGACGGTTCGATTCAGTTAACTGTTTCTTACGCGACCTCATATTAAGCGAGCTAATGTGGGTTGAAAGTAGCTAATATATTTCCTCTAGGACTGACCTAATCATATTGCCACAGACTTTGGGCTCATCGAATAGGCTACTCGTTCATTTATTTTCTCATCCACACCGAAAATATGGGAGGACTTATTTATTGTCTCTTTATCTACACCTAGAAAAAGAGAGAGTTCTATTAGCCAATTTTAAACTTAGAAAAAGCCTTTTTCTTTCAATACGCTTTAAAAAATGAATATCGTGTTAGATTTCAAATTTTTTTTTTTAGCAAAGCAAATGTTAAGGACCCGTTTGTGCTTTATAAAAGGTAAAAAATTCTTCAGAATCTTAAGCATTATCCAAGTTTCAAAAAATTCTAAGGAAATTATACACGAACTTAAGCGTGAACATTTTATATATCATGAAAGTTTCAAGTGCTCCAAGACAAAAAGGAGTCAAAATGGGTCCGTCGCGACATTTAAATTAAATGAAAAATAAAAAAAAAGGAAAAAGTCTATTACCGGTGGAGAGTTATGAGGGGTAAAACAAACGAACAATTTTAATGTAAAATACATCTAATAATTTTCTATTTGAAAACACCAATCAGTAGTGGTCTCCTTTAGTAGCTCGGAAGTTCAAAAAGCGAAGGAAGGGGGGAAGGAAGAGTGGGTGCGCGGGTCAGGTCCGGGAGAGGGGGGAGGGGGGGGGGTTCTGACGTGGCAGCTGGGCAGCGGTCAACGTCAGTAGGCGCGGTAGGTGAGTAACAGTGCGGGTGCCCCGACCCGAGTTAGACCCTCCTTCCTCCCCCTCCGTTTTTCCTTGTATATATTGACTCCGACCGAACATCGTCAATCTGTCCCTCTTCTTCTTCTTCTTCTCTCTGCAACGTACTCTCACCGAATCAACACCAACAACGATCTCTCCTCCGTCTTCCTCTCCGTTCCTTCGCTCCTTCTGGTGATCTCCGCCGCGCGCATTTCCCTCTCCCTCCCTCCTCGGAGCTCGCCGGCGTCGTTCGCAGGTAATGCCGCGCTCTCTCTCCGGGTCTTCCTCCTCGGTCGCCCTTTCCGGCCTCGTTTGCGTTGCTCGGGGTCGAAAACCCAAAATGCGATCTTCGAGCTCGCGCGAGCAGATTCTGCTCAACGGTCATCGAGAACCCTTTTCTTCGTTTTGGGTTGTCTTTGGAAAAGGCCAAAAAGGGGTGGCGGGGGACTGCTTGATTAGAGCCTTATCCGCTGATGATGATGATGTAACGATTTTACTTAAGCTATTAGCATCGAGGATTGGGTGAATACATGTGTTGCTGATTTTTTTGAGGGGGACCAGCTACTAGCTCAGGTTAGCTTCACCTGCAAAAAAAAAAAAAAGGGAAAAAAAAAGAAGGGCCTTAATCACGAGAAGATATCGAGGGAGACGGACGAGCTAGTTGCATTAAATGTTAGAGTTGATATCGCAAAAAAATCCGAAATTGATGCATTTATGATAAATTTACTGAAAATCATTTTTTCGATTACAAAAAATTCCAAACTGGTACATCCGTGATAATTTTATCTTGAATTATTTTTTTATTCACAAAAAACCCCACACTGATATACCTGTGACAATTTTACTCCCGAACTAATGTTTTGATCACTAAAAATCCTAAACTAGTATATCTGTGATAAATTTACACTCCGAATTTTATTGTCAGGTTGCTAAATTTAATGACACGTGATAATTGATAAGTGTATTGATTTTGAGTTTTACCCCTTCGTTTGTCACAAATTTACTAATTTATAATTTTTCATGATATTAATCCAATTTAATAGATACTAACGAAATATAAATTTGTCACAAATGTATCAGTTTGGGTTTTTTGGTTGTCAAAAAATTATTTCAGGATAAAATTATCACAGGTGTATCAGTGTTGGGTTTTTGGTGATCAAAAAATTAATTCGGGGGTAAAATTATCACGGGTGTACCGGTTTACGGTTTTTTGTGATAAAAAAAATAATTCGTGATAAATTTGCCACAGGTGTATTAGTTTGAAGTTTTTTGTAATAAAAAAATTAGTTTGAGGTAAAATTATCATAGGTGTACCAGTTTGAGATTTTTCGTGATATTAATACCCTAAATGTTAAAAAGATAGAACTTTTTAGGATAAGCTGTACCCGCTTCGATTGAGCAGCAGCAAAGTCAGAATTTTTTTGGCTGAGCTTTCTCCGCTGGGAATTCTCAGGACAGCGGATTGATACAAGGGAAAGCATTGTCCGGTTCAATATGATTGTCAATGTGAGAGGGTCGGCGATGGTGCGCCCGGCTGGGGAGACGCCGACGCACGCCCTGTGGAATTCAAATGTGGACCTGGTGGTGCCCAGCATGCACACCCCCAGCGTCTACTTCTATAGGCCGAATGGCTCCCCTGACTTCTTCGATCCCAAAGTGCTCAAGGAAGGACTCAGCAAGGCCCTTGTGCCTTTCTATCCCATGGCTGGGCGGTTGAGGCGCGATGAGGATGGTCGCATTGAGATCGACTGCAACGCTGAAGGTGTGCTATTCGTGGAGGCTGAAACGATCTCCGTTGTCGATGATTTTGGCGACTTCGCCCCGACATTGGAGCTTCGGAAGCTCATTCCAGCTGTAGACTATTCGGCAGGGCTTTCCTCTTATCCTCTTTTGGTACTGCAGGTATTGTCGTTTTCCCTAATGTTGTCTTAGCGTTATTGTTTTCTGGAGTTTGTCTTCCCCCTTTTCTGATGTCTGATAATCCGTAGCCACAGCTGTTGGTAGGTCTAATTTGGACATTCAATCAACTTGATTTGTAGGAAGTGAAACCTATTCTCATCTAATTTTCTGAAATATTTGTGTAAGAGTTATGTGGTATTGATCCAACTTACAATTTAGGAAAAAGATTATAACTGAAGATCCTGACTACTGAGTGGTGGATTGGAACGTAGAAAAGCCTTTGCATGGTTCTCACTTGCATTGATAGCACTTGTTGGTCGGTGCGTAAAACTCGTACTAAATGCTGATATTATAGTTGTGGAGATGTCTTGTAATTATGTAGTTGGTCCATCTTAACGTATTATTCAAGCATGTTTTTGCCATTAGGAAAGCAAGACTGGAGATGGGATGAGAAACAAAATTTTATATCGCAAAGTTCCTTTTTATCTCTGTAGCATCTCCAGAGGTCATCAGTAAACTAGACCTCCATTGGAGGGGAAAAACTGAAGGATAAGTTCCATCCTAGTTTCCTCAGGATCTTAAGGAAACATCTAGCTGAAGTAAGTGAGTTCTCTCATGATTGCCCTATGGCCCGGGAGAAGTCTTTGGTGGTTCTTATTGCTTGAGCCAATGCCATGTGACAAGACAGCTACTGCAAGTAAATGGGTGCAAAAGGAGACGCTCCTTTATTGGTTTGCATTTATAGATTGGAGGCCAAGCCAGCTACAGATTTGGACCGTTCAATTGTTCCACATAAACAAGTGGCCCAAGGAGAAAATAAATGACTGAAAGATGACAAATGCATAGAAATCTTAGACTACTGGCAAAAGACGTTGGGGTGCAGGCTGTTCTGCCTCCCTCGGAAGCGACAGTTCCAATTCAAATAAATTCAGAAAGGTGAAAATTGACCATCTACCTAAGTTAGTGTAATTCTTCCGTACTGTATAAAAAGTAACCTGGTAACCCAAGCTAAAATATGATGCACCGAATGAAATGTTTTGCTGGGGATGTGAGCTTTGTGGTGCTTACTCACTGCAATGACAGCTATGACTTTTGAACTAGTTGGTCACCATTCTGTGTAGGATTCATGTCATGTGCATTAGTAACTCATCGAGAGTAAATGTCCTAGTATGGCTACTTCCACATTGCATCTATTAGAAATGATTCTTTAGCATGAATGAACTTTAGGACCAATTTTATCATTGTGCGTGTGTATTTTGGTTTACTTAGGTCTAACTAGTGAAACAAGACACCCTACATACGTTACTGGAGAGGATGGTATTTCCTGTCCTGGCATCTTAGTGCTGTTAATTTGCTCCCAGCATCTCACCTTCTACAGTTAATTGCCTGAAATAGAATTTTCACAGCAAGAGCCTGTTTATTGGGTGACTGCTATGGTTTGTGAATGTGATGTGTCCCTCAGCAAACACAATAAAATATCATCGCAGTTCTTCACTTGGGAAAACTTTTTGCTCTCAATTAGTCTTTACCACTAAGTTTTTCTCTCCAGATAATCTTCTTCTCACAGATGCAGAAATATCTTGAGGTTACAAACCATGCAGCTGTTTAAATTTTCATGCCAGTCATGCGCTACATTAGACTTTTGAAAAGAGATCTTGACATTTTTGTGGCTAAAATGGTAATGACAAGTGCAGATATGCAGTAATTGGGTGTGTCGCATTTATCACTCGTCTTGATTGGCATGGCAAATAAATAAAGAACCGGGAATTGAATATTGACCCTTTCGCCATCTTTTCTCATGCAAATATAACATTTAAGAACTCGTGTCAAGTTTGTGTGTTGGTAGTGTAATGTTCTATGTCTATGTTTGCCTGCTATCTGCATTTCATCTCTTCATTGACCTATCTTTACTTATGGAAAATCTGAAAAATACCTTTTATGTCATCCCTTAGGCTTGATGCTTGCTTACAAGTACATACAGCATGCATAAAAGACCGACCATTCATAATAATAGTCTGTGCTTCGTACTTTAGTTTATCATATGAAATTTCGCCTTCAGGAGACTGAAATTATGGAAGAAGCGAATGCTGCAGATTGAACTGCTTGAGTCGCAAAGCGCTCCAGAAGAATTTGCTTATAACAGAATTATCTTAAAAATTTACACAGGTGACGTACTTCAAGTGTGGTGGAGTTTCGCTTGGTGTTGGCATGCAACATCATACAGCAGATGGATTTTCTGGCCTTCACTTTGTTAACACATGGTCAGACATGGCTCGTGGTCTTGACCTCACAACCCCACCCTTCATTGACCGCACCCTATTGCGTGCTCGTGATCCGCCGCAGCCTCAATTTAAGCACATAGAATACCAGGCTCCACCTGCCCTTAAAGCACCGCCATCGCAAACTACTAAATCCGGTGCGGAGAGCACAGCCGTCGCCATCTTCAAAATGACTAGGGACCAGCTTAACAAGCTCAAAGGCAAGTCAAAGGAAGATGGAAACACTGTCAACTATAGCTCTTATGAGATGTTGGCAGGTCATGTTTGGAGATGTGCATGCCAGGCACGTGAGCTCGCTGATGATCAAGAAAGCAAATTGTATATTGCTACTGATGGACGGTCCAGACTGAATCCGCCTCTTCCGTCCGGTTATTTTGGCAATGTGATCTTCACTACGACGCCACTCGCTGTTGCCGGCAACCTCCAATCCAAACCAACATGGTATGCGGCAAGCCGGATCCATGATGCTTTGGGTCGCATGGACAACAACTATCTCAGATCTGCCCTGGATTACCTAGAGCTCCAACCAGATCTATCGGCCCTTGTTCGCGGGGCCCATACATTTAGGTGTCCAAATCTTGGCATAACTAGTTGGGTTAGGCTCCCTATACATGACGCTGATTTCGGCTGGGGTAGGCCTATATTTATGGGGCCCGGGGGAATTGCATATGAAGGATTATCGTTCATCTTGCCAAGTCCCACCAATGATGGGAGCTTGTCAGTGGCCATCTCCCTGCAAACCGAGCATATGAAGGTGTTCGAGAAGCTGTTGTATGAAATCTAAAGAGGGTTGAGGAGAACCTTTCAGGTCAGATAAATTGTAGCTGGTCGGATCAAGTGCATTGAAAAAGTTTTCCACCCGGCGATTGTGTTTGTTCCCTAGTACCTTAACAATGCAATCTTGATGTTAATTCTATGCTAGTACAAATGTTCCTGTACGACACTATTTTTTGTCGCACAAATTGCACATTTAAGGACGCTTGAACCAATTGTATTATCTTTTACCTCTGCCGGTTCGGTTGGTTCTAGTATGCGCCTTCTTTACCTGTTTGATTGATTCTTTGAGCACCTCTGATCACATTACACAGTTTGTTCCTTGAATAGAGAAAGCCTTGCAAGCACTCTCTCGGGAGAAAAAGCTGCGAAAGTAGGAATGAGAGCAAGGCACGCAAAACCATAGATACAAGTAGAACAGAGATGTTTTTAGCCAAAAAAAAAAAAAAAGGAGGCAGAACAGAGATGTCAGTAGCAATTGACGAGGATGCTTCACTTTGGTGTTCTGTCATCGAACGAACAATTCCTTTGCCTCCCTTCCCCGTACGCTTCCCTTTTCTTGAGAAGAAAATTCTGTGCATTCTCTCGTATCTCAAGTCATCACCACTTGCGTGCAACAATCCATTACTTAACCCGGTTGAATCTGCATATGTAATGTACGTCAGCGTGTTACTAGCCCAAAAAATGGAGAACCAAACGTGATGATTAGCAGGTATCTTGTCACCCAACACTCTTCTATTTACCAGAATCTTGGTCTAGAACAGCTTGTTTCATACGTTTTATTCAAGCAACAATGAATTGGAAAAAATATTATTTTAACTCAATAGTCAAATTAATGTACGCAGATAAGAGGGACGATCGCATACCAAAGCATGAGCTTCTTGTACTCTCTCATTGCACCAATTGAGGTGGTAATGTTGCCATTACCACAATTTGAACTTGGATTAGAGAAGCTACCGATGGCCAAGCTAAAAGAGGCCAATTGGATGAATAAGAGGCATGCAGGGCATACTCTTACTTTCCTCTGCATTTTATGAATTCCCATTTGTCACTTTCCCCTCATTTGCATACCCTGTTCATATGGGAAATTGGGGGAGTGCTGGGGGTGGAGTTGATCAGGAGTAAAATTATCGCCAGAAAGACATTGCTTTAATGATGTCTATACGCAGGTCAAATAAAAAATGGAGATTTGTTATGGCAATTGTAGCCTGGTTAGGAAAGGAAATTATAATAACATTTTCGCGATTCACAGCCTTGGATGGATTTCATAATAAGCCTTTTTCATTTTCCTCTTCCTGCTCTGTCTACAGGATTTATGTGAACGGTCAGCTTTGTGGAACTTTTAATCATATTGTAGTATGCTTAATGACGTGTGAGAGGCACGATCAATTAAAGACAATACAGGACATTGAGAGTGTGGAAGGAAACAATTTAATGAATAGCATTAAATCGATGGTTAAGAAGAACACGTTAACTTCCCATGTCCTTTTAGCACTTTCAAGAACTGATACGGTCCATTTCAATTAACTAAACTTTCTGTTAAATGACCTAAAGTTCATTTCTACTGATGTTGATGCCTCCTACGGTTAGAGTGGCGAACTAAGTGATTAAGTGAAACCAAAAACTTGGAATTGGCCAAGTAAGGAGAAACTCATCTACTAATTTGTGGATATCATTCTCATGGCTAATAGTCAAGAAGTAATTCATCAGAATTTTTATTAGGAAGGCCATTGTAACCTCTCGGAATTCATTGACAAGTTTTAAATTTCACACTGGTATATAATTCAATAAATTCCTTACGTGGACATACACTAATAAAAGCTATAAAAAAGAACTGGGCAGTCATGAAGATGACTTTATTTCATACAAGTTGAAACTTAAAAATTACATCAAAGAAGAAGAAAATTAAAAAGAAGAAAGATAAACTCCTAGTAGCTCACACCGCACTCACATCATTTCTTATATGTTACATGAAACCACTTGGTAGTTTGTTTCAAGGTGCCTAAAGCCCAAAACAGAGCAATAGCGGCAACCCTTGGAAAAAACAGAGCAGTAATTTCTAGACAGATGCTTAGTCAACCTCTTCAATCTTTGGGCCAGCACCGCCGCTGCTGCCTCTGGATCCGGGCTTGCTGTAACCACCACCCGGCATGTCCGCACCACCACCCATCGGCACATCGCCGCCACCGGGTCCGCCCTGGTACATCTTGGTGATGATCGGATTGCACAGCCCCTCTAGCTCCTTCAATTTATCCTCCAACTCATCCACCTCAGCCAGCTGGTTCCGGTCCAGCCACTCGATCGCCTCGTCAATTGCCTTCTCAATCTTCTGCTTATCCGCTGGGTCAAGCTTCCCGGAAGACTTGTCGTCCCTCACCGTGTTCCTCATGTTGTACGCGTAATTCTCGAGCGCATTCTTGGCGTCAACCTTCTTCTTCACCTCCTCGTCCTGTGCTTTGTACTTTTCTGCCTCCTGCACCATCCTCTCAATGTCTTCCTTGCTCAATCGCCCCTTGTCGTTCGTGATCGTGATCTGATTCTTCACTCCCGCCGTCTTATCCTCTGCTGACACATTGAGGATCCCATTTGCGTCGATGTCGAAGCACACATTGATCTGTGGCACGCCTCTTGATGCCGGTGGAATGCCCTTGAGCTCGAACGTGCCCAAGAGGTTGTTGTCCTTAGTCCTGGCCCTCTCGCCTTCGTACACTTGGATCAGCACGCTAGTCTGATTGTCTGAGTACGTCGAGAACACCTGCTCCTTCTTGGATGGAATCGTGGTGTTCCTTGGGATTAGCACTGTCATGACGCCACCCGCGGTCTCAATCCCAAGGCTCAGTGGGGTGACATCGAGGAGCAGCAAGTCCTGGACTCTCTGATTGCCCTCACCGCTCAAAATCGCGGCCTGAACTGCAGCTCCATACGCGATGGCTTCGTCAGGATTGATGCTCTTGCACAATTCCTTCCCATTGAAGAAATCCTGAAGCAATTGCTGCACTTTCGGGATCCTGGTCGACCCGCCAACGAGGACAACGTCATGGACCTGGCTCTTGTCGATCTTGGCGTCCCTCAGGCACTTCTCGACGGGCTCCATGCACTTCCTGAACAGGTCCATGTTGAGCTCCTCAAACCGGGCCCTTGCGATGGTCGCATAGAAGTCGATCCCCTCGTAGAGGGAGTCGATCTCGATGGTGGTCTGTGTGGTTGAGGACAGCGTCCGCTTCGCCCGCTCGCAGGCGGTCTGGAGCCGCCGCAGGGCCCTGGCGTTCCCGCTGATGTCCTTCCTGTGCTTCCTCTTGAACTCCTGCACGAAGTGGTTAACCAACCTGTTGTCGAAGTCCTCGCCGCCCAGGTGCGTGTCGCCGGCTGTTGCCTTCACTTCAAAGATGCCTTCTTCGATCATCAGCAGAGAGACATCGAAAGTCCCACCACCCAAATCAAAGATGAGCACGTTCTTCTCGCCCTTCCTCTCTGCTTTCTTGTCGAGTCCATAGGCGATCGCAGCGGCCGTTGGCTCGTTGATGATCCTCAGCACGTTCAGGCCCGCAATCGCGCCGGCGTCCTTGGTGGCCTGCCTCTGAGAGTCGTTGAAGTAGGCAGGGACGGTGATGACGGCGTTCTTGATGGGGTGACCCAAGAAAGCCTCGGCGATCTCCTTCATCTTGGTGAGCACCATGGAGGATATCTCCTCGGCGGAGAACTGCTTCTCCTCGCCCTTGTAGGTGACGACGATCATGGGCTTGTCGCTGGGGCCGGGGACGATGCGGAAGGGCCAGTGCTTCATGTCTGCCTGCACTGAGGGGTCGGAGAAGCGGCGCCCGATGAGGCGCTTGGCGTCGAAGACGGTGTTGTGGGGGTTCATGGCGACCTGGTTCTTTGCAGCGTCGCCGATGAGGCGCTCGGTGTCGGTGAAGGCAACGTAGGAGGGGGTGGTGCGGTTGCCCTGGTCATTGGCGATGATCTCGATGCGGTCGTTCTGCCAGACGCCGACGCAGCTGTAGGTGGTGCCGAGGTCGATGCCTATGGCTTTGGAGGCCATTGTTGCAGATGAAACGGATGAAGCGTGTGTTTCTTTTGCAGTGATGAGGTTTCTTTCTTTCGTGTTTGTTGGGAACGGGAGGAGGTAGTGTGTGTGTATATATACAAATGTAGATAAAGCGAAGAAGGGAAGGTTATGGAAAAGTGGAGATGGTGGGAGAGACTACTGGGAGTGTTCGAGAAGTGGAGGAGGAGGAAGAGAGCATTTTTGACTGTGGAAATTGAGAGGGACAGCGAAGCGGGGACGAGAGTGTTCGAGAGGAGTTCGAGAGAGTTGCTGTCGGTTGATTGGACTCTCGTCGCTGTTGATTGGGTCCAAGCGTGTAGGATGCATGTCGGGCTGGTTGATTGGCCCAAGCGTGCATGCTGCACTGGTTGACTGGGCCCTCTGTGTAACCTGTGAAGTTTAGTGGGATCCATTAAATTCAGGAGATGAATTTACAATCTCAAAATTGATCCATAAGCACAAATGCATTTAATGACCCAATTTCCTTTTAATATTCCGTTCTCCTCACTCCTTCTGCCCTTCTTGTCCTCGGCACCCATTGCCCCCATCTGTCATGGGCCGACAGGTCCTAGATTGCGGAAAAGCTCGTGCAACGCCTGGTGAGCTGAGAACACCGGTCCAACCTTCCTTTTATAGTTGTTCTTAAGAACAATATGATGAATAACATATTCGTACTGGATTATACCACACTCAATTTAGTTCGGACATGTAATCTCCCACTGTAATATTTGAAAAACATAAAAAGGTCAAAAAGTTGAAAAGTCAAGAAGCAGAGTAGTGGGAGCTTCAGCTGATTAAGCCGAGAGAGTGCACAGCTGAGAAAGGAGAAAGGAAAAGAAAGAAAGAGAGGAAGAGAGAAGGAAGAAGAAGAAGAAGGAAAAGGAAGGTTTTGTGCCGCGCGACCCTCGCCTAGCCAATTCGACTTCGTATTGTAACGCCCAGTAAGAACTCATGTCCCTCGTTTAGTTTTGGATTTAGCGCTTGAAATTCGGAATTATAAGAGATTTGTGCAGCGAAATCCAATTTTTGAGTCGTTGAGCTGCGTATATATAGAATTGATAGTTTAGGTTGTCGTGGAGCCATGAGATTTTACGGATCTTGATTTGGACCTATGGTTTGCTCAATATAAATTTTTGAAGTTGGTCGCACAAGGTGAACAGTGCGCGACCAGCGGGCTTTAGGCCGATTTTCATCGGTTTTCAACTTGATTTTGGGACGACCAAGTTGGGGCTTTTGTAATACTCGGAACGGGCTTTCTTTTGATTATAAGTTTGCTAGGATCGGAGTTCAATGGAGAAAGTTATGACGCGATTAAGTTTTGCGCTCAAGTTCTGCATTACGGATGATTTGGATAATGGCTTTGGATAAGCAATTTGTGGGCGTCTTTGAGTTGTCTTGTCAGCTTTTAAGCGTCGTTTAGCCATTTAGTAATTATCTCAGTATCATACTTGGTCTTGATATCGATTCTCGTTCAATTGATAGGATTACAAGATTATCGGGCGTTTAGCCACGTTATTTGATTTTGAGGTATTTCAGGTGAGTGGTGCTATCTTTTATTTGAGTTTGTAAACTCATATTTCAAAAGCGATATGAATCAGATATGTTATGAGTTAAATAGTATTGTTGTTGCATAAAAACTCGGATCGGACATTTACTACCCTATTGATTATTTGAAAAAGGCATGGTAAAACATTTCTGGAAATGATTTATATTGATTATTGTGAAATGATTTGAGAATTGTTTTGGAAATGTATTGTGAAATGATACATATGTATGTTTCATTACGAACTAGTTTGTGAAATGACTTTGGAAATGATTCAAGAAATGTCAAAATGTATTTCTGGAGGTTGAGCTGTGTTATGAGAAAGTTATTTGTTTGGATTGTTAAACGTATTATGGATTGGATTTTTGATATTGGATGATGATTGTTTGATACTCAATATGACTGTAAACCCATTGAGGGGTTTTGGGGTATGCATGCCGAGTTTAGGATATCCTTTTGAGCCGAGTCACCGGCTTTGTAGGTGGAGACCTTGCCAAAGGGAGAATTTTGGTAGCCTTGTCACAAGACTTTATGTCGTGTCCATGGTTAAATATTGAACAATAGATTGGTCGGTGGAGTGGACCATCGATGTGATGTAATATGAGATTGGCCAATGGAATGAACCATCAACATGTGCTTTTGATGAGATTCATTAATGGAATAGACCATTGATGTGTGATTTGAGAGTAGTCAATGGAATTGACCATTGACGTTGTTTTTAATAGAGATTGATTAATGGGTTTAATCATTGATGCTTATGATGATTTAAATGAGTATTTTTTGAATTGTACAAAATTTGTTGAAATGAAATAACTTTTATGTGACTCGATTTGTATTTTATATCTTGAGTTTGACTCTTGAAATTCTAGTATGACTTTATGTATTCATGCATAGTGATTGCTTGATCTGCTTAAAAGAGATACGCACTACTTACTGAGCTGTCGTTTCTCATCATTTTCTTTTCTCCAATCTTTCAGGTTCTTTATTTAGTAGCAATAGAGCGAGAGCGATGTCATTGAGACTTTTGAGTGGTTTGAGGCTGCGTTCTTTGGGTGAAAGGACGGTCGTGTCATCCCCCATCTTGGTAAGTTTTGGGGTGTGACAGGTCCAACCTTTCTTTATAGTTGTTCTTAAGAACAATATGGTGAATAACATATTTGTACCGGATTATACCACATCCAATTTAGTTCGGGCATCTAATCTCTCGAGCGAGACATACAGAACACTTTGGCATGACAGTTAGTTTCGGCCTGTCATGGCCTAATCAGGAGAGCGGTATGAGCTTTCAACTAGTTTGTTCAGGGTAGGCCAACCTTGCTTTCAAAGCTCCTAGAGTTATAATCGATTAATCCTAGAACTCTTAACACAAACGACTTGATGCCATTCTTACGAATCAGTTGTATCATTTCTTTTGTATCACTCATTCTTTAACCCAACAGCACTAAGCTCCACTCACAATGGTATGTACTCACTCCACTCACAATGGTATGTGAGTACGCAAGAATCCCCGCATCACTCCAGTTTGTGACATATGCACAGACCACCTCCTTTGATATCACCGCTTTGTCACGGCCGTCAACCCCCATCCATGCCCCGCGACCCATCACTTTCGTTGCCTGCATCCATTGGCCTTCTAGTCCCTCTTTGTCCCAAGCAGTGGAGGAACCATACCCAAAATGCCGGAGAGGCAGAACAATGAGTCCTCTCTCCTCAGTAGCAGAATCTGCAACAATAACACCGCGGAGTGCAGCTTGTGTATTAGTCACTGAGTCATCTATTCTAGCATGAGGCCAATGCCATTCGGAATTCGATATAACAGCAGATGCCTTAGCATCGATATGCAAAGAGGAGTCATACTGAGCTCTTCTAACAGGGCACCATGAGGATGCCAATTATCCCCATCACAAATAGGCGTGTTTGCCATTACCAACCAAGTTTAATAAAAATTAAGGTTAAAGGAAGAATCTAGTCTTTAAAATCTTCCTCCAAGCATATGTTGAATATGCAGCAACCGAAACAGCCCAGTTGCTACTTTCAGCTCTACATTAGATTAAGTAACAAGTAACAAAACTTTGCACAGGACTCTACAATGTTGCATAATCCTTTCGAATCTGACTTGAGGGTGAGAAGAAAACAAGTGCAACGATAAAGCTTTGCAATGTAAATCCTTGTCTCGAAAGTACCAGAAGCAATGCTTATGCATAATTGCGTCTGACTAATTTATTTTTTTCATTTGACAAAGATACGATCGCTTCTTATTTGGAACAGTTTCTCCAAAAAAAGTGATATAAACGTCGAGCGTCATTGTCTCTACTTAACTGAAGTCGTCCCTTAATTTCATTACTTTTGCCTCAAAGAAATGAGGTTTAAAAAAAAAACATTCAAAAGTACAAATGCAACTTCCATATATATATATATATATATATGATATCATAAGTGGCCTAGGATCTGGGGATTATAAATGGAGGAAGAAATAGAATTAAAAGAGTACAAGAAGTTTATAAATATCACTTAAACGCCGTTCTAGATAGAGGAAGTAATTTATATATTGGGAAATTCTTATGGAAATATCAAATAAGTCTCTTGATCTTGCAATAGCAACAATAAATTCTAATATAAAGGTGATTATTTCTACACAAAAGACTATGTTATAAATGAAATTAAATAAAATAGCATGCATTATAAGCTATATAAAGACCATAAGCAATATATAAATGAGAAGTAGAATTACTAAACTAATCATGTAGGTAGTATTGATAAGCAGAAATGAAAAGGGCAAAACAGTAAGAAAAAGTAATGATATATAACGAATGCAGTAAATTACCTTAAAGTAAAAGACAAATTAACCACAGGCAGTTCGACCTGCTGATTGTGGGGTATGTAATTGCAAGAAAGAAATCAAGAAGAGATTACTGTTATTTAAATAAGATGGAAAGATTACAATAATAGTATTGAAAGATTACAATTAAAATGTAGATATTAAAGTATAAGTGCGAAAGTAAATAAAGGCCTTTGTATTCTCATATTATGAGCAAAATCTAGAATATAAGGTGAGTTAGGGATGTTATAGAATCTCCAGGAAGTATTGAGACTTATTAGTTATGTAAGAGATATGGAAAGATTATGAGATGAATGATCTCTTATTTCTTCAAGATAGGATTGGAGAGATATGGGGAAATTGGAGAGGTTTTGAGAGATATGGAATTCTGAGAAAAGAATTGTATGTCCTTTACCAAGGAACGATGTTTGAATATATAGACAGACTGGCATTCTGTAAAAATGGTTCACGGATAATACTATAGCAAATAATAATAAGTGCACAGTGTTACAGTAAACAAACACAATTATGAAAGCTTATGAAAAGAAAAGTAAAAGGACAGACAGATTCCTTTCGGCCATGTATCAAATTATGAAATAAGCAAGAATATTTCGGCACCTTTTATCTAGGAAAATCTGGAGAGATCTTCTGGTGGCTCCTCTTTTTCTTCTTCATCCTTTACATCTCCCCATGGAATAGGTGGTATTCCTAAGATGCCATAACAATCATTCTCATTGAAATTTCCGTTGTGATGAGAATGAGAAGAGTTAAAATCTTCAGTTTGAGAAAGGGTCTGCTTTAGCATTCCTGATAATTGCCGATGGTATTTAGCAGATGCTAATTTGGACAGAACAAACCCTTTATCATGTAAGAATGGAGTAATATTATCGGATTTTTTAGGTTTCGATCCTCTAGAAATAAGCCATTGGGTAACGACTTGTTCATTCACTCTATCAAATAATTTGAAGCCATTCCATCATTTGATTTTGAATCTTCTTATTAAAATGAGAATGCCTGTTTCAATGGATTTTCGGTAATTGAAATGCCAACTGAGAATCCATGATATTCCGAAATGGTAGAAAAACAGCATTTGTTTAAGGAAATTTTTGTCATATAGAAGTGGAGTAAATTTTTTGAGAAATATTTCGTAACTGGGCTAGATCTTTGGGTGAAGTATTTCATCAGTGGGTCCAAGATGTTCCCACCATTTGATGAACCAGTATGGAACTTGTTTAATATCAAAATTTTCAAACAAAAATAACTATGTATGACAGTTATTGGCATTTTGTCTCCAGAAGGTGTTCTACCAAGCTTGTTTGTAGTTAAAGTATGAAAAAGATGACCTGTACGGTAGAGATTCAGCCATCTTGGTATCGAATTTTTTCAAGGATAATGGATCAGGTTTCCATTGAGAAGGGTGAAAGATCCTATGGATTCTGGCCATAGAGTAGTTTGTATGGCCCTTATCAGAAAAGTGTCGAAACGTGACAGATTTTGTTTCTGTCAAAATTTTTTCATAAAACTCTATCGTTTTATAAATATCATGAGGAGTGTAATTAAATTTTTCAGAAAACACATTTTTTTGCAAAAAGGTATGGATCTTCATTATAAAAACATTGCAAATATTTTGGAATATCGTTTTATGGAAGAATTTGGTTGTTGGAGGGGTTGCTTGTATCGACTGAATAACTATCTCACTAGAAATTCTTTTTCCTGTCGCCTTTTGAGTGGCTATGGGAAAAGGATCAGGACTTTCCATTGCCATAGAAAGTTGGGACTGATTATTGAAGGCCTGTTGAAGAAGTTGTAGTGCTTCTTCATGAGATAATTTTGTAATATCAAAAGGAGTACCTGATTCTTGTTTAACCTGGTTAGAAATGGTAGTGATATTCAATGATGGTTGAGTTGCTTGAAGCCAACTCCTGATGTTGGTTAATTTTCCAGAAGGCTTTTGTTTTGAGGATGGTTCGGCAATTTATTTGCTTGTATCTCTCCGGTTTTATCTCTCCTTGTGGGATTGTTGGGAGGTTTGGGAGGCATTTTCCCTGTAAAAATTCTCTTGTAAAAAGGGCTGGGAGAGAATTCGAAGAACCATTTATGAATTCTATATCAAAATAAAAGACAGATAAAATTGCTTGCCATCTAGCAAAAATTTGTTTAGAAGCAATATTTTGAACATTTTTCTGCAAAGCATCTTTTGCAGATTTGCAATCAATTCTTTGCAAATTATGTTAATTTGGGGAAAAAAATTCAATGATATAATTCAAACTTTCAAGAAATTTTTGCAATTGATTTTTATCTCTGATTTCATCAGGAAACTCTTCAGAAAATATTATCGATCTTTCAATGAATATGATAGTTTCTAGATGAATGTAATGTCCTAGGAAGCATATCTTTGTTTTGAAAAGGGATATTTTAGTAGGTGAAACTACTAAACCATTTCCTTTCACAATATTGATAAAACGATTGATATGTTTAAAATATTTTTCTATGGATGTAGAAAATATTAAAACATCATCTATGTAAACTATAATATAATCAGAACAAGAATTAAAAATATCGTTAATTATTCTTTGGAATTTAGAAGGGGTATTTTTTAATCCAAACTACTTGACATTCCATTCATATTGGCTAAAAGGAACAGCAAAAGCTGTTTTGTATCTATCTTTTTCGCTAATTTGAATTTGTTAGAAACCTGATTTTATATCAAATTTTGAAAGGATTTTTGCATCATGTAGTCTATTCAACAAATCCTTCTTATTAGGTATTTGATATCTTATCCATTTTAAAGTTGTATTTAAAGGTTTATAATTTATTACCAATCTTGAAACTCCTCTTGCTAGTTCAGTATTTTTGTTGACATAGAAAGCTGAGCAACTCCAACGTGATTGACTTTTCTTAATAAGCTTCTTCTAGAGAAGTTCTTGTATTTCCTTTTGACAGAAATTTATAACTTCATGATTTATTTGAGAAGGCCTAGTTTTAGTAGGAATGTCTTTTTCTAAAAATCCTGGTTTATAAGGCAAATCAACTATATGGCATTTTCGTGACCAAAAAGCATTGAGAATATTTGAACATATGGAACTTTTTATTTGATTTTCAAGGCTAGAAATCCTTTTTTGAAGACTTGTTTCAGAGAGATTTTTGTCAATCTTTTTATATTCAAGATCTTCTTTAAAAAATTGAAGATGAGTCTCCTTGTCTTGAATAATATAGTTTATTTCAGAAATAGAATGTTCTTGAAGGGTATTTAAATTTTTGGTATGTGATTTTGAAATGAAATCAAAACATATCCTTTTGCCTAATGTTTTTGTTTCAATTCCTTTTTCAGAAACTTTAAAAGGTTGTATTAAATTAATAAAAGGTGACTCCAGAATAACATTTTGTTTGATATTTTTAACAAGAAGAAAAATGAGTTTTATAAGAAATTTGGTCTTTCATAACTTCAGCTTCGGGGATTTTAAAGCTTATATTTAACTTATTCCTGGATGCTGATCTGAGAGACTGGAAAGTTTTTTCAAAATATTTGGTTGGTATAAGACCTTCTCTTATACAATTGAGATCTGTATCGGTGTCAAAATAGCTGTCGTTTTCAAAATAAATTCATTATGAACTTTTATAGTAATATTAATAATCTATTTTCTGGTTGTTATTTTAGAAAGCATCAAAAGGAAGTTTGTATCAGAGGGAGAAGGGAGTTCATAACTTTCATTTTCCTCAAAATCTTTTTCCTTTTGTTTTCCTTTTAAAGTCTTTATTTCAATATCTAAAATTTCTCATTACATAATTATCTGAGTAGCTTTGAGATTTTGGATTTCTTTGCTTTTGTTTATTGATTTCATGATTAAGATCACTTATAGAAATATGTTTAAAACTTGTTTTCTTTTCCTTACTAAGTATGGTAGAAATATTATAAGGATTATCGGAATAAAAAACTGGCTTGGAATTTTGGAAACTGTTTAAATATTTTATTTTTGTTTCCGGATCAATGATTTGATCAATTGTTTGCAAAAGAATTTCTTCTTCTTTTGTTAAAATATTTATTTCAAAATTAGTGGCTTTTTCATCTTCACTTTTTGAAGTTGATGGTGAAGAGGTTTCTAAATCACAAATTTGAAGGCCTTTTTCAAAACTAGATTAATCAGAAGAACTACTGTCAGTCTCAGTCATTATTTGGTTGAATTGATTAATAGTTTCTTCGTCCAAACCTAACTCATTAACCTTTTTGCTAATTTTATAATATCGAGAAGTGTTGCCTTTTTTGCCACAATTATAGCAAGAAATGTTTTTAAAATTCTTTCTTGGTTTCTTGGTTTTATCAAAACTTTCATTCTCTTTCTTCTTAGAAAACCTTTTATCAAATTTTCTCTTACAAAGTTTTTTTATAAGAATTCTTTTGATCCTTTTGTTTAGAAAAACATTTTCCTGAGCATTTGGGTTTTTCAAAAGATTCAAAAGATGGGTCATACTAGGCACAAAAATCTCCTAATCCTTTTTTAGAAAGTTTTTGTTCCTTCTTGATATGCTTTTGAAGACGAATATTGGCACATAATTATGTTCATATTTTATAAACATAAGAAGTTAATTCACCATAAGAAAGATAGTCATATGGAACTTGGTTTCCATATTCTTTTTTTATCTTATTACGAATTTGTTCTCCTATGAGTTTTGGTAAACTAGCAAGAAATTTTTCTTTCCAAAATGGTTGGTTACAATATGTTATTTGGAAAACTCTTGATAAAAATATTTCTTTATATTCCCCTAAATTCTCCTAAAGATCTACATTTTATATTGGATGAAAGATCTTGGTTTTTATCAAGAATATGAAAAGAATCTCCTAGAAAATGTTGGGATATAAAAAATATCAAAGTATTAACAGCATCTTGAATGGGTTGGTGATTTTCATCAACTATACTTTGGCCAAAAGGGTCAAGTTTATAAGCATTTAGAATTTGGGATCTTTGCTCATCATTCAGGTAGTTATCCCACTATCTTTTGAACTGGCCTATAAATCCGACCATTAAAAGATAGGCAACAGAATGATCAGAAGTGTCGGGAATAGTTTTATAAGTATTAGCAAGCATAACCATTTGGGTCAAAATGTTTATGAGGTTTTGTTCAGAAACACTATCTATATTCTATTCATAAATTGCACCAGAAGAATATTTTTTTGGTTTTTGAAAAAGTTTCTTTTGTAAGAATGTCAAGGGGAGAAGCACGAGAATAATATAATTTTCGGGGCTCTTTCCAACTAATACGATTTATTTCAAGAATTGATTATGTATCAAATTTACCCAAAAGATTGATTTGATTAAAGGATTCAATATGATCATGAGTGTCTTTGACACTCAAGTTTTGGATTAAAGGAATATCTAAAATCAAAAGATTTTTAGGAATTAAAACTGATTTCTTCTGAGGAGTTTTCTTCTATTTTCGAAAGCTTTAGCAAATTCAATGCTGGGATTTTTTGGAAGTTCAAAATTCTTAAAGAGTGGTGGTTTTAAATCCCTTTTTGGGGTCAATATAGAAGAGGATGAAAAGCTATTTTGGGTAAAATTTTCTATTCAGTCTAATTGTTTTTCTATAGTATGAAGATGTTGGTTTGAAAAATTATTTTGTTCAACAATTTTTTTGATTCCTATGCCATCTATTTCAGAAGCTATTTTGAAATGAGAAGCTATTATTTTAGTTTCTTGATGTTCAAATTTAATTTTCCTAAGAGCAAGATGATTAGACTCGTTGACCTGGTCATTGTCTAATCTCCATTTGTAAAATTGGTCCAAAACAAAAATTAGTTTTTCTTTTAGAAATTTATTTTCAAACCAATCAAAGAAGAATACTTGGATTTCATGTTGGTACATATAATCATAATACTCTTTTTTGATTTTGAGTGCTTGGTTTCGAAAATTCTCAAAGAACCATTCTATGATTTGTTTGTTTTCAAAAGAATTAAATTCTGAATTTAAAATTATTTTATCTGGTTCAAAAACTGATTCTAAAACGTTGATTTCAGAATCTTCCATTTCAGAAGGAGTTGGAACAGGGAAATCAGAAGTATGTTGATAAATTGGTGTGGAAATTCCTGACCTGTTATCTATTCCACTGATGTTAGGAAGAGGGGAAGTATTTGCAGATGCTTCCTCAGGATTATTCAAAGGAACATTAGGAATAGTATCTATAGATCTTCGAGAAGAAGTGGAATGCTAAGAGGGAATTGATTTGATGTCACGAGACCTCTTAGGAATATCAACAGATCTTCTGGAAAATTGAATAGTCACTCTACCTTCAAGGTGTTGAATAATATTAGTAGGATCAGAATTTTGAATGATTTGCTGGGGAATACGGTTTTCTAATTCCCATTGATCAGGAAGAGTTATTTGGTTCCAAGGAATGGTCCTGAGAATGGTAATATTTGCTTTAGAAATATCCATTTGTAAAAGAAGAGTTTATCTATTGGAATTTAGTTTAAAAGCTTTGCTACCAAAAACAGAATTCATTACTTTGTAATAAACTATGTAAATAAGAGCTATAGGGATAGAACCTTCAGCTTTAGAATAATTATGGGTTTTTATTTGAAGAGTCAGAGATTTTAAAATATTTTTGTTTTTAAGAGAAATGGTGAGACCATGATGACTATCAAAATGAATTGGTCCACCATAAAGACTTGTTTCTATGGCTCCAAGAATAGATTCATCATATTTAAAAGTCCCGCATCTCTTAAAATAAGGAGTAAAGAAGTATCTAAACTTTCTTTAGTAAGGGGTTTTGCACCAACCTATACCAAACCTATATTCATATAATTCTATTTCAGAGAATGTTTCTTTATAGAATTTTTATTCAAAAGTTGTATTGGAGTAAAAGAATTAGAAAGTGGTACGTCTCTTTCTTCGGTAACAATGACATAATCATTATGGTAAAAAATTTTAAACTTTGAATGCTCATAAATTTGGTTAAGCTTGATTTTTGGAATGATCCAATTTTCGATAGATTTATTAAAATCTTCTATGCTAATTTCTTCTTTATTTATTGGTCATTGATCTAAAGACATTTGTGATAAAGAACTAGAGGAAGACTCGGATCTTATTAATAAGTTCATTGTAAAAGACTACTTTTTTTCTTTTCAATTGATCTCGATGATGCTAACCAACAGACTCACTACCCCACTGGGTTTTACTGCCGGGACCACATCCATAGATCAATAGAAAAGATCTTCACGAAGGAAATTGCCTTCACTGCAAATGATCTTATATAGAATATCTTTATCTACCATTTGGCTCTGATACCATAAGTGGTCTAGGATCTGGGGATTATAAAATGAGGAAGAAATAGAAATAGAAGAGTACAAGAAGTTTATAAATATCACTTAAACGCCATTCTAGATAGAGGAAGTAATCTATATATTGGGAAATTCTTATGGAAATATCAAATAAGTTTCTTGATCTTTTGTGTGTGTGTGTGTGTGTGTATAGATTTTAACGAATAGTTCCTCTTGTTTTGGGACACGTATGATACTTGCATAAAGTGGCCTATATATTAAGGAATGACATGCTAAGATTCTCAAGATTAAAGGATAACGAGAGAGAAATTATTATCCGCACCTCGAGCCAATCGCATATTAAGCAATATTTCGACCAAAAAACAAAAAACACATTAAGCAATATGAAATCCCCATCTGGCCCGTACATAAATGGTTCTGTCCAACGTATACCATGGAATAAATCCATGCAATACTGTCCTAGGTAAATCCTTTCTTCACATTCAAACCTTTTAAACAAACATGATTTCCTATTGACAGACGCAAGATCATTGTAATTGACAATAGGCAGAGACCGCCTATTCTTGCAGACACATTGCCTCTTCAGTTTGTGCGCAAACCATGCAAGAAAGAAGAGAGCCGAACCTACTTATGTTGCGCACACACAGTGATTATGGTGATGGCATGTCACGATTATGAGGGCCTTGTGTTGGAGCAAAATCTTGTTAAAAGAAATAGATAAATGTACTGAAAATTCCAAAACTTATCTCAAAAGTGTTAAGTCGTAAAATTTTCAAAAGGTGCAATGAAGTTTTAAAATTTATTACAAAAATACAATTAAGTCATAAAGTTTTCAAAAGTGCAATCAAATCTTTAAACTTGTGAAGTCGGTGCAATCAAATTTAAAAACCTACTAGCGTTTTTCATTCGTCAAGTTGAATGGAGTCAATATAAAGATTTAATTGCACAAATTTGAAAAGTTTTAGGAGTGGATTGCACTTTTGAAAGTTTTAGGACTTAATTGCACTATTGTAACAAGTTTTATGACTTGATTACACTTTTTGAAAGTTTTAAGACACAATTATATTTTCAAGATAAGTTTTAGGACTTTTAGTGTACTTTTCTCTAAAAAAAAAATAAAATCCAAGATTGCAGCTCAGCCATCTTCCCACGGGGATGGCAGTGAAATCGGCCCCGCTTTCATTCACTGTACAATTCTTTATCTTTACATGCAACCACTGTGTATGTAGAACTCCATGATGAATCATGCAAATCAACGATTTTTGTCTCAATTAATAAACCCTCGAGTATGTACGAGGAGGCATATATTCACCGTCAAGTTTCTGCAGGGCTTCAATTGTTGCAAATGCCGTGCTATCAGAAAGACTTGAAGTTGCCATTCTCTCAATTTAGAGTCGAGTCCATTCTTGATCCTTAAATGTTCAAGTTGAGTCGGGTTTGAGAACCGTATCAACTCCAATCAACTTGATTGTACAGTTATCTCTGAACAAGGAATTATACGAAGGATCTTTTATAATCAATTTCGAACCAAAGGTCTGCTAGAGGTTGTAACAATCCGAACGATACCACTACATGAGCACCCTTTCGACATTACACAAGAACCGTTGCTTTACTTTTAACTAGCACTAAACACCGTTAAAAGTGGTCCAAATTGCCAAGAAATAGTTCCTTTGCACGAGCAAAAAACCAATGTATTTTCACACAGGGAATCTCGTTCCACCATATGTGAGTTCTTTCGAATTAATTTCTTGTGAAGGGAAGTGTAATCAAACAAAGATGAAGGAGAATTTGCTTTATCTTTGCATAAGGAACTTCCTACGAGACGGATTTAGAACTGACGGAGAGACTTAGTCAAGCGGTACAAGAATAAGCACAAAGAGATCAGCGCTGGAAAGCTTGACAATCGATTAGCTTGCAAAAACAATGGCATTGAGAGCGTTGACCTGTAACTCTGGGTTCATACATCAAATAGTTTATCCAGAAAATCCTGTAATTTATGCTGTAATTTGTTTGTTACTTAAGAGATTTTATCTGAAAAGCTTTGTTCTTATTCTTGTTCAAATGGCACCAGCCCAACTGGTCGACACCCACGGTTTTAGCACCCCTGGTTTTTTAGAAACTTTGAGCTGAGTTTTGCCATACTTTGACTTTTGATAAAAATTCAATTCATTTCCCCTCCTCACGTGTCGTCAAATTGTTTTTAATTGTTCACGGCCACAGTAGTCTTACTTGGAGTGCTTCTCCAGCAAAACTCCTTGACCACGAACTACATTCATTTGTCTTCTCTCTTTCTTCACGGTGTAGACTTGACCAAAATGAGTTGTTCAGCAAGATCATTTTGCTAATCATGGTTATCAAGAATATAACATCAGGCAAGAAAGCATTGTTAAAAGTTGTGATTCTGTGCTGGTCATGATCATTCCTATTTCGTTAGTAAACTTTTTATAAAGGCACTAAAAAATCATGAATTTGGGGAATTTATCATTCCAATTTCTGGTTTGTGAGACAGCGGTCCAAGATTTTCACTTAAAAAATAATAATGTGTATGTGATTTTAAATGGGAAAAAGGAAAAGGCCTAGTCTATCTGTAAATGCTGGTATTGGGTAAGTCCCCTTATAGAATAATATTAGGGGTAGGTTAATGAACAACTTGATCACTAGAATATCCCAAAACCAAGCCATTTTCTGCTGTACGTGCGCCTATAAAAGGCGCCAACTTCAGTTGAAAGACAAACTGAAACTGAAACTCTTCTGAGATGGAGTTACAGTATGTAAGTGGAACTATTGTAGCTCTTCTGTTACTAGGATGTGGTTTTTCATTGCGAATGTCGAGAAGAAAGAGGCGAAGCAAAGGCGGCTCAATTGGGTTTCAGAAACATGGGAATGGAGACGGACATCGGGACGTTGCTGAAAGTGACGATGTCGTTATTGTTGGTGCCGGGGTGGTTGGCTCTGCCCTTGCTTATGCTCTTGGCAAGGTAATATCATGACCCAAACACGGTATTATTCTAAATGGAACATTTTGTAGTAAAAATCTTTTATACGAACAGAGTGAGTTATCAATTTTCACAAATTCTCTCGTTAGGCAAGGTTGCGGAAACATATGAATGGCAATGGCAATTTGATATGCGGGCACATTTCCTGCATTTTCTATTCCACTTAATGAGCATTTTTACTGGTTACAGGAAGGGCGTCGGGTTCACGTGATCGAAAGAGACCTGTCTGAACCAGACAGGATTGTTGGCGAACTTCTTCAACCGGGAGGCTATTTGAAATTAGTGGAATTGGGTTTAGAGGGTAAGCCGGAAATTTAAAGCACCCTTAAGAAGTAATTATGGAACTTCTCAGCTTTACTTTGCGATACTATCTGACACGAATGTTTCACTCCAGATTGTGTAAAGGACATTGATGCACAAGAAGTTTTCGGGTATGCTCTTTTCAAGGATGGAAAGAAGACAAGAATTCCATATCCCTTACAGAATTTTCGCTCAGACGTCGCAGGGAAAAGCTTCCACCATGGAAGATTTATCCAGCGATTGAGGGAGAAAGCATCGTCTTTATCAAAGTACCTACTTTCAATCGTCGATTCATTCATTGTGCATTCACTCGATCTTCCTCTTGTTCAATATATCTGTCATGTGCGATCATCACAAATGGCTGTTTTTATTTTCTTGCACATGGTTTTAGCATTGGAATATGTGGTTTTTCTTGTTTCAGGCAAGTGTCTGATCATTCTGTCCCCATTGCAGTGTGAGACTAGAACAAGGTACGGTAACATCCCTGCTTGAGGAAAATGGGATGATCAAAGGGGTGAATTACAAGACAAGGACTGGGGAAGCATCGACTGCGTATGCTTGCCTTACAGTTGTGTGTGACGGTTGTTACTCAAATCTCCGACGCTCACTTTGTAATCCTAAGGTCTGAGAATTTGGTTGATCTCTTAAGGATGACTTATCTTTTTCTCGAAAATGAAGGTCATGGATATGCCAACTCGCTCGTTTGTCCCCTGAAAATGGCGTTGTCTTCATGCAGGTAGATGTCCCTTCGTGTTTTGTTGGTTTAGTCCTAGAGAACTGTCGACTTCCTTTTGAAAATCATGGGCATGTCGTTCTGGCGGATCCGTCGCCCATCCTGTTTTATCCAATAAGTAGTCACGAGATTCGCTGTTTAGTTGATGTACCTGGCCAAAATGTGCCTTCCATCACAAACGGTGAATTGGCGCAGTATTTGAAGACTGTTGTGGCGCCACAGGTACGTACTGATCACTAGCATATTTCATTGCCAATTACTTAGATTTGGACCTAATCAGCAATTGAGTTGGCAATTTATCTTCCTATGGTCTCTGAGCACTTGATATTGTATGCATTTATGGAATAAGTAAAGAGATCTCGTTCTTCAGGTGCCTCCTGAGCTGCACGATTCCTTCATGACTGCAATTGACTCAGGGAATGTAAAACCGATGGCCAACAGAAGCATGCCGGCCGATCCTTGTCCCACTCCCGGGGCAGTTTTGTTGGGAGACGCATTTAACATGCGACATCCTTTAACTGGTGGAGGAATGACTGTGGCTTTATCAGACGTTGTTGTTCTACGAGATCTACTCAGACCTTTAAGTGATTTCAACGATGCATCAACCCTGTGCCAATATCTCAAATCTTTCTATACAATTCGTAAGGTGAGCAATGAGCAGCAGGCTTTTTAGGATAAAAGCTACATGATAGAAATAGTTTTGTTCCTATTGTTATGGTCTTTAAAGACTGCATAGGGTTCGCATTCAAGCAACATTAAACCACCTCGTATGATGTCTTGGAAAGATTGTATCAATCTCTAAGCATTTTGTTTTTGCAGCCCATGGCATCAACAATAAATACACTAGCAGGTGCCCTATACAAGGTCTTCTGTGCATCTCCTGATCCTGCAAGAAAGGAAATGCGCCAAGCATGTTTTGACTATCTGAGCCTTGGAGGCATATTTTCACTCGGACCAATTGCAATACTCTCTGGACTCAATCCTCGACCACTGAGCTTGGTTCTCCACTTCTTTGCTGTGGCTGTGTATGGCTTCTGGCGCTTGATGTTGCCTTTTCCTTCCCCAGACCGCATTTATACCGGGGCGAGATTGATTTCAGTGAGTGATCCATTTATCCTTGTTTACACTAGAGTAGCAAATTTCCCTTTACAAATCACGTCGGAAGTAAGAAAGTTTCTCACTTATTTGTTTTTGGTTGCTTGTAACAAAATTATCAGGGTGCGTCTGGCATCATCTTTCCCATACTTAAAGCTGAAGGCATCAGGCAGATGTTCTTTCCATTCTCTGTGCCGGCGTACTACAGAGCTCCCCTGTTGAGGCAAAGTATACAGAAGAAAGAACCACACACATGATCGACGAGATGTCCCATTAGCATTTATTCTACACATGTTTCCATCTGCAAAATTGGTAATAGTACAGTGTTACACTGCTCGAACAGAGAATTTAGTGTGGTCTAGATCTCGGAGTGGATTTAAATTCTTAGCTCTCAATTATAGGATCCTAGTACAATAGAAATTTCTCTGTTATGTCTGGCTTGTACAAGTTTCTTATCACAAAAGCAAATAGGTTCCTTGATCATTTTATGCTACCAAGAGTAGAAAATCTCAACATCGGATTGCAATGGTGCGTGATTGCTAGTCAGCATGTTCACGTTAGCTAAAAAAAGGGAAGCTTGTCTTCCACTCCCATCTGGAATTGTAAAGTTACAAAGCAAATGGCGACTGAGCAAATAACTATTTGGAGGAACGAGACAAGTTGAAATCCAAACCGGCGTTGTTTCCAGTATTTTTCCTTAGCAGAATAGTTATATCTGAATGCTGAAAGAGCATTGAAACAGAGAGACTTGTCCTGAAAAGTACTGTTCGTCTTGCATCCTTCGTTTGTAGTAGTTCATCTGGAAAACATATGGAACTACAAGAGCAAATGTGTCTATCAATTAACCAGACACATAATACTCAGAAAAAAACATCTCTGTACTCGCTGTTTCTTAAAACTCGATGACAATGAAAATGTGTAACAATGGCTTGCGTATTCTGTCAAAACAAGTCACCCTCCCTGCTGTTCCGACGAAATTGTGAGAAGCCACTGTTTATATTCCTGGGCAATTGATCACAACCAGGTAGATTCATGACCTTTTTTTACTTCGAGAAAGGTATGAAATCCGCCTTAAAAGAATCTCTGGTGCTACTTATATTTATATGTTGTGATTGATCCTGTCTTTAACATCAGTGATTTGGGCAAATTTAGACGCTTTTACCAAATGAACCATACTGCGACCAACAATACTGACGAGTGAAAAATGTAAAGATTCCTTTTCCATGTCAGTAAATTTTAGAATTGCTGGTAGATATCATGAGCTATTGGTAAAAAAAAAAATGACAGGTGATTTTTTTTTTCTTCTTCAGGTAACTAGTTAGTGTTTGCAAAAAAAAAAAAGACCAACTTTTGATTATTATCGATATGTGATAGACTTAGTCGATGAGAGCAGAGTTTGGTAATTTATGAACAGAATTATTGAAAACTTGATGAATTAACACCTTGAAGGAATCAACAAAAAGTGGAGTCAACAGTCTTGGATGCAACTGTTATAGAAATAACCGTTAACGTAATAGAATAAAGCAACCGTGAAGATAGTAGAGTTGAAGAAATCGTTAAGGTAGTAGAGTCAATGTAACCGTTGATATAACAATTCGGTAACCGTTTATAGCATTTGACTTCCGGTGATAACTGTCGATTGTAGACTTTAAAGAGTCACATCATACTCTTCAGAGATTTTCATGTGCACAAACAAATGATCGCGTTATATTTTAATTATTTTTAAATTCCTGCACATTAGTTAAAGTTTTCAGACTTGCTTTGTCGATTAAATTTTGGTGTGTTTCTTAGCTGTAGAATCTAGATCCATGTCGTTAATTAAATTCTGGCGTGTATGTTTGCCGTATATCTTGGGGTCCTCATCGCCGATTGAATGCCAGTGTTGCATTTTAACGTTCGCAAGTTTTGTCGTTGATTAAATTCTAGCATAGTTTGTGTATGTTCGATTTTGTTGAAGTGGTTGTGTTCTCAGGCTTTATCGTCGATTAAATTTTGGCACAGTTTGTATATGTTTAGTTTCATTTGAAGTAAGGCTATCGATTTTCTTGTTTACCTGTGATATTTCTTGTCCACATTCGCCATATGACTTGTCTCCTACAATAAAAACTGAAGAATGACTTTCAGTGAAAGATATTTCGTCACCGAATCCAATTTGATTGGAAAATCTTTTTGGCACGCTTGGTGGATTTGAGGAAGTACAATATCGAGAACAAGGAATCATCGAGAGCTTGATTGTCACAACTACTCAGTCTGAGACATCAACGGCTCCAGCAACAAAGCCAATCCAAGAGGCAACATTGAAATCCCGCAGCAATTCATGGAGGAGCAGACTGGGGAGGTGGCACCAAACCTTACCTTGGTGGTTATCATGAAGAGGCTGTTCAATGAACAACATAATAAGATGACGAATCACATAGCAAGACACATTTCTAATATGATCAGGTCGATGGTTGTCAATATGATTAACGATATCATCTCTAGGCCCAGGACATTCAATCAATCCATACCAATCCAATTGAGCACAACAAATTTTGGGTTTGTTCCTCCAAAATTGAATGGTGGAAATATTTAGGTCAAGTGATCCCACCACCAATGAGGATTTTACAAAGGCCTAAAAATCGTATCGGCCCTAAACCTAGAGAGCAAGAAGGTCAAGTCTATTGAACTATCTACCCTGAACCTAGGGGGTAGGATGGGTGTCAACTTGCGATAATAAATATATTTTAAAATATTAATGGTTAATGATCTTTGACATAAGACAATTTGATAAAATAATACAAGAGCTTTTTGTTGAGATATAAATTGTTGTCGATAATGAAAATATTTAGAAAATATTTTTTTAAATAATTGTTTGAATTACTTACAAAAACAAATGAACGAAAATATCCTTGACAAAAAACTTCTCTTACATATATTAATGGCTAATAATCTCCGAAAAAAAATATATGTACCCTGAATTCTCTTTTATACATATATGTGTATATATATATATATATATATATATACACTTTAAAAAAGCTGGTAACTAACTCAAATAAGAGTTAGTAATGCAAAATTAATCGGTAATTTAATGTATAAAAAGAGTTTGAAAGTAATGTAAATAGAGTTGTAACTCTATATAAAATTTGATAAATTATAAATACAAAATGAACGTTAATAAGTAACTTAAATTATAGTTGTGAACAAACCCAATGGTTATCTTATTAGGAGAAAAAGTGGCAATTCACACAAAATGGGTTGGTAATTTAACATTATAGTTGGTGAGTTTAAGGTGTTCCTAAGAATGGTAAATAAAAGTTGGTAATCTTATGGCCTTTGGCAAAATTGGTAAATGATAAGAGAAGTCTTTTCCTTGTTAGAGATGAAAGAAATTTATATTTTATAAAAACCAAATAAACATTGGTAACTAACTCAAATATGAGTTGGTAATGCTAAATTAATTAGTAACTTAGTTGGCGAAGTCGGCAATCACTCCAATTGAGTTTGGAAATTTCTAAAAAGAGTTAAAAAAAATTTTGGCAAGTAAGACAAATAAAGTGGTAATTCAATAGATAAGTTGATAAATTAAGAAAATAAAATAATTACAATTGGCAATAAACAACTCAACTGAGAGCTAGTAACCCAAGTAACTTAATTAGAGAAAAGTGATAACTCACTCAAATGAAGGTTGGTAATTTCATACAATAGTTGATAATTTTAAGGCATCAGTAAAAACGGTAAAGAAAAATTGTAAATGGAAAAGAAACTCTTCTGTTAGAGATAAGAGAAGTTGAATATATGTATATAAAATCACGGTCACTAACTCAAATGATGAGGTGGTAATGCAAAACCTGTCGGTTGGTCTGTAAGGCAAATAAAAATTGATAATTTAAAAAAGAGTTAGTAAATTTAGCGAGTTCGTAAGTAAGATGTATAAAAGTTGGTAACTTAATAGAAAAATTTGATAAACTTAAAAGAACTAAATAAACATTAATAAGCAATACATATGAGATTTGACAAACCAAAACTAGTTGATGACAAAAAAAAAAAAAACTAGTAAGTTGCACAAATTAAGATGGCTATATTCATATAGAATTGATAAATTTGAGACATCTATAAGCGAGACAAACATGAGTTGATAAATGACAACAAAATTTGGTAAATTAGAAAAAGTGAAAATAAAGTTGGTAAATAACTCAAATGAAAGTTAGCATCTCAAAAGTGATTGGTAATTTTGTCGAAAAAATTTGTTTAAGTCATTAAACAGAAAATTTATACAGGAATTGGTAAATTTGAGGTCTTCAAAAAAAAAAAAAGACAAATAAAACTTAGTAAACTATAAGAAAACTTCATAACCCCTAAAATTATAAAAAATAAAAGTTAGTAATTTCATGAAGGTATCAATAAGTTATCAACGAGTAACCGGAAAATTAGGTGGTCATTAACTTGTTTCACAACAATATTTTAACACTTATTGACTCTTCCAGACACATATCGGTATGAAATAAAAAAAAATATATTAATTTAGGACTAAACTATTCGATAGTCCACATTCATGAGCTACAAAGTCTACTTTTTCGACATCTCTTGGTGTCATAATTTAGGGTTTTAACTCTTGACCTAGGGAGTCTACTTTTTCTACACCTCTTGGTGTCATAATTAAAGGTTTAAACTCCTGATTCAACTGATGTTCCCAAGCTATGGCGGCAGAAGAAAAGGACTATTCATGTGCATGCTACTGCATTAGCGGGCGGGGTGGGAACAGCTTTGCAGTGGCGAATCCATACTAACATATTTGCAGAGCAGTTTGACTCCCTTAGGAAAATCATTTGATTAGATTAGGTCCCACTCCACTAGCCAGCAAACGTCCGTACTTCCATTTTGTTGGATGTTTATTTGTAAAACAAACAAAATAATACTTTTTTTTTAATCTCACATAGGAAAATTTTGACAAAGTGGGTATTTTTATAGCCGTGAATAGTCTCTTGCTCTTTAAAGTGAAGACAATGGGGTATGTGCTAATCCACACAATACCCGCGTGCGGGTGCGCGAATAATTGCGCGATTATTAGACGCACTTAGCACTTAATCTTTATTTGGTTTAATTAGCACTAAACCCTTTAATTTTTTTTAATTTTATTTCGTAAGGTTATCTCATTAATCTTTATTAGTTGAAAGGTAGTTTTTTTTATTAAATAATTTTCAAAATCATGAAAATTCGGAATTTTATTTATATATATTTTATTTTATTTTATTTCGAATTTTACATGTGTTTTTTCAAGACAACCTTTGGTGATTATACTTGTTCAGTTTTCAATCTTTTCCAAAGGGTTGCATTTGTTCAGTTTGCAATTTCTTCCGAAAGAACATCTTTGTTAGCTTTGCAACCTTTCGTGAAAAGTTGCCTATGTTCTTTAAGACCGATGTAACATCCCGAAATTCAACCCACTTTCGTTATCAAAGAAAGTGATATTATTTCTCATTGCGTTTCAGTAAGTCTCGCCCGGATCTGATTAATCTCGGGATACTGACCGATAGGGAAAGGCTAACTAGGAAAAACTGTACGTGGACCTAAGAACTTGACAGCGAATTGAGTCAGATTCCGAGATACGACAAGAGAATATTTTGTACTAATGTGGGCCGGTTTAAGGGAAGTGACGGATTAGGTTCGACCGACGACGCGCGATCGGATAGCGGGTGATTCCGCATGACCGAGAGTACATGCGTGACGAACGATCCCGAACTTGTTTCGAATGACCGCGACCCTCGAGACTAGCGATAAATTTTCGTGTTCTCTGGAAATCGAAACCGCCACAACTCGAGTATCCTGGGTCAATATGCGTAATCCCTAAATAGCCGCCCGTTAGTGAGAGACACTAAAACTGCAAATCGAGTTAGATTGATCGTGGAATTGAGTACGGACTTCGGCGTTGAATTTCGTGGGCGTACGCGACTATTTTGCAAGGACGATGTCATTTTTATGTGGTTACTCATATTTGGAATCAATAGAGTCAAAATTTGGAAAATTAACCTAAGATTGAAAAATTATCGTTTTGCCATTGTACCCCTAGCCTTGTATTCCGAATTTTGGGGTTGATTGGAGATTATTTTAAGGTTTAATATTGATTTGTTTCAGCCCAATAATACTGGAAATTATGGTCTAAAATGCCCCAAAGAGTTTTGCCAAGACTAAACCTCAACCTTTGGATTAGGGGCAAGTTTGGCATTTTGAAAGATTGGTCAACCACCCCACAATCTCACTCTCTCTTTAAACACTCTAGTCTCTCTCTCTCTTCTCATTTTCTACCCCCAAGCCACTGGCCACTCTCCCCTCTCCTGCGAGCTCCTCCCTCCCTGGCCTCACGTCGCCGCCGTCGTCACTCGCCGGGAAGCAGTTGCCGCTGCCGCTGCCGCTGCGGCCGGTGCTGCCGCCCCCTCGCCTCACCCCACCGTCACCATCCCAACCCCCTCTCTCCTCTCTCTCGCCGTGTCTCTCCCTCTCCCGTCTCCTCCTCTCTTCCTCGATCGCGCAAGGAACTCGCCGGAGCCGTCGCTCGCTGCCACTGTTCCGGCGCGGATCCGCCACTGCCCTGCTGTCCCCGCCACTTGCTCAGCCCTGTTGGAAGCCCAAGAATCCAAGTGAGTACAACTCTAATCCCGATTTAGGCTAATTTACATTTCTAGATAGATTTTAGGGGTTAATTAGGGTATTTTAGGGGTTAAATGGTAGAGGCTGTTAGGGGCTGATGTTGCGGCTAATTTGAGGGCCTAGGGTGATGATTTGATTGAGGTTTAGCGGCCCATATTGTGCTGTGCGATGGCTGGAAGCGTGGGGTCGAATGGGCCCGAGTTCAATCAAGTTCGGGTCCAATGGTGGAGTGTAGTGTGCACGCCTATATGGTACTCTTGGTGACTAATTTGGGTGATGTTGTGATGGCCTAATGCGATGATTTAAATGAGATTTGGTGGCCTAGAATGGATTGGTTGTTGGCTGATCATTGTGGACTTGGTTTGGGCTAATATGTGGATTAATTTGGGTGTAATGTGTGGGCAGTCTAGTGGCTGGTCGTGTGGTGAATTTCGAGAGCCCAATATGATGATTTGAAGGTGGATTAGTGGCCTAAAGGGGGCTGTATGGTGGCTGTTCATTATGGAGTTAATTGGGCCTTATTCGGTTAATGTGTGATTTTTGTGTGAAATGTATAGAGTGTCTTGATTGCCTATGTAGTGGCTGAACTGTGCACAATTTATGATTGATTATGTGATGTCATGTTGTGTGCTTGGTGTGGCTAAATGATGAGATGCTTGGTGGGCCTTAAGCATGTGTAATTCTATTGGCTCGATCGCGTGATTTTGTGTGCCAATTAAGTACCATGACTGTTTTGATTAAATTGCTTAAGTGAGTACGTTATGGCGCTAATTGAGCATGTTGCAATATTTATTAAGTGTGTGGCCAAGTGAAATTGAATGCTCAATGTAGAATTTGGATGCCCAAGTGTGATCGTTGTGACCCTGAATGTGCACCTTGAACATTGGTATCGCATGTGCATACGCGAGTGTGCGTGAATGACACTAGCATGTGATCACCTAATAGCCCTGATGCGTTTTATGCGGGGTTTAGATAAATAATCGGTGTGTATGAACGTGTGATCACATGAGACCCTGATGCGTTTTACGCGGGGTAGTGAACCATCCTGATGCGTGTTACGCGAGACGATGCCCGGATTACTGGAAGGCGACTAGCCTGATGCGTTTTATGCGGGTTGAGTGTCATGAGCCTGAAGCGTTTTATGCGGATCGGAGATCGATTTCAAAATAATTGACTTGATGCGTTTTACGCGGGTCAGTGAAATTGGCAATTACAAGTGTGCAGGAGTGCAAGTGTGCGATGTGCATTAATAATGCATGAATATCAGTGTGAGCACGAGCATATACATAAAATGCGTCGCGACTGATTGATATTCGCATATGTGACGTGATTGGATTTTGTGGCATTATTGCAATTGTGTATAATGCGCCTAACCTGCAGGGTCAAGTATCACTAGATTTGGGCCCGAGGGCTTGAGTCACTTAAGTTTGATCAGTGTGTTGTTTGATGTTCGTCAGAAGGTGCATGTTAGCCTAGCTTAGGTTTAGGGAATCTACTCACTGAAATTTATTTTCACGGTTGTTTAAACCCAAATTTTCAGACTCCTGATCTTGAGATGCCTCCAGTACTAGTACGTTTTGGGATTCTTCTCTGGATAAATCGGGAGGAGTCGGTGTACCTTGCAGGGAACATGGATTTTTGGGTCAGATATCTTTCCACGATTTGGGTCGAAGCGGGCGAGGATCTTAACCAGGCCCACAAGTATATAGTGTGGTGTATCAGGGACCAGGAAGGGACCTACGGACCTTTCTGATCTTTTGAAGTTCTGCTAACGGATGTTGGAGATCTTGAACTCCAGTGTCCCGATGGGGAACTGGTGAGCCCTGACCGTATACCGGAGGATGGGGATGTGGACCCGGAGCCGATGGAGTCAGAGGACGAGGAGCCTGAACCCATGGAGCAAGATGTGGAGCTGGAGGACGAGGCCGAGTCGATGGATTCCGAGGAGGAGTCAGTGGGGGCCGAGTTCAAGCAGGATTCCTTAGACTCCGAGATTGAGATGTCTGATAGCTCTTCCGAGTCATCAGGATCCGATTCGGATTGGGTTCCGTAGGTTAGCCTTAGTCCTAATTATGAGAGGGTTAGTACCTTTTTGACCAGAGCCCTTTTAGTGTTAGTAATCTTGACCGCTCGGGCCACCTACCCCTTTTTGTCAGTAGTGGCTATTGACCTGCTTTTGATTTTTGAGCGCAAGCTGTAAATGGACAATGTATATGGTTCCCAGTTTCAATACAAGTGTATATTTATTCATATTGTTTGTTGTGTGGCTATCCTTGGTGTTATGGTTTAAAATTGTCCGGGTGTTATATTGCTTCCGTGTGTGCTTTAATTTCTGTATTGTGCGTTGGGTCGGCGACACGTCCTGGGAAGTCGCACTCGAATTGACCTAAGAGAGGGATGTGACGTACCGTAGGGTGTGGGGCATGACAACCGATTTCTATGAATGTCAGTTTTTTCCGCAACAAGTAAAAGGACATCAATTTTTCAAGTCTTCTTTTAAAAACTACAGCCATCATTTTCAATTGTTTCCTAGAGAGATCCTGGAGAAATACTATACTTGCTATCTAGTATTCTCATTTCGAGACTTTGTTATATCTTGGAGGATTTTTGCCAGTGATTATTAGCAACATTATGGGGCAAATAAATCTTTAAGGAAAGTGATATTACGCGTCAAAGTTTGACTTGATTGCTCTTTTGATTCGAAGCCATTTATAATTTACAACAATTTTAATATCACGCCTCAAAGTCCGACTTGATTGCTTTTTTGATTCGAAACCATTTACAATTTACAACAATCTTAAGGATTTATTTCTGTTCAACAATGGAGTCGGAGATAATCAAAATCATGAACCAAGATATGGTCAAACTGGATCGATTCGATGGGAACAACTATGCTCGTTGGAGGGACAAGATGATGTTCCTACTCACTGCCCTGAAGACATCCTATATTCTGGATCCAAAATTGGCGCCTATTGAAGATCCGAAGCCTACCACTGAGGGAGGACAGCCAAGTGCGGAAGCTGTTGAAAGGATTAACAAGGAAAAGAGGAAACGTGAGGAGGACGAATTGCTATGTCGTGGACACATTCTGAATACACTGTCTGAAAAATTGTATGACTTATTCACTGAGATAAAGTCGGCCAGAGGAATTTGGAACGCACTGGAATTCAAGTACAAAGCGGAGGAGCAAGGTACCAATAAGTATTTGATTGCAAAGTATTTTGATTTCAAGTTTATTGATACTAAGCCCGTGTTGAAATAAGTCCACGAATTACAAGTGCTCGTCAACAAAATTCGTGCCCTCAAAATTGAAATTTCCGAAACTTTCCAAGTTGGAGCAATTTTGTAAAATTACCTTCAACTTGGAAAGACTACGGAAAAATGCTGATGCATAAGTAGGAGGACTTCACCTTGGAGCAAATACAGAAACATCTTCGTATTGAGGAAGAGTCACGTATACGTGATAATTCTGTTTTGTATGATTCCAAGGTAAATGCTGTGGAGAGAAAAAGAAAAATTGGCAACAACTTTAAAGTAAAGAATGGACATACAATTAAGAAGACGCATAAGAAGAAGAATGGTTGTTGTTTTGTTTGTGGCAAACAGGGACACTATGCCAAGGACTGCATTCACCGCAAGAGCATATCAAAGGACAAGAACATTCCGACAGTGAAGGCAGATGCAAATTTGGTTGAAGAGAACTATGTGGCCATGATTTCAACCATGTTTTCAAATATGAACATTGCTGAAATCAATGGTTCAATGGCTATGGTTTCTGAGATCAATTCTACTATTGTCCAATCTGGTTGGTGGTTAGATTCTGGAGCGACAGTCCATGTGTGCAAAGACAAATACATGTTCAAGCAATTTGAAGAGACTGTCGATGCAAATGTTCAAGAGGTCTTGATGGCATATAATGCTCTTGCAAAGGTTGCTGGCAAAGGCACCATGGAACTTGACCTTACTTCTGGAAAGAAGATTACTCTTCTTAATGTTTTTTATGTACTCGAAATTAGGAAAAACCTAGTTTCAATTAATTTACTTTGTAAGAGGGGTTTTTGAATTTTGTTTGAATCCGACAAGGTTATCTTGTCGAAGAATGGGATGTTTGTGGAGAAGGGCTATGCTAATGACGGCATGTATCAACTAAGTATCAATAATATTTTAGTATCTTCTGCTTATACTATTGAGTCTGCTACTTTATGGCATAGTAGATTAGCACATATAAATTTTCGCTATTTAACAAATATGAAAAAGTTAGACTTGATTAATTTTAATGGCGAATTAAACAAATGTGAAACATGTGTTAAGTCTAAACTTATAAAGAAACCATTCCCTGGTGTTAATAGAAATTTGAATTTGTTGGATTTGGTGCATAGTGATATATACGAATTCAATGGCATGTTAACTCGTGCTGGTAAAAGGTATTTCATTACCTTTGTGGATGATTTCAGTAGATATCTTTATGTTTATCTCATGAGGTCGAAGAATGAAACTTTTACCATGTTCAAGAAATATAAAGCTGAAGTAGAAAATCAATTGGAAAGAAAAATCAAAGTTTTATGTTCAGACAGAGGTGGAGAATATTTCTTAAATGAGTTTTCTTCATTTTGTGAAGAGCATGGTATTATTCATCAAGTTTCCGCACCATACACTCCACAACAAAATGGTATGGCTGAAAGGAAAAATCGATTTTTTGGAGAAATGGTTAATTGTATGCTTTTGAATTCAAAACTACCAATTAATCTTTGGGGAGAAGCATTGCTTACTGTATGTTATATTCAAAATAGAATACCATCTAAGAGAAATAACGTGAACCCTTATGAATTATGGAAAGGTGGAAAACCGAATATCTCGTACCTTAAAGTGAGGGGGTGTTTGACATATTATGGAGTACCAGACCCCAAGAGGATGAAACTTGGTTCTAGAGCTATCAAGAGTGTTTTCATTGGATATGCTGAAAATAGTAAAGCCTATAAACTTCTTGATTTAGAGTCTAATGTCATTGTGGAATCAAGAGATGTTGAATTCTTTGAGAATAAATGTTTTATGGGTTCTAAAATTATTGAAAATAATTCAAAACCATAGAAACTCAAGCAGATTCTCATGAGAAATGAACAAATGATTCTAGAGACATGATTGAATTGAGGAGAAGCACTAGATCAAGAAAATCTAAGGATTTAGGTCCAGATTATATTACTCACGTTTTCCTTATTGAAGGAGACAGAGATAATAACGTAGTAAATAAATACCTTTTAGTATTAAATTTAGAAGACGATCCTAAAAGCTTTATTGATGCTATGTCTTCTAGAGATGCTTCTTTTTGGAAAGAAACTATAAATGATGAAATGGACTCAATTATGTCCAATAATACTTGGGTATTAGTAGACTTACCAAAAGGATTCAAGCCCATTGGTTGCAAATGGGTTTTTAGAAGAAAATATCATTATGATGGTTTTATCCAAGCTTTTAAGGCTAGACTAGTGGCAAAGGGGTATAGACAAAAGGAAGGAATATATTAATTTATACGTATGCTCCTGTTGAATGTATAACTTCTATTCGAATTTTTTTTGCTATAGCTTCCATTTATGATCTTTATGTTCATCAAATGGATGTCAAGACTACTTTCTTGAATGGAGACTTAAATGAGGAAATTTACATGAAACAATCAGAGGGTTTCGTTCTTTCTGAAAATGAAAGGAAAGTATGTAAATTGACGAAGTCTCTTTATGGGCTTAAGCAAGCTCCTAAGTAGTGGCATGAAAAATTTGATTCGGTCATATTGTCTAATGGTTTCATCCACAATAGTGCTGATAAGTGTATATACTCTAAATTCACTAAAGACTATGGTGTTTTAGTGTGCTTGTATGTTGATGATATGCTTATCTTTGGAACGAATATGACTGGAATAGTTGAGACTAAGAAGTATCTAATCTCCATATTTAAAATGAAGGATTTAGGTGAAGTAGATACTATCTTAGGTTTTAAAGTTAAAAAACATGGTGGGGGTTATTCTTTGAGCCAATGTAATTATGTTGAAAAAATGCTAAATAAATTTCAGCATCTTGATTTCAAGGAAATAAGTACACCATTTGATTCAAGTATTAAGTTAAATTATAATACTAGTAGAGTGGTAGCACAACTTGAATATGTGAGTGTTATAGGGTCTTTAATGTATGCGATGCATTGTACTAGACCTTATATTGCTCATTTTGTGTGAAGTTGAGTAGGTATACTAATAATCCAAGTATAGAACATTGAAGGGCTATTACTAGAATTTTTGGTTATCTTAAGAGAACTAAAAATTTAGATCTGTTATATAATAATTATCCGGCTGTATTAGAAGGATACACCAATGTTAGTTGGATTACAAGTGTGTGTGATAAACATTCCACTTCTGGATGGATTTTCACACTTGGTGGAGGTGCTGTTTCTTGAGTGAGCAAGAAACAAACATGTATAACTCACTCAACGATAGAATCCGAATTCGTTGCATTAGCGGCAACTGGGAAAGATGCTAAATGGATTAGGAATTTGTTGTTGGATATCAAATTATGGCCTTGTCCTATGCCTCATATCTCTATTCATTGTGATAGTCAAGCTACTTTGGCAAGAGCTTATAATAGCAATAGTCAAGCTACTTTGGCAAGAGTTTATAATAGCACTTATAATGGTAAGTCTAGACATATTAGTTTAAGACACGAGTATGTGAGACAATTGATTTAAGATGGTACCATAATAATTGTCTACGTGAGGTCAAGTAATAATTTAGCTGATCTTTTTACAAAGGCTTTACCAAAACAGATGGTAACTACGACCTCGAAAGAAATGGGACTGAAACCCTTTAATTAAAATCACCAGTAATGGTAACCCAACCTTTTTTTAGAACATCACCAGTTACAAGGTTTAATAGATAAGAACAAGTTATTGAATGTGATTGTTTGATATTAATGCTAGCCCTGATATGAGAGTTAGTATCATCTGTTACGTTTTAGAGGATGAATTGAATTCTTAATGAAGTATAGTACAAACTTGTAATGTGTTAATAGTAACAGAAACACATGGTAGATACTTCACCTATATGAGCTTAGAAGTGGTGCCGCTTCTTATGAAAGTTTGGGTTGCTTTTTAGAGAGCTCATTAAACAGGATCAAGCACAAGGCCATAATAGTGCGGAGTAATATAGAACTTCTCGCTGAAACAAGAGGTTAGTATATGTGCGTTATGTCCGATTCTATTATTTAAAAGTATAAGTTTAAAGCTGAGCTACATGTCCCTTTGATAGAGTTTTGAGATACTTGCACTAAGTAAAGGTTTAACTCGAAAGAGACATTTGTGCATGTATATTAATCTCACCGAAATCTTGACTGTATGGTTTTTATTTTTATTTTTATTTAAAAAAAGTTTTTATTCATGAAATCTTTGTTTTACAAACAAAGTGGGGGATTATTGGATGTTTGTTTGTAAAACAAACAAAATAATGCTCTTTTCTTTGTCCCACATAGGAAAGTTTTGAGAAAGTTGGCAACTTTATAACTGTAAATATCTTCTTGCTCCTTAGAGTGAAGACAATAGGGTGTGTGCTAGTCCACACAATATCCGCGTGTGGGTGCGTGAATAATTGCGCGATTATTAGGTGCACTTAGCGCTTAATCTTTATTTGGTTTAATTAGCACTAATCACTTTAATTTTTTTTTATTTTATTTCGTAAGGTTATCTCATTAATCTTTATTAGTTGAAAGGTTGTTTTTTGTTTATTAAATAATTTTCAAAATCATGAAAATTCGGAATTATATATATTATTTTATTTTATTCCGAATTTTACATGTGTCTTTTCAAGACAACTTTTGGAGATTATACTTGTTCATTTTTCAATTTTTCCTGAAGGGTTGCATTTGTTCAATTTGCAACTTCTTTCAAAGGAACATCTTTGTTAGCTTTGCAACCTTTCGTGAAGAGTTGCCTATGTTCTTTAAGACCAATTTCTATAAATGTCAATTTTTTCTGCAACAAGTAAAAGGACATCAATTTTTCAAGTCTTCTTTAAAAAACTACAGCCATTATTTTCAATTGTTTCCTAGAGAAATCCTGGAGAAATACTAGAATTGCTATCTAGTATTCTCATTTTGAGAATTTGTCATATCCTGGAGGATTTTTGTTGGTGACCATTAGCAACATTGTGGGGCAAATAAATTCTTAAGGAAAGTGATGTTACGCCTTAAAGTCCGACTTGATTGCTCTTTTGATTCGAAGTCATTTATAATTTACAACACATTTTCATCCGCAAGTCTCAAGATTTGGGGTCCATTTACGAGGCGCATCGAATGAATTTATGTGAGCCCACTCCATCACGGCCATTTGATTTTCTAGAGTCTCAATTGAAATCGAACAAAATGAGAGTTGTGAGCATATGTATCACGCGTGCATATAAGCTAAGTACCCCTTACTGCACGAAGTGTTATAGGTCGATCACTTCGAGTCCAACGTATAGATTGTGCTAAAGATATTTTGGATTATGTTTAAGTAATCAATATAGCAACAGTGGATCGATCATGAAAGCATGGTAATAGCTCGGCTACGTGGGATAAGGGTAACATTGTGATCTGATGTACCCGGTCATATATATGCCTAAAAGATCTCTATACATCGGACATTACTGAAAGTAAAATTATGCACTGCCCGCAAATTCTGACTATATGAGCAAAGTTTCTCAATTGAATGACTACTTTAGCCAAAAAGACATAATGCATTCAGAGTTACTAAATCCGGGATGCAAATATATTGAAACAATTAAAAATTTTGCCTAGCTTTTTTGTTTCCCTTTCACTAATATCAAATCACTGCAGATACACACTTCCTGCTTAATGTAATGGTTTGAATTGTCTTACTTGCATTATCTATGTTAGTACTATGTAAAGTAAGCACTTGAATTTCGAACCAAATAAAAGTTAGCGCTTGAATTTAGTGTCACATCCCAAGAAGACAATAATAATCTTGCGAATTATCTAATTTTTTATTAAGGTACTCATAAATTTCCATTTTGACAAATGTGATACTGACTTAGTCTCATCAATTATTATTTAACTTTTACAGCAAAACATTCTTCATTGAGCATCTTTTACAGAAATTTCATGTGCTTAATTGGCAACATAGCTCAGGCAACTGCAGCTCTCAAAATGTTATATTTATTTAAATGGGAAGAACCTAATGTTTTTTTATTCAAATATACAGATATGGATACATAGATAATATTTGAATTTTGGCGACAAATTCATCGATAAGTATCTTTTCGCTGAGAGAAGCTAAGCAAAAGAAAGTAAACCCTTACTCTCCGGCGCCATATCGCACGTGGATGGATGCACAAGTGATGACCTACCCCCACTTACAAAAATGCATGTGCACCTCACCCAAGCATTACCAAAAAAACAAGAGAGGAATGCTGTCCTTACGAGCATCGGGATGTACTATTTTCTTATTTAATTCTCACTAAAACATGGATTAATTAAATTTACGATATGTGATTAAGGAAAGGTTGGTAACCTAAATGACTTTCTGGTGATGTACAATTCTCGCTGGAGCTTGCGCGGGAGTGACTTTACCGGCCACCATGCACAAACAGATTTTCCTTCATTGGCAACTCAACTAGATGATCGCTTGAATAATTTGAACAATATTTTTCAAAAAAATGATTGTTTGAATCATTTACATAAAAAGAACGAACGAAAAAAATATTTTTATCATCTACGAAATTGTTTAAATATAAATTGTTATCAATAATAAAAATATATTTTATCAGCTAATCATTTCAAGCGAAACAAACGATTATTTTCTGGAAAATATTTTTCAAATCATTCATTTTTCGCGAAACAAATGAAACTGTAATACAATAAATAGTCTAAACTTAAGTAAGATCGACCGGTAGCGAAGAAGTTTGATTGGACACGCATGTTTGTATAATCAAACATTAAAAATCACGATGTTCATATTTTTGGAAACCTAATGATTATCAAAATGTCCATACACCTTAGAGTAAAGATGGAATATCCGTACATACTTTTTACATATGTTTTTTCCCCGTGACGTGAGAATCGGGACCCTCATCAAATCTAGGGTTTCATTCGTTTTTTCTTCCTTCCTTCCTTCTTTTTCCTTTTACTTTGTTCTTCTTTGTTGCAGTGTCTAAGAAAGATGCCTACTGAGAGATTAACACAGACTTCAAATCCATGTCCTCATGCATATATATATAACCAGGAGCAAATGGGAGAAGATGCCTAACAGTAGAATCACGAAAAGTCTGTGATAAAAATAACGAGGCAAAATATTTTCTTAGCTAATTAGGTGACTGTGTGGTCCATAAATCCCACTTTAATCGCTGAGGACTAGTAGATAGATATGGTTCTAGGTTCATCCACTATCTGTCGACCTCATCAACCCTGAGCTCTGCTGTTTTGGATCTTCTGACACTTGCAGAAGATGGATATATAATTGTCCTCTAAGGTTGATAAGACTGTACATTGTCCGCTTGATGCGAATTTAAGTATTTTGATAAGTGAGTTCGAACTACAGGATGTTGAACTTATTTATGCACTCGTACATATCACGCCGTATCATTTTGTATTCCATTCTGATGTACCACCCATATACATGAATAGCATTCTCAATTGAATAATCGATCTTGATTTTATTTGAAAAACATGCCGCATGACACACAAGAACATATTAATATCAAATAAGGGTTTGGTTTTCGAGGAATTCATTAGAATGTCCAATTTGAAAATTTAAACAAGTAATTGAAGGGAGACTACATATATGCAAAAGATATTACGCGATAAAGTATTTAAGCGCTATGAGGTCATACTTATTGAATATTCAAATAAGTGAGAATGAATAAAGTGACTGGGCTTTCAACATATTTATCATTGTAGAATCACATGGTAAAGGAATTCTAGTAAATAATTTTCTTTATAGCATTTGTAAATGAGAGTTTGCACTTCATTACTGTTTGCGTAAATAATGCTTTATGCGAGGGGCATACTATATATAAATCCTTAATAGATTGATGTGTCTTTTGTGTGTGCTTGTTTTAGAAAGAAATGGTTCAGATGACGACGGGAATGACATATTCCAATTAATAAAGGTAATGATAATTGGTTGAGATACTATACTTAGTCAAGAGCATCATTAAAGTGCTTGAGCCATCATTATAGATTAGTAAATATTTTATAGCTAGACAAAAAGTTAAGATAATACATCGAAAAGTGACTATCCAACAGCTACAAAAAAACAAAAAAAAAAAATTTTTTTGACCCAAAAAAAAAAACAGCTACAAAAAAATAAATCACAGCGAAAAAAACAAAGAAAAGATGTATAGTTACTTCAATTCGGTTAAATCATATGTTAGGAAAACATTTGAACCTAATTAAAATCTGTGCATATGTAATCAATCAAATCGACATGTACCACCCATATTTTCTATGTTGTGATCGATATGCTAAAGAAGTTATCATAAGAGCGAGTCTACCAATAATTAGCTATTTTCTTATAAATCACATATAGATCATGAGATATATCGACAAATTGATAATGGGTTTCTACCTAAATTAGTTAGTTCTTGACGCTGTAATAGTGATTTTGTGCCGTCAAAATTGAACAGAAACTTTAGCATGTAATTGAGTTATAATTCAAGATCAAAAGACCACACAGAGAAATGCACCACGCGCTGCGACCGGCTGCTAGTTCTGCACGTGGTGCGACACCTAACTTCGACTCAACTCCGTCCAACTCCAACTTGTTCTCGTTCCTGCATGCCGACGGAAATCAACACGCACAGCTCGAAGACTCTCCCCCGAGAAAACACACGCAGAGTCAAAGAAAACACAAGCGTTGACCACGACCATCCGGGGCTCTTCATTTTCCAAAGCGCTTAAAAAAACTGAAAACCGTAAAATGTGAAAGGAGGAAGACCGTGCACAGAGGACTAGGTCTTATTTGTCTAGTGATTGTCTTCATTCAATGAGAGAGACACAGAGAGACAGAAAGAGAGCACTGGTATTTCGTATTTGTATTGCCAATTAAATTCTGCGTGGACCGCGCGCGCTAGTTCATGCAATCCTCAGTTCAATACAGGAGGGGAGCCACGGAAAAATGAGGAAGAAGACCAAGAAAAGGTTGTCTCCTGTGGCTAGTCTTTATTAAACTGAGGAAGCGGTGGCGTTATAGCTTTGACGTCAACATTTACATACTCCAGATAAGCTATCTCGCTTCTATATATAGCCACTTCAGTTAACCTTAATGGGTATCATTAATAAGGAGCAACCCCATTGGGACGCAAGGTTTCCAATCATGGGGGCTTCTCACTGTTCTTTTGCTCACTCTCTGTCTAATCTCCTCCTCCTCCTCCTCCTTCTGGCCATTGCTGCTCATGTTCGAGCAAGACCTCTAGTTGCAGGTAGCCCTTCCGACTTTGCCCATTCGCTACAACGTGATTTTCCCCTTGCTGCAGTTCGCGTTTAATGTTTAACTCTACTTCTTTTCATGTATATCACATGAGAAGTTCTATCATGACACTCTAGCTAATGATCTGGTCATTTCAATTGGTATTAGCATAAGATTTTTTGCTGCATGCAGTTTTTCAAAATAAAAAGATCATCTTTCATGTATGAATGACAAGAAAGAAGATCACAAGCTGGCTTAGCCGCTAATAAACCGCTTTTGGTTTCCAAGGACTATCTTGATTTTCACTGGAAAGCTGAAACTGGTAACTGAAGAATTATATTGCGTGTGAACTGCGGAGAGTTTGAGGGTGACAATTGAAGACTATGGAAGGTCATTGAGGCCACTGACTCTGCGACATGCGGCGTCGCCACCTGTAACGAGGCCACGCAAGGAGATGCCTGCAACAGCGGTGACTACGACGACAAATAACGATCATTATGACGAAGTTGTGGGACGGGCATACTCTCTACCACCACCACCTGCTCCAAAAGTATCTCCACCGATCCACCACATCACGTGTTTATACTGTCCTCCTTCGGACGATGATTTAATCTTATCAATGGTTACCGATCTCGATTCTGAGGCACCATCTAAATCATCACCTCCACCTCCAAAAGTATCACCGCCATCGAAGCAAGCGAAGGATGATCTTGAGAGGCCATCAAGATCACCACCTCCAGCTCCGAAAGTAGCACCCCCACGGAAACCAGGGACCGACGATTTTGAGGCGCCACCAAGATCATCACCTCCACCTCCAAAAGTAGCACCCCCACGGAAACCAGGGACCGAAGATTTTAAGGCGCCATCAAGATCACCACCTCCAACTCCAAAAGTAGCACCCCCGTGGAAACCAGGGACCAACGATTTTGAGGCGCCATCAAGATCACCACCTCCACCCCCAAAAGTATCATCCCCATCCCAGCATATTAACAATTCCAAGAGGACATACAAATCACCACCGCCATCTCAGAATTCATCGCCTTCGACCCACCAGTTAACCGAAGAATTTGGCCGAATTATTATGAGTAATTTCAAAAGGTCCCTGCCCTCTGCGGAGTTGTATCATTCAGCTTATTAATTCCCTTCATAGTCCTTAGTTCTAAGAGCTGCCTTTAATTTTGGGTGTGTTGATCGTTTGATTGTGTAGCTGCTGAATTTTTTTGCATCGAGTGTGATGCGAATATGAAGTGTTTTCAAGGTATAATGTTGTAAAGTAGCGGCTAGTTAGTGTACTTTGTAATTAGATGGAAGTTTAGCTGGATCAGTTCAAATCTGTATGAAGCTCCAAACTACAGTTGGTTGGGTACATATCTCGGAGTTGACTAAGATTCTAAGAGTATGTATCCAGCTAAGCTGCGTGGCTCATGCCGTTATACATATATGTTTTCAGATAACTGGGATTTATAAAAGAAAAACATGCTTCATGGATTTAGAATAAGTTCTCGCTCTCTAGCGAGGTTATACCAAGAAAAAGTCCATCTTCTAGATATTGACTTGCTCGCAGTTTGGGCTTGGAGTTGGGGAGCTCTCATTGAATATTGTCAATAAACTAAACTCGTATTTTGAAACACAATCGCGCGTTTGCATCTTGATCTCAATGTTCTGCTTGGCGTATATACACACTCTAGATTCCCATTAACTGATCTCCAACAAAATGTTTGTCTGAATCTTGTCCATGGAGAGCTAGTTTTTTGAGCTGTGGATTGAGCAAGACTTGAAATGTTCATCGTATAGTATCAGTACATAATTTCTCCCCGTAAGCAAAAGCAATAAAAGAGAGCAAAGACAAAAGATATTTCATTCCACGAAGGATTAAGAGCGATCGACCATTCATCTTTTGGCCTGCGCTCACCAACAAAGGAGGCGCAAAAGTTGAAAAGGATGATTTTTAAATGTATGATTTTTCTAGTAATGTGAAATTTACGGTTTTCATTTTCTGTCTTAAGATTATAAGCTTGCTATTTGTAGTCTTCTGGATCAGTTTTGTGGCAAGCCGACGGAGTCAGCATGGACCGAAATGGGATATTCCAATTAACTTGAAACTTTCAAATCTTACTTTGAATAAGTTGGCTTCCAAAGTAACAAAAATTGAATTTCATCTAGTATTGAGGAATTAATAAATGCTTTGGAACTTTGCTAGTAACAACAATAAATTACTTTGATATTGAAAAAGTTATTAACAACTCACCGAAATCACTAATTACTGTAAGGCAAAAACTTGCATTTCAAAGAAATTACAAATCAATGTGAAAGATTACGAAATGTGATGTACTGCAATTTACTTAGGAATGTTCAAAGGACACATTCGGTGAGTTTCTTGGCGAACTCATAAATTTTCATTCAAAGTAACCAAAAGTGATTCATGAAATTACATCTTGTATTGACAAGATTCTAAAAACTTTGGAAAGTCGCTAAAAATTGATTTTTATAATACAAGAAGACTTACTTTTTAAATGCAAAATTATTAACCATTGGACAAGCAACGTGATTACTTCTTAAGCAACTTCTTAGTGACTTTCAAATTCAGTTAATACTTTTGAATTTGAAATCTAAGTTTCATCTTATGAAGTAACCCAATTATAATGTCAAATAGATCTATAAAAGCATTATATCCAATAAATTAGACAATGATTATTTAATATTTTTTTGATGATTTAATACTTTTATTCTTCTTTTTCTTTATAAAAAAATCAGTTGTATTCTTTTAATTCAAGTTGAGTAACTCTGAAATAGCTCGAAAGAAAACGCTTGGACATTTGATTTTTTTAGTGGTCTCTAACCCCCTTTTTATTTGTCTTGTCTACATTTTAGTAAGTTTTACCGTCAACGAAGTATATTTAGATCTATAAATTATTTGTATTACTCCATGTTTGCGGTAATTTATCAAAGTCAAAAGCAGTACGTCGGTCGTGGGTTAGATAGCGACCTGTCTATTGCACCACACTAGGTTGAAGAGATAATAAAGAAAATCTGACATTTTGGAATAAATTACTTTTTCAGCAGTTCATATAAGCACATTTGAAATTCAATGACCTTTTTCTTATAAATAGAAAAGTTGGATCTCTTTTCATTTTTCTTTCTTTCAATTGGTTTATCACACCTAAGTACAGTTACAATAAGCGAACAACAATTTCATAAATAATAGTAATGTCATACACTTACAAATATGTGCTCTCTCATCTTCACTAAAATTTGTAAAAAGTAATGTCATGTACTTCAATAATTTTTTGATGTAAAGTTGAGTTTTATAGTGTCCAAATGAAAAAATGGGGAAAAGTATGAAAAAAGTTCTAAATCTATTGTATTGGTATTAATTCAGTTATAAACCTATCAATTGGATCAATTTATTGGCATCGATTTAATTCATCCGGCCAATTTAAGCCGAAAATTGCTAACATGAATGCTAGTTGTCCTTCATGCCACGATTGGCGCTAACATGAATATTTTTATTTAATTTTTAAATATTTTTTTAATTTTTTTATTAATTTTTCTTTTCACCAACCTCCATGATAGCCAACGACCTGTCGAATATTGGGGAGGGCGAGGGCTAGGACGCCTTGGCTAGCCTTTTGCGAGGGTTAGGAGAGGCTGGCCCTCATAAAATCTGGTGAGGGGATCCTTGCCTAGCCCTCCCTCTCGCTCGATGAGGAAATGCAAAATCGTGACACACGAAAAATGATGAGAGAGAGAGAGAGAGAGAGAGAGAGAGAGAGAGAGAGAGAGAGAGAGAGAGGCAGCAGCTAAGGGAAGACTAGGGTTTGAGATGAGGGCTTAAGGAACGTACGGATTCAGGAAAGAGAAATCAGGAGAGGTTTCGGCGAGTATGGTGCGAGGAATCAAATGTATGACTACTTATACTCGGTAACTTACAACCTATGATTGATTATTTTTGTATACAGCGATAGATCTAATGCTCTAGAAATATATAAATACTAAAATTAGCATATATAAATTGATTTTGGGCTCGGGCTATCACTAACTTCTTGGATGATAAAGTAAAGATGGTGCGTTCGTTTCGCGGAAAATGAGTGATTTGAAAAATATTTTTCAAAAATGATTATTTATATTGTTTAGAAAAATTAGTCAACGAAAAATATTTTTATTATCGATAACAATTTATGCCTAATTATTTTTGTGGGTAATGAAAATTGTTTCTATTTATTTATTTTTATAAACGATACAAGCTATTATTTTTCGGAAAATATTTTTGAAATCATTCATTTTTTTCCGCGAAACAAACATTTTTCATGCCCATGCAAATCTTATGAGGGCCAGCTGCTAAGTCACTAAGAAATTGTTGTAAATCTTATGAGAGAGAGAGCCAGCTGTTGCCATGAAAAAATTAATAAAATAGTCAAAAAATATTAAAAAATTAAATAAAATGTCCAAGTCAACGCTAATCATATCATGTAGAATGGCTGAGCAATCACACGGGACTTTCCACATATTTTCACCTTGTGCCCATGCAAATCTTATACAAGCGATTATACTCGGCAACTTATAATCTATGAGTAATTATTTTTGTATACAGTAATAGATCTAATGCTTTAGAAGTATATAAATACTAAAATTACTTCACATATAAATTTATTTTAGGCCCGGCCTATCACTTAATTTCTTAACGACGAAGTAAAGATCCTAAACGGGAAACTTAGCTTAGTATAAAGATATGCATGGGCACGGGGTGAAATTCCGTGGAAAGCCCCCCAGGCTTCTTGGAATTTGGCCGTTTGATTCAACGTGGCTGTGCCTGGTCCCCCCCTACTCTGGAGACATGAAATGGACCCGACACGACATCATCGTCAAAGCCTCGTCCTCTCTCTCTCGGGTTTCTTTGGTAAGAGCAGTTGAAACTCCAAGAAAGCTGATGCGGAAGCAATCTTCTGCAACCATAAAGATCCATCCTTTGAGCGCTTCTGTACGATCTCTTTCGTGGTGCACGAGGCGGGGTCCTGGGATTTTGTTTGCTCTGATCTCTTCCAATGGAGCCAGCGTCTAACAACAGTCCGAATGGGACTCTACAAGGCTTCTCTCATGCGACCGATACTCCACTTCTTTGGAAATCTCGAAAGAGATCGGGTATCGGCTGCCTAAACAGTACAATTGCTTAGCTCTGTTTCTGCTCTGTTTCTCAATATGGGTTAGAGTTGAAGAGAACTGATGATTGATTGACGCATGGATGATGGGTGGGGGGTGGCGGATGTCATTTAGGAACTAACTGTAGCAGAACCCATCTGGGTTTTCATTTGGGGCTATGCATGATTGCGGACGATAGGGTCCTGTGAAGGATTCTATTATAGTTTTACTCGTTTTTTCTTACTTGCTATTAGCTGAATTATGTTAAGATCGTTTGAATAGCGCGTTGTGTTGCACCTTCATTTGCTTCCCCAATGGAGGGTAATGATCTTACTCAGTACCTGGAATTCCATCCACCAGGAAAATGGTAAAAATAAGAACTTCTCCTCTCGCTGAAATTTCTTCTTGGTCACCTCTTATTCTTCCTCTCTGAAATGCCGGTGCTTGAAAATATGAATGTCTGGGACTCTGTCTGTCATGCTGTGCAACTTATGTTTCACTAGTGCATTTCTCTGATTCAATCTGCTGTATAATAGCAGATACCATTAAGTCACTAACGGCCGAGTCATTTAAGTCATCCCAACGACTCAAGTGCTATTTCACATATGATGCAATTCGCCTTTAACTTTGTGCTGCAACAAATTTCCATCTTGTCAATAGATTATGAGAGTTCTGCACTTGAGCTGCCCTTCTACTTCATTCCTTTCTCTGATGGAAAGATCAATGGATATGCTAGGAGTCGAATACTTTATTATTGGTGCCCCTCCAATTTCTTGGCGATGACTTAAGTATGATGTTGCTCCGAGTTCTTTTATTAAATTTAGGCTATCAGATTGCAGGATGAAATTGACAAGTTGCAGAATTGGCTACTCATCGCTTGCACTTTTTATTATTCTCCCTATATGCGATTCCTGAATCTGATGATTGGGCAAAGTTTGTCCATTTTCAAAATTAAAGCTCTAGTGTTTCTAATGAAATACGGATCCCACCCATCTCATTTGTTCGCGAGTCTTAGGGAAGCGTGACCCATCATGTCATTATGACCCGAGCAACATGTAAGAATATGGTCTGATGGAAAGCTAAAAGAAGGAAGAGTGGGATAAAGTTATGTATATTGCTTTCACATATCTAAACCGAAGGAGTACAAACCTATTTATAGTACATAGAGCAAACTAAACTTGGAAAAGAATATACAAAAAAGAGGAAAGAATAATTTCCCGATGTACAGTATCCCAACAAATCAATTAAGGACAATCAAATCAATCTATGTCTTGGATGATATCTTCACGGTATCAATTAAGGAACAAAGGTATCTCCAACACTCCCCCTCAAGCTGGTGGCTTGTATACATCAAGAACGCCTAGCTTGCTTAATAGATACATATGTTGCCTCTGACATAAAGGTTTGGTGAAGATATCCGCAGGTTGTTCTGTAGTCCTTATTCTCATTGTCTTGATCACTCCATCTTGGATTTTGTCTCTGATGAAATGGCAATCAACTTCTATATGCTTTGTTCTTTCATGAAAAACTGGATTCACTGCCAGTTTAAGTGCAGCATCATTGTCACAAAATAGAGTTGTTGGTTCCTTCACCCATATACCAAGATCTCGAAGTAATCCTCGCATCCAAACAACTTCGCAGCTAGTCTTTGCCATTGCTCGATATTCTGTCTAAGCAGATGATAATGAAACAGTTGATTGTTTCTTTGTTTTCCATGAGAGTAGTGAGTTTCCTAATTTGACACAGAAACCCGTCACTGATTTTCTGCTCATAGGGCAAGTAGCATAATTTGTATCACAATATGCCGTCATTTCCATATTGTTTTCCCGTGACAATAAAATGCCTAACCCAGGACAGCCTTTTAGGTACTTCACTACCTTAAATGCAGCATTCATATGAGACTGTTTTGGACCATGTATGAATTGACTAAGAATTTGTACGGCATAGCATATGTCAGGTCTGGTCATTGTGAGGTAGATGAGCTTTCCAACAAGTCTCTGGTATGCTGATGGATCCTTGAGTAATGGGTCCTCATTCAATGGTGATGACTCTTTGTCATATTCAGCAGTTGTCAACTTAGCATTCTGCTCAATTGGAATAACAGCTGGTTTGGAACCGGATAGTCCTGCTTCTGATATAATTTCTAGGACAAATTTGCGCTGACTGAGACAAATTCCTTTATTTGATCGTGCAATTTCAATCCCGAGAAAATATTTGGGAGGTCCCAAATCTTTAATGTGAAAAGTAGAATGCAGGTACTTCTTAAATTTCTTGATTGCAGATTCATCATTCCCCATAATTAATATGTCATCAACATATATTAGCAAGTATATTGATGATGTACCTTGACTCCATGTGAATAAAGCATAATCATGCCTTGACTGTTGGAACTTTGCAGCTGTGAGTGCATATGTAAATTTTGCATACCACTGACGAGATGCCTGTTTGAGTCCATACAAGGATTTGCGGAGACGACATACTCGATTCTCCCCCTGTCTCCGTAATCCTGGTGGAAGATCCATATAAATTTATTCTTCTAGATTCCCATGAAGGAAAGCATTATGAACATCCATCTGATGCAGAGGCCAATCACAAAGAGCAGCAATGGAGAGAAAAGAACGAATAGTGACTTCCTTGGCTACTGGGGAAAATGTCTCATGATAATCGAAACCTTCTCTCTGTGTGAATCCCTTGGCCACCAACCTAGCCTTATATCGTTTAACTGAACCATCTGTCTTGTATTTTATTTTGTACACCCATTTACACCCAATGGGTTGCCGGTGGGGTGGTAAACTAGCAAAATCCCAAGTCTTATTTTCCATGAGTGCTCGTATTTCGTTTGCCATGGCCTTTTGCCAACGAGGATCTTGAACAGCCTCGTTGTATGAGGATGGTTCATGTTCTTCAGATATTCTACTAATGCAGCATCAATGTTCTGGTGATAAACGAGCAAAGCTAATGTAAGAGGAGATAGGATAGTGTGTACCGGATGACTTTGAGGCAGAACAAATGTAGTCCTTTGTCCATGTAGGTGGTCGCGTTGTGCGGCTTGAACGACGAGGTGCTGCAGCGTCAGGCTGATTGGGTGGCTCATGAGAATCATTATGTAGAGGACTTGATGGAGAAGCCATAGAATTTTCTGATAAAGTTGACGTTGCACCATTCATTTCTAATGATGCAGGAGGCGCCATATGGGGAATCATAATAAGCTATGAGGGTGATAAATCTTCCTCATTTAAAAATGGATGCAGATTCCCAGTGTCTTCTGGTCTTCTTTCTGAAGATTTTTCTTCTTTGAAAGGGAAAATGTCTTCATGAAAAATAACATCCCTACTAACAAAAAATCTTCCGGTTGATGGATCAAGAACCAAATATCCCTTCTGAAGAGTAGGGTATCCCATAAATATGCACTTAATGGCACGGGGACCCAATTTGTCCCGAGGACCCACAGTAGATACATAACATAAGCATCCAAAGACACGCAGGTGACGAATATTCGGTTTTTTACCAAAGAGTAATTCGAAGGGAGTTTGTCCATTTAGAATCCGAGATGGCATTCGATTGATTAAATAAGTTGCTGTGACCACGTAGTCTCCCCAGAACGTTTCAGGAATGGAAGCTTGGTATTTGAGGGCACGAGCCACCTCTAAAAGATGACGATGTTTTCTCTCGACTATCCCATTTTGCTGAGGTGTATAGACACAGGAACTTTCATGAAGAATGCCATTCAAGATGAAAAGAGATGAACATTCATGATTGAAAAATTCACGTGCATTGTCAATACGAATTCGTTGGACGGTTTTGTGAAACTGATTCTTGATCAAAACAAGAAAATTTTTAAGGTGGGAAAGAACTTGGGTTTTAGATTGCATAAGGAAAACCCATGTTGCACGTGTATAGTCGTCCACAATGGTAAGAAAGAATCGAGACCTATCACGATGTGGTGTGTGATATGGCCCCCAAATATCCATATGTAACAAATCAAAGGCATTATTAGCACGTGATGTGCTTTGGGTGAATGGTAATCGCAATTGTTTTGCTAGTGGACAAATAGAGCATTTGGGGTGAGGAAAAGAAGCACTGTGACCAAGACGTTGATGAAATAAAGAAACATTTTTATTAGCATTGGCATTACACAATGTGCCCTTATTCAAGGAAAGATGTGAAAAATCAGAATTTTTGGGTGATGTGACCCAAAAATAAAGTCCATCATGGTTTTTACCTAAGCCCATCAGTGTCCCAGTCGAAAGGGCCTGAAAAAAACAGATATCCGAATCAAAAAGGATTCGACAGGAGTTGTCCTTACAAAGTTTGGAAACTGAAATAAGATTGAATTGAAATTCGGGAATGAGGAGGACATTTTTCAGTGTAATGGATGGATTAAGGTGGACGTTTCCTATTTTAGTGACGGAAGTGTCCCTTCCATTTGGGAGACGAACTGAAGTATTATGAGAGGATTTGTGGATATGGGAAAGGAAACGTTCATCACAGACTATATGGTCACTAGCACCTGAATCAATAATCCATACTTCAGAGGAAATAGAGCCCATTAAGCAATAGGATATACCTGCATAACTGCCCATTTTGTCTTGGGTGCCCAGCTGGCTTAGAGCTTTCATAATCTGTTGGAATTGATCGTGATTGATAGGCTGGTTAACCTTAGCATTTGCTGCAACTGAAAATTCTCGATCTTTCCTGTCTCCTGGTTTCCCATGTAATTTCCAACAATTTTCTTTTGTATGATAAGGACGTTTGCAGAAATCGCAAAATTTACCTTTTCTTTTGTTGGAATTTTGGCCATTAGATCTAGAAGAGGTGGCATCTCGGCCGTTAGATGCTTTCCACGCGGGTGCTGACGTGGCATGATATGTGCCGTCTGATTTAGGCGTGGCCAGGATGAAGGATGAGCCGTCTGATCGCCTTGTGTGTCCTGGACCGTCTGATCCAGTGATCAAATCATGGCCACTCATCTGTATTGTACCGCGGGCGCGTCCTAGACCGTCCGATCTTGGGGACATGATTAAATCTTGTCCGTTCAATCTAAATGAAGAGCTGATGTCTTCTTCTTCACTCGGAAACCCTAGCCCCGTGTTCGACCGAGGAAGACCTCCACGGCCAGACTTCCCTGCGGCACGCCGTTGCTCCGGCGTCGCCTTTGCCGCAAGAACTACATGATCGCCGGCTTTCAAGTACTCTGTGGACGCCAGACGTTGGGATTCTTCTTGCACAGCCAGTTGATAAATCCGTCCGAGTGAGGGTACGGGATCCATGGCAAGAATTTGACTCCGAAAAGGTAAATAACTCTCATTCAGTATGAGCAAGAACCTAGTTACCTTCTCCCGTTCCTTGATTGCTCGGTATTGCGTTAGTGTAGCCTCTGGTCCTTCAAGTTTTTCTTCAGCCATTTCTAGTTCATTCCAGAGTGCTGATAATCGGTTAAAGACGGCGGTGACCAAGAGGTTGCCCTGTTTTAGCTCCGAAAGGGCTTGGGTTATCCCAAAAATTTTTGCCCTATCGAGCTTGCCGTACATTTCTTTTATATTCTCCTAAATTTTCTTCGTGTCCTTTGTCGAGGGTAGTCCGGCGGCGACTTCCGAGGTGAGGCAGTTGCCGATCCATGTCCGCACGAGTTGGTTGCACTTCCTCCAGTGTCGTGCAAGCCGCTCGTCGGACGGAATTGGTATTGTTCCGTCAATAAATCCATCCTTATCTTTTGTGATTAGGGCACGCCGGAGTTCTTGGGACCAAATGGAATAATTCTCTGATCCCGAGAGTTGTTGCGCAATGAGGCGTAGTTCTGGGCCGTCGGCGGCTGAGGTGTACAGGGGATCGCCCGGTTCCAACCGACCGCCGGCAACACCTGCAAAAGGAAAGAAACCGGGGCTATAGACTGAAGTCGGGTTTGCCCCGAAACCCGACGGACTCGATCCGATTTGGTTCGGGAAATGCCAACCCGGTTCATGGACCGGGTTGGGTTCAATAGTTGGATGTGTTCCTCCTTCTGGCCCACTATTTTCCACCGAACCCGTCTGAACTTGGCTTGATGAAATCATCGAGCCGTGAATGGTCTGGGTCTGGATAGGTTGGCCTTGAATGGGCTGGATTTGGATGGGGACCCATTGGACGTATGGGACCGGAGGAAATTGCCCTGTTTGGGGTTGAACCAGAGCTGGTCGTGTATTCTGCCCTTCCTCCGTTTGGTTTTCTTCAGTGATACAAGATGTATCTAGACTTGGATCCGAAGGAGGGTCATTTGAGGGGTTTTCAGGGTTGTTTGATGAGCCAGACTTCGAATTCTGATTCTTGGGCATTTTTCTTTGCAGGCAAAAAAGGCGATTTGCGGAAGTTTATTTCAAGCGCTCTGATACCACGTAAGAAGATGGTCTGATGGAAAGCTAAAAGAAGGAAGAGTGGGATAAAGTTATGTATATTGCTTTCACATATCTAAACCGAAGGAGTACAAACCTATTTATAGTACACAGAGCAAACTAAACTTGGAAAAGAATATACAAAAAAGAGGAAAGAATAATTTCCCGATGTACAGTATCCCAACAAATCAATTAAGGACAATCAAATCAATCTATGTCTTGGATGATATCTTCACGGTATCAATTAAGGAACAAAGGTATCTCCAACACAGCAGGATCTTCCATTGTAAGCTTCAGTATCTCCGGAAAATTCTTTGAAATCTAAAGCAAGAAAGGCCCTTTCGTTTTCAAATATCTGAAAGTGAAAGGAGGATACTTTTCATCGACGTTCGCATGTTCTCAGTGGTAGTCTTTGTAATTGTTAGGTATGGAATGAATGGTTTGCCCAAGCATCATATCTGTGGTTAGTCCCTCTTATGAAATCTCTGCTTACTTTTGCCGCACGCAGAAGAACATATGGTGTTGATACTTGGTTCCACGAACTATACCTGTTACAAATATTATGGGCACTCTATAAGTTGCTTGATTCTAGTTAGAATTGAGTCTCAATAACTTGGGACTATAAATGCTATATTTTGATTTTCACAGCAAATGCCCGGAATTTTGACAAGACCATGGCAGACGCTGCTGATTATACACCTACTAAACAAGAAGAGATGACAATGGAGGAGAAGATGCAGGATTCGACACCACTGTCCGTTCTGTCTGTGAAGCGCAAGGCTCTTTTTGAGCCATTAGAACCGATAAAGGATATCAACAGTGGAAGACCATCTGCTGAATTCCTGCTCCCGCCACCAGATTTCGACACAGCAAGCTATCCACGTGGCTGGCTAGTTGGAAAGAAACGCAAACTAGTTAATGTGGATGTTGTTGAAAGCATGAGAAGAATTGCCATTCAAGAGATGAACAGAAAGGTGCAACTTCTCCTATCTCATAAGTTATCCTCAGTCTTGCTTCTTCATTATATTAGAAAGTCTGAAACAGAGAACTAAGGATCTCGTGCTTGCAATTTCTGTGTGCAGGACCGGGAAATTGATGGTTTAAATGAGCAGCTGGAAGAGGACTCTCGGGTACTGGAACATCTTCAGCTACAGCTCCTGGAGGAAAAGAGGAAACGCGTGGAAGTAGAGAGGGAAAATGCAATGCTGCAGGATCAAATATCAATGCTGATGAATATGATGCAGGAGAATGACCAGATAGATGAAGAAAGGCAAGGCAAGCCATGATCACCGAGTCTTTGTTGATAAACTGTTTTCTCAATTCTGGGTAAGTCTTGTTCAGTGTTCATCTTATATAGCTAAAATCGACCATGCATATATGTTAGTAATATCATCAATGGATCCTTGTGCATATTATATCTCTAGCGAGCTCAAATATGCTTAACTCTGGTAGTAGTCCAACCTACATCTGTCGAGCTGTTAATTTGTGCATTCTGTACCTGGTTTCAGTGAATCCTTGTAGATATTGAAAGCATAAGTTGAGTTGTTAGTTTCCTATGGATCATACTTCTCTCAAACAACAAGCAAGATAGATCAAATAGCAATTTCTTCCACTTCAGGACGTACATTGAGATTAGAAAGTTAAGGAGAGAAGACCTTTCATTGTTTGGTTTCTGAGACTGCCTGTGAAATGAGTTACTATTCAGATGCCTTCCTCGACTTCATCTGTGCTACTCGTGACTGGTGATTCTTGTTTTGAGACCTCATGTTCCGTGCAAAGAGAGAATGTATGGTACCGCAATGGTTCCAGAATCTTGGTTTGAGGTTCCATCACTTGTGCACATTTCAACCATTTGGCATCATAAAATATGCATGTAACGGTGAATGGGCACATAATTAGCTTCATCAACGTGAAGTTATTTTGCAAGAGTCCCCTTTTGGATAGCCATGACAGTTCTAGTGGGTTTCAGAGTTGTTGGTTTTGGTTTTGCGAACGAACAGGGGTTGCATGCTTGGCTGAATTGCTGATAAAACGCATGGAAGTTGCTACTGTTTCAGTCGAGAAAGCTATGTGTGATTAGAAGTAAATTTCTGTGAAACTTCGGAACCAAATGGAGAAGGTATTCACAACTAGATATGGTTTATGCCCTAGAGATGGAACTTGTTTATTGCTTTCATGTTGCTCGAGAGGTAAAAGAAACGGGACTTTTCATCACCCCGTGAGTGCTAAAATCAGCCAGCTTTTGCCATTGCAAATACTAAATTAGGCTCGGGAAACTTTTCTACTGGATGACATAAACCTACTCATTATTGTTTGCGTTAAATGAATGCAGTTTTTCTCTTCTTTTTACCTTTTTCTTGAATCTCAACGACCGCTCCGCATTTGTTTCCTAGGAGATCCAAGAATGCAGCTCACTCTCTCAAGCACTTGGGCTTTTAGATAAGAACCATGAACTGCTACTTTCGGTCTCTTTTGATGCTCCTTTTACTTAGACAAAAGCTGAACTAATGGATGGATTCTCCTCTTTCTTTTCTCTATCAGAATAATAATGATGAAATTATGGCGCGGAAATAATTATATGAGAAAGTTCCGAGAGATATTTCATGACTTTTTACATGATGGTTCAATTAATTCTTCACAATTTGAACATCACTAATCCCATAGATTGCACTCAGGCTCTGATAATGCTCAATACCGAACTTTGATTCTTCAAAGAATCCTCAAAAGCCTGCACAGGCACTTTCTGAGGAATTTTTCGGGAAGATGATTAAGTTAGACCCCAAGAAAAAGAGAGCAAGACCGAACATTACGGGGTTGGAGAAATTATCTTAGTCTCTGAGAGCTTACCTATGCCCTTCTTTGCTTATGTACACGTTCAACTGATTCCATCACGGGGTTGGATATCACTTCGTTGTGTCGCAAGACCGAACATCATTTTGTAACAAGGTCAATTTTCTTGCCAGGGAAGCAGGTTGCTCATGTTTTATATCTCGATCAGGATAGATCACTTTCAGAGCAGATGTGTAGGAAATTGAATTACAAAGCTATGCTGATAGCCAAGAGATAGGGGCTGACTTTATCACATTACAAGCAGAGCATTGAATGAACACATAGACGAGTGGACAATATGCTCCTAGATCTACATAGGATTTTCCCCACCTCCGAAGCTTTCTAATCATCAAAAGCCTGTGCTTATATCTGAGAATTATTTTACATACAATCAAGAAAGAGAGAGAGCGTTTCGAGATGGAAGCAAATACAACTAATAAAATCAGACTCAGTCACCAGGGAAGCTCAACCAACTTCTTTTGCACCGCTTTCACAGCCCAAGAGAGAGCTCTACGAGGCCTATCATCTAAAGTAGGACTTTCATGCTAATTTGAATATGTAGTTGAAGCCTCTATCTCAGCAAGAAATTGAGGAGTTCCCCATCTTTTAGGGGTATCGCGAGAGGCTTAAACCATTAAATCAAAGAATTGTTCATTTACTGTATCTTCATGTATATAGGGGCAATAAATTCTACAGCAAAATGGTGATTCAATTCAATGTTGTAGAAAGGAAAATTAGATCCGCTTATAAACGATACAGATAAAAAGATTGGCAGTTGCTTCGATAATCAGTCCTCTTTGTGACCACATAAGATGCCCTCATGTCCTGGCTAAATGTATAATTAAATTCTGAATTTTGCTAGGATATGAAAATGCTTTCTAACTCTAACTTAACCATGGTAAGCATGTACTGCCTTTAAAATTCAGGAGAGTTTTGGCTATGTTAGAAGAGCCATGCCTCACGAAGCAAAACCTCATTTCGTTTAAGGCTGTCTTGCAGGTGTTGTTTAGTGGTTGTGCTACTTGTGGTGCCACTTCCACCCATCGAAACCCCAATCCATCATAGCACTCCCAACCCCAACAAAAAATCAATGGCAAACTTATTCGCTAATCTCTATCACTGAAACTGCAACCCTAGAAGTTGTGCCTAGTTTATCCTTCGCATGAAGGTATGGTCCATTACAAAATGACATATGCAGCAGCTCCAAAAGTTGCGTAGTCATCATAAAAGAAAAGAAAACATACCGCATGATATTCTCTTGTGACTTTGTTCTTTTGTCGGGGAACAAAATCTGTGCTGTTCGCTTCCTCCCTCTAACTGGCTTCAAATCCTAGCAACAGCAGTGATGACCGCTTGAGGAACAATGGCGACTGCAATAACAATAAGAAAAGCATATTTGCTTCAAGTAGAACTGTCAAGAAATATACAATCGGAGACTACGGAGTTTGATTTCACAACCCGTCACACATAGGATTGCTCGCAATTGTTAAAATGGGACGTTGTTAGGGTAACGTTGCGATGTTCCCGATATAGTGGTTGTGTCTAAATATGCTTTACAATGATTTCATTTGTTAAGCTCATCACAATTATAGTCATGTTGAGAGAAGTGCTACGAAGAGCATGTGATTGAAACAGACATCTCACATCTCCCATGAATAAAATGCAAACTAGATTTGCTTGTTTCCCACTATCATGAGAAATCTGCTTGCTGTGCTACATATTTCATTTCACGAGTTACCTTTCTAGAATTTGTAAGGGAGAAACGTCACTGACAAGGAACACTGTAAAGACCATTACAGATGACTTCCTCCATGACGGGTGGAGAGAGAAATCATTGTCAGTGCATCATTACAACGAAGAAATGAGAAAAGAGCCAGCACAGGGTCAAATTTTTCTCTCTTGATGGAGGATGAAAAGACCAATTCTTAAGTTCCGATCAGGGTGAATTACTAGTAGATCGATCTCTTAATTCGAAATGAAGGTACAATTATCTACCTGACCTATGAAGAGACAAATTCGACACAGGACAAGAAACTCATTGCATGGGAAAGAGAAAAGGATGAGCTCACATTCCCCAATCTTATCTTTAATAGTAAACCAGATTCTAATGTCAGATTTGAATGTATTGATTGGATTCTTGCGATGAAATACAGATATTAAACTAAAGCAAACAGTGCATGTGTGGACTAATTAATTATCAATATTCTCCTCATGTCTGTCAAGGGAATATAAGGACCAACATGGTCTAGAGCTACATGCAAGTCAAGTTGAAGCAAGGGACAAGCTCAAGTGCTCTAGCAGAGAGGAAGTTGTGACAGTTGATTCCGTGAAGAGAGAGAGAGAGTCCTTATCTTTTGAAAGCTCAGCAAGCACAATAAAAAATCTACTTGAAATCACAAGCTCTCAATCCCACTTGACAATAACAAAGAAAAACACCAAAGGCAGTGTCCGAATTTTTTATATCTTTGGATCAACTGTGGAGAGGGGCAGGAAAATTAGGAGGAGGGGAGATAGAGAACTGTTCCGTGATATTCACCTAGAAAATTATGCAAATGCACTATATAAATTTTAGCGTATATCTCTAAGTTAGAAAGCGACAACCGCAACGAGTCTTGTGTCCATGATCGTCGAGGGTAGAAAATAATATTTCTAATGACGATGTAATATTTGAAAGAGAAAACTAGTCACAAACAACACAATGGGGATTATACCATGCATGTGTAAACTCAAATGTCATTATTAATGGTTGTTTGAAGCGTTTTTTATACTAAATTTTCATTCGTTTTTTCTTGCAAAGAACGTGCACGTGAAACCCCAATAATTTCTCATGCACCCGTGGGTCCTCAAGCCAGCCCTTCTTCTTTTGTTCTCGTCCCAAACTCCAACTCCTAAGAATCTCCCTCTCTCTCTCCCTCACTCTCACTCTCTCTCGCTCTCTCTCTCTCTCTCACACACACACAGGGAAGTGCTATTTCTTCTTTTGCTTTTGAATGCATATCTGCACCTTGTGAACTCTTGCACTGTTCTGAACAATGGCACAAGCAACACAACTACCTCAACTAGAACTGTCTCTCCTCCTTCTCGTGCTCCTTCTTGGCACTGCTCATGAGGTTCACAGTCTTGAAGGCAAGAAAGCTCTCAGCTTGAGAAACTTGTTCTGGGATCAGATGACCAGCACTCCAAACTGCTTCTCTCAGAAATCAAGTGAGTTTAAATTAAAAAAAGAAGGCTATAACAAGAATTGAACATGGTGAAATGGTATTCCGAGTTCTTGGACATGGCTTTTCTTTCTCTTTTTCTTATTTTATTCTTCCACTTCGGGATTTGCAACTCAGGGCTGCTTCTTTTTGTTAGAATGTGAGCTTTGTTCATCATTGCTCGCTTTTGTGGTTGACATGTAACGACGATGCTCTCTCTCTCTCTCTCTCTCTTTGCGCGCGCGCGGGGGAAGTAGGAGCCAGCTGTATTTGATAAAGCAATTTTAGGTTTTTGCTTTGCTTTACCATTTATTTAGCAAAGTACCGGCTGTTCTCCGTTCGGTAATACAATGTCAATAGTTTTAAGTAAGAAATTGAAGAACTATGTGTAGTTCTACCTTTTGCTACTATATTCCACATCATGCGACTCATAGTTCCTCACAATCAAGAAGCATTCTCAGAAACTCCTGTTTGATTGTTTGGAATTGTAGTACAAAAGAATGGTGCAACCATATTGGAAATAGTACACCAGGATCACTGCTCAGGGAAGACCGTGAACTGGAACCAGAAGCTGCAAAAGCGCTTAATCTTGGATGATGCCCAGGTCCGAATGCTCCAACATCGTATCAAAAACGCGCACTCCAGCAACATTAAAGAAGATGTTGCAAAAACTCAACTTCCATTAACTTCTGGCGTACGTCTTCAGACTCTAAATTACGTAGTCACTGTGGAACTGGGTGGTCGAAAGATGAGCGTGATTTTAGACACAGGGAGTGATCTCACATGGGTCCAATGCCAACCTTGCAGAGTATGCTATAACCAACAAGACCCTCTATTCAATCCTTCGGCTTCTCCTTCCTACAAATCAATTCCCTGCAATTCATCGACTTGTCAGTCCTTAGAATATGCCACTGGGAACTTAGGAGTGTGTGATCCCAGAACACGGATATGTAACTATTTTGTTGGCTATGGAGATGGTTCCTACACTCGCGGCGAGCTTGGTGTGGAACATCTAAACCTTGGAGCGACTCCTGTGGACAATTTTGTATTTGGGTGTGGGAGAAATAACAAAGGCCTTTTTGGAGGTGCTTCTGGTCTTATGGGTCTGGGGAGAAGCTCTCTCTCAATGGTCTCTCAAACTTCAAACCTCTTTGGTGGTGTTTTCTCATATTGTTTGCCATCTGCAGAAGTTGCAGCGTCAGGGTCTTTAGCTTTTGGTGGTGACTTTTCAGTCTACAAGAACTCCACTCCCATTTCTTACACTGCTATGATCCCGAACCCGCAGCTGCCAAGCTTCTACTTCCTCAATCTTACTGGTATTAGCGTGGGTGGAGAGGCGACAGAGTCTCCGAGTTTCGGTAAAGCTGGAATTCTGATTGATTCCGGTACAGTGATTTCAAGACTTCCTCCCTCAATGTACACGGCTCTGAAGGAAGAATTCTTAAAGAAATTTACTGGGTATCCTCCAGCGCCGGGCTTCTCGATCTTGGATACATGTTTTAATCTGAGTGCATATCAAGAAGTGGAGATCCCTACAATAGACATGCACTTTGATGGTGATACCGAGTTGAAAGTTGATGTGAATGGAATATTTTATTTTGCAAAAACTGATGCATCTCAGGTGTGCCTGGCCCTTGCAAGCCTCACATACGAAGATGAGATCGGCATCATTGGTAATTATCAGCAGAAGAACCAAAGGGTTGTATATGACACCACGGGATCTAAATTGGGATTTGCAGGGGAAACTTGTAGCTTCATATAACAGGACCTCGAAAGCAATAAGTATGTGGTTGTGAATATATTCAAGAGGAAAAGCCAAGAAGCTTGTTGGTCGAAAAAGAACAGGTAGTGGTTTTTTCTTACTCCACAGTAAACTAAAGTGGTATTGATTACCTCCTGAGACAGTCTAAGAAACTCGAGTGGAGTGTGGTTTCCGTGTGATGTATTTGACATGCAATATTACTTTCCAAAGCAGAGTGCAAGTTATTTACATGGAATATATAAAATGGTGGTGCAATTCTTCTTCTGCATATAAACTGCTTTACAGAGGTACTTAGAAAGATAGTAAAAGCTAAAAAGAATAAAGGCATAATCTGTGATCATGAAAATAAGAAGGTTCAGACACCTATAGTATAGCAAACAAGTTGAAAAAAAAAATCTGATAGATGTTCACATTTTGTAAGGTAATAAGGAAAAATAAATTGATGTTGTTAGCAGATCACCAATCATTATGCAGGATATGGAATTTTCCATATCACTAAGAGATATATATGCAAAAGGAAAAGGGTTAATACCATAAAAAACCCAAAACTAGTACAGATGTGACAATTTTACCCCGAACATAGCCTAAAAAACTCCAAATTGGTACACTTATGACAATTTTACCCTGAACATACTACAAAAAACCCCAAACCGGTACACATGTGACAATTTTACCATGAATTAAAATTTTAACGTTATTATTTTTATTTTTTCGAATTTTTATTATTTTTTTGTTTTTTCTTTTCTTTTTTTTTTGTTCATCTTCAACCTTTGGTCGGTTGTCGGACGGACAACCGGTCAGAGGTGGAAGCCGGCGAGGTTGGCCCCGCCAGCTGCTAGTGAGGGCTGCCCTTGCTTGAGTCGGGCAAGGGCAGCCCTCGCTTGCGCCGTCGGGGCCGATCTCGCCAACTTCCGCCTCTGGTTGGTCGCCGGTTCGGCGATCGACCAGAAGTTGAAGATGAAAAAATAAAAAATAAATTCGAAAAAATAAAAAATAATATTAAAAAATTATTAATTCTGGATAAAATTGTCACAGGTATACCAATTTGAGATTTTTCGTTGTTAAAAAGAATAGTTTAGGATAAGTTTATCCTGAGTTTACTAGTTTGGAGTAAAATTGTCACAGGTGTACTAGTATGGGGTTTTTGGTGGTAAAAAAAAAAGTTTGGGGTAAAATTGTCACAGATGTACCAATTTGGAAATTTTTGTGGTAAAAAAAAAGTTGAGGGTAAAATTGTCACATATGTACCAGTTTAGGGTTTTTTGTAGTATTAACCCAAAGGAAAAAGGGAAAAAAATTTCTTTGGCAATGCTTTTACGTCAAGAGTATGCTAACCGGCTGAGAGCTTCTTGGAAAATTGCAATCACGTGAAGAAGCAATCCCCCAATACTAAGAAACAAGCATTGGGACATCCTCTTTACACATATTACGCAGAAAATGGCCCTGTCGTTACTGGGTTTCTTTTAGTGAGGAGACGAGTAAATTGACTAAAGTACTTCTGTGCTTCTTTCCTACTCCCAGAAGATAGTGTTGAATCTAAAACTGGTTGTAGGAAAAGATTTCGATCCCAACTCAACAGGAGTTGCGTTCCAAGTATCGTCAGCTCAATTCAACACATAGCACATTACAAAATGAACCAGGGAAGCCATCCTACCATTCTTTGTTCCCAAAGCTCCTCCTTGACATTGCACATTACAATATTAAACTAAAAAGGCGTTTCAATGACTTCGCTTTTAAGCCAATCATCCCCACTGAAATTCCTTGATGATCTTCCAGAAAAGGATGGTCGAGTCCTGATCACTTCTGTGAGTAAACAAGTGAAATGGAATTACTTCATCTCAATGTTGCTAGAGCCAGGTCTCTTTGGGACCCTAAAGTCAATCATTTCACCTCTCAAAAATTCCACCTCGCCCCATCTTCGCGCTTCAGAGTAAATGTTTGATAAGAGTACATAATCACCATCCTGAGTGGGTTCCAAATCTGTAAGCTCTTGGAAGGATAACTCAGCCAACTCAACATTGCCATGTACCCTACAAGCACCGAGTAACGTTCTCCACAAGACACAGTTTGCTTGGAAGGGCATGCTCTTGATCATCTCATAAGCTTCACTTAACAACCCCCATCTGCTTAGTAGATCAACCATGCACCCATAGTGTTTCATGTCAGGCTCTATCTTGTGCTCCTTCCTCATGCGACCAAAGAACTCACGGCCCTTGTCCACCAAGCCCTTATGGCTACAAGCAATGAGCACTCCAATAAAGGTGACCCGATTTGGTCTAACTTCATCAATCCTCCTCTCCATCTCTGCAAACAACTCCAAAGCTTCGTCAGAATAACCATGGACAGCCAAACCCACAACCATTGCATTCCAGCAACTAACAGGTTTCATTTTCACTTGACTGAATACTTCCCAAGCAAGACTCAAGTTTCCGCACTTAGAGTACATGTCAACGATTGCAATACCTAAGTAACCTTCAATTTTATATCCCTTGGCTTCTAAGGACTCATGGATCGTCCCGCCTACTTTCAGATCACCCGTCTCCGCACAAGCACCCAGAACAGAAATAAGCGTTATCTCTGTTGCTTCAATATTTGCATTTAACATTTCATGAAACAGACTTAACGCGCCATTATAATCTTTGACTTGAACATAACCTGCAATCATCGAGTTCCAGGAAACCGCATCTCTCTCAGGCATCTCCAGGAACACCTTCTTTGCCGCTGCAAGATCGCCCATCCTGATGTACCGCCCCATCACGGTATTCCAAGAAACCACATTCTTTGCAGGCATCAACTCGAGAAGACGATCTGCGGATGCGAAGTCACCCGACCGATCATAGGCCGATATAATTATGTTCCACGAAGCAACAGTCCTTTGCGTCATTTCATCAAAAAGGCGGCGGGCGTGACTCACCGACCCACACTGCGAATACACATGGAGCAGAGAATTCTGAATATATTGATCCCCGTCGAACCCCACCTTCCAGACTCTGCAGTGAATCTCAGCTCCCTTGGAAGCAGTATCAATACGCTCAACCGCCCTCGCATCATCTTTGGTGCACCAGAGTATTCTACCACAGGCCTTGAGCACGAAATTGTAGGTGAAGTGATCACACTCAACGTGCGCGCCATGCATGTGGTTGTAGATGAGTACAGCTTTGATGGGGAACACGCTCTTTGAGTAAGCTCGAATCATAGTGTTACAGACAAAGGGGTTGTCCATGCTGGTTTCTTGGAACATTTCTTGGGCACGCGAGAGGCTACCTGCTGGAGAGAGACAAGCGAAGGATATGAGCTTGGGAACGATGCCAGAGTGGTCCCAAAGGGCTGCTTTGATGATGGAAGCATAGGCTTGTTCTGCTTCCTTCAAAGATTGAAGCTTTGAGACCATCTGTATCAACCTGCTCCTCACCATCGCCCATTGACGTAGCTCCCGACTTCGTAGCAATATTGCATTGCTCTCGCAGACACGAGCCAAAAGAATCCGGACCAACACTCGAATGATACACCTCCGCTGAGTGACAATTTCGCTGTTGGTTGTGTCATTTGATACGAGAAAATTTCAAATAAGTGCTATCATTTTCCCAGATAAAAAGTTAAAATGAATTTTATTTTAAATAAGCACCTGAAGTGTCATTTTTTTTTTTTCAAATAAAGATTTGAAGTAAATCTTGTTTCAAACAAGGGACTGATGTGGCCATATTAGTCCAAATAAAGGCCTGAATTGCTAGAAGAACTATCTAAAGATTTCAAAGTGATAAAACCGGCCAGGGTTTGATACAAAATACCTTGCAAATTAATTTAAGAGGCAAATTAATATACAGTGTAACTGCAAGTTTCAGATTCAAGTTCAGATATTGTTAAAATGATCATCTTCACCCGAATGCTTTAGCCTTTTATGGAAGTGGTCGAAGGCCAATACTGAAAATTAGGCTCGCAAACGAGCGGTCTCACCGGCATATCATCATATCCATAGGCCTCTCTTGGTCCACTTAAAAGGCTTTTTCATTTTTGATGGCATCTAACTCCAAAAGAGTAGTGCAAATTGTAGGCTCATTTCATCAACAAACATGTAGAGAAAGCATAGTAGACAACGAGAAGGACATAAAGAAGGAAATGTCCCTTTTGATTTGGAAAATGGGACGGCAAGAGATACATGTGCTTTGCCTCTGAAACGGCCCATAATTGTCATCTCGACATGTTTTACCTCTACAAAAATGGTGCCATTCTGCTTCTGTATGAAGCCGTGGGATAGCACCGAAAAGATGAAGATACAACATCTGATATCTGTATTCAGAGATTGAACTACAGATTCAGGAGGGCAAGCACAGTGTCATCACATTGTGCAGCATAGCTTTGAATCCACGGAGGCCAAACAAATGCAGAATGCTTGATAACCTGTCAAAGGGTACCTGCAGGACAAGAGATAAATTACTAAAATTTTCATATCTTGGTTGCAAAACATGGTTTAAGTCAAAGTACCTTAAAATGCAATTTATACCTGTAGTCCATGACATATTTAGATTTTCCCACCCGTCCGAGCTGCAGGATTGTTTGCTTACCATTCTCCTGAAGAAAATATGTCAATATCAGCCATCATAATCACCTGTTTGGGACCATCTATTCTCTTTGCATTATAGACCACAAATGAAGTGCGAGCAGGTGTATAAAAATCCATGAGCATGGGATGGGTATAATCATTGTTGGAGGTAACGCATAACAACTATTATTGTTCCTTGCTCACTTTTGAATTTATATGAATTAAACGTTCGGAGTTGAATATACCTCCAACTTGAGCTGGAAATTCTTGACTGACCGCTGGATTTTAAGTCCAGCTCTTCCCCTGTCTCTGAAATCTAACTCGTATTGCTTAGAGATCTGAGATTGCAAAAAGCAACAGAAGAATCTTAGCTACCTAACTCAAGGCAGAGAATGAAAAGTTTGATCCAAGCAGATTGCTTTGAAAAAACATTTCCCCTACACGTGCAACCCTGTTTCTCAATAAAATAAGAACAAGAGAACATGCTATATTACCTTATTGTACTGTGGAACCCTTGAGACTAGCCGATGGACCCTATCTGTTCTTTCCTCCCAGTTGTTCGGGAGTCCACTGATGTGTGGAACCTGACAGCAGAAAAAAGACTGACAGCTTTTTCATTGGAGACTTAGGAAGGTAGAAACAAGCAGCAAGTTATTGGCTGAATTTCTGTCAAAAGAATTCCATGAAGCTCACATGAGTTGCGTTCTTCAGCTGCATTGATTGGTGCTTTGGTATGTAAGCTCTCATGGTCCTGTGGCTTCCTGTCCAAGTGGCTATGGTAGGCACAAATCTGCATAACCAGAGGAAATCCAACTATCGGAATTTTCAATTTTGCATTTTGAGTGTGTGAGTGTGTGTTGTGTGTATGTGTGAGAGCGAGAGAGAAAGAGAGAGAGAGAGAGATTGCTCACGTTACGACTGCTAAAAGAGCTTTAGCTCGTCTAGCTACAGAGTTCAAAGAGACCCCCTGAAAAAAGGACTGAATTAATCCGAGTTGTCCGATTAATTCCAATCATATAAGGTACTTTCAACCTATGAAGGAGTCCACTGAGCTTTGGTTATCGGTGTTATCTTGGCTAAAGTTTCAAGAAGATGAACCTGATCCCATATATGGTACTTTGAACCCATGACATTGGCTGTTACTGCACCGATGTAACTATCATCGCCATTGGATAATAAACCTTTCATGGATTGAGCTATGGTGAAGATGGATTTTCCATTGCGTCGCTTGCAGAAGGCAACAGCTAGTTTTCGATCCTGTCGTCCCTTACCTTCCTGCAAGCGTGAGATGCCCAGCAAATCATACCGACTCTAAAAACTGCTTTGTCTTTCATACGTAGAGATTCTGAAGCATACACATGCGTACCCACTAATAGTTAGCAAGAGACGTTGATAGTGAAAATCTAGAATGAAGCAAATGGTGGACGTGCACTATCAATGAGACAATCATATGATCCACTTCAAGAGAAGCTATGGATATTCACGGTTCTGATACTTAGCCAAAATTGCATTTGCATTAGATCTTCAGATTCTATCAAGAAGGATTGGTATCTGTCCAATTGATAAGTTATAACCAATTAATAGTGCTACCTTTTGAAATCATTGGTCGGATGTTCTTCTGCTAGTCATCAGTGCAATTTTCAAAATACAACTAAGAAATTATAAATTAGTGGAACATCCTAGACGTGATGAAAGAGTGTGCTCAGTTCAGCAGAATCTGAGCTACGAAATAAAAACAAGCAACGCGGTACCGCATTCAGAAGCTCATGGTAATGCAGATCATGCCAATCCGGCAGTGTCATTATGAGAAAAGCACAAGGTTTACCTATATCGTAAGGATAAACTGATTATCCTGAAAAAGAAAATAAAGATCCATTCATGCATGTGATGGATCAATTGTGCCCTATCTGCAATTGTAAATAGGGCAAACCTATGTAAAGAAATTTTTGGAAGCTTTTGAAAAATACCAAGTTACAGAGTCATCACCCATCAGAAAATGATAGCTTATCATGCGGCATCTGGGAACATTGAACCCAAGTACATGAGGAATTCTACGAGTCCAACTTCATTGAAGCTACCTTATACTTCTCATAGGTTGTGTACACTATGGTCTTAACACAATTTCATTGGTCCCAACATGATTTCCAATATGATCTAACCATGTCTTTAATTCCAAACATGAAGCTTCATCCAACAAGCTGACTATAAAAAGCAAAATAGAAAAGGGAAAGTAAATCTTAAGTTTGAAATATCAATGAAACAGGCATATAAAACAGACTGAAGTACATCCAGAAAATTGACTTACGTTGGTATATAGAGAATACAGAGTACCACCACGAACTCCGTCAACAGAAGTTTCCCTCACAATAACACAAGCGCACGTCCCAATGTCCACAGGCAATGGTCTGCACAACAGAGTCCTGAAACCACACCAAACATCACATATATACATCAACCCCCAAATTCTGACTCGTGAACAAGCACATCGCTCAAATTCGAGATTTCAAGGAACAACAGGTGGTACTTTGATCTGAGCCGAAACTCACCTATTTGGCAGTGTAGACCAAGACGAAGCTGGAGCTGCCTCCGAGTCAGAGTAATCCCAGATATTCATAGAATGCGAGTTCTCCGACCCAATTGGGTCCCTTAATTTGGACCCCAAAGCCGAATCTTTCTCTTGCATCTGCATGCAGAACTGAAGAGAAGACGGCTTCAAGTTCAGAGCTTTCCCCGTGGACAAAGACTTCAGATTCGAGGAATTCTTGGAAACAGCGGAAGACCAAGTTCTCGGAGCCGCATTCTCTTTATCATCTCCAGACGCCGCATCCTGTTCCTGGCTGGGACGGGCATGCTCCCTGTTGCCGCCGAGCTTAACAGGGCTGTGATTCGAGTGACCTTCGAGGGTGACTCCTTCGCTGCAGCTCCGGACGTGCTTGGTGTCGTTCAGGGGGTTCACGTAGAGAGTGTTGTACGAGAATTGGCGCGGGATAACTTTGGTGACAGCCATCCTCTCGAAAGAGAACTACAGAAAACAGAGTATCTGCGTCCGTGTGTGGTGAGCGTTGGGAGGTGGAAAGGAAGGAAAGAAACAGGGTGTCCCTGCCCGTGTGGTGACAATCAACGCTTGGAGTGTCGGCCTGTTGTGGGGAAAGAAAAGAGGGTCAGTCACGAGCGATCTCTGATGGGGGTTGGGGTGATGTTTTGCGTTGGAAATGAGGAGATTCTTGGATGGGTCTTCAGACATCCGACCAAGAACAAGAAGCCATTTTTGAAAATGTTGCAAGCAGACCCACGCACTTCGGAGAAAAAAAGACGGTGAAGACTTTGCTGCAGCTAGTCGCTTTATATATGAAGTGAAATCCTAAGTGACTTTACTGCAAAAGCTCATGACTTATGATTTTTACATAAGAATAGTATCGTATCAACAATTAATTATGGAGATTTCATCGCGAGATCTATATAAACCATACAATATCTTTCTTATCAGGAAAAGAACATTACGTGGTTTAAAAACCTTATAAAAGAATTTAATGGGAGTAGCCACTTCATACATTAGGTGAAGTGAAATTACAAAGTGCGATGGCATCGGGGAGGCAGAGATCTGTGGCCAGTCATCTTTTGCCACGTAGGGAGCCCATCGGGTGGGTCCCGCATGACAATCTGACGTGGCGCTCTTTGAAGCGTCTCGGGGTCTGATGCGTTTTATTTATTTATTGATTTTGGGGGTTGCATTTCTATGGTGTTTAAATTTGAAAATGCACGGGGAACTGTGCATAGATAATTGGAATGCAGCTTTTGGATGCGGGCGGGGTTAACGGTCAGCCACCGGAACTCGCCGTCGTTTCGTGCGCTTTCGGAGACCGAAACGACTGGGCTCTTCTTCTGTCTTTTGACTTTGTGGTTGCATGTCTTCGAAGTTTGCCGGTGGGAAAAAGCGGGAGCGCTGTTTGAATGTGGATGCCTCTGGACTGAAGTAAAGCTATGCGGAAAGTGGCAGCAATTATTGGGGTGCGATGCTGATGGCATGTAGACTTTGTACGGTGTTTCGATAGTTGCACTTTATTGTTAAGCAATTATTCGGATCGCCCAAAACATGATTACCTATTATCGTTTGATGTAAAAACGAATGAAAATACTTAACTAGCTGATGGTATCATATAAATATATCGCGCGAGCGGTACTTATTACACTCGTCCTAAGCGCAAGGCTTTGAAAGATGAGGATAAGAGCAAGCTCGCCTACTTATTTTTGTAATGTTGTCTTGAAATGAATATGATGCATTGGACTTGGCGAAAAAAATCGTGCTTGTTATTTGTTACATGTTGACACCTAAATTTTACTAATCATTTAGTCGTAATTTGCATAGAAAATTAGGGATTAATTTTTAATCCCTAAACAAAAATATTTAAATTGCATAACATATAGTTTAGGTTCATTTAATTTAATTGCATTTTTTGCATCGAATTGGCGGTAGCAAATGAGCTTAAATTTCATCGAACGAGACTCGGCTCGCTCGGAATGCAAGGGTCGGGAATTACAAGTCAAACGGGTTCGGTTGTTTTAATTTGAGCTTAGTTCAGCCCACTGTGCTTAATTAAATAAAAAGCTCAAGTTAATTCAGCTCATTTAAATTAAATTAAAGCTTAAGCCTAAGCCCAAACCCATTATGACTATAGAGCCCATCTAATTGACCTAGATTAGTGTTATATATACATCATTAGGTCAGAATTTGGGAGAAGGGGAGCCCTCATAATTTTGAATATCAGAATTTTTAGAGAGAGCTAGAACCACACGTGAGATTTGAGGGAGAGAGAGAGTCGGCCGCGTACGTATGCAATTGTCGCCGTGTCGTCCGTGCCTACGTCATGCTCATTGCTGCTGCTGCCTGACGTCCACTACCGCCACCGCGTGTTGCTGCTTCCAGTTGTTGTATCTCTCGGCTTTGATAATGCCGCACTCCCCAACGTTGACGTCACAGCTACTGTGACCTTGCACCACATCCTATCCACAACGTTGCTGCTTTGGTTTGCCTCAACAACGAAGTTCTAGCGAACGCCTAGCAATTCTCACCCAATACCAGTGGCGCACGTGAGAGTTGAGCAATCCCGTTAGTGTCCAACTTCTTGATGCTGATCCGAACTACACCCGAGCTTCTCCAAAGCAACAAAACTAGTTTTGGTCTCCTTAGTCAGTGAACGTGACAAAGTCAACAGTTTGTGGTGCCCAATTTTGTGTCTTTGCTGATTTCTTTTGACCTGCTAACTACTCTCCGTTATGTCAAGCTCAGTGTGATCATCAAGCATCTCCAATCCGCACACGGGACAGACACCACCGAGAGGTCCCCCTTCCACGAGTCAAGCTGAGGCATCCATCAAGCTCCATCATCTACATATTTCCAAGCCAATCTGCAGTCGAGCCAAGCATCAACAGCGAGCGACATCGCCGATCACACCGTCGAGCACATCGTGATCCCACCTAGAATCCGTCATCGAGTTGCCGTCCTCGTCGTCAAGCACCACACCATCGCCACCGTCGCCGAGCACCACCGTCGACACCCGTTCTGATTTGCAATCTCAGCACCGAGTTCAAATTTGGAAGATATCTGCAAATTAGGTAAGTCATTATCCGAATATTTTTTGAAATATTTAATTTCCTAAGTTTTCAATGTTTGAATATTTCGTGGATATTCTTTGGTGGATTGCTAAATTTTAGGATAATATTTGTGATATCCGCTATATTTTAAACACTTAAAATTAGGAATTTTGCCTAATTTAGCAATGTATCTGGACGATTATCCGACCTTATCCTTAAGGTACGATATGCGGCGATACGGAAAATCATTATCTTATCTATAATCACTTGGATACGATAATAGATTTTATTTGCTTTCCAAATTTAAACAATCAACTTTCTGTCGGTATCTATAACCCTATAGATATGACCGTTAGTTTGATTTCTTTGCCTTATCTGAATTTGAAAAATCTTGCGGATTGCGTGGATTGTTTGAATGTGGTTGCTATCTTTGTTTGATTTATTTCCTTTAAAAAACGAAAATCCAAAAATATGTTAGTTAGGATTTCGATTAGAAGTTTTGCACATTTAAGGAATTCTAAATATATCTAGAAGGTAGAGTAATTATTTAATTTAAATTAGGACTTGAGATAATCTATTTCGTAGTTTAAATTAAGCAATATTCTAATCTTATTAGATTATTTAGGTTATTTTTTAATTCCGAATTTTCATGAAAACCCCAAAAAAAAAAAAAGAATGAATTGCTTTATGGTAGATTAGGATAGATTGCATTCTTAATTTAAGTAATTTATTATTTCGAATTTTAACAAAAATCCCAAGAATAAGTCATGTTAGGATGTGTTAAGTCATCATAGGTTACATGTTAATTTAGGCATATTTTTATTCCGAATTTCATTAGAAAATACCAAAAATAAATCATTTGTCCGTCATTAGAATTAGGTCACGTCGTCGCATGACATATAGTTCACATGATAGGTTGTATTAATCGCGTGTCATTTTTTTTTTACACGGTATTGCATATAAGTTAGTTTGCATTTTAATAAAGCGCAAACCCTAATGAACACACTGAGTGCCTTGCTTTGTTAATTAGAAATCATGTTAGGATTGTCTGTGTGATTTTCTACTAACAAATGCAGATGCTTGCGTGGCTTTGAGTTATCCTCTATTTATTTACTGCTTTCTTGGGTGTTAAATTGGTGGTTTGCGCACTCACATGAACACCTCACATGTTAGTAATTAAGTAATGAAATGAATCCAACCTGCCTGCCTAAACATTTTTTGAAAAGAAAAGGTACCGAAAGGGCGTTAGACTAGATCTAGCGTAATCAAGTCCCCGGGCTTAGAATCTTTGGTTCGTAGAAATAAAACATATCTCCCTATGTTTTATTTAGGTTTCTAATCAACCTACTGTAAATTGATTAGTGGCGACTCCAAGCATGAAAACATTTGCACGTTAAGAACTTAAACCTTAAGTTGCGAATTGGTAGGGCTTGGGAAGGCCCGAGTTAAGTTTAATCTTAACAATCCATTAGCCCGAAAAAAATGAAAAATTTTTTAGGTCGCGACATTACACGATGATGATAAGCATACGTGGATGATTTGCTTGATAATTTTATTGCAATGTGTCTTGCCAACAAAGAGGTTGAGCTCATAGGGTTTGTATCCCGTGAAGTGTGAAATTTCAAATTCAACTTCAATCTTACAAGAAAGATTTCAAGTTTACTGAGATCAATCTGAAAACTTTAACGGAATTAACTAATAATTAGTCGAGGTTAAATTTCGGAATTTGCTTGCCTCAAGGAAGGGATGGCTAGTCCTCTGCATGAATAAGATTAACTAAGAAATGGATGTTCTATAACACCAGAAGAATGAAGTATTGGAAGTTCATATTCTTTTCTATAGTCATTTTATCCGTGACTACTAGGCTGCAACATATTTTAGGAAGAAACACGAGTGGAGATCATGACTGGTACTTTGTTATTTTCCTCTCAGTGACATAGCGTTCATAGTTCGGGTCATTTTACTATTGAAATACCTTAATCAGCCCAAAATACATCAGGTGCATTTCATGATAGCCTCAATCAAAAGCCTATGTCTGCACCATATTTGTTTAATGTTCACTTTTCAAGTATTCAAAAACAGGTCATGACAATAATCCCAAGTACTTGTTATTTGTACTTAATCTCAGATAACTCACTTTTCTAAGGAATGATTGTGTATGACAAAAGGACGATTGACTGAAAAATTTCCTTAATAGACTGAAAAATTTTCCATTTGGAACTGGAAAATTTCCTTAATTGACTGCTCAACAAGAGTCCCAGAAAACTCGTTAATGAAATCCTCCAAAAACACACCAGATCATTAATCTAACTGAACATGTAATGTAAAGACATTCCCCCTCCTATACTCATCACGAATCACTGTATTAAACATGGAGAGTTTTGCCAATTGACTGATGGAAGACGGCACAATGTCATTTGGAAGGACTCTTTCCAGTTATTTCTTTATTGTTGCGGGGAATAAGCACGATTCTCATGGATTGATAGAAGATACCACGATGGCTGCAAAGGCAAGCCGAGCATGGAGTACTCCTTTCCTTTCACTCCGATACCAAATCAGCCACTGGAAATATGGGAGCAATGTCCACTGGGACCTGAAACCATTAGGCAAAGACGTGAGAAATACACCAGCATACTGAAAAATAGTCTTACTTCACGGTAGATTCCACGAGGACATGTTTTTTTACGGCTCTGCACGGGGTGTCTCTCTCTTTATTTGGCTGATCTAGTGCTGCTCATTAACATCTTAGGATGTCCGTATTAAACCCAAGGAAAAGTATGGCGAAATTTGTAGATGCAAAAGTCATAGAATTCTACCTGAATGTTATCTAGTCTCCGCAAAGCAGCTTTGAGTGGATCTGTCATTTTGCAATATCTATCCATGAGGGACCTTGCAGCCGGCTTGTCACCTTTTGCTTGTATGGTGAGTATCTCCCGGCTCAAGCTTTCTACAGCGCCTTCAACCTTACAAAAGATTCTTAGAAATCAATTGGTTATTCTAAACAGAAGATGAGATTAAGGATGTTGGCAATGCCAAAGGTACTACCTTTGTAAAATCAACGCTGAATGTTTCATCATGATGCGAAACGAATGCTCCTTTCTCAAATAACCAGTTGAACTGCAACGCCTGACCTTTTCTGGTGATATAACAAGACCATAAACAGCTCAATGGATATTGTCAGTGTGATGGAACAAGGATCCATGAATAGCTAGCTTACCCATGAGCTTCCTCTAAACCAAAACGAACTGAGCGAAAGCATCCAGCCAAAAAAGAGACATACATCGACTTAACCAAATCCTTTGGAAGCAAGTCCTGAATGCCATTGCAAATCGTAAGATTAAGAACATCAGCCTTATTCTAGATATTTCCAGAACCTGAAACATCATTACCTGGTCAATGAAAAACTTTAGCGCCCAAAGACCAACTATATCAGCTTTTGCTTCTTCCAAAGCTGAGTGAAGTTCTTGAAGCTCCTGCATTGGTAGATAGAAGAATGTCACCAAAGCTGAGAGAGAATAACACTGGAATTGTTACATGAATTTCCTACACGGAAGGTCTGTCTACACTCCCAAGTCAATAAGGACACGCCAGTATCCCACGCAGTAACTTTTCTCAAAATGAGCAATATTTTCAACATTGGCAGTATCTTAGTACTAGTTCCTTTATTATCAAGCAGATCAAGTAATGGTCTCCGGACAACAGACAGTATATATAGACATGGAATCATATGAGTTTCAAGATATATTGGCGAAAAAGAAATGAGGGTAAAGTAGCTCTTGAAGTATATACTTTCACTTTTATGGGTGTACATTGTGAACAAAAGAGGTTTCATCAAATCAATCCTCTCAAAATTGCCTAGGCATTTTGAAGCTGCTGTGCTGTACCCTGTAATGGGATTCTCTTCACTGTCTATTGCAATGTGTTAGCATCAAAAGCACAATCTTCATTGTCTATTAACATGCATTAGCCAAAAAACACAACTTGCTATTTAACAACAGTGAGAAGGAAATGGGAAAAAAAGTATGACAAGGTAAAGTTGAAGGGACTAACTAGTCTCACTGTAGACTTCTGACCATTTGGGAGAGTTATGGTATGGGGGCCAATTCCATGGCAGCACTCATGGCAAATCGTGTGAGTAAAGAAAGAATCAAAATCTACTAGCACACTTTGTTCCCTTGAAATGCATCCAGCCGCTATGGGCTGGAGAATATGCTTGAACCTGGTTTTAATAAGAAGAGAGTTGAGAAGCATAACAAGCAATTTCAGCGCATAAAATATCAGATCCAGACACATGCTGTAATTCAACAATCACAAAGATGACGAGGAAGTCGTACTTTGCTTCTGAAACATTCTTGAGCATAACCATTGATGTTCCTCGATCCTTCACGATACGCTCGTCATTTGGTAAATTAAAAGCAACAGTTTGAGGGCCCTTGACATCCTGGATATCAATCCATCAATCAATTTTCAGAAAATGAAAGCATCAGGGTGTCTATGATAAGATAACTATTAGTCTAATCATCAAATGATGAATAGAAAATTGTTACTATTGAACTGGCAATGGAATATACGTGTTCACAATCTTACACCAGAAAGAGGTGATCATTAACGGTAGTTTAAGACCATTACATGGAAAAAAGTCCAGAGGCAAGTGTAATGATTCACGTTCTGCTGAGTAACCAAAAACTCACCCCTGCATTGTAAACAAGCTGAATGACACGTATTGGTGCAGCAATCACATCTTGTGATTTGTATACACTGTCCAGAGGGAGATTTTGTTCCAATACCTTGTGCGATGTTACAAAAAATAAGAAAGTATACTCCATCAGTACAGTTGGAGTTCATTTGTTGAGTCTCCGTGGAAGAAGATTTGACAAGGGTACCTGAAGATTATCTCCAAACAGTTTTAATTGAGCAGTTGCCTTGTCATCTCGGATACCAATAAATGCCTCAAACGTCGCCTAATGCAATTGCGAATTGATAGCAGCATTGCCAAAGAAGTAGAGACAAATATTAGTATGAGATCATGGACATATTAAAGAGTATAAAGTTGCACCTAAAGTGTGTTCAAGTTTTAGCACGAGGCCTATCAACAATTTGTAGCATATGGTATTCCATACTACACAGACAAAAGTGGGTACTTCTGACTTAAATATAATTCATCTCTTGCTTTGATAACCGGTCTTTTAGATTGAGGACAGATACATAAAGTAGAAAGCTTTTAGAGCAAATAGATAATAAGCATTAAGTAGTCAGTCAAAAACAAATCACCAGAAACATCAAACTTTTGATTCCCTTTCCATACTTCTCTCACTCTAACATATTTATTTTGCACCATTTACTCATAGTCACATAATATTCTTTCATCTTTAACATTTCAATCATGGAAGTAACTTTTTTCTTTGAAGGTCTTTTAAGTGCATGCAATTGGGCCATATCTCAAGGCTACTGAGGAATTAAATAACGGGACCAGTGGAGTTATTACAATGCATGAGTAGCAAAATCAGAACTTCAAAGAAGAGAAAGGAACAAAGAATTTTATTAGAACTTCAAAAAGTCTGGCGACTACAGTATGAATGTTATGCACATAGATTTTTAGTGGAAGTCTGGTACTGTCCAATGAAGGAGTTTCAACAATTTATCAGCTCCACAAACTACAAATCTGTACATGATAGGAGAAGACCGGACTTCAGAATCCAGGCTCTGCAAGTATTGTTTACAAAAGGTCCCAACCAGTTTGGCGGTTGTATGCTGCCAGAGATCAATTACAGTAGTTTTTCAGATTTTCTCATGTAATTATAGCAAGAGATGTTTTCTCGTCTTCTTTGTAGAAGGTTGAAAATCAGAAGATCAAGTTCTTCTTTGCTAAAAATCATATGCCTGAGACCTATCAATGATATGCATAAATGTCATGGTCTACCATTGATCTCTAAAGACAACCACCTCAGTCATTGCTGTTCCATGAAGAAATAGTACATTTTTAGACTGCTAATGCAATCAAGCAATCTTCTTCTGAGTTCAGTATCCAACAATGATATACGTAAAACAACCTTTATGAGAGTGAATCACATATAGGCTCTATGACATACACGCATGATGAACCTACAATGCATGGAATAAAATGCAAGAAGAAAGATTCTGGGTAAATAATACCTTGTAGCCAAATAGTGTATCTTCATAAGTCTCATAAGGACCGATAGTCACATCCAACTTGGAGTCCTTCAAATTAGAAAAAAGTGAAAAGAGTATCATTATATTAGTAATATCGGACTACTTCCAGTACTTGATTTTCAAAGGTAAGCATCCTCATCTCCTTCCCAGCAATTGTATATCAGTATCATTATATTAGTAATATTGCCACTGAAAATTGAACATAATGACCATTTTTTCGATTGTCCATCCAGCCATAACCTGGCTTGGTACCAATGACCAAGCTGAGTCAGAAGTCTGTATAATTACTAGGCCAGTGACAACGTTGCAGCATTAAACTGCTGAGAATAGAACCAGCTCTAGAACGTAAAAATGTTCTCCAAAGCATTTACTTCTCAACACCAACAGGAGAACTGACAAAATCATCACTGGTTTGCAGCAAAGAGTTCTGAGAAGGGGATACAATTGACACCGTTCTTAAGCTGAGTATTTGTTAAAGAGAGTCACTCAAGATAAATCTTCTATTTTTGAGGAAAAAAAGTCACGGCATTGTTTGCAACCAGTGGAAGGAAGTTCGTCTTACTCAGCTGGTGAAATAAGATCTCAGAATTCCACCCAAAACCCTATCTCAATTTTATCAAATTATCACCCTAATCCTAAACATGGCGGCAACAGTCTCCGCAACCTTTATCTCTCTTAGTCGAGTTTCTACATTTTCTGGTCCCGATACGTAACTACTAAGGCAAATTCTGTAGTTCCTAATAGGTGAGACAGAAGACTCTCTCTTCCTCCAGTAGATAAAGCTCATAGGTATGCTAAAATGTCGTCAGAATACTTGCCCAGTCAGAATACTCTAGGTCCTCTCTCCCATTGTAGATATACAACCACATCCTACGGCCATCTACTGCAACGATGAAACAAAAGGCAGCGTATACTAACCAACTCCATCCAGGCAATGTCTGAGTCATAATAGTCATTGGACAAAAAGGCTTCAGCCTTGCTTTGCAATAGTCTCTTCAAGCTACATGATGCAAGAAAGGACAGGGGTTTAAGAACAGATTAGCCAGCATTGGCACATTTATGTTTAAAGAATAACCTATCGATCGTAAATGGTAACACTTCAATCAACCATACCTTGGGGAGCTAGTTGAATTTCCAGCTTTATGCAACAGTTCAGCAGCTTTTGTAAGCAAAGCCCTGTACTCTTGTGAATAGGGGACAATAAAAAGGTCATGAACCGGTTTGTCTGTATTATTATTACTTTCATCAGAAGCTATAGACAAGGCTTCGTCCAAACAGAATTGACTTCTCCGCTTAATAACATTGAAAAAGCCAGTTGCCTCCTCTTTTTCATCTTTTGATAAGCTGCTCTTCCATAAATCAAATTCCTGCTCCACACAAGCAGTTAAAATGACTTCTAGCAGATATATCAAAGAATAGACAGCTTCACTGATTACAAATTCCTATTTCGAATGGATGTTAGCTGGTGTAGGTCATTCTTGAATTTTGATCAATTTAAAGAATTACCTTTTTGTCTTTACCAAAAAAAAAAAGAATTACCTTTTTGTCCATGTCAGGAGGATAAAAGTTTGCACCAGGTGGTTTTTGCATGGGAAATGCGGCCTTATATTCGATACCCTTCCACCCACTTACTTGCTTTGTGGGTTTAGAGAGCAACTTAACGGCTGAATCTGCAGTTGTCAAAAATGCCTCATTCTCATCAAGGCAAGACCTGTGGACATTGAATCATTGTACTAAGTTGAAACAATTATTCTTTGACAATTCTAGACGTCATAAAGGTCATTAACATTAGAAAAGGTGAACCCCAATGCAAAATCAAATGGTAGTGTTAAAACGATGCAGTTAACATCATGTCAGTCCCCTAACCAACAGTCTGAAGCATTCACTGAAGAAAATTATTCGTGGCAATAACCTTTTCGACAAAACCAACACAAATGCTATAAAAGATCATCTATGAGAGTTTTAATGAATGAAGCTAGTAGGGTGCCTGAACTGGATGATTGTCTCTGAACTGATCACTAGTCTTGACTGATTCTTATCTCTCTATGTTATCAAGCAAACTCAAAGGCAACTTTCCATCTCAAACTTACACCCAACACTTCCATGAAAGATAGGATGAATGATAGCTGTATATTACTGAAATATGAGCAAAGTAATAATTTAAAAGGGTTGACAAACTATTATTTTATCTCATAGATCTCTCACGAACTCTAAATTTAAATTAACCTTCACATCCAACAAGTATTTCGATGAATTTCCTGAAATAACTCAAATCACACTCTTTCCTTGTCAAAATTTGCACACACGTATGAGAGTGTCATTTTTGCTAGCCAACAAAGAAAGAAGAGAGACGTGAATAAAAGAATTGAGAGACATGTCAACTCAGAGCTTTGGATCTCAGTTTACCATGGACTTTTATTTATTGAATAGTATATCCATTTAAACTTGTCCAGCTCTGATGAAGCAGCATGCTCCTTCAACCAATCTCTGAGAGCTGGATTGTTGTACCATACCTAAAATAATCAACAAAAAGTCACCCACCAAAATTAAATCAAGCAGAAAGCTGCTTAAGTTGTAGTATAGAAGGATTCTCAACCCCTCTTATAATCGAGGAATTAATACATCTGTCTTCTATAATAAGTTTGACTAGAAGAAAACGATGCTTAATATTTCATGATCCTACTGCTATCTTCACAGAGCAAACACCATCCTTGCCTTATAAAAATCGATCAAGGGATAATCGAAGAAGGCATATAACGATTTATAAAAGCAGCCAAAAATATGCAGAATGAAGCACAGCCTGACAGTAAGGACTATATTCAAAGCATTTGAAATTTATAGAAAATTTTTTCACCAGTTGAATTAGATAAGCAATTTAACTTAAGACTGCATCAAAGTTCCTTAATGATAGCAACAACAAAGCTTTTCCCCATATCTGCATCAACTACATAGATCATCTCATGGCATTGAACATCTTATCTAATATTATCTTCTCATTCTGTGACTATCGGACCACCCTTTTATGTTGCAAGTGACTGAATAAAATAAACTGTATCAGTACTTGACTCAAGATAGGCTAGTTCCTTCAGTCCAAGGGTCCATCTTATGGGGAAGAATTACCAACTGATAGGTAGAACTCATATGCCATATCTAAATATATACCAATCAAAGGTAGAGGTAAAGTATACTTCACTTAAGATAGGTCAGTCAACTCAGAAATAATTGTGGATATACATGTCTAGTTTTACCAACCTGCAGGTAGAAGATCTCATCAATAACTTTTGCAGCCTTAATTACTAAAAGCAGGGCTTCCCTGTCTCCATTTGAAAGCCCAGAAAGCTGCACAAGAAAATGTGAGTGAAATAAAAAGGTGAATATTGTTTCTTTTTTTATAAGTAAGGACGTGAATAATGTTTCTTATGCATGCAAGAAAAAATAAAGTGACAAAGAACCCTGAAGAATAAGAAGTAAATTTTGCCACTACTTTTGAGCAAGCCAATGCAAAGGACATTTTGGATGACATCACGTAATTAAGACTGAACTTGTCCTCACAATATTTTTTCCACATATAAGATACATAGATATGAAGAAAAAGTCACCTAGACCACCGCGCATTACACATTGCACTTTTTCTAAATTCTCTCAGAGAAGTAGAAAATGAGCTTCTTTGTGTAATGCCTAGGAGCACTACAATCATATGGTGCTGGGACTGGGGTGGCAAGTATTTAGGCCTCTTTAAGGAACATCGTTGGTCAATGGAACTAAAACCAAGTCCTGATCATGGGCAAGCAAAAAGAAGAAAAGGAACTTACAAAAAGTAGCAATTATGTCTACAAGTAGTGCAATGAGTTAGAGTAATAAAAAACTTAAAATAATCAAGCGGCTTATGTGGTTCTTTATCCCCTTCGGTTAAAACGATAAACAACCCAAGAATCATATGCAACAATGAGATCCAAGACTAACTGCCATAAATTATGCCAGATATGAAAAAAAAAAGATCTACGTGGATTCCACCAAACGATTACAACCTCTGCATTGAGTGTAACAGAAGCATAGCGATGGATTTTCTTTTGTAGAGCCAAGCTGCGGTCCATGGTCTTCTGGTTGTACCTTTAATATTTAGATAAAATAGATTATGTAAGTGGTAAAAAAAATTGCAAATGACCATAAGGATAAGATTACCCAATATTCTTTCATTTACTTCTCAAGTTTTTTTTTCGGTCATTATTTACTTCTCAAGTTAATAATTGGAGTTAATAAACTAAATGGTAGGATATCTAGCCAAAATTAAAACTTCTCCAAATGTAATAACAAATGTTCTTTAGGCTTTCTCATGGCAAGCATCTATTCCATAGCTTACCTTTGTGCAACTATGTCAAATAGTCGCCCGTATTGTCCATTTACATCATAAGGGACGTATTCAGGATCTTCTTTAGCAAGGACACTTTTATACTCATCGTAAGATAAGTATTTAACAGCAGATACTTCACTTTCCTAAACAACAAAAAGATCTCAGGTTGTATAGTTGTTGAAAACCTCTTCAATAGTAGATAATACGAAGGATTTTGTTAAGGGCACTTGTCAAATATCTCAAATAAGAAACAAATGTCATTCCAATGTATTTTCATTTTTGTGTTACGAGTAAGCAATGCATTGGAAATGAAAAAAATTCCCTTATCAAGCATGGCTAATAAGTGTCCCGGGTGCACTTGTTAACAAGACCCTGATAAGATATATGTCGTGAAATTACGGTAAACAAGTACTTGAATAAAAGAAGCAATTAATATGAAAAAGCAAAATCCTGGAGATGCTAGTGATCATTCAATATGAAGCTCGGTTTTGGGGATAAACAAATTCTCAGTTCTCCATGAAACTGAATAACCCTGAATAACTTAACATTCTAACAAAGGACAAATTGACAAAGAATATGTTCCCATCTATATTTGTATGTTTCCATGAGTATGTTCAGGCATATACCTACCTAGATGCATATTGATTACTATTCATACGTACTATTATCTTAATGATCCCCCCAATTTATACATAAACACCATCTTCTGAGTGGGGAAGAACAAACCTCACTTTACGCAAGAGCAAGTTACCTGCAGCGTAAAGGCCTCCAATGGAATTGGATCAAGAGTAGTCACCAGATAGACATCATTAAATTCATTATTGATGAAATTACCATCATTTATCACACTGCATTGGAAAGAACTATAAGAAGTCAATGAATTGAGAATACCCTGAACTTCTAATGAGTAAATAAGAAAACAATGTAAAGATATATTAAAGCCGGTCTAAACTTCTAAAATCATTTGTTAATGAAGATCTCAAGAAAATTGACTTTTGACACTTTATCTTAATAAAACCTCATGAAGATATCATATATGTGCACAATGCTCACTAAGAAGATAGGATGCCTTCTACTTATTCAGTTATTGATGATGCAACTTCCGGATCTCATGCTTCTCAAAGTATGTAACCAGATTTCTTCACTCTGGATAATGAAAACGATGATTTTGCTAATTTTTAGTTCAAAATTGGTTTTATTAAATCTCCACATGAGGATATTCAATTTCGATTGACCAAATTCCAGAAGCAACATCTTGTACAAGTAAAGAATGGCAATGGAGGAAGACAGTCAGAACTCGACAGCCAAAAGCAACTATGCTGCAAGCAAGACATCAATTGACTTGCCAATAAAGCACTTAAGAAAGGCTGTGGAAGTATTCATTGTGTCATTTTCAAATAAAGTCTAAAACTAGAAAAAAACATGATATCCTATCTTGGAACTTCCATTACATGACATGGACCCGTCAAAACCAAGTAACCCCTAGTTTGTGCACAATGTTCCGATGGTACCGCTGCAGCTTATAACTTGAAACATGAGAAAATTCCTCAATCCGCTGACATGAAGAGGAACAAATACAGAATTTTGAAATTGTCTAGCCTGGTTGATGCATCTTCGGAGGGAAAGGAAACAGTTGCAGAAATGGAGGTAAGGGTCACTAACCACTCTTGAAGAAATATAAATAACAACTCAAACGCATCTTTCGGAAGGACTATCCCTAGCTCCTCTTCAAGTTCCCTCCTGAAGTATACAAAGTTTATCTCAGAATAAGTATGATTGAGCAAGCACGTAATTCTTTTTTTGGGTGGCCAGAGCAAGCATGTAATTAAGAGACCATAAAACATTCAGCCAGGAACATATAAATTCAGTAAATGTAAAGGAAATGACATGAATTTCTCTTTGTATTTAGTTTCTGTTCTAGATGTAAATATTAAGTAGATTCTGGACTGATAGAATTGTAAAAACTTTCTTCACAAACAGGACTGCAACTCACAGGAGCCTTCATAAACAATCATAAGCCAGCCCTCCAAAATCATTTTTTACAGTTATATATGAAGCATCTTCTTTCCACAATTGACATTATCGCTTTATTGAAGGAAGAAAGTACTCTACCTCCTGAATTCTCATTAGATTTCTAAGACATGGTCCTATACATAATTAAAGCATTCATGGTCATAAAGGCCTTGGCCAAGGTGCATCCCCTTATTCTTTCCTTTTCTGCCAGGCAAAGTCAGAATTATGAGCTCGGTGGGTTTAGAACTGCACTTTCAGACTCAAAGACAGATCATTTTGCTCGGGCATCAAGATATGAATTGAGACAATTATAGGTCCTGGGAGGCAATTCTAAAGAGAAATCATGCATATTTTTAAATTGCAACTAGCTAACAGCCAAGTTAGTTTCTAGAGTGGCAGGAGTACTTCAGCCAGACATCACAATTTACAGATGTTATCATGGACACGGCAAGATGAACAGAAACTGCAAACAGTCTCAAGAAAAAATGCTAATGCATGAAAATTACGAATATGTACACAAAGTGAGGCAAAAAATTGCAACGATGGCCATCTACATCAAAAGCAGCTCTTTTAGAATCATCGCCAGTAGAAAAACATGATCTCAAGAACTTTGTAAAATATAGATCAAATTGGTGGTTTTTAGGCTAACTAACTTTCTCCCAAGGTAACCTGCGATTGCAAGATAACAAACTATAGCCTTACTTCTTTCTAGGTACCAGTACTGCGGGGAGCATTGCCTCTAGAAATTGGACCCAGGTAACAACTAAACACAACTTAGTAGAAGTCATGTATAAATCTTGAACCACAGCAAAATATAAGGCCCAAATCTTAGTGCAGATGCCACAAAGATGAAACCTTAATAAGAGTTGCTTCAGAGCATAGAATTGCTCTGAACCTAGAAGCAGAGAATGAAGCATATTTTAAGGATTGAGTTTGTTAACTGGGCTGTCACAAGCGAGGAATCGCCAGCAGATATATGGCCAGCACTCGAAATATCCCATTGGCCTGGCCATGAGTCCTTGCAGTCAGCACGCTTCTGTAGTAGAAGTTCCTGTGTACTCTCTGAAAATATCCACACATGAACTGCTCGATGGTAGTCCCCATCACGATGAACATCGCCCCTGCACACGATAACAGCAATATTATGCAGATAAGGGGAAGGGTCAAAAAGACCAGTCAATAAATATTTTTGCAGCAAAAAGGGGGTTCTTCAATAGATGTCTTGATGTTTATGAGCAAACAACGCTGATTGTGATCAAAGATATCGCTTCCGGCGAAAACACCGGTACGAAACAGTAAGCCGTAAACTGATGAATGGTTTGAATGTGTAAAGTTGGCAGAGACAAGCTTAGCACGAACTTATTCCAGCGGTTCAATTACCAGCTTGATTGCCCAACACAAAAGCAGTGCTATGATGAGGAATGACCAAAAACACAGCATAGCTTCACCATCCATGATATTATGACTGGAGAGAAACTTCGCATTGTCAGGGCTCGCGATACGCTCAAAGCTGAGCACTTATGATATCGCTCCCGTTTTCCAGCCGACCGAAGAAGTGAGCCCATCAGCATTCAAAAGAATTGCATCGTCAAGAACCCATGATTTGAACGGAAGAATTCATATCCGGGTGTCTCATCAAGTTCGTTTTTTTCAATCAAATATCAAGGCAGCAAACGAAGAACGAAAGAAGGGGTGGATGAAGAGAGGGAGAGGTGCGTGCCTGGGTTTGCAAGTGCCGGTTTTTTCACCGGTGCTGGTGAGGACGTCAAGGTACTCAATTTCAGGGTGAGCTGAAGCAGCTTCCGCCATGTTTCAGTATCTCAGGTTCACCCCTCCGATCGCTCTCTTTCGGTGTCCCAATGTCAGATATACGAGAGCGAGAGAGAGAGAGAGAGAGAGTGACCCAGCGTGTAATCTCGGCTGAGTATTGATTCGGTTCCTCGTGGAGTCAAATCCAACATGACTGCGGATGCTTTCTCGGAGAAAAAGGTCGTCTGGGTGCAATCATTGACCTCAAGTTTTCAAGTTGGTTTTTACTTGTGCATATAAAACGGGTATAGAAAAATGACTTTTCCATCTTTAAACCCAACAGTCGATTACTGATTATTTTGAATTTTACAGGTGATCCCCCCGTGAGTTAGTAGGTTACGAATTGCTTAAACTACTAGTGATAACTAATTTACCATTATGAAATTTTACTATATTATTAATAATGCTCTTATCTTACGAGTACCGAAATTTTATTTGTCAGTAACATACAAGCGAAATAGTTGATTGATCATGTTGAAATACTCTTTTACATCACGTACGGTCAACCGTTTTCACAAATGATCCTGTTCTTCTATTGGCAGACTACGAATCGCTTGCATACTTCTCACCCTGGCATATTGGATAAGTCATTGCAGTCAATCAAATGGTATCAAAACCATACGCATTTCGACTAGCAGCATGCATACCAACCGCCGTACTCGGTTACATTTTCGTCTCCAGTCGCCATCGTTCCTACCAAACACGGCCCGACAGCTTCTTTCCCCCTACCACCGGTCAACATTCAGCAATTTCTCACCACCTGTCCAAAGTCGGAACCCTTTTCAAAATGCCACTTGGTGAGTTTTCTCACCAGGAAAGCAATCCATCCCTACGAGAATGAACATCGAGGAAAAATCTATTCTCATCCAGGCATGTCAAATTCTACTTGGTCATGAACTGCTCACAAAATTCTCTGAGCATCAGCCTCACGGAACCGAAATACTATGCTCTGGTTAAAAAAAATTACTAGTTGAATATTTAACAAGTTAGCCATGGCAACGGCCTGGGGGAGTATGACGGTCAGCAGGCCTGCCTTGATGCAACATCATTGAAGTATGCAGTTATGCCCTTGAATTTGCCATCCACGTAATTTTCTTCAATCTGCAAATCTTTCCTATCATGTTATGCAGTGAAGACAAATCAAGTCCATCGAAAAGGTTATAATCTAACAAGGCAGTACCTCAACGTGTAAAGGAGGAGAAGAAAGCCAAGAGAGCTCTTCCACTTGGTTTAAGTCCATGTTGCGGGGAAGAAACATGACGATGTTTGGTGTTATCCTCTGAGCAGCTTGAAATACCGAATAGCTGTAATCAGATTGATATTAGGTACATTTTTTTTTGGAAACAAAGGTGATAATTATTTTCTGAGCCACAAAAATGCAAGTCTCAGAATTAGGTGACAACAGAGCTGCAGAATCGCACTACCTATAGACCATATTCATCTTGATTAAGTTTTGTGATAGCACCAAATCCATGCAAGCGTGAGAAACTATTGATACATAAAGAATGCATCTGTAAAAGTTAAGTTCAGAGAAAATATTGTCTGATCTCCTTTCTCCTTTCTCCTTTCAGTTATTCATACCATTAACCTATGACACTACTACAAAGAACAGAATAATCGGTGCTTATTTAGATAAAGAAAGAGAAACATTTGTATAAAGTTAGTTCAGAGAAAATATTGTCCGATCTCCTTTTTCCTTTCGGTTATTCAAACCATGGACGTATGACACTAATACAAAGAACAGAACTCTTGGTGCTTGTTTAGATAAAGAAAGAGAAACATTTCTATTAGTGCTCATATTATTCTCAAATAAAAGTTGATTTAGGTAATTTTAATCCTCTAGTATAATAAGTTAAACACAACCATTAACTTTATCATCATGTGAAAAGGCCTTTCCCTTAGAAGTGACCAACAATGTCCATGAAGAAATTCTGCATACCCATCTTTTGGCTTGAGCAGATCAAGATTAAACTGCCGAATCATTTTGTATGATGGGCCACCCCACGGAGGTGAAAGGTAAACAATATCACCCTGATGAAACAAAATCAAGGGGCATTTTACTTACAGTAGAGCAGAATGCAGCACAAAGTTTTGACCTGAATGATAAGAACCCAAGCAACACACTTGTAACTTCAGTACAGAGAAAGAATTTTAACTGGATAATTACGCTAGACATGTGATTGCAAAGTGATATTGGGGGATAAGCATCAAGGCACCTACCAAGCATTATATGATGCATTCATAAAACAAAAGCAAGGCTCAATCTGAAGCATCAAATCATTGCCAGAAGCCACCTGCCAAATGGTTGGCATTACTTGCTCTATTCTTCTCATATCGTATAACCATATTAATAACATATAAGTGTCGCCAACTCAACAAAATGTAACAATTGAACTGTAACAGCTTATTCTAACTACACGTGGCATGTAAGAAGCACAATAAAACCAGACTTCCTCAGCTACCTTCGCAACATGAATGCATGAGCACTGAGTATGACTAGAATAGAGTAGCATCTCTTCTACATTATATCATTACCTTCAGTGATGGAGCGAGTTGGAAGAAGTCCCCAACAACGAAATCAATACGGTCTTCTACCCCATATATTTTGGCATTATGAAAAGCCAATTCAATTTTTTGAGGATCAATATCAATTGCAACAACATGGTGACATCTACAGCAAGTAAAGATAATCTCAAGTCATAAACTTAAGAAACTCCCATAATGAGATAAACTAATTCGGCTTAAAAGTCACAATATCAGGAACTTTCTCAACAGACAGTAAAGAAAGGGCTGTTATGTAAGTATCTCAAGAATGTAACCACTATCAAGATTACTGAAACTCCCATTGAGGATTCCTAAGCTTTTAACAAAGGCAGGTACGTAATTCTCTCAACTTTACCACCAAAACATTTCGCACAATTGCTTTTTAGAAGCAGTACATAGAGTGTGTAACGAAGCAGAGAACGTAGAACTTACAGTATAGCAAACTGAATGGCATTGCCACCAACACCAGCAAAGCAATCAATCACGGTTCTTCCACGACATCTCTCTGCATGTCGGACAGCAATCTCCTCAGGAGTGACGGAATACCACCCTTCCTCATCCAATTTGACGCCTTCATCATACCTCGAGAACAGGTGATATCTTTGTAACCAGTACTTCTTGACTAGAGGACTGATGATGGCATTTTCCCTGCGCTTCCCTGTACTTCGCTTCAACTTAACTGAAAGAACATGCAATGACTTGATCTCAACAAGCGAGCGACAGAACAAGAAGAAGACATTTGTTTTTCCTGGGGTCACCACATGAGAGAAAAAGGCCATTGCTTTGAGGTTTAGCCTGTAGCAACTAGCAACCCAGTCTGTCATCTCATTTGGGTTTCCACAAAAAGTGCGCATTTTCGACATTCGCTGCTCGATCAACTGAGTAACCGAACTCGGAAGAGGGAAAAAGAAGAAAAAGGGAATAGCTTTGCTTGAAAATTCACTCCAGGAAGAGCTGAAATGGAGAATAGCAGAGATTAATAAGCAAAAAGAGAAGCACCTCGCTTGCGTTTCTTGAAACGACGAGAATGGGAAGCTTGAACGGCAACTCTCTCGTTCCCCGTCATCGACAGCTTCCCGCTCTCGCTCGTTTGTGCCAAGTTGGGAGGGTGGCTTTCCTCGTTCTGCTGTTTGCCTTCTTGCTTCAGCCTCGTCGGTACCATTTTTCTTTCTTAGCTTTCTCTGCTTTCGGTTTTTCTTGTTCTTTGTGTTTTTGGTTTCGGAATCGAATGTATGAATTTAGTCAAATACTTCATATAATTTCCCTCTGTCTCGGTCCCGTCGTTTCGTTTACCAAAAAAATGCTACTTTTTTTGATGGGTCAAGGGCAAACCCAAGTTTGACGCCTTTGCCGGATTGGAGCTTATTATTTCGGTGAAAATCATGATAGTTCAATTGCCCCCGATTAGGTTCTCCAAGTAAATGTGACTAATTTTATCTTGCTCTTTGCAATTAGGCTTGGTCATTCATCTTTCCTTGTATGCTTACATTGTAGACTCCACAGTTCACAGTACACACGATTAGTTTATTTATTATTGGGATTCATTTATAGCAGTAATCACCGATTGTACTACTTGCTTTGCACCAGACAATGTGCCGACATTTTGCTTTCCCCTTATCCAAGTGTAGATTGCATCGGTCGAAAGTGAGGATGAGGGCGGCTTCGTGCTTCGTATCCTGCTGCGCTGCATGGGCCTGCTGCGCTGCGTGTGCATGCGACGTGTTTTGAACTGTCGTCTTGGGAGTTAGCAGGAGGTCGGCTCGGATTGCATATTGTGGTCTCTATGGGCTTTCTGTGATGGTGTCATGGATTTTCCGTGAGGTCGCTGCCCCTCTAATGAGAAAGCTCCCTAGTAAGTCCTCGACGTTGCTTCTTGTGTTATAATTTGGGTCACTTTTAGCGTGATTTGCTGAAGCAGGTTCTGCGATACGGTATAGATGATGAAATCTTGTTCTTTTGGATGTATTGTTCAACGTTTGGGACGTAAGCATTTAATTGAGTCTAATGGGTATTCTTCTGAGAGAAGATTTATTTTGTTGCCATGGTGATGCAGGGTTGAATCATTTCCACCAGAAACCAAACAGGCAGTGGTTTGAAACAGATGCTGTCCTGCAAGTTAGCTTGGCGAATATTCTCTTTTTTACTATTCTAGCACTTATGATGATGAGCGTGCAAAATCAGAGGGATCCCCAGGAGGGTATTTACCAGGGTGGATGGTTGATGAAAATCATATGCTGTGCATTTTGGTGATTTTCATGTTCTTCCTTCCAAATGGGGTCATCAGCTTTTATGGTCAGCCCTATCTCATCTGTGTCCACTTCAACACCATGTTTCCGGTAAAGACGTTTTGCCTATAGTATTCCACTTAAAGAAATGAGGTGAACAAATTGTCAAGCATAAGAGCCACCGCAGATATCCTGTCATTATGACTGGTCGAGCGGTGTACTCTACAGGCATGGACCACTTGTAGACATGGAAAACCGACGATCAAACTCCTGTGTCTTACGGACCCAAAAAAAAAAAACTCTCCTGTGTCCTCATATATAGATTATTACCACGTAGATCCTCTTGTCATCAAAGTGGTAACGTCAGGTGGTAACATCTCCAGTAAGTGTTGCGAATCCACTTCGAAATTATGTCCCTGAATCCCATGGAGCTGGCTAAGGAGGGACCCGGAAAAACAGCCAGAGTTCAGCCTTGACTGAAGAACAAATGCCAACAGATTTGGCAAAGCCTCTTCTCCAAGTTCCGGATTGGTCTCGAATGAGCCCTCCTACTGAGGCATTGCCAAGGTTGCCGCACATATTAACAAGCTACACCAAAAATAAGTACCCAATCATTATCTCGATATTATTGTGAATTTTGAGGTTCAGGAAGTGAATTATTTAACACTCCTTGTAGGCCAAAGAGTGCACATCAACATCCAGGGGCTTATTCAGGGACATGGCAACTTGATATCCAGATCAAAAACAAAATTCATTGATTCAATGTAATCTCCAGAATTCTCATATTTAGCAGTCATGTAGACACAAACTAGTCCAACCAACAATGTCAAGTTGACAACATTTGTTCACCCTTTAACAGCGCCCAGCAAAGATGAGTCCTTCATCGTTTACGTTGTCATCCAGCATGAAAGTAAGGACATGAATACTCAGCCTCATGTCATCTCTTCCTTCTTTCCTTCATCAAAAGAAGAAGTCCACAGATTCATTCCATACATACCCAACTAAATCATCCAATGCCAAGAACAATTTGAGAACCAAAAAAGAAATTCAAATTGCCTTTGCCCTCCCCAAAAACCAAATAAGAAGAAGAAGAAGAAGAAGGAAGATCATCCAGACAACCAATGAAATGCCAGGCAGTCAACATGTCAGACCCAAAAAGAAAAAAATTTCGACGATATAATTTACTCTAAGAAAAAACTATGAGCCTGAAGGAAAAAAAGTCGCCACTCAATCCTCAAAATCTCCAGCATGCTCCAATAGATAGTTCGCTGCCAATTCCTCGTTCCGGTCACAAGCCAAAAATGCCTCAATGACAAGGGCTCTGTCAAATCCCATTGCTTCAAGCTGTGAACAAACAAAATTAGTACAATGCTACGATAAAGGTGCGATAAGAAAAACTGACAAAGTGAATCCAAATTGGGAGCATACTCGCTCTATGGCCTCCTGCTCAGCTGGCGTCACATTTATAGCATGAGGCATATCTTGCTCAGGCTGATCAAATATATCCCTACAGGGAAGTCAAACCATCAGAATTTTCCTAGTGAACCCTCGAATGAATATCTTCAGAAGTAGGTAGTCTTTTCTTGCGCACCCGAAGGGCACAGCATAGAGTTCCCCGTCAGCAAATGATATCAAACAGGCTTCACAATGCTTTACAATTAAGGGTGAACAAATACAAATGAGTCCACTCTATGCAAATTTCATTGACCCAACTCCCAAATAACATAAGAATGAGAAGAAAAGTCACTTTTTAATTGTAGGCGAGGGAGGTGAGAGGGGGCCAATCTAAGAAATCAGGGTATCATCTGGACTACCAGCCTTTGGGTGTTGCATTCTAATCCGGCAAAAGAAGACCTACACGAGCCCAGTCACCTGAACATCTATTACTTACCCTTCGGACCCATCAAGAGGTTCATTTATCAACTGAAGAAACTCTGCATGGTGCTCTTGTATCAATCGTAAAAGCTGAGGATTTTGCTTTCCAAGTTCCTGAAGCATGGGCTGTTATCAAGCACAAAAGTAAGTCGCATCCAGTGTCATTACCTTACAAGAATTACTTTACCAGAGCTGTATCCAAAAAAAGATAAAGAAAACAAGAGAGTAGCTAATTCACCTGCAAAATCTGGGGATTTGCTTGCACCATAGAACGCAATGCTTGGAACTAAAATGCAAAAGGAAAACAAAAATTATATCAGACCACCTGAAAGATCCTAACACCTAATCCATAACTACCCATGCTACTGCTTGGAACTAAAATGCAAAGGGAAAAGAAAGAATTATATCAGACCACTTGAAAGATCCTAACACTGAATCCATAACTACCGTAAGTGTTTATACATATTTCTACCTATAGAAACCTTTTATTTTTTTGGAGAAGAAAAAGATGAACACCGTATGACCGACCTCCGGTGATTGATATCCAGTATATAAATGCACAATGCTTACACAGGATGTCAACCTAAATTTTATTTTTCTTAGGCTCCCCCAACCGTTGACAAAATATAGACCAGTGAAAAAGAAAATCCTAAAGCTTCAGCTCTTCAAACTGAAACTACAAAGACTTTTTCGTATATTAGGAAATGCTCAACAGTAACGATACCTGTTGATTGTTTCGAAGAAAATCAAGTGTTCCAAGTCCACCACCAGCAGCACTTGAAAGTGCTTCCTGCAAAACAATTTACTTTATGGAAACTTCCAAAACCTAAATTGTCCAGGAACACTAAGAAAATGAACTTTACCTGGGGAAACAAATTTAAAGGAGATGTATTAGGTGCACCAGATGAAGGTACTGGTGGTGCTGCACCTGCTTCATTCACCTGACTTGCAGGATAATGAGCCCCAGGTACAGCAATTTCAGCTGATTCCGGTATACCCTGAAAATAGGAAGACATTAGAAACAATTGAAGACTAAATACAGAGCAAAACCATCATCAGCCCAATAGACATACGGAATATAGATAATCCACTGCTCGCTCTGGATTATTGTATGCAGCTCGGAGAGCACGTACAACCCTCTCTCTGTCCCAGGTGCCACCGCCCATGTCCATTATTTGCTGTATGCTTTCCTCCAGATTATTGCCAGCAACTAAATGGGAAGCAGCTTGACTGTAGGCGTCAGAAGGCACACTGCGACAAAGAGATAACAGAGTTATTTGCAAGTAATCAGGTAAACCTATGATAAGGCAATTGTAAAATCTACTATGACACCAGTCACTGCCTCCACATATTCTCTCACCATTATGAACTTACCACCCTATTGTCTTCCCCATTACCATTCCTCTTATTATTAGCTTATTCTGCTTGGCCAAAACGGGCAGCAAAATTGATTATTTAAATCCACATTTGCTCCTCGACTTTCAGCCCTGATCCTCAAACTACCTATGCTGTATTTCAAGGATATCATAAAGCGTTCACATTGGACTTCTTTTCCATTGAATTCTAACATGAAACCACTTAAAACTATCTAGCAGTCTCTCAGCATGTGAGATACAGAGGCTATGAGCAAGACAAGCACCAAGCTATGACCGAACCAAGGTAGCATAAGAAGCAAAGCCGTGTTGTCTTACAACAATCTTCAACAACGACCTGGATATTAACTCATTTTAATGATTGTACCAACATTAACCAGCTTCACAGGAATTAATCTCGGGAAGTCCTTAATAATGCCAGAATACCAACTGGTATCCCCACCAATATCATGAAAGTTGCTCATTCACAAGTATATTTAATTTTGCATGTCACCAACTACATTGTATATGAGTTCGCAATATTAAAGGAATCAAGGTATTATAGAGAGAGAGAGAGAGAGAGAGAGAGAGAGAGAGAGAGAGAGATCTCCCATACTTAGCTGTTGACCCTTCTGAAGTGGATGTGGTCTTTGAAGGACTGCAAACATTATCAAAGAGGGTATGAGAGTGATTCGCTAAGTTGAATGAAACATTACTGTCAAGCAAATGTAATCTTACGGTGCTTGTGCAGGGGCTTCAGATGCTGGAGAAGGGTTAGAAGTTGGTGCAGTGGTTGCTGCAGTGGTAGAAGCAGGCTGTTTTGACCCCAAAAAAAAATCTTTCATATACCAAGAACTGAATCACTATGCTATCTGAAAAAAAAGAAAAAAGACCAATAAGAGTATACCTGTGCGGACGAAGTGCCAGCAGAGCCTGAACTCTTGCTCTGCTAAACAAAATGATGAAAAAAAGAAAGAAGGATGTGATAGGTCAGCTTCAAGCTGGAGCTAGGAGATGACAGAACTAGTGCCAATATTTGCCCATCGACATAACAATTCAGATCAGTCAATATGCAAGATAATGTTCTGATTAGAAAGATCGAAAGAAAAGAGCACATAACACTAATGCAAATATATCTATAGATATTTAATTCATCACAAGTCAGGGAGGAAAGAAAATAAATCAAGATTTCTCATATAGCACAAATTATGCTAGAGCACCAAGTATGAGCCAAAGTAGCTACAGCTGGCAGCTTCCTACATAAAAGAACCAAGATCATTATCGAAGTCAGATCACAACAGGGGAAGCTTATGGTGCAGATTTGCAGCAGAAATGACTACCCCACCCAAAAAGAAAATGGTCATTATCTCATTCACAGTTTAGAAATCAAGCTCAGAGGACATAAATTTAGAGCCAGAGATCATGATATAAACCCGCTATCCCACCTTCCAGGAAATCGATCCAAAGAAATCTTCCTCAATGCATGTGATGTGAACATACTCAAACATCAGATACCCGAACCGTGCAGACACCTCACTCGATAAAACAAAAAGGAAACTTAGCCAATTCCATCATCTCCCGAAAACTTAAATGGAGCTGTTATCTTGGACTTCATTAAAACCATGTTTGATGGACTACAATTACCCAGTGCCATCCTTAAGTTCAAACAGGAATTTGAACTTCACCTGAAAGAAAAGGAAAAGGAAAAGGAAGCAAACCAAGAAAATTGGCCAGATTATAGTCGCAACCACAGCCACACCAACATTACTAAATCAATACTATGTGACTTACTAATGATGGCACATAGCACAAAAAATATAAACTGCTTCATGTACTAAAACTCAAGGCACGTTATGATTCACCTTGCTGAGCATGACAACGAGGAAGCCATCTTCCGAGACCTTGTTGTCGGCCAATGTGGTCTCGTCCTTCAACACCTTACCATTGTGAATCAGCAACTGCTGCCCACACGGGTAGTTATCCTTTCCCTGTACATCTTCAATGTTCTTCTTGACAGCCATTATCTACATTAGCCGGGAAAGGAAAAAAAGGCAAGGAGTCCCAACCAGAACACAAACAACAACAACAACAGCAACATTCACAAGGCAAAACCACCCTCCTGGCAAGTCCACGTGCATCAATATAATACTAGCGAGAACACCAATCGGGCATTGTCCCCAACCCAGCAAATTCCAATGATTCGGGGACGGAAAAAACACGACCTGTCGCGCATCCTCCTAAGTGAAAACCCATAATCCGAGTGGGACGTCCCGAGAATTCTAAGACTACAAACGACCCCAATCTTGTCGAAACTCGCACCTTCCGACAGAAATCAACGGAAACAAACAAAAACCCACGTTCCGGCAGCCGGGGAAACCCCGACGAAGGAACGGGGGCGGGGGCGGGGGAGGGGGAGAAAACTCACGGTGTCGGTGGGCTGCACTTTAATTTCAAAGTTGGTGCCTTTGAGCGTCTTCACGGTGAGCTTCATGGCGGCGTGAATCACAGGCGGGAGAGGGATCGACCCGAGACGGGGGCGCCAATTCCGGTTCGTGGGTCTGGCTTGCTATCGAAGTAAAGCGGGAGAGAACCCTAGAAACTCAGAGTCCCCAAACCCAGAGAGAAGAGAGACGGAAGGGAAGAGCGTGGTGCGTGCGTTTGTATGGGGTATGTATGAATGTACGTCATCGTCAGTCATGTGTGGGACTGGGACTTTGCCTGCGGCAGAGAAGCAGACGGACGTCTCCGCACGTGCCGCGCACCTGCCGCGCCACTGCGCGTATCTACACATGTATTTCCTGTCATTATGCCATTCGCTTGTGCATTTTGGGGGGGGGGGGGGGGGGGGGGGGGGGTGATTCAACATTATATAGCTCTTAATAAACTGCTGCGCAAAGTTCGATGCTTTAATTCGTTAAGGCTCCGTTTGCTTCACGGAAAATTGAATGAGTTGAAAATTATTTTTTCTCAAAAAATAATCGTTTATATTGCTTATAAAAATTGAATGAACAGAAATATTTTCATCGTTCACGAAAATATTTGAACAAAAAAAAGTTACCGATGGCAAAAAGCAGCAGCATACAATACACAAGTAAAGTGTTCGATAAAGCTCGGTTTAATCGTTTTGATTGATTATCTTATATATTTTTTTAAAAAGTAACATATGATACGGTTCGATTTGAACGAAGAGATTCCTATTTTTCAATCGAGATTGATGTCCTGAAAACTACAACCTTGGCAAAAAGGAAGAAGAAGAAGAAGAGGGATTTATCATTGCATTGTCAATCCTGAACCTGAAGCAATAATAAATGTTGATTCATCTTGCCTGAAAGATTAGGCTGAGAATTCAATCTTCTTTTTATCCTTTTTTTTAGGCCAGCTGCTCGTTCTATTACGTCGAGAGCGAGATTGTTCTGTACCAAATGAAGCATTCTCACTAGAATGGTTCAGTTTTTTTTTTTTTTTTTTGGGGGGGTCGAAAATGGTCCTGTTTTGGAGGACCAATAATTGGCTTATCAAGTTCAAGAAATATTTGACATTCATAAGTTGATTTCCAGGCACAAGTATTCACTTGAAGATCGGATTTAATGCCATCTTTCGTTCTGGGCTGCATCAATAGACTCGATTGTCATATAATGCGCGCTGCAGTCTTGTGGCCGGTCCGGGTCCTAATCCTGCAGCAGCATAATCCTAGAGGAAACACGTCGACATAAGCCAGCGACACGGTGGATTCGAATCCGCCGATGAAACATCCATGCCGTACATGGTTTCCCACAACTAATCATTCTTCACCTACGGAGTGATTTGTGACACGTGTAGCCCTTACAAGTCGAAAAGCGCTGTGACTTTCACCCCCAGATTAATTCACGGGCAAGTTTCTTTAGGATGGTCTGCAATCTGCAGAAGATGGGAGGCCATTAACGATTAGGTTTCGGAGGCCGTGCGCAACCAAGTTTTGCACAAATGTGCAGAACTTGCATCCGCTTGCCAAAAGTGCATGTCGCATTACTTTGGTTTGGTTATCATAGTTTTGCATCATATGGTGTTATATTGCGGAAGTTATACGGTTCAAAACCATCCTGCTCGTACACCATCATGCGTTCATTGCGTTGAGGGTTCTAGCTCAGCGCTTAATCTGCTCCTTCCACCTGGTGCCCTCGACAAATTATCGACCGATTGTCGAAGGACGACATGGCAATGGATGAGGTGCTATAAGTAGAAGGTGAAATGAGTGTCAATGGTCAAGATGGCCTATTTTCAGGTGGTAGTTGCAAATGCACTTGTTGAATGGCCACCTGGCTTACCTACCTGAATAATCTCCACATCCGCTCATTTTTATCCGGACAAACTTCCTTCATATTCGGCGCAAAGGAGGACTAAGGAGCTCGTCTTGACTCCACCAATTCCAATATAAAGCTTGCCTGAACATCTCTATGCTACATCTCCTTCCCTCTACAGCGACTTTTAAACATGTCTATCAACTCCTTGCATTCTTTGCTCTGCCTATTTTTCCTTCTTTCATCTTCTACAACTGCCTTTAACATCACCAATATCCTAAGCAAATACCCCGAATTCAGCACCTTCAACAATGATCTCACACTATCTCAGGTTGCCAGTGCGATCAATTCCCGAGCAACCATTACCGTCCTGGTGGTGGACAACAGCGCCATGTCGGGATTGTCAGGGCAACCGGCGGAAACTGTCAGAGACATCTTGAGTCTCCATGTGGTGCTTGACTATTACGATCCGCAAAAACTTCAACAATTACCGAATAAAACAGCAATTCTCACCACACTGTTCCAGACAAGTGGACGGGCTGTCGGCCAAGAGGGCTTTCTCAATGTGACCAGTTCAGGCAGTGGTGGGATTGCATTTGGCTCGGCTGTGCAAGGATCAAACCTTCGTTCTAACTTAGTAAAATCTGTCACATCTCAACCGTACAATGTATCTGTCTTACAAGTAAGCAGTGCAATAGTGCCTCCTAATATAGGGAACGCTAATTCTAGTTCTGGCTCAAACTCAACTTCCTCACCGCCATCCCCAGCACCAGCAAGTCCTAGCCCAAATAAGTCGCCGGTGCCAGCTTCAAGCCCAACAATGGCTCCTGGTACTGCACCACCAAAGTATGGAAAGGCACCGACTCCGGCTGCAGCAGCAACACCCCCATCTAACGGGAGTCAAGCAACCCCACCAGCTGCCGCCACCTCACCCGCCACCTCACCATCAGAGGCGGCTGGTGGTTCACCAACAAGTGCCAATGCTCCAGCAGCAGATGCTCCGGTCAGTTCACCTCCCATGCCTGCCAATGGGCCTGCGGCTTCAGCAGCAGATGCTCCGGGCGGTTCACCTCCCCTACCTGCAGGTGCCAATGGGCCTGCAGCGGATGATCCGGCGGCTGATGCACCGGGAGGAAACAAATCTGGCACCCCTAGAGGTTATGGTGTTGACCTTGCAGGAGGTGTAGGACTGTTTGCCACAATGACTTGGTATTTGGCTTTGACAATGTGGTAGAACACGTAAGGAAGAAACATTAGAAGATCACTGTTGTCTCCTGCAGTAAATATGGAGCTTAGTTGCTTGCCCGTTTTACATTTCAAAGTGATGTAGAAGAACTGGTCAGCTGTTACAGATACCGTTATCAAATCTTCCGAATTACATGTTTTTCCTAACGATTCTTCATCTTGGTAGTACCAGTTCCTGCAAAAACTGCTACCGCTAAGTCTACATCTTTTTGGTCCTTGCCATGTCTTTATTCTATTGCCTAATGGCGTCTCTTATACTTCATGGTGAATGTGAAAATCCATGTCAGACTTAGCGTGACTGCTATCAATAATTGCAATTGCTTATCTACTTTTACAAACACCCAGATAAGTATCTAAGCACAGTAAGTATAGAATGCTTCCTAATTGTTTAAGACTACAATCGATCATTGTGCAGAAACTAGAGAGGACCAAAAGACTGGGGTTAGAAAATGAATGTCGTAAACTATTCAAAGCTGACTTTTGACACGGATCTTAATGATCTCCAATGATTGCAGTCAAACTGAAAGTTAGATAAGAAGTGGACAAGTGGATTGAACATACACAAGTTCAGTGAATTATCAAAAGCAATTGTAAATTTCCAGGATGAAATTACTTGTAGTATACAAACATCTGTGCAGGATTTATGTGGGAATGCATTGTTACATCTTTAACATAGTTAATTGACTGGGCGGTGTCAGTTTCTCTTCTTGATGTAAGAAGTATATTATTCTGTACTCCCCTCCTGATTCTAGTTTGATTTGCTGTTGAAATGCGAATCTCTCTCTCTCTCTCGCTCTCTCTCTCTCTCTCTGTCTCTCTCTGTCTCTCTCTCTCTCTCAACAGCCACATGCAATAATGGTATATATTTCAAACCAAAAGAAGTACACATATCTTCAACACTATCTTTGTCAGCTACAAGTCGAAGCAGCGAAGCTGATGTCTTCTTTCTAGTACAAACAAACTGAATTTTTAGGGAGTGAAAGGGCAGAAAAAAGGAGAAAAAATTCTGAAGCTTAGTCTTTCTGACTTGACAAGCCCAAAACTTGGAAACTTCACAAGCGCTGCTATAAAGCTCATTGACTTGGAAAATATCTTGCACCCACTTGCTGGGGTGGGTTTTTTTTTTTTTTTTGTTACTCTAATGTGCAACAGTAATGGTCATATTTTAAGCGTGCTCATAAGCATATATGCAGCTTGCTCAAGTCTCTGTTCTCTGCCAAATCTTTGGCCCATTTGTGGCTCCATGCTCTCAGCAGGCAGCTGTTCTTTGGAAAAGCTCCAGTAACAGTATTAAGAACTCAACAGGACATGCTGCACGCCACAGTGCATTAGACTTAGGAAGAAAAATAACTTCAGATGAAAGTATTGGCTTCAAAACTTCTAATGAAAACTTTCCACAAGCAAGCCTGCCTTGGTTGGATATTATATCTTGTATGCTCTTTACTTTCATATATTTCTTTCTTCTCTGGTCAAGTCAAAATGACAGATTGCTGATCGTGAGCACTAATGCTGATTGTTGGAAAGTAAATTGAAACATTTAAGCTAACTTGAACCAGTTCCAGTGATGGTAAGCTACTTGTCTGTACAAACTTGCTGTTGCTTCTGTTCTGTGATTTTAAGTATATGGCACTAAAGGAATTGAGTTTGTAACAGCCACTTCCCATTGTGTGTGGATCAAGTTGAATGTGGACTTATGACAATGTGACATATGTCTACAGAACTTTCTCTTTTTCACATATATTTACAAAACTTGATCCATAAATACAGTGTACACATGTCTCGATTCTCTCTCCTCCGTCAAATGGTGATATTGCCAGGCTGAAACTTTGTCATGGATGAAGTTTCGTGCCTGTTAAGCATGATCTGCAGATAATGTTACCGATGCGCTGTGGCTAGACCATACGAAGACTCTCCAGAAAGGGCGTTGCTTGCCTTTGGAATTATTCGCAATCTGCTCCAGCTCCGATCTTTGTAGCATTTCCCACATGACCTGCACGTCCTTGTACTCACATGTTTGAATGTCATGGTGAAGCTTCAAAAGTCCATCACCTGATTTGAACCAAAAGAAGAAAGTCTCCTTATGTGCTTGAACTTGAAGTCAGAAAGAACAAAACTTTTGAGTAACCAAGAAAAACGAGTAGAATTCGTCCTTATGGTTGAGAAATGACTTTTGTCTGCATTTATTCAGTGCATTGTTAATCGATAGTAACAAAAGATTGGTCCTGATGCTCAATACATATTCTCTGAAAAAGTGAATGGGGAAAAATCTGGGAATAGCAGCTGGTCTAGGAATTATGCCAATCCTCATCTCAGAATCCATCACTTTTGGTGCAATCAAGCTAAGTTCCTTCATCTTCTTTTTTCCGTTAAAATTGCATATGTTTGAAGGATTTAGGAAAGATTCTACAAACCCCCAATTTGCTAACAAGTGCAAAACTGATGGAAGCTACTAATATGGAATAACTAAGATCTTTTGAAAAAATTACCATAAACCTATTTTAAAAAAGCCAGTGAAGGATAAAGATATTGGTGATTTCTGCTCACGGATTAGTAGTAATTTCCAGGGGTTTAGTCAAAAACCACGGGCACAGATATAGAAAGTAGATATAAATGGTTGTTACAAGAGTTTCAGTGACACGACAGGAAACTAAACAGAAACAACCGAGTTTGTTAGTCTAATACCATGATGGATCAATAGTAATAGACAGATGATACTTCGAGTTCAGCTTAGTGGCATTTGACACGACAGGTCCCTTTTCTACAATGTGGGGTTTGGAGTTAAAGGAAGTTGCTTACCCTACGCTACAAATGCTAAGTCAACATGGAAGTCTTTTTAGGTCTTCAACATGTGTTTCCAGAACAGAAATGATATATTAAAAAAAACGGAAATATGAAGAAATATTTACTTTGTGAAGAGTAAAATGGTTGAAAAAAAAGATTGTTTTCAAATTTTACAGAGTTAAAAGACTTAGCAGCAGATGAAGTTTGAAGAACAAGATCTGAAGCATGTATTTAACTTGTCTGTGATCATATCGCCTCACCGGAAAACAGTGGCAGGGAGAGGAAGAGAGAGAGAGAGAGAGAGAGAGAGAGAGAGAGGACTCACGGTGACGGCGAGGCTTGAGGCGAGAGGAAAGAGCGAGCCAAGCCCTTCGGACAGGGGAGAGGAGCATGTTCCACCACTCCATCCACCTTATTTGTTCTCCTGCTCCTCTTATATTGATCTCCACCACAACACCATCGATCCCCACAGTTTCAGTTCATCAACTACCACCAACTGTTTTTCTTCCTCCTTCCAAAAGACAGGCTCTCTCTCTCTCTCTCTCTCAGCTAAATAAAAACCTGGGGAGACTCCATCACCCTCTGAATATATATAACTACAACCCCAGGATATCTAGTTAATGAGCTAAAAAGAACTTGGCATCTAGAGAGACAGAGAGAGAGATTGCCTATCACTTTCTGAGGAGCCAGCCTCGCGCTCCTGTTAACAACCGAATTTCCTTCAATAGGGACGTGCCATCTGATTGTTTTCCGATGTGGCCATTGGACTTGTTGCTCTTTCTCATTTGAGCCCCTATATTCTCCATTTTCTCGACAAGCACCATCCTGTCCTCTTCTAATTCTGTGTCTCTGTCTTGATGAAGTTCAAGATCAAGTTAATGGTTCGTTTGTTTTGCGAAAAATGAATGATTTGAAAAGTATTTTTCTAAAACTAATAGTCTGTATTGCTTGAAATAATTAGTCGATTGAAAATATTTCATTATTAACATTAATTTATATTTAAACATTTTCATGAACAATAAAAAAAAAATTTCGTTCATTTAATTTTATAAGCGATACAAACGATTATCTTTAGGAAAATCTTTGGGAAAGTGTTTTTCAAATCATTCATTTGCCCTTTTAGCACTTTGGTATGACTCATTTGATTACCCGGTGTCAATTACACATCGATCTTCTCATGCCTTAATCAAGCTCGATTGAGATAAATTCGCGGAGTTAGGGGGGGGGGGGTTTCGAGAGAATTAAAATGTAGAGGCACAAGTAAATTTTTTGATTGTGCCTTGTTATGGATAGATGTAGAACTAACTGTACCCTTCCATGGACAGTGAAAATAGTTGGAAGCACTGAAAAGTTTGCAATTTCAAGAATTATTTGACGACAGATCGAGAAATAAGTGAGAACCGACAACTTTTTTCCCTGTGAACGGAAGGATCATATCGGTTGCATGATCTAGTTGTGATGGTCTGATCGAGCCATCTGGTCAAAGTTCAACTCCAAACTAAAATACAAGTGCGCTGCTTATATGATAATTAAAACAAGTCAAGCAATTCCAAACTTAATCAAATCGAAGTCATCACAACTTGCCTTGTAGACGCAGCTTCCTCCTAAAATATATTTTCATATTGAGAAGCCACGCGTGGAACAATTTATGAGGACAACCTCCTCTTCTGGACTTCCTTTCCCCTTTCTTAATGTCTTAGGGGTTAATTAAAGTTAAAATTATTGATGAGAGCCCAAAGCATGTCTTTGTATCCTAAGGAAAGTTCAACTAGATGCTCACTAAAGGGCGGTTTGGCTCCTTATTTTAAATTTTGGACGACAAAATATTCGAGTTTCCTCCTTTTTAGTTTATACATAAGGTGTAAGATGCGGTGTTGGCAACGGCTGGGTCCAAAGAATCGTTTGGAAAACAACAAAAAAAGATTAGTTGAATAAACGGAGATCTCTCTTGAGAAAAAAAAAATTCATGTTAACCAATTACATGGTGACATGATGCAGTCATCTACCATGCTTTACACTATTTTTGAGTGTTGACCTTACCCCCATCTGTCCTTTTCTTTTTCTGCTTTGGTACCATACATTTATCTATGATCTTGGCACAGAATATATCTGAAATTAAAGTTGCAAAAAGTTGATAGAGGAGAGATCTTGAAAGTCAAGATCCCATCGAATCAAACTTCGAATGGGCAGAAGATGTTTGTTCTCTTTCTTGACATGGGGTTGGCAAGCTAGTAAGAACTACAGCGATGGAGCACGTCATGCCCTTTTCTTTTTCTAGTCTTTTTGCCTCAATTACTGGTCTAAATAGTCGTGCGACTTCAGTAGGACTTTAGAAGCTTGGTGCGCATGGAAATGGTGGGCGGTCAAGTGATGAAAATCAGGCACTGAATCAGATGACAAAATGTGGTCCGTAAGGTGCATGATGGTTTCAATGTTTTTCAAAACCGAAATGGGGACGTATCGTGGAATGTGAAACAGTGCAACTTAGGAAAAAAAAAGGCAAAAGAGCCTATCAAGGGTGAGGGGGAGAAGAAAGGTTAGGTGGTGGTGGGTTGGTGGGGGCTTCATGAACTTTTCAAACCCTTGGTGCCTCTAAACAACGGCATAATCATCACATTCCTGAAGCCTCGTGCAATTCTTTGTATTTGAATTTTGAGTGTCAGTTTGGCCAATGTCTTTGATCAGCATAATCTGAGGCTTACGTCTGCATATGAACCTCAGTGTTTTTGTCGATTAGCCCTAATAATGAATTCGAAGTAAAAGAAATTTATGTCCGAATATTCCTATGGAGCATACAAGAGTTTCCATTACATCATCGACCTGTCTGATATTTTTTCGGGAATTGGCAAAGGGGATTCTAGTATCGGGTTACAACAACTGCTCGAGATTGAGATAGAAGACAGATAGTTGTGGATAGACATCATCCTCCAATTCATCTCTCCCTCCCTCCCTCCCTCTCCCACAACCACAATTTTGAAGTTTAAAATAGACTTAAAGGTTGGATGACCACTAAGAATAATAGAAAGCAAATTCCACCAACCACAAAGTAAAGACCAGTGGATATTAGAGGTGCATTAAGAAGAAGATGTGCCATTTTGACCAGTAACTTCATATTTAGAGGTCAGAAGAGAACAACATCGATCCATGCCCACTATCCCAAATCGGATGGCCTGTGTTACTGGAATCAAATTCACGCTAGCACCCCCCCACTCCTTTTTTTGTCAACCAGAATCTGCCGTCACACTTTTAACAAGCACCCTATTCATCCTTTAATCCAATTCCAACTAAAGTAAAAAAGAACAAGATAAGAACCAGCATTAGGGGTTCCTCTTTCCTTCTTATTTTGGCATCCGATCAAGTAAATGTTATTCTTCCCCGCCACCAACGCCCGCCCCCCCCCCACTTTATCTCTGAGCCAACCAGTAAAATACAACAGTCGATAGTCACAACTCATGTGGAGTGGATAGAGATCTTGCATCCTGCAAGTGACTGAGAAAGGGGCTTTAGCTTATTCTTAAGTACTCTTCCATTTCGATTAATTCAGCACTGGGATAAACTAATTGAGTGGTCAACCTCCAGCAGTTCCCCAAAGAATCTTTCTATGCTGAGACTACCCACTCAAATCATTAACCCGAATGAAGTTCTAAAGGTCTAACTTTATCTTTTCATTTCCATGCACATAAAATTAATGAGGAATGATACATCAAGAATAACAAGAAGTGAAACATTAAAAAGGAATGGTAATAGTAAAATCACAGATGGATGTGCAGCACATGCAGGCATGCCGACAAAAACAACGATGCAGGTGGATTTCTGCAGCAGTCGCTTGTATTTTGGCATGCAGTTGTCACACCAACAAAGTGAGGATACTGGGAAGAAAGGGGAAAAAATTTTAAACGATCAGTGAAGACATTATAAACACCAGATCCTAACATATAGCAAAATCTATTCATGGACCAAAATTCTGCAAAGTATCGTGCAGCTCTGACTACCCCTCAAGACTCACATTGTTGAGAAAGATATATACTCAAGTGGTAATATCAAAACCATAAGGCCTCTTGCTTTCATAAGCAAGCGCTCATCTGTTATTTCCATTACCAACATCATCATGTCCAGAGCTTCAGATTCAATCAGATTTTCTGGGCAATATCAGATACATCTATTGAGGCTATTAGCAATAAAATGAACTTTATTCACAGATGCAAGAATACTTATAAGGACAGGAACTTTCTCAATGGCTAAATATGAATAAGATGCACAGAAATTGCAATTGCTGCTTATCTGCTAATCATCTATGTTCTTCATATACTGCTTAGAAAGTTTGGCCTCCATTATCAGCTGCTGCTCTTTGAGAAGAGAATACCCAGATTCAAGTAATGCCTCCAGTGTTTGCTGCTCAAATATGCAACTAAACCCATTTAGGCAATGACGAATACCAAGTTGTATGCATCCAAAACATTCACCCCCCCTAAACAACATATTACATTTAGTTTAGTGAAGTAAACTGCAACCAAGACCAACAACAACTCTTACCTTTGGCGGTGTAAATACTGGAAGCTTCTCATCTTTTCTTCGTTTTAGGAGTTTCTTTCCAAGATCTTCAATTCCGCCATTATCTTCAACCCACTGTGATCCAAAAGGAGTTAAATAACAAATATCTCCTGGACAAGAACTTTTATGTGGAAAAAGAATTTGCCCTTTAGAAGTACTTAGTTTCAAGCCTAAGCATTAATCATGCTCATGAGAAACTATGAGAAAAAACTTGATGTTTACTGAATTACTGGCTATTTAAAAACAACAGCCAACACTCTCTGTGCAAGTGATGGGTCTGAGGTCCAAATACGAGAATATACCACAGATATTAATTACCTCAATCATTCAATCAATATGAAAACAGTGTCATCATCCCCACAAAAATCAACCAAAGGTGGTTTATGCATGTCCAGAGCATTAAATGTCTCAAAAAGATGAGAAAATACCAACTTTAAGAGCCACTTAAGCTAACTGCCGGGTCGTCAGAGAATTTCCCACTTCATAGCACAGTACATAGTTCACACACCAAATTCACCCTTGAATGTCCTGGTGATTGGTCTATTTGGGATATAACAGTAATTCAAAGCATATTTGCCGGATAGACCAAAGTTCCGCTGTCAATCAATTGTATGTACTGGGTAAAGAGCAATGGAACTTACTCATCTTTTTCATCATATCAAATTCAAAGTTCAAAATAGGATTGTTCAGTCTCATCAATTGGACTTGGATTATTTTATACCTTCAAGATCGACCTGTCATAAGTCCGAGACCTTAGAGCTCCATAGAAGTCCAAGGCTGCACGAATAGATAGAAATTTGAGAGGAGCATGATGATATCACGGTGTCACAATGATACCAGCTTAATGAACCAAGCTAAAGGACAAAAATAATGGCAAGAAAGTATAGTAAGCTTAAGATTGTTACCTTGATTAGGAAAAGTATCCACGACATGTACAACCTCCTTCCTTGAGATGCCGTCCTTCTCATACATTCTGTCAACAATATTTACGATATCTTCATGCGTAGGCTGCCTGTTCATGAAAATATTATCACTTATGTGCCCACTGATAAAGCAATCACCACCAGCGTGCAAATATGTAAAAGTAACATGAGGAAGAGCTGCACCCTAGCTTGCAAAAATCATGTACCAGTAAAACTTTTCCATCCTTCCATCACGAATCAAAGGAGCATATATTGTTGAAAAGTCATTCCCAGTAACAATAATAGGGATTCTATTTGTGACATCTGAGTCTCGCCAATCTTGCCCAATGCTAACTCTTGTCGGATTGTCCGACAAATTCATGAGTGTGCCGACTACAATCTGATTATTCACAGTCACTTGAGTATTTCCTGGATAAGAACACAGCATGTGAGGTTCATATGAAAGAACCAAGACTAGACAAATGTCTTTCTTTGTTTATAAGATGACATTTAGGAGACTTAGGATATAGCCCCATTTTAGGGCTTAGAGGTAAGCTGAAATCGAACCTGCCTAAATGCACTGTAGCTTACCAAATCTACCGAGGCCTACATCAATGTCATTGATCATTAAACAGCTCATTTTACCCTGCATCCCCCAAGGAAATCAAATTAGACTTCCTTGACAACTTATTATAGGGCTTTGCAAACTCCAGTGATGGAACTTCAGAAATGGGAGGCTGGAGTAAATTTCCGACAAAAAGGTATGTCAAATACCAACTAGAAGTTTCAATCACATTCCAGTATAGTGGATTAATGATCTATAGTAAACTTCTTGAACTTCAAAGTGCATTCGTACAGAGCAATTAAGTACAAAAAGGCAGGAAGAACTCTTCTATATGATTTTAAGTTTCTCTTATGGAATGAAATTATTACGTGGGCTGTCATCAAGTGTCATACTTTGTAGGAAACGATGTTGTGAGATTGCAGTATAAAACAACACTTGCTGGTCCTCACTGAGCACAGCTAGTATGCTCTCCCAGAGTAGGATGGCATTAGAATTTTGAAAGTGAAATGCAGCAGTATATCAAAATTGACAGGATGTCAGTGAGGAATAGACTATGTAGCAGGCAGAGAAAAATAATTAAATGAATCGACCAATCATTTAGCATGGCACTAACAATTTGAAAGTTGCTGCAAAACAGGTAGACAATGACAACTGACAAATAGAAGAAAGGCATTAATGTCCAGATATGAAAAATTGCCACACCACATACATAAATTGATAGTGAAAGTGGAAAAGTCTAACTTGGTTCTGAACCACTTGAGAAGCTGTTCTATAGCGCTCACGTATCAATCTTCCTGGTTCTCCTGTTCAGTCAAAAATAGTCATGTAGCCATATAAAGAGCAAAGTTTTGAGAAATCAGTGAAAGAACAACAAGTAAAAGTCCCGATTCACATGCTAGGACACTAAAGGATGGAAGAAAACCTCTCACCAGCTCTTTCCGATTCTAGTTCCCCGGCAGACATGATTATGGGCTCAACTCCCATTGCCTGAAATATGAGTTCTGTCTGGAATGACTTTCCTTGACCTTTTCCGCCCCAAATACCTGGGAAATAGAATCGTGATGCTTAGACACACAGAAAGTGGAAGTCAATTACTCGGCATCCGCTTCTACATCATCTGAAAAAGAATTGTTATTCAATAAAGCACTACATCAGAAAGAGTGACACTTTTGTACAAAAATTTTAATTACGGACAAATTGATAAATAAATAAGTTTAGATTAACGTGGTGATCAAATCAATCATTTGTAACCGTACATACCAAGGATCAGGGGAACTTTTACATTGAGAAGATGGGCAATGTAGTTCTTGACAAGGTGACACACTGCAATATCAGCAGAACATGTATGAAGAAGATAGAAAGGAAGACAAGAAAGAGGAACACTAGAATGTCGATTGGCATTAATCGTTTTTATCCAGGTCAAAGAATGCATTGTTCCTATTTGCTAAAGCGCAACAGACAAATAAAGGACAGGACGGTCACCAGGGGTATTCATTTCCACGTGTTTTTCTTTCAGCACAAAATCAAGTTTCATGGAACTTACCAACTTTATCCTGTGAAAAAAAGGCGAAACATGTCACAACAAGCAATCTGTATTCAAGAACAGGATACATAAATTGGAGAACGGAAGACATGAAGCAAAACATAACTTGCATAACCTGCGGTCCATATTTAATGGCAAGACAGCAAGTTGCGTAACCATTGACAGGCTTTGGCTTAAATAAATGGTCATAATGCAGTAGCCTCAGAAAATGCAGGTACGAATACATGAAAATGTCGAATACCTCTCCACATAGCCTTATCAATGAGAAGTTACCCTATAATACTAGTATAATAACCCCAGTGAATGAACTAAAATAGCAGCTAGCGTTGGCTGAAACATTTAGCAAGTAGCACGAAAAGAAGCTACACAACAGCACAATGCTTGACATTAACAGCAGTAAACTCAGGAAGTATTGAAAGCAAATCAATTAAACTTAATCAGAGAGAAAAAATAACCCACAGTGGGGGAATTTAATTTACCATGAATAGAGGAGCAATATAATAGTCTCCTTGAAGGTACTCAAATGACCTTGTAGCCTTCTGCCGGTAATCGAACACGATGTCGGCTGCAACAACCATTGAAAAATCGCTCGACTGATTATCATTTTGGAAGAGGATCAGAATTCAGCTGCAACTAACTCGCTACGCGATACTTTCTCATCAACTTCATTTACCACCCACGGATAACAGAGGTCTCTTCATTAAAAATCCTCCAAATGGGATCACTTCCTGCAAAATTCTTTGCCGTGCAGTCCATACTCCTACGCATACAAACACAGAGTTCCACCCTCCAAATTCTCGGGACCGGCTAAAAATTTCTAAATATACCACATTAATTAATACATCTATCTTTTGGTCCGATGGATATAGAGAACAATCTTAATCGGACACTACCAAAGGAAAAAGGATGACAACCCGCTTTACCGACAGATTCCTGGTTTTAGATGATCTCGACAAACGCCATGTCCTAGCGCTAAAGTCAAAAACATTACATCGCGCGTTGCAGCTGTAATCCAATCCGGAGCGAAAGCGAAGGGAGAGGCGGAACGTACAGTCTTTGCCGAGAAAATCGCCGGCGAAGACGTCGTCGATGACACCGGCCCTAGCACCGACGGCGATGCTCATGTTGTCGGCCCCCTGCCCCAGCCGGTACAGGTAGTCCCGGCCCTCCGCGTCCTTGGCCTCCCACGACGACTGCTGCGAGAGCCTCTTGGGGTTCAGCTCGTCGGACTTGCCGCCGTCGCCGATGCTCCGCGGCTGCGGAGAAGAAGACTTGGAACAAGCGACGGCGGATGGAGAGGAGGAGAGTGACGACGACGCCGGAGCTTTGATCGGAGGCAGGGACGGGGGATTGAAATAGAAGAGGGATGGCCGGCTGACGGCGATGTTGCAGAGCGCCATTGCGGCGGCGACTGAGCTGAGCTGAGAAGCGAGAGCGCGGACGTTGGATCGAATGGACGCCGCCGCCTTTTTTATCCGTTAAGCTCCGGTTTTTTTCTTTTTCTTTTTCTTTTTCTATTTTCTTTTTCCTTTCGGGTTGAATTTTGGTTTTATTTGAAAGTCAGAGCAGTTCATGCGTATACTTTGATTAAATAAAGAAAACTTTCCAACATATTTATCGTGTAATTACCCTTATAAGATAATGTCGAAAAATCTAAAGAATATACAGACGCCGAGCAAAGTCAATAAAATACATTTCGAGTCAGATTGATTTTGATCAGGACACGATGACATATTTTCGTAGAACGATACTAATAAGATGGTGTCGGCTTTTGAAACGTGTGGTCAAAATGGTTTGGATGAAATTAATGAGCACCTTTTTTTCTTTTTTGGGTCGGAAAATTAATGAGCACTAAAAGAAGTCATGGGGCTGGATAACGCAATGCAAACAAGACATTGTCTGATCAAACCCCTCATGCAAACGAAACAGGAGCGTCTAGCAGGACGTAGCAAAACTCCCATCAGAAGCTCCTTCCCTAGTCTTGTTTTTGGCACAGGAAAACGGCCAATCATCAACCGCACATCTACAATGAAATGATGTTGCTCGTCCTATGAAATTCTCCAAGACACGACATTCGTCCACGGCGTTGGCGACTCTGTAATTGCAACGAAGCCCGATTCATCTTCTCTGTTAGTTTGAATCTGGGCCGAAGTCCATTCAACTTAAGAGTGTGATGACAACCGATAGCACGATGTCACGCCTTCAAAATCTCAAGGAATGATAAAACTTGACTGAGGGATATGTTACAGAAAGGGACTCCGATCCATAACAAGAAAGCACCCGAATTATTTTGTAGTTACATTCATGATAGAAAGGAAGCATGAAGGTTGTTCTCCAGGATGCCAATCCTTAATTCTATTTATATAGCTATTAAAGCATGATGAGGGCATTGTTGCTGCTAAATAGGATCAACCTCATTGTAGGAAATCCAGTTAACGCCGACATCCTTCCCCGCACCGGGAGGGATGTCTGCAATCACCTTCTCTTGGCCCTTGGGACAGTATATGCCGGTCCGTTCATGGGGAACCCAGCATCCACCGTCGCTGCTCCCGGCATGGCTTTTGCTCTTCACTTTTTCGCCTTCCAGTTTCACCGTGTCTCGCACCGTGTCGGCTGAACTCTTCCTGTGGTAGACTTTTTGGAGCACGGGCCTGCCATTTTAAAAGTTTATCTGTCAACAACAGGAGAGGAACACCTAGTGAAAGAAAAAAGCTTCGCTTGCATTCAGATTTAGCTCATCAGAAGGCTCTATTGCCCCAAAAAGATCGAAGCTATTTAACATGCGCAACGTTTGTACAATGAGTAAAGATTGAGAGACTTGCTTGAAGAACGTGGAGTTCATGGTCTGTGCTCCTCTGGAGAATGGCCCTGCCATTTCTGAATCTCTTTCAACAGAGAATGATGGAAACCCCAGAGAATCATTAGTTGATAAATAAAGGATGAAGAAATGGGTCCATTTCTCTCTTTCCAAGAAGTGTTTGTCTTGGCGGGGTTCCATATCTGCCTTTTGAGTGATCTTTTTTATGGTTGGAAACGCAGTTTCGTGAGATTACGTAGGGTTGTGTGCCCATACTCCTTCAATCATGTATGTATGGACTGTTGCCACTATGTCCTTGGGGCAGCTTGTGGCATTGAAATCTGTACGTATGTGCGTCCATATTTGGCCATATCGTGATGGAAGATGAAGTGGGTCTTCAATGTTTTTTTCGAAACTGAAAAGCATGTAGATCACAACTACTGAATGTGGACGCTTCCCGTTTCTTTTTACCCTGACTAACCTTCTCGTTTTGCAAACTTAGTTCTCGTCAATAAATAGATGCATCTCACTTGATGCTTAGGATAACTGCACAAGAGGCAAAACACTCGCTCTAAACGTCCCTAACTTCCCAAATAGCTAGCACACAAGCATCGGGATTCCTGTTCATGACAGGAACGATCCCTCGGTGCATGCGTGTCCGGCCTAAATGAGTTAGATGGACGCAATAATCTTTGAGCAGTGACTATGACCAATTCTCATTGAATGTTGCAATCATCATCCAATGCTGAACAGGTAAAAACATAGCACATAGGCAAGCGTGGCATGCATTTTGCAACTTGACCAACCTCTTGGGTTAAATAACCTTCATTCTTCAACATATCAAGAATAGCTAGCAGTTCAGAATTTGATTTAGCAGCGTGAGCGTTTCCTTGGATGCATAATACCAATCATCTGCTTGTAATGACGATGATGCTCTCGTGCACTAAATATGGATGCCTCCCCCATCAGAATAAGAATTGTACTTGAGCTTCATAATTTCTCCGAAAAGTAGGGTTAGATATGGTATATTCACATTTCAAGCCTACAGGCCAATACAACTGATGACAGCTAAAAACCAAGGGTATGGACATTGTATACTACAGTATTCATTCGGAAACAGTACGATACATAAAGTTACAGTTCACTGCTGTAGCAGTTTAGTAGAAGCTTATTCCTCTACTTTTTCAGTTTTACGCATTGCGTCCATATCATTCTAGTGAGTGAGCAGACTGAAAAATGTAACTATAATGGACCCATATTCAATGTCGAACAGACTGATTGATGCTTTACACTCTCCCATTCGTACTACATGGTACAATGGCTCAAAAACTCGACTCCTCGGTTGTTGGCCGTCTCAAGAAGTACCGCAGACTATTTGCAAGGACCTGTAAAATCACCAAATGAGGAGATCTCCATTCATGAATAGCGACAAGAAAACAAGGTGTGGGGGATAAAGAAAACACTTTATCCCACTTTAATTGTACAAAGATATCTATACTCACTATGGGAGCTTAACTCAAAGCCAACTTCCTTTTTTCTGTCCACTTAGTAACTCGAATCAACCCATATGTACTCTGGCAGTGCACATGCTAGAGTACATGAAGACTAGAACACTATTTCGATGTGAAAATCACACGCACAACTTGAGATACACATTCTTATGCACATGCTAGCACATAGAAACAAGCAAGCACAGGCGCATTTGCCATTAGGCCCAAACATACATTCATGCACTTATACACGTGAAGATGCCCATAAGATACCCAAAACCCACTAGTCTCAGAAGCATTTCAATATGGGCACAGCCTCTACATTAGCATCATCATCTTTACCTGCTGGAGAGGCTTGATGATGGCTTTGCCCTTGTAGCTGACATGAAATTTTGCCTTAGCCAGCAACCCCTGGTAACAACACCAAAGAAATTGTGAGTTTGCATTAGTTATGATCACTCAAGCAAATAAAAGTTCAGTGATGATGTGAATAGTGACCTCAGTATCAAACTCTCCTGATTCGACAGCAATATTGATTTCAGTTATGATCTTCACAAGATCCACCAGTAAGCCAGGACGATCAGCCGTCTCCACCAACAGCAAACTGTGACAAGATATATTTTAGGGGTCAACAGACATTTCAATGTCCTCACTTGCAAGAGACATTACCTAACTTGGCATATATAAATGAGACGCAGCTAGCAAAACAAAGAAAAAGGAGACACACCCACCTTCGATCAGGACCATCATCGACAACATTTATGTGCGTGGCTATGTCTACATCAACCTGGGGAACACAAACGACATCCTTAGAGTTGAGTTACAAGCTCGTGACATAGGCTTCATGTAATCAAACTGATGAGCAGTGAGTATGTATAATTAGTTTTCCTGGACCCATGAAAAGAATACAATAAAGGATGGAAGAACACAACCGTGTCATCACAAAAGCTCTGTCTTATCTTCCCGTTAAAGGAGCATAGGTCCATGACCATTGATGCTGAGTGCAATTACGCCAAGGATCAATTGCTATCAATTCAAAACTACATTCAATGCAGTGCTATAAAACCTAGCAGACATCTCTTTTGAACATGCCTGCTGTGTTGGTGGTACAGCTCCGAATGCAACTCCCATTGCTAATTGTGTACTTGATTCCTGGAGCAGTGATAGAACTCTGTCAAAAGCTCATGATATAGGTCCTAAGCTAAAATTTTAAGCTAGGATGTGGTTATGATGAACAGCAGCAGATAGTGGAAAAGGGGGTTACCGGGTGATACTCTATGAGATTATTAATAACCGTTAATCGAATTGCCTCTAGCAACTCCGGCTCTTCAACCTTTCTTCCAGTATCACTGCAAGCAAAGTCAAGACAACAACAGTTCACAGGAGGGAAAGAAAATACAAGGTAATAGGAGCTCAGGAGTAAGGACTACTGTTCTAATTGAATTAAAAGAAAATAAAAATTCCACTTACACGCATCATATCAGGAATAAAAGATTTTCCCACCTCTCCAGGTAGTAGGTGCCTTGTAAAATGCAATCAAACTTGATTCAAGTACATTTTGGTTGATATGGAGTAGAGAACCATGTAAAGAGAAAATTTTGAACCCCATTTTTTCAATCAAAAAAAAAAAAAAACTTGTCATTTTGGTCTTCCCATGTCTATTGAATAAACAGTAAAATTAATTGAAAGTACCATAATATATAAAGAATGGCTAACCAACAATACCATATTAGGGGCAAATAAAATGGCTATAAGCAGAAGCAGAACACAGAGAGACTAAATTGAAGGTGATTCTGAAATATGGATTGAGGGATTCCATTGCAACTTATGTCAGACAGTTACTATATGATAGCAGGGGAGATCAAAGTATGACAGTCCAAGGAAATTGCCAAGAGCTTACGCTTTGGTTATGGCAAACTTGTTGTGCTTCCCTGAAGAATCCAAATATACATTTGCCTTGACGACATTCAGGCCAAGGTTCTTTAATGCATTCATCTACAAGCAAATACAAAATTTCAATGTTTGAAACATGGAGTTGAGCCCCTAAATAAACAGGATTAAGCAATCGCCAACAAATGATCATTCCATTAAGAAAAAGGCAGTTGATGGTGCTATACCGTATCAAGGAGAGCTCCGAGGCGATCCCCAAATGTGATCTCCAGAACAGTGGCATCTGGATCGGAGTCCTGATCTATGATAACTTTAGGGGTTGGAACAATGTCAGTTTCACTCTGGCTTCCATCCTGCCAGTAGCATCGAACTTCCATCAATACTAAAGCACTGATATTGATCGATAATAATAAAAGAGCGACACTGATTGACAGCATGATGTGGTCAATACCTCCAGAGTAGTAGCAGCTGATGCTTGTCTAATGACTGTTCTTGAAGACGATAATCTATGAAAAAGCAGATGGAGCTAAAACTAAGAAAAATAGGAAATCAATGGCACAATACTGTTCCTACCGGGATAGAATTAGAGCGTGGATTGCGAAATAATGAAGTCGCCCATATCAATCCTACTACAAGGATAAGCGAGAGAACCTCGTGACATAAAAGAGATGGAAAGGTGGAAGAATCAAATCAAAGCAGAACACACTGACCCAAAAAATAAGAAAGGAAAAAAGATAAAGACCAACATAGAGCAGTTGAAGTCAAATTTCCACAGAGCAGTCCAATACAGTCAAATCACCAGAACTCCACATAAGTCAAGTAAGATAAAAGGCGTGTAGTCAAAATATGACAGAAAGGGCGATGGCGAAATCAGTACTCGAGTTCTTCAAGCATTGCGAAATTCATGCACAACACAAACCAGAACAGGAAGAGAAACTAACCCACTGGCAGTAAACCAGCATCTAGAAGAGCTCGATGAACAGATTAGCTCAAAACAGAAGACAAGAATTCAGAGACAGAAAAAGAAAAGGCCATACCTTTGGCCGTGAAGAGGGCAAGAACGCGCAGCCCTCAACCCAGAAGAGGAAAACCCAGCAACCGGAGCCACACTCGATCTGGCAGTTTCAAATGCTTTACTAAGACCGGAGAGGGTCGTGGCGAGGCTGGCAGAGGCCATAGCAACAGCCATTCCCGAGACCCTGCAATCTCCACCACTCAACCCAACCCAACCCAACCCCAAGTAATTCAGAGAAAGGAGAGATTTTGAACAGAGGAAACGGTGCAAGAGGTCAAAGGGTGTCACGATTCCCGAGAGAAAGCCAGAATGTGATCCGTTGGTGGAGGAGGAGTTGGCGTGAGCTCAGCCCTGGCAATATCCGCCATGAGATGGAGATAGAAAGGCAGCTTCTTCCAACCGCACCCCCCCCTATCTATAGGCGAACACGCGCACCCCATAAATAATTCCCTCGCATTTTTCTTCTTTTTATCCGCGCGCGAACGGCAAGAAAATTGCATCAGATCAGACAGAACCAGGGAGCGGCTACTTTTCACGATGTTGTCTGAAAATTAACCTCGCTCGATATACCGAGACTGAGGTGGCGATGGTCGTGACGGCCGACGACGCGCGTGGCCGAGATTGGACGCCTGTGATTTGTCCGATCTCGCGTGCGCCATCCATCCGCGAAGCTGGCATCGAACTATTGGCGATAATTTTCACGCACTTCGGAATGACAATAGAAGAATTATTTAGCTATTTTTGCAGTAGTTTCGGAACGACGACGCCGGTAAATTTTGATGATCGTCCAATATGATTCAAATGCAAATCGAAGATTCGATGATCGGCAAGATGTTGATAAAGTCGGATCTGAATTTCATAATTTTGCCGAACAGACAAGACTGATAAATCTTGACAAACAATTCCGAATGTAAGTTGATAACATAATCAGTTACCAATAATACTAATCAATTAAATAATCTGCTATTATTTTATATTTATCCAAAAAGCGTAAGGAATTACTCTTATACCATGAAGAGGCTACGACAGACTAATGAATTTCTATGACGGATATGCTATCCTACAACACGACCACATCATCCTTTTAAACGAATTTTCTCATCCTTTTGAAGGAATTGTCTAGTAAAGAACATGCTCGCAGAACCAACCCATCCTATTCGGTAATTTTCCATTCTCTTCCCTAATTTAAGATTATTACCTCGAAAATCAGATATAGAGGAAAATCACAGGTAGAACCATAGAAAAATCATTGGATTCTTTCACATGGTTCTCGCGTCAGACAATCAGTTTTTTCGTGTTCCAACGTTCTGTCAATTCGGAGTTATGCCATCACCAATGCGTATTTCCGACTTGATAATGAGTACCAGAACGACTTGGAAAGAAAAGAGGGGGTAAGAGACACAGACAAGACTCAAATCAATTCGCCGACCAAGACATAGCGCCATCCGACGCAGATACCATTCCATTCTGCTTGGCTCATCAACTCTATCTAATCTTACTCAACAGCGATCCAACACAAGCAAAGCACCAAGTCCCCTTCGACTCACTTCCACCGTCTAAATAATCATCATGTTGAAAGTCACAGATCGCAAAAAATCAAGCAAACTTTGGAATTTTGCATTAACACCGTAGTGGCTGTGTCACTTCACCGCCCGTAAGGGATGGATGACAAAATAACAAGCATTGAGAAGAATGGATACAATTTGCCGATTCTTACTCAAGTGCAGGATCCACTCGAATGTACAAAAGCCCAAAGTTCCTTTCCGGCCCGGAATGCCACTGCAATCATCAGAGGTGGAAGGTGGAAGAATAGCACCTGCAGGCAGGCACGGAAGCTGTTGACTACGTCGTAGGCAATGCCATCCTTCGATAGTTAGTTATCATCTGCACGTAAGTAATGGAGAACGAACATTTTGATGGCATCAGATCTATGTGGTGGAAATGCCTCGGACAATTACTAGATATTATGTTGGAAAGGACATCCAACGCTGTAGGAACTACTCAGGTGCTCATTTCCCAGGACACTGGATTTATTTCCAAAAAACGCATTTGGTGCAGAACCACATTTCCACTCCAATTCAATGAGAAAAACGCATCTTATTTGATGAATGGGGGATAGAAAAGAGTATCATACTCACCTGAAGGGTCCACATGCACGAAAAAACTCGCTGCAACAATGAGATAGCACAGGATAAGCATCAAGCCTTTCAGATAATTTGACTTCCCTTCCTGCAAGAAAGAATGCAAAGTTTGTGGAGTCACAAATCACAATAATCCTATTATCAAGCTGTATGGCCTTACATGCAAATGTCAATGGTACAATTATGGCCCGGAAAAAGAATTTAACAATATTAGTAGACAATTTAAAAATTAAGTCACGATTTCATCTGTTAGCTTAAACTAATAGATCACCTGGCAATGATCTCCAGGAAATTGTACATAGGAACAGCACAGGTATCTCTCTAGACTCTTAATTTTCATCCCCAAATATCAATCTCAATGCTTTAATCTTAGAAGAAATTTCAGCCTAAGGGTTGTAGGGAGTGTCCGATTTAAAAGTTAAGCCATGCTTAAATTTTTAGATCAATTAGCGATGGTCGCACAAAATTATACTAATATAATGGGAAATAGATAATGGGTTTCATCAAAAAATAATCGCACTAGTGGAGAGAAGAAAACAAGGGAACTCAATAACTAACCTGCAGCATAAATGTCACTACTAGTACAGCTATGAATAGCGTGGCAGTCTCAAAGAGTTGAAAGTTCAGGTCCATCGGTTTCCCCATCAACCACCCAACAACAACACAGAAGGGTATCTGTAATTATCAACAAAAAAGAAATGTCATGCGCACAAAAATTAAATCACGGCAAGTCCTGCAAAAATAAAATTTAGAAGTTTAGTAATGAGAACTAAGATACACATTAGCATGGAGGAAGTACCATAAACATTGATATTTGCGTAGATGATCCAATTGCCACTCCAAGTGTAATGTCCTGTAAAAACTTAGCAGGTGGAATCAATAGGCAGCAAAATAAAATAAAACATCATTTTATAAGCAAACTTACAAGCTTATCCTTCACTGCAAACATTATAGCACTTGCATGCTCTGCCGCATTTCCCACAATTGGAAGAAGTATGACACTAATAAATGCAACAGGAATGTTCAATGAATCGGATGCTCCCTGGAAAGAGGAAAAAAATCTTCAAATTGATGAATGAATCTTCTGGCAAATGAAAACATCACACCAGACTCTACATGATTGTGGTCAATGACTTCCTCTGGTCCAATAGGCACGCAACAAATGAGTCTATAAAGAGCGAATAAACAGAGGGTGAAAGCCCAGTGCCTTAAATCAAATGCAAAGACAAAATGCTAATCCAAAGGCTAAGTCTTCTAGCACTGTAAAAAAAAAAAAAAAAAACTAGACAGCTCTGTGAGCTCGGGCTAACTTGTCCTTCCACCTAGACTAGTTTATGCAATGATTTAATACCAAGTGTCAGATTGAGTGATGACCTAATATCCTACTGCCAAATATAAAAATAATCCATCTCCTCGGCAAAATAAATGACATGGCACCATAAGTGCGAGCATCAGAAGACAATACCTCTATTGCATCAACTAGGTAGCCAGACAATACAGATACCCACATGGTCAAGACAGCTAGCCAACCAATTGCTTCCCACTGGGTTATTTCAGGAGCCTCTTCTTCTTCCTCAGAACCTTCTTCACTGACTCCTTCCTGTCACAAAGGCAAAGAACAATGACAATTAGGGTCTCTTGCACTTGAAAGCTCAGTAGAAAGTGATTTAAGTTAATAACACTACAAAAACCATAACAGTCAATTACATGCCAAATTATCCTGAAAGATTAGAAAAGACACTGACCTCATCAACATCGCGATTGACACTAGGTAAACTGGGTTGATGTTTTAGCTGGAAAAAGATATAGCTTGCATATGCAACGAGCATCACGCAGCTGCTAAACCTTGACAGAGCAAGCTCTGACTTTCCAAAGTGAACCTCAGTGTGTGTGAAGTGGAGAACGGCTGGAAACATTATTCCCATTACTGCCATTAAGAGCAACCCGGAGTTCACCAAGGCAGCGGCCTGTTGCAAAGTTAATCCCCTTAACTTCAAACTTAGAGCGTCATACCAACAAGGCATCTATTCTCAACTTCGACATAGATAAACAGAGCAACACCTGAGATCTACCTCATTGAACACCTGAACCTTCTTATGGTGTACGATCCCACCAGTGAAGAAGGCACATCCAAGTACTAAAAGCATGTTAGACAAAATAGAGCCGAGCAATGATTGCTGAACGATCCTTATCATTCCATTCTTCAATGCATAAATTGATATGATCAATTCTGTGGCGTTTCCAAATGTGGCGTTCAAAAGACCTCCAACTGCAAAATTGCAAGGGTTCCCATAAAGATCTAGAGAAAGGATGAAGGTCAATCACACTACAGCTTACGTAAATGCCAAAATATCAGAGTCTGAAGTCACGCATATTATCGCCCTTCATCTAAAATGTTTAATGGCTCATTATCCTATATACTTTCTACATCCTTATATTTACGTTCATGTGTAAGTATTATTAAAGACATGTAAAATGTGCATGCATATGTATTACATACACACATACACATCTGCATGGCAATCAAAGAAATTGTTCATCACATTACAATATGACCCATAGGCAGTCTCCATATTTCACAGCACCCGCCAATTGACAACCTAATACATGCCCGGATCATTTCCGAGACGTGCAACTTGAAATGGAAATATCACAAGAGTACTGTAACAAAAGATAAAGACAGCTCTATTACCTGTAGGTCCCGTGTAGAATGCAAGCTGCCTGCACAAATGACAGTGAACAATAAGCATCGCCAAAAGCTAAGAGTGGCAAAAGAGCCATTCAATGCTATTTACTATCTCATGTAATTAGTGATCCTTACTCAGTTGCATAGCCCAACCGCTCCGCGAGAGGTGTGATGCCTAGCATACTTAAGAAGAAGACCAGAACCTACATCAAATGAAGGTACTTGAGATCCAATTTCAAGACTGAGATCATATTGGATTAAACCGTGGAGCATGTTTTGCTTTTGAAAGAGATAAAAGGCATCTATCAACAAGCGTCAGAAGCTTAGGACAAAGTAAAGAAGGTCAGAGCTCTGCTTACATGCTTTCCAGTGAGGTAATGTAGCAGTATGGCCAGTGGGCCAAAAGGTAGCAATATATTTATCTTCGCTTTCATCAACACAATATAGATACTTATGAGCGGTCTGATCTTTATTTGCTCATGAATCCATGAGTTCACAGCACCTCTGCGTGGTGCTAAATGTACTGTCTCAAAATCAAATGGATGAACTTTCCTGCCATTTGGAGATGAACGAAAAGGGATTTCCTCTTCAGAATCAAGGTCGATTCTCTCCTCCATGGGTCCCATCTGCAGGCACAGAATAATCATCAGAATTCTCGAAAATTAAGCTCCTGCACTGAAGTTACAGATTTCAGCTATACATCCAGGGGCATCTGAACCCCGTTCAATCTAATGATAAATACCCCACGATATGGCATCATCAAGGTGCATTTAAGCCAACTTTTCTAAAGTTATTGCAATGGTATGTCAAAGTGCAGAACAGCTATAAATAGGAGAAAGCAGTCACTAAGGATAAAACTGTAGGCTGTCATATGCCATTGTTCAAGTCAATGCTTCGACTTCTGCTAAGGAAAACAAATAGAGGTCATATGTTTAGCTTGCTACCAAATGCCACAGTATCCACAGGAATATAACTTGCCGCGACAAAAGAGGTCTTTGATGACTCCTTGTTGCAACAACGAACTGAGTACTCTTCTCCTGACTACACATGCGTCCTGCCTGAACCATTAGAGGTCATACAAATGGAGGGTTGGCTGTTTTAATAAGTTGGTCGGGCACCGGGCAAGAATTCTGACCATCATCGATCCCCACCTTTGCTATTTTGAAGAATGAACCTCCTCTTGAATTTGACATCACCCTCTTTTAAAGAACGGTCTTATTCACAAGCAGATGTGAGATGTGTAAATCCCAATCACACCATCTTAGCCAAGATGGCAAGATGTGCGAACATATAACACCATAGTTGCCGCCTGTTTTTCCTACCACTCTGTTGAGCACAAGAACCCCACGAAGACGTGGCATTAGCTAGAATGCTGGGTTAACTAAGGAAAAGAAAACAAGAACCCTTCTCCGGAACCACAAACCCACACAGAGGATGAAATCGAGTTCCCTTCATATGCAAATTGGCATGACTCGAGCTCTTCGCCGTCCAAATCAGACGCTGAACCTCTCACCAAATCAATGCCTCATATTCTACGATCCTCACAATGGCCACAGACTGGGAACATGAGGAAGCTCGTTAAACTCGCACCACCTGCGTCAACAGTCGCAAGACAGGTCGTACGACACCATAACCGAAAGGAAAAAACAGGAGAGGCCATTCATGTGAAGAAACGGACAACAAATGAAGAAGAATCCGGAAACCGCAAGTTCGCGCTTAAAGGGTGGCAAAAGTTCACGCTCCAAATCGACCGAAAGCAGACAAAAAGAACACACACACCCACAAACGAGCCAACCAGTGATTTCTCTAGAGAGAGAGAGAGAGAGAGAGAGAGAGAGAGAGAGAGAGAGAGAGACCAACCTTTCGCGTCTGAACAAGGGACGAGAGAGAGAGAGAGAGAGACAGAGAAAGAGAGGCAGGAGAGATCAAGAAGCGAATCCACAAGGCATCAAGCCGGGGACGACAATGGCCGCCCCGCGACTGAACAAGACGATGAAGAAGGAGGAGGAGAAGAAGATGGGGTTTCTACAAAGGGCAGCTCCAGCCTGCGAGATTGACAATGCTGCAACAACGCCCGCCATCACCGATTGGGTTTTAACCCCTCTCTGTTTTATCTCGTTTTGTGTTTTTTTCCCCCCCACCGTCGCAGGGCAGGCCAGAGAGACTATGCATGGTTTTCGAGCTGAAAGAGGAAGCTTCCGCGAAGCATCCCCTCCGTCTCCCCCCGCCCCTACGCCAGTCTCAATAATTTTCGTCGTTTAATGTTTTTTGTTAAACGAGTCAGCACGCGATCCACAGAACTGCGACCGGGAGTGGGGCTCCACCTTCTCGAGTGCGCGGTGCGGTCAGGAAGTACTGATGATTCGAGAAAATCCCAATTCCATCGGATTCGGATTGGTTCGATTCGGACAAATCTTTTAGGACGTGCGGTGCGGTCTCGAGAGAGAGAGAGAGAGAATACAATCGGAGGGGCGGCTTTTGTTCGGACATGGTCAATTGGGTTTCAAAAATTCCTCAAACTTGCAACGAGTGGCGTCAAAGTTGGTGAGTTCCCGAAGCCATAAACCACGGACTTGTCTCAGCCGCCGCCTTCTACTTTCGTCGAACTTTCCACTTATTTTCGCGCGTAATAACGTAAATAATTCCTAAATTTTGATTTCATATGTAACGCCGTCTTTAAATTTATCTCCAAATTTTTAATTTGTTCGGTCCGCTAATTTTTGGTACATATTTAATTATGAAAATATTTCATAAATTTTTAGTGTATATTCAATATAGTCAAATGTGAACATATACTAAAACTTCAATGACTGCATTGAATAAATTTAGAATCCATGAATGATATTGCACATTGAGCTAAAATTCAGAGACCACATCGAAAAAATTAAAAATTGATATATTATATTTAGATATTCAGCTAAAATTTAGGAATTATTTATATCATTTTACCCTCTCGCAAGGACTCAAGAAAATTAGAAGAAAAAATTGGGTTTTTCTTTCCGAATGACAAGCAATGTTCCACAGGAAAAATAGACAGAGGCGGCGATGACTTCGATGGGGGGCAATACGAAGATGTCAGCCTTCGAGATATTTTTGTCTCGGGGGAGGTATCGTCCAAGCAAAATGGGCGAAGCTTGGGCTTTTTTAGTGACCAGGTTCTTTCCATATCTGATTGTACGGAACTTGGGCTTCTGGCCTAAAACGGCCCCAACGATTCCTCACTTTGATACTAGCGTGTATCCAAAGCTCGTTCATTTTTAATCATCTTTCAGATCCAGTCTTCTTCGTCACGCGTCTTTTCCGATGTTCGTGCCATGTTTCCATCAAATGGAGAGAGACCCATCAACTATGTCACCAATTTCACGGAATTTCAATTCAACTCCATATTGTAAGTTTCACATATGGATATCATGAAAAAAGTTAACAAGTCGCTCAATGCTTAAACATCTACCGTGGCCATTAGTTCTAACTAACTAAGCAGCACATGTTGAAAGATGCTTTGCTCAATAGCTCGCCGCTCAGGCTTGTGACCCTTTGCACTACAGTAAGCTGAAAGGGAGAATTACTCCGCCCTTTTCTTGCTTCAGCCATCCGTATCTATACTGCTTATAAAAGAGGGAGATTTGAAGAGCGAATTCCTCCCAAATTGGACCATCTTGCGTCTTACCGTCATCTGTTTGAGTTCCACTTTGATAATGTAACCTGCATATACGATTCTCAGTGCATTTATCTCTTTATCGTCTTGGTTTTTCCCTGATGACCATTCGCACGGGCATATTACCGAAAGAACAGTAAACGTGCGGTTGGAGTTGTTGCCTGGATTGAATACAGAGATCTCAAGCATGAATCAACATGCATGATTCCGTCTCCCGCCTGGACAAACCTTGCAAGATCCAACATGCACGAGCATCTGGTATTGGCCTAAATACGGGGATCCGAAGGCGTGGATGTCGTGGAGCTCGAGCCCTACCCAACAGCAGCAACGTGCATCAGACACCGGACACAAAATCGCACAACTGGAATCCGAATCTCTGTATCTTTCTAATGAAAACGTGAATGACAGACAAGTACGCTCCAGATACAAAGGCATTCTACATGGGATCGTGCCCAAAATTCATCAAAAATCCCATATTACACCATAAATCTCGCCACAGATGCTTCACTCATTCTGCGAGCCTGCTGCTTACAGCTAAATTATGTGAAATTAAGGGGAAAAAACTGAACTTTTCATGCTTCTTTTCTCTGGAAGCAATGTCGCTGGACATGTTGTCATCCTATCAAAACCAGCAAATTGATTATGATACCCAATGATTCTTCCCCACCCCCCCCTTAAAAACAGAAACTCTACAATCTACACTGACACCCAAATCCAAAACTTGTAATAGAAACCGAGCAAATTCGACATTTTTAATGTCCCAAAGAAGAAAAAATGGAGGAAGACAGGCGCCCTCTGAAGTCTTCATATCAGAGCGTGCGGGGTGGAGGTAGTAGCCGATGCAGATTGGGATGGTCGTTGCCGCCGTTCCGCGAGACGAACGGGTGCTGCAGCAGCTTCTCCGCCGTCCACCTCCTCGCCGGGTCCCTCTGCAAGCAGCACGACACGAAATGCCTGAGCTCCGGCGACGCGGAGGGCGGCGCCTGCGGCGGCTCCGCCATGCATATGGCGCAGAAGAGGCTGGACCAGTCGCCGGCCACCCCGAACGGGAACCTGCCCAGGTAGACCTCCAGCACGCTGACCCCGAGGCTCCATATGTCCCCCGCGTACGGGTCGTAGGAGCCCCTGTTGATATCGGTGTCGATCCTCTCGGGGCTCATGTACGCGATCGTGCCTACCGCGGAATTCACGTCCATGGTCTGCGACAGCACTCGGCTCACCCCGAAATCGGCGATCTTGACCTGGTTCCTCGAGTTGATCAACAAATTGGAGGGCTTTATGTCCCGATGCACGATCTTGCGGGCGTGCAGGTAATGGAGGCCCTTGAGGATTTGGCGGGTGACGCCGGAGAGGCGGTGCTCGTCGCCTATGTGGACGCCGTGGAGGGAGCCGCCGTCCATGTACTCGAGGAGCAGGTGGATCTCGCCGGCGGTGGTGCCGTGGCGGTCGGACATGTCGTGGCAACGGACGACGTTGGGGTCGTCGACGTCGCGGAGGATCATGACCTCGCGGTGGATCTGGCGGACGACGGACTCCTCGTAGTTGTCGCCGTGGATGACCTTGAGGGCGTAGAGGCGGCCGGTGGGGCGGTGGACCACCTTGTAGACGGTGCCGCCGTTGCCGCTGCCGATCCGGCTGAGGCGGTCGAGGTCGGAGAAGTCGAACTGGCGGGGGCGGGCGGCGGAGGCGGAGGCGGAGGCGGACGGGGCGGAGGAGGGGGGAGGGAGGGGGAGGGGGACGGCGAGGTTGGTGTTGCGCTGGGGGAGGGGGAGGGTGAGGTCGGGCCGCCGGCGAGACCGTTGGCTGGCCGGCGGGGGTTGGACCGATCTCATGGCTCAGCCACAGCAACAAACCAACAGTGATCGAATGCAAATCCTTCCCTTCCCTTCCCTTCCCTTCCCTTCCGCGTGGCTCGCTCTGGTTTGAGCTAAAGAAACACAGGAAACGAAGTCAAAACGATGACAAATGTGCGTGTGTGTATGGATGTGTGTATATATAGATATATTACTCCACTACCCAAATGTGTAAGAGAAGGAGGAGTTTTGTCAAAAAGTCAAAAGCACGAGATACTTCCCATTTTCCCATTTTTATCCGCTTCCCTTTTTCAAAAGGCTCGAACGAGGCAGCAAGGGACGGAGGGAGGGAGGGAGGGAGGGCTCCAATCATCGACTGGAGGTGGAGGATGGAGATGGAGGCGAATGGGTTTGATCTGATCTCGCCAAGGTTTCGTGTGTCATTATATAGTACAGTCGACGAGCAGAAGAAGAAGAAGAAAGAAGAGGAGGAGCGACGCGGTTCAACGGGGGAGGGGGAGGGTGCCTGGCGTGATTGAACCGGTGAGAGTCCTTGCGGATTTGGTCTGCCTTTTGCGTCAGTAAAAGCCAAGGGCCTCCCCCTCCTGTCGATCCCACATCTGCTCCTCCTTTCATTCGTTATTCCCACGTCCATGTACTTATCTCTTAACTTTGGGGTTCGACACATCTGAACTTATTTAAAACCTAGACGTTAGGTGCGTTCTGCTTTCGCGATGGTAACATTGGAGGGATCGGTTTTTGGGCGACCCGATACCAGGTACCCCTGTAAATACCAGAAGAGTGTGGATGATGGTCTAGCTTCAAATGCGTTTGGTTCAGTATTTCCAATAAACTTCGGGGCTCAAAGTCCTTTGGGCAAATGCAAATGTCGTTCGGTAAAATTTTTTAGAGAATTCTAGGGAAATGCAATTATATTTCCAAAAGGGCTTTAAAGGCTTTTAGCCCGAGCCAAGTCCGGAAGTGTTTTAAAATGCTACATATTCTAAAATTCAAATAAATAAATAAAAATTCCTTCCAACTTTGCTCTCTCTCAACTTTCATAATTTCGAAAATGTTCAAAAAAATCCTAACTTGCCGATGAAGGTCTCGGTCACCGGTGAACAGCCGATGAGCCATTGCCACCCTATGCAACCTAAGGTCACGTGGTCTCATGCGAGACCTAGGATTGTGCGACCCTGACGACCGTTGTTAGGGGTCGCGCAAACCCTGTGACAACGCCTGGGGTATGGTGATCTCAGGCGAGGCTAGCCGACAGCTAGATTCAGCTACCGACCATCAGCCGTCGGCAAATTGTTTGAGATATTTTTAAAAATAAAAAAAACAAAGTCATTTACAAAATGTACTATTCATCAAACGACATTTAGATAAGAATTGCTTTCCAACGTGTTTTTTAAAACACATTTTACCAAACGCCACATGCATTTTGAAAAACTCTTTTGGCTCAAATTCCTTTATATTTTCCCAAAAACCAAACCAAAACACACCCATGCATTTGGGTAAGGCTAGATTTTGGCGAAAGCTCACAGTGATTGGAGGAACTGAAGGAGCAAGACGCTGTCAAATTCAGGAAAGGAGGAGGGTCAAATGTCAATCGACGGGGCAAACGATGGAGGGAGAGACGGGGTCAAATTCAAAGGGTCGGGGCCCCGTTATATCTATCGGTTGTAATCAAATCATTTGGAGTAAAGAAGATTGTGTAAGATTGTGTAGGGGAGGATGAGGAGGAGGAGGGGGAGGACGCACAACACCGCGTGCATTTGTGTTTGACAATTACTAATCAAGTCTGTCTCTTCACGTCAATACGAAGGGGAATTCCAACCCGACATGTTGGAGTGATTTTTTTATACGATCGTTGGTATTTCTTGGCGATGAGATTGACTTGGTCTCGTGCCCTAAAGCCATGTACAAGTTTGATGTTTGCCCTTTTATTTTATATGTGTGTATGCACCTAATTATTCTACACCATTTTCCTTGATCCCGTTCAATGTGTCTTGGGGTCAATTTGCAAACCCCGCCCTCAAACCGTGTCCCTCTTTGAATGAGTTAAAAAACAGCATGGGCCCACACTCGATCTCTCGGGATTCCCCAATTTAAACCTGAGCTCGAACGCGGGACGAGTAGACGAGACGCAATCGTTTACCATCCAAGGGCAACCCCCAGGTGATTCGCCCACAAAACATTTCCACGAGAGGAAGAATGCTAGATTCCGGAATCGCAAGCCGTTCGAGGGCCTGCAAAATCTAGAGATGGTGTTTTCTAAGTACCAAATGAAGTATCCGGAACTTTTCGAACACCCGATTAGTTTTTACCGAACACGGCATAACGATGACGATTCCAATTTCGAGTAGACCTGTTGATAAATAGGCCCATAATACCATGGTCCCATTTTTAAGAACTAATACAACTGTGGTCTGGCTCGCTCCCCGATTCAACCAGTTCAATGACAATGCCTGATTTTCCGGGCTGACATGACATGACTTGTCAACTCTCTGTTCTCTATTCTCTTGTAAAAGCTTCTGGGTCCCCTAAATTGACAATGTACAAATCGCCAAGGAGGTTAAATTATTGGGGCAGTATAGTTGCAAGAAAATATCAGAGACCTACTAGCCAGGTTTCCTAGCGCAACATGAACATTATTTTCGTGACAGGTGCTATACGTCACGCTAAGTGACGTGCAATCGATCAAAACTTCAACGCGGGATCGGTGAATATGCACGTAGTCATTTGGTTATACCCTTCTATATCGTATCAATTGTCTAGTTGATGTACGAAGTACGTTGTCACGACCAAGGCCTTTGGTGTACTATTTATGCGCTTATTAAGTTAACGGTCTTTAATTTATTTGCACTCGTTCGTAAATATTTTTACTAAATGATTAAGATAATGGATAAATGCTTTCATTTTCGATAATTATAAAAAAGGTTATTCTATAATAGTACTGTGTGTTGATATTTGTGATTCTGGAAAAGTTTCAAATATCTCACGTGAATAAAAGTGGGATTGCGAGAGTGCTTTTGTTTCTGTCTCCTTTTGCCACCTGAGAACATTGGCAAAGTTGTCCGAAAAGCCTAAACATGTAGCACAAATCATGGATTTTTCAATTTTATCGATTGACTCGTAAACCTTTTTTATATTTCGCCGATTGAGTCCATTCCACCAATGTTGGTCGAAATTCGCTAACATGAATGTTGGGTGTTTTACGTGGCACGGCTAGCCGGCATTAATATGGACAATTTTTAACAATATTATGATATTTATTTGAATTTGTTATTTAATTTTCCTTTTTTTTTTGTTTTCCTCCTTCTGTTTTTTTCAGCCCTTGGCAACCACAGGACAGGCTCGCACGGCCTTGCCAGGATCTAGGTAAGACCAGCTCTGCCATGGCCTCGCTAGGTGGCATCGCTTGCAGCCAGCAAGCCCATGGTCAAGAGTTGCATGCAATCGATTCTGAAGTTGGTGAACTCTGTGATTGGAATGGTTAGGATCACCATGATTCTGTATTTGCGTTTGGATGATTAGGGTTTGGACAACCATTCTAGGTGAAAGTGGCAGCCGTGGGTGAGGTTGCCTCTATTCGGGGCCGACAAGGGTGTCGTGGCCATCGCTAGCAGCCAGCAAGGGCTGCGTGACCCTTGCCAGCCACTAGTAAAAAAAATCATAAGTTAATAAGGAAAATGGAAAAAAAAAAAAAAAAAAAAAAAGAGAGGAGAAAAATAAAAAAAAATTAATAAAAATTCAAAAATATTTATTAAAAATTATCTACTTCAGTACTGGTCGTGTCACGTAGGACGCTCAGCGTCTACGTCAGCGAATTCCAGCCAAACTTGGCCGATTAGAATCAATTAGCAAAATGCGAAAAAGTTTAGAACCCAATTAGCAAAAATTGAAAAGTTTGAGACTGAATTGGCATAGGCGTATTAAGTTTTGGACTTTTTGGATAATTTTTTTTCGCAAGAATGTCATATTTGAAGAATGTTAATAATTATAAATTGTGGTTGAAAATAGAGACGGAGGTATTTTTAGAAGAAAAAGGAAAATTTGATAAATAAAAAACGCTAGGGTGAGTGATGCCCGGTGCAATTTGAAGTCATGTAGCATTAAAAATTTAGGTGCGAATTGTGAATTTGGAGACTAAATGGATACAAAAAATGCAGAATAATGCACCTAGTCCTAGGAATCTTATCAATTTGGAAGAAAAGGAACGAGAGGCTTGGCTCTAAGGACGAGAATTTATTGGGAGTCCAAATCCCACGTCACGCATCGAATGTGACATTCCTTCACGATGATGGACTACCAATAATTGGGTATATAAATTTAATTTATTCTCTAACCGACAGATACGGCGAATCCGCAACTATAATACCTACGAGTATGGGCAGCTTCAGAAATTTTAAATAGCACATAAAGTTTAAAAAAAAAACATATATAATAAATAGGGTAAAAGTCACAAAAAAAAAACTTCAAATTATGCTTGTTATGATATATTTACCTTAAACTTTTTTTCTGTGCACCAAAATATCCAAAATTGTACATGAGTGATATGTCCACCCATTATCAAAGTTATGTCGACGAAAATTGTTAAAATTTTCTCTAAACGGTAATGACATGGCACCTACGTGGTATTTTTGTTGAAAGATCATTTAATCGAATTTTGACGGAGGGGTAAATGGGCTGCGTAAGTTCGAATTTAGTGTTGTTTTTTTATGTCACAAGAAAAAAATTAGAGCAAATGTGTCTCAATGGGCGTAATTTGAAGCTTTTAATGTCACGAAACGTGTCGCGGTGGGTAAAATTCAAAGAAAATGAGAGGGGCGCGTGGAGGGAATGTCCGTCTTTATCCCCCACTAGAATTTCGCTAAACAATGGCGACTTCTGTTGTAATTTTCGCGTGAACGCGAGTCCTCTACTTCCTCGCACCTTCGTGCCAAGTCCTTCGGAAGTCAAGAAGCCAGCGCCAGTGTGCCCCTTCTCTTTAACAATCGGCAAAACGTGTCTTCGCCTGCTGTCGGGCACCATTACGAGCACCGAATCGAAATCGAAGTCGTCGTCGTCGTCGATTTTTGTGTAAGGGTTTTGCCCCCAAAAAGAGATTTTGTTTTCTATCCCATAACACGTCGAGGACTCGTTCCCCGACCCCGCACCTCCACCTCCCCCACACTTCGCACCCATCATTTCTCCGTCTAATCACATGCAATCATCTCCTCCCTTTTGCATAACTTTTGCCCATGTCATTCCCATTTCGAGTTAGTAACCCCTTTCACGTCGCACCCACGGACCGCATGCAATTGCATACAGTTGCAAGCCTGTCGTAGTTGGGCTTCGTGCTGTCAAGCCAATTATCTAGGATTACGTCCGGCGGTAGCCGGAATAAAATTCGAAATGGGATAAAAATTTATCATCTCTTGCATTTGATTTTTATCCAGAGCAAGATAAAGTCGGATATACGAGGATTAGAGGCCGGATAAATACATCACATGGGGGAGATGGGATGAAGGTGGAAATGATTTTCAATATCCATAATAAGAACGTTATTTTCTCGGATAACAAACTTCTTAAATTAATAAAATTAAAATAAAATTTGAGTATAAGTAATATTTGAATCCTAATATAAAAAGAAAATCATGATAACAAAAAAGCAACAACAGTTTCGTTTTTTTATTCATCTATTTGAATTTCTTTCTATCTTATAATATATATTCGATGTTTATAAATATATATTTGGTATTTATATTTATTGCGTATTTTAGGTATATTAGTATAGGTTACTATTTAATAAAATTTTATTAGAGAATGACGGAAGGGGGAAAATAGAAATAAAAAAGAAGAGACACAGAAAGAGAGAGAGAGGGAGAAAATAAAGAAAAGCAAATAAAAATGGAGTAGGTAAAAGTGTCGTTAGAGATTCTTACCGTTTCCATTTTTGCAATTTTTAGGTTCGTTTATATTGATTTGCCATTCTGTACCAAATAATGGACACAATCTGATGTGAAAATATCCGGTTTTATTACCGCGATTTACCAAACTATAGAGATATGATATAGCAAACTCTCTGGATTTTATATCTTATACGATCCGGTCCTATTCTTGCTAGAAATTTAGATGACCAAATACAGCCCCAAGGTTTTCATTGGACCGAAAACAACAAATTTTGATTGGGGGAAAACAATTTCTTCTTCTGGTAAGAATAAAATCACTTTCCCTAAATCACCAGACTGATGAAAACAAACCAATTTTTTTCATGAAAAAAGTTTTCCTTTGTCACGAAATCTTTAATGAAACAAACGCACCCTTCAGTTTACTTGTAGTCGGACCGTTGAGTAGCTTCGATTAGGCTATCAAGCTAAAAGAAAATGCTTATGATCATGAATTAGCACACTACAAAGCATCATCGGCTAAATAATCACTCCATGCATCGCAACGCATATGACCCAAAACATAAGCGCAATGAGGATGAGGACAGAGATTGGCCGCCCCCTCTCGCCATTTGTCAGCAAGCTTTTACGATCCGAAGCACTCTGCATGCTTTACTTCCATTCTTCTTATATGCATCAATCAATTCCGTTCATTAACTTCATCAGAGGGCAGTTGCAACTTGCAACCGCCATTTACCCTTCCCGCGCTACGTTTATATAACGTCCTTTCAACTGTATCTTCAAGAATCCGCGCGCACTGAGCAGCGAATTTCAGAGCCAGAAAGATTCCAGGAAAAGCTCTCTCTTTGAATGAGACTGAGACTCCAAGAAGCTCCATCGATGGCGAGACCCTTGAGGCTTTGCTTCCTCCATGCCGTGTTCTTTTGGGTGCTCTTGAGGGCAGCCCTCTCATCTGCCTGGCCACATTCCCGAGAAGGTCGGTCTTATGTCCATCTAATTCGACGATACCCTCGACTTTGTTCCATCGTATCTTGCTTTTCCTCTGTTTGATTGCTCAAGAACATTGCATTTAGAGGTAGTGAATGTGATCGAAACGATGGAAAGCGAGTGTGTTTCTCTGTCTTCTCATACTCCGGTTGGTGAACAGATGATTGTCATCTTCAGTTTCCTGGTTATATATGAAACATCGTGGAGTCTGAGCATTTGATGGGTTAGTGTAATCCGCAAATTTTAACCCTGAAAGATTTGAGTTCATTCCTCTCTTGAAGTTTTTTATGCTCTTCTGAATATGCCAGCTGTCAAGAAAACCTTTCTGTTGCAATATTTGTTTCTTTCGTTTTGATTTGCTGGCAAATTGTTTCGAAGAAATGGCAAAACGCATTAGAGTATTTACGCTCGTGTTTGTTCATTATCACCATCTGCTACTTCTGTGCACATTTTGCTTCATTCAAACATCATTGGTAACCAGGCACTAGTTCTTCTTTTTCTTTAGTTTGTGAAGTGCCTTCTCTCTATCTTACTGTAAATTCTCTCTGCTTCATGTGAGCAGAGCCACCGTATCTCAAGTTTGTGTTAAATGCTACGGATTTCCCTATGGAGGACTACTATGACTACATCATAGTCGGAGGCGGCACTGCAGGGTGCCCCCTGGCGGCAACGCTCTCTCAATCCTACAGAGTCCTCGTGCTTGAGCGCGGAGGCGTCGGCTATGGCAATCCCAACCTCATGTCACAAGAAGGCTTCCTCAGGACTCTGATGGAAGTAGACATGTTCCGTTCGCCAGCTCAGGCGTTCACATCTGAAGAAGGAGTCCCCAATGCCAGAGGCCGTGTCCTTGGCGGCAGCAGCACAATAAACGCCGGGTTCTACAGCCGGGCTGACTCCTATTTTTTTCATAACTCAGGTGTGGATTGGGATCTTGGAGTCGTCAACGCGTCTTACGCTTGGGTTGAGAAGGCTGTCGCGTTTCGGCCCAGGTTGAGGAGTTGGCAATCTGCCGTCAGGGACGCACTACTGGAGGCAGGAGTCAATCCATCCAACGGGTTCACTTTCGATCACGTGGTCGGGACCAAGATTGGTGGTTCCACATTCGACAAGTTTGGAAGAAGACACACCTCCGCTGATCTATTAAGCTACGCGAAACCTTCCAACATTAGAGTGGGAGTACACGCTAGTGTCGAAAGGGTGCTGCTAGCTTCAACTTCCGCAAATTCAGGACTAAAGCCATCCGCAATCGGAGTCGTTTATCGCGACCAAGTGGGTCGCTACCATCATGCAATGGTGCGTGACCATGGTGAAGTGATCCTCTCTGCTGGTGCAATAGGCAGTCCACAGCTGCTGCTACTCAGCGGTGTCGGACCTCGGCCCTATCTTTCTTACTGGGGAATTCCGGTGGCTCACCACCTTCCATTCGTCGGGCAGTTCCTGTACGATAATCCAAGGAATGGGATTTCGATCATGCCTTCCATACCGTTGGAGCATTCTCTCATTCAGGTCGTCGGGATCACCAAATCAGGAGCCTACATCGAAGCAGCTTCGAACGTGATCCCCTTTTCGTCCCCTGCTCGTGCAGTTTTCCTGCACACACCGTCTTCACTGCTGAATGTGACCGTGGCCACTCTAATGGGGAAGATAGCCGGTCCACTCTCCAGTGGCTCGCTGAGGCTCGCTTCCATGGATGTGAGGATGAATCCGATCATCCGGTTCAATTACTTCAGCAACCTGGTGGATCTCGAACGCTGCATCAGCGGCACACGCAAGATCGGCGAGGTGCTGAGGAGTCATTCCTTGGATTATTTCAAGCTCAGAGATTGGTACGGGAATAGAGAATTCAGGTATGTGGGCTCTCCCCTCCCGGCTGATTTATCAGACAACACACAAATGGCGGAGCATTGCCGGCAGACGATGACCACCATATGGCACTACCATGGCGGCTGTGTGGTAGGGAAGGTGGTCGATAAAGAGTTCCGAGTGCTTGGAGTTAATGCGCTCCGTATCGTGGATGGTTCCACATTGAATATGTCTCCCGGGACTAACCCTCAGGCGACCTTGATGATGCTTGGAAGATATGTTGGGTTGAAGATGAGGAGAGAGAGGTCGATACCAAAGTGAGTCCAGAAGAATAGAGTCAAAATGCTTGTTGGCTCTCATGCTGCTTCAACCTTATTGCGCGTGAATCTTTAGTGTAGAGAACTGTCTTCTGGCATTTGATTTCACCGACTCTTTCTTTCGAAAATAGGGAATAGGGATGTTTGCACCAACGGGTGATGGGAGTGGCCGTAGTCTGTGAGCGAATGAAGTGAGAGCCTGCGAAGAAATTTAGGCAAGTTGGAACTACACCATTCTTGCTGATTCTAATCAGAATACTGGAATCTCTCTCGGTAATGTTCTTTTGGGTTTTTTCTCGTTCACTTCCTTTGGTCATGTTTTTACATGAGTTTATCGGAAATCATAAGATGATGAGGCAAAGGAACCCCTCAGAATGTTGGCATGGGTAAGGAGCCTATATCCAAGTAACGAGTGAGACTTACCATCTAAAATGGTCCTATGAAGAAGTCATACGATTTGAAATGCACTTCAATTTTGACCCAAAAAAAAAAAAAATGCACTTCAAAACATCCTAATGGCTACTTGGGTCTGTCAATTGCCAATAGCTACAAAACGCATGATAAAATTCCTAGTAAAGAGCACGACAACCATTGGACACAACTTTAGCCTCATATTCATGGTGAAGTGATGCTATTCACTCATAACTATTTAAAGTGAGGCATGCACATATAGACTTGCTCGTTACTTGACAGAGCCATTGCTTCCCATTTAACTACAAAATCCGAGCTGAAGTTCAGCAACCACTTTCAGCGGCAAAAGAGCACTAAAGAGTAACCGGTGCAGATACATGTACAAACCAATACAAGTTTGATTTTCAGGAGATCGACATGATCGAAATCAAAACTATTTAAAGATAGAACTCCCACATATTCCTGGTCCACCACCTCAAGAGCTCCACCAAAGTGGCTGCCCCTTGTTGATCATTTGCCGCTGGAATACGTCAGGCAGGAAGTAAATTAGAAGAGAACTCATAGTCATACACATGCAGATATCACACATTCGTACAAATGCATGTCTACATACACATGAGGAACAGGGAGTTCACTTACGTGTTCATCATCAGCGTTATGTTATCCCCTTTCAATAAGATCCTTCCTGTGGAAAATATATAGCTCAAGCATGAGAACAGAAAAACTCAGCAAGCAGAAGAAAAATAAATATGATCTCTCCATGACCAACCTAAAGTCTTTCTGGTCTTCTTTTTTACGTTGACTTCCTCGGCGTCATCCAAAACCAGATTCATGTATTCATCAAATCCCTGAAAAAAGTTTTTCATACTCGGGTATCACTAAATGTGAAGAGGATCAAAATAGGAAAATATAAAGGATGTATCAACATACTCGATCTGTAATGTTCTTAGAGAAATGACTACTTGCGTATGCATTAAAGATCATAAGTGCAAGGGCAATTAACCTGGCAGTATCTCTAATTGGTGGGAAACGAAAAGTTGTGGGTTCTATGCCTTGAATTGCATATTGCATAGCATCACAATCGACCCTCCCTTTGTATTACGAGTACCATGTTTCCTATTATATATTCTTAAACAAGACAACAGATTCATTTTTTGTTCCCCTCAAATAATCAAATTTGGCTGATTTTCAGCAAAAGAAAGCCTAATTAATCTCTGAGGAATACTAATAGAATCCGCATGCCAGTGTGGACGACAGTGTCAGCTAAAACAAGCAGTGTTAGGCTGCGCTTTGTATCATCTTTCTCACCATTATGTTCTCTATTTAATGGACTTCACAATGAAAAGATGATCATTACATCAGACTAGTAACTAATACGGTTTGCTCAGCATAAATTAGCTCGGCAAAATTTTCCACTCTACACATCCTTCACTCTGAAATTCTGACAAGCAGATGAATCTCGATTTACTCAGCATCACAAAAGGCCGCATAACCATAAAACCAATCTCTACATTTCGCAAGAGACAAATTACTGTGGTAAAGGAGTCCCAGCATCGACAGGTCGAACCTGCTAGCTGAAGCTACCCCTTTTTTCCCCCTAATAAGATAATTGAACCGATCATTACCCATTTACTTCACTGAATAAGCTCGAAGAATGCACTAACAAGATATCAACGAGACGCCCCACTTCTGAACAGTATCTAACAGCATTAGCAGTCACCAAACCCGGCTAGAACCCCCCCCCCCCCCCCCCATCCATGCAGATAAACAGGGATATATTGTTGTCCGACGGATGCTTCGCGGCGAGCAAAGCAATAGTTCCACAACTTTACAGCTAAGCATCTGATCTCATCTAGTAAACAGAGGCAAGGACCCCAAATGCAAAGTGGATACTCACAATTATACGGCCTTCGATCCTCAAATCCTTCTGTTCAAACAGCCAAATCTGAATCCGCGCTTTCTGCATCAGCACAACCAACGAAATCGAATGCACATCAGCCAAATTCATTCCCTATATATTCTTTTCATCCCTTCGAAGTAGAGGAGACAAGCAAAACCAAAACTGAACGATGGTGCTGAGGAACAGGGCAGTGACACGGTACTTACACTCTGAAGAAACCTGAAGATCAGATTCTGAAACGAAGGAAAAAGACACAGCACACGTCATTGCTTCGGACTAACGAAGACCAAAGAGAGCTCAAAACACCCCGAAAAAACCAAAGGGAGAGGGAGAGAGAAGGTACAATGGGTTGGGTCATGATTCTCTGCACTTTCGAGGACGCCATGGCTGCGGATTGCTCCGGACCTCCTCTTCTTCAGCTCAACGACGATGCAAAGATGATGACTTTGAAAGAGGGAACTGAAACTGCTCGCCAAGAAGAAGAAGACGAGGAAGAAAGAAGAAGAAAGAAGAGGAACGCGAAAAACCCTAGCGGATGGTGAGTAGTAGGAATTTGGGCCAAGCCCATCATGAGAATATTAGCAAAGTGCAGGCCCAAGCCCAACCCGGTGCTCGCAAAAAGTAAATTTTAAAAGATTTTGCAAATTCGAATTGTTTCCGACCAAAGACAAAAATATTTTGAATTGTTGGGTCATGCAAAAATTATATTGGCACAATATTAAATATTTGTACCTACGTGAAAAGTGAACAAACTGTTGCAAGATCTTCTTTTTGTAAGCCTTTTCATAAGATAGAAAAAAATTGAAACTCGTGTCTGTTCTCTGTTAGGATGTTTGTGAAATTACTAATTGAGGATATCTTGAGAAAATAACAGTGATGGTATTTTGAGATTACCTTCACAAAAATAAGTGCATCTCTAATGTAAGATGAACGTAGGATAGAAACAAGGGAAAAAATTCACAAAAAAACTTTGAATTATGCCCACTGTGGCGCATTTACTTTGAATTTTTTTTTTTGTGACATCAAAGGCTCCAAAACTATGCCTTGTGACATATTTACCCTAGGCTTTTTCTTGTGACATAAATAACTCAAACTTATATTTAAGTGATATATTTACTCTCCATTAAGGTTCTTTCATATGATTTTTTAGTCAAAACAATGTCATTTATATTTCACTTAAAAAATCTTAACAAAAAAAAAATATTTCACTTAAACCGTGTGAGTACCATGTCAACAACATTTGCTTTCCAGCGTTAATGTAAGTATATTTTTAATAGTCCCGATTGACGGAACTTTAATGGAGGGTCAATGTGTCACACATAGTATGAGTTTGAGATTTTTTGTGTTACGAAAAAAAAATTATGGTAAATATGTCACAGTAAGCATAGTTTTGAGTTTCTGATGACTTTTGCCCTAAAAAGAAACCGAAGGTCGCCGTAGGAAGTGTTTTCAAATTCCACGTTCAACTCTGCAGCTCTGAAGGTTGCATGTAGGACGAACAAGTCCTCTGTGTGGAATCCAAAGTCCATGCACCTGACCTTTACCAAGCAACAACCCATCATGTTACTAGTGGTGAGAAGCAGTCCCGTCCCAACGATCTACCTTAATTGTTGCATGCCAAACATCTGAATCAGGGAAGAGCCAACCAAGTATTTGGATTCTTTGAGAAACCATTGCTTCTCTATCTGGTATTTGCTACATTATTCTGCATCAGTGATGCAAAAGTTCCTGCTCCTGGGATGGCCCATTTGGAAGGTTCCAACTGATGCTTAATCGACTATACTCTTTAACGGGTGCAGGAAGGGACGTGTTCGGTCCTTGTAGCAGCGAATGTTTAGGTGTTTAGATACTCTCGTTCTCGCTAAACTAAAACATGACAGAGATCATTTTCGCATGAAGGCGCGAGATGTGATCCAGATGTTCAATGGACGAGAGAAGTGACGTGCAAACTTTTAGATTCAAGATGATGGCAAGGCAAGAAACTTTTCCAGAGGCTTCTCTTCAATCAGTTTGGATTTTCCACCTCGATCGTCCTGAGAGCATTTTAACTGCGAAGACGCAGGAGCCACTATGGCTTCCTTCCTTTATCATTCAACTGTAAACCATTACATCTCTGAAGAATATAAATGGAAGATTGAAAAGAAAAAACCTTTGCCCTCATAACTATGGACACTGCTATCGAAGTTAGTGAAATTAGATTTTATCATACGAGAAAGAATCAGAGTTGGAGTGAAAAGAGTAGTTTCTGTGCTCATCTCCATTCATCCCTCTAACAGCATACTCGTGATACGGGGTTCCAGGTTCCGTGGATGATAAGCCCTCATCTGGTGATAACAGACCGTCTTCATGATTGGAAAAGCTGGTTGCACCTGGGGTGAGATGGATTTCTCCTCTACCAGCCATTTCGATTTCTTCTTCTTTGGTCTTTTCCTTCTTTGCCGCCTCATGGGCGTCTTCCTTCTTCTCATCAAATGTCTTCGCAATGGCTGCGACTTTTTGCTTCACTGGTTCCTGGGAGGCTAAGATGTGTCTGTTCTCGTAGAAGAAGTGGATCAAGAAGATGACAAGCGCAGAGGTTGAGGAAAGCGCTGCGATGAGGAAAAGGCCCCTGAAACTGTCCTGCGTGTGGCTGTTGGAGGTTAAAGTGGTCTCGTCTTCCTCTGAACACTCGTCCTGATCGCCAAACCATGCTTTTCTAATTAAAGTCAGGTCAGACGACTCAGTGACTTTCAGGATTGCCCTCGATACGTCTGGAACTAGTGGTGAGCCCTTCGGAAATGCCTGAAGACATACAGAGAGCAAATGGATTGCCTTTTTATCCATTAATAAAGGGGTAGAATGAACAAATTAACGTCAATACAAAAAAAGATATGTGTCTATGAGTATTGTCTACTTTGAAATGTTGCGGGCTAATTATGATCCCAATAACTTTAAGTGGCCATAGGATTAGATTATAGTTAGTCATTATTCATGCGAGCAAAATATGATAGAGCAGGCTTTGGATCAATGCCACCAAAAAAGTTTAACCGAGCAACCTTTTGCTTCGGTAATCTTTCCACAGTTGTGCAAATACTTAATTATGTGCGCATGGGTGCATGTCGAGTGAGAGACTGAGAACGACTTACAAATCCAAAACCTGCAGTCTTGTTGAGTTGACTGACCAACTTATAATTTGAACAATACTGAGCGAGAAGCAGCCTGAGATAAGGTAGTTCATCCACAATTGCAGATACACCATCATTATTACTGCCTTTAGAAAGTTGATCATTAAATTCCTCGAAAGTCCTCAACGGTCTGAGCTTGGACTCATTTGCATTTAAGTTTTTCAAAAGGTCCAGAATGAAAGAACCCTCCTGGTACCCAATGTACTCTCCATTCCTTATGAGAGCATTGATATCTGTGATTGTCGGTTGGAGCCGTTGTACCGTTAACAGAGAGGTCAAGCTTGCTGTGTAATTCGACGACAGTACTAGGACGGCAAAGATCCATACGATCAACACAAATCTCGACAAGTTGCTGACTACCCTTTCCTCTGCACAATTTTATGAAGCTACAGTTAGAGAGCCACTCCTTCTATATCCATTATCCATCAGTGTTTTCTGTTTCATTCATCACAAGACAAATGTATTAATCTTTCCTATTTTTCTATGATTCAGTATAAGGTCGTTCGACCTAAACTTATTATCTTGTAGTTTTCATTATTAGTAAAGACATTGCTTCCTACAATAATATCACAGAGCTTTACTGAGTTTTCTTTACCAAACTCTCTTTCAAGAAACTAACTTGACTAGAAAGATGGATCAGGTGACTTACTGTGGGCATAGACCATTATAGAGAAAGAGAACCACAAGATTATTCCAACTTGTTTGGATGGAGGTCCTCTGAATTCTTTGTTCTCCCGGTGCTCAAGAACCCATACTACAATCCCGGTGTACAGAAAGAAGACTCCTGTGGTTATCCACACTTCTGTCTTCAGTGGTTTCAAGAAGATCCATGCACTTTTTTTTATCATCAACCTTGATTGGAACAATCATGAACGCACCTGACTCTGTGTAAGGAAGGGTGAAATCCACAGAATTGGCTCGGTTTGCCCTAATGGTTATGTCACCAACAACAGCATCATATTCCTGCATGTTTGTCCGAAAAACAGAAACGGTTTAGTAGAGAATATAAGCAAGAGGTTGGAAACTGAGATAGAGGTCAGGAAGCAAATTGTTTGAGTAAAACACGCAGCTTAGATCTAATCATGTAAAGTCCGAGTTCAGAATTCATTACCTCAGTGGAGACCTTTTTAACAAGATCATCATAATTTCCTGCACTCTCTCCACTGCCTTCACTAGTCTTGAAAGGTTCATACTCATACAGAACTGCATACGGCAATGAATTCATGACAGCTTCAAACATATCTTTGCAATAACCAGTGACAATGGGAGCATTTGTCAGAGGATCTCTTGTCACATTTATGAATTGGCTAAATCCTCTTTTTACCGGGATTCCAACCTTCAATTTCTTCTCATTTGCCGGAATATCCCAACCTTTTGGGATTATTCTTGATTTACCAGGCCAAACAATTTTCTTCAGATAATTCTTCTCTCTGATTGAGTTCTCATTGCTGGCAAGAAGTTGTTCTGTGATGCCATTCTCTGTCCAAGGTCCAATTGGTATTATCATCTCCAACCAAGTTTACTATCTGAAAGGCAGATATTGGCATTTGTCCGTATTTGAAATAAACTTCACCGCTTAATCCGGTGAATTTAGTGTTCAAAACTGACTGGAGGAGCTTTGGCCCCGCCTCTGAGACACCAACGGTTTCCAGATCAGTCATATTATTCCGGATGGCTGGTATACTAAATTGTGAGTTCGCTATATTGGCCATTCTGCTGCCATTGCTAAAGCAGAAATGCTATCATAGGCACCTAGGCCATAGGTATTGAGCTGAACATGGTCTATCCCTGGATATTCCTCATGAAATCGCTGTTCCCATCTCTTCGAGAATTGGTCTAGCTCTTTGGTCTGAGGAATGTAAGTCTTCACCCCTATAACTCCTTGCATAGAATTGATGATGTCGGTATCCATGGAGCTGAGAAGGCTTGCAATCCCATCCAAGACTATCCAGGCATATCCTTTGCCTTGAGAAAAAGTCGATATGCAAGATTCGGCAACATATGCACAATGAAAACACATGTTTGCATAGTCATTGAATTGTAGAGCTCTTTCGGGATCTGATCATCTGTAGCTGAAGGAGAGATTCCACACCGGTATGGTATTCTTGTACCGATTCCTTGCATGGCATCGGCAAGACCAGAGATAATTCCACTTCCGTAATGAGAGCGTTCATACATAGGTACAACTTCACGCCACCTAACGGCATTGGCAATGGCAGCTATAGCTTCTAGCTGAGAGGTGTCCACTTGTGCCATTTCGGATGAAGTAGGGAGTTTCAAGGTGTGAAAGCAAAGGGCTTGTCGCAGTGAAGGAAATTATGGGAACCTGAGATGTCTTCCCGATATCAGCTATAAAATCTGCTTGTCTTGATTGTTGAGGCCCCAGAATGGCCTTGACTTGGTAATTCTCTAACAATTCTATTGCTGCAAAATTAGAACATATTGAACTTCAGGTTCTATATTCGTACTTGAAAATTATAGTCAAATTTCCATCCATATACATACCCTTTGCTAGCATCATAAGACAGTAATCTAACGAGTTGTTTCAAATACTTTACCTAAAAAGAAACTTTTGCCATGAAAATTTCACACTGATATATGTATGGATGGAATAATAGAAATAAATTCATTTTTCAGAGATGATGAATGATTTCTGAGTAATTGCATTAGCTGGAAACCTCATTGCTGCATATTATAACACCAAATAACAACTGGGAACACAATCAGGGTGAAAGAGCTTTAAATGAAAACTTCACATCCCGTACCTGCAGATGTAGCCATCACGGCATCGCCCACTGCGTTTCTCATGTGAAGGACTAATCTTGTAGTGTCATTACCATGTGCCGTGTAGAAATTGAGGATCGCCATCTCGAGGCATGTTTTGCTCGTCTTCCCAACATATGTATCCATATCTAAAATGACCCCGACATCTATCTTTTTTGCTGTCACGTTCTGACATGTTGATGGTGTCATGAACAAGCATATTAGGCTGGACAATAAAGAAATGGAAAACATGGATCTCAGGCTCATGTTTTTTGCAGTTTGAGGTTTGGAGTAATCGGTGAATAGTCTAGGAATGAAAAGAATAATCAATATTGGGGAATCTAGGCAATGGAAACGTGATAATATAGGGAGAGGTCATTTTTAAGCCATATATATGAAGATAAGTCGGGAAGATGTCAGGCTCAAGTTTCTTCAATCTGATGTGAGGACGTTGGAGAAATCATTAGAGGACTTGTGGTTGTGTTTGGCTTAGTCATGCTCTAGCCCACCTCTTGACTATTCGATATTAGAGCTTAAGCTTAGAATGCAATGAAATGCCTTGCCATGCCCACAAGATGCCAAGGATAATTCTTAAATGTTTGGTCAACATTACTTGCTTGGTTGGTCCGCATATGGGAAAATTGTCAAATCAGTCCTAAACCTACTGTACGGCGGCCAATTTAGTCCTAAACCTTTTAAGTTTGCCAATTCAGTCCTAAACCTTTTAAATTCCTGCCAATTCAATCCTTTCGGCTAATTTTGGCCGGTCAACGCTGACGTGACCGCCGACCGGCGCCGGCCGTCCAGTCAACGCTGACGTGGCAATTTTTTTTATTTTTTTTTCAATTTTTTAATTATTTTTTCTTTTTCTTCTTTATTTTTTTTTTTTTTCTGCTCTCTCCCCTCTGGCTAGTCCGGCGACCGGCCAGAGGGGAGGGCTGGCGAGGCCTCTGGCGAAGCTCGCCCCGTCGGCCACTGGCGAGGGTGAGCCTCGTCGGCCCCTGGCTAGGCGAGGCGAGGTTAGCCTCGCCTCGCCTAGCCTCGTCGTCGCCTGGGCCGCGACGGCGAGGCTCGGCGAGGCGAGGTCGAGCCTCGCCGTCGCCTGGGTTGTGACGGTGGCGAGGCTCGACCTCGCCGTTGCAACCCAAGCGACAGTGAGGCTCAACGAGGCGAGGTCGGCCTTGCCTCGTCGTCGCGAGCCAAGTGACGGCGAGGCTCTACCTCACCTCGCTGTCGCGACCTAGGCGACGGCGATGCTCGACCTCACCGTCGCGGCCTAAGCGACGGCAAGGCTGGGCGAGGCGAGGTCGGCCTTGCGTCGCCGTCACGAGCCAAGCGACGACGAGGCTCGACCTCGCCTCGCCGTCGCCTGGGTCGTGACGGTGGCGAGGCTCGACCTCGCCATCGCAACCCAGGCAACGGCGAGGCGAGGTCGGCCTCGCCGTCGCCTGGGTTGCGACAGCGATCTGGGCGAGGCTCGACCTCGCTGTCGCGGCTCAGGCGACGGCGAGGCTGGGCCGGGAGAGGCCAACCTCGTCGGTGGCCGGCGGGGCGAGCTTTGCCAGAGGCCTCGCCGGCCCTCCCCTCTAGTCGGTCGCCGGTTGCCGGCCCTCCCCTCTGGTCGGCCGCCGGATCGGCCAGAGGGGAGAAAGCAGAAAAAAAAAAGAAAAAGAAAAAAAAAGAAGAAAAAGAAAAAAAATTTAAAAAAATTGAAAAAAAATTTGCCACGTCAGCGTTGACCGGACGGCCGGCGCCGGTCGGCAGCCACGTCAGCGCCGACCGGCCAAAATTGACCGGAAGGACTGAATTGACAGGAATTTAAAAGGTTTAGGACTGAATTGGCAAACTTAAAAAGTTTAGGATTGAATTGGCAGCCGTACAATAAGTTTATGACTGATTTAACAATTTTCCCGTCCGCAGATGGAACAAGCACAGGGGGATTCCTCTAAGCATTCCAAAGAGGGAGGAAATAGCTGACTTTGACACTTTGACGTTTACGGTGTGTTATAGTATTATCGAACCAAGTCAGACAGTCGAGAGAGATGATATTGATAGGTAAATTCTCATGCCATTCTATTCGGACTTCATCCCAGGAAAATTCAAAGCCTCCGTTATCAACTGAAAGGGCTATCAAACGACAAAATAATACCATTGCTAAAGAAAAAAACAAGTAATTCTCTTCACACGGTGCGACCTTGGCTAGATGATGAATCGATCACGACCTCAGCCATGGCTTCACGTTAATACTTGAAATTTCTGGGAAAACAACACTTACCACGTTTTACATCTCTGGTCTTGTGCCCGACATTGTTGACGCCCTTACACGGTAACTTGCCGAGAAATGCTACCGAGTGGTTCCTGGTCAGACTATGCTTGCAGGGGCAATGGCACGTGCACCTTCACTTGTGTACGCTCTTTATGTGGTTCGGTGGCGTGAATTGGGCCGAGTCGGTACATGATGGATGCAAACGGCCTGCTTGAATTGCTCGTTCTGAACTTTCCTGATTCAGTCTGGAGTAGTATTCTGTCTGAGAGTTCTCCTTTATGAGATATACACCAAGGTTGCATGTTCTCTTGTCCATTATTATAGTTTAGTAATCTTATACTACGTTTGATCGTCCGGATTTCTAAATAGGATAGGACTGGATAGGATATGATAAGAAATCCTGAGATTTCTTCATATCATATTCACTGTTTGGTGAACTACATATTTAAAGTCAAATAAGATAATTTTTATTTTTAATTTTTGCTATTTAGGGGTCCAGAGGAATCAATGAAGGAAAAAAAAACCGAAATTTTTTTTTGATGAAAGAGCATAAGGTGTGGGGATGAAGATGACGGCGAGTGGAGCGTAGGGTTTCTAAAAAAATAAGTATTAGAAATCCTATTCGAGTCTATCTCTATTAAAAATCCTATTCAGGTCTATCTCACCCTCTCTGAGATTTTTTTATATAAGTTATATCCGGTCTATATCTGATCTTATCCTATCCTGGATCACCACCAAACATATGATAGGATAAAACATATCCCATCTTGGCTTTTATCTGGTCTACCAAACGTAGGTTTATGGTTTTGTATCATATTATCCTCCTTCGTACGATGGCAGAAAAAAATGGGAGTATCTGGGCTCTTTTGGTGTTTTACATGCTGAGCCCATTAAAAAGGAGCCAGCAGAATGAGCCCATATCTCATGAAGTTTCCACTATTATTACGATGGGCATGTTTAGTTCAACTTTGAAAATGCTGCTTGGGGAAATGCAAATACTTTTGGGTGAAAGCTTATTGAGGAAATGCAAATGGTATTTGGTAAAAATATTTTGTAAAACTACTTTGGCCAAAATATAGTGTTTAGTGAATTTTTTTTGTAAATGGACTTTGAGAATTATCTTATTTATTAAAAAAAAAAACTAACCTACCCATCGCTGGAGCTGGTCGCCAGCGATGGCCTACTGCTATCGGCAAAATAGATCTAGTGCCGGCGGCCGTCGCCCGAGGTCAGGCGCCCCCTGGCGAGCCAGATCTGCCTCCACCGGCGGTCGCCCGAGGCCAGGTTGGGTCGTACGACCTAGGCGGCGCCTGGGCAGTCGCGCGACCTCCGGCGGCCGTCGCCTGGGTCGTGCGACTTCGTTGGCCTCTCACTGACGCGATCTAGGCCCTGGTCGCCCTCCCTTACTGAAGAAGATAAACAGTGATACATGAACAGTAACATTTGGCAAAGGCTGAAAGCTCAAGGCTGGTCCGAACCAGCTTTGGGCTTTCGGCATTTGGAATGCTAGCATTAGCCAAATACTAAGCCAAATGCTGAACCAAACACCCCAGCATTTTGGGAAGGGGCTTTCAAGGCTCAAAGCCCATTCCCAAAGTTGAACCAAACACCCCCGAAGTCTTGAAGAAAAACGACTAAATGGTCTTTTGATAGTATCCACATGACATCTTCTATCATTCTTTCCCTTTAAATTCTATGCTCAGGACTCTCTGGCAGTTTCTTTCTCAACAGTGTTTGCCGATTGAGGCATTACATTCTTTTTGGAGGCCAGATGCCTATGGATTATGCTGATTTGTGAGTTTTAATTTAAGCATTTTCACATGCTTGTCCCTCTCTATCACATTTTATTTGCAGAGTCATGCTTGATTCTTGCATGACTGTTACGTGATACAAGTACGTGGATCGGATCAGATAAGGATATAGTATATAGGTGGATAAATAAAATGGGACACTCGGTTCAACAACGGGTGAATGTTTGGTGCTGCTCTATTACTCCTGACAGAAGTATGCGCATAGACTTATTTGTCCTGGTTATGTGAGTTCACCATATGATGATTAAAGAGAGGCTGACGAGCCACAATATGCGTACGTTCTTTATGAAGTGAATACAGATTCTCTAAGTAGCGAACATCATTTTTATGCATGACACTGAAGCTAGTTTTCCATCCTTATAGATGTAGCCCATATGATCAACTTACACCCTGATGGCCTGTCTAGGTCTGAGTAGTGATAATGTTCCCACATTGAGCGACTGCTGATTCCTCATGCTAATTGGCTGCGAAAGAGGCAGATTCTTTATATGCTTGCTAGTTTCGGACTAATAGCATCTGCTGTTAGTGATATAGAAAGAACTAGCTAGTATATCAATCTGGAAGTTACATGAAATTTTTTAGAAAACTCGTAAGTATTAGAGTCTGTCACTGCTACATGTACATTCCTAGTCTCTGTGCTAGTGAGCGAAGATGAGGAAGATCTAAAAACTAAATTCAAAGTGGAGTTCAAGTTACAACAGCTATAATAAAGCCCAAGGAAGAGAAGGATCTCATTGGGCTACCGTGGGAACGCATCTTATACTCTGACCCAGTTCCAGGCTTATTTGCTCCCCATTATCTGCCGGCTTTCATAGTAGAAAACAGTGAAAACCACAAAGGAGAATAATTTTGCCAGGCAGAAGAGAAGTGTAGTAGCAGCTCCAAAAGCAAACTGAACGACGATGCCGAGCTTATGGTCATCATCTGCTGACGTAACATAGAACACAATGTAGATTGGAATACTCATTAGCTCCCGCAGTGACATTAGCCTGAAAGCTTCCATTTTTTTGCACCTCATCGGCTTTTAAAAAGGCCTTTGGTCCTGAAACATCATCTTCCAAGACAGAAACGACCAAACAAAGACTCCAAAGGGCAGCCAGGAACAGTTACGAAGCTGCAGCAAGGATTTCCACTGTCCAACTCCATATGTAGAGATTAACCCATTGAACTATTGCCCGTGCTAGAGCCCAGTACAAGATGGCGAAAATCCAAACAAAAAACCATGTGATGAGTGGCTTCTTCCATGTGGACTTTATCCTTGACACCGGTTGTTTTGAGGCATGTATGGACCTGTTATTGTAAATGGTAGCCAATACATAGACTATCAATAGCATTCCGACTCGATTCCCAAGAATCATGTTAAATCAAGTGGATCTAACTCGGAGCGCTGGTAGCCATCCTCGACTTTCTCCATGAGCGGCCCTGCTAGAACATAATGAAGGAGGACTATAAAAGAGAAGAAAGAGAATATCAAGAGCATTATTTGGATCATGAGCTTGGGATTTCTTGCCAGTAGCTCGATGGCTTCTCCAATCGTACCGATGACACCCAGCTGAAGAGCGGTCCAGTCGGTGGATGCCGGAGGTGAAGTAATGGCCAGTGATGAAAGAACTTCATTTACCATGGATTAAATTGCATTGAAGATTTAGCTGGATCAAGGGTGGGAAATGATAATACACAGAAGTTGTGGTATTCATATGAGTAGAAGAATAAAAGCAGATCCTTTCAAATTTTAATGCACCGTTCATGGAATTCCTTCCTACTTTGTCCTTTTTGTAGCCAGGAATATATTGTGGTAAATTGTGGATTCCTCTGGCGTCGAGTAAATTAGTGAGTGCTGAGATGGGTTATTTCCAAGACACTTATTTAAGGGAAAATTACATAATAATCTATAAACTTTGATTCAACATTCGAAATCATTCTTGGACTTTACTCCGTTTGATGTGGTCCTTAAATTATTTCTAAATATTTATAAAATGTAGCCCTAACCCATGTACACAAAAAATTAATGTTTAAAAGATTTTGCAAAATCGTCTCATTACAAAATATTTGCATTGTTAAGTAATGCAAAAATTATATTGGCACAATCAAAAAAAAATTGCAAGAAAATCTACATTTTTTTATAAGGTTTTGGGTTAATATCACGAAAAACCCTAAACTGGTACACCTGTGACAATTTTACCGCGACCTATTTTTTTTACCACAAAAATCCTAAACCGGTACACTTGTGACAAATTTACCCCGAACTATTTTTTTTACCATAAAAAACCCCAAACTGGTACACTTATAATAATTTTGCCCCGAATTATTTTTTTGACCACTAAAAACCTTATACTGGTATACCTGTGACAATTTTACCCCCGAATTAATTTTGTGACCATCAAAAACTCCAAACCGGTACATTTGTGACAAATTTATCCTCTGTTAGTGTCTGTTAAATTATATTAATATCACAAAAAATCACAAATTGGTAAACTTGTGACAAACATAGAGCTAAAACCTAAAACCGGTACACATGTCAATTATCACGTGTCATTAAATTTAGTAATTTGACGGTAAAATTTAACAGAAACTACCGGAGGGTAAATTTGTCACAAGTGTACTAGTTTGGAGTTTTTGGTGGCAAAAAAATTAGTTTGGAGGTAAAATTGTCACGGGTATATCAGTGTGGGGTTTTTGATGGTAAAAAAAATAGTTCGGAGTAAAATTGTCACAAGTGTACCAGTTTAGGAATTTTTGTGATCAAAAAAATAGTTTGAGCTAAATTTTTCACAGGTGTACCGGTTTAGGGTTTTTCATGATATTAATCCTAAGGTTTTTCATAAGATACCTTAGAGATAAAATATAATTACTAATTGAAGTGTTAGGTTTATGAAATAACTAATTGAGGACATTTTGAAGGAAAAAAAATGATTGCGATTCCTTAAAAATTAAGAGATTCTCTTTACGAAGATAAGTGCATATCTTACGTAAGATGAATGTGTAAAATAGAAACAAATTGAAAGTGTCCATAGGAAAGGTTTTCAGATTCAACACTTGGCTCCACAGCTATTTAGGCTGCATGAAGGACGAAGAAATCCTCTGAATCGAATCGAAAGTATTGTCTAAGTTGGTCCATGCACCTGATCATCTAAACAACCCATTTTACTAGTGGTGAGATGCTGTCCCTTCCCAACTATCTACATTGTTGCATGCCAAACATCTGATTTAGGGAAGAGCCCACATAGTATTTGGATTCGGTGAGAAACCATTGCTTATCTATCTGGTATTTGCTGCATTATTTTTGCATCAGTAATACAAAAGTTTCAGTCACAGTTGGCTTGTGATCGTTCCTGCTGCTGGGAATGCCATTTGGAATGTTCAAATTGACGCTTAATCAACTATTCTCTATAACAGGTGAAGGAACGGACATGTTCGGTCCTCATAGCTGCGAATGTTACGTGTTTAGATACTCATTTTTCTTGCTAAACTAAAACAAGGAGAGATGTTTCGCACCAAGATGCAAGATGTGAACGGGATATTACATGAACAAGATAAGTGACGTGCAAACTTTTAGGTGCAAGATGATGGCAAGTAATTTCTCCAGAGGGTTCTCTTCAATCAGTTTGGATTTTCCACCTCAATTGTCCTGAGAGCATTCTACCTGCGAAGTGAATCAACAGGGGTTCCTTGATTTATCATGCCAACTGTAAATCATTACATCTCTGAAGAACATATATGAAACATTGAAAAGAAAAAACCATTGCCCCTGATTATGAAGCATAACTACGGACACTGCAATGATTTAGCGAAAAAAACTACGGACACTGCAATGGAGGTTAGTATAATTAGATTTTATAATACAAGAAATCATTGTTGGTGCCCATCTTCATTCATCTCTATAACAGCATACTCATGACACGGGGTTCCAGGTTCCGTGGATGATAAGCCCTCATCCGGTGAGAATAGCCCTTCTTCATAATTGGAAAAGCTGGTCGCACCTGGGGTGAGATGGATTTCTCCTCTAGCAGCCATTTCGATTCCTTCTTCTTTGCTCTTTTCCTTCTTTGCAGCCTCATGGGCGTTGTCACACCCCAAAAACTACCAAGATATGGGATGACACAGCCGTCCTTCCACCTAAAGGACGCAGCCTCAAACTACCCGAGAGTCCCAAAGACAATGCTCTCGTTCTATTGGCTGCTAAACAAAAAACCTGAAAGGTTGGGAAAAGAGGGGGGTGAGCAACGACAGCTCAGTAAGTAGTGCATATCTCTTCTAAGCAGATCGAGCAACTACTATGCACACAGTTATAGAGACCAAAGAAAGCTCAATTAACCCAATTTCAACATATCATAAACTCCATGTTCAAAATAAGTTATATGCTATTTTAAACATCACATTTTCACAATAGAAAAGCTCATTCAAATTAATAATATCAAAAAAGAAACCAATGATCAAATTCATTGGCTAATCCCGTCGAAAAGCACACGCCAATGGTCTATTCTATTAGCCAATCTCATTGAAAAGCACACGTCAATGGTTTATTCCATTGGTCAATCTCGTGCTTAGAAATCTAAGTATAATCATGGATAACGCCCCGTGAAAGGCGACCAAGATTCCCCCTTAGCAAGGTCTCCACCTACTATAAGCCGGTGGCTCGGCCCACAAGGATATCCTAAACTAGTATGCGCATACCCATAACCCCTCATTTGGGTTCACAGAGACACTGAACATCAAAATCCACCACAATATCATCTGCCAATCTACAAAACCCATTTCAGAAATCATTTCATAAACCATTTCAAAAACCGATATAAAATCCTTCATAAGCCACATTCAAATGCAAGAACTCCTCATGAGTTTTTTTTTCTCAAAAGGTTTTACAAACCTATTTGCATTCAGTAAATTTAAACCGAAATCAAAAGATAATCTTTCATTTCAAATACACAAAATGCCAGTAAACGCTCGATCCAATTTTATGCAATCAAAATGCCATTTCTTGAATCATTTTCGAGCTCATTTCATAAATCAGTTCGCAAAGTTACACATATATATCATTTCACAATATCTCTCATAAAACCATTCTTAAACCATCCTCAAATATTAAAAGGTAGTAATTGTCCAATCCAGACTTTTATGCAACAAATATACTTTAATAACTCATACGATACTCAAATCATTATCACTTTCAAAATATGAGTTTATAAACTCAAAGAAGATATAGCACCACTTACCTGGAATTCCCAAAAATCCAACAACCAAGTTCACTCGAATCGACGATCTCGAAATCCTAACAATTAAACGAGAATCGATGTTAAAACCAACTAAAATGCTACGAAACGGCTAAACGACGCTTAAACGCTAACAAGACAACTCAAATGTGTCCACAAATCGCTTCTCCAAAGCGATTATCCAAATCGTTCGCAATGCGAAATTTGAACGCGAAACTTAATCGCACCATAAATTCCTCCACCGAATTCCGTTTCAAGCGAGTTTATAGTCGATAGAAAGCCCACTCCGAGCACTACAAGAACCCCAACTTGGCCATCCCAAAATCGAGCCAAAAACCGACGAAAATCGGCTTAAAAACCACTGTTCGCGCACTGTTCACTGCGCGCACTCAACTTCAAAAATTCATATCCGGCAATCCGTAAGTCCAAATCGAGTTCTGTAAAATCCCACGGCTTCATGACACCATAAACTACCAATTCTATAAAAATACGCAGCTCAACAATTGAAAAATTAGGTTTCGCCGCTCGAACAACACACAATTCCGAAATTGAGCCCTAACTCGGAAAAGTATTCCAATTGAATGAACGAGGGGCGCAAATATTTACCAAACGTTGCTAATCAAAGTCGAATCAGCTTGGCGAAACTCCCTCGGTGCGAAACCCTCTTCTCTTTTCTCTTTTTCTTCTTCTTCTTTCCTTTCCTCTCTTTTCTTCTCTTTTCCTCTCCTTTCTCTTCCGTTTCTGTTTTCTCCTCCCCGAAAGCTCTCGGTCCTCTTTTATTTTAGCCAAGTCCACTGTAGCTTCTGTTGACCTGTTGACTTTTTTTTTTTTTTTTTTTCGGAACCTATATTTTACAGGCGTCTTCCTTCTTCTCGTCGAATGTCTTCGCAATGGCAACAAACTTTTGCTTCACTGGTTCCTGGGAGGCTAAGATGTGTCTGTTTTCGTAGAAGAAGTTGATCAAGAAAATGAAGAGCGCAGAGGTTGAGGCAAGCGCTGCAATGACGAAAAGGCCTTTGAAACTGTCCAGCGGGAGACTGTTGGAGGCTACAGTTGTCTCGTCTTCCTCTGAACACTTGTCCTGATCCCTTAACCATGCTTTTGTAATGAAATTCATGTCGGGCGACTCCATGACTCTCAGGATTGCCCTCGATACGTCAGGAACTAGTGGTGAGCCCTTCGGAAATGCCTGAAGACAGAGAGGGAAAATACAGATCAGAGGATTGCCTAATATCTATCAACAAAGAGAGAACGAACGAACTTTGCTAGGAAAAGATTTGTCTGAAAGTGTTGTCTGCTTTGAAATGGGGAAGAGCAACTATGATCATAATATTTTTAAGTGGTCATAGGATTAGATTATTGTTATGGCAAAGAGCAAATTAGGATAGAGCACAGTTCGGTTCAGTGCCAACAGAAAAGTTTAATGGTGAAACCTTTAGCTTCAATAATCTTTCTACAGCTGTGCGAGTACTTAAAGTATGCGTGCATATTGGGCGAGAGAGTGAGAACGCTTACAAATCCAAAACCTGCAGTTTTGTAGGTTGGACCAACCAACTTATATTTTGAACAATATTTCGAGAGAACAAGCCTGAGATAAGGGAGTTCATCCACAATCGCAGGTACCCCATCATTTTTACTGCCTTTGGAAAGTTTCTCATCAAATTCCTCTGAAGTCTTCATCACTCTGAGCTTTGACTCATCTACCCCTAAGCTTTTCAAAAGATCCGGAACAAAAGAACCATCCTGGTACCCAAAGTAATCTCCATTCCTTATGAGGGTATTCATATCTGTGACTGTCGGTTGGAGCTGTTGGACAGTTAATAGAGAGGTCAAGCTTGCCGTGTAACTTGATGACAGAACTAGGACAGCAAAGATCCATATGATCAACACAAATCTCGACAAATTGCTGATTACCCTTTCCTCTGCAAAATTAAAGAAGCTACGGTTAGGGAGCCACTCTTTGCATATGCAGCATCCATCAGGGTTTCTGTTTCCACTACCACAAGACAAAAGTAGTATTCTTTCCTATTTTTTTAATGATATTGTATAAGGTCGCTCGACCTATAGCTTATTATCATGCAGTTTTGCAATTATCAGACAAGGCATTGCTTCCTACAATAATATCACCAAGCTTTACTGATTTTAACCAACTTTCTTTTTCACGACTCATTTGAATGTATCTTGAAGAAAGATGGATGAGGTGACTTACTGTGGGCAAAGACCATTGTAGAGAAGGAGAACCACAAGATCGTTCCAATTTCTTTGGATGGAGGTCCTCTGAATTCTTTGTTCACCCAGTGCTCATGAACCCATATTACAATGCCAGTGTACACAAAGAAGGCTCCTGTGGTTATCCATAGTTCTGTCTTCAGCGGTTTCATGAAGATCCATTTACGTTTTTTTATCTTCACCCTTGATTGGAAGAATCATGGAGACACCTGACTCAGTGTTAGGAAGAGTGAAATCCACAAAATCGGCTCGGTTCGCCCTGATAGTTATGTCGCCAATGACAGCATCATAACGCTGCATGTTGGTCTAAAAACAGAAACACTTCAGTGGAGAATATAAGCAAGAGGTTGGAAACTGAGATAGGGGTCAGGAAGCAAACTGTTCAAGTAAAACACGCAACTTTGATTTAATCATGTGAAATCCAAGTTCAGAATTCATTACCTCATCAGAGGCATTTTTAACATGATCATCATAACTTCCTGCACTCTCTCCACTGCCTTCACTAGTCTCGAAGGGTTCATACTCATACAGAACAGCATACGGCAATGAGTTCATGACAGCTTCGAACACATCTTTGCAATAACCAGTAACATTGGGAGCATTTGTCAAAGGATCTGTTTCCACATTTATGAATTGGCTAAATCCAGCTTTTACCGGGACTCCAATCCTCAACTTCTTCTCATTTGCTGGAATATCCCAACCTTTTGGGGTCCTTCTTGATTTACCAGGCCAAACAATTTTTTTCAGATAATTCATCTCAGTGGTTGAGTTCTCATTACTGGCGGGAAGTTGATCTATGATGCCATTCTCTGCCCAATGTCCAATTGATATTGCATCATTTCCAACCAAGTTCACTATCTGAAAGGCAGATATCGGTAATTGTCCATTTATGAATTCAACTCTGCCAGTTAATCCATTGAATTTGGTATTCAAAACTGACTGGAGGAGCTTTGGTCCCGACTCCGAGACACCAGTGGTTTCCAGGTCAGTCATATTATCCTGGATGGATGGTTTACTAAATTGTGAGTTCGCTATATCAGCCTTTTCTACTGCCATTGCTAAAGCAAATATGCTATCATAGGCACCTAGGCCAAAGGCATTTAGCTGAACATGGTTGATTCCTGGATATTCCTCATGAAATCGCTCTTCCCATCTCTTCGTGAATTGGTCTAGCCCTTTGGTTTGAGGAAGGTAAGTCTTCACCCCTATAACTCCTTGCATAGAATTGATGACATTGGAATCCATGGAGCTGAGAAGGCTTGCAATCTCATCCGTGACTATCCAGGCATATCCTTTTCTCATCATTCCAGCTTCATTTGCCTTGAGAAAAAGTCGGTATGCGAGATTTGGCAACATATGCACGATGAAAACCCGTGTTTGCATAGTCATTAACTTGTAGAGCTCTTTCAGGATCTGATCATCTGCAGCTGAAGGAGAGATTCTGCACCGGTACGGTATCGTTGTACCGATTCCTTGCATGGCATCAGCAAGATAAGAGATGATTCCACTTCCGTAATGAGAGCGTTCATAAATAGGTACAACCTCCCTCCACTCGGCAGCTTTGACAATGGCAGCGATGGCTTTCAGCTGAGAGGTGTCTACTTGTGCCATTCGGATGAAGTAGGGTGTTTCAAGGTGCGAAAGCAAAGGGCTTGTCGCGGTGAAGGAAATTATAGGGACGTGAGTTGTGTTGCCGATATCAGCTATAAAATCTGCTTGTCTTGATTGCTGAGGCCCCAGAATGGCCTTGACTTGATAATTCTTTAACAATTCTATTGCTGCGAAATCAGAACATATTGAACTTCAGGTTTTATACTGGTTTTTGAATATTGGTCATATTTTCACTCATATACATACACTTTGCTAGCGTCTTAAGACAATAATCTAATGAGTTGTTTCAATTACCTGAAAAGAAAAACCTTTCGCCATGAAAATTTCACACTGACTTCTATAGGTGGAAGAACAGAAATATATTCATTTTTCAGAGATGATGAATGATTTCTGAGTTATTGCATTAGCGGGAAATCTCATTGCTGCAATAAATTGTAGTTTGTTTCTTTATAAGTTATACTACCAAGTAACAACTTGGAACACAGTCAGAGGTCAAAAAGAAGAAAACTTCACATCCCGTACCTGCAGACGTAGCCACGACCGCATCACTCATTGCGTTTCTCGTGTGAAGGACTAATCTCGTATTGTAATTATCGTGCGCAGAGTAGAAATCGTCGATCGCCATCTCAAGGCATGTCTTGCTCATCTTTCCAACATATGTATCCAAATCTAGAATGACTCCGACATCTATCGCTGTTGCCGTTACATTCTGACACATTGATGGTGTTATGAACAAGCTTATTATGATGTACAATGAATAAATGGAAAACAAGGATCTAAGTTTCATGTTTTGTGCAGTATGAGGTTTGAAGGTATCGGTGTGTTGACTGGAGGAATGAAAGCATCAAGAACAAATAATGTAGGTAAAGATCATTATTCAGCCTTATATATGTAGAGAAGTCGGGGGAAGATGGAACAAGCAGAGGGGCTTTCCTCTAAGCAATCCAAAGTCCAAAGACGGTGGAAATAGCTGACTTTGACACTTACGACGTACACGGTGTGCTGTACCAATATTGGAGCTAGTCATACACAATAGAGATGAAATTGTCGGGCAAATTCTCATGCCATTTTGGTCGCACTTTATCCCAGGAAAAGTCAAAGCCTCTGTAGTCAACTGAAAAGGGCCACCAAGGGACAAGATTAATGCCATTGCTAAAGACAAAAAAAAACAAGTTATTCTCTTCACACGACACGGCCTTGGCTTGATGATGAGTCGATCATGACCTTACCCACGTTGGCTCCACATTAGTACTCGAAATTTCCGGGAAAACAACAGTTTTCCACGTTCAACGTCTGTGGTCTTGTGCACCACATTGTTGACGCACTGATATGGTAGCTTTCCGAGAAATGCTACCGAATGATACCTTGTCAGGCTACGCTAGCAAGGGCAATGTGCATGTGCATCTTCACTGGAGTACTCTCCTTTTGGAGTTGGTCGAGTTAATTGGGCCTCGAGTCCATACATGACGCATGCAAATGACCTGCTTCCTCTTTGAACTTTCCTGATTCAGCCTGGAGAGGAAGGATTCTGTCTGAGAGTTCTCCTTTCTGAGATATACAGGGTGGGTCTAAAAATCACCAAGGTTGCACGATACCTTGTCCACTATAATGCTTTGGTAATCTTATGGTTTTGTGTCATATTATCCTTTTTCGTACCATGGCAGAAAAAAGGGAGCATCTGGGCTCTTTTGGTGTTTCACATGCTGAGCCCATTAAAAGGAGACAGAAGAGTGAGCCCATGTATAATGAAGTTTCCACTCTAGTTATTATGAGGGAAGTCTTGAAGCACGGCGACAATATCTTCCTAACTTTGCACAGATACCAAAAACGTTCGTTCAATGTTCGTTTCAGCTCCAGAGAAATGTTCTTCGAACAGAAAATTTTTGTTTTGGCCTTGCTGATAACCTGCCCCGATCTATTGCTAAAGTCATCTAAGCATTCCATGATGACATCCATTGGATTTACCAAAACCTCCGCCATTAATAACAGGTCATCTGCGAACGTGAGATGAGAAATTTGTGGTCCTCTCCTTTGAAAACTGAAAGGTTTCCACTGTTTTCAATCCATTGCAACATTAATAAGGTGGGATAATTCTTCCGTACATAACACATATATAGAGTGTGATATAGGTTGATGAAGGGTCTTCCTGAGGTATTTCCCTAATAGAAAAGAATTCCCCCATGGTCTCATCATTTCACAAAACCTGCATGGTTAACGAAGTGATGCATTTCAAAATTAGCTAAGTCATTGGCACTGGAATACCTAACAAGTAACATATGAATGGTCTCCTCAATAAAGGACCATTTAAGTCGGTCATACACATTCTCATGATCAATTTTGAGGGTCATATTCTCGTGTTTCCCTTGGAATTTACTCATCGAATGAATTGCTTGTTGTGCAATAATAACGTTGTCATGAATATGTCTACTAGGAACAAAGCTGGTTTGATTAGGCAAATGAGCTGTGGGTGCACTCCCGTTTACAATCACCTTGGTGAGAATTTTATAAGTGACATTTCACAGACTAATTGGTCTAAAGTTGTTGATCGACTCAGGTTGCTGCACCAGCGGAATTAGGACTAATGGAGTTCCATTAATCTCAGCTCAATTGCATTTTCCCGACCATACTTCAAGAATAAAATTAATCACCGAAAAACCGACTAGATTCCACTGGTGTTGAAAGAAAATTGCTTGAAATCCATCCGAGCGCTTTTTAAGGTCCCATGACAAACCGTTAAATTGTGAGATCACAGTTGCTTTTAGTTTGTTTCTTGCAAGGAAAGATTTTATTGTAAAAATCCACCACCATGTCTTTCACTTCCTCTTGGTTAGATATCCATTCACTACTATTATTCTTGAGTCCCCCAATTTTATTTCTTGGGATAAAAGCATCGGAAGTCCTAAAATTTATCGCAAAAATGTAATTGAATCCTAAAGTTTCAAAAAGTTCAATGAAGTTCAAAAACTTGTCACGAAAGTACAATCAAGTTCTAAAACTTTCAAAAAAATGCAATCGACGGAAGGATTTGATTGGATCATTCTGACAAGTTTGAGGATTTTATTGCACTTTTTAAAAGTTGTAGGACTCAAATGCAATTTTACGACAAGTTAACTGCACTTTTTGAAAGTTTTATGACTCAATTGCATTTTCATGACAAGTTTTAGAACTTGTAATGCACTTATCTCTTATTTCTTATACTTTTAATGACTACAGTAGCATGAAAGAAGTTTGTTTCTTTATCATCGAATTGCAGCCACTGATGTCTAGATATTTTATACCAATGAATTTCCACTTGAACTGAGACATCAACAAATTCTGGCTGTAACTTCGCTTCAAGGGTTGACAAAAATGAATTTGGACCTTTTTCAAGTGCCTTTTGTATGCCCTGTAGTCTCTCCATCAAATTCTTTTTCCTTCTGAAGATGTTGCCAAGGACATGCTGATTCCATTCCGTGAGTTCATTGGAATTGAGAGGGAACAACATGAATCAGCAAATTATCACTCCAGTTAAGTTGAGCAAGCTCATTAAATGCCGCATGAGTCAGCCAAGCTGCCTCAAAACAAAAGGATCGAGTTAGCTTAGGGGTATTCTCTTGGTATAGAGAAATCAAGAGAGGATGATGGTCATATTTAACTCCTGGGAGCACCCAAACTATTGCATCAACACACAACAATTGCCAAGAAAGATTACAGAGTGCTCTATCGAGGTGCTTGAGTACCTGATTATATCAATTTCACTGAGTCCACGCCATGTAAATTTCATTCCCGCCTGCTCAAGATCAATAAGCCGGCATCTGTCAATCCACTCTCTGAACATGTCGTTGAAATCCCCCATGACCATCCAAGGTTTCGTGAATAGCTACATGCTCAAGTTGGCCCCGCAGTTGAGCTTTAGCTAATTCATCAGGTTTGGCATATACGGCAGTTAACCACCAGATTCCATCATCTCCCTTTTTGAGTCGTACGTGAATAAATTGATGATTTTTATTATTAGCCAACTGTACATCATTACATCCCTGAAGAATGAAAATGGAAAATCGAAAAAAGAAACCGTTGCCCCTGATTATGAAGCATGACTATGGACAATGCTATCGAAGTTAGTGTCATTAGATTTTATCGTACAAGAAAGAATCGGAGTTGGAGTGAAAAGAATATTTTCTGTGCCTATCTTCATCCATCCCTGTAACAGTCCACGCGTGATACAGCGTTCCAGGTTCCGGGGATGATAAGCCGTTATCCGGTGAGAAGAGCCCTTGTTCGTCATTTGAAAAGCTGGTTGCACCTGGGGTGAGATGGATTTCTCCTCCGGCAGCCATTTCGATTCCTTCTTCTTTGTACTTTTTCTTCTTTGCCTCCTCACGGGCGTCTTCCTTCATCTCGTCAAATGTCTTCACAATGGCTACCACTTTTTGCTTCAACGGTTGCTGGGAGGCTAAGACGTGTCTGTTCTCGTGGAAGAAGTTGATCAAGAAGATGAAGAGCGCAGAGGTTGAGGCAAGCGCCGTGATGATAAAAAGGCCCCTGAAACTGTCCAGCGGGAGGCTGTTGGAGGTTAAAGTAGTCTCGTCTTCCGCTGAACACTTGTCCTGATCCCCTAACCATGCTTTTGTAATTAAATTCATGTCATGTGACTCCATGACTCTCAGGATTGCCCTCGATATGTCAGGAACTAGTGGTGAGCCCTTCGGAAATGCCTGAAGACAGAGAGGGAATATACAGATCAGAGGATCGCCTAATATCTATCAACAAAGAGAGGATGAACGAACTTTGTTAGGAAAATATTTCTGTCTCAAAGTGTTGTCTGCTTTGAAATGGAGAAGAGCAACTATAATCATTACAATTTTAAGTGGCCATAGGATTAGATTATAGTTATGGCAACTACTCGTGCGAGCAAACTATGATAGAGACACTTTGGTTCAATGCCAACAAAAAAAGTTTAACCAAGCAACCTTTTGTTTTGGTAATCTTTCAGCAGTTGTGCAAGTACTTAAGTATGTGTGCGTGTGTATATTGAGTGAGAGTGAGGAACACTTACAAATCCAAAACCTGCAGCTTTGTAGGTTGGACCAACCAACTTATATTTTGAACAATACTTAGCGAGAACAGCCCTGAGATAAGGGAGTTCGTCCACAATCGCAGATACTCCACCATTAATACTGCCTTTAGAAAGATTCTCATCATAGTCCTCTGAAGTATTCATCTTTATGAGCTTTGACTCATCTACCCCTAAGCTTTTCAAAAGATCCGGAACAAAAGAACCATCCTGGTACCCAATGTAATCTCCATTCCCTATGAGAGCATTGATATCTGTGACTGTCGGTTGGAGCTGTTGTACAGTTAATAGAGAGGTCAAGCTTGCCGTGTAACTCGACGAAAGTACGAGGACAGCGAAGATCCATATGATCAACACAAATCTTGACAAATTGCTGATTACCCTTTCCCCTGCAAAATTAAAGAAGCTACAGTTAGAGAGCCACTCTTTGTATATGTAGCATCCATCAGGGTTTCTGTTTCCACTACCACAAGACAAAAGTAGTATTCTTTCCTATTTTTTAATGTTTCAGTATAAGGTTGCTCGACCTATAGCTTATTATCTTGCGGTTTTGCAATTGTCAGACAAGACATTTCTTCCTCCAATAATATCACAAGCTTTACTGATTTTTTGTTACCAAACTTTCTATTTCATGACTTATTTGACTACGTATATTGAAGAAAGATGGATGAGGTGACTTACTCTGGGCATAGACCATTGTAGAGAAGGAGAACCACAAGATCATTCCAATTTGTTTGTGTGGAGGTCCTCTAAAGTCTTTGTTCACCCGGTGCTCAAGAACCCATATTACAATGCCAGTGTACACAAAGAAGGCTCCTATGGTTATCCATAGTTCTGCCTTCAGCGGTTTCAAGAAGATCCATGCACTTTTTTTGTCATCACCCTTGATTGGAACAATCATGGAGACACCTGACTCAGTGTAAGGAAGGGTGAAATCCACAAATTCAGCTCGGTTTGCCCTGATGGTTATGTCGCCAATGACAGCATCAAAACGCTGCATGTTGGTCCAAAAAACAGAAGCGCTTTAGTGGAGAATATAAGTGCGAGGTTGGAAAATGAGATAGGGGTCAGGAAGCAAACTGTTCGAGTAAAACACGCAACTTTGATTTAATCATGTGAAATCCGAGTTCAGAATTCATTACCTCAGTAGAGACATTGCCAACAAGTTCATCATAACTTCCCGCACTCACTCCATTGCCTTCACTAGTCTCGAAGGGTTCATACTCATACGGAACAGCATATGACAACGATTTCATGACAGCTTCAAACACATCTCTGCAATAACCGGTAACATTGGGAGCATTTGTCAGAGGATCTGTTTCCACCTTTATGAATTGGCTAAATCCGGCTTTTACCGGGACTCCAACCTTCAACTTCTTCTCATTTGCTGGAATATCCCAACCTTTTGGGGTCCTCCTTGATTTACCAGGCCAAACAATTTTTTTCAGATAATTCATCTCAGTGGTTGAGTTCTCATTACTGGCGGGAAGTTGATCTATGATGCCATTCTCTGCCCAATGTCCAATTGATATTGCATCATTTCCAACCAAGTTCACTATCTGAAAGGCAGATATCGGTAATTGTCCATTTATGAATTCAACTCTGCCAGTTAATCCAATGAATTTGGTATTCAAAACTGACTGGAGGAGCTTTGGTCCCGACTCCGAGACACCAGTGGTTTCCAGGTCAGTCATATTATCCTGGATGGCTGGTTTACTAAATTGTGAGTTCGCTATATCAGCCTTTTCTACTGCCATTGCTAAAGCAAATATGCTATCATAGGCACCTAGGCCAAAGGCATTTAGCTGAACATGGTTGATTCCTGGATATTCCTCATGAAATCGCTCTTCCCATCTCTTCGTGAATTGGTCTAGCCCTTTGGTTTGAGGAAGGTAAGTCTTCACCCCTATAACTCCTTGCATAGAATTGATGACATTGGAATCCATGGAGCTGAGAAGGCTTGCAATCCCATCCGTGACTATCCAGGCATATCCTTTTCTCATCATTCCAGCTTCATTTGCCTTGAGAAAAAGTCGGTATGCGAGATTTGGCAACATATGCACGATGAAAACCCGTGTTTGCATAGTCATTAACTTGTAGAGCTCTTTCAGGATCTGATCATCTGCAGCTGAAGGAGAGATTCCGCACCGGTACGGTATCGTTGTACCGATTCCTTGCATGGCATCAGCAAGATAAGAGATGATTCCACTTCCGTAATGAGAGCGTTCATAAATAGGTACAACCTCCCTCCACTCGGCAGCTTTGACAATGGCAGCGATGGCTTTCAGCTGAGAGGTGTCTACTTGTGCCATTCGGATGAAGTAGGGTGTTTCAAGGTGCGAAAGCAAAGGGCTTGTCGCGGTGAAGGAAATTATAGGGACGTGAGTTGTGTTGCCGATATCAGCTATAAAATCTGCTTGTCTTGATTGCTGAGGCCCCAGAATGACCTTGACTTGATAATTCTTTAACAATTCTATTGCTGCGAAATCAGAACATATTGAACTTCAGGTTCTATATTGGTCTTTGAAAATTAGTCACATTTTCCTTCATAGACATACACTTTGCTAGCATCTTAAGACAGTACTCTAAGGAGTTTTTTCCTATACTTTACCTGAAAAGAAAACCTTTAGCCATGAAAATTTCACGCTGACTTCTATGGATGGAAGAATACAAATAAATTCATTGTTCACAGATGACGAATGATTTCTGAGTAATTGCATTAGCGGGAAATCTCATTGCAGCAATCAATTGTATTTTGTTTCTTTGTAAGTTATATCACCACGTAACAACTTGGAACACAATCAGGTGTCAAAGAGAATAAAACTTCACATCCCGTACCTGCAGATGTAGCCACGACCGCATCGCTTGTTGCGTTTCTCGTGTGAAGGACTAATCTTGTAGTGTAATCATCGTGAGCAGAGTAGAAATCGTCGATTGCCATCTCAAGGCATGTCTTGCTCATCTTTCCAACATATGTGTCCATATCTAGAATGACTCCGACATCTGTTGTTGTTGCTGTTACATTCTGACACGTTGATGGCGTTAAGAACAAGCATATTGGGATGTACAATAGATAAATGGAAAACAAAGATCTTGGGTTCATGTTTTGTGCAGTTTGAGGTTTGGAGTAATCGTGTGTCGACTAGAGGAATGAAAGCATCAAGAGCAGGATAATCTAGGGAGAGATCATTATTCATCCATATATATATGTAGAGAAGTCGGGGGAAGATGTCAAGCTAACTCAAGTTTCTTGAATCAGAAGTGAGGATGTTGGAAAAATCAATAGAGAAGGTCCTGCGGTTGCGTTTGGCTTAGTCATGCTCTTGCCCATCTCGACTATTCCATAGGTTGACTCCTATGATGTCGAACACGCAAAATCCATTCCCTAATCTGGATTGACACCTTTGAATTGTATGCAGAATATGATCATTACTCAGCCATAAATATGAAGAGAAGTGGGGGGAAGATGGAACAAGCAGAGGTAGGTTTCCTCTAAGCATTCCAAAGACGGTGGAAATAGCTGACTTTGACACTTAACGACATACCCGGAGTGCGATATCGGTATTGGACCAAGTCATACACACAACAAAGATAAACTTGATGGGCAAATTCTCATGCCATTTTAGTCGCACTTTATCCGAGGAAAAGTCAAAGCCTCTGTAATCAGCTGAAAAGGGCTACCGAAGGACAAAATTATGCCATTGCTAAGGTAAGGACAACAAAACAAGTCAATTCTCTTCCCACGGCACGGCCTTGGTTTGATGATGAATCGGTCATGACCTTACCCGCGTTGGCTTCACATTAATACTCGAAATTTCCGGAAAAGCAACAGTTTTCCACGTTCAACATCTCTGTTCTTGTGCACGACATTGTTGACGCCCTTACACGGTAACTTGCCGAGAGATGCTACCGTATGATGCCTGGTCAGGCTTCGCTAGCAACGCTATGTGCATGTGCATCTTCACTGGAGTACTCCCGTTTTGGAGTTGGGTCGCGTGAATTGGGCCTCGAGTCTCTACATGATGGATGCAAATGGCCTGCTTCCTTTTTGAACTTTCCTGATTCAGTCGGGAAAAGTATCAAGAAATTTCTAAACTTATTGCACTAGTACCAATTCAGTCCTAAACTTTTCAATTGAATTAGTTCTAAAAATTTTCGTATTAATACCAATTCAATCCATCTGACCAATTTAGGCTGTAAATTGCTGACGTAGTTGCCGGCGGTCCTACATGGTACCGCCGGCGCTAATGTGGACAAAATTTATCATTTTCTAATAATTTTTCAGATTTTTTAAATCTTTTTTTCTTTTTTTCTCTTTTCTTTTCATTCTTTTTTCTTTTTCTAGAAACTGTTGGCCGGCATGATCGCCCTCACCTGAATTGACCCTCGTCTATTGGCCGACAAGGGCTGCGACGCCCTCACCCACCAAGAGCAAGGACGTGAAGGCCCTCGCTTGTGGCGAGGGTCGCTGGCCCTCACCTGTGGCCGGCAATGGTCGGCCGGTGACCTCGCTGTCCAATAGTTTCTAGAAAAAGAATAAAGAACAGAAAAGAAAAGAGAAAAAAAAGAAGTGGATCAGATCAGGTCAGGATATAGGTGGAAGAACAAGATGAGACACTCAGATCAAGAATGGGCGAGTGCTTGGTGCTGCTCTATTATTGCCTGACAGAATTATGCACTCGTATTAGTTTTGCATGAATTCATTGATGAACACAGAGTTATTATACCTAGTTCTGTGAGTTCAGCGTCTGATGATTACTAATGAGCCACAGTATGTGTAAGTCTCTTTATGAGGTGAATACACTTTCTCCAAGGAGGTTATATGATTTTTCCTTTGAGGTTAACAAGTGGGATCAGCTTACACGCCAATGGCCATCTAGGTCTGAGTAGCCATAATGTTCCGACATCTTGCGACTGGCTGATTCCTCATGCTAATTGGCGGTGAAAACGGCAGATTCTTCATATGCTTGCTAGCTCGGCTACTAGCATCTGCTGTTAGTGATCTAGAAATAGTAAGTGAATCAGTCTGGCAGTTCATGAAATTGTTGAGAAAAGTTAACATCATTAGAATCTGTCGCTGCTACATATACATTCCAAGTCTCCATGCTAGTGAGTGAAGATGATGAGATCTAAAAACAAAATTCAAATTGGAGTTCATGTATAACAACTATAATATAGCCCAAGGAAGAGAAGGATCTTATCGGGCTACCGTAGGAACCATCTTGTACCCCTGACCCAGTTCCAGGTCTATTTTCTCCCCGTGATTCTGTCGACATTCATAGTAGAACACAGTGAAAACCATAAAGGAGAAAAATTTCGCTGTGCAGAGGACCAGCGTCGCAGCAGCTCCACAAGCAATCTGAGCGACAACGCCGAGCTTATCGTCATCATCTGCTGATGTGACATAGAACACAATGTAGATTGGAATACTCATTAGTTCCAGCATCGACATTAGCCTGAAAGCTTCCATTTTTTTGCACCTCATCAGCTTTAAAGCTCTTAGAAAGGCCTTCGGTCCTGAAACATCATCTTCCAAGACAGAAACAACCAAACCAAGACTCCACAGGGCAGCCAGGAACAGATACAAAGATGCAGCAAGGATTCCCGCTGTCCAACTCCACACGTAGAGATTAACCCATCGAACTATCACCAAAGCCAGAGCCCAGTACAAGATTGCCAAAATGCAGACAAAAAACCATGTAATGAATGGCTTCTTCCATGTGGACTTTATCCTTGACACCAGTTGTTTGAGGCTTATGGATTTGTTGTTATAAATGACTGCCGATCCATAGACTATCAATAGCATTCCCAGGAAAAAAATTATGCAGGAAGATAGCAAGAATACCGACTCAATTCCCACAAATGATCTTAAATCGCACGGATCTAACTCGGAGCGCTCGTAGCCATCCTCGACTTTCTCCATGAGTGGCCCTGCTAGAACATAATGAAGGAGGACTAGGAAAGAGAAGGGAGAGAATATCAGGAGCATTGCTTGGATCATAAGCTTGGGATTCCTTGCCAGTAGCTCGATGGCTTCTCTAATCGTACGGACAACACCGGGCCGAGGAGCGGACCCATCGATGGATGCCGGAGGCAAATTAATGGCCGGTGATGAAAGAACTTCATTTGCCATGGATTGGGTTGGACTCTGTTACTGGGTAAAGTGGGGGAGATGATAATACTCACAAGTCGTGATATTTGTATGAGTGGAAGAATAACAGTAGATCCTTTCAACCTTAATGTACAGTACACGGACTTTCTAGGCACTTGTCCTTTGAATAGACTTGGAAAATTTTGTGGTCAACAGTGGATACGGCCGCGTCTTGTCTCGAGTAAATTAATCGAGTGGTGAAGTTGGTGAGTTTATGAGATGGGTTATTTGCAAGACACTGATTTAATATTTGGTTCCAGGTGAGGATGTTTCGGAAAACCAGAGGCGAAGAGAAGCTAAGATTTGATGGAGTAACACCAGATGGTGATACTATAACAGTGGAGGAGTCCCCATCGACTCCAGGAACACTTCTTGAGCGTTTCCATCCTCCTACTCTCTTCTGAAAACGAGAAATCTTCATTCTTATGTCAAGCTGGATTATTAAATCGGAAAGATGGATCGATACGGCATAGAGAGCTGGACGAGAAAGCCATCTGAAACGACAAGAAAAAGGTAGGAAGCATGCCCAGTTAAAGCGACAAGTAGGAGAAAGACGCGTGTCCGTGTTGTTTTGGAAGTTCCTATATCTTAATCACCGATGGGATCGAGGCACGAGATATTACGGTAAAATCACGGACGTAGACGAGGGAAAACTCGACTGGGCGAGGTGTCTTCGGGGGAGAACGCATCGAATGCGGAGAAAGATGTCGGGAATATTTTAAGATAACGTTGATAAAGTTGCACTGTCCGGTTCGCATGCATCACCGATTTCGCCCAGCCCAGCCCGACCCAATAAGACCAGATTGGTCCCGTGGACCCGAACGAGCGCGGCGTGGGCGGGCTTCCCCTCATACACGAAACCCATCTGCTCAAACTGGATTCGCTGTCAGTTCAAGAAGACGAGGGAGTGCAAATGGAGTGCAATATAAAACGGATGGTGACAGAGCGAGCTAGGGGAGTTTTATAGCATAATTGACAGTAATTTAGTGTTCTCCAATGACATGGCTCGATAGCAATGCACAGCATCAGCATCCATCCTACATATGAAGATAAATTTTTCGATGACAGAGTGAGTTCTATAGCTTAATTAACATTAATCTACAATTCTCCAATGACGCGGCTCGATAACAATGCATAGCATCGGCGTCCATTCTATATATGAAGATAGATTTTTCGATTTGGACATAGGATCGTCGAGCCGTTTTTCAAAGATTTTTGCACTCGGGCAGCTAATGAAAAAAGTACTTGCAATTTAAGAGCAATTAATTAGTAGCCGGGGAAGCATAGTTTACTGTTGAGCTCCTTTCTGGGTTGACAATTTCCTCGAGCCAGGATGAGTTTATTCAAATGGACGAGAACATGGGTTGGTGGGCTTAGATATCGGCTTGTGCCCGCTGAGCAACATCGGTGCATGCCTGCAAATTCAAGTTCACTTGAAACCAAACCAAAAAGTCGTCGAAATAACGGCAATCTCGGGCCACTACGCTATGTATGACCGGGTATCTTCCAATAAGATCCAGATATAGACCTGCCCTATTTGTGATTTAACTGAGGGGACGGGTCATGACTGGCGTCTGGGATACAGATGATGCCAAGGAAATCCCTGCACTTCTACTGCATAAACGTTTACCGCAGAGCTTGGCGGATATGTTTCTGTCTTATTGTAGGGGTGAGCATTCCGGGTATAACCGAACCGGTGGAAATCAAAATGGTTTCAAGCACTAAAATATGATGGGTAAGTTTCGGATTCTAAAAATCAGAAAATCGGTAACTTGAAATAAGTCTCTGTGTTTTTCTTGTTTTATGTTTTCGCTCAATCATGCGATATTTCATGGTGTCTGATGATGAGCGTGTAATTTGGAATCGCTAGTCCAAACTTTCATTTTCGGCGATATCCATGACTCAGGTATTTACTTTGTTAATGTTTCGTATTTTTAGTGTGTCTAAATATGAGTTTTGATCAATAGATGTATGAGCAAATTGTGATCGTTGGAAGTAATGATTCATTGCAATCGTTTATAAATTGATCCTCAAGTTGCTCATCCCAAGTTCTCTGCTCGCGTGAAGGAGATTAGGAAATCCAGCTCGGATTTAAGCCTGACTCGACCATGGGTTCAATCAGACACGTATGTTACTAGTCCTCGCCACTTGTCTATATGGTCACCCCCAAGGGTGATGCGACGTGCAGCGAGGAAGGGTTAGAGACCTGCTTCTTGGTTTGATGGTGTCGACTTCCGCACACGGCAGACAACTTCGTTTCATTTGAGGTCCCGGTTCAGCACCAGAAGAGCCATTGCTTAGAAAACTGCTACAAAGCCCCCATAGAATAATGGATTCGGCTGGCATGACCGTCCTCCATAAAATGAAAGAGTGGCAGTCAATTGTCAGCCACAAGACTTTTTTGAGGAAACCGTAAGCTTTCTCAACCGGTTTCATTTTGACTTTATGTTTTTTTTTCTTTTTTTTTTTATTGATTTCTATGTTTCCCTATTGCAAGCTCAAATTGAGAGAAAAAGTCATAAGAGGGCCCACATAATCAATTTTCTCGAACATGAAGAAAGAAAAAATAAATTAGATTCCGAAATATAAATAATTACAAGTATAAAAATATAATCACTAACTTAAAAGAAATCGTTAATGTCATTATATACCTCTATTAAATTTAAAAGATGAAAAAACATTTAAAACGTTGTATGTGAAAGTAATAATAAAATTATTGTGCAATAAATTGGTTTCTCATTCCTTTCACTCAAATCAAATTGCTTTATAAGAACTCTCTGATGACCTAAAATTAAGATCAGTGATATCGATTATACATAAAACAAATGAAGTAAAGAAAAGATCAAAATAAGAATAATGAATTAGTAGAGCAAAAAATTTACCCCATTGATCCAAATATTGCATATGAAGATGTGTTGGGACCTAAAACATTAGAAAATCAATCTTCGGATCACATGAGTCAAAGGTAAAGTTAAAAAAAATGATTTTTGATCGATTTTTACACAAATTTTACCTAATATAGCTTCAACGTTTGGTTCATTGAGAAGATTCACATGACCACGAGACACCCGACCCTATATAATTTCATATGAATAAAAAAATCAATTTATTGTAAGATATTTTATTTCAAAACAGAATAAATAACAAGTACCAGTAACGATTGAAAACCCCCGATTCTTTCTTGATTGCAAATCAAATTTGAGAATAGCTACGGTGCCTTATCTCATCTGAATTCTTAATTGAATGAAAATCAATGAAATTCTTGGTACTCTCGTCCTGGCAGATTGTATTCGTTAATTTAACTAGTAGATGCTATGACATATATTTCCAAAGAATTCAATTTGTTTCTTATGATTTTGTCTCTCAATCTAAGCTTGCAATAAAAATTATAAAAGTTTCAAAAAAAAAAGGGTAGACGTAGAGTCAAAATTTGATATCGATTGAGGAAGTTTACCGGTTTCCTAAAAGATTCCTGTGGTTGACAATTGGCCGTCCCTCCGTCATACGGAGGACGGTCATCTCAGCATTTTCCTAGAATAATTATTGGCAAAATCCTTCTTTTATTGCGTAATCCAAGTGCATCTCGAAACAAGGGAAAAAATCTCTGACTTTTATGAACTTGACTAATTCATCGCGGCACATGAGTTCATATTAAATTATACAGCGTAGCATTTATGTGCTCTGCCATTCCCGTTAATGTCGCTATTTAATGCGAGCTTCTGCCGAAATGCCTACTCCCAATTCTCTCCCTTCTCTTCCTCCTCTACTGTTGTTCATCTACATCTTGACTGAATTTCAGAAGCCATGACAGGGTTGGTATCGCCATCACCTTGTGCTCATGTGGTGGTGTTCCCTCATATGGCTCAGGGACACGCACTCCCATTGCTAGACATATGCAAGGCCCTCGCAAGCCTCGGCCTCAAAGTCACCATCATCACCACCCCAAAGAATGCCCCACTCATCCTGTCAAAGGTATCGAGCTACTCCGAAATCTCCTTGCACACCATACAGTTTCCTAGAGTCCCAGAGCTTCCCGAAGGATGCGAGAACACTGCCGATCTGCCTTCCATGGCTTTGTTGGCGCCTTTCTTGAAAGCCACCAAGTCCATGAGACCCGCCTTTGAGTGTATTCTCAGGGAGATGTCTGAAGCCGGGTCTCTCCCGCTCTGTGTGATTTCTGATTTTTTCCTAGGATGGACGCTTGACGTGTGTCGGTCTTTCGGAATTCCTAGGATTGCCTTCCATGGGATGGGGGTTTTGTCTATGGTCATCTTCAAAACTGCCTTCGGGAATGTCCCATCCCTCATGGCGATGCCCGATTCCGATCCTATCAGACTGCCGAAGTTGAGCGTTCCTTTCACAGTCTATAAGTGTGACATCTCCGATTTGGAGCGGTGCAAAGACCCGAATGACCCTTTCTTGTCTGTACTAGCAGAGCTTGGAGAGGCGGATGCAAACAGCGCGGGCCTAATCGTCAACAGCTTTGAAGAGCTCGAAGGTGATTATGTTGCTGCCCTGGAAACATTTTACTGCCAGGGGGCAAGAGCTTGGTGCATCGGGCCGGCTTTGCTCTACGATGAGAATCAGATAGAGAGACCTGTGGGATCCAAACAGGCAGACCCACCTCAGTCCTACATCAAGTGGCTGGATGAGCGCGTGGAAACGAGTGGAGTGATATATGTATCATTCGGAACACAGGCACACCTGAGTGACCTGCAAATGGACAATATAGCTCATGGACTGGAGATGGCAGGGCATCCGTTCATATGGGCTGTGAAATCGGCAACTTGGGTGTTGCCGGACAACCGATGGGAGGATCGGTTGAAAGGGAGGGGCTTGGTGGTGCACGATTGGGTGGACCAGCGTCGCATCCTGTCACACCCAGCGATAGGCGGGTTCTTGAGTCATTGCGGCTGGAACTCAGTGCTGGAAAGCTTGTCAGAGAAGGTGCCGATACTGGCATGGCCAATGGGTAATGACCAGCCACTGAATGCTAAGCTTGTGGTGACAGGGCTCGGGGCCGGGGTTATGGTGAGAGAAGGTGGTGTCGGGGGGACAATTGCTAGCGAGGTGATAAGGGATGGAGTTAAGGAACTGATGGGAGGGGAGAGAGGAAGGCAGGCTAGGGACAGGGCAAGGGAGATTGGTAGATTGGCAAGGCAGGCTGTGGAGAAGGAGGGTGGATCGTCCTACAAGAATTTGGGAGGCTTCATTAAGTTTCTCAAAGAAAGAGTTAAAGAGAGAGCCTAGATAGGTTCTTTCTTTTATTTTATTTTCCTGGCGCAATGAGGCTTAGAATTAGATGGTACTTGGAGGTGGTAACTAAGTAAAAAATAAAACATGTAACAGAGCCTCATCGAAATATTATGCCTCATTTCTCTTTCGATATGTGACTAGTTTCGGCAAAGGAAATCTTGCCGCCATGATGTAGATATAAAAGTAGAACTTATGTGCCTCCTTAAATTCGTACTATTTCATTTACGGAAATTGTCACCAGACTGCATAACTTCTCATGGACAGGAAGCTGCCCTGGTGCATGCTAAGCTTAACAGAAAGTTTGCTGAAACGTTAACTTCCTCAGCAGAAAGTATTAAAGGTTAATCTTGCCTCTAAGGTTACGTCTTTGCTCCTCAACCGTGTCTTCCTCAACCTTTAACTTAAGGTTCAAGGTGCCACCCACCATCTCTACTGCGTGGGATAAAACACATGCTGATCGCTACTTTAATATCTTGCAGTGTGCACGTTCACTAAGTCACGTAGTATTGAGTATGTCTTGAAGTCTGGTTTGGGTATTCGATTGAAATTGAATTTTGATACCTAAATTAAAATTTGTGACGACCCGCCTTGAGAATAAATAATTGGAAGTTTAGCGTTGGTAGCGGAGGGCATGGGCTAGCCCAACATTGGAGCAGTATGAATATTGTTTTCATCAAGTTTTCAGTTTTGAAGTATAGACAGAAATTTGACCCCAAAAAAAATTGAGACAGAAAGAGTTTTAAGGTTTTCTTTTTCAAGCCACCTTTTATAATTTTTGAATTTTTATAGTGAATTTTGCTTTTTTCCTTGTTATTTTTCCTTGCAAGTGTTTTTCACGTAAATCTAGGTGTTCTTTTATTCTTCTTAGTTTTAATTTCATTGTAGTTTTTGCAATGGTCATATATGGTATCAGAGCCATAAAGTTTTTCGATTTTCTGGTTATTGCTTCAAGTTCAACAACGAAATTTGATATTGAAAAGTTTGATGAGAATAGCAATTTTAACCTAAGGCGGGTTTGTATGTTAGTTGCTCTTACTCAACTGGATTTGAAAAAAACTCTGCTTGGGAAAGGAAAGAAGCCGATAGGCACGTCGGATAAAACTTGGGAAGAATTGACTGAAAAGGCTATGTCTATTATCCAATTTTGTCTCGAATGTACTAGATCAGAAAATAGTTGCACGTTTATGGACGAAATTGGAGAATATATTTTTTAGAAAATCTCTCACTAATTGATTGAAGCTCAAAGCAACGACTCTTCACTTTTTGTATGGCTGAGGGTGATTCGCTTAAGTCTCATATTTCTATGTTCAGTGTTATTATCTCTAAAATAAGAAGTATTGATATTAAGATTGAAGGTGAAAATCAAGCTCTTTTATTTTTGGTTTCGTTACCCCCCTCTTATAACAAGTTTAGTGAGACCATGATTGTTAGTGGAGAAATTATCGGTCTTGAATATATAAAGACTAGTCTTCTAAAAAAGAAGAAATTAGATACATAATTGACTTTGAATGTGGCAATGATCATGGGGCTGGTTTAGTTACTAGGGGAAGGTCTGTTGAAAAGCAATGATGGAAAGAGCAGGTCAAAATCGAACCATAAGAATTAGACTTGCAATTACCATAAGTCTAAGGGGCATATAAAGAAAAATTGTCTGAAACTGAAAGCAAAACAACAAAGAGAAAATATTTTGAATTAGCAAAATCAAGGAAATGCAAATCGGTAAAATAATCAGAATTACTAGAACAGATAGAATCAAGGAAATAAAAAATCCAGCTCAAGCTGGTGTTGCTAAAGAAGAAAACGAAGATTAGTTATTAGCTGCAGATGATAAAGACAAATGCAGTGATAGTTGGGTTTTTTATTCAGGTTATTTGTATCACGTGTCCTAATCATGATTGGTTCTTCACGTACAAGGAATATAATTATAGAGCTATTCTAATGGGAAACAAAGCTAAATGCTAAGTGGTTGGAATTGGAACTGTCAGTATTAAGATGCGTGACGACATAATCAGAACCATGGAAAATGTCAAACACATTCTTGATCTGAAGAAGAACCTCAACTCTTTAGGTATACTTGATGCTAACAGTTGTAGGTATACAACTGAAGGTGGAGTTATGTGAGAGGTTCATTTCTGACGATGAAAGGGCTGAAAAATTGCACTTTGTATTAACTGTAAGGCACTACATTTACTGGTTCAACTATAGTTTCATTTGCTATGACATAATTAGGCAACACTAAATTATGGCCTGTGAGATTAGGCTATATGAGAATAAGAGGGATGGATGTGCTAAGTAAGAGAGGTTATCTGTGTGGTGAGAAAAATTAGAAAATTAGATTTCTGTGAGCATTATATTTTCGAGAAACGAAAAAGGGTTGGTTTCTAAATAAAAATTCACACAAGAAAGGTCACTCTGGATTCTATTCATTCTAATCTTTGCAGGCGTGCAAAAATTCCTTCAATTGGCCTTGGTTCAAGGTATCTATTTTCATTGATGATTTTTCAAGGAATGTTTTGATCTATTTTCTAAAGCAGGAGAGCGACATTTTTATTATATTTAAGCAATGAAAAACATTGATTGAGAAGCAGACCAGTAAAAAGATCAAGAAAATAAGAACAAATAATGGGCTGGAATTTTGTGGAGGCAAGTTTAACGAGTTCTGCAAAAATGAATATATTGTGAGGCATCATACTATAATATACACCACAATAGAATGGTATTGCAGAACGCATGAACAAAACTTTATTAGAAAGGATTAGGTGCATATTGTCTAATGCTAGTTTGGGTAAAGAGTTCTAAGCTAAGCTGTGCAGTAAATTCTCAGCGAGCTGTGCTTGTTAGTATGCGGCTGTTGTTCCCTTTTCCTTTTGTAGGTTGGCCGGCGCCCTCAATCACCCTAATCGGCACCATTACAGCGACTAACTAGTCCCAGCACCAGAGGCATCACCACAGGCAAGCTCTCACAGCAATTCCGGCATCCACAGTTCGGTGATCATCCAGCAAATCCCGCCTGCAAGTTTCGGGTTTTCCAACCATCCTCCATCATCCGACCAATAGCGGTTCGCTGGAGTCTCACGCCATTGCTCACTGCACATCTAGCAACAACGGATACCGCCATTCTTATCGGCGAAAACAGCCATTCATCATCTCTTAAAACTGAATTAGAGTTTCGATTTGGGGCAAACATGTAAACAGCGGCGTTTGAACTATTAATGCTGACTTAGCACACCAACGGCCATGTGGGTTGGAGAAATTGATAAAAAAAAATTGCCACATCGAATTTCCAGCGATCCGAATCGGAGTGAGTACTTAAGTGATCATTTTTTTAAAAGTGACAATTAAGTGATTCAAAAAAAAAAATTTCGCACTAAAGTGAGTGTGGTATACAACTTTTGGTACTTATAATGTCATTTTGACAATTAAATTAGGCTCATATCCCCCTTACTTAAGTCAGTCAAATTACAATGTGGTTCGTGTGGACTTATGACAATACTCATAATATGCAAATGCAGATTGATAATATTTTTATTTAGGGGTCGAGAGACTCGAGACCGATCCTTAATTTTTTTAGGCAATAAATAACTAAATGGATTGCCAAAATTTAAAAGTTAAAAATAAACTGGTAAGACAATCAGACATGTGTGGACCAACGGTAGCACTCACATATTTGTGTTGTTTTGGAAAGCTTTGAGGCACAAGGGACATGTCTCTTTGCTGTATCTTAATCACTGATACGATCGAAGTGATGATATACCTTAGTGAAATCAAAGATGTAAACGAGGGGAGGTGTTTTCGAGGGAGAACAGATTGGATGCAGAGAATGATGTTTGACATATTTCAAGAAATCGTTGACAAAATGACATGTCAGGTTCGCATGCACCACCGATTTTGTCCAGCCCTACCCAACCCAATAATACCAAATTCGACCCGTGGACCTGAACGAGCGCGGCGTGGGGATTCCTCTCATACACGAATCTATCTGGTCCGCTGGAACTGCTTTCAGTTCAAGAAGACGAGGGAGTGCAAATATAGGGAATATACATGGGAGGTGACAGACTGACAGGGCAAGCTACATGAGTTTTGTAGCATGATTAACAAAAATATAGCGCTCTCCAATGACACGGCTCGATGCATAAAGTCGCCATTCATTCTGTATGTACCCGTATCAAGATAGATTTATCGATACGAACATGGAGTGGATCAAACACTATCACTAAACGTTGGCTTCTACGATTTCTGCTCTGAACACCGAGTTGTTTCCCAAAGGTTTTTTCAAGTGGGGCGGCCATGAAACAAATCACTGAGAAGGGCAATTAATTTCCTCCATTATCAACCGAACCTCGAGGCACCATCTATTTATTTCTTCTGTTCTTCTCTCCTTTCTCTTGAATTGCGTTGACAATTTCCTCGAACATGGACAGGAACATCTATTGGTTGGTTTAGCTATCTGCATGTGCCCGCTGAGGATAACAGGCGCGTGCACGCACGTTTAAGTTAATTGAAGGAAAGTCAAATCGACAAAAAAAAAAAAGAAGTCATTGAAATGACCGCATCTGGGATCAATACCCCATATATGACCGGATATCTCCCAATATAGACCTGACATATTTGTCATTTGACCGAGGGCACTGGCCATGATCGATGCGTTCGATGTTGGGTGATGCCTGTTGGCGCCAGAAAATGTCCAAGTCTTTAACCGTAAATAAAGGTCGGTTTGGTCGACAAAAGCCACAACTAACAAAATCTATGTAAGTGCTGGATACAAAGTAAGTGATGGAGCCGATAATGTCGGACATGATTTGCTGGGGCACATGGACGTAGCTGAGAAGAAGTGAAACCGACACAATCATCAGGTGGTTAATGCCGCGGATGTCAGCAAAATGAAACAAGTCTATGGTCACCCCCTAGGGTGATGCAACGTACAGCGAGGAAGAGATAGATAATTGCTTCTTGTTTTGATATTATTGATTACCCATTCAGCAGATGACTTTTGTTTCATTTTATGATCACGTTAAGCACGAGAGCCCCACTGCTTTGAATATTACAATTGATATTCATCTGCAAAATCCTTATTTCTTATTGCGTCATATAGATTTATTTGGAAAAAAACTAGTGAAATCTTTGACTTGATGAACTTGCCTAATTCATCAAACTACGTGTCCATATTGAGCTATCCAGCAGAGCATTTACATGCTCCCATCTCTGTGAATGTGTCTCTATTTTGCGAGCTTCTGTTGAAATGCCAATTTTCAATTCTCTCTAACTCTTCCTTCTCCAATATATTGTCCATCTTGATCTTGACTGGATTTTAGAAGCCATGACAGCGTTGGTATTGCCATCACCTTGTGCTCATGTGGTGGTGTTCCCTCACCTGGCTCAGGGACATGCACTCCCATTACTAGACATATGCAAGGCCCTAACAAGCCTCGGTGTCAAAGTCACCATCATCACCACCCCAAAGAATGCCCCACTCATCCTGTCAAAGGTCTCAGACTACTCTGAAATCTCCTTGCGCACTCTACAATTTCCTAGAGTCCCAGAGCTTCCTGAAGGATGCGAGAACACTGCTGATCTTCCTTCCATGGCTTTGTTGGTGCCTTTCTTGAAAGCCACCAAGTCCATGAGACCCGCCTTCAAGTGTGTTCTCAGGGAGATGTCTGAAACCGGGTCTCACCCCCTCTGCGTGATTTCTGATTTTTTGCTAGGATGGACGCTTGATGTGTGTCGGTCTTTCGGAATTCCTAGGATTGTCTTCCACGGGATGGGGGTTTTGTCTATGGTCATCTCGAAAACTGCCTATGGGAATGTCCCGTCCATCTTGGCAATGCCCGATTCTGATCCAATCGAACTGCCAAAGTTGAGCGTTCCTTTTGCTTTCTATAAGCTCGACATCTCTGATTTGGAGCAGTGCAAAGATCCGGATGACCCTTTCTTGCATATTATATCAGAAATTGGAGAGATGGATGCGAACAGCGCAGGGGTTATCGTCAACAGCTTTGAAGAGCTCGAAGGTGATTATGTTGCTGCCCTGGAAACATTTTACTGCCAGGGGGCAAGAGCTTGGTGCATCGGGCCGGCTTTGCTCTATGATGAGAATCAGATAGAGAGACCTGTGGGATCCAAACAGGCAGACCCACCTCAGTCCTACATCAAGTGGTTGGATGAGCGCGTGGAAACGAGTGGAGTGATATATGTATCATTCGGAACACAGGCACACTTGAGTGACCTGCAAATTAACAATATAGCTCATGGACTGGAGATGGCAGGGCATCCGTTCATATGGGCTGTGAAATCGGCAACTTGGGTGTTGCCGGACAACCGATGGGAGGATCGGTTGAAAGGGAGGGGCTTGGTGGTGCACGATTGGGTGGACCAGCGGCGCATCTTGTCACACCCGGCGATAGGCGGGTTCTTGAGTCATTGTGGCTGGAACTCGGTGCTGGAAAGCTTGTTGGAGGAGGTGCCGATACTGGCGTGGCCGACAGGTAATGACCAGCCACTGAATGCTAAGCTTGTGGTGATGGGGCTCGGGGCCGGGGTTATGGTGAGAGAAGGTCGTGTCGGGGGCATAATTGCTAGCGAGGTGATAAGGGATGGAGTTAAGGAACTGATGGGAGGGGAGAGAGGAAGGCAGGCTAGGGACAGGGCAAGGGAGATTGGTAGATTGGCAAGGCAGGCTGTGGAGAAGGAGGGTGGATCGTCCTACAAGAATTTGGGAGGCTTCATTAAGTTTCTCAAAGAAAGAGTTAAAGAGAGAGCCTAGATAGGTTCTTTCGTTTATTTTATTTTCCTGGCGCAATGAGGCTTAGAATTAGATACTTGGAGGTGGTATCCAAGTAGAAAAAAAACATGCAACAGAGCCTCATCGAAATATTGTGCCTCATTTCTCTTTCGATGTGTGACTAGTTTCGGCAAAGGAAATCTTGCTACCATGATGTAGACATAAAAGTAGGACTTATGTGCTTCCTCAAATTCGTACTAATTCATTCAACGAAATTGTCGCCAGATTGCTTAACTTCTCGTGGACAGGAAGCTGGCCTGTTCCGTTGCATGCTAAGCTTAACAGATAGTATTAAAGGTTGATCTTGCCTCCTAAGGTTATGTCTTAGCTCCTCAACCGAGTCTCCCTGAACCTTTAGCTTAAGGTTCGAGATGCCACCCAACCTCTCTACTGCGTTGATAAAACACATGCTGATCCCCAGTTTGATGTCTTGCGTTGTGAGAAACCAGGTGGCGAGGGTCCTCGCCAGGTTTCTGACCTCTGTCTTCTTCTTTTTTTAAATTAGCTTGTTTTTTTAATCTAATTTGAATAAATTTTGTATTACAAATTATATTTAAATCAAAATGACGTTGTTTTAGCCACATTATCGTCACATGGGATAGAGGAAAAAAAATTATCATACTAGCATTTTTCATTAGTCAAGCAAGATTAAGTTAACAAAAAGATTCGATTACACCAATTTGATAAGTTTATGACTCAATTGCACTTTTTGAAAGATTTTAGACTCAATTGCACATTTGTGATAAGTTTACTTCCCTAAAACTCGTTACGAAAGTATGATTGAGTCCTAAATTTTTCAAAAAATGCAATTTAAGTCCTAAAACTTTTTTGAGGATGAAAGGCAGATGGAGGTGATGAGGATTTGGGAGCTCTCCGGGCATAATTGGGCATACTTCTTGGGCAAAAACAAAAAAGATGCAGTCCTTGCGTCCAACAACAGAACCTTGAACAGGAAGAAACGCCCAAAACAGTTCTCCATTTTGTTTGACAGCATCCGATCAGCTGGTGACAGTGGCTTAAATGCTCCATCTCCATATCCATCTCCTCTCTCTCTCTCTCTCTCTCTCTCTCTCTCTCTCTCTCTCTCTCACACACACACACACACAAGTGGACCGTTTCACTGGGTCAACCAGTTAGATAGACTTGAATAATCGGACTATCTTCATCCGAAATTAACTTTCTTTCTATTCTTTCATTCATCCTACTGCTCAAGCCCCATGGTCCATTCATTAATTGATTCGTAGAATGTGGCTAAGCCCCTGTATGTAATATATTTAGAATATAGCTGGACTCAACCTTTCAAACAAGTTTGCGGTGGCATTTGAAGGTACTTTAATTACTAGCACAGAATCTCTGCAAGCGATATATCGTTTCCCACCCCTTTGAGAAGGGATGGATATTGACTATGTGGAGGATCGATGCTGATCATGTAGCTTAGCCTCAGATCCTCGACAAACTGGGTGGGCATGAACATGGCGAAGATTCAGCACTCCATACACGAGCTCCCTTTGGACAAGGACAGAGTTTTATGTCCCCAGTGCAGCAATCCCCTCGGCATGAACTTACCAGATTGCGATGATGACTAGCTCCTTGTATAAGCATGCTGCTTCAATTGCAAGTACTCGATTTATCCACTGTGCCCTGGATGTGGCAGCAATGTCAATGGCCATCCTTTATTCTGCAACCAATGTGCCTTCGTAATTCACAGATTATGTGCTGATCGATGACCGCCAAGTATCCACGACCCTCTTCACCAATTACACCCCCCGACCCTGTCACCTTCCTTTTCCAGCTGTGGCACCTGTAAAACGAAATATTCCACGTTTCATGTAACAATGTGTCAATTGCTCATTCAACCTGTGCCTTGATAGTGCTCCTGTCGAAACTAAGAAGGACATTCTGGACACTAGCCACCACATCTACTGCTTAGAGAAGACAGATATCGAAGTCACTGAGGCATCTGTGATGAAACTGATGAATACACATCGTCGGTCAATTTTATGGTTACTAACTGCAGTTACACTGCCCTTATCCACTGAGCTCTCCTTTCATTACCTGAAACTGTCGAGCACAGGCGTCACCTCCATCCCCTCATTCTAACCAGTATTGTCATTGATTAAGATGGTATGGATGAATATTTCTGTGACTCCTTTGAGGAAAGAAAAGAACTCAAGCATCAGATTTATTACTGCAAAGAATGTGACTTCATTGCTCATGTTGGTTGTGGCACTGAGGTGGGCTTTGCTCAATGCCTACATCTCGCTGATCTTATAGCTATTTCTCCGCAAAATCCACATTAACGTGATCCTATCATTAGATTCACAATAAGCCTTCCACGAAAGTCTTTCAATGTAGAAATAGCTCCACCTAACGATAAAAGACAAAGATTGGTGTCTGCATGGAAAAATAGATCTAGCATTCTCTGTTCTTCTGGCATGTGATTTTATCTTGTTAGTTAGCATATGCCAAACAATCGATAGATAGTTTATTCATTTACACAAACTCCAAATGGGGCACAATTGATGAACTGCTATAATAATCCAGTCACCACAAACAATGCATTAAAGTGGGAGATCAAATGGAAAGCCAACGATTACCTAGTAGCAGAAAATGTGGTTAAGGCCTAGTAAGTTGATGCAGAGCAGCTATTTATTTAGTTATCAAATCTTACTTTTGCCTGTGACTATTATTGCCGGTGACTATGCTTAACTAGTCAAAATTAAACTTTCCCATGACATGTTTTCTCTCTCCCGACGCTGTCAGGTGCTGCCTTCCCTAGTTGCTCAGAATAGGAATGATGTGAAATTGAAGGGACAAATATCCAATCCGTACCTGGAAAAATAAATGAGGAGCTTGCAACTCCATGCAAACAAGATGAAATGTTGGAAGCACAACTAGAGGAATTTGTGCCCGAAATGTTGTTCTTCTTCAAGGCTGGTTTTTGACCATTGGATGAGATACTGGACACGTATGCTCTCCAATGACTCTATTCTTGTAGTTATTTTCTCAAGTTCATGCCTTAGCATATCTTCTTCCCAAAGAATTTCCTGTATCTTTCTATTGAGATTTCCAGGAGCAACATCATTTGGTGAAAGACTGCCCTTTCCTTTCACTTGCTTCACGTACTCCTTAATTATAGATGGCAGTATCAGTTCAGGTTAGGCATATTGCTTACAAGTTGGAAATCATCAACAGCAGCAGAGCGAACAAATCATAAATAATACTTACAATAGCACACCACAAAATCATGGAAGTGCCAGTTTTAGATAAGTTGAATAGTTCTCTTTGAATTGGAGGAAAGATGAAGAACTTCCTTCCAGAAGAAAATTAACAGCAAGCAAAAGCCAATTTTTGCAATGATTTTAGCATATTACGCACACAATGATCCGGCAAGAATAGAAATCACATTAGCTTCTTAGTGAAACATATGCGGCTCATCTATGTCAGCACACCTACAGAAAAATCACTTCAAGCAAAATGGGAAAATAAAAAAAAGGGAAGCTTAAAGATGGGAAGCCAAACCTCAACTAACGTGAGCTTCTCTTTGTCCAGATCATACTGCATCATTGGGTGCTTGTGTATGTGCTGTTGAATCTCCCTTGATCCTCCTTTGTGATCTACTTCTGCATAGGCTTGCAGATCATCTGTATCAGCATTCTTTGGCCTTGACATGCTCGCAGTTGAAGAATCCATTAAATGGCAAATGCAAAATTCACAATAAATTTAAGTCGGATTACCCAATATGATCAGATAATTAGGTAGTGATTCATGCATCAACACGATTGTGGTGCCTGGTTTTAAGAACACCAACATCGTATATACAAACTGCAGCAGCATCATGAGAGGAAGGTGAAGGTAAAAGCAAGCTTCATTGAGACCAAAAAAGTCTCCCTCCAAGGCAAGTCAACTCTCTCTTGCGTGAAATCAGCAGCGTAACTTTCAAATCTCTTTGCCTAAGCCAACCAATTTTGTGGGAAAGCAAGCCTGAGCATATCCATGGGCCATCAGGCCCATGATCAGGTTGAAAAGGTCACTTCTCCAAATATGGTAGAAGCCCCAATCGTTATAATGTCTATAATTTTTTTTCACTATTTACTTTCCAATAAGCAAACTGTTTGTGATTTGGCAAAATATGCATAATCTAAACACAGATGTGAATATCAATCCTGAACACAGGATGGAACTCTATTTCTTATAGATTCCGCATAGCCAAAGAGGGTAAGGCAATTTGAAACAGATTGGCAAAGTCCAGACTCTTACGTCCCTTATACAATATCAATAACTGATATGATCAGGTGGGTCTCTCACGGTTCCTCTGTTGTCTAACTCTCGGATGGCTTGGCTCCTGTTCAGAACATCCCCGCTCGGCCCACGACCAAAACTTGCTGCAACAGTGAATTGGACTCACTCGATCACCACCATGACAATGTGGCTTGAAAAAGAAGCAATCAACAAGGCCCAGAAAAGAAAAGAACAAAGATGAAGGGAAGGACCAACTTGGAGCTGCAATCCACAAATCTGCCACTCAAGTCATGTGAGCCTCTACCCTTTTTCTTTCACAAAAATAAATGGGAAATTGAGAAACTTTACTTTAGGGCCCTCTCGTCAGACCTTTGTCATGAGCGCATGTGATTGTTCATCCGAGTCCACATACTATAATCTTGTCTCTGTCCGCCAGTTTTCTGTCTATGCGTGCCCCAATATCTAAATAAACAAGAAAACACAACATGTGTCGAAAAATAGGAAATTTAAGTCCCGTTTTGTCTACCATAATAATAACGGGCCTCAAAAACATAAAAATTAACAAAAAAAAAAATGATGATCGAAAACAGGAGATCACGTGGTGGACCCAAACTCAAATGGCCATATGGGCCACACCCTCTTATCTGTGATTGATTTGACTGCAATTTGGCGATTTGATTGGTGAGGATGCTAATGACAACCATTTTATTTTAGAAATCAATTTCTGGCCAGAAATCAATTTTCTATTTATGTTCCATGGATGAATTTCTTAGCAAAAATATACGTTTGATAATGACACAAAATTTCTGTTTCCGAAACAAAAATTTATTCTATAACGGCATAAAATTTCTTCGCCTCAAGTGGCCAGCGAGTAGATAGCGGGCGAATGGCAAGGGAAGGCAGCAAAAGACGGCAATGCGGCCAATGTGGAGGACAGCGGCTGGAGGCGGCTAGCGTCAAGTAGCGGCGGGTGGTAGCGGGAGGCGGGCAGTGGCAGGAAGAGGGCGATGGGGCGGCAGGCAACGGACGGTGGGGGGAGGCGACGACGGACGGCAAAGCAATCAATGCGTAGGACTGTGGTCGGCGTCGGGCAACAGCAAGCAGCATTGGGTGGCAGGTGGCAATGGGAGGAGGGCGGCTGGCAGCAAGAGGCAGAAACGGACGACAGCGCGGCCAATGCGAAGGACGGTGGCTAGAGGCGGTTGGCGTTGGGCAACGGCGGGCTGCGGTGGCGAGAGGTGAGCAGCGACAGGCGGCAGCAGGCCGCCAGCCCACAGCGGCCAATGCGAGAGATGACGAATGGTGGGCAGTGACCCACAATGGCTGACAAACAGTGGGTGACAACCCACGGCGGGAGACGGCGAATGGCCAGCAGTTGCCCATGGCCATCGGCAGCAGGAGACGGTGGACGGTGGACAGCAGCCCATAGCCGCCAATGGACGGTGGCCGGCAGCAAGAGACGGCGAATGGCAAGAGGCGGCGATCGGCAAGTGGATGGCGATAGGGCAACAGGTGGGCAATTGACTAGTAGCAAGGGTGAGTCATAAGAAGAATTTCATTTTTCATTTTGTTTCAGAATAAAAAAGTAGAAAATTATTATTTCTCAATTCTGTTTTAAACATATTTTTGAAATCAAAATTTGTTTCAGAAATAAAAAAAAATAAAATTGCGTTACCAAACGGATTTCTGTTCCAAATCTGTTTTTGAAACAGAAAAATAAACAAACATCATAGTTATGATTCGAAGTCGAAATTTCTGCTGAAATCCTCTCGATCCATCATGGGTTTCGTTTCTTCTCCCCTTGAATCAATCAATGGCGATGAAGGTTGAGCAGTCTCGGCCCTCTAACCCCCACCGTCAGCAGCAAATGATGAAGCCGCTTTCATCACCTTAAACAAAGCTTTTTTTTTTTCCCAGTCAGTCTTCACACTCCACAAAACACTGTGTTAGATACCGAAAGTCCATCTGGATTCGAGCCTGCATTGACAACCATTACTTATTCTATTCTACCTTGTTTTAGGTTGGGCCGTTTCAATCACTCCTTATTGCTATTATTATTATCATTTTGGTCTTGATTAATCTGATGGGCCTGACAAAGGAGAAATTGATTAGGACAAGTTTGCGCATACTTTATCGTGACGGACTTGAGATATGCTGATTGGTCAGATCCAGACGCTAGAAGCATAAATTACTGATTATTATATCATATGGTCCTCCTAAATGATAAAGTTTAATGTATCTTGACTTGGGATCCATTGTCTAAGGCGGATTGGCAGGTGAGTTTGGCCCTCCCATTTTTGACATTTCTGACATTTCTTTCTACGCTTTCCTTGATTTACGCTCTTTTGGTATTTTCTTCCTGATTAGAGGACGTTGATTCTTCCTTCTTTTTGGCTGTTTTCTTGTTTACTCCTTGGGAGAGATACTCCTTTTGCTCAATATGCAGAAATTTGAATTTCTGACTTATGTAACGGTTTCACAAAATTCACTCGCTTGTAACATCGTCCAATTAAAATGGCCAGAAATACTAGCACTCTACACATTAATATAAATCAACGTGGCTGTAAGACAAATCGGCAGATATAAATTATGAAAAAAGTACGAATTACGTAGATTCAAGCATACTTTAATAGGAAAGGTGTTTGGAGATTTCATACAGTACATAATTACACAAATTGATGAATCTTTGGTCAAGAGTGCCACACTTATCAAAAGATCTAGCTAAGTAGTGTCTATGATTTTTGACCTATAAATTTCCAAAAACATTTAGGTATCAAACATTTTGGTGGGGACCTTATTTTCATGGGAATATTCCAAGGTATATGAGCTTGCACTCATCTCCCCATCATCTGGACTGCATCGGCCTGTGAGGAACTTGGATTTACGTGGCTTACAATGCAATTAGTAGGTCGTGCCTTTGTGGTCAGATGGAATCGATCTTTAATATATACAGCCCCTTCTGTTTCTTGGGTCAAGACCCTCTTGTCCAAGGCCAATGAAGATGGAAATTCACCGCGTGGCTCTCTTGTCCAACATCGATGAAGCCCCTTCGACACGACAACTGTCACATGACAATCATTACCGTTTTACATGGTTCCTCAGTCGTGATGGAGTAATTATTACCCAACTGTCTACTACTCCCAACCTTTTTCCTCGGAACTTACCAGGTTGCACTGCTAATCCATATTCTGTCTCTAGCTCCGGACACTAATTAACTTAGGAAGAATCCGTGCTTATCTGCTCTGCGCGAGCATGTGGCGATTGGGAAGCATAATTAATGCCTGCTTTACTAGGTTTGGGGCTAAAAGAGGAGTTGGTTTTGGACTGTTTTGGAAATTAATCTCGTCGCTATGTCCCTAGGAGGAGCAGGTACACCAAGCACATGACCATCTTCCAATCTGGGCCCTTTGTCTTTTGGCAAGGAATTTACTTTCTGGTTAATTAAAGTCATTGCTTGCAAGTTCTTACAAAAAGGAAAGAACAGAAAGGGTGTTACATCGATATTGCATTGCATTAACATATTATCAGTGTCCCCACATTAAATCCAACTTTAGAAAAAGAGGAAAGAGGAAGTATCTGATGGGGTTGGTTGTGTTTTCCTTTTTCTTTTTGGGGTGACAATTAAGAGGACTTTTTTTTTTATCTCAAAATATTAGCAGCAAACAAAATTGTAGCAGGAAATTTAGGCAGCCCATCATTTTCCGGGAAAGTGTCGGTGGCGTCATGAGCTCCTAAGAAAGACAGACAGGAACGAAGAAATAAATGAGCAGACTTCACTGTCGTTAGACCTTCCTTCCCATTCCATTCGGAGCCTCTCTCACTCTTTTGGTGCTCTGCTCTCTCTCAAAGCTTGAGCTCTCCCTGTTTGCCTCTCCCTTCATCTCCGTAGACTGAGAGAGCCCTGAGATAAGTGGAGTGAGACAGGATCTAGAGAAAGAGAGAGAGAGAGCAATGGGTGTAGATTTGAGGCAAGTGGTAGCTGGAATTCTGACCATAACCATGTTTGTAATGCTGGGTCAGATGATCAAAAGAGACCATTTTGATTCGGTCGAGGTAAGTACGAATTCTGCATTCGATTGTCTGGGCATTGATCTCTGGCTTTCGCTTCTGTATCTGCTCCAATTATCCTCGAATAGCTCCTCTTTGCGCTAGATATGCACGGGCATGTTATCTAGTTTTCCTCTTTTTAGACTCTCTTCTCAGATAATCCCAAGTCATTTGTCAGTACTCCGTCCATAACTCACTCTTTTTCAATTGGCATTGCTGTGGTTATCAGCTTGTGGGCGAATTAGTTGGTAAAAGTTCAGTCTTTGTGCTATGCTTACACGCATCGTACCGTTTACATCTGGGTACTGGAGAGACAGTGAGGATTGCCGAAGAGATTTCCAAAATCGTGTCTTTTTGTTCCCGAGAATGATTGTGTCGATGCATCAAAGGGAAAGACAAATGATGCATCTTGAACTGTGGGTTCCCAGTCATAAAGCGAGATGTCCGTATACCTACATATGCAAAGTCTGGATCTTGGTTGCAACATGGACATATTGGCTACGTCTGCGTTTGAAGATGAATTGATGTTGTTTGTTTTGTTCTGTCATAGGAAAAGCTTCCGGGAGTGTCAGATGATGCCCGTTTTGACGACAGCAAGTTAGAAGCGAAGTCGCTGGTTTCACTGTCTAGAAGGAACAAGGGTCCTTGGAAAGAAGAAAGCCAAGAGCTGAAACAATGCTGGAGCAGACCTACTTCTGGTACTTTTGATTGCATTTGGTCCTAATGAGTCACTGTATTCCTTCCACTGTGTTGATGCTGACTGAAATGCTTGTGTCTTTGCCTGTTTTTGCCTCAATTTTGGTTTACAGACTTAGTAGAGGACTCAAAGGGCTTCGTCATTTTCTCATTGACCAATGGTCCCGAATACCATGTCTCCCAGGTGACTCATGCATCTAGTGGATTTAATTATCATGCCAGTTCACTTTTCCATAAATATTAGTTTCTCAGTCGACTGTATACTTCCATGATGTGGAGCTATCTTCTCGTGCAGTGCTTCCTTTGCTGGACATCTGCAATTTCTAATTTCACCACCCAAATAGTTTCGGCTAGATATTTGCATTTCCTTTTCTATTAATTCTTACATTTTGAACTCTAAGTGGACGTTCAATCTTTGTGGTTTTTAGGTCAACTTGTACATATAAACTGTCCATGCGCTGATGCACTCCAATGTTCACTGGAAAGGACTTTTTTGGCCTAACTTCTTGCCAGTTCTTAAAAGTTCAAATTTGGTTTTGCTTTTCCAAAGTATCCTCATCTTGTGTCCATTTCTTAGCAGAGTTTATGGTGCATTTTCAAACTGAAGTTCATGCAATGTTAGCAACAAAGATAGTATGCTACAACTGTTTTGATATTGAAGAAGCATTTTCTGAGATAAATGAGATTGTGGCCATTCCTCTTAGACAATGCTGATTTTGGACTACATAAGTACACTGGTTAACAGGAAAAAACACTGTGTTCTCTCTCTCTCTCTCTCTCTCTCTCTCTCTCTCTCTCTCTCTCTCAAGTGGCCTTATTGTGTATGAATTCTTCAGGTTGCAGCCGCAGTGGTTGTAGCAAAATATTTAGGAGCAACTCTAGTACTCCCTGACATCAGAGGAAGCAAACCAGGGGATCGGAGGTTTGTAGCACTGTGCATTTGTGTTCTCCGATTTTCACATGTATACCCAATTTCCAAAAATTATTGTCGATGAAAATAGCAGTCTCTAGAAAAGCAAACTCCTCTGACTTAAAACAAAGTTAATCATTCTATAGCACACTTACCACGTCTCATAGATATGTCCAACATAACTAAGGTCTCCATTGGATTCTAGGATCCAGGACAAGGCTTATCTTAAGTATCATAAATAGAACTCGAACATATGAGTTTGCCATATGATAGTAGAGTAACTGCGTACTGTGTGCCTGACATTCGTCCATTCTTCAGGAGCTTTGGAGAGATATATGATGTTGCTAAGTTTGTAAGAAGCCTGGATGGAATTGTTAGAGTAGCAAAAGAACCACCTTCTGGGATATCAACACGGAATCTTGCAGTTGTCAAGGTCCCAAATACAGTGACAGAAGAGTATATTGTTGATCATGTTGAACCTAAATTTAAGTCAAAGGGTAACATAAGACTGGCAACTTACTTCTCCTCAGTAAACATGAAAAAGCCAAGTCAAAAGAGTGGCCTTGATTCTACATCATGTTTGGCCATGTTTGGAACTTTGGAGTTGCAGCCAGAGGTACATGAAGTCGTTGACTCAATGGTTGAGCGTCTGAGAACATTGAGTCGGAAATCTGATGGTCAGTTCTTAGCAGTGGACCTAAGGGTAGACATGTTGGAAAAGAAGAATTGCCAGGGGACAAAAAGTTGTTTTGGTGCGCAAGAGATTTTGGAGTTTCTGCAGAAGATTGGTTTTGACAAGGACACTACAATCTATTTAACTCAATCAAGGTGGGATAGCAGCCTTAATGCTCTGAAGAAGTTTTTTCCCAAAACTTACACCAAGGTGAGATATTTCTGGCTGTTTTCCTTTCAGTGAGCGTTCAAATCTGTTCACTTCGGTAGCATTCTACAAACTACTTGTCTACTAATTTCATATGGCCTGCTTTCTTTGGAGAGTTGTGTCTTGGTCATTTAAAAATTACCTTAATCTTTTGGCTGACACTCAAGTTGCTAATAATATTTTTACTAGGCATCCTTCACAGCTAATATATCTTAGGTTCTAGAAAGACTTGACATTTTTCTGATGGATCTTTTATGGCCTCTAAAATCTTTGAGCAGGATGGGATATTGCCTGTGGACAAGAAGTCAAAGTTCCTTGATTCAGAAGAGTCAGAATACGAGAAAGTCATCAACTACTATTTATGTTCTCAAAGTGACATTTTTGTACCTGCGATCTCAGGCTTGTTTTATGCCAATGTAGCTGGTAACAGGATTGCATCTGGAAGGACTCAAATACTTGTTCCTGCCAACATTGAGGGTTCGTCTGCATCAGCCGCCAATTATATCTCCACCTATGTTTCGAAGAAGAACCATTTGGCTTATTCATGTTTTTGCTAGGTCTCTGTAAAGAAAGAAGCCACAAGACAGAAAGAAGCCCTTCAGACATGGTCTTGTTGTGCGTGTGCCTCATCATTTTTTCTATAAGCAGACAGAATGATTGGTTATACTATATGGTCCCCTACAATTGTACCAAGAAACCCTTCTGAAGTCTTTGTTAAGGTGATTTTTCAATATGATCTTCAAATGTTTAGTGATTCCCAATGACAGCGTGCTCCAACTCTATACGATGCGGCAGAACCTCTTGCAGGGTCATCTCTGGCCCCAACCATTCCATTCAAAAGTTATGTAATTGGAATTAGAAGATGGACTTACAAGATGCCATTTCTTTGATTACTTGGGAGTTGAGACATTACCAAGGATTGTGCAATTTTACAAGAAATAGATGGAGTGTAATTCCTTGCAATCTGACTAAATTAAACCAACCTCAAGCATTTTAAATGCTTCATCTATTCAAAGTCCGAGCTTAGGCCCACTCTTGCTACAAATCTTCTTTCCTTAAAGATTGTGAGGCCATCTTAGATCATCCGGAAAAGCTGGTGATATTTTATTCCCCATACAGCGATATGTACGTTGTTGCTTATGTTCATTCGCTGGTTTGAGTCATGGACATAATTTACTTTTTTGAAGCAAGTCGAGGTTCGCATCTTCAATTAACGAAGTGGTAGGATTTGCGTGAACTTGCCGTTATGAACTAACTATTTTATGGAACTAGCAACTCAAAGTAGCTTTTTTTTTTTTTGTACATGTTAGAGAAGAAATAGCACTCTTAGTGTAGGTAAAGGCAATCCCTTGATTAAACTTTTTCCGGTTATGGCTAAAACCTCACATCATGAACTGACATGCGCCCAAATCAATTTCGTTTTCTTGCCCGAGGGAACCTCTCGTCTTGGTTTTACCGTTATATCTTTGTCTAAAAATACAATGCGTGCATTGCCATAATTGGTTTATCAACTTTCATCATTTGGAGGAATTCGTGTCAAATTGCTTCCATTTCCTCACCACTTTCCATACATCTGCCGAGGATATTTTTAAAAAGTAGCCGTTTTCACCTTCCATATTGGTGTTAAAATTCTAAAATGACCAAATTTATAAGATGGATTTTTCAGTCTTAGCATTATATACAGTAGAAGATCTACATGGCATCATCAGAATCATTTGGGTGTGATTTTCTGGAAATTTTTGGTGCGCGAAATCTTTAGAAAATCTCACATGTCAAGCTTTAGCAGATGTGCTGCCTGCAAATATCTGAGAAGAAAATGTCCTCAAGATTGCATATTGGCTCCTTATTTCCCTTCCTCGAATCCACAAAGATTTGTTTGTGTCCATAAGATCTTTGGTGCCAGCAATGTCACTAAAATGCTTCAGGTCAGTTCATATGCCCAAAAAAACAAAATGTTTAAATTTCTCTTCAATGTCTCAATTGTTTGTTGACAACTTCTTCAGTACAGGATTTCCGTATTATGTTTCACTTGTGCATATATTTCATTGATAGTATAGAAATGTCAGTGTCCATGTCTCTGGTGATAATTATGCCGTGCAACCAAGTTTTCTGGCTAAAGAAATATGAAACCAAGTTTGCTGGTTTTAGTATACTAACAGAAGCTCAAAGAAGTGAATGATTGTATGCTGTTCGTCTAACGAAATAGTTCGTGTTCTAAATTCCAGTCATGTACATTAAACTAAGTAGTCCCATTTGCTGTGGGAGAGGATAACGAAATCTATATTAGCACGAAGATGGGGCTGTATCTCTTTGAATGACAATTTGTTCATTTGTTTCATGATTTTTGGTGATTAACTGTAATGCCATGGCAATGATGGAGCAGCAAGTCCCCAGGCATTTACGGGCGGAGGCAGCAGAGTGCATTTCATATGAAGCAATAGCCCGGGTTCAAGACCCTGTCTACGGATGCGTTGGAATCATCACTCAACTACAACAACAAATCAGCCAGATTCACAGTGAGATAATGAAGACTAAGGGTGAAATGATAGCCCATCACTCTGCACACTCACAACGCCATCTACCGCCCCAGCCACAAGGTGACCCTTCCTGGTCCATTGCCCTTCATCAGCAGCAGCAGGACAACTCTCAATCAGACGAGCATCTACTTGGAAAGTACTAAGCTGGTCAAATTGATGCACTCCCCAGTTTCTCTCTATGCATCTTGAAACTGTCATCAATTTTGCGGTGACCCGGTTTCCTAACTGCATCATTCGTATGAAAGAATAATTTCTGCATTTGTCAACTTCATCTTAAAATATCATTTACCCTCAGGCTTTCGAGAGCACTGATCCCGCCCCCCTTTTGCTGTTCACAATACGTCACGAGCTTGCACATAAGTATTCAGATATCATCTCGTACAAATTTGACAAGAAATTGTACAAGAACCCTCAGCACTGACTAAATATTGCATCACACTCCCACTTGTTAAGATGTCAACACACATTTTTTCAGGTTTTATTTGTATAGCTTCATTAAAGATGCTCCATTTAAGAAACATTCTACAGTCATGGGGAACTTCCATCCCTTACAACTGAACATGCAGGTGTTAGCAAAAAAATCAAGTCGGGTCAGCAATCTAGTGGATTCAGCTAGGCAAGCAATCCCACGCTTTGGACTTGTAAGCTTCTTATTTACACTTAGTAGTACTACTGTACCTTAAAGTTCACTTAATAATCTCCACAATGGCTAAACATATCCCAAAGACAGGAAGTAACAAACACAATGCCGGATTAATATGAAAAAAGACCACATATTATGTTCGCTTTCTAGAAAAACAAGAGTCTTCAAGCAGAAAGCCTTCATGCCATAGGTAAGGGGACTTGATTACACTAATGATCCCAAATTGAGATTTTTAACACCCTTCACACGCGCAAACGATCTTGAATTTAACTGTTTCAAGCACGTCTCCATCGGCAGAATGGCCTAACAAAGTACTTCGCTAGAGGAGTCTCAGGAACTGGAATGAGTTTCCCAACTATAGCAAGCGGCCAGCTGTTCATTGACAATAAATTATTCAATAAAATGAACAGATAAGTAGTTAATTTTACTGGGAAAGGAAAGATGATAAAATGAGATTCAATTATCTAGCATCAGAAGGACAAGTGAAATTTCCCATGTCCCTAATGTTCAAACTCAGGACAAAAATTTTAAAGATCTCAAAATTGGCCAGTCTCAAATATTTATTAACTTCTCTGAAGCATGTTTGAAATAGTAAGAAAAATGTTCGATCTCCATCTTCATGGTATACAATCACTGAGCTTTTCATAAAACTTACGAGGAGAATGACATCCCAAGTTAATCCAGTCCAAGATTTTGACAAATAATGCATTTATGATTTCAACACCTATACTTCAAATACCTTCCACTCTGTGAACTTTACTGTCCCAGACACATGTACGAACTCTTATTAACATGCCGAGGAATGGAACTAACCTGACAAAGCCAATCCCAACGCACACCAGCCACAGCTTCCAATCCAATTTCACTGTGGTAGTGAATTTACCAAGGAACTCAATAATGATTATCTAGAAAAAAATCAAAACAGCACTATCAGTTCACGGTATATATGTATAAATATAGCAAAAAAATGACAAAAATGACACCCACTTGAAGTACTAAGGTCATTCCTACAATAGCCATGAACAGGTGGTTTCCAGTTACTCCACTGAACACATTAAATTCATCAGGCTTCCGAGCATTAAACTCATTAAAGATCTGCAATCAATAGCAACCCACCAATTTGAGCTTCATGGCTAGAAATATAATATATAACAGAAAATTAAGATAGCAAATGCCATCCTAATCAATTACCTGAGTTCAATGGTAAGATAAACCAAAGGAGTAAGAGCATGGAATTATCAAATTGTTGGTATACTTACTTGACAAAGGACAAATGCATTAAAGATCACTGAATTCTTCACCATAGTAGTGCGTTGCGTAGTTTCATCATTCAACTGAAGTATACTTTTCCCCGAGAAATTCAGCACGAGAAGTACGCAAACTTGATAAAATGCCTGCCAAAATAAAAGTTAACTTCAATGTAGAAAATGAATATTATCAAAAGACAAGTGGAGAGAAAATATACCTGTACGATTAAATTTCTCCACATTATGTTGGTTATGAGGGGTTCCCTGAAAGACAGAAAAATGGCCATCAATGAATCTGTCAAAATAAAAGTTAACCCAAAAAATATATCCCAAAGTATTTCGTGCTAAGCATGTTGTTCTCCTTTTCTATGCACCCATTTGCACATTCAACACCCCCTAGCATCTCTGTGTGTAGTAACATATCTTGCAAAACCAATACGACGTGATTTTCTTTTTCCTTAATAATCCAAAGGCACAAGCATACTTCCTAGAGACTCATGAAACGCCCAGCAAGTCCCATGAACCGGTTTAATTCTAAGCCTTTAGCATGGTGAATCATCTGGATGCCAAATGTGCATACGCTTACAGAAATGACCGACAGGTGCCATGGCAAACATAAAGCACTCAGTGCAAATATTCAGTACCCTAGGATAATAAGATTGATAATTGAAAAGCGGCAAGAATAAAAGTTTCAACCTTAGTAAAGTCCAAAAGTGCTGACTAGTGCTTTGGATATTGCCACTAGGGCAAAGAAAAAGGTATGTCATGACAAATTGCCAAGAGCAATTGTCTAATCAAAATTGTCAGAGGACCTTTCTTTCACCCATGTATGGTTTGGTTAATAGAAATACAGCATTGACCGGTAAAATAATATTTTTCAACAGTTTATATCTGCTAATTGAACTAAGCAAGAGTACTAGAAGGCATTATACACGAAACACAAAAACTGCCAGATTTTGTATTTCCCTGTTTATTCATATATAACAGCATATTGGAATGGGCCAGAGAGATAACCTTCGACCAACTGGAGATCTATCCATAAGATGATCTGTTGGAGGTTCTGTAGCCAATGCAAGTGCTCCAAGAGTATCCATTATAAGGTTGACCCACAGAAGCTGCATTGAGAAGAAAGGTATACTAAGCACCACTAGTCAATAAACTGCATTTCCAGTCAAAGGAATTAGTTGATGGCCATAAAATAGAAGTTAAAGGAAATAGTGACACTTTGTCAAGTTGACCCTCATGGTTGCTCAACAAATTCCATATTTATTTGCAATAACAGAATCAAATACCCAAAAGACAAGGTATCCTTCTGTCTATTCTACACACAAAAATTTCAAGGCCCAAGGGAATTGTTCATCTCATGCATGTGAGAAGGAGAATGAAAAGGAGTGATTTACACTTTGTCATGTAGGTTTGAAGTAGGAACGCTTGGAAGTAATGTTATCTTCCCTATAGCTAGAACGCGATACACTAGTCATGTCAGTCAAAGAAAAGTAGCAAAAACTCTTGACACACAGCCCGTAGTGGTATGTAGACTAAAACAAAGGGGTTTAAGATGGATGAGTAGGCATAAAAATCTAATGCTCAGGGCCTTGACTGCCAGTCAATCTCAAACTGGGCAGCTTCCTTCTTGTCTATCCTTTCCCTGTTTTATACCCCAAATCGAACATCTGAAATTTCTGAAAGAAGCAAAATTAAGGGCTATAAAATTACACAGTTCTGACAAATGTTACTAGTATGGACATAGTCCATGGTAAATAGACAGCAGAGCTACAGACCTGCACTGCATTTAAAGGAACATCACCAGACGATATTGATGCCACAACATTGATAACCAGTGCTGCAACATTGACTGTCAGTTGGAACTGGATAAATTTCTGAATATTTGCATATACAGAACGGCCCCATCGCACAACCTGCACAGAGGAAATGGACGTGATATTATAAATTTGGTGAACACCGAGGTTGAGAAGATTTGGAATTAACTCAACTGTATAAGTCAATCTAGGGCCAAAAACAACTATAGAAGTTAATCTTCTGAAATTCTAGACAAAGTCCCCCTCCATCAAATTCCTCAGCCTATTACACAGAAGATGTCAAAATTACAATATTAAAAAGGTTATCTGATGATGTAAAATTAAATCAGCCAAAGTACAAAAATCCCAATAACCATTGCTGGATGTAAATGTACAATGATCAGCACTCATCCTTATAGAGTTGAAAGTACAGGTGCTGACAACCAATAGGTATAGCAGTCAAAAGAAACCAGTAGTACAGGGCCACCATTTCTGTAGCCGGAGATTGTCTCAAAAAGCACATGTAGAGGCAGGAACATTTACCCTGCCATTTCAGATCTATGATGACTCCAAGGCCACATCTACAGATGAAAACACTGTAACATTTACTGCAGATAACCTATGCTTATATCCTCAGGTCAAGAGTGAACTTTTTGCTAACCTTAACGACAGAAGCGAAATTATCATCCAAAATTATGATGTCTGCACTCTCTTTTGCAACTTCTGTCCCTTGAATGCCCATGGCAAGACCAATATCTGCCTAAACAACAACATAGTAAAAATGCAATCACTATGATAATAAATTAATAAATTATCTAAAAACAGAACATTTCAAACGTGATAAAAAATTCCCAAATGATAATGCACCAATATAGCAAGAGAGGCAAATTAGGATCAGATCAGATGACCATATTCATCTGCATAAATTCTTCCACAGACATAAAAGAGAGACCATTTCACACCAATCAGCCGTCAATACTAATTACTAATACGGAAATGGACTTTTTTATTTATAGAACAGGTATTATTTATAGAACAGGTATTCACCCACGTGGCTTAAAATCCAACATTTTTTATACCTCATCCAACTTTTATTCTACGCCCAAACTAAGAGCTCATAAGAAGCAATACAGTGGCCCATAAATGACATGTTTTATCTGAATATTAGTATATGATTATATATGCAAGCATGCATGCAGGCTTTTTACGTCAAGTTGCTTGGTATCAGACCTCATGAAGAGCAGGAGCGTCATTGGTTCCATCCCCTGTTACAGCAACAACATCACCTCCTTTGCGTAATGCTTGCACGAGTAACAGCTTGTCATTAGGAGAAGACCGCCCCATCACCTAAACATGAATATGGAGTTAAAATGCCCTTACAACCTTACTAGAAAATCTATGAAGTTATCCATACCGTTATTCTTTTCGCAACTTGTTCTCGGTCCTTCTCAGACAATGCACGGAATACACATCCTTCAATAACATTAGGTGCAGAGGTATTGTCACTAGGACCAAGTATTCCACACTCCAAAGCTATTGCTTTCGCTGTTTGGATATTGTCTCCTGTGACCATGCGCACCTATTAAATCACATGCATATGGTTACAGTAGGTCTCACCGCAATTAGGTAGTTGGTACTTATCTTCATTAAGGATCTCATTCTTCATATATACCGAGTATATACATATCCTATGCCATAAAATATCACTATCCTCAAGGATCAGGAAGGTGGACCACCGCTAGGCCACATCTTGTTTCTTAAGTGATTAGTGACAGAAATACTCAGGGTTAAAGAGTTCTCTTCTGATCAATTAGACAAAGGATTTCCAAGAATCCAGATAATATACGACACTCCTAATTTTATTAAGTTGCCATATATAAAAGACTTGCCTTGACTCCAGCTTCTTTGCAAACTTTCACAGCATCTTTGACCCTTGGACGACAAGGATCCTGCAAATGACATCACAGTCAAAAAACGCATTGGAAATGCAATAATATGCATCAAAGTTGAAAGCCATAAAAAAATTAACTCTGTTAAATGACATGCAGCTGTGCATAAATATATCACTACCTAAGGCAAAGTGATAAGCCAATGATATGACTGTGTATGCTATGATATGCCTACTTGGTCTGGTTCCCACATAAAAAATGATGTAACAATACAAAAACAAAGCAATGGATTGCCATAAGCTAAGCACGTACTAATTGGAACTTTCTCTATATCTCTTTGTCACAATTAAGAAATGTGAGATTTTGTGAGACTACTGCCAACTATTCTAAAAGCTTAAGCTGTTAGATGAAGGTGTGGTTTATATTTTAAATATTCTGACACTCACTCTCACACTTAGTCTGGTCTTTTTGCCTACTACTAAGCGTGGAAATATTTAATTGGGGAGGTAAATAAAGCCTAGAAAAATTCGAACCCAGGACCTTCAACTCTGATACCATGTGAGATTTTGTGGGACCACGACCAACTGTTCTAAAAGCTTGAGCTGTTAATTGAAGACGTGGTTTATTTTTTAAATATTCTAACAAGTGTAGCAGCTTTACATGTGAGCACAAGAAGGGGGTTCAAGTAATTCACTGATTACAGTATTTCTACCTCAAGGTACTCATTCAAGACGTCCGCTCGCATGGTTGTACATACTCCAAAACATATATTCAGAAAACAATGTAAAGGGAAGATCCTTGTATGTAGAGATATAACTGTTTGTGCATACCTTTATACCAATAATTGCCAGCAAGGCAAGGTCATCTTCAGGGAGCGCCCATTTGTCAAGACTCTCCTCATCTGCTGGAATGCTGTCAAGATCAAGTTGCCTACAAGCAATGGCAACACAACGCAAGCTTCTTGCCGCCATGTCATCAATAGCTTGCTTGAAGAAATCCTGCAATAACACAAATTAAAAAGCAATAGTAACCAATGAAAACTCCATGCACATTGTGTTGCTTTAAACATCAAAGGATAATATATGGATAAAGCATCGCCATTAATCCTCCATTTCTTAAGCAATATAAGGATGGAATGGCTATTTGCCAATCCAACCTTGTGAAATACCTTCATATAGCAAAGAGGCGAAAGCCTCAATTACTACAGCATCACACGAGATATCAAACAAACTATTACAGTCTGAAGCTAACCAAATAAATTTTATTGCCACTCCACGATATGACGGACAGGTTCAATAGTAGCTCAATTAATGCTGAAATGGGCTAGAAAATTTTATGACATACACTAATCCACTGCTAGTCATTTTGACAATTAGACAGCACCTACAAGAAGTGACTTAGCAACTGTTGTAAAAGAAAATGATGAGGTAGAACAGCAAATGCAGGGCCCTCCCTGCATAGTATTTAAATTATCGCATATAAGTCTATCAGAACAAACACAATACATAGAATGTAATAGAATAATCTTCTTTGATTGATATCTGAATCTGGTAGATCACAACCAGAAGATTAACCAAAACTCGTCTTCCCCATACTGTAGTAACTTAACGTTTCGACTTGACCAAGGCAAAAGGACAATGTTTCAACCTTTTCTTCATCAATGGGCTGGAATTGACCATTTAAGTCAACATATCTCGTACATGAAGCTAAGACCAACTCTGCTGCTCCCTTCCAATGTATATAAACTTCAGAGTTATTCTGCAAAAAGACAGGGATAAAGGAAATAGAATCTCAGTAGGAGAGTCAAAAAATAAAACCTACACTTCCAGACACAGCATCTGGTTTCTAACAGACAAAATCTTGAACAACAAATTTCACAAGCAAATTTTTATTCAAAAAGCGGGAGAACAGACTCATGGCTTCTTTTAATCTCTAGATCTAGATACAATGAGTTCCTTATTGATGAAATCTTAAACATGCATAAACTCAAATGCACAAGTCAAAAGCACAAAACGACATAATTTGCACCCCACTAGCTCCAAAAAGCCACTATACCCATTTTACAGGAAAACAAGTCTCTTGTATCAAAGGATTGTTCTACCATTTTGGCTCAGCAAAATGTCATGTCTTTTGGTTCATCAAGAATAATGTTCGTGTTGTTAGACTTATTGATCAAACTGTGACAACATTCTAAGAAAACTTGCAAAAAGTTACATTATCTAAACTCAAATTCACCTGGTTGATTAATCAACATTAGATATTTACTAAATCAAGTGTTTATAGTAACATCAACATCACCAAGGATCATGTTTTTGTTGTTAGACTTATTGATCAAAATATGACGACATTCTAACAAAACTTGCAAACAAGTTACATTATCTAAACTCTAATTCACCTGGTTGATTAATCAAAATTAGATATTTACTAAATCAAGTGTTTATAGTATCATCAACACAATCCCAAAGATATAACTTAATTGATGAGTTTCGGTTAATCAAGTGTTAACCACAAGATCAAATGCAATAGACTCAAAATCCTAATTCTCCGAAATTACAGCATATGGCAATTTCATGAATATAAACTTGTGAGCTTGAAACAATAATTCTGATTTAGAAGAGTCTAAATAACACCATTGTGAACTTCATCAGTAAGTTTTAGAATTGCTAACAAAATTAGGGATGGAAATAGTAATGTTAGCACATGAGCCGAGAATCTAATTCATTCCACCAAAAAGACAGATTGGAGCAAGTGCTCTTTCACAAAGGGAGAAGAACCATGGAAAACTCGAGTATGCTGGACAGTATAACATGTTCCAAAGTTTAGTATCTTTAACAAATGTAAGCATGAAGCACCCTTAATGGACAAAAACACAAAATATTCTCACATGTTAGATGAATGAGATAACTAAAAAAAAATCAATTTTTCTTCTCTTTTTTTTCTTTTTTGCAATTTTCCTCTTCTTTTCTTTTTGGCCAACAGTTTTATACTTTCTACTTTAACAATGAGTGTCCAACGTTATCTCTGCTCTCACAAAGCATGAAGCTAGAGTGAAAAGATCCAACTGGCCATGTACTATTCAACAAGGTAGGGTTTGCTTTGTGAATTATTCTTCCTATGCCTGTCAAATACCATGTTATTTGGGAAAGTACAAACCATGTGTAAACTCTATCTAAACTTAAGGTCTAAAACGTGGTCATTTCACTTCTATTCATTCAGCTTGTTCAAAGGCATTGTTGGGAACTAACCATGTCCATTATGCTCAGAGAACTCTACTTATATACACTGTGTTGGGGCTTCAAAGTTGTGCTAATGATTGCAATAGCTGCAGAAATGTTTCCTCAAATGACAATTACTCCACAAGTAAAAGAATTTCTAGAATTCTCATGATCCCCTCTGCTCAATAGTCATATCCAAAAGGCACCTTGTGCCACAGGACTTGACATAATTCCAAGGAAAGGTATTCGATGCTTTAGCCAGCTAACATTCCTGGATCTATCATGTCTGAGAAAATATAGGGAGCGGGAACCACACATAGATTACCAAGAACAAAGGGTAACATTGATTGACTAAGGAATACCCGTTTGATAGCAACACCACCACGTTTCTTGTGTGAATTGAACGGGACAACATGGAGAACTGTAGACTCTGATCTGCTTACATCAAACCTCATCCCCAACTGCACCATAAATACAGACAACCTCAACAAACTCCCAAGCAAAGCATAGCAGAGACAAAAACTAAAATGCTAAACAGCAGTACCTTAACTGCCCACAAAAGAATGGCTTTTTCTGTGGGTGATCCAGAAATCTCAACATCCTCTCCACCCTACAAGCAAAGAGCTTGAATATGTCAAGTTTGTTGATGCAAAATTACACACGGGATGCTATCTCCTCTCTAGACTGTTCCTCTCTCTGGTTATTTTTGAATCTCAACTTGAAGTAATTTCGGAGAAAGGCCCCCCCCCGATTTACGATACAGCAAGGAAAGTTTCATTTTTCTATCTCTATAATACTGGCCCCTCTTCATCAAATCTACTCCCAGACAACATAAGAGCCGTAGTATTTTCAAGAAACCCAGACCCAGAACGAAACATTAATCAGCTGTCAATGGTACATGCAAAATAAAACAACTGTTTATTTTGACTAAAGAAAATGGAAGCAGAAGGGTGTTGCTGCAAACTAAAATGGAAAGCCATGGTCTCAGAAGCACTTCTAGAAGCAAGCAAGAATTCTTTTCCTTCTCCAGTAATGAAAATCTAGCTCATGCCCATATCACAGTTGTAGGACCTGCTTTTGATACATAAATTATATCTCCAAGTCTCATGTATAAGACCAGGTTTTTCAGCAGTCATTTCAATTCCAGCTTCTTTGAGATTTAACAAATGTAAGCATGTGTTTGTCTGTCGACTGGGCAACACTTCCTATCATCTCATTGGAGTTAAACCTGACATGTTAAGCTAAAGTAAAGCTCCGCAAAAGACATTAACAGAATAAGGAATTGGGACAAATTGAAAATCAATACTGTGAGGTTCTCAAAATGCCTTCTTAACCAGCAAATATAGCGTCATAAATTATTGGGCCTACTTGAAGAATTATTAAAGTGAAGATGACAAATAGAACATGTCAAAAAAGTTAAACAGCCTGATTAAAATCCACAAGCAATAGTTTTGTGGAATTAAACTACCTTCAGCAAGGGGAAACATCTCATTATATCTTACAAGTGGTTCCACATAGATAGCCATACCTTTGGTACATATACATTGCCTTGAGTATTTTGTGCAACACCCTCGTGTAACAGAGACGTAACCACTTTATGCAACTGTGAGGTGTCATTTGGTGGATCCAATTTCTTTTGACCAGCATAAGCCTCAACCACTGTCATCTACAATAACCAGACTGCATATTAATACTCATACTATACATGATAAGGAAGCTGAAGATTACTCAAAAATGTTCTCATCATCAGTGAATAAAAGAAAAGGAAGAGGAACACAAACAACCCCCCACGAAAAAAAAAAAAGAAAGCAAGAAAATACACACATACACAAACCAAAAATGCACCCTAAAGGTGGAGGAGGAGGAGAAAATTTCAGGAAATAAGCAGATGGTGTCAGAAGAAGGATTCCAAAGCTAACCTGATTCAAGGTCAATGTCCCAGTCTTATCGCTGCAAATGGTCGTAGCTGATCCCATAGTTTCACAGGCTGAGAGTCTACGAACCTATGGATATAATACTGTTTATAACTGTACTATCGAAGCAACACTCCCATCTATAGTCATTAAGCAAAGGAAAAATCACTAGTGTCCCAAGGTAATTGGACTTGCCAGGGCTTTGTCGGCCATCATTTTCCGCATTGAATACGCCAATCTGATATACAGCATCAATTGTGCAAAAAACCATAGTGAGAATTTAAAGAAAAAAAAAAACAAACAAGAGTGACAATCCCTTCTTGTGGATAAGTTTCTATATATCTAATAGCAATTCATACTTACGTCAAGGTTACAGCCAAGGGAAGTCCTTCGGGCACAGCAACCACCACAATAGTGACCTGAATACAGTTCGTCATTGAAGTAATTAGACAGAAGTAATATATGTGCATATATAGGTGTAGAGACAACTTACGTATAAATATAAGTGCATACATGAACAAAAGAAGAACAAGGCATTGTACTTACTGCAATAGTAACAATCTTAATGATGTCATCTACAACACGACTGATGCTGGTGCTCCCCTTAACAAATTGGACCTTTCCGGAAGCATCTTCTGTATTGCCGGTAAAGTACCTGAAAAATCATATCATATTAAAACCAGAAAGTTAACGAAAATTTGGTATTTCCTAACTAAATTAATAAACTTGACAAACTTGAACTCACCTCACCAAAAGGATTACAAGCACAGAAAGAGCTACTGCAAGACCTACAATGCCTATAAATGTTGCAACACCATTCAAGCGCACCTAGTGAAGGATATTTATAAAACACATTAGGATGGGATACAAGTACGTCAAAATAGAGGGATTGATTATTTTCTAAGTTAGGATGACCGCTAGAAAACCTGCAATGGGGTCTCTTCACCAGTATCCTCCGAGATACTTGCCATTAACAATCCCCATTCAGTATTGATTCCAACACCAGTTACCTGAAGATAAGTTTAAGGTCAGAAACAAAAAACAAAATGAAGACCTGAAAGAATATCTAGTGAACTTATATTAGAAACATGAATGAGATAATAGTGCAAACAGAACCTCCAAATACCACATGCCAGTACTCATCTGACTAACAGAGAGTACAATAGGAAGGGGAGATATATAACCCAATTCTAAGATAAAATAATTGTTATCGCAAAATCAAAACAGTTCAACAACAATAAAACCAGCAAAATTGTTTCTGACCAAGCTAGCCCATATCATGAATCTCTTGGTTGCTTCATGATCACAAAAAAGCATCATAGGGTATTCCAAAAGGAAATAACATGAGAAAGCAAAATTGTTACCAGCATAGTGCCAACACCATCAGCTACTTTGCAACCGGACATCAAGAAAGGTGCTTTATGATCCTTGTGAACCTGCCAAAACAGCACATTTAGAAAAATACATTACAAAAAATTCCTAAGAGAATGCCAAGGTATGCATAGCTCACAATTTTGCTTTCACCAGTCATGCTAGATTCGTCAATTGCTAGAGAGTGACCACTGACTAAGATTCCATCAGCAGGAACCTGGAAAATCCAGAGACAACATTGAGTATAAAATAAGGCTCATATCTGAAGAATGTCAAAGAAGCACCAAAGGCACTCACCTGATCACCTATGTTAAGAGGGACAATGTCACCAACAACGAGGTCATGTATAGAAACCTTGATCATCCTACCACCTCTCATTATCTGTGAAATTTTCAAAGTGATGTATCAACCATCATCGAGAATAGAAACTCATAAAAAGGCATAGAACGACTGATGTATGTACCTCTAATTGGATATTTCGTTTCTCCTCATTTAGATTTTGAAACTGCAGAGATTGTCGATAGTCACTGACAGCTGATTTAGAAAAGATGAAAATGACCGTTAGACTACAAGAGTACTGCTTTCGTGATAAAATATGCTGTGAAAGCCAAAAACACTTATCTTGGGTGATTAACAAACTGTAATACTATAATCATACATACTGAAACCCTAAAACTCTAGTCCAAAGAAGAGTTTCCACACCTGTCACGACAATTACAAGAAGAACGGCAAAGGCAATGCTTCCTCCATCATACCAGCCTTCCTTTATACCCTGTCAAGAGTTCATAATGAGGAGCGCAAATATGAGGGTAACTGCATGTGTGGGAAAAAGAATGTATATTTCATACATGGATGAAAAAAAAACTTCTTATTAGGACCCCAACAGACAGAAGCAAAAGAGATCCATCGTAAATTTTTTCACGGTTTAGACAGTTTACTTCTGTAGTAGGACACACTGATAACACCACAAGGTCATAGTGAAAACATCTAGCATTAAGGAATACATAAGAACAAAGAGAGATCAAAACTCATAATGTGTGACCTTACCAAAAAAAAAAAAACTCATAATGTGTCATTCCATATTAGCAATAGACTGCTTTTTGTTGACATGCATCAATGATTGCTCCTATATCATGACAAAAGATAGAAAGTTCCCAAAACCAACATTTCAAATGCTAAACACAGTAAAACCTTGAAAGACAGTTCTCTCTAATAAAATATTACAATCCATTTAATGACAAATAATGAAAGGATCATATTAAATTCACCTCCCATCTTCCAATACTAGACTACAGACCATATTGATGTAAAATATCTCCAAGAGAAAAATAATTACATCATCTTTTACAGAGTCCCATTTAGTGTACTCTCGTATCAATTACCCAAAGCCATATATGTGTTGTTGAAAGTATGTATTGGCAAAAGAAAAAAATCAACAAGAACAAGAGAAACATGCAAATAAAATAACATGCATTAGAATATACTTCATATGGTCACCATAATAAGAAAAAGGTTTATTGTATAAAAATAACCAACCTCCTGAATATAGAAAATATTGCTGTAACATCTATTCTAAAAAAGCAAGAAGACCAAGTTTACCTCAGTCTTTATTCCAAGAACCAATGATGCTGCAGCCGCTACTATTAGGATGATGAGAGTCAAGTCTTGCCAGGCTTCCCAAAGGAACCTCTAGAGAAGAAAACAAATGTTAATGACACTCTGAAGAGGCGAAATCCACTCCTTGTATAAGTCCTCAGGAACATGTCAAGGATAAGAACTATAAGTGAAAGTACCAGGAAACTCCGTCCCTTCTTTTGAGGATATGTATTGGAACCAAATGTATTCCTCCGCTTCAATATATCAGTCTCATCCCCAGAAATTCCTCTCTCTAAATTTGTCTTCAACATATTGGATAAACCCTTAACCTGATGAAGTGGCAATTGACACGTCAACAAACTGAACATATTGGCTTCAGAAAGCAAGAATTGTGCAAGATGAACTTGCCCCCCCATATTGCTGCAGAGCTGAAAAGTTGTGGTCACGAGTCATGGATGCAAGCTGCTCCAGCCCAATTCCATAATCGCCAATTGCAATAGGAGGTGCCACATTTGGACCAACCCCTGTATTGCAATAGATGAATACGAGGATTTCAGCAATCACAAGGTGTAAGGAAGAAAAGCCATCAATAACTATTTAGATTTTATGATCACAAAAGAGAGGGAGGGAAAAATCACAAATGACTATGTCTTTGCTTAATTGACTTAATGCAAGACTCGATAGAAGCTCTAGTTATAGAGCACAAAGGGACACATTTGATACACCAAATCTTAACTACCTTAATTAACATTGAGGTACCGACTAATGGCTTACAGAACTAAATAAACTTGCGATAAAGAAAGTCTCAGTCTTGGTCCTCCGACCATTTTTGGCAGGAGAGGAGGAGAGAAGCAGGAAGCCTTTTAGGGGCATACAGTTTGATGCAGCTTGTCCATAGAACAGCTGGCTGTCCACACCATTTGCACCTCTGACACACTAAATAGCTTTTTTATAACTGAAGGAGCTATTTTCTGGCTAAAAAGATCGTCCTGATGTAGATGATTATTGCGAAATGCTAGGTGCCTCATACAATAGCAGTAATATGTGGAAAGACCATATTAAAGTCTGTGAGATTTTGTGGGGCCACTACCAACTGTTCTAAAAGCTTAAGCTATAAGATGAAGGTATGGTTTATTATTCAATTACTCTAACACTCCCCATCACGCTTAATGTGGTCTTTTTGCCTAGCACTAAGCGTGGATATATTTAATTGGGGAAGCAATTGGGGCCTAGAAAGATGTGAACTTAGGACCTTCAGCTCTGATACCATGTGAGATTTTGAGGAATCACTGCCAACTGTTATTAAAGCTTAAGATGTTAGATGAAGATGTGGTTTATTATTCAATTACTCTAACAAAGTCAATGCACTACTTCATATAGATAGCCCTCATCTTTCAGTGTGTCAAAGCCATTTCCTCTTGAATATTTGAGAATGGTTATTTCTATTTAGAATAAGTCTGACCAGTGACTACTATAATGTCCACTTCTCAATTACCAGCTAATTCCAGTTGAACCTCATGCAAAGTCAAAATTGTTAATATAAAACCTTCAAAAAAAGATGCAAAGATAAGCAAAGAAAGACTTATTTACCAATCTGTCGTTCTCCTGCCAATCTGAAAAGCACAGCTGCCTAATGCAATTTTAGTGGATGGTTAGAATCAAAATCTCTCAAACACATCAAAGGAAACATTTGCACCAAAATAATCTTACTCTTATGACTTGGGCATGGGCTCTAATCATCCTTCGCCGTTGCTCTCTGTCTTCTTCCTTTCTCAAATCTAATGTATATCGAAACCGCCGAGATGCATTCAACACTAGTGCTGCTTGCTGCAAAGTTGAAGGACCTTCAGTTCAAATCCGTTCATGTCAAAGCATCTCACATCGCTTGTTTATGAGGCTTATAATGACCTTACATACATGTAGTCTCCCTTCAGCTAAGGGCTTAAGCTTTTCGATTGGATTTTCTAACAAAACCATTATATGGACGCGTTAAATGCATGTTGTTACTGCTATCAACTCCTTTTGGTTTTAACACTTATATTTCTCAATATGGAAGAGCTATTTGAATTGAATAAAGGAACAAACTTGCTCTCGCTTATTTGAAGATGCCAAAACATGAGGCCACAAGGTTCAGTCATGGCCTAGAAGTGAACAAGTGACTTAAGGTCATGGGGGCAAGGTGATGAGGCCACGAGAAGCAAGAGAGATATTTTGCCTAATATTTGAGATTGAAAATATAGCAAAGTCTTGTACAAAAGATTCGTTGATTTACTAGTCGGTGGACCCCACCAGCACTACCTTGGGTGTGCCTCTGGTGGCCGTACTAGGAACTTATAGAGGCAATGTTCAATGTCCGTTTTAACATTTAAAGAAAGTTACCTTTTGCTTTGCCTCTTTGATTTTTCAAACAAAAATATTATTTAACTTTCAAGAAATTATGCAAAAAAAAAAAGTTCTTAATGACTCTACTTATCACTATTTGTATTTTTCAAGGATTTCAATTTCGAAGTTAATAAGACTCAAACTTTAGATGATACAAGAAAAAGGAAAAAAAGAAAAGAGCAAGAGATAGAAAGCAAAAGTCTGGCTGCACACACCCTATATCCCCGGCATGAAGGCAACTGACAATGCTTCCAGTCTAACTACTGTAGTGTAGTATTTATATGTGTTAAAACTACAATAAACTTCTTGCTTTCTATTTTCCTTCTTCCCAATGACAAAATTCCACTTTTACACAATTTGGTCAACTCTCAACTTTAGATGATGTATGCAAGTTGGTAACACCCTTTGAATATGGCTTTAGTTAACCAGGGATAAAGAACCAATGTGCACTTCAGTCCAAAGCTATGGCAACCGAGCCATTTTCTCACTTAGTTAGGTCAAGCACTTGGATCTAGTTATGCCATTGCACTCGGTCCTCCATCCGAGTGCCCAACCATCTTTCCTAAGAGTATCCATCGAAGTATTTTTCCACTTTCTCCGAACATCGACATCATGATGTCACGTCATCCTACCAAGTCCTTCCATTGTTTCACATTTCCCAATCTATCTTACCCGGATGAGTTTTTCTAATCTTATCCTCAATTTAAGTCGTGCCAACTTGTCCTCAGATGCAATCGTTCCAAATTGTATATCTTTTTGGTGTATGCAAATCCAATGGAGCATTTCCAATTCTGCTATCTCATTTTGTGTACAGATTGATACTTGACAACTCAATACTCCAGATGTACAGCATTGTCAACCTTATTATTATTGTCTTGAAAAAAAAATTCATGTGTAATTGAATTGATTAAATTAAACTCGCCACTTAATGAATCCAATCTCTTGAACGAGCATATAACAGATTGAACAACGTCTTGAGTTTGCTCCAAAGCTCTTGTTTGGATTTTGCATTGACATCTTCAAGGATCTCCGTTACTCCAACTCTTTTCCACTTGAGTCAATCTCGTAATATTGCAATTTCTTGTTGTGCCACAAAAAATCTGCCATCTTACATGTCCAAACCTCCTAGAAGACGTCCCATATCTTAAACACATAAAGTGACGCACCAACTTTCAGATAGAGTCGCTTACGAATCAAATCATGCACATCATTCCCAAAACATACTCATTTTTGCTATGAACATAGTAACATGCATGGGGAAAGAGAAATATAGGAGGCAAGGAGATGGTCTCATACATTAATAGAAAATCAACTAGAAGTCTAGGCACCGGTGCAACACATACTCCTTTTGATTAATACCTCACCATTAAGTTTCATAGAGCCTACGAAAATTAGAACTAAGATACATAGTTCGTGGGTTTGATTTGCCCAACGCTTCTGTGCATATATTATGAGGATTTACGACCAGATCCAACTCAGCATTCATCAGTTCCCCTTAGCAACTAAAGTGTGTCTTCATCTAATTCTTGCCCGTGAAAACCATTGACATTCTTTCTACAAACTCAGAGAACCGGAAGCTAAGGAACGAATGCTATACAGACCCTCTTCAGAATAATCACATGTCAAATTGCGAAAAAACCATATACAGTTGTGTTTTCCTATTTTTTTACCGAATGGGTCGGGTCCCCTAAAGTAGCATCTACAGCAGCATGTCAATAGGTTCTTCAATACTCGGGCTAATGACCCCGCAAGTACCTGAAATTTTATCCATTTTACAATCAAGTACATGAACTTATTCATCATGAAATCTGACTCAATGTGAGGCATTTGTTAAATAAATTGCCATGTCATGTGATTTTGTTGAGGTGGCTCGCTTCGCAGAGGTTAAGCCCAATTGATAACGTGTCTCGCTTACTAAGCAAAAATTATTTCATCTACATCTAGATGTTGGGTGATGAGGAGAGAGAAATAATGCAGACTTGGATGATTTTGGCCATCCAATATGTCCCTGTTGGCGTGGCATCATTCCATGAGGCCACATCAAACACGATGAGTATAGTCAACAGTTATTTACCTGCGTTCCTTCCATGGTTTTAATAGGAGTTTCATATCGATCCACATTTGAAAATTTGAGGTACTTGATTGAGGAAAAGAAAGTTTGGGTACTCTAGTATAAGACGGGCAAAAGTTCAGGTACTTGCGGTATCGTTACCTCTTTACATTTAAGCAAACAACAAGTGCTATATCATAATTCGCGCTTACTACACTCCCATTGCGTTGTGAGACATTGCAATTGAATCAAGATGGCATTGCATTAGCCTGAAATAGCAGTTGCCTACGTACAATGTACTGAGCATGAGGCGCACAAGTAGCAATTCATACAAAATGTATGCAAATGAATGAGTTTGAACCATTTGCCTAGTCGGGCAGATTGGCTACATAATGGTAAGTTTCACATCGATCCGACTGCAGCCGGATTTCTGGTGGCCCTCTCCGGCACAATAGCAGACACGTTATCATTGGGACAACAGCATCTAGAGAAAAAAAAAAACACGTGCACACGATGTACATCGGCAACGAATAAAAGAGAAGAAGCGAAATAAGAAATGAGGGTTACCCTCCATCTTTTGAGAGTCTCTATGGAGGCATTCTTGGTATGCGTGATGTCGAAAGGGCCGGGCGTGGTCGAAACTTCGTCGTCGTCGTCTTCTTCCCTGGGGGAGCAACGGCCCACCTCCACATCGGGCTGCAGGCGGGAGATCGAGGGGAGTGGGAAGAGCCCGTTCGACGACGAGGTACTCATGGCGTGCCGAATCCGAAACGCTAAACACTGTCGCAAGGAGAGATGGCACACCCAGGCCAATAAACAAGCTTCTAACGGCTCATTTGGGGCCACCACCTTCGCGTGACGAGAGAAAGGAACAAAAACCTCGAATCAGGTAAAAAAGCAGGCAAAAGAAAAGACCAGTAGAAAAACAAAACAAAGAAAGGTAAATGCGCAACGGGCGGTTGTCTAATGAATAGAACACGCGTGAATAGCGGTGCAATCGGCCAACATTTGGCGGCAGCGGCGAGCACGAGGATGCCCCCGAGCTCTTTAGGGCTCGGAGCGCAGATGGGAGGAAACAGACCCCTACGAACGAACGAACGAACGAACAGATACCAGAACGCAAGAGAGAAACCGAGCTGCCGGGAGGGTGAGGAATAGCTGGGGAGATGGTGGTTACCGGAAACGGAGGGGAATTCCACGGGCCTCCGGCCAGAAGCAAAGGTTGGCCAAAAGAGCGAACGATTCTCCTCCCTCGGAATATAATGATATCTCGAACCGCGTCGAAATGAAAGAGGGAGGAAATTTCCTTCAGCCTTTTGCATCGTGGCTGGGTGCAGACGAAGCTTCGAGGAAGCTTCGCGCCAAAAATTGTCAAGCATTCTTGTCACCTTTTCTACGATTTTTTTTAATCATGGGGTATCCCGTATTGGAAGTATGACGTTTTAAATCAAAAAACACACCCACACACATATATATACATACACATATATATATATATGTATATGTATGTATAAACGTCGACGTTCGTGGGTTTTCTTTCTTTTTTTGGGTAAAAATGTTTTAGGATTTAAATAGTACGGGGTTCGTTGTCATGGGTGGGTCAACGACGGACCTAATGTTGTCATGAGAAGGGGTGGGCCAACGATTGACCTAAATGTAAATCCATGCACCTCGACCAAAGTAATGGGAACCTGCAGTGTCAAAGAGGACCGCCCCTTTTAGTCCCTGAAAGACGCGGTCGGTGTGCTTGTCTTTCTTTACTTTATGTCCTATAATGGGTTGACGCGTTTCGGCTTTAGTTGGAATAAAAACAAAGAGAAATTCGATCTCTCTTCTTCCTGCTTCGTCGTCCAGGAGTACCCGCCTCGTTCGTGGCTCCGCCTTCTTACCCGTCCAGATACAGATCTGGTCTCGGGGAACTCCCCGTCTTCCCAACGGACAGCTCAGGGAACTGGAAGCTAAGGAACGAATTCTATGCAGCCGCTCTTCAGGTTAATCACATGTCAAATTGCGAAATAACCCTATACAGTTGTGTTTTCCTACATTTCTACCAAATGGGTCGAGTCCCCCGAAGTAGCATCTACAGCACCATGTCATTAGGTTCTTCAATACTCTGGCTAATGACCCCGCAAGTACCTGAAATTTTATCCATTTTACATTCAAGTACATGAACTTATTCATCATGAAATCTGACTCAATTTGAAGCCTCTGTTGAATAAATTGCCATGTCATGTGATTTTGCTGAGATAGCTCGCTTGGCAAAGGTTAAGCCCAATTGATGATGTGGCTCGCTTACTAAGCAAAAATTATTTCATCTACATCTAGATATTGGGTGAAGAGGAGAGAGAAATAATGCAGACTTTGATGATCTTAGCCATCCAATATTATATATCCCTATTGATGTGGCTCCCCCTTTCCTTGGGCACATCTGAGGACTGAGACGCAGATGCACCCGTCCGCGCTCCACCTCTTATGGGCACAGCGCCCTCGTTGTGGTCCCACACGTACTCAAGAGTCGGCTGTGATACCACTTGCAATACTACGGACCTACACAGTGTAACATTATCCGCTTTTGGTCCACTGACCATCACAATTTTAAAACGCGTTACATAAATATAGAACTCCGAACCTTATAAGTCTATTCATGACTCCCTCTTTAGGCAATATGGGACAAGAGTGGTTCTCACCTTTTCTGTGCACGTCCAAGGACCGAGGCACAGATGCACCGCTAGCCCTCCTCCCTACACACCACCACCTAGGCCGTCACACTTACGGTATCGGTTCCTCTTGACATTTAAGCAAACAACAAGTGTTATATCATAATTCACGCTTACTACACTCCCATTGCATTGTGAGACATTGCAATTGAATCGAGATGGCATTGCATCAGCCTGAAATAGCAGTTGCCTACGTACAATGTACTGAGCATGATGTGCACACGTAGCAATTCATACAAAATGTCTGCAAATGAATGAGTTTGGACTATTTGCCTAGTCAGGCAGATTGGCTCCACAATGGTAAGTTTCACATCGATCCGACTGCAACAGGAACGGATTTCACGAGGCACTCTCCAGCAAAATAGCAGACACGTTATCAATGGGACAACAGCATATAGAAAAAAGAAAAACATGTGCACACGATGTACATCGACGACGAATAAAAGAGAAGAAGCGTAATAAAAAAAAGGAGGCTTACCCTCCATCTTTTGAGAGTCTCTATGGAGGCACTCTGGGTATGCGTGATGTCGAAAGGGCCGGGCAGGGTCGAAACTTCGTTGTCGTCGTCTTCCTTGGGGGAGCAACGGCCCACCTCCACATCGGGCTACAGGCGGGAGATCGAGGGGGGCGGCAATAGCCCGTTCGACGACGAGGTACTCGGCGCGTGTCGAGCCCGAAACGCTAAACACTGTCGCAAGGAGAGATGGCACACCCAGGCCAATAAACAAGCTTCTAACGGCTCATTTGGGGCCACCACCTTCGCGTGACGAGAGAAAGGAACAAAAACCTCGAATCAGGTAAAAAAGCAGACAAAAGAAAAGACCAGTAGGCCCACAAAACAAAGAACGGTAAATGCACAACGGGCGGTTGTCTAATGAAATAGAACACGCGTGAATAGCGGTGCAATCGGCCAACATTTGGCGGCAGCGGCGAGCACGAAGATGCCCCCGAGCTCCTTAGGGCTCGGAGCGAAGATAGGACGAAATAGACTCCTTCCTACTCACGAACAAGCGAAGATAGGAGGAAACAGACCCCTAATCACGAACGAACAGACACCAGAACGCAAGAGAGAAACCGAGCTGCCGGGAGGGCGAGGAATAACGGGGGAGATGGTGGTTACCGGAAACGGAGGGGAATTCCACGAGCCTCCTGCCTGAAGCAATGGTTGGCCAAAAGAGCGGACGACTCTCCTGCCTCGGAATATATCTCGAACCGCGTCCAGATGAAAGAGAGAGGAAATTTCCTTCAGCCCTTTGCATCGTGGCTGGGTGCAGACGAAGCTTCCGCGCCAAAAGTTGTCATGCGTTCACGTCGCCTTTTCCACGACCTTTTTAATCATGGGTATCCCGTTTTAGAAGTATGACGTTTTAAATCAAAACACACACATATACGTATAAACGTCGACGTTCGTGGGTTTTCTTTCCTTTTTTTGGTAAATATGTTTTAGGATTTAAATAGTACAGGGTTCGTTGTCAAGGGAGGGTCGATGATGGACCTAATGTTGTCAGGAGAAGGGGTGGGTCAACGGTTGACCTAAATGCAAATCCAATGCACGTCGATCAAGTAATGGGAAAGTAGTAGTAGCAGTAGGTATCCGGCAACCCGCAGCGTCAAAGAAGACGGCCCCTTTTGTCCCTCAAGGACGACGCGGTGTTGCGCGTTTTTCTTTTCTTATGTCCTATAACGAGTTGACGCGTTTCTGCTTTTAGTTGGAATAAAAACAAAGACGAATTCGATCTCCCTTCTTCCTCCTTCGTCCTCCGAGAGTACCCGCCTCGTTCGTGGCTCCGTCTTCTTGCTCGTCCAGATACAGATCTGGTCTCGCGGAACTCGCCGTCGTCCCCTGTTGTCGGCTATGTTCGTATATCAAAAATTAAAATTAAATATCAGAAAAATTAATCTGAAAGCTGTACATAAATAAATAAACAGAATATTGATCCGAGTCCAACGAAATAACGTCGCGTCCTTAAGACAAATTTAACACATCAATCAGTACCCGAAGATATTGGATAATCGTTTCCCAGGATAAAACGGATCTTGTTCCTCTGAAGCGGTACGTATTCAGAGGACTCTTTCGAATGTAATTTTGCATAAACAATCGCAAAGAACAAATGTGTTTTTTCAGAAATGTCAAAAAAAAATACAAATGCTTTCGGAAAAAACCGACTGCAATATATAGTCACGGTTAAAAAAAAATGAAGAGTCACGAATGAACCTCAAATCCTTTTGTGAGGTTTAACTATTTAAACCCATCTCTCATCTCTATTCTATTTAATGCATGACTCCTCCATTCACATCTCTTATTCACTTTACAAGGGATTTTCACCCAAAATTCCAACATTCCCAACGAGCAGCTCCATCGCTGGCCATGAGGAGTTCCATCTCCGGATCTGGAGGAACTAGCTGCTGCCCCATCTCCAGATCTGCAGCCATGGCGTTGGAGGTTTCGTTGACAAAACAAGTGCAGTCGGATGAATGGAGCTTGGGGTCCGTCACACACGCGAAAAACACAAACACACAGTCCGTCTCATTTCACCTTTTTCCCCTATATTTCCACTCCACCACCATCGCCATCTCTCTCGTCAGCGTCACCATCTCTTCGCTCCATCTGTCCCCCACAGTCCTCTGCATTGTTTAGTTCATCGCAACCCCTCGACAAGGACAGCGAACTACCCAATCTACAAGTTAGGCCAGATCTGGAGTCATGACCGCAAGCAACGACGGGTCATGGATGGAGGAGAAAGAAGAGCAAAGTTAAAAGTTCTATTTTATTTTATAACTCAGCGGACACGTATCAATCTATTATTAGACATGAGTAAAAAATACATATCACATCCATAATTGACGTGATCCTTCATAACCATTGAATATTTTATCCTAAAAATTGGTTGTGTTTCTAGAGGCCGACCAGAGATTTGATTTTTCACACGACAAGATACTTCTTAGACACGTCCGACACGGTATAATGCGATCGATAGCAGTATATGGTGAAAGCCTTAGACAAACTCCACTTTATTCTAGGAGCGTGCATGGCGAGTGATTCGATCCTCAAAAGTGAAGACAAGACTCGAGACCCCTTTTCGGGCCTATAACAAATTCCAGAAAGTTCAAAACTGGCGAAAGGATGAGCTAGTTGTGGAACTAGCTGGTACCTAAGGATTGATATTTTCTTTTTTTCTCGAAATTTCTAACTTGAAAGTTTTATTGAGCCTTATCTTCTAAATAATGATTGAATAACGAAATATCAGATTTCCATTTATATAAGTGAATTTTACGAAGTCAAATCAATTCTTTGCTCGAAGATGTTTCTATTTTAGGTCCTTTCGATCCAAAATAGTCGATTCTACCACATAACTGATCTAAGGGGCTTAATCGATGGTTCTAGTGCCAGAAAAGAATTGAATTAGGCATTAATAGCATCGAATTCTTGATATTAGGAAGTGAACTGATTTTATCTCAGAAAGAGCCCGAATCGAATCAAACCAAACCGAATCGATCAAGGCGCTCGCTAGTTCATAGCTTGCGCAATTTAATGCGACGAAAAAACCGAAGGGTGAATTTTTGCCTCATTCATTCATGGAGGGCACAAATCATTACCAAAGAATTGACGGCCAAAATCGCACGCCGCTAAAAAACAAAAGAGGAGGAAGCAAGTGGGAATGCTCGTTGATGCCCATGGACGGAAGTGCACACGTGGTCCGCGCGGTGCGCGTCCTTCACGCGCAGCTGTGAAGAGAGCGCTAAAAACAAGTTGCACATTCCCCGAGTGAAAATGACCGATGCTTCACGGGCGGAAAAGTCTACACGCGCTTTCTTCCATTTTGAAATTTGAATCTTTTTTTTTTTTTTTTATCTATCATATCTCTTTTAACTCTCATTTTTCTGACTTTTTTTCTACCTCTCATGAAAAGCAAGAATCAAATTCCGTACTTGTTAATCTCACAAATTCATTTACCAATAGGATCGCATGCCTATTAACTCAAAAATCCCCCGTTCAATAAGTAGGACTTTAGATAATTTTTGATACTGTTGGTATGTGGGACTTCATTGGGTTGAGGAGCTTTCAATAATTTAGTGAAAGCGAAGTTGAAAGGAAAAAAGAAAAATTCACTTATCTTAAAAGCATCCTTTCAAAAATACCAAATGCCAATGTTAGGTAGGACTTGCATCGGATTGAATGGCCTTTTTTTTTTTTGTCAAGATTTAAAGGACTTTGGAAATGCTAATTTTCGCTCACGTGCTCTCGACTTTGTCTTAAAGGCATTTGGAGGCCCAAGTGCCTTTTTGTATGCTAAACCAAACGCACTTGAAATGGAGAAGGAGAGTAGCAATGGACCAAATAAAATTCTAGATAAGTACATTTGAAGTCTTAAAACTTATTACGAATGTGCAATTGAATCTCATAACTTACAAAATAGGTGCAATCAAGTCCTAAAACTTGTCAAATTAGCGTGGTGAGGGTAACACCAGAATTTGAATAATTTAGCAAAGGCAAAGTTGAAAGAAAAGAAAAATTCATTAACTCTAAAACCATCCTTCCAAAAAAAAAGAAAAAAACTAAAGTCCAATGATAGGAGGTGGGACTTGCATTGGATTAAGTAACTTTGAAAGTGCTAAATCGGGCAACCAAATACCTCAACTATGTCTCTCAACTATGTCCCAAAAGGCGTTTAGAGGCCCAAAGACCTCGCCGAATCAGATGCACTCGAAACGGAGGATGGGACCATCGGCCAACCGAATAAAACTCCATAGCAGCGCATGATATCGAAACCCTTCGCGCGGTTAATATCCTCGGGAGTATTCATCCAGCACATCGAATAAAAACTCTATCTACCGAACCTTTTTACGAAGAGGGAAATGTCAGGAATGTCACATCAAATTGTTCCCCGCGACATGCCCTCCAATCAAGTGTCCCATCACAGCAAAGCACCCCTGGCATGGCGTACTGGCCCCAAACTTCAGGGGATCGCAGTTCGCACCACTGCAAAATCCCTACAATCCCAAAAGAAAGGGACCGAAAAACAAAAAACGGGAAAGACGTTCTCTTTAACAAAGCAGCCTTTGAATTTGGGCTCGAGGCCCAAATCGGCCCTCAAATCAACGTCCAAGATTCGCCTTCATGCCGCAAGGAAAATCCAGAGCCGTCCGATTACTGACTCCCTCCCACCATATAAAACGAGGCCACAAAAACCCTAGAGACCCTTCCGAGAGAGAGAGAGAGAGAGAGAGAAGCACTCGCTGTGACCACCGCCGAGAGACACCGCGCAAGGACCGGGCGTACCCGGTGAGTAGCACCACCTCTGCGTTTCCATGTCGATGGGATCGGTGTGCCCTAGTCTTCCTCGTTCCTGCCGTGTCTTGCTTGCCAGTTTTCGTGTGCTGCACTCGTTTGATCAGCCTGAGGATTAGTCCCCGCGACGCCATTACTCCTGCTTTTTTCTTTTTTCTTTTTTTGTTTCCCAATTGCCCGCCTATTGTTGTCTTCGCGCCCGTTCTCGCCTGATGATACGCGGTGAATGTTCCAGTTGCCGAGCTCGGGCTGTTGGTGGACGAGTAATATTGTCGATGAACTTGGGGTTGCTAGTTCGTTTTTTGTCCTATATTTGTGGCGCGCCAGAGTGTAGTGGGGTAGGCTCTGTTCTCTTCGAGGTTCCCTGCTCAGGTTTGAATACGGAGAAGACTTGAAATTTGCCCTTGCCCAAATCCGATGTCTATCGGTTAGTAGTAGCGAAAAGGGCTTGTGATTATTGGGTCGTCGCTCTATTTACGAAGCTCGTTCTCGCGGACTTGTTCTAGTTGCTTGCGGAGCAGTCCGATTGCGAAATGTGATTACGAATTGGATAGGATGCACTTGTGAATTTTCACCGTTTTGTCCTCATTCCATTGTTTGCTGAATGTAGTCTTGACTTAAACAACTATTTGATGTTGCAACCTCGAAAACGAAACCGTGCCTGAATTCTTGTTATTTCGTCAGTGATTGCAGAGAAATGGGTGGGGAAGAAGTCAAGGCCGTAATTCCGGAGTCAGTTTTGAAGAAGCAGAAGAGAAATGAGGAGTGGGCATTGGCTAAAAAGCAAGAGCTTGAATCAGCGAAGAAAAAGAATGCTGATAATAGGAAATTGATCTACAGCAGGGCAAAGCAATATGCCAAGGAGTATGCCGAGCAGGTATAGACATAGACATTAGTCTTCATAAGGTTGTCAAATTAAACCGTGTATCCAACCCTGGAGCTCACCTTTTTGTGTTTCCTTCCAGGAAAAGGAGCTGATTCAATTGAAGCGCGAAGCAAAGTTGAGAGGAGGATTTTACGTTGACCCGGAAGCTAAACTTTTGTTTATCATTCGCATCCGTGGGTATGTCTTCCGTGTCTTACAGAATACGAATATGACATTTTTTCCCAGAATTTCTTATGCGAGTATCTTTGACTTTCAGTATCAATGCCATGCATCCAAAAACAAGAAAGATTTTGCAGCTACTGAGACTGAGACAGGTAATCTTTTTGTTATCACTTATTGAGACAGGTCCTTCCATTACTTTGTTGCATTTGGAGAAGTTATTTGAGCAGTAAAATAGCCTTTCCTGAAGGCTCGATTTTTGTCATAGCTTAATTTGATTTGGATGGAGTTTCAGCTGGTTTTTTTCTGTAGGATTTGTTTGTTGATTGGTGCTTGTGACCATGTAATCTGTTTCTTATATATGGCTTTACAATTCTTTTGGCTACAAAGTTATCTCTTTTCGTGCGGTGGCTAGAAGTTGAATGTTTCTAATTAGCAAATCTATACTAACATTTGTCTTGACTTAAATCTTCTTTGGATATAGATCTTCAATGGGGTGTTTCTCAAAGTCAATAAAGCAACCGTGAACATGCTTCACAGGGTTGAACCCTATGTAACTTTTGGGTACGTGGTTCTGCTCCATAATATGGATTTAGATCTATTTTGCCCGTTAGGCTGCCTAGTGAATATGCGTATTTTCAGATATCCCAACTTAAAGAGTGTGAGGGAGCTGATATACAAAAGGGGCTACGGGAAGCTCAACAAGCAGAGAATTGCTTTGACGGACAACACCATCGTCGAACAGGTCCGTTTTTGCCCTTATATCATCTCATACCTTTTGGGGTGATCTCCATACTTCTCCGGATTTATAAGAGACCTGATACATTCTGTTTGATGAGCAGGCTTTGGGTACACATGGAATTATCTGCACGGAAGATCTCATCCATGAGATAATGACAGTGGGACCTCATTTTAGGGAAGCCAATAACTTCCTATGGCCCTTTAAGCTCAAGGCACCGTTGGGTGGACTCAAGAAGAAAAGGAACCATTACGTTGAAGGTGGAGATGCTGGCAACCGTGAGAACTATATCAACGAATTGATCCGAAGAATGAATTAAGCATTTTATACCGCGATCAAATTCAATGTGGGATTTTGAATGTTTGGTTGGCTTTGCATCGTTTTTGAGTTAAGACTGCTCAGTTTTGAAATCAGACAGTCTTGAGTTGGAGATCCTATCCCATGACAATTGAGATACATCCTTTGCCTTTTCTTTTGGCTGTTACGTGTTTTCCTTATTCCTTACTGATAAGTTGCGAATGGTTTAGAGGATTGGAAATGGCACAATGTATCGGCGAATTATTGTGCTGAGTACATATTGGATGGTTTTCTCAAACAACGCTTAGCCACGACAGGATACTCTTTGGCAGCCTCATCTGTCATCCCCAAGTTCACTATTGACCCTTTTGCAAGTTTGCCACCGATGTGTACATAAGCATTTGCCAATATTTTTCTTTTTCCTTGATAGGACCAAAGGGCATGAGCATTACAAAGTTCTCATTTGCTTGTGCTACCAAAATCCACGAAGCCATCTTGTTGGAACCAGATGGCGGTAACGACAGCATCCTCTTTTATCTGAAGTAGCAAATTTGCTAGGTTTGAAAGTCTTGGGTAACATTCTCTACTCATGAAGTATGGTAGAAAAATCTTCAGCCCTTTGCTAGTGCCTAGTCTTCCGAACTATATGCATATCAACCGCTAATTCTAGAATTTATGCTATCATTTTTAAGCTTAAGTCAATATTTAGTCAAAACTAAGTCGAATTTGTTTTCTAAGTTTTGGCGGAAAAGTGTCAAAAAAGTCATAAATTTTTTGCATTAGTGCCATTTTAATTCTAAACATTTTTTTGATATCAATTCAGTCCTAAACCTTTTTGCATTGGTGTCAATTTAGTCCTAAACCTTTTTTTGATGCCAATTAAGTCATAAACCTTTTAAATTGATATCAATTTAATCATAAACCTTTTGTTTTTGTGCCAATTTAGTTCTTCCGGCTAATTTTGATCGGAATTTGCCGACGTGGACACCTGCCGGCCGGCGACAACGTTGACAAATTAAATAATATTTTAATATTTTTTGAATATTTATTTTTTATTCCTTTTTTTTCACCTTTTTTTTTTTTTGTTTCTTCTTCCTCTGGCCGGTTGTTGGTCCGGCGAGCTCGACCTTGCCAGATCCAGTGAGGTCGGGTCTCGCTCGACCATGGCGAGGCTCGAGCCCAAGTTGAAGGCTGCGGTGAGGGCGAGCCTCACCCAACCGTCGGTGAGGCCCGACCTCGCTAGATCCGGCAAGGTCGGGCCTCGCCTGACCATGGCGAGGGTGAGCCTCGCCCAGCTGCTGGTGAGACCTGACCTCGCTAGATTCGGCGAGATCGGGCGTTGCCTGACTATGGCAAGGCTTGCCCTCGCCGCAACCTCTGACGAGGGCTAGACTCAACCTCGCCAGATCCGACAAGGTCGGGCCTCATCCGACCATGGCGAGGCTCACCCTCGCCACGGCTTCTGGTGAGGGCGCGAGCCTCACCATGGTCGGGGGAGGCTCGACTTTGCCGGGTTTGGCGACTGGCTAGAGGAAGGAGATACAAAAAAAAAAGTAGAAAAAAATAAAAATTCAAAAAAATATTAAAATATTATTTAATTTGTTCACGTCAATGCCTCGTTGGCGCTAGTGACCGGTCGTTGGCCGACAAGCGTCCACGTCGGCAAATTCCGATTAAAATTGGTCGGAAGGACTAAATTGGCATAAAAACAAAAGGTTTAGAACTAAATTTGCACAAATTTAAAAGGTTTAAGACTTAATTGGCATAAAAAAAAAGGTTTAGGATTAAATTGGCACAAATGCAAAAGGTTTAGAATTGAATTTGCACCAAAAAAAGGTTTATGATCAAATTGACACTACTATAAAAAGTTTAAGACATTTTTAGCACTTTTCTCAAGTTTTGACTTTCTACGTGAATTTTTCTGTGCGACTAGCTTTTGCGGTTTTTTTTTTCCCGAGTAAGAAGGATGGGGGCGGCAACACTTTTTGGGTGTTACCATAAGAGTTGCACATTAGCAATCGAACATTTTATTCGAGCTCTAGCTACAATTCATTTTGAGTGAACCCGTCACCTCTGTCCCACCAAGGTGCTAAGTGGAAGTAGAGTCTAAGCTGAAGGGATTTAAAACATGGGATTATGGAGTCCAAACCATTTGAGAGTAACTCCTACATCAAATCTCTCAATATATTTTTAATTATTTTGGAACGGTCGTGATTTTGATTTGAGTTGTATATTTCAACTTTTGGTTTCACTTGTAGTTTATAGTTGATAATTGTAACTTATAACCATATTCAAACGCATATGGATTGACATTTACTCATCGTTCTCCATTATCTGGGGCCAAAAGCCCATCGGCCGGATACCTTCATCTGTAATTAGTTGAGAATTAAATAATTCCCTTGATCAATGTACAATTCCATCATTGTAATTGTATCTTTCAACTATGATGGCCTCATTTAATCACTAAATAGAAGAACAGACTTGCTACGACGTGCCACGTCTATGAAATACCAAAATACAAATCTACTTCTGATGAAAATATCACATGAGAATGAGGGAATATGATGTGGCTTCAAGGATACGTGAGATTAAAATAAGTGACGTGGGATTTTAAGGACATAATTTTGTCTTCGAGGCATCTCAAAGATGGATGTTTTCTTTTCAAAGATATATTGTTTAGCCGAATTTCTTGTGAATCAAATAACGTGATCATTTTATATTTAAGTTGGGAGGGTTAGAAAAAGAAAAGTTTAAGTTTCTTTTTTTATTTGGCTATATGTTTACAAAGTAACTTAGAGGAAAACAATGTCAATCAATTGACTGAAGTGGAGCGTCTTTATTGCATTTCTAATAAATGGAATGGCAATTCAAAAAAGATACGTTTAGACTGATGATTTTATTTTCAAGAGCGTAAAATATCAAATTCATTTTTCTTTTTTCTTTAAGTATACGGATGGGGAGGGATGATCGGTCTAGCAGTCTCTTTTGGGCATATAAAGGTTTCACGTTCACTACAAAATTTTTTGTTTTAGTTGTAATTACTGCGCACCATCCACGACATGAGGGTATAATGTTGATAAGCTCCTCACCACAACACCATCAAGATATTAACAATCAAGAAATCACTCCACAAAAGTTATGTCACAATTAAGCAACACAACACGAGTTATACAAAAGTTTGCTCGCGATGTAAATTGACTGTCATCTTCATGACACTGAGCCAACCACCCGATGCGAGAAGAATGAAAGTGGACCCAAGATTGCCTTTTTTCTCTTCGTCCATTTTTTTTTTAATATAAATTGACCCTCTGTCCCTCTAATTATTTACCATTCCTGAATCGTCACTCATTCACTTACTTAACCTCTCCTATCATTTTTTTTTTGCTGTGTTCGATTTTCTAAATTTTTATTCAACATCAAATTGGATAGGATAAGATATGAATTATTATATTTTGCTATATCTCATCCACTGTTCAGTGAATAATAATAATAAAACTGGATATTTTCTTATCCTTTCATATTGGCAAAAGGACACCAGAAGCGCCATAACTTGTGTACGAAGATCATTTTGGTGCCGTAACTTTTTTTCGGATTACTTTGATGTCAAGTCAGAGGAAAATAGATCACTTTAGTGATGTCATTTATATTAAAAAAAAATGATCTGACTTGTACACGTGAAAATTATGTGGCTTTTTTCGAATTTTTAATTTTTTGATTAAAAAAAAGAGTTGTAGTAGCGGTGAGGGAGCTTTCGCCATTGCTGCCGCTAACCCACCAACGCCGAGAAGGGCCAGCGGTGGTGGGCAGAGTGATCGGCGAGGGTCGGATCCAGCGAGGCGAGACCTCGCCATCGCGATCCAAGCGACGACAAGGTCTGGCCTCGCCTTTGTTGGGCAAGGCGAGACCTCGCTGTCGTGACCTAGGTGACGACGAGGTTGGCCTTGCCGTCGCGGGGCCTGGCGACCCTTGCTGAGACCCAGCGAGGGCCAGATTCGGCGAGGTGAGACCTTGCCGTTGCCTGGTCGAGACAGTGAGGTCTCGCCTCGCCCAGCAAAGGCGAGGCCAGACCTCGTCGTCGCCTAGGTCGCGACAGCAAGGTCTCGCCTCGCCGGATCCAACCTTTGCTGGGTCTCGGTGAGGGTCGTCGGGCTCCGGCTAGGGGTCGATGACCCTTGCTGACCACTTTGCCCACCACTGCTGGCCCTTCCCGGCGGTGGTGGGTTGGCGGCAGCAGCGGCGAGGGCTCCCTCGCTGCTGCTGCAACATTTTTTTTTTCTATATAATTTAAATTTTTTTTCTAAAAAAGTACACATCAGCGGGTTAAACGACGTCGTTTTTGGTTTTTAATGCTATATGGACCTCTCTAGCAAGCCATGTCAGCGCCACATCAGATTTCCGCGCGAGCCACGTCAGCATTGGCACTAAAATAATCGTTTTTCAAAAAAGTTGGCACCAAAGTGTTTCGAAAAAAAGTTATAGCATCAAAGTGATCTCCGTACACAAGTTGTGGCACTTCTGGTGTCATTTTGTCCTTTCATATCCATTACTTGGTAGAAACTGCCTATGAGTATAAATGCACAAACATAAGTAGTAAGAATATCTCATTATTTACTGATAAAGAAAGCGGAAATGCACAAATGGAGACTATCTCCAACAATCAACGCATAATTATTGGACAATCTAAACCTTAGACAGTAAAGGAACCATTTTAGAGTCATGTAATCAATTATGACAAGAATGTATATGGACTAGAGCAACATTGACGAGATAGACTAGTCACAAAATGCTAGATCTAGTAAAAGAAAGAAAACACGATCATTTACTTTGGTGATTTCAAAAACTATAGTGTTTTGACTCTCTCCCTATTTTCGTGTAGAACCAAACGGTTACGGATGAGAAAGAGTTTTAATTCTTGTGTGCTTCCATAAAGTTTTGAAACGAACAAGAGAGCCACGCATGAGTCATGAAATTTCAACGTGAACCGAAGTTACAGAAAAGAAGAAAGATAGGACATTTTCGGCCGACCTTATCTTGTCCTGGACAACAACCAAACATAAGATAGGATTAAAATGGGGAAATTATCTAATTAGTTATAAACCTATTGTATAAATACCAATTCAGTTACAAACTTTTCAATTCTTTTCAATTTAGCTTTAAACTTTTGTATGAAATTTCAATATAGTCTTTCTAGCCAATTTTCATTGAAAATCACTAATGTGGCAATGTACCACGATGGATTGTTGATAATGATTGGACCGACACATCAACGATTTTTCGCAAAAATTGGCAAAATTGAAATGTGTAAGATTGAATTGACATTTGTATGATAAGTTTAGGATTTGTAGTTTTCCTAGATAAAAATAATCATATCTTGACTACTAAAAGTAGCCTTGCTCTCTAAACAATTTTTCAATTTCACTTTTTTTATCTTTCTTTTTATAAAGATTTAATTGTGCTCAAAATATTGCAAAAGAGAACAACCATAATTAAGGAGAATTGCATAATATATAGTGAGCCAAGAAACTAAAAAAAAGGGGCCAATTCCACAAAAAAGCCTGAACTTTGTGTATAGTATCAAATTTGGTCTGAACTTTATTTTGTCTAAAAAAAATCATTAATTGTCATCCGTATCCTGAATTTTGCCCTCGTTAACCCTCTCATAGTCATCGTTAGTCATCTCACGTAGCATTTTCACGTCAGCAAAAATATCCACCACAGCAAGCTGACGAGGATATAAAGGCAAAATTACACTTGGGCTTTCACTTCTTCATCTCTAACACACGATTTATGAGATTGGGAGAGTTCTCCCTAGGGTTTTCTTTCTTCATCGAATATGCGTGCGTGAGACTTCAACTCGTCTGGAGATCTCGCTGCTCGCTTGCTCACTTCTCACATGGAGACGCTCACTCTCGCACATACTCATGCTCGGTCGCTCAGAGACGTCGTTTCCTTCTGAAATTTTGGGCTCGAAGGATCTTTTCTTGCTCAAGGGTCGAAGCGAACAGAGAGTTGAAGGCATTGAACAGAAGGTCTTCTTCTTCTCTTCCTATCCTATTGGACTTATCAAATTACGGTCAACGTGTGCTTGATGGTTTTGTCTAAAAGTGATCTATCTCTAAAAAATGAAGTCAATTGAAATTTTCTGGGTATAACGAACTTGTGAAGTTGCTAGATCTCTAGAATTCTCTGGCCTGGAATGAATTTGATAATGGCCAGAGGTGAATATGTCATGACTTGGAGTCTTGGCTCCATTGACACCATCGTGCTTGCCGTGTAAATGGTCTCTTGTTATCTACAAGGGCATCTAAGGAACAGGTGATGAATGTTGAAAAAACAAGAGTCGTCCATCCTAATGGAAATGTAAAAATGGAGCGCGCAAAAGGGTGAAATGTTGTTCTTGTCGGGGAAGTGACTCATGTGATTCTTTGTCAAATTATATTGCCTGAGTGTCGTAAACGGACTGCATCAGAGGAGCAGATGTCGAAGTTATATTGTGAAATAGACAAACCACAGTTATTGATGACATTCAAGACTCGATGCACACTACCATCACAACTTTCATTGGCAATATAATTTGACAAAGAATCATGAGCCACTTCCCCACAAAGACGACACTTCACCTTAGTGCGCTCCACTTTTACATTTCCATTAGGTTGGACGAGTCTTATGTTTCCAACATTTGTCAAACGTTCTTTAGATGCCCTTGTAGATAACAGGAGACCATTTACCCGGCAAGCACGAAGGTATCAACGAAGTCCAAGACTCCAAGTCATGAGATATCCACCTCTGGCCAGGATGAAATTCATTTCAGGCTCAAGCTCCGACATGATCAAATTCATTCTAGGCCAGAGGATTCAAGAGACCTAACAACTTCATATATTCTTTATACCTATAAAATTTCAATTGATTTCATTTCCAAGAGATAGATCACCTTTAGACAAAACCATCAATAACACGATGACCATAATTTGATATGTCTAATAGGATAGTAAGAAGAAGAAGAAGAAGAAGAAGACCTGTTCAATGCCGTCAACTCTCTGTCCACTTTGACCCTTAAGCAAGCGCACACCGTTTGGGCCCAAAATTTTAGACGGAAATGACTACTTTGAGCGACCAAGCGTGAGTATATTCAAGAGTGAACATTTTTGTGTGAGAGAATGAGCGAGTGAGTAAGCGTGTATTTGACGAAGAAAAGAAAATAGCATAACTTAGAAATGAAGAAATGAAGGTCTAGATGTAGTGTTGCCTTTATCTCCACGTCGGTTTGCTATGGTGAATATCAACGCTCACATAAAAATGTCACATCTAATGACTAATGTGACCGTGGATAGAAGGTTAACGGGAGTCGGATTTGAGATATGAATGAAAATTTATGATTTTTTCTTAACAAAATAAAATTTGGGCTAAGTTTAGGATTAGACCTAAAATTCGTGCTTTTTTTGTTTTTGTAGAATTGGCCTAAAAAAAAAGGGGTTAATTTTACTTGTCTTTTTTTTTTTTTTTTCAGAAAACCCTTAAAAAGAGGAGTTATCCCAGCCCTTTGATTCCATCAATTTCACCACCTTGCATCCAACGGCTGCGCAACTCCCCTCTGATTTCATTTCTCCTGTAAGATAACTGTTCATTTTTGCGAAAAAGCCATCTCCTTCTTTCCATTTCTTGTCACCGGGCTGAATGGTTTACTAGTTTCACTGCCCTTCTTGGCTGATTGGTTTAGTTATCATGATAGACATGCAGGTGATTCTGGCAATGTGTATGTGAAAGAGAAGCCTTAGATGCAGTCGGCGAAGGAGGACGGCCAAGAAACATGGATGGCTTCCATGGGCGCGATGATGGTGGGATGGATGTGGAGGATCTGACCCACCATCAGCATCCCATGCAAGCGCAGTACCGGCATCATCGTGGGTCGCAGGTGCAACAGCATTTGAGCAATGGGAATGATGTGAATGGTGATGGTGATCCTGATGATAGTGGCGGCGGCGGCGGGGAGGGCGTTGAAGGGGATGTCCCTTCTGACGCCGGAAACGATTCGGACAATCGTGGGTCTTTGTTGGATCATGGAGGAGGTGATGATGGGGACCAGCTCACTCTTTCTTTTCAAGGTCAAGTTTATGTCTTTGACTCTGTTTCGCCCCAAAAGGTAGGACTTTGAGCCATCCCCTGTTCTTTTCTTTTCGCATGGTGACTTTTCTCAATTCGATTAGCCTTTTGGTCTGTCATAATGAGACTCGGTTTTCAAGTTAAAACAGCCTCGTATAACATTTTTCGACAGAAGATAATCCTTTGTGAGTGCACGTGTTGAGCAAACATAGAGAAACTGTGGTTGTTTTGCCTCTTGGTCCTTCTTTGTTTGGTTAAATTTGATATTTGAAGTAGCTGCCTTGGTTGACATGAAATCTTTTGAACTCTAAAACTAAGGACTTGGAGAAAAGAGAAGTCCGAAACGTTCTGCCTATGCCATCTTTGATAGCTTCTATTGGAATTTTTGTGCAGGAACATAACCATCTATTTTCATTAAGCTGCCATCTGTTCTATAATTTCTTGATTGAGGTCATGCATTAGTTTCTTTTGCACATTTCAGGTACAATCAGTGCTGCTATTACTTGGGGCAAGAGAAGTGACACCTAATCCATCTGCTATCCCAGTAGCCACCAGCCAAAATCAGGTATCGGAACTTTGTTCGAAGAATACTTCTTTTTGCGGTCTTTTTCACCTTTGACATTAATGAAGCATTTTATTAGGATCTTACGGATACTCCTCAAAGGTTGAATGTCCCACAGAGGCTGGCTTCACTGATTCGATTTCGTGAAAAGAGAAAAGAACGAAATTTTGACAAGAAAATTCGCTATGCAGTCCGTAAAGAGGTGGCACTTAGGTATGACACAATGTTTGATAATTTTTTTATGTGTTACTTTGTCTAATCAAACTTTTGGAGTTGACCTCGAGTTATTTTCACGCACAGAAGTAACAATCCTTCTACCTTACCTACTATCTAATCTGACATGGTCTCTCAGGATGCAAAGAAACAAGGGTCAGTTTTCATCTTCAAAATCCAACAACGATGAATCTTCTTTAGCTGTGACAACATGGGAATCAAACCAGAGTTGTGAACCTGAGAGTAACAGATCCCAGCATCAAAAGATCCTGTAAGTTACGTGTCTGCTATGTTGTCAATGTGTGGTGTCTTTAATAAAAGATCATGCATCTCACGCCTAGAAACAGTAACACCTGTGGATAAGAAATTTCAAATTGAGTATGATCTCTGGGCAATGCATAGCCTCCATTTCTCCAATGGTGACACCCTTGGTTAATATATCTGCTAGATTCTTTGCACCGGGGATTTTCTTCAATTGGAATGTCCTATCTTATATCAGCTCATGAATATGATACTTCAGCCAAATGTGCTTTGTCCTTGACTTAAATACTAGATTCTTTGCTGGACAAACAACACCAGCTGTCATTGAAAAGAACACTTCTATTGTTCTCCTCACTTATCTCCTTCAGAAAACTCTTCAATCAAATTATCTTCTTACTAGCTTTAGATATGCTTCAATGGTTGAGAGTGGCACACACTTCCGAAATCTAGACATCCAACTGACTGCAGTGCCACCTAAGGTAAAAACATATCTCAAGGTGCTCTTCCTATTGTCCATGTCACCACCAAGAACTGCATCGACAAATCCTTATAGTGTCACGTTGTTTTTCATGAAACAGAGTGTCATATTTGAAGTGCCTATCAGGTATCTTAGTAGCCATTTAGCTTCCCAATGCTTTATTCTCGGATTAGCCATATATCTTTTCACAACTCCCATCACATGTGGTTTGGTATACACCATAGCATACATCAAATGGCTGACAATTGACAGGTAAGGCACCTTAGCTATGTAATCCCTGCCCCTCATTTGTCTTTGGTGACTCTCCTTCCAAAGCTCGAAGGGACTTCTTAAAGGAGTTCTTCTGGGCTTTGCATGCCAAACACTGAATTTGCCCTACACTTTCTCAATGTACTTTTCTTGAAACAACTTTGGATGTCCTTCTGATCTATCTCGTGTGATCCTCATCCCAAAAATTCGATTTTCTGCTCCTAAGTCCTCATGAACTCCTTTGGCAATTGTTGCTTCATTCTAATGATCTCTCTTGTGGTAGGTCGTGCAAGGAGCATAGTGGAACTTAGGTAAGAAAGTTGCTCAAGTTAATGCAACCTTGGTTGAAGAAAAAAGACATACTTATGACAAGTGATCTAGAAAAGTTTGATTATCCTGAAGAATTTTACATGCATATTTTAGAATGGTTTTAACAGAGTTATACTGACTATTCCACAATTCGCATTACTTGTTCATGATTATAAATGGTGGATTATCTCATAACTTTCTCAAAGTGGGAGCAAATTTGTTCTCTAGGATTTAATCTATGGACATGGAAGAAGGGAGCTGAAAATTAATAGAGATGGAAAACAAAGGCATATGTGAAGTCCAGATACTCAAAACTGCTTGTGATACATGAAGCACTACCTTATCCAAGCAACAGTAGCCTGTTAGCTTTTCATGTATATATATTTTCATGATAGCTTAATTGCTACCATCAGGTAATGTACATTGCATAAGTCGAGCCTTGCATTGCATTCAGTTTTTAATAAATCTTATGTTTGTCTGAAAATCTGTGCAGATGTCATCACTGTGGGATTAGTGAGAAATCTACCCCAATGATGCGACGTGGTCCTGAAGGACCGAGGACCCTTTGCAATGCGTGCGGATTGATGTGGGCAAACAAGGTGAATGCCAGAGTCTAGTTGAGAAGTGATTCTGAGTTTGTTCAAATCATATTTTTCCTATTCGCAGGATGCAATATAAACAATGGCTATGGCACCAATATCGTGCATATTGCTCATAGAATGCTCATTGAGGAAAATATTTTACTGTTATAAGTATGCTATAGCTAATCCTGGTTAGAAAATTAGGTGATCTACTTTATTGGGTTATTTGCCACATTGGTGAAGCAAAGATGACTGATGCTGTTACTGGTAATGGTGTTCTTTTAAGACTTTAGCATTGGCTAGGGTAGACACTATGATATTGTTTGGCAGGCTTTGGCGTGGTAAAAGTGATGCCTTAGATTTGTGTCTTTCTAAATTATTATTGCATGTTCACTTGCAAGTGCTTGACCGAGTTTTTGCTTTAAAATAAGAAATGTCTTGACTTGTCTATATGGCTTTGGAGTCTCAAAGATTTTGAAAAGCATTTGCTTACTGTAATAATTACTCGATGATATTTAGGGAACTTTAAGGGATCTTTCGAAGGCAGCTCACCCAGGTGGACAAGTTTCTTCCTTAAACAGGAATGAGGTGTGCAACCAATTGCTGGTTCCGTTAAATTATTTGAGTCCTTTAGAGTTGTTGTTATTCTGCTTGGGATTGTGTTCACTTGTTAAATCTCCTCTCTATGTTGATAGATGCAGAGCGCAAACCTGCGGGATGATTAAATGGTCCGTAGAATGACAGAAAATGCTAGTGATTCATCATGACTACAGTCCTTGGCTCGGCCCAGCAACAAGATATCGATGTTAGACATTTTGAGGGAGCGTACAAGGAGGTCTGTTAGAGACTCCCTTTAGATGATGACATACTCAGTTTACTGCATAGGATGTCCTTTCTGGCTATCCAGATGGATGCAGGTCTTGGAAAATTTCCTCATATGCTGGCCAAGCGACCACTGGGTTTTGCGATGGCTTTCCTGTTGCTAGGTTACAGAGGAACTGCAATTTTCCGGCATTTTGTATGTCTTGACCTAAACTGCTAATAAATAAGCGCGATAGTTCTTTGCAGTCTTCTCTAGATTTTCATTAATCGAAAGAGCCCTTCATGTTAAGTGGCCGAACAGTATCGTTATCGCTTGCTGATCCTCCGCCTCTACTTATAATTTTTTATCTCTCTTGTTTTTTGTTATTGTATATATGCTGAAACCTGCTGGATGTGTAGGTTCTCCCTCACTGTTTTGTGTTTTTAATCATCTCCAGTGTGGAAATGTTTGGATTTGATCCTTGGGACTTCAATTTCATAGTTCAAGTTTTACTATTGCAAATATTCATATGATGCTTGCAACGGACCCTGTCAGTTTGTTCCCCATTGAACTGAGAAATAAGAATAGGAGGACAGCCTAAGAATATTGAGAAGCCAAAGCATCGACATCAGACATTTGTTGGAAGAGCAACTTTCTGTTTTTTTGGTTTTTTCAGCCATTATGAAGGGCTACTCCACACCAAAATACTTGACGTCTTTAACTCAAACCATGTAGTTATCTCGACTTCAAATGGGCATTATGATAAGCATTCCTTATCATCAGTTTTTAGATCTAAGAAATGGAACATTAGTCCTAAGTGCGAGACCAAACATGGCTTTGGCTTAGAGATGCAGGACATATATTCTTACCTTCTTATTTCTATTTAACTTTTATTGAGGCAGAGTTCATATCATTATCTCCCTTCGAAAGTATCCGTACATCCTTAAATGCAGTTGACCGCGGGAGGTTAAGTCACGTGGCATGCTTACACGCGAGCTTCACCGAAATAATTTGTTATTTATAGTTACTTTAGCCATACTCTAATCCAGCAAAATCTCTAATTTGCATCTAATATTTATGCATAGTTGGGTACTTAATTTCTTATCGATATTTTTTGGTCATATAATCGTGTACATAGTTCTGTAGAATAATGCGAAATTTGGTAACAAATGTTTGAAAACAATTTACCACGTATATGTAGATTCTATTTAGAAGAGTTTAATAATGTAAGGATACCCATCTTATATTTGACCCATATTCGCCAAGCAATATATTTAAAGACAAACAAATAATATCAAAATCATATTTGAGAAATAATAACATTAAATGATTAATTTCATATCGGGCTCATATTTGATGAATGAGCAATATTAAAGGATCGATAAATCAATCCCTCATCGCAAAAAATTAGATGGCATGCTTTACAATAAATCAGAGGATGCTCCTACTTGATGGAGTTCAAATCTATTTTAAATAAAATTTCACGTGAAATCTATCGGAAAATTGATCAATGTGAATATTTGCTTTGTTACCGTTTTCCACGTATTATAATATTTCTCTTGTGAAAATGTATGCCGACACAAATATTTAGAATAATTGTTGATACCCATATTATTGCGGGAAGCCGCGAAAGTAATACAATGAGTATAATCTTGGATACATTCAACGCACAAGTATGTTTCTAGCGATTGGTAACTTCCTTCAAGTCTCATCATTGTCCAGCTCAAAATCAGGACTTTTCTTCTTTTCAAACTCTCGTCCAACCATTCGAGGGTGACGAAGAAACAAACCGAAGGTCCAATCAGAGTTCATTTGGAAGGAGATCGATTGATCGTCACCCCTTTCTTTAGTGAAATGCAGATGTTGAGCAGGCTTTTGTATCTTTGTTCAACCGAGAAACTAGACACAGGTCGCCTTAGATTGGGGGAGTCCGATGTTTTGAACTGTACAAGATGCTCCCAAGCGGAGCTCAGAGTTTCAGAAACAGGACAAAACGTATGGGAGCCCCCCCCCCCCCCCCATGCCCGCCATCACACATCCTGATCCTGTCCCCAGTAGGAAAGTTTCACCATCTGTCATTTTTTTGGCTTCGCTTCTTGACAAAATCAGCCCACCAGCTTCTTCATCATTTTACCTCCCTCTCCACCCCACCAGAGCATCCCAATGATTGATTCTCCCCAGCTCTTTCCCAGTACCCAGTAGAATCCAGAGCTCCCTTTTCATGGCAGAGACCAGTACCAGCAACAGGAGCAACACCCCCTCAAGTGATGGATCTCCCATCAGCAATTTAGCCCCAGACCATCTTTTCTCAATCTTGCTCCTCCTACCTGTTGATTCAATCGTTTCTTTCTCCATGACTTGCAAAAAGTTCAGAACTTTAGCATGCTCTGATGCTCTCTGGGAGTCCATATGCAGGAGAGAGTGGGGACCCACCTCAGTCGATGCCCTCAAATCTTCGGATTATCGGGAGGGTGGGCTTCCATGGATGAAGATGTACAACCGCGTGCTTCATCTTGAGTCCGTCGCGTGTCATAATCTTTCGGAGATGGGCGGTGGTGAGATGCCGTTACCCAGCCCAAGGGCCTCTCACTCTCTCAACTTTGTGTCTGATTGCTTGGTTTTGTTTGGCGGTGGCTGTGAGGGAGGTAAGTCTCTTATTGCTCTCGAAACTTCAAGGTTTCATTAAACTGTGCTTCCTATTTCCTGAATATGACGAGGATCACTGTCAATTCTGGGGTGGAATTTTTGTAAGATGTTGGGTTTTCAGTGGGTGTATCCATACTTCCCAAGTAGTTCAGTTCTTTGGGTTTCTGTTGTCTTCAGCAGAAATACACTACCATGGTCTGCCTAGAAAGATTTGTCGAGTTTGGATTTTGTTTTCTTGTCCCGTGATTTATATTCGATTCATTCTTTTTGCCAATTCGGAGCTCCCTGTACGAATGAAGCTGTTGTGACTGCTTAAACATGCCACTGATTGATGGTCCTCCAGGCTCATGATACAACCCAAAGTAAATTCTTTAAGTTTCCTTAATCGGTGCTCAAGTGCAGGCTTACATATTTCATGTATATGACTGACAAGGCGTGTATATGTCGTCGCCTTAAAGATGCCTTTTTATACTCCAATTGCTACCGATAATTGTAAACTGATTATGATCATTTCACCGTCAAAACAAAATAAAGCCAGGGATGTGAAGTGTAAAATTTCCTGTCTGAGAAGCATTTGAAGTGAACTAGCTTAGTCATTGGTTTAATATAGGGTGTCCTTGTTGCTTGCTGTTGACCATGACCATCATGAATTTTCCTTAGCTTGCTATTGACCATCATGAGTATTCCTTAGCTTTCTACTGAGATCAAGCTACCAATGGAAGGGCTAGAGCATCAGAATAGCTCTTGCAGACTTGTTTGTCTCCCAAAGAAAATAGACCGCTACTTTGTTTTTCCGAGAAGAGATTCTGTTAGTATCCCAACGCATTGTTGCAATGGGTCAAACCATTGTGATAACAATGAAGATAGCCAGAGAGAGAATGTGGAATCGATATTCATTGGTGACCATCAGTCCTGAATTCATTAATCATGATGGGAGGAGGCACCAAAAGCCTAGCCCCTGTCCTTTCCATCCTTTGGATAGTTAGTGGGGAGGGGAGGATAGCTTTTAGTTTTCTTATGATATTCATTAGTTTTCCCCTTTCCACCCTCTAAGTAAATGAACACTCAGATTTGCTGAATCATGAGAAATCCTTGCTGACCGACCTCCCCATGGAATGATATAAGATGCAGAATTGTTCATATCAATCTAACAGCTGGTTACTGTCTTCCCTGTATTCAATGTTGATGGTTTTGCCATACAAGCATTTGTATTGCAGAAATCCTTTACCTAGTAAATTTTTGCTCAGATTTGATTCTCTTTTCCTTGGTACATGTGCTTTAGTGATATGTTTTCAATGCAAGGTCGGCCAGTGAGACGATGGGGGATAAGCTAAGTTCTTTCTGTTAGACTAGCTTGTCTTATGTCGATGTTAATCATTAATCTGGTATTATTTGGCTTGCATCTTCGGATCACCTCACCCATGTAGCTCTTTGCATTATTGCTTCGATCTCTAGTCTGGTCTGATTGCTGGTGTGATCAATTATCCTAGCTTTTTCTAACCCTTCTTTTTTAAGGATCTTTTGGTTCAGCAGAGGAGTTACATACAAAGTTTATAGCTTTATTATCAATCTGATTCTTCATAGATGTGCTAATGCATGAAGCTCTGTAAGAGTTATATGATATAGATTTTTCCTCAACGACTATTTTGAAAAACTGAAAAATGGTCTCGTTATAGTTTACTTCCTAACAGGGAGAGTAAATTCATATATCGAAGGGCTCTTGGAGCTGGGCATCTGTCATGGCTGGCTTAGGAAAGTGGATCAGTTGCGTACAATAACAGAGTAAAACTTTTGCGGCCATAGTGGAATAGTGTGCCAAGAACCTCTAAAAGTAGATCAGCAAATGCATGTTTTCACTGTTGAATATTGATCTCTTTATCTAATATCCTTTTTCCTTTTCTATCACATTAGGACGTCATCTTGATGACACTTGGGTGGCATATATTGGAAAAGATTTTAGGAGGAGGTTGAAATGGCAGAGGGTGAATTCAGGCTCCCCAAGTGGAAGATTTGGGCATACATGTGTGGTGATAGGTGATTTCCTTGTTCTGTTTGGAGGAATCAATGACCTTGGGAACCGCCAAAATGATACTTGGGTAGGGAAAGTTGCATTGCACGAGACTCTGGGCATCACGTTATTGTGGAGGCTACTTGATGTGGGTTCAGTTGTACCGCCTGCCCGTGGAGCACACGCTGCATGTTGCATCGACGACCGGAAGATGGTTGTCCACGGAGGAATAGAGTTGTCTGGCCTTAGATTAGGAGACACATGGGTATTGGAACTGTCTGAAAACTTCTGTTTAGGAAGATGGCATGAGGTTGTGACTCACCCATCACCTCCTGCTTGTTCGGGTCATTCACTGACTTGCATCGGGGGAAGCCAAACAGTGTTGTTTGGAGGGAGAGGATTGGGCTACGAGGTGCTTAACGACGTGTGGCTTTTGGATTTGTCCGAGGGCAATGGGACGTGGGTGCAATTGTTCTACGAGTTAAGTGATATACCTGAAGGCGTTTGCCTTCCAAGAGTTGGCCACTCGGCTAACCTTGTCTTAGGAGGTCACCTGCTAATTCATGGGGGCGAGGATTCAAACAGACACCGGAAAAATGACTTTTGGGTGTTGGACATTAAAGCAATTGCATCTTCCGTCAGATTCCAGCCAATTCAAGCGAACTCATGGAAAAGATTGAACTCCGAAGGTTACAAACCCAATGGTAGATCATTCCATCGAGCTTGTGCTGATCATTCTGGAAGATACCTGTATATATCTGGGGGGATGGTGGATGGCTTGATTCAGCCCGAGGAATCACCCTGCCTCACGTTTGATGGGGAGCCCTTCCTGGCGGAACTAATGCTTTAGCTCTGAAGTCCAGTAGATAGGTGCGGTTTATCATTTGTCTTAGTCGTTACCTGGTCCTGTATGTACCGCCGACTCTATGATTAAATGATATCCATGCATCTAATTAAAGGAATTAGACACGAATCTACTTCCACTGACGAGGTCGTTTTCCATTCGATACCATGGAGCATGGAAAGATCCGTCCTTAAATGGCTTACTCCTGACCATAGGTCCTGGGACGTTGGTGATCATAGGGGAAGCATTGAATCGCATTTGGCATATATTGGTGAACTCTCTCTCTCTCTCTCTCTCTCTCTGTGTGGCCATGCTTTTTAGAGGTCTTGGTATTTGTTATAAGGACAGCAGGAAGGAGACACAAATGGACAATTCCACCACAAAGTAGTCCATACAAGAGTGGTTCCTCAAGAATCAATGGAGATATAACACTATAGAACTTCGATAGTTGTAGTATTTGTCACATAAAGCCTGCATTTCTATACATGGTTAGGGGAGACACCATTCCCGCCGCTTGTTCCCACTGAACTAGGCACAACACATCATAGCCAAAAAATTGCATCCCAGAAACCCAATGAAAGAATCGGTTGGAAAAAAACCGTTACAATCTTAATTTGGTTCTCCACATCTCTCCGATGACCTTCTTTGGCGCAGGGTCGGCTGGTCCTTTGTCTCGCTGTCCAGATGTGAAGTAAAACCACCCATCCCAAAAGCCAACAAGCGTAGTCTTCACACGAAAGGGAAGTTTACCAATCACAGACCATTTCTGCATCATTTCGGATTTGACATCAGTAAAAGGCAAAAAGTACAATTAGCGAAGTGTACCGAATAAAACGAGCTCTTCTGAATGATATGAAAGTATCAAGGGTCTGTCCATTAGCTAGAGCAATCAAAAGATTCAAAACCCAGTTTATTTGTTGTATTGACCTAGGAGAAAGCATAGATTAGTTCTTTGATGAGTAGAATGGGGAACCAGAAGACAGCTACAGAAGCTAGTGATGATAAACCATGCAATGGCATTGTTGCTGCATATACTCATGTACTTCGGTAAAAGACGGTGACATGACCGGAAAAAAAAGGACATAAAAGAACCCGAAAGAAGAATGAGAATGAAGATTTTTGACCTGAAAAGGTAGTATCATCTTGTAAAGAACCCAAAACCAAGCTTCACAGGATGTCAAAAGAGAAACTTTTGCAAAACGTGTTTATGCTTCGGATTTGACAAAAAACCAAGCTTCACATGATGTCAAAGGAGAAACCTTGTAAAACATGTTTATGCTTTGAACTTGACAATTTAATCGTTCAGAATTGTAACCAATGCAAGAACTATACTTCCAGTGCATGATAAGGGACAGAGAATCAAATGGCTCCAAGATTCAGGAAATAGCATGAATGTGCAGAGCAGAATAACTTGAAAAGTGTTTAAGTGACCTGATAAACAATGGACCAATGGCATACGAGGAGAATAGGCAAAGAACCATACACGCAATGTTGACCATAAAAATGATTAATTAGGCAGAGCTTCTAACCGTGATTAGTGTTGTAACAGTGGATACAATGACACACATTGTTGAATATTTTATCTACCCATCTACGTTCCTAGGCAAGTGTAGACATATTTATGGGCATGTCTTCTTTCCAAGTATTACGAAGGAAGGAGTTAATACCACTGAATCTAAATTGAACCGGACCAGTTCCCCATTAAGCACCATCCTTTTTGTCACTGGATGCTTCTCCGTTGTGCCTCCAGCAATGATAATAGAATTATTAACATGGGCCCAAGCAAACTCGATGTGGGAGTTTGGCTTTAGCATCGAAGGTAATACTTTCCACTTCTTCTCATCGTCTAGCATGTAAACATCGCCGTAAACAACCTGACAGGGTGAACAAAGCATTGCCTTGGTGAAGCAAAAGCTAAATTTATCAAATAGACAGATGCTATAGCTAGGCTGTCCCCTCGGAGCACAAAGAACAAAAAAAGTACGTTAAATAAGATACATGAGCAGATAAACTGAGAAAACCACAAATAGATATTAAGCCATATAACAAGTATCCAATGACGTTGACCAGGTCAACAACAGAAGTTCTCCCATCATTTAAAGAAATTTCGAGAGGGATGCTAGTCAAGCTACCTCATTTCTACGGGAGCATTTGAAAATAGGCGATCCAGGTTTCGCCATGAAATCACCTTCTTGACCGCCTAAAACCATCAATCGGTCATCAACCACAATGCAGGCCCTGCATGAAAATAATTTTAAGGTGAAACAGCATAGCAATAATTAAATGTCTTTTGACATTTCGGAAAGGTGATGATACTTATGTGAAAATCCAAGAATGCTTATGTGAAAACCCAATGGATATTTTAAAAATGGAAATGCCTCTAACAATTTGCATGGGATAAAGGTCCCCCCAGTAATTTTCAGTTTTTTGGTTCCAAGTCATCAATGTTTTTACCCTGAATCCATACATTTGTCAAAGATTAAGGGATCACCATTAAGTAGATCTCGGCATTTATGAGAGTGATTCTAGGCCTACATTGATCAAGGGCTCTTTGTTTTACAAGATTGTTACTCAAGATATATAAAATAACCATCCATAAGAGCAGCATAAACAACTATAGCAATGGATAGCCATGCATTGAAATAAATTAGGAGAGGATATCTCCAAAAAAGAGGGAAATCAACCTATGAGGTCCTCCACGGGGAATTGGTATTTCATTCGTCCATTCCTTCTCCAATGCTTTTCCATCCTTCACAGCAAGACTCCAGTGCTCAACTGCAGGCGTATGCCTATTCTCTTTGCTGCCTCCCATCACATGAAGTCTGCCTTTCCAAAGTTGGGTAGCGGGTGCATACCTAAAATTTACAAATTTAAAAAAGGTCCTCAAAAGGAGGGGCAAGAACAATTTGGACTGATTTCAACAGGACTAAGATCCAATTGGAACCATTTACGAAGAAAACATTGATAATTGCAATAAAAAATAAGTTGGGGGTAAAAAATAGACAAACAGTATAGGATCTCAAATGTTCAGTATAATTCATAAAGGCACATCATGCTCATAAAGATCATTAAAGTACTCTTCCAGGAAATTACCCCACAGAAAAAAAGAGTACGACGATAGGAAGTTTCTCTGGAAGGCCTAAAACTTAAGATTCAGAGAACAGATAGTGTACCTAGGAATCGGTAAAGGGGGCAAGTCATGCCACTGCTTGGTCTCAGTATCTAACACGAAATTATGCGCTGTAGGTCCACGACACTGCGGACCATATTGTCCTGTGACCACGTATATATATCTCCCATCCGTCACCATTCCCAAGTGTGAATGAGCCATTTCTTTTGGCATGTCAAATCTTCCTCCCCAAGTATTATCTGAAAAGTTGTATATGTCAACATGAGAATGCACCTGTTCAGCCAACCAAAATAAAGCAAAAGAGGAAGTGTCAGAACCTCCAGGCTCAGATACTGTACCATACAATGCAAAACACACCAACCTTACATCTGTGGTTAGATATGTCTCCTAAATGAAAAGGCAACATAGCTGAAAGAATACACGATACTACGAGAGCACTCAGGACTAGCATTATAAGAACACGACACGCAATATCTCATGAGGAATTTAACAGAGGAAACAAGATATCCAACTCAAGGTGATCACACATAAACTCAAGTCTCAACTGTCTGATTCCAAACATAGCTCATTTGCCTCAGAAATCAACTTACATGGCTCGCAAATTAGTGAAGTAATCCAGGTACTTTCGTACTACAGACTCCTGGCATGTTTGCATGCTATTTTACATTAGCCCATTCATGATGCTAGACAACACAAGCAAGGAGGCTGGCCTAAACAGCATTTCTGGGAATTAAACCAATCTTTAATCAAGATTCCATGGCAACATATTTGGGATTTAGATGACTGAGCCCTTCATTGTGTACCCAAGACAAAAAAGGAAAAGTTTCTTGCTTCTCGTTTGGCATAGTTCTATGTCCAACGTGAACACAAACAACAGAACTTCTAACTGCATTGGACGCAAAGTTCGCCGCAATGCATCCCTAGAGTAACAAACCAACAAGCATCGAAAAGTTCCAAGGAGAAGCAGCAAAGCGGCCGAGTTAACATAGCACGAGAATGATAAGAGACATTTTAAGTTGGTAGCTTGCTTCCTAGTCCAGACCACACATGCCAAATCAAGGAGGTTAGCGGCGTCCTTACATAATCAATAGTGCCGTATCCGGCAAACACATAAAGAAGACTCTTTATCTGAATTGCCGCCCCATCTAACCGAGGCACCGGCGCAGGAGCCATCTTCTCCCATTTCAGCTCCGGCCCGGGTAGATCCGCAAAAGTTGCAGACAAGACTCTCCCAGGAGCATCGTCCGTCACCGCAGTTGGTCCCTATAAACAACACAATCCCTCTCGGCCTCAGCAGTCTCGCTCGGCATTTGCGAAGCCAAATCAAATCGGAGGACCCGCGACTACTCGAAACAGGGACGCACTACGAAAGAACGGTACCTTGAGGGAGCCGCGATCGGCATCGCTGGGCAGGGCTATCTTGGAAGGGAGCTCGTGGGTGGCCCAATTGGAGGAAAGTGAAGAAGAAGGAGAAGAAGTGAAGCGCGGAGAAGCGGCCCAGAAGTAGTCGTACACGAGGCCAAACCCTAAGAGGAGGACGCATCCGAACACCAATTTGGCAGATTTATGCTTCCCCACCGGCCTCCCCATCTCCCGATTGCGCTGTAGATCTGCGCATGCGACGATGCGCTGCGGCGCGGATTGGAAATCTACCGCCACAATCTATTATGGATCTAGTAGAGCTCGAAAGACGAGCAATCGCATTCGCAGTCGCATTCGCACCCGCAGATGAAGAAGAAGAAGGAAGATGTGCTGCAATGGCTGCACCGTGCTGCGAAAGGGCTGCACCGACAAATGCAGCGTCGTGCCGTGCCGCTGCACGTGGGGTTTTGTCTGGTTCCGGACCGGTTCATAAACCCGGAACCCGGTCGGTTCTCCCAGAACGACGGTTCGGGTCATGAAATCAGAACCCTGACCAAAGCTGGTTTCTCCAATTTTTTTACCCGGGAACCGAATCGGTCCACATTACACAGCCCCCCAGATACATACATACGTATCCCCCTTTCTCCCATAAAGCTTCCTTTCCTGAATCTTAGCTCTTATCTTTACTATTTATTCTTATCACCATCACTTTATAAGCCAGGCCAGGACACTGTAACATATACTGGTTGTACGCCTGGAACAATAAGGTTTGCCGTACAATCTCGGCGGTTCAAAAAATCATGGAGTATACCCCTCTCCTTTAGTGTCTTTCCACTTCCGTTGTTCAGGGACAAACACTTGGCCTAAGTCTTTTGAATCCCCACTAACCAATTACGTTACGACCACCGAGCAAACTTGATTGATGAACAAGGTTTATGTGCCGCTAATGTAGCGGCTTGTCGAGCATTTGACAAACTCACACCATTAATTTCAAATAGGATTTGTCCCGGAAAGAAAGAGATTTCTTCCTATAAGACTGGTTATAAAGTAGAAAGAATATGGGTTGATTGTTGACTAACAAAAAAAATGGGAGAAAGATGCATAAAGAAGTGAAGCTCAACAACAATACGAGAAAGGCCAGTCACGGAACACGTACTATATTTCGCATGCCTTGCAAGAGACGATCCGATTCACAATTCAACAAAGGGTCTACCACTTTCTTTCTCTATCTTTTGATATGCAATTTTCCCTATTTAATGAGGAATGGATTGGATTCCGTCGGGACTGACGGGTTCGCGTCTGAAACCAATCGGTCTCATCACAGACGAGCCAGCTCACGTTGCTTGCCTTTCGTATTGATGCTCACTAACTTAACCAAATGAGCATTGCTACCCTAACAGTTCCGTTGAGAGAGCATTAGTTCTTATTTTAAGAAACAGATCTACTCATATTATTCAACGTGGAGAATTAAAAGTGGAGAAGTCACCGTTCCATTTGGAATATTTACGGCACTGTCGGCTCACCATTTCCCTAACCAAATTGGTCGTTTTTGTTTTCAATAGCACTGGCTTCTTCTTTTTATATGCCTACTTTAAAGTCGCGAGAATTGGTTGTAATCTTTATCCACGAATGTTTAATCAGTTTCCATGAGCACCTGTTATAAGATTCTTATTCAAAAGAGGAAACGAAAAATCACGTATCAAATAAATATATATAAAAAATCAGGGAGAGGAAGCACGTGGAGGATCGTCCCCAAAAATCAGCCGTGATTATCCCAGAAAAGAGTTGAATTTATCTTAAGTAATCCCAATTTCTTCCCTCTCTATTCCGAAAAAAGAAAAATCATCACGAATTATTTATTTCTCAAGGCAAATAATCAAACTTCGAGCACAGACTGTAAATATGGGAAATTTCTGCCCTCATACGTCTGGCCGAGCTGCCAATTGGGCGGCGCCACGTTGTCGGACTGGACCGCCTTCCCGTCGCTGGTGGTGACCCGGAAGGACAAGGCCTGGCCTCGGAGACCGACCTGCGTTTGCCAATTCTGACCCCAATTTCGGGTCATCGCCACCCAGTCTGTCCTCGTCCCTTTGATCTTCACCCCCACCACTTGCCCGTCTCCCCCGACGTTGTACACCAGCACCAGCAGCCACCACTCGTTCCCTTTGAACTCGAACCTCATCCCTGTTCACATGCTCACGTCACTTAGGACATTAGATAAGAGGACCTATATAAGACGGGATTCGAACTCGAGCTCGAACCAAATGATGTACGTGTACCTCCTTTCTTTGGTTCACATGTCACTCGGCGAAATGCCACGGGCACGATCCCAGCGCGGTAGCGAGCGATCTTGAGGAACATGGGCATGGAGAGGTCGAAGTGCTTTTGGGGCGGGTTGCACCAGACCTCGGTCGCCTTGCTGTAGTTGGGCGGGCAAAAGTTGGTGGCGGTGACCCGGATGAGGGGCCGGCCGGGCAAGCACCAGGGGGAATGGATGCACATTATGTCGTAGCAGGCTCCGCAAGTCGCTCCGTCGTTGAAAAGGACCGTGCTCAGGGCCGTCGTCTTCAGTCCATACCCTTGCTTGAACAGGTCTCCATACCCACAAGCTCCCACTTTGGGCAAAAAGCCAACAAGCACGAAATATATTTGTCACGTTGAGGGGGAGAGGGATTAATACTGTAGTTAATGTAGCTTACTCATGGTTTCATTGCCATGGATGTCGCCGTAGAATGTGGCATGAGCACTGATATCCCATCCTTGGAGGCCATGGCCGCCAATGTTGCTGTTGCCGGCGATGACGAACAGAAGAACCGTTGACAACGCAAGACTCCTGAGCATCATGGATGACTGATGAGGGTGCTCAGGCCAAGCCATCTCGTTAATTTGCTCGGGCCTTGATTTTTGCTATTTATAAAAACAGATCAGGATGATGTTACCTCCGCAATTTCGAGATCACACGAGGGGTTACGTATATTAGCTGGAATCTGCAATGCATGGCCGCCAAAGGGAGGAGTTGACGGTCGCCCACCCACGCACCCCATTTATTGCATATGTCTTCTTATCACTTAATAGGGCTGCATCAATGTGTTTTGTCAGAGTTTGTCTCTCATTAAGGTTTGGAAAACTTACGTTACAATGTTCGAATTCACAGCGCTTCCGCACTTCTCGATCGCGCATTCATACCTATGTCATATCATCATCTGCTACACACAATTCAAAGAGACCTTTTACTTTCACCATTCAATCGGCATCGCTTGTCATCTTTAATGGGACTTTGTAACGTCTCTAGATTTTATGTGTCTTCTCTCTTCCAACGCATAATCTGCCGTGTTTCTTGATAAATTGACGATAAATGCTGTAAGAAGACAAAGGAATTGATGGCAACCGACACCAGATGGAACGGAATCATGGGCATTGTAATTTGACTTCTAATAGGTGCAAACAAAATCAAAATTAATTATAACAAGTAAGCCATCATCAACATACGTGAATTCAACTTGTTTTCAACTCTTCTTTAATTTTTCTCGGTCATTTTAGTCTATCGACAAGCTTTGGGTGAGAAATCTTGACATGCATTGCATTGCTTCATTGCATTTGTGGATAGATTGTTCTAACTGGTGATTACCAACAATCATGAAAAGTGAAAGAAAGAGAAAAGGGATAAAAGAGAGAGTTTTTAGAATATCATTGAGTTCTTAAACTGATCTTCTCTACTATGTAAGAGAAAAAAATTACCATTTCAGTTTTAAATATATTGTACGGATTTCAATGTAGTTTAATCTTATTTTATAATGAAAACTGCAGTGGTGACACCAACCGTGATTGAGACAACATTGGTCAACAACTAATGTTGGCTCAAAGACGGTTGGATCTCTTTCTCTCTATTCATGCGAGTAATTTTCATTGAGAATATCGATTTTATCATTTTAATTATTTTGATTATTTTTTCTTTGATTTATTTATCTTCAAGCAAAGGGGAGAGAGAATGACAAAGGTTTTAAGTAGGTCAAACTAAATGGAGGTTAACTGGACAATTCTCATAAATTTCTTGCAAATAACTTATTTGGTTCGGGTCATCTGCAGTGCATTACTGTTTCTTTTGACTTACTAAAAAAGAAAAATAGAACGACAAAGGTTTTAGGACTGGATCTATGCTATATATTGGTCCCCGATAGACAATGCAAGTAGTGGACTCGATCTATGCTATATATCCGTCAATCATAAAGTATTAGGTTAATGAAATATTCCTTTGCTTCGATCTTTGTTTTTTCCAGGAAGGAAGAGGTTATCACCGTAAGGACGTGTGGGTGGGAAGAACGTGGACACAAACCACGTCCTCCGCAACATCCATCCACTGCATGGCTTTTCATAAGAACGCGGACGTGTCAAGATAGCCCTTCTTGTTCTTGCTCTTCTTCTTCTTCTTAATGCTCCTCCGCATGATCAACTCGTGAGGTCGAACATGTGTCACACCCCCGAAACTTATTATGATGAGGGGTGACACGGCTGTCCTTCCACCCGAAGGACGCAGTCTTAAACCACTCAAAAGTCCTTATGACATCGCTTTCGCTCTATTGCTGCTAAACAAAAAACTTGAAAGATTTGGGAAAGATAGGGGTGAGCAATCATGCTCAGTAAGCAGTGCGTATTTCTTCTAAACAGATCGAGCAACTACTATGCATGTATACATAAAGCCATACTAGAAATCTCAGAAGTTAAACTCAAGATATAAAATACATATCGAGTCACATAAAAGTTATTTCATTTTAACAAGGCTTTATACAATTCAGAAAATACTCATTTTAAATCATCATAAACATCAACGGTCAAGTCCATTGATAAATCTCTATTAAAAATCACGTCAATGGTCAATTCTATTGACTAATCTCAAATCACACATTAATGATCTATTCCATTAATGAATCTCATCAAAAGTACATACTGATGGTCCATTCTATTGGCCAATGTCATATCACGTCACATCGACGGTCCATTTCATCGGCTAATCTATTGCTCAATATTTAACCATTGTCACGACACAAAACCTTGTAACAAGGCTACCAAAATTTCCTCCTTGGTAAGGTCTCCACCTACAAAGCCGGTGGCTAGGCCCAAAAGGATATTCTAAACTAGTATGCACACCCACAAGCCCCACATTGGGCTCACAGTGATATTGAACACCAATACAAACTCACAACAATACTATTTATAATTCATAAAACCAATCCAGAATAAATATCACATTTTGGTTTTACAAACCACAACATTTAATCTTCACAATACATTTCATATCGCATTTCTCAAGCTCTTTCAGAACCCTTCATAAACCAATTTGTAAAACAGTTCATATATATAACTTTTTCAACATCTTTCAGAATTCGTTTATCAAATCATTCTCAAATGCAAAATGGTAGTAATTGCTCGATCTTGATTTTTATGCACAAAACATGCTTATTAACTCATACAATACTCAAATATTTATCACTTCCAAGACATGAGTTTATAAATTCATAGAAGAGATAGCACCACTCACCTAGAATCCCCAAAAATAAGCAATGATGCTCACTCAAATTGACAATCTCATATTCCTAACAATTAAACGAGAATCGACGTCAAAACCAATTAAAATGCTACGAAACGGCTAAACAACGCTTAAATGCTAACAAGACAACTCAAAAGTGCTCACAAATCGCTTTTCCAAAGCGATTATTGAAACCGTTCGCAACGCGGGGTTTAAATGCGAAACTTGATCGCACTATAAATTTTTTCACTGAACTCCGTTTCAAGCGAGTTTATAGTCAATAGAAAGCCCATTTAGAGCACTACAAAAACTACAACTTGGCCATCCCAAAATCGAGTCAAAAACCGACAAAAATCAGTCTAAAAGCGGCTGGTCGCACACTGTTCATTCTGCGCGGCCAACTTCAAAAATTCATATCTGACAAACCGTAAGTCCAAATTAGGTTCCGTAAAATCCCACGGCTCTGCAACACCGTAAAATACTAATTCTATAAAAATACGCAGCTCAACGATTCAAAAATTAGGTTTCACCGCTCGAATAACACATAACTCCGAATTACGAGCCATAACCCGAAAAATGTTCCGATTAATTGAACGAGGAGTGCGAATACTTACGTAGCGTTGCATTACGAAGTCGAATCAGCTTAGCGAGATCCCCGTAATACAAAACTCTCTTCTCTTTTCTCTTTTTCTTCTTCCTCTTTCCTTTCCTCTCCTTTCTCCTCTATTCCTCTCTTTTCTTTTGTTTCTGTTCGTGGCCTTGGCTTCTTAAAAAAGAGCCGAACATCACTGTTGCTTCTTTTGATTAGTTGACTTGTTGACCCCCTTTTTTTTTTTTTTTTTTACAAATACCCAAATATTACACCATGGATAAAGCCATGAGAGGAACGTTGATCTTCGTCTGCTCGCTTGTTTTGCTTTCGTCTGTATTGGCAGAGCAACCCTTGGTAGCGGATGATCGGCGTCATCCCGAGCAGAAACCTCGGTCGATGGTTCATCGGATTATGAGCAGCGCGTTGTCGCTCAACCGGGAAAAGCTCGCCGCCCTCTCTCGCAAAGCCCACGCCTACTTCTTCCCCCCGAACCTCGAGTAAGTTACGCTGTAACTTGTTGCGACTCGATTTCTTAGATTCTAAATTCATGCGGAACGTATCTGTGGATTGAAGTTTTAGGGGAGGACCGGGGGGCGATGGGAAAGGAGGTGGGGCGGCCAAGGAAGTGGGGAAGAAGGTGAGAGAGGCGGTGGCGGAAAGCGTGGAGAAGGGGAAGTCCGCGGTGGAGGGTTCGTCCAAATCCGCCGCGAAGATGGCGGATGCGAGTGCCCACAAGGCGGCGGAGAAAGTCAAGAAGACGCTGTCAGAACTCTAGTCCCCTTATTGTAAGAGATATGATTGTTGGTTATGCTAGTTTGATGCATCTTAGTGGGGGAGAGTCCTTTTGGGACACACTGTCATGCGATGAAGATGGAAACTCGTCGACCAAGCACAGTGATTAAGCATGGATCTGCTGCTGCAACATGAGATTGGTCCACTCCAGGCTGATAATTCCATCTTTAAATCATGCAGACTTATAACACATTATGAAATCGACTTGGGAAATTCTGGGTATGGTTCTGCCTACATGGTTACTTGGATAGGAAAACCTAATCCCCATGAAGTTTGTCTGCTATGTTAAATTGCAATTTTCAAAGTTTCCCTAGTGTGTTTTTGGGATTTTGGCACGAGGTGTAGAGTATGTTCTTGGGTTAGCTTTTGTGATTCTTGGCCATTTCTTTTTAATTGTGCTTTTAGAGCTTGATATCGACTAATTTAATATGCGTTGTCCTCTGTTTAGTGATTATGTCAAATTATCTTCCTACATGCACTCAAGAAAAGGAATATCATGCGTAGATTGGCTTGCAAAGGATTCAATTCGTCTGACATCGCGAGGGAATCGTGAGGGCCACAGCTTCAACTCATTTTGTTAGGAGAAATTAGAATGGCTCTCCGTGATGCACGGGATGCAGGAAACACGAAATCAAATGAACCTATTGTAGTACAAATTCAAATCATTTGTCTAGAGAATAGCAAATCCATCTAATGCATTTTCCATTTTTTTATGAAAAGCAATTTATTAAAAGGTTTCATTATTTTAATTATGTCTAGATTATAGCTCACGGGACTCCTCACATTGATAGCGCTGCAGAGCACAGGGACTGTTTAATCATATTGTTGCATGGTATTTGTCATGTACGAAGTCAAATTACAAATGTTGATTGAGTAATATTACCATAAAACACATTGTATGATCTAACTAATTAAAAAAACCTATCGTAAAGTTCATGATGAAGTATCATAAGTGGTTGAATTTAGGTAAGGGGAGGTACAAAATAATATAACATGGATATCATGTGACTTTCTTAAGGCGCAACTGTTAAAAAGGAGAAACATATAAATATACTAAAGATAAAGTTCTTATATGGCGGGCATCGCATTACACCAATGCATTGAAAATCATATGTAATGTAGTGAAAATCTTAAAACTCGTTATGAAAATGTAATTAAATTATAAAATTTTTAAAAAGAACAATCAAGCTCTAAAAATTATCGAATTCAGTCAGAAATGGCCGACGATGGTGGGGTGAGAATTGTTTGAGGTCCTGCGGTGCCTCGCTAGTAGTCAACAACCCTCATCCGATTTGGGGCAGGGTTGGCAAGCCCTCATCTACGATCAACTAAGGTCATTGGTTAGGCTCGGCCGACCCTCGTCTCACCATCAATGGGCTTTTCCAGAGATGGAGAGATGGTGGGCTGTGATGGCTCTTTTGCCTTTCCTTTTCTTTTTTAAACTTAGTTTATTTTTAAATAGTATTTATATTAAAAAATTAACTTCAGATCAAAACGACGTTATTTTAACTTTACCCTTCATGTTTTAGTCATGTCAGAACCACATAGGGAAGAAAAAATAATACAAAATATCACGTCAGTGTTTTTCCTTAGTCAAGTTGAATGGAATTAATGAAAGGATTTTATTGCATAAATTTGATAAATTTTATGATTTGATTGTACTTTTTGAAAGTTTTATAACTCGATTGTAATTTCATAGCAAAATTTAAGGAAAAAACCACAAAAAACCCCAAATTTTGTCACATGTGATATATTTATCCCGAACTTTTTTTTTGTGACACAAAAAACCCCAAATTATATAATTTGTGACACATTTACCCCATTATACTTTAGTCTATGGGCATTTTCGTCTTTTTTGCTTTTTTTTTTTTCCTTTTCAGCAAGGGCCGCCCTCGCCGGCGTCGGGGGAGGGTTGCCCTCTCTGGCGTTGGGCGAGGGTCGCCTCGCCGGAGTTTGGAGAGGGTCGCCTCGCCTGGGCGAGCGAGGGTGACCCTCCCCCGACGCCGGCAAGGGTTGCCCTTGCCGGATTCGGCAAGGGCAGATCCAACAAGGGCCGCCCTCACCGGAAAGGAAAAAAAAGCAAAAAAAAAAAGCAAAAAAGACGAAAATACTCACGGACTAAAGTACAATGGGGTAAATGTGTCACAAATAACATAGTTTGAGGTTTTTAGTGTCACTAAAAAAAGTTCAGAGTTCATATGTTACATGTGGCAAAATTTGGGGTTTTTGATGGTTTTTTCTCCAAATTTTAGGACTTCAAGTGCAATTATCCCAAAAAAATTAATCCCTAACTCTAAAAAATTATACCATATTGTCCAGTTCAAATTGATATGTACTTTCTTTCAACAAAGAAGAAAATAATATATACTTTCTCATTCTTCGATTTGGAAAAGGAAAATTAAAAGAAGATCACCTTTTTTTTGGTCGAAAATTCAAAAAAGAAGCACATCAATAAAATGAGTAATCAAAACTTTATGAAATCCTATTCAAGAGGTAAGATAACCTCTATACTATCAAAATTAATTCTCCACTTTTGAAATTTTTTTTTTGGGAAGTCATTTTCCGAAAAAATGATAATATTTTTCAATATTTGGCTAAAACCTTAAAATGAGCTAGAAAATGTTTTTTGTTATCTAACAGGAAAAATCTGATTTTTAATTTTTTGGAAAAAACTAAAAAAGTTCGAATTTTTAATTATTTTTTCTTTTATTTTTTCTTCTATCTCTACTAGTCGCTGGCCACTGGCCACATGCGAGGTGAAGTCTTGGGCAAGGTTGAGCTCACTCGAGGTTGGCGAGCTCGAGACTCGTCTGTGACTGGTCGCTGGCTAGCTATTGACTGAGGAAGAAGCAAAAAGAAAAAGAAAGAAAAAAAAATAAATTCGAATTTTTAAAAAACATTTTTATAAGAATCAACGTTTCATAATCAAGGACTTGAGCTCGAGTACCGAAAACTAGCACACAACCTTTGTAGACTCGGGCCCGAGTATTGGGGACCTGAGCTCGGCTTTTATGGACATGGGCTTGGGTTTGGGACATAAGGCATGAGCACCAAGGGTTCGAGTTCAGCCTGATGGACCCAGGCATATGCGTGGAGGGCTTGAGCCTGGGCACCAAGGTCCTCAGCTCGGTCTCAATGAACCTCGGTTCAACCTTTGTGGACTCATGCTTGGGTGGGTGTCAAAGACTAGGTCCTGACCTTGATGGACTAGCCTCGATGGACCCAGCTCAGACATTGGAGACTCGAGAACAAGCGTTGGATTTGTATGCTTTAACGTAGAGATGCGGATCTAAGGGTTAATACCTAATTATATTTTGAAAAATGTTTTTCTACTTTTTCGAAGGCCTTAGACATTCAACTCATCCCCTTGCCGAATGGAAGAAGGGCCCCCCAAATTGCAAATTAATTCCGCCAATTCCGAATTTTCGGAGCGAATGCACACGGGTTCTGCGGTGCCCATGGCGACGTTGAAATTGAAAAGCAGCAGCGTGTGAGAGAGAGGGAGCAGAGGATCCAAGGAGGAGGAGGAGGAGGAGGAGCAGCAGCATCAGCACTGGAGCTGGTGAAATGATGGCAGCCATGGAAGGGGCGATCCTCCCGAACTCGTCTCAGCTGCAACCTCAACCCCAGCAGCAGCCGCCGCAGCCGCAGGCCCCGCCGCCCCCGACGGCCGCCGCAGCGGAGAGGCTGAACCCGGCCCTGCAGCAGCAGCTGCACCTCGAGTCCGTCAAGATTAGGGCCATGAGCCTCTTCAAATCCATCTCCCGCATCCTCGAAGACTTCGACGCCTATGCCCGCACCAACGCCTCCCCTAAATGGTTTCTCTCTCTCTCTCTCTCTCTCTCTCTCTCTCTCTCGCAGTGTTTGTGTTCGTTTTGTGTTCCCATCCCCTCCATTCTGGGTCAGCTAGTTGTTGGACATGTAAGGCGCGGTTTCGATTCTGGACCTCCGATTTGATTTCTTAGAAAACTAGGCCAACTTGTAGTACACATGATGGTGTAGTGTGCCAGATTGGCGATTCTGTCGTCTTGCGCTGGAAACACGAATTCCCACTCAGCTAGGATATGGATTAGGGCGGTAATTGGCATGGTCATTGGACATCCAAGACTCGAATCTTTTATGTAATTCTGGTTTACCTGCCAATTCCTTCCGGTTGAGTTGCTCAGTCGAGCCTAAGCAAACTCATATAGACGGTGGATTTGTACAGGCCTAATCACACCGTTATGATTGCATTTGTATCTAGCTTTGGTTGAATTTCGCGATCCGCCCAGGTGACAAATACCGAAACTTGATTTATTGTCCAGCTACATGTGCAATTTCTATTTCCTTTCTCGAGTTGTATTCAAATCTTTGTGTTGTTTTCCAGGCAAGATATTTTGGGGCAGTACTCTATGGTTAATCTTGAGCTTTTCAACATCGTGGAGGAGATTAGGAAGGTTTCCAAGGCTTTTGTTGTACACCCGAAGAATGTCAATGCAGAGAATTCTACAAGTATGTACAATTCTCCTTCACATTATGTTGGTGTTCTGAGTTTGAGGAGAGCAATTCATCAACTGGGGATAAGTAGTCTTTCCTATTCCAAATTTTGTTGCCCCTTAAATTACTGATCTCTGTTAAAGTGTCTGACAACTTAGAGTTGAAATGAAATTCTCATCATTCCATAGGAATGCCTGAATACACTCTTTATGTTTTTTTTTTATAGTTCCAGATTCTTCAGAACCATGTCAATAGAGGGTGGGCCATCCTGTTTCTTTCTGCTAAGCAAATGTGTTCTGTAGCTATGAAAGAATTTTACTCTACATTAAAGTGCTTGCACCTGGTCAGGCTATCCTGTGGATGCCGCATGTCTGTGCGTGATTGGTTCATCATCACTGCTACATATTTTTGATATGTATTATTTGATCTAACTTCATTACAAAAAGTGATGGGTAGGTAAGTGGTTATGTGTCTCCTTTGGTATACTAAAGATGCCAGGTTCAAACTTGACCTGCCACTGGTATTTTTCTTTTCCCTTTTTCTGACTTAATATAAGTTTTTTCTTCATTCTAGTTTATTTTATCTACTTTTGCATTTCTCATTCCTCCATCCCAAATCTTGAGACAGGTCCACATTTTTATTTTGTTTTATTCTTTTACCGTTTTTATTCTTTATATCTGTGAAGGTCACATCTTCACTTCCTTTTTTCATGAAACATATTCTTTATTTCATTCCTTGTTTTATTTCGTTTATTAATTTGATGCAAAAATATTATTAGTTAAATCTAAATAAAACTGACGTTTAGGCTAGAAAGAAGGTTTACAAACTTTTGGTACTATCATCATCCAATGGAAAACCAAAATACTTTTTCTATTAGGTATTGGTCATTATTACTATCTAACAGTAAACTAAATAGCAGAAGATCTATAGTTTTATCCCAAATTTTTTATTTTCTAAAATTTCAATCAGTTACTTTCTTTAGAGTTTAGGGTTTATTGTTAAGGAATTTTCTATATCTACTAATAAAGCATTCAGATATATTATTATATCATCCATTTTGTTATATCACTTCAACTTAAAATGTTACTTATTTGAGATAATTCTTGAAAAAAACTAATAATAGTTGCAAGGCGCATTGTTGATATATGTTTAACAAGCAATATCTTCTAATATGTTGAAATCATGGAGGGAATTTTAGTGGTTGCGACAACGCGTGGGTTTATGCTGGTGATGCTATATGGGGATTCTCTCATTTTGTCTAAAACAGCATTGCAAGCATATCTGAATGGACAATTTCCTATATGGTGTAAAAACTGACTGAAACTTGTGAAAATGGGAGGGATATCCTTGAGAGTAAAATTTCTTTGGATATCACAGTAAAGGGATAGAACCATGGAAAACTGAATGTCCAAGCTACCTGGTTACATACCCAATCCTACATTTTGCATAAGCACTTGGTCTGTGACTGAAGTACTGTGGAAATTTTGCTATTACAGTTCTTCCTGTAATGTTGTCCTCAAAGCTATTGCCTGAGATGGAGACAGATGATAACTCAAAGAGAGAGCAGTTGCTGCAGGGGATGCAAAACCTGCCTGTTACCTCCCAGATTGAGAAATTGAAGGTGGTTATCAGATGGTTTCTCTGCATGTTTCTTAAACTTATGTCTTCAGTCTTGACCTTGTTCTTCTTATAAGCAATATTTCCTCAACTAAACTCATATATAGGCATGGGGGATTAGTCATGCAGCCTGCTGCAAACCCCTGGAATCAACCAGTCAAGACTAGCAAAGCAATAGAAAAGATAAATAAGCCTTAGGAAATCAACAACTACTTTGTTACTTGTCTCCCCAAATGCCAGCATATGTTAAACTCATTAAAATGTGAAATGATTGATATAAATGCCAATTTTATTTGTTAAGTGATATTGATGTTGACTTAAATATGCTGTTTTGAAATCTCTAAAAGGTTGATATACACATGCCTTTGAGAATGACCTTCTTTTGCACTAAGTATGAAATGCACATTCTTTTCATTTGCAGGCTAGAATTGACATGATTGCTGCAGCATGTGAAAGTGCTGAAAAAGTATTGTCGGACACACGTAAAGCTTATGGTTTTGGAACTCGTCAAGGTCCAACAATTGCTCCAACCCTGGACAAGGCTCAGGCTGCTAAAATTCTAGAACAAGAAAATATTCTGAGAGCTGCTGTAAATTATGGTGAAGGTGTTAACAGATTACTCCAATGCTCTATCTTCATCCATTGTCTTGGTTGACCATGGCTGCATTATGTTCCTTCGCCTCTTTCTCTACTCAAGGTTCATTATTCAATTTGGAATAAGCACTCATATATTCTTGAACTGTTTAGAGAAGTAGATGATGCACTCTTGTAAAATTTGTGGTAGAGTTAGGCATATGGGGAAAGAACCCTGGTCCGAGGAACGACAGGTCGCTTGTCAACACATAAAACACATCAATTCGGAGGTTGGGATGCTATTCACAGTTCTGGTTCTTGTGATACCAAAATGATAACATTGGAGGCCATATGCATATAACAGAGACTGCTTTTTTATCTTCTCCAGTTCTTTCTTTCTTTTTCTTTGCATTTCTCCTAATGTCAAAGATGTCAATTCTTGGTGCTCTTGCACTTGCTTTGAATGCTTTCTCACACTGATTTAGAGCACTGTATGTGAATGAAGGATTAAGAATATCTGGAGACCAGAGGCAGGTGACAGCAGCACTTCCCATGCATCTCACAGACGTGCTCCATGTAAGCGATGGGATGCAAAATTTGGCTGATGCATCTGGTAAATTTATTACTTGTCACTGAAGTATTTAGCTGTTTTCTCCGATTTTTTTTTTTTCAAAAGCCTTTTCTCGAATTCTATCGTCCTTTGCATGGCACATAGATAGCTTCTTAAGCAACTCTGGAAGCTCCTTTTTCAGGAATATACCAAAAGAACACTCCTGCGTCATCAAACAACATGAGTGGTGCGGGAACTTTGTTGCAGGTGCACCCATATGCTTTGCTCTTTTCATTTCAATGATTTGTGCTGTATATTCTCTGCAGAAGCTATGAAGCAAAGATCATGGACAGTCCTAACTTGTGATCCTCAACAATTTGAGTCATTTCGTGAATCCTCGTGATATGAGATTGTTGTTGAGAAAATAGTTGTTTAGTCACATAGACAAATGCTTCTTCTCCTGTATATGCTTTAGCGAGATGTCTTTCCTTATCTTTTTGTGAAAGCCCTCTTGGTCTTAGAATGAGTCCTACTGTACAGATGTTTGGGAGAAATTGCTTGATTTAGGGCCTATTTGGTTCAGCATTTGGAATGATCATTTGGGCTCTAAAGTCCTTTGGCCAAATGCACATGGCGTTTGGCAATTTTTTTGGAGCACTTTGGGGAATTGTAATTGCATTTCCAAAGGCTTCTAAAGTCCCTTAGCCCAAGGCAAGTCTGGAGGTACTTTCGCAAATTGCATTTTCGGAATGCGTGGTGCACTGTTCATGCACACTGTTCATCTTCCTGAGGAACCAAACCAGAGGCCGGCGACAGCCGCCTGAGGGGTTCGACCACCGTCGCTTGGGGGTCTGTCGACCTCCGGCGACCGCTGCCTGGGGGTTGCCTGATCCCGGCGATGCCGGAGGTTGGCTGACCCGCAGGCGGCGGTGGCCGGACCCGCGTGACCCAGGCGACGCCTAGGTCAGGCAACCTCAGGCCGCCTTGCCTGAGGTCATGCGACCTAGGCAAGCATCGGTCTAGGTCATGCAACCCTCAGGCGAGGCTGGCTGGCGGCCAGATCTAGCTGTTGGCAATTGGCCGGCGGAGGTTGGCCAGTGGCTGTTTTGGCCTGCCGGTGGTGATTGAGTTCTTTGCTGATTTTTTTAAAAAAAATATTAGCAAAAGTCCTTTACAAAATTAGTTTTTATCAAATGATATTTAGACTAAAGTTGTTTTCAAACGTGATTTTAAAATACACATTACCAAATACTACTTGCATTTTGGAAAACTCTTTTAGCTCAAAGGCCTTTGTATTTTGCCAAAGGCATTCCCCCAAAGCCGAACCAAACAGGCCCTTAATGTTCAATGTCTCGTTTGAGCTTGACCTTTCCTTAGAAGTCTTTAGACTTTCTCCTCTTATCCTTAGAGCTTCTCATGTGACCTAAAATTGAGCAGGGCACCGGGACACAACTACTTGGAAGGTCTGCTGCTTCTCCAGGTGCCAGTTCTTTTGATAACACCTCTGCATCTCCAATGCCATATGCCAATTCCCCTAGGTCCGGTACAAATATGAATACACCTTCTCCTCAACAACAATCGCAGCAACAGCAACCACAGCAGCAGCAACAACAACAAAGGCAGAAGATGATGCAATTACCTCAGCATCAGCAACTTCTTCTTGCTCAGCAACAATTCCGCCAGCCTACAATGTCGGGTCTGGGGCAGGTGAGGTTTATGGCTCATTTTCTATTTCTGAATTAAATAATAATTACATGTATATATTTTTAAGATATCATGGGAAGAACTTCTAAGATTATGAGCAAAACTTTGGTGGCAACAGATTTATACTCTTTGTTTGTGTCTTAGTAGATAATTATCCTCATTCTTTGGACTGGCTGTTAAGTAACATGGATCGATATATAAATTGCCTCATTTTGTAGATTCTTGGCCAATTAAAATAGACTTTTAGAAATTTCAAATGAGTATTGATTCATGCATATTATTTTAGTTGAAACCTCTGTATAGAACGACATCTTTGTACTTGATATAGGTAAATGCAAAGTGCTGAGGGAGTATTAAAATGTCCATGCAGCTAATAGCTTAAGTTCCCCGTCTCAAGTGTTAAAATGTCTGTGCAAAACCCATAGACAGGAAGTGTAGGACATCTTTGTACTTGACATTTTAACACGCTTTCAATTTAACACATTAGTGAATCTTGGACTTCATTGAATTTTTAGATTAAAACTAATTAGTGTTACCAAACACGTTTAATCTTACCAAGTGTTAATTTTCTGTGAATAATGAGGTTGTCAACCAAGCTCCTAGTAAAGGCTGACAAGTGTCTACTTGAAATTGATGTCATTTTTTGATACACTAATGGGGAAGTACCTACATTGTTTAAGCGGAACTCTTAAAAATTGTCGAAGGCCTCGTCTGTCTACTCATACTTTTCTAGCTAACCACAACAATCCCAACCCTTTCTTATTGCTGAGCAGTTTCTGTAAATCAAACAACATACAAAATGGACACTCATGCAAGTGCTACAGGCTGAATGTTATTCTTTCTCCTCTGCTAATCATATTGCATCTTTAGCCAACTTCAAGAAGCTTGTGTCAATTTCTGCTATATGCTTGCCTCAATCTCATATTTTTTGCTATTTCAGGGTCAACCTCAGATGCAGTATCCTCAGACACTGGGGCACCAACAATTTCAAGGCAGGCAGTTGCCTTCTGGCCCTTTGCAGCATAGCATTGGTCAAAGCCAACTCAATCAAGGAAACCTGATGAATCGTCATCTAAGCCAATTTTCCGGCACTGCCAATAGTGCATTGTTCAATGCTGCTCAGACAGCACCAAACTCCCAGATGGTCAGATATCGCTCTTTCCTTGGTTCTTTTTTCATCTTTCCATCTGTGTCACTACAAACAAGTTTATGATTTTAGGATTCTATCACGAGTTTCAGTGGACATATTCGAGCATTAAGTGCATGATCTGGATTTTTTCCCTTGAAAAACCTTGAATGATAGTTAATCTTGAATATGGTGGCCAAAAAAAAAGATCTGCATGAGAATCAGTTTAACTATACTTCCAATCTGGTTCATAGCTTTCAGTGGGCTTACCAGAGGTTATTACTTAAGAACACTTTTGTACCTTTTACTATACTCATGCATTTATTATGCCTCTGGCAGTTGCATATTTGCTTAGTACATTTAAATGTTCAAGCATGCAATTAGGTGTGCTTGGCTCTTCTTATTATAAATGCATAAATTTCTGTTTTTTGGACATCCTCTTTCATTTGCTTTTCCTTATCTCAGTCCAGACATTCCATTACCTTTCGACTCATGGGCCGTTCTTCACTCTGTTTTTACTGGTGAAGTACACTGACCGTGTTTATTTGATTTCAGATACCAAATATGTCAGCTACAATGCAGCCACAGTCTTTTCTTCCAAGAATGCAGGTGAGCTTTCTACTCTTTCTTCCAAGTAGGAGAGGAATTTCAGTTTCCTATGTTTCTTCATGGAATGGAATGTCACCAGAAATATCATGTGAATAAATCTCCTTGAATTTTTATTTCAGCTACTATGTTTCATCCTTATAGAAAGTTTTTAGTTCCTTTTCATTCTAAAAGATAGACCTCTTTCTAAAAAGCAAATATTACACTTTAAGTACATTGCAAAGAATATATCCTGCAAAAGAAAAAAAGAGATTGCTAGGTGTAAGTGTATGGATATAGAGAGGACAAATCTTATGGGTTGAAGTAGATATCCATAAAATGTGTAATTTATTAGCTAACGTTTCATAGGACTCTTGAATTCCTGTAGATGAAAATTTTATCAGTACATCCATGAGAAAAGGATTGCAATTAGCCACATTGCAATTAGCCACCTATTTATCTCCGTTAAAGTATTTAATTAAATATTGAGCTTAAGCTTTTAGAACAATTGGTTTTCATAAAATTTAACAAGCTATCAGAGCAGGAGCTAAGACCTTCTATATGCTTAACCTATTATATATCTCCATGCTCTTAATTTTTGGCTAAAGTCCAGCTTATGCTTGAGGAGGATGGTTAATGTATTTAATTAAATATTAAGCCATGTCTTTTAATCGTTTAAGATTTTAGAATAGTTGATAGTGGTTTCACAAAATTTTATACAATCTCCTTGCACCATTTTTCCTGGATTCTTTTGAAATCGATGGATAAATGTAATGAAGGCTGTTTGTTGCAAAAAATGACTGTGTTAGGGGAGTCAATATTCTGGCTAATCTCCAACTCACACTTATGGAGGTCAAATGCAATTTCTTTGATTCTTTTGTGAAGTCAGAAGTTCCTTTGGTTCAGTACTAAGTCTTGTTTCTGTCATGATGGTGCCAATTGCGTGCTCCTTATGAAGTTGGTACTCAAACTTCAGACTTCATAAAATGATAATTGTTACCAAGCTGATTAGAGAACCCGCAGAAAAATAACGAGAGAAAAGAAGGAAGAGAGAAGAAAAAGAGAGGAGAAAAAGAGAGGAGAAGAAGAGAGAAAGAAAGAGATTGTAAAATCCAAGAAAGGGACTCTTGCTTTCTGTGCGTAACAGAAACCCTACACCCATCACGATATATTTATATTAAATATGAATTGTATATGACCATAATGCCCTAATACATGTAAAAAGGAATAAAACCTAGAAAATAAAAATAATTCTACTCTAACACTCTCCCTCAAGCTGGAGCATATAGGTCACCCATGCCTAGCTTGGAACAACCAGCAACAAAGGCAGGATGAAACAACGCTTTAGTGAACATATCGGCAAACTGATCTCCAGAGGCAACGTAAGGAGTGGCAACCAACTTCTACTTCACAGCATCACAAACAAAGTGACAGTCAACTTCTATATGCTTAGTTCACTCTTGAAAAATAGGATTTCCAGCAATATAAATAGCTGCTTGATTATCACACATTATATCAATAGGATGATTAATAGAAAATCCAAGCTCTTGGATAAAAGATTTCAACCACAGCAATTCAGCCACAGTTTGTGCCATAGCATGATATTCAGCCTCCGCACTAGATCTGGCATTGGTAGTCTGTTTTTTGCTTCTCCAAGTAACTAAATTACCACCAAGAAAGGTGCAATACCCAGTTGTAGACCGCCGATCACACTTTGACCCAGCACAATCAGCATCATAATAGCCAACTAAGGTGGAAGAACCATTCGGTTTATAAATCAGTCTCTTACCAAGAGAGCCTTTAAGATATCGAAGAATGCGACAAATAACATCCCAATGAGCCTTCTTGGGTGATTCCATAAATTGACTCATCACACTAATAGCAAAAGAAATATCGGGACGTGTAACAGTAAGATAAATTAGTTTCCCAACTAGACACCGATACCGATGTTTATCTTCGGTATCATCTCCATCATCAACTCCGAACTTATGATTTGGATCCATAGGAGTATCAACTGGCTTGGAAGCTAGTATACCAGTCTCAGATAAAAGATCAAGAACATACTTTCGTTGAGACAAATTAATACCTTTCGTACTTTGTAAACTTCAATACCTAGAAAATACCTAAGAGCTCCCAAGTCTTTAATCTGAAATTGCTATTGAAGAAAAGATTTAACCTCAGAAATTCCGGTCGCATCACTACCAGAGACAATTATATCATCCACATAAACAACAAGAATGACCACTCCCGACTCCTTGCGAACAAAAACAGAATGATTAGAATAACATTGGTGAAAACCACACTTGGAAATCACTAAACTGAATTTCTCAAACCATGCTCTAGGAGATTGTTTCAACCCATAAATGGCTTTATATAGTTGGCATACTTTGCTGCGATCCTCCCCCTGGGCAACATAACCAGGAGGTTGCTCCATATATACTTTTTCTGACAAATCACCATAAAGAAAATCATTCTTGACATCCAATTGATATAATGGCCAATCAAAATTCACAGCAAGAGAAATAATAACACGAATAGAATTGAGACGTGCCACGGGGGAAAAAGTCTCAAAATAATCTACTCCATAAGTTTGAGTAAAACCTTTAGCAACGAGCCGAGCTTTGAGACGCTCAACTGAGCCATCCGGGTTATACTTGATAGTGTACACCCAACGACACTTCACCACATCTTTCCCAAGAGGTAGATCAACCAAAGACCACGTTTGGCGGGACGCCAAAGCTTCCATTTCTACATCAATAGCTCTCTTCCACTCGAGATGAGACAAGGCCTCAATGGTAGAAGTAGGAATTGTGTGAGTATGTAATGATAGAGCAAAGTCATGTAATGGGGAGGAAGATGTGAAAGAGACACGTAACACTCGATAGGGTAAGCAAAAGAGGATTTTTGTGTACAAGAACGAGTACCTTTGCGAAGGGCAATCGGAAGATCGTCCAGCCAAGAGACAAGGAGGGAGATTGAACGGAGGGCACAAAAGAGCTGGAGACTGGTGGTGCCATAGACTGCTTTCGCTGCTGATATACCTGCAAGGGAGGAGGTACGGAAGGACTAACGGAATCTAGGAGAATAAGTTGTTGAATAGGAGGATTAGCTACAATGTCAATTGAAAACTCTTTACCCTCAGTAGACTAGTATGGTGTGCCCTCGAAAAAAGTAACGTCAGCACTAACATATTGAGTACAAGTCATAGGATCATAACATCGATATCCCTTTTGAGTACATGAATACCCAAGAAAAACACATTTAGTAGCACGAGGGGATGGTTTATCAGCACCGGGTCGTAAATTATGGACAAAGCAAACACATCCAAAGACATGTGGGATAAGAGGAAATAACGGCTTGTCAGGAAATATAATATTAATTGGTGACTTTTGATTGAGGACAGTGGAAGGCATACGATTTATGAGGTAACAAGCAGTAAGGACAGCATTACTCCAAAATGATTTTGGGACATGCATATATAACAAGAGTGAACGAGCAACTTCTAGAAGGTGACGGTTCTTTCTCTCGGCCACACCATTCTGCTGAGGGGTATAAGTACAACTTGTTTGATTTATAATGCCAAGACTAGAACAAAACAAAGAAATTGATTTTTGTGAGTATTCTAGAGCATTATCTGTTCGTAAAATTTTAAGGGATGTATTAAACTGATTAGTAACCTCACGATGAAATAATTGAAAAACATGTAAAAATTCAGAACGATCATGAAGCATATAGAGCCATGTTAGACGGGAATAATCATCCACAAAAGTAACAAAGTACTTAAAACCATTTCTATTAGCAACACGGGAAGGTCCCTAGATGTCCGAACGAACAAGTTCTAATAAAGTAGATGCACGAGAATCACTACTACTAGGAGAAAAGAACTACGATGATGTTTCCCAAGTTCACAAGCCTCACACTCAAGAGTAGAAATTGATTTACACTCGGGAATTATTTGCTGTAACTTAAATAAAGATAAATGCCCTAAACGGGAATGCCATAATAGGGGGGTAATAGGACTAGTAGCTAGACCATTGGCATTAGCAGTGGAGACACCATCCAGATAATAGAGTCCATCATGTTCATGCCCTCCACTAATCTTCTTCTTTGTCTGAAGGTCCTGAAAAATGCAATAGGAGGGGTAAAATGTAACAGAACAACCAAGATTTTTAGTTAACTGACTAACAGATAACAAATTCAATGGAAGTTGGGGAACATGTAAAACAGAGGACAAAGATAAGGATGGTGTAAGTGAAATAGCCCCTAATCCAACTACTTGAGTAGAGGAACCATTAGCTAGAATAACTTTACGTGAAGGACTAGAGTTATGGTGGGAAGAAAATAATTCTTGCTTATCCGTCATATGACTAGAAGCTCCCGAGTCAATGACCCAAGAGGTGCCAGGAGACAAAGTAGAGAAAAAGACCATGTTACCTGTACGTGCAAGAGTGGCAGTGCATGAGAAATTGAAAGCCTCCAGTTGTTGGACACGCTTGATGAGTTGTGCGACCATATCATCCCGAGATGCGGACTCAGAAGAACTACCCCCACTTGGGATAGATGGATTCGTGTCACCGTAAGACACATTTCCAGCATTCCCTTCAGACATAGTAGCATTTGCAGTAACTAATCGCTGAGCCCACTTAGGCTTGCTATACTTGGCCCAACATGTGTCAACAATGTGACCAGATTTGCGCAGTATATACACTGACGGCTATCTCGATCAGAATTTTGTTCACTATGTCCACCACCACGACTGCGACCTCCCCCTAAACCACGACCTCTATTAGAAAATCCATCACGACCACGAACACCACTACTAACCACAAATGCTGAATTATCTTTAGATGATGTAGAAGACGGAGGGATAATACGCTGAATCCGACAAAATGCTTCATGCATAGAAGGAACTCTCTCTCCAGCAAGAAGCTGACTCTTCATAGGCTGTAAGTCAGCATTCAAGCTTGATAAAAACTTGGCCACCTGAAATTCAGCTCGTTGTGTCTTTAGTATCTCAAGATCAGTAGTGATGGGCTAATAAAGATTAAGTTCTTCCCATATGCCTTTCAAAGCACTATAATACTCTCCAAGAGACTTGTCCCCCTGTTTAAAATTAAAGATCTTCTCATAGAGCTCATGGATTCTAGACATGTTTTTGTCTTGTGAGTAACTCTCCATAAGATCATCCCACACTCCCTTGGTAGTTGTGTGGAACATGACATTAGCAGCAATGGATGGTTCCATGCTATTCCATAACCACACCAAAAGTGTATCATTCTCTCTCATCTAGTCACTATAGTCTTTAGAGTTTTTAGCAAGGGGTTCTGTAGTAAGATAATTAAGTTTCCCTTTGGCATTAATATAAACCTTCATAGCTTGAGCCCATAGCGAGTAATTGGAGGATCCATTCAATTTAATGGTGGTAATCTGAACATTGACACTGTCCGTAGAAGACTTAGTGCCATTCATGGTGAAAATCTCAATATAAATATATCTACCACCGATAAAACAAAAAGGCCGCAACTTCAGTGCAAGAAATAAAACAGCAATACCAACATATAATTAGATGCCATTGGCTCCATCAATCAAACAAAGGGATGCTGAAATCTGACCAGAAATCCAGCAAAACCAGTCAACCATAATCAACGAAATACCTTGATCCTTGAATCCGCTGATCAGGAAGTGTTGTAATCCATTGTCATAAACAGAACCTGATAAATTTGATTTCTCCTGATCTTATATGTATCGGGACTTGAAGAGAAAATAGGTAAAAATTGCAGCTTTAGGTGGCTACGCACCATAGAAGGAATAGGGTTATTAGGGGACTCTCAAACCAGCAATAGGACCAAGGAATCAGGTAGTCAAACCGTGCTCTGATACCATGTTACTAAGTTGATTAGAGAACCCGTAGAAAAATAACGAGAGAAAAGAAGGAAGAGAGAAGAAAAAGAGAGGAGAAGAGAGAAAGAAAGAGATTGTAAAATTCAAGAAAAGTGCTTTTAGTTTCTGTGCGTAACAGAAACTCTACACCCATTACGATATATTTATATTAAATATGAATTGTATATGACCATAATGCTCTTAAAGGAATAAAACCTAGAAAATAAAAATAATTCTACTCTAACAATAATCTTGCATTTACTTTGGTATCTTGACATGATTGGTTGTTCATTACATGCAATACTTTGATCAACATACCTTTTCTTCACTGGTGAATGTTAAGCTCATGATGGACTTGGTGTTTTGGCGTAATATTCAAGGTGGAACTCTTATTTGGCCTGTTTATTTCTGTCACTATTTATTCTCTTGTTGGGAATTTCTTTTTCAGCTTGGCTTATCTGGAACCAATCCCCAGAGGAGTCATGCGTCCCAGATATTGAACGATCAAAGTATGAACTAAGTCTTCCACTTTCTTCTCTGTTACTTGGCATTGGAAATTCACTTACTGTATAAAGAAGAGGATGCTGCATGATCAAATGGATGTTTTCTTGGATTCAAAGTGTCAAACATGGATTTTGGCGATAGTGAATAATGGGCCTCTCACTTTGCAGTTTATAATATGGGAGCAGCCAATGCAACAAATATGATTCCTATACAGCCGCAGCAGCAGCAGCAGCAACAGCCTGGTTCACAGGGTGCATTTGGTAACATGGCACAAAATGCTCAGGGTCTGCAGTCTGGTATGGTAAACCTACCAAACACTTCTCAGAATCACCCCAATTTCTCACAACAGAGGCCGCAAAATCAGCAGTGAGACAATGGTTTTGTGGTGATATTAACAGTTGCTTGAGCATCTTGGTACTCTTGGATTGATACATAGGCTGCCACTGTGCTACTCGTGTGGTTGGAACTTTTTGGTGTAGTCCTCCTTATAGAGACTTGTTTTGGGGAGTATATATGGTGAGGGAAAAGCTTGATTAGAAAGACGGACATTAATGATCTTCGCTGTTGGCCAAAAAGAAAAAAAAAAATCTTTGCTCCACAGTTTTGTGCGCTGCACGCATGTTTTCCTTTTCTTTTTTCTGCGAAGTAAGCCAAGTTATTTCAAACAAAGAGATGGAGTGCAGGCATTAGGATATCAAAATGATTGGAGGAAAGGGACTTTCTGGACCAATCAACTCAGATCTTCCCTTGCGATTCTCTCTTCATTTTTGTTCAAATTTGAGCATTTCCTAAAACAAATTTGATGTTTTTGTTCGTATGGGCAGTTAAAACATGAACATGTAAAGTTTACAATCTCTCACGTATGAGTCAGGTCTCCGGTTAGAAGAATCTAATTGATCCTGAGAAATTGTAAAAATCACAAAAATAATGGTGACAAACAATCTCTCGCTGTTGCTGCTGTAGCTGGTGATTCCTCAAAATTTAAGACTCAATGTAGCAGTTGCAGCATCTTCGAACAAACCACTCCAACCTGTGTTCAGAAAAGCTCATTAGTCTTGAGGTCCTGAAACATGCGACTCAACTTAGTATTTGTCTCCATGTAGTTGCTAGCAAGAGACAGCAGGCTTAATGCCCTGCTGGTATAGCCAACCGGCAATATGATTATATGAGCTCCGCCTTCCTTGCTCTGAAAATTTCGAAGGAAATTGATTCCCCACAGTTCTTGTTTAGCGGGATTGCTAGGTTTGACTGGTAGTTGTAGGCTTCCTGCTCAGAAATGTCTACACAGCTAGAGTAGTTGGCGTTTCAAATGTTAAGAACCTACCATTCAAAGATCTCCTAGCCATTGAAGTCCCAGGAATAGGTGAAGTTGATACAGTTGCTGCCTATCTTTGGCCCTAGAAAGAAATTATGCTACAAAGGAAGCTAACACTAATTAGCAAAGTAAAGGATGAAGAGCTTACAAGTCCTTAAGGCATGAACTTTTGGAATCCTCCTCTTCATCGGCTCGTTTATGGTCCAGGGAAAATGCCAAAGGCGGAGTTCGTGTAGGACCAGATGACTCCTGCAGAAGAGGGAGGTTTTCTGCAGATGTGTGACTGGACTGCGGTGGTGAAAATGGTGGGGATGGAGATGGAGATGGTGAGAAATAGTATTTTTGATTGCCAGGTCCTGTACTTATCGGAAGAGGTGATGGCGGTGTTGGTGGTGATGAAGTTGGAGAGATGCGGCCATCCTCTTCCGCATCTTCCATTGCATTCGGCAATCTCTGGCTTCTTTCTTTTTGTTCTTTTTGACTTGATTGATATGAGCTCGCTCGAGGAAAAAGATCTCTCCTGGAAAGTTGAAAAAGAGAGTCAGGAAGCCTTCAAGTATAATCGACACAGATGATCCTCGGCCACCTTCGCAAACAGACTCTTGCCTATATTGCCAGAAACTTTGAGAGTCAATCTAACAATCGAAGCATATTTGCATAAACCACTCCGACCTGTTTTCATCAATATAAGACCTTGAAACAAAGGAACGTCATGCCGCATCCAACAGCATGTAATATTGAGTTCAGAGGCAGCAACCTCAGTACCCATATAAATTGCTTATGCAAACCTGCAAAAAGATTGTAATATAGCTCCAACTCCAATTTAGAAGCTTTGTAGCGTTGCTTGTGCTGACCTTTTGAATGGGGAATTGACTCTCCACGTTTGCCAGTTTTGTTTTTGACTGGTGAGTGGATGCTTCCTGCCCAAATGTCTATACGACTGACTAGTTGAACTTTATAAGAAAAGGGTTCTCAAACTTACCATTCACATTCAAAATTCTCCTAGCTAATTAAGTCCCAGAAGGACGCGACAAAAACTGTAGTATGGTTTATAATGTATTCCTAGCTATGAAGCTCAAAAGTAACATAGCATTTGTATTCGTTGTAAGTGAGAGAGCAGATGCGCTACTCCTTCCCATAAAATCCAAACGGATGAAGAAGTGCTTTTGAACAAGTTAGAATCAGGCTCAGGTTACATTTTCCTGAGCAGTAGTACTAGTACATTCCTTCTAATTATCAAGGAAAAGAAATGCGGGGGGAAGAGAATGCACGGCTTACAAGTCCTCAAGGAATGAACACGTGTAATTTTCCAATTTGGATCCACTTCTGTTTGAGCCAGCGACACCACCGGCAGTGGCGTTCAGGCGAAGACCCGATGAACTGTGCAAACATAAACTGGAAGGTGGAGGCAAAAATGGTGTGTGTAGAGGGAGGGAGAGATAGTAGTCCGGATTGCCAGGTCCTAAACTGATGGGAAGAGAGGATGGATGTGCTCGGGAAGAGCTGAATTTGTGGCAAGCTCTGATCTTTCCTGCTTACTTTTTCTTTTCTCAATTTTTGACTGGTCAGTATAAGCTGCACCAGCTAAGGAGTTGCAGCTTCCCGGGAGTTTTTTGATTCTTAGTTATAACCTAACGGTCATGGGCCAACCGGTCATCATCAGCTGCTTGGTGATCGTCTGTGCATTGATTTATTAAGGACCAGAAACATTCATGAACATTCTTTATGCAGACTGATCATTCAGTTGCTGACATGTAATATGAACAAGCATAGTCCATACTATTAATGCTCTATACGATTTATGCAAACTTATGGTGTATTTGGTAATTATTCTATTCTCGAAAATAATTTCTACTTAGAAATAATTTTTTTATTCCATTCCCAAAAATAATATCTAAGCATTTGAAAGTGTTTCGTACTTGCACAAAGTTTCTTTTTATTAATAATATTTTGAATTTTTTAATATATTTTTTTCCTTTTTTTTTCTTTTTTTGTTTTCTTCTTCTCCTTTCTTGGCCTATGGCTAGGTCACCAATGTTGGCAATTGGCCATAGGCCAAGGTTAGCAAAGGTGTTGCGGCCCTCACCAATCACAGGCGAGGGCGAGGGCTAGACCCTCGCGGCCTATGCGAGGCCCGTCCTCACTGCTCATAGCCTAGGCGAGGGCGGCCCTCGTTGGATTTGGCGACGAAGACCCTCGCCTATGCTACAAGGGTCTCCCTTGTTGGCGAGGGCGAGGGCGGCCCTTGCCCAGGCCGTGAGGGTTCAGCCCTCACTCTCGCCGGCCCTAGCTTGTGGCTAGTCCCTGGCCATATGCCATGAAAGAAGGAGAAGGAAAAGAGAAATTCTGATTCTTGTTCCCAGAATCAATAATTAACTTTTTTTTTAATTTTTAATTTTGTTCCAAAACTGATTCCAGGAACAAATTAATTTTTAATTTTGTTCCAAAACTGATTCCAGGAACAAATTTATACTCGGGAACAAAAATTTATCAAACGAAATTTTGTTCCTTTTTTGTTCCCAAGAATCAAATAATAAAATTAGGCACTGTTTGACCAGTTACCAAACAGGCTTTTAATGGCAACAATATGAAAAAGGAGTTTTTTATTTTTTGCCATAGTATCAAAAGAAAAATGTCGTGTCCCTTTTATTCCACTCAATTTTCATTGATGAGACAATGACATCTCGAAGCAGAATGCATCTCAATAACTAATTTAATTTCCCAGAGTCATATTTTATGGTATCCCAAGCTAAATTAAGCCAGTCTCCTAAAAGAGAGACGATCCCAAATCGTGAGAAAACACACTAGAGGCACCTTGTTTACATGATAATTATGAACGAGATTGTGCTACTTCGCACGAATAAGCTGACTCTGATAATGAGTCCCACACCCACAGGTCATGTCATCTTAGGTTTGTATTAGGTGCCTCGTGCTTCTTCGGTAGTTCCTCTTCATGGTATTTCGCCATTTATAATTAACTGAAAAGTTCCATCGTTCATCGGAAATAGCCTAGGCCTTCTTATCATTTACTCTCCTCCTCCTTTGTATGAATAACAGACGACTGAAAGTTTCGAGTAGCTGGCTTTACTTCGTCAATTCAGCAAACCCTCCTATCTTTACACATAGTATAGGAGGAATGATCTTGAAGGTATTATTCATTTTAATTGTGACAAAGCAGTATCCGCAGTGCAACCGTTGTGTTCGCTCAGAAAAGCAGGAGTAGAAGAATTGAAATAGGGAATAGAGCTTACAGCCAAATAAGGTCAATTCCAAAGACAGATAAAAATCCTGCAACATTATTACTACACTGCATAACTACATTTATCCATGGAAACCAATAGTTCTTTAAATCTTATCAGTAAAGACATAACTATAAGAAAAAGGTCAGGATACATAAAAAAATAATAGGTACAATTATATGAACACCAAGAAAAAACCATCTCTAATGCGGGATGCACAAAAATCTAATACTCTGATCCCTCCCTCAAGGGCACTCAGTAAGCAGAGATATAGAACAAAAAGGTGACCAAGTGACTTTGTGCCGAAGATCCGTGAGAAATTGCAGTTCCTAACTCAATTCATCGAGTTTCATCCTCGAGGTTACGGAAACCTGCAGTAAGATCCTCATGTAGCTTCTTGAATTTGGCCACTAGAGCTTCCTCCCCCTCAGCTGGATCCTCAAATTTTTGGGACCTATTAAGTTGAATTAACAGAGAATTAAGTCTCTTAAACAAGCTCCATGGAGAAAAACCTTCATCACTAATTAGCAAAGTACAATACTTACACCAAACGGTAAAAAAGATCTCCCAACTGATGCTTGATTAGGGTGTAAGTTATCTTTTGCCCATCCATACCAGCAGCTCTTTCAACAGCCTGCATTAACATTTTGTGTGTCAACAGGAATTAATAAATCAACATTTTGCTCACCAAGATTGTCCTTCAGGCAGGCAAAGGCATGTTCCTTTTGCGTATTTCCCCAAGCATAACTCTGATTTTCACATTTAATCACATTATTAATTAAACTAAGGTTAATCCTGACATAGAAAGTGACAGATTTCTATGTCAGGATTAATCTTAGTTTAATTAATATTTCTTAAGTACAAGTCCCTGGTGTTAAAATAGTTTCCAAATTCTCCTTCCGACATCATCTACCTTTTCCCCCAAAGATACGACAGGTTCATTTAACCATGATTCCGTGACTTAGAAAGCATGAAAAAGATAGAGCAGGGTACAAATCTACCTGATTGGCCAAATTATAGAAGTGGATGATATTGCGCATCATCCACACAGACTTGTAGAAGGGGCAAAATTTATCATATCTGTCGCAATCAAGCAAGGCAGATTATTACAAAATCAAAAAAAAGGGCAAAGCAAGACTTTGAGAAAAAAAAGTAGCAGAGCACGAATATAATATTCTAATTTATTGCATAAGAATCGCTTCCTCTTACGGGGTAAAGGCATTTTGAGCAAGATAGTCCTCCCTCAGAAGTTTTGCAGTCTCTAGTGTAATTTTATCTGCTTCAGCCAAAGCATCTTTACCTACAAGCTGCAGAAAGTCATGAAGAGTTAAAACTGGTCTAATTTGCAAGGCATGACCAAAACTAATGAAGACAACTATTTGAAGTTCTCTTGTTGCACTCAATGCAATTTCTTGTCCATTCTCGCAAGATCTAGGTCCTTTATGCAACAACAACCAGTAATGCCCTTATGAACAACTTTTGGATCAGTTGTATAATGATTCATCTAGTCCCTAGTAATTCCTAGTCACTGGACAAATGAAGTACCTGAACAATTTCGTTGAGGTCATCTTCTCTCTGCAGTACCTCACGAGCCTTTGTCCTGATGTTGATAAAATCTGGATCAAATTGCTCATAGAAGGACTCCAATGCCTATATACAGTGGAGAAAAAGAATTCCAATGATTATATACAACTGGCAAAATGCATTAGGTGTACTGGAATTCCCCAATGACAAAAACTCTTGCATGCATGAGAGAGCAGCTCAAGAACTCACTGATGAGTACTTCGAGTAGGATATGAGCCAGTTCACTGATGGAAAATGTTTTCTTTGAGCAAGTTTCTTATCCAGACCCCAGAAGACCTGGAAACCCATCAGGATAATCATCAGCATGAAGATTTAGCACCAGATTGGATGATACTTGAGCTATGCTACCCAACTTTGGCATGTACATAGGAAAAAACTAACGGCAGACATCCTATGTATGATAAAGTAAGCTGATCATTAATAACCCGTGGACCAAAATGCATAGGTCTCACACTTTGCGCCAGATAAGCAGTCTGTGACAGTTTAGGAAAGTATTTTTGCAGTTCAATATTATATAATCTACAATGGTGACAAAAGAACAAATTCAACCTTCTCTTCTTTTAAGACTGTCAATGATCTCCTGAAGATGGTGTCTTCTAAGACTAGTTGGATCTAGGGCTAGTTTCCTCAGTGAGAAACTTCACCACTCCCAATGCAGGTGTCATTGTGAAGGCCTCATGTAAAAAGGCTGCTATTTACATGGTCTATGAGACTTCCTTCTCTACTGTGGTTCTGCTTAAACTTGGTAGTATTTGAGCATATTTTTTATCTCCTCCAATTTGGAAAAAAGTCATGTCTTTCAGATGAAAAGAATATTGATAGAGAGTTGATGCAAAATAAAGAGTTCACATCTGTACTTTCACAAAGGACGGTAAATTCTCCAGGTCATCACACCCATGCTGTTTGGAGTTCCGACTATCCATCATACGATTGAACTCATGTAATGGAAGCATCATCAAGATTACTGATTCGAATAAGATCCACCTATACCTGCACTATACTAAGGGTTGCAGATGTTACAGGATCAGAAAAATCTCCTCCAGGAGGAGAGACAGCACCAACAATTGTAACACTACCAGTTCGTTCTGGACCACCAAGACACTTCACTTTACCAGCTCGCTCGTAGAAAGATGCCAATCGTGCTGCCAGATAAGCAGGGTACCCACTATCCGCAGGCATTTCTGCCTGCATAACAAGACAATAAGATAGGATCCTATTAGATGACAAAACCATCAGAAGTTCACAACCTGTCCAAAAAAATAAGAAAACCATCGTAACAGTGGACAGGAAGGCTTGCCAACAAAATAGGCAGCTTTCAGAAAATGGCAATTTCCTGAAGCTAATGAAGAAGTACCTACCAATCGTCCAGAGATTTCACGAAGTGCTTCTGCCCAACGAGATGTTGAATCTGCCATCATACTGACATTGTAGCCCATGTCTCTGAAATACTCAGCTATCGTAATACCTAGCAATCCATACAAATATAAGCCGAGAATCATTCAAATGTAGTCTTCAACAAGAACTTGAATTAGTCTCAAGAATTGACAAGAAAAGAAAAAGACAAAAAAAGGAAACAATCGTGCACGCAGAACAGGATACATTTTTTCTTTATGGAGACCATGCAACATCTTAACAAACTACAAGCAACGAAAAATCTCCAAATATTCAGATGAACTATCAGTTATAAACTTTAGGGTGCAAAGCATAGCCAACTCATTTCTAAAACTTTGCTTCTGCAATCACCAAATCAAGCCAACCACAAAAGCAAATAAACACAATTACCTGTATATATTGATGCCTCACGAGCAGCCACAGGCATATTAGAAGTGTTTGCCACAAGTGTTGTACGCTTCATAACTGACTCTTCACGACCATCAGGTAATGTCATTGTCAATTGTGGAAAATCCATGAGGACCTGCATTATAAGGATTTTACAAACTCATGATCATTGACATGCTAACAAAAATCTTTTATTTGATGGGACGATATGCACCTCAGCCATTTCGTTTCCACGCTCCCCACAGCCAACATAAACTACAGCTTCAGAGTTAGAGTACTGTAAACGAGTCAATAAGTATAAAAAGTCAGTAAGTCATGCCATCAGCAATACAATGAAACTAAAGATTCACTTTCAGTGGAGAATGTTAAAGATCACCTTGGAAAGAGCTTGACTGATGACCGTTTTACCACATCCAAATGCCCCAGGAATAGCACAGGTTCCCCCAAGAACAGAAGGGAAAAGTGCATCAAGTACACGCTGTCATGTGACAAAAATGTCGTGAAAATAATATACCAGAGGCAAAAAGACATCACGATTTGCAATTAAACTTTCAATCTGTTACCTGACCGGTAAGCAAAGGGGTATCTGCAGCAAGCTTTGATGCAACTGGCCTTGGTGTACGTACAGGCCAAGTCTGAAAAAGATCAAATACCAAAATTTCCCAAAAGATTTTCAGATATATACTTGTACTATTATTTGCTCAAGCTAGAAAAAGTATGGATAAAAAATAGAGTAGCAAACCTGAAGCATAGTAAGTTGCTTTTTCACACCTTGAAACTCCAGCTCCAGAACAGTGTCCTGAAATTGCATATAAATTAACAAAAGTAGATCCACAGCTGCATACTGTCCAATGAAAATGGAGATGGAGATTCCATACACCATTTCTTCTTATAATCTGTACGTCTATGTCGTCAGGTCAAGATAAAACTAAGAAGATAGCTAACTAGCCCTTTAATACCATGGGTGGAGATTGAGACATTTACAATTTGCATATTCTTAGTGCAGCTGTTATCATACAAAATAAAAAAGGAAAGATAAGTCTCTCTTTGATCGGCCATGGAAATGTTTTACACATTCAGAGTTAATAGCAAGGACGAATTATCCAAATTTCGACAACGAAGTAGCAATTTTATCAATTCAATCATGCATTTTCCTTGACAGAATAGAATTTTCTTAATTCATACATATTCCTGAATGAGTTCGATTTCCTCCAGGGTGGAAGAAGACTTTTTCGGGAAGTGAAGGCCATTCACAAACAATGCGTGTAGAATTTCTTATCTCATTCAAGTGAAAAAACCAAGTGCGCATGCATGCAGTGCACCACGGGAAAATATCACAATAACGGCTCCAGTAACGTTATTAATTTAGATGACCCCTATTACCAACCCAAGGGTAACTGCATCAAATTTCAAGGGCAGACCGCAAACTACAAGAAAGAGCTAGACTTTAACAATACCTTTAGAGAGTATTGACCAGGTGGAGCAACGTAAGTAATTTTTCCCATTGCATCTGGAGGCAGTGCAACATGGTGCTGCATTAGACTATTCTCGAAGACAGTCTGTCAGAGAACCCAATGTCACAAAAATATATCACACAAAAGGAATAGCAAATCTAGCAACCGAAAATAGCTTTGCGGCTTAACATGATAGAAGAAACCCATTTTTCAACGGAATAACTTAACGAAACAAAGACGAAAACCGATGAACTTACAGCATACAGGTCTCCCCCTGTTAAAAGATCTCCTTCACCTGGTCCCAGCAAATTAAACCCAGACGATGAGGCGAGGTAAGGTAAGGTATAAACATTAGTCAACCTCAAATCACATTAGCTGCCTCTAGACGAAATTTAAATTAAATTCCATGACTCACCTAATTTCTTAGGCTGGAACTCCCAAAGTATGTCTTTATCAAGGGCCGGCACAGAGACACCACGGGGAATATAAACGTCCCCGGACCTTTTTGCAATAGTTTTCAAGGGCCTCTGCTCAACAAGACCAATGAAACATTTTCACAGATTAAAAAAGCAGGGGCAAGAGATTTAAGCTGCAAGCGAAGCCTGAGGCGAACCTGAATTCCATCAAAAATATTTCCCAAAATTCCAGGACCCAATTCCACTGACAGAGGCTGTTACAATGGCATTAACATTGCATGGTTAGCGAACAGAGGATGCATCGATTTTGATCACTTGCCAACTGGAAAAATACAGGACATACATGAGAGTAGGATGAAGAAGCGTCACCTTGTGTGTCCTTAAAACAGGATCATTCACCATGAGACCAGCTGTTTCCTCATAAACTGCAAATGGAAGGAAAACAATGAGCTTTCTCACAGGTTCTGTTATTAAGAAGATAACCTGGTCATGATGCATTGCAGCCATTCAATGAGTTCGAGAAAAGAGTTGTATTAACCCATGGACGACAAGATAATAGGGAATTAAACAATTCTTAACGAATAAATTCAGGTACAAAGGTTTTTTTAAAAAAAAAAAAAAACCTTGGATCGTTGCGGAATCTCCTTCCAAACGAATGATCTCCCCGATGAGGTTATCGTGACCCACGCGAACTAGCTCGTACATCGCCGCCCCAGCCATGCCATCGGCGACAACCACCGGACCTGAAACCTGCATGTCAATTCATACAAGGCCTCAGCATGAAGCAGTAGTTCTGTTGTTTGGCTACAATTCATTAATGCCCAAAAAGCTGTCTAATATTCCCCAAAAAAAGATGGCATCTTTCCGACATGTCCACGTATCTACAAGAATGCGCAAAACATAATTCACGGCTTAACAGCGATAGGGCGATCGCATTACGATCAACCAATTGGGCAGCGCCAGTAATGAGATCCTAGATCAAAGGAGCGGGATCACGATAATCCCCAACACGGACGATTCCCGATCTGAAAAGACCCCCGATGGAACAAGACAAACGAAACGACCAACGACGGAGGAAAGGCGAATCACTGATCCGACAAACCGACATCCACGCCCACACGAAGCGGAGGGAATCAGGAAGGGAGGGAAGGAGGGAGGGGGGGATCGCCGGAACGGATTGGAAGGGTGAACGGGGACGCACCTTGCGGACATAACCGTACTCGCTCTCCTTCTCGGAATCCTCGAAGGTGGTCAAGCGAGCTCCGTAGACGGACGGCATTACGGGCGGTTCGAGCTGCGACCGAGCCTCCGATGAAAGGCGAGGAGAAGGTTAATAAACCGGCAGGATCCGGTCGAGGCGCGCGTGCACCGGACCAGGCCACGGAATCGCCGGCGAATTCAGACCTTCCGGACGGGACAGGAAAGAGGGGAGAGAGGGAAGGGAGAGAGAGAGAGAGAGAGAGAGAGAGAGAGAGAGAGAGGAAGAAGTGCAAAATGATGGTGTATCAACTGAGTGTGGCCCTGAAAGATCAAATCTTTGCAGGGTGGGGGGAGATAGTTAATCGCGGAACGGAATGGCAATCGTGGTAATTACCATCGACATCGCAGGGGCTGATTTGGTATTTCGACCATCCCCGGAAAAATTATCCCAAAAAAAGTCATAAACTTTTTGCACTTTTGGCCAATCCAGTCATAAACCTTTTAATTTCGCCAATTAAATTATGAGTATTTTCACGTTTTGCCAATTAAGCTAATTCGGCTAATATTGGCTAAAAATCACTGACCTAGCACGGTCGATGCTCATCGTTAACGTTGATAATTTTTAATAATTTTTCAATCTTCCATTTTTTACACCTTTGGCTGGTAACCACAAGAGAGGGTTAGCGACTCTCGCCTATGCCTAGCTACGGCCGGCTGACGACCTCATCGGCCAAAGGTGTAAAAAAGACAAAAGAAAAGAAATTAAAAAAAATATCAAATTTATTAGTATCGGCCGTACCACGTAGGATAGCTAGCGTCTACATCAGTGATTTCCGCTGAAAATTAGCCGGATAAATTTAATTGACAAAATGTGAAAATATTTAAGGCTCAATTGTTAAAATTAAAGTTAGTAGAATTGTAATAAATTGAGGGCTTTTTTTTCTTTGACAATTTTCCTTCAAAAATCATTTAGGTTATCGGGGAAATGCCCGGCACTTTTTACTTTGGTCACAGGTTTGGTCCTTGAAATTTTCTCGAATCGTAGCGGAATTTCGAGGACAAACGTTTCCATTTTCGCGGCCATATAAGGTGGTGGGGGAGAGGGGGAGGGGGAGGAGGAGGAGGAGGAGGAGGAGGCACTGGTTCTGGTTCTCCTCTGCTTTCATCATCAGTTCGTTGAGCCGAAGATGATGATTGGGGTGCATGGGGTGCACGTGATGATGAATCCTCCTTCAGCCGATGCCCACAACCGGTGGAGTCTCCTCCGCCGCCGCAGCCTTCACTCCCAGGCAAGAACACCCCTCCGCAGGAGCAGGGCCACGCCGGCGAGGGACCGGGTGATAGACTTCGGGAGGCACAAGGGCAGGATGCTGGGGACGCTTCCCTCCGGCTACCTCAGGTGGGTCTCCGGCAACCTCCGGGCCCGCGACACGGAGGAGTGGGCCCGGCTGGCCGACCAGGTGCTGCAGGACCCCGTCTACCGGGACCGGATGGAGTGGGAGTCGGCGGAGAGGGTGTTGAGCGGTGGGGGTTGGGGTTGGGGTGCGGGTGGACGGTCGGGGAGCGCGGTGTCGGAGCTGCTGGAGATAAGCGAGAGGTTCCGGTGGGACAACGAGGATAAGGCCGGGTGGGGTCGGGTGGATTTCGAGCTTCTGGGCACTTCCAAGGGCGGCAGGATCCCCAGGAAATCGGATGACGAGAAGGGGAAGGAGGAGTGCTCTGAATCTGAACCGCCATCTCAAGGAGAGGAGAGGAGGAGGGAGAGGAGACACAGGCTGAGGTCGAAGAGACAAACGGGTGAAGGTCAAAACCGAGTGATTGCTGGTGGGAGCCGGAGGGAAGTTAGAAACGGAGGAGCGGCAGCGGCGGCGGCACCGATATACAACCCATTTCCAGGGCGAGAATCGCTGCTGAGGAAGGTGCTCCAAGGCAAGACCCCCTTGTAGCTGCTATTATCCATAACTCCATCAAATCTCTTCTAGCTTTTCTAGCCTCTTTGCAGCTAATTATAGAAAGGCACATGTTGCCTGAGAGATGTGAAGAGGATCTTTATCAATTTTAATTCATAAAAAGATCGGTTGGTATTAAACTTCTGTCTCGATTAGTATTCTATCCTTTATATATTCGTCATGTTTTCTTCACGGAAGGCGCTTTTCTTAGACAACTGAACTCAGCAATTCCGTTCGATGTTGCGGGTAGCATCTGCAAGGTTTGACGGTGCACCAGGAGGGGATCTCACCTGCACGGCAGCGACATCAATTCCACCTTCAACTCCCACTTCATCGTTATAAAGCGAGAGATTTGACTGTCTCCCCGGCACGCATTGCTGTCCCAATCTTGTCGCGCTAATTCAATTCGAAGGTTTCAATGGATTCCCGCGAACCAAGTGTTGACTCGACACTTCTTTCCCGCTTTATGGCATGATTGAAGAATAAAGTAAAATAAGTAAAACAAAGGGTAAGAAAGAACTTTCTTTCCATGAGTGAGCGTGACAAAGAAGGATGGACATGATGAGAGCCTGACCTGATGACCCTTAACTCGCGCTTGGGTTGGCTTGGCTGTCGTCGCCCTTTCATGAAGATTCCACCTTTGACCTCGAGAAAGTCGGGACGTGGCTGTCATTATGCCAATGTTCCGAGGACAAGCATGTGTTTTCGCTCTCCCCAGGCTCACGAAACCAAAAGCGCAGGGTTTTGTTTGGGTTTGGGTTTTTGTGATGGGAGAGAGGGAGAGAGTAAAGGATGCTTCTGACAATATTCTCTGTACGAGGTCCGGACACTGGAACACTGCTTCCCAGTGTTTCTCTGGGGCTTCGTGCTTTTAAAACCTTCTTCCGTTCAATTCACTTTCTCTCCCTAATCAGTAATCACATTTCACCAACTTTTATCGTAGGAAAGGAAAATCGCGTACCATTTATTGCCAACACCAACACACAGTAATCACTCTCCCCTACTCACTCTACTCAGCATTAGCAGCTGCTCTTTTGCTAATTTCCATTTTTCAATTTCCGTTTCACTGTCTTTCTGTTTTGGGTTCTCCGAGGACCAAGACCAGCAACACCCATCCCTCTCTTTCCCTCAAACCCTACTTCTCAGTTCTCTTTTAGCTGTTTCTTTCTTGGTCGCATTCTCTTCTTCTTTGTCTTGGCAATGTCTTGGTTCTTGAAAGGGATCTTCTCTGCCTACTAGTCCTGGTTCATCGACAAGCTGGTGAGATCTCGAATGCCGGATCTTTTGAGGGTTATGGGTTCTCCCTTTTCTGCTTTCTTGGTTCGTGGAGGTTTCTGCTGAAGCCGTGTATGATTCTGAGGCTTCGTGACGCAAATGCTGAATCTTGGGCACGCCAAAAATGCTGTTTTTTTTGACCTCGTGGTTCGTACTTTCGCTTTCGTGAGTAAAGCTGTAGACTTGCTGGAAAAATTGCTGGATCTTAGGAGATGCCCCCACTGTTACTTTAGTTTGTGAGAGAGAATTTCGGTTTATTTAACGTAAGTGCTGTTCGAAAAATCAAAGCTTTTTTTGGTTAGATAGTGGAGCTGAGGTAAGCTTTGCCTGCTGATTTTTCCCATCTGGTAGGTCTGTGATTTATCCTGCAAGGTCTGATTCAAGTTCAGGGGGAAAAAAGAAAAAAAGGAAATGAGGCATTCTTTCTGATCTAATCGAGTATTATTACCTGAGGACATAAGGCTCGGTACTGGTAAGAACTGCATTGAGCTATTGCTTGAGGATTCGATCTGATTCAACATAAAAGGAAGAGTCAGGATGGACTTTTTCAAAGTCAAGAAGTTCAGGAAAGCCTGCAAGCCTATCTTGGAGCAGGACACTGAGGGGAAGTCCATCCCACCACAAGAGGAACCAAACAATGAAAATGGCATTGATGATTTTAGCAAGTCGACGGATAATGTTGCTGATGTGGAGGATGAAGACGACGACGACGACTTTATAACGAATGAAGTGAAGAGACGGTTGAAAGAACTTAGGCGGAACAGTTTTCTGGTTTTGATTCCCGAGGAGGACTCATGCCCCGAGGATGACGAGGAAGTGGGTGAAGAGGGTGAGACAAGCTCTAGTGAGTGGAGAGATGTTGAAGCTGAAGGTCGACAATGGTGGGGTGGATTTGATGCTTTTTATGAAAAGTACTGTGAGGGGATGCTGTTCTTTGATCGATTGAGTACACAGCAGCTCAGCGAAGCTGGTAATTTGTTATAGTTTTCATGCTAGGCCTGTTAAATGCTTATGCGAAACATGATACTTGGGTGACAGCTGATGGTTTTACACTTTGATTACTTTCACAGCGACTGACATGATTTTCTCTGTTGTCAGGATTCTTTTTTCCCAATCATTTTATTAGTAACTTCTCTTAGATTCTATTGGACTTCTATATTAGGAGTCTTGCAGTTGGTTTCTTTTGTTTGGTGCCACTGTAAGTGTATTTGGTATTGCTATGATTTAATATGTGCTAAGGAAAGAATTTGCATTCCTCATCTATTGTTAATAAAAAAGCTATTCTTTTTGGACCAATACAGTATCTTTTGTTTGTTGGTGAGAGAAATTGGATGAGGTTTGAGGAGGTGTTTCATTTATTCTTGTGATAGAGCACACGCGATCGTGGTTGATTGATATGGAGTCTGGATGTACTTCAAGCTGTCCTGTGAATGCTAATTTTACATTGAAAATTGAATCTTCATTTGTATAGAGATGTCCATTCATTGCCGAAGTGGCTTCCGGAAGTTTGATAACAATTATATGGTCTGTATTTTCTTGTTTTGCAGTTCCGCAAGTTCCCTTGGCACCATCACCCAGACCTGCATCTAAGAAACTTACTTCTCCCCTTCGCTGTCTTTCTTTGAAGAAGATTGAAGAGCCTGATGAAGAAATGGAGAACCTGCAACAGTCAGAAGGTAATCCTTATGATGATCTTGAGACAGCTTATCTAGCTCAAACTTGCTTAACATGGGAGGCACTTCATTGCCAATACACTCAACTGTGCCAAAAGATCTCTGGCCAGCCTGAAAATATGACATGTTACAGCCGCAGTGCTCAACAGTTTCAACAATTTCATGTTCTACTCCAAAGGTTTATGGAAAACGAACCTTTCGAACAGGGTCTTCGACCAGAAATTTATGCACGTGCAAGAAAAAGCTTGCCTGGACTTCTTCAGGTTCCAAATATTCAAGGTAACGGCCTTGATGTTATACATGGAAATTAGATAATAACTGGAAGACATGTACTTTATGTTTGTAAAAGTTATATTATTACTTGTGGTACAACAGGCTCAGAGCAGAAAGCGGTGGAAGAAGGTGGCTCAGATAAATTGGTTCTTGCACCGGATCTCCTCAGAATTATGGAGAATACCATCCTCACTTTTCATCTTTTCCTGAAAATGGACAAGAGGAAGTCCACTGGAGTTCTACATTTGTTTGCAAATCAGAATCATTTTGCTAGCCCCCTACAGCAGGTCCAGTCATCTCTTGAGAAGGTGAGCTTCTCTTATTACTCGTTACATATTGCTTTTCCTGCATTGGTCTTTGATTCGTTTGAATTTCAAATTTACAGGCTTTATTATTTCTCAATTTTTTTTCTGGCATAGGAATTTGTATTTTTCTTGATATTGTTTGCTTATATCCGCTCACCAGTAAAAGTTTCAGTTTGGCATTTTGATGTCCCTTCGGTTCTTGAGCATAACCACTGACTGTTGCTGCTGGGATCTCCTTGAAATCTTCTCATGTTGATTCTCTCTGTAGACTGCTATATGACTGATACAGCTGTAATCTGACTGGCTAAGTTCTTGAAAAAGATTGTTATTGCAGCAGGATTGGCGTTTGCATTTTAGGAACCTACGCATCAGTTAGATGGAATAAACTGGCCGCTGTTTGTGTTTAGTTTACCGGCAGTGAATATGATTTGCTAGTAAACTTTTAAACTTTGTAATTGCTTTGGTCTGTCTGCTGCCATATGCAGAAAGCTGTGAAATTGAAGGAACTGCGCAAGAGGAGGAAAGGGTGGAAGAAGAAATCATGGCCTCAAAGAGATGATGACATTCAGCTGCTGTTTGCCCTCATAGACGCGAAATTATGTTCCATGGTTCTTAAGATGGAGAGGATCGTCAAAGGACAATTGTTCTGGTGTGAAGAAAAGATGAAGAAACTGGATTTGTCTGATGGGAAGTTGCATAGAGATCCCTCTCCTATACTTTTTCCCTGTTGAATGTCATCAGAGAGATTGTTTAGGTGGTTAGATATGGTGTAGAGACAAAAATACTCAAAAAGACTTGCTTCTATTTCAATGGGCAATACAGCAGCCGTCTGAACAGTCATTGGTGGATCATAGATTTATTGTTGTAGAGCATGGTCGGTCAATGCTAATGCCCCTGGTGGCTATTAATTGAAATTTTGAAGTTCTGGGTATGCATTTGAATGGGGAAACGAGGGAGAGGCAATGTCCCAACAGGTGGACCTGTTCTGTGTAGCGATGAGGAACTTGCTCAATTAAAAGCATGTAGATGAGGAACTTGTTCAATTAAACGCATGTAGACTCTGCCATGCTATCTTAATCTTTAGTTTGAGCCGTTTCCTGTTTTACATATCTTATTAATTGGCAGGGCGTCAGCTTGGCTTTCATTACCATGTTTTATGTGGCTTCGCATTTTCCTGGTCCTCTTCCAATCCATTACTTCACTGTACTTCTGAATTTTTCTGTCAAAAGATTATTACGGACAAAAATTTATGGTCAGAGAAACTAAGGTGCTTAAATTAAAATCTATGGTGATTGAATCTTCCCAATATCCCCACTTACCCACCGCGGGTGACATGATCAACAAACAAAAACAGCACCCACCACCGACCACATATCCCTTCTTTGGAGAAGTAGGAAATCAATCCGAATGCATCACCAAAGATCTATAAATTGCAAGGAAATCATGCAAAATAAGTCAAATAGGAGAAGGAAACAATCCTTTCCAATAAAAATTTGCTGGAACAAATTAATCAATGGGCAAAATAAATGACCCACGTTACATCAGCAAAATTCTCAAAAAAGAAGCCCTCGCCCAGATCAACAAAAATATGGCCGGACGTTGTTCTCGCGCCGTTACACATGACTTGCTCTCGAGCCATCACATGGAATGTCTACCGACAACCAAAATATCTTTCCAAGCTTCATAGAACATCCAGGTGATGCCTGAGGAGGGCATAACTTTCAAGCAGCTTGCGCCCCACCCTCTGTACAGCCCTATCAGACCCTCATCCCGAATGACTTCTGCCAGTGCCGCCGCCATGTGGGGCGGACACTTCCCTTGCAGAGCTCCCACCATTAGCCTTTTCCTTGCCACCTCCAATGGGAAGCTGATGGTGCTAGCAGTAAAACCTGGCAAAGTGATAGAGAAAAGGGAGAAAAGAGAAATTTTTCAGACGTGCAAACTAGTAAAAACGATACCAAAGGTTTTGCAACTCCTAAATGACCAAAATTTCTAAAAATACAGGAGACCACTGAAAAGGTAACAGAAGAAAATGACTAGGGTAGCATCATTCAACCAGCATTTTCACTATGGAAGGATTCTCACCTGCAAATGCTCCAATTAGAAGCATCTCGGGACGGCTCAAGGACTTCTTATTCTTTTTTGAACAGTAAGACTTCTTGACCGTCTCATAGATAAAGTAGTAACTTGTACTGTATGGAAGCATACCAATTAGCGTGGGTGAAAGACCAGCATAAAATGCCCCAATTCCACCATCTTGATAGATCTTGCTTAAGGCAACCCTTAAGCTAGGGTAGATGTCTGGACTTACAGTCAACCGATCCTACAAGAGAATTAAGTCAATATCAGTTTTGAAAAGCTCTCATGTCATCATGATACCATGAGAATTAAGAATAGATAACTGTCTTCATACAACTCAAACAATGAAAATCAAAAGTAAGCTAAGACATTGACGCACACGGAATGGAAGCATAAGTTTGGATACCTTCAGAACTTCAAGGGGATGACACACAAGAGTGCCAGCAATGCCAGCAGCTGCACCGGCAACGGCAACTGGAGAGATCCAGGAAAGGTTTAACCTAAGATTCAGACTACCTAAGTGCACCTTGGGACCCTCATTCTGTTTCCACTGTTCTTGTGCAGATGTCATTGCTCGCTTGACACACTCGAATGTTCCAAGCTCAATTGCCTGGGTAGGAATGATGCGGAGCATATTGATTGTATTGCCAGCCCAAAGTCCTTGCCATCCCTGCTGCTCCATGACCTCAAGGAAACTACCAGCAATGTTTTTTGATCCAACGCCAACTATCATTCTTGTCCTGCAAATTACAAGCCACAACTAAGCTAAAAAATTTTGAAGATTTTCATATGATGAATCTTAAGGCAGCCAGGGGCAATACTTTCAACAGCTTAGCTGCCGAGGTTGGGTAGGAATAGAACTATCACTCGGTTGCTCACCATACGAAAGTTTCAGAGTACAAAGGACTGTAATTCAGCAGATTAAAAGGGTGGTGGAGTTGGAAATAAAAGTTGGGTTTTGCAAATTTAGTCAGGGAGTACCACAATTATTAATTATCACAGATTCTCCTGGACTGACATGTCCCCCATAAAATTAAATCATGAGATGAGACCAATAGATAGTGAGTACAGTAAATCCCTAATCCCGAAAACACCTCAACTGAAAACTTCACATGTATTGGGGGCCTATGGAACAAGATTTACATGATAAGAATTGAAAAAAGCTATAATGTGGAATACTTTCTGTCTACAAATTAGTTAAGCGTGACTGGATAGCATTTGGAATTTCATATTGTGAAAAAAATGCAAATAACATGCTCAATGACAAAAGAACCATTTGAACCTGATTGTCTCGAGAGGAGCAAGGACGGCCTTGGTCATGGCTCCAGCCAAAGCCCCACTAAGAAACTCGCCAACTTCTCTAGTTCTGAAGAAATCCTGCATTTACATAGAATGAATGAGGAACTTAAAAATTCGACCCCAGATAATGGGCAGAATGACTTTTGCAATTGGTAAGCCGCAAATATGGCAAGACTACAGGAAAAGGAGCATCTACTGATGTTTGTGTAAAGAGAGAAAAGGTGCCTAAGAAATTTCGAGGGAGAAATCCAAGAGTTGAAGCAGCATATTAAGATAACTGTAACCCTTGGACAAGCATTCCTTTTCAAAGACGACAAAACAAAGAGAGCACATATAGTCTAGATTCAAAATGACAAACTTTTAGCTTGATCTGTGATTTGCTTTTCCAGATCCAGAATACTAACGTAAAAACAACTTTTTCAGTAATCTCCAATGAAGCCAACAGCTGTACTTCCACTGTTTCTTAGCTCACTCAGGTTTATTGCAGAAAAAATTCAGAATGGAATCAAATGAATAGGCTATCACCAATAACTAAAATCAGCTGGGTAGTCAGGACCCCGGAATGGGACAACAACATATTATGACAACTCAAACCATGGGGAAGTCTCTAACAACCAATCTCGTATAAGTCGAATGAAGATCATCACAGATTCTGCTCTGGGAAAGCATTTACACGTTGTAGTCACAGTTGAATATTTGTGCTCAGCCATTTGGCAATTTATTCAGCAACCAACCTTTATAGAGCAGATTTCGGAGGAGAAAATGGACAATTCAGGGTCAGATTTTCCCACGAATCAATCAAACACACATGAAAACGGAGTGTCATGGAACCCAAACTATAAAAAGTGACTTCCTGCTTTCCTAAAGTTCATCTATAACCTCAGTAAATCATGGGTAACTCCTTATTAACTTAAAAGGCAACTCTTCGGTAGAGAATATCCAGTGTGTTCATCCACAATCAAACACTTCTTGGAGACTAAAAGTCCAGAGTGCAAAAGAGAAAATAACTACCCAGAGAAGAAGCACTCTACTTACTTTGAGGACGAGCTTAAAGTCGGGAACTTGAAACCGGAGCTCAAAAGGAGGAGGGTCCTTGTCAAGGTCGATCATCTCCTCGGCGAGCATCAACACTCCATAGACGTCGCCAAAGCCCGCGTTAGCCCCTCCATAAGTCTTCTTCTGCGACAGTGATTCCATGTCCAGATTATGATTTTATTTTATTTTTTAAATCGAAGCTCTTATCAGTATCAAACCGACTTTTACATCTAAAGCTACTGCAGGAACAGAGAATATGCAAGCAGATATCTTTTCTCTTTTTTCTTTCCGGGTTCCCTTCCTTTTTTCCTCAAAGATTCATATGACGAGTGTATGAGCAAAGCACAAAAAGCGTGAGGAAATTCAGGACAAAGAGGGCAAAAGATTGGAGGAGGAATGGATTGACGTGCCTGAGAAGGAGACTTGGGGGTCATTGGACTGGCTTGAGAAGAAGAGATTTCTCTTCCCCCCCGTCGTGCGATGATGGACCCTTTGGTGATAATTCAACGACAAAGATACTGCTGCTCTGTGGGATCGGATGGTAACTCCTCCATGTTTTCTGGATGGGAGGGAGATGATAAATTGATGGGTTCTGCTTCTTTTCTTCCCCCCCTTTTCTTTCTCCCTTCTAGGGAAATATCAAGCTTTGGAACTGAGTGATTTCAGGGGCATGCACCCGCCTCTTTTCTCGTGGATTGTTAGGGTTTTACCTGGGAAAGTTCTCAGTTTGGGAGGTCTTTTGATTTGTGGGCGCAAAAGAGGCAAGTGGGGCTCATTACATTTACCAGGACTTTTGGTTATAAATGCCCCCTAAATTGTATAATACATATTGAGTTAGCAAGATGCAGTTTTTTTTAAGGCCAATAAAAAGAATATGCAATTTTTCAATACATTAACTAGCAAGATGCTTGTGCGTTGAGCGGATCTAGGATTATATTTTCAGTATTCTGCTCAATGTTGATTGTTGATCTATCTCTGTATTTTGATACTTCTTGTTAATTAATGGATACACTTGAGGAAAACGAACCATACCCATTCATTTGATATTTCTCGGTGAAGCGACACTTGCAATGAAAATCGACAACATTAAGTGTAAGTTAGATATGCCCCAAAAAAAAAGGTGTCAGTTGGCATTGCCAGATATAACTGGGTTGAATAGATGCCAATGTAATATTTATATTTCTCATCTTTCTTGGTGAAGCGATATCTATCTGGGCACATTTTCTTTTTCTCTTTTAGCTATTTTGAAAGCGCTACTGGTAATTTATTTTGTTGATCAGCTCATATTCATCTTTTATCGTTTTTATAATATTCATTGATTAAATAAATGTGCTATTAAAATTCTTGTGAGGATATGACCCAAAAAAAAATTTCTTGTGAGCATAGGTAACCTTTTTATCGATGCTTCAGCACAAATTTTAAAACATAATAAAAATCATCTTATCAGAGTTGTCGATTGTTATGCGCTTAATTACCAGAGTCATAATGAAATTGTGTATTAATTGATTATGAAATTATATACTATATTAGAAAAATATTTTCCTCCTGCATTGATATTGCGTAATGGTGATTCTCATATATGCGGAAATTTTTTATTAATTTTCTTGTATTTATTTATCTGTAAACATGATGTGTAATTCTTTTAACAATCCTCTAATATCATTTATTCATCAAATATAAGTTATCACGCTATTTGCAAATTTTTTAATGATCGTCTAAAATCATTTATTGGTAAATATTTTCATAATATTCTGTCTCTATATATATCAATTCAAATCTTTCACGTTATCGAAATTGCAGAGTGATGAGAGTTACCTTCGTATATGTAGTTAATCATAATGGTTATCAAGTTTTTACGATACACGAAGTATGCATAATCAAGTAAGATGACCCTTTAACATGATTCTATACTGGCAAAGAAAAAATATGATATTATAAAACTTTGGGGAATGACATAAATGGTTTTCGAATTTTGATCTAATATGTAATTTGGTCCATAAATTTTTAATTGATTCAATGTAGCTCATGAACTTTAGCTTAATGTTTGATATAATCCTTGACATTTTAATTTATTCAATGTGGTCTATGAACTTTAGCCTAATGTGTAATGTGATCATTAATTTTTTAATTTATTCAATGTGGTTCCTAAAATTTTGTTACATGTTCAAACTAGTTTTTGGACTATATGAAAATGTTCATTATTATCCTTCTATTAATTTAAGTTTAGGGATGACATTGAACATTTTCATATAGTTCAAGAACTAATTTGAACATGTACCAAAAAGTTCAGGGACCATATTGCATATACAGCTAAAATTCATGGACCATATTGAAAAAAATAAAATTTCAAGACTATATTACATATTGGGTCATAATTTAAGGATCATTTGTATCATTATGCCTAAAATTTTTGTTACGATTAGTTCTCATACTTATCTAATAGCATCTATTTTATCGATTTGATAGCATTCACCTTAAGTATCAGAGATCAGCCACAATTCTGTAGTAACAAATATTTTAACTGATCCTCTAGTATCATTTATTTGTCATATAAAAGGCATCATGTTATATAACTTTTTTAATTATCCTCTAACAGCATATATTTATGAAACATGCACTGTCATGTTTTAGAGCCCTTTTAAATTTCATTTTTTTCTTCAATAAAGCTTTTGTGTTAATGGGTAATTTATCATTAACTTAGTAATTTATATTTGTAAGTAAAATATGTGCTATCATCCTAGTTAGATCATTTTAAATTATTTTGTTTGTCAAACTTTGGCAACCATGTCATTTGACCTTACTTTGTGCTTATCCACTGTAAAGTGATATGAATGATACCAAATGTAGGATCCTGTGCTCTCGGCAACTATAGAGTAATCGAAATATACCAGATATAAGGTTTTATCATAAGAGTCATCAATAATTATGCCCTTAATTAAATTTACTTATGATATATGATCAACAGTGTCATAAACCCTCTAAACAAATATCATTTTCGTTCTATAGACTTTCTGTAATAATGGATAGATATTTTCTAACATTCATCTGCAAAGCATATGGTATAGCTTTTTGTGAAGATGGATAAATTTTTTGTTAATCCACTAATAACATTTATTTGTCGAACAAAGGCTATCATGTTGAAATATATATTTATGCGTCGTTCAACTTTTAGTGAGCATCTTATTCATATGATTCATTTATTAAATATCGGCTTTAACGTTATATTATACGGTCACGGAATCACATGGCTTTCAAGTTAACATCGCTAATTTAAGGGGTTCATAATGAGAGAACAACCACGATCATTATATGTTGCAATGAGTGGAGACAAAGAAGGTGATGGTTTGCTATAAGAAGGTTGAAGTACATTTTGCAAGAACCAAAAGATAAACTTGAGGTGATGCAAGTGAAGAGGTAGGAAGCTGTTGTCCGGATGATCAAGAACAGGAGGACAGGTAGATGGGTGAATATGGAGGGGGCATTTTACTTGCTCAATGAAAACATGTGAATCCTAAAAAGAGGAAGAAGTGGGAGAAATTGACCCAAGAAGATGACTATGAAGAGGGACCATCCATGTTCGATTAAGGCAAGGAAGGCTTTTGCAGGGGCAGACAAAAATGGAATTGACCAGGGAGGCTCACCTGTTGCTTTCCCTCCAAAAGTTGAAGATGCCATTGCCATCGCCATTGCCATTGTCACCCCCACTTGACCTTTGCGTTTTTGTGCGCCTCTGTATAGGAAGTAACGTTGCAGGAGCCACAGATATTTCTCTTTCTTCTTCTCCAAGCACGTTTCGTACCCATGTTTTTGACGTTTTGTCGTTCCTGGCCCATGGTGAACATGTTCACGGCTCAGAAGCGATGATTTTCCATCCCCGTCCGCATGTGGGAAGACGCTGCACTGCAATCCTGCGAAGAGCAATGGCCGACACGTGACTGGGCTGGAAGAGGCCCATCACTGTTCCTCGGTTTTTTCAGATGTGGAGGCTTATATTCATCACGTGAGTGATGGGTCTTAGCTAGAGCAGAGATCCATTCACTCCCTCTTTCATCGTCCGTTGCTGCTGGATCCGTCCGGTTCTGCCCGAATGATTTCTCTCGCTTCTTTCCCTTTTTCTTCTTTTAATTCAGTCGAACGTATAATTGAATTGTAGTCCTTCCACATAGTAGCTCCGAGAGAAGTCATATCGTGTTCTTGTGTACATGCTGATGTTTCCAACTCGAGTTGATTTCACAGGGACGACGTCAAGGGGATTGTACATACCAACGGACGATGAAGAACTATAGAAGAATGCTGTACACTCTACACTACAGCAAAAAAATATAAAAAATTAGAGTGACAGGAGGACCGTCAATCACTTTATCTACGGTAGCTAACACAGTTAAGAGGACCATAAATTTGGATATCTGGGTCCTTTGAAAAATAACTCAACAAAATGGACTAGTGTAAAAAAGAAACCAAACGATCAAACTAATCGACCAAGAAGATTCAATTTGGTTTGCCATGAGCTCTTAGATTCAAAACTGAATCATGATGGCTTGTAGTCTAAAAATTGTCTTTTTCGTGATGACGTTGCAGTGCAATTTGGACGGCATTAATTTAATTTGGTTCTCTGCTACAACTGGGAGTTATCTATAAGTATTGGGTCACAAGACTCGGTTTCATGTTAAGCTAAACGCTGATGAACAGCTCTGGCTTTCAAACCCTAGTATCTAGGGATGGCCCATAGAAACGACCCATCAAATGCCCACCGTTCTTGGCCAAGTTGCAATTTATCAAATATTACGTAAGACCATGTGCATACCAGTGCGGGTACTCAGATGAGCTGATGGGACGGAGAGAGAGATGCTTGTAGTTATGCATTTGAGGAGGTTCCTTGTATTTTTCAAATGAAGAGGGGTCATGTGAACCAGATCCAAATTATTAGCAGAGGCAGACCATAAGCCATGGGATACCCACGAGAGCCCCAAACCAAGAAAGATAAAAGAAATCTTTCTCCCTCCTCGGGAGGTGGGATTGCATCATGAGGCCTGCAATCATGAGTTGATTAACTTTATCAGCCATTTGCTTCTTCCAATGGAATATTCCTTTTCTTTATCGACTCGAGCATGAGCTTTGGAGCTCAAAGCCCTTGTCTTTTATGGACTTGTACGAATTGTCCGTCTCCATTGAAGTTTGACCGAGCAATCAGATCTCCTCTTTCCCATGCAAATCGGGCAAGTGCCACTCACTTTATTTCCTTAATAAACTGTTGCATCATTTGTTTTATCTGGTTCTGGACACTCAAAAAAGCACCCCACTTGGTCAAACTATCTTAGGATGCTCCAACCATGTTTTGTCACTGTTTCCAGCCCGCCACTAATCAAACTATACTTGTACTGATCCTCATTAGAGCCGTTCCCCTTCAAATTTTTATATATTCTTGATTATGAGGTACCTGATCAAGCCACATGGACTTAGCCCTTTTTTTTTTTGCAGCACCATCTTGACAATATATGGAGACGGGATTTTACTATGTTTTTCTTCCTAGGGTACAAAAACGTACACCAGCTATATCTGCATCTCGCAGAGAGATCTTCGTACAACATCTTTTTAGTTCTCAAAAGATAATCATACATTGCAAACCACGATCATGTGCAATAAGGTTATCTGAAGAAGAAACGAAGTAAATTCGCTTTGACAAGGTGACAATGTATTGTTCCGATGATGCCGAATATGTGAAGACAAAAGCCGAAGAAAGGGGTTGCATGTTCTCTTGGCTTCATCAGTGTTATATAAGAAGCCAACCCCGAGGGCTTTAGTGTTTAATCTAACGTCATTCCATACCTTGCACTAGATAGAAAAAGAATGGGGAGGCCACATGGGTTTCTCCAGAGCCCTTATGCTTCTAGGATCCGCGGTCATCCCAAAATCCAATAAACAAAAGGGGTGCATGAAAAGCTCGCCAATGATTAATATCTCATCAATCAGTGCCTTTAATTGCTAACCAGAGCTCCAAACACCAACACCAATGTGCTGTGAAGGGTCAATTATTAAGAGCAGCATGCACGAGGATGATGCCTTTCTAGGCGGTTTGACTGTTGAGACAGTTGAATCAGAAAGAACCAGTAATATTCGTGAGGAAGAGGAGACTGAGCACCGGCTTATCTATCTAGATCTGTAGACTTTGCTTCACAGACACGTTTACAGTTAATAAAATATAGCGCACAAAAAGCCGAGCTCTGCATAGTAGTTCAGTACTGACTCTTTTCATATGGATCTGCATTCCTCCGAGGCTCGGAAAGACAAAATACAATGAAAAGGGTCACAGAAACCAAGAAAGAAAGGCCAAATGCATCAGTTATTTATTTAATTTATTCATCGGAGGCAGTTGCAACCAGCAACCGACGGGCTCTATCTTCAATGAAATGCTTAAATAACGGAGTAGAACATGAATTAAATATTCCATTACCTTGACCAAGCACCCCCTTCAATTAGCTTATAAACCCCGAAACGCCACCACCATTTGAGTTCCACCCCCAAACAAGAGAAGTTTGCCAGATCCCATATTCCTGAAGGCACATCAGCTTCATGGATTCTAAGAAGTCTAACAAGATCAGTGACATTGTTAGGCTTCAACAGATCCTCAAGAAGTGGAAAAAGCTCGCAAACGCCCCTAAGAACACCAACAGAAGTGGCAATAGCAGCACAAGCAACTCCAGTTCAACTACCACCTCCATGGGTAATGGCAGCAAAAGCATCAAGTTTCTAAAGAGAACTCTTTCCTTCTCGGACGTCTTGGCATCGTCTGGTGATGTTGTCCCCAAAGGCTTTTTGGCCGTCTCAGTGGGGAAAGAGCTGAAGAGATTTGTGATCCCGACTGAGCATTTAAGACACCCCGCATTCGGGTTACTTCTGCAAGAAGCAGAAGAAGAGTTTGGCTTCCAACAGGAAGGCGTACTCAAGATTCCATGTGAAGTCTCTGTTTTCGAGATGATCTTGAAGGCTGTTGAGGAAAAAAGAGACGTCACGTTCTTCTCCCATGAATATATAGAGAAAGAAGCCGTTAGCTGTAGCTCATCCGATTGTGAGCTCACACCTTCTCATCACCCCCAAATGTGCAGATAACTTCTGCTTTCATGTTTCTCTTACTTTCTTCTTTATGTATTTTGGTCCTCTGAGTGATATTACCTATAATTTTAAAGGTAGTGTAGGAGATGTTATGAAGGACCTGGCAAAGTAAATTAGGAGTGAATAAGGCAGGCTTTCTTTGATGGCCTAAAAAAAAGGCAGTCTTGCTTTGGTGAGAAATAGTTATCAGTTGGGCGGCTTCAATCAAGGGTTGCTATTGGCCATAAAAACAGAAAACAAAAACCAAGGGTTGCTCTCCCTTAATTACATCTACCATTAAATGACGCAGAAATTGAACTATTACCACCTTGCAGCTCCCTGATGCTTCTAGCTAATCTATGTCTTTCCCTTGTTATGCCGTTACATGTACTCTGAAATGAAGATCGACTCCAGTCCACTTCTGTGGCTAAACGAAGTTATCCTACATGAATGTCTACAATAACTTTTTACATAATTATCGAATTGCATGAATTAGAATAAAGTGAACATACAATATCTATTGTTTTATGGCATCCTGTCTTATTCTTTCCAATAAGGACCGCAGACCTCTAAGAAGTTATAGTCACACTGCATTGAAATCAGGGAGGACCTAAGTGTTCACTTGAATTGAACGTAAAGATCACAAAATCCTTGTGTTCCTAGTGTGTGCGATGATCATAGTCACTCTCATAGTCTCATCAGTTTCCAGAGAATGACATTTAGACAGGTGGTTCAAGCAGGAGCTTGAGTCCATGCCCCTGCTCATATTTCTTTGGATAACAATGTATGTAGTACGAGTTCAGCAAGCAAGTGATCCAAGCCACATATCATGCAATCTATATATTTTTGGACTGCGCTTATACAGTTTATTATCAAACGGAGGAGAAAATGAACCAAGAAACAAGACAAAGCATCAAGGGTATGAATTAATCCATCTACATGGAATTCCAAATTATGGGAGCCAAAAATTGAGGAACAACATAACCTTGGTCTTTGGTAGCTGTAGATTTCGACAGACTACGAGAAAAAAGATCTTTTTAATCTCCATTCATTATATAAAACTACTCAAACGAAGTCATAGGCAGTCATCTATCTCATGTCTATACAATTTTATAAAGCCAAATGGACTTTTAAGTTGAGTCAAGGCTCCTGTCCCTAACAAGTGAATGCATTGGAGAAAGTCGCTCACTGTCCAGCATAACGATTCACAAGTGCCTTGGCCTTCTCGGGTGCAAAAAATCGTGCCTGCAAAGTAAACAATCAAGTGGAGTTCACAAAATAATATGAGTAAACTAATCTTACATGATTAGAATGAAAACATCCAACTTTGAGTCTACTAGCAACAAGAAGTCCAACTATGACAGCAAGCAAACTCTCCCGGTCAAACATTCAAAATGGGGTTAAATACTGCCTTTGACACTCTCAACAATAAGAATATTTGAACCTCCGTGATGAAATGGTAATTTTTAGTTCATCATATTTCACAAAATTTGGCGTAAAAACGTAAAATTAATTCTTAAGGTGACGACTCATATTGGTTGCTCTTTGCTTCCTTGCCTAATAAATTATTTACATGGAAAATGCTCTTCTAACAAGCTCTCTAATGACTACATCAGCAGAATGCTGTAAAGCTCCATTAGTGACAATTAAACTGATTTCTCTACTCGACTGGAAGAGCTCCCAAAACGTCACTAACCATTGCATTAAATGCAAAAGGCATGACACTAGTAATATCGCATGATGATTTTGAGTTTGTGCATCATTCTCAATAAAGTTTCTATCTAGAGGCCAGCCACTTGATCTTAGACTGCAAAAACTGCATGCCTATGCTCATCAAGATATTCTTATGGCTAGGGGTGAGCGGTTCCAGGTTCCACCTAGAACCTAGAATCTACCCTCGGGTACAGGTTCCTTATTTTTTTTAACCTGAAACCTACTCGTCAGAACTTGAAACCTAAAACCTACCCTGTCACAGGTTCTTTTTTTTTTATTTCATTTTTAGTTAAACAAAACGAAAATGAACGTAACAATACTAAACAAGTTTGTCATTCACCAAAGAGAATACAAAGGATTAGTTTTCCTAGCATTACGGGTCAAATAAATACAATTAAACTGAGAAGTCATTGCGTGAATTGATACTAGGAGTGAGAGGTTCCATGTTCCGTGTGGAACCTATCCATGAGAATAAGTTCCTCATTTTTTGGAACTTGGAACCTACCTATCATAGGTTCTAGGGTCGGTTTCAAGTTCTACCTAAGTTTTCCCTGTATTATTAATTGAATAATTGCAGTGAATCATTACCTTTAATGACCACCACTTGCTGTTATGATCCATTGACCACAATTTATATTTAGACACATGAAGAATATTAACAAGTTATAAAATGAAAGCTCAAATTAGTGGTTCTAGATTATACACCCATAATTTAACGCCATGAAACACCGCAAGATCACGTGAAAATATAGATCAAGAAAAAACACAAAAACCTTGTTTAGATTTTAGGTTATAGGTTTCAGGTTCCGTCTACCTAAAACTTAGAACCTATCCGTCGAAACAGGTTCTCCAATTTTTGGAACTTGGAATCTATCCTATATACCTTAGAACTTGGAACCTACAGATTCCCACCAGTCAGGTTTTCAAGTTCCAGGATAGAACCTGGAACCATGCTCACCCCTACTTATGGCTGCCTAAGCTTTTATACTCACCTGTATAAACATCCTCTCTGCATCTCCAGCTCTACCATTCTCTTTCAATATAATCCCCTGGAAAACAGGTGAGAGAAATATGTTGTCCGACAGTTAGATTTCCAGAGGTCACATAAGCCAAAAAGTAAAACAAGCCAACAGGAAGAATAATAATAACAAAAAGAACAAAACCACGGTTCGAACCTCTTTGACACCAGAAAAAAAATGGAGGAACTCAGGCTAAACTTGGGAATAAAAAATTCACGTTGAGGAACAACAAGTCTGTCCCTAGCCTTTTTTAGGTGCTAATAGTTACTGTAAGTTCAAATTTACAACTGATTTTGTTCAATCCCAAAATAGAAAACAAGAGGGTCCTTTAGCTTAACCATCTTGGCAGCTTTTCTTATTCTTTTTTTTTTTTGCCAGAACCCACTGGGGAGCCGTAATAAACATTGCTAATATACTCTCATGTTCAGTACCTAAAAGAGACTTTAATATGCCACTCAACTATGCCAAGCAAAAGCTAAAAATAAATATGTAGACCACATTTGGTCTGATGCATACTGGAAGCAGCAAGCACATACATCTACAGGCTTAACTATATCTTGCAAGGTAGCTCTCTCTTGTGTAGCCTTTATTTTCCTTATTGATTTTTTTTTGCGAGTCCCTCCGTTAATAAATTAGCTATATTCATGGAATGAAAAACAAAAAACTAATGTAATGGTAATATATTAAGCATGTGTATGTGTCATAAATATAATAAATGCAGCATCGATATCCATGATAATTGCATCAGATATTCTAACAAGAAACAGCAAGTTACTAGATGAAGAAAGAGACCTTTGCTAGGTATCCCCGAAAATCATTAGGGTGACTAAAGATTAGCCCATCGTAAACAGATACTGCATCACTAACATGGCCCCATTCTGAATAGGCTTTCCCAAGTAGTAAATCAACCTGAAATGTATCGATGAGATGTTGAACATAGAGACTTTTCTTTGCAACAAGAACATTAGAGTTGGTCTTAACAGAAAGGATGAAATGATGGCTAAAAGAAGGTTTAGCAGTAATTACTTACCTAAATACTATGCAGACTGACAGATTGCACAAGAACTTGCTATATACCCTCTCTTTGATAAGTTAAGTTCTTGTAGGTAATTTGGAAGGAACCCACATTTGCAGTCAACCGCCACAAGTTTTCTTTAATAAAAGGGTAGGAAGGGTTTCTATGTTAGCAATCTCCTGGGACACTAATGTAGGAGACCCATACCCACTACAAAATGTTCAAGTTGAGCCACAGCTACTCACACCACTAGAGACCCAATGGTCTAAGGTCAGTGAGCTAATCATTGTGGTAACACTAGCGAGTTAGCAGACCACAACCTTTTCTGCACAAGGACGGACTGGTCTCCTAACAAAATTCTCTCACTCTTGAGAATTGAACTTGTGCCCTCATCAACTACAGATGAGTGCCAGAATCACTAGGCTAACTAAAAACACTGCCAAGTACATTTCGACATCATTTCGTAAGAATGATGCTGTAAAACTCCCATTATCTCTATGAAGGTTCATCTTTTCTCGAAATCTTCCAGAATTTAATTAAAAGAATGTAAGCACAAGTTCAATAGAAAGACACAAATCCAGCATAATTACCATTACTTTCTCTATGGAGAAACTAAGGACTTACAAGTGGCAGGATCTTATGCTCTGTTGTCTTTGAATTACTTAAAAATTGTTGATGCCCTCCCCAAATAAATTATCACTAAAATTTTCACCATCATTTAAAAAATGGGACACGAATGCAATGACCCATCACACTGTTGTGCTACCAGGTCGCAGCACAGATGATTAGCAGTGTATGCTATATTTCAAAGCCTGCTGTCTGGTACCAGCTCGCAGGGCGTCCTGGAAATGAAACTGCATATGGCAGGTGAGAAGTTTTCCCGTGATGAGTGTTGTGGTTAGTCTCTCTTGCTGGAAAATAAGGAACCCTATTTGGTATAATCAATAGTGGCATGATGGAGCTACACAAAAATATGGTGGGTCATATCAAAGGACAGTTTCGTCAATGATTGATCTCGAGCTGTAACCTACAGGGAATTTGCAGAGCAAGGGGAGACACTGAACTGTTCTGCTAATATTTGAGATGCAGCCAATTGGGCCCTCTTTAATTTAGTGCAGCCAGGGGGGGTTACTTAGTCTTTTTTAAAACTTGGTCAGGTAGTCAATCTAGTAACTAAAACTTTCGGTCCCATCTGTCTCTAATTGTTTGGCTATTTTCCATCTGCAGGGACACCAGATCATGGCATACGCCACTTTGAGCTCTTAACAGAAAAACTTTCTCACCTCCCCCCAAACCAAGAAAAGGAAAATGAGGTAAAGACAATCAATTGAAAAGAACAATCGTTCTAGGTGGAGCATAGACCAATCTTCATCTCAAAACATACTGCTTCTTACCTGCATTAGTATGACATGCGAATCATAGGTCTCCACAAGCAGGGTTCTTTCCAGGTAATCTGTTTTCTAGAAGTTGACGCCATTTGCTTTCTTACTGTTCTTAGTGCCTATCTAGCCAAACAGGTGCTTGCATAAACTTCAGTGTGATAGAAGATAAGAATATAATAGAACTCACTTGAATAGGATCCACGTTCTGCTTACTTCTTTCTGCTGTACTGCTAGCTGCCTCAACATTTGGCTTTTTTGAGTTCATGAGGTCTCGAGAGGCCAGGAGTACTTGAACAGCCTGCAGATCCACCGCATCAAAGAAATTCATACATGGCTATCAGGTCACTAACCTCAATAGCTTGACCGCTATTGAATAGACGAATAGGTACACAATCTGTGTAGAGAATAGGCTAAAACAGGTGCAGATAAGGCCTAGGGAAAATAAGACTGATATTGCAGTGCAAGTACAGAGATACCGTTACTTCTCAAATATACAATGACCTCCCTAGTCTTCTGATGAGAGATCAAGAGGCAGAGCTACATGTATGATTTAAAAGAACTTCTCAAGGTTCCAGCCTATGTCCCTTACATAGGCTAAAACTTTTTGTCAAATTCTTGCTATATTTGAAGAGAAGGCATTACTGATAAAGTTATGTATTTTAAAATACAAGATTTCACATGGTTATTTAAAGCTACACGGTCTGTGTAATTAGAATCACGATCTGTGTATTGATAAAGAATGGAGCAGAGAATACGCCTTGGTGAAAATTGGAGACCACAACGTTACAGTTGGTGAAAATTGAATACTGCAAAGCTTAAGCTGTTAAAATGGATGTGTTGTTTACTATTGAAATGCTCTAACAAACTTTTTGTTTTGCTGAAAATAAGAATACGTATCCAAGAAAAAAGTTGATTAAAATTTAAAGCATCATCTGTGGGGGCAGCGCAGGTTGGTATCCTTATCAGAGGTATCCTACTGCCTCAGAAGAAGGAAGGTCCATGTCTGAGTCCGTCAGAGGCCTGCAGGCTATCTACTGCTATATCCATGAATACCACTATAGACAAATTAAGCTAGATCATGTCATGTCTGGTATACCTTTAATCCTAAAACACAGCTTCACCATCATGTTCTTAGCTTATAATATAACGACTCAAATGACATCTATGACTCACTTCATCTGGTTTTTTGGCAGCAAGTAGTGCATTTGTAAGGCCACGCAGAACTTCAAAATTGATATCTGTCGACAACTGCAGACAATTAAAAGGATAAGTTGATGATATCAAAGTAAGAGCAGATCTCATGGGTTAAGGCATTCATGGAGTCCAATTTTTATTTTTACACGTACAAACTAACTAGATGCAATTGTCCTTTTCACATGCTTCCTCCTGTAACTATTAATAGTTTCTTCACATGCAAGTGCTGCAACAATGGAAGATTTGAAACTTTCAACTTCTACAGAAAAAAAACTAAGCATTATCCCACTCCCATTGCACAGCCAACTTACGATACAATGAAAAGTCTGTGAATTGGGATCAGCTCATAGACTTTTCTAGAAGGGCAAGACCGACACCAGCCAAGTTGCCTTTTCTGTTGGTGTCCGAGTTGACAGACCATGATATACAATTAATACATGTATAGGTGTGAAACTCAAAATAGTTCAATTTTAATAAGTTGCATGAAAGTCAGAGCTCATGTCTACCTGACTTGACTAGCGCTTCCCATACGTTTAAAGCAATAAAATTAAATGACAAGACAATAGTCCTGCCTTTTTTGAAAAAGATTAAAAGGACACCTTGCTCGCGCTCCTATATGCAGCAACACTCCCTTCATAGTCTTTGAGTTCAAATTTGACTTCCCCAAGTAAACGGAAAGCATCAGGATCATTTGATTTCTCCTGCAGAGATGTTTGAGCCAAAGATACTTGCTGAATAGAACACATTATACTAAGAAGCATGTTGGCCTAATGACAAACCTTAGTCAACTCCTCCAGCCTAGCAGCTGCCTTAGTATACTCCCCTAGTTCTGCTAATGTTACTGCAGCCCCCTATAGACATGAAAGCATCTCATGCGGCAGAATAGACGATGAAGCAACTTCAAAAAACACATCTTAGATCCACATACTAACAGACAAACATGCATATACAGAGATAAATGGAAAAGCTATCTATCCACTTATGGTATATCTCATTGTTCAAGTGCCCTGATACATTGTGTACAGATACAAGTGGCAGTTTATAGAATGTCCACATTTCAATATTATGTACATGCTTCAACCTGTGAGTATTTCAACCAGCATGCAAGCTGGAAAGTTCGTAATTCTAACACAATAAATGGGCATTATTCAAAGTCACTTATTGTCATATATGAGTGTAGCACAGATCATGTCTCTTTTTTGTGAAGTTAAAAGTCAAAGCCATGCATAGCAGATATAAACCTATGAGTCAATATCTAGTATAGAGAGCAAAACGCAAATGGAGAGCTAATCTTAGACTCATTACTTACTTCAAGCGCTGTGGGATCTCTTGGAGAAGTAGTAAGTGTAGCTTCAAACTTTTCCAGTCTTGTCTGTAACAGATCACAATAGGAGAACAGAATTTGAGAATTAACTATGAGATGAACAATTATGCATTCTCTTTGGTTATTCAATGTAAAGCTGAAAAGAAAGGGCAACATTATCTGTCATCGTACCATATTCTGAATAGGAAAGGCAGGTAAATACAAGTAAATATGAGATGACCAAGAGCTCGGATTCAAAAGTATTTCAAATAACATGTGTCGTGCAGCTCACGAATCATAGGAAAAAAAATATCATTCAACTCTGTTCTTTTACACTTTGTCTCCCTCATAATATTTCTTCCCAAAAGAAAAAATTCACTCACAACACTGAAATATGTACAGTGAGATTCAGCAAGTAAATAGCGGTATGCAAGGATTTCATTGCTTTCAAAGTCAAAGCCCATTGAAAATGTCAACTTTCCTCAAGACCGAAAATTGGCCTGTTTCATGCAGAAAAAAAAAACTCCGTGAAAATATCAAGCCAGCTCTTTCTCAAGCACCTGAAGAGTAGCTTGTTCTTCTTCTGAGAGCTCCTTGTTGGCCACCGCTGCTTCTTCAGAGGGACTATCACTGGAACATAAAGGTTTAAAAAGATCAATAACTCCAACCATAATGGTGCGAGGACTGCACATCAACCACTTAGGAAAGAGTTTTCAAGAGACGCCAAGGGCACATAACTACCACTTGTTCAAAGATGCGGAAAAGGCCTTCATTAAGGCATACCTTCCGGAAGGAAGAAAATCTCCAAGAGCGAAAACCAAACCAAAGACGACCACTGCTACTCCAACTCCAATCTATTTGACATTGAAACTCGAATCAGAGATCACGGCTCATCTGACCACAATTCCAAAAGGTGAACCTCTAAACTCAACATGTGATGGCAAGGATTTTACCTTTGTACCAAGTCCAATGGCTTTATCATCTGTCTTGGTCGGTGCATCATAGTCAATAGCTCCAAATTCTTTCATTTCATCTGCTTTTTTATGCTCAACCGCTGACCTGGAGAGGATACTTAGTTTGATGTAAGAACCTAATCTCTTCTATATGAATAAAAAGAATGTGTAAATTGAGAAGGTACAGAGAAAAGGTTTTCCCAGGGAGGATTATCAATTGACAGCTAAGTGTCCAGTTCAACCATTATGGAGAGCTCTATCGATATGTCACACCATGTGAACTAGAGATTGTAACCACACAGAGTGATATGTCTACTCTGGACATCTGAATGGCACTTCTTGAGCAAGTCCAAGCGACAAAAATGACTTAAAAGTTAGATGTTTATACTGTTCAACTGCGGCAGACAGAGATGTCCTAATGATGCACACGTGGCACCTTGGACATAACTCAATCTTCAGATAGTGTCTCACATAATGATGAATGCCATAGAGCAAGATGTTATACGGTGAGGCCGCACCTTCTAACTGCTTTCAGCCGTTCCTCAAACTCAAGGTCTGTAGAAGTAATTTTTCTATAGTTCCCATCGAATCTGGAGCTTACACCAGGTGCCTCTACAAGAAAAGTTTTGCATAAGAGTAATGACGCACAAGATATTTCCTACCTAAATCACAAAAGCAAAAAAAAAAAAAAACTGCTTAGAATAACACACAAACGGGCCATTCTGCTGGAGATCAAGAAAATGAATGAATGAAATCAAAACTAAATGTGCCTTGAAATGCATTATCTAAGAACTCAATGGATAAGAAACAGAAGACAAAGTGGTTTCACTCAAATCCATTTTAAACATGGTGAACCATGAGCTACACACAGGCATGACGTAACACCAGCAAATACTAAAAAACACACAAGCTGAGACTTCACTAGTGCAGCAGGTGATGTTGCCTGAAGAATTACTAACAAAGAACGAGGGACAAACGTTCTCTCAAAGGAGAACGCGCTATTTCCAGCTGAAGCACTCATTATATTTAACAGTTTGTACTAAAATTTTGATCCTGCGATGATTTTCTACTCAATTGTGCTTTTACGGCAGCACCGTTGAGCAGGAAAACTCAAATCAGACAATGTGGGGATATACTTCAGTTTTACCAAGCACATGAAAAAAGCAAAACATCCATATATGGCTGGCTACGAAGGCGAGAGTGATTCGACGACTTACGCCTAGGTAAAGGACCAGGCTGATCGAGCGTGGATTTCCTGCACTGAGCGAAGACGAGAGATAAGTGGAGCTGACCCTTGGAAACAGCCCGTCAGGACGGAACAAATGACCAAGGAGATAGCAAACGAGACAATAGCAAGCAAGAACAAGACTGGGCCGTCACAAGCAAGCAGCTTTAGAATGAACTAGTCGGAATTGAGCTTAAAAACTGCAGACCCAGAAAATGGAAGTGCAAGCGATCTTGGGTATACCTCTTTTGGGAGGAGGGATCGCTGTCCTTGGAGATTTTGTTGGTCTGAGAATATGAGACAAGCAAAGTCACTCCCAACTCAAACTCGTATATACATACCGCGAAGGAGGAGACAAATTGCGTACCTTTTTGGTCCCGAAGCCACGCGTTGGATTGGAATCAGCGGAGCATGTCATTCGTCGTATGCCGAATGGGTAGAAGTTTCGGTAGATAGTGGCGGAGTGGGTCGCTGCGAGAGACATAATGCAAGGACCCGCGTCTTCGTCGCTCGGGAGCTCTGGGAATCATCAAAGCATCGTCACTTTTAAAGACGGTACGAAACGAAACCACGCGGAGGTTTACTCCCAAAGAACTGCGCACAAGTCATGCTCGCGAAAAGGGCGACGAAGAAAGCAAACAGTCACTATCGTATCGCCATCGTCGTCGGGTTAAGTTCCCACGCTCGCCTTTACCTCTCGTTTGTCTTTCGAGCAAGAAGCTGCTGTTCATCTCCTGTCCTGACTGACCATAATATTTTCTCGTAACCCATTGGCCAAAACCATATCTAAATCCTTCGCCTGCCACGTCAGTCGTCGGCGTGGCGGGGCGGCACCAATTGCTAGTGCAGTTGCGGCTCTATCTAAGCTGACCTTGACTACAGCAATCCTAAAATAAGCCCCTTAGATTATTCTTCCACAATAATTTCTTAAAGCGAAGGAATGAATTGCAACGGGACTAAATCTAGCCTTTCCCTCCTCGACGGTACGTCAACAATGATAATGTGGAGGAGCAAGAGGAGGGCAACCCTTTTCCTCATTACGTCTAACAACGGCTGAACAAAGACATGAAATTGTCTTTCTGGAGTTCTTATTAAAAGTCCATTAGCTCTTCTTACTTTCCCCAACTTTGATGATCCAAGTGACAAGCTCTCTCTGCAGCGCGAAAAAAAAATGTGCCGTTTTCCCTCGAGGGACAAAGGAAACCGCCTAATCCGGGTCCATATTTTATTATGATTCTTATCTTTTCAGAGCAGAGCCGATTACATTCGCACGAAGCTTAATGGTTGGTTTTCTTCCCGGAACTTTGGAGCGTCATTCGAATTCAACGGGACCAATGATATCAATCAATGATGATGAAAGCCAAAGTCGGAAAACAAAGTGCCTCCTAGAGTTCTGGTCTTTAGGAGAGCGACACATCATTGGACATGGTCGTGCTCCCTTGTTATTATACACAGAGCGATAATGAAGAGGGACGGGCACATGGTGGCTGGCAACGATGACAAACTTGAACAGACGCAGACGCAGACGCAGACGCAGACCCAGACCCAGACCCGCCCCTCCTCCCTCTGTTTTCACCCTCAGTCTCTCTTATCTGTTCCTGCTGCAGCTACAACAGCCCCAATCTGTCGTTCCCCTAAAGATGAAACGAAACAAGTAACAACCCAACAGCAAAACAAATAGTCCAGAGTTCGAATTGGATCGATACCGCAACGGCGGAAGAGCTACTCTAAAGCTCGCTTTCATTGGTGATGGTGAGGATTGGTGACAGAGCTCCAAATCTGGGAGAGGGAGCTGAGCAGGTGGGGCATGAGGCTCCCCATCCCGTTGAGGGCGGCCCCGGTGGCCGCCCCGATGGCGAACGCCTCCGCGTACCCGGGCTTGGAGTCCAGCTTCATCTCCAGCAGGGCGAGCCGACCGTTCACGGCGTCCATCTTCCGGGCGAGGTCGGGCGGGGACCCCCTGTCCGCCTTGGCGGGTGGGGCGCCCCGGGAGGAGAGGATGCGGGAGAGCAACTTCTGGAGGTCGTCGATGGCCTGGAGGGAGGCTTGGTGGGAGTCCAGCCCCCGGGACTCGTAGTGGGAGAGGAGCTCCTGAGGAGAGGGCATCTTGGTGCTCTTCTTCAGCTTCTGAGCGGCCTTGGCCCTCTCCTCCTGCTCTGGGAGCGCTGCCGTCGGCTTCCCCGGCTGCTGCATCCTCCTTCGACGATAACCCTAACAGAGCGCGGAGCTGCAACGCGTGCAAAGCGCTCGCTGGCTTCTATAAAGAGAAACGGAAAGATAAGAAGGAGAAGGAAACAGGAGCTGAAAAATGACCAGAACTTTGTAATTTCCGATTGCGATGTCGCCGTAGTCATTGTGGGCTTTGTATGTCGGGCCCAACCCCAACGCCGCTGAAAATGGCCCAATGAATTGCACGTCTCATGGATGGTTAATTTCCTCGCCCAAGCTATCGCTGAGGCAATTCTTTGGATTGCAAAAAATGGGCCACAAATACCAACATCGGAAGGTAAGAGATGAACAGTCGTCATCCCTTGATGTAACTTTTTCCACTCGCCCAACTCACCTCACCTCATCTTTTCCTTGTGAAACGAACCTGATATTATTATTTTTGACTTCCTTCAGAAAGTCAGCTGAGGCATGGATGCTGCGGATGAATACCATTTGATTGGCGAGTGCCGGTCGTACAGATATGTGACTTTAGTGCTCTGCAATTGAAATCCAATATATACATAAAAAGTACTAAGACATGCGCCCATGCTTTTTCTTTAGCGGTTCGGTGAAGTCTATAGATCAGCTTTCTTGCAATTTGACCAGTCCCATCTCTTTCGGTAATTTAAAGAGGGCATGCTCCTTTTATCGATTCTACACATTCGAGATTCACTCCTTGAATACTCTCGTGCTAAAGAGTTGAACTCAACATGAGAAAAATAGATGAGCAACTTGACTGCATTAAGAACACAACCAACACAATTCCAAAGCTCCCTAATCATCTCAATCGAGCAGTAGTATTTCATGACAGCAGAGAATTACAAAAATGCGCATCCACGCCCGACCGAGTCCCTACAGAGCTGTCACAACTCATGGCACTAAAGTAATCTTCGCTCCTAACTTAAAGCCCCCGACAGATTTTATGCTACCACCAGGTGTGTACTTTGAATGAGTAGCAACTTAAACGTCTCTTTATTCAAACAAAGATGTTAGTATGACATTCAAGTCGGCACCCGGGGGATATACATAAAATCGAGAACTCCTATCTAATGCATTTGGCAAAGTATACTAGTCAGACGAAAATGGGTGCCGGCTTGAATTCACTGTTGAGAATCCCGGTATATATGGACAAAACTCTCACAGAAACACAGGAGCCATGACGAGCGTTATGGTTGCAAGCATCTTTATCAGCACATGCAGGGAAGGTCCAGCTGTGTCCTTGAAGGGGTCACCCACACTGCATCCAACAGACCCAAAACAGTAAGCGATTAGGTTGTTGCTGTCATGTGCAAAGAGGGAAATGTCGCAAGGTTTTCCATCTCTGGCAGATACAATAGCAGCAAACAAGAGCACAAATGAAAGTGTCATAACAAACACATCAAGCACACATAAGAGGGCATGACCATGCATCTTTGAGCTATGCCATCAAACACGATTGCCAGTTGATTTTATAAGATGCTCTCGCCCTTATTTAAGCAAAATGGCAAAGTTTTGTCAAACTCACGTATCTCCAGTGACTGCAGCTTTATGACTCTCACTACCCTTGCCTCCAAGAGCTCCTGTCTCGATGTACTTCTTCGCATTATCCCAGGCACCACCTGCTGTATTCAGGAAGAGAGCCATAAGAATACCAGAAACCGTAGCGAACATTAGAAAGGCAGCCACAACTTTGGCCCCAAGAAGAGGATGTCCTGTGTAATGCCCTAAAATCCGGAAAACAAGACCTGCAAAGATACGTGCAAAGATTAGTGACAATGGCGGACATCTCATTGCTACACTACATAAGCTTAGCCACAATATGAACAATTATGACCCACCAATTGCTATAGGTGAAACGATAGCCAAAGCACCGGGTTTTATCATCTCCCTCAATGATGCAGATGCTACTATGGCAACACATCGACCATAATCAGGTTTCTCCTTGTAGTCCTAAGCCAACCAAAGAAGGATATGATCATCAAGTAACCTGATAAAAAAAGGCATCAGAGAACGCACACTGACAATAGATACCCACCATTATACCAGGCCTCTCAATAAATTGTCTCCTCACTTCAGTAACAACCTCTTGTGCAGTTCGGCCAACAGCTGAACAGGCCCATGCGCTAAATAAAAAAATAAGCATGGAACCTAGCAACCCACCAACAAAAATTTCCGGAACTGCAATGTCAACCTGAATATCAAATAGAAGTAGCAGGGTGAGACGCTACACTCAAAAGCTATCCAAATAGGAGAGGATTTACATGATCGAGGAATCACCCACCTCTTTAAAAGGTTCAAGAGCAAATGAAGACACCTCATCCATGTAAGCACTGAAGAGAAGAAAAGATGCAAGTGCGGCCGATCCAATAGCAAAACCTTTGGTTGTAGCTTTAGTGGTGTTACCCACTGCATCTAGAACGTCAGTAATTTCCCGAACGCTTTCTGGCTGCATGAAATAATACATACACGTGAGGGTCCACACCAATCAAACTTAGGAAAGTGCTTAAAATTCTATCAAACAAGGTTTTTCCACCTTTCCCTCAAGTTCAAAAAATTTTAATGATATCGAAATTTGGAAGAAATATGGTCATTACCTGCTGACTCATCTCCACAATTCCACCAGCATTATCAGCTATTGGACCAAACATATCCATAGTGAGAATATAGGCAGCAGTGCTGAGCATGCCCATCGTCGCTACAGCTGTTCCAAAGAGACCTCCAGTTGGATTGCCAGTCTCATCAAGCAAACCAGAAGTTTGGCCCAGCCAGAAAGCTGAAATTATCGATACACTTATAACAAGGACTGGAAGAGCTGTTGATTCCAAACCCAAGCTTACTCCAGCAATTATGTTAGTTCCATGACCTGTGGAGCTAGAAAGAGCTAGCATGCGCACGGGCTCATGCTTGTAGTCTGTGTAATACTTTGTGATCCATACAAAAATATAGGCTGTCATAATGCCAACCAGTCCACACAAAGCAAAGTTCACCCATGCAGAAGGCGCTTGTTCAGTATAAAGCATCCATCGTGTAGACTGTAGATTTCAATCCAGTAAAATCAAGTGTCAGAACCTATTCACATGACTTATACCAAAAATAAAGGCAAGGGCAAGTCGGTGAATTTTAAATTTGACCAACAACAGAAATAATTACAAGAAAGCTTTTTCTGCATCGTATCTTTCAAGGGATATTGACAGTGAAGAGGAAAAAAATGAGAATAGTCAGAGAAACAATACCGCGGTAAAAGCAATAACGGCTAAAACTATAGAAACAGAGTATCCTTTCTGAAGAATTGCCATTGGATCCTCAATGGATGCCTTCAGACCAGATTCACGTGTTCCCCTGATCGAAAGTATTCCAACTGATGACACTACCAGGTCAAAGGAATGGACAACAAGAGGAAACAAGATGAAGCCGGATGGATCTGCATCAAAGCAAACTGCCAAGTTAGTCTTTGGAAATAAGCAAACAAGTGCAGTGGTTGTCACTTCAAGCTGCAATTTTCTAACATTGTCAGCATGGAGAATTGTGCAACAATTTCCATTGAGTTGATTTTAAAAAATGAAACTCTTAGAAAATTACAACCATTTCGTTTTGGCTATTAATATGGCAACAACAAAGTTGAGAGATCATTTTCATCAATGAGAGTGGACCATCACGACTTTGTTATTTTCCATGTTCCCTCAGAGAAACCACAACAGCCTCTGTAGCTTGTTCAGTGAACTCTGGAAGAGATTTTTGGGATGAAATTTCCAACTTATTGTTTCATAGAGGTCCTCTATTATGTTTGGTAGGATGTAGGGTTAAAGAATTGTACTTCTATGCTGTTTTCTCACAGAGTTTGGCATTTTCAACTTTAAGCTCTAAGGCCTTATTTACCCATAAGAAAGCACCTTTCCCAATTGCTAGCTCAATTTTCTCCCATTAAAAAAAAAACTTCATTAATTGCTTGACTTTTAAATGTCTTGCGTTTCTGCTTTCAGTCACAAATGCCAAAGATGGAATTTTAACCAGAGTCAACACTGAGGCAGCAGAAGCATTTGTCCCCAATCAAACCAGATACTGTGCATTAACCAGTAGTTCAATCATTGAACTAACTGTGAGCGTGATCAGATTAGCAAACTTCCAATTCAACTTCACTCATTTGAACTTACACATTGGCAAAGTAAACTTTGCTTCAATACAACTTCCAAACTAAAACTATCGAGACACACCTAACTTTAGAAATTATGTTATACGTGACAGGTCTCTCTCTTCTATATATTGCAACAGTAGTTGGGTTGCACGCCGTTAAATTCATACTAGAATAGGCTTAATTATCATGCCGATGGAACCACTCGATTCAAACATGTGCAACTTTAAATTCAATGTAAGTGTATCACCAGAAAGTATATATACCAAGATATGTGTCATTTCTTCGTCTATCTTACTTTTGTGCTAAACGACTAGATTATTTCTCAGTTGGGGCAGGAACACTTGCCTTCAATTTTACAACGTTGGGCCATTGTTCCTCCAAGTATCATAGCACTAATGATTTCAGCTGCAATACTCTCAAAAAGATCAGCACCTCGAGCTGCACAATCACCCACGTTATCTCCTACCTACAATGACAAAATTAAGTCTGCTCCTCAGAAGATTATTTGCTTTGCAGGAAAAGTTCGTACCCATAAAGCCAATATAGCCAAAGAATTTGGCAAACAGACAAATTTAGCTGACTGAATGGTTAGAAGCCAGCTTTAGAATTCTTATCTCAACACATACCAATGGAAGACAAAAAAATGTACAAAAGAAAGGGTGACGTGGACAGAAGGCATCTATCTGAGCCACAAGGTCCAGGACTGTGGAGGAGAAAGGCTTGCTTCTCAATGCTGCACACAGACTAATGTATTTACATATCCAAAGTAACACAAGGATGCCAAATCAACAGCATAAAGTTGCCCAACTGAGGATGCCAAATCAAACAGTATGAAGTTGCCCAACTAAGGATGCCTAATCAACAGCATAGAGCAACACAACCCCAGCGACACTCACTTTATGAGCAACCAACAATTCAAGTCCTTTTTCAGATAGTTGCTCAACTAAGGATGCCAAATCAGATTTATTGAATTGAAACATTCCATCACCACAAACGTTGTGAATCATTCATTTCTGGTGAATTACTTATCATGCACCTCCTTTCTTTGTGGATTCTCTATTTATATACGAAGGATATTTTTTAAAACCCGAGCTTAAAGCCATGAACTTCTTCCCCAATATTACCAAATGCCACAACTGAACAAAACTGCATCTCACCAAACAACCATCCCGTAAAAATGAAAACTCAGTCAACAAATCAACACAAACAGTGCACCATATCGGACCCCAGGAGACCTGATGACTGAAAAAGACAGACCATCGTCCTATCTTCCAAAGAAAAAGCGATATGTACGATCCTATTCTCCATGAGATGTGTAAAGAGAATGGAAATTGGGAGCGCAAGTAAAATAACATCATGAAACTATCTCACCAACCATATAAATGGTCCTAACCTCCAGAGACAAAAATTTAGAATGCTTATAAGAAAAACTTGCAAAAGCGACAGTAATCCAGGCAATACCAAGAAGCAAATAGTCATGGGTCTTAGAAAGCACAAGCGAACAAACAATTACCAAATCAGCAATAACAGCAGGATTCCGTGGATCATCTTCCGGTATTCCCTGCTCTACTTTGCCTACGAGGTCAGCACCAACATCGGCTGCTTTTGTATATATTCCACCACCCAGCTGAGCAAACAGGGCCACAAATGATGCTCCAAATCCATATCCCACCAATAAAAGGGGCACTGCAATAAAAACATAGAAGTCATGTCATAGACTTTATAACATCATTGCCCCGTTAAAGGCACCGATCCCCCGCCCCGTCCCCCGACACACACCCTCTCTCTCTTGAGACAGCAAACCAAAATTGATGCCATCTATTGCATGTGCTAGAAAACCCTACTGGCATTCACGGTCTGATGCAATGAGACAGAGGTCTTAGGATGAAGCTCACTCTGTGCTGAACAACAAGAAGAATGCTCCATACATAAAATAGTCCTTAATTCATGAAAGAATCATGGAGCTAAACCATAGATGATTGACTAAAACTAATCCCAGAGCATAAGCTTTTTGACTTTAAGGCACCATATCTGTAGAAAATTCAAGGAGTAGTTGAGACATACATTCAGTAACCTTCATGGAATCTGGAGAGTCCACGCCCAGCCAAGCATAAAATGCAGCATAAAGGATAGCTATTCCAAGAACAGCCATGCCAACCACCACCAATGCAGAGAAGCCGCCCGCACGAACAGCTATCTGTACATAATTCTCATTAATAGTCACATAATCCATTATTTTTCCAACAAATAATCAACACAAAAGAAGATGGAAAACCTGCAATGCCTCTCTTGCCGATCGCCTTGCAGCACCGGAGACTCGAACATTTGCACGAACAGACACCCACATACCAATGTAGCCTGCTATACCTGAACACAGAGCCCCCAGAAGAAATGCAGCAACAGTGATATAAGCAGATGTCGACCTGTACCAACCAGCCCAATGAATATGCTTGTCAATAGATGGATAAAAAAGAAGAGGAAGAGAATGCACTCAACCAGTTAACAGTGGAAATCACCTCCCCAGACCAGAAGCTTCTTGTTGTGGTGTTGTAGTGCGAAACAGATAAATGCTGAGGATGACTAAAGCTAGTAACAGTGCCATCTTGGAGATAGTCCCATACTGGGTCCTAAAAAAGCCTTCAGCGCCATCACGGATAGCATCTGATATCTAAACAAGTAATATCATAAGTTCAGAATGGTCAGACAAAAAATAGAGTTAATGGAAGATGAATTTGATACAACTCCGCCAGCGTATGCATTCCACTAGGATACGATGGGAGATTACAAAAATGAGTTTGATATGCTCTACGGCTGATGATGCAGGATACAATTGAGAGAAGTGCAAAAGGATAAGCAAGTTGCTAGTGAAGAAATCATCTCCAATATTTGTTACTAACAAACTTAAGCCTAGAAGAAAGAACATAAAATACAAGGAAATAAGAAGGAAAACAAATAGATGAGGTAATTGCCAAAAACAATGTACCTGAACCATCTCGGGGGGGCCCTCATCCTTTGAAAGTACCCACTTTGTGAGATATATTGACAAAAGGAAACTCATAATGCAAACAGAGAAGACGAACACTATGACTGGAGAAGTCTTTGCACCAATGTAAAAGACCCCTCCGAATACCAGAAGCAGCAAGATAAGAAGAACCCGAACGTTGATTCCCATCAACATGCGGATAATCTGAAGAATAGAATGGGGTCAATATATCCCTGAGATTGAACTTAAATCATAAAAAGCAAATAAAGATGATAGCTCAACATTCAACATACTGTTTATTATTCATCAAGCAAGTGCATAATAGTTTGCATAATTGAGTCAACCAATAAAAGAGGGTCTACATGAAAAGCTACACATATCCTTAAACTATGATGAGTATGAGTCAATGCTGAAACGAGAAATGGAGTAAAGTGGTATGGTTAAGTAAATATAATATCAGAAAGCCTTCCTAGAAAATGCATTAAAATGCTGCTTTATTGGAATCATTATCAAGTCAATTGTGGGTGGAGGATACACCTAGGGAAATAAAAGGAAAAGGTGTGACAAACTAACAGCATGCACGGGGCTAAATGATCACCGGGCCAGTAAAACCAAATAAAATTAACACTTTGATGAAAAACTTGCAGAAAAGAAGACGGTATATCCTTACCCGTGGGGTGTGAGGCTTAGTGCGCATGCTTGGAAACGTCCTGGGCTTGTCCTGGTAGGACCTCAAAGTCCCACTCTCCATGTCATCATCCATGGCCATCATTTGGGAGGAGTTTACTCTCCGTGCAACAGGAAAAGGGTTGTACTCACCAACTTGGGGCGAGTCACCCCCTAAACCTGGCCGCTGAATTTTGGTAGTTGTGCTTCAGCCACCAGGAGTAGAATCTGCAAGCCCAAATCTTAGATGAGTTTTCAAGTTTAAAAAAACGAGAGAGTAAAACTCTGCTCTCCTTCTAGTAGAGCGACTTATTCCCTTGTCCTAAACCAAGAAATCCAAATAAAGGAGAAACTACTTTAGACCCGGTTCTTTCCAGCCAAGAACAATGCCTGAAGGAACGGCATCGATAATCCATCAACACCAATGTCTGTGTGTACACTAGTATCCGGTATCGCATACAAAAGGAAACTAACAATCAACATAAGGAAAAGCAAACTAGCACAATGCCCAGCACAACAACCGCAAGACAGCTACAGGATCAATAGTGAGAGGTTTCTAACCCCAAATCCACAGTCGCCACCAAAATCATCGAAATCTGGTCGTCAAATTCTTCGAGGCCGTCCCGACCAACACAGTCACATAACATAAAACAGGAAATGAGACGAGATAAAGCCCCCCGCCCCCCTCTCGGAGTTTAGCAGACGAGCGGTACAGTCCGGGGGCATTGAAGGGGGGGGAGGGGAAGCAGAAACAGGGATACGAAACCCTAAGATCTGATAAAAGTCCAAACACCACCAACCGAACCACATGACCAGTCAAAGCAAACCACCACAACAGCAAGCAGCTCCGAGGCAAGATCTAAGACAATGGCGAGCAGGAAGGTCAGGACAGAATTGCAGATCGAGAGGAGGAACCCGCATTCTCGAGCCGCGGATACACAAGAAAGGAAGGGAAGGGAAGGGGATTCCCGAAGGTGACCTGGTCAGCTGGCTATCGAACGAGCGACGGTGGAGGAGAACAACGCGCAACCGCCGAGGATCGCAGCTGAGACGCCACTTCTCTCTCTCTCTCTCTCTGTGTGTGTGTGTGTGTGTGCAAATGAAGTCGTCGTCGACGGACGTGCGGGATCGGAAGCGGTATCGGAGTCAACTCAGCAAACGGAAACTACTACAACTCCTCCTCCTCCGCCCTTCTCCTGCTTGCTTCTTCTTCTTCGTATTCGTCCTCTCCTTCAGTTTCTGATTTCTCTTCCTTCTTTCCTTTTCTTTTTCTTTTTATTTTTATTTTATTTTATTTTTCATTTTTTGCTTTTGCTTTTGGATGCGTTTCTATCCATACTGAAATGCTTAAAAGTCTGTACGCGATGCGCTCTTCAGCATATTCGCTTCTCAGACAGACAGGTCACGACCTCCAATGGCGTCGCGCCACGTGATTAATCAATTGCAAAGCCCCGATCGGGTCGGTTGCCACGTCATCTTTTCATCCCCCCCTCCCTCTTCTCTCCCCCCCTTTTTTTTTTACCGGTTGAAAAAACATGTGATTCGCTTGTTCCGGATAATCCTGTAGTTGGGAAAAATTAAAAAAAACGAAAAATTCTACGGTTATAAAGTGTGTCTGTAAGCGTTAGAAGAAAGCAAATTCTAGTGAATTTGGAAAGAATGATCTTCTTTCTGGAAAAATACGCGGATACATTCCTGCTTGGACCATGTAAATTAGTCGATATTTACATCAAAGTTATTATGGTCCAAGTATATATGTGCATCATGATGAATGTAAAATCACATGGGTTGATAATAATATTGTCTTGTAATAATTTTTAGAAAAAGTACGGAGGATTGTGCAATTGCTTTGGGGGGGTGGTACCGTTGTTTCGACTTGAAATATTAAATGGCTTCGAACCTGGGTTGATGGTAATTAGGCGTAGTTGAGAGTTGACCGAAGATGAGTTATAGGTTTGACACGAAGGAAATGGGGATGGGCTAGTGCCATCGAAATAATTGCGACGGATTTTGGAGCCATAGACAAGGGAGAGCTTTGCCCATTGAAGTTAGCCACATCACAATCAACTTCAAACAAATCCAGCAACAAATCCCTCTCCATACCTGGTGAAGCTGCAATATCATGGTCCAGGCTTAGGACACCAGTACGACCATGCGCTCTTGAGCTTTTTCACTCTTAAAAACGAGCTCCCCCCATCGTAAAACATCAAGAGGCAGTCAACTCCCAATGACCCCTATTAGAAATACAAGAGTTTGGCTGCAAGGAATCACAAATGTCAGCTTGAATCTGCACCCAAGGCTCTGATTAAGCTAGTAGGAGGCCAAAATCAGCGCGCATCCCCGTGTGACATCAGCTGTTTAGGGATGCCAATCATTGTGCTACAAAGAGGTACATTTTCCTTCATCGACGACCTGCTTAATTGAAGGCCTGGCCGCGGCATCATTTCTAAGCTTCAAAATCTTTCTTCCTTCAAATGAATGAGGAGATTTTTTGGGGAAAATGAGGAGTTGGCGGAGATTGGCAAAGTCGAAAAACACTTGCCTTTTAGCTTATTGGCAACCAACCAAGCAACCAAAAATGGATCCCGCTTGTGCAAGGATCCACCAAATCCGTCTCTTAACACATGCGCAATTGCGTTTTACCTTCAGCATAAGAGCCAAAGATTGTATGCTCAGTCAACTTAAATGACCCTTTGAGGAGCACAGAATACATTTCAGCATTAGGTGACAATGCCCCGTACAACACAACTGCTCATTTCATTTCACTTCATACTAAGCTTAAAAAGAAGAAAATCTCTAACCTACATTTAGAAGGAAAGTATATGCACACATAGGTAGGTATACATACATGTGTTCCGAGCATTGGGCTGGGTAGCCCATGCATGATGAACTGATCTAAGCAAATCCGCAGGAAGCTAACGGCAGCCTTGATTTCAATTGAGTTGAAACACACCACACGGCTCGCCTTTGAAGCAGTAATTGGGCCGTAAGCACCAGTTCAAGCCCACTGGCAAATCCCCTTCTTCCGCAAAACCATTTCATCAAATTATTTTGGGAAAAAGCAATAAAAAAGAAAACCCTAAACTATGTCCATATGATGCATTTACTCAGAATTTTTTTTGTGCCATAAAAAATCTTAAACTTGTATATATATATGACACATTTACCATAGATCAAGATGTCGTTATATGATTTTTTTTGGGCCAAAACAACGTCATTTTTAGTTCCTTTAGGTCACGTGGACGCCATGATATTATTTGCTTTCTGGCGTCCATGTAGGTGAATTTTTAATGGTTTCATTGACCAAACTTTAACATAGGGTAAATATGTCACATAACTACAAGTTTGTAATTTTTGGTGTAATAGAAGAAAAAAAGTTTGGGGTAAATGTGTTACAGTGGGTACAATATAGGGTTTTAGTGGCTTTTATCTAATTATTTTAGTTCAAATTTTTTATTTCAGCTCCTAAGAAAGTACATCAAGTGAACGACCAATTGATTATTAAAAATTATGCCAGTGAATATACATATAAATTCCGACCAAAAAAGAAATATGCATATAAATGCTAGTGCTTGTCAGACCCATCTCGAAGTCCATGGGTCCTCCTATGCTTATTTGAAGAGTGCAATAGTTTAGTGGCCCAAATGAAAGGAGTCTTAATGGTACACTGACCACGTGATGCTAACCAATTAAGTTGCGGATTGGATTGCAAAAGCTCATCGAAGAGGAAGTCTACCCCGTAAGTGGCTCTCTAAATCCCCCAACCTGTGTCTGTAATTGGCTATCTAAATTCCCCAACCTTTATGGGATTTGTTACGTTTTGAATCTAGCTTTCTTTGTCTTTTTGGACCGAAGCATTGAATGGGTTAAGTTAAAATTTCTGACCAAAGAAAAAAAATATACATATAAATGCATCCTTGGAAGCTCAGTAACAGTAAGCATACGTAAGCTCAATGTGATGGAACAGAGGACATGGGTGATGCATCAGATTAGGTACACTCTTGTTTGCATGATGCTTGTTCTCTGTCAGTTGTTTTGTCTCCGGATGAAGAATTAGGTTCACAGAGAAACAAGTTGTCACTCTTCTCTCAGTATATATATACACACACAACGCGGTAATCCTCGTTCCGAAACTCTATTAATTTTTTCACCAAGTTTTTTATTTTTATTTTCCTATACTTGTTTCCCAAGTGAAAGCAATCCCGCCCCTCCATTAACGCAGCTAGCGAAGGTGCTTCTCTTGTTTGAGGTGAATCCTTTCATTAATTGAAACCGACCTTTGAAAGTGGTCATCATTCAGCCAGTTGAGAATAATGATGCGGAATAGAGAAATTTGAAATAAAAAATACATCAGCTTATTTATGGGTTTTATTAAATAACTAATCTAAAATAATATCTCAATTAAGGGAGATATACGTGCGGTACACATGTAATTTAAGTACAATTTGGAGAGATACGGATAATCATCAAAATTATCAAAATTTCTCTAACAATGAAAATTATCCTAGAGAAAGCCCTAATTATCTGTAACACAGTCATCGCATTTAGGCTGATGAGGTTTTTACATGTGTTGTAAGGACGATTCGGGATAATTGCCAAACAAAAGACTGACCATATTAATAACCATTTGAAAAGATTCCAGCATAATCTGCAACAAACGTTGAGCATTTTGACAAGCTGATTAATTCACAGGACACCTAGAGGGTTGCCAATGTAAAATTATTCCAATTTCTTAGAAGCAGCACATATTCTCCATATATGTAATTTAGAAACTGTACGCAAAATAGAAGTTGCTTCCATACGGTCCTTGTCTATTCCAGCATTACAAATGTTCGCCAAGGCTCTTGGGTATTGCATTCCATACTCGCTAAAGTGTCCACAATATTGCTAGTAAGTCCTCAACTGTATGTCACAATAAACAAATTTGACATTAGAAACTGTTAAGGGGATAAATTAGCAATGGATACACATGTGTCATGTAGGGATTGGAAAAAGAGGAGATCATGGAGTCTCACAAATGTCTTGAGGCAGTCCCAGTCATCAACAACAGGTTGGTCTCCAGGTCGAACAATAGTCAACATACAGTAGTAGAGCCACCAAACAGGTGGTTGACAATTTGGTTGATGTTGCGGTTCATATACGATCGACGAGGTTGTTCATCCTGTCTCTTTTGTGCTTCCACACTCTCAGTAGACCCTTTTGGAGCTTTGTGCACCTATAACCACGCTCAAGGAATCAATCAATACGGTGTCCCAATAACAAGAGGCAAGACAAACATAACCAGAAACATTAGTTAAAAGGAGATATACATGCAATATATGTGTAATATAATCACTAGTGATGGAGACGACCTAGCATTGGAAAAATGCCAAATCCACATCCCGTTGGGAATTGCCTCGGAATTTGAAGAAGAGAGCTCGTCCAAGAGCACGGAAGAGACTATCTTGGAGCTTTGGCCCGTGTAAGTAGAGAGGAAGGCCATGTTGCATTGCGTGGGACTAATTGGTCCTTTTTTTCAACCGCTAAGGGCATGTTTGGCAATATGCCAAATAGTAAAAATTTCTATTTTTTTATTTCCAAAATCAGTTTGGGAATAGAAATTCATTTATTAATTTTTTTGTGCCCAAGTACAAATTTACAAAAAATTGTTGCTAGAATTAGTTTTAGAGCAGAATCAAGAAACAAAAAAAGTATCTTCTTGATTATGGAACAATTTTTCCATTTATGATTCTTTTTTATTTTTTTATTTTTTTTGGTTTGTTGTAATTCTTTAGCTTGCCGCCCGTTGCCCGCCGCCCGCCGCCCGCTTGCCATTGGCCGCCGGTGACTGGCCACAGGCCAGGGTCGACGAGAGTGGCTCGCGGTCGCGACAGCGAGGCCGCGACCAACCAAGGTGAGGCCGACCTCGCCGTCGCCAACCATGGCGATGGCAAGGTCTACCTTACCAGATTTGGGCAAGGTCGAGCCTCACCTAGCCAAGGTGAGGTTGGCCTCATCGTCGTCACCCAAGTTTGTCGCCTAGGTGACGATGGCGAGGCCGGCGGCAACGGCCGCGACACCATCGCCAGCCCTGGCCTAAGGCCAGCATCAGCGACCAACCTTGGTTAAGGAAAAGAAGCAAAAGAAAGAAAAAAAAAGGAAAAAAAAGAAAAAAAGAAAGAAATATTTGAAAATTCAAAAACTTATTAAAATATTATTAATAAAATGAAATTTTGTGTAGTTACCAAACACACTTATGTTTTTTTTTTTTTCTATTTTAAGAATAGAAATTTTGGGCAGTTACCAAATGCCTTCAAATGCTTAGCAATTATTTTTGGGTGCAGAATAAAAAAGAATAATTTCTGAGCAAAATCTGTTCTCGGGCATAGAATGGTTGCCATGTGCAGCCTAAGTATTGCTCTTGTCAGACCAAAAAAAAAAAGAAAAAAAGAAAAGTATTGCTCCTGCAATGTTTCCTTCCCCAAATTGTGGGCATCACTTTTCTCAGACGCCCAAATTCGGATTAATGGAGACAGAAACAAAGAGATCAGAGAATGAGTACATGCACACTTGACAAAGAAATCACGCCCCTGATACAAAGCGAGACACATGCTTATAGTTAAGAATAAAGAGGAAAATTGAATTGGAGAATTTTCTGTATCTGTATATATTAATAAAGAATACATTAGCCTATTTATAAACTTTATTAGATAACTATTCTAAGATAATACCTCAATCAAAATATGACTAATAAAAGAGAGATATACATGCACTATATGTGCATTATCATGCACTCTATGTGCAATCTTAAAAGATAAAAGATAATGAACATAATTATCAAAATATCTCTAGCAATGAAAATTATTTTAGAGAAATCCCTAATTGTCTCTTATACTTATCTTGTTATTTGCTCATCTAGCTAGCTTTTTTTTTTTCTTCTGAAAGAGAGAGTCATTTCTTGACTTTGCATTTTATAATCGAATGTGCATGTACAGTTACTTTGAAAATAGAGAAGTGGCATAATAACACCTGTTCAACATCCAAGCGATGTTGTAGAGATTCCCCAAACGAGTGTCATGCTTAGAGCGATCACTGTCGGTAGAGTCTTTAGGGCAATAGAAGCCATAGTTGCTTTCCTTGGCGTATGAGTGGGGGCAATAGAAGCCATAGCTGCTCTCCCTAACGTCCGAAAAATTTCCCTGCATTTATTAATACGTAAGAATTTAGATGAGGTAATTATCGCATTTGGAAATTATGAACGCACCATCGGTAAGGTTGGCTGTTGCTTCTCGAAAGCTTAGGCTGAAGCCCAGTCCATTGTAGTTGACCCACAGTCTTGCGGGTTTAAGAACTTTCACGATAATTACAGGGAAGACGAAGGCAGCGAGGACCATCCAATTTCTGCCAGAAAAAATCCAATCGTTATCCATAAGCACCGAAGATATATATATAGAGAGAGCATAGAGAACAGAGAGAGCATTCGGGCAGAGAGAGTGGGCAGAGAGAGCGTCCATCCTCCTCCTCCTATGTAATATTGATTTACTTACTGATATGCATCATAAGCGCGTACATATGCACCAGCCAGGACACACTAAAATGTCTCCTAAATCTTCAAAATTCTATTGTTCTGTTTTTTTTTTTTTTTGAATTTGGGAATATCATATGCATATGCATGCAAATTCTATTGTTCTTGGGTATTGCATTCCGTACACACTAAAGCGTCCACAATATTGCTAGTAAGTCCTCACCTGTATGTCACAACGAACAAATTTGACATTAGAAAGTGTTAATAAGATAAATTAGCAGTGGATACACATGTATCATGTAGGGATTGAAGAAAGAGGAGATCATGGAGTCTCACAAATGTTTTCAGGCAGTCCCATCATCAATCGAACAATAGTCAACGTGCAGGAGTGAAGCCACCGAACAGGTGGTTGACAATTTGGTTGACGGTGCAGTTAACATACGACTGACAAGATTGTTCATCCAGTCTGTTTCATGCTTCCACACTCTCAGTAGACCTTTTTAGAAATTTTGGCACCTATAACCACCTTAAAACAGTTAATCCATATGGTGTCCCAATAACAAGAGGCAAGACAGACATAGCAAGAAGAGATGTACCTGCAATATACATACAACATACATGCAATATACGTTTAACATACGTATAATATAATCACTAGTGATGGACATGAAATTAGGTCAGAAAAAAAGACCAAAGCCACATCCGTTGGGAACTGCCTAGGAATATGAGGAAGAGAGCTTGTCCAAGGGAACGGAAGAGACTCGGAGCTATGGCCCATGTACGTAGAGAGGAAGGCCTTGCTTAGGAGTGTGTTCCAATATTGCATCAAATGGCACACATTGGTCCTCTTCTTCACTGCTACTTATTGCAATGTTTCGTTCCCCAAATCGTGGGCATCACTTTTCTCACACTCCCAAATTCATATTAATGGAGACAAAAACAGAGAGAACAGAGAATAAGTACATGTACATTTGACAAAGAAAACACGCCCCTCATATAGAGATAGATGCAAATGCTTATAGTTAAGAAAAAAGAGGAAAATTGAATTGGAGAATTTTCTATGTATGTATATATTAATAAAGAATACATTAGCCTATTTATATGTTTTATTAGATAACTATTCTAAGATAATATCTCAATTAAAATATGTATAATAAAAGAGAGATATACGTGCACTATACATGCAATCTTAAGAGATAAAAGATAATCAATATAATTATCAAAATATCTCTAGCAATGAAAATTACTTTAGAGAAATCGCTAATTATCTCTAATACTTATCTTGTTATTTGCTCATCTAGCTAGCTTTTTTTTTTTTCCTTTTGAAAGAGAGAGTCATTTCTTGCTTTTGCATTTTATGATCAAATGTGCATGTACAGTTACTTTGAAAGAGAAGTGACATAATAATACCTGTCCTCCATCCAAGCGATGCTGTAGAGATTCCCCAAATAAATGCCATACTTGGAGGGATTGGTAGAGTCTTCAGGGCAATAGTAGCCATAGCTGCTCTCCTTGGCGTTGGACAAGGGTCGTATAGATATTCATGTCTTTAGGGAGCACCCTTGCAGCATGCCGCCGGCTCACACACCTCTATGTATATCCATGTTCCTGTACTTCTTCGCCTCGTACATTGGCTTCAGCACATTCATCAGGTCATTCGCGTATATGTTGTCCCCCACAGACATGTAATAGAAGAAGATGTGGGTGTTTGGGCTGCTGTACAAAACCTTGCCACTGCCCATGCCCCTACTGAGGGCCATCTTGTTCTTGAGAAGGGTTGCATACAAGTTGGCTGCTATGGTCTCATCACTGGTGTAATCCTGCAATATTACCCAACTGGTAAATTAGGATCGAAAATCAATCACGCCAATATGCTTCTTCCTATATAGCGGATGTAAAATATAGCTAGATGTTGCGACCTTCTCAGAGTTGAACCACAAATTAATGGATTACTAAGCCCAAAGACTTAGCACATTCTCTCCCAAGCCCTACCAATTCCAACTTGGTACTCAAAGTAGTCAATTTGATTATGCAATTTTATTCAATTAGGAGTCGCTACTAATCAATTAAGGTCGATTAGAAATCCAAGTAAAGTATGGGAAAATACTCTACTTTTGCGAACTAGAGATTGAATAGATTCGGGAACTTGATTACGCTAGATTAATCTAATGTCCTATCGGTACATTTTCTCTTTAATTTTCAGAAAAATTTTGTAAGCCGTCTTAATTAACTTCTAACTTAAACCACTAACATGTAATGGGTGATCATGCGGATGTGCAATAATTAAATTAACAACCAATGAACTAAAGCAATAAATAAATAAATTGCAAGGATTAGGGCAAACCTCAAAGCAAAGCAATCCACTCATTTATCATGGTCAATTTTCCGAAAATCTGCCAAGTATTAATTAAAATAATGCATGCCTAACCTCAATATGGTTTATAAGTGGATATGCGATTCTAACTAATTCTTTTTTTAATATATATGAAGACTAATTATATGCAATTCTAATATGACTTTAACATTCGTGATTTTTACACTAATGACATACAACATGCAATTTATATGACCTATTTCTAATGACGGACAAAAGTCATGAACTATTCTAATATGCTATGCAATCCAACTTTTATGACCCTAAATATGTTGTCACTAAATGACATAGGATTGATGACATTGAATGACATGGACTATGGCATTACATTGATGACTGGGCATTGATGAAATGGCATATATGAATGATGCGGCGACATGACATGGCATTGATGACATGGAATTTAATGATGACGAGGCAATGTGATATTGCATTATGCAACTGATCCTATATGATATATGTATGTCATTATTTTTTGGTGATTTCTTTATTTCTTAATCCTAAGCTATCCTAGCATAAAATTACCTAATCTATTATTCGAAATAAACTAAATTAAATCCTATTCAAGATGAGAAAATTTCTTGTAAAATCCTACATGATCCTAAACATGAAATTCTAATATAACATATGATTATAAATATGCAATCTAATCTACCATGCACGACAATAAATTACAAAAATCAACACAAATAAAATACTAATCAAATATTCACCAGTTCTCAAAATATCATCACCACATTCAACAATAAAAACCAAAATAATCATGAATCCGATATAACAGTCTTGCAGCTCGATATTCAAGATTATTGGAATTTTTATTTATGGAATAATCCACCAATCGGATATGCCTAAAAAACTCAAGTAAATCAATATTGGATTCGAAAATTGTAAACTTGGTAACAAGTTATTGGAATTAAGCTCGGTTTGAGAGGTTACCAAATTTAATTAGGGGATTTGTTTCCTAATCGGATTCGACCACTGAAGGTACGCGAGAGGGAAGGTGGCTCGTGATTGATGCGTAGTTAGTGGCGGGGAAGGGCTGCTTGGCGCGCAAAATGTTCGAGATGTAAGGTTGCGGCGAGATGCGAGCGATTTCTGATCAAATTCATCAAACGACCTGCAAAATAGCTTAAAACTGCTGCAATGCTGCTGTTAATAGTAGAGGATGATCAAACCGTGGAAGGAAACTCATCAGGGATTGTCCGCAGGGAACTGGGCACACCAGTGAAGGCCAAACTCGGTGCCGGTCTTCACGGAGACGTTGGAAGGCTGCAGGCAGTGACGGTGGCTGGCCGGAAGAATGGGCAGACGACGTTGGTGACTTCTAGACAGCGAATGACGAGCAATGGTCAAGCAGCGACAGCGAGAATTAGCTAAACTCAATCACCGTCCGAACAGGATACAGGAACAGTGGTCCTCCTGAAGCAACTCAGAGCGGAGAGGCAACCAGGGACGTCAGAGCGAGATATGACTCGTCGTGGAGAAACACTGGAAAAGCTGCGTCGTCATGGTGGTGGATCGGCAAAGTGAACGCTCTAGCGAAGCGGACACTGCGACAACGCAGCGAGAGAATGTCCGAGTGGGTCCCTCTCTCTTTCTTATGTATACTATCTATTCTCCGTGTGCCTGTGTCGGGTGTGTATGTTCCTGGAGTTGGAATTGTCCGAGCCTCATGTGACATTCGAAATTTTCTATATTCGGTAAAATTATTTAGGATGATTTTCCATGGCTGTAGTTGCCCGGAAAGCGATACTTTTGAGATTAAATTAATAGATGTCGACATGTACGATGATGTTGTAGAGTGATAGTAATTGATTTACCGCAATGCTTCGAATTATATTTTCAAGTTTTAAATTTATTAAGTTAAAATTTTCTTAATGTTTAATATCTTTCATTGATAATTTTAATGGTTCTAAATAAATTTTTGATTTATTGATATTTAGAACAGACGCTAATTTCTTTGTTTGTCTATTGATTTACTAGATATTTTGGTAACTTAACAAAATATCTATTTTTTTGGAATTAACAAAATATTACTTTAAAAGCCATATAATTGAGTCATTTGTCACTCTTTAATTTGTGCCACCTCTTCTTTCTCAATTGGCTTTTCCTTGTCCCTCTCTCGTATGGTCACATGTGAACTTACTGTAGTGATGATATCATGTATTACATCATCTATTTCAACTTTAACCAATTAATGTCCTTGATCACTCATTCATTTTACTTTGCCAAGGAAAAGCTTTCTCTCATTTTAATCAAAATATCGCCTTTTCGCTGATCTTATTAGGTCACTTGTCACTTGTATCCAACCTACTCTTATTAGAGCCACTTGGTTAGAACACCTATATCTCTTGACACCTAGGGCTTTCAACCCAAGCCACCATTAGGTCATCCACTCTTAAATCTTTGATTCTTTTCCCTTGGCCTTGGCCATGTATTTGAATAGAACCACTTGCAACTTTCTAACTTCAACACAACTTTCCACTTAACCATTTTTAAGTTTAATTCATCATCTTTGTAACCATAGTAATTTTAATTTTCTCTCTCGATAACTCTTGAATAGTCTTTTAAGTTCATTTGCCTTGGCCATACGATCATATCTATCTAAGTCTTTGAACTTAAAAATAATTCAAACTTGTTCTTGCAAAGATAAAGGAGATCTCCCGTCACTTTCCTCTTTAATTCTCGCTTTCCGATTCTTCAATTGGAAAGCAAAGATTCCATTTTTCAAGAGTAAAAAGGTGATTTTGTGGACTTTATTCTCTTTTCTTAAACTAGTTTTGTTAAAAGATTGAAAGTTGTCAATCTTGATCTTGCTTATCTTGCTTTGAAGGAGGTTAAAGCTTGTATTGTTCAAGTTTTGTTTAAGGTAAGCGAAAACCTCTATTTAGTACTCCTGACTAGGTTAGTTGATGTTGATTAACTTGCCATGGCTTATGCTCACAAGCCGTTGCTTATATTCATCTGTTGCTGCATATACTCACCAATTGTAGCTTATATTCACCTGCTGCTACTTATACTCACTTTATGCTCATCAGCCACTGCTTATATCTACTTGCTGAATAGACGACTTATATCCACTTATTGAGTATACCCACTTGCTTGAGTATATCTACTTGTGGAGTATAACCACTTGCTGAGTACATCCACTTGTTGGTTAAACCCACTTGTCGATTATCACCAATTACTATTTTTGACTTGATTGCTTAACTAAAACCTATTATTACATTGATGATAACATGGTGGGAAGAGAAGAATGGTATGCATGTGGTGGTGCACGAAATAAATTTTTATCATTATTTTGAGAAATGAAAGGATATAAGCATGTCATTATCTTCACTCGTGTGTATGATTATTGAAAGGGTAAGGTAATTGTATTTCGGGTATGATTTGCATTTAAAGGTGTTGTACTGGATGTTGATTTTGTTGTGAATGCAAGGGTGATCATAAAATTATAATGTTATTATGTGCACTATTGCTATGTAATTAAATATGGAAAGCACTATGGAAATTATTTGCCCACATATTAGTGGTGGCGATGCTTGGGATGTCCTATGTGTCGGGATGAAGTATAACTTTGGACTATATCTCAACTTTGGACCATATTACAATCACTACAAAAAAACAACGGATTAACGACGAATTTTGCGATGAAAAATTTGGCAAAATCCATTGCAAATCGAATTTGTGACTTTCCGTCGCTACTAGGTTGTCGCAAAATTTTGTGACGGAAAAAAATTCATCGCAAAATTAGCCACAAACACTATCCGTCACAAATAATTCGTCACAAAATTCGTCGCAAATTAGTCACGAATACTATCGGTCGCAAAATTTGTCGCAAATCATTCGTCGCTAATTTGCCACAAATTGTATTTGTGGCAAAATTTGATGCTAATTTGCCATGAATTTTGTTTTGTTTGTAATTTGCGACGAACTTATTCGTGGCAAAATTCATCGCAAATTTATCACGAAAAATTTTGACTTTTGCCATGAACATTATTCATGAACAAATTTAGCAACGATTTTTTTTATTAATTCTTTAGCGACGAACTCTACGACGAATATCGTTTAGGGATGAAGTTAGCGACGAAATTGTATTTTTGTAACGAACTTTTATAATCTGTGATCGTATGATAAAATCATTTATTTTATTTTTCAATTTTAAACTTAATTAAGAGCAAATTAATTTTTGAAATTTATATTTAAAATTGATTAAGCACTTAATAACATCAAAATATTATAATAATATGAAAATGAATTACATTCATCTACATTTTCCACAAGAATGACATAAATATTTTTCTTTATAGTACACATAATGAGAGAATAAATAATCTTACATAAGAACTAATCTTGCACAATAAACAATGACGAGAGAAATGAATCAAAAAAGAATATCTTGCTTTTAGCGACAATCTCTATCATATAAATACTGAACAAAAATAAAAACACGATCCATGTGAGATGCTCACTTCCTTTGCTCTTTGAAGTTCACATACTGATCAAGTGCTTTCTTGTTTACATGACTAAACTGTTGGAGCTGCTTGTTGCATCTGTGAAGTATCTTCTGCAACTCTTTGATGCTCCTCCGTCTGTACCTATAATCTCAAACATATAAAATGAGGTATGATGAGCTTCAATTCGCGAAAACCAAGTTAAAATTCAGTAGCAAAGTGAACATACGCCTCAAAAGCATTTTCAAAGTGAAAACATTTTCACAGTTAGACAAGGGAACATACGTCTTAAAAGCATCAGAAGATAACAGACCTAAGTTCCTTATCTTTTTTGAGTACTCATCTTTTTAGCTATAAGAGTATTCCTCCGGCTAAAGAGTTGTTCAAGTTCTTTAGTTTCATCTTGAAGTGTTTTCTCATTGGTGTCCTCCAAAGCCTGCATTCGAGCAATCATTTGAGAAAAAACCAAAGAGTTGAATACCAACATTTAGTCCACACTGAAAAAATTAAATAGTACCTTCAACTTTGCCATCTCATCTTTGATCTTTTTGATTTGCTTTTTCGTTTCCTCTGTACTTCTATTAATTCCTGATAATTTTTGTTTCAATCAAAAGCGCGAACAAAATCTAAAGCTTCAAGACAACAATATTCCGATCAATCCAAAATTTCCACCTTCTAATCGCTGGGTTGCATCAATGACCAATGATTTAGTATCTTTTAGCTCCTGCCACTTTGATTCCGCTTCAATTTCATGCAAATCAGTCTCTGATGAGGATATAATAACCTCATACTCTTGCTTTTGCCTCTTGAGATTAGTTGCAAGGTTAGTCTCAAGCTCTGCTTTTCTTGTCTCCATCTGCAAACAAACAAAAGTGATGACCAATATGCACAAAAACAGCACAACTGTACTCTGGCAAGGTTCTCATTGCCAACCTCAATGCGAATATCAACAATACATAGAACTATATCCTACCTTTTCAGCAGTTACAGGATTTGTCAACTGGCGATTGCATTCTTCTTCTGAAGTGACAAGCAAGAGAATGAGCATCTATCCAAAGAAAGCTTCATAAAAATTAGGGAAAAAGCCACAAAAAACCCTAAACTTTATCTCATGTGGCACGTTTACCCCGACCTTCTTTTTGTGACACCAAAAACCTCAAACTTTATTATTTGTGATACATTTACCCCAATACATATTATCTATGGGCATTTTCATCTTTTTTGCTTTTTCTTTTTTTCTTTTTACTTTTTTCTTCCTTTCCGGCGAGGGGAGCTCTCACCGGTGTCCGGCGAGGCTCGCCCTAGCCTGGGTGAGGTCGGGTGAGCCTCGCCCGACGCCGGCGAGGCTCGCCGTCGCCGCGAGGCTCACCGTCGCCAGATCCGGCGAGGGCGAGCCTCGCCGGCGTTGAGCGTGGCTCGCCGTCGCCTGGGCGAGCGAAGGCAAGCCACGCCCGACGCCGGCGAGGCTCACCCTCGCCGGATGTGGTGACTGCGAGGCTCGCCCTCGCCGGAAAGAAAAAAAAAAAAAGCAGAAAAGACGAAAATGCCCATAGACAATGTGTATTGGAGTAAATGTGTCACAAATAATAAAGTTTGGGGCTTTTGGTGTTACAAAAAAAGTTCGGGGTAAATATGTCACAATGGGTAAAGTTTGGGGTTTTTGGTGGCTTTTTCCCTAAAAATTAACAGATGAAGCACTACCTTCTGCAAGTGAAGTCTGAGTGTTCTTGAGCATCTATCCAACGATAGCTTTGTCCTCTCCATTTTCTTCCTTTCCCCCAGAAAAAAAGGAAGAACACCCAAGAAAAAACTCACGCCGATTCGAGCCTCGCCCCGCTATTCACAATAGCAAAGTCCAAAATTGCACGTCTATTCTCAAATTGGAGAACTGGGTCATTCATTAAACACTTGCAAAGCACCCTATCCTAGCCCATTTACCCTATAAACTCACAAACATCATCTTTATTTCTCGATGAAACTATACCCAATTCTAACGAAACAAGAGCAACGACAACCATTACAATAATCGGACGGTGTATCTATCAGTTAACACACAAACATACTCGAGAACTTCAATAAAAAGGTCACAAAATCAAAGTAGACAGAATGTACAAATCTTGGAATGGGACCGACGGAAAGAAATCTTGGAATGGAACCGACGAAACGTACAAATCTCGGAATGGCTGGAAACTATTGGGGCCCTCCTCCCACAGGTAGCCGTCCCTCTTGACGGTGGTGATGTTGCCGTCGATGCGGTCCCTGGCCTCGGTGACGACCACATCGAGGGCCCTATCGCGGTGCTTTGTGGCAAGTGCCTGGGCGATGCAGAGCCCGCTGATCTCGCCCCGACCACTACGCAATCAACTAGTCCCCTGCCAGCAGCCCTTGGTTGGGAGATCGTGGGGCCCTTGGTGACAGAGCACCGGATCCCGGCGGGGTGCCTGGGAGGGCTTGTGGGTGCGGAACAGGCGAATGGCGGCGGAGGAGGAGGCAACGACAGTGGTGATGGTGGCAGTGAGGGTGGCCATCATGGCTGGCGGAGGGGAGGAGGGAGCGACGGAGAGGTGTTTGGCGGAGGGGGGTTTTGAGGAATAGCAGAGAGAGAGAAAAACTGGGGTGAGGGCGGGCAGATTTGAGAGATTGGCGGGGGACTAAATTCAAAGTTCGTTACTAAATTTAGCGACCGATTCAACGACAAAGGTGCGACCGTCGCAAATTTGCGACGGAGATTTATTTTCCGCCGTAAATTTGCGACGGATTTATTTTTCCGTCGTAATTTCTATCGCAAAATCCGTTGCAAATTTGCAATGGATTTATTTTTCATCGCAAATTTGCGACGGATTTATTTTCCGTCGCAAAATTGCGTTGGAAGGAAATTTGCGACGGATTGATTTTTCCGTCGCAAATTTGTGACGGATTGATTTTATTTCAGTCGCAAATTTGCGACAGACTTATTTTTCCGTCGCAAATTTGCGACGAATTCATTTTCTATCGCAAATTTGCCACTGATTTTGCGACAAATTCCAAAAATAAAAGGCATTTTCCAATCCGTCGCTAATTTGCGACGGATTTATTTTCCATCGCTAATTTACGACAGAATTTGCGACAGAAGTGATATTCGCAGCACATGGCACCCATTTTTTCAAATCCATCGCTAATTTGCAACGGAATTAGCAATGGAAATGTTTATACCGACCAATTTTTTGAATCCGTCACTAATTCTGTCAGAACCCTGTGTAGATATGCTTTTACACTTTTACATACAATGATACATTACTCATATTTGACGAATTAGTAAATGTCATTATCTAATTCATGTAAGGGCAGCAAGTCTGGTGATGTTTTTTTTTTTTTCATTAGAGCAACGGACGAATGTCAAACAACTACGGGAGGTTGTTGCAAAATGGGCCGATGTGACTAGTATTACGAACACTATGGAGAAATATGACTAATATGGATGTCGTTGTTATAAACAGACTCGATTGACGCTTTTTCAAATAACAATAGGGCTCTGATACCAAGAATATGATAAAAAAAAATTAAGAGCAATATATATATATATATCATTGTCAAATAAAGAGTACACGAACCTATTTATAGGTTTTATAGGATGACTATCTAAAAGGCAAACTATCAATTACAATCAATTAAAGGAAATATAGGGAATCTTCTAAATATTTCTCTAATAGAATGCATGCCCTCTATTCACTCATCATTCGAATATAACCCTTTAAGAGTAATCCATTTAATTGGTTAGATCAAATTAGTTAGGTATAAATAAGAATATCTCTTTTATATGATCTCCTATAGATATCCCCGTATAGATACATTGACTTTACATTTCATACATCCCCGATTCCGATCTATTTGAAAATTGCTATAATTTATTTACCCATATATTTACGCATACATAAGAGCTACGTGCGAAGGAAACCGCCATATTCAACTAAATAGATATTTGTGTTATCTATATTTAAGTCTCGAAAAAAAATAAGATAAGATTTGCACCCATCGAATCTAAAAAAGCTTATTTGGGACGAGAACACTTTAAGAGATTATTTAATATCTTGAGTTTATAATAGATCTTCTTATCTAATTTGAATTTGTAATATCTAATCTCTCTTAGAATTGGACATGTAGCAAATCATCCAATCTCTTTTGAATTTGAACTTGTGACAATCATCCAATTTAGTTTAAATTTCAATTAATAATTGTTAGTTTGCATTAGATCGATTTAATTAGGCAATATTTAGTTTGTCTTGTGATGGAGTATATTCCTTATGTATTCCTCGTCCTTATCACAAGAGATTGAGACATGATAATCATTGTGATTAGACTTAGAAGAACTTACGTTTAGTTTTAGAACACTACAAAAAAATAAGGTTTTAACGATGAATTTTGCGACGAAAAATTTGGCAAAATTTGTCGTTAAACGAATTTGCGACGAATTCGTCGCAAATTTGCGACAGATTTATTTTCCATCGCAAAATTGCGTCGGAATTTATTTTTGGTGGGAATGTGCGATGAATTTATTTTTCCGTTGCAAATTCGTGATGGATTTTTATTTTCTGTCGCAAATTTGCGACGGATTTAATTTCCGTTGTTAAATTCGTCGCAAATTTGCGACGGATTTATTTTCTGTCGCAAAATTGTGTCGGAATTTATTTTTGGCGGAAATTTGCGATGAATTTATTTTTCCGTCGTAAATTTGCGTTGGATTTTTATTTCCATCGTAAATTTGCGACGGATTTTTATTTTCTGTCACAAATTTTATTTTTCCGTCTCAAATTTGCGACGGATTTTTCTTTTCCATCGCAAATTTGCGTCGAATTTTTATTTCCGGCTCAAATTTGTGATGGATTTTTTTTTTGCAAATTTGCGTTGGATTTTTTTTCCGTCGCAAATTTGAGACAGAAATCCGTCGCAAATTTGCGACGGATTTTTTTTCTGTCTCAAATTTGCATCCTATTTTATTTCCGGTGCAAATTTGCGACGGATTTATTTTTCCGTTGCAAATTTGCGACGGATTTATTTTCCGTCGCTAATTTGCGACGAATTTTTATTTCGTGGCAAATTCCGTCACAAATTAATGATGAATAATTTTCGTCGTTAATTTGCAACGGGAAAAAAAATCCATCAAAAATTTCGTCGCAAATTAGCGACGAAAAATTCCCCGTCGCAAATTTTCGTGGCAAAATCCATGTTTTTTTGTAGTGAATTTCTTGCAGAATTGCATGTAGTTTTTCATAAATATTGCTAACTCATTTTGTCATCTTAATTTATCATTTCGTTGATATGGATACACCTTCACCGCTTATTCCGAAGTTTGCTCTCATGAACAATAGTTGTCTTTTGTTTGTTTATTTAGTAGGCTTACGATATCGTGCAGGTTTACATCTTGAAATGACAGCTGTAATGCTCAATCCGATCACAGACCCATGAAGGTGCTCTCTATCTGTCGCCACTCGCCAGTAGAGCCTTAGGTTCTTTTCTTTGGGACTATGTAATCAAAACCCTCGGAATGATTTTTGCTTTCCAACGACTCATCCCATCATCACATCATTAAAAGATCGCAATATCAGCTCTTCTGGTTGGAACTTCCTTTTGAATTGCATGGTTTCCTTTAGGCGTTGGACTTTTTTAATTCTTTGAAATAAATGGGAAGCCTTGACAAAGTGGGAAAGACTCGAAACCCTTAGAGGAAGGGCCAAGCAAGGGGGACAAAGGGTAGGCGAAATGGAAAAAGGTGTAGATGAGAATGAGTTGAGTCAAGTCCACTAGACAAAAATAGTTGCGGCAAAATTAGTGGTTTAGAGTTTGCAAGTGTGGGGTTCCTCAGGGCACTTGAATGACAAACCCCACTCCCAGTTGGTCAAAAAGAAGGTATTACCCCCTTATCACCTTCGAATATTAAGCTATCATTTATTTCGTAAAAAATGTGCCATTTTTAAAAATTATTTTTTAGGAAGTCATTTCAAAGAAAATGACCATATTTTCCAGGGAAAATCATCCAAAAGATCCTAAACTTGTTGCACTTTTATCAATTCACTCTTGTATTTTTTAATTTTGCCAATTGTGTTTAAAACCTTTTCACATTTTATCAATTGAGTTAATTTGGCCAATTTTGACCGAAAATCACTGATGTGGACACTGGCCATCCAACTTGGTGTGACTGGTGCTAATGTAGACAATTTTTAATCATGTTTTAGTATTTTTTTTGAATATTTTTATTATTTAATTAATTTTTTATTTTATTTTATTTTTTTTAACACCTTTGGCTGGCAAGTTGCCGGCCAACCATCACTAGCCACAAGCCTAGTTGGGTGAGGGTGTCGTGCCCTTGTTGGCCACAAGTGAGTGTGCGGGCTCTCACCTGCCACAGGTGAGGGTGTTGGGCCTCGCCTAGATCTAGGCGAGGGCTACAATGAGGCCGACGCCCTACCCAAATTTAGGTGAGGGCCATGACGCCCTTGCCTAGACAATCAACGACGAACAATCGGTGGCAGCTACAACCTTAGGATGTTGGAGAAGGTGAATCTATGAATTGAATCAGAGAACGAGGACATATCTCAAAGCTTGAGTGTGGATAAGAGAAAGAGCGGTGAGTGGCGTGAGTGAAGAGAGATTGAGCGTGACGCAAGGGAAGAGACGAAGAAGCTCTAGCGCGAGAAAGATGGGAAAATGATTTCCTTTTCTTCATGAACGAAAATCATTTTCCCCAATTTTAGAAGAGCATCTTCCATTGACTGGAATTAGAAATTGTGAAAAATTTTTTTTGCGAAATAAATGGAGCCTAAACTTCAGTCTAATTCATTGGGCAATAACGCATTTCATCATTTAGACATCGACACTGCAAAGAGGTGGCCTGCGATTTTCAATAATATCCGGGATGGTCGAATGCATCCTTCCCTCACATCCTTCCCTCAACTTTAGAAGACCACAACTGAATTGGCAACCAGAAAGAATCAACTTCTTTAATCTCCTCGAATGCATCCCGTGGGAGAATAACTTAATCTGACGAGGTTGAGAAATAGCAACCAATGTACACATGACCCGGAAGCTTTCCGGGAAACAGCGAGTGGGGGAAGTTGCTTTCACAGTATTAAGAGATTGTGTGTTAGGCATATCCTTCCATGTTGTTACAAATGGTAATCATCGCTTTGGTGCGGTAGAATGGGGACTACTATGCTATGTTACATATTCACAGATAGTGTCTTGAGTTCTCATATTCGATTGGACCTCACAACTCTCTCTCTGCATTTTTTTTTGTTCATATTCTAGAAGCCCAGACTGCGTGATTGATTGAATAGTCCTGAAAGATTGCATTTCGCGTTGTCTGGTTCGGCTTTTGAGGGGTTGACTTGGCCTATCATTTCTCGAAGGCGGGCCAATGGAACCTTTTCCTCCTGCACGTTCTTACTTCTGTGTTGCTGGCTTGTACACTCTTCTTTCTCTTTCAGTAGAAGCTGTCTCGCACGCTTTAGAAGCACAGAACAAAAAGCCCACAATGGGGATGTTTTTGTGAGTTGGAGGTGAGATGAGCTGAGATGGAGTCCAGGTGTGATAGGCCTGGAATGTATCTTGTGTTTATGTAATCAACCTCATCAAGAACAAATGAATAAAAATTGAGCTTTGATTCACGTCATCGATGGCGGTGATATCGACACCATAATAAGCTAGCTCTTCCCATCCGACAGTCCCATAGTACGTTTTGATGCATTACGAATATCCCTCTACATACGATTCATTGTTTTCAGACTCATGCAGGTACAGAAATTGGGTTAGTAGAGCAAAATAGAAGGGAAAGCAAAAGAGACGTGGAAAAGAAGGATGCCATCTCGCGCACTCCTCATGCTTTTCAACTTAATGCACCCTCTACTCATTCATCCCCAATTCTTATCAAAGCCAGAAACAATCCAGCTTCATGATAATGACGCATCGCTATTACCCCACAAGACCAATGTCACTTCTTTTCAACAGACGAGATTCGATCTAAACCTAAATCTTCATTTTGAGTCATTGAACCGGGGGACCCTTGCTGTTATTTCCCTTTTGTTGATTTGTACACGCCCTTCTCAATAAGGTGTAATCTTCTCAACGCACACACTCTACTCACGCTTCTCCTATACATACATATTTATGTACATACATACATTGTACATACAGATATGTGTACGTCTTCCATGTTTTTGGCTGGGTAGCCCATGCACGATAACCTGATAAAAGCAGATCCACAAAATGCTAAGGGGCTTGATTTTATTGAGTTGAAACACACCACATGGCGTGCCTTTGAAGTAATAATTGGGCCGCATTGGGTAATCACCAGCTCAAGCCGACTGGCAAATCCCCTCCTTCGCCAAAACCATGTCATCGCATTATTCGAGTTGAAATTACGAGAAATTGACAATTACAATTGTCGAATGTTGTTCAGCTCCTAAGAAAGTGGTCATCAAGTGAACGACAAAGAAAGCGAGCAGTTTTGTATTAGTTGAGTATTTGTTGACATGAAAAAATGACCTAACTCTTTATAATCGACATGAGGCTCATTTGGTTGAACATAGAACTCGGCTATTAGATCGATATGGCTATCGACAAGTGACATGAAAGTCCATAACAGTTATATAATGGTGTTATCAACTATGGTGAGACTAATCGATAACTATGGATAATGATTATCAACGAACATGAAATACAATTATTGATACACAATAGTCGAATGGTCGATGGATATATTGATTGGATGATAAAACCAATACATGGATAGTGTTCTAATAAATTTGGCGAAGTATTAAATGCAGGAAAATGAAGAAAGGAGACAAAGTGAAAATATGAATTGAAGATAGATATCATTGATGATTGAACCCAACGGCACTTAGTTAGTTATAACCGCTTATGGATGAGGCCGATGTGCGATAATGGGGCCTAAAATTGTGGAATTGCAGTTGTAACTACTTGTAACTGCTTGTGGAGTATTAGTTGCTTGAAAGAAGATGTTTAATTTGTAGTGATTGTAAAGGGGACCAGGATCATCAAAGAACAAATTCTCTATGTATTTTTAATTTATCATTATATTTTACTTGCTATTATTTGTAGATATTTTCCTTTTTTATTGTTATGCATCCCTGTTACACAATTCAATTCTTGTTCAAATCGCCATTGAACTTGTTAACAAAGGAAAAAAGAAAAAAACCAAAGATCAACCTTTGGTGAGAGGTTTTTCACTCATTGGGACAAAACCCTATATATGGTATAATATCTTTTTGGCATGTCTTGTGAGACCATTGTGATTTATATAAGGAAGTGTAATGGCAATGACTAGGAATCAGCAAGAGCTTGACAGTACAGCCGGCAACAACCAGTCGAAATGGTAATGATACAACTATCTGTGTCGAATCGTCATCTGCCCAAGCAGTTGCAGAGCAAAACCAAAGTTGGAATGTCGACATTCCAAGGTATCCCATTGAGGGGGCAGAGGACAGAAATGGAGCCAAATCTAGTTATGGTGGCCACCACGAAGTGGTTGTTTGAGGAACAACAAAACGACATGACTAACCAGGTGGTGAGGGGCATTTCCAATGTCAGTAGGCTGATAATCATCAATGCTATCAACGATGTGTTTTTACAACACTTGGGGGCCGACAGAGGTCGGTCAATGCCGTTCCCTATCCTAGGAGATTTAAAATGTCAGACTTCGCCCTTTTTATAGGCAAAGATGATCAGTCGACCATGGAGCATGTTGGTCAATTTTGGGTTCAATGTGGTGAGGTAGGTACATATGAATGTCTAAGACTTAGGTTATTTCCTTCGTCTTTATCTAATACTGTTTTCACTTGGTATACTAATCTGCCAGCCAATTTAATATATAAAAGGGCTGAGAATGAAATGAGTTTTATCAATTGATACTTGAAGCAACGATGGCAGACTTGGCTAGAATATGCCAATACAATAATAAATCGGTGGATCAGTAAATTTCTAGATTTAAAAAGTTGAGAAATAAATGTCTCACATCACTCTCGAAAAAAGAGTTAATCAATTTGGCCTTTAGTGGATTAAAATTCAACAGAAGAGAATGGTTTGAAGGCCAAACGTTCACCGATTTGTTCCAATTGATTACAAGGATGTCTATGTATGAACATCTTCTAAAAGAGGAAGATAAGAAGCCGCATACAGACTACAATCAGAAAGTGGTTTTAGTCAATGATTGTGGTTCTGAAGATGAATATGACCACGATGAAACAGCTCAAAAAGTTGTGGCTAAGATGATGCTTGACAAACCTTATGTTGGAGCCAAAACATTCGAGATAAACTCAAGATTTGAATTTCCAACATCCTGGGAGTTCAAACACAAACCGGACAGATAAGGCGGGTCCAGAATTAAATTTTCAACGTTACGGGACCTTGAAAATAGCTCGACGAGCTTCGGAACATGCTTTCCAAGAATGTGGGAATCTAAGGGTCCCGGAAAATAACTCAGGCAATATTCTCAAAACCGTGGAAATCGGATAAGATCTAGACATGATGTATAAGGTGAAATCATACGTGCCATTTTAACGCATTTCCATGGACCCTAGCACATGGGAATGGGTGCCAATAGGGGTTATGTGCCATGCACCTGCAATAAGTCATGTGCCACGCACATACCTTCCCCACATGCAAGTCAAATAGCTTTCCTTACGATGTTACAATGGACCGTTACATGCCCAATCCAGTCCTCAAATGGCCGACCATAAGTAGGGAAATCTTAGACTGGGTTTGATCGTCCGGATTTCTAGTCAAGATATAACTACATAAGATATGATAAGAAATTTAAGAATTTTGTCTTATCCAATCTACTGTTTGATAAAAAGTGGATTTAAAGTCGGATAAAAAGAATTTGCAATAGATTATTACTATCTCATAATAGCAATGGGAGCCCGTGCAAATACATTTAACATGCCTGGTGTCAAGGAGAATACACATTCCCTGAAGGTATATATATATAGCCAAGATAAGATGTTGGTTTGGTCTACTTTGTTATCAAATTGATGTGCTTCTCAATTGGATAGTGGGTTAAGTAAAAACATAAATATGCTTCTCTTCAATCAATTCCGCTCCATAGTAAAGCTGATATGATTTCCTTTTATGCAGGATGTAGAATATGCTAAGAAGATCCGTTGGACAGCGATCGACAGCTTTGAGAGAGCAAACTTACCAAGCCTTAGTGAAGAAGAGAGGAAGAGGATTCTGCATTTTATTGTTGTTGGTGGCGGTCCAACAAGTGTGGAATTTGCTGTAGAGCTTCATGACTTTTTTTTTTTGGCCAGAGAGCTTCATGACTTTGCGATTGAAGATCTTGCCTAGCTATATCCAGAAGTCAAATACCTTGTGAAGATTACAGTTCTTGAAGCAGGAGATCATATATTGAATATGCGAGGAGAATTATGTGATTTAAAATTCATTCGTTTCTGTATTTGGACTTTGTTTTTGTTTCTTAGGTTAGCAGCAAAATTTTTCGAGGCGCATGCTACGGTCTCTTGGTTTTTCTTTGCTCAAGTGGAAAATATACTCTTGGTTTTGCTCGTCTTCCCATGGGCTGGTCGCCGCCGCCGGAGAGGCAGTTGGGCACAAGGGATGTCAATGGGTTGGGTCGGGTCGGGTCGGGCTTTCATGATACCCTATCCGACCCAAAACCAACAGGGTTGCGCTTGACCCACCCAGACCCAACCCAAGACCCTGTTCAGCATACACCCCAAGGGCTGGGTCGGGTTTCGGGATTTTTTTTTTTTTTGCGGATAGATTGGAATTGTGAAACCGCTGCAAATACAGAACCGAATCATTAGATGAATAACATTGCAAAACAAGTTCTATAGTACAAAATAACTAAAAAAAAAGGAAGAAACTAAAACAACATTAACGGACAGCAATGACCGGAATTTTTTCACTCCTAAGCAATACTGGCTTGCTTCCAATTACTAATACATTGCTTCCAATTACTAATACATCATGGGTCGACATTCCAAAGACGAAGCTAGTGCAAAAGGGTTGGACTCATAATTCCGTTTCCCCGTAGACGTAGTGTCATCTGAAAGTGGATAGACGCAATGCATTAGTATGATACAGACTTGATCAATTCAAAGTGTGAGAGACAATTCTCAATATGCAGAGAGAGAAATTATCGAAAAATCACTTACCACAAACGAGAAGTCAAGGACAGTGCTCATTAATCATAAGACAAAATGGGAGCACTGAATCTGAAAAGAACAATATCATGTAATGTTATTGAGAAGTTTCATCCTAAAAGGTAGCATTATCTTAAGCAAATTTAACTTGCTCTCATAAGGAATTGAAGGCACCAAGTGAGAGTAACACATAATATGGAAAATTTCAAAAGTAGCATCGCAAATTTAATTTCTTCGATTGGAAGATAAGACTAGGTTACTAACAACACCCAACACATTCTGGAATTTAAAATTTCCTCAAAAAGAAAAATAGAACGAACACAGCAAAGCAAACAGGAAGAGCATCGGAGGAAATCTAGTAATGTATTTAATTATGTTACCGCTTGTGCAAGTAGATGGACAAACAGAAACCCAAAGTTCAGTTCATCGACATATAAATATGCAGACAAAATACTAACAGAACAGCGACTTGGATCATACCGTGTTCTGTCCAAGGGGAGCCCGGAGAGCAAGCTGATCAAATGTCAAGCATTCACCTCCTGCCTTTTCAATCCTTGCTCTCACAGTCTCTGTAAACCTAAGAGCAGTAACCTTCATAGCTGGCAAATCAAAGACCCTGATGTGATCAGTCACAGTGCCCACAACAACAGCAATTTTATCCTCCTGCAAGTCACAAAAGAATCATACATTATCGCAGATGGAAAAGAACGCAATAAATAACTCCACTGAAGTTCATCATCTACAACAAAGCAAAACCTAATAGAGCAGAATCTAAGAGAGATTCACGGCCTTTCGTTAAATGTAACGGGTGAGCCTCGATAGGGAAAGTGGGCCTTGTTCACTTTGCTCGTGAACAAGCGCTTCAAGATCACCGCATCGAACTTGCTTCCAGTTCTCTGAACAAGGAACTGGTACAGCTGTTTGATTCACATATTGAATAGTGAGGGCTTGCCTCCTCAGGAGGACAAGGCAAAACATTTTCATCGATGCTGGACTTGCTAAAACAAACTTATAGCAACAGATCCTATGCCCAAAGAGACGGTGCCGTTTCTCGACACCAAGGCAATCAAATGTTCAAGTCCAACGCCATCATTAACAACCATACACGCCTTTTCTCCGCCAGATTCGCAAGGTCAAAATCATTTTTACTTCACTACACATAACTTGATTTGGATAAAGAAAAACAACATTCCAACCTCCGTTCTCCACAATAGTCAAATTTGCAACCTATGTCCACGTACTCTAGACAGCCAACTACGTTTGCAAAGATAAATAAAACCTAAAAGATCAAAACTTGGTTGAATCAAAACATAGCCAATGCAAACACAAGAAGACATCAATGACTAAAATGAAACCCTAAATGTCTTGGCTCGCAGATGCATTTCCTTCCCTGATTTTCAGAATTCCGGAAACAAATTTCAAATCGTGCTAACGCTGAACCTCCGCCCCACAATAAAAACCTAACGATGAATGCTTGAGGTTTCACATGAAACAAAGCACATGCAAAGGAAGACGAAACTACGCTATGGAGTCACCGACAGACCTTGAAGAGAAGCTTGACATAGATATCGTCGGACTTCGGTGTCGTGCGCTTGTTCTTCTTGCTCTTGCCTCTGGCGACCAAATCGATACCCTGCAAAGTTTTTCAATCCACCAAGACAGGAACGAGATCGCCATGACCAGATGGTTCCATATACACGAGCAACATCGGTGAATCAACTTTTTGCAAGAAACGAACGGCAAAAAAATTTGAAGCTATTGCAGATGTAGCGGCTTCACGGTGAAAAGAGATTGCTTACCTTGTTCGGCTGCTGAGGCTTGCAGAAGAAACTTGAAGCTGTCGCGAAACGGCAACGGAGGCAATCGATTTCGTCGCCGATCGGCAGGCTTAGATCTAGGGTTTTTTCGTCTTTGCGTGTAGAGGGTAGAGAGAATGGGAGAGAGACTGAGAGAGGGAGATGGGTCGGCCCAAAGTGTCAATGTGTCAGCTCGACCCTACCCAATCCTAATGATACCCCAAATTTTAGGGCCATATTCGAATAAAATTAAGGCCCGACCACAAAATACCCCAAATTTTGAGGCCGGGTCGAGCCGGCGTGGGTCAGGCTAGGCTAACACGGATCTTGTTGACACCCCTATTGGGCACGGTTGAGAGGTGGTTTGCCGCCGGAGAGGTGGCTAGGCGCGGAGGAGAGGTGGTGAATGTGAGAAAAACTTGTTCTCCTTGCGTGTTACTCTCTTGAGAAATCCTATCCGGTTTTATCCCACTTTCTCCTTAAGATTAATTTATATTGGCTATATCCCCTCTATATCCCCTTTATCTTGTCTTGAATAGTTACCAAGCACGGAATATGATAAAACATATCATATCCTGAATTTTATCTGGACATCCAAATGTAGACTTAGAGATTTTATTCAATATCTTGCACATTATTAAGATTTGATTGCTTAGTTGTCAAATAATTCAACAGTTGCTTAACTCTCTCTAAAGGATGCCTTGGAACGTTAGAGCAAGGCTGCAGCAACATTGAAGGCAGGAGGACCACGAGACACCAAAATCGCGGGAGAGAGGGCTTCGCAGCGAAGAGAATTTCAAAGCTTATTTGAGAGCTCTAAATTGTGTATGGGCAACAACCAGTGAGGCCGTTGAGGCCTTGGCAAGGGTCGGCCTCACCAAATTTGGCTAGGAGAGTCCTTGTCACGGCTCACCCAAGCTAGGGTGGCCTCGTAGATCTAGTCTAGGCAAGGTCGACCCTCCCCTTGACGAGGGCAAGCCCTGGCAAGGGCCTCACTTGCCAAATTTGGTGAGGCTAACCCTTGCCCAGGCCAGGGCAGCCTTGTTGAGTGTCACCAGGGTGAAGGCAGCAATCAGCCTCGCCAAGTCTGGTAAGGGGAGCTCATGCTAGGGCTCGCTCTCACTTACCTGGGCCTTGCCTATGGCGGTCAACCGTGACCCTTACCCAGGCAAGGCTAGCCCTCCCAGCCATGGCCAATGCCCGTTCATCGGTAAAAGGAGGAAGAAAGAAAAATAAAAGAAAAGAAAATATAAAAAATACTAAAAACTTGAAAAATAACAAAATACTATTAAAAATTATCTAATTGAGTGTCAACGGTGCCACATAGGCCAACCAATGTCAACGTTAATAATATCTGGCCAAAATTAGCTAGAAAAACTGAATTAATACTATATCAAAAGGTTTATAACTAAATTGACACCAAAAAAATGTCTATGACTAAATTAATACGAATACAATAAATTTAAGACTTTTCTAGTACTTTTTCCCTCCCACTAATCACAGCCCATTCTATGACAACTAATCTAAAGCTCCATATGTCCAAAAAAAAAAAAAATCTAAAGCTCCAAAAATACACCTAGAACAACCAATCACAACTCCATAATGTAGTACATCATCACCCATGAAATTATCAGTCTACCCAATAAAATCTCTCTTTTTGCTTTGTTGAAAGTCTGGCTTCAACTAATCTTATTCTTTGCAACAGCCCAGCGATGACACTGCGGGAGTTCTTATCACCAATAATTGCACGCCAACAACACAGCACAAACTTCTTAATACCCACAAGATTGAGCATCACTCAAGTGTCTTGTCATAAGCCGCTTTGTGTTCAAGTCGTGCTTCAAAGTATTGTCCAATGGACTCATCATAGGAAAATGTTAAACAAAAAAGAAAAGATGGGTAATGCGATTTGAAGAAGGCTGTCGCTGCTGATCTAGAGCATGTAAAAAATCACATAAGTTTTCTCTGCCTTGGCAAAAAGAAATGGGGATACAGAGCCAGCAGCCAACTGTTACATGACTTTTGATTTGATAAGGACTCTAACTTCATATTACACCCGACCCTTGTAATTAATTCTTAAGGATAATCCAAGATATAGATTGATACACAAATATAAAAGCTTGGACCAAAAGATTTCAAAAGTAAAATTTAAGACATTCTTGGATTGTCATGTGATGCAGCATTGAGCAAGAGGGTCAGGGGCGTGTGTGATCTACACAACAATTTGCTAATAAAATCAGAGCGCATAGACATTCTCCACTTTTCTCTGACTTTGCACAAGAATGTCACCTTCCTCAGGAAAGTGATCAATGTTTTCCTCTCGTTTTAGTGACAGTCAAATCTGTTTTTGTGTGCTAAGACCCTTAAGTTTATCACTGATTAGTGCTTTCGTGTCAGTTTTATGAAATAGAACGAATCAAATTCCAACAAACATCCTTACCAAAAAAAAATCCAACAAACAAAAAAGAAGCACAGGAGATTTACCTCGAGGGTACTGTGTAGGTAATAGCGCTCAACCCTGTTTCGTGGCCTTACCAGTAGCAATGTCCAGTTCCTACAAAGCTCCATAGCAACACACATCAGTTAAAATCCAGCCCTATAAATAAACAAAAGATTCAAAATTCAAAATCCAAGAAACAACTCAATTGAATTCTATAGCAACCTTCATAGTCGAGATCACTGTAATTGAATGGTCAGCTCCAAATCAGGATGTACGACTACAACACGAACTTGTCTTCATGCAGATCAAACAACACCGCATTTCTTCAACGACTCGGAGTGATAAGCACAATGATAAGCTCGCTATCACAAATACTAAGAGGTGACTCCAAGACGTCCATCAGTCGCAGAAGCCGCAGAAAACCCTAGCGACAAGCCAGAGGCGAACCAAATGCACGTGACTCCACAAAAAGGAAACATTTTTAACAACCGAAACCCTTGACAAAAACCGTGGAAAAGCGAACAAGGCAAAACAGAATCGCCAGTAACTCGGTCAAGCAACAAAGATCCGGACAGAGAGTCAAAACCAAAGAGGCGCCACAAAAACACATGCAACTCTAACGGTCAGCATATAGGAAAAGGAACCAAAAAAGGCGACTAGTTGAAGCTCGCGGACGACGGAACCTAAGAAAGAAGAGACGAGACGGACTGAATCTGGCTAGAAGCGACGAGGATCGGGTGAAAGTGATTTACTTGTAGTCATGGCTACGGTTCGGAACCGGTGGTTCCAGTTCGCGGCCAAGTATGAACCGGAACCGGTTTTGGGCTGGTTCATAATTTTTCTTTTATGTTTTTTTTTTCCTTTTCCTTTGCTTTTTTTTTTCTTTTCTTCCTTCGCCGACCATAGTCGGGGCCGGCGGAGGTCTCTGGCCTCAGGCAAGGCCGCCCTCGCCGGCGTTGGGCGAGGGCCGCCCTCGCCTGGGCTGGGTGAGGCCGGTCTCGCCTAAGGCCGGCGAGGTCGAACCCTCGCCAGATCTGGCGAGGCTTGACCTTCTCCAGCAACTGGCGAAGCCAACCTCGCCCGAGGCTGGCGAGGTCGAACCCTCGACAGATCTAGCAAGGCTCGATCTCGCCGGCGTCGAGCGAGACTGACCTCGCCTGCAACTGACGAGGCTGGCCTCGCCCGATGCTAGCAAGGCTCGACCTTGCTTGATGCCGGCCCGACGCCGGCGAGGTCAAGCCCTCGCTCGATCTGGCGAGGCCAGCCTCGCCTAGCCTAGGCGAGGGCGGCCCTCGCCCGACGCTGGCGAGGCTAGCCTTGCCTGAGGCCGGCGACCTCCGCTGGAGGAAGAAAAGAAAAAAAAAGAAAAGGAAAAGTAAAAGAAAAAAAACAGAAAATAAAATAATAAAAAAAATTAAAAAGTTACTGCTCCGGTGACGGAACATTATTCAATATAAATTGTAATTAAAATGTAAATTGTAATCAAATTTGGGGACAAAAAGACAAGAGAGAAATAGAGGGCTTGAACTTAATAAATTATCATTAAGCACATTACGATTTGTTACAACGATTTATAAATAAAGGAGCATAATATATATGCCCTAAAATAACCTCAAAACCTAAACATTCCGTGTGTAGGGGACCAGAGGTCACATGTCGTCGGATTATACTTCGGTTTCTCTAAGCTCATGTGGGCATATCCGGTATGAGAAACAATGGTTCCCGAAATATTTGCCAACTCCAATAGTTCTTTTACCCTCAATTGTCACTACCCGTTCCAGTACCGATACCAGTACCGGTAGCGGTAGTATCTCCGTCGTTAAAGAATTCGGATTCATTATTCCGATCTATCTTCTGTTGCGAGTATTGAGCCTTCGTCCAATCAGCAACACAAGCTTGCATCTCCACTAATTCTAGAGCTAATCTTGAATGATGTTCGTTCAAAATATTACCTCTGGCACTGAATGCTTGTTCGACCGCAACTGTAGAACAATGGGTTGAAAAAATCTGTTTTGCGATAAGAGAAAGGATTGGGTATTGGCTTGCGTGCCTCTTCCACTAATCCAAAATTAAAAAATTTGTACTACCTTCGGATTTAGTAAACTCAAATGAAACGATTAGATAAATCTCTAATTCAGAAATATTTCCTATTACTCCCTTTTGTTTTTTTTTTTGTCTATGTAATAAAAGTTGGTACATTTTACTAATTTTACCTGTATTGTCATTTTGTATCTCCGTAGATTGAGAAGATCCAATATCACATAAATTATATTTAGTATAAAATTCATTATATAATTCTATTACTACGTTTTTAACTTCACGTACTATGGTTGTAACATTTATCGCATCATAATGTAAACATTGATAATACGTATGCAAAAAATCACTTAAGCCATCCAATTTGCAACGCGGATAAAAAACACAAGCAACTAAATAAATAATGGGAATTTCGTTATAATAATGTAGAGACTTCATTTTCATCGCAATTATAGTATGTTGTAATTCAACATCATTTTCATATTCATAAAAAATTCCAACAATATTAGTACACTCTACTAAAAATAAATGTGTAGTAGGATAATAATCACCGAGCAAAGTATAAGTTGCATAATTAAAAACCTTTAAAACATCTAAAATTTTTTTGCAAATATCCTACTATTGTGGGTATAAATCAATATGAGGTATATTATTATAAATGAATGCACATAATAAATCTTTATATGCTAAAGATTCACTAAGCAAGTGAAAAATAGAATTCCAACGAGTTGGAACATTTCTTGGAAATCTTTTTGGCTTTTTGCCATTTTCTCTACAAAATCTACCTCATTCTTTCATTTTTTGGGGATGTTTCCATAAAAATTGAATCGCCGTTTTTATTCGTTGAAGAAAAATATCAAGAATTTTCAAACTATCTTGTACACATAAATTTAACACATGACAAGCACATCTAACGTGAAAAAATTTTCTGCCAAAAGCAAGTTTACAAATATTTTCTAAATCGGCAATTGAAGCGGTATTTGCCGTAGCATTATCAAAACCAATTGAAAAAATTTTGTTAAGCAAATAATATTCTTCTAAAATTTGCCTAATTATTCTATAAATATTATTTGCCGTATACTTATCATCGAAAACTCTAAATGCAATAACTCTTTTTTGAATACTCCACTCGTCATTTATCCAATGACATGTTATGCCCATGTAAGAATGATTTTGCCAATGATCACTTCAAATATCACTACTTATATGCACGCATCCATTAAATTGCATAAAAAAGTCTTGTAAATCTTTTTTTTCCATTTTTGTAAAGATCTTTAATTATTCGTTTAGTTGAATTTCTAGGAACACGTTTTGCTTGTGGAGCACATGCTTTTTGTATAAATTCATTAAAACCAAATCTTTCTCCAAAATTAAATGCTAAATGCTCAATGGAAATAAATTTGCCTAATTCTTCATTATAAGTTTTTTCATTAAAACGAAATAAAGGGGAAGTGTTAGGATTGACGTACCCGGAAATTTGTTGTTGCTCAATATCGATTCCCATTTCGGTTGGATGTTTGCTCCTAAGATGTCATATGAATGTTCCATATCCTTGTCCACCCGTATATTTATATATTTTCCCACAATATTTACAAATTATATCATACCTTTTTTGACCAATATCAAACATTTCCATTTTTGTGAAGTGATTTCAAATGTCTAATGTAAATTCCCGTTTTGCTTTCTTTGTTGTAGATATTTCGGCAGAAGGATGAAAACTTTTTTGCGTCGGGACGCGCTCTACATTGAGAAAAATGTTGATTTTATTATCTTGAAAATAAGCATATTCACGATGATCAAAAGAGTGATGGGATTCCGTCGTGATATTCTTACCTTTACCAGTTGACACTCGCCTTCCACTTGCCATTTTTCGAGTGGATTGAGAGAATTGAGCGGATTAATTGGGAGAATTAAGAAAGAATTGCGTGGATTGAGAAAATTGAGAGAATTTAAGAGAATTTGAGATAATTTAGAGTATTGAGAAAATTTGAGACTTGAGAGAAGAGAATTTGAGAGAATTTATAAGAAAAAAATGAGAAGAAAATTTAGGATTAAAAAAAAAAAGAAAAGATAACCGTTGCAATTTTGCAATGGTTAAATTTTTTTTTTTCTACCCCTTTGGGTGTTGGCCATTGCTCGCAGCAGGGCTTGCAGACATGTAGGCCCTGCTGCGGGGGGACTTTTTTTTTTTTTTAATTTTTTCCTCGCAGCAAGGCCGCGGGGGTTTTATTTATTTTTTAAAATTTTGCCTGTTGCCAGGGGTTGCCTTGGCAACGGGCTGCAGCCTTTTTTTTGGAACCGGGCTCAAAACCGGTGGTTCCGGGCCAGTTCCAAACAGTGGGCCCGGGTTTGACCGGGCCAATTCCGAGCTGAAACTGGCCCGTGGCCATGACTATGTACTTGAGCCGCTATGAGAGGAAGGAAAAATTGAAGGAAAACCCTAGTGCCAATTCAATATGGGGGATTTTATCCAAATTTTTAGCCAATTGCAAATGTTGGACAAAATTTCCCCTATTCTAGTCACTGGAAAAAGTCGGCCGACGAAGATTTGACCGAAGGTTTGACCGGTTGTCAAGATCATGTCATTTGTTTGAGACTTTCTTAGTCACTTCATGTCATTATTTGAAACCCACTAGTACCCCTTATTTGCAATTTTCCCTAACATTAACCATTTGAAAAGATCTTGACATGCTTCCCAAAAAACTTTTAGCATTTTGACGGGCCGACTAATTCACAAGATACATAGAGAGCTTGCCAATGTAAATTTATTCCAATTTCTCGGAGGCAGTACAAATAGTCCATATATGTAATTCATAAACTGCACACAAAAGCATTATTAGGACACTGGTAATAGTTTTACTCTGCTTTCCCAGAACAAGCTTGAATAGAAGCTGCCACCATACTGTCCCTGTCTACTCCAGCATTGCACATGTTTGCCATGGCTCTTGTGTATTGCATCCCGTACTCGCTCATGTGTCCACAATATTGTTTGTAAGTCCTTACCTATATGTCACAACGAACATATTCGACATGTTCACGAGATATATGAGCTACATACACATGTATTATATGTAGTATGTAGGATCGGAGAAGTAATCGAGGAGGAGATCATGGAGACTCACAAATGCCTTAAGGCAGTCCCAGTCATCAACAACAGGTTGGTCTCCAGTTCGAACATCAGTCAACATGCTTGCAGTACTGGAGTCACCAAACAGTTGGTTCACGATTTGGTTGATGCTGAGGTCAACATGCGATCGGTGAGCAATTTGTTCGTCCAGTCTCTTCTGTGCGACCACACTCTTAGCTGACCCTTTTGGAGCTTTTTGCACCTACAACCTCACAATGTGTCCAATAACAAAAGGCAAGACAGACATAGCAAAAACCACTAGAACAAATAAATTGGCAGATAAATTAATATGCAACGTAATCAACGGTGATGGAGACGGACCTGGCGTTGGAAAAAGACCAAATCAGCATCCCGTTGGGGAATTGCCAGGGGATTCGAAGAAGAAAGCTCGTCCAAGGAAACGGAAGAGACTTTCTTGGAGGATCGGCCCATGTAAGTGGAAAGGAAGGCCTTGCTGAGAAGTGTGTTCCCATATTGCATCACATGGGACAGATTGGTCCTCTTCTTCACCACTAAGTATTGCTCCTCTAATGTTTCCTTCCCCAAATCGTGGGCCTCACTGTTCTCACACACTCAAAATCGGATTCACGGAGACAAAAAAGAGATTATAGAAAAACCACATATAGAGACAGACACACATGCTTATCTTGTTATTTGCTCATTTCTTGCTTTTGCATTTTGTGATGGAATGTACACGTACAGTAGAGAAATGACATAACAATACCTGTCCTCCATCCAAGCGATGCTGTAGAGATCTCCCAAACAAGTGTCATACTTGGGATCAGTGCCAGGGTGTCCAGGGCAGTAGTAGGCCCAGCTACTCTCCTCGGCGTTGGACGCGGTGGTCGCATAGATCCCTATGTCGTTGGGGAGCAACCCTTGAAATATGCTTCCCGCCTCACACGCCTCTATGTATATCAACATGTTCATGTACTTCTTCAACTGATGCATTTGCTTCAGCACCTCCATAAAGTCGTTTGCGTATATATGGTCCCCCACGGGCATGTGCAGTAGTCCAGTGGTCCCATGGTCGGAGTAATAGAACAAGACATGATCGTTCAGGCCGCTCTTCAAAACCTTGCCACTGCCCCCGCTGAGGGCCGTCTTGTTCCCAAGAAGGACTGCATACAAGTTGGCTGCTGTAGTCTCATTACCAGTGTAATCCTGCAATATTACCTAATTGGTTAATTAAAATTGGAAATCAGTCATGCAAATATGCATTGAACTATGACCTTGGGAACTCCATGGTAGATATCGGGGCCTTTGGGTTTGTTGATGATGATACCCTTGGTGGGATTATACGTGCTGTTGGCGATGTCATCGTACATGAAGACGATAATGTTCTCATCTTTCAAGCCATTCGCCTTAAGGATTTGGTAGGCATGGCACACATCAGCCTGCATAGACACATCACGCAGGTCAATCCATTTCACAATATATATTAGTACGGATGTCCATTATCTATTTTATATACATATGATGATATACTGTATGTAGCTAATGCTTAGTTCGGGTGGTGGATTACCTGGTGCCTGTAGTTATAATAACCCTTGGATCCGGCGACTAAAATAGCCCATTGAGTGCCCTTACTAGCACCATAATCACCACCCGACTTTGACGCAATTTCTCTGAAGCTCCTCCGGCTATCACTCACAGCCGCCATCATCAGTGCTGTGAGGAGGAGGAAAGGAACTAGGCTGCCATATAAGGAGGTCATCGTCATCAAGATGGAGAGTTTGTAGTAGAGAGAGTTTGGAGAAGTAAAATATCTGAGGCCTCGGAGTACGAAAATAAAAACAAAAATATCCTAGGCGTGCAAGGATACAGCAGATCTTTCTAGGATAATTTCGGCTCTCGAAGTATGAAACTTGATGTGTCAAGCTCTTACTATCAACAGAATTTCCTCAATACTCCACACAAAGTACATGGAGAAACCCTGTTAATAAATGGATAGAAAAGGATAAAAATTCTTATTTTTGGTACGTTTTTATTGTGATTTGGAGTTTCTCTTTATTGGCAAATAAATGAGAGGGTTAATAAAGAAATAAATCAACTCAAATGTTACAAAAATGTTAACAAATTGATTGCGGTCATAATTTCAGTAACAAAACAATTATTTGCTTAAGAAGATCATTCTTTCGGAATTCACTAAGCTAGTTTGGTTGTCCTTTGAATATTTCCATAGATGATTATTCTTTCCAAATTCACTAAGCTATGTTTGGCTGTCTGAATTTTTAGCCATAATATGATTGGATAATATATAATATGAAATCGATGGATTTTGCTATATCCTATCAATTGTTTGGTGAATCGCGCTAATAAAACTATATATTTTCATATCCTATTATGTTCATTGTTTGATGTGAATGATATATCAATTAGGGGTGTGCAAAAGAATTGGGAATTGCCTGGACTGCCCTGAACCGGATTGGACCGGATCAGCCCAGAACCGGTGGTTCCCATGAGAAATGATCCGGTTCTTGGTTCTGATTTATTGGAACCAGTGAGTACTGGTCCGGTTCCCAGTTTCAGGCATGGAACTGCCCATCCACCCACCCGGACCAAATCGATACATATATATTTATATATTTTATAATTTTAATGTTAAAAATTTCAAAAAATCCTAAAAACTCTCTGTCTCTCATCTTCCCCGTGTCAGCCTTTTCACGTCGCTTTTTTTCACGTCCCCCACAAATTCTCACTCCCCAAGGTATGCTCTCTCTCACTCTCCAGAGAGATGCCGGTTTTGTGGGTGCCCTATTTCTTAATCAGGCGGGCTCTGGGAACAGAGGAGAGGCATCCTTCTGGCCGTTGGACTCGTCGATGGAGCGGTAGCAGGACTCGAGGAGGGCGTCTCACTATAAAAAAATATGTAATTTGCCATGAAAATTTGCGACAAGAAATTTATCGTTGCAAATTTTCAACGAACTTTGCAACGGATTTCATTTTCTGTTGTAAATTAACGATGATTAATTTTTGCGACGAAAAAAAAAATTCGTCGCAAATTTGCTACAGAAAAAAGTTCGTCGCAAATAGCTGACAGAAAATAAATCCGTCACAAAATCCGTCGTTAATTTGCGACGACAAGTTTTCCGTCGCAAATTTGCGATGGATTTAGCGTCGGATAAAATAATTGTCGCAAATTTGCAACGGATTTTGCGACGAAAACGAATTCGTCGTTAATTTGTAGTTTATCATACCTTCCCAGCCTTTCCACCCCCCGTTCATTTCTTTCTCTTTCTCTCGCTTTTCACCATCTTTGGTGTGTATCAAATCTGCAAAATCCGCCAACGCACAAATCAATTTCGGTGAAGCTTTTTTATCGGTAAGTATCATAACTTTGTGACTATTCATTGCTGGTTTGAATTTTTTTTTTTTATAGATTTTTTTTGTTTTTTTTTCGTAATTTCGTCATCAGTTCAACGATCGGCAATACCTCGCCGGCCTTTGGGAGGAGGCCGAACGGCCACGCCGGCCATGAGGGGAGTCTGAGATTGCTTAGGAAATTTGCGACATAACTTTAATTCGGTCGCAAATTTGGACCGAATTTTCATTTAATTGTCACAAATTTGCGACGGAAACCTAATTCCGTTGCAAATTTGCGACGAATAAATTAAAAATCCATCGCAAATTTGTGATGGATCAATTTTGTTTCCGTCGCAAGGTCGACCTCGCCACCGCCCACATCCGAGTGATGGCGAGGTCGAACTCGCCGGACCGGCGACCGGAGAAACATAATGGAAAAAAAGAGAAAAAAATTGAAAAAAACATTTAAAAATTATTAAAAAAATGATTCTTAAGTGATTACTTTTTTTAGGTACGTGTCCAATTGAAGGTCTGACAATCCAAGTTGACGTTACAATTCTCATCAAATTGATTACTTTCTGCTACCAAGATTTCGATCAAATATTTGGGTAAGTCTTCTTTACATGGTTTATTTTGCAATTTCAAAGTAATTGTTGCGTGAATAACAAAATAATAATTTTCATAATTTTATGGTTTTAATTAAGAACAATAGATATGATATTTTAAATATTTTACGAGAATTTTTTATTTTAATACAGATACAATGCAAAGAGAAAGGACTTGGATGTATAACAAGAACTTACTTGGACGTCGAGGATTGATAGATGAGTTTCGTACTGGGTTGGAACTATTTTTAAACTTTGCTAGTAGTAAATATGAGTTCATGGATAGAAATAAGTTAAGGTGTCCGTATAAAAAGTGCGGTAATGGTAAATTTCTTATGTGTGATAAAGTTAGAAAACATTTTTGTAGATTTGGGTTTACTCCAAACTATTACAATTTGACTTCCCATGGTGAACCATTTATATCTAATGAAGGATATCGAAGAAGTGACTAATTTTTAGTTAGGGAAAAATGTGGCTATTATGATCAATTGAATCTATATGAGAGGATGATGATTGATGCAGCTAGTCAGAATTTTGTTTCAGAATCGAATCATATGAGTATTAGTTTTACTCCTACACGTGAACAAATGGATACTAGTCATGCATCACAATTGGAAGAGATAGGAGTAACGGGTTTTGATGTGAATGTCTATAATGAAACTTTTCCATCGTCTAATCAGTTCTGGAATGTGTTCAAAGCAGCAGATGAACCTTTATAGGCAGGTTGTGAGAATCACACTAAGTTATCGGTGACAGCAAGACTGTTAAATATCAAGGTAGAGCATAATGTGTCTGTGGATTGCTTCAACTCTTTTGTTGAAGTAATGCGGGAATCAATGCCTCGTGATAATATCATGTCAAGTGATTTTTATAATATGAAAAAGTTAGTGGATAACTTAGGTCTTCCGATTGTAAGGATTGACATATGTAGTAGGGGTTGTATGTTATATTGGAAAGATGATGAAAATGCAGAATCTTGCAAATTCTGTAGCCAACCTTGGTACAAAATTAACAGGAGGCTGGGTCATAATTAGAAGTGTAGACTATGCATGCAAATGTTTTATCTACTCTTAATCCCCAGATTGCAAAGGCTTTATGCGTCTAAAGCCACTGCTGAACACATGACTTGGCATGCAAATCATGAAACAAAGGAGGGTTTAATGTGTCATCCTTCAGATGCAGAGGCATGGAAACATTTTGATATGATATACCCTGAGTTTGCGATGGAAGCTCGAAACATCAGGTTAGGTTTCTATGCTGATGGATTTGCCCCATTTGGGAAATTAGGAAAAAGTTATTTATGTTGGCCAGTCATCTTAACGCCGTACAATCTTCCACTTGGTATATGCATGAAGACACCTTATATGTTTTTGAAATTGATCGTGACAGGCCTTCAAAATCCGAAAAAATTGATAAATATTTATATGCAACCATTGATTGATGAGTTACAACGGCTATGGTTTGAAGGTGTCCTTAGGTATGACGTTTCTACAGATTAAACATTTGTAATGAAGGTTGCCCTTCTTTAGACGATAAATGACTTTCCAGCTTATGGAATGTTATTTGGATGGAGTACAGCTGGGATCTTAGGATGTCCGATATGTTTGGAGAGATCAAAGTCATTTAGATTAAAACATGGAAAGAAGCTCAGCTATTTTGACTGTCACAGACAATTTTTACCGCCAAATCATCATTTCAGAAGGAATAAGAAAGAGTTCATCAAGAATAGGACTGAAAGAACATGTCCACCATTGAGGTTGACTGGCGATCAAATTTGGGAGCGTGTGCAGAACTTTGCAACTGTTGTTGAGAACCCGCACAGTACGACTTTTGCGTACGGAAGTACACATAAGTGGACAAAACGCAGTATATTTTGGAATCTACTATATTGAAAGGCCCATCTTGTTCATCATAATCTTGACGTCATGCACATAGAAAAGAATATTTTCAACAATGTCATAAATACTGTGATGGATGTCGCTGGAAAAACTAAAGACAACTTGAATGCAAGAAAAGATATAAGAGATATTTGTGATCGGCCAACACTAGATATGGATGCAAGTAGTAGGGGACCAAAACCAAAAGCAGTTTATAGATTAGATAAAGAGCAGATGCGAGTTGTTTGTCAATGGTTGAAATCTGTACGATTTCTTGATGGATATGCTTCAAACCTCGGGAGATGTGTTGATTTGAATAAATGAAAGTTGACAGGTTTGAAGAGTCATGATTGTCACATATTGATAGAATGACTAATTCCAATAGCTTTGAAGGAAGTTCTACCGAACTTTGTATGGGGCGCCATTACAGAGTTAAGCAATTTCCTGCATGATATTTGCTCGATAGTGTTAAAAGCATCGCACATGGAAAAACTACAGAGAGATATTCAAATTATTCTTTGCAACTTAGAAATGATATTTCCTCTATCATTTTTTGATACGATGGAGCATCTCTTAGTTCACTTGCTTTATGAGGCCAAAGTGGCAGGTCTCGTCCAATTTCGATGGATGTATCCATTTGAGAGGTAAATTTTTTTTTAAATAAAGTTCAAATTACTTTCTTATATATTATGTTTCGATAAGCTTCTTTCTATTGCAACTAGATTTTTATATCATTTGAAGAAAAAAGTGAAGAATAAGGCACTTGTTGAAGCTTCAATTTGTAATGCATATATTGTGGAAGAAGTGACAATATTTGCATCATACTATTTTGAGCCGCACGTGCAGTGCAAGAGGCGGAGAGTAGGCAGAAATGATGAGAGCCCCATTGATCCCAATTGCAAAGCATTCCCAATTTTTAATTATCTGGGTCCACCAAGCGACGCATGTCAATTTCGTTACTTAACAGGCGAAGAATTTCATGCAGCCCATACATATATTTTACTGAACTGCCCAGAAGTCAAACCATGCTTCAAGTAAATGTAAATTTGGGAATATATGTATTGTGTGTCAAATATTTGCTAATATGTAAATGGTTTTTATTATTAAGATTTTCCAAACTTCAATGTGTGGACTACAATCAAATGAGTTTGACCGTTTGTGCGATGAATAATTTGCAACATGGTTCAAAACATATGTAAGTTGCCTATGGACCAAAACCAAGTTATTAAAATTTAGTACATCATTTATTAAAATATATATTATTGACTTTGCATGTGTAACCTTAGGTTCACAGTCATCATGATGAACTAAGAGAGCAAGGATTGCTATATTATCTGTCATGGGGTCCACAGTTAAGAGTTCGAAGTTGGCCATCATATTTCATAAATTAATATAATTTTCACATTCAAGAATATGGAATGGGAAAAGCCACAATGAATAGTGGTGTGTTTATTCGGTCAGTCAATGGTGGCAATTCGGAAGATGATTTTTATGGCTTGTTGGATGAAATTATAGAGATAGAGTACCTTGAATCATTAATGATGCGGGTTGTGTTATTTAAATGCACGTGGTTCGATCCCGTCAAAGGAACAAAAGTGCATATGAAGTTTAATTTGGTTGAAACAAATCACAAGAAAAAAGGTATATGAAATATGAACCATTTGTCTTGGCACAACAAGTGATTCAAGTATGTTATGTATCTTATCCTAGTTTGAAACGTGACAAAACTGATTGGTGGTCTGTATGTAAAATCAAGGCATGGAGAAAAATTGAGGAACATTGGAAGGATAGAGCTTACTAACAAGAGGAAGTGTGTAACACGGTTGAAATTGAGGAATATAATATTCTCACTTTACAAGATCCACGTGGAACAATGATAGATGTGGATCCAACTAAAATTTGCGAATTAAATGTACAAGAATGTTCAGAATCTAATTTTGAGACAGATGATGAAGATGAAGATGAAGATCAATATCAAGACGACGACGAAGACGAGGGCGAAGATGAAGATTAAAATTTTTGTGACAAAACACTAATTATGTGTAATTATTATTGCGACAAGTGTTGTTTTGGTTGTGTTCATTATTATTATTGTTGTTGATGTTATTGTTGTTATTATTGTCGATTATTCATATTAATTTAATTGATCATCGGAAAATTTGTCGCTAAATGACGACAAATTAAATATTATTCGTGCGCTGACATTTGCGATATTCCATTTTTCATTGCATTTGGATCGTTGCTAATTTCGTCGCTCATTTTTAGATAACAACTTATTCATGGCAACTGTTCATCAAACCAAAATTGCGACGGCGAAATATTTCAGTTGCAAATTTGCGATGAACCGTTTTATGTCCGTTGCAAATTTGCGACGAACCGGTTTATGTTGCAAATTTGCGACGGATCATGTGTGTCCGTCGCAAATTTGGAACGCCAAAAATTCCCTCCCAAATTTGCGACGGAAAATATTTGTCCGTCGCAAATTGGTTGTGTTCTTTCGAAAATTTTGTACCGATAAAAAATATTCGGGTTTAAATTTGCGACGAGCTTTTATTTTCGTCTGAAATTTGCGACGGATTTTTGCCACCCGTTGCAAATTCTTTTGTCAGTGTTAAATTTGCGACGAACATTTTTTTTCCGTCGGAATTTTGTGATGGTTTTTTTTTTTTCTGTCGCAAATTTGCGACGGCGAAATATTTCCGTTGTAAATTTGCGACGAACAAAAACCAGTCCGTCACAAATTTGCGACAGACCACGCCCTTCTTCTTCTTCTTCTTCCCGAGCGCCGCCTCACCTTGCAAATCGTCTGTTGGCCAGATCTGCTTCCTCGGAGCCGCCGCCCACGATGCCATTGCCCCCAGCCTCCCCGCCTTGCCGTCGCCAAGTCGGCTGCGCCTCCCCGCCCCGGCTCGCAGCTCGTCGTGCGGTAGCCGGCCCGTCCAGCCTCCCCGTCGTCGCCGCCGCCCTTTGTTTTGTTTGCTCACAATCGCCCTGCCGTCGCCGTCGCTGTTGCTGTTGCAACGTCGCCCACGCGCCTCGCCGGCCCACCCTACTTCGCCCTGCCCTTTGTCGCCGGCCAGATCTACTTCCTCAGAGCTGCTGCCCACGTCCCCGTCGTTGCCCAGCCTCCCTGCCCCGCTATCGCCGTCGCTAGCTAGCCTGCGTTCCTCCCCGCCCCACTGCCCAGCCGACTTCACCGGTTGTTGTCGCCGTTCTCGCTCGAGGACTTGCCCAAGGCGCCCAGCTGCTTGCCAGCCGTCGCATGATGCTGCCCGAGGCTGTCGTCGCCACCCGTTCGAAGTCGGCGCCTAGTCGCCGCCGCTCGCTGTTGCCGCCGCCCAGCCGCGTCGGCCGCCGCCCAACCGCCTCTTAGCCGCCGCTTGACGCCGTTGCCGCCGAGCTCCATAGTCGTTCGCTCGGCCGTGGTCGACTAGCTACCATTTGGGGCCATGCCAGCGCCAAGTCTGTCACTGGCCAACCGGTGTTTTTATTGTCCTTTAACTAAGTAAGCAATTCCCACAGCCTATACATATAATGAGTATTAATTGGACTTGTTTAGGGATTGTTTAGTATCTGATTAGTTGGCTAAGTTAGAGGTCCAAATAGTAGATTAGATGTGACTTTGATGGATGTTTGATCGGTTAATTTGTCCATTATGTCGCCGATTAAGCGTTCAATAACGATCGGATGGGATGGTATATGGGTTTTCTTAGAAAATGCATGAAAATTGAACAATTGTACAAAAATTCATAAAAAATTCAACAAAATTTAAATAAGTCATATTTTGAGAAAATATTAAATTTGGTGCTAAATTTTAGTAAATTTTTTTTAAAAAAAACTAAAATTTGAAAATATCACAAAATGGCAAAAAATAACTGTGGCCACCCACTTTGAGTGAAATTTAGATTTTTTTAGGTGGTAAAAAAATAATAAAAAACTCAAAATTTTCATAACTTTTTAAACTTATGAATAATACTTGTGGCCACCATTGTGAGAGAAATTTTAATTTTGTTACGTGCACAAAAAATTTAAAAAATTATAATAAAATATAAAATTTCAAAATTTCACAGAATTGCTTAGATTACATGTGGTCATCCACTTTCAATGAAATTAATTTTTTTAGGTGACCAACAAAAATTAAATATTTAAAAAATTACAAAAATTTACATAATGGCTTATAATTTCTGTGTCCACCAACTTTTAGTGAAATTTAAGTTTTGTAATGTGCTGAAAAAAATTTAAAAATGCAAAAAATTAAAAATTTTCATAACTTTAGAGAATGGTTTAGAATACCTGTGGCCACCCACTTTTAGTGAAATTAAATTCTTTTAAGTTCCCCAAAAAAATTTTACAAAAAATAAAAAAAATTACAAATTTCAAAATTTCAAAACTTTACAGAATGTCTTAGAATATCCGTGGCCACTCACTTTTAGTGAAATTTAATTTTTTTAGGTGCCCAAAAAATTTTACAAATAATAAAATTATTTTTACTACAAAACTTTACATAATGACTTACAGTACCTATAGCCACTCACTTTCAACGACATTTAAATTATTATATGTGCATAAAAAATTTTCTTGGGTAAAAATATTCAACAAATCAAATGGATTTGTCATTCACAAGTCAATTTCTGGCAAGAATGCGAACAATTAATTTCTTCCAACATTTTGATTTTTCAGGCAAAATGGTTACCATTCGCACTCTTACTTGCTTAATGCCAATCATATGATTAAGTAGATTAATCGTTCCGTTGCTTTGCTTAAATGTGTGTGATTGGTTAACTATGGCCCGATCGTGTCGGTTGATTGATGATCGTGTAGCTAAGAATGAAGATCATATGGCTGAAATTCATGTTTCATGGTTGATCTTCTACTTGATTAATTATTGTGTGGATCAACAAGTGGATCGTGTGGTTAATTATGGCTATTATTGGCTTAGCATGGCATATCGTGCTCATATATTGATTTTGATATTAAAATGAGTGCGATTTATAATATATTTGTTCGTAAGAAATTGTTGTTATAAACACTCGGCATTGGCTCATTTCGAGGAAACATTTTCTACTTTTACATCAAAATGGTAAGTTTCGTCATGTACGTCATAATGTGTTCGTAATACGTGTTATTATTTGTGTACATATGTGCCTAACATTTCTACTTGTTAGTATAAACGTGGAGGTCACATGCATAGAAGACTAGCTTCTTCCTCGTTCTCATCCCCGTCCTTTTCCTCTTCCCCTGTCCTTTTATCTAACCCTTAATCACAATATGCTCCGTCACAGTACGGACACGTTGGCCCTTCCTCCAACACTCAAGAAGATGTTGGGGGACTTGACCACATGAGAACTGAATCTCATCCAGTTCCATCTCCTTTAGCTCCCTCTCCTTCCATTCCACTTTATTATTCAGCGGAACTATCAAATAATGACGGAAACACAAGTGAAGAAGATAACTGATTCATGATATGCCAATTTGGAGATTCGTAAGTACTTTATTTTTATTTTAGTATATGTAATATTTATGGCTTTAGATATGGATGTTAACTGAATTGTCAATGTTGCATAATATCTATATGATTGCAGATTCACAGATGCTCCGTTTGTAGTGAAGGAACTGAATAAAATAGTGAAAAACTATTGGATATGGTAGTATATTAATTACAGAAGTGTTTCACAAGAAGTGAAAGATTTGTGTGGAATGAGTTCAAAGTAAGTTTTACATATTCTATTTTCTTATCAACTAAGTTTGGTGTAGTATATTGATGGTCAAGAATGATGTACATGGACTAGAACTCTGTAGTTTTTGGTACCTAAGGGACCAGATATTTTCCCCGAGATGAACTTTACAAAATCTGTTGCCCAATTGTCTGGTACATGGTAATGGATATCTGACCATCGTAATAACTTTCAATTTTGTTTTTATTGATTGAAGCGGAAGTTCAGGTGGGATGAAGAGGAAGAGAATGAAGTAAGAAGAATTTTTCAGAAGAAAGTCGGTGACTTCATACGAAATGTGATGAATAGAGTGAAGATCAAGCAAGTGAAGCCGTCTTTCAATACAGCTGACAATTGGACGGAAATTAACAAAATTTGGGAAACTGAAAAGATTCGGCAAATCAGTTAGCAGAATAAGAAAAATCGATATTCTAGTTCTAGTGAATGGTCAGCCACATATGCTGGGGGCTCTATTAACATTGGGGAGTATCGCAAGTGACTGGTAAGTCTGTTAAATACGTTATAAGTTAATTTAATTCAATTACTCATGTTTATATTTTGTAGACACAAGAATTGGGGACGGAACTGATATTTGCAGCTACATTTGAATGCACATTTCAAAAGAAAGATAAGATATGGACTGGCGATTGAGCGAAAGTTGTTAAGGTATGTAAGGTTATACTTTGGATTTTATAGAAAATAGAATGAAAACTGTGAATGCTTTCAATATTTATGGTAGATATATATAAAGTTATTTTATTTTCATCTATATTGTTAATGTAGAAAAAATATGATAAACTTTTAATGAGTAATGCCAGTGGTAGTGATGATTGTGCTACATTTGAGCCATCAGTTGACAATATGGCATTATGGATGGAGGCAACGGGTGGGATAAAAAAAGGAAAAATAGCTGGGATGGGATCTTTGTCAAGGATGTACATGTCGAATCAAGCTGGAACTTCATCATCCGATGCGACTAGTCGAAGGAGGTCACGACATAACGAGCAATTGACCCAAGGAGTGAACCATCTGAGAAATATACTTGTACAAAAGGACGAACAAATAAATTCTTTGCAATAACAAATGGAAATTGTTATGCGACATCTCAACCTCAATTGCTATGAGGTTCCTCCTGTACCTCCTGGCAATCCAATAGGTGATGGGCACATTAATGAGCAATACATTGATGTTGAGATTACTGATGATGATGATGATGATGATTTTCTCGATCCTCTCTAGTCATTCGTCCCAAAATCGGGAGTAAGCTTGCTTCACAATCTTTTATGACATAAGTTGACTCATATTCATATGTAAGAACATTGATGTTCGTCATGGAACGTTTTTTGTTAACCCTCTAACTTGTTTTTTTATACCTAGTTCCACATCTATGCATAAACGTTTATTTTATATTTTGGACTAATTCACGTATCTTTATTTATGTGATGACTTTTCATCAGGTGTTGACACAAGTGACTGCTTTTGGTGTCCTGCCAAGTAACAAAACTGCCCAATCTTATGTTTGGTTTGTCGATTTTTTATGATTTTTTAAGTAAAATCTATGGTTGTCCCGTCTCCTATGAATATTTTGAATGTATTATAAGATTGGATATTAAATAACATCATGTCATACTTTGCAACTTTGCATATTTCATTATTTTTTGCGGACTAGCATCTTTCCTTCAGTTATTTTTTCAATTATATGTCATTGTGTCTGGTTTGCTCGTTTTCTGTTACTGAAGCTGAATCTATTATTGTCTCGTGTCCTTTGTTTGTTTTGAATGTATTACATTATGTTTATTAATGCATACATATTGATATGGACATGATTTGTTGGCCGAAATGGTGTAAAATTTGTGATGAATATTTAGAGACGAATTTTGCGACCATTACAATTTGTGGCTAATGTGCGACGAATAAGTAGCGACGAATCAAGTTGGTTTGAAATTTGCAACGAATAAAGTTCGTGCTAAATTTGTGACGGATTTTGCGACGCATTTGGTGACAAATTTTGCAACGAATAACGTTCATGATTAGTTTGCGACGAATTATTTAGCGATGAAATTTGCGACGAAATTTCCGATGAATTTTGTGACGAATTTTTTGCGATGGATGGTGTTCGTGGCAAATTTGCGATGAATTATTTGCAACGAATTTTGTGAAAGATAATGTTCATACCTAATTTGTGACGAATTTTGCGACAAAAAAAGTTCATAGCTATTTTTGGGACGAATTATTTACGACAAATTTTTGCGACGGATAGTGTTCGTGGCAAATTTGCAACAAATTATTTGTGATGAATTTTGCGACGAATAGTGTTCGTGGCTAATTTGCAACGAATTTTGCGATGAATTATTTGTGAAGAATTTTGCGACGAATTTATTTCTGTCGCAATTTTGCGACGAACGTTGAAAATTTCCGTGGCAAAATTTTGCGACGACCTAGTAGCGATGGAAATTTTTCCATCGCTAAATTCGTCCCAAATCGAATTTGCGATGGATTTTTCCAATATTTTCGTTGCAAAATTCATTGTTAACCACTTGTTTTTTTTTAGTGTCTTTCTCCTCTACGGGACAGTGGGTTGAGCGGTGGCTTCTTGGAGCGGTCTCTCTCGCTTGTTCATGGCGTCACATGCAGTGAGGATGCAGGAGCGGAGGAGGAGGAAGGTTTTAAATAAAGAGAGAGGAAGCCAAGGAGGAAAAACAGAGGAGTGGACAGTGGGGGTGTTAGTTTAAGGTGAGGGTCGTCTGCTAAGAGAAAGTCAAAAGCTACAAGAGACATACTGAAATGAAGTGAAATCGCAAGTAAATCAAGTAGAACAGAGCGAGGGCAAGAGGAGGAGGAAGAAGAGACAGAGTGGAAAATTTAGAGAAAAATCTCTTCTTTATTTTGATTGAATGGTGAGGAAGGGAATCGGAGTTTGTTGAGATTGCACGAGGGAAAAGGCAAAAAAACTCTTCTTTAGGCTCTGTTCGTTTCAAGAAAAATATTTTTCTGAAAAACATTTTTCGTGTTTTCCGGTGTTCGGGGGTAGAAAATATTTTCCGTGGGAAAACATTTTCCTTCCCCACCCCCAAATCCTTCATTGTTTTGAGGAAAATGATTTCCGCTTCTGAAAAGCGAAAATCATTTTCTGCCAAACTCCTCCTTCCCCTCTCCGGCCGCCGGCCACTGTCACCGGCCACCGCCGCCGGTCACCGGCCGCCGCTCATCGATCGCCGCCACCGCCAGCCGCGATTGCCGGCCGCGGGCCACCAGTCGCCGACCACTGTCGCCGGTTGCGATCGCCGGCCGTCGCTGCCCGCCGCTTGTCCGCCGCCACGGCTGGCCGCTGCAGTCGGTCGCCAGTCACCGCCGCCACCGCCGGCAAAAAATATTTTCTGAAACTTTTTCATATTGGTTGCCGAACACCGGAAAATTATGTTCTGGAAAAACATTTTCCAGGAAAATGACTTTCGGGAAAATATTTTCAAAAAATACAATATTTTCCGTGAAACGAACGGAGCTTTAATGTCAACTGTATCTTCCTCCTTTGCCCCCCTCTCTGCCCCTTCTCTACCTCCCCGCTAGTTCTTTGGACCCACCTAGGAACTGGACTAAACCAGTGATCTGGTTTCCGGGTGGATCTATGGAACCAATGGACGATTCTCAATTCCAATTTGATGGAACTGGTCCTTAGCGGGTGGTTCCCGATTTCGGAGTGGGAACCGCTCACTCGGACCATGCACACTCTTAATATCAATGTAAATGAACTTGAAAATGTGCAAACGGAGATGTTAAGAATCTTTCACAATTTACTACTAAAAAAACTACAAATGCATCAATGGAGATAAACTCCATCAATAAATCAATGATTATTATACTATCTAAATCTTAAACAGCAAAGGAGTTCATTGCAGTATTCCATAGCTACATATTCGACTTTGACAATAAATGTTATCGACCTACAGACAAGGTAAATTAGTCAACGAATGCATAATTTAGTAAGAGAGAGAAAGATCATTCACCTTCATGATTCCAAAAGTTTAGTGCTTCAACTCTCTCGCCTACTTCATTTTTATTTACTTATTATTATTTTTAATTATTTTCGCTCTTATTTTTTATTTATTTACTATTTATTTCCCTCCATCCTTCCTTAATAAAATTTATTAAATAATAAATTATACTAACATACCTAAAATATGTAATAAATATAAACACTAAATATATAATATATATTATAGGATAGAAAGAAATTCAAATATATAAATAAAAATATGAATAAATAAAAACGAAAATTGCAATTATTTTTTTTATTTTTAATATTATTTTTTATATGAGAATTAAAATATTTTTTATATTTAATTGTTATATTAATTTTATTAATTGAAAAAATTGGTTATTCGAGAAAAATAGTTTTAATACCATTGACGTAAAAAATCCTATTCACCTATATCCCACCTCTTCCATGGGATATTTTTATTTGGACTATATCTTTCTTATATCTAATTTTATCTTGTCTTGGGCATGAGCCAAACACAGAATATGATCATCCTATCCTAAATTTTATCCTTGTTGATGGTTAACCACCATCGAGAAAACTAATAGATTAAAGCCCAAAGGTTTGGCGAGGACTCTCTCAAATCTATACCAATCACAACCTTCGAATTTTCATTTAATCAATTTAATGCAAATCAATTCAATTAGGAGTTGCCATCAATCAGTTATTGATGAGTCGATTAGACACTTAATAAAAGTGTGAAATAGTACTTTACTTCTACGAACTAGAGATTCATGGATATGGGAGTCAATATCTTCTTTTTATTTATTTCAAAAATATTTTACAGGCAGTCTTGATCAATTTTAAGCCTAAGCCACTAACATGCAAGAGTGTTCATGTGGATGCGCAATTAAGAATTTAACATGAAAGGAATCAAGGCAATAAATAAATTGCTAATAGCAGGGCAAAAACTAAATACCCCAATCTAAAGCAAAATCACATATTCACTATGATTACACCCCGATATTTGCAACATTTTAATTAAAAGAAAATGCATACCTAACCTAAACCATGTCTTTTCTATTGCGTTTATCTCTCTGTCTTTTGTAGCCCTCTCTTTTCTCTGCGTAGTGCGTGTGTTCCCGGCCTCTTGCCTTGTGAACGAAGATCTTCACATATCTTTATAGGCCTACCCTCTTATCTTTCTTGCAATCTCGTCTTTCCTTACAAAGAATAATCATGAAAAAATTATCTAAAAAGTTCTAAATTTATTACACTTTTATCAATTTAGTCCTAAAGTCAATAGTCCTAAACTTTTTCGCTTTTTTCTAATAGAGTCCATCCAGCTAATTTTGGGTAGAAATTACTGAAGTGGATTACGGTCGTCCTATGTGGTGCCGTCGGCGCTAACATGGACAATTTTTAGTGATATTTTAATTTTTTTTGAATTTATTTAATTTTCTTTTCCTTTCTTTCTTTCTCTTTCTATTTTCTTCTTCCCTTCTTCCTCTAGTAAGTCGTCGCCCAACTGTCGGCCAAAGGCGAGGGCCGACGACCTTGCAAGCCTCCATCACCCAGCAACAACGAGGGTGAGCCTTGCCAGTAGTTGGTGGGAGCAAACTTTGCTAGAGGTCAATGAGTTATCGCCTCTGGCTAGCCCTGACGACTAGCTAGAGGAAGAAGGGAAGAAAAAAAAAAAGAAAGAGAAAGAAAAGAAAAAAGAAAAATAAAAAAAATCAAAATATTAGTAAAATTATCCACGTCAGCTTTAATGACATCACGTAAGACGGCTAGTGTCTACATTAGCGATTTCCAGCCAGAATTAATAGAATGGACTCAATTGGCATAATTAAAAAGTTTAGGACTGAATTGAGAAAAGTGCAGTAGGTTTATGAATTTTTGGAAAATTTTCTCGAATAATCATATATTGTCTTTTATGGGATATACCTTCGCATGGCCAAATAGATTGATTGCAATTTTCTTTCCTCTTCTTTTTGATCCTGCCATGACCCACGTTGTCCACCTAGTGACCAAATCTTCCTCTATTTTCATTTCATTGAACCAGGTGCTCTCTGTCTTGGATCCAAACCTCCAGATATTTACCGCAGGATCTGTCCATATCGCGTATGTCCATCACAAAGTAAGAACAAGTGTTCAACTGATTCCGGTTCTTGATCACAAAATGGGTATGCCGGCCGGGTTACAATTTTTCTCCTGTTGTAGGGAGTGCATGCGTGTTGTATCTTTCCCTATAATGGCCAAGATTTGCACATAAGGTTTCCTTGATTTCCAAATTTGATTGAAGAATTCGAATTTGCTTTTAATTTAAGACATCCATGTCCTGTGCTCGTGCCAAGTTCAGCCATATAGAAGGAAACATGGGCTTGGCCGATATTTTTTATTCCAACGTGCTTTGTCCAATCGGTTCACTTAGGTTCAAAGCCTCACCCCACCAGTCTGATTAAAATGCAATCATATGGGCATATTATTATTAATGTTACTAAATGACAAATGCTCCTATCATGCAATTTAATATTATTTTTGTTTAGGAGTTGGGATTGATTCTACGTTTTTTATGCAATAAATGTGTAAATGAATCGCTAAAATTTAAGTGTCAACAATCCTACCTACCATACGTAACTTAAGATTCGCTTTTTGTAAAGCTTACATATACTTTATAACCATAGAATCTTTCGCTTATATTTTTTTGTTGGGAAAAATTTCCGTGAGCTTTACAAGAAGCAAATCTTGGGATTTTGGGAAGAATGATCTTTTTTGGGAAAAGTATATGAATTCATCGTGATCAGTTTTATTACTCAAAGTAGACTGCCCTCTAACAAAAGGCCCACACCCCACCACCCCCCCACCCCCGGCGCCAGGCATACATAATTATATAGATATTACACAGAAATTGATTATTAAAGTATGTTTTCACTTTCAAATACTCGTATACGCAGGGTTAAAAAGAATTTAGTGTGATCCGCCAGGATAGTGGTATGATGACTCGTTAAGAATATTATATTACGATTGTTAAATATGTCTCAAGTTTACGTCCGATAGATGAAACCTAAATTAATTGTTATTTGTGGAGGTCTGAATATTTCGAATTGGAAGTTTTACGGAGGTCCGAAATCGAGTAATACATAAAGTCTTCTTGATTGGTAAATAGAATTAAGAGGAGGAGCACACAAAATATACTGGTAGTACGAATATTATTGACCAATCGGCCAAAAAAAATTCAAAAGAAGAAAGTCCAAACTTGGATTTTATTGACCGAATACATGGATTTCCTAATCCACGAAGTCGGCCACTGTTTCTTTTGGAAATATATACTTTCCTGATTGTTGGATTATTAGTGCTGCGGTTGATGTACGTAGACGGATTTTCGTTGTTTTATGCTTCATCCAGTTTGAGCTACTGCCTGGGAATTTCATCCGTGGGAGCAAGTATTTGAAGTCGCAATTTAAATCTTGTGAGTATAACATTTGATTTTAATTCATTTATGAGACCAAGAGATTATTTCGTGAGAAATTATGGGGTTAGATATGATTTATTGAGTGTAACTAGGGTTTGAAAAATACTGAGAGTGATTAAGTAACTCGATTATGGTTGTAATCTCTATTGTATCACTTGATTTATAGTGAAATTCGTTGATACTCTCTCCATAGATGTATGTCACAACGACCACATAAATATGACATCCGATTTATTTTTTTATTTTATCAATTTTATTGTTCAATCGCTTGCTTTCGCAACAATTCGTATCAGAGCTAGGCTTGACTAAGTTGAAGCAAATCGATGACGATAGAAGAAGGAAAAGTGAGAATCGACATATTTGATGGGAAGGATTTTAGTTTCTAAAATATGCAGATTGTGGATTATCTATATAAAAGGAATAAGCACTTACCTTTGTTTGGGGAGGAACTAGAGTTAATTAATCAAGCAAGCTGAATGGGAATTGTTGGATAGACTAGCGTTGGGTGTTATTCAGCTCGCGTTGGGTCATAACGTCGCGTTTAACATTATGAACGAGAATACCACTGTGGGATTGATGGAAGCCATGTCTGACATGTATGAGAAGGCACTTGCGATCAACAAGGTGTACTTGATACAATGCTGTTTAAGTTGCAGATGAGTGAAGGGGCATTAGTTGATGATCATATCAATGAATTCAATGTGAACGTTATTCAATTGAGTTCAGTTGATTTCGACTTTGAAGATGAGCTGTGTGCTTTGATTCTATTATCCTCTTTGCCTGGTGGTTGTAATGTTACTATCATTGCTATTAGTAATTCCTCTGGGTCAACAAGTTTAACGTTTGATGGTGTTTGAATTTTTTTTTTTTTTTTTGAGTGAGGATATCAATAGAAAAGAATCTGGTAAACATGTATCTACTGCTTTAAAATGTGAAAATAGAGGAAAAACTTGGACATATGTTAGCGGGAGTAATATAAACATAACATATATAATCAGTTTAAGACTAGTAGTGCTGTTTGTTGGAGCTGTGGCAAGAGAGAACATCTTAAAAGGGATTGTTTTAAGTTGAAAAACGACAAGGGTAAGGAAATTGGTGTAGATGATGTTGCAGCTATAGCTGATAGTAATTAGGATAATGGTGATTATGTTTTGTCTGTCACTAATTATTCATCGTTCGATGGATGGATTATAGATTATGGTTGTTCGTTTCATGCTACATCAAATAGGAACTGATTTATTACTTATCAATGCACGAATATTAGCAAAGTGCGGTTGGGGAATAACGCTGAGTGTGGTTGTTATGGGCGTTAGTGATGTTAGATTAGAATGCATGATGATATTGTAAGGACATTGACTGGAGTGAGGCACGTTATGGAGTTGAAGAAGAATCGGATTTTCTTAAGTACCTTGGATTCAGCTGGGTGTTGTATACTTCAAAAGATGGAGTTGTGAAGGTTGTTTGAGATGCCTTGGTAATAATAAGAGGAATCAAGCATAGTGACCTGTATGAGCTTTAAAGTGAGATAGTGATGAATTTCGCTGCGTAGAGGTTGAATGCATTTGTTTGAGAGTCTGAATTATGGTATATGCATTTGGGGCATATTAGTGAAAAAAACTTAAAGGTTCTGAGTGAAAGGAATTTGTTACATGGTTATGTTGCTAACAAATTGAATGTATATAGGTGCTGTAACTTAGATTAATGGCGGAAAGTGTAGTTCGGTACAACTGTCAAAGAAACCACGGATATTGCATAGTTGATTCACTTGAATGTTGGTAGGTTGTCGCAATTTCTTTCGAGGAAAAGTGCTAGATTTATGCCAACGGTGGTGGATGACTACTCGAGGAAGACTTGGATGTTTATGCGGAGGCACAAATTTGATGTTGTTGTCAAGATAAAAAGAGACAGGTAAAGGGATTAAGTATGTGCGGACTAACAATAGCATGGAGTTTTACTCAGAGCTATTAAATGAATTATGTATGAAGAAAGGTATAATGAGACAATGCACTACTACCAGTGAACCACAATAGGGTTGTAGAGTTGATGAATGTTGACACCTAAATCCTGCCTAATTATTTAAGGTCTTGTCGCATAGAAAAATTATGGATTAATTTTTAACCCCTAAATCAAAAATATTTTCATGGCATATAGACATTAGGTTCATTTACGTTAATAAGGCCTATTAGAACATGTTTTTCTTATTTATTAAAAAAAAATTTAAAAAATCGGCCCAGTTTGATTGAACTGATCAAATCTGGCCCTTTTTGTTTCATCTCTCCTCGTCATGGCCTGGCCCAACCCTACTTCCTTTTCTTTTTGTTCTAGCCCAGCTCATCTTCTTTCCCCTTTCATCCTTCGCGCCTCTGAGAAGCCGGAAGGAAGCGACGCAGAGGACAGGAACGGAGCAGCCGAGAAGCAGAAGCAATAAGGGGCAAGCAGACAATCGGAAGCGACAAAGCAGAAGAAAGGGGGCGCATCGAAGACGGCGTAGCGCTTCCGACCTACATCGAGGAGATCCTACAGCCGTTTTAGCCAAAAATGGACTTGATTTGGTCCCAAGAAGGAGACGCGGCTGTTGGCATAAGCAGAAATGGAGAAGACATTCTGATCGAGGGCGTCTTTGAGCTAGAAATGGAATGGCAAGTGTCGCCGGGGGAAGCCGAGAGGAAGAGATACTCCTCCTTCTTTGGGCGTTAAAAGGAAGCGAAGGGGAGAGAAGGAAAAAGGGCAGAGAACGAGACAGCCAGAGCAAGAGTTCCGGAGAGAGAGGGAGCGAGAGAACTGGGAGAAGTGAGAGAGAATAGAGATATGAGAAAGAGAGCGGAGAGCTTGCTCGTAGCTCGGCTGCTCCCAAATGTTGTGTCGCGTCAAACTCTCACGTGCATTTCTAATAGAGGTATTTTTCTATATGGACTTCTTCCAAGCCATACCTCACGTGACAGCGAAATTTATTTGATCGAAATTTAAACTTGGAGTCGCCACTAGTCATTTATGGTAGGTCGACTAGAAACCTAATTGTGGTACGGGAGAAATGCCGCAATCTTGAACGGCCATTGGCCATGAAGACACTTCGGCGAGCACTTTGCGAGCTCAGGGGAAGTTTGGCAATGGTGATCGAGGGGATTTTATGCGGTTTTAATGGCCAAAATGCAATCAAGAAACATGGAACACGATCAGAAATGATTTTTGAACATCTAAAGACACAGAATCGCAACAAAAATCGCAATAACAGCAAAACCGAATCAAATCACATTTTTGGAAATTTCTGGAAAATCATGATGACGAGCGAACTTTACCTTCTTTGGAAGTGGATCAAACTAGGCTTCCGAGTTGAATGATCGGCTTAAGTTTCTTCCTTAACACCTCTGCTTCACAACAGTGGTCTTGGAATCGATAGGGTGCTTTGGAAGCTTCGATTGAGAAGCAATTTCAGACTTTCGCGGATGACTTCGTCACAGGGTCACCGAACGTGGAGGATCACCAAAGGAGTCAATTTGCCGATATTTTCTCACCGGAGAAGACGCCAATCGCTCGACTCTAGGACCCTCAACACGTCTCTAACACACTCTCTCTCTCTTTCTCGCTCTTTCTCTCTCTTTTCTCTTTCTGGAATTTTTTCGAATAGCTTCTGTTCTTCTCTCTTTGTTTTTCTTCTTTTTTTGTTCTTCAAATTCCCGCTCGAAAATCCGTTGGAACTGGATGTGAATCCGTTGGAACTGGATGTGAATCCGTTTTTCTTGTTAACTGATGCTAGTTGGATAATATCCAGCTGGAAAATTTTATTAAAAGCGTGTATGTTTTCTAGAATTGATCAACAAACTCGCGAGTTTAAACGGTTTTTTTTTTGTTTTCGGGTTTCAGGCCATTCAAGCCGGGCGAGGAAGATGCACTGTTCGGGTCGGGTCGGGTTGATCCGCCCAATCCGGCAGTTTCGGTTTTGCGCAAATTTGCAAATTAAATCCGATTTCTGCCAAATTTTCGAAATTCAATCACAAAATCGAATTACCCATCATATTCCGAATCCAAAGATGTAATTTTCCCCAATTTGCATTATAATTGAACCCAAGATTTTCCTATTTTTATATTCGGGTTAATCGGATTTTCCTTAATTTGACATCCTAATGACTTGATTAGGCGAAACTGGTGCCAAAATTGAATTACCCACTCATGATTAACCCTAAAAATGTTGGTCTCACATTTCAGAAATTTCATTTCGGGCACAATTCCCAATTTAGGTCCAAAATTCTCAATTTTTGGGGATTTTTGATTTTTGATCCAAATTGTGAAATTGGACTGACCATTGTACAATTAAAGGCCCCAGGATCAATTGTTGTAAAGACACTAAGATCTAAAAGTGTCTAGAAAATATTTAATTTTATTTTTGGTTCAATTTGGATTTAATTTTGCCAAATTTTGGGAAAAACATACACCTGATTGAAATTTTCTAAAATTGAAAGTGTATTTATGAAATTAGATTTTAAATAAAATTATTGAATATTTTTATGGAATTTTCTAATTCCATTTACTATTTTTCTTGATTTTCTTGCTTATTTTGACTAAAAGAAATTCGGGAAAAATACAAAAAAATGCTAAAAAATTATTTTTTGTTTCAAAATAGGTTTCTAGGCTTGGCCAAGATTCCTAGACCTAATTTTGAAAATTTTTGAAAATATGACAAAAATAAGTTAAAAATTAAGTGTCAACAAATTGTTCGACGATTCCCGACCATGCCACTCGAGCCCACGGCCTCCCTTTCGTGTTTAAGGTGGGTCTCGTTTTTTTTTTTATATTTTTTCTTCGAAGGTCCTGAGCTATTTTCTCGATGATCCCGGCTTGGAGGTGTGCGAGGTGACCGAATGTACTCCGATCCATCGTGCTCACCACGTTCGCTGCCGTCGAGTCAAATAGGGAGTGCCGCAACGGCATCCCCCACCCCTGTTTCTACTTCTGTTCATTTGGCTCGCTGGCTAGAGCTCGAGGCCGTCCGGCTGGTGCGAGTTCCGGCCTGTGACGTCTCGTGTGTGCTTTTGCTTCTTCATGTGTCTGGTGTTGATGATTTCAGTCCGTCTTGGGCCTCGATTGAACTAAAAATTCCTCGTTTTTGTCGACGCTCGCAATGTGTTTGATTATATGCCTGAACCAACTCCTAAATCTAGCTTTGTGAAGGTTGCAACTTTTGGGGACGTCATACAGTCTCGGCGTGCCGCCGGTCGCCACAGCGGTCCGAGCATGGTCACGTAAAAGGAGCAAACAACTAGTCCCTTGTCGGGATCTGGCTGGTTTGTGGCTGCCCAGCCCCTCGTTGGGGTTTGGCAGTCTCACTCAGCCGCCGGTCACCATAGTGGTGACCTGGATGGAGGACGCCACTACCCCTTGGTGGAGTGGCGATGCGAGCCGAGGTGGTGGGTTGCCAGAGCTCCGGTAGGCCGGCAAAGTTGTGTCGGGCGGTGGCAGCGGATGCGACATTGAGCAGCGGCCGTGGAAGGTGAGGCCCTAGGCGCGATGTGGCGGCTGCGAATCGAGTCAATCGAACGGGTCGAACCGGGTATGGTTTCTAGCAAGTCAGGTCAGCGGCTCATGTCCAGGTTGAGTTCGTGGGTCGAAACCGGGTAGGATTTTGTTTGGTGTTTGGGCTCGGTTTTAAGTTTTTTACGTTTTAATGTTTTGGGCATTTTAATTATTAGAGTGGTTTTTTTTTTTTTTGTGTTGGCCTTTCGCGGATGGGTCAAGTTTGGAAATTGGTTTAATTTTTTTTTTGTCTTTTTATTTTTAGTGGGCTTTGGGCTTTTGTTTGTTTTAAAAATAAAAAATAAAAAATTTCGAGCTGGGCCATTTTTCTTTTTTGTTTTTTAATTTGCCAGACCGGGCTCAATAAATGAACCTGGTCTGGTTGTGGACCTGGGTCGGCGTGCCCGGGTTAGTCCTGATCTGGGTCGGATGTCGAGATTCGACCCAGATCTGTTTTATATTATTTTATTATTGTAATATTAAAAAAATTTTGAAAAATCAAAAAAATTATTTGGACTTTGGAATTGGTTTTTCTTGCCCTATTGTGTGATTAGTGTCATGTTTGATTGCACATTGCTTGGTTCACACACTTCGAATTGTGTGTTTGATTTAACCTTGCATGTAGTTGATTGGGCATGTTAGGGTGCAAATGGTAACTATTCTGTTCCAAAAATCAAATTCTTGCCGGAAATTAATTTCCAGAGGAGAAATCTGTTTGGTAAAACATGACTAATTCTACTCCAAAAATTAATTTATGGAATAGAAATCTATTTTTATTTATTTTTATTTTTTTGGGCACCTCAAAAAATATAAATTTCACTCAAAGTGGGTGCCTAAAGGTATTCTAAGCCATTTTGTGAAGATTTGAATTTTTTTATATTTGAATTTTTTTGGCACCTCAAAAAAAATTAAATTTCACTCCTAGTAGATGCCCAAAGATATTCTAAGCCATTTTGTGAAGTATTTAAATTTTTGGGCACCTCAAAAAAATTAAATTTCACTCAAAGTGAATGCCCAAAGGTATTCTAAGCCATTTTGTGAAGTTTTAAAATTTTTGATTTTTTTATTTTTTTGGGCACCTCAAAAAAATTAAATTTCACACAAAGTAAGTGCCCAAAGGTATTCTAAGCTATTTTGTAAAGTTTTGAAATTTTTAATTTTTGAATAAAATTCACCAAATTTCCTATTTCCCCGAAATCTAGCTTTTTTTTATTTTTTGGAAATTTTTATGAATTTTTCTGGAATTTTTCAATTTTTATGCATTTTCTAAAAAAAATTAGTGAGAAACAGAGAGAAAATAGGGAGAATGCATTTTGGAAAAGAGTATCTTCTCTTTTTCTTGCCCAAAACTCATTCTGGAATCAAAAATGCATTCTGGAATCAAGTATTTTTAACAAATGCATTTTTATTCCAGAATGCAAAAATTGCTCCAGAATGCATTTCGAAAATTTTTTAACAAATACATTTCTGTTCCGAAATCCATTTTGGAGCAAAATTTCTACTCTAGAATGGATTTCATGCGCACCCTTAGGTTTTTGTGTTGATTGTTGCTTTCCCTAGCTTGGTTAGGAATCGAATTTTGAGACTCCCGATTAGTGTGAACACGTTAGGCAGTAATTGAACAAGGTTAGGTACCAAAATGGCATTAATTGGTCAATTAGTGTAATTAAGCCCCCGTACCCATTGAATCTTTAGTTCGTAAAAGTGAAGCATTTCTCTCATGCTTCACTTGGGTGTCTAATTGACCGACCAAAAATTGATTAGTGGTGACTCCTAAATGAAATTAATTTGCATGTTAACAACTTAAACTTAAGTTGTGAATTAGTATGGGCTTGGGAGAACTCGAGCTAGGTTTAATTTAGTAATCCATTAACCTAACTCTTTAGGCGGCAGGGCTGGTTCGGGGAGGTCGTGATAGCTTGGCAACTTTGCTAGGGACTTTCATAGTGGGCTTAGGCTGTTTATCTTGTTCAAATACATTCCTAGCATGAATGTTTTTGCCATTGACCCCTTATTTTGCAGGTTTGGGATTTAGGAAATGAATGTTTATTTTTTTGGATGCTTAAAGCATTGTTTGCTTATAAATTGTTGTGCATGCTTTAGATGTTTTAGCACTATACTATTACACACACAACCATGCTGTCAGGCCTGGGCCGCGATAGGACGCTTTAGGATGGTGTTAAGAAAGATACAACCTCGAACGCGAGACTGCGATATAGAAGTTGCCTTTTTTCTCCCCGAAAATTCTTTCTTGGTGTCGTAAGTGTTTATCCTTGTCCACGAGACCACATGACTATATGATATCTCTTTTAACTGAGTCGGAGTTAAGAGGACTTGATACCAACGCGAGACTGCGAGGGTCAAATCGCCCTCTTAGCTTCACCTTGTTAAACTGTCTAGATAGAAAGCGAGCCTCACTTTTCATGCGTGTGTCTCTATGTTTGCCATGGCTTTCGATAGAGTAAGCTTTTATCTCTCCTATTATGCAATTCATTTATTTCCTTTTGTTGGTCCATGGTAAATTAGGTCGATCATTAGTCTCAATTTATATACGATGGGAAGAGCCGATGTCCAATTCATTTCCACTCCCAAGACAGAGCTCATAGCGTGATGGGATTAGTTAGATCAAAATGGCCAAAGACAGGTCGAGGCAAGGATTGGCCGTCTCCTCCCATTACTCAGTATTAACATCCATTCCAGAGTTACGCAAGCAATACCGCACTTTTGATGCCCTCAAACATCAACCTTCATATTTGGTGAGTTTAAGCTAACTTCCACCTTGGAAGAATATAGCATTACTATTGAAATGTCTTTTGGAACTGAGCTTGTCAAGCCACCCATAGGTAAAGATCCCATGTCCGAGTTGTCACAATTTTTGAGAGTTAGGGCCGAGGTGATAAGGAAGTTTGTTAAGGCTAATTGTTACGCGTGCCCATTCTTGTTTTTGGCCAAGTGCTTTTCAAATCAATCGATGACTCAAAAGAGTAGGATTTTTATTTTAGCATTTGTCGGGCTCATCATTTTTTCTTATCGTAAAAATGCCATAAATCCTTCAATTGCTTGGGTGGTCAAACATTTGTATGTCGGATTAAACTATGTCAACATGATTTTAGCCGAAACATTTTTGTCCCTTAACCGTTTTAAACAAAACAGAGAAAAAATCATGCGAGTTTCCTCGGAAATTTTGCAAATATGGTTTCTTTCTCACATAAGGGGATTTGGGCACCTTATGCAATTGTTTCAAATAGATGAGTTTAGGCACCAAATATAAAGGTTCTAGATCTTAGAGAAGCATTCCCCTGACAAAAAATATTCCCGTTGGATAAATTTCCTAAAAGACCCCGAACCCAAGGCATTTCTATGGCATGTTAAATGGTTCCAAGTTGAGGAAGCCTGCTTCGCTCACAAGTTTGTTAACCCGATCCTGCTGCTCGGTCTCTCTGGTGCCACTTCCTATTACCCATACAGGGTGACCCGCAAATACCGAGCTTTTCAAGAGATTCCACCACCTCTCAAAATGGAGATGTTTTAGGCTCGCTTCACTTGCACGGACGACGACTACTTCAACGAAATTCATGCCATGGAGATTGCATGGAGCAAATGCCGTCCTGAAAGAATTGTCGTGCCTAATAAATTGAATAAGGAAGAAGAGATCTACCATGCCTCCACATTCTACATCCGCAATCACTGAATTCTGACCATTCTACGACCGCTAGTCCCGGAAGTGACTGACAAGCCCACCTAGAAAGTGCAAATTGAGCATCTTGAAAAGATGGTGGAAATGGACAAGACTCGCATCTCGAGGTTAACTCAAGAAAACAATCGGCTCCGCAAAGCCGTGGGTTCCCCATCGCATATAAAATTTGTCCTGAGAAGCTTGACATGACACTTTCACTTAATTCGTCACCCTCATTTCATGTTTAGGAGGTTCTGTTGCTTTTCTAATTTCAATACTTAGGGAATTCTGTTCTTCTTATGTTCTAGAAGTTTCATGTACTTCCTTAGCTTTCAATGTTTAGGTAATTTCTTTCTTTCTAATTTCGAGGCTTATGAATCATTATGTACCTTCTTTGTTTCAATGTCAAGGGAATCTCATTTTCTAATTTCAATATTAAGGAGTTATCATTTATCGTCTATAATGTCTAAAAATTCCAAAATCTCAATGTTAGAAAATTTTCTCTTGAGGGACATAAAATGCCTAGACCATTGCCAAGGGCCGACCTTCCATATGAATCTTGTGCTTATGTATGCTCATTTTTCAGGTAATCGCAAATCGTCTGTATTCACCAAATTGAGCTCGTTCAACGCACGAAGAGAGGAATTGAGAGACCAAGAGGCTGAAGAAAGAGATCTTCTAGTGATCGCGGTGTCCACACTGAGTCTGACAACCCGCCAATGCTCCCTTCCTCCATCAAGACAAAGCTATAGCTTCGAGGCAATCACCGATTCGGACACAATCAAGGGCCACGCAAATGAATATCGAGGACCAAAACGCCCGTTTTGCCGCTCTCAACGATGAGATCAATGATCTTGAGGCTTAGCTCACTCAATTCGCCAATGATACAAGGGTCACATTAGCAGCACCAAATGCTGGTCAAGTCACACCTCAAGCTGTCCCTGAGCCCGTTGAAGAACCTGTGAGAGGAAATATTGTTAAGGAGGCATTGGGTTCTATACCTGTAGTGGTCAAACTAGACCCTATTTCGGAAGCCATCACTGACTGTTTGGATGAAGAACACAACAAAAGGTTCGCGGAGATAGAAGACAAACTCTGTGCGCTACGAAAAGCACATGATTGAGGATCTGTTTCGATATGCACCGATGAGCTTAACTGAGAAGTCAAGATTCCCGATTTCACTAACTATGATAGGATTGGAGACCTAAAGATCCACTTGAAGTACTATTTGAACATAATGGTGAGGTATGTCCAGAATATCTCATTAATGGTTTAGACTTTCCAAGAGAGTCTGACGGGGCCTGCATTGCAATGGTACGTGTTGTCAGAGCCCGAGAAGTCTGAGAAGTGGGAAGAGTTAGCTGAGGCATTCATCCTGCAATACAAGTACAACACTGAGATAGTCCCCACGCGTGAAGTGTTGACTCAAACTGAAAAGAGAAGAAGTGAGTCCTTCAGAGCCTTCGCTCAAAGATGGCGTACTCTCGCCGCTCAAGTTCAACCCTCGCTCAGTGAATGAGGTACTAGATCTTTTCCTTAAAGCCTTACCTAATGATTTCTATTTAAAGTTGATGGGTTCTGGATGCTTGACCTTCTCTTAGCTGGTAGATGTTGGAGAGAGGATAGAGGGGGCCATGCGTGATGGTAGATTGAACGAAGGAACTAGTCGGAAGGTCCCAAATAGAAAAGAAAAGCATATGGAGATCGAGTATGTACAAGCGCCAGTTGCGACGAAGCCCCTTGCCTCATCCTCTCAAGGCCCCTCTGTGTTTCGAGAGAGGGCATATCGAAATCATGAATTTAAAAGCAGAGTACTGAGGCAGTTCATTCCCCTGCCTAGGCCACTCTCCAAGTTGTTGCCATGCTGTTAAAAAGGGGAATGATAGTTAAAGAAGTGCCTTGGGATAATCCTCCAAGATTCCTCGGGTTCGATTTGTCAAAGTCTTGTGAGTTCGATAGAGGCGAAAAGGGTCATGATGTGGACAACTGCTTCATTCTTAAGATCAAGGTTCAGAATCTGCTCAACAAAGGCATTTTATCCTTTAAGGATCCACCCCCTAATGTTCAACAAAACTCGTTGCCTAATCATGCTGATAATGTCAATGTGGTTATTGAGAAAGGTGATGAGAGTAAGCAAACCTTTAATGTAAATGTTCATAGACTTTATAAATTACTAGTGTCAACTGGACACTTTAAAGATGAGGAGGATATTTCGATAGAAGAAAAATTAAAATGTATCACTCGGATGATGGACATGGGAGTAATCTATAATATGAAGGAAGATAATATGACGGCCATGACTGCTGTTATTAACTCATTTTGTGAGAAGGAGTCGGAGAAGACACCTGTTGAGCCTACAAAAACTAACGAGCCAATTAATGAGGGTGTGTCGGAGAGTCTAATTGTGACCAATAGTGAATGAGAGAATTCATATGATGATCTTGGGCCTCAAGCTAGCAATATAGATTGGAATCATGAGTTCATAAAACTCGCTCATGAGAATGAAGAAGTGGTTGACATACTGGGTCAACCTAGCAGCAAATTTGACTATCTTGTGAAGTATTCACCGCCACCCAGTTTCTTCATCGATCCCAAGGATGTTATTCCTAATGGGTGGGGAGGTATGGATGACCCACTTGAGCCTGAGGAGGAGATGATCAACATGATCACCCCTGTGGTCATCGACCTACTGGTCCAATAAGATCTATCAGATCCCGATGAACGAGATGCCGAACGTGTAGTCATCGACCTTATGGCCAAAGAGTTCACTACCCTAGAGGTTGATGATTGTGTCATGGAATCGATAGTGATTGAACTCTCGCCCGAGGATGAAGAAGACATAATAGTGAAAATGGCCTCTAGTTACGATGCTAACGCGGTCCCTTAGAGTTACAAGGTGAATGAAATCAATACTGTCACTCGCTCTGGTCGATGCTATGATCCTACCAAGGTGATTGAGAAAAAGGCTGTTTCAAATGAAGAAGCCGAACAGTTTTTAATACTGGCGAATTTGATGTTATCAATCAGTTGAGAAAGATGCTAGCCCAGATATCACTCCTGGATCTTTTCAAATCCTCCGAGAAACATAAAAATGTACTACTTAAGGTTCTAAATGAAGTACATGTTCCCGAAGCTATCAATGACACACAATTGGAGGAGTTTGTTGGGTCTATCTTGCTGAAAAATAAGATTTCTTTTGCCGATGAAGATTTTCCTCCAGAAGGTCGCAATCATACTAAGGTGCTACTTATTTTAGTTAAGTGTCGTGATGAGATAGTGGCAAGAGTGCTAATTGACAATGGGTCTGCATTAAACATTTGCCCACTTGCCACCCTTCGTTGTCTGGGAGTGAATGAAGAGAAAGTTTTGGTATCTAAATCTATCATTCGTGCTTTCGACGGTATGAAAAAGGCAGTAATTTGTGAGGTTGAGCTTGAACTACTAATTGGTCCAGTCCTTTTTCTGGTCAGCTTCCAAGTCCTAAATATTTCTAGTGCCTTCAATTTTCTACTAGGACGACCTTGGATACACACTGTCAGAGCCGGACCGTCGAGCCTGCACCGAAAGGTCAAATTCATCATGGATGGGAAGCTGGTAACTGTTCATGGAGAAACTAATTTTAAGGTCTTTCACTACACTGTGATCCCATACGTAGAACCCGAAAACAAGGTTGAATCAAGTTATCAAACTTTGGAGTTAGTCTTGATGGTCCATGTGCTTGTCGGAACCATCATGCGAGACCTGGAAATGGCTAAGCCTTCAATCATGTTGAGCAAGGTGTTGCTTAAAAATGGTCATGTCTTTGGAACCAGCCTTGGACTGCATGGCCAAGGTATCAAAGAACCCCTTTAGGTCTTCAAGTGGCGTAAAAGTACAGGTCTAGGTTATCATGGATGCGATTTTGGTGGTTGAGATAACATGGAGGACAAGGCAGTTTTAGAGGTCGAGGTCAGCAAGGGGGCCGTGGTGGTCTTGGAGGCTATACTAATTATGGTGGCCAAGGAAGCAATAAAGACCGTAATGACTACGGTCGCCTAGCTAATCATGGAAGTTACGGAGGTCGGGGGAGTTTATTTAGGTCAGGAGAAGGTTGGAAGGGCTTACTTCTTCCGGAATTGAAAGAGACATTCTCGAGTCCACCTAAGCTGCTATAGGAAGAGGAGGCCGTTCTTGGCCTAGTTAATTTATTCGGGAGAAAGTTTGCTCGCGCTATCATGGAAAATGAAGAGGCCGAGCCCTCCACTGCCATTGCCAACCCTTCTGAGTAGGGATGCCGCTTTTCTTTCCTGTTTTGCCTTGTTTAAGTTTATGTTCACCCATTCCATGGGAAGTCTATTTAGATCTAGGGGTTGTTTCTCTTTGTAATCAAGGTCTTGGACTGTGAGTCGTTGGTCCAAGACCTCAAGTCATGTAAACGGTCTCATCTTGTTAATGAAATAATGATAATGTTTTATTAAGGACATGTGGAAGTACCCAAACCAGACTGATGATGTTGCTTTGAGGCTTGGACTTCCGCACACTTCCTAATTTCCAAAATCATTTGCGGATGGGGATGTCCAAGGATATGAGGATGGATCCCGCATTTTCAAAATTTCTTTCAAAATGATTTCAAAATGCATGCATATATCATTAGTCGCAATAACATTTGCCAATTTAATCACTAACATTTTTTGTGGCATCTCAAGCATAACATTTTATATGATCATGATAGGTATATATGTGAGTCGGATTTGCTTGACAAAAATTCCTCTGGGACCAATGATGACAAGGATGACTATGATTGGAAAGGCATCAAACAAGATTCGATTTGGCACGAAAAGTTTAAGCCGTTGACCATGGAGCCTACAATCACAATAAATCTGGGCGATCCGGAGAATGTTAGAGAAATCAAGATTGGAGCTAGCCTTTTCGAAATCAAGACTAGAATGATGGTCGACCTTTTAAAAGAATACCAAAATGTGTTTGCATGGTCATATGTGGATATGCCGAGGTTAGATAGGGAAATTGTAGAGCATGCTCTCTCCACTGATCCGAGTATCTCGCCTAAGAAACAAGGCTCAAAGGAACAAAACCCAAATTATCCAAGAAAATTGAAGAAGAAGTCATGAAGTTGTTGAAAGTAGGCTTCATAGAAATGTCACACTATTCTGATTGGATCGTCAATGTAGTCTCTGTTATGAAGAAGGATGGTCGGGTCAGGGTTTATATTGATTACCGTGATCTGAATTGAGCAAGTCCAAAAGATGACTTCTCACTACCTCATATTGATGTGTTGGTCGACAGTACCACGAAATTTGAGTTATTCTCTTTTATGGATTAGTTTTCTGGTTACAATCAAATTCGGATGAAAGAAGAAGATAAAAGTAAGACCTCATTCATTACCCTTAGGGGGACCTTTTGTTACAAGGTAATGCCTTTCGACTTGAAGAATACCTGGGCAACGTACCAAAAAGCAATGGTCACCCTGTTCCACGATATGATGCATAAGGATATAGAGGTCTACGTAGACGATATGATTGCCAAATCCAAGCATGGAGAGGACCATATTGAGGTGTTGCGGAAGTTGTTTGATCGACTTCGAAGGTTCAAGCTAAGACTTAACCTTGCCAAATGTGTGTTTGGGGCAAAGTCTAGGAAACTATCAGGGTTCATGGTCAATAATTGAGACATTGAAATTGACCCGTCAAAGGTTAAGACCATTTATGATTTAAAACCTCCTTCAACTGTTAAAGAGGTTCGGAGTTTGCTAGGGAGACTAAACTATGTGGCAAAATTTATTTCTCAATTGTCTGAGACGGCTAAACCTTTTTTCAAGCTCTTGAAGAAGAACACCAAAGTTAAGTGAGATACCGATTGTCAAGAGGCATTTGAGAAAATAAAAGAATATCTTTCTTATCCGCTGGTCCTGGTACCACCTATCCCTAGAGTGCCATTAATACTCTATCTGACTATTCATGATGAATCATTAGGAGTCATGCTAGCTCAGAAGAGACCAAGTGATGACAAAGAATGTGTGATATACTATCTCAGTAAGAAATTTACTTTATCTGAAATAAATTACCTTGGAGTTGTGAAAACATGTGTGGTTTTGGTGTGGGTGTTACACCACTTATGCCAATACACACTCCATCATCGGATTCTGCTTGTAATTGAGAATGATCTCACCAAATACCTACTGGAAAAACCTGCGTTGGTCAGAAAGTTAGCAAAATGGTAACTTCTAGTGTCCGAATTCGATGTCCACAACATAGTGTAGAAATCCATCAAGGGAAAAGCCATAGCTGACATGTTGGCAGAAAACGTCGAAAGGTCAGAAGGCCATGATCAGTTAGGTCCCATAGAGGAGCGCGTTTCGGAGATACTAAATGATAAGTGGACTATGTACTTTGATGGTGCCGTTAACCTAGTTGGTTCTGGGACTGGGGCAGTTCTTATCTCCTCGATGGCTCAACATCTACCTGTAGCTACCAAGTTAGTATTCCCTTGTACCAACAATATCTCAGAATACGAGACTTGCATACTTGGATTGCAGCTGGCTGTCGACATGAAAGTTAGGAAACTGCAAGTCTACGGCGATTCCGCCCTTATCATTCTTCAGACAGAGGGCCAATGGTGAACTTGTGACTCCAAATTGATTCCTTACCACGAATTTCTTGAGGAGTTAATAAATGAATTTGAGGAGATTTATTTTGAGTATTTACCTCAATCGTAGAATCAGTTTGCCGACGCCCTAGCCACATTGTCATCAATGCTACAAGTCATGGAAGGGTTAGACATCGAACCACTGAAAATTGAAATACTGACATGTCCGGCTTACTTTTCGGCAATCGCAGATGAATCTAATGAGAAGCCGTGGTATCACGACATCATGAACTATCTTCAAAAGGGTGAATACCCTCCTGGAAGTGAACTAGCAGATCAGAAATACATAAGGAAGCTAGCGTCGAAATTCTTCATCAGTGGCAATGCTCTTTACAAGAGGTCTTCTGACTCAATTTTATTGAAATGCGTCGATGCCAAAGAAACTAATCAGTTGATGAGGGAAATTTATGAAGGAGAATACGATCCGCACATGAATAGTTATCTTTTGGCCAGAAAAATCATGAAACTGGGTTACTTATGGATGGTTATGGAGGCTGACTGTATTTGACATGTTCATTATTGCCATCGATGACAAATCTATGCAGATAAAATCAATGTACCATCAAATGATTTGCGTCAAATGTCCGAGTCATGGCCATTCTTAATGTGGGGGATCGATATGATTGGGCCAATTAATCCTAAGGCTTCCAATGGACATCGTTTCATCTTGGTAGCCATTGATTACTTCACCAAGTGGATTGAGGCGAACTCATATACCAATGTCACCGCTAAGAATGTAGCCAAGTTCATTCGCCATGACATCATCGCTCGCTACGGAGTCCCGGAGGCGATCATTACTGATAATGGCTCAAATCTGAACAACAAGGTGGTAGATGGCTCACTCGACGAGTTTCATATTCGTCACATGAATTCCTCACCTTACCGCCCGCAAATGAATGGGGCTGTGGAGGCAGCCAATAAGAACATAAAAAAGATCTTGTCGAAGACTGTCGACAATTATCAAGACTGGCATGAACGACTGCCTTATGCATTGATGGCATATCGAACTTCGACATGGGCAACTCCTTTCTAACTCGTTTATGATATGGAAGCAGTCTTACTCGTAGAAGTCGAAATCCCTTCATTAAGGATTCTCTCATAAGCTGAGCTCTCTGAGGAAGAGTGGACTCAATAGAGATGGGATCAGCTGAAAATGATCGATAAGAAGAGGCTAAAGGCTTTATGTCATTGTCTATGCTACTAAAAGCGAGTCGCAAAGTCCTTCAATCGCAAAGTCCGACCTCTACATTTTGAAGCCGGAGATTACGTGCCAAGGAAAGTGCTATCCCTCACACCAGAATTAGGTGGGAAGTTCACCCCTAATTATGAGAGTCCATATGTCGTTAAAAAGGTTCTACCTAGGGGTGCCTTAATTCTTATAAAAATGGATAGTTAAGAGTTGTCAAATCCTGTAAATGCCGATTCGATGAAAATGTATTTTCCTTAAATGAAATCCGAGGCCTGAGAGCCATTTTCGATGCAATCCGAATCACTGTAGGTTATTCACGTCATACATATCATGCATACATGCACACATGTTTACTTTATAGGTCCCAAACAATCCGCAAATTGATCCACAAACGACTGAACTACTTTGGCAAGCATCCAACGAGCCAAATGCGAAGGAGGGGGTTACCAAGTCACTAAGCCGCAGGTAAGTACCCTTTTTCTTAATGCTAAAAGAAGATTGAACGGAAAGTTTGTTTAAAAAACAAAAGAAAAAAGAAAAAAAGGTTTTTGGCAGGTTTGAGAAAAACAAGCATAAAATTAGAAATTGTGAAAATAAACTTTTCAAAAAAATGTTGAATATCATCCTTGTCCAAAGTTGTCTCGATGCTCGGTGGAACATTCGTTTTGAATCAAAATTCCCTATAGAAATCAATCAACTCAGGTGATCTTGGCGAAATAAGAGGAAGTATATTAATCATGTCAAGCGAGAAGCACTTAGAATGAAGAAAGGCAAACCATTCCTAAACACGTCCTATAAGCACTTTGTGAGTTGAGTGCAAAAAATCGTGTTTTAGGACGAGAGATTCATTCGCAAATAATACATGGATTAAAATGAAAAGAGGCATTTCTTTCATCCATTTTACACACGACAGGCAATCATAGTTAAGCCCCTTCGAGCCTTCTCATGTGAAGAATTTCACCCTTGTCAAAAATCACCCCACAATGGAGTAAGTTTGGAGGTTTTGGTTGACATTCTTTGGAGGAAAAGATGAGAAATATTTCGTTACTCCTACTTACATTAATCTTTGGTGGTAACTTCAAACGAGTCCTTATAGAAGCTCAAAGCATCCCAAAACAAAGAACATTTCTTTCTCTACCTAAATACTCATACCCTTCGTCTAACCAAGTTAAGCCTGAACATTCATTTCAAAAACCCAAGTGGTAATTATTTCCCCATACTGGAGCAAGGCACATGATTTTCCAAAGCAATTGGCGCTCGTGCGACAACGCATAAAAAAAAAACCTCGAAAGTCCTGAGAGCTTAAAAGGTTCAGATGAGCAAAAGAAAACTAAGGGACATGAAAAAGCAATGTGCCTGGTAAAAGCAAGGCCAATGCCCGTAAAAAAATGTGTCAAAAGAAAAATGCTTACATGAAAGAAAAATCATTGAAAAGGTGAAAGCCATTAGAAAAAGAGCAAAGCTCTTATGTTGAAATGATTTGCCAATAGACTCTTGAGACGAGTTAAGGAGTCTATGCCTTTTGAAAAGGCGAGATGATATGGTAATGATGCCACGATAATCATCAGCTCTTAAATTTTTCTAAAAAACTCAAGCCTTTTAAGCCTTTCACTGAACCAATCTTACAACCCTTTCCAAAGTCTCTCATGATTGGGATGGTTCGAGCTAAAGTCTGGACTTCCAAAGAAGCTACCGCTTGAAGAAGTGGGGGCGAGGTTATCTTACCTCATCTTAAGGTTTATTGACTTGCGAACTTGGCGGAGATGCTGATCCATAATTATTTCATTTCTTAGCCGATAATGTTTATCCTTTGTTGAAACTATGACCAAACCTGCATTACAGTCCTTAAAAGACCTATGCAGTTGGTCATGTGTACTTATGCGAATGATTCTCGAAGCCTTCGATACTGATAGTGCGAGGTACATCAAGAATCAAACTATTTCTCACATCAATGGATGGGATCAAATAACCTTCTTGAGAGTAGGTGAGAAGCCATTTTCGACTAAGGAGCTCTTGTTTGACATACTTAATGAGCCCTTTTTATGAGGCAAGACCATTTTGCCAAAATTGGTCTCTCGAGGGAATTTGAGAATTGGTGATATTTTCCAAACTCGATGGCAATTATATGATATTGAATGATGCCAAATGTTTGTTAGACAATTGAAATCAGCTTAAATTGCTTATATAATCAACACTTCCTCAGTGATGATTTTCTTTTGATAGTGTCTTTCATGACATTCGAATGATAATGATCTCGCTTAGTATGCTTTCCTTACCAAGGAACCTATTATAACATATTCCGTTAGATATGCAGTGGCCATTTCAAAATCTTTTTGCTTGATATATTTACAACCTCAGAATTGCGTGGCGAGCTTTTGTGGTTCGGAGCACCTCTTCGACTTGGCGAGCTTTCATAGCCTAGAGTCTTTTTCTTTGCACGGTGAGCTTCTGCAGCTCGGAGTACCCCTTCGACCTGGCAAGCTTTCGCAGTCCAGAGTCTTTTCCTTTACATGGTGAGCTTTTGCAGTCCAGAGCACTCCTTCGACTTGGCGAGCTTTCACAGCTCAAAGTCTTTTTTTTTGCACGATGAGCTTTTGCAGTCTGGAGCTCCCTTTCGACTTGGCGAGCTTTCGTAGCCCAAAGTTTTTTCTTTGCACGATGAGCTTCTGCAGCCCAGAGCACCCCTTTGACCTGACGAGCTTTTGCAACCCAGAATCTTTTTCTTTGCACAGTGAGCTTCTGCAGCTCGGAGCACTCATTCGACTTGGCGAGCTTTTGTAGCCCAGACTCTTTTTCTTTGCACGGTGTGTTTTTGCAACCCATAATACCTTGTCAGCCTAGCGAGTATTCGTAGCCCAGAGTTTATTTCTCTGTATAGTAAAACTTTATTTACCCAAAAAAAAACATAAAAAAATATAAAAAAATCAATAAAAAAAAGAAATCAATCATCTCTCATGTGTCTTCCCATGCCTTCTATGAATAAAATTTTAGTGTCTCTTATCTTTGAAAGGAACCTCTTCAAGCTCTCATTCAAAGAGGGGCAGCTATTGACATATAAATCCTGCCAAATCATTTAGGGTCTTGTTGCATAGAAAAACTAGGGATTAATTTTTAACCCCTAAATCAAAAATATTTTCATGGCATATAGACATTAGGTTCATTTACGTTAATAGGGCCTATTAGAACATGTTTTTCTTATTTATTTTAAAAAAAATCTATTGAAAAATCTGTCTGGTTCGATTGAATCGATCCAATCCGGCCCTATTTGTTTCGTCTCTCCTCGTCAGGGCCTGGCCTAGCCCAGCCCATCTTCTTTCCCCTTTCATCCTCCACGCCTCTGAGAAGCTAGAGGGAAGCAACGCAGAGGATAGGAACGGAGTAGAACGCAGCAGCCGAGAAGCAGAAGTGACAAGGGGCAAGTAGACAACCGGAAGCGACAAAGCAGAAGAAAGGGGATGCATCAAAGATGGCGTAACGCTTCCGACTTGCATCGAGGAGATCCTATAGCCGTTTTAGCAAAAAACGGACCTGATTTGGTCCCAAGAAGGAGACGCGGCTACTGGCATAAGTAGAAATGGAGAAGACGTTTTGATCGAGGGCGTCTTTGAGCTGGAAACAGAATGGTGAGTGTCGCCGGGGGAAGCCGAGAGGAAGAGATACTCCTCCTTCTCTGGGCGTAAAAAGGAAGGGAAGGGGAGAGAAGGAAAAAAGGGCAGAGAGTGAGAGAGCCAGAGCGAGAGTTCCGGAGAGAGAGGGAGCGAGAGAATGGGGAGAAGTGAGAGAGAACAGAGATCTGAGAAAGAGAGAGGCGAGCTTGCTCGTAGCTCGGCTGCTCCTGAATGTTGTTCGACGATTCCCGGCCATGCCACTCGAGCCCATGGCCTCCCTTTCGAAGGTCCTGAGCTATTTTCTCGATGATCTTGGCTTGGAGGCGTGCGAGGTGACCGGATGTACTCCGATCCATCGTGCTCACCACGTTTGCCGCCGTCAAGCCAGATAGGGAGTGCCGCAATGGCATCCCCCTCCCCTGTTTCTGCTTCTATTCATTTGGCTCGCTGGCCGGGGCTCGCAGCCATCCGGCTGGTGCAAGTTCCGGCCCATGATGCCTCATGCGTGCTTCTGCTTCTTCATGTGTCTGGTGTTGATGATTTCAGTTCATCTTGGGCCTCGATCAAACCAAAAATCCCTCATTTTCGTCAACGCTCGCAATGTGTTTGATGATATGCCTAAACCAACTCCTAAATTTAGATTTGTTTCGCTGCAACTTTTGGGGATGTCAGATGGTCTCGCTGTGCCGCCAGTCGCCACGGCAGTTTAAGCGTGGTCACGAAAAGGAGCAAATAGCCAATCCCTTGTCGAGATTTGGTTGGTTCGCAGCCGCCCAGCCCCTCGTCGAGGTTTGGGCAATCTCGCTCAACCGCCGATCACCATGGCAGTGACCCGGACGGAGGACGCCACTACCACTCGGTGGAGTGGTGATGTGAGCTGAGGTGGTGGGTTGCCGGCGCTCTGGCAGGTTGGTAAAGACAAGTCATGTCGGGCGTTGTAGCAGGCGCGACGTTGAGCAGCGGCCGTGGAAGGCGAGGCCTTGGGCACAATGTGGCGGCCGCGAACAGGGTCGGTCGAACGGGTCAAATCGGGTAGGTTTCCAGTGAGTCGGGTAGGCGGCTCACATCCAAGTCTAGTTCACGGGTCGAAACCAGGTAGGGTTTTATTTGGTGTTTGGGCTCAGTTTTAAGTTTTTTATGTTTTAATGTTTTTGGGCCTTTTAGTTATTAGAGTGGTTTTTTTAGGTGTTGGCCTTTCGCCGATGGGTCGAATTTAGAAATTGGGCTAAATTGTTTTTTTTGTCTTTTTATTTTTAGTGAGCTTTGGGCTATTGTTTTTTTTAAATAAAAAATAAAAAATTTAGGGCTGGGCCATTTTTTTTTTTTAATTTGCTAGATCTGGCTCAATAAATGAACTTGGTCAGGTCGTGGACCCGAGCCGGCATGCCCGAGCTAGTCCCGATCCGGGTCGGATGTGGAGTTCCGTCCCATATCCATTTTATATTCTTTTTTAAATATTATATTATTATTTTAATATTAAATTTTAAAAAAAATTAAAAAAAATTTCGAAAAATTAAAAGATTTATTTGGACTTTGGAATTGGTTTTCTTGCCCTATTGTGTGATTGGTGTCATGTTTGATTGCACATTGCTTGATTCACACACTTCGAATTGTGCATTTGATTTAACCTTGCATGTAGTTGATTGGACATGTTAGGTTCTCATGTTGATAGTTGCTTTCCCTAACTTGGTTAGGAATCGATTTTTGAGACTCCCGATTAGTGTGAACACGTTAGGCGGTAATTGAACAAGATTAGGTACTGAAATGGCATTAATTGGTCAATTAGTGTAATCAACTCCCTGTACCAATTGAATATCTGGTTCATAGAAGTGAAGCATTTCTCCCATGCTTCACTTGGGTGTCTAATCGACCGATCAAAAATTGATTAGTGGCGACTCCTAAATGAAATTGATTTGCATGTTAACAACTTAAACTTAAGTCGCGAATTGGTATTGGCTTGGGAGAGCTCGAGTTAGGTTTAATTTAGTAATCCATTAGCTTAACCCCTTAGGCAGCGGGGCCGGTTCGAGGAGGTCGCGACAATGAACAAAATATTACTAGGGATGACCCATAAAATGCTCTTTAATACTAGTATGGTTAGGAGAATCCTAGCACATGCACTTATTATGGTGAGCTATCTAATGAATAGATCTTCATCGACTATGATTAGATGTCGGACTCCCGAAAAAGTGTGATCAGGTAACGTTATTGGTTATTATGTTATTAGAATATTTGTTTGCCTATGTTGTGTTCGACTTAGCGATGGTAAACTTGATGGAAGGGCAATAAAGTGCATATTCCTAGGTTATGCACAAGGTGAGAGGGGTTATCATTTGTGGTGCCCAAAATTAAATTTGCTTGTTATTAGTAGAGATGTTACATTTGACGAGTTTTCAATACTTTTGGCTATGATGGATTATATCAATGTTTATATGGATTTGAATGGTGTTTAGCTTGAGGTGGAGTTGCAACCAGAAAGTCCTAAGGTAGAGGGTGCTAGCAGAGTAATCAACACAGATGATGCTTGTACTGTGGTGGAGCATGTAGAGCTAACGGTTGCTATAACTGCTGATATAGACAAGGTACATGTTTGATCTCCTAATAGATATGGATTCAATGATGGTCTTGCTTTATCCGTGGTAGAGGAGGTTATGTCTGCGAATTTTTGTGGAGTAGTTAAAGGTGTAGGTGCAATTGGTATTCTAATGAGGTTTTCGATTACAACGAAGTTCAGGCGAGACTTAGATTTGGAAGATGGCTATGGCGGTTGAGCCTATTAAGGCTATGGGAGAGTAGCAATGAATTTTCTATTCTTTAGAGAAGTGACTTGTGATATGACTAAAACGTCGAGTCAAGACGGAGATTGTTAAATATGTCTCGAGTTTGAGCTCGATAGACGAAACATGTGCCGAGATTAATTGTTCTTGTTGGAGGTCTGAATATTCCGAATTGGATATTTTATGGACATTCAAAATTGAGCAATACATAGACTCTTCTAGATTGGGAAGTAAATTAAGAGGAGGGCACACAAAATATACTGGTAGTCCGAAGATTACTACAATCGGCAAAAGAAAGTCAAAAGAAGAAAGTCCAAACTTGTACTTTATTGACCGAATACAGGATTTCCTAATCCATGAAGTCGGCCGCTGTTTCGGTGTTTCCATTGTAAATGTTCACTTTTCTGATTGTGGGATTATTAGTGCAGAGAAGCGCCTTATGTGAGTGCTTGGTGTGCTGCGGTTGATGAACGTAGAAGGATTTTCGTTGTTTTGTGTTGCATCCAATTGGATCTACTTCTTGGGAATTTCATCCGAGAGAACAAGTGTTCGAAGTCGCAATTTAAATCTTATGAGTTTAAGATTTGTGTTAATTCTTCTGTAAGACTAGGAGATTATTTTGTGAAGAATTGTGGAGCTAAACACTATATAATTATTGGGTGTAATTAGGGTTTGCAAAACACTAGTGCTACGTTTGGTCGTCCAGATTTAGATTGGAATAGGATAGGATAAAAGAGGATTTGATATCCTCTACATATCTCCGGATTGTAAAAATATCCTATTATACATTTGGTGCAACCTAAGATATGATTTAGAATCTTTGAAAATAATATTTGAAAATCTTCAAAAATCCTCAACCTAAGATAAGATTGAAAGTCTTAGAAAATCCTTCTCATTTGAAAATCTTTTAAAGTATTTGCAAATCCCATATTTGATTTTGCTCCTTCGGTACGTGAGACTCAAACCCACTTGACTACATCTCCGGAATGTCTCTAGAAAGTTGACCTCAGGAGCATGATGTCTCTCAACCGATACAAGTTCACGTAATTTTGTAATGGCCTCTTGAATAGGGAGATGAACTTCTTGTGGTCGTAAGACCGGACTCCATTGCTGAAGAAAGCAGCTAAGAGAGGCGATAGCAGAGAAAGGTGTGCATTGTGGGATCGGCCCGCAGGAGGAGGTTCTACACCACACGGTACCATTGCAACATTCTTGATGCTTAGCGGGTGGAACTTGATACTCAAGAGTGTGGTCACCAAGAAGTTGATGGTGTGCTAGCGGTTCTTCGTTGACCAGTAGGTGAATAGAAGCTCATGAGTCATGCGTGAAAGGTTGGGCTCAACGTGAAGGACAAATGTGACTAGGATGGAAATGATGATCTATGGAAACCTGACACGATGATCGTCTTCAGGCCCTTTTTCACCCTCACTTGTCGGAACACAATTCCCAGCCGATGGTGATGACCAGCGTGGTCAGAGGTGATAGCGACCGTATGGTGGTTGGAAGTGACGATGATCGGTAATTTTGGTGGTGGTCCTCTGGCGAGTGGTGCCGGCAAAGCAATATCCGAAGCATCACTTTATCACTCTCTTAAAGGATAAAATATGAATTTTTGAGTTATTTTTTAAATTTTATATCCAATCAGAGTTTATCCCACCCTCTAGGCCGAATTTCCTATTCGGTATTTTATTCGAATGTATCCGGGTTTATCCAGTCTGGAGAGCACCATCAAACACTAGATATGATAACAAATTATTTTATCCAAACTCAAATTCGGGCTACCAAATGCAACCTGAAACTTGAGTGTGGTTATCTCCTTGTATTGCTTGATTTATAGCGGAATTCGTTGTTGCTTTTCTCATGAACGTAGGTCAGTACAACCGAATCACGTAAATATGATATTCAATCTATTTTCTTGTTTTATCAAATTTATAGTTCGATTGCTTGCTTCCGCAACGGTGATAATTATAGAAGACGTATGAAAGATTGCGGGATTACTTTGCAAATGATGCCGTTGTTTTGACAAAAAACTTTAGATAGTTTCAAACGTGCGGTGATGACATTTTGTACTCCGGGATAATTAGGCATACTTTGAACGTGCATTCACTTGAAAGTTGACCAGAGATGAGTTAGAATTGTTACAAAGGAAATAGGGATCGGTTAGGGCCATTGAAAGAATTGAAACAGATTTTTGAACTATAAACAAGGGAGAGCTTGCCCATTAAAGATAGCTACATTCCAATCAACTTCAAACAAGTCCAGCAACAAATCCCTCTCCGTAACTGGTGAAGCTGCAATATCATAGTCCAAACTTTAGACACTGGGACGACCACCGAAAGGCAAGTGATTTCTATGCTCTAGAGGAGCTGTAGTTGCGCATACAGTAAGCCGAAGAAACAAGCGTATTCCACTTAATGAAGTGAACGCCAAGACGCTCTTGAACCTGTAACTCTTAAAAACAAACTCCCCACTGTAAAACATCCAGAAGCAGTCAACTCCTCACGACCCTATCAGAAATACAAGAGTTTGGCCGCAAGGAATCACAAATGCCAGCTTTAATCTGCACCCAAGCCTCTGATCAAGCTAGCAGGAGGCCAAAACCAACGCGCATATCAGAGACATGAGCTGCTCATGGATATCAATCATCATACCACAAAAAAGGTACATCTTCCATCTCCTATGACATGATTAATTAAAGGCGCGACATCATTTCTAAGCTTCAAAACCTTCCTTCAAATGAATGAGGAGTTGGCTAAGATGGGCAAAGCCGAAAAAACACTTGCCTTTCAGCCTATCAGCAACCAACCAAGCAACCAAAAATGGATCCTGCTTGTGCAAGGATCCACCATTTCTGCCTCATAACACATGGATAATTGCATTTTACTATTAGGAGGAGAGCCAATATTGTATGCCCAATCAACTTAAATGACCCTTTGAGGAGTACAAAATACATTTCAGCATTAGTTGACAATGCCCTGTATAACGCAACTGCTCATTTCACTTCATACTATGCTAAAAAACAAAAAAAAAAAAAAAACTCTAACCTACTTTTAGAAGGAAAGTATATGCACACATAGGTAGGTATACATGCATGTGTTCCGAGTATTGGGCTGGGTAGCCCATGCATGATGAACTGATCAGAGCAAATCAACGGAATGCTAACGGCAGCCTTCATTTTAATTTGACTTGAAACGCACCACATGGCTCGCCTTTGAACCAATAGTTGGGCCGTAAGCACCAGTTCGAGCCCACTGGCAAATCCCCTTCTTCGGCAAAACCATTTCATTAAATTATTTTAGTTAAAAAAATGTTATTTCAGCTCCTAAGAAACTATATCAAGTGACCGACCAGTTGATTTTTTTTTTAAAAAATCTGCTAGTGAGTATACATATAAATGCATCCTTGAAAGATCAGTGATATTCTTCATGAGCTCAGTTTGACGGAAATGAGGAATGGTGCATCAGATTAAGTACCCGCATGTCTGCATGCTACTTGTTTTCTGTCAGTTGTTTTGTCTCCGGAGGATGAATTAGGTTCATAAAGAAACTAGTTGTCACTCTACTCTGCACAGGTGCTTCTCTTGTTTGGCGTCAATCCTTCCATTCATTGGAAGCTACCCTTGAAAGTGGTCATCATCCAGTCGTCTCCTTTAGGTTAATGGGTTGAAAAGGTTGTGGTGCATATCCCAGTGCTATAAAGACGATTCGTGAAAATTGCCAAAAAACAGAAACTGACCATATCATTAACCATATGAAAAGATTCTGCCACATTATCGAACAAACTTTGAGCATTTTGATGAGCCGACCGATTCACCAGATACACAGAGAGCTCGCCAATGTAAATTTCTTCCAATTTCCTAGAAGCAGCACATATACCCCATATGTAATTCAGAAACTGTTTACAAAAGCATTATTGGGACACTGATCATCGTTTTCACTCTCCTTTCCTAGAACAGGCTTGAATAGATGCTGCTACCATACGGTCCTTGTCTACTCCAGCGTTGCACATGTTTGCCATGGCTCTTGTGTATTGCATTCCATACTCGCTCAGGCGTCCACAATATTGCTCGTAAGTCCTCACCTATACGTCACACAAACAAATTCGACATTAGAAACCATTCACGAGATAAATTAGCTGCACATATACATGTATCATATATGGATCGGGTAAGTAATTGATGAGGAGATCATGGAGACTCACAAATGTTTTGAGGCAGTCCCAGTCATCAACAACAGGTTGGTCTCCAGGTCGAACAGCAGTCAACATGCTTGCAGCATTGGAGCCACCGATCAGGTGGTTGACAATTTGATTGATGCTGTGGTCAACATGCGATCGGTGAGCAATTTGTTCGTCCAGTCTCTTCTGTGCTTCCACACTCTTAGCAGACCCTTTCGGAGCTTTTTGCACCTACAACCACCCAAGTAGTCAATCGACAAGAGTCCCAAAAACAAGAGGCAAGACAAACATAGCAAGAAACACTACTTAATAAGTACTACATTCCTTTGTTTAATTACTAGTCAAAAAAGATAAATCAATATGCAAAAAAATCAATGGTGATGGAGACGAACTCGGCGTTGGAAAAAGACCAAATCCGCTTCTCGCTGGGGAATTGCTCGGGAAGTTGACGAAGAGAGCTCGTCCAAGGGGACGGAAGAGACTTTCGTGGAGCTTTGGCCCATATAAGTGGAGAGGAACGCCTTACTGAGAACTGTGTTCCCATATTGCATCACGTGGGACAGATTGGTCCTCTTCTTCACTGCTAAGTATTGCTCCTGCAATGTTTCCTTCCCCAAATCGTGGGCATCACTGTTCTCACGCACCCAAATTCAGATTAATGGAGACAGAGAGAATAGAGAATGAATCCATGTACATTTGACAAAGTAATGTTGTTAAGGATGAATGCCACTCGCGCTCCACATGTAGAGAGAGACACATATGCTATCTTGTTATTTTCTCATCTAGCTAGATTTTCCTTTTTAGTTTTTTAGAAAGTGAGAGTTGTTTCTTGCTTTTGCACTTTATAATTGAATGTTCACGTACAGTTGCTTTCAAAAATAGAGAAGTGACACACTAATACCTGTCCTCCATCCAAGCGATGCTGTAGAGATCCCCCAAACAAGTGTCATAGTTGAAGGAATTCCCGTCAGAAGTCTCTCCAGGGCAGTAGTAACCATAACTGCTCTCCTCGGCATTGGACGCTGTGGTCGCATAGATCCCTATGTTCTTGGGTAGCAACCCTTGCAGCATGCTCCCCGACTCACAGGCCTCTATGTATATCACCATGTTCATGTACCTCTTCGCCTCATGCATTTGCTTCAGCACATTCATCAGGTCATTCGCGTATATGTTGTCCCCCACAGGCATGCTCACTAGTCCCGTGCTCCCATGGTCAGCATAATAGAAGAAGACGTGGTCATTTGGACCACTGTTCAAAACCTTGCCACTGCCCCCGCTGAGAGCTGTCTTGTTCCCAAGAAGGACTGCATACAAGTTGGTTGCGGTAGTTGCATGACCGGTGTAATCCTGCAATATTACCCTGTTGGTTAATTAGGATCGAAAATTAATCGCGCGAATATGCATCCTCCTATACAGTGGATGTATGCAGTGGCTAGATGAATGTGTTGAACAAAGACCTTGGGAACTCCATGGTAGACATCGGGGCCATTGGGTTTGTTAATGATGATACCCTTTGTGGGATTTTCCTCGTTTCGGGCGATGTCGTCGTACATGAACACGATGATGTTCTCATCTGTCAATCCGTTTGCCTTAAGGATTTGGTAGGCATGGCACACATCAGCCTGCATAGACACGCATCACACAGGTAAATCCATTTCATAATATATATCGTGCTACGTACTCACGTGGTATAAAAATACGTACTTCCAGCAAGTTGTCCATAATGTATTATATATATGTACGATGAGAATACGATGATATACTGTAGCTAATGCTTAGTTCGGGTGGTGGATCACCTGGTGTCTGTAGTTATAATAACCATTGGATCCGGCGACTAAAACAGCCCATTGAGTGCCCTTACTAGCACCATAATCACCACCCGACTTCGACACAATTTCTCGAAAGCTCCTCCGGCTATCACTCACAGCCGCCATCATCAGTGCTGTGAGGAGGAGGAAAGGAACAAGGCTGCCATATAAGGAGGTCATCATCATCACGATGGAGGGTTTGATGAGAAATGAGATTGAGGAGGATGGTTTGGATGTGTGGAATGGGAGGGAGGGAGGGAGCGTTTATATAGATGTGGGAATGCGGGGAAATAATGCGCAAAGATATGTCCAAAGTGCATAGATTTTCGTTGGTATCCCATCAGTCTTCACATATGCTCCACCCGTTCCAAAATTCTCCTCCTACATCGTCATATCCTCTCGCCATTCATTGGATAGTTTCATTAATGCTTCATTTTTCTCATTTTCTTGGTATTAAAAGGATTATCAACTAGTCAAAGTGGTCAATAAGTTCCTTCCTTTTCTACGTGCGCCTTCTGCACGGTAATTGTTGCGCTTGAAATGATGTGTCTACCGTAGACAATGAGGGTATCCACAAATAAGATGCTGAAGGACGGAGTCTAGTCAAGAAGCACTTGACGGGGCAATTTACGTAGTTGGCAAAGTCGAGGGATATATGGAGCGATTTGTGGCACAATGAGATCACAAGAAATCCATTCACAAGTGGCATCAAATCAAACCCGAGTCTCAAAATAGAGATGAACTACCACTTTGGACTATATCTTAATTTTGAGATGATGTACAACTTCGCACTATATCTCAACTTCGGACCATATTACAATTTCTTGCAGAATTGCATGCAGCAAATAGATAGATTTCCCTAAATAATCCTAAATCATTCTCTCATCTCAATTTATCATTTGGTTGATATGTAGACCCTCACCACTTATTCCAGAGTTTGCTCTCACAGCACATCTTCAGGTTTTTATTTTTTTCCTTGGCTTATATACAATAGTTGTCTTTTGTTTGTTTATTTGGTAGGCTTATGATATTTTGCAGGTTTACACCTGAAAATAATAACTGTAAGGCTCAATTTAATCACAGATCCATGAAGGTGCTCTCGATCTGTCGCCACTAGAGTCTTAAGTGCTTTTCTTTGGGACTATGTAATCACCCCATCATCACATCATTAAAAGATCGCATTACCAGGTCTTCTAGTCAGAACTTCCTTTTGAATTGCCTGGTTTCCTTTATGTAGTGGACTTTAATTCTTTGAAATGAATGAGAAGCCCGTTTCCTGTACGAGAGCAGTAATCATCTAACAAAGCACTTGATGATCTCCTCAGCGCTCTCATTTTAGAATCAAGCATGCGGATCTTCAAGACTTGATTTGACATCAAAGGGGAAAATTACCAAAAAAAGTTTTAAATCTATTATAATTGTGTCAATTCAGTGTTAAAACTTTTTTTTGCTGATTGAGTCATAAACCTTTTGCATATATGCCAATTCAGTCTATTTGACCAATTTTGTTCAGAAATTGGTGATGTGAATGTCGGGTGTCTCACATGGCACAGCCGGCCCTGACTTGACTTTTTAAAAAAATATTTTAAATTTATTTTATAATTTTTTCTTTTTCTTTTTCTTTTCTTTTCTTTTCTTTTCTTTAGTTTTTTTTTTCGATACACTAAGGTTCAGTGAGGGCTGGCACACACTCATTGGCACTAGGCGAGGGTGCAGTCTCCCTTGCTAGCCTTAGGTGAGGGTGTCATGGCCCTCACCTTTGGCCGATGAGGGTCAGCCGGTGATCCTTGCCAGCCCTAAGTTTAGGGAAAAGAAAAGAAAAGAAAGAAATGAAAGAAAGAAAATATTTATAAAAAAATTTTGAAAAATATTAAATATTACTAAAAATTATCCATATTAGCTTTGGTCATGCCACGTGGGACAGCCAACATCCATATTTGCGGTTTTCTGCCAAAATTGGTCGGATGGACTGAATTGGTACAAATGCAAAAGATTTATGATTCAATTAGTAAAAAAGGTTTAGGACTAAATTGATACAATTGCAATAGGTTTAAGACTTTTTTAGTAATTGTCCCTCAAACTATACATACATACCAACAAGTATAATAAAGATTGAGTTTTCAATTATGGTCTACAAATTGAGCCTGTCTCGATTGAGTTTTAGATTTTTACTTTTACTAAGTCAAAATCATTTTGCTTACCCATTTTATCATTTTCAAATCCGACATGTTTGAAGTTTTCATAAAATACAGTGGTCGACATGTATATTAACACGTGTTCCTTTTATAGTTTTTGAAATTTAAATAATTTTCTAAATTTTCCTGAAAAGGAAAAAGGTTTTTTTTTCTTTTGCCTTTGAATGTAACTGAAGCAAACGGACTTCACAATGTGAATGACTTGACGAAGGTGGCGATGAGAATGAATTGATTAAAGTCCACTAGACAAAAATGGTTTCCCATGACAGTTAAATGGCAAGCCCCACTTCCAGTCGGTCAAAAAGATGGTATTACCCCTTGATCACGTTTGTATACTAAACCGGTAAACCTCAGTCCAATCCATTAGGCAATAACGCGCTTCATCATTTAGACATTGACCCTGCAAAGACGTGGCCTGCGATTTTAATAATGTATGGAACCATCGTGCAGCAATCAGAGGGTGGTCCTCCTTCACATCCTGCCCTCAACTTAAGAAGACCACGACCGGATTGGCAACCAGAAAGAATCAACTTCTTTAATCTCCTCAAACGCATCCCGTGGGAGAATAACTTAATCTGACGAGGGTTGAGAAAAAGCAACCAATGTACACGTGACCGGAAGCTTTACGGGAAACAGCGAGTGGAGGAGGTTGCTTTCTCAGTATCAAGAGATAGTGTGTGAAACATATATCCTTCCGTGTCGTTACAGATGGTAATAATCGCTTTGGTGCACCACTAAGAGATTGCTTTTCCTTGGTGGACTGGTGGGGTTACAATGGGGATTATGCTTTCTCTGTACTGTTTTTTTGTTCATACTCTAGAAGCTCGGAGTGCGTGATTGACTGAAGAGTCGGGAGAGACGGCATTTCGTGTTGTCTGCTTTGGCTTTTGTGGGGTTGACTTGACCTGTCATTTCACAAAGGCGGTCCCCATTACATCCTTTTCCTCCTGCACGTCCTTACTGCTGCGTTGCTGACCAGCACACTCTTCTTTCTCTTTTAGGCACGCTCTAGAAGCGCAGAACAAAATGTTGAAAAATTGTTAGATAACATGAAAAATAAGAATAATCGTGAGAATTCTATTAAAAAAGATGAGAAAATATTATCAATGTCTGAGGCTTGCAAGTCACTGTCTTTAAGGATAATTTCGTTCCTCAGAATACGAAACTCGATATGTAAAGCTCTAGCGACTATCATCCCAAGATACAACGGACCTTTTTTTATATTCCGCATTAAATATTAGAAGGAAACATGAATAACATTATGTGCATAACACAGTAATGAAAGGAAAGATATATAAAAGAAAGAACAAAGAATATTCTTTATTTGATATGTGTATATATATATATATATATATATATATATATATATCACTTTTCAATTATGCTCAAAGTAATAATTTATAGGTACAAGAAAGAGAACCATTAAGAAAGAGGAAAAAGCTATTAAGAAACTGTTATAAAGCAATTGGTAATTATTAAAAATGACCATTATAAAATAATTGAGGCTTCATGAAGAATTAAGTCAAATGTTACAAAGCCATTATATGGTTGTTGCAAAACCGTTACAAAATGATGACTTTATGGCAGTCATAAAATATTTCAAAACTGCTGAAATATCCAACAATCCCCTATATATTTCAAAAGGTTTTGAAATGAAAATATAAAATAATATTGGGTTATTGAAGTGTAATGCATCGAAACTAGTGCTTGTTAGGCTATGTACCAGTTCTAGAAAAAATGAAATATAATTCATAAAAATCATTGGTGAAGTTTGAAACTTCTATGAACCAAGAATTTCTTTTGTGAATCATAATTATGACCAATCACATTACACCCTCACAAGGTTTGTTGTTCAACGCGGTTTTGCGCTAATAGGCCATGTGCATGCTTGGTTTATTCATATGCGCTCTAAAGATTATTGCCAATAATTCTTCTAGGAGTGGCCCCACTTCACACTTATATAGGTGATTCCATCCAAGTATATTATGCAGTTTAATACACCACCAATAATAGCTATGGAATTTCATTAAGAGCTTAGCTCAGCCTTTTTTTCCTTGCAGTCTCGCACTATTCTTACCTTAGGAGGGACATAAAGTTTTAATAGTGCATCATAGATCAACAAGTGATTTGTCATTTCCCCCACAATTTTATTTGGCTGATTTCCAAATACAGCATCTTCATCAAAGATGAAGACATATCCATTTTGTCTCATCTGAATTTGAAATTCAGTTAGAATCACTATATCATTCTAATACAGCGGGAAGTCCACTTCGTAGGATGCCATAGTTGTTCCTTGAAAGGCGAAGGCTATGTCTCGAGCACTTCATAACACTAGGGACTGCACAACTCATTAATTCGCTTCCACAGAGACACCCTTACAATTTGCAGGCACGCAAGTGGATGCATGCAAATGCCACTTTAAAGTTTAAAGCACTAAACACACAACGTGTCAATAATGTATGTAGCAAAGTATTTATTGCTTATAATTCTAACAACATATATTAGACCATATTGCTTGTATATACGGTCCAGCAACACTCAGTAAGCCTGGCACTGAAAATGAGGTCAAAATTCACTTAGAAAGTATCTAAAAACTATTGACATGTGAGCCTCAAATAGTCTTCAAATTGAGCTAAATTCATCAGAATTCATGTTCAACGAAGGACGTCCAATAAAGCCAAGCAATTCTAGCAGATGTAAAGCAAATTACATTGACATTGATTTTTATACATGCCTTGGACCAAGAAAAGAGATCAGACACTACCCATAATCATGAACATGTAACAGAATAATCAAACTAAGCCCATTTCATTCAAATTCACATCTAATTGGTGACGCCCATCATTCTCTTTCCTTCAGCACCTCACGATCTCAAAGTAACATGCATCAGCATCATTTGACATGCACAATCACATATGAACAGGATTCGATACACACAAACACTTGTGAACAACAGTCGACGTACATCACTTATTTATCCAATCCATTTGCTTTTCAATCAACTATATATAGGAAGTCCAGCAAGACACAAACAACCCAAGATTAATTGGACATCGAAATATTTATAGACAGAATGTAATAGGAACTATCTATCTATGATTGAGTCAGGCATTTTGTTGAACAAGTTGTGAGCATGTGGTGTGAAGTACCCAATAAACAGAATAGCTAAGAATTCAAAACACAATATGACGTAGGATACTTCGCTAGACAATATAGTAGAGATATATCGGCGAATCTGAGTTTAATTGGATACGAAACGAGTAGGTTCGACAACGATACTTGGCTTCAAACAGCAAAGTGAGATGATTCGGGTTCGATTGTGGCTCTGTTCGAGATGATCCTCAAAAGTAAACATAACGACAACATTAGGGTACGAAATCCATGCGTACAGGCAACTCTTGCAACTTGATTGGAAAAGACACAACCTGGCGGTGGTGAGGTGATAACGCACGGCAATCACGAGGCGGCCGTGCTATGGATCACGTTCCTACGCCTTGACTTCATCTCCACCAAATGCGCATAGTTGGTGAGAGCAACCCTTTTGATCTCTACGTATCTCTTGAAAGGCATTTTCGCTTATGCTGAATGTTCGGTAATGTCGCAAGACAACCGCCCACGAATATGCTATACATGTCCTTCACCATCTCCAATTCCACGCTCAATTCCAAAAGCATTGGCAACAGCTACACTTTCAATGCGTAAGGCATTATCCTTAAGATTGTTAGAAAATTGTTAGATAACATGAAAAAATAAGAATAATTGTGGAAATTCTATTGAAAAAGATGAGAAAGTAATATCAATGTTTGAGGCGTGCTAGTCACTATCCTTAAGGATAATTCTGCCCCTCGAAGTATAGAACTTGATCATAGGGCTCTAGCGGCTATCTTCCCAAAATACAACAGACCTTTTTATATACTCCGTACTGAATATTAGAAGAAAACATGAACAAAGATAGATAAAAAACAAAGAATATTCTTTATTTGATATGTATATATATCACTTTCCAATTATGTTCAAAGTAATAATTTATAAGTACAAGAAAGAGAGCCATTAAGAAAGAGGAAAAAGCTATTAAGAAGCCGTTATAAAGCAATTGGTAGTTATTAAAAATGATGTCGTTATAAAATAATTGAGGCTTCATGAAGAATTAAATCAAATGTTATGAAGCCGTTACATGGCTGTTGCAAAACCGTTGTAAAATGATGACTTTATGGCAATCATAAAATATTTCAAAACTGCTAAAATATCCAACACAAAAAACCTAAAATGGGGATGTTTTTGTGAGTTAGAGGTGAGGTGAGGTGAGGTGAGATGGAGTCCAGTTGTGATAGGCGTGGAGTGTATCTTGCGTTTATGTAATTAACCACATCGAGCGCATCGAAAACAAATGACAGAAAATTGAGCTTCGATTTACGTCATTGATGACGGTGGTATTGAGACCACAAATAGGTAGCTCTTCCCATCCGACAGTCCCATAGTACGTTTCTAAAGTATTACGAAATTCGGTATTGACGCACCGTGTTGCGTTTATCTCGGCTATATCTCTTCGCTACCTTTCAAGAGGTAAACCACCAACAGAAAAGCTAAGTAAAATTCCAACTCACAATTGTGTTTACGACACTCCTTAATGCGGACGCTAATAATCCAACTTCCATGAACAATATATAGGAAACCCCTGTTGACCGCATCATGTTCCAATTGGACTACCAAATTTTAGCTCCACTACTCATGCATTGAAAGTCCTAAACTTATTAGGAAAGTACAATTAACTCTTAAAACTTACAAAAAGCATAACTAAATACTAAAATTTATCAAATTGATTCAATTGAGTTTTTCCGTTAACTCCGTGCAATTTGGCTAACGAAAAATGCTGATGTGAATTTTTTTTAATATTTTCTCTTTCCTATGTGACAATGACGTGGCTCAAACATAAAAAAATAAGGTTAAAATGATGTCATTTTGGTCAAAATATGATTTTTATACAAAATTTATTTAAATTAAATTAAAAATTAAGTTAAATTGAGAAAAAAAAAAAAGAGAGCAGGGTTGAGAAACAGGCGGCTGATGACTGCAAGCCCAGGCCCTCACCAACGGTTAGCGAGGGTCGTTGGCCAAGCATGGCCTTGTTAAAGGATATTAAATCCCTAAACTCAAGGCCTCCCCTATCTTTTCTCTATTTGAGTACTTCGACCTTCCTCCAGTGCACTCCTTTTGTTGCTGGTTGGTTCTTCCACCAGAAGGCCGTGATTTTTTTCTCAATAGCTCAACATACTGAAAGCGGAATTTTGAAAATTGACATGGCATATTATGGTACACTACAAATAAACAAGTTTTTTCTGACGAAATTTCCAACGAAAAATGCTGAAAAATTCGTTGGAAAACGAATTTCCAACGAAAAAAAATTCGTGGGTAATTCGTTGTCGGAAAATTTTCCAATGAAAATTTTGACTTTTCGTTGGAAATTTGCGACGAAAATTTTTTCGTTGGAAATTTCGTCGGTAAATTAGTGGCTAAATTCCTTGGAATTTTCGTTGGAAAATTCGTCGCTAATTATTCGTTGAAAAAATCGTGGCAAAATTTATCGGTAATTATTCGTGGGTAACTTCCTTGGAAATTTTGTTGCAAATTTCATCGCTAATAATTTGTTGGAAAAGTCGTGGAAAAAATCGTCGGTAATAATTGCTCGTAAAAATCATGGGAAACAAAATTTCCAACGAAAAAAAATTCGTTGGAAATTAAGTGCGGGAAAATTTTTGGGACAACAAAATCGTTTAAATTTGTGACAAAAGTGGAGTCATGGCAAAATTCGTAGATAATTTTCCAACAAAATCAATGGAAATGTCGTTGGAAATCCTTTAAATGTCCAAAAAAAATTAATTTTCGTTGTTAATTTCCGACCAAAAAGAAATTTGTCACTAAGTTTGTTGGAGAAATAGTTGGAAAATTCGTTGGAAATATTTCGTTGGAAAAATTTGGTTGGAAAATTCGTTGGAAAAGTTTCGTCGGAAAATTCGTTGGAAAAATTTCTTTGGAAAATTCGTTGGAAATTTGTCGTTGGAAAATTCGTTGCAAATTTGTCGTTGGAAAATTCGTTGCAAATTTTTCGTTGGAAAATTCGTGGAAAACCATCAATAATTCGTTGCAAATTATGTCATTAATTGGTCATTACAAAATTCATCCGTAATTATTCATGCGAAAAGTCGTTCCTAATTTGCAGCAATATTTTTTTTTGTCACTAAATTGCGACAAATTTTGTTTCGGAACAACTTCTATTTGAAATCTAATTAGATATGCAATATTAATTTCTACAATGCATATAAGTTGCAAAGTCTTACTTGATGGTATTAAATATTCAATCTCATAATACACAGAGTAAGCAAGAATGAACATCAAATAATACATTGAAAGAACGGAGAATGACCATAAGACATTGGCAGCTTCAGTACTGAGCATGACATCAGGAACAGTCAGCTGTATCGACACCTGATGAAATATGGAAACAAAAATAAAGATATGAAATTTGTCCAAAATATAAAAAAAGCATTTATGCATTGACGTAGAACTAGCTATAAAAAAATGTTCTTACCTAAGAGGGACTGACAATAAAATCACCAACATCATCATCATCAGCATTATCACCAATCGCCGCACCATGATGTGGCTCATCAATATGCCTATGGCCGGCTACACTAACAGGAGGTACTAAAAGAACGTCATTGCGATTGATGTCGAGGTGTCGCATGATATATTGCATTTGTGATTGCATCACTCTTATTTGTTCGTCCTTCTGTCCAAGTAAATGCTTCATTTCTTCGTTCTTCTGTATAAGCAACTATTTGAGTTGGCACAATTCTTGAGTCGTGCTTCTCATGTCGTGTCCTCCTTGCATTGGAGGATAAAGATGCAACAGCCTTCGTTTTGAACATCCTTGACAAGAATCCCATCCCAAATATTTTTCCTCCTTTCATCCCACCCGTTGCCTTCACCCATAATGACATACTGTCAACCAATGGCTCAGACACAGCAACACCATCACCACCACCACATCATCACCACAACCAGAATCACTAGCTGTGCTTATCAAAAGTTGATCATATTTTTCCTATATTAACAGTATAGATAAAAATAAAATAAATTCGTATATATTACCATAAATATTAAAAACGCGCATGATTTTCATTCTAGTTTCGATAAAGTCCAAACTATAACATTCCATACCTTAGTAGCTTTTGCCCGATCGCTAGTCCATGTCTTATCCTTTTTCTGAAATGTGCGTTCAAATGTAACTGTAAATGTGGGTTCTGTCTCCAATTTATCTGCCTACAAAAATTTAACAAAAATTAGTCACCATTGAATTAAATAAACTTACAAGTTTAAACAGACTTACCATTCTTCTTCTATGCTCGTCGATGCTAATAGAGCCCCCAACATATGTGGCCGACGTAGACCCGTCACTAAAACTAAAAGCACGATTCTTCATGTTTTGTTCACACCTTTTTTTATGCTTGTCAGTTTCCCAAGTTCTCGTAATTTCTATCCAATCGTCAGATGTAATGAAATATGACTTTTCTTTTGTTCTCTTGACTTTATTTATCACATAACGCATGTGATCACCGACTTTCTTTTTACAAATTCTTCTAATCTCAGCCTCTTCCATTTCATCCCACATAAACTTACGCTACAATCAATAGCAAAAGCAACGGAAATTAATTATAATGGTCATAAGTGAGATATCCCTTACAATGCACCAAACAATTCGTGACAAATTTCATTATTAACCATCAATATGCTACATCGAATTTACGTTATGAGAAAATGAATAAAAACAACACTAACCTTGAACTCATTCCACCATAAAGTCTTTATTTTTTCAGGAGCACTGCTGAAAGTTGAAAACTGCATTATCTAATAGTTATTGACTATTTTATTGAGTTTCCTCACAACATGCGTAGAATCCGTAAATCTGAAAACATGTTATAACAATATAAAATAAGACAATCAAGCATATGGAAATTTCGAAACATAGACACTTTTATTTACATCCATAATTTAAATATACATACAAAAATGAATTACTTATGAATCTCCGCATGGGGATATAAGGAATCGGTTCTCTTCTTCCTCATTTGAGTATTGCACTGATGAAGCAGGTGACACCAAAGGAGATGGAACTGAAGTAAAATCAGTTCGCATGTCCCCCAGTTCTTCCTGAATATGATGCTACGGGTCGAATGATGGGCTAATGTGTCCATATTGTCCCTGCACATATGGTAGAACAGGGTTCGATAACAGGGCGAGGGAAGAAGATAGGGTTGGAGACGAGAATGATGAAGCGGAGGGGCCTGATCTTCTTTGTGAACCCCCGCATATAACCTCCTCGATTATGCTGACAATTAGTAAAGAGGTTAGACAAATATTACAAAAAATATGAACAGGTATTAGGGACAAAAAATGAAATCATTTTCCTTACCATTTTGTATTAGATATTAAAAAATAATTTTAAGAAATTGAAACTAACAAAGTATCGCCTCTGATAAATAGCCTAGTCACTAGTCCCCGTCGGAAGAATCTATTACAATTTAGATCACATCATATGCCACTAAACTATATAACGAAACATATTTAATTTGCAAAACGAATTACAAGTTTGAATAAAAATTATAATTGCATCCGCAAACCCCCCACCTGGCCGGATTCTGGCCGCCGGTATCTGGCCGGCCGGATTCCGGCCGCCTCATTCCAGCCACCGGATTCCTGCCCCTAGATTCCTGCGGTCGGGCCAGCCCCCCATCGGAATCCAGCCGCCACCCCACCTGGCTGGATTCCGGCTGCGAACCCCCGCCCCTACTAGAATCTAGCCGCCAACCCCCCTTGCCGGATTCCGGCCGCCAACCCTCCAGAATCTCACGGCGAATCCCACAGCGGCGACCCTCCACTCGGTCGCAACCCCCCACCCGCGCGGCCGCGCCCTCCTCCCCCCGGTGGCGACCCACCCCTCCCCTGGCGGCGACCCCCACCCCACCCGGCCACCTTTCCCTCTTCATGTCGATGACGCTGTAGTCGGCGGCTCTCTCCTCCAGATCCGCACTCTCTCATTTCTACCAGGCAGCTGAGCCACGCGTCAAGATTACTCGGCGGCAGACGCCCACTCACGGGCTCGCTAACCCCCCTCAGCTTCATCCCACAGCTCTGCAGATCTCTTTGACACGCACTCCTCACCACAGGCCCGAATTTCTCCTCTCTTCTGACCATTTTCGCGACACCCCCCCTCCGCGCGGCCGCGACCCCCCTTCCTCAGCCGTGACCCCACACCTCCGTGCGGCTGCGAGCCCCACCCGCGCGGCTGCCGCCCGCGAAACCCCCCAACCGAGAAAAGGACAATGAACGGACGGTGAGGGAGGGCAGCGACGGCGAGGACGGCGACGGCAACCAGGCGGCGACGGCGAGGAGGATGAGAGAGAGAAATTTTGTCGAGCCCAAAATACTCAGTAAACACAAATGTATTAAACACTGAACAAAACAAAGGCCTCTCTCTATTTTCGTTGCAAAATTTGTTAAAAATTTCAAACGAATTTTGCAACAAAATTAATTTTTTCAATAAATTTTCCAATGAAATAAAACTTTCCAACAAATTTTCCTACAAATACCTAATAAGTTGGAAATTTTGTTGGAAATTTCCCACAAAATTTCGGACAAACTTGCAAAATTACGAAAATTCCAACGCTTTTTTTTTTAAATTCCAACAACATTTCCTACGAATTATATATTCGTTGGAATTCCAACAAATGTTCCAACAAATTTTCGTTAACAAGGCGGAAAAATTAATATTTAAAAATCGTTGGAAAATTCGTTAGAAATACCAACGAATTTTCCAACAAAATTAGTTAACAATTAAATTATATACCCAAAACCTTTAATTCGTTGGAAAATACGTTGGAAATTTCTAACGATTTTACCAACAAATTTTATTTTAAGCGGGAAAAACCAAAACTTTTAAAAAATCGTTGGAAAATTCCAACGAATTTTTAACAAATAAAAGAAAACGTTAAGTGTTAATTTGTTGGAAAATTCGTTGGAATTTTCCAACGAATTTTCCAACCAAAACTATATAATTGTCGAAAAATTTTAATTTTTTGGAATTTCCAACGAATTTATCAAAGAATTTTATGTGAGCAAAAAACCAAAACTTTTAAAAATTCGTTGGACATTTCCAACAAATTTTTAATAGCACAAAGAAACGGGTAAGTGTTAATTTGTTGGAAATTTCATTGGAAATTTCCAACGAATTTTCCAACCAAACTATATAATTGCTGAAAACTTATAATTCGTTGGAAAATACAATGGAAATTTCCAACGATTTTACTAACGAATTTCATTTTAAGCGGAAAAACCAAAACTTTTAAAAATTCGTTGGAAAATTCCAACGAATTTTCCAACGAATTTTTAACCAATTAAAGAAAACGTTAAGTGTTAATTTGTTGGAAAATTCATTGGAATTTTCCAACGAATTTGCCAACCAAAACTATATGATTGTCGAAAGCTTTTAATTCGTTGGAAAATTCCTTGAAAATTTCCAACTAATTTACAACGAATTTTATGTGAGCGAAAAACCAAAATTTTTAAAAATTCGTTAGAAAAATCGTTGGAAATTTTCAACGAATTTTCTAATGAATTTTCAATAGGCCAATCATACGGATAAGTGTTAATTTATTGGAAATTTCCAACGAATTTTCCAACCAAAACTATATAATTGCCGAAAACTATTATTTCGTTGGAAAATCCGTTGGAAATTTTCTAACAAATTTACCAACGAATTTCATTTAAGAGGAAAAACCAAAACTTTAAAAAATTCGTTGGAAAAATCGTTGGAAATTACCAACGAATTTTCCAACGGATTTTCAATAGACCGAATAAACGGTTATGTTTTAATTTGTTGGAAATTTCGTGGGAAATTTCCCACGAATTTTCCAACAAAACTAGTTAACAATTATATTAATAAAACAAAAATTTCAATTCGTTGCAAAAATCGTTGCAACGAATTTGATAATGCCCAACATCATAAACTTTTCAAAATTCGTTGGAAAATTTATTGGAAATTACGAACGAATTTTCTAACAAAATTTCTTAACAATTAAATAATATTTCAAAAACTTTACATTGGTTGGAAAGTTCATTGGAAATTTCTAACAAACTTTCCAACGAATTTGATACTACCCGATGTCATAAACTTTTCAAAAATTGTTGTAAAATTCGTTAGAAATTTCCAACGAATTTTCCAACCATTTTTATTTCACCCTTAGAACTTTGTTTATTAAAATTTTGTTGCAAAATTCGTTGGAAACGAATTTTGCAACGTTGTTTATGCAGTTCGAAAGAAAAGACTTACCATTGATTGAAATTATTACGGAACAATAACAACAAAAATATTAAAAATTACGACAACAACAAAACACGCGTGTCGCATTACTACTAATAATTAGACATAATTAATAAAAAGTCTCAAAAATCATAATTTTCATCTGCATCTTCACCTTCTTCTTCATCTTCATCTCATTCCTGATCATCATCTTCATCCTCTGTCTCCAAATCATATTGTGTACCAAGTTGAAAATTTGATTCCCGAATTTTAGTTGGATCTACATTGATCATCGCACCACATGAATCTCGTAAAGTAGGAATGTTATATTCAGCAGTTTCATTCATGTTACGAACTTCCTCTTGTTGATATGCCATGTCCTTCCAGTGTTCCTCGATTTTCTTTCTTGGTTTGGTTTTACATACAGCCCACCAATCGGTTTTGTCACGCTTCAAACTAGGATATGATGCATAATAAACTTGAATTGCTTGTTGTGCTAAGACAAATGATTCATATTTCATATATCTTTTCTTGTGATTTATTTCAACCAAATTAAATTTTGTATGCACATTCATTCCTTTTACGGGGTCGAACCACATGCATTTAAATAAGACAACTCGCATTAACGGTCCATGGTACTCAATCTCTATGATTTCATCTAACAAGCCATATAAATCACCTTGCGAATTGCCACCATTGAATGACTGAACACACACCCCACTATTCATTGTGGCCTTTCCCATTCCATATTCGTGAGTGTGAAAATTATACCCGTTAATGAAATATGCTGGCCAAATTCGTACTCTTGACTTTAGACCCCATGACAAATGATATAACATTCCTTGCTGTCCAACTTGAGCATCAATACTGTGAACCTAAGGTGACACACACGCAATGTCAATAATATATATTTCAAAATATGATGTATTAAAAATTTGAATAAATAGGATTTCGTCAATATTCAATTTACATATGTTTTGAACCATGTTGCAAATTGTTCCTGACACAAACGGTCAAACTCATTTGATGGTAGTCCATGCATTGCGTTTCGGAAATTCCTAGTAACAAATACCATTTATGTATTAGCAACGGTTTGAAACACATGACGTGTACGTACAAATGTATACTTACTCGAAGTATGACTCCACTTCTGGACAATTCAATAAAATATATGTATGGGCTACCGGCTTTTCTTCGCTTATTAAGTGATGAAACTTACATGTGCCGTTAGGTCGACCCAAATAATTGAAAATAGAGAATGATTTGCAATTGGGATCAATGGGACCGTCATCATTTCTTCCAGCTCTTTGCCTCTTGCATTGCACGTGTGGCTCAAAATAATATGATGTAAATGTTGTTACTTCTTCCACAATATATGCATTACAAATTGAAACTTCGACACATGCGTTATTCTTCAATTTTTTCTTCAAATGATATAAAAACCTAGTTGCAGTAGAAAAAATTTTATCGTAACATAATATGTAATAAAGTAATTTTACATTTAATTTAAAAAAATTTACCTCTCAAATGGATACATCCATCAAAATTGGACGGGACTTGCAACTTTGGCCTCATAAGGTAAGTGAACTAAGATATGCTCCATTAAATAGAAGAACAATTGAGGAAATATCATTTCTAAGTTGCAAAGAATAATTGGAATATCTCTCTCTAGTTTCTCCATGTGTGATGATTTCAATGTTGTTGAGCAAATATCATACAAGAAATTACTTAACTCTGTGATGGCACTCCATACAAAGTTTGGTAGAACTTCCTTGAAGGCTATCAGAATTAGTCTTTCCATAAATATATGACAATTATGACTCTTCATACCTGTCAACTTGCATTCGTTCATATCAACACATCTGCCAAAATTGGAAGCATATCTATCAAGAAATCGCACCGATTTCAACCATTGACTAACGACCCGTCTCTGCTCCTTGTTCAATGTATAAACTGCTTTGGGTTTCGGTTCCCTGCTGCTTGCATCCGCATCTAGTGTTGGTCAATCGTAAATATCCCTCATATCTTTTCTTGCATTCAAGTTGTCTTTTGTTTTTCCAGTGACATCTATCACAGTATTTATAACATTGTCGAAAACGTTCTTCTCTATGTGCATGACGTCAAGATTATGATGAATAAGATGGGCATTCCAATATGGTAGATCCCAAAATAAACTGCGTTTAATCAACTTATGTGTACTTCCGTACGTAAAAGTTGTGCTGTGAGGGTTGTCAACAACAGTTGGAAACTCTTGCACGCGTTCCCAAATTTGATACCCGATCAATCTCAATGGTGGATGTGTTCTTTCGATCCTATTATTGATGAACTCTTTTTTATTTTTTCTGAATGTATGATTAAGCGGCAAAAATTGTCTGTGACAATCAAAATAGTAGGCATTCTTACCATGTTTTAATTTGAAAGCCCTCGATCTCTCCATACAAATCGGACATCCTAAGATCCCAGCTGTACTCCATTCAGATAATATTCCATAAGCAGGGAAGTCATTTATCGTCCAAAGAAGCGCAGCTTTCATTACAAATATTTGGTCGGTAGAAACGTCATACGTTGGGACACCTTCAACCCACAGCCGTTATAACTCTTCAGTCAATGGTTGCATATAAATATCTATGGCCTTTTTCGGATTTTGCGGGCCAGGCACGATCAATGTCAAAAATATATAAGGTGTCTTCATGCGCATACCGGATGGAAGATTATATGGAGTTAAGATAATTGGCCAACATGAATAACTTTTTTCCTGATTTCCCAAATGGGGCAAATCTATCAGCACACAAATCTAGCCTGATGTTTCGAGGCTCTAGCGCAAACTCGGGGTATATTCTATCAAAATGTTGCCATGCCTCTACATCTGAAGGATGATACGTTATATTCTCTTCTGTTTCATGATTTGCATGCCAAGTCATATGTTCAGTAGTGGCTTGTGATGCATAAAGCCTTTGCAACTTGGGGATTAAGGGCAAATAAAACATTTGCTTGCATGATCTACTTTTCTGATTACGACCCTGCCTCCTGTTAATCTTGTACCTAGGTTGGTTACAGAATTTGCAAGATTCTGCATATTTATCATCTCTTCAATATAACATACAACTCATAGCATATACATCAATCCGTACAACTGGAAGACCTAAGTTATCCACCAACTTTTTCATATCGTAAAAGTCATTTGGCATGATTTTATCACGAGGCATTGTTTCCCGCATTATTTCAACAAAAGAGTTGAAGCAATTCACAGACACATTATGCTTTGCCTTGATATTTAACAGTCTTGCTGTCACTGATAACTTCGTGTGGTTGTCACAACCTGTCCATAAAAGTTCATCTGTCATTTCCAACATTTCTCGGAAATTATTACATTGAGAAGTTCCGTCACACACATTCTCATCACAACTTATAACTCTTATCTCTTCCATTTCTGCTGCATAACTAGTTCTCACTTGTTCAGGTGCATGAGTTAAACTAGTACTTGCATGATTCAATTCTGAATTCAAATTATGACCGGCTTCATCAAACACCATCCCCTAATATGGGTTTAATTGTTCGAAACAACTACATTCTTTCATAATTGAAAATTGATCGCTTCTTCGATATTCGTCATCATATATAAATGGTTCACCATGGCTAGTCCAATTATAATAATTCGGAGCAAACCCAAATCTACAAAAATGTTTTCTATTTGTATCAATGGCTAGAAATTTTCCATTATTGCACTTTTTACATGGACACCGTAACTTATTTCCAGCCATAAACTCATATTTACTACTAGCAAAGTTCAAAAATAGTTCCAACCCGATACGAAACTCATCAGTCAATCCTCGTCGTCTAAATAAGTTCTTATTATACATCCAACCCCTGTCTCTTTGCATTGTGTCACGCTTCAAAATAGAAAAAATTATCCTAAATTATTCAATATATCATATATATTGTTTAATATCTATTGCTAATTAAAATAATAAAATGCACAAAATTACAATTATGTTGTTTACGAAACAATTACTTTAAACTTGAAAAATTTGGAAATTTACTATGTTAAGAAGACTTACAAAGTATTTGGTCGAAATCTTTGTAGTAAAAATTGGACAATTTGATGAGAATTGCAACGTTCAATTGGATTGCGAGACCTTCGAATGGACACGTACCTAAAATAAAAAATAATTACATCAGATTCGTCTATTAAATACATTATATTTATCCTTTCTGTTTCTTTTTATTTTTTTTCCCTTTCTTCTTAGCAGGGCCGACGACCGACGAGGTCGCTGGCCACGGCGAGCTCGGCCCTCGCTAGTCCCGGTGAGAGCCAGCCTCGCTGCTAGCGAGCTCACCTAGAACTCTCATAGATATGGGCAAATTTTCAATGAATTTTGCAATGATTTTCTATTATGCCGAAGAATAACGTGTTATTCAATTCGTTGGAATTTTCCAACGAATTTTGCAACAAATTTCAAACATGCTGACAGTCTTTTGAATTCGTTGGAAAATTCGTTAGAAATTTCCAACGAATTTTCCAATGCATTTCCATTAAACCTTATTTTTCCACATAATTCGATGGAAAATTCATTGGAAATTTCCAACGAATTTGAAGAACACATTATTTTTAGGCATATTCGTAATTTGTTGGAAATTTCTAACGAATTTTCCAACGAATTTCCATCAAACCTTATTTATCCGAAAATTTGAAATTCGTTGGAAATTTCCAACGAATTTTCCAACAAATTCAAAGGACTGTCGGCATGTTTGAAATTTGTTGCAAAATTCGTTGGAAAATTCCAATAAATTTTCCAACGAATTTGGACTATACGGAACAACAATAGTTTTACAATTCGTTGGAAAATTCGTGGAAAATTTGTGGAAAATTTCCCACGAATTTTCCAATGAATTGTAAAACTATTTGTTATTCCGTGTATTTCCCACGAATTTTTCAATGAAATTAAAACATAACTAAATTAATGCACCAAAAATTGAACACAACTAAATTAAACTTAAAAAAATTTGCGCAAATTATCATATCGAGAAGACTTACCAAGTATTGACAATTTTATGAGAATCACAACGTTCAAATGTATTGGGAGACCTTCGAATGGACACGCACCTAAAGCTACCATAGGCTTGCCCTCGACACCCAATTGGAGCTGCTGGACTCAGTCTTGGCGCTGTTTGCCGTTCGACGGCGAGGGCGGCGACGGCGAGAAGGACCGCGAGGTGGACGGCCAAGAGGATGACGAGAAAGAGAGTTTTTATTCAGCCAAAAATACTCGGTACACACGAAATGTTTGCAGCCAAAAATACTCGGTACACACGAAATGTTTCTATTTTCGTTGCAAAATTCGTTGAAAATTTCCAACGAATTTTGCAACAAATTTTAAATTTCCAACGACTTTGACATTTCTGGCCAATAATTGCACGGATCTATTTTCATTGGAAAATTTGTCGGAAATTTACGACGAATTTTCCAACAAAATAGCTAAATAATTGCACCGAAAATCTATTTCGTTGGAAAATTCGTTGGAAATTCCAACGAATTTTCCTACGAACTTAGTACAAACAAAAATTATTGTTCCGAATATTGAAATTCGTTGCAAATTCGTCGGTAATTTTGCAACAAATTTTAGTGAATCGGAACGATAGTGTTCAAAATTTCGTTGCAAAATTTGTTGGGAATTACCAACAAATTTTGCAACGAAATTGGTACATAACTAATTTAATGTGACCAATATTTAAGTTCATTACTAAATTCGTTGTAAATTTCCAACGAATTTTGCAACAAATTTTAAATTTCAAACGAATTTCACATTTCTGGACAATAATTGCACTGTGTTAGTTTTGTTGGAAAATTCGTCGGTAATTTCCGACGAATTTTCCAACGAAATTGAAAAACATAGAACAGAAAACCTAATTCGTTGGAAAATTCGTTGTAATTTCCAATGGAAAATTCCAACGAATTTTCCAACGAAGTTAGTCCTAACAAAATCATAGTACCGAATATCGAAATTCGTTGCAAATTTCGTCGGTAATTTCCAACGAATTTTGCAACCAATTTCATTGACTCGGATCTATGATGTTGAATATTTCGTTGTAAAATTCGTTGGAAATTAACAACGAATTTTGCAACGAAATTGGTACATAACTAATTTCATGTAACCAAAATTTAAGTTCGTTGCTAAATTTGTTGTAAATTTCCAACAAATTTTACAACAAATTTTCAATTTCCAACGAATTTCACATTTCTGGCCGATAATTGCCCTTACTATTTTCATTGGAAAATATTTGAACCGAAAACCTATTTCGTTGGAAAATTCGTCGGAAATTCCAATGAATTTTCCAACGAAATTGAAAATTTTGAAATGAAAATATGTTTCGTTGCAAAATTCGTTGGAAATTCCAACGAATTTTCCAACGAAGTTAGTACAAACAAAAAAATTTTGTACCGTATATCGAAATTCGTTGGAAAATTCGTCGGTAATTTCCAACGAATTTTGCAATGAATTTCCGAATATTCCGAACAATTATTCATCTTTTTTAATTCGTTGGAAAATTTGTTGGTAATTTCCAACGAATTTTCCAATGAATTTCCATTATGTAGATCAATTTTTGAATTCGTTGGAAAATTTGTTGGAAATCTAACGAATTTTCCAAGGAAAAATATTTAGTCGGAAACTTTTGAAGAATTTGGCAACGAAAAATATTTCGTGGAAAAATTCCAACGAATTTTGCGACGAAAACGTTTTCGTCGCTAATTTCGGACGAATTTTCCGACGAAAAATTTTTCATTGTTAATTTCCGACGAATTTTTCGACGAAAATTTTTTCGTCGCTATTTTTCGATGAATTTTACGACGAAAATTTTTTCGTTGCTAATTTCTGACAAATTTTCTAACGAAAGTTTTTTTGTCGCCATTTTCCGACGAAAAATTTTTGGTCGCTAATTTCTAGCGAATTTTTAAATTCGTTGGAAAAGTTGTCGCAAATTTCTAACGAAAATTTTTTGGTCGCAAATTTTTGTGGCAAAAAACTGGTTTTTTTGTAGTGGTAATGCTTGGACAACATTTTTTATCAGAGTTTCTTTCCCCGCTTTTGACATTGTGTTCTCTTTCCAACCTTCGAGCTTCATATTTACCCTTGCCAGGATCCAAGCAAACATTTGCTTTTTACATGCTCCCCAATTAGACGAAATACCCAAGTACTTCCCTATCTTTTCAATCTCTGGGACTCTTAGTTCTCTAGCCATATTCCTTCTTAATTCACTATGGTAGTCCTTGCTGAAGTATATCCCTAACTTGTTCAAGTTAACTGCTTGTCTTGAGGAAAAGCAATACTGGTGAATGATTGCAGCTACGTTATGACATTCTTGTAGCTTACCATCGAGGAAAAATATTGAATCATCTGCAAAGAGTAGGTGAGATAGTACAGGGCAATGTCTATTGAGTTGTATTCCTTTTATAGTGCCATCTTGCACAACTCTTTTCATCAGCATTGACAGGAAATTTGCAATTAGTATAAATAGTTATGGGGATAAATGGTCCCCTTGCCTTATCACTCTTAGGTACTGCATGAAAACCATTCTGGTTCTGCCCAGAACTGATTTTTTGTTCCTAGAATCAGTTTTGGACTAGAAACCCGTTTGGTAACGCAATTTCATTTTTCTATTTCCGGGACAAGTTTGCTTCCAAAACTGATTCTGAAACCAGAAATGAGAACAAAAAAAAAGTTTGTTTTTCATTTCTGGAACAAAAGTGAGAATCATTTCTGAGGAATTCATTTTCTTCAACACACATTCATATGAAAGTCACGATCTTTGAGGTGAGAAAAAAAAGTAAAAAATCAAAAATTTCAAAACTTAACAGAATGGTTTAGAATTTGTGGCTACCCACTTTCAGTGAAATTTAAATCTTTTTAGGTACCGAAAAAATTAAAAAAAATAAAAAATAAAAATTTTCAAAATTTCACAAAATGACTTAGAAAACCTATGGCCATCCACTTTGAGCAAAATTTAATTTTTTTAGATGCCAAAAAAAATAAAAAATAATCAAAAAATCTAAAATTTAAAAACTTCACAGAATGTCTTAGAATACCTGTGGCCACCCAATTTGAGCGAAATTTTATTTTTTTAGGTGCCAAAAAAAATAAAAAAAAGTAAAAAATAAAAAATTTAAAAACTTCACAGAATGACTTAAAATACCCGTGGCCACCCACTTTGAGCGAAATTTAATTTTTTTAAATGCCAAAAAAAATAAAAATAAGCAAAAAAGTAAAAATTTCAAAACTTTACAGAATGGCTTAAAATACTTGTGGCCACTCATTTTGAGCGAAATTTTATTTTTTTAGGTGCCAAAAAAAAAAAAAAAAATAAAAAATAAAAAATTTCAAAACTTCACAAAATTGCTTAAAATACCTGTGGCCATGCACTTTTGAGTGAAATTTAAATTTTTTCAGGTGCCAAAAAAAATAAAAAATAAAAAACTTCACATAATTGCTTAGAATATCTATGGCCACCCACTTTGAGTGAAATTTAATTTTTTTAGGTGTCGAAAAAAAAATAAAAATAAGCAAAAAAAGAAAAATTTTCAAAACTTTACAGATTAACTTAAATACTTGTGGCCACCCACTTTAAGCAAAATTTTATTTTTTTAGGTGCCGAAAAAAAAGCAAAAAATCAAAAATTTTTGAAATTTCACTCAAAGTGGATGGCCACATATATTCTAAGTCATTTTGTAAAGTTTTGAAATTTTTTATTTTTATGTTTTTTTTTTCACCCAAAAAAATTTAAATTTCGCTCAAAGTGGATGGCCACATGTATTCTAAGTCATTCTATAAAATTTTGAAATTTTTGATTTTTTTCTTTTTTTTCACCTCCAAAAATTAAAATTTCACTCAAAGTGGGTGCCCACAGGTATTCTAAACCATTCTGTGAAGTTTTGAAATTTTTGAGTTTTTGAATTTTTTTGGGCACCTTAAAAAATTTAAATTTCACTCAAAGTGGGTGACCACATGTATTCTAAACTATTTTGTGAAATTTTGAAATTTTTGATTTTTTGATTTTTTTTGGCACCTAAAAAATTTAAATATCACTAAAAGTGGGTGGCCACAAGTATTCTAAGCAATTCTATAAAATTTTGAAATTTTTGATTTCTTGATTTTTTTTGAAAAAATTCAACAAATTTCCTATTTTCCCAAAATCTGAATTTTTTTTATTTTCTCGACATTTTGATGATTTTTTCTAGAATTTTTCAATTTTTTGGGATTTTTTGTATTTTTTTAAAGATTTTTATGAATTTTTCGGATTTTTTATTATTTTTATTCCATTTCTAAAAAAATGGATTTCTGTTCCTGGAAATAGAATTTTCTGTTGTTTATCAAACGGATTTTTGTTTCAGAAAATAGAAATTTTGTGCTGTTATCAAACGGGTTTCTGTTCCAGAAATAGAAATTTTTTGTCATTATCAAACGGGTTTTTTTTCTCAGAAACTCATCCAGGAACCAGAAATAGAAAAATCTATTTCTGGTTCAGGAACTCATTCCGGAACAAAATGGTTATCATTCGCTACCTTATAGATTGGAAGTAAGGCAGGGGTTCCCCATTCAACTTGACACTCAAAGAGGTTGTTGTAACACATTTTATTATCAAATTCACTCATCTTTCATTGAACCCCATTGTAATCATACAAGACTTCAGAAAATCCCATTCTATCCAATCATACGCCTTTTCCATGTGTAACTTTGGGACAGCCTAAAATTTTTGTTTTCGCTTGTGAACCCTTAATTAATGCAGAACTTCCTGGATTGCAAGAATGATATCTTGGATTTGCCGTCCTCATACAAAGGTACTCTGTTCGACTTCTATCAATTCCGAGAGCCATGGTTTCAGCCTATTTGCTATCACTTTGGAAATGATCTTGTATGCAAAATTGCACAAACTGATAGGTCTAAACTCTTCCAACTTTTTTGGGTTTTTAACTTTTGGCACCAAAGATATTAGTGTTCCATTTAGAAAAGGGTTTAGCACACCAATTTGGAAGAAGTTTCTAACCTCTAAAAATACTTCCCTTTATGACTTCCCAATGATGCTGAAAGAACTGGCCATTCAAGCCATCCGGACCCGGGGCCTTTGAGGTTCCAAGCTGGAACGTTGCTTGCTTGACCTCTTCTAGCGTTACGTCCTCAATCAGCCTGAGATTAGTTTCCTCTTTCACATGGCATGAGCAATATTGAAGCAGTGGAGTAAACTGTCGATGTCCAACTGAAGTGTATAGTTCCCTAAAATAGTCATATGTCATCCTCTTCAGTTGTTCTTGGTCTCTGGTCCAGTTTCCTGTCGAGTCCTTCAGCATAGAAATTTTGTTTTGTTGTCTCCTCTGTACAGTAGAGGCATGAAAAAACTTGGTGTTTTGATCCCCCCCACTTGAGCCAATTAATCCTTGAACGCATTACCCAATACATCTCCTCCTGACTCCATAGCCTTTCAATGTCATCCCTCAGCTTTTGTAGTTGTTCTTTTTCCTTCTCAGGAGCTTGACTGTTTATTATGCATTGTATTTTCCCCATTAATAGCTTGATCCTGTCCTGCCCATTTGTGAATTTCTTCTTACTCCAGCTTTGTAAGCCAACTGCAGCTTTTCCCATCCTGATCAAGAGACCTCATTTGCAATTGTTGAAGAATGCCATGTTGTATGTATAACTCCTCTGCATTCATCATCTTCTAGCCAAAAAGTTTTGAAACTGAAATTTTTCTTCTGCCTCTTACAGGCTTGATAGGTAGACAATAGAATCAGGCTATGGACAGAACCAATAGCCAATAATGCATATATTTCTGCCTCAAGGAATTGTAGTCTCCAATTCAGATTACCAACTGCTCTATCCAGTCTTTCCTTCACCAGCTCTTCTCCTTCACTATTGTTTGACCAAGTAAAGGCACAACCCTTACTTTCGAGATCCATTAGTTTGCAGTTATGCAAAAACTCTCTAAAAGCATGGAGTCTGTAGTGCTTAGCCATTCTTTTGCCTACCTTTTTCCCAATGATACATAATATCATTAAAGTCTTCCAAGCACACCTAAGGCAACTGGTTTACTTGACTAATTCTATATATTTCTTCCCACATCTTGTTTTTTCCCTAGTAGGTTGTTGGTGCATGGACAAATGTGGCTCGTATTCTCATTTTATAGTTGTCCTTTTCACATTCGATGTTTATTAATTCCTCTGAAGCAGATAAGATTGATAAAGCAGCAAGGACATTCGACAAAATTGCTAAGCCGCCTCTTGTTCCCGTTGGCTTGACAACAAAGCACTCATCATATTTCAACATCTTCCTTACCCAGTGTATCTTTTCTTCTCTGTTTTTTGTTTCCATAAGAAATAGTACCTCGGGCCTTTCTTGAGCCACTAGGGCTCTCAAAGCTTGGACTGTCAAAGGTGTGCCGAACCCCTGACAATTCCAACTCAAAATCTTCATAAGGATCCCGGTGGCTTATTAGGGCTAGCCACCATAGCCCATTGTCTCGAGCCTTCCAACACCTGGATTGGCGTTTCGAGTAGTTGATCTTCATCTATGAGTAACGATTTGTCCCCTTGAGAGTTGTATGGACTGAACCTTCTAGTCCTCTTGCGTATGGGAGTTTTCTGCCCACTTTGTTTCTTTTTATTGGCACTAGCAGGTACCAGAATAAGATCTGGTTTCTTGGAAGGTGCCTAATTTCCAGCCAATGTAATAGGGAATTTAATCAAATGTTCACTTTGACCTACTGGAATACTCATTGCATAAAGTTTAGTCTTTGTGTTGTCTTGCTTAATATGCTGAAATTTCTAGATGTGGCTGGAGCTGCTCTCCTTGTAGATCACTATTTGTTCAGAGTGGGTAGGTGTCTCTGGGATACTTTCCTCTTCCATAGGTTCAACTAAGTCTTTCCCATGAATTAACTTCCTGAAAGGGTTGTTGCTACTTACCTCGGCCTTTAGCCAAGGGCCAAATAGTCTGTCCTCATCAGTGTACACATCATTGACGCTAAAAGGCACCTCTTCACAGTCAGAAGCATAATGGCCTATTTTCCCACATGAGAAGCAAAAATATGAGAGCCTCTCATATTTAAAATTTAGCCAGATTTTCTTTCCTTCATTGTCAGCAAGCATTCCTGACTGCAAGGTTAAGTTAAGATCCAATGTCACTTGCACCCTTCCATACGACACCATTCCTCTTGTCTCAATTTTAACTTCTCGCACTTGTCCAATGTTACCAATTACTTCTCGAACAACTTCCTCTGAAATCCACTCAAAAGAAAGCCCCGGAATATGTACCCATAAGTCACACGAGTCAAAGTTGTAGCTTAAAGCTGTGGTATTTGGTTCCCATTGTTTCAAGATCAAGAGATTGTTCATGAAAGACCATGGACCTTGGTCCATCACTTTTTTCCTCAAAGCTTGAGAATTTAAGGTTATAGCAAAAATACCTTGTTCTAATGGAGTAAAGTTAGCATTATCCACTCGCCATGCTCTCCGCATTGTGTTTTGGAAAGCTTGAAAGTTGATTTTTGGATTTTTGAGGAGTTGCCCTATCAGAGTTAAATTCCCAGCCTTGCCGTTCGCTAATGACAGAATCCTTTCGACATTCTTAGTGATTTTGTCTGACCACATTCTTCCTAATCTTTTGCAGAGCAGGGCCAACCTGTGGTTTGCATCTTCATCCGGCTCCATGGAGGTGGAACTTAATCGCAACTACTGTAGTTCCTCGAGCTGACACAAGATTTACTTGCCTTCGCAGTTGAGTTCCGCTCCAGAGAGCGATTTTAGGGTAACGAGTTGAAGGGTTGTGGGTGGGTGTCGAGTTGACGAGGCTTTAGGTTACAGAGGAGCTATTAATGATTCATGGTGACTGAGCTAGATAGGGGAAGGAAGAAGAGGGACATTTAGGGTTTCCATCGGCTAAGCTACCCCAATGGGTAGAGGGAAGCTCTTCCGAGAGAAGAGAGAGAATGTTGCCCTTATCCAGACTTAATTCCATCACACTAGTTAAAAAGAACCATATTCCTTTGTTTAATTACCAGTCAGAACAGCTAAATCAAATGCAATATAAGCAATGGTGATGGAGACAGACCTGGCGTCGAAAAATGACCAAATCAGCATCCCGTTGGGGAGCCGCCCAGGAGTTCGAAGAAGAAGAGAGCTCGTTTGAGTGAATGAAAGAGACTTTCTTGGAGCTTTGGCCCAAGTAAGTGGAGAGGAAGGCCTTGCTGAGATTTGTGTTCCCATATTGCATCACGTGGGACAGATTGGTCCTCTTCTTCACTTCTAAGTATTGGTCCTGCAATGTTTCCTGTCCCCAATTGTGGACATCACTGTTCTCACGCCCAAATTCGGATTAATGGAGATAGAGACAGAGAGAACAGAGAATGGGTACATGAACATTTGACATCATAATGTTGTAAAGGATGAATGCTGTGCATGCCCCGCATATACAGACAGTCACACATTCTTATCTTGTTATTTGCTTATCTAGCTGGCTTTTTTTTTTAATTCGAAAGAGAAAGTCATTTCTTGCTTTTGCATTTTATGACCGAATGTGCACGAAAAATTACTTTCAAAAATAGAAAAGCGACACAGTAATACCTGTCTTCCATGCAAGCGATGCTATAGAGATCCCCAAACAAGTAGCATACGTGGAGGGATCATCGTCAGAAGAGTCTCCAGGGCAGTAGTAGCTCCAGCTTCTCTCGTTGGCATTGGATGCCGTGGTTGCATAGATCTCCATGTCCTTGGGAAGCCGCCCTTGCAACACACTCCCCGACTCACACGCCTCTTTGTATATCACCATGTTCATGTACTTCTTTGCTTCATGCATTTGCTTCAGTACGTTCATTAGGTCATTCGCATATATGTAGTGCCCACAGGCATGCACACAAGTTCTGTGCCCCCGTCGTCGGTGTAATAGAAGAAGACGTGGTCGTTTGGGCTGCTGTTCAAAACCTTGCCACTGCCCCCGCTGAGCGCCTTCTTGTTCCCTAATAGGACTGCATACAAGTTGGCTGCAGTGGTCTCATTTCTGGGGTAATCCTGCAATATTACCCAAGTGGATAATTAGAATCGAAAATCAATCATGCAAATATGCATCCTCCTACATAGTGGTTGTATGTAATAGCTAGATGAAGAGTGTTGAACTAAGACCTTAGGAACTCCATGGGAGACATCGGGGCCGTTGGGTTTGTTGATGATGACAACCTTGGTCGGATTTTCCACGTTCTGGGTGAGGTCGTCGTACATGAACACGATGATGTTCTCATCTTCCAACCCATTTGCCTTGAGGATTTGGTAGGCATGGCAAACATCAGCCTGCATAGACACACATCTCATAGGTCAATCCATTTCGTATATTATCTATCTACGTGCTACTTATGAAGTACGGATAGCCAGCAAGTTGTCCATAATATTTTATATAGATGTACCATGAAAATATAATAATACACAGTAACTGATGCTTAATTTAGGTGATGTATCACCTGGTGCCTGTAGTTGTAATAACCCTTAGATCCGGCGACTAGAATAGCCCATCGAGTGCCCTTAGTAGTATCACCGGCATCCCCACCCAATTGCGACACAATTTCTCCAAAGCTCCTCCAACTCTCGTTCAAAGCCGCAATCACCAGTGCTGTGAGGAGGAGGAAAGGAACAAGGCTGCCATATGAGGAGGTCATCATCATCACGATGAAGAGTTCAATGAGAAATGAGATTGAGGAGGATGGTTGTTGGAATTAAAAAAAATAATATGAACTTTGAAAATCCGGAATAAGAGGACAAATAAAATGGAGGGAGAATTTCTTATTGAGAATGCTTTCTCTTCGTGGATTCGTATTTGCGGTATATCAACTTCACAGTTTATATGGAAGCTGAATGCACACAAACTAAGCACAAGCATCATAGGCATTTAAGGAAGAAAACAAAAGAGCCCATTCATTTTTTTTTTTTTTTTGGGTAAGGTAATAGAGCCCATTCATTTATTTATTGATAAAAACAAAACAGCTTATTTTGTAGAAAAAACAACAGCCATTTTGAAATCTTTAATGGCTCTCTTGATTAAATGCGTGCAACCTTCTTTGAAGAACACTAGCAGCCCATCTCGAAACCAGCAACAACGTGCTCAAATCTTCAATAACCCAACAATCAATTTTACATAATTCTAACAACGGTTTGGATGTGTGGAACGGGAGGGAGGGTTTATACAGTGAAAGGCTGTGAGGGGACTGCATGCTCGTGGGAACATCGATGGCAGCTCCTCCTTGGGTAATCCGATGACCCCCATTCCATAAAAGACTTGAAAGATACGACCAAAGTGTGTCTACATGGATTTTTGTTGGTACCCCACCAGTCTTCAAATATGCTCCACCCATTCCATGACAATTCTCGTCCTTCATCATCTTCTCTCGCAATTCATTGGATAGTTTCATCAATGCTTCTTCATTAATTTTTATCCTACGCCACTAACATGTGAGGAGTGATCATACAAGTACACAATCAAGAAAATAATACCCAATAATCAACGCAATAAATAGATTGTAGAAAATGTAACGAACCTTGAGGTGCTATGCGAAGCAAAGCACATCAGTATCCATCGTCACGAAATTTCTGCAAGCTACCACTCAAATATATATATATATCTATGCCGATAGAGTGCATGGATGTTATGCATGATATACACATGAACTAAGACTAACTAGTATGCAATTTATACTAATTTTTTAAATTAACACAAATAAACCCTAGAATTCTATGTTAAAAGAAACTGACTCATATTCACTAATTAAATAACTACATGACATAGAAAAATGATATAATTACATAATAGGTTCCAAATTATATGTTATGAAATTAACACACAATAATTCTAAATGTCATCTATGTGAGGTACCAATTAAACTAATCCTATATGACATGTGACCTACTAAATGACATTACACACTCTAATTAAACTTATGGTCTTTTCTTATTATCAATTAACAAAAGACGAATGACCTTAAAAGTCTATAAATTAAATTATTATGTATTAATTCCTAATCATACGGTAATTAAACTAATATGTATGACTTAAGTTGATATGTGAACATGCAATATAAATCCTATGTACAAGATGGCATACTCTTGATTTTAACATGTAGTATGTATGCAATCCTAAGTGAACTAGCATGTATGAATGACCTATGGGAAAACATGAACCTTTATCTATAATGAAAACTATATGAAATGCTATTTTTTATTTTATAAAAAAGAGCAAATGTAAATCCTATGACTCTAATGTTATCTAATGAAATAGCCATTAATATTGTACTATATGCGATGCGGATGATGCATGCATTACAATTAATAAGCTATCTATATGATATGATTATTTTAAAGATTAATTCTAAGTGATGTGTATCATATAATGTGCATGTTATGGGATTAATTAACCCTAAGTCTACATGCAACCTAATGGAAATTTAAATGACATTTTTATTTGATTTTTTTAATGAAAGTTATGCATTAACCTGAATCTATATACATTCTAAAACTAACATGTACTGCCCTAAACAAATTATGACTACACCCTAAGTTCTAAGTATGCATGTGACAGTGACGTGCAATGATGATTGGTAATGTGTTCAAATACATGTTGCACTTGGAATTCGTCATATCATTAGTAATATGCTATTCCGAGATGATTGAATTTCAACTGATCAAATCAATCATAACAAGCCACGCAAGACGATATTAGGGCTTAAAGGTCCGAATACCTAATGCGCCTTGGTCAATGCAAGGAAATGATCTAAGAGGAATAGAACAACCAAAGCTTAATCAAAATTCATGCATTTAAAAATATATAGTAAAGTCAATTCAACGTGGAAATTTGAACAAAACTCCACGTACCTGCACAAAACTAGTCGAGGCCAACAAAGAAAACCACAAGCAATGCGAAGGCTACTGGTGGCGCCTGAACATACGCGGGTGAACAGCAACGGTTCCTAGGATTAGCGAAGTTAGAGCAATGCTAAGCGACGGACGAACAGCGACTGAACTGGGACCACTACAGGTTGGTGGACTCGTCAGGCTGCTAGCTCAGTGAAGGTTTCGCCGGAAAAACCTGCAAGAACACCGAGAAATACAAGAAACTCGACAGGTTGGTTTGCGGGACTGCAGAGGGCTCGTCTGGTCACTGGTAACTGTTGTGGGTTTACCGGGAAAGTTGGACCGCCACAGGAAGTCGTCGGAACAGCGGCATCGCTGGAATTACCTGGAAAAATTCCGGGATTAATTCAGGGAGCTACAGAGAATACAGCGGTGGCAGAGGACAAGAACTCGAGGCCGCGCTACAGGAACTCACTGAGCACACCGGAAAGGGGTCCCCCCTCTTGGTGTCACACTTTCTGCCTTTCATTTCCGTGCACATGTATCTAACCATAAGCTGCGTTTGGTCCACCAAATAAAAGCTAGGATAAGATATGTTTCATCCTATTCTGTGTTTGGTGGTGGTCCAAGATAGGATAAGGTCGGATATAGATCGAATATAGCCCGGATAAAAAAATCCAGGGGGTGGGATAGACCCGGATAGGATTTCTAATGCCTATTTTTCCAAAAACGCTAAACTTCACTCGCCGTCATCTTCATCCCACACCTTGTGCGATTTCATCAAAAAAATTTCTCAATTTTTTTTTCTTCACTAACTCCTCCGAACCCGTGAATAGCAAAAAATAAAAAATAAAAATTATCATATCCGACTTTAAATCAGTCGTCCACCAAACAATGGACAGGATATGAAGAAATCCCAGAATTTCTTATCCTATCATATCCGGTCATATCCTGTTTAGAAATCCGAACGACCAAACGCAGCCTGTATGTCCAAAAATTTTGCCTCATCAAATTCCGAGATTCGCAATCCTTGTCAAGGCAAGAATGGCTAACCTTTATCTTCTCTTGTTTCCTTTCAGATTTAATTCAGCTGGCAGGGGTCTTTTATTCCAGATGATGGAGCAAATCTTTATTTCCTTCACACAATTGCAACGATTCATCCGACTTGCTCCTTTTATTTTTCTTTCTTTACTTCTCTCACTCGCTGCACTTGAAAACATTCCACCTATCTTTCCTCTTGCCTGGCCGAAATTTGCTGGATTGATTGGTCTCCTTGATTCCCTTCCTCATCTTTCATGCGCACAACCGTTTCCTCAGATCATGGGCGAGATTCATAGTCGAGCATATTCTGAAGACATTTGCTGGTGCCACCGAAAGTATTACCCTGGCTTCTCAAATTCAAGCACGATGAGGCTAGGTCGGTTGAAATTTATTGGATGCGGACATGCTTTATAATGACCAAATACCCAAACACGATTCGAAATTATGCAATGTCAATTTTTGTAATGAAAATTTGGTAGGATAGTCAAAATTTCGGTGTCAACACATTTTCGAAGTTTTCATAACATATAGAGGTTGACGTAAATTAATATATGTTTTTTAATAGTTTTTAAAATTCTAAAAATATTCTTAATTTTCCTAAAAAAAACAAAAAGTGTTTTAAGCTTTGAATTTAGCTGAAACAAACGGACCTCACATATGTGCTAGACATTACAAAGGTGGGGATGAGAATGAGATGAGTCAAGTCCACTAGACAAAATTAGTTGCAGCAAAAATTAGTGGTTGAGAGTATACAAGGGTGTGGTTCCACATGACACTTAAATGGCAAACCCCACTTCCAGTTGGTCAAAAAGAAGGGTATTACCCCTTGATCACGTTCGAAAATTAAATATTAGTACAATTCATTAGGTAATAACCAGTTTCATTAATTAGACATTGACTTTGCCGTTGACACCTAAATTTTGGCTATCATAATTAATCAATTAAGGCATTAGAAAATTAGCAGTCGGCCCTGAAACCTAACAAAAAAATCGTTAATACAGTTTGTATTTGCATTATAGATATTAGGAACATTCCCATTTGGAAATAATGGGCCCATATAAATTGCATTCCAGTTAGTCTGGTTATAAAAGTGTTGAATGGGTTTAAAAACGCAGGCCTTAAATTGAGTCTTTAAGATTAAGCCCACATGAGCATAAAATTCGACGGAGCTCATTGAAGACTTATGGTGGCCGAAACTTACGTGTACCTTGCATATGAGGTTCTAAACTTGGAAAGATTGCATCCTTTGATCAACTAAGGCTATAATCTTTGAAACTTTCAATTATTTGGGAATAAATAAGGGAATATTTTAGTGAATGGATTCACATATTCTCTTGGTCTAAATTAGGAAAGTGAGGGATTTGTTATTCTTGCAAGAAAGCCCTGAACCTAAGGATATATAAACACGATATCGGACTTAGACGAACACTGGGTTTTCTTCTCTTCAACATAGATCATCCACCAAGAGCACGATCACCAATGATACCGTCTTCTGGCGTTCCCCATCCGAGACGAGCACATGCAAATTCACTTATTCTCTTTTTTTCAACGTCTATCATCCACGCACATTGAGTCATCTCACTTCAATTGCTCATCCACATCCAAGAGCACCACCAATCTGTTGGTAATTAAACCAAATTCATAAATGTACTACATAAATGTCCGACATAAATGCATCTTGACCGTTCGTGTTTTCATGTATAGTTTAATGTTTTGTAAATTCCTAAGAATCTATTTTCTTGGAATGATAGATATATTTATGAGGGGAGAAGGATACTACAAGTGCTAAATATTGTGTACGATGCTCACTTCTGCAAACAATCAACTTCCTTTTCAACACAATCATCTTATAAAACAAAATTATGTTAATTGAGTTGTTAGAATGAAAGTCCTACTCAGTGCCTATGGTATGGGAACTTGTCAACATAGGCTATGATAAACCAGAGGACGAAGTCACCTTGAGTCAAAATCAAAAGACTATCTTGGAGAAAGTTTGAGCAAAAGATCAATATGCATTGTCAAGCTTTAGATGATTCTCTTATTGAGAAGGTTTAGAACGCTACTACATCTATGGAGGCATGGAAGATCGTTTACAACACACACCAAGGAAAATAGAAAGTTAAGATTCGCCTTCAAACTTTAAGAGGTGAATTCGAGGTAATCCATATGAAAGAATTTGAATCAATTGTTGATTATTTTAGAAGAATTTTGGCAATTGTCAGCCAAATGAAAAGAAATGGTGACTATGTTTCAGATGTTTGAGTTGTTGAGAAGATTCTTTGGTCCTTAGACAAGAAGTTAGACAAGAAGTACAATCACATTGGTGTTGCAATTGAAGAGTCCAAAGATTTGGATGGCATGACGATCAATGAATTTCTGGGTTCATTGCAAGTCCATGAAAAAAGATTAAGAAGGAACAAGCATGAGTCGGTGGAGGAAATACTCCAAACTAGTTTGACCATTTGATATGAGAAGGACCAAAGAAGAGATCCAGTGCAAACTTGAGGGACTAATTAAGATCGTGGTCAAGGTCGAGGTCGAGATCGCTTTTAAGGTGGAAGTTGTGGACAAATTAGAGGAGATACTGCTTGAAATGTATTGGGCTTTTGCTATGTGCTCCCAACAAATTGGTAGTAAAGAAACTATCAATTTTGAAAATGTCAAGACTTGTCTTCTAAATAAGCAAAAACTAGATACAAAATTGACTTTTGAAGGCAGTTTTGATCATGGGGTTGGTTTAGTTGCAAGAGGAAGGTATGTTGAGCTAAGCAATGGTCGCAGTAGCAGATCAAAATCGACACATAAGAATTTGATTGCAACGACTATAAATCTAAAGGGCATAATAAGAGAAAATAATCTCAATCGACAAAATCAAGGAAATGTACATTGGTAGAACAATCAGAACGACCAGGACAGACAAAATCAAGGAAATGAAAATCCTACTCAAGCAAGTGTTATTGAAGAAAAAAAACAACAAATTGGTATCACAACCTTAGGGTTTCCCGATCTTCTGGTTATGGCTTCAAGTTTAACAACGAAATTTGATATTGAGAAGTTTGATGGGAGCAACTGTTTCAATCTATGGCAGGTTTGTATATTGGCCATTCTTAAGGAGCAGGGTTTGAAGAAAACTCTATTTGGGAAAGGGAAGAAACCAATTGGTCCGTCAGATGAAACTTGGAAAGTATTGGATGAAAGAGATCTGTTTGCTATTCAGTTGTGTCTCACAAATGAAGTTCCGCAGGAGATACTAGATCAAAAAACAGCTTCAAGTTTATGGATGAAATTGGAGAGTATGTTTTGACAAAATCTCTCACCAATCGGTTGAGACTTAAACAACGACTCTTCACTCTTTGTATGGCTGAAGGTGCTTCTCTCAAGTCTCATATTTCTGATTTCAATGCTATTATCTTTGAATTAGGAAGTATTGATATTAAGATTGAAGATGAAGATCAAGCTCTTTTATTGTTAGTTTCACTACCTCCCTTTTATAAAACTTTTTAGAAAGACCATGATTGTTAGTAGATAAACTATCGATATTGAAGATGTCAAAACTATTCTTCTAAATAAGCAAATGCTAGATACATAATTGAGTTTTGAAGGCAATAATGATCGTGGGGCTAATTTAGTTGCTAGAGAAAAGTCTATTGAGAGAAGCAATGGCAGCAGAAGAAGATCAAAATCGAAGCTTAAGGATCTCACTTGCAACTACTGTAAGTCTAAGGAGCATAGTAAGATAAAGGTAAAGTAACAAAGAGAAAATAATCTTAATCAGTAAAATTAAGGAGATGCAAATCGACAAAACAATCAGAAATATCAAAACCAATAGAATCAAGGAAATGAAAATTCTGCCCAAGCTGATGTTGCTGAAGAAAAAAACAACATTTGTTATGTATTATTTTAAGTTACAATTGGTATGGGCTTTGAAGAGATCGCGTTAGGCGATGGCATTACCTCTTTGATGAGTTAGTAATCCAATAGCTTTCCTTTGATGGTTCACCTCGTGGATGGTCACAACACTTGCAAAGACATGGCATGCGATTTTAATATGTGAGAGCATCATGCAGCATGAGAGGGCGGTCTCCTTGACATCCTTCCCTCAACATTAGAACACCACAACTGGATTGGCAACCAGAAAGAATCAACTTTTCTAATCTCCTCGAAAGCATCTCGTGGGAGAATAAATTAATCCGATGAGAGTAATTAAGGATTGAGAAAAAACAACCAATATTCATATGGCTGGAAGCTTTCCCGGAAACAGCGAGTAGAGGAAGTTGCTTTCTCAGTATCAAGAGATAGCATGTGAGAAAACCATGATGGACTGGTAGGGTACAATGAGAAACATGCTATATTGCATATTCAAAGATAATGGCTTGAATTTTCATATTCCATTGGACCCCTCGACTCTCTCTGTGCTTTTTCTTGTTCATACTCTGGAAGCTCTGACTGTGTGATTGATTGAATAGTCTTTTGTGAGGTTGACTTGACCTGCCATTTCTCGAAGGGGGCCAGTACAACCTTTTCCTCCTGCACGTTCTTACTTCTGCGTTGCTGGCTTGCACACTCTTCTTTCGCTTTTAGTAGAAACTGACTCACACACTCTAGAAGCACTGAACAAATGTGACCGGTTACGGCTATGGTTGACGTGCGATCGTGGGGCCTAGAATTGTGGAATTGCATTAGTAACCGCTTGTCACCGCATGTAGAGAGTATTGACTGCTTGTAAGCTGTTATGTTTAGTTTATTACAAAAGCTGGTGTGTAGTGATTGTAAAGGACACAACGATATCAAGAACAAATTCTCTATGTATTTTCAATTTATTATTATATTTCTTCAGTATTTGCAGTTCCTTTCCTTCAAATTCATTGTTCTTCATCCTTGATAGGCAATTCAATTTTTGTCCGAAACTTTTTTAACAGAAAACCAAAGATCAACCTTTTTTCACTATATGGGACAAATCCCGACTTCTAGGGAAACAGTATGTAATTATTAAGTCCGATCAATTCTCGTACTCATGGCAGTTCGTTTCACGTTATATTTCAAAGACATAATTGCCTATTTTCTTAAATACTGAGAGCTCATTCCAACACTCTAAGCCAACTCAATGAAGAGAGTTAGCTGTGCGGCTTGGGACGATTGGAAGGTACAATATATAAGCTAGTGACTACATACAAATGCATCCTGCGAAGCTCAAAAACTGTAAAGTTTATGGGAGCTCGATTTGATGGAAGCGAGGATGTGAGTGATGCATTAGATTGCGTTAACGTTTGTCTTCATGCTGGTTGTTTTTCGTCGGTCGTTTTGTCTCCAGATGACGGATTAGGTTCGTAAGGAATCAAGTTGTCACTCTCCCTATATATCCACAATGCCGTAATCCCTCATTCTGAAACTCTATTACTTTATCCACCAAGGTTGTTTTATTAATATTTTCCTATTATTGTTTCTCAAGTGAAAGCAATGCCATCCCTTCATTGAAGCAGCTAGCTTAGGTGCTTCTCTTGTTTGGCGTCAATCCTTTCATTAATTGAAACATGCCCGTGAAAGGGGTCATCATCCAGTCGTCTCATTTAGGTTAATGGGGTTGAAAAGGATATGGTGCAAACCCAATTACATGTATTGTAAAGCCGATTCGCGAGAATTGCTAAAAAAAGAAGGAAACTGACCATATCATTAACCATATGAAAAGATACCTACATACTTTCCAACAAACTTCGAGCATTTTGACGAGCAGACTGATTCACAAAATACATAGAGAGCTTGCCAATGTAAATTTATTCCAATTTCTTAGAAGCAGCACATATACTCCATAGATAATTCAGAAACTGTAAACAAAAGCATTATTGGGACACTGATCATCGTTTTCACTCCGCTTTCCCGGAACAAGCTTGAATTGAAGCTGCTTCCATATGGTCCTTGTTAACTCCAGCATTGCACATGTTCGCCATGGCTCTTGTGTATTGCATTCCGTACTCACTAAGGTGTCCACAATATTGCTCGTAAGTCCTCACCTATATGTCACAACAAGCAAATTTGACATTAGAAACTATTCACGGGGAAAATTAGATGTGAATTCAAATGTATGATGTAGGCATTGGTTGAAGTAATTGATGAGGACGTTATGGAGACTCACAAATGTCTTGAGACAGTCCCAGTCATCAACAACAGGTTGGTCTTCAGGTCGAACAGCAGTCAACATGCTTGCAGCAACGGAATCACCAAACAGGTGACTGACAATTTGGTTGATGCTGAGGTCAGCATGCGATCGGTGAGCAATTTGTTCGTCCAGTCTCTTCTGTGCTTCCGCACTCTCAATAGATCCTTTCGGAGCTTTTTGGACCTACAATTACCCACAACAAGTGAATCGAAAAGGTGTCCCGATAACAAGAGACACGACAGACATAGCAAGAAATACTAGTAAAAAAAAAGAACCGTATCTTTTGTTTAATTGCTGGTCATAACAGATAAATGCCATATAATCAGTGGTGATGGAGACAGACCTGGCGTTGGAAAAAGACCAAATCAGCATCCCGTTGGGGAACTGCCTGGGAATTCGAAGAAGAGAGCTCGTCCAAGGGAACGGAAGAGACTTTCTTGGAGCTTTGGCCCATGTAAGTAGAGAGGAAGGCCTTGCTGAGAACTGTGTTCCCATATTGCATCACATGGGACAAATTGGTCCTCTTCTTCACTGCTAAGTATTGCTCCTGCAATGTTTCTTTCCCCAAATCATGGGCATCACTGTTCTCACGTGCCCATATTCGGATTAATGGTGACAAACACCGAGAGAACGGAGAATGAGTACACGTACATTTGACAAAGAAATGTTGTAAAAGATGATGCTGTGCATGCTCAGCATATAGAGATAGACACACATGCTTATCTTGTTATTTTGCCCATCTAGCTGGGTTTTTTTTTTTTTCTAAAAGAGTCATTTCTTGCTTTTGGAATTTTATAATTAAGTGTGTCCTTATAGTTACTGTAAAAAAATAGAGAAGCCGACATAGTAATACCTGTCCTCCATCCAAGCAATGCTATAGAGATCCCCCAAACAAGTGTCATACTTAGAGGGATCATCGTCTCCAGGGCAGTAGTAGCCCCAGCTGCTCTCGTTGGCGTTGGACGCCGTGGTTGCATAGATCCCCATGTCCTTGGAGAGCAGCCCTTGCAGCATGCTCCCGGACTCACACGCCTCTATGTATACCACCATGTTCATGTACTTCTTCGCCTCATGCATTTGTTTTAGCACGTTCATCAGTTCATTTGCATATATGTAGTCCCCCACAGGCATGCACACTAGTCCCGTGCTCCCATGGTCGGTGTAATAGAAGAAGACGTGGTCGTTGGGGCCACTGTTTAAAACCTTGCCACTGCCCCCGCTGAGGGCCGTCTTGTTCCCGAGAAGGACTGCAAACAAGTTGGCTGCTGTGGTTTCGTCACCAGTGTAGTCCTGCAATATTATCCAGTTGGTTAATTAAAATCGAAAATCAATCATGCGAATATGCATCCTCCTATATAGTGGATGTAAACAGTAGCTAGATAAAGAGTGTTGAATTAAGACCTTGGGAACTCCATGGTAGACATCAGGGCCGTTGGGCTTGTTGATGATGATACCCTTGGTGGGATTGTACTCATTCCCGGCGATGTCGTCGTACATGAACACAATAATGTTCTCATCTTTCAACCCATTTGACTTAAGGATTTGGTAGGCATGGCAAACATCAGCCTGCATAGACACACATCACACAGGTCAATCCATTCATATTTTGTATATCTACGTGCTACTTATGTAGTATGGAAGTACGTACAGCATGCCAATTGTCCATAATATTTTATATAGATATACGATGAGAATATGATAAGAAAACTGTAGGTGATGCTTGATTCAGGTGGTGGATCACCTGGTGCCTGTAATTGTAATAACCGTTCGACCCAGCGACTAGAACAGCCCATTGAGTGCCATCAGATGCAGCATCCCCGCCGGACTGCGACACAATTTCTTGGAAGCTCCTCCGACTCTCGCTCATAGCCGCCATCACCAATGCGGTGAGGAGGAGGAAAGGAACAAGGTTGCCATATGAGGAGGTCATCGTCATCACGATGGAGAGTTCGATGAGAAAGGAGATTGAGGAGGATGGCTTGGATGTGTGGAATGGGAGGGAGGGGTTTATATAGTGGTGGCAGGGAGGGGACTGCATGCGCGTGGGAACGTTGATGGCAACTCCTCCTTGGGTAATCCGATGACCCCCTTTCCATAAAAGACTCGGAAAAGATACGACCGAAGTCTGTCTACATGGATTTTTGTCGGTACCCCCACCAGTCTTCGCATATGCTTCACCCATTCCAAGTCGATTCCCCTCCTTCATCGTCATCTTCTCTCGCCCATTTATTATATAGTTTCATCAATGCTTCATTGTGGTCATTTTCTTGGTTTTCACGGATTACCCAATAATGAGGGTATCGACAAATAAGATGCTGACGGATGAAAACTAATCAAGGAGCACTTCACGAAGCAATTTGCATAGTTGGCCAAGTCGAGGGATATAGAGCGATTTGTGGCACAATGACGTCACTAGAAATCCACCCGCAAGTGGCATAGAAACTAACCCGAGTCTCAAAATAGAGATGAGTACAACTTTGGCACTACATCTTAACTTAGTAAGATCGTATTACAATTGCTTGCAGAATTGCATGCCGATTTCCCTAAATATTGCTAACTCATTCTCTCATGTCAATTTGTCATTTGGTTGATATGTATACCCTTGCCGTTTATTCCAAAATTTGCTCTCGCAGCACCAATATCTTTAGGTTTTTATTTTTTTTTCGCTCACAGACACAATTTATCTTTTGTTCGTTTATTTGGTAGGCTTATGGTATTTTGCAATTTTACACCTAAAAATAACAATTGTAAGGCTCAATTTGATCAAAGACCAATGAAGCTGCTCTCTATCTGTTGCCACTAGAGTCTTAGGTGCTTTTCCTTGGGACTATATGTAATCAAAACCCTTGGAACGGTTTTTGCTTGCCAACGACTCACCCCATCATCACATCATTAAAAGATCGCACTACCAACTCTTCTGGTCAGAACTTTCTTTGAATTGCATGGCTTCCTTTATCCGTTGGACTTTTTTAATTCTTTGAAATAAATGAGAAGCCCGTTTCTTGCACGAGAGCAATAATCATCTAACAAAGCACTTGATGATCTCCTCAGCACTTCCATTTTAGAATCTAGCATGTGGATCTTCTAGACTTGACCTGATATGAAAGTGTAAACGAATATATACATTTGTTAATTGAACAGTGCATCTAATAAAGATAGAGGCTTTTCAGCGATGGTCTACAAAATAAAAGTTTATTTCAAACCCGACCCAATAGAGTTTTACTTTTTTATTTTTACTTTAACCAAAATCGTACTAGTAACCCATTTTGACATTTTTCAAATCCGACACGTTTGGAGTTTTCATACGTATGGAGGTTGACAAGTAAATTAATAAATATTTTTTATATATATAATTTGTTGAAATTTACACTATTCTTAATTTTCGTGGGAAGGCGGGAAGGTTTTTTTTTTCTCTCTCTCTCTTTTTTAGGGTTTTAGTTTCGATGAAACCAAGGGACCTCACAAATGTGAAAGACATGACAAAGGTGGAGATGAGTCCAAGTCCACTAGACAAAACTAGTTGCAGCAACACTAAGTGGTTGAGAGTATACAAGGGCGTGGTTCCATAGCAGACTTCAATGGCAACCCCAACTTCCAGTTGGTCAAAAAAAAGGGGATCGCCTCTTGATCACGTTTGAATACTAAACCTCAGTCCAATTCATTAGGCAATAACGCGCTTCATCATTTAGACATTGACCCGGCAAAGACGTGGCCTGCGATTTCTAAAAATTTTGTGGAACAATCATGCAGCAATCAGAGGGTTGGTCTCCTCCACATGCTTCCCTCAACTTCACTGGATTCGCAACCACAAAACAATCATTAATCTAATCTCCTCGAATGCATCCCGTGGGATAATGACTGAATCTGGGGAGGGTACTTAAGGATTCAGAAAAGTAATCAATTTATTATAATTTGCTGATGCGAGCATTGAAGTGGAAGCTTTCCGGGAAATGGCGAGTAGAGGAAGTCGCTTTCTGGATATCAAGAGATAAGCGCGTGACACATCCTCCCATGTTGTTACAAATGCTAATTGTGGATTTAGTGCCCCACTAAGACATCAATATTCACAGTGGACTGGTGGGGTCGAATGAGAACTATGCTGTGTTATACGTATTGAGTGATAATTGTCTTTAGAATTTTGATTTTCAATTGGATCTTCCAACTTTCTCTGTGTTCTTTTCCATATTTATGGGGCTGAAATTATGTGATTGAATAGGTCCTCCTCAACCTATTTTGGTTCGAGAACTCCTTTTCCTTCTCCTTCTTCAATCTCCAACCTGAGATTTTCATAAAGAAACCTCTAGTCGACAATAGATTACGATCCATTGTGCGCCACATCTATGAGATTCCTTGATTTGCGCTGAAGAATCACTCGATCATTGTCAAACTGATTGTAGTCCTTTTCTCTTCACGAGGGTCCCGCCAAAGCAGCTTTTACTTCTAATAGGCCATGAACTACATTAGAATCATTCAACGAGTCCATAACAGAAGTCCTGTAATCATTTTTTGTGGGGTTTGGACAGAGGCCAAAAGTCATGAGCAATCGATACGGCTGAACAAGTAGCGGTTATTTATTTTTCTGGTTTCATATTTGGGAGAAGTTGTAAATGTAGAATATCCAATTTATGTTTCTTTCCTTAACAATGAAAGGAGTTGGCACGATGCTTTAGTCTTTTCGAGGAATTATTGGTGCTCCTATTCGTAAGTTGTGACATGCTGCGTGGTTTGGCTGTGGTGAGGTTGACTTGACCTGTCGTCTCTCGAAGGCGGCCAGTACAACCTTTTCCTCCTCCATCTTCTTATTTCTGTGTGTTGGCTTGCGTACTCTTTCCATCTTTTCAGATGAAGCTGGCTTGCACTTCTAGAGCAGAAACAAAAAGAAAGCATAAAAGATAAAGATGTTTTTGGGTTTTACAGGTGAGGTGAGGTGAGATGGGGTCCGATTCAGGTGTGATAGGCGTGGAATGTACTTCAGAGTTTTTGAAGTCGACCGCATCGAAAACAAATGACTAAAAATTAAGCTTTGATTGAAGTCGTTGATGGCGGCGATATCGACACCATGTCAGCTGTCTGTTCCCATCCAACATTCCTATCTTGTTACATCATATGTTTCTGCTGCATCACAAGCATCTTAAAAAAAAATGAGTAATGCATGTACAGGAATTGGGTATAGAGAAAAACAGAAGGAAAAGCAAAGGGACGTGGAAGAGAAGGAAAAGCATCTCTCACTCTCCTCATATGCTTCTCAGTTTAATGCACCATTCCAATTATCGAAACCACAAACAATCCAGCTTTATGCTAATTACGCACCACCAATATCACTACTTCTTTTCAACACATGATATGTGATCAAAACTGAAGTCTTCCTTCCGAGCATTTGAATGGGGCACTTGAATGCGGTGCGCTTGCTGTTATTGAGTTTAATGTCTCGAAACGAATCATTGTGCACACCCACTTTTCATTCAATAAGGTTGCGTCCTCGCTCTTCTCTGGCCTCGCCGACGATCCACTTCTTTTTACCGCTCATAAAGGTTCGATTTTGTTCTTTGTCAAAACACTCGGTGAGCCGAGGCTCGTTCTCAAAGCTTACCAAAACGTTCATGCAACCAAACGGACGCAAGGCAAGAGAAAGGATATCAAAATTCCTTTAGCGTTCGGATACATATCGAAAGCAACGCTTATATTCTGAATACACTCAACTATTCCTCTGTCTTGTTCGCATTCGAAAGAAAGCAAGTCGCAGCATTTGCAGTATCCCCTTCTGGTATCTCCGCTCCCTCCCTTTCCCCTTCCCTCGACCCAAACAAGCCTGAGCGAGAAGCAACCCGGGCTTCATGGTGGCGAGTCTCACATCGCATTTAAGGACGATAACCGTTCGTTCAACTTATTATCTGTGGAACAGCATGAATTGGACAAAAATACAGAAGATTCCCAATTCCCTTGGTTCCAAATTTCAACGAGATTCTCACCTACTTGGACCCATGAATTTCGATTCGAGTGAAACCAACTTCGATTTCATTATCTGGTCGTTTGCTTTCCCTCGGTCATTGTCGCAGTCCTCTTCACCAACACATCCACGCCACCGCCCCCCTCACCTCCCGGGTCTCTTTCACAAGTCTCCGTTATGCTTTTTCGAAATCGGAGGGGTCCGCCCGCTTCCATTTTCTTTGGCAAATCCTATCGACATCCGTCCGGCCGATCCCTGATTGATATGCAGCACTAAGCCTCGCGTCCAAAGCATAAGTTTAATTAGACTCGCCCCGAACTTGATATCCACTCAGGAATTGATAAACTAATGTTAATTATTACTTAACAACAACAGCTTCAATTCAATTTCTCCACGTAGACTGAAAGAACATACGATGATTCAAAGATGTTGTTATATGCGAGATCCCTTCCTGCTCTGGTAAAGTTTTCAATCCGACAAGGATCATCACTTGTTGGGAGAGACTTCATCGCACCGAGTTGTCGCGACTAGCAATTTCTTCCATATTGAAAAGGGTAAGTATTCATTTACCAGATTATGGTCATTAGTGCTTTATCGAAAATTAGTGCTTTCTTCATGTGAAAGCAACTTTTCATAGATTATTTAGCTTTGACACATTAGCGTAACACGGTCAACAGCAACTTTGCAAACGGAAAAACAAATTTTAGTATAGCAATTTTTACAAAAAAAAAAATTAACCTTATCAATTAGAAAATTTGTATATGTAAACCAAGTATAAACCTACAGCTACTCCTCCACGCATTCAATAACTTATTTTACCAAAAATGAGATGAGTATGCGGCAATTAGCTAAGCGGCTGTCCTGCTGTAGCGAGTAACTGAATGATCACTAAAACTTTGCATTATAAAAGAAAGAACCTTTCAACCTCTCAAAAATAAGTGATTATCTTTTCATGTGGTTATTAACTTGTCATAGAGAAATATTAAGCTCAGAAGAATCAGTGGTTAAAATAAGCGACTCTTTTGATGCAATAGATTTTCAAATTGAAACAATAAGTATTTACTCATCAAGAATGAATGATCTTTTAATAGAAAGGGACTTCCTATTTTCTTTTATCAAAGCTAAGTTTCAACATGTTAGTGCTAGTAATTTTTTTGCATAAACGTTACTGATCGGTGTACAAAGTTACTTGAAATCAACTTAGGTTATGTTTATTTTGGGAAAATGTTTTATTTTTGAAAAATGTTTGTTAGGAAGTTATTTTCCAGAAAAATGACAATTTTTTTAATGTTTGGTTGAAATTTGAAAAAGAACTAGAAAATATTTTCTGTCGTTTGAATTGGTTTTCTTATATATAGATATACTATTCGAACCCTAGTATGCACACTTGCAACTAGGTAACCAAACATAGGCATTGGGGTTCTGGGCTTCGCCCTTGATATACCCGGGCTTAGGCATGGGGGATTCGGGCAAGGGCAACGGGGTCATGGCTTCGGCTTTGATGGACCAAGGCCCAACCTCTATGGACCTAGGCACAAGCATCGAGATCCCAAGACCAGGCTCAGTCTCGGGGGAGTTGGGCACAAGCACTAGGGACCTGAGCCTGAGTATAGCCTTTGTCGACTCATACCCGAGTGTCAGAGATCCAAGCACAAATATCAAGATCCTGAACTGTCTGGACTCAAGCCCAAGTGCGGGGAAATTAGGCACTGGCTCTAAGCCTCGGCCCAACCTAGATGAAGCCCCGATTCAGAGGATCCAAGCACAGGGACCAAGGTCCCAAGCCCCTTCTCAATAGAATCGTTTGCGAGCACCAGGGACCTGGGTGCAAGCGCCGATGTCCTAAGCCCAACTTTGATGGATTTGAGCCCAAGTGGCAAGGACCCAAAAAAAGAGTTAAGGTTCCGATTTTCAAATGCAGAGTTTTTATCTGAGTATTGATACCCAATCATATTTTAAATCATTTTTCTGAATTTAGACATAGATTTTTCATTTGACTCATTTTTCTAAGCCTTTTCAAATGCTGAAAAATGAGAAAAATACTTTCTTGAAAAATATTTTCCGTGAAACAAACAAAACCTTAATCATAATCAGTTGCCTGTTTCAGTCTTTTAATCTTGATCCAATGGCACGTCACGATCCATTGAAATCTAATGGTCCAACGCTACAAACGAATGGACATTACATATCCGAGGCCTCGACAGGGAGTCTTCCCTGTGTACCAGAGTTCCATGGAAGAGGCACTAAATTATCCAAGACTGGAAAACCCAACTCGCTATTTTTTTTAGTTTTGATTTCACTGTCTTCATATGTATGTACAACACAACGGCTTTCTATGTTTCAACGACTTTCACGGGTATTTCAATGATGAGAAGGGGCTGGGGGAAGAAGCATCCTGTCGACATATATAAATTCGGCGGCAAATTCCTCGTCATTTTTGCTCAACATATCTTTCAAGCTACACTCGACTTTCGCACCCTTTAACACCCAATATCTAGGCTTTATCTTCTTCTCCAGTGAATAGCTGAAGTACCTCGGGTAGTCCACAATCTCCTTCAGAGGCTTCTCCATTGTCTTCACTAGAAATTCCAGCTTTGGTATGAACACCTCCTCAACGCTGTAACCCAACAATGGCGAGAACCTCCGCACCATGAAGGCAATCTCTCGCTTTGTAAGCCCTATCTCCATCAGATAGTTTATCCTGTCCGCAATACACCAACACAATATTAAACTAGCCCAAGCATGCTACATAAACCATCTTTTCAGACAGAACTCGAGCAAGGAAAGTTGCTCATATCACTTGGCTCCCCTCCTTGTTCTAGAATCATGAGCCTTACTTTAACCAAAAGACATCCTTAATGCAGTTGAAGAATTCATTTTTCCAGTTTCATCTTGAGGTGGCTCTTCTCGACTCTACCTCTGCCATACTAAGTCATGCTAGTTGTATCTTTTTCATTTTTCCTCCTTTCCCAGTTTGTAGCCTCACAGTTCAAGCCAAACAGACAATTAATCAACTCGCAAGTATTTCCTTTATATTTCAGTAGTTCAGTTCGGTATACTTCTCTAGGTTTATAAGCATATTACTGACAGCATAACGCGTTTGCTATTTAATTTGTTTACACACCAACTACAGCGCCCACAAAATCTAAAGGGAATTCTGATTCTCATTGCCAAGTCCCTTTTTTTACCACATAACATTACTTGTGCAGCAGCCAACTCTCTCATTTACAAAAAAAAGCTTATACAGAACTTACTCAAACATCCTACTCAATAACTTGACACCACTATTGTTAGATGACAGTCTAAACAATAAAAAGTGATTATAAACAGCTGACTCAGACATTTAAGATCCTGTTGTGAAATTTTATCCACTCTCCTTATTTCGGAACAGAAAATATGCCTTTTGCTTAGAGTTTGTCTTGAACAGCAAAAGGATGCTTAAGAAAAGAGAGCAATTCAATCAAAAAAATTTCGGGGGAAGAAAATCCTTACCGAGGGATCAAAGTGCGGTCGACATCAGACACAAGAACCTCCGGATATTTCTTTATAACCCTTGGAAGGTGACGATTGGAAATGCCCATGTTTTTAAGGAATTCAAGCTTTTTGTTTAGAGTTTTCTCCATACTAGCAGCAAAAATTTCAGGACAGCGAAGAACAATCTTCCCCACCGTCTCCCTATCAAATCCAAAATTTTCGAGTAAAGAAACCACCTGCAGAAAGCATTGCTTTTATAAATTAGCACCACTTACTGATTTGCAGCAATTGAAGAATCCAGCAATTAATTGGATAACAGAGTGATAATTAAATCTTATATTTCAAGATAATCAAGCATGCAAACTTTTGATGGACAACATCCAAAGGCCCAGGAGAAAAAAGGATCTCCAGTGACTGGACTTTGCAATAAGCCTTGAGGGACTGAAGTAGATATAGGCAATGCCGGTAAAAAAATCATAGAGCAAAGCCTTTCTTGCTTTACTTTGCAGCGAAAGGACGGGGAAAGGAGGTGGTGAGAGAGGAAGCTGATAATTGCAGCTAAGATAATGTCAATAAGATTGACAGGTAGATGATTGTCCCATATCCGCCTATAGGAAATTTTAGCAAGCCATAGCGAGGTGCCCCAGTGGCACCTGATTACAGAGTCATGCATTGTGATTAGGTAGCAGGTAAGTGGCAAAGGAACTTTGAAAACACAGCATTTATACTTAGAAGACGCAACAAAATCAAGAAAGCATCTAACGTGGTACATGTCAGGCTACTGTCACATCCAAGGATGTTAAAGAACCAAGCATCTACCCAATAAAAGAAAGAGTTCACCGGCTACCTGGAAAAATTCTTCAGGCTTCCGTAGTAGTAGCTGAGGACTTTTAGCAATGACCTTACCCATTTTCTTACTTCGAACAGATAGTTCACCCAATGATTCCACCGTCAACTTTAGCTTGCTAGTTGAACACCCCATAATATGAGGCAAGCATCTAATTGCGCGGTGACTGCTTGGTTCTGGTACCTGTAATAAAACAGCAACATGGTTTCATATTTGAAGCACTCAGGTACATATTAAAATTTAGAAAACTCTCAAACAAATACCCCAGCCCATTCTAAAGATCAAAAGGCAAACTAAGAATAACAGGCTATCACTCTCTTCTTTTGTTTTCTTTCCCTTTGCTTTCTTTAAAAGTCGTTCTGCCTGAACATCGGTTTGATTTGATCGATGCTTCTTAACACATAGAAACGGACATTATTCTACCAAATCCATCAGCGTCAAACAAAATTTGCATTTAAATTCACCTAAAAATGTTGCTTGATCGGAACCCATTTCTAATGAGGATATATAGCCTGGTCAGGGACAAAAAACACGAGTATTCCGGTAATATACCTTTTCCATCTGAAAGAATGAAAGTATCTCTTCATAGTTCACCTGGATGCTCGTGGAAAGCATCCATGGATATTTCAGAAGCATTCTCCCAATATCATGACTATCCGCAAGAATCTGCAAGAAAAACATGAAAGAAAAAATTGAGTTACAGACATAAAGAACCTATGCTTGCTTCTTTAACATGACATTGGCTGATATTCCAAATAAATCAATTTAACAATATTAATCGGAATACCTTCTGAAACACCAGAACCTTCTTGCTTATGTCATTAACCTTGTAGAAGATGATCGATGGGAAGAGAAGAATGATATTCCGTACTCGTCCACGAGGAATGCCAATACTTTCAAAAAATTGTACCAGAGGCTTTACATGGGATTCTATCGGCAATGAAAGAAGACGCGGAAATGATTCAACCAGATATAGAAAAGAGGCATCTTTGTAGCCCAACATATCTAGACCCCCACGTCTTGCTTCAATCTGCAAAGTATAATTATCCATGAAAGGTGCCCCTAGAAAAATGAACTGCCACTAGTCAAAAGACATTTATCACACCTTTCAATTAAAGCAAGATAGTCACCATACCTTTTCAAAGAAAGATAAGGTTAGCTGCACATCTTCATCCACAGGAATCGACAAGTGCATCATCATTCGACGAGCATTTTTCCCGAGCAAACCTTCTACATCACTGCTAGAAAATAAGATTTCCTTCAACACTTTAACCTATAAGCCAGAAACAAAATAAGCCATGACACCGCAGTGACATGAAAAAATATATGAGAGAAGTATGCAAAGACAATCGATATATTCTCCAGAGCGTTCCCCAAAAAACCAACTCCTAGAGCAAAACAGAGTTGTCTCTAAACAAACTTACACATAATTTTCCAGGAAAACGTCATAGTCATAAGTAAACTATCAAGTAATTACCAGGGCAGTAATACGCAAAAGGATAGAGACAAGGACAATTAAACAGGGCAGTACTTCTTCTTCTTCTTCTGTTTTTCTGTGTCAGTGAGCACTATGTGGAGACTGATGAACCAATCCTTTCTAAACACGATGCTTCAAGCTATTGTCAAGAGAATGTCCCGCAGCTTAGTTCAAGAACATATGCCTGATGGGGAGGGCGAGTAGCGTCAAGCTTTGAAGCACAATGGTTAGAGGACTAGTGTTGCGGAGAATACTGATTGTAACTTCCTATTTATGAAAGCACAGAAGCGTATAGAGCAAGCCAAGTTATTGGAATCCCAGCTTGCTCTCAGTCAGCCAGAGAGACAATTTGGAATGACACGGCTCAATTCAGACATAAAAGGGGTAAAGAAGAAGGAACTATCTGCCGATTCTCGCCATTCCAAAAGGAATTGCTCAAGGATGAGCTGATATATAATGAGCGAAAGAGAATGAAGGAATAATTCGACCAGCTGACCTTGCGAAGGAGAGTGGGGAGAGAGTCGGAGGAGACGGAACGAGCGACGAAGAGGGCAGAGGAGAGAGGGAAGCCGATACTCTCGAGGAAAGCGACCTTGCCTCGGTCACCTCTCTGCTTGGCCAAAAACGCCACCTTCTCCCGAAAACCGGCGGCGGTGGAGGCGCAGACGAGGGGCGCAGACTTCCAGGAAGAATCCCAGAGGGAGAGCTCGTCCAGCTCCCGGACCCCGTCGATCAACGAGCGGATGTAGTCGGGGGCATTGGAGGCGACCCTCGAGGCATCGTCCGTGGAGAGACCGAATTCGAGGTGAAGGAGGCGAGACACGGCGTCGCGCGCGGAGGAAGCGGAGTCGTCTTCTTCATCTTCATCTTCAGGGGAGGGCACATCGGCGGGGCTCGAGAGCAGGGGAGGGAGCTTGGGACGACGGTTCTGGGTACCGAGGGGAGAGCGCGGGAGGAGGCAATGGAAGCCTCGGGTGCTGAAGTGGGCGGGGGCTGAGGAGAGCGGGATGGCGGCGGCGGCGGCGGCGGCGGAGTCCGACACTGGAGGAGGAGGAGGTTGGAGTCTCCAAAGTGGAGGTGGGAAGGAAGAGAGCTTGAGGGACATGGGAGATGTTGATGGAGATGGAGATGGATACATTCGATACTGGCCGCTCCTGCATCGTCCCCCCAATCCTCCTTAAAACCCTAAACCACGAGCGACGCAATCCTGAGTTCGAGAATTGAGATAAACCGTCGACAGCTGGGGAGCATTGTCAAGTTTATTCTCTGAAATCCTCTAAATGCAATTTCACCTAAAGTCCAATTATTTCAAATTTTTCTTGAATTTATCGTAACCCTCTGGCTTGCTGCGCATCGATTTGACAAGAAAATGGAAATAAAGACAACCAAAATGAAATTTTTTTTGAAAAATTGCAAAGGGACACGTAGATATTTTTAAGAACATCTAAAAGGGTTTGCTGCTGCGTGTGAAGATTGCCCGTCTTCATATTCTCGTTTATGATCCGATTATCCTCTCAACTCACTCTCTCTCTCTCTCTCTCTCTCTCTTGTTCATTGTCGATATGCTTTAAGATTCAAATCCACCTACCAATGTTAATGTTGGTTTTGCATGAATTAATGAATTGGAAATGAATCACAATTCCAATGGCCAGTCCTTTGTCCCATGTTTGGATCCATACGTGAATCATAGAACACTTGTTGGAATTGGCATTCCACTACTTTTTTTTTTTTTGGTCAGCTCATTCCACTACATAGGCCATTCCTAAGTAGGTTACAGCCGATTGTGCTGCCGAAATTTAATTATACAGCAAGATTGGCATTAGGGGCCCAAATATCCACATGAAACGCAACCGCAGTTGTCACACTAACAGAAGTGTCACCGATTGAATTTTTAGACCCAAGTGCCCCTGAGTAGGAGGGCATCCACGGTTACAATGTCCCCAAATGTCTTGAGCAGATCGGAACAGGAGGGATCGCCCTCTCCTTCTGCTATGAGCTCTCTCTTCTGCTCCTCCTCCATGTCGTCCAATGCCGATATCAGTAGCAACTCAACCCTTCTTAGTTCAAGAAGTCGGGTGGGTCTACCATGATGTGACTAGTAGGAATCATCTAGAGGGGGATGAATAGATGATCTTAAACAATTTTTTTAAATTTAAGTGGAAATGAAAAATCACAGTTGAATATGAATAAAATTCATATTCAAAACAGTTTATATAGACAGTGCTCCTGATGTGCAGTGTGCAAAGTGATAGAAGAGGGATAAAAAAATTGCATACAAGTTTATAGTGATTCTGCTTTTGATAAGCCTACGTCTACTTTCCTACGTTAACAGCCTGCTGGCTGGATTTCACTATGTAATCAAGAGGAAAATACAGATTCTAAGTAATAGCACTCTTGTGTATGATAGGACTCTCTATTTCACGCAATCACTCTTACTAAATGTCCCTCAAGATCTTAATATTTGGCACAAGAAAGACAAAAGAAAAGATCAAAATATGCTCAAACTTTTGGACTTGTTGATTCTCGATTTCGTTCATTTCCTTCTGCTCCTCGTTGAACTCCTTTTATACTCCTCCACTACCAAACTAGCCGTTGGACAGTCTTCAGAGAATCATCTTCCAATATTTACCCTTTAACAGATTTGTATAAAATTGATTGAGTAGCCGTTGTTTGATAAAATCTGAATCCCGCTGATTCTGGTTACCCATACAATCAAAATCTTGATTTCCATAAATAGAGTTTTATCCGTTGTAATGCATACTTATCATAGTATTTAATTGTCAATCAATTATAGCCTTAGATTGAAACAATCAAAACTTTCCTTCTGTGAAATTCATACCAGATCACTAACTGTTATTTTTTGTTATGAATAAGTTTTGCTTTTGCGTCTGAAAACTTCTGCGTCTGCTTCAGAACTTAGATGAGTGTAGGTCTTCGGTAAGATCTGAATACTTCAGTGTCTGAATGACTTTCATGGTAAAGTCTAAATCTGAACTTTTAGTTCTGAGTCTGAATTTTTGATTCTGAGTTTGAACTTTTAGTTTTGAGTCTGAACTTTTAAAGTTTGATATTTCCTTATGAACTTCCAGAATATATTAACCTGACAAGAAATGTATGTCAGATTTACAAGTTACACATGGAGAGTTTTGTCAATTTCAAAATCCATTTAGAGTTTTCCTCAATAATCTCTCTCTTTTTTTATGGTGATAAAACTTCCATGCATATTCAATTTATATCAATTAAAAATAAAAAAAATAAACATTTAAAGCACATGAAATACAGATATATAAATGTGCAAATTTGTAAGATATGTGTATTTCTCTTGTGCTTTGAGTATAACCTGTATAACCTGCAAATCAAAGTGTTAGTATGACATTATCTGCATAATTTCTCCCCCTTTTTGTCATCAACAAAAAGAATAATGATAAGAATAAAATATTGATATAAATCAAGTAATGTATTAGAAGCAAATGTTATGAATACAAATTCAGAATGGTTTTAGAAAGAGGGAATAAAAAGCAAGTCATTTCTTAAAAGGGGTTCGAATAAGTTGAACATTATCCAGAATAGAAATAGCTTTGTCTATCTTTATAGAGTATTGACCCATAGCTTTCACCATGTTTGTAGAACATTGACTAATAGCCTCTCTTAACTCCGCCTTATCTTTCTCTGCCTGAAGATGTTGAGTCCAATTGTTTTTCTCAACAATTTTGTGAAGATTCTTCACATCCTCTTCAAGTGCAGCTTGCTTTTGTTTGATTTCCAGCAGAAGGGTTAGAATAGTCATGCTCTCTAAAGTCTGTCTCTGAACGTTTTCTGGTGCAAGCTGTTCACACCTATCCTCTGTTTCTGTTGGAATCTTGGCCTGAAAACCTGCATGATCTACAGAAGAATTTGCATTGCTGGGTTGCTCAGGATTAATTGGGGATTGACTAACATATGTTCCATGTTGAATATCATATTGTTTATGTAGATGTGAGTCTCCAGAAACTGGTTCTAAAACCCTTGTACTAGGTTCTGAAACAAGTTTTGGACCAACATGTTGTCCTGTTTCAAGGTGTTCATCATCTTCATCTTGAAGAAGAATTCTTTTTTTCTTGTTGTACACCTTGAATGGGCTGGAAGAAACAGTCTACTTTCTTTCTGGTTCTGTTCTTTTCCTTTCCCCTTTTTCCTTGTCATTCTTCTTCCCAGTAGATTTAGCTTCTAAAGGCTGAGCATCTTTTCCCTTGGCTTTGCTTGCTCTTTCCCGTATATCATCAAAATTCTTCATCTTGTGAAACATCTTTTCCCCAACAAACATACAAAGTACAACAGTTTTGCGCGACTCATCGAGAACAGATATATTTAAAAACAGAAAGATGCGAGAAATGAGTGCACCATAAGGAAGCTGTCCCTTGTCCTTTTGGAATGCCCTGTACATTTGGAAAATGATGATATGTGGAAGAGAAAAAGATTTTCTATTAAGAATAGCCCAAATGAGCTTGATTTCAAATTTGGATAAGTCTGTTTTGGATGCTGCTTTAGGCTTCAAACAATTGATGATGATCTTATGCAAGATCACAGATGTTCTGGTCAGATCAAAATAGGTGATGTGGTGTTTTGAGTCTAAAGCAAGGTTCTAATTTTCTGAAGTCGATTTGGAAACATCTTGACATACTAGATAGAAACATTTTCTGAAGTTGATTTCAAACAGATTTGAGTCCAAAGGAGTAAATTTAGACTTTTAGCTCCAATAATCAAAGCCAGTTCCTTAGCTTTCAAGTCATACTTTTTATCAACAATAGTGAACTGAAGCCAGTTTGGTGACAAAATAGAAAGGTTGGAGTAGAAATATGCAGTCTGTTTTGCATATACATTTGTTGATTGCAAGAAAAATTCATAAAGACCCAATCTTTGAAACAGATGCTTCACAGGGATACCAGCTTCCTCAAAATATTTAAAATTTACAGTACAATGATTCATAACCCCTCGAGCAAGCAATAACCGATAATAGACGTTGTGCTATGTGCTTCTGAATAAACTTCCACTACCTGACATACTAGATAGAATTCCTACTCTCATAGCAAAATTTTCAAAGAACTTAGCATCATCATCAGGTATCACAAATTTTGATGCACTGGTAGATTTAGGGCTAATATGAACTGATTTCTTGACAAAGGGAGTTGATAGTTCCCCGATTTTCTATTTACCCTTACTAGAAGAAGTCTCCTTGGGAGTAGAACTAACCTATTCATGATCAATTATAGAGTAAGACTGATAATAACTTTGTATAAGACTTGCTTCTGTAAGAAAGCCATTGTCTTTTAGACATGCACGAAAAACAGATACTGAAGCGTTGTTGCATTTCAACCTTTCGTATGCCTTCCATACCAATTTGTAGTTGTTGAAACGAAAATCTGTTTTACCGGTGGGTTTTGGTGTAGACGATGGCTGATGTTCCTGTTGAGTCGCTTCTGAAGGGCTCTGATGATCGGACTTTGTATCTGAAATTTCCAAGAACTCTGGTGGCGCTGAAGACTTTGATTCTTGGTTGAGAATACGGGTAAATCGTCTTTTGAAAGGCATTTTGATCAGGTTTGGAGCAAAAATATTTGATCTTGGAGAAAGAGAAAAAGTATGCTCTAGAGTGTCGAGATGGTCGGTAGTGATAGGGATTTGTACCGATAGGGTTTTATAAAGGAAGAATGACGGTTTTTGGAAATAAAATACTAATCAAAGGTATAATAGACGATCGTACTTAAACAAAATATATATGTTAAGCACAAACAATCAAACATATATATTGGAATATATACCTGAATTGCTTTCCAAAAGTGACAAATATGAAAATATCCTGCCAGAAATACCAAAAATATTCTCGCCAAAAATTGAAATTAGGACGTACCTGTCATTTGAGTCTGAATTGAATATTCAGACGGAGAACATTTGAGTCTAAAAAATTCCTGTCTAATAGACACTTCAGGAAAATGGATACGTAATGCACAGTTTATTTCTAATATACTCAAATGAAAATTTATCAAGTGGTTTTGTGAATATATTAGCTAATTGATTCTTAGAATCAGTAAATTGAATATTCACATCACCATTATGAACATGGTCTCTAATAAAGTAATGCTTGATTTCAATGTGTTTGGTACGTGAATGAAGAATTGGGTTCTTGATCAAATTGATGGCACTTATGTTGTCACATTTGATTGCAACACTTGAATTTTCAATAGCAAAGTTTTGTAACTGTTGCTTCATCCACAGAATCTATGCACAACAACTTTCCAAAGCCACATATTCTGCTTCTGTTGTAGAAAGTGCAACTGTGTTTTGCTTCTTTGAGTAACATGACACCAACATATTTCCAAGTAGTTGACATGTACCTGTAGTACTTTTTCTATCCACTTTACATCTAGCTAAATCAGCATCAGAATAACCAATAAGAGTAAAATCTGAATATTTGAAATACCAAAGACCTAACATTGGATAAGTTCCATTATATTTGATTATTCTCTTAACTGCAAAAAGATGTGATTCTCTTGGATCAGATTGAAATCTTGCACACATACAGACACTAAACAATATATCAGATCTAGATGCAGTAAGATATAACAATGATCCTATCATACTTCTGTATACCTTCTAATCAACCGTTTTACCATTTTCATCTTTATCCAGTTTAGATAATTGAGACATTGGAATATCTATTTTCTTGCAATTTTGCAATCCGAACTTCCTGACAAACTCATTTGCGTACTTCTCTTGGCAAATGAATGTACCATCTTTGGTTTGTTTTACTTGTAGGCCAAGAAAAAATGTCAATTCGCCCATCATACTCATCTCGAATTCATTCTGCATATTCTTTGAGAATTCTTTGCAAAGTAGCTCATTAGACAATCCAAAAATGATATCATCAACATAAATTTGAACAAATAAAAAATCCTTACCATGTCTCTTAATAAATAAGGTTATATCAACCTTACCTTTAGTGAAGTCATTTTGTAGAAGGAAGTTACTTAACCTCTCATACCAAACACGGGGTGCTTGTTTTAGATCATAAAGGGTCATTTTGAGTTTATAGACATAATCGGTCTTCCTTGGTTCTTCAAAACCAGATGGTTGTTTCACATATACTTCTTCTTTGATATAACCATTCAGAAAAGCACTTTTTTTTTTTTTGGTAAAGTAAGAAGTCAGGAAAGCACTTTTTACGTCCATCTGAAACAATTTAAAATTATGGAAATAAGCATAAGTTAATAGCAGCCTAATGGCTTCTAACCTAGCAACTAGTATATAGATTTCATCATAGCCATTGCATTCTTCTTAAGAATAGCCTTTTGCAACTAGTCTTACTTTGTTTCTTATACTTTCCCTTTGTCATCTAGTTTGTTTCTGAATACCCATTTTGTTCCAATTACTGGATGATTTTTGGGTCTTGGTACAAGTTCCCATACTTTATTGATTCTGAACTACTGAAGTTCATCCTGCATAACTTCAATCCAGCTCTCATCTGATAATGCATCATCAATTTCTTTTGGTTCAATTTTTGATATCAACGCCAAGCTGCTGATGTTCTCTTTGTGTTTAGATTTAGTCTTGATACCATATTCTATTTCTCCAATAATGAGGTTCTTCGGCTGACTGGATTTATGTTTCCAGTTTCTGTCAAATTTTTCCTTCTGAATATCATCAGGCTCTGAGGGTTCTAGTTGAGTCTGGATTGTTTCTTCTTTTCCTTCTTCTATAAATTCAACGATCTTTGGATATTCTTATTGAGCTTCAAATAATTCAGCTTCATCTTTGTGAGTCTAAATATTTTCATCAAACTTTACATTCATTGTTTCTTCCACAATCTGAGAATTCTTGTTGAAGACCCTGTATGCCTTATTTGTAGTAGAATGTCCAAGGAGAAATCCTTTATCTGCTTTCCCATCAAACTTACCAGAGCGATCATTGGGATTTTTAAGAACAAAGCATTTACAACCAAACACACGAAAGTGTGAAATGTTGGGCTTTCTACCTTTGTAAAGCTCATAGGGGGTTTTCTTAAGAATGGATCTGAGAAATGCTCTGTTTATGATATAACAAGCTGTAAAAACTGCATTTGCCCAAAAATGAAAAGGAATCTTGCTCTCAATCAACAGAGTTCTTGCCATTTCTTGCAAAGAACGATTTTTCCTTTTTACAACACCGTTTTGTTCTAGTGTGTAAGGAGTAGAAAAACTGTGTTGAAAGCCATTTTCCTCACAGAAATCTAAAAAACTTTGATTATAAAATTCTCCCCCATGATTAGTTTTAATACAGGAAATGGTATAGCCTTTCTCATTTTGAACTCTTCTTGCAAATTTTGAAAAAAGAAAAAAGAAAATGCTTCATTTTTATGAGCAAAAAAGAACACCCATGTAAATCTAGTGAAGTCATCAACAATGACTAAACAATATTTCTTACCACCGATACTTTGTGTTCTGATTAGTCCAAATAAATCTATATGAAGAAGGTGCAAAGCACGGTTAGTATAAACATAATGGATAGACTTAAAAGAGCTTTTACTTGTTGTCCCAAGCTGCAGGCATTGCATAATTCTGTTTTCTTGTATTTCAAATCTGACAAACCTCTAACCAATTTCTTGTTTGAGATTTTTGAGATTTGTTTCATACCGATATGCCCCAATCTTCTGTGCCATAGATCTTCATCCTCTTTGATTGAGATCAAGTAATGAGTAGAGTTTGGATTGACATCTAGAAGATAAATATTGTTATGTCTTCTTCCAGTGAATGTTTGAGAATAATCTTTGCTTATTCCTGAGCATGTATCTTCTTGAAAGTTGATTCTAAATCTTGAATCACATAGTTGGTTTATGCTTATCAAGTTGTAGTTGAGTCTTTTTACCAATGACACGTCATTGATCTTGAGTCTTCCAATTTCAATAATTCCTTTGCCAACTATTTTTCCTTTGTTATTTCCTCCAAAGGAAACTTTTCCACCATTCAGATTTTGTAGTTTAGCAAATATGTTTGAATCTTCTATCATGTGTCTAGAACATCCACTATCCAGGTACCATTTCCTTTTTCTCTTTGTGGTAACCTACAAAAATCATAACTTCTCAAGTTTTCTTTGGTACCCAAATTTGTTTAGGTCCTTGAGAGTTAGTACAGGCTATCTTAACAAAGTCTCTTCGAATTGGTCTCTAGACCTTAGGACGTTCATTCTCAAAATGTTGTGAATCTCCACATTTTGAGCACTTGAGTGCACTTCGACCAACAGTTTTTTCAAAATTTCTTTTGAAATGATTTTTATAAACTTGTCAAGGAGATCTTTGCCTTAATCTCTCCTTGACCTTTGGAAAATCAATTAAACTGTCACTTTCCTTCACAAATCCGAGATCAGATTTGTTGAAATAAGGAATCTGTATAGAAAGAATATGCTTCAAGGTTTTTGAACCTTTTGAAAACTTGAAAATAATTTCTGAAACTTCCTTTTTCAAAATAGCATTTTTTTTTTTTGGAAAGAATATCTCGACTTTCCTTGACTTGATGAAATTCTTTTTGAAGGAAATCGATTTTTTCTTTTTGTGAAATATCCTGTTGTCTTAGTAAAGAATTTTCCTTTTTCAAGGAAGAGATTCTTTTAAAAGCAGTCTTAAATTCGAAACATAATTCATCAATGTAATTTGGCACTTCAATAGGCATTTCAGGATGCTTTACCTCAATCTCAACTTTATCATCTGAATCTGAATCTGAGTCTGACTTAGCCATCAAACAGAAGTTTGAGATATCTTCATCACTATCTTCACATTCTGTATCATTTCAGGTTTCTGCTTTCAAGGCTTTCTTTGTTTTCTCAAATTTGGTTTTCTTTTTCAAAAGTGGACAGTTTGGCTTGATATGTCCACGTTTCCTACAGTAAAAGCAAATTATTTCCTTTGACTTTTCTGTTTCATTGAAAGGCTTCTTCTTCTCTAAAGGCTTCTTCCCTTTGAGATTTCTTCCTTTGATTTTCATCTTCTTGTATTTCTTTATGAAAAGAGCCAGTTCTTCATCATCAACATCTTCATCTTTAGAATCTGCACCATCAGAATCAATATTAGATTTTAATACAATTGACTTTTTACCTTTGGATTCATTTTCCTCATTCAGTTTTTCAGTTTCATATGACTGAAGAGTTCTAATAAGCTCATTCACTGACAGAGACATGATTATTTGAGTTTCCCGAATGGATGTTTTGATATTATTCCACTGTTTTGTCAATCCTCTCAAAAGTTTGTTGACTTTCATAGCATCTAGGATAGGTTGTCCTTGATATGCAAGACCATTTACTATGTCAGTAAATCTATCATACATATTAGCAACAGATTCTTCAGGCTTCATTCTGAATGATTCATATTGGCCAAGCAGTAGATTGATTTGAGTTTCTTTGGCTTGATATGTTTCTTCATAGGTGATATAGAGAGTATCACAGATATCCTTAGCTGATTCACAAGATGCAATTTTTTTATATTCAATAGGTGCTAAAGCACAATAAAAAGAATAAATTACTTTGGAATCTAAAACTTCTCTTTTTGATATCTCAGTTTGAGATAATGGAGGATATACTGGCATGTTTCCTTATGTCTTTTCTTTTGAGTCAGAAGTTCTTGGTCTAACTCCTCTGATGATGATATCCCATTGCATGCGATCAATTAACTTTATGAATGCATTCATCTTATTCTTCCGGATGCTGTATTCCTTGCCATTGAAATATGGTGGTCTGTTGTTACTATGACCTTTAATGAGACCTGGAGCACCAAAGCTAACCATATAGATCATTAGCTCAAAAGTTAAACACTTCAATAAACAAGCAACCTGTTCTGATACCAATTGATGTAGTTAGCAGAGATCACTTAGGGGGGGTGAATAAACGATCTTAAACAATTTTTTTAAATTTAAGCAAAAATGAAATATCACAGTTGAGTCTAAATAAAATTCAGATTGAAAACATTTTATATTGACAGTGCTCCTAATGTGCAGTGTGCAAAGTAATAGAAGAGGAATAGAAAAACTGCACACGAGTTTATAGTGGTTCGGCTTTTGATAAGCCTACGCCCACGCTGACAGCCTACTGGCTAGATTTCACTATGTAATCAAGAGGAAATACAGATTTTAAATGACAGCACTCTTGCGTATGATAGGACTCTCTATTTCACACAATCACTCTTACAAAATGTTCCTCAAGATCTTACTATTTAGCACAATAAAGACAAGAGAAATGATCAGAATATGCTTAGACTTTGGACTTGTTGATTCTCGATTTCGTTCATTTCCTTCTGCTCCTGGTTGAACTTCTTTTATACTCTTCCACTACTAAACTAACCGTTGGACAGTCTTTAAATGATCATCTTCCAATATTCACCCTTGGACAGATTTGTATAAAATGGATTGAGTAGCCGTTGGTTGACAAAATCTGAATCCCGCTGATTCTGGTAGCCTATACAATCAAAATCTTGATTTCCGTAAGTAGAGTTTTATCTGTTGTAATGCATACTTGTCATAGTATTTGATTGCCAATCAATTATAGCTATAGATTGAAACAATTAAAACTTTCCTTCTGTGAAATCCATACCAGATCATTAGCTGTTATTTTTTGTTCTGAATAAGTTTTGTTTCTGCGTCTAAAAAACTTTTGCGTTTGCGTCTGCGTCTGCATAATTTTTGCGTCTACGTCTGCATAACTTCTACGTCTGCATCTGCTTCAAAACTTAGATGAGTGTGGGTCTTCGGTAAGATCTGAATACTTCAGTGTTTGAATGACTTTTATGGTAAAGTCTGAATCTGAACTTTTAGTTCTGAGCCTGAACTTTTAAAGTCTGATATTTCTTTCTGAATTTTCAGAATATATTAACCTGGCAAGAAATGTATGTCAGATTTACAAGTTACACATGAAGAGTTTTGTCAACTTCAAAATCCATTTGGATTTCCTCAACATGCCAGGCTGTACCTCAGCCGCCCGAACTGCCCTTGTAGTTGGGTGGGGAACGCAGCCTCGCACTTGCTGTGCAGCTGCTGGTGCTGCTCAGGGCTCTTGATCTGGATGAGGGAGGATCCTTCTCTGTGGACGTTCAGCAACTCCTGGGGCTCCCGCTTCTTGTCTTCAAGAGGGAATTCGAACCTGTATATGAGATGCGTGTGCGATTTCTTCCCGCTGGATTCGTGTCGAACTATGCAGTACACACCCTACCCCAACGCTCCTATCACAGCCATGTGGCGGTGTCCCCTCGTTGAAGTGTCGTACTCCCCTGCAATAAGAAAGTTGATTATGCAATTGAATCAGAGAGAGAGAGAGAGCTCGCACGAGAGCGAGAGAAGACAGAGCAGAGCAGACGCGGTGCACCTGCTTTAAGAGCCGACTTGACATCATCGCTGTTGGTGGTGACCATCTCCACAAATCCCCAGTAAGGTAGGCTCCTTTTCCCCATCACTATGAACCTCAACGGCGCTTGCTTCTCGATGCTCCCTTCCTGCGTTTGGCATTCACAAAGGGCACGTGACATAGGTAGATGATCACAGACATAGTTGGGTCGTGGTTCTTCTAAACCATCATTTACCTGGCTACTCTGGCCACCTTGGACACTGGACAGTAGCCTTGTGGGGATCTTGACTCTCCCGTATGGGCCTCTCGCCGGACTGGGGACTGAGGACTATGTAAAGGCGCTGCACGTCATCAGCGCTGTGAGCTGCTTCTCTCTCCACCTTGGGCCTATAGAAGAAGTACATCTCCGCTCTTTCCTGCAATTACAACTCTTTCACCAGCCTCCCCCATTAACCAGCAACCCAACTTGATTAACAGTAGAAAAGGACAAGGCAAGTTTAGAACCTGAATTTCGACCTGGGAATCATTTCTAGTCTCGACTTCCTGGCCTTGACCCATTCCCAGTGCCTCTCCCGTAAGGAGAAGAAAATACTAGAGCAACAAGCAGCAGATGCAAATGGAGGAGAATCGAGGGCAACCAGAAGGTGCATTGGGGACATGTTCACTTTGTCGATACACCAACGTTTCAGTACGGAGGCCCACCCCGCCCTTGTGTCTTGCTGTCGGCGGCCGAGAAGCATGAGATCATCACGGAGAACAATGCAGTAAAGAGGGACATCACACGAGACGTGTCCCAAGGATTCCCTGTGCATGAGAACCCCTCTTACCGGCTCGCAATTTCTTATTGGGCTCTGCAATGCATGTTGATATTATTCATCCACAAGAATAATATGCACATTCCTAATAAAACCTTAAAAACGTTGGTAAATTTCAAAATATGTTGTTTGCTAATTTTGGCTGTCAACTTATTTAACATATAATTTGTTAGTAGATACCAACAATAGCCAGTAATATGCTGGGAGTATCAGTCATTTGATTGTTTTGAATTACCGACTATTTACAAATTGACAATATTTACTTGCTTCGCTTACCAATATTAATTTGAGTGATTTATCAACTCTTCACCAATTAAGTTACCATCTAATTTTAACTATATAAAGTCTTATTTGATAGAATTAGCGGCGTTGATTTCATTCTTTCGAAATCTCCACATGGCTTAATAATTTACCAACATTTATTTGTAAATTTTAACTTTAATACATTGGAAGCTCCCAACGAAATGTGGATAAATTAATGGAAATAGGTGGCATTTTAAAATAATTAATAAAAGTTGGAAAGTGATCTGAATAAGAGTTGGTAATTTCATGTAAGAGTTGGTTACTTAAGCTCCGCAAATAAATGTTTGTTAATTATTGAAATGTAGTTGGTCATGTTGAAAAAGGGGGGAAGGGGGGAGGGCGTTCTATTTCATATTGATAAGCTCTCCACATCGTCATCAGTATATATGAAACAGTTTGTACTTTTGAAATAATCAAATAAACATTGGTAACCCTTTACCGGTCGGTAGTTTCCATAAAGATGAGTTGATTAATGTCGAGAAATTATTTGAACATTCACTTCTTTGAACAATTAAATAAGCATTTGTAACTAACTCAAATATTAGGTAGTAGTTTCATGTAGGAGTTGGTTAATTAAGCTTCACAAATAAATGTTGGTAAATTATTGGACTGGTTGGTAATTTCGTATAAGAGTTAGAAACTCTAATACGTTGATGATTTTATTAAGTAAACATTAGTATATTATCGGTTATTGATTTCCAAAACAATCTAATAAATGTTGGTAAATTTTCGGAATAATTGGTATTTTTGAAACAATCAAACAAATGATGATAGTAACTGAAATAAATGTTGATAATTTTCTATAGGAGTTAGTAAATTGAACATCTTGGTATCTTTAACAAATCCGTGTTGGTAAAATATTGGAGCGATTGTAATTAGAAACAATCAAATAAACATTGGTAAACATACTCAAATAAAATATGGCGATTCCCTGCAAGAGCTTAGCAAATTTAACACATTGATAAGCTCCTTAAATAAATATCGGCGATTTATTAAAATCGTTTGTAGTTTTGAAACAATCAAATAAATGTTAATGACTCACTCAAATAGAAGTTAATACAGCTAAAACTCGTTGGTAACTTAACCCAGTAAAAGATGGTGGTAAATCACCCCAATCAAGACTGACAATTTCGTATAAGAGCAAATAAATGTCGGTAAGTTTTGGCAATAGTTGGTAATTTTGAAACAACTGTTGCTGGTAAGTGAACTGAGTAAGCAATTTTCTATAATAGTAAATTACTTTAACACATTAATATGCTGCAAGAAAATATGTCAGTAAATTAGTGAAATGGTTTGTAACTTAAAACAATACACAATAACCGTTGGTGACTATCATTTTCTCTTCTGCATCAAGTTTATCAGATGGTAAAGAGGATGGTCAGTAGAGTGGCTGCCTTTGACTGTGTGGCAGCATCTCGTGATCAGTATGGTGCTCATGCTCGTATGTAACTTCACTGTCATTGACGCTGTCAATTCACATTTAGCAACTTCAAGTCGTCCATTCAATTTAGATAACTACTTTTGTGGAGACACTTTGCTCAAGTTCAAACTACAACCCTGTCCCAAATGCTATGCCTAGCTCCAGTTGTGAGACTGCAGGCTCTTCGCATTCGCCCTGCATCTCGCCAACCTTAAACCATCACCATCAAAACCAAAATGTCGAAACTCGGTCCTCTCCCTGGATTCTTGAATCATCTCTTGCCTATATGGTAATCTTCCGCGGCAATGCGTCTTCTTCTGATGTCATTTCTGATGTATTTACATAAGCTTCTTTCCCAATGAATGCTGAACCCTCATAGCATTCCTGCTATCTTTGAGTTCTATGCTTTTTTCCACTAGGAAAGTGACTGGCAGAGACTACTCTTCGAACACAAAGTCATTTGATGGGCAGACATAAACATAAAAACAAATCAAAAGTTGAATTGAAGTACAACGATCTCTCCTCTCCGTTGCGTAAGGACGAACAATCAATAGTCGAAGTCATCCACACGACGAGATGCACCTGGACTCTCCCCCCTCTTGTTCATACTAGAGCGCTGAACTAATCGCACTAATGCCTCCACCACTTCTGACATGGGAGGTCGGAATTCAGGCTCCGACTAAAACAAAATGCAGACAGTTAGAGGCCTCTCCACCAGATATGAAATAGAGAAACAAGGTAAAATATCCTAGTTAGTCTTCAACACTCCACGGCTCAACAGCAAGAAGAAACTTAATGGCGAGTTAAATTGCATGCGAGACATAGACCTAGACATGTTCCTCGAGTCTAAATTTATTTGTGCCATATTACTTCTCTCGTACTCATTCTATGACCTACCTTTAAGTTCTAGTTAGTACTAGTTCTGTTCCCTCACTGATGGGCAGACTGCAGACAGAGGAGTATTACCTGAACACAGAGAGCAATAATATCGGCAAATCTGGAGACTGACTTGGGAGGATACAGTCCGCGCAGTGCTGGATCCACCATTCTGCCTAAAGCATCGATGTCATGAAGCTGCGGAGTAGCCCATCGCACTAGACATTGTTCTGATCTTGGTTTCGAACTGATACATGGATAGTAGGGCAGTCAGACTGGATGGATTTAATACACTGCCTTCACCATTTCAAATCTCTTTAAACACTTACAAGAACTACTGAAGTTACCTGTCAAGAGGCATTCGACCAGTCAGCAACTCCAACATGACAACTCCAAAACTGTAAACATCACTCTTCAGAGTATAAGCTGAAGGCTTTGTACATTCTGGAGCATTGTATCCGACTCCGAGATTTTGACTTGTCCGCTGGAAAAGGAATAAATTGCCGTTAAAGCTCAAGACGCAGCCAGAGGTAGACTGAGGGACAGAGATGGTAGCTATTGTCAGGTTTATTGTTGCTTGACAAAAGTTGTATGTTGTTGATGGCACAGCCTCATAGTGATAGCGATGTATATGTTCACAAAGTTATAGGAGGTGATGCAAACAAGTTCACATGTCCAATGTAAAAGAGAGAGAGGGAGAGAGTTTGCTTCAATACATAACCTGATGGAAGGTAGCCAAACCACAATCGGTGAGTCGTGGATTAAGTTCAACATCAAGCAAAATATTAGATGATTTTATGTTCTTGTGCACTACAGAGGGAGAGCAAACCTCATGGAGGTACCTGCATGAGAAATAGTAAGAGACTTAAAACAGGACTTTAACTAGAAACAATTCCAGCCACTTTGTCAACTGTCATTTGTTTTCACAACGGTGAGGGAACCAGAAATGTTGAGAATTAATAGCTACAAAAGATTGGAAAAAGCTTGACACTACTAATGGCTACCGGATGATATTGTTGGTATAGAACTTACTCTACAGCTCGCGCTGTGCCTAAAGCAATTCTGACTCTAGTATTCCAAGTCAATGGTTTGCTGTAATCATCTGACAAGTGTAAAAACTCATGAAGGGAGCCATTCCTAAAATATTCATAGATCAGCATGTTATGCCGCTGCTCAGAACAATAACCAACAAGTCCTGCAATGTTCGGATGGTGAAGCGTCGAGATTTTTGCAACAATTTCTGAAAATTCATCACCCCTCCTGCCTTGGAAAAGTGAAGAATCAATCTTTTTGACAGCCAAAACCTGATAAAGAAAAGAAGTGTTATAATTATAATTCAAAATGGACAATTTATTTCTTCTAAGTGACAGTTCTTCCTACCAAAGAATATTGTATAGCGTGCTAAGTTTCCAAGATACAAGAGAACTTTACTCTTTTTGAAAGAGTAGACATAATAAAAATGGAGTGGAACGTAGCATTAAGAATGAAAACTCTGTGTAGAAATGGAAGACTAATGTTTCTCAGCTAAAAGTATGGATGACAACATCCGTTGTGGCAATGTCCTCTCACATGAAGCTACTAAGAGCTTTCATCTGCAACAATGGATACGTGAGCAAACAGCTGAATGATGTTGCTGGGCATATACAGATTTTCCTAAAGGTTTTTCGATCGCAGGATTTGTTGTGGTGGTTGAATCACAATTTAGGACATGACCTTGTTATCTGAGGACACATGTCATCACATGACAAAAGTATGACTATCAACATAACCTGGACAGCTGCTGAGAATCCACATTACACTCTCAGAAGGTCACTCAGAATGTAAATCTAGTAGATGCCATGTTTGTTTTTTCAATCATCCTGAGAGACCAGTAATATTTCTTCTGCCAGGCATCAAATTTTTTTCCGAAAGATAATTGGAAGAAGTCACTGGATGTGGGTGGTGTGGGCATGACCGAATGTCCTTTGGATACTGTTCATATCAGCAAATCTCATGGGAAGGAGGCAGCTTAAACAATAAGCACAAGTATGATGCCCTACTCCTACTGAAGCAAACTGTAGCAGGCTCACGTGGCAATGCTGCTAGCTCATCCTTTTAAGGTTTGGCCTCCATCCTAAAGACTAAAGAAGAAAAAAATAACTTGAAGAAAAGGCATAGTATTATGTTAAGTGAAGAAACTTGCTTAGAATTCCCTATTAACAAGAGCTCTAGCAACCTTCATGTGGGAATGAATATGAGCTTATGTAAGACAAGCTTTCATGTGGATAGACCCCAGTAATAGCTATTTGATTCTGGCATGAGTCAATCTGTCGTTTACCTGACTACTTATAAAGTAACAGCTGGACAGGCGAGATGCTTCAATCAGATAATGAGACAAAAAGTAATGACTTTCTGCTTCATGTCATACTTTAATTGAACTGAAAGCACAACTGAGCTAGGTTGTGAGTGCAATTGCTTTGTGTTATTTAGATGCTAAACACCTAAACCTACTGAGAGCCCAAGTAATCTGATCTATTGTGCAGTAAAGAAACAGATATCTTGGGACCTATGGCTCATGGGAAACTTGTGCAGATACTCGCAAGATGGAATAGTCATTTGATCCTAACAATTCACAACAAAGATGCATAAGTCATGCATGAAAAGAATGATTAGGTTACAAAGAAGAAAAATATAGCATATTATACCTTCCCATCCGCGTACTTAGCCCTATAAACACGGCCAACGGATCCCTCACCAATAAGTCTTCCTGTTGCAAAATTACCAGTTGCACTCTGCAAATCGGCCAAATTGTAGGTCGTAGCGTGAAATGATGTGCTTCTTCTTGCATTCAAACGGTTTGCAAATTCATTATCCTTAAGGGACTCCATGTGGTCATGAAGTGGAGAACGAAATCCAATTGAAGGCGATTTCTCCAAAGCCTTTACATCAATGGAAGCAGATGATTCCATTGACTTACGATCCACATCTAACACTAAAGGAGAAACAAAGAAAGAAAAGATCAGATACATGAACTGAAGTTTGAAGCCCAATATATCCTCCAGAAAGGAAATTTTGAGGAAGCCAATGCAAAATAACGCCATGCCTACAGCAAACTTGTGGACCTAATAATGACAGGAAACAGCAATCCACGTGACAAATCCCCTGACACTAAATTGTGGATGTCATTCAATTATTTCATTGACTGAAGGCAGAGTGAGGGATGATCAACTGGGTGCTCAACTTCTCTTAGAGTATGTTGGGAAGTAGACTGTCTTGTACTTTTATTTATGTTATTGGTTCCAAGTCAGCCATTTATCGAGAAGGATACTTGGACTTTGGGATTGGAACAACCCCAATAGACCCTTGCATGAAATTTATTTTGACTTGTCAAGAAAAACAAAATAGTTGGCATTCAGTTGTCTATTTAGAGTAAAATTTGTAGAGAGGAGCAACACAATCAGACGTTTCTGATTTACTTATTAGTAAGCTTAATATTTGCATTCTCCATATAAAATATGATTTAGCAACATCAATTTCAGTACATCTATGAATGCAAAACCAAATAAATGGCCTGGCCAATCTTCATTTTAGAACCACGTGTGTTACTCTCTTATGCTCTATATGATGGAAACCAAAAGAAGAAAAAGCTACCTCTAAAACTTTTACGCGTCTCAGCACGCAGGTCATGGGACAGTTCTCGTGATGAAAGGGGAGTAAATGCTCTGCGCTGGCTAGCCCTCTCTTCATCCAGGAAATGTGAAGATGGTGAAGAAGATCGGTTAGAAAATAGAGAAATTAAAACTGCCAGCACCACTAACACTCCCATAACAATTCCAGCTACAGCTAGTCCACTCACGCCAGACTTGCCATCTCTTTCTTTTGAGCTTTTCTTAGCATGAGAAGCACCAGGAGGTGACGGAGGAGCTGGGCCAGAGGACCAAGAATTTCCTTCAGTCCTGCACAAAAAGAAAAATCCGGTCAAGGAGACAAGTGATCACTATCTTCAGCCAAACAGACAGAAACTTACTCAATGTTATCAATATCCTTCAATGCATCTGGGACCCAGCCGGTGAATTGGTTGTTCGCAACATTCCTGATCATATATCGAGAATATCCTGTCAGGCTCCAGATTTCCAACAACTTCAACAGGAACTTGGCACAAAACATGAAGCAGAGAGTGGTGCGTACAGCAATTGATATTGACTACTCCATCGGGAAATTCTAAATTGCAGTGTCTAAAATTAGAGCACACGAACATAAGCACCAATTTATATTTCAAAATATGCAACACATGATCACATGCCTGAAAGGAGTGTACATGCACACAAAACAAAAAAGTATGACATAATCCTCCAAAAAGTCTACATTATAAGAAAGCAAGCTGTTAACTCTCTACAACCTGAATGCTAGCAATCATCAAATTCAACAAAATGTCAGCTTAACTGCTTACAGATCATTGAGGGGAAGGCCTGCAAGGACATTTATAGGACCTGTGAACTGATTGTTTTGCAAATGCCTGTATAAAAAGCTGGAGTGAGAAACATGAGATTCGAAAGTCAGTGGATAAATGTGTTGGCGACTTACAATTTTGTGAGACTTGACAGTGATCCAAAACTCTGAGGCAGATTCCCTGACAATGAGTTGTAAGATAGATCCCTGATTCATTTCATGAATAAGCCACTGATTGAATACTCATCTTAAAGCAACATGATAGGTAAACAAGTAAACACATATCACCCTCCTCCTTGTCAGGCCACCGTGTAATCCTAATATCATATTCATTTACTAGTCCTTTGATCGGTTTTTCTCTTAAATGGACCAAGAGGTTGCTTATATGGAAGATTCACTGAAAGATCTAGATTTAACGAGTACCGCACTTGCACACAAATTAGTTCCCACAATTCAAATAAGTAAATTCCTTTATCCGTCTCTCTCACTAAAGCCATACAAATCTTATTTTTGGAAGCAAACTCTGGCATTTCTTTTTTGCTCTCTCTGGTAGCCAAAAATGGAGAGGAAACCTATGATGTACTCTCTTGTTTCTAAGGGTTCTGTTTGTAGTTACACAGAGGATTCTGATGATGACATTGATTTTATTATCGAATTATGTAAACACCCTATAATTATGTAACACAAAAATAACCTTCATCAGAGTGCTCACCTGGTTGGCTTTCAAATATCAATGTTGTGACAATGTCATACTTGCCACAGTTCTTAAGCATAATTAGCTAACCGAAACTTAAAGCATTGAAAAAGATAGGTAACATAGGTTCTTCCTACATCATGTAGAGATCACACTAAAGATATACTAAGTTTACCTTTAGGACAAGCAAAAGTTAACATTACATGACATGCCAAGGCAGATGGAAATTGTAGATTTCTTGTTCTACAAACTTTATCACATATCTTACCAAAAAAAAAAAACTTCATCACATGTACACATAACGAGAACAGGCAAGAGTTAGGAACTTAATTGCAAATATACGTCCTGCGAGTTACTTGGACTTACAGAGTGGTGAGTTGGGGGAGTTTTCCAAACATGTCACTTAACTGTCCATTGAGCTGATTATGGCCCAGATTTCTGCAAAAAAACTACAAGATTACTGAAAAAGGGCGAGACAAACACAACTTTATTGAAATTAAAATACTTACAGGTACTTGAGATCAGTCATCTGAGAAATCGAATAAGGAACATTTCCAGTGAATGCATTGGATGAAAGGTCACTGCATGAAGAATCTGATGTCATTCAACTGAAATTTGTTCATTGGCCAATGCCATATCGATTATACCAAGAATTATCAGAAAAGCCAGACCTAAGTCAGAAATCCTTCTAGGCATGGAGAATTTGGCCAAAACAATTGTGAAATCCCATGTAAAGCATGTTACAACTTAGGTAGTTTCGGTAGAAGAGTAATAAATTGCATTTTAACTCCAAAAATCATAGGCAAATCACTTGGAAAGCTCCTCTTATATAAATGCATATTGCTATATCCACGAATCTCATTGGAGGCTTCTAGGAGTTCAATTGAGGTTGACCATGCCTTCTCTTTATTGGGAAGACAGAGTAGAAATGGAAAAGAACAAATTCAGATATAGTGAAAGAGATGAGAAGAAACTAATGAACAGGGAGGTCGAATACTATTGTTCTGCAGATCCAGATCATTCTAGAAGGATGAAGCTGCAACTGTTATTCAAAGTAGATGTGTGAAAGCGTACTTACATGTGAAGTGCATTTGGAGGTAGTTGATACGGTATGTCACCATTGAGGTTGTTCTTGCTCAAATCACTATACTATGACAAAGAAAGTCACTGTTGTCAGGTGACAATCAGTCAATGTGAAAGATAGCATAGAGATAAATGCACTTATTGTCAATATATCGGCCTCACAAGTTTGTCACAGAATTCAAGCTTGATAGCTGGTAGCCCATTGATCCAGTGAGGCCTAGATCTGACAATTGTCTGCAAGAAATTCAAAGAAAAATTAGCATGCTTTCAGAAACATATAATACATGGAGAAACTTAAGTGAGCATGAAGCGATATCATTCGAGCGATATGGGTGCAATCAAGCAGACATGAACACATAGACACATACATTTCAGTCACAGATGACCCAGAGCATTCGATTCCTTTCCATGATTCGCCACAAGGGTCACCCCCACTCGATTTCCAACCAGTCAATGCTGAAGGAGAATTCAGGCTGCTGTACATCACATTAAGAGCAGAGACTGCAATTTACATCCAAATATATATTAGAATCTTGAGATTTCCTAGTATTTGGGCACGCATCTTCATTGAAGAGAGAAAAGTATTGTCGAGCGAACATCTTATTAGGACCATATACCATAGTCACACAATCATGTAGATGTATATACGAGTAAGCGGTAACGTATATATTGATTCCATGTTGAACAGAAAGAGTCAGGTAATGACTACTGTGGATACGGGCTAAAATGACAATACAAAGCTGCCAGGAGGAATAGCCTAAAAGATAGAGGAAGGAAGGGTACCCAAGTTTACATACCATCAGGAGCATTGGTCTTGGAATGAACCGAGGGGGTCAGAATCCCTATACAAGTGACTAAGAGGGCAAGGACGCAAAATTGATACATTTCTTCTTTGAAGAGTTCTTTCTGAGCCAAACGATCAGGAAAGCTCAGAAAGAGACAGAAGAAAGTAATGGAGGCTGAGGATTGCTCAAAAAGCAGAGACAGAGATGGCAACGTCTAATTTCATAAGATGCTCATTTCATTCCATCCTCCATGCATTTTGCATTTACGTTCTCCCTCTCTGATTGTGGGTGTTCTTTCATTATTCTTCCATTCACCTGGGCAGGAAGAAGACAAATTTCGTGTTCTTTTTCCGGTATTTTTCTTTTGCGCAGAAGGCCCTGGAACTAATTTCTAAGATTAGAGGAGGAATGGTTGCAAAGTGCACCTAAAAATGGAAGTATAGAGGAGAAGGAGAAAGTAGAGAGTCAAGGGAAGGGTCAGTTAGCGAAAGCCTAGGGGAGCCGAAGCCTTTTAACTGGTTCCCTTTTCTGGGGAATCGCAATGACGAATGATATGGTCAGTCCATGGGACAGACACCATCATTGTTCATTACCAGCAACAGAATCACTTGCGATCATGCTACATGTCATTTTCACTTTACGTCCATGATATTCTAGTTATTTTTAACATGTGTGAAATTACCAATTATTAACAGGTCAAATATTTTATTTCCTCGTTATTTGTCACATCGAAAGTATTCTAGTCGATGAAAGGTCGATGTTTACTTTCCATCCAGCGCCATGCAGGGGAAAAATGAAATTGAACAATGTGAAAGTAAAAGAACCTTAATAATTTACTGAAAGTACAATCGAATAATTCTAGCTAATGGTAGTTTTCATATTTATGTCTCGAATGTATTGTTAAGATTTGATCTGTGATATGAACCTTTGCACTGCAATCATGTTTCGCAACAGAGAAGGCACAAAACAAACTTTTCCTTTATAAGATGACCTAGTCTCCTTTCAAGGAGTTTGAGTTCCTCCTTATCGAATAATTAATGGGGATTATGATCTTAAACTACCTAACAGTTTTTCCAGGGAGACCATTTACAATCATCCAAAAAAGTGATATGTACTTTGTCTCAATGAAGCTGCCACGTGTCAACTTAAAATCAAGTTTTATTGATAAAGTGAACTTGTATTTGTTAATCACTAAGCTATAGTTTAAGTGCTTACTTGGTAATGGAAATTTTCATGGATAATTATCCAAAAAGTTTTAGTCCTATTGTACGGCATCCAATTCAATCCTAAGCTTTTCAATTATGTGAATTTAGTTATAAATTTTTTAACGGTTTGCCAATTTAGGGTCTGTTTGAAGGAAAACTATTTTTGAACTGTTTTCAATTTTTCAATATTTGGATGACGAAAAACTAATCGATCTATGAAAAACATTTTTCATAGACTGAAAATAATAAGTTTAAATTGGGGAAAATGACTTTCCATTTCCATTAAGGTAACAAAACAAATGAAAATTAACTATTTTCCTTGAAAATGATGTTCATGGAAAATAATTTCTTTATCATGAAGTTTTCGGTGAAACAAATGCACCCTTAGTCCCAAACCTTTTAATTACATCAATTTAATACTAAACTTTTTGAAAATTTACCAATTTAATTCTAAACCTTTCAACAATTTGCCAATTTAATCTTTCTGGCCAATTTTAGCTGGAAATCATTGATGTGGATACTAGCTAGCCACCATTTATCCTACATTGAGTGAATGTCACTAACATGGATAATTTTTGTAATTTTTCATTTTTTTTTCTTTTTTTCCTTTTTCTCCTTTCTTCTGTGGCCGATATTCGGCCATGGCCAGGTGTGTCACGACCCTCAGAGGATTTGTCAAGGGTCATCGGCCATAGGCAAAAGAAAAAGAAAGGAAAAAAAGAAAAAAAAATACAAAATTTATCCATGTTAAGGCCAACCACATAAAGTAGGATGCTTAGCATCCACATAATGTTTTTCAGCTAAAATTGACCATAAGAACTAATTGTCAAATTATCAAAGGGTTTAGGACTAAATTGACAAATTTTTAAAAAGTTTAGGATTAAATTGACACAATTGAAAATTTTAGAACTGAATTGATCGCCGTATAATAAGTTTAAGACTTTTGGGACAATTTTCCCACAATTTTCATATTGTCTTTTATCTCTGCAAATATCTGTTTCCAACCTATTAGATACCTTTGCTGATTGCATTATTTTCGTTAAGAAGTTAGTTTCGAATATAATGATATTGGGAATGCTAGATTTTTACTTCCAACTTTGACTGTATTTGTATTTCCAAATTACTATTTCTTTTTAATATGTTAGCAAAATGGGGTTAAAATTTGTATCAAAATTATTTGAAAATTGATTCATTTCAACTACAGAATATTTAATCAAATTTTATCTTTTGTATTTTTTTTCATTTTCCATTGTAGAATTTTCAACTAACTTTTATTTTGGTTCTAATGGAAATATCTTACTTTGCGCATATTTTTCGCATTATTTAAAAAAATTAAATTAGATAATCTCCTCTGTCATTTTCCTAACTATCCTTAGACGTGTCGTGTCTAGTCTTCCCAAAAGAAGTTGCCCAATGGCAAAGGCGAATGCAAAACTCTAATGGCACCTTACCATGTTTTAGACACGATGGAGAAACTCAGGACTTGCCCCAGGCAGGTTGCAAACGTTGGATCTCATTTACAATTAAATGTCAAGTTCCAACACTCTAATTTGATTTTCAATTTATTAGCATGTCAGGCACTAAAAACCTACTTCATACGAGTTGATAAGTTACTAGCTACTAGCCATGAGAGAAGTAACATGAATTATGAAGAAGTCATTAACCATAAATATAACTGTAGTTACTTTTCTTGCTGGGAAAATTTTGTGTACCTTTAACATGTTACTAATGACTTTTGTGCTATGTTTTCTATCTAGACATCCATGTATCGAATAATTATAATAGAATAAGTAGTACAAAAACTATTTGCCGATCATTTTGAAGTAATTTCTCGTGTATTTAGAAGTAAATAACTCTTCGAGAAGGTTGGCAACTTTTTGTACAAAAGAGTAAGTTTCAAAACAGCTTTCCATAATTACAATGGATCTTTTTAAATATGGTATGTCACTTATCATATTCTACAACTATATATTCCACAGCTAAAATGCTCATGTCACTTCTCTGTTTATTGCCCATCTTACGAAAAACAAAACCTCCACTCTTGGTAAAAAGAAGTCGCTCTTCCAGCGACCCCTCTGCCTAACTCTACGCTTCAACACCACCATGCCACCACCAGAAGAGAAGACTTGGCCGCAGCTGCCACTGCCGCCAAACTGAACCACTAACATGAACACAACCATCACCAGACACTAGAGTCGCCTCCAAGCAGTAGAACTTAGCGCTCTCTCTCTCTCTCTCTCTCTACTTCATATGTGTCTCCAAGGGGAGGAAATCATTGAAGTTGCATAACTCTCTCTCTCTCTCTCTCTCTCTCTCTCTCTACTTCATATGTGTCTCCAAGGGGAGGAAATCATTGAAGTTGCATAACTCTCTCTCTCTCTCTCTCTCTCTCTCTCTCTCTCTATACTTCATATGTGTCTCCAAGGGGATGAAATCATTGAAGATGCATAACGAAAATATGAAACTTCATATGTGTCTCCAAGGGGAGGAAATCATTGAAGTTGCATAACGAAAATATGAATGCAAAGACATAACGGAAGGACGTTTTTCAGTTTCTTTGTAAACTGCTGCTTTTTATTGAACTTCCTGCAAGTACAAGGCACTTAACTGAACATCGATAAATCAGGCCGGAATGTTAAGGTAATTTACAGAAAAAGAACAGGACAACCGCTGATGACTGGAAATCAAAGCTGAGAAAGCACATCATACACAAACATGCAAGATTCCTAAAACTAGGCAAGCCACTTTGTTTGGACACTCACCCAATCTAATCCCAAAGACATTAGACACAGCCCCCCTTGTCTTCAAAGTAATCAAGAAGTAGATCTAGTCAAGTCGCACTTTGTCGCGTTACATACCATACAGCAATACGACATCTTAACTGGTTTGAGCAGAAGAAATGACCGCTGTCATAGAATCTTGAAAGTCGACTCTGGTGCCAGTGGTGCTATCATGTGCGGGACTAGCCATATCAGCTACTGTATCATCTTTACTTTCCTCATCCACGTGCATGACCTGGCCAAAACTCTTAGACATTTTATCGATGAAGTCACTGGATAACATTACTTGATTCCTCTGCTCATTTTTGCCAGCTACCCCTACAACAGGTGGACTGGCTTGTTGCCGGGCCTTTCCTTCTTGAATAACTTTCTCGCGTTCTTCGTAGAATTCAAAATCGTCCAGAATAGATGTATCTGTCTCATAATTCTTGAAGATATTCAACATCTCAATACCTTGTTCCAATTTCACCTAAACAATTTCAAAATAAAGAACCATTAAGTTGAAGACAAAACAGTAACAACAAGGGTTTATACCATTAAGCGGGGTTACCTTAACTTCAATAAGGCAAAACTTAACAATAAACCAATGAGATGAAACCACAAGTAACAAAGCCATTGAAGGATAATCTATTCTCTACAGGATCCAAAGTATTCTCTTAGAATAAATGCTATTAAAAAAATTAAGCATGTCTTTCTGAAAGGTTACTGCTGCGCAGCAACACGTGACGGAGACCCAGCATATAAAGTACAATCATTCCAAAATATCCCTGATTAATGTACCTCCTGGGTGTCTCGGCTGTTTGTCACAGGCTTATTGTCATTATTTTCCAAAACAATTTGACGAAGCTGACTGTTTGGAACATCTTTAATAATATGCCACTTCACAGGGAACTGCCCACTCCATCTATCTTGTTGCCAATAATCAAAGCTTCTGTCAAAATCTACAGGTCCAACCATTTCAGCAACCCCGCAGAATTGAGCACTAGCATTCACCTGCATGTGATGGAAACAGATATAGCACGAGAACTAACTATAATCCAAAAGAAGCAAGTCCAAATTTTTTACAAGTGGAACAATGCAAAGTTGATATGTACTGAATAGATCCTGATGCGAGTGAATAAGGTATTCAGATTCTCCAGGCACAGTGAGAAACAGGTATGCTAGTGAGTAGGGAATTAACAAACAACACACACCATGTACTCTGGATAAAGGTATCCAAGCAATTGAGATATTTAAAGTATGAGATGTTGACACCTATTTCAGAGGTCGGTCGCGACATGAGACCTCTTTTATAAGTGTTAAACCATTATTGGCATTTACTATAGCAGCTCAATTACTATGTCTTTTCACTATGAGAAAGAAAGATCCTCCAGAAGTAAGTTCCATTGAACCCAAAGAAAGTACATAATTCCAGGAGCAGCCTCACGTGAGTTGACCATTTATTAGGAACTTCAATTAATAAACAGAAAAACAGACTAAACGAACAACCACGGTCAACTTCTTACACCTGAAAGTCTTTGAAATTGTAATCCTCGTGGTAGGAACACCACCTTTTCTTATTCTACTGCTCAAAATAGCAGAATTTTCCGAAACTTTCCCTTTGAACTGATGAATGATCAACTATAGCAAAATCAATAACGAACGGATATCTTGTGCTACTTACCGAGAAGAATAGGAAGACGGGGCAAGCGTCTTGCTTCTCCTTTGCCTCCCGGTAAGCAGCATCCAATTTTCTGTTCCCATTTGGTGTACTTGCCCATACACCATATTTAATACTTTTATGAACATTATCTTCACTATACGACTTAATCACAAAAAACTTAGCATCGTTGTATTCTGTGATGAAATCTATGTGATTGTATGACCCATGAGGGATCTTTGTTGTAGACGTGCTAAGCTTGCTATCATCAATGGAGGAACCATGTTCAGGAGTAGCGTGATTCTTCAGCTTTGATGCTCTAGGTCCACGGTTTTGGTCACCAAGGATATCAGATGGCCCATTACAACTGCATATAGCACCATTGCTTCTCCAACGGCGCCGTCTATTATCAACTGAAAGCCAGCCCTGACCATTTAGTCCTAAACCAGGAATTGATGTAGTCCCAAAGTTAGCTCCCCTGTTGATACCACTGTGCAGAAAGTCTCTATTATATGGATCAGAAGATCCATATCCAGACAAGGTTCTTTGCAGATCAGAAGCCTGAATAAGATAAACAATAGTCAATAAGGTCCACCATCCTGTCTCAATCCTCACAAGATTATTTCAGTAAGATCTCAAAATACCTTCCCCACAGTAGAACCAATAAGAAGACTAATAAGCAAAAACATTGAGGCAATGGACATGGTCATACACAGGTAAGGAAAGTCATATGGACCACCAAATGATGAACAGCTTATCTTTAGAAATGAAAGAGCAGTCCTTTGGCTATGGTCTTCTTGATCTTAAAATTTATATCATTAAGGGCAAAAGATGAGTTTCTCTCAGTTTTGGACATTGCAATGTTACCTCTTTTACAATAACCACCCACCTCATACATGTCTAATAACTACCCCACTACCACTATGTCCACTCCACTGGATAATCACCCAATTCCTATTAACGTGTTTCCTTTTTTCTTTATATGTGAACGTCCATCATCATGAATGCACATTGCAATGTTCCTTTTTTCCTTTTTTCCACTAAGTGAAACTGTTTAAGCAAAAGCAATTATGTTTTTTTTTAAGCACTAATCTTGTATCAATCCAAGAAGCTGCTCAATGCATCTCATCATAAATGATGTGTACTTGAAAATTTTCAACTGCCACTTTTCTCAACCAGCAGAAAGAACAAAAAATCTATCCACCCCAAAAACAACAAAAAGTGAAACTCAACAATATATCTAATAGATACAGATGGAAAAGCAAGAAGGCATACAATTCCAATATTTTGGGTAAACGGCCCTATGCCTATTGGCTGGGGAGATACTGCTGGCGATAAAGGGGAAAAGGACCGTTGCCTATCAGTTGGTTTGGACCAATCTGACCAAAGACCTCCAGGACTCAATCCATCCAACCCTAGTTGCTGATCATGAAACGCATGAGTCCAAGGATTTCCAGGAAAGCTTCCTCTACCAAAAGATCCCACTGATGAAGGATAATTAGGCCTTGGCCCAAAAAGGACTCCATCGCCTTGCTGGTCAACATTCATTGACATTGTGAGATCTGGTTGTGAAACCTGAGTTGGTGAAGAAATATATGGCATAGTCGGAGGCACTAGTTGCTGGAAGTAAGGTTGTCCTGAATAAGGAAATTGCTGTGACGAATACATCTGCACATCTCCACCAACAGAAGGCAATGGTGTTGTGACAGGGGAATATGGTCCATATGGCATATGCGGACTGTACCCATAGCCAGTATGAAAAACAAGAGAATGATTGTCATTGTAGACTCCCTAAATGCCAAAAAAAAAAAACACATAAGGTTAATAGAATACATTCTGACTGAACAAGAATGAGGGTAAAATTAATATAAAAAATAAATAACATACTGGAGATGCTACTTCCAGCCCTTTTGCATTGGCATATTGAGAAATATCATCCCACTCCCCAGTAGAACTGCCATATCCTGAAGTTCATGAAGACAAGCATTCATTTTTTTTTATACTGCAAGTAAACTCCAGGCATTGCAAAAGCTAAAGGAAATCAAGTTGCCGATGTTGAAACCAGTCTAATCAGTTCTTAATTGATGACGTATCCTTAAAACATGCTGTTGCACACAGCTATGCATGGTTTCATAAATTACTTAATTTATAATGAGAAAGGAATGCCCTAGCATCAGTGGAAGAAAGGAATGCCCTAGCATCAGTGGAATAGAATTAACGAATTGTCGCAGGAAAAAGGTGCTCAGATGCACTTGCAGTCTTCTTACTGTGTCCTACCAGAGGACTCTGGGTGCCTTTTGGCAGCACAGCCATAGCAAGACTGTAACACTCTTTCAGCGTTTCTTTCAATCTCACCTATTTCGATGATAGTAAGAGTGAGATCTAGGCAAGCTGCTACATCTTCTCCCTTGCAATCTAATAAATTTCCTGGCTCAGTAATTTTAGGTGGACGCGAAAGAATCCTGCATTCTGTTGTGCTCTTTCCTTCATCCAATATGAGTACATACTATCGGATTCAAAATTGTGAACCAGTGTAAAGAAACAATTTTAGTGTTCTTAATTTTTTGTGAGAGGAGTGACTTTTGGAATATTTCTATTGGAAAGCTCCCTCACAGTTGGAAATTGAGAGGTACCAATAACTTGTCCAAAGTAGTAATAATTGCCGAATGAGAAACAGAAACTCCAAATGGGGCATCCTACCTGGTGGTCTGGGAGAGTGCAAGGACTTGTTCCCCTAAAAATTAATCTGGAAAATCACGATACCTTCAAAAGTGGCTTTAATAATATCGAAGGCAACTCGGGTAATATTCTAAGCAATAAACAATCTGCAAAAGACATAATCCGAAATAATAAACAGATGCTTCCTCTGCAAAAAAGCAGGGAAGTCAGTCGACCATCTGCTTCTTCACAAAAAAGCCAGGGAGGACATCTGTTGGATTTGGTTTAGCATTTTGGAGATTCTTTTTTGGTCAAAGCAGCAACTTATACAGATGAGATTTGGGCTTCAAAGGAACCAACAATAGCAGAGATAAGAAATGAAGGAAGCTTCTCTGTCGATACGCTCAGCTATCTTTGGGCTAAAGAAAAGGGAAAGAAATCTAGAGATTTCGAGAATAGGATGTTCGCATGACGTTGTCAAGAATAGGTACATACACTTCCAAAAGAAAAGAATGGGAAGTTATAGTTGTCACACTATTAATTTAGCTGAGAATTACTCCTTAAAACAAATGCCTAATTAGATCTGACAGATCCTCTCTCACTGAAACTTTGCAGAGCAGTGTCAATAAGATCTTTTTTGCATTAAAAAAAGAAATGTCTCCACAACTCAAATGCTGTGATAGCCTAAATAAATGAACTGCACCGCCTGGTTAGGTCTACTACTTGGCCTAGTAAGTCAAAGACATAGCAGTAAGTGGTACAGTCCTCATACCACTGATTCTTAGATCAGCAATATACAGATTGCAACAATCCAATCATAGAAAAGAATGACAAGTTACACGGCTCCAAATTGCAAAAAAAAAAATCAGACCCACAAACCTCCGTAATGCAAGGTCTGTGGCTGATGGGCATGTGCATCAGCACCATCGCTGCTCAAACCGATGGATACTGATTGACTCACCGGTTCCTTCTGAGAACCTGCAGCAGCACCGTCCTGGGAAGGATTAGGAGAAACTGACCCTTTTGCTGGATGCTGGAAGACATTCCCAAGTAAAACGTTATCATTCAAAGCAATACCAGGGAACCTTACCGAGTAAGCACAACGAGAGAACAAAGATGCATCACATTGGACTCACAGTTAACTGCTGATTCATGTTTTCTGGATCAGTAGGTCCCTCTTCTGCATCCACAATCAGTATGTCAGTGATGTAGTATCGTGGGAACCAAAGGCAATACACATAATCAGCGAAACCTATCCAGCTTCCAGTGCTGAAAAGCTTGCATCTATGGCTCTATGATCATTTGCCCAACCGATCGACCCCTATGCACCTATAATTTCTTCCCCAATTACTAACTTAGCCGAGCAAATTAAGGCAGTGCGCCATCCGTAAGTGAACAACAAGATCAACAGTCCACGAGTCAAACCGATATTGATTAAAAAAAAAAACACATACACATAAATGGATCACAAGATAATTCCATCAACTCTGCAAAGCCATGACGGGGGGGAAAATGAACTTGGCAGCTGGATATGATTTTGTTTTCCTTTTGGTTATGGTCGTTCATTGCTGTGCAGAAATGATGCACCCAGTCCGGAAGTCATTGACTAATGATTGTTTTGAGGCCGAGGAAAGGAAAATCCACCCGAGAGAGTCGACAGAACCAAAAGGGAGAAAAAAAGGGTTCTCTTGATCACAGCATCTAAAAGTAAATAGAACCCGCTTCATCTCATCAGGATTAACACGAGACAAGAGATGCGGAATGGGTTCACAGGCCACGCCACCAGATGAACCGAGGCTTACGAGGAGGAGATGAATCAAGAAAGATCAAATTGAGGGTAGTCAAGATTAGGGACGTACCAGCGGCGGAGCGATCGGGACGACGGGGCTGAGGAGCGGCCATGGACACGGGGGGTTAGATCTCCTCCCTCTCTCCCTCTCCCTCTCCCTCTCCCTCTCTCGCACGCGCGCACGCACACACACACACACACTCTGGGGATCTTGTTGAATTCAAGAAACCGCCACCAGAATCTAGCGCATCAAAATGGAAGGAGGGTACGGAGTATCCATGAGGGGGGTATCTATCGGCAGTAGGTGTCGGATGCAGGATTATAATGGACGGTAAAAAAAAAATAGGTGTACCACCATCTCGACTTTGTTATAAAAACATTCACCCAAAAGGGAATGCGACTAAAGGAAAGATATTATTAAAGTCAGGAGAAAACCCACAGTAGTCGGGGGGTAAAAAGCATAACCCCCCAGGCCTCAGTCATTCGCTGCTTCCTATGCTACTATGGAAAGGCTTCTTCATCTTTGGTGAATGATCGGATGTTGGGAAAGGAACAACGACCTTTCTTTTTTTGGGGACTTTTCTGAGGTATTTCTTCTCTGTCCTCCATATGTTATTGTCCACTTTTAATTTCTTAAAATTTGCAATGGCTTTGCTTTGGAGTGACAAAATTAGAGAGGGAAGGGTTCCCCAAAAAAACCATAACAAAACAAAACAAAAAGTCTCTCTCCCAAACACCGATGAGGATGACCGGTGGCACATCCCGGCTAATATTCCGCAGACCAGATATCACAAGATCCAATGCAATTTGAGTCTGGTATCATCTTGGTGTGAGAGTATGGCAGATCTGTCAATCTCTAGAAAATTTGAATTCTAGATGGTATTGTATAACTATAATTCAAATAGGATATTGCGTGATGATCGCAAGACCTCTGCAATGATGCCCGAGAAAAACACTACCGCACGCATGCATGCACGTTTTCTTTTATCATCAATCGCTCTCTGGTTATCTTCCATCTCAATGAATGTTTCGTAGAGATTGCCTTGTAAAAAGGTTTCCTTTAGGAGTTGGGTTCACAAAAAGGCCATGAAATAGTCATTCTAGTTGATTAACTTAGAATCTTAAATTTAGGAAAACTCAAAAATTGGCAAGCAAAATTTGCATATGGTGACACAAACAATCTCGTTTAATTTGTTAGAAAAGGCTAACTCAGTTTTAGGCTTCGTTTATTTCATGGAAACTGTTACACTTCTAAAATATATTTTTCATAAAAATGACAATAGTTTGTGTTTAATTGAAATTTGAAAAAGGACCAAAAAATATTGTGTATCGTTTGCAAAGGAAAAAATCATTTGATTTTCCTAAATACACATATACAACTCAGGCGCTGGTGACTTGCGCACAAACATCAAGATCTTAGGTCCAGTCTCATTACATCTCAACCAAAGTGTCAAGGACCTAGGCACAGACACAAGTGCCTGAGTAAGTGCACAATCACTGATCCCAAGTCTAGAAGCCAGAGCCAAGAACTTGGTGCTCATGCACAGGTTCTTGAAGCCCTAACCTGAGTCCACATAGGTTGGGCCCATGGCCCAGTGCCTAAGCATGGATTCTCGGCACTCGTGCCCTAGACCACAATGTTCGAGCGCGGGGCTAGGTGGTTGGGCCTAGGCCCTGGTCCACAAAGGCCTAGTTGAGGTCTTGGGCCTTGATCTCAATGGACCCAAGCTCGAGCTCAAGGGATTAGGGCACAGGCATAGGCAATGAGGTCCCTAGCTCGGCCTTGATGGACTCAAGTATGAACATCAGGGACTTGGGCATGGGTGCTAGGTCCTAGACTTGGCCTCAATGAACTCAGGAACAAGCACGGGGGTTACAAGCCTCGGCATTGATGGACCCATGTTTGGGCATGGAGGATCTAGGCACAACCTTTTGTGGACTTGAGCCTCGGTGCTAGGACTCCGAGTTTCGAGTGTCAAGAATGCGAGCACGAGTGCAGGGGACCCAAACATGGGCACTGGAATCGTAGGCTTGTCCTCAATTGATTTGGGCAAGGGTGTCAAGGACCTAGTGTCGGGTGTGAGGACTCCGGCACGAGCACTAGGGTCTCGAGCCCAACCTTGATAGACCATGAATGCGGGGCCAGCCTTGATGTACCCCTGGCCTAGGCACTAGAGACCCGATCTTGGACGCCAGGACCCAAGAACAATTGTTAGGGTTCTCATGCCTAACTACATAATTTCTGGTTGAAACACTAAATAATGTCTAGTCATATTTTGAAAAAAGATTTTTAATTTTTTTGAAAAGGAAATAATTTTCCTGAATTTAAGTACAGGTTTTCAATTGACTATGAATATATTTTCGATCGATTTTCCTAAGCGATCTAAATACAGAAAAATGATAAAAATGTTTTTTCAAAAAATATGCACTGCAAAACCAATGGAGTCATAGTTCTCCAACTTTTATGTTAAAACTGTTTGAGTCTCCAGCTGTAGTTTCCTGAGATAAAATTCCCTAACTTTCTCAACTTGCGAAATCGAGTTCTTTTCGCTCTGCTTTACCAGCACCTCCAGATTACGGAAGTCGTATTGATGGTGTGCTTGACGTCACATAGTTCTACACAGCCTCAATCACGCACGCATGATGTTTCATTATAACAGCAATGATATTACTACAGCATTTAATGAAAGTTAGTATTTAAAATTTTTTCACTGTAGCAAGTAATTATTATCTACATACATAGCCCACGTGCAGGAATCTGACACACTGATCTGACTCTCCTGTAAGTCCAATCATTTCAAACATCTCTCTAAGTTATTAAGATGTTTCTAGTTTTGAAGGATATCACGCGTAGAAATAAGGTCTCCGGATGGATTCTTGATCTTCTATCCAGATGATTCTGATCGAAACAATTAATCATCCGTTGTATAAGTCCTATCCTCTAACAGTCGTACTTTTTTGTGTCGAGATTGAATGTCAAAGATATGCTCATAAACTAGTGTGATTTAAATATATAAAGATGTTTGAGAAGAAATTCCAAATTTTAAAGAACTATATGTGTCAACTTTTATTTCGCATTCCTTACCAAAAAAAACTTTTATTTCGCATTTGTTTTTCATAGTCGTTACTAGCAAGGCATTTGGATTTGCAAAATAAGATGAGCGTGATATCACTATCACTATGCACCAAAACAAGCGTAACAAGACACAATGTAGGCTCTGGGCATATTTTTCTAGCTTGGATCAGGACAGTCGCACCACCCACGAGATGAAGAAGAGCAAATGGTGCATCACTCCTTCGAGCTCCAGGCTTCAGCTAATTCATATGATTGTCAGCCAAGAACGATGAAAGAGACTAACCAGGATATGTAGTTTCTGAAAGTGTTAATGTTAATGGATAGGCATATGAACAGAACACAAGCAAAGACTTTCCGCTTGGAAACCTACGCATACAGAAAATTGTCTAGCCCAAGTATTTGCACATATAATTTTACCTGTGGACATGTTATAAGAGAACTGTTGTATAGCAGATGTCAAAAGTATGGGAAGGGCACCCAAGGTTTCTTTTATACATCAAGGGTGTCATCCCATAAATGGGCACTTGTTTACAACTTCATGCTGAATTGACGTTTTCTGTTGAGCTTGCTATGGTGTCGCTCAAATCACGGCCCTTTGTTTCAAAGGGAAAGAGCACCACGCAAATTCCAGAGACAAAGATCACAATCTCGAACAGAATTATGGATGCACCTTGATGACATCCATTTACTAATGCAACAGCCACGAGAGGACATATCATCCCACCAATCCTCCCTATCGAGCTCGCAACTCCTACACCAGTTGTCCTGATTGAGGTTGGGTATATCTACAGTTTCAATTAAATCCCAAAGATGACATGTCTGTTAGTATTTTCTAAACTCGATAATGCCAATGCTGCTGACCTCAAATTCTTGTTTAGGAACAATCTCTCGGTAAAACCGACTGACAACTGCTAAAACATAACTGCAAATACATGATTTCGTTCAAAGAAAGCACAGACTCTCAGTGCAAGACCCAACCGTGTTGAATTACTCTTAGACCACTATCACTATCACATGATATCAAACATTCATAGATGCCAAAAATAAGCTTAAAAATGCGTAAGATGTCCACTATATCTTAAGAAAATGAACATTGGGATTGTATCCCTGCATATGATGCCAAAATCAAGCTCTCTTTCTTTCCCTTTAACCACCCTATTTAGTCAATCGCTTCACAAGAGCATTCTCATTATGGGCAAGAAAGGCTCAAAATGCATTAATCATTGGAAAACCCAGCCCCAAAATTTGAGCACTGCTGCCGGACTACCTTCCTTAGGAAGAATTCTGACCATTAAAGAGATAACTATAGCATTCTGTAATTAAAGAATTCAAGCTAGTTTCCCGATCTCACAAATCAAACCGAGAGATGACAAAAAAAAAACTTCACATGTTATTAGGTAAAATACAGTAATTTACCTCTGGAGCATATATATAGATGATAGTGAATGTAGCTGTGATGCATATGCGAGCGCCGAACAGAAGACTTGTTGTCAAACCTGCTGTTTGATGGACAACCAGCGGTAGCAGAAAAATGCAACATAAGAAGAACATAGATGACATTGAAAGCTTGCGACCAAGTTTATCAACAATCACAGCTGAAATAAGGAGCCCAGGAAATTCTGCAAGCAACAGTAGCAGGTAAAAGGAAATGGTTAAACACTCAATCTCAAAAAAATCACAGGGGAGCATCTCAGAAGTATAAGCAAAAGAAACGTTGAAATATGGCTGTGAACCTTACCAGCAAAACTAGTGACAAAAACATCTCCATAATTGATATCGCTAGTTTTTTTCAAATGTGACTGAGACAGGGAACATTTACTGTGCCCATTGCTTAACTCAGTAGTCAGCAACACTAATCCATAATATGAAAAAGAATTCCCAAAGAAAACTATCCACAAAAGCGTAGTTGACTTGAGTAGGTTTGGAGAAAGAAGCAAAAGTAATGAAGAGAAGCCTCCCATACTCTGCTCTGAGCTATTACGAGTTCTATGGTTTTTCCTCCTCGGGGTGAGCAACTGGGTATCCTCAGATGGAATGCTCTTCTCTTGAAATTGAACATTATTATCAGCCACAAGAACTCCAGCAGGCAGTTCAGTCTTGTTTACTCTAGCTATTTCCTTCAAAATACTCTGAGCATCAGCTATCCTTCCTTTCATGCATAAGTACCTGGGAGACTCAGGTGCCGCAACATAAAATAAAAGGAGAACTGATGAAGGTAGAGACGACAATGCAAGCAACCACCTCCAACCTAATCTTGGCATCACAAACTGCAGAAAAGCGAAGAAAAGATGGAGATGAAGAAACTTACTTCACTGTCAAAGCATGTCAGTTTGCTAATATTACACAAGAAAAGCAGAATGGGCTCCCAAGATAATCACTCTAAATCATACAAACAGATGCACTGGATTAGCCATTTCACTTTAATCATTACTGCACTACGCCTCTTAGACAATACATTCTCATTTAATTTTTCCAAAGCTTCTTCTGCAAGCTACAGTTATGGCTGAATCATTTGCAAAGTTTGACAAATTATCCCCATGTAAGTAACCCATAGACATCGTAACAATGCAATAACAACACAAAAACTTTGTAAGTAAACGCCTAAATCCAAGGAAGACTACGTAGGAAGCACATCAAGTGGCTGTAAGGATTACATATGACCATGCTATGGCTTCAAAAACACTTGCACAAAGGAACTCAAGCCAATAATTTGAGAAACCAGTTCCTCAAACTTCCTAAAATATTCTACATTAAATATAAGGTACTTAAGCAAAAGTCAGACTTCAAGGAGGCCTTTGGAAGAAATTTTCCCTTGTTCCTTCGCCAAGAGAAGAGGTCAGGGTTATGAAACAAAGCCAAATTGTCCCAGCAATGATCCGGCACGGATACAGGCTAGCAAAAATGAGGATTTTTCTCTTAAAGTGCATATAATGTGGAGATTAACTTCCAACATAAGATAAAACAAAAATTACTGGAGCATAAGGAAACAATTAGCATACCCATGCAACTGAAGCTTCAAAAATTGTCCCTACTGTCCAGAAAGCAGAGAAAATGACCATCCAGGTACCCCTATTTGGAGCGGGGATGAACTCTAAGAACCAGGATGAAAGAACAGGACCACCTCCCAAACCAACACCAACTAAAAAACGGAGCACAAGTAATGAAAGATAGTTTGGGGTGAAGGCACTCAAGAAACCAGCTCCAGAAGTAATCACTGCTGTAATTAAGAAACCTTTCCTGGAAATAAATGAGCAGCCAATGAAGCAATGAGCTACAATTCTACAGTCAGAAAAAGTGACCTAAATATCTTACTATTAAAACTAACGTGGAGGTCACAAAATTGCTAACCAAATAGTTATCAGAGTTGTCTACCATTCCAGGACCCACAAGCCGGATTCTATTTTTTCATCTCCTGAAATGCTGGAGTACATGATCCATGCCTCTATATTAAGAAAACCAGATTTAACGTGTCAATCAAGAGCACCCCTATCATTTTAGTATATGGTCCAGTAATCTCAATTTGTTATCCAGTTTTCAATGATGAGAAGAAACTTGCAGGGATCCTGATTCTCTGGTGACAGGATATGTAAGGTAGAAATAAATGAATGTTATGAACACGCCTACTTACTTTTTTGTCAAAGTCTCAGCATTATGAGTTTGTCTATTCAAATCAAGTTGGCTTATCACTTGCCAAAACGCACTCTGCTACTTCGTTTTTCATACATAACTATGCAGCAGGGAAAGTACACCAGAATTCCTAAACCTTGTGTACGGAATGCAAACAAGTCCTAAACCTTTCAATTAGTTCAATTGAGTTCAAGAGATTTTTCCATACAAAAAAATGAAGTTTTTTGGTGGACATTATCTAAAATTGCCTGTGCATCACTCAAGAAATGCCTAAGGGGCATCCTTAAATTGCACTTTCTGCATAAGTTTTAGGACTTCACTGAATTTTCAGTGAAAGTTTAGGACTTCATTAAACCGATTAAAAAATTTAGGACTCAATTGCATTCCATACATAAGGTTTTAGGATCCCCTCATGCATCAAAGGAGGAGAGAATGGATGGCGAGAAAGGATCCAGCTAAAAATAAGTGTCATTGTGCAAGAACTATGCCTGCAATTTGTTTATGCACCATTCTAGACAATCTTGAAGGCATTAGGGAGGGAATTTTCCTCACAAATTGTTTAAGGAGCAGAGAAGGCAAGACACTCACCGCCTACCATGCTTGTCTGACACTATGCCCCATGAGTATGCTCCGATGAGCATGCCAGCAAAAACTACGCTGGTTATTAGGCTCTCTTCACGCGCAGAAAGACCCCAGAGAGACTGAACAGCAGGGCCAACGAAGGAAAGGAGCATCACTTCCATTGCTTCTGAAATCCAACCCATGCCAGCATAAGCAAGAACAAGCACTTGAAACTTGCCAAATCCCATGGCAACAAGAGCTTCGTCGACCGTAAATGTAGCCGTAGGGTCTCCATGTCCCATAGGTTAGCCTAAAGAAACAGACTGCTGTATACCGCACCGTGCAAGTTGCTCCAGTCTAGGTAGAGAGTGAATCAGAAAAGACCAGCTCAAATGGGATGGGTCGCCTGTTATGTCATATGATTAACACATTATAACTAATCCCAAGATACATGGACCAGATGTGATCAGAGGACGTGCATTTCTCATTTGTATGATAAAGAAAGCTGTATAATCGCTAGCAAACGCTCAAAAGGATCGCTTATCCTGGTTTGGGGATCATCTAAAATATTAGCGGGACATCTGCAGTGGGGATGGGATAACAGCAGTCGGTTCAGGCACAAAAACAAGATTGAGGGGATACCACGTCAACGCCAAGGCTGCATTTCTGGGTCCGATAACACAACACGAAATCAGGAATCTTGCTATGAGACTTGTCCCCCCATGACACTTCCCTGGCTTAATAGCGACTGAACATCACCACATACCCTTAAAATCTAGAGGCATACACATACCGATGGGGATGGATGGATAGACATGATTCCATTAGAAGAGGAGAAAGAGATCCGAAATTCAATTGAAGGGGCGAATAAGTAACAGATGGCCATACATGATGGTAAAAGCATTGCGCAGCAGGAAAGTCGAACGATGCGCAAAGAGAGGAGCAACGTGCATCTGCATCCCCATCTCCATGCATAGCAGCACGCAGGACAGGAAGAAGAGAGGAGGAGAGGAAAAGGAGGAGGAAGAAGGCGGCAAAGGAAGGGAACCTGATGGGATGGGGGAGACGGGTCGGAGTCCGATTTTGAGCAGATGCAGAACGCACTCTTCCCGGATCAACGCCCAGAAGTCATCTCTTCCGCCCTTCCCTCACTGTCCTCCTTCGCTAACGACGATGGCCTCCGCGTCGCGCCGCGTTCCGTTCTCTCTAAGGTTCCAATTTTCAAGCGACCAATCGAATTGCTGGGGTTGACAATTTGGATGTGATCATTTCATTTCGATTGCTTACGTTAATAATACCTGCCTAAACACGAGGTGGGACAGATTTCTTTCTCTCTCTCTCTCTTTTAGAAATTGACCCTTTTGCGCTTTAATTGATTGTGCTTTCCCAATATGGCCAAGTATATTTGCGGTCCTATAGAACTATAAAGACAAAATTCCAAATAAAGACCTAATAAAATTATTTTAAATAAGAGAATATAATGCTCTTATTTTCTTAAATAATCCAAAAACAATTTCAACACAAATTTTAGTTAAATTAAATTAAAAAGATAAAAGAAAATGCCAGCAGGCTGGCCTTATTTTCTTTTTTCTTTTTTTAATTTTTTAATCGAATATTTTGAGTTTGCTTTAAAATGGAAAGAATAAAAAACAGAAAAGAAAAAAAGGAAAAAAATAATAAAAAATTAAAATTAAACGACGAAAATGCCCATTTCGAGACTGACATGCCAACTTATTTGGAACAAAGTTCACTTCATGCCCTTATTTGAGAAAATGATAGTACTTTAGGTCATTATTTGAAACAAGTTCCACTTCAGGCTTTTATATGAGAGAATGAGGACACTTCGGGCCCTTATTTGGAATTTTCCCAACTATAGATGTACGACTTATCTCATCAACAATGAGCAACTATATACATTTCATCGCAAGTAACGAAGATTAATCCCTATGTTCTTAGGTGAGGATGGTAGCAAAAAATGAGCGATCAAACATTAAAATAAACAAAACAAGAAAAATAAATCGAATATCATATTTACATGGTTTGATTGGTACGACTTACGTTCATAGGAAGAGCAGCATGAATTTTCATTATAGATCAAGAGATACCACGAAGATTACAACCACACGAACACTCTTAATATTTTTTTCTAATCTCTAATTACACCCAACAACTCGTACAGCGTTGAACTCCACAATTCCTCATGAAACAATCTTTCAATCTCACAAAAAATTTCACAAATCCTACTACAAAATTTATTGGTTTCAACACTCTCAAATTGCTTCTAGTGTAATTCATGAACAAGTAACCTCTTAGACACTCTTCGCAAATAAGACACTTCATATAATAGACAAGAGTTGTATCCGAAATAGGAAATTCCTTTTAGGAAATCTAGTCAAACTAGGAAATCTCTCAATCTTGAAAACCTACTTGAATTAAGAAAGTTTATTTTCAAGTTCAAACTGGAGACATATTTTCAATCATCTCCACATTGGCTCGACTTTTGAATAAAGTCAAAATCCTCACTGCTACTCTCGTGCTGCTACTCTCTTACAGTCTCTGATGGGCTTAATTACCATAGACATCTTCCAAATTCAAGTCACAATGACCGTGAACCTCATTAAAACACCAACTCCGCTTACACCTAGTGCTACTCCATAAAAATTCTCCGTCACAACCTTCTCTACCACATATAAAGCCAAAACATTATTACATACATATTTGTCAGAAAATCAGATATACAGCTTGTCAAACTCAGCACTTATAACAACTATTGGCTCTACAAAATACACCCCGCTGTAAGCATTATTTGTATTGATTATCACGTTAGTACCTGCTACATTGTGAGTTTTTAGTTGCATCCCACGTTTAGCTTAACACTATCTAAATTTGTATAAATAATACTATAATCACTTGTATTCAGAAATATTGAAGATTTGTCAAATGTAATTTCTTTCTAGACAACAAGTGAATTTAATATTGGGTACCGCAACCAATAGCCTCACTTATCTTATGCATAACCTTTGAACATGCACTTTCTTGCCCTCCTGTCAAGCTTATCATCATTAACTCGAATATAACACAAACAATCAAATATTTTAAGATGGTATAATTTGCAACGTTATCTTACCACACTTCTTTAGAGTCTGTTATCCAATTATAGTTAATGAGAATTTATTTACTAGCTAGCTCACCGTATCAAGCATATCCACTAGGAACTTCGAGTTGCACCGACACTAGAGAGCATTTATGAGTCATCTCTAGTAACATTTTGATCATCAACTTTGCATCTTGTAATTGTTCTCCTCTTCGATCAAAACTCTTAGCTATTTGATCTTGACAACAAAATCATACTTTTGCCTTAGCACAAACACCAATGTCTTCCTTGAGTAGTCATCCACAATTGTTAACATAAATCTAGCACTCTTATTCGAAGAAAATCGTGACACCGAACAACCATCCTAGTAAATTAACTCTGCAATCTCCATGTTTTCTCTAAGAGTCATACTAAATTGCACTTTCCACTATTTGTTTAAGTCACAGCACCTGCATACATTTAGTTCTTTAGCAACATAACTATATAGCAAATTCCTTTAACTTAGAACTTTCAAGCAACTTCTGAATATATTCATACAATGTCTCCATGATGAAATATGTCACCATCACACCTTGAAACTCGTAAAGGCCACTATGCTTGATTTATCCGATTATCACTAAAGCACCTTTGAACGACTTTCAAAACTTCACCTTTTAAGATATAACGACACTCAACTGAGTCCAAAACCTGACACTCAAGGAAATCAAGTTCTTCTTCAATTCTAGAACATGTCTTACTCCGGTTGATGTCCTCATAATACCATCATGCTGATTATGACATCACCAACATCGCATTCAGTGTTGTTCCCTAGTTGTACTTTACCATTATTCGTGCATTAATAAGTAGTAAATCAGTTCATGTTTGGTACACCATGAAATGAACAACCAAAATGCTTAATTTATCCACGAAACGAAGAATCTTCAATGATAGACAAGACATAATCAACACTATCTGAATTAGTATCAGTTATAGCTTCAACATTATCTGTTGACTCAACTCTTATTCCCTTACCTTTCCCGTTCTTCAGCTTAAGCCAATCTTTTCAATGATGCCATCTCTTACCATAACTCCAACAAACTACACCATCAATCCTAGACCGACTTCGTCTATTTTCTATTCCTACTAACACAAGTACTAGTTCTTCCTCTATCTTCATGTATTAAAGTAGCAGACATAGGTACACAAATTATCTTCTACAAATGTCTTCACTCATAGTCGAATCTCGGACCCCTTTAAACTTTAGGCTTATGGACCAAGAACTAAACATCAGTATCGGTAGTATTCCAACCATTAGGCAATGAAGATAATAAAATTATAGCACATGCCTTATCATCAAGGCCAATATCAATTGAATTCGATTGACTAACAATCATATTAAATTTATTGATGTAATTTGCAACCAATCCACATTTGCTCATCCTCAAGTAAAATAGACGTCGCATTAAATAGACATTGGTGATCACAGGGCGTTTCTCATACATGTTTAATGTCTCATTCATAACTCCTACTATGGTCTTCTCTTTCACAGTGTTAAATGTGACGTTATGAGCCAACATCACATGAATAACCAATGCCAGTCTATCCAAAAACTGCCACTTATCTTGCTCCATCGATTTGTTTTCTCCTCAGACAGAAGTAAGGGCAGATTCCTTTGATGCATGTGATTCTCAATCTGCATCTTTCATAAATCAAAATCATTTTCCATTAAATACATCAATTTTCACTTTTCATTCTTTTATCACCTTCAATTCGTTTTAACTCAATCTAGCTTGGCTCTTAAACCAATTGTTGCAAAAAAAAAAAAGGCAATCAAATAATAATCTAAATAGAATAAAAAAATAAATCAGATTATCTCTCTTTTGCGCTAATTTGGTCAATTTAGATTTGAGTTAATACCACCAAAAACCCTAAACTAGTACGTGTGTGACAATTTTACCCTGATTTTTTTTTTTATCACCAAAAACCCTAAACTTGTACACTTGTGACAATTTTACCTCAAACTTTTTTTTTACCACTAAAAACCCAAAACTAATACACCTGTGACAATTTTACTCTAAACTGGTAAACCCGTGACAAATTTACCCTAAACTATTTTTTTTACCACAAAAAATCTCAAATTGGTACACTTGTTACAATTTTACCTCAAACTAATAATTTTTTAATATTATTATTTATTTATTATTTATTTTTTTTCTTCATCTTCAACTTCTGGCCGGTCGCTGAACCGGTAACCAACCAGAGGCGGAAGCCGGTGAGGTCTGCCTCCCTGGCGAGGGCCGCCCTCGCCCGACTTAGGCGAGGACTACCCTCGCCGGATCTAGCGAGGGTGGCCCTTGCCGGCGTCGGGCAAGGGCGGCCCTCGCCGGCATTAGGCGAGAGCTATCCTCGCCCGCCCAGGCGAGGGCGACCTTCGCCTTAGTAGAGTGAAGGCTGTCCTCGCTTGACTTAGGCGAGGGTTGCCCTAGCCTGCCTAGGTGAGGACTGGCCTCGCCCAATGCCGGCGAGGTCACCCTCGCTCGACGCCAACGAGGGCGGCCCTCGCTAGCAACTAGCGGGGCTAACCTTGTCGGCTTCCGCCTCTGGCCGATCACCGATCCAACGACCAGCCAAAGGTTGAAGACGAAGAAAAAAAAAAACAAAAAATTAATAAAAATTCGAAAAAATAAAAAAAAATAATATTAAAATTTTAGTTCAGGGTAAAATTATCACATGTGTACCAGTTTGGAGTTTTTTTGTGGTATGTTCATGGTAAAATTGTCACAAGTGCACCGATTTGGGGTTTCTTGGGATATGTTTGGGGTAAAATTGTCACATGTGTACAAGTTTAGGATTTTTTATGGTAATAAAAAAAGTTTGGGGTAAAATTGTCACACGTGTACTAATTTGGGGTTTTTTGTGGTATTAACCCTTTATATTTTTAGGCACCGATTTATCAAACTGGCAAAAATCAGGTGTCAACAATAGAGTAACACAAAATTCCACCATAATTCAAAGATATAACAAAGATAAGAATAACACTCATGTCATTCAAACACTTTTAGTATTTGTCAATTCCAGATATACCCAATAATGCACATAGTGTCTAACCTCATAATTTTTTACGAAATAATCTTTTAATTTCATAAAAGAATCTTACCACAAGATTTATTCGCTTTAGCACTCTCAAATTACTTCAAGCAGTAATTCACGAAGAACTAGTCTCTTGGATACTCTTCACAAAGAAGACACTTCATATAATAGACAAGAGTCTTATTCAAAGTTGGAAGTCCTTTTCTGGAATCCTAGTTAAACTAGAAAATCTTTCAAATTTAAAAATCTATTTGAGTTAGGAAAGTTTCCTTTTTGGCCTCAACAATGATTCACTCTCGAGATGATTAGCTGTTTGTGCAACGAACTGAAGTAAATGTTTCAAATAACTACATACTTCCGACCAAAAAAAGTTGCAACTTTTCCGCATCACATTGACTTAATGCTTTTCATTTTGATTTTTCCTTTTCTTTCCGCCTGTTTTCTTCTTGTTGGTGTTCTCTTTTCAGCAACATTATTTATTTTTTGGTTATCTCTCTATAAAATTAAACAAACATGAAAAAATGATTTAAACCTTAATTTGTCTTCTGAGAAATTCTACAAAGAGTCCATGGTGGATTACAATGGAATAATAATCGCGAACGAACAACCGTAAAAATTAAAATAAATCCTTAATACTTCAAATTAAGTTTTCACGAATCTCTAGCAGTTTCCAAACTTAAAATTAAATCTTCTATATTTTCAGAAAGTTGCCAAAATTCAAATCCTCTCTCTAAGGGGACCAAATATCGTAAGATTAACTTTCATTGATGCATCTATTTAATATTTATTTATTAACACGCAAAGCGTGCCCTGCTGTTATATAGAAAGGGTGTAAGCAGGGGGGGAGAAGCAATGGGTAGTTGTCTTGTCAAGTAGGGATTTCAAGGAGGCTCCATCCGAGAAAGGGTGGCGTAGCGTTAACATAAGGAAGTTCCCCGTTTTAGGATTACAAAGGCCGTTAATGTTCACATGATGACCGATGGTGACCAGCAAATCCCATTTGGGTCAAGCTGGAAACACGATGAAAATCAATGACACCGTCTCCAAGAATGGAGTGTGATTGATCATCAGCACATAGCAAAAACCAGAACGGAATATTGAATGCCGTCGCTTCCGTTATGGAGATTCAATGTGGACAGAACTTGAAGGGAGGCGCCAGTTTTCAAAGAAAGGAGTTAACCCAGCAACTGGAATTCGCAAAGAAACGTGATGGAAGAAGCACTTGAATGTCGACAGAACATGGTACGAAGATGAGAGTGATCAACCATAACTGGATTTCCCTAAATAGAGAGAATCCAGGAGGTCCAGGACCAGAAGGGCAATCCAAAAGAGAAGCCCAAGGACAGAATCGGTGGGCTTGCCCAGTTCGCCCAGTTGGCCCAAAATTAAAATTAAATGAGCATCGGGTTACTAGTTGGACTTGCAATTTTCTCTTTTTATCAATGAAAGAATGGTATTGGACAACTAGCTACGCCCTCCTGGCATTGTTATTGAGAATTTTACATCGGCAATGTAATGTTCGGTATGAGCCACCAAAACTACCGTCCTCATTTTGAGTAAGTTTGTCATCGCCGTCCCACCATGGTATTAGTGAGAGTAGAGTACAGCTGAGATCTAGGATTATGTTATACTGTGGTTAGACTGCTATAGACAAGACAAGGTTTTCTGAGACCAAAGAGCGGGTAGGAGAATTTGATCCCGTGACCAGAGAGGGGCCCAAACCACTTATGAGTAAGCCTACAACATTAGGCCAACCACCACAAGGGTTGCACTTGCCCTTTGCTATAATGACATCGTGACATTCTTGGAGGGTCCTCTTCTATGGAGATAAAGAGTAGAAATTAGAAAGGAGCAATCATTTCATTGTTTCGCTTCTTTTACCACTAAAAAAGGGTCTCTTACTTCATGATAACCCGTGGACTCCCAACTTAAAGAAATACTTTATATATTTATACTAATACATTTAAGTCAAAAATGGGTTTTGCTTCACTTATGGTCTTCCAAAAGAAAAGAGATGATTTCGTTACTTTGTTGCTTTTTCCACCTGAAAAAAGGGCGTCCCACTTGACGGTAATCTATTCACTCAGAGAAAGTATTTTATATGTCTGTATTTATCTACATATCTTTTCTAGTTTTTCATAGATCTCGATTCCTCGCCACAATGGAAAAACAAAGGACATTAAAGTCATTTTGTAAGTTTCTTTTTACCTATAATTTTACATACAAAAGTTCTCATTTTATACTTAGAACGATATTACTAAATAAATTCAACAAATAGAATTTATAATGTTATCTAAAAGAAAGTTGTTAAGCGCCTCGCGCATGCCTGAGACTAGTATTAACCATGTGGTTAATGTGCAGAGGAAATGGAGCACATCGATTTGCCAGTTTTAGTAATTAAAAAATCTTTATTTTTGCAATTGCAAAAATCGAACAATATTATTCGTGGTTGCAGAAGATTTTTCCACTTAACAATCCTCTCTTAGCAAGTGTGCACGGATACGTTGAAAATGGTAAGTAGTTAAAGATTGACCAATTGTTTATAGTAAGAATAATTAGGCAGAATCTCTTGGTTCACATTTGGATTAGAGGTTGGATGATCTGACCTAAAATAGCAATGACAGTATGATAATCTAAACAAATTAACAAGTTGTAAGGTTGAAAGTGATACCTTCGGAAACCTTGAATTTATGAAAAAGCTGAGGTTGCCTAACTTTTAGATACATGAAAGTGACTGTATTAGGGACACTGACGGAATGATGTGGCCCCTTTTAGGATTTTCCACATTTTCTTTTATTATTTTGAAATTTTGTAGTTGGTAACTTAGTGGGGAGTCTGGGAACCGCAGCCAGAAGTGCTGATCCTTAATCATTTTATCATTTGACTTGATGAAAATAACAACACTAATTTCTTTTCCATTTTTTTAATTGTCAAATTAGTAAATATACATGCTCAATATTAACCCTCTTTATTAACAGATCAACTTTAAATTTAAACATTCGAATGTCCAAAATTCGTTTATGTGTGAAACGCTTGTTATTTGACATGTTTGAGTGAGGCAAAATATTATCACGATTAGGACATATTAGCAGTTCGTTACATGTGATGTCCATTTACTAAATGTTGCATCATTTTCTTTTCACGTGTAAAGAATAAAAGCATGCAGCTATTAGTCTTATGACTATTAACCTTGCTACATATAATTTCTATATTGATCACCGATAGAGTGAAATCGAGTCGAGTATTCTTGACAGACTCGACTCGATCAATGATTATATGAGAGATCAACTTGATTGAGCTCAAGCTATTTGAATATCTTATTAAGTTAGAGCTTGCCAACACTTAGCTTGACCGATGAATCCAATCGAGTATATTTGGAAAATGGGAGACATCACTTGCCGGCTTCATGTGAGCATGGTGGGGATGGCCGGACAATTGGCTAAGCCCGAAGAGTTGGATAGAAGGGGTTGTTCAGCATCGTTTCATCTCGTTGTTTGACATAATCTTTCACCCATAATTCACGACGCGCATTAAAATTTAAGTCTCAAGCATCTGGTATTAATGGGTAAAAGCCATTTGGGACTACGACATACACCAACCGCCAGTGTCAGAGATTGGTCAAAATCAATGTCTGCGCACCAGTTCTCGCTGGTGGCAAAGAGGGCGTCATTTTTTGAACCCATTTGACAGTTGAACAAGTAGAAGATCAATACGTAGCGCAATTACCAAAAGAACCAGTTGTAGTTTGACTCCAGTGTCAGCACATCAGAGCACACGACTCTCCATCAGATCATCATTGGGTTCCCCCCGGCGTGTTATAACGTTATCAATGTGCATGGCATGACACATCGCTCTTCCTACTTAATTAATCTACACCATACCTAACACAGCCGAGAGAAATTATACATCAGAGTCGAGTGGCTGCGAAAGAAAGCGTGTTTTAGCCGCAAGATGGGTTATTCGAGGGGCTGCAAAAGAAAGCGTGTTTTAGCCGCAAGATGGGTTATTATTGGAGAGGGAGGGCTGGGAATTCTTCGCTTCCTATCTATTCAAACATATCTTGTCTGGATAGTGGATATGGCTGACAAGGTCAATACAGCGGAACATGATATAAATCCACTGGCGGCTGCTCTTATAATTTGACTTTTCTTTTCGTGGTAAGGTGTTGGCTGATTCTTCTTCACCCTATGCGGGACAGTTCTCACCTCGCGATTGATGAGAGAGTGCATCCTTTGGTCACTGTTGCTGAGGGGCAATATTTGATGATCTTAATTAACAGCTGATTCTATCATGTCAGATTTGTCCTAAATTGCATACCCTATTACTCAATGAGTATCGCGTGGCAATAAATATGAAATTCACCAACATTTTGTATGCCGTACGTAACAATCGACCTATATCTATCGCCGTGTTTCAACATTTGCAAATGAATAACTTTTCTCCCGCATGCTTTTTTAATAACGGATGAGATTACTTTAATTAGTTTCTTTATACCTTGAGTAGTTGGGGTAGATTTGTCCTACACCTACCGGGGGAAAATGGCTACAAGGTTCGTGGTAATTTAAGTTTGATTGCAACCTAAACCACTTGGAAAGCCCATTCCTGGTGGGATCGGCGGTACTAAACTATGTTTTTATTAGGTTGATGTCCTTTGAATTTTCCCAGCTGGGACTGCTGTGATTGGTGCGAAGATGACATCTTTCTTGCAAATGCATGACATAAGTCAGTGCAATTGACAGTTGTTAGCCCGTCCCCAGCTGAACCACTTGAACGATTGCAAATAAAGTCGCAGAACCCGGGATGAGTCTCAATATCTTTTCTCGTCCTTAGGCATAGAATATAAACCAAAATTATGTGAAGTCGCGGAGACAGGTGCACTAATCTGCATTTTATATGGTAACCCCAACCCCAACACAGTGTGGCGTGGAGAGATTGGTGCTTCCTGGTTGTTGGCTCGGAGCAGAACGCCGACCGAACTGCTGCCAAAAGGTTTGGTGAGAACAAAACGAGTCAATATGTCCGTGTCATCTTCACTTTCCGAGGTCATTGTCCCCCATTTTGTAATGGACTCCGTTTACCTCCAGAGATCACCAAATTCCACCCCCTATGACGTCCCGCACAGTCCCCGGCCAAGATTGAATTATCTAACCCACTTTACCAAGCGGGTTTTTTACAATTTGGATATTCTGATGTTCAAAGATATCAGATCTATCATGCACATTAAATATTGTCCTTGTGAAAGACATCCTCCAACTGTTACGGGGCTGCAATATGCTTCGGGGGAAGAATAGTCCACATATTATGCCGTCGATGTCAACTCTAAATTGATGTATCGGCTTCTTTCTTTCTGAATCGACAAGACGACGAGGGGAGTACCGCGACGAAAGAGAAATGTCCCATGGTTTCCACATTAATGTCCTTGCTATAGAAATGTCAGGAAGCAGATAATTGCTATACGTGATGTGCATTGACAAAGAAAGGTATGAAAATGAACAAATACTTCCAAACCTTGAAGTCAGCCGTGGTAGGTCGTGATCATTAGTCGGGTTTCCAGCAACCCTTTTAAGTGTACCCAATCAAATAATATCCTGCTAATGTGACTTTATCAACCCCATTACGTGTTTCACAATCTTAAACATTATCATACTCAATGCGGACCGTATCAACAAAGCATTGGCTAAGGGATATCATAATACATTGACTTATCCCAAATGTATAAAATACATTTCTACTAATACAATTTGGTGTTGTTAGGATTAGGTGCATAAACACAACAAAATAGGGAGTAAATTCAAGAAAGAGAAATCGAGACACAAGGTTCTATCTTGGTTCACCATTAAATTAGGGCTACATGGAGTAAAGGATTTCATTATAATTATCACTTCCTACTGCTCTGTTACAATTCTATATTACAAAAAAAAACATAGAGAGATTATATATATATGACACAAGAAAACCTTAAGGGCCAATAAAACCCTAGACTATTCACTAACTATTCATGGGCCCAAATCTAAATTACCAACAAAATACGAATCCAAATTATGAAAGCCCTCTAGCGGTTCGAAGGAGTTGCTCTTTGGGGCGGCCTCTTGGAACCATGCTTGCTCATTGGGGAGTGAGATCCCGTGTCTTTCTGCTGATGGGGATTATGAACCAAATCCCAATAGGTGTCACTCCAAAACAAATAGTCGTCTGCTAGGTGAACGACAAAGAAACTATTTGGTGAACATCTTTGTGCGGGAAATTATAGACTGAAATAGAAGCCACAATTCACTTGTAAAATTTTGAAGATTGTTAGCTTTGTTAGAAGTTCCAATAAAAACATTAAGTAAATGGATGGAAGTAAGGAGACCGCGCGTTGTAATTACGTCGTCAACAAGCTTATCCTTAAACTTTGCGATGACCAATAACTAATATCGGAAAGATAATTTTGTGTTCTCTACCGAAGAATGAAACTAATGGCACAAGTCCCTTTCATGAAAAAAAGAGAGCGCGGACAAAGAAGAAAAACACCAAAAACGTTGAAAGGGATCGTTGAAAGAATACCATGAGCAAAAGAATCAAAGGACGCTTCCAATTCAGACAACAGTGGCAATGAATAAATACTAATTAGTACGCACAGGAGGCTCTCTTTTGCCAGCAATTATTGGGTAAGCCCGGCTTACTGGCTAAATTAAGGGGATCGATTTTATAAGATCACTGCTAATTGTTCTAAAAATTTAAATTTAACACTTCCCCTCACACGTATGTTATAATTTGAATGTAGGTTGGACTTTGTATTAAGCCTAAAACGTAGAAATTTGCAATTGGGGAGACAAATAAGGGCCTATAAAGATTTGAACTTAAGACATCTTATTTTGATATTACGTGGGATTCTAACTATTCTAAAACTTTAAGTTGTTACATGAAAGTGTGATTTATTCTTTAAATATTCAAACAAATCTCACATGAGTTCGATTTCATTTGATTGTGTCTGTGATAGCCAAGATGTTTCCTCTTCTACACCCCTCTCATACGAAAGTTCTCGATCATGGTCATCGGTTCTACTTCTCCATCAAAATCAAGCTTCTGATCTCATTAAAAACTTCCCCAATTTTGATAAACGCTTAATCACATCTACCATGGATGTTATTCATTGTCGGGCTCTCTTATAATTGCGAGCATCATAGACAAGCGAAGCCATCGTCAAATGTCTAGACAGCTGTGAGTGTCTAAGTCGAGCACATCTTGATCGAGCAACTAAAGTCGAGCACCGTGGGATAATGCAATTTAGTTTGCTGTAATTTAAAACGGTTTCCACATGGTTATATCATGTTCAAGTGAGACGATGTGCCAACTTTGTGACGATGTGTATCTTCATGGCTTGTCTTAAATCCGCTTAAATTTATCCACATCTCTTCTTTAGTGTAAGGAGGCTTACAGGGCAAGTTGGTCCCAGACAAAGGAATAAGCTTGACTTGTGGTGGACTTCGGTAACAATAATGCCGACGACAAGACTGGCTTGGACACCCGAAAGGAACACCCCCCGATCTGTGAAGGAGAGACCAACGTGATTCAGGAGATAGAGTCGCTTTCGGGGACAATTAGAGCATATACGGGACCTCGAATAGTGCTACTCTTGAAAACAATTAATTGTGGCTGCTCTCGAGGATAGAGCCAATAGAAACGATGATGACGGGCATCATGCTAAGGTCTAACCCAAAAAGGAAAGCTAAAGCTAAGGTCTAATAAAAAGACATAATTAGTCATTCTTATAACCCTCGATCCCATTTTTATATTCTCGATACCATACAAGTCGTAGTCAGCTTTTTAATGTTAACAACCTGGAGTTGAATACTGTTCATTGAAGAGATAGCTTTAATATATAAAAAGTGCCCGAAGTTTCGATGTGCGTACATGTGGTCTAACTACTAGAACGGAGTCTTTTGTTCACCAACCGAATAAACCAACCAATAACGTTAGGTTCATGGTTGAATCAGACATATGGTGACAAAATATTTTCACGAGAGAGAAGTACTAGGACCCAACTCGAACCAGTTTAAAGGAAGAAGACAGGAACCAGGAAACATTAACATATTTCATTCTCAAATCACCGACCACGGCGCAATGTGGAAGCCCGATGAGATTCGACTGATTTCGGATGGTTATGGCCTGACATCCTTAATTAAATTACTACGTGTTTCGTATACACTCTTGAATCTTGTCCTATCTTTCATCCGTGATCATGCTATTAACTACAGATCAAAATTTTATATGGTACACATGTTATGTGGTTTGTATATTTGTTTGTAATTATCTTGTGTTGCAAGGAGAACTTACTCCCCCGTACATAAGGTTTCTGTCACGTTCACGTATAATGAGCGATTCAAAATGTCCGCATTGGTCAAATTGCTTATGACATTAGACGACAGTAAGCAAGTGACATAATGACGACCCAGTAAGAAAATACACGAGGAACTTAAGGTTTTAATCAAATAGGACAAACAGCAACGAACGACAGGGTTGATGAGGCCCATGACGGTACATACAGACGACGACGAAGAAGAAAAAAGAATCAAAGCAGGCGAAGATAGTGAGGGGTCAGAGGCCTGAAGACGGTGGGAGCTTTGGACTCAATGAAGGCCACCTGAGACCGGGAGAGGTGGAGGTAGACCACCCAGTCGCCGTTGGAGAGCGGGCTAGGCATCGGCATAACGTACCCGGCTTCCCCTCCCCACGGGAAGTGGTAGGACCCCAGCACTGGCTTCCCCCACCCGAAGTCCATCTCGGTCACCGGGAACCTCTGTCCCGATGACACCACGAACGCTGTCGATCCTTCCTCCTCCTCCTGCTCGCTCCTGGGCTTGCAGTATATCCTTGCCACCGCTGGCACTGGCCGGTGCTCTTCCACCCAGTCTATCAGGTCCAGGAAGTGCTCCTTCTTCGCCGCACTCTCCACAAACTCATGCACCGCCTCCGCTACCCAGCTCAAAGGCTTCTCCACCACCTCTATCGCCCTCTTCTCTCCAAATGGTATCGACAGCACATTCCCAAAGTAGGACGCCATGGGTGCGGGCTTGTTGTCGTCCACGCCCTGACTCATCAACCTACACCTGCCATCCACCACGATCCCCATCCTCGACATCGTCTTGTTGTCATCATTAGTAGCAACCGAGGAGGATTCCGCCACCATCTTCCAAAGGAAAGCGCTGAACGATTCCAACTTAGACCTCTTGCTTCCGTTGGAGCAGGCCCTCTGCTGCAACTCGCTTAGCTTGGCGGCGGTCACATAGTACATGCGGCTTACCAGACAGTCGTCATCCCTCGATGTCGTCGTCTCGCATTCCTCATCTGCCTTCTGCTTTTGCAGGGGAGGTGGGGGCAATGCGGAGACTGGGATGTACATGTTGTCTAGAGAACGGTCAACGCAGAGCGGATGCCTAGGGTTGAGAAGAGAGCGGCGGAAGGCAGGAGGGAGCGAGATCGGAGCATCGGAGCGAGCCGTCTCTGCCCAAAACACCATGAACATGTTGGCCGAGTGGGCGTCAGCTATCCGATGGTCAAACGTACATGCCACCACTATCCCCCCACACTTTAGCTCCGTCGCCTGAATGTTTTCCATCAAATAAAAAAGAGAAATAATTAACAGTTCATTCTGGACCAAAAAATAAATAAATACAAATAATTATAAATTATTGTGGAATTCACTCCTCCATGAATTTGTGGCTCAATATTATTAATTTCACATTGGTCCAAAAACTGTCATACTAGCAATGCTCGATTTAAGAAAAGTTCTAAATATTCTTGACCGAGAAGTTATCACATGAAATATTGACCATCCGGAACAATATTATTCAAATAAGTAATTATGTGTGTCCCAACATGGGTACATATGGTTAATGGTGGAAACGAACTTGATCTTCATTTAGTAATTTTTTGGCATCACCACAGTTTTTTCTTGCCCATTCAGCGAGGCAGTCCAACCACACTGAACTATGTTTTAATCCTCCATTTAATTTAACTAATCGCTTCTAGAAGCGAGATGACTTCATCATGTAGACTCATACAAGACAAACACAAGAGAGGACAGATTCCTTAAGAGTCTCAGCATGTTTGCCCTGAAGTTGATGGTGGAAGAGAGATTCCACCTCTTCCACATAAACATGAGTTCTTCGTGCTTGAGGGCACTGATAACCCACACACAACATTACGGTCCCAACATATTAATGATTGATCCTGAGGTCCACCCTCGCAAGATTTTCCATTCGTTCAATGCCGTTCACAATAAAAAAGAAAATGATAATCTCCTCCATCACTATATTACTATCACTCATGCACCATTCTATTATTATATCACTGTTCCCTGTGGGCGCATCTAGTCAATGTATAATCTCAATGATCACGTAAATAAAACAGAGTAACTAGTGTAAAGTGCGAGATTCTTTTTCCTTTGAACATTGAGCAATAAATCTTTCTACATTGTTATGTTTCGTATGAGAAATCCTCGATGCATGTAATCACTGATCATGATGTTACGCGGGATCAAAGCCCAAACATTATTCTTCTTTGTGAACAATGGTAAATGGTATCCAAATTGATCGGTCAAATTCGCATACTAAGCAATGTAGCTTTATATTTAATACCTATTAAAAGAATTTCAATATCATTGAATAAATCAATTTTGCGAATTGTTCTCAGTAATGTCGGAGAATCCGACCGATAGACTTAGAGGTAAAGGATACTCTATTCCGTTCGACGCTGGTTATGCATAAATAAAAGGTTAAAGAAAAAGACTGTATATTTAGGCTTTGTTCGTTTCGTAAAAAATGTGGCGTTTCTGGAAAATGTTTTCTAGGAAGTCATTTTTCAGGAAAATAACATATTTTCCGATGTTCGGCTCAAACATGAAAATAAATATTAGAAATTTTTTTTTGTTGTTCGATATTGAAAATATTTTCCTTCATACACTACTTTAAAAAAATCGAATTTTTAATTATTCTTATTTTTGGAATTTTTAATATTTCTTTTCTCTTTTTTTTTTTCCTTTCTTTCTTCCTCTGCCGGTCACCGGCCACGGCGACCACTATCAACTGGCCATAGGCGAGGCTCGGCCTCGCTTGCCCAAGGCCGGAGAGGCTCACCGTGGTTAGCGACCTTAACTCGCTGGTCTCGAATGAGGACGAGCATTGTCGGATCTAGCGAGGTGAGGCTAGGCTTGGCCTTGCTTGTGCTCACCGACCTTGGGTGAGTGAGGCGGCCTCGGGCGAGGCCGAGCATTGCCGGATCTGGCGAGGCAAGACTAGGCTCGGCCTAGCTAGAGCTTGCTGGCCTTGGGTGAGCAAGGCGGCTGGAGAAAGAGGAGGAGTGGCTCTAGAGATGAAAACCCCAGGTTGCGTGAGAACGACGGGGGGAAAAGAAGCAACTCTGGAGAGAGGAGGAGAGGACGCGTGAGAAAGATGGGAGATTGGAAAGTGTTTTCCTTCCTTTCAAGAAAGGAAATCATTTTCCCCCGTCTTAGAAGGAAATTCTTCATTGATCCGAAAATATTTTCTTTAATCACTTATTTTCCACCCCAAACACCGGAAATTATGGAAAACGTTTTCCGCGAAATGATCGGAGGCTCAGGTGAAATGAAGATGAAAATGGGTGCATATACAGTGATTTGATCTCTTGCGATGGATAAACGATATATAGTGGGGCCGTATCTAACGTTTATACCTGAACAGCAAGCACGCCTCGCTTCTTTGTGGGCACCAGTTTCCCTTCAATGGTTTCGTCAGGATTATACAGGTTGAGATGGCGGAGTTCCACATCTGTGAAAGCTTCGATGAAGTCGACCCCACGATTGTTGCACAGGAGCTCAGGCTCACCCGCCGAGTTCTGGACCACCTCTCCGGCGAGAGCATAGTAGGAGACCAGAGCTTGGGCCAAGGCGGCTTTCAGAATACCAACCATGGACCCATATCCCAGCCTCTGTGAGGCGGTGGTAGCGGTTGGGTTGGTGTAGCAGAAGAAGACGCCTACGTCAACCGGAGGCAAGAGCAAGTCGAGGTTGGAGAGGGGCAGCCAATGCTCTTGGATGGGCAGTGCTGCCGCCACCACTTCTTTCTTCCCCAACTGCACCGCGAGCTCTCCGCCTAGACCTGCAACTGCACCCATTTTATGTACTACGTAGCGAGAGAGAGAGAGAGAGAGAGAGAGAGAGAGAGAGAGAGAGAGAGAGAGGTCGCGGAGAAGAAGGAAGGGGATGGACCTGTACGATTGAAGATGAGCCGGTATTTATAGGCCCAAATGGTTGTCATACTGACTCCCTCCGAACTATTCCTTAACTACCGTCCTGTCCATCTGGTCCGGGGGAAATACACACGACAGATCCAATAAATTATTCGTCCCCACAGTACATATGGAGGGCTTCATGGGGTTTGGTTAATCTCATCTACTCTCACTCGGATTGTTCACGTTTACACTCCAAAACTCCAAAGAGATCATTATTTCCTGGCAGAAATCGGAAGAGGTCAAGCGTGCAGATAACAGTGCAAAGGAAAGGACTAAGTAAAGAATAAGACCCAGCCAACTTTCCGTCCCGCTCCCCTCATTATTCATTTCCTTTGAAAACTGCAAATTCGCATCAATTATCAACCAAAATGCCACTATTTTCCAAAAATGTCCGCTCCCAAAGACTAAATTCCCTCACTCGCTCAAATCACCTAAAACCAATTAAAAATTAAACCGCCGAACACTAAGTTTGATGTTTAAATGAGTGCGCAAGGAGGACAATTCAGTCATTTCAACGTGGGGTTTTGTTAAAAAACATTTGAACAATATTTGCAATAATAGAGATATGTACGTGGTAAAAAGATAATGAACAAAACATGTATGTTTTGAAAATAATAATAAAAAAATGTTTTCTCAAAGGGAGCTTTGACACGGCAAACACATTCCAACTAGAAAAGTCAGGGAAGTTGAATGTTCCCCGGAAAGGGTATCTAATCGCCGGAAAGGGTATCTAAAAGCCCCTGGACATTTCTTGGAGAAAAACCGCATGACAGCTGTCCTAGGTCCCGCTGTGGCCGGCGAGGACCCGGTCATGTTCCACGATGTTTGAGAGAGTGGCGTTACATAGTCTGTCGTTCGTTGGGAGCTTCGAAAACAATGGGTCCAGGCAGGAAGGAGGGGAGGAGGAAGGAGGAAGTCACTCCACCTTTGACCTGCTCCAGAAGGACTGCCATTTTTGAATCGTCAACTTCTCACGTTTAAGCTCAGCGAGCGGAGAACGTCACAATTCCTCACCGGGCGTGCATACGAACCAATCTTCGATGGATGGTGAAGTGGTTTCTCATCCTGCTATGGAAAGAGAGAGAGGTTGTGTATTAGAAATATGAGAACCAATCCGGGAGAGTGACGATGCGATTTTATAATATTAACAGACCGCAAATTTGGAGTTGTTAGGTTGGCAAATTGACTTTGGCAATCATCCAGAACTCCGGAAAACTAATTCATACCGAAAAACCTCAGACATATTGCAAGAGAGTAGGTGTCAAAACCAAATCCAGAAGTTAAAACAGTCCCAGCTACAAAAGGCCCACACGCGAGAGACCTTTAGCATAGCTCGCATATTTACCACTATAGAGTTATTAAAAATTTCCACTATCCCATCTCATCCCATCTAGTGTTATGCTAATATGTACGTGTCAGGTAATTAGTCTAAAGACACTGGAAAATCGAATGCTTTAGCTGTGTGTTTGGTGGCGTTGGGTAATTCATTTTGAGACTGAATCCGTGAAAATTATCCGATCCAAATAGAGATTCCTAAACAAATTGAACTTTTGGGTGACCCAGCACATGAAACAACAACAAATCTTTATTGGAGTTGAATTTCTAGTTTTGCTTTTAGTACTTGAGTGAGCAAAGGTGCATTTGGCCATAATAGTCAATTGCACAGTGTGTTGGGATGATTACTAAAAAAGTTTTAAACATATTATGCGAATGCCAATTCAGACCTAAATTTTTTAATTTAACTGATTTGGTCCTAAATTTTTAATTTGATCAATTTAGTCCAAAATATTTTGACGATTTGCTATTGTAGTCATTTTGGCCAGTTTTAATTGGCAACCACTGAACGTGAACGCTAGTCATTTTACTTGGCACGGTCGACGCTAACATAGATGATGTTACAATTTTTCTAAAACCTTTTTTTTTTTTATAATTTTTGTAATTTTATTCTTCTTCCTTTTTTATTTCCTTATTCTTTTTTTCTTTTCCTTTTTCCTTTTGATTTTTTTGGACGAGTTTGGTTCCTAGTTCTAGGAGTCGAATCACCCATTTGCCTACTCGAATCAAACAAGTATGTATGTGTATATATATATTTAAAAAAAAAAATTCAACTCACTTTCAGTAAAAGTGAGTCTTTCTTGTTTGCCTTTTGCCATTTACCCTACAGTCCTACTTGCATCTCGTGGTCCTCGAAATTGAAACAAAAAGGAAGAAATCCTAGCCTCATCTCTCTTTCACTGTGAGAGTGTCATGCAACCATGCCTTCAACTCTATCACAGACTTGCAATTGCCTCGTGCCTCACCTCCAGCCCTCCCTCACATCTCGCATCAGGCTGTCGTCTCGCCTTCAACTTTATCGCTGAGTTGTAGACTTGCAAGTGAAATTTTCTACTTGAGGGTACTCATTCTTTTTGTTGCCATTGGCAAATTCGATTTCCGACCTAGGGTGCTTCAAATTATGTTGAAGTTTAGTTTGAGATTTGTTATTTTTTGGCTTGTCGTTGCCTTTTGCTCTTGCTCTACTTGTGACTCTAGGTAATTCTGTGCTTACTTGAGCCTCTGTTAGTAGATAATTTCAGGGAATATACTTGGTCACTATGTTTGTAGTTTGGTTGTGAATCTGTAGGGATTAAGTTTTGGTTCCATGGACTGACCTAGGAACTAGATCAAACTACTGGTCTAACTCTCGAGTGGATCAATGGAACCAACGAGTGATTTCCAATTCCAATTTTTTTCGAAATTGGTCTTTAGTGGGCGGTTCTTAGTTCCAAGGTCACCCCTACCTGTGGCTAGCTGTTGGCCACTGCTGAGGCCTAGCAAACGGCAGAAGAAGAAGGAAAAAAAAAAAAAGAAAAGAAAAAGCAAAGAAAAAAATTCAGAAAGTGTTTTTAAAAAAATTGTCACCAGCCGAAATGATTATATTGGTAAATTGTCAATGGTTTAGGACTAATTGGCAAAATGGAAAGGTTTAGGACTAATTAGCATATGTACAATATGTTAGGGACTTTTTTTTGGGAATTTTGAAACAGTGTTTGAGTGACTCGAGTGGATTGTTGTAATAATGTGTTTTGGTTATTTGTTTCTCGCAACGTATACTGTCCAACTTCAAGCCCATCAAGATATCTAATTATACTCACATTCAGTAAAAAACTTACACAAAATAGTTGTAAGTGAACTATGACATTTAATTACTCTACGCCACATAATTTTCCGACGTGGGACTTTTTTAAGACAACTCTTATATGCATCTCAATACTTACGGTGGACATGCGTAAGTGGCTATTTAAAAGAAGCCTAACAAATGCTAGCACGTCGCAGCAAGGTAAAAGAGTTGTTTAGTTTGGTTTTTCATTGAGTCGAGAGAAGGTAAAAGAATTATGGTGTTAACGGTTCTATTCGAATTTTCTGAAAACTCGGACCGTTAGGGCATGCGTTTGATATGAGCTGAACCAAATATAACCCCAACAGAAAACTCGGTTCGGTTCGGTCAGGTTGGGTCAAGTTTGTGGCCCTCGAAACTGGAGTACGGGAAATTGAGGCCTCTCCATTTCCAGCGTCAGATTTATGCCGTCCTCAGTTTCTCTTACGCCTCCCCCAAATCGAAACACCCAAAGGAGTCACACCATCGTCCATGGTTCAGAGTTAATCGCAAGCCTTGTTCGGATGATCCGTGACTGGCAAACCATAACTGTCTTCTCCCTCTGCTCGATAGAAGGGCCAAAGAAGCCTCGGTTTAGTCTTGGCTCTGCTCGATGAGCGAGTGAGCATTCAACTGTCTTCCTCCACGGTTGTCTGTTGCCGACCTTCTACCATTTTGTGCTTGGTCATGTAAATCTAACCATGGATTTTGGGGAAAATTATCAAAATAGTCCTAAATCTATTACACTTGTGTCAATAATCTTAAGTATTTTAATTATGCCAATTGAGTCATAAATATTTTCACGTTTTGCAAATTGAGTCCATCCAGCCAGTTTTAACAAAAAATTTCTGACGTGGATGAAGGTCGTCCTATGTGACATGGATAATTTTTACAATTTTTTTTAAAAATTCGAATTTATAATAATTATTTATTTTCTTTTTCCTTTTTCTTATTCCTTTACCGGTTGCCATGGCCGGTGAGGCTCCACCTCACCTAATCCCCTTGCCTCTAGCAGGTTGCCGGCCATGGTGACTGGCAAAGGAAGAAGGAAAAATAAAAAAAAAAAGAAAAAAAAGAGAAAAGAATAAAAAAATTATTTTTTCTTAAATTGCAAAAATTATTCACGTTAGCGCCGGTTGTACCAAGTAGGATGGCCAATGTTTGCGTCAATAATTTTTTATCAAAATTGGCCGGATGGTCTTAATTGGCAAAATGGGAAACAATTTATGACTCAATTTGCACAATGAAAATATTTAAGACTGAATTGATACAAGTATAATAGGTTTAAGACTTTTTTGGTTATTTATTAGTGGATTTTGCGCCGCTTGATTGTGTAGCTCCTTTGCCTCGCCTATGGCTCGTGGGATTTGATTAGGCGTTTCTCTTTTCTCGATTGTTTTCTTAGAAACCAGGTCACCTCTCAATCCCTCTCTAGCCATTCTGCCATCATTTTTTACAAGCGTGCAGCACTTAATGACATTAACAGCAGCAACCAACCCATGTACATTGCTACCATAACCAATAGTATCGGTCATAATCTGCATTGCCTTCAGAACATTTTTGTCGGGTGTAACTGCGATCAGTCTATAGCTTCGCATTCAGCAGTAGTAATCTTAACCTGCAGCATGAGCTCTTACAAGAGAGAGGCTGTAATTACCTCCTCAGTCATGATGTCTCCAACCTTGGTCTGATTTTGATGATCTTCCCTGTACAATGATCTTCCTGAGGTAATCTGGAAAAAGACGAGCGAAAGAGCAAAAAAGTTGCACAGGTATGGAGCCTGAATTGATTGGAATATAAGGATGCCGTGCCTTACCACCAAGGCACAGTACAGATGACGACACATGAAATAGCATAGCAAGAAGTTACTCATTGTAAAAGCTTTCTCAGCAAAATCCCCTGCAAGTCTTCAATGGGGGAATCACACCTAGCTATTTCGATTGGATCACACAACTATACTAAACCGTGCAACTTCAGAACGTATCACACAAGACCTAACTAATCACTCTCAAATTGGCAAGAATAACAGCCACTTTATTGAGGACACACACATGACCAATATGTTGGGGACGGATTTAGGGATAAAAGCCATGTTTAATCTCAACCTTTCATAAATTTCAATTTTTTTGCAAAAATAAAAGTTTCTTGAGACAAGTCAAGCCCAAGATGCCCTAAGTGCCCAGTCAAGATTAAATATAGTAAGGCATATCCAATGCGCAATGTCCACACTTGTGAGCTCATGCCTTCGTACAACACTTATGTAGGTGCTCTCATATTTAAACCAAATTGTTTCCTTCTATTTTTATTAAGTACTACTCTTTTTCACATTCACGCTACAATCTCTCTTAACACTATAATGTATGCGAAACAGGAAATGATGCACTTAGGGGACCAGTAGACCGATTTGCGACTGGATGAACTGGCGGACTTGAAGTTAACGATATCGGATTGAGCTCAAATTTGGTGGGCTGAAGCGAAACGGCGTGCTGATAAAAAATCACAGCCTTTGGTGTGACTACGATGGATTTTTGCGATTTGGGGCCGTTTAGATGGGTTTTTCTTTTTTTTTAGTATTTTTTTATTGGTTAATTTAATAAAGGGTAGTTTCGTAATTTGGTGTTTTGATGTTTACTAATCCTAGTAAGGTTAGGTTTGGGGATATATAAGCTTGTTTAGGGTTTCGTTTGAGCAGACTTTAGATATTTTTGATTTGATAATCATATTTGGAGAACGAATTGTTCGTTTGTCAAATTTTCTTATTCAGTCAATTTTTCTATCGCGTTTCGGCATCAATTGGTATCAGAGCCTGGTTGCTTGAATCAATGGCTGAACAGAATCGCGGTCGTGGACGGCGGGCTCGTGGTGGTCGGGGGCGTGGAGGCGTTCCTGAAGCAGACGACTAACCGCGTCAAAGAGATCTGCGAGACATAGAAATTGAAGAACAGAGAAGATGAATTCAGGATTTGGAGCGACAACTTGCAGAGGCGAGGTTGGGCGTTCAATCCGAAGAAGCAGAATCTGAAGATCCATCCGATGATGAAGAGGAGGACATAAACCTTTTTGGGGTTCTGAATCAGGGGCGGAATCGAAGAGTACGACCTGAAAATCAGCGTTTTTCTCAAAATTTTGAAATGAAAATCGAGATTCCTGAGTTTAATGGTAAGACTCATCCTGATGAGTTTATTGATTGGTTGCATATGGTAGAACGGATTTTTGATCTTAAAGACCTAACTGAGAGGCAAAAGGTGAAGTTAGTGGCTATTAGGCTGCGAAAACATGCTTCGGTTTGGTGGGAACATGTGAAAAGGCAACACACTAGAGAAGGGAAGCCGAAGGTGGATCGTTGGGAGAAGATGAAAAAGTTATTGCAAAAATTTTTTTTGCCTACCCATTATAGGCAAGAGGCGTTTATTGAATATCATAACATCAAGCAAGATGATAAAACGGTTGAGGAATTTACAGAAGAATTTGATCACTTGCGGATGCGTTGTGATGTGGCGGAGGAAGACGAGCAAACGATTGCGTGATATCTAGCAGGGCTGCGATATGAGATCTCTGATGTCATCCAATTACAGCAGTATTGGACATATGAGGATGTGTGCAGACTTGCTCTAAAGGTGGAGGGGCAGATTAAAAGAAAAAACAGTAAGTCCAAGTGGTCTAGCAGCAGTTCTAAGTGGTCAGGTAGCAGTTCCAAGTGGTCGGATAAAGAGTCTCGGGGGAAAGTAGGGAGTTCTTTAGCCTCAGCAGTAGTTAAGGGCGTTGGTTCAAAATCTGCAACAAAAAGAGAGCAGAGTATTGCAGGATCTAGCATGGGAGGAGCTGCAGGCAAGCGATGTTTTAAGTGTCAAGGACTCGGGCATTTTGCTGCTGATTGTCCGAACCGACAGTATGTGATACTGGTAGATAACCCAACTGTCGATGAAGACCCAACTTATGATGAATTTGATGGAGAGCAAGCAGATGCGGATCCAGATCCGGAAGGCATTATCTATGCCGATTCTGGTGAGTTTTTAGTTGTGCGTCGGATTTTAAATATTGCTGAGGTAGATGATGAATCATGGCTCAGGCATAACATCTTTCATACTAAGTGCACGAGTAGGGGAAAAGTGTGTAGTATGATCATTGACGGGGGAAGTTGTAAGAATGTGATATCTACCACTATGGTAGAAAAGTTGGGGTTGAAAACTGTCGAACATCCTCAACCATATAAGCTGTCATGGCTTAGGAAGGGGAATGAGGTAAAAGTGAGCAGGAGGTGTTTAGTACAGTTCTCGATTGGAAAGAAATATACTGATGAAGTGTGGGGTGACGTAGTTCCAATGGATGCTTGTCATATTCTATTAGGAAGACCTTGGCAGTTTGATAGGAAAACACAGCATGACGGATTCAAAAATATATAAACGTTCAAAAAGGATGGCCGGACCATTACTCTGGGTCCTTCAGATTTGAGAAAAGATGGAAAAAGTAATTTGCTTTCCAAATCAGAGTTCCAGGAGGAAGCGGTGAATGCCCCAGAGCTTTTTGCTATTGTAGTTATGGAGCAGAATCTTGATGGTCCAGAAATTTCAACTTAAGTTCTACCTATACTTGAGGAGTTTGCTGATGTTGTACCAGAGGAATTGCCACCTGGATTGCCACCCATGAGGGATATTCAGCATTATATAGATTTCGTTCCAAGAGCTGCTATTCTTAATAAGGCAGCTTACAGAATGAATCTTAAGGAGCATGAGGAAATGCAGAGGCAAGTGCAAGAACTATTAGAAAAAGGTGCAATTCGAGAGAGCATGAGCCCTTGTGCAGTACCAGCTTTGTTGGTTCCTAAAAAAGACGGGTCGTGGAGAATGTGCGTGGATAGCAGAGCTGTTAACAAGATCACGATCAGGTATCGCTTTCCTATCTCGAGATTTGATGATTTAATTGATCAACTGCATGGACCGACTATCTTTTCGAAGATAGACTTGAGGAGTGGATATCATCAGATTAGAGTGCGTCCTGGAGATGAATGGAAGACCGCTTTTAAAACTCGAGATGGTCTGTATGAGTGGATGGTGATGCCTTTCGGGTTATCTAACGCACCGAGCACCTTTATGAGACTCATGAATCAGGTGTTTCGTCCTTTTATTGGCCAGTTTGTCGTCGTATATTTCGATGATATTTTGGTTTATAGTGCCTCGACCGATCAATACTTGCAGCATTTGAGAAGGGTGTTTTAGGCCTTGAGGGAGCAGAAATTATATGCTAATATCAAGAAGTGTCACTTCCTGACTGATCGCGTGATCTTTTTGGGGTATATTGTAACTAAGGAGGGCATTCATATGGACCCAGTTAAGGTTGAGGCTATTACAAATTGGGAGATTCCGAAAAATATTCATGAGGTACGTAGCTTTCATGGGCTTGCGTCTTTTTATCGGAGATTTGTTCGGAATTTCAGTGCTATTATTGCGTCTCTGACGGATTGTCTGGAAGGAAGTAAATTTGTGTGGACTAAGGAGGCAGAATCTGTCTTTCAATTACTAAAGAAAAAGGTGACTGAAGCACCTGTTCTCGTGCTTCCTGATTTTAATGAGGTTTTTGAGGTGCATTGTGATGCTTCGGGTGTTGGTATTGGGGGTGTCCGAAGTCAAAAATGTAAACCTGTAGCATTCTTTAGTGAGAAGTTGAACGAGGCAAAAAGGAAATATTCAACTTATGATAAAGAATTTTATGCTATTGTGAGGAGTTTGGAGCATTGGAGGCACTATCTTATTTCGAAAGAGTTTATTTTATTTTCTGATCATGAAGCCTTGAAATACATCAATGTGCAGCACAAATTGAACGCAAGGCATGCAAAGTGGGTGGAGTTTCTTCAAGTTTTCAGCTTTTTCATCAAGCATAAAGCTGGAGTGCTAAATAGTGTAGCAGATGCATTGAGCAAAAAATACTCTTTGCTGTCTACGATGCAAGTAAAAATTATAGGATTTGATACTTTTAAAAATGTATATGCTGATGATCCTCATTTTGGGGATATATGGAGGAAGAGTAAAACAGAGCTTTTTTAGCAATTTCAGATCGTGAAGGGTTACCTATTTAGAGGTAACAGGTTGTGCATTCCTCAATGTTCTTTGAGAGAATCTATTATTATTGAGGGACATGCAGGCAGTTTAGCTGGGTACTTTGGCGTAGATAAAACGAAAGCCTTGTTGAGTGAACATTTTTATTGGTCTCGGATGGAGCGAGATGTGACTCGTTTTATAGAGAGGTGCAGAGTATGTCATGTGGCAAAGACCAAGAGTACTAATGCAGGATTGTATATACCTCTACCCGTTCCGGTTGCACCGTAAGAGGATGTCAGTCTTGACTTTGTCTTGGGTTTTCCAAGAACGTAGCGGAGTAAGGATTCAATAATGGTGGTTGTCGATAGATTCTCGAAGATGGCCCACTTTGTCCCGTGTAGCAAGTCCTATGATGCTTCACAGGTTGCTCGATTGTTTCTGCAGGAGATTGTTAAGTTGCATGGAATTCCTAAGTCCATAACTTCAGATCGTGATGTGAAGTTTGTGAGTCACTTCTGGCGCACGCTTTGGAGGTACATGGGTACATGTTTGAAGTTTAGTTCAACTTATCATCCTCAGACTGATGGTCAAACAGAAGTTGGCAATCAAAGCTCAGGGAATTTGCTGCAGAGTTTGATTGGGGATAGTCCGCGACAATGGGACTTGGCATTGCCTCAGGTAGAATTTGCATATAACAGATCAGAGAACCGAACTACAGGCAAGACTCCTTTTGAGGTGGTTTATGGGCGTAATCCAATTACTCCCTTAGATCTCACACCGATTCCAGTTCTCAAGTAATTTAGTTCGGAAGCTGAAGAACATGCAAAGCATATCAAAGAGTTGCATTCCCAAGTCCATAATCAGATCAACAGGCAGAACATGAAGTATAAACAACGCGTGGATATACACAGAAAAAGAGTCGTCTTCAAGGAGGGTGATCTAGTTTGGATTCATCTTAGGAAAGAACTATTTCCAGTGGGTAGGTTTGGCAAGCTTCAACCTAGAGCTGATGGACCCTTCAGAGTTTTGGAGCGAATTAGTGACAATACTTACAAGATCGAATTGCCGGGTAAGTATAATATATCCGGAACTTTTAATGTAGCAGATTTGTCACCGTACTACCTTGAAGGAGAAGAAGATCTTGAGGAGATTGACGATGACCATGAAGGCGAATCAGATTCGAGGACGAATCTTTCTATAGTAGGGGAGGATAATGCACTTAGGGGACCGGCGGACCGATTTGCGACTGGATGAACCGGCGGGCTTGAAGTTAACGATGTCGGATTGACCTCAAATTTGGTGGGCTGAAGCGAAACGGCGTGCTGATAAAAAATCACAGCCTTTGGCTGTTGCTATGATGGATTTTTGCGATTCGGGGCCGTTTAGATGGGTTTTTCTTTTTTTTTAGTATTTTTTTACTGGTTAATTTAATAAAGGGTAGTTTCGTAATTTGGTGTTTTGATGTTTACTAATCCTAGTAGGGTTAGGTTTGGGGATATATAAGCTTGTTTAGGGTTTCGTTTGAGCATACTTTAGACATTTTTGATTTGATAATCATATTTGGAGAACGAATTGTTCTTCTGTCGAATTTTCTTGTTCAGTCAATTTTTCTATCGTGTTTCGGTATCAGGAAATATCTTTGCCACTAAAATGTTTGTGGCGAAAGCGAACGAGAAAACCATATGAGACGATACAAATAACGGTTGTGTATGTTGTCGATGTGGCTGTTCTACAGATGCAGTGTAGAGGCGGCACCTACATGACCACACCACATCGGTGGAACACTTGAACATTAGGAAAATTGACAAATTAGTTGTACTCATATATAAATTTTATAGCTTCTTTTTTTACTGCTGCTAATGACATACATATAATTTCAATCATAACTGCGTATGCCTTAGGCTCTTGCTCTATATTGGGGCAATATTTTTTGTAGTTGTAATCCTAAAACTTGTAACTCTGTTATTGATAGTGATAGTGAATAGATTGCCTATTGTCGTATCATGGTTTTACCCTTTCTGATTTTGAAAAGGATTTTCCACTTAAAAAAATATGTTCATCTTCTTCTCTATTTTTTCTCTACAACGATTTGTATTCCTAACAACTGGAGTTAGAGCCTGGTCCAGTGAAATAGTGGGAACGACGAAGGGAAGGTGAAGATCAACTGGTTTGATGGCAAGGACCTTGGTTTCTGGAAGATTCCGATCGACGATCTGTTGTATTAGAAGAACCTGCATTAGGCTGTCTTAGGAGATAAACTAGATTCGATCAAGCAAGAAGACTGAGAATTGTTAGATCGGTAAGCTCTGAGTGTGATTCATCTCACGTTGGTGCCGAACGTTGCCTTCAACATCACCAACAAGAAGACAATAGCAAACTTGATGAGGGCTATGTCAAACATGTACGAGAAGCCATTTGCATCAAAAAAGGTATATCAAATGCGTTGTCTTTTTAATCTGAAGATGGACGAATGTGCTTTTGTGACAAATCACATCAATGAATTAAACGTAATCATGACTCAATTGAGTTTAGTGGAAATCAAAATCAATGATGAGGTAAAAGCTCTAATTTTGTAATCTTCTCTACCTAAAAGTTGGAGTGCAACTATGAGTGCAATAAGCAGTTTGTCTTGTTAGAAAAAGATGGAGTTTCAAGAAATCTGAGATTTGTTTCTTAGCATGGATATTCGTAGAAGAGAGTTACGTGAATCTTCGGGTGTTGCCTTGGATACTAAAGCAATCAACGAGGGTGGAACCGGTACCATGGTAGATCAAAGTCCAAAGGGAGAAGCAAACCAAGATCTTGCAGTGAAATAATTTGCTAGAATTGCGAAAAGAAAGGAAATATAAGATGAGATTGTAGAGCCGAAAAGAAGAAAATTCAGGATCGAGATCGAAATTAAAAAAAAATGAGGAGTTTGTGAATGCAACTCTTGAATAGACGCTTGACAACGATGCCTTAATTGCGAGCATTGACAGTCTAATTGAGTCTTGAATTATATACTCAGGTGTGTCGTTTACTATACTTCGTGCATAGAATTAATGCACAATTTTGTTCCTGGAATGTTTGGAAATGTTTTTCTTGCTGATGACGAACCTTTGGATATTATGGGGAAGGGTGATGTTCACATAAAGATTACTAAAGGGTATCAATAGAAGTGGCAAGATGTCAGATTTGTTCCTGGCTTTAAGAGAAATCTAACCTCCATCGGTCAATTAGACAACACCGGATACATAACAATTTTTAGAGACAGCTCGTGAAAAATTGTTAAAGGTGGTATTGGTTGTAGCACAGGAAACAAAGTTGGGAACATTATACATTACCGAGAGTAGTAGAGAAATAGCAGCAATTGCTGAGTCGGAAGTTGATTCCAAATTGTGACACCTCTGGCTTGGACACATGAGCGAAAAAGGGATGAAGGTGTTAGCATCAATAGGAAACCTATCTAATATGAAGTTCATAGATATTGGTCTATGTAAGGATTACGTTCTGGGCAAAGCATAAATGCGTCTTTCGAAAATTAGGAGAGAACTAAAGAAAGGAAAATTAGAGTTGATGCAACAGATGTGTGGGAGTCAGCCCCTGTGCATTCCCTTTAAGGATTGAGCTACTACGTCACGTTCATTGATGAACACTGCTAGAAAACTATGAATTTGTTTTCTGAAAAATAAATCTGATATGTGCTACTTTTGAGAGATGGAAAGCTGAAGTGGAGAATGAGATTGGCCTGAAGATTAAATGTCCAAGGTCCGATAATGGTGGTGAGTATGATAGCAATGAGTTCAAACAATTTTGTGCAGAAAATGGAATAACAATTACAAGAATACAGATCACAACAAAACAGAGTTGCTAAGAGGATAAACATAACTTTAAATGAGCATGCAAGAAATATGAGAATGCATGTGGGATTACCCAAGACATTTTAGGCAGATGCAATTAACATAGCAGCATATCTCATTGACAGAGGACCTTCAGTTTTACTTGATTTTAAGCTACTAGAAGAAAAATGGACTAGAAAGAAGGTGAATCTCTTGAATCTGAAAGTTTTCGATTGTGTTTCATATGTTCACATAGATGTTGAAAATAGAAATAAGCTTAATACAAAAGTTAAAAAAAAATGTTTTTTCATTGGATATGAATTTGATTATTTTGGCCATCATTTTTGGGATGACAAAACATAAAAATGATAAGAACTACTGATGTTACCTTCAATGAAAACATGCTGTACAAGTACAGATTTGTGGTAGAATCTAGTATAAAAAACCAATGATGTACACTAGAGAGATTGAATTAGGGGGTTTTAAGAGTGTTTTGGTTAAGAATTCTGAAATTTGCTATTGTAGACTCTGATAAAAAACCAAAACAAGAATCACATACACCTAAACACACTTTAAGAAGATAGTATAACATCTAAACTTGTACAGAGGTGTTCTCCATCATTGCATTATTTGCTTTTGACTCACATTGGCGAACCAAATTTTTTTTTTTCAAAAGTAGTACAGGTTAAAATTCTATTAAGTGGGAGTTAGCAATGTGAGATGAGTTGGATTCACTCAAGAAGAACAATAATTGGGGGTTATCCTTACCTTTACCAAAAAAAAACAATAATTGGGGGTTAACTTAGTTACCATATGGGAAGAAGGTATTGCAGAACAAGTGGGTATACTGAGTTAAAGAAGAACCTAATGGCAGCAAAAGATACAAAGCAAGGTTAGATGTAAAAGGTTTTCAACAAAAAAATGTATTTACTACACAGAGATATTCTCTCCAGTTGTGAAGTTGACTATTATTATACTAGTATTGTTGTTGCAAGAGAACTTGCATATAGAGCAAGTAAATATAAAGATTGGATTCCTCAATGGTGACATAGAGGAGGATATCCACATGGTAAAACCTAAAGATTTCAGGTTTTCAAAAAAGAAAACTTAATGCCTGTTTGGTAAGTTTCGGTCTTTTTATTTTTCTTTTCTTTTGCTCTTTGGAATACAAAAGAACAATAATCCGTTTGGTAACGTTAGTTAATTTTGCTATTCCCCCAAATAGAAAAGTAGCTAGGAAAAATATATATATATAGGACAGAAATAAGAAGTAAAAAAAAATTACTTTTTTGTTCCCGAGAATAAAAAGATAAAGAATAGAGAAACAAAATCAGCTCTCTCTCTCTCTCACAAGATATTTCCATGTTAAACCCTAAACCTTAACCCTAAAACTCTAAATCTCAATACCTGAACCCTAAAATCTTAAACACTAAAACCCCAAATCCTAAAACCCAAACCCCAAAACCCGTATTCTTAAAACCTTGAATCCTACATTAAACCCCAAAACCCAAACCCCAAACCCTAAAGCCATAAGCCCTAAAACCCTAAATCGCAAAACCCCGAGCCCCGAATCCTAAACCGTAAACCCAAAACCCGAAACGCTATACCCCAAACCCCAAGAGTCAAAACCCGAAACCCCAATCCTAAACTCCAAACCCCAAAACCCAAATCTTAAAATCCCATATCCAAAACCTGAAACACTAAACTCTAAACCCCAAACCTAAACCCTAAAATCATAAACCCTGAACCCCAAAAACCCCAAATCCCAAACCCTAAAACCCCAACCCCAAACCCTACAATCCTAAACCCTAAACTAAAATTCCCTTGATCATCACTCGGTATTTACTTTGTCTATAAAGAGTTATTTTCTTTAAGATTGTATCAAGGTTATCCAATTCTATATCATAATATATTATGATTCTCTTTCTAGTCCAGTTTTATCTAAACATGAATTGTTAAGTCTCCACTGACATTTTTATAATTAAATGAAAAAATTGGGAGTTGAAATTTTTAAGGTCATGCTAAATGCATTTATTTTCTTTGTCTATTCAGGGAATAGAAATTTTATATAGTTAACAAACACAATCTTCTGCTCAAAGACTTGTCTAGGGAATAGAAATAGAAAAAAACTATTTCTAAAGAGAAATTTTTCTTGGGAATAGAAACGTTACCAAATAGACTCTTAGTCTGCAAGCTAAAGAAAAATTTGTGTGGCTTGAAATAGGCTCCTATGCAGCGGTACAAGAAATTTGGTACCTTTATGTGCAATAACATGTTCACTAGAAGTGAAATTGATCACTGTTGTTATTTCAAGAAATATAATGACTGCTATATTATTTTGCTAATGGATGTGGATGATATGCTCATTGTAGGATCTAGCATGAGGGAGATCAACATACTGAAGTAGCAATTATCAAAAGAGTTTGACATGAAGGACTTGAGAGTAGCGAATCAGATTCTTGGGATAAGGATCACGCAAGATAGATTCGAAGGAATTCTAAAGTTATCTCAAGAAAAATACATTGAGAAAGTATTGGACAAATTCTGAATGCAAAGCCCAAAAGTACTCTTTTAGGAAGTCACTTCAATGTCTTGAATGAGCAATCATCAAAGATGGATGAAGAGCAGGAGTATATGGCTAAGGTACCTTACGCGTTAACTTTTGGTAGTTTAAGGTATGCTATGGTGCCTTGCCAAAAAAAATGTATGCTATTGTGTGTACCAAACCAAACATAGCTCATGCAGTAGGAGTTGTGAGCATATATATGGCTAAATTAATAATAACGTATTGGGAAGCTATAAAGTGGCTATAGGATACCTAAAAGGCACTTCATGTATGTCACTATATTTTATGGAAAAACAATTTAACTTTACAAGGCTTTTTGTTGATGCAAATCTTGGTGGTGACCTGGATAATAGGAAGAGCGCCTCAAGTTATGTTTTTACCTTAGGTGGCACTGCAACAAGTTGGATGTCTAGATTTCGGAATTGTGTGTCCCTCTAAGCCACTAAAGCAGAGTATGCCACTATATCCGAAGCTAGCAATGAGATGATTTGGTTAAACAAATTTTCAAAGGAGGCAAGGAGTAGGATAATAGTGTTCTTTTTAGTAACAATCCAAATGCTATTTGTCTTGCAAACAATTTGGTATTTCATTTAAGGACAAAGTACATTGAGTTGAAGTACTCATCCTATTTGTCAACTGATAAATAATGGGACATTGTCATTGAAGAAGATTCTTGGTGCAGAAAATCTAGCAGATATGTTAATTAATGTTGTCACCACTAAGAAATTGAGGCTATGCATTGCCTTAGTTGGCCTCCATGGTTAGTAATGAGGGGGCTACCGCACTAGGACAATTTTGGTTGCAAAGATGAATGAAGACTATGAAGACTATTGCCGTTTTGAAGATCAACCTCCAAGTGGGAGATTGATGAAGTCGTGGAATTTGAAAGAGAAAATTAATATTAAATCTTAGAGCTTTTACTGTTAATGACATCTATGTAATTTCATGTTAAAGCAGAGAATAGAGCTTTTTTTAACTGCTGTTAATGGGATTTATGTAATTTTCATCATAACTATGCATGCTCTAAACTCCTGTAATATATCGGGACAATATCTTTGGTAGTTGTAACCTTGAAGGTTGAAGCTTGTAACTATGTTACTCGAACTAATAATGAAGAGATTGTTTTGTCCTGCACCGTGATTTTTCCTTTTCTAATTTTGAAAACGGCATTCCATGTAAAAGTTCATGTGTTTTCTTCTCAATTTTTTTCTTCAACAATTCGCGTTCCTAATAAGATTTTCAACATTAACAACCCAAGTTGGAGTTGATTACTGTTCATTGAAGATGTGGCTAGGATATAAAAGATAAATTCCTGATGTTTGGATGTATGTAGGTGTAGTCTAATTGCTTGCATGGAGTTTTTTCAACGTCAACCGCATAAACTAATCGATATTGCTAGTAGGTTCATGGTTGAATCGGACGCAAAGCGACGAAACATTTTTAATGGAGACGGGTACAAGGTTTAACTTGAACGCCTTTGAAGGTAGAACGTCAAGTCACCGAACATAGAGCAATGCACTACAAAAAAATATGGATTTTGCCACGAAAATTTGCGACGGGAAATTTTCCGTCGCTAATTTGCGACGAAATTTACGATGGATTTTTTTTCCCATCGCAAATTAGCGACGAAAATTATTCGTCGTTAACTTGTGATGGAATTTGCAACGAAATAAAAATTCGTTGCAAATTAGTGACGGAAAAAAAATCTGTCGCAAATTAGCAACGGAAAATAAATTTGTTGTAAAATCTGTCACAAATTTGCGACGGAAAAAAAAATCCGTCGCAATTTTGAGACGGAAAATAAATCCGTCGCAAATTTGTGCCGGAAAAAAAATCCAATACAAATTTGCGACGAAAAATAAATCCGTTGCAAATTTGCGACAGAAAAAAAAATCCGTCGCAAATTTGCGATGGAAATATTTTCCGTAGCAAATTTGCGCTAGAAATAAAATGGGACACAAATTTATGTCGGAAAAAATAATCCGTCGCAAATTTGCGACGAAAAAATTAATCCGTCGTAAATTTACAATGAAAAAATAACTCCGTCACAAATTAGCGATGGATATCTTTGTCCGTAGTGGTCAAAGAGAATGAAACGCACGTAGTGGTCATTATAGCGCTTCCTTCTGATCCTAGAAAACGTCCGAAAAAACCTGCTACGGAACTACCGAGCAGGGGCAAAAATACGATAAGTAGATACATAATTTCAAGTGTGATCAGACAACCAAAAATCAGACAATGACAGAGCGGCCTGGGATGTTGTGATAGATTGATCGACGTTCGAAGAAGGCCCGACCGAAGGAATGAGTCACAACACAAGGTGAATTGCTTCCCCCACCTTCCTTCACGGGGTTGGCTTACCCGAAAAAATCGGAATCAAGCCCTTAAACCAGTTCCTGTACTGAATTCGACTTCTAGTAAAGTAGTCTGGTCAAGGGTAAGGGTATCCCCGATCCCTTCTTTCAACAAAAACGCGAAAGTAGGGGCTATTCCGGCGCTCCCTCTCAAGATTGTTAAAGATCTCATGGAGAGAGTCCAATGAATGGTTTTTGCCGTTCCGGGTCTTGAAAAATTTGGCCCCATTCACAGGCCATCCCCGATCGGGATCAAGCTCATCCATCTGTAAGAGTGTATTTCTTTTACTCTCAAAGATGGATGAGCTTTTTGATGAAAGTAATCAAAAAGAGGAAGCGCAGCCTTGCCCTTATATTCGAGCATAAGCCGCGTAGTGATTTGGGATAAGCTTTCCCCACCAATAAGGGGATCTTCTATCTCTTGCTCGGCGCTCAAAGCCTCGTCTCGAGTGTTAGCTTCAGAAGGACCAGGCTGATCTTGGTCCTCGTCTGCATGAGCAATAGGAAAGAAAGACAAGTAGGGAAGTCTTAGGCGTTCGTGCTCCTTCCCGACTGCGACTGCTACTGTGCGACTGCTGAGAGATTCGAGAGATCGGAGCGCTTTCCTGTACCCGTAGCGATTGCATGCTGTACGATTTGCTATTTTAATATTAGTGATAGAACTAAGGAACTTCAGTCTGTCTTTCTGCCCGTACTGAAGTAACCGAATTCTGCTCTGAAAGTGAATTAGAAATGAAATATTTTTTTCTTTTAACAGGTTCGATCCCCGTACTAAAGGTAAAAACAGCAACTTCGGTCTTCCCTTCATCGCTCTGGTTTGCTGCTGTTAAAGGATTTGCTGTTGATTGACTGTACGAATTCTTATTATTAGCTTTCCTATACTTATTTCCTACTGAAGGAAGGAACACTAGAGACTGTAAAGTAGAGGAACGATTGACTGCTGTTAACGTTAACGGATGATAAAGCAATCTTTCTCCCCTACCTACAAAGAGTCACTTTTGGATAAGGAACTTCGGTCTACCCTTCTTCAAGAGTAATCAAGGATCTTACGTCGATCAAGTTACCGGCCCGCAGACCCCATTTCGGAGCCATAGTAGCGGGCTCATTGGTCCCACGGCTTCTCGATCAAGTATCTTACTCGATTGAAGAAAGACGGAACTCTTCCTTATATACGATAACAGATAATGGAATAAATGAAAATCTAATGTTATTGTCGGAAGATAAAATAAAAGAGGAGGTCATGATCAGACTTTATCTTTCCTGTATGTATGCAAAGCCTTTTATAGTCTGGATAAGTTAGAAAAGGAGTGATCACTGAACCTCGAGTTAGGAATAGCTTTGGGACCGGACGTGTAATTCAGCTCGACTAAAAGGAGAGGCTGGATGGTTTGAAGCTCGACTGTAAGGAAGAGGAAAAATGTTCGACCAGACGCGGAACATTCCGTTACTGTTTGCAAGCGGGAAGCAAGCAATGCCTCTCTTGTGGCTTGTTGCTCTGCGCTGCGATTATGAAAGGGATGGGCCATCAAAAAAAAGCACAAAATTGGCCATTCATTTTTGAATATGGTGTCTGGTTAATTGCATATGTCATTTTTCTTCAATCGAGCCAAGTTTGCCATGGACAGAGCAGGATCAGTCCTAAAGAAGTGGGACTGAAACTAATTTTGAATGTCTTCCCTTTTCTTTTGTGTATCGAGTTCGGTGGAAGATGAATATACCAAATGCGTAGCCTGTCAGTGAACTTGGGAATTACCTAAGCTTTAGGTAATCATCATTCGAAGCCCCCTACCACTGGCAAGTGAACCGAGCCATGTGTTCTAAGGCTGACCCATTGCCTTCTCCTGAGAGCAAGGTAAGCTCCGGTAGAAAACCACCTTGTTCCCTATCAATATGCTCGGGCTAGGCTTTCCTATACAGTGGCCTAAACAGTCTCTCTAGCCTAGGGCTAACCATCTGCTCAATCAGATTAGCCATTCAGAGTCCTGTAAAGATATTTTGAAATACTTATCCCCACTTTGGTAAGTCTGCTTTGCTGCTCTTCTCCCCAGGCACTGAACTCGGTAGTCCCACTGGTAGATCTTTGGGTTAGCTTGTCTTAGTCTTAGCAGGGCTGCTTGTGCTCTGTCTTCTTAAGAGAAAACGCTTGCTCGCCCTCGAAATGCGATACAATATTCGTCTTTCAGTACTGGCGAATCTAATGATTATGATTATGCTATTCCTTAATTAAGGCCCTAATTCATCTTTCACCAACTCAGTTTAAAAAGCCAATCCCCTTTAAGTAGCAGTCATTCCGGGGTATTCATCCCCAGCCTTTCCTGGATTCTCTGACTCCTATTGGCTACGATTAGAAAACTGATTTAGGAAAGCTAGAAGTTTTAGGTTCTCCCCTATAGTTATGTTATCCGATACTTCTTGAGCTCATTTCGAAGGACTTTACTTCGCCAAGTCAAAAGGAAGCACATTTCGGTCTACACTGAAGATCCTGAAAAACTCAAAACAATTCAGAAAGAAAGAACTCTTCAGTTCCTTCGGTCTTAGAAAGATTGCTTCTATCCAACTCACCCAGAAAGAGCTTAGGTGCGCGTTATCCCTAGCTAGAACTATTGCACAAAATATGAGGACTATGTTTTCTAGCTAAGCTCTCTGAACCAAAATGACTACTTTCTCTGATCGGCCTAAGGAAGGATCAAACCCCTTCCAAACGTTTCACTCGAGTTACTCCTACCAGACTCTCCTTAACAGTTGAGTCCTATACCTCTCGCGAACTCAAGCCATTCTTGAAGCAAGAGCTTTAGCTGAGATTGCTGGAACATCTGAAAGGCATTCTTATCTTATCCCCTTAAGCGAGCAAGAAAGCTGTTTTCGAAAGGTATGAAGATGATAATGTTGAGGGGTTCTCCTCTACCGGGTTAGAACTCAGAAGTAGGGGTGAGTGGAGGAGACTGCTTTGCTTATACCGGATTGTAGGCTAGGGGACCGGGTTGGATTGACTTAAAGCTCTCCTAAGAAATCTGTCTTTTTCCTGACGTACTGGACTAAATGGCTAAGATCTTATCTAACTCTTGACGAAAAAGAAAATAAAGAAAAAAGTCCTTCTAGAGATCGGAGGATGCCTGGTATGAAGTTTCTCGACTGAAAGGAGAAAGGAGAGGGACGAAGTAGTCTGCTTTGATAGAACCTGGAAAAATGCCACTCTTATGCGGGATATTCTACAAGAAGTGCATGATCTACCAACTGCATGAAATGTTTGGGTAGCCTTGTAAAAAGAAAAGCGATTCCTTGATCAGTCTGTGGCTCGAAAGCTTCAACTTCAGACCTTAAAAAAGGGCAATCAGCCCATGGCCACATACTTATGTACGCACACTCAAGTCAGCTCCCATTGCAATCAATTCTCCGGTCTCACACAAGGATCTGGTTATTTATGCCTTAGCTGGATTACCACCACTTTCGTCACCACAATCACTAATAGCACAACCAATATCAGCTTTGATGACTTTAAGGCGAAGCTATTGTAGCATTCGCAACGGTTTCATCAATTGCATTCATCTACTGATACCAAGGCTTTCTTTATTGCTTATCAATCTTCGAATGATCAGCGCTCATCCTTCAATGGTCGTGGCCGTGGGAAAGGCAAATTAGGGCTTGACAGACTATCCTTGCCCCCAGTAGACTTAAGATAGGAGTAAGTTGGGTCAGAAGATGGGGGAAAAAACTTGCTAGGCCCATAAGGGAGAATGGGCCCCATACCCAAAAAAGGCCCTTCCTTTCCCGCCTAACCCTAATGCCCTTACTCCAAGAGCGAGTAGGCCTTTATGAAATAGCAGCGGAGGCGTGAGCAGCAAAAGCCTCTTCTACTGTTCCTGACCCTCACCCGAGAGAGAGGGGAGCAGCTTCCTTGAGTTGAGAGATGGGTTAACAATGCTAATGGTTTTGTCTACCGTTTATTCTGATTGATATCCGAGAGTCACTGAACTTAGAATAGTGAATCCAGTTCAAGCAGAATCATAAGAAGAAGAAGCCCTTGTTGGAGTTGGAGGAAGAAGTGCTGCAAGAATGGCTATTTCCGCTCTTGGAGGAGCGAGATTTTACTACTAGAAGACAAGGCAGATAATTGATTAAAGAATGTTCATTTTCTAAGTAAGAAAGCCGAAAATAAGAAGAACGAAGAAGGGGTGCCACTACACGGTCAATAATAGAAGAAGGAGCAAAGAGTCTGCTGTAGCTTGGCACCTCCTTATGCTAAGTCAGATCCAAAGTGCAGTGCCATTCAATGATTTAGCTGTAGATGCGGAATCATTAGTAAGGGCATGGCTTAAGCCAGCTCTTGACCGAGGGTATGACATCGCTCTTCATCTTTCTTTGTCGGAATTGGCTTTGAAGGAAAGGACTTCTTTATTATAACATAACTCTTTCCAGATGCCAAGAATATCACTCGTTTCAGAGCGGTAGGAGTGCCGCTTACATTCTTTCTGAGTGATTCCCCGGTAGCAAAGGAAGTAGCAGCAGTGCTATATATAACTGCTTTTATTAAGTAAGGAATTGATAGAGATAATTGCCCTAGTTAGCTATAGTCCGTCTCTTAGAACTGTCTAGATTCAGTTGGTCTTCCGTGAGTGAACGAAGCTGAGTCAGTTGCCTTTTATTCAAAGAGGAAGTGCCAAGTCTTTAGTTGTATGAAAAACAAGCAATCCAAGCGAAGTGGGAATACCCCGATAAAGGCGAGACAGAACAGAGAGTATACTGGGTTAAGCTCCTTTCTCAATCAGTTCAAGCATTGGCAAACCGGCCTTCCGGGAGGAAATTTCTTTGTTTACGTGAGCTCTTAGGGTGCTAGCTTCACTAATCTTTATGTAAATTTTCCTTAGGCCGAGAAAGGATTGAGACCAAAGAGTGCCCGCTCTTCTCTCTTTTGTTTCCGCTCCTGGTGGTTGAGTAGGGGTTTTAGGAGAAAGCGTAAGCGCAGCACTTGAATCTCTTGTCGGTATGGCTACTAGTCTTGGACTGAAAGAACTCGGCGACTAGACAGCTCGCTGGACTGGAAAGGAGAAAGCCAAAACTCTAGTGGCCACAAGGCAAGAATCATCGAATCATAGCCTAGTTCCTTCGTACCCGAGGGATGAGACTTGCCAACAATGAGACTGTCATTGCTTGAGAATATGCTCTGGCACTTTCATTTCGGAAGGGGGAAGAAGAATAGGCTATCTTTGATATTGGCAAGGTAGTTCTTTGACCCACCCGAGGAGAGGTGCTTTGGTTTGGTTCGTCAGTCTGTCTTTCGGCTTGGTCGATAGAAATCTTTCCTGTGTCTTAAGCAGCAAAGAAAGATTTTCCAATCCTCTTAGGAATCAATTGAGGAACAACATTTATTGTTGTATTACTCCACGAGCTTTCTCTCTTTCTACGGCGAATGGCGCATCTCTTCCTTGCCCATGTAAGCAGTTAACAAAATTGGAACTGGGATAGCCTCGGCTAATTCATCAATTGTTTCAGCTCTGGTTCAAATGGTTTCTGTTTCAGGGGTTAGGAAAGGCTTATCTGCTGTTTCCGCTGTTCTAGAGTCGGTAGGTGGGGCTTCTTCTTTTTCTTTCCGTGGTGAGGTTGACCTTGGTTTTGGTTCAAGAGAAAGATATTAATATTCAAGTTCCCCCCAGGCCAAGGAAAGGGACAATCAAGTATTTTTGGTTCAGCTAGCCCAATGTTAGTCGGAATAACCTTTGTTGTTGGAATTGTTAGTCGAAAGGAGTGAAGACCGGGAAATCTCTTTATTAATAGAGAAAGCACACCCGGAACCGGGGAAAGGCGATAACGACCAGGCTATCTCCGAGGCTATGGGGCACTCGCGGTAGAAGAAGAAGTTCGGAATAATGCTAGCTCAAAAAGAAGAAAGGCTATTTACCTTACTTCCCGACTTCCCCTGGGGAGGTTGAAAAAGCTGCGATTGCTTTTGTTTCAGAAGTTTCGTTTGGCTTGGTTTAGTTCAGGAATTGATAGAGATTCCTAGCAGTATACTTTATTTGTTGTCGGGAAGGCTACTCTATACTAGTACTAGAATAGAAATGATCGATCCCAGACCCCGAAATTTCCTTATATTCAAAATAGAACGCATACCGGTAAGCAGTGATTTTAACAGCATCAAATACGAAGAACAAAGAAGCATTCGAACGAAGAAGGAAGGATGCCAATTTTCGGGACTTTCCTCAAACTAGAGAGAAATCTTCCTTCATGACAAATGCTACAAATGTTCTACTAAGTCGAGTCTCTATCACCCATAGGCGAATTAGACAGAATGAGTGGGTAGCTAAGGATTAGGCATAGCAGGTCTCTTGCGGATGACTTTCATGTGCATGTCTGTCTTTGGAATGTCGGTTGATGGCGGTGTGAATGAATGTCTTGATTGCCCGTTCTGGTGTGCAAGTCTTGCTTTCGCGCGTAGCCCTTCTTTTAAGAAATCTTAGTGAACCCTTGGGCCATTAAGAGAGTCATCTTCTAGTACTTAGCATGGTAAGCGTGCATAGCGTGCCAATCGGGCTAGCTCATAAGAGAAAAAACAGGCTGATAAGGTTTGTCGTCGGGCGAGATCAAACTTTCTCCATTCGTGACCCCTATCATACTTATAAAGAAGGCTAATGAAAAAATAACTCCGTCCCAATTTGCGACGGACAAAGATATCCGTCGCAAATTTGCGATGTACTTCTTTGTCCGTCGCTAATTTCGAGTTCCTGCCCTCAGTCCCAATTAGCCCGCCCTCGCCCCTCCGCCCCTCCATTCTCTCTCTCTCTCTCTCTGCTTCCGCTTCTCATTCTCTTTCTCCTTCTTCTTCCCTCTCCCCCACGCCCCCAAACCTCTCGCGGTCGCGCTTCCTCCCGCGACTCCTTCTCGCCCATGGCCTCCGGAGCCCTAGAGGAAATCAAGCCAGAGAAGAGCAATCTCCGATTTGATCCCTCTCGAAGCTCACCATCCATGGCGATCATCTCCAACTTCGAGGAGGAAGAGGAGAAGCAACCTGAGGCCAAGCCCTCGGCCTCGTCCTCGGCCTCCTCTTCTGCAGCGGTGGATTTCAGCGCGAGGTTTGATCCGTCCAGCCAGCTGGGGTTCATCGAGGAGGCCTTCGAGTTGGTGGCCGAGCAAAGCGATTTCCTCGCGCATGAGGCCACGAAGAGGGACGTCGCGGCGGTGTTGAGGGCGGTGAAGAAAAATCAATCCGTCGCAAATCCACCCTGCTCTGCCTCCGGATCGTAGGGCCGCTGTGACATTGCTGGGGGCCGCCGGTGAGAGCTCCTCTCCCCTGAGCCGTCGCCTTTGATCTTGATCCCCCCGTCTTTGTCCGTGATCTTTTTTTCTTTTTTTTTTGTTGGTGTTTGGAATTATGTCTCTGTTTCGGGTTTCGGTTTCCTTTTTGCTGTGGTGGGACAGTAGCGTGCGTCGCGGTCGTGAGTGGTTCTTGCGATTGTGTGCTGGTTAACTGTAGTGGGAGCTTAGTTTTGTGTGCGGTTTTTCCGTGCCTCACATGAGGAGATTGTAGTGAAATTGGAGCGGGTTCTCTTCGAGGGTTGGTGGTTTTTTGGGTGGGGATGGATGAGGGACGGTTTGAGATCAGGCAAGCTGCAGGCGAAACCGGAGAAAGATGAGCCTGTGTTTGGTTGACGTGATGCCGAAACGTGCTGACTTGGGTGGTGGGAAAGCGCCGGCTTTGGCATTGGACAATGCGGAGGCGTGTGAGGAGTCAGTGGTCCCATTGGAAGATGGAGCCATTGTAAGTGACAAGATGGTAGTTTCTGGGAGCGAATGTGGTGAAGTTGTGCCGACAGGTGAAGGTCTGTGCAATGGAGCATTGGAGGGTAGCAGGAAAAGGAGTCGGGAAAGTTGTGGAGAAGGGACTCAGTGTCATGAGCCGATTAAGAGAATTGCAAAGGAGGAAGCTTTAGATGATGGAGTGCACTTCATGGGACAAGTTTTGCAGTCACGAACTATTATTAGTAGTGGGGTTGGAAAAGAAGGTGCAAAGGACAAGAAGAGAGCTGCTGAGCTCGAGCAAAAGAGGAGGAGGTTGTGGGTTGAAGCGGAAGCGTTGTAGGCCACCTAAGGTGCTTGGAAAGAAGAAAGTGAAGATGCCTGGATTGAGAAAAAGTGAAAGGATTTCAAAAACCAAACAGAGTGTGGAGCAGACTTTGCTTGTCAGTAGCTCAAACAGAGGTAGGAGATCAAATGGGAATAAATATGAGGTGAAGAAGATGTCACCAGCTAAAAAGGGTAAGCATGTGGACTTAGAAGTGGGTGAAAATGTGCCTTCATCAAGGCTGAGTTTGATATCAGAGCAAAGTAGTTATAATGAGCAGAGTGTGATCAAAGGACTGAAATCAGAAGAAGATGGAGAAGTAGGACTAAGTCGACGTAAACAGAAGAATTTAGTGAGAGACCGAATTATTGAGTTGCTTATGAGCGCAGGGTGGACAATTGAGTACAGGCCTAGGCAAGAAAGAGAATACAATGATGCTATTTATGTGAGCCCCGATGGAAAAACTCACTGGTCGGTGACTCTGGCTTAAAATGTTCTTAAAAGGCGTTATGAGGCTGGCGATGCTGAATCTAAGGCTTACAAGACTGGCTTTGTGTTCTTGCCTATACCAAAGGAAGAACTTAGCATACTAAACAAGGTAATGACGAAGAAAAGGGAGGGAAAGAAGAAGGGCAGTAGTAAAATTGATGGAGCAATCAAGAAGAAGAAGTACAAAGGAAAACTCAGATTTGGTGCAAGTGCATATAAATGGTTCCGAGCAAAAAGTAAAGGAAAAGCTTTGCTATCTGGAAAGGCAAAAATGAGCGAGGCAACTCGAAAAGGAACACCATTGTCGATTGGGAATCGCAAACGACGAGAGACGCAAAACAGAAAGAGATGTGCTCTGTTGGCCCGCAACTCTGACGAGACACAACCAGATTCTGAAAACTATGTTCTATACAATGGCAAACGGACTATATTGGCATGGATGATTGATCTGGGCACTGTCCTAGATAAAGGAAAGGTCCGGTATTTTCATCCGGAAACGACACAAGCAAAGCTTGGGGGTACAATCACAAGGGATGGTATTCATTGTGACTGCTGTGGTGAGGTGATAACAGTTTCCGAATTTGAAGCTCATGCAGGCAGCAGGCTTGGCCAGCCACTTGAAAACATATATTTGGAGAATGGGATGTCTATGTTGTAGTGCCAGCTGGACTCTTGGAAAAAGCAGGAGGAATTTGGGCAGAAATGGTTCCATTTCATAGATGTTGGTGGAGATGATCGTAACGATGACACTTGTGGCATATGTGGAGATGGAGGGAACTTGGTTTGCTGCGATGGTTGCCCATCAATGTTTCATCAAAGCTGTTTAGATATACAAGTGTGTTTGCAGACTATATTTTCTCGAATTTCTTTTTCCTTGTGCTAGTTGCATTCTTGTGCCTAACCTCAGTGATCTTTTGGGTACTTCCCCATCTGTATTTTTCCCTCTCTGTATTTAACTCATGTTTCCATTTCATGAAAAGAACTTTTCCACCTTCGTGCTTATTAGTTTAATCACACATAGGTTTGGTTGATGACTGATGACCTAATCGTGCTGTCGGATATATATGGAGTTTGTTATAATGAACTGAGCTTTATGCCTTAGATTTGCAGCGCTTAGTTTGGTTGATATTGGTTGCTTTTCTTATTGACGAGCGTTCTTGTATCTGTAGATCAACGTTGCTAATTTCTTCGTTCTGGCAACCTCTCTTGCAGCATCCAAAGATGGACTTCTCAACAGCAAAGATTGCATGAGGGGGGATGTTCGACTGCTTGTTCTCTAGCTTGATCATACTATGATAAATCCGGAAATCATTGGATGTTTACTTTGGGTGTGGATGACCGAGCTTTTGTTCAATTGTTTTGCCCTGTCGAGGGCAAGGAGGAGCTCCCCGAGAAATTAGATGTTCGACTGCTTCTTCTCTAGCTTGATCATACATTTTGGAAAATGTAGATGAATGTACATTATTTTCATATTATTATAATATTTTGTTGTTATTAAGTGTTTAATCAATGTTAAATATAAATTTCAAAAATTAATTTTTCTTTTAATTAGGTTTAAAATTTAAAAATAAAATAAATGATTTTATCGTACGATCACAAATTACAAAAGTTCGTTGTAAAAATAAAATTTCGTCGCTAATTTCGTCCCTAAACGATATTTGTCGCAAAAGAATTAATAAAAAATCGTTGCTAAATTCGTTCATGAATAATGTTAATGGCAAAAGCAAAAATTTTTGGTAGCAAGTTAGCGATGAATTTTGCAACCGATAAGTTTGTCACAAATTACTCCACTACAAAAAAAATTTCGTGACAAAATTAGCTACGAATTTTGCGATAAATTTTGTAACGAATTTTTTTTTGTCGCAAATTAGTAACGGATGTTTTTCCGTTGCAAAATTTGTTGCAAATTCGTTTAGCGACGAATTTTGCGACGAATTATTCGTGGCAAATTTGCGACGGATATTGTTCGTGGCAAATTTGCGATGAATTTTGCGACGAATTATTTGCAACGAATTTTGCGACGGATACTGTTCGTGGCAAATTTGCGACGAATTTTGCGACGGATATTTTTCGTGGTTAATTTGTGACGAATTTCTTTCCGTCGCAATTTTGCGACGAACATTGAAATTTTCCGTCGCAAAATTTTGCGACGACCTAGTAGCGACGGAATTTTTTCCGTCGCTAAATTCGTCGCAAATTCGATTTGCGACGGATTTTGTCAAATTTTTCGTCGCAAAATTCGTCGCTAATTCATTGTTTTTTTTAGTGTGCATAGGAAAATTTGACAAGATTAGACTAATTTCGGATGATTACGGGGTGACATCATTAATTATTTTCTTCGTCTTTCCCGTATGAGAAGTTACTTGCACGATGTTTATGATATAAAATGCCGGCATTCGTCAAATTGCTCATAACTTTAGAAGACAGTGAGCAAGCGATATGTGTTATCAGCAGAAAGTAGACATATGCTTCGGATTGATCGATATGGAGAATAAGGACAGAGTAAGATGCATGTCGGGAAAGAAAATACACGAGGAACATAAGGTTTTAATCAAACAGGACAAACAACAACCACCAACACTAGCAGTGAGGCACGAGAATGTATTCATGCAGAAGAAGAAGAAGAATCAAAGCAGGCGAAGATAGTTAGGCGTCAAGGGCCTGAAGACGGTGGGAGCTTTGGACTCAATGAAGGCCACCTGAGACCGGGAGAGGTGGAGGTAGACCACCCAGTCGCCGTTGGAGAGCGGGCTGGGCATGGGCATAACGTACCCGGTTTCCCCTCCCCACGGGAAGTGGTAGGATCCCAGCACTGGCTTCCCCCACCCGAAGTCGATCTCGGTCACCGGGAACCTCTGCCCCGATGACATCACAAACGCCGTTGACCCTTCCTCCTCCTCCTCGCTCCCCAGCTTGCAGTATATCCTTGTCACCCCTGGTGCCGGCCGGTGCTCTTCCACCCAGTCTATCAGGTCCAGGAAGTGCTCCCTGGTCGCCACCCTCTCCACAAACTCATGCACCGCCTCTGCCACCCAGCTCAGCGGCTTCTCCACCACCTCCCTCGCCCTCTTCTCTCCAAATGCTATCGACAGCACGTTCCCAAAGTAGGACGCCATGGGTAAGGGCTTGTCGTCCTCGCCCTGACTCATCAACCTACACCTGCCGTCTACCACAATCCCCATCCTCGATATCGCCTTGCTGTCCTGGTTATTAGCAACCAAGGAGGATTCGGCCACCATCTTCCAAAGGAAAGCGCTGAACGACTCCAACTTAGACCTCTTGCTTCCGTTGGAGCTGGCCATCTGCTGCAACTCGCTTAGCAGGGTGGCGGTCACATAGTACATGCGGCTTACCAGACGGTTGTTGTCCCTCAATGACTTTGGCTCAAATTCACCACCCGCCTGCTGCTTGTGCTGGGGAGGTGGAGGCAATGCGGAGATGGGCACGTACATGCGGTCTAGAGAAGGGTCAATGCAGAGCGGACGCCTTGGGTTGAGAAGAGAGCGGCGGAAAGAAGGAAGGAGCGAGATCGGGGCATCGGAACGAGCCGTCTCTGCCCAAAACACCACGAACATGTTGGCCGAGTGGGCGTCAGCTATCCGATGGTCAAACGTACACGCCACCACTATTCCCCCACACTTTAGCTCCGTTGCCTGAATGTTTTCCATCGAGAAAATTTGTTCAAATCTTAGCCTATTAGCAACTTATGCAGTGAACAGAATCAATCCCAACATAGAAATTATTTATGTCTTGATGAGATCTAGTATTACACATATTATCGACATATATTTGGCAGCTTGATCTAGTAGACTTCGTCTAGACAGAAGACTTACTCATGCATCACCGAAAAGTTATCCTATGATGGACTTGATCTTCATAATCTATCGACCATACTATATTTTTTTGGCAACAGCATAGTTTTCTCTTGCATTTCAATGAGGCAGTTTAATGTGTAATTTTTTTTTTAATCCTCCATTACTTTAACTATTCTCTTCAAGAAGGCTTTATCATATAGTTTACTAGCTTCTTCTTTCCACGATGACAACGATAATATCCATTATTTAATTATTTCGGACAAGACTAGCACTCTTGTTTCCCATTTGGCGCATTAATTAAATGCATGAAGTTGTAGTGAAAGAGAAATCCCACCCTTTCCATATAAATATGAATCTTTCGCGCTTGAGGTCGCTGTGAACCCTGCCATAATGGTGCGGTGTCTCATCAAGCTAATTGTTAATTCTAAGATTCTTCCATTCATTCAATTCCATCCAAAATAGACAAAACGATAATCTCCTCCTTCATTTATATTATTATCACTCATGCATCGCTCTATTTTTATCTCACTAGTCTCAATGGACTCAATGAGCAAATGCATAATCTCAATGATCACATAAATAAATCAGTGAAGCTCGCACGAAGTGTCGGACTTTTCTTCCTTTGATCATTTAGCAATAATCTTGGTACATTGTTCTGTTTCATGTATAGTTATTGATGTGACTTTGATTAGGACATCTTTGAATTATTACAAGGAAAATAGTAAACTATAAGAAATCCTTGATAACGTGCGATCACAGGCAATAATATCAGACGTGTGAACAAAATCCAAACATCATACTTCTGTATTAACAATGCCAAATAGTAGCAAATTTTGATTTGTAAAATTTGCATACTTAGTGACGTGAATGAAAGGTTTTATTTCGACATTCGATGAAAGAACTTCAACATCGATGAATGAACCAACTTTGTGAACCATTCTCAGTAAAGTTGGAGAATCTGACCCATAGACTTACAGATATGTGGTATATTATTCCATTTGACGCTTGTTATACTTATACGCCTATGCATATACAAAAGATTTAGGAAAAAGAATTGTAGATTTAGGCTCCGTCTGTTTCGCAGGAAATGAATAATTTAGAAAACATTTTTCCAAAAATAATAGCTTGTATTGCTTGAAATAATTGACCATTTATATTTAAATATTTTTGTGGGCGATGAAAAATCTTTTCATTCATTCATTTATTTTTGTAAATGATATAAGCAATAAGTTTTGGAAAATGTTTTCTAAATCATTCATTTTTTTTGCGAAACAAATGTAGTTTAGTGAAATGAAGATAAAATTGGGTGCATATACAGTGATGTAATCTCTTGAGATGGATAAACGGTACATAGTAGGGCGGAATCTAATATCTATACCTGAACAGCAAGCACGCCTTGCTTCTTCGTAGGAACCAGTTTCCCTTCAATGGTTTTGTCGGGATTATATAGGTTGAGATGGCAGAGTTCAATGTCCGCGAAAGCCTCGACGAAGTCCACCCCACGGTTGTTGCACAGGAGCTCAGGCTCACCGCCTGTGTTCTGGACCACCTCCCCGGCGAGAGCATAGTAGGAGACCAGAGCTTGGGCCAAGGCGGCTTTCAGAATCCCCACCATGGACCCATACTCAAGCCTCTGCAAGGTGGTGGTGGTGGTTGGGTTGGTGTAGCAGAAGAAGACGCCTACGTCAAGTGGAGGCAAGAGCAAGTCGAGGTTGGAGAGGGGCAGCCAATGCTCTTGCATGGGCAGTGGCGCCGCCACCACTTCTCTCTTGCCCAACTTCACCATGAACTCTTCGCCTGCACCTGCAACTGCACCCATTTCGTTGACTATGTATGGCGAGATCGAGAGAGATAGAGAGCTGAGAAGATGAGCGGGTATTTATAGGCCCAGATGGTGATATTGATAATGACTCTCGTCGATGACGATTCCTCAACCACTGTCCATCTTATCCGTGGACAATAATTACACACAACAGACGCACTATATTGTTCTTCGTCTGCACGGTCGCTTCAATCTCACTCCACTATAAAAATGTTTCTCCGGGGAATTCAAGGCGAAGCAGTGAAAATAATGATAAAAGAAAGAAGAAAATCGGACAAACGCATATCAACGATACCGTCTGGAAGAAATCCTTCCTTTTAATTAATCATAATCTGAAACGTTGTCCACTAAACTGAAATCCTTCCCTTTGGATTCGATATCTAGGCTCAAATGCTATTGTAGAACTAGTCTGCGTATTAAGAGAAGACGAATTACAATGGTCAAAAGACATGTCTTTGGAAGGGCTTTGAATAGATAAATAATCGACCAAAAAAAAGAATAAATAAATAAAATTGCAATGTTGAATAAATAAATGAAAAATTAAATTGTGGATATATCATTATATTTAGGAAAAATACAAAAAATAAACACATACCTCACATTTCACATTTCACCCAATGATCACTTACATATCTCAATTTTTTAAAAGTAGTAAACAGATACATGAATTTTACTTCTAGAAACCACTTTTCATCTTTGCATGAATTATTTTATCCAGTTATCCTTATTTACAAAAGTGTCATCGTCTTCCAAGAACGCCCAAACCCTAAATCCTAAATATCTGCTCCCACTCAAATCATCCAAAACTAAATGAAAACAAAACCATTAAATCCGAGAAAAGATACTAAAATGAGTTTACAAGAAGGACAATTTAGTCATTTCAACATGGGTTTTGATATAAATGTGAATTATATCTGCACAAATAAATATATATGTATATGAAATAAGATATGTTCTTGATATTTTTGCCTATATTTAGAAAATACCACAACAATGTCTTCTCAAGGACTTTGACTGCTTCAGGCGAGAAAAATACGACAACAATGTCCTTCTCAAGGACTTCTCCACACATCAGTTTTCTCAACTACTTTATTTTGTTTGTATCGTCGTTTTTTCTGCGTGGTACTGTGGCTCTTGGGAATCCACACGTCAGTTTTCTCAACTACTCTATTTTGTTTGTATCGTCGTTTTTTCTACGTGGTACTGTGGATCTTGGGAATTTCCTCTTACGTAATTGCCGAGCAATTGTGACCCCCTGTAAAAAACTGCCTGTAGAAAAAGACGGCACTTTTAGTTACCCTTAATGGAATTCTGTTATGTAGATTTAATAAGAAAATCTCGATTCCGAAGACATTGACTTATACACACGAAAGCACTTTTTTGGGTTCTCACTATCGAGCCCAGTAGATCTAATTCCATAGGTAAAATAGACGCTATTGATGTAATTGGTGGTATCTTAAGATGTGAAAGTTAACAAAATAAACATTGGAGTTGGGAAAGATCCAAATTTTTTTTTCTCTTTTTGGCTTTTAATGTGCACAAAATTATTATTATTAGGTATATTCGATGGTCTACAAAATTTAATATTATCATATATTGATGTATCGCCTTTAAATCAATTATTACATAAGTGCACCACCTATCGTATTTCAAATTATTCTCCGCACGCTACGCATTCATTCAGATTATATCACATCAACTTGTGTATCGATTTCTGCATAATTTCGTGGGATCTCGCACATTACCTAAAAATTTAACACATGAAGTACACCAACAGAAACGAGAAGATCCAAAGCATACTTAAAACTTAATCAACCCTCACCTCCAAGTAGCCAAGTCCCAGATTGATAATGGAAATGGTGTTACTTCACTAAAAGTTTCATTTTACGAAACAAGTGAGGGTCATGTGCTGTTTCTTTCAGATAGGAAACTTTTGTCATGTCAACCTTGACTCTTGTTCATAGATTGCTTCGTCCGAGGATAAAATGGGGATGCGCATTTTCCACCAGTTTTGCTTTCTATTTAGATCATCACCATATATTGATGGGAACTTTTTTGTACCGACAAAGTGTACCCGTAGAAAGATTTGTTGGAGTTTGATGCTCGAGAAATCATTATTGTCTAGAATTTTTGTTGTGAATACGATAGTGTTTTGTAGCCCAAATTTTATTTTTGCATAGGGTATCCATTGATCGTATTCGTCATTTGGTGATGCAATTCGCATCAGAATAAGGGTGAGCCAACCCAGAAAAAGATGAGATATGGAATGCAAAATTCGGAATGGGGTAACTTTATTCCAATGTGCTTGAACATATGAATTTCATGAAAAAAAAAAGTTATTAAAAAAACCAAAATATATACCTTAGTGTTACCATTAGAAACCACTTTACATCTTCAGATAGTTATCCTTTAGTCCTTATTACGAAAATGTCATTATCTTCCAAAAATGCCCACTCCAAAACGAACTGAAAAATAAAAAATCAAACCATCGGATCCTAAACAAATGCTAGAATGAGTTTTGCTTAGATGAATGTAAATACTATTTGCAAAACTAGAGGCACGTAAATGGCCATGGAATATAAAGTAAGACATGTGTTCTGATATTTCTCCTGTATCTGAAAGATACCACAACAATGTTTTTCAAGAAACACGTGCTAAACACATTTTAAGCAAAAATTTATTGCTGAAAAGAACATCTAATATCAATGATTTTCGATTTAAATTAATCGGATGGATTGAATTGATACAAATATAATGAAATTAATATTAAATTGATCTAATTAAAATATTTATGATTGAATTGATATTAATATAATAGGCTTAAGATGATTTTTATATTTTTCTTTAATGCAAGAATCCGAAACCTCAAGTACCATGTTATTTTGTGGTGTTAGGGAACCAGTGAGTTAGTGACCACACCCTCTTACCTGCACCGACACTGACAGTACAGCCACTATGACTCATCATCTCCTCCCGTCAATTCACGCCCACAGAGGGTACAACATATATTCGATGGGTTAGTTGAAGTGGTTTCTGATTCTGCTAGGTGTTATGCATGTCCATTGTCCATACGAAGAGAAACGAGAAGGTTATGATGGATTACAAATCGGAGCTAGTGGATCAAATCCAGAAGAAGTAAAACTGTCCCAGCTACTCAAGGCCCACGCACGAGAGACCTTTCGTTTGGCTCGAATCTTCCACTGTGGAGTTACTTATATTTCATCACTTAGCACACCTCACCCTCGTCTCATCTGATGCTCATACGTATGTGTCAAAGAACAGGAATTAGTCGGAAGACCTTTTGCGTACGTGGGCTAATCAGAAGGAGCCTGGCAATGCTGGCATGTCACCGCGATGGGACACCTATCGTACAACATCAAAACGCCATCCGATGATGAGTTGATCGGTTTGGTTTTTCGCAGAGTCGAGAGAGAATGACACGAGGGAGAGCAGGGAGAAGCAGGAAGGATGAGGAGGATGGTGAGAAGGGACAGGGAGAGCTGTACGCCCCGGAACACGCGATCAAATTGACGACTAAAGATGAGAAGAAGAAGAGTAAGACTAAGGACGACAAGACAAAGGAGGGTCATGGAGAAGCTGAGGGCGACGGAGGGTGTCTCTGTCTCACCGGAGGCGGTGGAGAAGGTCGGTGCATTGGAGCCGCTGCACCGACTGAAGCAGCTTTTGGTGGACATCTTCCCCATCCTCTCCCCTGCCGCCGCCTCTCGCCCGGTGGATGATGCTGCCGATAAGGTTGAGGCTCTCTCCTCTCCCTCCTCCCCTCCCTCCAAGCTTTGATCACTGCCTACTTCCTTCCGGTCTTTTTACTCGCCATATATTCCCTTCTCTCTTTTTTATTCCTTTTCTTTTCCCTTTCCAAACGAAGGTTTATCTTATCTTCGTATCCCCTTTTATGGCTTCTTTGGTAACTTATCTTTTGCTTCATTCACATTACGACCATTGTTGTTAAATAGATTTTGTTTAGGGAATCGATAGTTTAAATCTATGAATGGATCGAGAATCGAATTATCCTAAAATTAATTCATAATTATGCACAATTTCTATTTGGTAACCTGTCTTTTGCTTTATTCACATTACGACCACGACCATTGTTGTTAAATGGATTTTGTTTAGGGAATCAATAGTTTAAATCTATGAATGGATCGAGAATTGAATTGTCCAAAAATTAATTCATAATTATGCACAATTTTCTATTTGTTAACTTGTCTGGAACCTAGGAACCAGGCCATGGGAATCTTCCATGTTCCAAGGTACGTAGGATATGTTGGAAATATGATTAGATATTGTTGGGGAAATGATTTGATTCTGATTGTATAGCCAATCTCGATTACGGACTAATTAATCCAAAGGATCCGTAATTAGTTTGGTAAATAGGAAGTTGTGATCCTTGTATATTATTTCCTGTTTTTTTTTTTCTCATTTTTTACATTATAAATAGATCAATGTACATGTATACAAATCATATCAATACAATACATTTTTTCTCCAATTTCCTTGCGGTTACTGTCATGGTATCAAAGCCACTCTTCCTGGCCTAGCTTCCGTGAACCCCACCCTTGAATTGCCTTTTTTTTTTTTTCTATTTGTTATTACGAATTAGACCCTTGCAAAACAAATTAGCACCCGGATAGGAATTTAATTCAGAGATACCATGGCCAAGAACAAGAACACAGTTACTAGAGAAAATTCTTCAACGGAGGAAACTCCAAAGTCACCTCATAATAGAGTCTCGGATCACATTGATCAAACTGATGATCAACAATTCATAGCACAAAACCCTACCGATCCTGCTCTTGCTCCAGTTCTTGTCTCCCAACCCAATCCACTGGCCACCAATCCACTGGTTTCTAGTTCAAGGTCCATGGGCTCTTGGGCCAAACTTGTCATGGGCTCAATACGGCATATATGGAGAAGAAGTATCCCCGAATCTTGGAGCCCAGCCCATTGAAGGTGGGCTAACTTCTTTCAACGCAGGAGCCAACCCAAACGCAGGGACGGGCTGGATAGGTCCTGGCCATAGACCCGAATTCATTCCACTGGGTCCGGGGACAAATCCCTACTCGAATCTGGGACCTGGCTTGATGCCTTATGCAGTTCTGATTAGCGG